>JAVLUX010000002.1:43523440-46268440 GCA_032164185.1 Moxostoma hubbsi | reverse complement strand
CTGTGGGGGTGAGATTCAGCTAAATTCCATTCAATGTACTGACCCCCCCAAAAAAAAGAGGAAGAATGGATGTGTTTGTCAGATAGCTATTTAATTAACCAGCATCACACAAACACTGTAAAATAGAATAATAATAGAGTGATTTTACATTTCTGACTCTGCTTAACAGAAAGGATTAGCTCATATTAAAACAAAAATTATGTAGTCATGTAGACAACCTCATGTCATTCAAAACCTGCAGGAGTCTCTTTTTTTTTTTTTTTTAAAGGAGAAATTGTGATGCCTCACACTGAAAGTGAATGGCGATTGTGAAATTCTGCCTAATATTTTCATTTGAGTAGGAAGGTAGAAAGTCATATGGTTTTGGAACAACATCAGAGTGAGAAAATTATGACATTATTTCCATTTTTGAGTGAACTATCCATTTAATCGTAAAGGCCTTGACATTCTGTGTGTCCTGAGAAGCTTAACAAAGCAGTAATCAGTACACCTGCAGTGTTTCCCCTAGGATTATTTTCAGCAGCGGTGCTGTTGTGCGCACATCCACAAGCCTGCAACGCCAGACCCATATTAAAGCGTGTTGGTCAATGAATAGATTAAATGGGTGTCAAACTCAATTTCAGCCTGGGCCACACCTGGGTTTATTTGTACCCTCAAAGGACCCTTTGAAAATGTGGCACCAGCACCTGCTTTGGTATAGCAACCATGTAAATTATATTACATGTGCATTGAAATGCACATTTGACTGTACAGCACTGATTTTGATGTTGGGATGCAGATGAATATTATGACATTAACAACAGTAACATCTGGGAAAAAAATTAACACACAATTTTTATATGGCTAAATTGAAATATTCTGACAGTGTGACTAAGTTGGGTCTTCTTTACAGATTCCTTTCATCAGGCTCCTACTGATAAAAGTACAGTCATATCTTGGAATTTCAGAAGGTACACAGCTTACATTTTCCTACAATCAGAGAGCATTAAAAGAGCACATATTTCACACAGATGGAAAACTGATAACTTTGTCCATAATTATGAAAATGCACCATAGTTCTTATATTGTATCCATAGTTTTAACAAAGATACTTGTAATAGTTCATAATAACCATAGGTAAAACCATGCATGGCTCCTCGCTACCATGAATAGAAACTATTGTTTCTTATAACGAACTGTGGCATTTTTGTAATGAAAAACAGCAGTCTAAATACATTTATAGTTTTTCTGTCACAATTACCATAGTTAATACGGCAAACCCATGGTATATTTTTATAAGTGTTATAAAACTGAGAATTGAAATGCCTTACAATTTATGTTTTCTCCTGTTTTCTTTGTCAGTGCTGTTTAGAATGTGGTGCTGTTTATTTATGAACTAGTTTCATCCCCGATACATGAGTTTTCTAACAGACAATTATGTTCCACATTCAAATGGGTTTAGAAATTCCCGCCGCACATCTCACTGGTTCACAAGTGCATTTAAAATAGTCTGTGCGGTCTGTACTGCACCTGCACTGCCCTCGTGCTGCTATGATTAGGCCATGTTGATAATTGACCCTTGTAGTGCTGTTTCATTCTGCTATTGAAGTGAGAAAATGCGCTTCAAAACATACAGATGACAGAGGAAGGCTCATACATATTCACGAGGAAAGCGCTAACTGATCGTTCTGTGAAACTTTGTGATTCCCTGCCATCCTACATTTCAGAAATTAGCCTGTGGGCCACTTGAAATGAAGCAAGTTTCACAAGTGTGTTCTGCGGTGACGTCACATTAACCATGTAAAATCCCAACAGCGGTGCTCATAATTCAGCAGTGTCGCAGCGCCGCTGCAAAATGCATATAGGGTAAACACTGACCTGGATCGGCTGTGTGGTAAATTTAAGCTAAAAAGACAAGCTAGGTTGGCACAGAGGAGGCCCCTCTCGTCCATCTCACATTAAGTATGGGCCCCTAAAAGCTTTGGGTTCATTGTGGGGTTCTTAGGCCTTTTATTCTCAAACTCTGATGACTCAGCATCTCTTAGAAACACACAGCAGCTCTGCACCACTCACTCACACACACACTAAGTGCAACAGGACACCTATATATATATATATATATATATATATATATATATATATATATATATATATATATATATATAAACAAGAGAGAAAGACTGCATCTGCTTTTCCAATAATAGTCCACTTGATGGAATGTGGAAAGTAGGAAGACAGAAAACAACAGGGAGAGAGAGTTGAATGTGCAGAGAAGGAAAACACCATTCTGAGCAAAATACAACAAATGCAGAACATAGTTAACAGACCCATAAACTAAACTTAAATAATCCTCAATTTTCCTCATTCTTTCTACTCTGGTCCATTCCTCTGGCCCCTACCTTCATATGTGACGGTGCAGTAGGCATCGCTACTGTCCTCATCGTGCGTCAGCACATTCTGGGCACACAGGATAAACACACGCAGCATGGGTGGACAGTAGCTACAGCAGGATCTGTCAATACCCCAGCACAACTACTGAGTCACTGCCGAGCACTGCAGTCCATTACTGAGATGGACCACTAGGGGTGTGTCTGGATCCAAATAAGTCCCAAAGAAGCAATCTGTCTTTCAATGCAAGACAGAATGGCACTGCAATGGAAAGGAATGACAGGAAGGAGAGAACGGAGATGTGTGAAAACTAGTCAAACTCCGAACAGACTGCATCTAGAGCAGCAGTCTAATGGGACTGTTGTTTGTATGGTTGTGGTGTCACTTCCTGGCAGACCAAAGCTCTTCTTAAAGGGCCAGATCATTTTTGGTCTGCACCTGTTGAAGCAACAGTGACTCACAAGTTTGGGCAAATTCTTTTTTCTTGCTGCTTTGGTGATATGGCTTTGGTGAATTTTTGCAGAGCAATGCACATACAGAAGTTATAAATTGAATTAACAGTAATAACATTGCCATAAAATGTATTCAGTAAGTTTATAATCTTACGATTGCGTCCAGGCAAGCAGGACAAGCTTGACAATGACAATGCACACAAACACATTAACAAAAACATTCACACATCCTAAATTGTACATGGTCATACTCTTGTGGCAACAGTACGGCAAACAAAAGACATATTGTGTTTCCTTATATCTATTTAGTGTTGAGATATAACATAAATATAATCTAAATAGAAAAAAATAGATCAGTCACAGGCTGATGCAGAAATGATGACATGCTTTCCTGGGCAGCCATGACCGTCAGGCTAGATTGGAACCCTCCGTTCTCCCCTGAACCCTCGTGGCTCGATGATTGGTTCCTGGGCCCGCAGCACCGCTCACAGCCACGCCCCAGTTTCTTTCTTCCTGAAAGTGCACAAGGAGCTGACAAGGTCGTGGGAGGCACCTTTTACTGACCGGTCCAGATCTTTCTGCTCCCTCGCCCTCACTACCCTCGATGGTGGGGCGGCCAAGGAGTTGAGACGGACTGTGGGGACGATGTACCTGCTCCCCCCTCCCCGAGACCCTCTCACGTGATCTTGAGAGCCCGACCGGGCTATGTGCCCAAGGTTCCCACGACCACATTTAGGGATCAGGTGGTGAACCTGCAAGCGCTGCCCCAGGAGGAGCCTTGACGTTGCTGTGTCCGGTTTTCCATTACGTATTTCCACACAAAATACCCCCCCACCCCCCTCTCTGGGTGGGGTGTGGTCTCCACGGTGTCGTCCCCTTGGGAGTGACGTAGACACTGGTGGTCCCAGTTGGTTGACAAATTTCTCTCTATTTTGGGGAGAGAAAAAAAAAAAAAAAGAGGAAAAGAGGCATGACTGGGGTAGCCTGTCCTTATTTTTTGGGCAGTCGACTTGCCCCCGAAGGGCATTTCGACTCTCATAACAACCTTGGGGGAGCTTACGTCTCAGCCTGGTTCACATAATACAGTTCAGCTAGTTTAGGTGTTTTGTATAGGGACCCCTAGTGTCACTTCATCGATACAACATCTCATTCCCTCCATCAGGGAAATGAGGCTACAGAAGTAACTAGGACGTTATTTACCCACCCTCATCCCATCCCAGATGTGTATGCATTTTTTTATTCTGCAGAACACAAATTAAGATTTTTAGAAGAATATTTCAGCTCTGTAGATCCTCACAATGCAAGTGAATGGGTGCCAAAATGTAATGTTCCAAAAATCACAAAAATGCAGTATAAAAATAATCCATATGACTGCAGTGGTTAAATCCATATTTTCTGAAGAAATATGAATGGTGCAGGTGAGAAACATCAATATTTAAGTAAAATTTCTCCCTGCTCAGTAGAGGGCATATGCATGATGAATGTGAATCACCAAAAAAACAAGAAGAACGTGAAAGTGAGGCTGACTGAGCAAGGAGGATAATTTATAGCAAATATGAACTTAAATATAGATTTCTTTCTCGCCCACATCTATCATATTGCTTCTGAAGACACAGATTTAACCACTGGATTCATATGGAATATTTTTATGCTGACTTGTGTGAATTTTGGAGCTTAACATTTTTGGCATCCATTCACTTGCATTGTATGGATCAAAAGAGCCGAGAAATTCTTCTAAAAATCTTCATTTGTGTTCTGCAGAAGAAAGTCAGTCATACACATCTGGGATGGCATGAGGGTGTGTAAATATGAGAGAATTAAAATTTTTGGGTGAACCATCCCTTTATACTTACAAACATGAAGCCATCATTTCTAAAACACAGATACATTAGTGTACTCCGTTTTCAAGTATTTTATGCATTTTTAATGTTTTAAAATAACTCAAGTTGAACACTCAAGTTAGGTCACAAGTGAATTAACACTCTGACATTCTTTCCCAAATGGATTCAACATTGGTGTTCTATCCTCTATATCTCTCACATTTCATGATGAAAAAAATTATTATATTTTATTTATTTTCTCCCCAACTTGGAATGCTCAATTCCAAATGCACTTTATGTCCTCATGGTGGCATAGTGACTCAATCCGGGTGCGGAGGACAAATCTCAGTTGCCTCCTCATCTGAGACCATCAACCTGCGCATCTTATCACGTGGCTTGTTGAGCACGTTACCGCGGAGACATATTGCCGCGGCATCCATGCACAACTCACCACGTGCCCCACCGAGAGCAGACTGCATTATAGCGACCATAAAGGAGGTTACCCCATGTGACTCTAACCTCCCTAGCAACCTGGCAAATTTGGTTGCTTAGGAGACCTGGCTGGAGTCACTCAGCATGCCCTGGGATTCTAACTCCAGGGGTGGTAGTCAGCGCAGTTACTCGCTGAGCTATAACAAAGATTTGTAATCAGATGATAAATCCAAATATCAGATGTGGCAAAAATGTTTCCAGGGTAAGTGAAAAGGAGCTGCATCTCCATTCTAAAGTAATAGTTCACCCAAAACAATTTCTTTGTCATAATTTACTCACCCTCATGTCATTCCAAACCTACATGACTTTCTTTTGAGGAACACAGGTGGTGATATTTCAATGGACATCCCAGTCTGTCCATTCAATACAATGCCAGTAGATAATTCACTTTAAAGCTTCAAAAAAAGATAAAGTAATCCATGCAACTCCATTTTCCATTGTGATTTTATGCTATGAAAGAAGCTTATTCCTGGTGGCTTCACACTTTTTTTTGCTCATTTTCCACTCGGTCTCTGGCCCGCTGTCTGAAATGCCCAGTTTTAAGCTATCTGGCCCTTTAAGGCCAGATAGCCACTGCTCTGATTGGCTAACTTCGTGCAGCCCCTCAAATACAGCCATATTTGATACTCAGTCAGAAGAAAATTGACAAGCTTCTTATCAAAATTGATAAATCTGCACTTCAGGGTTAACACAACATACACCTAACACATTTCATCTGAATGTATCAAACTGTTCACTCAAGCACAGCAAATATCAAACATTTGTGTATGAGACTGTTTACCCACAGGTCTGGTAGTGTTTTAACTGCCTCATCTTCAATAACAGTTCCTTTGCAATGCTTGAATCATATTGTGACTGGTTCACAAGCAATCCTCGCTGGTATGAGCCAAAAACACACAATCCACACTGAAATGTTCTGAATTCACAAATGTAATACAATCCATGGTGATGTTGGGTGCTTCAAAATGCCAAAGCAGACGCTGGTCTTCACTGGAACATCACACACATCTTCCGTGTTTGTTTACACAAAGAATGGCATGTGTTTCAGGCAGTAAGCGGCAGAATGAGATGTGTTTTTAAAAGTTCCGCTTGTACCACTTTTAAAAAGTGCAATCCAAATGATCAAAGACATCCATGTATTGCATGTTCACAAAAGACCAACAATTAAATATAGCACAAATGGGTGCAAAAATGGTCCAGGATGCCTTCAAAACAGGAAGACAGATTTTCCATAGACACAAACAGCAGGCCAAAAGTCACATAGCAGTTGCCAGATGAAGACTCTCTTTAAACTAAGCAGGACAACTGATGTGGATTTGATGAGGTAGCCCAGGTGTACTGCATCTACAGGTGACTGAACAGAAAAAGAGAGGGGAAACATCAAAGGGCTGCAACAGGCCTTCCAAACAAAAGCTCAATCTGAGGAGACTGCCTCCAAGTGGTCCAGAGGGACATAACAATGCCCTGGCAAGCATATAAATAAAAGTACTCATACATTTTTGGCCTACTTCTGACACATCTGTATTTTGTTGAGGAGCTTTGATTCAAAGTCATTGGAACCAGGGTTCGAAATGAGGGGGGTCTGGGGGTGTCCCGGACCCCCCATAAGTCATTAGGGACCCCCCCATAAGAATTTATTTTTGGATTTTGGGGGGTCCCGACAAATATATTTTAACATTAACAATTAAAAATGATTGTGAAAATTATAGGTCTTTAGAGACGTTTTATATTTATAACAGTAATTAATTTATTTCCTAGCGCGAGGCAGCAATCAGGGCAGCTATTAGCCGAGTGATTTCCTATACAGCGTCACTGATTGTTGTTGTGGCGGCGCTCCCGCAGACACGTGACGTACTGTAGCTGAACGCGGCAAAACGAAACCTCCTGAATGAAAATCCTGTAAGTGCTTCGATTATGTTTATATTTCCATAATAATTGCTTATAGTAAAATATTAGGAGTTCGAGTTTCTATATCAAAAGTTGCATTAACTAGATACCAAGTGTAATGATTAGAAGAGTACGTTTGTCAACGTTTCTTGCTAGCTGTATGTGTGTTGCGAGATGTACGATAATTATCGTATTTGTACGATAATTTTGACCTCTGTACGATGTACGATCAATAATGAAAAAAATCCCATAATGTACCATAATTTCAGAGTTTTCAGTCGTTCGTCCAAACACACATCCTACCGCTTCTCTCTCGGACCCCGAATCATTTCGCAGGCTCGCCTGCCTGCACGCAAGCACGTACACACACACACACACACACACACACACACACACACACACACACACACACACGCACACACGCACACAGCACAAGTGGATGTGGCATCCGATGATGACAGCGACTTAGAGATCGAATTTGAATCTTTTTTGTGTTAATTGTGCCTTTTTTGTTTTTTGTGCACTTTTTTTTGGCATATTTTTGCACTTTGGAAAAAAAAGTTATTCAGACTTCCTCCAGTTAATGTGAGCGTATTATACAGCTTGTTCAAATTGGATGTAAAATTATTTGGAAAATAAAATTGTTGGAAAATAACTATATTTTATTCGTTTGGTTTGTGTACGATAATTTAAAAAAAAAAACGATAATTTTGAGGCTTTGGTACGATACTTCGACATTTCTAATCTGGCAACACTGATGTGTATGAAGCCAAATGATCTGCCAGCTAACAGCAGACCTAGCAGCTAGACTAAATTAGTTAATCAAAGCTATCTTAACAATCTAATTGTCCAGTCAGTGATTATGAAAGATAACCAGGACTTAATTCAAGTCTGTGAGTTGATTAAAGTGAATGTGATTTGAGCATGAATGAGTATGTACATGAGAGTTTGGTAAGATATCTAGGAAGCTAATATTATTTTTCTTAATTTAGAATCCTGCATCATGGAAAGCAAAAGAGGAAAAAGAAAGATCACCGACTTTTTTCAAGGGTAAATTGTGCTTATGTGATAACATGGCTGTTGTTGGGGGAAATTGTAGATATATTGGCCAACACTTATTATTCACAGATGTCTTCATTAAAATTAATTTAATATGTTTATTTTAATAATCAATAATTAATTTAATAAACATTTATATGCCAAATGTTTTACCATAATAATAGTAATTAAAACAATATTTTGTACTATAGAATACAGTTAAAAAGGTCAGCTCACAGCAGCTCAGCCCAGCCAAGCCCAGACCAGCTCAGCTCAGTACAGCCATAATGAGTACACCTGGTGGATTTAGAGTTAACTTCCTTGCTCAAGGACAGAATGACCTGTTATTCACTTTGTCATGTCAGGGATTAGATTTATAGAAGGTGCTGTAACTTTGTTGCTCCAGAGTTAGAGGGTTACCTGTTAGATTATAGCCACTTCTCCAGGCTCCACTAGCCCAAACCATGAAAAACATCCCAAGACCATTATCCCACCTTCAACATTGGTCCATATAATTTTGCCTACAGTATATAGTGTAGCAAGGTAGTCTTCAGAATTTTTAATAATTTAATAATTAAATTTTAGGGGACCCCCCAAGAGTCCTAAGTCATTTCGAACCCTGATTGGAACTGCAGGAGATGACAGTGAGAGTAAATGGAGATTCCTGCTCCTCAGCTTTAATTTTCTGCATAAGCGAAGCAATACATTTACAGTAAGTGGTTCGTCCTGTAATCGGGACTCCAGTGGTATTTTGAGGTATTGTCTTTAGTCTGTTTTAAGGAAGCCCATTTTGTGAGTAGTATGAAGCTGCAGACTCGGAGCCTGCATCTACAGTCCCGCACCCAGAGTCCCGCATTCTCAGACCCCTCGTTTTCGAGACAGCGCCTCCTATCAAATTGGATCGGATAAACATGTGAAGAACTTAAGCCGAAACGTGAGTATCGTCAATTTTATTTAGCGAATCATTCGATTTCTTTTTTAATCAAACTAATTTATAGCTCATCGATACACCAACACAGTCCATTTAATATTTGTAAAGTTTGTAACAAAATTTGAGCCGTTAATGTATGTTTTTTCGCCTTTTCCCCCCGAAAATATTTTGACAGCTAATACGTTAGCCTTTAACCTTGGACTTTTTGTAGACAAGCCATTGTAAAAAATTATTATTGATTAAAATTAGTTGACATTAAATTAGACCAATTAAATACATTAAGTGTGTTAATATCAAAGAATGTCATCATTAATTATTTAATCAGAATTGAGTAAAGTCACTAATACAATTCTTTCTTCCTTTTTTTCTTTGCTTTGTCCTGTTTACAGCAAGATGATGTTTAGGTGATCGTTAAATTAAGTACAGAATTGTTTATTATTGGTGTTTTGTCTATTCTTATTTGAGTTTTGCTTTGCATTCAAATGATCAAAAAACAGGTTTTGTAATGTTAGCATGGTATAATTTTAATTAGACCATTATAGGTTGAACTGAAAGAAAAATTGGAATTTGAATAAATAAAACATTGTAGCAATATAATGTCACATAATATTTTTCAGAAGATAGTTCAATCTGTAATTGTATCCCTTCCATCAGTAATTTTCTTTCAATTAGACCTATGCTCAAAAAATAACTACTGGGTAATTTGTTAGTCAGAGAAAACAATGAGTTTTTTTGGCACATGCATTAAGCAGGGAACGCAAATATTTATTTGGATAACTTTAAATAAAACGCGACCGTAATATTGCATCCTATTGTTTTCAATGGCATTTAGCAGGAGGTGCTGTCTCGAAAAACGAGGGGTCTGAGAATGCGGGACTCTGGGTGCGGGACTGTAGATGCAGGCTCCGAGTCTGCAGCTTCATAATGTTGCATTTTGTCCATGGTTTATCACTTTTTTGTCTTATTTTATCATGATCACAGCTTAATTGTCTCATGATCTGAACATACCAAAGGTTGTTTTCTCATGATCACGACTTAATTTTCTCGAGATCTCAACATAACAAGAGTTGTATTCTCGTGATCACAACTTGTGTAAATCACTCCAGAATCATTCCAGAGAATCATGAAGTATTGCAATGACAGAGGAGTAGTAGCGTGTCACATATCTCATTAATCAAGGCCTTACAGCAGCTGAAATAGCTTTGTGCCATTGAAGCACTGTACCGGAGTTTCAGTCATTTTGGGAAAAACGTGATCTGACGGAAAATCACTCGTATTAATTTAGTCTCTGCCATTGTTTGTATTTTTTTTAACAGAACACAGTAGCTTCTTAAATCTTAAATAAAGCCTTTTAGCCTTCACTTGGTTATTACATCTTTTTTTTATATAAAAACGTTAGTTAAATAAAAATAAAATAAAGACGAAAACTAAATAAAAGCGTTGATAATACATTTTATTGCAAGTTGTGCTTAATGTTTTGGCCACCAGATGGCAGTAAATTGAACCTTGTACAGAAGCCTAGAATACAAATCCAATTTCAATCCGTTTGTAATGAAAGCCCTATTGGATCAGAAAGCTTTATTTTCCCATCATTACTCAATGGATACTGGATTATGACTGAGAGATGCAGAGTCACTAGATAAAACTGAGATAAAATCCATCTCCTTAGATGAAGATGCTGTGCCTGTGACGATGAACTGCTCTAAGTGCCAAAAGATGTTTTCTCACGGGAACTTTAAGTGGAAATCACAAGAACAAAAGACAAAAATTTGAACACAAGAAAAAAATTGTTGTTATGTCAAGATCTCAAGAAAATTAAGTTGTGATCACAAGAAAACAAAACAGAAAAAAAAGTGATAAACCGTGGACAAAATCGGCTTCCATACTGTTTTAATGCTGGGGTCAGATCTCACAGCGAGTCTGATTTCCCAGGCATAAGGTTTAAGGGTTAAGGCATGACTTTCTGTAGAGCTGCTTTAGAACAATATGTATCTTGAAAAGCGCAAAACATTTCAAACAACTTCACTGGATTTCTGTTAAGTTACCTTTGTTCCTCATCATTCACTCTGTACCTTTGATCTCCCATTTTGTGCACATCATAACAATGTCCTCTACCAATCTGACTACTGTAGTAATAGTGTAGTTGTGGATGTAAGTACAGAAACTAACCTCTAGGTGTCAGTAGCATTACACTTACCTGCAGAGAGTGCAGACCAAGATGTGTTGTTGCTGTTGCAGCTCACGATCTGAAAAGATAATAAAAGATAAGTTCTGTTCTACAAATGTTTCTTTACTGAAATACGAAACATTACAACTACTTCTGTTGTCCAATTGTCTTTAAAAAAAAAAAAAGAAAATAGAAAACTCAAAACAATAATTTGCTCGCACTGTGTCTAACATTCTCAGTTTCACAAGAATATGAATATACGTTGTTTTTTTTTTTGTTTTTATTGTTTTTTACATTATATATATATATATATATATATATATATATATATATATATATATGAGAATAATCTTTAAGATTCTGGCTGGATGGGCTTGTGTTCTGTGTGGGTTGACACACACCCTCATGTGGGTCCTGTCACCTGGTACCGCCCTCGGGAATAATTTAGAGAAAAGCTCAAAATTGAATGACGTGGACACGTATTCTTTTAACAATCACAGTCTCATATCAGACATTATGCATATAACGGACGTTTTTCCCTTAGAATAAAACATAATAGAGTGCTATCATTATTTGTAACATGTACATTACAGTTAACATATCCCAAAATTATTTTTGGGGGGTTTCACAACATCTCAAGCGGCCTCTCATGCCATTGTTGAAAGCATGATGCACATGTGCAGGATGTTCTTAAAGGTGCAGTCATTTCTTCCTAATTAAAAAAGTTTTGCTCCTAAAGAAAATAATGGTAATTTTCAAACATATATAGAAAATCATGAGCACTCACATGAGTTGAAGACTCATATCAGTAACCTTATAAAAGCTGTTTTATTCTACATGGAGAGGGTCCCCTAAGGGGGGGCTGCCATGTTGGGATCACATTACCAACCAAATGCTACTCACTTGTGCTGTGTTCCATTGAAGTCGGATGTGGGATTTTCCTGCTTGACATCTCCAATCTCTGGCCATAAATGTAATCCATTGCCTGATGCTCGGAAGATGACATGTAAGGAAATAAAACTGCAATGCTCCTGTTAGCTTAGCTGGGGTTCAACTGTAACCAGAGACCTCTCCTATCAACCCAACTGATAAACAATGCTGCAACGGTAGTGTTGGTGCTACAGGTGTACGGTTATCAAAAGAGTATAATTTGCCATGTTTTATACACCTGTCTCTGCAGACATTTGCTAAACTAGCTTTAATATCAAGTAATTTAGGAACTTTGGCTCGTTGGTTATTGGTATATTATTTAATAAGTGAAAAAAAGGTTTATCACTTAACTTTTATATCTCTCTGGGTGCCAACATGTTTGTGTGACATTATATGTTGCGGGCAATGTGTGTGACCATTCTCCGGACTGTGAGAGATGTTGTAGCAGGGGTGCCACACTATCTAGGTGTTGATCTATCTCTTCACAATGTAGGTGATATAAAAATCATAATTACACAGAGTAGTGGTAAAATGCTTTCATAAATATAGTTGATCATCAGAACACAGCCTGGCTGCTTTTAAGCTTCTAATAAAAGCGGTGGGACAAGTGATTATAAGCGTAATGGAATGGATAGGTCATAAACATAAATAATTCTAGCTCCAAAAATACTCATATCGTCAATCATATTGTATAGCCATAACGATTCACATAGTAACGTCTATCCATTATTATAAAGCTTAGCATAACTGAGCTTGTATTCAACTGAGATAACAGTGCCAGCATGCTCATCTATTTTTTTTACACCTTCTGCCGCCAAAATACATTCACAAATATTTGAACCACAACCATTTTGTAATAATTAGAATAGTAAAGCAAGAGTTTAGTAAAACAACAAAGGAAAATAAGTGTTGCCCTTTAAAAAGTGTGATGTAACACTCGGCTTTAGGCATGGGCGACATGGGCAGTCACCCAGGGTGGCATCTTGTGGCGGGGTGGCACGAGGCAGTGGTGGTGGCAAATATCTATCATTTTTAATTTCACCTTATTGGGGCAGTGCTCTGCATCGCCATGTCTATATTTAAATACATTTTCTGTTTTTCCACGACATTATACTTGTAAATCAATTTACAATGACTGTGTGAATAATTATCAAATCATACTTGTTACATAATACCATAAGCACTGTATGCTTTAATAGATTTTACAGATTATATACAAAATAATGTTTTTTAATCATGTTTCTTGCTTTCTTACAAATAATAAATTTGAAAAAATCTGTTTGATTTTGTTCATGCAACATGTACTAGATCACTCTCTTATAGGGAATCATTTCAGCAAGGATGCTGCAATAGAAGTCAGCTGCCTAGGTAGGCAGTAGACAGCAAGGCAGCTCACTAAGTTTTGGAACAGACCCGCTGTTCCCCTTTTACTTTTGATATAATTCTGAATAAATGCCTCTCCATGGAATGATGCCACACCCACTGTGTCTGTGTCTTGCTCACCCCGCCACAGTGGTGGAGAATGCATGTACCTAATGTGAGCAGGAGATGGCGCAGTTGGGCACCATCGATGACTTCATGCGCTCTAAGTGAACGTTTTGCATCTATATTTGCAAATGTACTCTGCGGTTAGTTGAGGCTGTTATCTTTTAATCCATGTTTATCTGTCCATTTCCTGTTGCGATCGAGAGGGAGAGCTGGTTTGGAGAGGCATCCTGACATGCCTACTTCGTCAGTAGGACCCTGGCCGAGAAGTAGAATTTCCAGGTCGATGGTAGAAGAGGGAGCATCTCTATCTCCTCTACCCCGACGTGGTGGAGAATGGGAGGAGGTGCCGCCGGGACAATGTTTGGGAGGGACACACCTCTCCCATGGATTATCGTCATCCTGCCTCTTCAGAGGGCCATTCTTCAGCCAGGCCCACAACTGGAGTGGGCAGCGGAATGATAGGAGGGCCAGAGTGAATTTTCCCTGTTTGTTGGAGCATGATGGATGCTTTGTTGGAGCATCCACCCCTTGGTCTGGGACAGGAAAGGCTTACACCTATTGAGTCAATTGGTCAATGATGATGAGAATTTACTTGTTTCCAGAACTGGACACAGGAAATGGACACAATATGTTGATGTGGAGCCAATCCATTGGTGTCCTGACTTGGCAATCCTGAAGCTTGGCTTTCTTAGTGTGTCCTGCAGATGTTGGCACAACTGTATGTACTGTATGAGTCACTCTAATGTCTTTCATTCCCCCAAATGGCCAGACTACAATGGGTTATGGCAAGTTTGAAAGCTGGTACAAGAGGTGGCAAGGAAGGGCTGAGACCTCCAAGCCTTTCCCAATGATAAAAGAGGACACCTTTATGTGATTCGACTTCAGGCCAACACAGCCAGTATTTTCTCACTGCTGGACTTTTCAGCAATACTTGCCCCTTTGTGGGAAGGATTCCACTCTCTTTCCACTCATGCAGGTTAGCGATATCGGGATCAGCATTTTGTTCTTGAGCTAGCTGTTCTTTGGATATGGAACTTTATATGGAAATTTATAACTAATTCACACATGGGGTTTTGAGCAAAATCCTACTGGCTTCCAGCCAACAGGCAAGTTCAGGATGTTTGAAATGGAACAACAAGTTTAGGCTTTTGTGGTTGTTACATAGAAGGAACTTCTTACCAAGCATGTAGTGTTGGAATTGGTGGGTGTAGCAGAAAATAGCTAGCAACTCTTGTCTTGTCACGCAGTATCGCTTCTGAGCTGGGTTGAGGTGAGTACTTGTGTAAGAAATACTCTCTCCTCTCCCCACTGGAGTTGTGTCAACAAAAGTTGTGTCCAGTTGTCCATGTGGATGTACAGTGATTTTATGCATCTGTGTCCAGAATGTATTTCCCTTCTGCTGAAGGATATCCGAGTGCTGGTGCAGAAGTTAACTTTTCCTTGAGCTGTGTGAAGGCATTCTGGTGCTTTTCAGTCCACAGGAACTCTTTTGGAGGAGTTCATTAAGAGGACTGGCCAACTTAGAAATTTCGGGAACAAACTTCCTGTAGTAGTTACACAGTCCAAGGAAGGCCTTTAACTTGTTCACACTTGTGGGGGGTTCTAAGCTTTTATATCCTTAATCAGATGTGGGTTGGGACATATTGGGACAAAGAGGACCTACTCTTTAAGAAGGTGACACTTGGATGTCTTCAGCTTTAACCCATAGCTGTCAAGCCGCTGGAACACAACTTAAAATCGATCAAGGCTCTCGTCCTTACCCAGAACAATAATGTCATCCAAGTAAATTCTCAGGGTTTCCTACTGAAGTCCTCGAAGTACAAGCTCCATCACCCTTTAGAAGGTGCTTGAAGCACTGCACAATCCAAAGGGTAAATGGGTCAATGGATGTAGAAAGGATGGCCTGCCTTACAGTTAAAATAGCCAATTAACTTTTAGATACAGAAATCACCAGTCAATCAACTCGAATGTCCATTAGCAATAGAAGATATTAAAATTCCTGGACCGCTATTCCCCTCAAAAGACGAGACCCAGGGAAGATGGTCCACTTGAGTGAAGCCACAGCCCCACATGCCCCAGACCAAGGACAGGAGCATGTTGGGACCCCGCCCACTATCACCTGGAGCTTTCCCTGTCTTCACAGCTCTTTCTTCACATAGCCCTTTCCACTCAAAGGCCAAAGATTCCCCAATGTACTTGATATTTTAAATAAATGCCTCTATGAGGCTTGACACCACACCCACTGTGTCCATCTCTTGCTCACCCCACCACACAGTAATTTCAGATTTTACTTATTTTTTTTATCATAATCTTGACCATCTGTTTTGGAGATTTCGGTCTTTCCCCATTCAAATATATAGGAACTGAACTTTCATGAGGCTTGTTACATAGAAAAATAGCTGCCCAAACTGCCCAAGACCGTTCCAAAGATGGCCGCCAAGTGGACTGACTTACCTTACTGAAAAATAAGTTTGGACTGTTCTATTTCCTTCGTGTTTGTTTACATTCTTGAAAATTTCTAGAGCCAATTTTACAACTTCATTATGTTACATGATGATGTAATGTCAACAAACCCTAAAATTTTAGTTCAAATAATACACAAATTTTTGCCATTCTAAAATTATATGCTTCACATTTCTGTTTAACCCTCCAAAAATTGGTCACATTCACTTTCATTGTCCCCATTCACTTCCATTGTATGTAATTGCCTCACTGTAACCTCGATTTTAGTTTTTTTTTTTTATATATATATATATAGAAAAGGAGGCACGAGTCAAAATAAATTTTTGTGGAAATCAACATTAAGCCACAAATGCTTTCGATTTAGCTTAACTTGTGTTGATCCCGGAACTTTCCTTAAAGCTGTTTTGTTTTGTTTTGTTAAATGAATGATACAAATTATTACATTTAATTATTACTGGCTATGACTTTAAATTGTTACTAGTGTTTTAAAAATAATTCTACTGCTTTCTCTTTCTGTCCTCAGATTCAGCTGAAAAAGAAACAAGCTGATGATTTCTCAGGAGAGACGCAAGAAGATTAAGATAAAAGGCTCCGTAAAGGCCAACAAGTTGCAGTGTCATTAACAAGTACACTATCAATACTAATGTACACAGATTATTTGAATATTAATTTTTACTAAATAGAGTTAGTGGAAATAATGGTAGTTGTCCATGTGGATTGTAACAAAGTTAATAAATTCAAGTGTTTCAAGTGCCTAATGTTCTTCTCAACATAACCAGAGCAACAGTGAGAGAAATAAGGCAAACAATTTTGAGCTCTTCACAGCTCTGATCTGCTCGATTGAGAGATGTCAGTCTGAGCTGCCTGACGTGATGGAGAAGAAGTAGAAAGCAGCTGAGAAGCAGGCCGAAGTGTTCATTAAAGAGCTGGAGCAGGATATCATTGAGCTAAAGAGGAGAGACACTGAGCTAGTGTACAGTAGCTCTCACAAATGGAGAATCACCTCCATCTCCTACAGGTCAGTCTCTCTCTCTCTCTCTCTCTCTCTCTCTCTTTCTCTCTCTCTCTCTACAGCAAAACACTCCCCATGCTTTCTCCTCTCTCCTGCAATACTGTAGACTTGGTCATCTTCATGCAGCCCTCCACAAGTCAAGATATGCGATTAGTGTATGAATGCCAAATGCTAACTGATCAGTCAGTAATATGGGTGGGTAATAAACTGCAACATTTATTTAGGGTTTCTTTCACATTTTAGCAAAATAATTTGAGAGATGAGTCATGCAAGATTTTATCCCCTGGAAGAATCTTATCCTCTTCAACCAATTCTATTGTCTAAACAAAAGGAATTATTAAATAATATTTAGCTTAATATTGCATTTTATCTTGAAATTATATAGTTTTCAAAAAGGTCTCTAGGATACCATGGAAGGCTACATCCAAGCATGAAATTGGGCCCCAATTGGGCAAAGAAATTTGTGATGGAGAGGTTTGCCTCAGAATCAAATCAAACATCACGTTCAACTATAAGAGAGAAGCTTGAATGAGAAAATTAAGTTCTGAAAGCTTGCTAAATCTGATTTATTGTGAAATCAAAAGAATGTTGTCAGGGATCGTAGAAGGATGAGATCGCAATCACTGGTATCAATAAACACTTTATTAAAAGGGGACATTAAAAGGGAACATCCAACACCAGACAAGATAACAGACACATACAGGGACAGAATAGGAGGTTAAGACCACAAGAACACCAGAGAAGAGAGGGAATTGAACCCAGGGAGGTATAACAGCGCACACTTGTTCCTCAGAATCCTGGACCATCCTTACTAAAAGGCTGCCAGGGAAGGTACTGACAAAGTGGGCACTGGAGTAGGGACTGACACGGCGACTGCTGCTTGGGAAGGGACTGGCATGAAGGCTGCTGGTAAAAGGAATGCCTCTAAGAGATCTAAAGAACACTCTGGCCCCTCCTAGGAAGCTGCAGTGAACTTGGAGCCCCACCTGGGAGCTGCATTTGACTTGGGTGCCTCCCAACAATCAACTGCAGGCTTTATTGACAGGACAGGAAATGCGGAAGACTGGGGAACAGCCTCTTTGGCTGACACAGGAAGTGCAGATGCCTGGGAAATGGCCTCCATGGCCAGGAGCACTGGCAGCGGAGGAACATCCTCTGTGGCAGGGATCGCTAGCGGCAGCAGAATGGCCTCCGTGGCCGGGAGCCCTGGTGGCAGGGGAATGGCCTCCATGGCAGAAACATGGAATGTAGGTGGTTGGCATCAATTGGGGCGGGAGAAACGTCCTCCGTGGCCGCAATTAGACTGGACATGGTGAGAACCCTCCTACCCCTCTTCCTTTTTTCTATGAGGGCAAAGGCGTGAGGGCTTTATTTCATCTGATGCCTCTCGGGGAGCTGCAGTGTACTCCACTCCCTCAGAGAAAGCTGTATCAGCAAGAAAGCTGATGCAGGAGAATGGGATTGTGGCTAACTGAGGGTTTGAACAATCAACATTTGGAGGTGACCATTGACATGAGGTCGCCCACTACACATGATGGGAAAGGTAGCCCACAAATTCCCAGAAGGACAGAATTCTCACTCCTTCCATCATCCAAAATTCAGAGGGGTTCTTTAAGGCAGATGTTGAAAATGGCCATTAGAGCCGCATCATTGAAGTCCAGCCTGTCCGCTGCAATGAGTAATTGGCAGGCAAAGTCCCTGACATCAGCCTCCTCTTGACAGAGGGCATAAAGCTAATCGAGCTGGACCTTGCTCTCTAGTGGTGTCCCGGTAAGTGGGAGATGGAAAGAATATGATGATACCGCTGAGTCCTGTCAGGGATCGTAGAGAGGGACGAGGACTCAATCGCTGGTATCAAAAAACTTTATTAACAAAAAAAATGGCAATATCAATCAAGGGCAATCAGATCTGACTGGCTGATCAAGTAGGATGGATGAGGAATGGGAGTCCCAGACAGGAACCGACCAACAGGCATAAATCCAACGAGAAAGAAAGCACAGCAAACAGACACCTCAACAGGGGGGAAATCCACAACAAACTGGCAGAAGACAGGGCACACAGGGAGATTAAATAGAGGGTGAAATAAGGAGGGTAATGAGAAAGACAGGTGGAACAGATTAACTAATAATCAGGAAAATGTTGGGATCGGGGTTTGCACTCACCAGACAGGAGATTACATGGCCACTGAAACAAACAAAAGCCAAGTGCTCACATAAAATAAAAGAACAGAAACAAGATGTTAGGTGTGCTTGACTTCATGCAGCGCTGCACAGACAACCGGCGCATGCCGGTTAGAAATTGTATCCAACTTGAGACAGCCCCACCACCTTGTCACAATGACATATGCCTTCAAAGTACCGCGAGAGTGATTCGAGAGCAGCCGTCTGGCTCAGCCACTGCAGTTACTTCAGAGGAGTTGCACAAGCTTTGAATCAGAGATCTGCATGGGTCCTGTTTTGAAAAACTCACACCCGCCCCACACACGCAGTACTTAATAGAACACCTGACCTGTTATCCGACAGCAGCACTAATTTAATTCCGTACCTGCCCTGACCTGTTTAACATAAAGACCATAATCCAAACTACACCTGCATTGAAATAAATTTACATTTACATTTATTCATTTGGCAGACGCTTTTATCCAAAGCGACTTACAAAAGAGGAAGAACATAAGCGAATCATCTTAAGGAGACAGTGGTACGAAAAGTGCCATACTACAAAGTTTCAGTATCATCATAATAGTATACAAAACTGATTTAAGTGCAACAAGAATTGTTAATACATTTAAAAAAAAAATTTTTTTTTTTTTTTTTAAATAAATCTACTGCATCAGGTAGACAACATTTATTTATATGCTCACATCACACAAGCAATCAAGCTAACATTAGGCACTCTGAGTTGGAGCATTTAAGATCAATTAACAGGCCTGGTTAGCTCAGTGAGTAAATACGCTGATTACCACCCCTGGAGTTCGTGAGTTCGAATCCCAGGGCATGCTGAGTGTCTCCAGCCAGGTTTCCTAAGCAACCAAATTGGCCCGATTGCTAGGGAGGGTAGAGTCACACGGGGTAACCTCCTCGTGGTCGCTATAATGTGGTTCGCTCTCAGTGGGGCGCATAGTGAGTTGTGCGTGGATGCTGCAGTGGATGGTGTGAAGCCTTCACATGCACTATGTCTCCGCGGCAACGTGCTCAACAGGCCACGTGATAAGATCCGTGGTTGATGGTCTCAGAAGCGGAGGCAACTATTCGTCCTCTGTCACCCGGATTGAGGTGCGTCATCTTACCACCATGAGGACTTAGAGTGCATTTGGAATTGGGAATTCCAAATTGGGGAGAAATTGCGGTAGCCTGTGCGTAAGACTCTTTCCCTATAGAAACCGCAATGTCCTCCACCATTTTAAATAGTGTGTCCACTCTAGTGTGGAAAGTCCGATGCGTGATAAGCGCCTTCAGTTTGTGTAATTAATCAGTCTGTTGTGTCTTTCAGCTGTGATGAGCCGTAATGCTGAAGTTGTTCGTTTAAAGCCATTTAAAGCTATATTCTAGCTTTAGTAGTGTAGTAGTAATGCGAGCAAACATTGAGAGCTGTTGTATATAAACGGCTGATGAGGATTCACTTCACGTCACCTAACTGGCTCATATTACACACAAAAATTATAAATAATTAATAAGAAAATAAAATAAAAGATAAAAATAGCCTTGGTTATTTGATCCGCAGTCTGCCCATGTCTATAGATTCCTGTCCCGCACCACAAATGACAATGTAAATTTTTTTCCATCTGTTATCTCAGATATTAGCCGTTCAACCATCTGGTATCCGCAGGTACACACCCATGTGGAGGACTCTGCTCTGAATGACTACACCGCTTATTCACGATTGGCCAGACTTGGCAGACTTGGCAGCGTGACAACGGTGATGTGCTACATGGGCTGTGTTCACGATTGCAAATTTCACATACTACCCTTACTACTTCTGCTATGTCAGTCTATGACAATGTAAATATTTTTCCATTCTTTGCATCAAATATTGGCAGTTCATCCATCTGGTAACCGCGGGTACACACCCATGTGGAGGACTCTGCTCTGAATGAAGGCACAGCTTATTCACGATTTGCCAGACTTACAGCGTAACAGTGGTGATGTGTTACATGGGCTGTGTTTGCAATTGCATAATTCACATGCTACGACAGAAAAAAGAGTAGTATGGTAGTATGCCAGTACCTAGGTATTTATTACAACAGTTAACACCTCCAGTTCAGCATATCTGTGTTTTTATAACAATACATCATGTCCATATAATTGTGCATTATGTTTGTCATAGTAATATCATGTTTATTCATAAAAGACATTCAAAATTATTAAAAATACTGACTCCTTTATTAGTATTAAAATAATATAGTCTTGTATTGTACTTTCTCTTTATATACCATCAGGCACTATGCAGCACATAAGCTTTTCAAATGAATAATGTTTCAGCTTATTTTATGTTTAATTCAAGCATTTGTCTGAGTTACACTTCGTCTGCAATAAAGAAAGCAAACATCACACCATCTGCCATGACGGATGTAGGTTCTGCACTGCGATGGTAGAAAGGTGCCATCCGTTGTTCCTGGCAGGAACCTTACAGACTCCATGATATGGTTAGGATTAGGGTTAGGGTAGAGTTAGGGTATCTGTAGGTGACAGGAAGTGCAAAGTGTCTGGCTTGATGGCTCTTTTTTTCAACTCCTCCCCCTGCAAATACAAATGCAACCTGCAAATCTAGCCAATCGGTATCAAGATGCAGTTCAAGTCAAACTCACCTGAAGAAACAAACAAGAGCACATAGCACAAGAACACAAATGAGAACCATGTGTTTACACACAAACATACACACACACACACACACACATATATATATATATATATATATATATATATATATATATATATATATATATATATATATATATATATATATATACATACACACACACCACAAGAGACAGAACATGGATGTCAAGATCTAGCCACAGACAATAAACAAAACCAACACAAGTGACAGGATCCTAAAACAATGTGACATTTGAAAGTGGCCAGAGTTTGTGTAACAGGAGGACAAGGATTATAGAAGCTAATGTATAATTGAGAGTTAGAGTGTCTTACAACAATTTAAATATTGCCAATTTTTAAAAGTTCAAAGGTCTGCATTCAGTGATATTTCACTTAATATTATGATATACTGTATATATATAAATTTTGTATTTATTTATTTTTTTAATAGTATTATTATTTATTTTATTTTATTTTTTTTACAAAAATTAACCTGAAAATCATAACACCTCAGAACCAATATGTAGCCATATAGAGAAATTTCATGTAATTTAACTCTGGTCATTAATTAGACTTTTAAGATGATTTGGACTTTTTATTGGTCCCCTTCAAGAGTTTTGTAACACCCGCTTTCCGGTACTCTCTTGTGCTAGAAATTTGAGAAACATGTATTGTGCAAGAGAGCTCCCGGTTTTGTTTATTGGTTGAGAATTCTTTGGGTAAATATCACATTTTACACAAGATGCTTATAAATAACATTAAATATGTGTTCAGAAGCGAAACTGAGAGTTTGTTATGGGTTATTTTTGAAGCATGCATATGGATTGCATGTGTGGAGTTTGACCATGTTTGGTGCACACATGTTGGAGTGGATTGGTAAGTTTAGTATTAATCATATCTTATTTAATGATTTATAGTCCAGAGTGTTTTCCATTTTAGTGAATAAGTGTAATACGTGTTATATGTTAAAATATGTGTAATGATAATTTTATTGTTTAAACAACTGTCCTTGTAGCCTGGTTGGAATTGCTTTGAGTGATTTAGTCATGTGATAAATACATAACATACTGTGAGTGATTTAAGTATGTGCTAAATGCATGAAGTCATGTGAATGATATAGGCATGTAATAAGATGATGTATGCACCCAAGCATATGGGTAGGCTAATGCCCTGTTTTGTATTTTTTTTTTTTTTTTCGGCGTTAGCCTCTATATTATTTTATTATATTGTATTTTTTTCTACTGATTTGTCATTTAGCTGAAATTCATTGAATAATTTTTGTTCTCATTTGGGCATTGTTCTTCACAGTTTATGTATTTTTTATATATTTTTATTCCCTTTTTCAATATGGCTCCATCGACCGCTGTCCTTTTTATAAAACCATCAGAATAAACCCCCAAAATATATTTTTTGCATCCTGTGTTGATAATTTTTATCCCACTGGCTACATATTCTTTGGATATTCTGGGTTAAATACTATTTAATCAATCGACAGCATAGTGACATGCTAAGTAATTTGCAAAGAAAATTATTTAGACTCGTGTAAAAACAAAGTAAACATGTGCTTGCAGTAATGTACTTAATGTAATCTAAATTTCATGGATTACTTTTATAATACTTTAAGTTGCTTTTGTGGTTTTTAAAGAAAAATAGAAAGAAACTATCCACTGCTATTGAATGGACATCAGCATTGCAACCAGTGGTGTAGTGGTGACTGAAGACATGGGTATAGACACATAAAGAAGTGTGAATTTCATGAAATAATGACAGAATTGTTATTTTTGGGTCAACATTTCCTTTAAAATCACATTTCACAAACAAAGCCACTAGATGGAGTGCTAGTGCCATGTGAACTAACCTCTGGAGCCTGTGCCATGATTAAATAAAAGAAGTCAAGAACCTCAATCTGATCAGGACTTCTTTTAGTCAGATAACATGCAGAACCACTTTAGTTCAGGCATGGCATTTGAGAATACAGCTAATGAATGTTTAGTTTATATAAATGTACATTTTTATGTCTCTATAAAATGATAGTGACGATAAGGTATAAAAAGACAACTGGACTTGTATGTTAAAACAGTTACATAAAATGGAGGTGTTTGTGCATTAGTGTTATAAATTCTGTATAACCACTGTAAATAGCTAAAAAAAAACAATTCAAGACTATGTTGTAACATTAACATTCCTAATTCTCGATATACAGCCCTAATTCAATTCTGAGCTCACTCTTTAACTCATTGCACCTTGTACTACTACAGAATGTTTGAACATCCCACCCCACCCTCTGCTTTTTAGGCTCTTCCCTCCCTTCCTATTACCCTGTTCTTTTCCTTCCCTTTTCCTGAGCTGAATGAATGGAGGGTGCCCCGCAGTACAATGGAAGCTGGTCTCGTAGGAATGCCAGACATGTCTGGAGTCAGCAGGAGGCCATGGGCAACACGCCCCCCCATGACATCACAGATGGTACATTCCGCCCACTCTGACTCCACTCTGCCTCTCCCCTGCTGGTATCCCTTACTTTTCCCAAAGTCAAGAGGAAGGTGTGAGATTGATGTTTCAATTTTGTGAAACTTTGTATTGCAGTAGGAAGTATGTGTTAAGGGATATGTATATGTAGACTTCGGTCAGTGTTTTATAGGATATATTCTTAGTTTATTTGTAACATTCCCAGTGCAACATATATCTGTGTACTTATTTAATAGACAATCGTCTTTATATTCTAACAGTCAAAATAATGTCAACAATAGCCTATTCCACACTGTTAGTTTTACGTCCAGCACAATAAACCAAACAATCTCAGCTCTATAGCACTGAATATAATTCATCAAACTAACAGAACACTGACCATGTTTTCAAACAATAATTCTTTACAATATCTATATTACTATATATACAACAGTTAGTTTCGGTCCTTGAATCTGATTGGATGAGAGACGTACCATGAGCATTGATGGTCTCACACCATCAGCACTCTGATGTTTCACTGTGTGTATCACTCTGCTTGTGTTCGAGCTGTTCTAAACAAAAGTGTAAGAGCAGTGCATATGTGTTAAGAGCTACTGTATATGTGTCTCTTTTTAAATGTTTTTTTTTTTTTTTAGAATATATATGTTAGCCAGCAGGTGGTCACAAAAGATAATTTTTGTGTGTAATATGAGCCAGTTAGGTGACGTGAAGTGAATCCTCATCAGCCGTTTACATACAACAGCGCTACATGATTGCTTGTATTACTACTACACTACTAAAGCCAGAATATAGCTTTAAATGGCTTTAAACGAACAACTTCAGCATTATGGCTCATCACAGCTGAGAGATTCAACAGACTAATTAATTACAGAACTACATTGCGGTTTCTATAGTAAACAAATCTTGCGCACTGAATACCGCAAAATAGGGAGAAATACCCCCGCTTGGACGGCTACTTTTCCACTGAGAAAGCTGATCTTCAGAAAGCTGACAGCATCTCTGCCTGGGTGTTGCAGCAGGTGATACACACTCCATCTCTCTCTCTCTCTCTCTCTCTCTCTCTCTCTCTCTCTCTCTCTCTCTCACACACACACACACACACACACGTCCATTCTTGTTTATCCAATAACATGTTAGAAACAGCACAAGCCATGATACTATTTCTGAAGTGACATTTTTGAATTACTAACTTTGGACGCATAATTTGGTAAGAACCAGCAACAGCAGATTCTGATCTGTTGCGTAATAAAGTAGTTCCATGCACAAATGCGTTTTTAGGACCATACTTGGTTTTTCCAATTTTTTTTACATTTACTTGTTCATTGAACTGTTGTTTAAAACCAATATCACACTCACAATCATGCTATATTTCCCGAAATCAGCAATGCTTTGATTACCTATGGCACTCGAATCACAGCAGTGCTGATGTAGGGCCATATTGCACTCTTGCTCATGGAATATTGCTTAAATAGCACTAAGGTTTAATACCATTCTCTTTACAGAGTAGAATGTGTCAAAGGAGAGATCCCTGCTATGGTCGTAATATTGAGAACTCTGCATAAATGGAGACGCACTGCAACAATCTGCATTGTTTGATATACGTATGTGATATTGGATTGTTCACTTAGCTTTGTGCAGATCCTTTTTCCCACTTTTTCCCACTGTTTCCCCCTCTCTGTCTCACTCTTTCAATCTGTCTTTCTCTTTCTGTCTCCCTCTCTTCATTCCTTCTTCCCTCATTCTTTCTGGCAGGCATTCAATTTCACACTTGGGGGAGCAGAATAAGGGGAAGGTCAGGGCTGTGTCAATAGAGGCCAGCATTTTTTTTCTTTTCTTATTTTCCTGCTGATACATGGAGAATTAAGGGAGAGAGACCTAAGTGTCCCTTTTCTACCCTCTCCTTCACACATTCACCTACTTCCCCCGCACACTAGCAGACACCGATTCCTACCCTCAAGTCTTCTCAGTGCAGTTGTCCCATCTGTTTGAGCAACAGAAGTCACCAGTGGACATTACCTTTCATTTAGATCACTATAACCTCTAAATGATGAATTTAGCAGATACATTCATTGTTGGTCCCTGTTTTAGCAACCAAATGCTGATACTATATTAAAGACATGTTCCTCAAAGACAAGAGGAACTTGTATATCATTTCTCAGTATGTCATCTGTGTTCGTAGTTCTCAAACTTTTTGACTCCAAGGCAAGCCCACCATTGTGCAAGACAATATTTAAAGGCCTGTGCATGCATACTAAGGTATTCCCTCTGGTACTTCTGCTGTAATGATGACAAACCTCAGTTTATTACATTAACTGAAACTAAGATTAGATTAAAAATAAATAATCATGGTTAATTTTGTAATTTCACAAGTTTCAAGAACTGTATTGTTGCTGAAGTACACTAATGCCACTATTGGACCAACCGGTTCTGAGCACGATATAGAAAGGTTACAGTAGCATTTCCACATAAGCATGGTTCGGCACGGCATGATTATAAACCTTTCTCTGCACGGTTAGCTAACAGTACTCAACTGTGCTCAACCATGCTAATATTTGGCTGAAGTTGACAAAAAAAATTATATTTAGTGTATCTTCACGATTTCGTCCGCCTTTTTCATTAGGTAAGTACATTACTAACTCATTAAAAATAAATATATATCAATATATTCTCATAAACAATTTTATATAAAATGTATATTATAATTTGTCAATAAATATCTTTTTTAGCTTTTCTGGGAACTTCTACCTTTGTGTGTTTGTGTACGGCGGCATATACAAGCCCTCATCAAATAAACCTCTCACCTTTATCTCTTTGCCTTGCTTTTTGCGGCATGCACTGCATCTTTCCTGTGTATTAGCAGAGTAAAGCCAAGGGGGGAAAAAGAAGTCATAAAAACAGAAACATTCGATCATCCTCAATTGTGCACTCGCCCCAATGTTGACCCATCACGCTATCACCAAAAGATCTATTACCTATTTCATCCCACCACAGTGGAAAAAGAAGGTGTAACTGCACCAGCTTGCTTGGATCGGTACGGAGTGGTATGGTTTTGCAAAGAGAACTGTTCGACCCGAAAAGAAATATTCTTTTTTTTACATGTCATAAATCTTAAGTAATATATATAAGTAATCTTGAGGCCCTCTTAGAAGTTTGTTGAGGGCCCCTAGTGAACAAAATGTACATCTACTGTATATATAGCGTTTTCTGACACTACACTCAAAGTGCTTTACATTGTGAACAGGGGACTCTCCTCAACCACCACCAGTGTGCAGCATCCACCTGTACACTCTTCACACACCAGCTGTTGGTGGAGAGAATTGAGTAGAGTGATAAAGCCAATTAATGGTTGGGGATTATTAGGAGGCCATGATTTAGAAAGGAGGGAATTTGGCCAGGATACTGGGTTTACACCCCTACTATTTACGAGAAGTGCCCTGGGATTTGTTTGGGATTAATGACCACAGAAAGTCAAGACCTTGGTTTAAAGGTCTTGGTGGTGGTGGCGTAGTGGCTAGAGCACCGGGCTGCTAATCAGAAGGTCGCTGGTTCGAACCCCACGGCCACCACCATTGTGTCCTTGAGCAAGGCAATTAACTCCAAGTTGCTCCGGGGGATTGTCCCTGTAATAAGTGCACTGTAAGTCGCTTTGGATAAAAGCATCTGAGAAATGTAAATGTAAAGTCTCATCCAAAGGACAGTGCCTTTTTACAGTATAGTGTACCCGTCAATATACTGGGGTGTTAGGACCCACACAGACCACAGGGTAAACACCCCCTAATGGCCTCACTAACACCTCTTCCAGCAGCAAACTTAGTTTTCCCCCGTGGGGTCTCCAATTCAGGTACTAACCAGGTTCAACCCTGCTTATATCCAGTGTGTCACCAGGTGAGAGCTGCAGCATGATATGGCAGCTAAACCCACAAGCCATGGACTCCTGGTTGAGAATCACTGATCTACAGTTTGTCACACAGGTTTGGTTAGCTGTTTCTATAATCCACTTCTAATTGTTGAGGTTGCGTATGTATTGGCTTTTATAACACAAGTTTCTGAACTTGGAAGTAATGGAAGTAATGCACAATACTGAACCATTAACTGAGGTAGGCGTATAAGTTTGAGTCTGCTTGCACATATACATGAGCAAAGTTCATGTTGTGATTTTCTGACACACCCTACTGGCTGACTCACATTGGATAATGAGTGCTAAAGCAAACAAGGTGAGGCAGTTTAACAGATTTAGTTACATGTTTCATTCTACCATACTGTGTAGTTTTTATTTGTTTCTCTCTCTCGCTCTTGCTCTCTCTCTCTCTCTCTCTCTCTCTCTCTCTCTCTCTCTCTCTCTTTCTCTCTCTCTCTCCCTCTAATTACTTAGTTGCTGGCAGTGAGTTCTGCAGTGTTGCAGTGCCAGCTTTGCTAGCAGGGCACAAAAGATTTACTGACCTATCACTAACACTGGGAGGTTCCTCTAGTAAGTTCACAAAACACTGCGCACACTTACTTTAAAATCACACCAACTAACCCCAGTCCAAGCCCCAACATATACAAGTTAGTGCAGATGAACCTGAACTTGATATGTTTTGTATAAAGCCTGATGCTTGAACATCTTGAGTATAATAATGTAATTAACATGAAAATGCAGCACTAGACAGGACTATTTAAAATGAATACTTATTAAGTCATAAATAATTATATAGTTAATGCAAACTCAAAAAAATAAACAATTAAACACATATACAGTAATGTTCCATAATCCTGTACAAATGTAAACCTGATTATTGTAAATAACCTATTTTTTATTTACTTGTCATAACATTACCTATTAAAATGTCAGTAATTTTTTTTATGTGGAAGGTAAAAGTATATTCTTAGCCAACATGATCACACCAGAAGTCGACATGTTGCTACCAAATGTCCCAGTACCCTGACATTGACCCCATTCTGCTGAGTTCAGTGTGGATCAATTCAAATGTATTTACCTTTTCCTGCAGCCTCAAATGACATGGGTTCTGGTCCCATGTAGAAATCAACAAATTATTATGTTTATTATCAGTAATGATATATCATATGAATATAATAATAATAAAGTCAACTTGTTACATTTCACAGTGTATATATATATATATATATATATATATATATATATATATATATATATATATATATATATATATATATATATATGTAAGGTGTCAGCGAGTCTGGGCTACCACTCGGGAGAACAAAAGGCTCTCATGAGAATAAACATTTGAACTGTCTCTTGCATATGTAACAGCAACATCCAAGACAGAGCCAGCAGGGGCTTGCACCTCACTTCTACCATCTGATTAGCTCCCCCTACTACCCCCTCTCCTCCTCACTTAGAACTCACTAAAAACCTATACAATGTCAAGTGTGTACAAAAAGTAACAATACATGTTTAGTATCATTTAAAGTGTCTCAGTGTGCCTGGTAAACTGGTCTCATCCTCCCAGCTATAATGAAAAGCTAAAAGAAGTTATAGAATATGAGAGATGTAGTGTGCCTCTTAAAGGTGTGCCCTCCCCCAGATCCTGTATATGTAAATGTACAGGAACCTACTCAATGGGGAGCCAAATCTAATTAGAAGGACAGACACCACCATTTGGTTAGCCTATTGAATTATCTGGGTTTATAAGGAGAAGGGGCAAAAGGTTCTGGGAGTCTGTAGGTAGACTTCCCACATGATCGCTGTGTGTAGTTTTTCGTCGCCAGGTAATATTTCTACAAATTCCTCAATTTCCATATTGTTGTGAGTATATTGATTGTTTGATGATTTTGCCTTATGAATTGGATTTTGAATTATTCTTCTATTACCTGGTCAATAAATTGTAAACATTTGATTTTATTCTGACTGATTCTGAAATTGTTTTTCCCAAAACAGATTGAGCGATTCGTATGTTACCGCAAGTCTGCGTCAGATTAGTGACGACTAATATTTGGCATCAGTTCGTGTACTTGGTTTGCAAAGACAGAAAGTGTTTTTCCGTTTAGAACAGCTAAATTCTGCTTGACCAATCTAAATTCGGGTGTGTCTTACCTCTGTTTTGACTTGAGGTTTCTTCAGATAAGTGTACGTGGGAAACCACGACATGGCCAATCCAAAGCTATTACAAGAGAAGTTATGTTGGTCAACTTACATCTGTAATAGTGGCCGTGACCTCAACTGAAGAAAACGTTAAGTTAAATTCAAGTGTATGCAATTCCATGGGGGCTATACTGAAGTATCTTTGATTGTGTATACGTGAACGTGACCGATCTCAGGTATATAGCAATTACCTCTGTTTGGTGATCCAACACTGGCCACTTGTGATCGCGAGACCCGCGATGTAGAGAAAACACGCGAGGACCTCAAAGCGACATAGTTTCCTAATCTGAACGGGTAAAATATAATTAAAGGAGTTAAAAGAATAATCAAACATTCGCTCACTTTTAATGATGCTCAGATATCATTAAAACCTTTTTCATTTATGGAGTCAGATGAAATAACGAGGTAATACATAAGAGAAAATGTATTTTATTGAATCTTGTTGTGTTGCGTAAAAGAAAGACAGTAACGTGCAGAGACCTTCACCCGTATTATTGGAGACCGCCATTGGACCGATAAACGGGCTTACAAAGATATATATATATATATACTGTATATATATTAGGGCTGTCAATCGCTAAAACATTTTCATCAAATAAATTACATGTTGTACAGATTAATTAATCGCGATAATTCAATATGTAATGGTGAAATAATTATATATAGTTATGTTTAAATATATGTACAGTTAATCATTGATAAGACAATACAAATAGCAGCTTTAGAATACAATGTATTGTTTACAACAATATTATTGATCATAAGTCAATCATTGGCATACAGTTCACAGCAATCCATTTCTCAAGTGAATTTGTCAATCAGTTCGAGATTTATTATGAGGGTTTGTTCAAGGGACGTCAAAGTACACATGCATCAGACATGCTTGAGTAGCATCTCGGGTGCGTTGCGTCATAAACATACAATTTTTAGGTCACTGTGTCAGTTAAATATAGTTTAATACTTAGAACACATCTTAAGATCCCTTAGTTTGGATTTGCACTCCATCAAGTGTTTTGAATGCAAGAACGCAAAGCATGTTCTGTTATACAGTTTTCTTCACTGTATAAACTGTGCGTTGCTCATACAGCTGAAATTTCACTTATTGCCCTCTGGAGTAAACAGGTGATACTGCAAGCTTGCATTTCTCAGGAATTTTCCTTATTACGGTCCGGGGGCATTGCGATTAATTGCGTACATTTTTTTAGCGCATTATTTTTTATAAAATGAAATACACTAAATTAATGTGTTAAATCGACAGCCCTAATATATCCTCAAATCCTCAAATCTGATTGGACGAGAGACGTTCCATGAGCATTAATGGTCTCACACCATCAGCACTCTGACGCTTCACTGTGTGTATCACTCTGCTTGTGTTCGAGCTGTTCTAAACAAAAGTGTAAGAGCAGTGCATATGTTTTAAGAGCAACTGTATATGTGTCTCATTTTATATGTTGTTGTTTTTTTTACATTACATATGTTAGCCAGCAGGTGATGGCAAAAGATAATTTTTGTGTGTAATATGAGCCAGTTAGGTGAAGTGAGTCCACATCAGCCAGTGTTTACAACAGCTTTCCATGATCGGTCATGTTACTACTACACTACTAAAGCTAGAAAATAGCTTTAAACGGCTTTAAACGAACAACTTCAGCATTACGGCTCATCACAGCTGAGAGAAACAACAGACTGATTAATTAAAGAACTCAACAAGCTTACCTCTTACCAGAGTTTCCAAATTGGAGAGGATGTGCTGTTTAAAATGGCAGAGTTTCTATAGTGAATGACTAGTGCACCGGCTACCATGAAATAGGGAGAAATACCCCCACTTGAATTGCTATTTTTCCACTGAGAAAGGTGATCTTCAGAAAGCTGATACATATATGTATGTACATATATTCATTAGCACCCTGTCTGTGTGCTCTTGCTTATGTCACCAAAGTCTGCACTCAGAGGAGGACTGCAAGGCCTTAGGGTACCATTTGGGAAAGGGCCAAGCCTAAACATTTAAAAACACTTCCCACTCTGGCCACTGGTCACAGTCTCTAATAAAGAATGCAATCCTTTATTGATGAAACAGTCATCTGAACCCAAACAAAAAAAACATATATTTGAAACCAATTTGTTTTCTTGAAAACAAATGTATTTGGTGTGCTTGATAGTGTTGATATTTCTGCAAGGGTTTTTTTAGGGCTTAGCTACTTGTGTTATCTACCATGGAATAAGTGCGTGATGTTAAATGTTATATTTTATACCCTTTACATATCTGTACTTTGAATCTCCACAGATGTCACAAACTGGAAAATAAGTTGAATCTATGTACAGTCAACAGTAGTCTTTAACTCAGGAAAAGTCATCAGTCATTAAGTCAAAAAAATGAAAGACTTGTCAAGCAGCCAGTGGATTAAGCAGGCTATATTACATACAAGGAAACAAAACAAGGAACAGGTGCAAAAAAAGAAGAGCCATGGCAACATAAAATAATATTATAGAGACTAGGCCCTCTGGTGGTTAACTTGAGAAACCTATTGTAGATCTGATACAAAATCTACTGATATTGAAAATCTCCTGAGCAGATCTTCTCTTCCTATGAGAAGGAGCTGGGTCAGTCAGGGTGGTTACTCTGGTGGTTACAGGTGTGAATGATGTAAGTTTGACTTCATCCATCTAAAGATGTAGCCAGTCCAGGACATCTTTCATCCTTGCCTTGTTCATTTGGATCTCTAGGGTGATCATAACGTATAATATAAACAGAAGTAAGGAAATGGTTTATCACTGAAACAGATTTATTGGAAACAATAATGAAAGGCCATGAGTGCTGTAGTTGATAAGTAACATAATGTATGCCTATATTTATGCACACACAAAAAACATTGTAAACTTCATCTGAAAGAAACAGCTTTGTTGTGAACCCTAGCACAAGTGGTGCAGTTCTATTACCAGGGGCTCAGCGTAACCCTGTTCATTAATTTCAGTTTAAGAGCTGCCTCATGTCAGGGGGTCTTTATAAGCACAAATCTCTCTTTGGTTTAAGACAAGGAGCTCTACACTCTCTCTCTCTCTCTGTTTGTGTGTATGGGGGGGGGGGGGGGGTACAGTTTAATAATGGGAGGTATAGGAGCGGAGCTGAATGCAGTGGTAGACTGGTGGCCTAAAAAAGTTCAGTTATTGTTCTTTTGTCTGTTCTTTTGGTTCTGTGCTAATGATGGTTTTAGGGGCTGTTCTACCTTGCTATTCAAAGAGCAAAACTAAGAGAGGAGGAGGAGAGAGAGATAGAGGCTGAGAGAGCTGACTTTGGTGAGTGAGAGAAGAGGTGGGTAAATAAATCATATTGAGGTTACCTTGACAACTGGATATTTTGGCCATCTCTGGCCCTATGTGAAAAGGAAAGAAGAGGAAGTATATATATATATATATATATATAGAGAGAGAGAGAGAGAGAGAGAGACAGAGAGAGAGAGAGAGAGAGAGAGAGAGAGAGAGGCTCTGCCAGGCATGGACTTCATATAATCATAAACACAATGTTCCTGAAAGTTCCTGCCAAACTAATGGACTAATGGAAGAAATGTATGATTATTTTTTTCTGACATTCTCTCTCTTACATACTTTTCTCTTTCTTTCTCTTTTATTCTCACTCTCTCTTTCTTACTTTCTTATACTTGTTGCTATGTGATGAAAATTCTGGGGGTATTTAATTGCTGTTCTTTTCCTAAAATATTCAGAGAAAATTAAATCTCAGACTTTGTCCAAACAAAAATGATTCATCCCGTGATTCATATTAAAACAGAAATGCAAAACATTTCTTTGGAATGCCATAAAATATGAGTATCTTTATTGTTCTGCACCGGAAAATATATATATATATATATATATATATATATATATATATATATATATATATATATATATATATAAAGTTTGGAAAAATTTACAGTTTTTGCTGTTTCGGTAGGAAATTGGTACATTAATTCACCAAAGTGGCATTCAACTGATCACAAAGTATAGTCAGGACATTACTGATGTAAAAAACAGCACCATCACTATTTGAAAAAAGTTATTTTTGATCAAATCTAGACAGACCCCATTTCCAGCAGCATCACGCCAACACCTTATCCTTGAGTAATCATGCTAATTTGCTAATTTGGTCCTATAGAAAATCACTTGCCATCATATCAAACACTGTTGAAAGCAATTTGGTTCATTGAAGCTTAACATTGACTTTGAGTTTGCTTTTGAGTTGCCACAGTATGCAATATAATGGCATGTCTTAAGGTCAATATTAAAATCAAAAGTCAAAAATGGCAAAAAAGAAAGAGCTTTCTCTAGAAACTCGTCAGTCTATCTATCTAGAAGAATATTATCTCAGAATGCTATTCTGTGATGTGGGTTTTGGTGGTACGATGGGGACCTACACAATATTAGGCAGGTGGTTTGAATATTGTGGCTGATCGGTGTATATATATATATATATATATATATATATATATATATATATATATATATTTGCTATATATATTTGCAAGGGGTAATCCACAGCTACGTGTGCGTTAAATTATTTTAATGCATGACGTGGAGGCGAAGAACCTCCGCAAGGTGCATCCAAAGCTGTGGATTTTCCATCTTTCATTACATGGCTCTCTGGAATACTCACTTCTGATTGGTCAGTGGTGATATCCAGTGGTCAGATATTGCTCTGTAACAACCGCGCATCTGGAGATTACAACAAATCAGACCGCTCATTTGAATTTGTGTTTGTATTGTGTTTTGGAAATACATTTAATGCTGCATAAGGAAAAGAAAATAGATTTTGGGTTCAAGGTGAATGTGACTTGTATTATTTTATGATTTAATCACTTGTAATGATGTGGACGCTGAGGCAGAATCCATGTGCAGATGTTTATTAAAAATCTACAGCAAACAGGTTAAAGTCGGCAGGCTGATATCGTAAACGTAAAGCAGGCAGTGGTTCAATACAGTGAAGCAATCCAATCCGTGTCAACAAAGCAAAGGGGTAATTCCAAATAAGCAAGACGGGTGAAAGCAGGCAAAAGGTCATACACTAGTTAGCAAGACAATGGCAATGGAATAACGCTTGGTAAGGCAGGATAACTGGCAATACTTCGCAATGGCCTGTTAGACAGGCCATGCTTAAATATCTTTGAAACAGGAAATAAACAATGAAGCAGAGGGAGTGGCACACAGTCAGTACTCGGGAGAGGGCTCCCTCTGCTGGCGTGGCGTTACATCACTATTATCTTCTTTTCTTTAATAGGATATATTTATTAGCCTACCAAACCTGCAGTTAGCCAGTTAATGCAGTTAATTGTTGTAATAAAATCATATCACTGTCTGTCCATTGAGTGTTGCAACTGGCATCAGGATCTTTGTAAGATATCGTCAATATCCGATAACATCCTCCTATCGCCCAGCCGTATGTGCGATCTCTACAAGCTAATACAATAATTTCAACGCAAATCAACGTTTCATGTGCATTTATTTACTTATTTGGCAAGTAGTCTTGTAATAGGCTGAATAGTCAGACAGTCATTTTCACAAAATAAACACCAACAGAACAGAACCTTTGATTTTAGCTTTTCAGCGATTTCTTTCTTCTCATATTACATAATTTCAACGCAAATTAATATCTTATGTGCATGTATTTATATATTTGTTTAGTAGCCATGTATTAAGTGGGATAATGTACAGTTAGTTGGTTGTTATAAAGTGTGTGTGATAACAACCGGCTGATTGTACTTTATCCCTTGCATACCATGTTCACTTGTCAATTATTTTGGTATAGCACTTGCAGTTGAGAAGAGCCGACTCACCGCCGTTCTTTTTAATCCAGCATTTTGAACGTTTGACGTCACCTCAGCTACTGAGGGATTATGGGAGTGTAAATTGTCCAGTCGATCCACACTTCAGAATCTCACAGGAAGTGGTAGGTCAACCGGGTACATCTCGCATACTGCTTTATACATTCTGTGGATTCGGACATAATACCCCACTGGAATACTGTTTTTGGCATGCTATATAGTAGGGAAGTATGGATATTCGGACACAGCAAGTCTCTCTATTCACAGCTTCAGGAAGCAATCTTCCGTGCCCTCTAGCACACATGTTGAGCAGGGCAGCCATTTTAAATTGTGTTTTTTGTATTACTGTAAATTGTCTTATTACGGAGGACAGCATATAGGTGCATTAATATAGAATGGTGAGTTAAACTGACTGGAACTACCTGTGCTAAAACGGTTCACAGGACTTAGCACATACATTCCCTAGCAGTCAGCCGAAATATCGGCATGGCTGTTAAATCGACCTATATTCAGATTTTTTTTATTATCAGCATTGGTCGATACATTTCCACATTTGGCTGATTTCTTTCTTAAAAATACGTGGGTGCTGAGAATCATCTGCTTGCACATGAAGGAGCCATCTGAGACATGTAAACAGATTTTTTTTTTGCTGTTACGTACATCTCTGTTACTACTGTAATAGACCGGTGTGCAACATTTAACAGTGTCTCATTTAAAGGGTCCGCATTTCAGACCCGTGACAGACGCGTATGAGCTCATAATGTTAATGTACTCGCCTGATTCACTCTCCCGCTCTCTCATCAACAGTTCCTTTTAACTTTTAATAGTCTTGTATAATGATAAAAAGGCAAAAACCAGTAAAACTAACATCATATACCATCTGCAAATATGCGGTTTAAACAGATATAATTCAAGAACCTCATAAAACTTGAGCAAATCCAGCATCCTGTGGAGTGCTCATATATCTTCTAGGGATGCACCGCTACCACTTTTTCTCTTCCGATTCCGATATCGGAAATCTCGGCTGATGCCGATACTGATCCGATACCAGACTTGTTTTTTTGAATTATAAGTTTAGAATATCATTACATTATTGTGTGGAACTATTTGGGTGTGCTCTTTAATATGTAAAGAATCACAAACCTTTAACTACACATTATTTAAATATCAATGTATAGATTATTAAGAAACACTTTATTATTAACTAGTATACTGCATAATGTAGCAGCAAAATTAACAGTAATTCCAGTACAAGTTATCAGTAGGAATTAAGGAATTAGGAATTGCAAAATGTATTCAACTTGTATCAACTTCACTTTAAATGATTCAGATCTCTTTTTTGTTCAATTTAGTTGTAAGACATCAGCTCACATTTCATTCATTTGAATAAATGAAAAGCAAAAGGCGGGTAACATAGAAGATTTCTCAGAGTGGCACATGACAAGAAATGCTGTTTGTCACAAAGACACGCGCTTGAAGAAACACACTTTATTATATTTTTAAGAAACAGACAAAAGAATAGCCGCCACTGCTCGTGTCTGATTCACTGTTTGTAAAGAGGCGTGCAGCTTGTCATTTGGAAAAAGCGCATGTAAAGAGTTTTCTCTGTTTCAATGCAAAATGATCTCATTCATTGCAAATTATCTCAGATCATCTCAGGTGGTGCTGTAATTTAGTTTGATTTATTTACTCTCACCAGTTTGCGGATAACATGCATTATTCATATTTTTTTGTAGCCTATTCACTTAAATATTATTATTATTTGCAAACAAATGATAATGATAATAATAATAATATATTATAATAATAATATACAATAATATATCTCAATCGTGCACCTTTAAATTTAAAACCTTAACGCTTTTATTTTGACACTCTGAACTCTCCAGGAGGTCCTGTAAGTGTGTCTGTTTGTAGACAAGTTCACAGTAGTTTAATTCGCTTCTTATTCAAATTCTGATAATAAAAAAAAATACCTCCAGTACGTTCTAAATGCATATTATAAGTGAACTGAACTATTGAACATCTACATCTGAATGTTGTTCTGCGCTCAAATATTGTGCACTGCGTGAAGGCTAAAAATAGCCGCGAGTGTGTCTGTAAACAGAGCAGCATCATTCACTGAAGTTCTGGAGCTGCGTGTGCATTTCATAAATTTACTTCTTAAACACAGCCTTTTGTGATTCACAGAGCTATCACACGTCTTCAAGTGGCTTTGAATAAAATGCACAAGTCATATGATCTACTTTAATTGTGTTTTTATGGTTCTTTTATGTCATTTTTTTGAGCTTGACAGTAATGAACATGACTAACACACAGTATCGGATTTGGATCGGGCTCGTTGGACTGATACCCGATCTGTCTAAAAGCTTCAGTGTCGGAGCCGATACCGAACCAAAGTTTTTTTATTACAAAGTTAGTTCTATGTGAAATTTTTAGCAAATGTAGTGCTAAAGAGTGTTTTTTTAATGCAATTTTATATATGTTATTTACTATATAAAACTGTGTGCTATATCAACATTATACAGGCCAATCGGCCACCCTGCTCGCAGAATATCAGCATAAGCCATTAAAAAACACATTACAGTCAACCACTACTGAATATACTGTGAGGTCCACATTGCAGGGCACTGACAGGCTAATATACCTATATAAAGAAACTGAGAAAAAGAGATGAAGAACTCCCTCACATGTAAACCAGCAAAGGCCTCAACCTTCATGTGAGTCTAACTGGAATGAGTGACTTCACTGAAAAAAATAAAAAGTCAATGGAACAAGCGTTCTTGTTTAGACTACACTCTTGTAGAGAACAACACTCTCTCTCTCCCTCTGGCTGTGTAAGTCATTGTGATAGCCTTGCATGAGCTGGAACACTAAACAATGCAGTTGGACAGAGGAAGAGAAAAGGGGTGGGTGGGTGGGTGGTGTGAAGAAGAGGTTTAGCACATTTGTAACCTGATGCGTATAGAGGAGTCACAGGGAGTGTCTGAATGCTTGAGATTGCTATCAGTTTGGGATGGCACTTTTTGTGTATGTTTGTGTGTGTCTAACCATATGCACTGTTGTGGGAGAGGTGGTGTTGCCCAAACACTTGTTTTAGTATATCTGAACGTATGCAGTTCAAAATGTTTTCTACTGATTTTAGACCTTTGCAGCTTAAGGGGACATACAGCTTTAGGGGACATACAGTATCTTCCCAATACTTGACAAAACATGAAAATTGATGAATTTTGCATTGTAACTTTGTATTTTACTCTTGTATTTGAATGAGCAAGGTAGGGGGTTCCTCTATGTGTGTGCATTGTGTGTGAAAGAGCTGGGGAGGAGGTGCCTCTTTTGTCGACCAATACTGAATATACTGTGAGGTCCACTTTGCAGGGCACTGACAGGCTAATATACCCAAAGAAACTGAGAAAAAGAGAAAAGCTATTTTCAGTTATGTGGTTCATAATATTGATGAGGTAGATATCCAAATAAGCAGAAAAAGAATGTAATGGAGAGAATATCATGTAATGGCGGCTTTAGAACACCTTGCAAACACCACATTCTAATTACTTTTATAATATCTACTGTAAGTATGTGAGTATATGACAGTATGTAATTACTATGAATATATTCTGTAAATTACAGAAAGGTAAGGTTTCTGGCATCAAATCTTTAAAAGAGACCCACATTTTTGTTTGAGGCACTTAATAGCAAGTAAACTAGTTGCTGAGTATAACTGTACATTCTAGTCTGAGAAAAATAATTCCTTATTACTTTATGATGGAGAAGATGACTATTTTTTACCAGTTTGCCGTGTTTTCTGTACAACTTTACTTACACACTGTTATTTATTTATTTTTATTCTTCGCATGTTGTGCCCTACCTTTCATTCATTTTCTTTGAGCTGAAAACCCATGCACCATCCTGGGTTGATACTTGATGTTGACAAAGCCACCTTGTACTTTGAATGCATCATGAAAATGACAAAATGAAAAAAAAAAAATGTTATTAAGTGCAGGGTATTTTTCATCCCCTACACCATACCATTGCAGCCTCACACAATCAGATGTGTTCTGCTCATTCCTTCTCTATATCTGGTTTCCCATTTGTGGCTAGTGTGCAATAAATAATTCTGTCTGGGTTGAATGCCCGTGGATGGCTGGCAACTTGTTTTGCATTCCATCTTTATCTTGAGGCTAAATCCTAACTCTGACGAAATGCAAAACGTTTACCAGTTAACCTGCCCAGTCTGCCCTGCTTGAGTATCCTATATCCATAACTACAATCTCTTCTAAACTATAACTCTTCCTTGATGCTACATCTCCACTGCCCCTTCACATTTAGCTTTTGGGAATTAACATTAACCCAGGATTAATGTTTTGCAGGCTTTGGTACTAGGGTCAATGTCCAAATCTATTAAATGATTCAAACATAAATTAAAAATGCAGTTCACATACAATAATTACTTGAATAGGCCTTTACTATGATTTCTGAGTTCAAAATTATAAAAAAAAAAAAAATTCTGGGGCTTAAAGTAAAAAATGTCATGTGGTGTCACTGTCTGGAGGCAGTATAAAATAACAAATAAAAGTCTCAGTAAAAGCTTAAATTCTTGAAAAAAGAAATGTTGGCATTAGTAGAGCAGAATAATCTTTTATTCATATTTCTTAAAATAAATAAACAGTCAATCAGTTGTGTTCTAAAATATGATTCATATTTGAAAAACTTTTTTTCTACCAAATCAAACTCACATGGTGTAACCAACATGTAGGTTGCCATACAACAGAGAGGACACTTTAGGTCCATAAGATTAAGTGTGAAGTTCAAGAAAATATATATCCAATATTTTATATTTTTTTTAAGGCACATTTTGTTCAGGTCATGTGGTGTAACCCTGAGAAAACTTCTTGATATTCTAGACTCAAAAACTACATTAAAAAATGTATGTAAATATTAAGTTGTGTACCCTCTCATGTATTCAATGTTTAATGAAATTAATGTAATACCTTTTTCTTGATGGGTACACCATATGACATTTTAAAGTGTATATATATATATATATATATATATATATATATATATATATATATATATATATATGCGTATGTAATGGCTCCCATAACACGTACACCTCTTCACAGTTTGATGCCAAAAGGAGATAATAATTTGATTATTTCAATCTCATGTAAATACAGTTTTCTTTTTTGTAAAAATATTTTTAAATAAACTGTGTGACAGGGCGGAGGGCGGGGCCGGGTCGTGATTATACACACCCGGTCCCTTATCGGGCTAATTGAACCTCGGAGAGGGATAGAGGCCGATTGCAGACAGTGGTGCGGGAGATAGAGATTGTTTACGGACATGTCCGTCATATGTGTGTTTGTGTCTTTTGTTTAAGTTTCACATTAAACTATTATTTATATTGTCAAGCCGGTTCTCGCCTTCTCCTTTCCATTGAACTGCTTTACAAACTGTTTTTTTGGAGTTATCCGCGTATGGGTGTGCATTTTAACAAGCTCAATCACCATCTGCGCCAAAGATATATAGCAAATGAGGGAAACATTTCAAAATGTTGAAAAGTGACAGTGACAGTTTTCTTTCTTTGTTGGATTTTTCAAATAAGCTGATTTTTGGGAGTTCTTAGCATATTAGAATGAATGTAAACATCCAAAGATACAGTGCATTCATAAAGTATTCAGACCCCATAATTTTTTCACATTTTGTTATGTTGCAGCATTATGCTAAAATGCTTTAAATTGTTTGTTTTTTTCCTCACATCATTCTACACTCAACACCCCATATTTACAAAGTAAAAAACAGATCTTTGATATCTTTGCAAATTTGTTTCTACACTTTGATTGGAGTACACCTGTGGCAAATTCAATTGACTGGACATGATTTTGAAAGGCACATACCTGTCTATATAAGGTCTCACAGCTGAAAATGCATATCAGAGCAAAAACCAAGCCATAAGGTCAAAGGAACTTCCCGCAGAGCTCTGAGACATGATTGTGTCGAGGCACAGATCTGGGGAAGGGAACAAAAAAATTCCAGCTGCATTGAAGGTTCCCAAGAGTGCAGTGGCCTCCATAATTCTTAAATGGAAGAAGTTTGGAACAACCAGGACGCTTCCTAAAGCTGACCACCCGACCAAACTGAGCAATCAGAGGAGAAGAGCCTTGGTAAGAGAGGTAACCAAGAACCAGATGGCCACTCTGGTTGAGCTCCAGAGGTCATGTGTGGAGATGGGAGAAACTTGAAGAAGGACAACCATCACTGCAACACTCCACCGATCTGAGCTTTGTGGCAGAGTGACCAGACAGAAGCCTCTCCTCAGTGCAAGACACATGAAAGCCTGTTTGTAATTTGCTAAAAAACACCTAAAGGACCCTCAGACTGTGAGAAACAAGATTCTCTGGTCTGATGAAACGAAGATTGAACTGTTTGGCCTCAATTCCGCATGTTATGTATGGAGGAAACCAGGCACCGCTCATCACTTGCGCAAAACCATCACAACAGTGAAGCATGGTGGTAGTAGCATCATGTTGTGGTTTTTTTTTTTTCAACGGCAGGGACTGGGGGGCTGGTCAGGGTTGAAGGAAAACTGAATGCAGCATAATACAGAGATATCCTTAATGAAAACCTGGTCCAGAGTGCTCAGACTGGGCTGAAGGTACACCTTCCAACAGGACAATGACCCTAAGCACACAGCCAAGACAACGCAAGAGTGGCTTAGGAACAACTCTGTGAATGTCCTTGAGTGGCCCAGCCAGAGCCTGGACTTGAACCCAATCGAACATCTCTGGAGAGACCTGAAAATGGCTGTCCACTAATGGTCCCCATCCAGTCTGACAGAGCTTGAGAGGATCTGCAGAGAAAAATGGCAGAAAATCCCAAAATACAGGTGTGCAAATCTTGTCGCATCAAACCCCCAAAGACTTGAGGCTGCAATCGCTGCCAAAGGTGCTTCAACTATGTACTGAGTTAAGGGTCTGAATGCTTATGCAATGTGATATTTAAATTATTATAATTTTTTTGCAATTATCAAAAATCTTGTTTTTGCTTTGCCATTATTGGGGATGGAGTGTAGCATTATAGCATAAGGCTTCAAAATAACAAAACTTGGAAAAAATTAAAGGGACTTAATACTTTATGAATGCACTGTATATTGCAAATGAGGGAAACACTTAAAAATGTTAAAGAGTGCTGCACTTGTCTAAATGAGAGCAAGAGTGAGATATAGGCCCAATAGCAGAAGTACAGTTCAAAGGATTTTTAAACATAAAATATCAACATAAACTGTGCTGGCAAAGTATTAGAATCCCAGCAGCAGCTGCAGTAGCAGGAGATGAAGATCAAGTCTTTGTGCATGCAGTGGCCACCCAGTGGGCAAAGGAGGAGTGTGTTCGTAGAAAGGTGTATGCATTGTGGAAGTCAGGAGCAGATCCATATGTCCGCTGAACCGTGGTGTGGTGTAGAGCACAAAACCCGGATGAAGTGGGCAGTCATATTCCCGACACGCGGGCAGAAATTAGTAATCCTCAACTGGCGATTCATGGACAGGTGTACAGCAAAATGGAAGATAACCAATCTTCCCGACACTCGGGCGGAGACAGGCAACCAACAGATAAACAAGACAGCACCAACTAGACAAAGAGAGCAAGGTTAGCCGCTTGACAGCACAAACAATAATCTAGTGAACACAGTGAGGGCACACAAGGATTAAGTAGGGAGTGCAATCAGAGTGGAACAGGTGTAGCTAGCACATTAATCAGCGGCATGATCAGCGCTTCCCTGGGAACTGATCGTGCATGCTGGCTCCGCCTGCAGGAGACAGAAAAACAAAACAACAGAATAAACTGGCAAACTCACCGGAGCAGTGACAAAATGTTATTAAACTTGTAAATATTCAAATAAGTACATTATTACCAGGTATGGAGGACTGGAAGTTCACTCAGAATTGCTGTTCGGCGATGGAACACAAGGACAATTGCATTTCAAACAGTTAATTCAACAGCAATTTTTTGCATGAGCAGTAAGAAGATTTTAGTGTTTTCCTACATTACAGTGTGAATGAGCAACTTTAGGAAAATGCTTGAAAACGGCAGTGTGGACAGAGAGCGTTTCGACAACGCAGTTTCCGTGTATCTGGATTTGTGTGCACTTAGCCTCAATATCAGCAGTTGTTGGAAATACTTAAAACCATGCAGTGCTAATTTTACAGTGTTTACTCAAGTTAATTAAGTTTATCTTCTCTTTATCTTCTCAATATTGTCAATCATAAACTTTTTTGTTTACTAAATGAAAAAAATTATTCCACAAGAATTCTGAAATTCTTGCTAAAATCTTGTTTCTCAATCCGACCCTGGCTACTACCCAGAGTCCCAACTACCCAGACTTATTAACCCTGCATAAAGTAAAACATTGTACTGGAACAAAGGTGAAACATTGAACATAATGACCTATTATGTTAACCCAGGGTTATAAATAAAAATGACCCTTCTGGTTAACAAATTCAAGTGTGAGAAAACCCATAACCTATAAGTGTGGACATGGAGGGACGTAATATCCCTTTAAGGACAAACGGCGAGTGAAACATCTGCGTCTCCTCCTCTGTGACATCGTTCTAACTCCGCCCACCAGTCAGGAAGATACAGAGCCGAATGATAGTAAGTGGCTGTGCAGAGCGAGGGCTGATACAGACGTTTGCGTTATTAGTCGCCGTTCGAGATGATGAACACGAGTGCCGCTTGAACGGAATGTCATATTAGCTTTCATTTGGATCCAATACTCAAACCTAGTTGTTATCGCACACGCAACTGGGCGATAGCAGAATTCCAAGGCTCATATTAACAATTTTTTATTAGCTGCCCAATTTGGCTTTTCTTCACAAAGACAGTTCACACATACAGAAACAAAGTGGATTTAACAGTGGCTACGTGGTTTCCCCGCACTCCAAGATGCTTCTGGTCTCCCAGCGGCTAGACTCACCTCGCATGGACCCATTAGTGAGTTTACGAGTTTAATACTATCGATATACGTAATGGATTGTTATGATTGGTGGCTTGTTCCAATTTAACGACCGTTTTTAGTGTTTATGTCATCGCGCGCTCCTCATACACCACCACGCTGTCTTTTTACGCAGCAGCTGGTGTTTAAACAGTACACCCCTACTCTTAATGTGCTGGAAAATCCACAGTGAAGTTTGGAAACTTGAGTGGAGAAATCCCAGGGTTTTTTTCGTGTGTGTTAGATAAGGTAGACAGAGATTAGATGACAGGCTTGGAGACTGCATCTAAGATTAACTGGCGCTGTCCCGCTCGTTTACGCACGCTGTCCGAGGAAGTTCCATCAACTACATTCACAGTCTGCTGTTACACGTATGTTACATGCTATACGCTTTAAATGTTATACGCCTTTTTGGCAGCAATCTTGCTTTATCTATGAATGTAACGCAACTTCACTATTGATGAAAACCTTTGTTTTCATACACACTGCGTAAACCAATGCAGAATCACCATCTCTCGAGTCAGAGAGGTAATAGCCCCACACTGCTAAAGCAGCATGTGGTCTGCTTGTTGGAATGAAATGGCATTTATCAGACACTCTGCTGGGCTGCGCGCTCTAACAAAAGACTTAAAAACTGGGGACTTGGATGAGCGCGCGGCTGCAGGCGCAGTGCAAATCACCTCAAAATTAGCGATGATGTGCGTTTTCACTGTCGGAATTGCAATCGCATTTTAAGTCTAGTGTTTAACAGTTAATGTGGATTGCTGAGAGAATGGAGATACAGACGGTGGCTGAAATGAGGAACAGGACTGTGTGTCCAGGATTAAGCCGAGCTACCAGAATACGTAATGGGATTATAAAGGTGGCGGAGGGCTCGTTCAATCTCCGAAAATTAAAAGAATAACAAAAGACCAGAAGCCTGCATGCATGCAACTCTGTGTTTTCGTATAAACAACCTTAAACGGTCTATATGTCTGTCTGTTGTACACCATGCTTGAGATCCCATGTAATTCAGTGCCTTGTCGATCAATAATCGAGGCTAATTAACTAAAAGGGAACGTTCAATGTCAAGCATGATTTACGCGCTGAACCATTTGCCTTCGCTTTGTCATGGATTTATCTAAACACATTTCCGAAAGCTATTATTGTATTTCCACCGATACAGCATGTTTGCCCCCACTGGACAGTCCCATATTGTCAGTATCATAAATTCCCCATAAGCTCAAGAGGGAATTTCCTTTATCCTTTTTCCTTTGTTCCTCTGTAACATTTGAGAAAATTCACAAATAATGATATTGAAGAATGTGAGGGTAAACGAGAATGAGTAGTCTTCATATATGCATATGTCATATATTTTTCCTATATGACATATGCATATAGGAAAAATATTTATAAAAATTAGTTAATATAAAATATGTCTTAGAGCTAGTAATATTCAACCCGTTCTCATGAGAAGGCGTACAAATTCGCACAAGTTGGCTAAAGGGGCGGTCACACTATAGGCTTTGAGCATGCAATTGTTTTTCAGACAACAATGGACCAGGATATGATGTCATGTGTGAGGGTTTCTGGTGTAAGTGAATAAAATATCCCAAATAACAGATAATATTGTATTAAAATTTTTCAGTTATATTGTCTACTCACTTTCCTGCAGCAATAAAACACACAGCTTTAAAATATGGATTCTTTGTATTGAGCCAATAGGTCAGCGTGAGATGTCTCCATCTTCTATTGGGCACGTGTCCTCTTGTCTTACAATTTCACATATTAGAGTTCACCAAACCTGATTTTTCGATATGCAGCATAGTACAAAATTTCTTTGCATGAGGTTGTGTTTCCGGTCTCCCGCGTTCGGATGCTTTTGAATGGGAGTGAATGGAACACGAAGTGTAGTGTGACTGCTTCTTTGAACGTATGAAATCGTGCGTGTATGTTTGTATACGTTTGTAAGAATTTTAAACGTGCAAATACCCTAATGTGCAACTGCTGTTTTTTAGAAGGAGACGAGGGAGAGTTCCCTCACTGGTAGTTCTAAAAGTTTTACAAATTCGTACAACCAAACTCTTACGATTTCATATGATTTAGCCAACTCGTACGAATCCATGCAATTTCTCTTTGAGATTGTGTTGCAATATTAATTTTTTGAACGGGGCTCCACCCATGTAACCCATTGACCCTTTTATCCTAGGTCAAGGGTGTTGATCTTTGAAGTAAGTCAGTAGGAGCTGGCAGCTCTGTAAATATGTTTTTTTAGGTAAGCCACGCTAAGTCAGAGCAATTTGTCTTAATGCCATCACGGTTTGAAAACGCTTTGCAATTCCAGCATGTAAATAATAATAATACTTCATTATCACATTATTGAAAATATATAGATAATCATAATTCTTTCTATGGAGAACTGCGTTAAAGGGGTTGTTTTTCTAAAAGGCAATACCACAGTTGTAGATTTCCCACACCAGATCTTTCTGCTCCACTCGATTTAAACTGATCTGTGGCCAAATGAGTCAGAGCGCTTTGAAGCTGCTGTTGAAGGATGAATAAAAGGGCCGGAGTGGAATGCGCATGCTGGTCTTCAGATCTCGTGCATGCATAGAGGGGTTCACTGTAACGCAAGCGGCACTTGTGAATACACTTGGATCTCACCTCAAAGTTAGGTGAAAGTTTAAAACAACACATCCAACTTTTATCTTACCGACGTTTCTAGGATGAGATCACTGAGTGAGCTTGTGTGAAGGAATTTAACTCTGAGGGTTTTGTTCTTTTAGAGAGTTCAAATAGCAGTCTTCTAAGACACTCAGCACACCCTCATACCACAAACAATCTCTCTGTCATTTCCTGTGCTAACTAAGAATCGCTCTCAGTGCATCACCTTGAGTGACTTGTTTTTCCTTCATGAGGAGACAAGGATGAAATTGTGCTGATTTGCAATGGTAAGCCATATGGTGGATCAAAGGAGAGAGGGAGGGATGGTTTTGAATGTGATTCTGAGCTAGACAATAAAAAAGAAAGACAGGTTGCAGATACCCTGATCAGTTATTTTACTGTGGGAGGTGGACATTTCACCCTCATGGTCATTTGTATTTTTATAGTCATTTTAAACCATGATATTGGGCTTTTCCACTGCACGGTACAGCTCGACTCGACTCTGCTCACTTTTTGGTGGTTTTCCACTGTGTATAGTATCTGGTACTTTTTTTAGTACCACCTCGGTCGAGGTTCCAAGCGAGCCGAGCTGATACTAAATGTGACGTCAAAACCCTGCAGATAACTGATTGGTCAGAGAGAATCGTCACTACCAGCATCACTGGATTTGCGACACGGGACATCAACCCGCTAGTTTTAAAGTTATAAACAGTGCTAGCAGTATCATTTGTTCACGCGACTTTCAAATTGTAAAAAGACATTCCTCTCGTTAGCGACGAACGAAACAATGCGAAACGAAAACGTTTTTCAAGGAGTGTCTCAGCTGTTTGCCGCACAGGGCTACCAACGGGCCTACCAACAGTGTAGAAACAGAAAGTTTAAAAAAATTAAACCATCAAGGACCACAACAGCCGGAGTGGTTCAAACTGAAGAAAGTGGAAATGGTCAGACCAAATGGACACTTTCTATAGCAATAGACCGGCGAGCAATGGGAGGGAGAGTGCCCTGGACTCGGCCACGGCATTGTTGGAGTCCACGATAGAGGATGGTACATTTTGTAAAGTTAAATCTAGATTCTGCTCGAAAGCTTCACATTATTTAGTTGACCAGCTACTGGAAAGCTTGCTTCTAAAACAACCAGGCCAATTTAACTGTTACACTTGTGTAAAATCACCAGTAACAACCGCTTTATGCAGCACAATGAGCTAGTAGCTAACAGCTGGCGGTCATGTTATTGTTTATGGTCGGTAATGTGTGTTTCACAATTAAGATGATGTCACGGCATTAGAGGTGGCTAAACTATGACGATCAGCCCATAATCCCACCCATGTTGAGGTGGTACTAAATTGCAGTGGATAAGCAAGCTCAAAAAAGTAAAGCGAGCAGAGTCGAGTCGAGGTGAGTCGAACCGTGACGTGCAGTGGAAAAGTGCCAATAGATGCACAACCAGTTCAAGAAATACACACAAATACCCTTTCATATATATATATATTCTGTATCATCACAGAAACACTAATCAATCAAAAGTCATATCAACTGTCTGTGACCACTAAAGTCATACATAAACAGACAACAATCATATTCCATTTATTCAGAGAGTGTGCTTTTTCAAACATGGGCATGTAATCATCTTTACTTCAAACATATTTAGAAGACCCCTGGCAGTTCTGGAGCAGTTCTATGATAACCATAATGTTAACCATTTTATACAAAAAGAGAACTGAAAAAATGAAACGGTGAACAAGAGGAAAAATGAACAGCTGTTACTGAGTTAAACCCTCATGTGTTCCCACTATCACTATGGCTTCCTTTTTGTGGCATAATGTTGATTACCACAAAAATAAATTTGTCTTGTCCCTCCTTTTCTTTAATAAAAGCAAAAATCTGGGTTACAGTGAGGCAATTACTATTGAATGGTGCCAATCCTTAAAACATTTTTAACAAAACATTTCATGTAAGTGCTTTTATAAAATGATAAGCTTCAAATTTCTGTCTTTTAAACCTTTCAAAAACTGAGCGTAACTTGTATTGAATACCTGGAATATTCCTTTAAATGTTCTGTGTGTAATTTTTTTCGATGTTAAAATACTTGCACTGCAGTCAAGTAAGCCAGAAAAAAGTAAGTGCTTACAACATTACTCTATTTGTTTGAGCAGCCCAACACAGCAACATTGACTAAACCAATGCGCAAGTTTGGGGAATCCTGTTTGAAAACAGTGATTATTTGTGCAATTTTGGTTTAGTGCTGATAGTGGCACAGTTAATACACACTTTCCATTTAACTTCAGTAGGCAAAATGGTCAGAGATTATGAGTTAAGGTGAGGAGTAGACGAGAAAGCGAGGTGGGGGTTTGAGTGTGAAGAAGAGATAAAAACTACGTCAGCATTAACAAACAAGTCCTCACCAGGAAATAACAGTGTTGCCTAGGAATGAAAAACAAACAGGAGCACATACTGACTATTGGGTTGTGTGTTTTCCTTTCCTGTCTCCACCACTTTGAGGTACCAGACTGGAGAACACACCTACACTCACCTCAGAGCTTTGCCTGCTCCTGGTGACTCTCTGAAGAGAAACCACTGTGCCTCTCAAACACACTAGTGATGGGTCATTCAAGAGTAGTCTCAGACAGTGATTTGTTCATTTTGTGGTTGCCGCGCATGTGCAAAATTCATATTTGTGTTTTGTTCATTTGACACAGGACAACTGTGCGTGCTCTGTACAGGAAACAGAAATGATTAGATCTGCTGAGTCAATCTTCAGGTTTGAGTCTTCCGTACATTTTTCACGTGATAACTGCATAGGCTCTACAGGAATCAGAAATTAGTTTACTCTCCCAACCTTACTTAAAAAAGTGGTTAGTTTGGCTTTATTTATTTAGTTCTGCAGTTGCACAAGGTGTTTTTGGTCTCAAATGTTAACTTCTTTGATTCTTGCAATTTATAATATTTGTGAATATTTTCTGTCATGATAAGGTAATAAGTGTTGAAAATTCACATTCTTAAGATGCCTTAAATTCAGCCCAGTCCTAACTGTTTATAATGGATGTATAACTTTTATAAAATAATATTTATTGAGAATATTAATACAAAATCTATGAGGAAACCCCATATTATTTACTAGACTATTGAACTGATTTTGAATAAACAAATATATTTTTCCTTGTATCCCCTAAATCAAGTATGCCTTAAAAAATTTCTCTTTGAATTTACTGATTTTACTTCAATTTTACACTTGGTAGAATACATATTGTAAACACTTTCTGCATTAAATACATACAAATAATTAATCGTGACATTTTAAAAGGTTTTTAATTTGTGCTTCATCATCACACTTGTAATGATCACGATACTAACAACTGAAACACACTGAACTGTAAGATGCAAGCTATAAACTTAAAAAAAAAGCTATAAATAGAAAAAAGTAATGAAAGACCTGTAATTGTCAGTTATAATTGTGTCGTCTATGCTGAGCTGAGTAACGGTCACGTGAAAGATGAACAAAAGACTCATACTCAAAGACCCAGCAGTGTAGTCTAGGGCATACGCAGGCATACACTGTATGCCCACCTAAAATAAGCGATGATACGTATGGCTGCCAGAACAACGAGTAGGCTTTAGACCTGGTGTATATATATATATATATATATATATATATATATATATATGATATATAAAACTCACATGACATGACCACACATGCCACTCCATGCTAGTTTTTGATGCTATTTTTTTTTTTTGCCTTTTATTGCTGTCGGTGGTGCCTTTTTCTCGTGATGTCAAATCATTCAAATCTAGATTTGTACGTAGTAAAACAACCTTACTATACACCGAAATTCAGATAATAGTACACAAATAAAACAAATAACCATTCATTTTTATGTAGGCTGTACTGTATATTTTAATACAAGATAACGTGTTAACATGAACATTACTACACTCATATTTGCTACAAGCAGTTAATTGTGTATTATTAGTTTATTAGTTAGAGTAATAATAATGTATTAACGATTTTCATAGTAGCCTTTTTAGAGGAATATTAATTCCTATTAATGTATTCAATTAAATACATATTTCACATCAAGTTACCATACCATTGTTCTTTGTTGTTTTCTGTACACCATACAAATTAAAAAATATATATATATTTTATAAATTCACAGTATGCCTACATCTTCAGACACTACTACACCACTGCAAAGACCCATTCCAGAGGTGAACTAATCAGTTCTGTTTCCTGTAGAGCCTAAGCCGTTATCGTGTGAAAAATGAACGAAAGACTCATACCAAATGACCCACTCAAGAGGTGAACTAATCAGTTAATTTATTGTACAGAGCCTTTGTGGCTGTCACATGACAAATTGACAAAAAGACTTGAATAATGATTAGTTCATTTTGCTGAATGAGAATTTAATGATCAAAGTCAGTAAAATTATTCAATCTTCCCATCACTAAAACACACAAAAGGTTGCTTATCAACAGCAGTTTCTTTTAAAAAGGGAAAGCGAAATCACAGGCAGCAGTGATCAGTGAAATGAACGAGAAGAGGAAGTGTAAATCTGTGCTAAAATTATTGAATGAATCAGAGAAGCACAGTTTAGCAAGAAGAAACATATTGTATGCATCCTTTGGAGAAAAACATTAGTGTAAGCGAGGTATAAAATAAAAAAGAGCATCCTATACTGCTTACATTACCTCAATCAACTATCATCAACTACCATAAAGCCCCCTGTGAACTCAGCATCTGTTATGGCTCGAAGGCCCAGAGGAACATTATTGATTTGCATCATATACATGCTGCATCAGCAGCTAAAATGCATAAAAATTTGCTTAGTCTTTACACAACTTTTTGGGAACAACCTCTGCCAAGTTTCTGTTACTTTGCAGATATGTGGGTAATTTGTAACTGACTCCAGACCTCTGAGCACTCATATGGAAAACATTTTGTGTTCTCCTCCGGTTATTGCTTGTTTATTGAGGCTTTTGAAGTAAATTAGGCTAAAATGTTCTTAGGCTAAAATGTAAAAACAAAACAAAATGCAAGGCTTAGATGACACCAGGAAAACGTTTATTGTACCACCTTAGAGGTCAGTGGCAAATCAGTGAGTTCATCTTTAGAAAGACAGAAAGGATTTAGATACTCACCCTTATGTTGTTCTAAACGTGTGTAGCTTTCTGTCTTCTGTACAACACAAAAGGAGATGTTAGGCTGAACGTTAGCCTCAGTCACCATTCAATTTAATTGTATGCTAACTATGTTTTGTTTCCAGCATTATTTTCTTACAGACACATTTTTGACATAACATACTATACAACCATTTAATAAACTTATTTGTTGTCACGCATTCACAACATTGTTATAATATACATAGTCAAAGTGACTTTAATAAGTGTAATATCTTATTAACACCTTAATTTCAGCTTTATAGTATTGAGTGCACACAACACATTCTCCAGAATGCAGCTTTTGAATAAAAAAGGGAAGGTCAGATGTGAAAAAAGAGAGGGGAAAAGTGAGAAAACAATGAGAAATGGAAATCTCCACGTACCCACTGAATGACATCATGCCTACAAATTTAGTTGGATGCAGTTTGTAGCTGGGAATGTTTTTGTCCTTGTCTTGTTATTTTAGTATTTTGTTTTGTCCAATTGTCCAATCTTTCTCTGACTAGTTCTTTCCTTCTCAGTCTCTCCCTTTCTTTGTGTGGATCTCTTTCTACCTTGAGTTTATGTCAAATACCTTAGCGCTTCTCATTCATGTGACTAATTCATCTATTTATGTATAGTGTAAAGATCTCCAAATTATCCCCTTTCCTCCCTCTCTCCTCTCTGCTAATTATCTGAGAATATGCTGCAATACTCTGTCTGAATTCTCACTGCATGGAATACAGGTCTTTGTTCAGCACCAGCAGTGGCTTCCCGCTTGCATCATTTCACACTCACGCATACACACTGTAATGAACTTGTGGCTCAGACTTTCCTATTGGAGAGAATAGCATGTGGGATAGGGTGGATGAGATGTGCTGTAGTTTGTTTTACCTTCCACTGTTAGAGACTTATAGAGCTTATAAGGTAGAGGCAGTGATGAAATGAACTGCAACAGTTCTTTGATCAGAGGGAGATATTGAAAGAGAATCAAACAGTCCAGAGAGCATTCTTATAAGAATTGTAGCAGAATGCACACTGTATGTGTACAATTGAAGGGCAATGAGCCAGTGAGGGAATAAGTGATAAAAGATGGAGCTTCAAATTGTGCTGAGCATTATGAGTGTTGCTCAGCATTGATCGATTTGGTGATTGTAGTGGAGGTGTTGAAAAATATGTGGGTGATGTCAGGAAAGTCTAAACCAACCCAAACCTTACCATAAAATCTAACACTTTAACCAAACCCTAAAGTTAACCATCATTTTAATAAGAAAGCCATTTTTAAGTTGCACGGAAGAATAAGAAACTTGGAGTTTGGAATGAGACGAGGGAAGCGTACGACAGGTTATTGATAAAAATGCATAAAAATATGAAAGAGTAACCATAATTATTAAATGATGTTTCCTTTCTTAAAATGAAGTGATGAATAGGAGGTCAGCTAAAAGTTGGCACCTGTATTGTATGAATAAAAAATTATTTTTGTTGATTGGTTGGTCTCAGTAGGAATAAAAGTCATACAATATCTTACGTTGTCGCCATCTCACACAAATTACTACAAGTTTTTATGAGACTATGTTGGGTGCAGCAAGTTATGACATGTAGATGTTACATTCCAAAGACAAATCTTTTTTTCTTTGGAGTAACATGCACTGTCAAGTTGTTCACAAAAAGAGCAAATAGGGTACATTTTTCATGTTGACTTTTAATTGACTTTAAATATAAAACTCATTCAGAATGGTTGTTAAATGTTCACCACTTCTAAGAGTGCAGCTGAATACAGATGCTGTCTGAAGATTAATTAGTACCTTGACTCACACAAGATTTCAAAGGGACACTCTTGCAACAACAGGACAAGTAAATGTTTCTCATTTGAATGTGTCACTGTGATGCACTGTGATGATTAGTCTTGCCCACAAGACTGCTCACACACACAAACGACAGTGCTTTCATCTGTGATCCAAAGTAGAATTGCCCAGAATTTCTTGCTCTTCATAACGCAATGTTCCCAGAAGCAGTTGTCGTAGTAACCTTGCCAGCTTTTCACAAGTGCAATCTTTTTCCTCCTTCTTTCTAAGGGATACAAATTTAATAGGGTGTAAATTATTAATTAGTGGAGATGGTAGGGGAAAATGTTATTTATTCATACATAAAGACATTTTTAGCCATGTGTGTACTCAATGCAAGAACAAAGAACTATACAGTATGTGGAATTAACATGATGCCAATTTACAACCGTGTGGTTGATTGTGTGATTGGGAGCTCTATCTGGTAATGGATATAATTAATTGAACTGTCTTTTGGGCTGCCTTATGCATTGATTCTTTGGTTTGTCAGAGTGTGGTATTCTAGGTCACTCCCCTCTCCTTCCTCCTCCCTTGTGTCATTCATTAACAGAATGCACTTTTTTGTATATGTACATGTGTGCATGTCAATGTTTGATCACAAGTGTGTGCTTGCCACTTTCATTTACTCTCGCTTTTCATAAAAATGGATAGACACCTTCTTTTTATAGGTTCTCCCATTGTTCCTCTATAATTTATCAAACACACCCACCATCCCATCCCTTAAACAAACATTTATGCATTCATTTCTTTTCATTTCCTTACTTCTCTTTCTCACCTTTTGTGTCCATTTCTCCACCTACTTTGCTCTTTGCACATGACCCCGGTCTCAAGTGTGTGTGTGTGTGTGTCAGTGGGGAGGTCAGAAAGAGTGCCACTATGGCAATAAAGGGCCCATACAGGAACACAGGTGTCAGTTTTCAAGCCCACAGTAACAGATTGTGGCGCAGAGTTCACAGAGTAATTTGATCTAGACATAATGTTGTACCACGGTAGGCTGTGGTGTAGCCAATGACTCGGGTTACACACACATACAGACATCGCTCGCCATCTCCATCCACTGAGCATGGGCTTTCCAACCCCAGTGACCCCAGTCAATGTGGCGGAGTTGCAGTAATTGATATAACTGATTAATAGCTCTGCCCAGTCTCAGTGTAATTGCCTTTTCATTGTGGTGTCAGCATGGAAACCTCAGAAGACTTGGCCTAAACTTAAAGAGATAGTGCATGATTTTTAATATGAACTCTTGTTCCAAACTCACCAGACTTTCATCCGTGGACTACAAAAGGAATGTTAGGCAGAATGTTAGCCTCAAGTAAGCATACATTCATTGCAACTTTTTTCCATACACTGAAAGTAAATGGTGACTGAGGTAAATATTCTGCCCAACATCTCCTTTTGTGTCATCAAAGGGATAATATCTGGATTAAGCCATTCTTTAAAGAGGCTTTTCTATTTTGTTTTGTACATTTACATTTGACAAACGCCATTATCCAAAGCATCTATCTACATTGCTTTCAAGGTATACATTTCAATTGGTAAGTGTGTTTCCTGGAAAATCGAGCCCATTTCTGTATAAACCCATTTCTGTATAAAGTGTTGTAATGAACAAGTATGACTAGTAAATAACACCAAGAATGGATGAAAACATGACTGTCTGTGGCAAGGTAGAAGAGGCTGTTGCTTCAAAAGCTGCTAGTGTTTATTTGTCCAAACTATACTTTGTGCTTATACTTTAAAATGTAAAAAAACATATATAAAGAATGCATGACTGTCAGAAAAGAAAAAGCCAAATTAAAAAAGACAATCAAAAATATATAATCTCAAGCGATATTGTAATTAAACCGTTTTATTGGTGCTATTATGCTTGAGAAACACAACACCCATCACTATGTAGCAAGATAATTGCAGCTCTAGTTTTTTTTTTTCTTCCACTGGTTTTATTTTTAGAGAACATGGGAATTGAGAGCATGAGATCCTCATTTCGTTGGAGGGGCAAGCTCCTGTCACACTGTGATTGCACCCCAACAGCAGACTGTCTTTATGACAGAGGAAAGAGAGAGAAAGAGTGCGTTTGTGTGTGTGTTTCTGTGTGAAAAGAGCAATAATGAATCATTCACTATAAAACCATTAAAAATCAGTCATACTTGTCTGAGTTTCTCTTCTCTCTTGCATTCTTAAGCCATTACAAGAATATTAAAACATTTGTTTTCAGAAGCAAAACTAAAGAGAATTCCTACTTGGGCTAGTAAAATGACTATAAATTTGATTGTGTGTGTGAGAGTGTGTGTATATACTGAAGGTAGCGGTTAGAGGGGTTTTAAAAGATAAGGCCAAAGTATACTTTGGGTGTGCACGTTGCGGAATGCTGCACGCACAGTATGTGTGACGCAAATTGCGTCATCAGCACAGCCGCATGGCTGTCTGCGCATGTACTGCATGTACTGTACTAAAAGACTGTCAAAAAAGCAGTTGTAGTGCGCACGTGTCGAATGAGTTCCTGTTCGTTCGCGGTCAGGAAAGTATATTCACAAAGGCAACGCAGTCGCTGGGTTTGCCAATGCTCAAGATTGGATTTCCACTGCACTGTGCACATATGCTATAGTGTACACATATAGTGCATACAATACTGATTGTTACATGTTTTCTCTTAGAGAAGGAGTTCTTTATCTCCAGTTGCATTAAGTGTTTTGCAAGAAATTTCTAATTATATAAAATCTGAACTTAGACACTTAACTATACTCACCTTTTAGTTGAAGGGGACTGACTGTTGTAAAAGAAGGGCAGTGAGTAATTCATGCTCTTTTTTTCAATTTTCTTTTTATCATGCACACCCTAAAGTATTTTTTGAAGGGGTTGCTCTAATAGCTTCAATCACTGTTTGGCCCAGATATCTTAAACCCTGGAGAGCTCTTAGATGAATTAAAATGGCAAAAAACCATGCCGAAACCACAAATTAGGGCAAGACATCAAAGTAGTGGATTTCTCATGCATTTGTAATCATGCTCACTTCTGAAATGTTTGTAGCTAAGGTCAGTGGCAGCGTATTGCAAGTTTGGAATGAAGCAACACTGGGTTTATCTGCTATCAATTTAAAGTGTTTGTCACGAAGAGTTTATCATTTGACCTGATCATAATTCGTGTCAAACTGAACACACAAACATCCAGTCAGTGTCTGCTTGGGAAAACTGCATCAGCGTTTCAAATTAGTTACTTGGTTGTCAAATGTAAGATAAGTATCTCTCTTGGCACAGGTGAAATTTCCATTGTCATTCAAAGCAAAAAGATTCCCACAGCATTTTAAAGTTCCCCTCTTATCTCCCCAGAGTCGGCTTTATTATCCACTAGTACCATATCAGCAGTAACAGTGCGACGTTGCTTTCTTAAGCGGTGGAGCCACTGCCTTGCAGTGTGTTGGTGTGCCATGTGGGGTTGTTTGCTGTTGCAACAGAACTGTGTTTGGAAAGAAGGAACATATTTCTACCTCACTCAGACATCCAAAACAAACAACGCTACGTAGACTGGAGCTACTCTCTGTTAGGACCAAAATTCCACAGCAACCATGCAGCCAGGGAATCTTACTCCCCCCTCTTTACACATTTTCTCTCTCTCCCTCTCTCTCTCTCACACACACTGAGATTTAAATGTTTTTTCCAGGGGTTTACAGGGATTCTGTAGCCAACATAAACAGTTATGCATGTTGTTCTGGTTTGCTGGATGAATAGATACTGCTCTAGAATACATCCGTTCAAAAGGACAACCACTAACACTCCTTTGCCCATGAATGGAAGGGCATCCGCTAAACCTAACAAAACAGCTGTTTGAACAGAGGTAACATTGGAAATGGGAGGGGTGGGGTGGGGGTGGGGGGTGGGCTTTACTGAACTTTACTTTTTTCCAGAGATTTAGTCAAGGTTACAGCCCAAATTATCCTTTGGTTTTGATGCGAATGCTTAGCATACATATACAGTCAAACACTCAGCTTTTTAAAGTATAATCCATTTGACTGTGCATGCATGTATATGCAGGCGGTTGGCACAAGCACTCTAAGACTGCTATAAGATAGTTGACTAATTCTCTTCTGGAGTTTAGACCCATTAAGATGTCTTTATAGTCTTTCAGACTTAAGTTACACAAATATAAATGTATTACCTGAACTCCTCACGCCACTGTTGTGGTTTCCACCTTTGTCTCCTGTTGTTTGCAGCCATTTACATCTTCTTTTTACAGTTCTTCATGGAAGTAACGGCACAATTGTGAGTGTTGTCACCTTTTGGACCTACTTATTAGTGCAAATAACTTAAGGCGCATGAGTGTACTGCACGGTTAGAGTACAGGCGGTTAGAAAAATCTGTCTGCACACATTCAGTGCTCGGGCACACTGCTGATAATGACATTTGTGTCACGTGTCCGCAGATGCTGATCATGAGATCAGACTAGACTCATTTCCAGTGGTTTCACCAAGAGACTGGGCCATGGCTTGAGTTCATAGGGCCTGGGACAAAATGTTTGTGAATGGGCCCCCACTCATTACTCAGCATTGAGAAGTCGCATTCAGTGCCTAGCCCCATGCCTAGGAATAGACCAATATATTGACAAGTTGGATTAATCTACCAATTTTTGACTCATTTGAGATGATGAGCATCAGCTGATATTTGTGCTGGCTTGACTAAGTTGATGTGTTAGATCCTCATTGTATCAATTTCAAAGTCTACTTACAGCCTTGTCAATGGATAATAAATGCTTTCTAGTTCAAAAGTTTTTGTAAATTTTGTGTATAAATTGTGTAAATAACACATTTTGTGTATAGGCTACCTCATAAGTAGCATTATATATTAAAGCTGTCAAAATTAATGCATGTGATTATTTAAAAATGTTTAACGCATACATTTTTCTTAATTCTGTTTAACGCATTTACTGATTTGACATTTATATTCAGCTCCATGTGAGTTGGAACCACTGGTTGGAATAGGGCAGAATCTTTGTAATGTGTCCACCTTGCTTCTGCCTTGCTAGAAAATTTGGACAAAGTGTAATTTATGTATCATAAAATCAAAATAACGTTCTCTGCTAGCATTTTTCATGTGGTGTTTAAAATGTCATGGATGATGTAAATGCAACTTCACAATTGCTGTAGCAAAGAAGTGGATAGCCATGATAAATATTGTGGAGGATAAGAGTTTATGAGATTTAATGCCCATTGCAATGAATAACTAACCTAGTTTTTTTCAGTTTGTCATCCTCCCACTTAGACTTTGGAATATTTTAATTGGTGCTATTTTAGTGCATTTCTATCTTTATATTGTGGAATATGTTAAATGTTAATTACATTTTATTGTTACATATAGTTTAATTATTTATTTTTTTGTCTTTTCTAAGAAGGAACTAAATGCATTTTGAAAGGAAAAGAATATAAATCTAATTATAGCATTTCCAAAATCTGTGATCATTCGTGATTAAAAATTGACTGACAGCAGTAATATATACAGTATATATATATATATATATATATATATATATATATATATATATATATATATATATATATATATATATTGAGACTGTCCACCTCTATATATACATGTATATGATATATGTAAATTATAGTAAATTATTTATATTGGCCACCCTGCTCTCTAGATATCGGCATCGGCCATTAGATTAGTTTCACCTGGAGGACTGGGTGTTTGTAGATTAGGTTAGAAATCCTTTGAAATCTTTGTGGAGTTTGTAAAAATTGTGAGTATGTGACCTTTATTTGTGTGTATTCAAAACTGAGATCAAGAAATTCTATTTTGTTTTGAAAATGTTTGCTGTCTGTATAAAATCAGGTTTGTTTCAGTTCAAGTTTGGTTGCAGTAGTCAGGTATTTTATCACTGTACTCTATTCCGAACAAGTAGCTTTCAAACTTACTCTACTTTATTGTAATGTCTGATTAGAGTTGTTGTGTTTTAATAACTTGATTATATTTTAATCGAGTTTCTGCCCCGGGGCTTTGTCGAACACATTTTGATTTGTGAATACAGCCTTAAGACTAGGTGGCTGAATGAATTCCTCTCTGTCTCCATCTCTTGCATGTTTAGGGATTTATGGTGGTCTGACCTGCAGATTTCTCTCTCTCTCCCTCTCACTGCTCTCTACTATAACAACTGGGCATCTCTATCCTGCCACATCAGGGCCTAGTAAATGTGCCATACACTCATTGATTTCCCTGTCCATGTTTGTGCAGCTGCTGGAAATGACACTTTCTGAGCTGATGTGGTTGTGTACGACTCAATGAGTGAGACATCTACTTGCGTTGTTCTTCAATGAGAACAAATGATGCAGGCTAGATGCCGTTGTTGCCCCTCAAAACACCAAGCGGTTGCAGTAGTATCATCTCTCTTTCTCTTTTTCTCTTTCTCATACAAGACGTCTAAATGCCACCCAAGCAATAGGGGCTTTCTTCTATAATGTTCACTGTGCTATGACCTACCGACACAACAAAATCTCAGCGGCAGTGCTGCGGTGCAGTCAGAGTATGTGTGTGTGTTTGTGCTGAGACAAAGCATTTTTGTTTTTTGCCATCCGCTTTTAAAGAGTTGCTGGCTGTAGGAATACATTCCATCTCTTTTTATCTGTCAGGACTCCCTTTCACACTCTCGTCAGCTCCTCCTTTTTCCCGTTATGTTAAATTGTTGTGACAATTTAGCACTTGAGAGTCTGGTGTTAAAATATTCCTTTTTAATGACAAATGAACATTTGGATAGATTCCTCTCTTTGACAGGTCATTAACATTTGACTCATTGGAACCAGTGGTGCTGTGTTGTCGGTGCAGTGAAGGCAATGCTAAGCGCCTGGAGTATTAATGCATTTATTCATTCCATCAAATCCCTCTTCATCCAGATTATCAGACCACTCTTTAAACTAAGAAGATGATTTCATTTTATCCAACAATTTAACAAGTATGTGCAGCTATCTCCACTATGTATGTGCGAAAATGGGAGAGCTTCTTATTTCTCTTCTTTTCTTATTTCTTAGATTTTTTTTTAATGAGTTGTGGACACATCCTGACATCATGTCAAAAAACAGAACATGCATAAATATAGATAAATATTCCAACACATAAGAAAAAGGGTAGTATGAGTTGCAATGAGCCCTATCATAAGGTATTTTCATTTGATAAACCGATATTAGACATTTAGGAATTATTGCCAATTAGGTGAAAAATAAAGGAATTATATTCTACAGCAACAGTCTATGAAAAAATTTAATAAAACCACATCGGCTGAACACTTTGTAAAGGATTTAGACAGGCAAGGAGGAGGCGAGAACCGGCTTGTCAACATAAATAATATTTTAATTATAAACTTAAAACAAAGGACAAACACACACACGACGGACATGTCCATAAATGATCTCTCTCTCGTCGCACCACCGTCTGACATCGGCCTTTATCCCTCTCGGAGGCTTGATTAGCCTGATACGGAACCGGGTGCGTATCATCTCGACCCGGCCCCGCCCTCCGCCCTGCCACATACCTCCCTCGTTCTTTCAGGCTGGGGAGCCCCCGGCCTGACGTACACCCCCCCCCCCCTTCCACACTCAGCCGGCAGGTCATCCCCGTCTACCTGGAAGGGAGGGGACAAGGGGAGGGAAACAGAAATAAAAAAAACACTACAATTTAAAAGAGAGGGAAAAGGCCAACGCAGAGCGGCAGTGAGAGAGAGAGAAAAACATACTCGCCTGTTCTCCGATACACCGTCGTATGGTCCTCGATCACTTCTCCACCCTCTCAGGTGGACGACAGCCGCTTCTCCCCGGGCGGACCGGAGTTAGACTCACAACCCCCGGCATTCAGAACGCCCCTCTGCATTCTCGGCGACTCGTGAGGACACTCCTCCGCCCCTGGCAGCGGCCCTACTGCTCCAGGCGGTCGGGGAGACACTTCCCTCCTCCCCTCGCGGACGGCGGTCTTCCTTCGACCCCTCCATGTTTCTGGGGGATGGCAGGGCTCTCCACCACCCCTGGGAGCGGCTCCATCGCTCCAGGTGGTTGGGGCGTCCAGTCCCCACTCGCCTCGCGGACGGCGGCCATTCACTGTGTCCGGGCGGTCGGTCTTCTCCCTCCCCGGTGGATGGCAGCGGCGCTCCCCTGGGTGGACGGCAGTGTCGAGGACTCCGCAACGGGTATCCCTCCTCCTTCCCGGGCTTCGGCACCAGTGTAATGGTTTTAGACGGGCAAGGAGGAGGCGAGAACCGGCTTGTCAACATAAATAATATTTTAATTATAAACTTAAAACAAAGGACAAACACACACATGACTGACATGTCCGTAAATTATCTCTCTCTCGTCCCACCACCGTCTGCCATCGGCCTTTATCCCTCTCGGAGGCTTGATTAGCCTGATACGGGACCAGGTGTTTATCATCACGCACCGGCCCCGCCGCCGCCCTGCCACACACTTATTTTTAAGATGTACGCATTTCGATTTCATAACAAAATTCTGTCAAATTGTACTGGAATCTTTAACAAAATTAAATGAATAAAACTTTTTATTAAAGGTTTTTTTTTTAATTTAATTCTGTGCAATTCATTAATTTCGCACTTCAGTTTGACCAATATGTCTGCATGAACAATATTTCACAATTTGAGAATTGCCTTTGTCGATAGTTCTATCCACTTCGATAAAAATATGGGCATTATATCAGCCATTCTGCTATCTAAATATCAGCTTTTGTCTATGGAAGAATGAAGCAAAAACAATATTGACAAAAACGTGATTATTGAGTGAAGTGCTGAAAAGCCAATTTTGTGTTTAATAAATACCATTTGAGTTGGATTCGCCATCTCACTCTTCCTCCTTGCAAACCCATTATGAACTTTGTTACAATGATTTTTGGCCATTATGAGATTATTTGCCATTAGACATACAGTAATTAAGTTTTATTCACCTATTTCACTTATATCTGCATTGTAACAGTCATTGGCCAACTAGTTATCTGTATCAGCTATTGAAAATCATTTGCTACCGGTTTTTCACTGGACTATTCTGAATACTGCACCACATAATGAAGGTTCATTCTTTATTGCTACTTTAATAAGCATGTGCCCCGCACTACATCTGATGCTGGACATATGTACATCCTTCCAGGCTGCTATAAAGAAAAAAAGTCCTTAGCAGCTTTCTATTAACAAATGTTACTTCCAGAAGTTCCAGCAGACATTGCTATAGATATTTGCTGCGTGCTAGGCACATCTTACATGGACAAGACAAATGTTTTGTAGACATTTTAATTTGACCTATGTTTGGTTTATTGATTAAATATTGAGCAAAATAAACTAAAAGAAATTGTGTAAAAACAAAAGTGTGTTCAAGTCTTTGTGGTACATGTATTGCTTTTATTGTGTGAACTAAAAAATAAACTGTAAAATTCTGTAATTGAGAAACAGCCAAGAGTGTATAGTTATGGCAGTATAGGTGAACAGCAGTCAATAGACTCTATTTGATTTTGTTGGATACTGCTTGGAGGACAAGGGAGAGCCAGTGCTCTACAAGAGAAATCAAAAGCCTTTATGTCGTACAGGGACCTCCGATCAATAACCAGCTCTTCTCTTGTCCCCTCAAGGACATTATATCACACACACATAGGGTGTAGCTCTATATGGCGCCATTTTATGAGTGCTGTAATTGCTGTAACGTGTTCAGAGGAGAGCTACTGAGAGAGAACGATTCATGAGATTCATTAGAAAGGGGGTCCACCAAAAGAGAGGGAGAGAGAGAGAGAAAGCAGGAGAGAGATGGAGGCTTGGTAAGAAAGAGAGGTGAAGAACAGAAGGTAAGAAGAACAGATGACCACATGCAGAGGCCAAAAGGAAGGGATAAAGGAAGGAGGGATGGACCAAGCACCAGAGAGAGGAAGCGAGAGATGGACTGTCCCTTGTGTCAGTGTGTGCTGGTGGAGCATTGATCAGAATGCTGTCAGCTCTAGATCAGGCTGACCCTCCTAATACAGGGCCATTATTTCACCAGGCAGAGATAAAGAGACAGGGGGTTTGTGAGGTGAGTGGCTCAGTGAAGATTGAAGGGATACACCGTAACCGCAGAGGACAAGTGTCCACTCAAGTGTGTGTGTGTGTGTGTGTGGTGGGGGGGGGGGGGGGGGGGGGGGGGGGCTAGTTTGGGTGGTTTACGAGGACATATTTTTAGTTTACAAACAGGTAATTATAAGGGTATTATGCTATAAACGTGTGTGTGTGTGTGTGTGGAATGAGAAAGAACCAGTTTTGTGCTACTGTCACCCTCTGTCTGAGGTGTTATCCATCAGAGACACTTTCCGCTGTGTGCCATAGCAGGGCTCCAGACAAAAAAAAATGACTAAGGAGCCATTGGCTCCTAAACTGAAACATTAAGTATTCAAATGGCTGTTTTTAGTTGCCAACGCATATAATTTCTTGATTTAGATTGCTGTTTAGAAACAATATAGAAAGCAGAAGAAAAGGAAGACAGCTGATAACCCATTAATCTGAGGTTTAATAAACAGTTATACAGTATATAGTTGAGAAGATAAATTTGCATTCCCTTTTGTCTTAAATGTTCATACTCCTTTCATAATTTATACAAATATAAGAGATAAGATATTTTTGATTTATTTAATACTGCTCTTCACAATTACATTACAGATAATTACATAAAGTATAGTATGCATATAGAAGTTTGTTGTCTTCTTGCGCATCAATGAATGTTTACACCTTGTGTAATAGTTGTGAACATGTCCCTCAATTATCCTAAGTGTTAAAAGCTTGATCTCATAGATATACACTGCCATTCAAAAGTTTTGGCTCACTTACTAATTAAAAAAATAAAAATAAATAACATTTTAGAATAATAGTACAGTCATCAAAACTATGGAATAACATAAATGGAAATATGGGAATTAAGTTGTGACTAAACAAAATCCAAAATAAATCAAAGCTGTGTTATATTTTAGCATCTTCAGAGTAGTCACCCTTAGCCTAGAATTTGCATTTTCTCTTGACATTTTCTCAACCAACTTCTTGAGGAATCACCCTGGGATGCATTTTAAACATCTATTCCCATCTATATTGGGCACTTATTGCTTTTCTTTATTATTTGGTCCAAGTCATCAATTTCAAAAACTTTATTTTTATATAAAATTTTAGTTTTGTAATTAAATAAATTCATATGTTGGCACAATTATATTTTTGTCTACAAAACTAATTTCAAACATTTAAGCATACGCCAGATCAAAAGATTTTGAAGATCATGAGAAACATTTCAGGCAAGTGACCCCAAACTTTTGAACGGTAGTGTGTGTATAAATATATATATAGAGAGAGAGAGAGAGAGAGAGAGAGAGAGAGAGAGAGAGAGAGAGAGAGAGAGAGAGAAATTGTTTTACAATATTGCCTTAGTCTTTTACTGTTACCAGATGGCCCAGACACAGAGACTACAAGAGTGCAAATTGAATGAAATCCTAGATGCAGTTTATTGTGCCACTCCAATCCCAATCAATAATTACCAGGAGAAAAATAGTGGTACACTATACAGGGCTTTTAATTATAAAGAAGCCAAAATACACATGGGACTCTTATTTTGAAATGTATGCACTCCCAGTTGTGAGTTCACTGATGGCTGATTCACTGAGAAAGTGATTCTGATTCAAACTGCTAACCTGAGCTTCTGAATTCAAACCCTCAGTTCTTTTTTGGTGATTCATGAGAAAGATCTGGTTCAAAATTTAATTTGGTCACGACTCTCTATCGCTGGGTTTATGTTGCGTGTGCAGCGAGCTCGTAAGAAACAGAACGGGAAAAAGCAGCACGAGACACACTGGTGAGCGCTCTATAGATGTATTCAATAACTCACAAGACGATATCTGATGAAACCGCATATGAACGCACACAACCCGATGGCGACAAGATTTTAAGTTATAGTCGCAATAAATTATTTTTGGTTATATTTGCAACCCTTTTAGTCACAGTCAAGATACCTGCATAGTATGTCTCTCTCTCTCAAGCACACACATACACATTTACCTAGCTAAATAAGGATGTTCCAAATATTTCTATTGTTTTTATGTAAGTAGGGATACAAATGTGGGCAAATTGTTTTAACCGATCATCGTCTATTATGAATCAACAATTCTCCATTAATCGACTATCAAACATGTGACCCAAAAAACATGAGGGCTTGGAGACCAGTGCAATACTTTAAACAGTGTAATGTGTTAGGATACAATTTTTTTTTTTACCGTTTTCTGTCACAGTTAAGGCTATGATAGCTATGAATGCCCCACCCACAGTGAAGCCCTCAGCCTTTCAAAGTATACTCTTTCAAACTCCATCCCATACGGACTTGCCAACGCATGCATAGTACGACTGCTTTGTGATACTCTGTAGTACAGCCAACATAAGGCAAATATGCAGACGATGTTCACAGACACCGACTGTCCATGTGTCTAGATAACGTCGTCTAGAAAAATTGGGATCTGTATATATATAACAAAGAGAAATGCAACGCTACAGTGTTGCAGTTGCCTAATTTGGCACATTTCTCTAGCACAGCCTACTCACAATCAGTTAAGTCATGCCCTCTCTATGTTTATTAGCGCAAGTTTCACAGGATCGCACCTGCTCCTCTTTCCAGCCTCAAGTCTCATTGAAAATTATTTGTGTCCAAGCTAATGGGCAGCTTGTCCTTCGTGATCATCCTACACATCCGTTGTGTGATTTCCTCACATCGCTGTCTATCGTCTTCCTTAAAACATGGAGGACATGTACGGCTGTATGCCTATGAAGCTGCTGAGGCTGATGTTTGTTGTGGAATTGGAATTGCATTGTACCAGATACTATTTAGCAGAGATGGGCCTCTTCTTTTAAAATGAATGGGAGAAATTGGAGCACCCAACAGTGAACAGATGTAGAAAAGGATGTCCTGCTTTACAGGTAAAAGAGCCAGTCAACTGTAGAATGCACATGCTCATTAGTTAGACAAGCCAGAAAACCAAAGTTTTTTTAGTTTAGCCTGTATGCCGCACATTTACATAGAAAAATAGCTTCCCAGCCTGCCCGAAAGCATTCCAAAGATGGCCACCAAATTTGATTGCGCTCATTCTATGACTGAATTTTAATGTTGTATTGCACAATATGCATCAGACCATGTCATCTTAATGGATGAAATAGTAGCCACCCACACTCATTTTCATATTTTCCATTCTCTCTAAACAGACTGAGAAGAAGCCAGTGGACTTATGTATACTCATACATATCGTCGCTGTCTGATGAAAAGCACATATCTCCAAAAAAAAATTGTTTTCAAGAGCATGGAAAAACTATTTTTCTCATAAATAATCTTACAAAAGGAATCAAAAATAACATAAGTCACCTTTAGCACCAAAAATATAATTCTATCATTACACATCTGTTAGTGAACTGTTTGATATTTTAATTGGACTTTGTTAGCGAACGTGGACTTGCACGGTTTTCTTATCGTGGGGTCCAACGGCACATGCTCCGTTCCAGACTGGAGTCTAACTGTTCGTGTTCCCAGAACTCAGTTGGTAGGTTATCGATTGGTAGAGAATTAATTTTTTGGATATAATCTGAGCTTTCTCTTACTACTTTAGATCAAAATCAGTTTTATGATTAGGGTTTCTAGTATGGGTGTTGAGTGGACAGTTCACTTTTGAAGCGCGTTTTCTGGGTCCAACGCATAAATAAAATGAATTAGCTTTCACTCACGGTTTGGAAATCTGGCAACCGTATATGGCTGGTATAGTCTACTTTTTAAAGCCACTTGACATTGTGTGTGCATGAGTGGCTTTGGTTGTCAGGGAAATCACAGAACCAGTGCGATGTAGGCAATCACTTCACAACACTTCAGCCGGACAGCTGAGGTAAATAAGTTGATGCCCTTCCAAACATAAGGGCGGGACATACGCGGTTTTGATGGACACATCACAAGTTCAGTGGAGATATTTGTTATACAGATCGTCTGATTAAACATCTTTTCATTGGTCATTTCGATGCACAGTTCAAACAGTAGGTAGAGGTAATTCGGTGCATTCCTTCTATGGTAAAAAGTCAAACTTGCCAAAAGTGGAGATGTGCATTTTTCATTGGACAGCGACAATATGTAATTTTTTTCCATTTGTGCAAATGCATTAATTTCACTCTCAGTAGTTGGTTATTGTGAAACATTATATTTTTAATGGATAACAGTGATTTAATTAATTAAGTCATTGTTTCATTGTTTCATTTCATTCATTACATCCCTAATATAAATAAAATAATACAGAATACTCCCAAACCTGCTCATTAAAGAATTTTTATTTTATTTTTAGAATAGAAAAACATTATTTAATAGGGATGTAAAAAAATTGACTGAATACTTTAGCTGTATAGGAGTTGTATTTTTTTTTTTCAAATTATGATTTTTCAGAAATGTGTTTATTATTCCTCTGTCGCAATATCAGGTTAAAAAAGTTTTCACACAACCTAATCAACATAAATAGAGAAAGGACATAGTGAGAAAAAAATGAAAGAGAGAGGGGGTGGGGGATGCGACGAAGTTAATCTGAATCCCTCTGTGGCTCTTTGTGAACAGCCATCTTTATCAAGGCAGATCCATTCTTGTCTCTGAGCAAAATCAAACAGAGACTAGAGACATACACACACACACAAGCTCCAAGCCTGCATAATCAGGAAAGAAGGGGTGAAAGGGGGAGAGGTTAGGAGAGGGAAAATGGAGGGAAATTGTGTGATACGACGGGGAGTGGTGAGAAAGAGAGAGAGATAGAGAGGCCTTGAAGTCACATTCTTGTATTGGATAAGGAGAGACCCCATGGATTGGATCAAGGACAGAGTGTTCATTTAAAACTGCCTCACTGACAGCAGCAGCCCTCCACATGAATATTAATATTGCTTTAACAACCAGCACAGAATGGCTGAGACCAGCAAGACTGTGTGTGTGTGTGTGTGTGTGTGTGTGTGTGTGTGTGTGTGTGTGTGTGTGTGTGTGTGTGTGTGTGTTTGTGTGTGTGTGTGTGTCAGCACTAACTTGGGCAATTTGCACTGCCTTTATTCCCTCTGCTCTCTCTTTGGCAGGACTAGGATTTGGTGAACCTTGGGTGAAAAATTCCTGCTTGTATCTCGCTCTCTCTCTCTCTCTCTCTCTCTCTCTCTCTCTCTCTCTCTCTCTCTCTCTCTCTCTCTCTCTCTTTCTCTTTCTTTCTCCCTCTCTCTTTCTCTTTCTGTCTCCCTCTCTCTCCAAATTATTTAACATTCATAATGCCAAAGCATTTGACAGATTGTCGACATAGCTGCATGCAAAGAAAATAATGCAGAACAAAAACAAAATACAGAAATTATGAAAAATAACAAAAAGATAAAAAAAGAAGTTAGACAAAAAAAAAATAGTGCTAAAAGATGTAGTATAAAATACTACTAAAATTTCACATGCACATTATTATAATTGATCTGGTAAAAAATCTTGTTAATTTGTTTGTGCATATCATATGTTTTCAAACCATCATCTCTGCTCTTTGTGTAAAAACTAAACTGATCTGTATATCATATTTGTTACTTTCAGAAGTTTAACAGAATACATTCTTTCTTCAGATTGCAGAAGAACATTTAAAGGAATATTCCGGGTTCAATATAAGTTAAGCTCAATCAACAGCATTTGTGACATAATATTGATTGCCACACACATTTATTTTGACTCGTCCCTCCTTTTCTTTAAAAAAAAAGCAAAAATCTTGGTTCCAGTGAGGCACTTACAATGGAAGTGAATGGGGACCAATTTCTGAATGTTAAAATACTCACTATTTAAAAAGTATAGCAACAAAACATAAACAGTATGTGTGTGTAAACATAATTTTAGTGTGATAAAGGATGGGACTCAACTGGTGGTGGTGGAGGTTGCCGTGTTAGCACACTGAAACAGCAATGTGATAGATTGTGAGCAGACTTATAAAGCAATGGCTTACATGTGATTGGCTGGGAATTACCCAGCTAACAGTGCAATTATGTACAGCTGCTAGTCTTCCTGCTAGAACTACGCTGCGCTTACATTTACTAACCTTTTCTATAGAAAGTAATAGCCAATTTTACAACTTCGTTACCATGACGATGTAATGTCAAAAAACCCTACAATTACTGTAAATATGACCATTTAACAACTTAAGTGCTCAAATAATACATGAGTTTTAACAGAAGAATTAGTATAAGTAACATATGCTGTGTCAATTGAGCTTAACTTGTATTGAACTTGGAACATTCCTTCAAGAGTGACTTCTACTGTAGTTCTGTAAACAGCTTTTTTCGGAGGAAATCCTTTTTATTTGCTTATTAGTTTGGATTCACTGAGGTTTCAAAACCACTTCTATCTCTCTTTCACTCATTGTTCAGGTTGTCCTTTTGTTTGCTAGAGTTTTTCTTTTTTGGATATAATCTGAGCTTTCTCTTACTACTTTAGATCAAAATCAGTTTTGTGACTAGGGTTTCTAGTACGGGTGTTGAGTGGACAGTTCGCTTTCGAAACGTGTTTTCTGGGTCCAACGCATAAATAAAATGAATTCGCTTCCACTCACTCCTTTGTTTGTTTGTGTGTGTGTGTGTGTGTGTGTGTGTGTGTGTGTGTGTGTGTTTGTGTGTGTGGGCGGATTTGGGTGGTTTACGAGGAAATTTTTTTAGGTTACAAACTGGTATTTATATAGGGTATTATAATAAGGGTATTATGCTACAGCATTCCCATAATTCAAATCACTTAAAACACATACTAAACAATGTTATTTTGAAAATGTAAAAATGCAGAAAGTTTTTGTGAGGGTTAGGTTTAGGGGAGGGTTAGGGGGTAGAATCTATAGTTCGTACAGTATAAAAATCATTATGTGATTCTCTATGGAGAATCCTGATAATGATAACCGCACCAACGTGTGTGTGTGTGTGTGTGTGTCCGTGTCCGTTGGGAGATCCCTTCACTAATGGGCAGCCGGTACGACAGATACCAGCACTTCCTCTTTTTTTTCCTTCACTCACTTCCCTTCATTTGTCATCTCTCTCTATCTGTTCATCTGCCCTTCTCTTTCCAACCCTTCCTTACTCTCTCTGTTATGTTTGATACCGCTTTAACTTCTCAAAGCTCACGTTTTTCGATTATGTGTGGTGATTTAGGTTAATGTTTGTAGAGAATAAAGATTTATGGTGTTTAGCGTGTGTGCTAATGTGTTTTTATGATTGTCTATTGTCTAGTAAGTTTCTATTGTTTTTATGATTGTCTATTGTCTAGTTGCTCATGTCATTTAGATGTTGTAATTAAGCAAACAGTCTTGAATACTATAATGATAATCGGTTATTTTCTGTGTAGGCAAAATTTTGAATCTGGATTTCCTTTTGCATTCTGTTTTCTTAGAAATGATTGGTGGAATATGTCTTGTGTATAATAAGGCATGTGTGTGTTTTTTCGCACCCAAGGGCTCTTCTCTGATTGAGCTGGGCCTAGTGCCACTAAACCCTGCCTAAGCTGACCTATTTCCAAATCACCACACCCCCTACTCACACACAGACATATGTACATACATTCACATGTACACTTGGTTACCACTTCTCATCTCCCCTGCTTGTCGGGAACAATCAGACATGTTCACACAAGCACACACACTCACAATCCTACTGCACATCACTGTGGGGACACACACTGTGTATGAGTGGATGAGAGAAGCATGAACGTTTTGTGTGTTTATTTAGTGGGTGTGTTCTCTTTGTATTTGCCCATGTGTCTGTTAATGAGTATCCAGGTTCCCATAAGAGGTGTTGAGATTGTGTGTTTGTGTTTGATCGGTCTCCCAGTGAAAGTGCCTCACTCTGCAGACCATGAGCAGTGCGCTCACTCTGTGCACCTTCGTTCCAACGTGTTGACCAGGGTGTAGGGTGGACGTCTGCATGTGTATCTATGGTAAATAAGTAAACTGAAGTAAAGTGAAGCAAAATAAACAATGTGGAGTCCAGCCTAAGTTTAAACAATACACAGATTTTTCCGTCTGCATTTTAATATATGAGTGGGGATTCTCTCGCACCCAAAGACAGACATACTAGTGCCACTCAAGATTAAGACTGTGCTGATATGATCATATATCAAAATACTGTGATTCTTTTTCTCACAATATTTTATTGATACATTAGATACTTGTAATATTATTGTAACTGTCATTAAATCAATATTATTTATGTATGTGTGCATTCATGTCATTTTATTCATTTCTCTATGATTGCATTCTAAATGTTTTAAGTAATTAAGAAGCAGGTCATCTAAATAAGCGCAAACTTTGAAACCAGCATTTGTCCATCCATTCAGAGACGCTTATGAGGTACTGTACTGGTGTGTCAATGTTTTAGTCTTAAAAAAGTCGATGGATGGATGGATGGATGGATGGATGGATGGTGTGCTTGATGGGATCTTATTTCATCTGCTTTCTCCAGACTACAGATGACAGTGAATTTCAACACAAAGAACAATATTTTGGAGCATTTCAGTAGAACTAGTCTGGGGTTACATTCAGTGTGCTGATCGAATAACTCAAAGCAAACGTTTCGATTTTAGCCATATCAATACAAAGCTTCAGTTGATTTTTTTCAAATTCGTTCACATTGTATGACCGCGCCACCATGTTTGTGACCAAAATTCAATAACCCTTCAGTGTGCTGCACTCTGGGATGTGACAAAAACCGCCTAATTAAAAACCGTTTCTTATTATAAGTCTTGAAAAAGTGATAATGCTGTGTAGCCTACTTGTAGAGCCAAAATTGTATTTTTATTTTAATAAAGTTGTATCTTTCTTTTGGCACGTCGTCGCCAAAGTTAATCAGAGAAGAAGGGGAATGCAGTGATAAAAACACTTTTGCTCATTTATTCAGACATGGTAAATGGTCTGCAATTATATAGTGCTTTTTTTAACCTTAGAGGTTACCAAAGCGCTTTAGACAGTGTCGCAATCACCCATTCACAGCAGAGCAGCCATGCAAGGCACTAGCCTGCCATTGGGAGCAACTTGTGGTTCAGCGATTGGCAGCCGACCCGCACTACCAACTGAGCCACAGCCACCCCGCAACATGCCAGTAATTTATTACATTGAGTCAGATACAGTTAAACTGGAAACACACATAGTAAGATGTTAAATTCATAACACCCAAACTGTATTAAGGTATGTCATAACATTGTAATGAATGAAAAAACACTATAATGTAAATTTACAGTCCTATATATCTAATGTGTAAATACTAATGTTCACATCATAAGATTATAAAGCACAGTCTTTAATCACAACCCCAAACGACAATGTAAACATATAAGTCATATACACTAATATGCCTCAGTTGCTTTCTGAGCATTCTGCATGAGTTAAAAGCAGCTCTTACATTCATAGAGATGGGATCATCACAGACATTTGTAATATTTTGATCAAATCAGACCAGAAAACAACACAAAACATTTGTAACTTCTGAATGAGAGATGTTTACGGTGATGTACCTCTGTACATCTGTACTCGCTGGGTCACACATCAGTCTCGCCAGCGTACTGAGATACATGTATACAAATAATATATATAATGGAAATAATATATTTAAATGTACGTGAAAGTCAAATTTAGCGGTATTTGTGCTTATCTGAGACTTGTACACCTTTATTGTAACTTGGGATGGATCAAAAGCTATTTTTGATGTTTTTCTTGATAACGTTTCACCAGTGTTTTTCATTGACCGGCATTACGTTCTCCCACTGTTGGTCACAAATATGTCAGCTGCGAGAATAAAGTGATGTTGCTGAAACAGGTCAGTATAAACTCAGGCTAAGGCTCAGGTATACTTAGTATACTTACTTTCGCCTCACAAGGTCTAGCGCTTAGCCTTTCGAAATATACTCTGTTGACTGCAAGCGACTACAGAAGTGTTAGACACAGGTGCACTATGACTGCTTTGCAATACTCTTTTAGTAAAGTCAACGACAGGTGCATGCGGTGACGATGCACAAAGACATGAACTTTATTAAGGTTAGGGTTATTGTGCATGATATGATCAGCAATACAGACAACCGAAGTATACAGTGGCCTTAGAAAGCCTGTGTTGGCAGCTGTGACATCATGAATGACGAGAATCCAGTGAAGGTCGGAACAGATGGGAACACATTGTGTGTACATTTGACTGTCTGTAAGTGAGGTCAGGACAGTGCGCATGCTGTTGCTGCGATGTTCTCAATTCTGTCACAGTAACTGACTCTCGCTCTCACTCACTTGTTTTACACACACAAACACAAATGTAGTGAAGAGCATAATCCATTGTAAACAGATTTCAGGGCCTCACATAGAAGTAAAGGAGATTGCTGCTGGTGCACTTGACGCACTTTCATGTCTGCTTGCGTCACCCTCTGTTCTCATAGTGGTGTGAAAGTCCACTGATTCAAACCTGCCCAAAGTAACCTCAGGTTAACTTCTGTCTTACATTTGTCTAACTCTAACTCATCAGATCCTAGATAAGACTACCAAAAGAATGGTTGGGCTTTTGTATTCCATATTCACACTTTAAATAGCTTTTTAGGAGTGAATTTAATGGAAAATCTCAGTCCAAGTGATGATTTGGAAAAGATACCTTTCTCTGTGAACACCTCGCTTGAAAATCTAGTTTAAAAAGAGCTGCTTATGAGGTAAATTCAGGTAAATGGAACCACTTTTTGAGAGCCACCTTAAGCCCAAAGTAAACTTCCGCGTACAGGATGCGCGACTCAAATTACGTCAAGCACTGCACTGCACTGCAGTGCATTCAGCCAGATTTTGCTAACAGCGTGTGGGAGTTATTTGCACTAATAAGTAGGTCCACAAGGTGGCAACACTCACTGTTGAGCTGTTGCTGTCACAAATTAAGGAATAAAGGCACGAGAGGAAGCGCAAGAATACCGTAGTCAGCAAAGCTGGATCTCATATTCCTTAAACTGAAAATTAGGACAGAGAGAAGTAGAGGTTGCAAAGGGGGTCACAAATTGTAGAGCCAAAATTTTATAGCGCTTTTTTTTAACCTTGGAGGTTACCAAAGCGCTTTAGACTGTGTCGCAATCACCCATTCACACACACACTCATACACCAATGGCGGCAGAGCTGCCATGCAAGGCGCTAGCCTGCCATTGGGAGCAACTTGTGGTTCAGTGTCTTGCCCAAGGACACTTCGGCATGTGGGGTCATGGAGGCCGGGAATCGAACCAATGGATGATGAGAGAAACAAAGAGTGGAAGGGGTAAAGGAGAGAGCAGCTGCGTTTTGGTGGCCTTAGAGCTGCAGGTGGGACCTCATCAAACAAAAGACACTCAGTCCCAGTGTCTCTGTCTTCCTCACTCACCTACTGCCTTTTCACTTCTTGGCAATATCTCAGTCCCTTTTTCAGCCATGCAGCAAATGAGTTTATGCTCAAGCTTGTCTGAGAGACAGATATAGAGAAAGTCTTTTTAGCCTTATTTCAATGCTTTCTTTTGATCATGACGTGATGCTAGTTTCAATCACACAGGAGATTAAGCCAGGCGTACACCTGTACTGGTCTCACACACACTCTGTCACACACAGGCTACCATAATTGGCTCAGTGCAGGTTAGTTCAGGATAGCATGTTAATGTAACATTAGAACGAGCGGTTGCATTGTTCTACTTAGACACTATTAGCAGCTAAACATGGGAGACTTTCATAACACATCTGATCCTTCTCTTCCTGTCCCAGATGAAGAAGATAGCCTGAATGCTGATTAACAGCTTGACACCCGATGGATAAACCATAGTTGCGTCAAAAGACACATTTTTAAAATAGACGTTGGAATTTCAGTAATGTTACGAAATGTTATGAAAACATAATTAAACACATTTTTATGTGTAATTCATTTCTCTTTTTCCCCTCTCCTTTTATTATTCTTTCCACTCAAAAGTCCAAGAGAATGACTCATGGTAAAAGTGTGAATATGCATCCGTCTGTATTTTCAGTGTATGGTAATGTTTGAGCATGTGTTAGTGTGTGCACTTGTGTATCTGTTTGTTTTTTGCTGGCTGAGAATTATATATTACACATACACAACCAACCACCCTGTACGATCGTATTTCAGGGGCATGAATGATGTCTTTATGAAAGATAGTTTCCTCAGGTCAGGCCAATCATCCTGCTTATTGTCATGCAAGGGCGTAGATTTTGCTTGAGCATGAAGCATTTACATGTTTCTATTGATCATGATATAAATAATTGGGGGAGGTGATAAAATGAACACTAGAGGAGATACAACAATGGCTTATTTCCTTTCACACATATCATGACCAAAATGGCAAATTATAGTTTATAAAAAAAGGTGTCCATACTCTGATTTAGTGCTCCAAAAATACTTTATTAGATTAAACTTGCTTGCAACGTTTCAACCATTAGGTCTACGTCAGGCAAAACCCGAATGCAAAATGAACCACAGTTATATAGACACTGATTGTATCTAGCCTGTGTGTCACTGTGACTTTCAGTGACCACATAATTGAATTTCATTATGTCATTGTCTGTCTCTGAAGTATAGTACTATTGTGCATTTTGGTTTTGCTGACGGAAACCTAATGATTGAAACGTTGCAACAAGTGTAAGCCAATCAAGTATTTTTGGTGCAATAAATCAGTGTGCGTAGACTTACCTTTTGTGTCTGGCACCTGTGCCCAACTCTGGTTGGATGTGCATAAACTTTTTCTTAATTTTTCTTTAGATTATATTATAGTTCATAAACATTTACTTTCTATCCTGTTCATCACACAATGTCATCTTATGTCATCAAAACACTTTTATTAAAGTGCATGACTTGTATTATAATGCATTTTAACATTTGCATTACATAACCATCTATATTTATTAGCTAGTTCACAACTGATTGAAAAATACAGAAGAGCATGTGTCAACAAGTGATCCGAAAGTGTCAAAGAAGCGCCACAAAATGAATGGCTGCCTCAGTAATTGCATTTTTCCATGTCACATATGCTTTTTATGACACTGTCATTTAGGTTTAAGGTACAGTGGAATGTTTTGTTGATTTGAAAGTTAATCTCATCTGTTTTGAAACAGAATGGATCTCTGTTTTAGCGCAGCTCTTTGGACATTTCACATCGGATTACATAAGGAACCATGTAATATCATTTTGCAGAAATGTTGCCACAGTCACAAAATTGTCATGAGATCAGGCTCCCATATTCAAAGACCATGGCGTTTCCATGGTACTTTTTACATTTGGCAGATGCTTTTATCAGAAGCCATTTACAGTGCTTTCAAGCAATGCATTAATCAGTGCATGTATTCCTTGTGGATTGAACCTGTGCCCTTACTTTTGTGAGCGCCATGCTTTACTGGTTGAGCTACAGGTACTCCAAGATAATTCATAGAATAGCATGGTATTACTATGATACATTTCCAAAAATGGAATTACCATATGTCCAGAAAAGCATGGTAGTATAGATAGACAGGTAAGTAAGATATTATAGTAGGTAATAAATAGATAGGTTCATCAATCATTCAAACAAGTGCAAAAGAGAAATGAGGCATGTACGTTTGTGTGCTTATCTGCATGTGATCACAGATTTATAGATATTGTCCAGTCTTGCTGGAATTCTCTAGACTGTATAGTTCAGCAGTGGTCTGCTCTCTGTGGGGGAAGGGCCCTTACAAAACCATTTATTTTATTACTCTTCCATTCAGCCTTCAGAGACTCTGTAATCTGCCATTAAACCATTACTGCAGGAAGAGAGAGAGAGAGAGAGAGAGTGAGAGAGATAGAGGTGCAGGGATGGAGTTATGGGTGGGCAATCACAGGGGTTGGCCAGGCTTACAGTAAAGCAGCTGGGCACACACACACATGCACACACTCGCTAAAGAGGCTTCGTTGTATACATGTGAATACGCTGAATACCATTTGTGAATGTAAAACATTTGGTGTTGTAGCTCATTATATAGAGTTCAAAAGGTCATGACCCTTGACTTCAGACATATCTAAGGTTTTTGCGGTTTAGCTTTGTGTGCTATTCTGTATTCACACATTTGGGGAACAAGGATAGCTGCATTATTGAGGAAAAATATCAATATTTGATGTGTAGCTTGATGAAATAATAGTATTCATTGCTACATTTTAAAGGGTTTCTTGATTCCTCACCCTTTGCAATTAGAGTTCAACATATTATGAAAACTTTTCAAAAATGTCCTCCCTAGTTCAGAAAAACTATTGAAATTTGTTTGTTGAACTGTTGTGTATTGGTACTAAGCTTTTTTTACTGAAGCTTCAGCATTATCTGACATCAAACCAGATAAAAACATTAACACATGACCACCCACATTTGCACATCAACAACGCCTATTCATTGTTCAGAAACTTGACCCACCCAGTCATAGTGAAGTTCATAGTGAACTCCAGTTGCCCTTATTGCTCATCGCGACTGTCCACGTGCAGCCCAGATTTTCTCGACACGTAGAAAGTCCTTGTCTGTGTGCATTGTCGGTGTAAATTCTTGCCATTGACTCTATTAAAAGAGAATTGCAAAGCAGTCGTAGTGTGTGTGTCGAACACGTTCGTATTCACTCACAGCCAAAAGAGTATGTTTGAAAAGGCAACGTGGTCGACCGGGCACGCACCAATCCGGACCGCAAAAAAAAACAAAGTATGCCCAAGCCTTTATTCCTAAAAACCAGTAGAACTTATGATTAGAGTGGTATGTGAAAAGTCTTATGCTGTTCCTGGCTGTGTAGCATCAGCCATTCTGTATATCCTTTTGAATTGTTCTGGAATCCAAATGTTAAGAAAGAGTTGCTGAGTTTTATTCTTAACAAGCTCCCTAATCATTTCTGTCTAATATTAACTGTATGTGTGGCACATTTCAGTGCCGATTGTCTTGTGAACCAGTCACAGTGTAATGCAGGCTTTGCAGAGTAGATGTTATTAAAGGCCAAAGTATACTTAATATTTATACTTACAAAGTATACTGATGCGTCTGCATTGCTGATCGCTCCGTGAACCATATGCGTGACGTAAATTTCATCATAATCCAGCCAGATTTTCTCGACTCTACATGGGCCAAAGATGTTTAAACGGACCAAAAACAGAAGTCATTTGCCTAATACTGATCTCAAGCATACCTGGTTCTTCTTATCATAGGAGCTATGTTGACCAGTTCGGTACAAGCGTCACAACTACCTTTAGCCATCCTTGCAGCATATCTTCATTTGTGTGTGCAACGGAGGAGTTCCTGACACATTTTTGACTTCTTTACACATTTTATTAGCTCTTCATTTGTTCTCAGCTGGAAAAAATACCACCATGTATACATATATAAATATTACGAGTGCATTTAGCCCAGCAGCCAGCATTGTTTTGGATGACCGGCAAGTTCCATCAAAAAATGTCATAAAAGCTGTCCAATCAGGTTGCAACTTTTTCCTGAAGCCTTTTGTTTTGTATCTTTAGGTACATTGTTAAAAATGCCAGTGTGAACGCTAAGCGAACCAGGACTAAATGTATCATTTTCTTTTTGGGTCCGGATCAAGTGGACCAAGAGAACCAAGTGCAAACACACCTTAATATTATAATTGGACCTTAGGAAACAATTAAAATGATAAAAATACCTGATGTGATCCTTTGTTTTAATGTAAACTATGACTTTGGTTACCTGCTCAGTTTGAATGGTAGATTGCTTATTATTTTGGTAGTGTGTTTTTTCTCCTACAGGAACAGCACTCTCCCCTCCCTTTCCTTCCCTTTCCTTCCCATCCTCTTCTCTCTCTCTCTCTATCTATCGCTCACTCACTCCTTTTAGATTGTCTGTCATTCCTCATTCAGCCTTATATTCATTTTGATTCTGCTCTCGCAGCTGACAAGTGTGAAATGAATACAGTATGTTCACCTCTATTCTTCTCTCTCACTCTCTCTCTCTTTCTCTCTCTATATCCTTTGTGTGTTTTGGAGACTAGATTCTGAAGATTTGGAGAGTTGATTCTTTCTAAGCCTTTTCTTATCTGAGGAAGACATACAAAACTGAGTATCTTTCTTTCAGCCTTTTTGCTCTCTCTCTCTCTCCTGCTCAGGGGGATACACTGAATGTCTGTGTGTGTATCAGTAAGGGAGGCAGAAACACTACTGTAGTGGCTGGAGAGATAATTGGTGACGATTTCTGGATCACAGGGTCATTAGGGCAAAATGCTAGGGGGTTAAAGTTGGTACACAAACTTTTAGCACTGAGGGAGTGAGGAGAAAACAGATTGGGATTTTCTTTTTTTTTTGCATTGATCCCCATAAGTACTGTACAGTATAGTGTAAATGTATTGTGTGTCAGTGGTGTCTACAATTGATCACAACTGATTGCTTGCTGCCCAGACAGTGTTGTGTACAAAGGCTTGTTTCTAAGGCAACTTTAGAGACCATCTGCTATTGATTAGCCTATTTCTCAGCAGAAAGAGTATAGTAAATTCTACCTTCATGTAATGCCTTTGAAGACAGCATTTTTCAAGTTTCTGAACCATCCATAGTTTTTATGTCAGCTTTTAGTCTGCCATAGTAATTAGTAGTACAGATCTGTGTGTGGGGTGGGGTGGGGGGGTTGTGTGCATGTGTTACTGCTACTTTTACGCGTCCATTGAGACTAGCAGATATGCTAAATTAGCACTACCCTGCTGCTGCTGCTCTTATATATAGCCACACATACACTTTCATATAGTCACTCTATCTCTCTCCTGATTTATTCATAAAAGTGCTTGGATGTATGTTAAAACAGGCTGAGGAAGAGCACAGGGATCACTCTGTCTGGTCAAGATGACTAACAAATAGCTACAAATGCAGTAAAAACTCTGAATGAACATTTCCAATCTGAATGATCACAGATGTGCCTACGCACACTAACACACGCATCCAAACAAAGACACGCTGTCTCACGTTTCTTTTGTCTTTGTCCTGCATTTATCTTTTACTATGAAAAGGCTGTGCATTTGTCTCTCTCTTCTCCTCGCTCTTCGCAAGTTGACATTCATTGAACACACAACACAGCACAGAGCGCTCAGACCTTCCGGCACTCTGTGCTCAGAGTGTGTGTGTGTGTGTGTGTGTGTGTGTGTGTGTGTGTGTGTGTGTGTGTGTGCGTGTGTGCGGTTGTATTTGTGTGCGTGGACGCGTGCACAATGTCTCTAGCTCTGTTAATATCACACGAGTAACTATGCTGTTGTACTGAATATCAGCACAGCTGTGATTCAGACACAGCTACAACAGTACGATTGTGTGTGTGATATTGCTTTTATGAAACAGATCAGTAAACTAAGTTAATATCTGGGAACCTACATTTTAGACACAATATGGCAGTTATTTTGTCTATTTTTGCTCTGCGAGCGAAAATAGTTCCCAGTGATGTTATATTAACAACGCTTGTCCAAGAGTCATTGATTTGGGAACTCGACTACACTGGGCACACTGCATGTTTCACGCTGTAGATTCAAGAGAACCAGCTCATAAGAGTCATTGTTTAAGGAACCAGAATACACTGGGAACACTGCATGTTTTGCACTGTAGATTCATAAGAACTGTCCCAAAAGAATCATTCGTTTTGGAAATCACACTACACTTGTCAGTACTGCATGTCATAACAATCATGTGTTATGAATCTGACTACATTAGGAACTCTTTAGGCCTATGTTTCGTGCTTTAGATTCAGAAAAAGGCAGTGCTGTCGCTGAATTGCACTGCTGAAAACATTGTCAGAAAATGTTATTGTGGTGTGCTGTCTGCATCAGTGGAAAAAAGCATGTGGAAAAACATTTTACATCATCAAAAGTCATGAAAATCAGTTGATTCTGCTTTTTTTTTTTTTTTTATGGAACCATTCCCAAATAAGAATCCATTCTTAGTTCCCAACCTTTAAACCAACTGTTGTATATTTTCAGTTGTGTATTGCTAAATGAATGAAGTCAGACTCATAGTTACGCATGTCATCCGAACAGATGCAACATCTGGCTTTTGTGTCATTTGTGTATGTGGGTTATTCCCTCATTCTGTTCTCTCTCTGTTACTTGTTACTCGTCATTTACCGTAATCAAAACCGGAAAGCATCCGAAAACCACACAAGCAAACATCACGCATACGCAATGTATGAGAGTGATTATCAGGAAGGAAAGGAAAAACAAGCACTGCCTCATAGTAAAAGTGCCACAGTTATCTAAACGTTGCTCTCTCTTCTTCCTGATGAGAATTAAAGGGACAAACCCTTTAAAACAACTGTTTGCTCACTGAATTTTTGTAATAAACATTGACTTTTTTTCACATTTGTGGGAGTGGACAACAAATGGATCCAATGTAGAGTAATATGGTCAAACGGTCAAAGTGACCTCAAGGCTCAGTGTTGTTTATGCTAATCAATATCAAGTAGTGGGATCTTGGGTCACAGTTATTGTTATTTTTGTTGTGGTATGCCTGTGGCATGAGTGAGTGGGTTCATTTGTCTTGTTTCTTTATGTGGTCCTCTTAATTTAATTGTTGGAGTTTTTGGTGTCTCAAATGGCATGGGCGACATATAAAAAATAGTTTTTGTCTTTGTTTCATCTATGGTTTCCTCCTCTCTCTCTCTTGCTCTTTCCCTTTCTCGCTTTCTCTCTGGGGTGTTAGAGAATGGCTCACTAATGGCTCACTCTCATAATTCCCTTGATCCTGTCTGAAACCTACCCACCTATTGTTACACATCTGGAGACACACACACATTCTGTGTGTTAACCTGCATTTAAGGTGTCGGGCTCACAACAATGTATGTAATACTGATCAGTTTCATGTACTGTACAACAAACAACACTAACAAGTCCAGGATGCCATACGTGGATAAATTAAGTGAACAGTTTTAAGGTGTTACTAGACATACTTGGCACATAGCTGTGGGTGTAAAACAAGAATACTAGCTGATTACTTTTAGGCTGCAGATGTATGAACTGTATGGTGTAATATTCAATCATATTGTAAAGCAGTATTTTGCACGTCACATTATTTGATAAATCAGTCACACCGTAGTATCGCGTTAAAGATAAATGAGTACTCAAAAATCAGTATTGGTATCTGTTTAATAGCTTCTTATTCAATTATCCACACAATTAAGACTTTTTAATTAAGATTTTTACACCGATGCTGGTTGCTGTGCATTATGGGGATGTTGCTATCTCAGAGATTGAAGATGATAATGTGACAGTTGGTGGTTCATGAACTGCAGAATTACTGGGATCTTCTATAACCACTGTGCCCTTGAGCTAGGCACTTAACCCTGGGCTGCTCCAGAGGGAAGAGTCTCTGCAAAAAAATGTACATAAAGTCACTTTGGATAAGACAGCGTCTGCTAAATGAGAATCTTAATAACTAATTATAAGGCATTTCCCTTTAGAAATTCCTCTAATTATGTAAAGTACATGACTGTAATACTCTCTTCAATCATTCTATTTCAACTCTCCATTCATTGTATTAGTTTCCTTTACATTTCCTTTATATGTTTCTAGAGAATTTGTGCAGACTGATGTCACAGTGCAACCCGGTATCACGCCGAGGCGTGAAATAGACACGCCGGTCCACTCGCGGATGCGTGTCTATTTCACGCTTTGCCTCCTCCAGGCGTGTACATGACACGCGCGCGTCTACGTAGAATACCGTCAGGGGGCGATCGTTTCCTCGACGCCAACAACTCTCCGCGCACCAGAGAGGAAGCGATACCGTTGTCGTCGCGTTGCACGTTCGTGCGGGCGGGATGCCGGCCAATTTCGCCGGTTACTTTCACTTGTGACCATATGTGACAAATAAAGGTTCATTACATAGTGCTGCTTTCATGAAGAAATCCTAACGTTGCTGTAGCCTAACGTTGTTATACGTGTGTGTGTGTGTGTGTGTGTGTGTGTGTGTGTGTGTGTGTGGGCTGTCGAGTATCTTGTGCTGATGTAAATAAACAAATAAATATATATATATATATATAAATATATATATATATATATATATATATATATATATTTATTTAAAAAGTGTATTTATTTACAAAAATAAACCCGGAAGTGGAGAACGCGATGTATCGCTTCCTCTTTGGTGCGCGGACAGTTGTTGGCGTCGAGGAAACGATCGCCCCCTGCCGGTATTCTACGTAGACGCGCGCGTGTCATGTACACGCCTGGAGGAGGCAAAGCGTGAAATAGACACGCATCCGCGAGTGGACCGGCGTGTCTATTTCACGCCTCGGCGTGATATCGGGTTGCACAGTGAGATCAGAAACAGTGGGAGCTCCATTTTCCGGGTGTAATGTCCAACGAGGGGCCAAGTTGTACTGACAGTAATACAGTGAAGAAGACTGCATGTTTTATAGACTGTACCCCCCAAACCTAAACCTTAACCATAAGAGGAGTAAAAATGTAATGTTAGAGGAAAAAATGTAAACTCCGAATCACATTCATCACTGATTATGCAAACGCGGTTACTTCCTGGTTTCAATGCAGTATCCAAACACAGGTCTCCCACACTGCTTACGTAACACGCTTCTGGTTGTGCCACAGGGGAAGGTCAACACACTGGAGCTAATGCCAACAAATCTGATAGCAGATGGGGCGTGACAGTGAGATCCTAGTGTAACGGAAGTATCAGAAACAACATTCCAACTCCTTGTGTGGTCATGTTTCTGTGTGACCGGTCAATCCTTGATTCAGGATTCAGTTTTGAAAACATTTAAATTGGGTTAAAGTATGAAGTTTAATTATGAAAATGACTTTTCTCAGTAGCCAAGTGTATGTTCAATATATTTTTCCTTACCTTGACCTTCTGTCAACCGCCCAAAAGATATACAAAACAAACCACTCTTTGCCAGCTGTTTTTCAACACAGTCATCTAAAGAAACTTTGACTGATATTTAGAGATTGTGAACATAATATTCACTTTCCATTTCCATTGAAAACATGTGCCTCCTTTTGAAAGGAGATTACCAAGTCAGAATAATCCTCTTTATTGTTTTTTTCTCAGGGACTTGATTTGTTAAGTGATTAATTTAGCTTTGTTTTGATGATTTTCTAATCAGCCTCTCTTTGTACTGTTTTTCCAGCTTCATTTGTCCAAACCTTGAGAGATTTTTACTCGTTTCATTTACTTTTCATTTAATTTACATTGCAGCTCACTAGTTTTATCGACAGAACAAATATTTGAAGTATAAATTTGTAGGCTAGATATATTAATCTCATGTAATTCAAAGCATAGAAGAAAAAGCTATATTTATATAGCACATTTCCGAAAGCTCAAGGTCGCTTTATAATAAGTGCATTACAAAAATACATTTCATAACATGATAAATGATTCAAGATACATAAAAAAAAGGTTACTGAAAGTGTACTGCAAATGGATACATTTTCAGCTGGGTCTTGAAAGTGGAAAGAGAACAAATATTATGAAGAGTAAGGGGTAATGCGTTCCATAGCTTGGGAGCAACGACACAGAATGACCTTTCACCTACAGTGGACAATCGAGATCTAGAAACAGACAAAAGGCCAAGTACAGAAGATCTAAGAGATCGAGTAGGCAAATAAAGGTGAAGTAGATCAGACAAATAAACCGGACCAAGTCTGTTTAAAGCCTTAATAGCATAGGTATCTTTAAGGCTATATATGTATACTCAGCTACAAGTAAAACAGGATATTAAAAGATGCATGAATTATTCAAGAGAAAAGGATAATACTTTCGCTGTCATTGGTCATGTACTCTTGTGGTAAAACTTTCACACATCTCTTGGCAAACCACCATTTAATAATATAGGACCAAAAAAATATAGACACTTCGGTCATTTCCGAACGTATTCGTTTTTACAAATTCATGTGCACAAGATGACTATATTTGTGCTGGAAAAGATGAAGTCAGAGACAGAAACCATCACCAGAGCTCAGCAGAAGCAACAAACACACATACACACTCGGGCACACACTTACACTAATGCAGTGGCGCATGGCTGGCGGGCTATTCTTTGTTTATTAGCATATCTAGATGACAGTGGCATCGCAAAGGCAGCGGTAATTAAGGGCACAACAATGAAAACAGTAATGATGATTGGCATACCATTACATGCCACAGGGAAGGGGGGAAGAAGGGAGGGAGAGTGAAAGAGTGCAATGTGAAAGGAGATAAATGAAGAAGCTCGCTCTTTTAATCTCAGCAGGGCTACTTACCTCTGCGTGCATACGGGTTTGTGTGTGGGTGTGCACATGTGTTTGTGCACTTGTTCATCTGTGTGTAAATATGCACAAACTTGTTTACTTTTGCCTAGAAGTCACTTGTTTTCCTTTCCCCTCCCTGTCACACAGGCACACTGATTTAAGTAGGCTTATTCAGAAAAGAGCTTTTCATTCACCGTTTCCTTACACTGCTTTAAAACGATCCATACTTTAAATATCTTGTGTCATATTTCATTCTAAAAGTCTACTTTGCGTGCTAATGCAGTCGTACATGTGCATTACATTGCACTTTATGTAATGTCTTACACTGTCATTCGTAACTACATTAGGTGGATGTAGAGTTGCATATTTTTGCTCTTTACATTTCATGTTGCCGCTGGTTTGCACTTAATTTTCCCGCAGGATTCAGTGAAGTACCTCTCTCCATCTCTGCACCTCTTTAAAGGTGTGTTTCTTTGTAAGTGTATGCATAGATTTCTGTATATCTTTGTATTCCACATATGACCGTGTGCTTTCCAGCACACACATGCATATACACACACATATTAGGCATGTTTATTATGGTCTATGAGACCAAACACTGTTTGTATGCTCGAAAGTGTCTCCAACCCCCCTCCCTTTATGTTGCTCTTGGCACAGACCCTCTCCCTGCTCTGCACTGTGTCTATCTCTCTCTCTCTCTCTCTCTCACACACACACACACACACACACACACACAGTACTCATTTTGTTGTGGTGTTCTCTAACAGGAGGGACTATCCTTAGTTACCCTATCCTGAGTAAAACTAATGCAGAGGAGTAGCTATCTTCAAAATGTGCCCTTTTTATCATTATTCAGATAACCTTCTCCTCTCCACAAGTAAAAAAAAAAGCATGTGGATATGTTTTCAGATACCTCTGGGAACTGTCAGTATGTTGAACTGAATCTATATTATTGTAATTATTCACCGCATATAAAGTGGTGGTCTACAGAACATTTGCTAAAATTTGTTTAGGAGTCTGAAATAAGGTTAGTTGATTCATGGCGCAAGAAGTGGATGAGGCCTCTTAAAATATACTCTAGTAATGAATCAGTCTTTCTGACCTTGTTGTAATTAATGAATTAAAGGAATGAAGTGTCAAACATTCCATAACTTGGTCTTGGCAAGTTTGGAGAGTCAAACAGCTTCTGAATCATTGATTTGTATCAGCTGACTGCACAGACAGGGACACCAAGGTTGAATAATCAGAGGTGGATCGATAGAAGCCGTCATGTAAAGCTCTATGTGCAAAGATGACAGGCAGGCCCAGACACAAGAGGAACGAACAATGAGAGACAACCCTCATAGAATAGAAATAACCGTATGAAGACTAGTTTGTTAAATGAACACATGGTTTGAACATACAGAGCCAGGTTTGCATAATTGTGATGTTAGACATCAGAACAAGTTGCACATACATAGTACTATTCAGTACATAGTGACTAAATCATCACTTGTATAAAAATTATTGTGACAAGACTATGGTGCAATGATGGTGGAAGATGGTAATACCATGGTATTTTGATATATAACATGGTACTGAATGATTACCAAATTCATGTACCATGGTATTAACATGCTACTGAAAGTTCTTAAAAGAACACTATTTGGTCACTCTGTGTCAAATAAACCAGAGGTCCACGTACATGGAGAGGGTCCCCTAATGGGGGCAGCCATGTTAGGATCACATGACCATCTGGATACTACACACTTAATCTCAGCAACCTCCTTGTTGTTGGACACTTTTACTCATGGATTCATTTAATCATGGCTGACTGTGAACAGTGAATTTCTACAATGGTGTAAATAACTGAAAACTATTTGATGCTGCATCCATGCCCCTACATGTCAGTGTAAGTCAGTTCAAGACAACGTATTCCAAAAATGACTGAATGCACATTACAATCCCAGAGGTATGAGGTTCTAAGTGTGGTTTGATGTTATCCCAAATCCATCACTCCAGACATTGGAGTCTGCCCTTACACACACACACACACACACACACACACACACACACACACACACACACACACACATACAGACCATACTAATGTACTAACCCTTTTATATGTGTGTGTGTGTGTGTGTGTGTGTGTGTGTGTGTGTGTGTGTGTGTGTGTGTGTGTGTCCAGTATAGCTTTAATAGGAATCAGAACAATGCAATGGGTTGCATGCCTTATCAGCCTTAATTATGAGGAATATGCACAGCAGTGTGGATGATAGGTCTACACTCTCTCTCTTCTTCTCTCTCTTGCCAGCACTCAGTGCTGACAGATGGTTGTGTCAGTCATAATGGGACAAATCCAATCACTACTGAATGAAAGTCGTCCCTCCAGCAGAGGAAAAGAGAGAGAGGGAGTCGATGTGTCTGTATTGATGTGTTTACTCAGGGTGCAATTGGCATCCATTAGAGAAAGGAGTGTGTGTGTGTGTGTGTGTGTGTGTGTGTGTGTGTGTGTGTGTGTATTTTGTTTGTGTGTTTGTGTGTGTGTGTGTCAGTGAGAATATAGGCTCTAAAATGAAGGCTGTATTAATTAATTTTCTGTTACACATGCACAGACACTCTTCCTCTTCATCACAATGTCTCCTTTTCAAACACAGACACATACGCATACACACACGCGTGACAGGGTGGACTGCACAGATAGCTTGACGATGTCGATGAAGGTGTGTCTTCAGAGTTCCATTGTTGTAGTCAGAAAGGAATCTGTGAAAAAACTTCAAGATAGAAAGGGTGTGGGGTTACTGAGGGGATGAAGGAAAAGAGGGGAGGAAAGGGTGCATATGTAGGAAGTTAACGTCGACTAATCATTTCAGCCCTAGTGTCTAGGCTTTGAAAATGTAGAAAGCTGTTTCTTGTGTGTTACAGATGACAATATTCTGTAATGGTTTTCCCAGTCATTCTTACAAGTGTAAAAATCGACCAAATTGTAAAATGTATTGGCCGATGCAGATAATTTAAAAATCAGAATATCGTCCGACAAATTTTCCCATTTGGCCGATTTGTTTCTTGAGGGTGCTGAGAATTGCTTGCTTGCATGTGAAGCAACTGAGACATTTAAATGACCAGTCATAGTTCGTTTTGTTTTACGTGCCATCGGGTTACTACAATAAAAGACACAGCACAATGTAATTTAAACGGTCCGCATATTAGAACCACGTTTGATGCGTTTAAGCTCAGCCTGTTTCATTCTCCCTCTCTCTCCTCAACAGTTCCCTGTAACTTTTAACTGTCTTGTCTAATGATAAAAAGGCAAATATTAATTCAAATTCTATTATAACTGTCTGAAAATATACACATATCTTGTTTAAACAGATGTAATTCACAAACCTCATGAAAATCCAGCTTTTTCTTTCCACCGAGCGCTCATTTTATATTTTCCTCTGAAGTGTGTATTTCATTAGCCAGAATCAAAAACTTCAGGATCAGGATCAAATGTTCCTCTGATTCGCAAATCATGACGGTCAGTCCTTGACAATCCAAGAAGGTGATCCAGGCCGTTTAAACTGTCAGGAGATTGCTGCTCGTGCTGGATCCGCATGAGCACGTGAGTGCTTCCAAGTAAAAGCGTTTCAAGTGTGCTATGAGTAAATGTCTTATTCACTATGCACTGTATGCACAATTGGTTTGATTCTGTATTTTTTGAGTAAATGCGATCGTTAATGCGCACATGCTATCCGTGGTTGCTGGACTATTGTGTGTACTGTTATTTCCTTCTTCCTAATATATTAACAATTTCTTCATGTGCAAATAAATTGATGACTAAACCTAAATCAGAAGAAATTGATGTCTACCATTTTAAATACAATATTATTTGATATTTTGATATTTTATATTATTATAAGTTAAAGTTTAGTGTGAAATTGAGTAAATATAATAAAGTGCTAAATAAGAGCAATTTTATATTTATGTTATTTACTTATTAAATTGTGTGCTATATCAGCATTGTATTGGCCACCCTGCTTTCTGGATATCGGCATCGGCCATTAAAAAACCTATATCGGTCGATCACTAGTGTCAAGATCCTCATAAAATAGAGAGAAAGCAGATGAAAAAACAAGTGTAAAAAACAACTTCTGCTGCTGGAATATAAAACTAAATTAGTCATCCAATCAAAAATTTGTTTCATAGGAACAATGTTTCATTGTTTCTCTATGTTGCTCTCAATCCTTCTTTAAGTTTAAAGGTGGTATGGAACAGACAAGATTTGCAGCACTGGGAGAAATGTCTACTGCCACTGGGTCTGACTTTCCAGCTCATAGTCTCCCTCTCTTCACTAGTCTCTTAAATATAAATGTGATATGTGCGTGAAAAAAGAACATGTTAAGAACTTGAATCTTAAACTGACATTGTTAATGCCTACATCGTGCCATAGTTTTTGGTTTATGATTGAATGGACACACTTTTAGAGCCTATCAGCATTCTATTATAAGTTATATTCAATCCTTGCTTTGTTGCCTCTGAAAATAGGAATTCCTTCGGGCCTGAACATCTGGAAGAAAAAAAACGGCACGCTGTCTTCATATAATGTGATTTGCAAGTTTGCAAACATCTTTATTCTGAATGTCAATGGGTGGCTTTTGCTTGGCTCTTTAGTCTTAATCCACTAAGAGGGCAAGAATTGGGAGTATGGGGTAAGGGAGAAGTACAGAGTGTTGACCCAAGCACTAATGAAAGCGGTCTGCTGAATGATTCCACTTCTGGCAACATTGGACAGCAGCTGGGTCCTTGGAAGGCTCAGATCCAAAAAAGCCAATTTCGGAATATCACATTCATACTGGGAGTGTTGAAAGATAGAGCCTTGTGATCCGTGCAGACCATTTGTGGGTAGTGAAAGACCAGTCGCCCCATGTTAAAACAATCTAGTAAATGCCAAAACAACTAAATATTCTTGAGAAATGTGAAAGAATGTCCAGATTTATACTGTTAATAAATATCCATTATATAGAAATACTTGATGGATTTGTGATCTTTTGTGTTGATTGTGAAGATCACCATTCATCTCTTGTCAAGAACAGTAGAACACTGAATCTTAAAAATTATTTTGCATTGATAACAAATATTTTTTTTTCTGTCTCCTTAGCTGCCAGGATCCCTGAAGAGGAAATTGACTGGGACTGTGGAGGGTTCTGCATCACTAAACGGGGTCTCTGACACGTCTATGACACACGGAGGTGCAAAACGACTATGCTTAGAAGATGTCACACTTGCCAGGGGCTCCAACTACCCTCAACCCCTATTCCCATCTGGGATGGGCAACCAGGGAGGTGTATTGGAAGGCAACCGTCTCAATAGTAACAACAACAGTTTGGGTTCTCCATATTCTGTACCCCCAATTGCTAGTCCTGGATCAACTTCAGGAGGTGGAGGAGGCTCGGGGGGGTTGACAAATAACTTCAACCTAAATGGAAGTTCAGCCACTCCTTCAGTGGAGCAGGAACTGCAGGAGATTTTGGATGAACTTACAAATAATCCTACTCTACCAGAGCTTGACATCGAGAAGATCTTGGGAAAAGAAAGCGATGACCAGGCAATTAATGCTGGAGGATTTGTCCACCCGGAGGGTAACGGGACACCCAAAAGATCTCCACAGAGACAGTCACATCTGGAGGCCCACCTCACTCAATCCCCCGGTTTCTCTCAGGCTGGTTCACCTCAGATGGGTCCAAGTCCTGCAGGGGCACCATATACCCTGCCACATCCTTCCAAACCAGTTCCATCTCCTCTCTCTGCATCGCCCCTTTCTTCCTCCTCTTCACAAGGACAGAACCAAGCACGGTCACCCATGCTCTCTGCAGCCCTATCAAGCCGCCCTGCATCCAATTGGCATGAGGTATCTCGGGCCCAACATCTTCAGCAGATGGCGTCAAATAGTAAGCACCATTCTAACACTAGTGCAGGTCAGCCACCTGCCCAATCAGGGTTGTCAGGATTGGGCCAGCAGGGCACCTCCTGGGCTGGTCCTTCACCACCCTACCGATCAGGGGATAAACTGCCTAACTCTTCTCCTCACCAGCAGCCCTTTAGCCCAGCAGGTAATAATCAGAACCCCCAGAGCTCTCTTATCTCTAGCATGGCTCCAGCCCCATCCACAGGACCTTCACCACCCTACAGACCAGAAAAGCTAGACAGTCCGGCAATTGCTCAGCCCCCTTTTAGTCCCCAGAACAGCCTTCTGTCTGGAAATGCCCCATCAGGGGGTTTAGGCACTACCATCCAAGGTTCTCAGGCAAGTTACCTTCCTGGTGTGGTCCCAACATCAAGCAGCACTCGACCATCACCTCCGTATCGACCAGATAAACACCCAAACCCAGCTGGGCAGTGCCAACCAGGGACACAACCACCCACCCAAGGACATCTTTTCAACACACAAAATAATCAACCACCTGGAATGTCTAGTCAGCTTTTCAAGGCCATGACATCCACCCAGCCACCCAACAGCCTCCTCATGCAGGCACGGACAGCACAGGGAAAACCCTCACAGCTGCAAATAAGCAAGGCCACCACAGGTGGTATGGGCCCAGAACCTTACTCCTTCAACAACACCAAGCCATTACGACATTTTGACCCTGATCCCTCTGTGACCAAACTGGGTCCTCTGGCTGTGGGAGGATACCGCAGTGCTAGTATGCAGTCCACACCACCCACATCAGCCACAGGACACGCTCGTCTCTTGCCGCAGCACATGCAAAGGGGGATGCAGGCAGGTGGCATCATGCCTCACTGCAGAGATGTAAGTACTTGCACTTATTTTTTAAATGGTATTTAATTATGTCATATACCACAAACACTTTCTCGCTAATCATATACAGTATCATGTCTGAACAACTATGATCGAATTGGTTTAAGCTTTAGACGTTTCCCTAACTGGAAAACTAGTGTTTTTTTCCCCCCATGATCTCCTTGGCTTAACAATGACTTGAACTTATGATACCATTATATAAAGTTTTACTTTGTCTAAATGCAGGTGATTTGTAAGTGAGAAAATGGAACAGTATACACATGATCAAGTCCTTTTAATCATACTGTAGTTTTTCACTGTAGTTGAAGTGCAGGTAAGGGCTGATTGCTATAGACCAGTGATTCCTAACCGGGGCAAACGTACGCGTACCCAGGGGGTACATAAGCAGTTTATAGGGAATAAGTGAAAAGAATATTTCTACATTGAACATAACAAAATGTATGGATTAAAATGGTAAAAATATAGATTTTCTAATTAATCGTGATCTTCATTTGAACAATCCCAATCTCGATCTTTTAATCTAGATCGAAGTTAAGCACAGAGAGCTTTTCACTCCTCGTTAAGAGTAAAAGCTTTATTTGACTCATTTAGTGTAATGTTTGTCTAAAGATTAAATTCACCAGGTGTCCATTTGTCATTGAATGATGTCTCTTTTAATACCCTTTCTGTTCTACAGTTTGTTGATCATAAACAACAAAAAAGAAACACTAATTCTAATAACACATAGCACCGATGCGCTAAAGAAACCATGCACATCCCCTAATTAATATGTGCTGATTGACTGAACTGCCAAAAGTCTTAAAGAGACTTTAGCTTATTTAACAAGAGAGTTTTAGCTCTTGTTCTATAAATCAATGTAAATACTTGTAAATAGTTCAAATTATGAATGTAAACAATAAACATATTATGTATGCAATATAATGTATGCAATTTCAAAATGCCATATATATTGATGGAATACGTGGAATTTGTACATTTTTTAAAAATGTAAATGTGGCAAAAATTAAGAACAAATTATAATAAAATTAATATTTCATAATCTACCAAATTAGAAGGTGCCCTGTATAATTAACAGTATTAGCTGAGAGAGAATTTTAACTGAAATATACCCAAATTAATCGTAATTTCATTGGAATCTAATCATATGGGTATGGTTACTTACAGCAAAAAATATTGGCTAACACTGCTGAAGACATTCTCAGATTGCAAACTTTATTTTACAGTTCACAGCTGATTAAGCACATTGATAAAATGCTGGCAATGCTGGCAGAGAGACATATATATATTAAACAGTATATTAAGCAGAACTCATCACATTAGTTGAACAACCCAAAGACATCAAAAGGGAAACTACTGCTATCATGGGAAGGGAGGGTGTTTGTGTTCTGACTCCAATGTGTGTGTGGGGGATGCTCTAAAGGTTAATTAAATGGACAGCCAAATAGAGTAAAGGAATGTGAGTCTTTTTATGTACTAAGAATTCATGAGCCTGAATATACTCTGCCCATCTGTGTGTGTGTGTGTGTGTGTGTGTGTGTGTGTGTGTGTGTGTGTGTGTGTGTTTCCTCCCTAAAAAGATAAATTCAGTTTTTTTTTTTTTTTTGTAATTTTGGTAGAGAGACAGAAGACAGAGAACATAGTTATTTGTTTTTGCTTGCCTTGAGGGAGAATGTTTTGCTCCTATTTGTTTTTTGCTCTGAATTGAGAATTTGCAGTTGAGTATGCAGTGAAGAGCAAAGGCTTTGCGACTTAGTGTGCATGTTTGCATATCTGTGTTAAAGAGAGAAAGACAAAGTGTGTAAATGTGTGTGCCTATAGAGTTTCAAAGTACCGCTTCGCATTCTGTCTGTCTGCTTAGCAGTCGTTTTGAAGACAGGGTCCTCTTCTTTCAGCCCAGTGGCCCTCTTTCATCACACCAATAAAAGATAATGAATTTCAGGGGAGCAGGAGATTGAGGAAGAAAGAGAGAAGGTGGGCCTCTTTCTTTAGTGTCTTGGCATGAATGTTTGCAAACTGAAGTATATATATATTTACAATATATATTACTATTTAATTCTTATTCAAATATATAATAAAGAGGGTTACATACCACTTCAATTCAGTGGTATAATTCACTGTAAAAATTATGCCTCTGTGATGGGCACACTTCACATCTCTATTTCCAAAAAATATTAGAAAACAAAAGTTTTGTTGTTATCAGGACATATGATTCACAAGAACTCTACAACAACAATATTTTCCCAGTAGGAGCTGCTTTCTCATAGTTGTTGACTCATGGGGATTCCCTCATCTTACCAAACATCTCTCTCTCTCTCTCTCTCTCTCTCTCTCTGTCTCCCTCCATCGTTCTCATTCTTTCTCATGTTTATAGGAAGTCTGTTTGTGTGTGCACTCATGGGGGGTGGGGTGGGGGGTCTTTTTTTTATCTCTTAACCTCACTGACACTCTTTAAACAGAAAAAGATAGAAAGTGAAACCTACGAGCAAAAAGTTTGTCGTAAAAAGTCCAGGAGTGATGATTGAATAAGGAAAGAGGAAGATACATTTGTAATTGAGATTGTAGTCAGCTGTAATTTTCCCTTAAATTTAAGGGAGATGCAAAAAATAACCGTTAAGTGTTATTAAAGGGGTTTTTATAAGTAAAACTTCATAATCCCTTTCAGTTTCCCAAAGTATTTTTTTTTTTTTTACATAAGAACGCCCTTAAAACATGCTAAGTGTTTCATAAAGCCCCTTTAGTGCCATTTTTCTAAGTAACCCTTAAGTTTGGGAAAACTTCAACTCAAGCGTACGTTAAGAGTTAAAGGGTTTCTAAAAAAACAAGATGGCTTGGTTTATATAACCAACTGAAGAGTGCAGTAGGTCAAGGCAATTTTTTTAGTGATAGAAAAACTATTGCAGGAGTACATATTTGACCGTCACATAATATGTCATATAAAATCACCAACAAGCTGGAGGGCAATCTAATAGGAACACACACATAGAAGTATGCCTAGTGTTTTCTGCTCTCTGCATCATTATTAACTGTATAAATGGATATATTGTGAAATATTGTGAAGATGTATATAGGCTATATATCTAACAGTGTTACTAACCACCACTAATATTCTTAATTTAGTATGACAGTCAGTTCTCTGCACAGTTATACAAGCATCTAAACATCTTGCACCACCATCCACCCCTTACCTGACACAGTCATTCAAATTCAAAGGTGTCTACCTCAAGAGGGCGGTTACCGGCCGTAAAAGCAGAATTCTTTATTAATTGTTCTGAATGCAAAACTCAGGATTTTTTTTTATTTTTTTTTGAGCTCAAGATTTGACCTCAAAAAAGTGTTTGAATCTATTAAGTTTGAGGATTGTACATCATACAAATGAAAATCCCCCGTGTTTCCCCAAGAAATTAGTTAGAAATTCATCTTTATGCAGTAATCACAAATGACTGTGATTGGTTCAGCCTAAAATTTGCTGAGAAAATGAACATGTGACAATGCTCCCCTCGTGCATGTATTCAGAAGAGGTCGGACAATAATTTACACATTAATAATGATACTAAGAAAGTTTAATAGTCATATAAATGAAAATAAAAACATAGTATAAAGTTAAAGTGTAATCTACGTATGTGGAAAAATTGCCCAAATCTTGGTTGGGACAATTACGATATTCTGAAATTAGGTAGGGACTTGTTGTATCCATGGTAACAGTACAATTTTATTATGGTAAAATCTGTCTCTCTGTGGTAAATTCTTTAACTGTTTCCCTTACCTAAGAGAAATGTCTTAAGGGATTGTATTCAACACAATCAAGATGGAAATATGCGTATACGTAAGGGGAAAAACGTAAAGGTGCTAAATGTAATGTTTTCACTAAATCATACAATGTCCATAATATGTCATTAGAGATTTAGGAAACATGCTAAGTTGTAATACATATCGATATTCTCCGATAACAATGCTACAGCCAGTATATTCTAGTTTGAACTTTCCATTCCAGGCCGGAATTATGTTTTGGCCTGTGATCCCGCTCACTGCCCACTCATCAATAGTATTTTGACACTGCTGGGTTGCCAGATTTGAACAAGTTTCCAGGCAAACAACACTGCATGCTGCAACCATGGAAGCCAGCAAACGTACTGGATTAGAAATAACAGATTCCATCCGACCTAAAAAAGCCTCGCCATTTGTCTAAACCACCATGACCAGAGGCGTAGTAAAACAAGGATAAATATTGGAGATGCCTTTGGAAGATGAAGACTTTAAAATGGATGCTGAGTTGGCTAATTTGGATGTCAACACTCTGGCAACCAGGATGAGCTTCGAGTCTGGGGCAGGGCAGACAACTCTCCAATATTTTGCATTTGGACTGCAGTACCCATTTCAAATGCTTGTTGTCAATCTTACATATAGCACCTTTAAGGTGTTTTATGCAACCAGGCACTGTTCTCTAGGAACAAGGAATGAACCCTTTTATCCTTTCATCCACTCACCTTTTTGACATTAGTGACACAGTCTTTGTTTGACTCTATCTCTTTGTGCTTCTTTTCACCCTTCTTCGTTTTGCTCTCCTCACTGCCTTGCTGTGACAGATTGGAAAACACTAAAGGTGCGTGTGTGTGTGGGCTGGTTTGGGTGGTTTACGAGGACATGTTTTTAGTTACAAACTGGTAATTACAACATTTATGCTATAAATGTGGTTTATGAGGACATGTCTAGTGTCCCCATGATTCAGATCGCTTAAACATACTAAACATTGTTTTTTTGAAAATGTAAAAATAGCGAATGTTTTTTGTGAGGGTTAGGGGATAGAATCTATAGTTTGTACAGTATAAAACTCATGTCTATGTCTATGGAGAGTCCTCATAAGGATAGCACACGTGTGTGCGTGCGTGTGTGTGTGTGTGTGTGTCGGAGAAAGAGAGATGTTCATCTGCCCTCACAGCTGCATTAGACAAGATTTTTTTACTCCATATTCCCTGCATGTACCAAACACACACACACATAGCCTACAGGCTATAAGCATGCCTGATTTTGTCTCAGTGGTGTGTGCTGTCATGTCACAAGCTTAGCTGCTTCTAGTTGCCCGTAAAAACAATAGCAAAGGAATTAGAACGCTAATGACCTTGAAGCATTTGCAACATCAATATTGGATCCTTTAAATAAGGCTCTGAGTTTACATTTTCTCAAAGAACATCATGTTTACCTGATGTGACTTATCCAGATGAGTTGTTGGGATGTGCACTAGTAATCAAGTAATCGAGTACTCGTTCTGTACCAGTTACGAGAGTATTAAAAACACTACTCAATTATTGCAAATACATTTTCCTATGCACATTTGAATTACACTGTTTTCCCTCTGAAGCTCTCTGCAAACTTCGTAGTAACAACTGAGTCCACTGGGGGGCACTGTGAATGTCTGATGTCGAGCTGTTGGATGAGAGAAGATATCATAGTCTTCGTCTGTGCTTCCAGAGACCTTCTTCTAAAGCAAAGCCAAGTTATATTACAAAGCAATACTTGTAATATTTCGATTTTTGTTGAATTCTACTATGTTTGTATTCAGGTCTTGTTGGAGTCATGCAAACCAACGGACGAGGATGTGAAGTGATGAAAATGTGATGGCCTTCAAGTAGTTTCAGAGTATAGAAACGTGCATTACCGAAGTGCCGTCAGTATTGGTTTCAATGTAAGCGCTGCTTGAGAGCAAATATTTCTGAATAGCCATTTTTATTTATGCATATTGTTCTTTTTTATTATTTTTTTTATCCAAAAAGAAATGCATAGCTTGTTCAAGTTGTCTTATTTTCTACCTAATTAATTATTCATTATTATTAATTAATTATTGTCTAATTAATCTTATATTACCACTTTTGGTGACGTTTCTGAATAAAACCAAACATAAATTTCACGTACGTGTTATTTTTAACATGCATTTTAATTTACGATTAATCGGGTACTAGTTTTTTATTGGTTTGTGCACTCAACTACAAAATTACTCAAAAATGCCTATCGTGTTGTTTATACTGAGCGTCTATGTGAGAGACGAGATAAGAGTATTGTAGTTTAGGCTAGATGCTCACAATTATTTCCTCAGCGGAATGATTGTTCCTATAATAATCAATGAAGCAGTTCAGTAAAGCTGTCTCTGTGACCTGCGGACAAGGTACGGATTTCTTTTTTGTGTTTTGGTCATTAAGTCATTTTGGATATAAGCATCTGCTAAATGACTAAATGTAATAGTAAATTGCTTGCGCAGCTTCATTTATTGTAATGGGAGCAACCTAGAGTCACTTTTAGAGCTCAACCTCTCAAATGTACAATTAGTTGGCAAACATTTTTGTTCACCTACCAGAGATTAGATCTGTGGTACAGTTATTTGTATTGCGCGTATCCAGCTGTCTCGCTTCACTGCTGCGGTTCATCCATTTGTGGTTGCTTTTGTCGCAGATCTAAACATTTCAATGTCCATTAGTTCCAGGTTTCCAGAGACGGTTCAGCCACCGAACAATATTGTCCACATTTGAATAATTCTGACATTTTATGACAATCATGTTACCGTTATTAACATTAATTGTGTTAAAGGCATTATGAATGAGGCGCCCCCCATTGTTGTTTTGAATGAGAACGACTACTAGTATGAAATGTTTCAGTAACAAAGACGTCACTTCTTTATGCCAACAAACAGTCCTTGAAATGGTCAATAGAACCACAGCTGGGCATTGATCTCATTGGTTTATATGACTAAAGTCTTGTTTTGTATCATTCTGTAGTGTCAGAAGTTACTCAGAGAATTGAAGATCAGTGATAAGGCGATTCAAATACAGGTGATGCTTAGTGGAGAATTCCAGGACAGAAGAGAATTGTTAAGTGTTTGGCTTTACCTTCTTTACAGAATGTATCCACACACATACTGTAGACAATCTCTCTCCCACCATAAACCGTTACCACTCTCCAGTGGAAAATATATTGCTCAAAGTTTTCACTTTCATTGCAACATGCACCACACAAATGGTGATTTGATTGTTATCCTTGTGCGTTTATGTTGTAAATTTGATCATAAATGTGTGGAGATCACTTCTCAATTTCACAGATACCCGGCTCTGACTCGAGCAGCATGGTGGTAGGGGTGTGTGTGTCCACTGCAAACTTGCATTCAGATCTGCCTCCGTTCTGATATGCAACGCCCATATTTTCACAATCCAATCAACAACCAATGGATAAGCTCAAATTCCCACACTACATTTATTTCTTGTTTGATAAGATGTTTCACTCAGAAATAGTTGGTCGCAACTTCCGTTTCATGCCGACTTTAAGGCCATGTTGAATGTGTGCCCCTGCCTGTCTAAGTAAGAGTATGTGATACATTATTTATTTTGAGATTTTTTGTTTTTGTTTTTGTATGGGGATGCAGAATTAACTTGATTTGTTTGTTCAGGTATTAAAAAGTCTTAAATCTGATTTTAGAAACTCTGCAGCAACACTGTAGGACTGAGTATTAATATTGATATTAATATAAATATTAATGTAGAATATATTCACGCAGACATTCTCTATCCCAACATTAACATTCAACACCCAAACCTGTTTGCATGTATGCGTGTACTGTATGCATCACTCTCTTCCTCTCTCTTCATCTCTTGTTTGCGTGTGTTCATGTCCTTCCTTCAAGGCTGAAGTTGGGGGGGGGTAACAGACACAGGAGGGAGAATATATTTCATACCACACACACTCGCAAACACATCCACAGCAGTCCTCCCAGCAGGGTGTGGACAGTCTAACCGTGTTTTGCGTCTCTCTCTTCTGCTTGGGCACGTTTGCTGATTTTAACCATTTTTAAAAGCTCTAAGTGGGTCAGCTGTACATAAATGTATCTGAGAGAAATATTGAGAGAGACAGACAAAGAGAGAGCACGTCACTGTTATCAAGAGAGCACATTTCTCCAAATCCCTTCTACAGGGATATGTGCCATGTGTTTGCATATGTTTCTTTATATCTGTGTTACCAATCTGCAGTGTTTAGCTCACCCCATACTGAAAAGTTCATATGGAGGGCAATGCAATTGGAAATTTAACTAAATGTAGTAGTTCAACTGACAAGGATGTCTTACACTAAATGCCTGCTTTAATTTTATTCAGTGTGTAAGAAAGCCTTGTTGTGTCAGCTTCTGTGCTTTGTGCTCAGTGAAGACAGAGAGAGAAAGGATTAGAAACAGAGATAAGACTTTCAACAATCCAAACCCTTATCTGTATTTTAATAAGAGAACACATGCATGCAGAGAGATTCATATAAAGACCCCCCCCCCACACACACACACACACACACACACACATATAAATATTCCTGCTTTAATACTGAAATGTCTAGCCGCAAAGATCTACAGACATACTCTCTCTCAATGTCAAGCTTGTTTGCCTATTTTCTCTTATTATTTGTGTGTGTGTTTTTATGCTGCTCTTTTGGGATGAACGGTAGCGATTAAATCCATGCGCACCAAATGCTCTCTCTTTCTGTTCAAAGGCAGCTCATGTTTAATTCTCTCATTTTTTTCACCTTACTGTGGGGGTGAGAGAGAGAGAGAGAGAGAGAGATAGCAGGGAGGAGTGTCAATGTAGAGACATTAAGAGACTCTGACTCCAGACAGGGGAATGAGGCAGACAGACATACAGAAATTGTGGATTGTGTGTGAGTGCGTTAAGAAAGAGAGAGAGTTTAGCTGTGAGGGAAGAAGGGAGAGAGAGAAGGAAGGAGGGAGAAAGGGAGAGACAGACAGGAGGCAGACAGAATGAGACAGTGTTGGCGACTGAATTCTGGGAGCTGCTGTACACACACAGTCTAAAAGTATACCAATGATTTACACAGTCTCTAGAAAAATATCCAGCTGCACAAGAACTCCGATTGTCTGATATAAATGGTCTAGCTCAAATGTATTCAGGACTGGGGCAAAAACAGCCTCTCAAATATTCTCATACTGTCACCTGTACAGTATACAACATATGTATATGTATGTGAGAAGTGTCATGTCTTTTTAATAAAGATGGCACAAACACTTTTCAAAACATTCCACAGAAAGAAGTTTGTGAGGTCTTGAATGCTAAAACAATACTGTTCAAAGTTAAAAACTCCTAGGATACCTGAACTTGAGGGGAACTGACAAACTGAAAACTTGGGAAAGAATTTTTGTGACTGTGGTGACGTTTTTGCAAAAATGATATTACGTGGGTTGTTATGCCATATAGCGGCAGTTCTGAGGTGAAACGCCCACTGTGTGGTGCCAAAACAAGAGGTTTTTAAAGGTTAACAAAGCCTAACTCCCTGCCCTAAACCTGACCGATAATGTCATGAAATGCAAGTGTGTTGTAAAAAAAAAAAACAATTGATGAAGCAACCTTGTCATTTTGTGATTCTATGACACTTTCGGCTTACATGTTGACTCGCATGCACTTCAGGACTTGAAACCCGCTCCTTTGTATCTTGTGCGATGCTTTATCAGTTGAGCTACCATGCAATTTAATTGCATGTGAAATGCTTGTAAATATAGTTGGTTATGTAATGCAGCTGTAAAAATGTATTGCCTTTTTTACATATCGCCCAGCCTTAATGTACTGTTGTTGACTCGAGATCTTCTGTCCCTGGATCAGTATACTGTTGTCTCATAAACTGTTATGAGCGTCTCAATGCACTGTTGATGCAGTGTACTGGTGACACGAGAACCATTGCGACTGGATCATCTTCATAGATTGATAAAACGATAATACAGTGTGGCACGGTGGAGGGCGGGACCGGCGCGTGATTGTCCGTAATTGAGCTCTCTCTCTGGATCGCCGTCTGCGAGTGGCCTTTATCCCTCTTGACGGCTTAATTAGCCTAATACGGGACCGGGCGTGCGCAATCACGTGCCGGTCCCGCCCTCCACCATGCCACATACAGGTAAGTCATAAACATATTTCAAGTATGTTTTATTTGTTATACTTTCTTCTTTCTTTCTTGCTGTTCATCAAAATACACCAGAAACAGTCTTTTCACCTCTTAATCACACGCATACTCAGTATCAGAAGCTCATCTGTCCTCAGTATGCCAAACACCTCCGAAAGGGGCGATTCTAATTTCAGTGTACTGTTGTCTTGAGAACTGTTGCGAGTGGAGCATTCAGTTCGATTTGTGAACTAGTTGGAGTGGTTCATTGCAAAGAAGAGTTAAGAAAACCGATATCACCAGTTCTAGGATCATATTACTCTTGGTTATCTCTCAGTTCGAGTCGGAGTGTCAGGCACATCCGAGAGACAGGTTAAGATTTGTTGATCAGTGTTGTCTCGAGACTCGAACTGTTTCAAATGATTCTATCCAATTTGGTGAACTGGTTCAACTCGTTCACTAAAAAGAACCAGTTCAAAAGAACGATTTGTTCACGATCTGGACATCACTAATGAATGTGCCTTCATGCTCTCTTGGCAATCACTGATGCAATTGTGGATTGGGATGAAACAAGGAGACTGGCAGAAAAGTGCTTGTCAAAAGTGCTTGTTGTATCATGTTGCACTTTTATCACACTATAACAGTGTATGCAGAAAACATAATGTTACTTTATAGAGAAATGCGCCAACACTGATTACAGTGCGGTTCTTTTTCTGTGATGCGGATAAGACCTGACATGCAGCACACAAGAGCCCTTTAGCGGCGGGTGACCATATAGACAGCCTTCTGCTGGCATGATTACTGAACAAATTTGTTCTGAAATTAATTAATCAATGATTGATAAACTTAATCAATCAAGTTATTAACAACAACTATTCGATTATCGATTAATCGTTAACATCCCTATATCATAGGATAGCATTGTGTGAAAAACTGAAAATCTAACGCTTTACTTGTGATTTGTGTGAAAGTGAATAAAAGCTGTTGCACCTCTAGTGTTCATTTCACCAGGAAACTGCAGTGATACATACAACAAAAATGTAGGTGTAGAAATATGATTTTTTACGAAACAAGGTTGGTGCAACGCTTTTGCGCCACTGTATATTTAATGGTCAGAAAGAGATGAAATACAAAAAGTTAAAGAGCAAAGTGTTTTACTTGTGTCTCTCTGTTTCATCACCGTAATGTAAATTCCTGTTTAGTCTACAAATCTTGACAGTTGTGAAACTGCTCTCTTTATATGTTTGGCATCAGTTTATACAAACGCAAATGTACACGACAGACCAGCCGTGTGTGTATGGTGACTTTCAGATTTAGTTTGGCTCTGTGTTTGTGTTAGAGCGGGTTATATAAATGTCAGATTGACTCTAACACAACATAAAGCCGTGTGTTGACAGTGATGACTAGTTGTTTGACAGCTCTAGTGTGTGTGTGCTTGCCGGATATGGTACATTTACGCATAGATGATTTAATGTGTTTTTTATCATGTGTTTGTTCATGTCTCTGTTATGTCAGATCTATGTAATTTTAATAGTGGCCATGCTAGCACTTTCATGTCAGTGCCTCTGTATGTGAAAAATATGTCTTAAAGATATGAAACAGCATTCACAATGCAATTAACTGCTGAAATGTGACATATTATAGAGTGAAACCATATATTCAGTGGGAAATAATGTAGGTCAATCACAAAGGAGATAATGGAGTCCGACTGAAATCGGACCAGTACATTTTTTTGCGTAATTGAACTAACAGACCTTGATAGTGCGATTGTAGATCAGTTCCATCTAGCATGTACACACGTCAGTCGGACCGCAGTAGGTGAAATAAAAAACAGAGGTGGCGCGCAACGTGTTTTTAACTCCAAATTCAAGCGCAACACGAAGCAGCAAAGAAGAGCAACAACAACACAGTAGGTGTGTTTCATTCAGAAGTGATCATCCCTATGCCCTGTTTTCTATGAAGACTCTACATCCACTGTAAGAGCTTTGGAGTGCTGAAAAGTGTGGGGATCAAATTTATGTTTATTCAATTTTGTTTGAAGCGATCTTGCATGATGGGTATTAAGGTTGTTCTCCCTTCGAAATGGCGTTCGTATGCTCATTTATCTCGTTTGTAATGCTGGGACACATGACGAACACTAGAAATTTTTATTTTTAGACAGCTCAGCAGTCTGTAAACCACCTGTGACACATTGATGTGCCTCTAATTACTATTCTTTCAAACTGTCTGCCATAGTAACAATCATATCATAAATGTAAATGTAATTCACCCAACACCAATCTTTGCAGTAGCAATACATTTCTTTCTTTAATAAAACAAGTGTAAAACTTGGACTACTTTCACACATTACATCATAAAACACAATAAAAAAAGGGTTACAGATGCATACCATGGCCAAGGTTAGCACATGCTAGCATTAGCGCTATTAACGCAGGATGTAAAAATGACAGATTACACATTATTAACTGCTCATCGAGTGGTAATAACAGCTTCTTTTACTGATCATATGTGGATTGAACTCATTTTTATTGAATATGCAGCCTGAAGCAAATGACAGATACAGATAGAGAACTGTTTAAATATACCGATAAATACCAGTGATCGCTAGACAAACCGTACAATTTCTTAATTGGCTATTTTAGGACTGCAACTAACGATTAGTTTGATAATAAATTCATCTTCGGGTGCTTTTCCTTTGATTAATCGATTAATTGGATATAAAACTATTTTTATTTCATGTATTTTGTTAAACGTGATATTTTTTTAATGAAATTATAACAAATTTTTGGTTCGATTTGACAGTACTGAATTCTACTACATGATTCTATACCAGGGGTCAGCAGCCTATGGCACATTACATCTTGATGTAATCCTTCCTCATGATCATGCAGCATGTTTTCATGAGCTGAATGGGAGGCTAAACGTGATGAGACTGCAGTCTACCCAACAGGCTCGTGCAGTGCGTGAAAGCCATTCGTGCTTCATGAGCTGGCAGCGCTTCACGTTCGGTTAATCGCACGAGTAAACTTTGCTTTGCTTCGCTTTTGCTTTGCTTCGCTTTGCTTTGGTCAATCTGCGTGGATGACAGCCTATATTCTGTGTTTCATTTGTTTCTTTTTGCTTTAAGAACAACACGTCATGTAATAATGAAAACACCACTATTAATTCTTGAGATTTCCAACCCAGCATACTGGTACACTGTCCGTAAACCATTTTTGTACATTATATTCAGCATACACTTTATATAGTACAATCATCAGATTCACTCTCGTGCTGAACATTCTCATCCTAGCCTTTTTGTCTAGACATCCTACGCTCATTGTATTACATGTGCTTACATGATGAGAAGAAACCATCTAATACATTTTAAAAGCTGGCACACTTGGACCTCTGAGACATTGTGACATTCATGAAAGCTTCATAATTGATTACATTGAAACTTACAGTAAAATGTAAGTTATGCGCCGGAGAGAAACAAATCTTAAGCGCATGAAACAGCACAAGCCCTTTCAACGCATCTGATGTAGCAACCGCTCCAATACAACGGTATGCTTATTATGATCTTCTTTGAAGTGTTTATAAAGTGCTCTTGTGCGCTGGACAACGGGGGTCGTGTTTTTTCCGCTTCAACTTGTATCCGTCATTTTTCAAACAAGTTTCATCATGCAACACATTTTTAACTGGGCTGTAAAGTGATGTCACTGACGGATCTTCTGCATGCTCACCACAAATACCCAACTTATTTGATTTTCATTATCGATAATTGTCAATTTTATCGATTAGTTGTTGCAGCCCTAGTCTGTTTATTCACAATATCTTTCCTCAGTCTGAACGTTTTTATTAAGTTTTACATGGCGATTATTAGGAAGAAAGTAAAGCAAAGCAGAGCTCGTATTTTTATGACAATCCAAATAGCGTTGTCATCTGCCTTCGGACAATCAACAAGAATGTAAGAAATGCTCGTGGCTGTAAAGTTGCCGTGTTGTTGTTTCTGTTGTGTGGGTCTCGCTATAGCTGACTCCTTCTACATGCTACTATGATGCAAAAAGTAAATTGGAAAACATCTATGTCCCTTCCTCAGTTGACATCTTTTCTTCATTTATTTGATTGTGCATTGTGTCATGTATACTTGGATAGAGAGATGAAGACTGTAGCTTTACAATGCAAAAACCTGCAGAATTTTGATTATAATTGCTCATGTAAACATACTCATTGACTGGACAAACAGATGAATGTTTTGAAAGCGCCACAGTTACACTTTTAGGTGAAATCAACTGACAAATGTCTTAAATTTATAGTTGGCTCTGTATATTAAGCTGGGACAAAATAAAGAATTTTAACATTGAAAGAATTTTAACATTGAAATAATTGTACACATCAGCTGTAAAACTTATATATATATATGTGTGTGTGTGTGTGTGTGTGTGTGTCCTTTATAACTATGAATCCATCTGTTACAAAGTTGTGGATTCTCCACCGCTGAATCCATTTATTATCCACTAAGGCACTTTCTTGACAGATGCCAGAGCACACACACAAACACAGTTGCTCTCTCTCACCCTCAGACACACTCAAAAATTCTTTCTTCACTGACACACACATTTAAGTGTTTCAGACAGCAGCTCTTGCTGTGGTGGATGCTGATTCAGTCTTTTCTCCTCTCAGAGTGCCTTCCCGCTCCTGTTTGGGTCCGTTTCTCTCCCCCTCTCTCTCCTCCACCATTCATTCTGTCTGATATACACTCGATTGTTGTTGTCTTTTCCTCGCCTTCTTTTAGACACCCTGTAGAGAGTGATGAAAGTGAATAAATGGAATACAGAAATAAAGAGAGAAAAAGAAAAAGAGGGAGAGGAAAAGAGAGGGAAACAACAAAAAGCCTTGCAAATGAGACTTTGTTCTACATTTCTACTTTTACGTTGTCTTGAGCATCAGATTGAAGATATACAGTAAGTCACAGTTTTGAGTGTAGTGTATCACTCAATGTAAATGACCCATCGTTAAGCCCCGCCTTGAAAGCGTTTCTGACTAATCCTAGCTTAGCAATGGTTGTTGTGCGGCATTTCTCTGACAAGCGTTTGCTTTTTTCCAATGAGTCTATGGGAGTAATATGTGTTTAAGTAGTTTTAAGCTGAACTTACAGAAATTATCCACAAAGTATAAAAAAAACTTTGTTGCCAGGTCTCTTGTAATAATGGCACAAGCTACCCTGAGAGGATACACACAGTGTTTTTTTGACATTTAAAAAAATCTTTAAATAAAGCTTTAGAAGGGCATTGCTTTGGATTAAACTGTGTCATCCCTCATTCCCAGATGACATCTATACATCTATTACATCAGTGAGGAAACCTACATTTGTAAACCTCCAAAATAAATTAAAGCTAATAATGTAACATTAATTAATTTACATATTGATTCAGGTCTTAGTATAGGCGATAGTAAATAAAGAGTTCAAAGCATCATAGTGAGTGTGTTATGAAATGTTATTAGCAGTTCTGTTCACTTACGCTAATGTTATCAGGTTTGTAATCGCAATCAAATTAAGCTTTCTTTTTTTATGTGACTGAAAATTGCTTGCGTCAATTCTGATTCACAGTCTCCACAGTTTTCAGTCAAATTACTGTGTAATTTAACAATTTCTTTTGCAAAAAAAGCATCAGAAAACATTTGTAGAGTAAAAATTCTTGCAAGCCATTCTGATGTCTGATTTGTAAGCAAATAATTATTTTGAGTTCTTTTCATCAAATCAATCTGAGAGATTAATTAGCAAATCAGTTTGAATCAAAATAAAACCAAACAAATCCTTATCCAGTAATCACAAATGACTGAAAAGGTCATGGCAAAGTCAGATATTCATTGGTCAGCAGTACACTGGTATTGAACCATTGAGTTTTGGTCACATTCTCAAGGGCTTGGTGATGATGAATAGGATTGACCTCACTGTGACTGTCTGGTATGTGGGTCATTGTAGGGAATGCCATCAAGTTTTATTTTAGATGGCCAGATCCTTAACTGTTAGGCTGCCAACATCCCATTAAGCACAGTAACAAAAGCAGACCAACACCATCTTACAGAGATTTGCATATCAAATTCATTGAACCTATTAAAATAAGCAGTGTTCAGCACACGCATTCATACACTAAAGAAACCACCGCTCTCATCAGTAGAAGTTGTCCTAGACATATTGTAGAATATATTCTATAAATACAGAAGAAGACAGAGAGATAGGAGACAAAGAAACAAGTCTGTGCAGCACTTAAGGTTCAGTGATAACTTTGTGGTTTACATTGTGAAATCTACTCATCTAATGCCACAAGCCATGGGCACACAGAATCCTTCACTTTCATTGGCTAAGAAACACACCGAAGGCGTGACGATGGTGAAGTCAACCAGTTGCAGACATGATGCCCATCTATATGAATGTGTGTGTTTGTTTCTCTGTCTGTTATACACTTATGTGTGATAGAAAGTGTCCACATGGTGTATGTCAATGGTTAGACTGAAGTTGCAACTTCTTGCCTTTATGCTAAACCCTCACACTCTCTAAACCTTACCTGTGAAGAACAAATTTATTTTATATGTGAGAGAAAAATGTGTATATATTTAAGAAGGTATCTATGACAACCAACCTTTTTTCTGACTGGTTATCTCTGATAATGTGGATGAATCTGTGTTGCACAACAATTACTCTAACATACTGCAAAAACATACTTCACCGAATAATTTAGACAAGATTAAAACGGGGATTAAAGCAGGCGGTCCAGCAAATGTTAGGGAAGCTATTTATTTCTTTTGCCAACAGGGGATAACACACGTGAATTTCTGCCTCCTATGTCACACTCTTGCTGAGCAACATATGGGTGAGAATGCAGCATGCATAATTAAACAGCATGCAAACAACTTGTTAACATCAATTTGCTATTTTGAAATTTTTTCAGTCTGGTGCATAATTTCCTGCTAGACTTGTTCTTCACTTTACAAATTGCTTATCTAAGCAATTTAACTCAATCCATCAACTGTTGTATAGAAGTCAAGTGCTCAAAATAATGCATTTTAAATTGGAATCATTTCCAAAGATTTTCCACAAAATCGACACAGAAAAAAGCAATTTCCATCTAGGCTTGCTAATGAGTTAAAAAGAGGTTGAATAAGGAGATAACAAAAAGAGAGGCAAAGAAACCTTCACAGTTTACTGTGTTCCTCCTTTAAATAACATTACATAAGCCTAATGATATGTGTCATTGGCCCTTTAGCTTGTGATTCTTGTTCGCGTGTTTGACATCAGTCGGTTGTAACGGTGGCATCTCCAATCATCCCATTGGTCTTTATCTTCAACTCAGCACACAAATCTCCCAATCAATTTACCAAATGAAACCAGGTGTGCAGTTCTTAAAATAACAGTCCATGCTTGGTGAGCACAGGAGTCAAATGGAAAAAGAGAGAGGGAGAGAGAGCATATATTGATTGTGTCACCCGTTTCCATGCATTAACCTAATTCATTCATCCAGGATTACATTGCTTTATTAAAGGAACAACTGAAGCGAAAAGGGGTGGTAAACAAAGGAGCGTAGAATAAGAGTTAGCAGTGAGTAGAGGACCTGGGAAGAGTTAGAGAGAAAGAGAAATATAGAAATATATATAGAAATATATTTCTCTCTAGAACTACTGACAGCGCATTGCGTGAACTGGTGCCTTGCAAATCGGCAAGTAATCATGTTCACATAAACAATAGTGAGCGTGATTCAGAGGTTGTACTTTCTCTCTAAAATTGTATTTTTACTCCGCTGTTTCAGGTTTGGTGGACATTTCACTTGGAAACTGGAGTTTAACACTTCCAGCTTCAGCCACTGGGGGCAGTGGATACAATTTTGATAAGCACAGAACAATTTCAGCAGGAGAACTTTCAAACTACTGTTGCCAAATTTACACTGTGATCAGTTCTCCCCTTCCTGATCAGACATTCTAGTATCAAGCTTGAAAAAACAGAAATTGCTTTGTCTCAAGGAATAGCCACATAATAAAAGACCTTAGCTCTTAAGAGATCTGCTCACAGACCTGAACCATAATTTAAGGACAACCCAAACAAAACGATGCAGGCCAAATTATAGATGTGTGTGTGGGAGTCAGAAAAATTATAAATGGAAGGAGAGAATGCTCAAGCCATGATGTGTGTGTGTGTTTGTTTGTGTGTTTGTTTGTGTGTGTGTTTGTGTGTGTGTGTGTGTGTGTGTGTGTGTGTGTGTGTGTGTGTGTGTGTGTGTGTGTGTGTGTGCGTGTGCGTGTGCATGTGCGTTATGTACATGTTATCAGTTGATTTAAATTGCTATCCTTGCATGAGGAAAGCCAAGAATTGCTGTACACAAGGTCTCTCCCCACTTAGGATGACAGACTACCTTGAATGGGCTACAAGTGGCACAAAACGTGCAAATACCTCACGTAGTTCACGTATTATTACACGGCTCTCTGGAATACTTCATTCTGATTGATCAATCTTGTAATTCTGAAGTCAAATATTTTTGTATAATTAACTGCCAAACTGTGTAATTGACCGTCACCCCAAGCGACCAATTTCCTAAATAGTAGTGCTAGATTTATGTCCCTCATATGACTTCACAGTTTTTTTTTCTCACATAGAACAGTTTGAACTCAAATCAATATTTCATGTCAATTTTATTTATTTATTTGGTGAGAAGCCATCTAATAAGTTTCACGTCTTGGTCCTAAACACCCTGTCTAGTGAATGTTACACTTTGATATATTGCCTATATTAGATGTTTAGCATCAGACATTGTTTACAGTTTGGTTTTATGCTAAATCAACGCACATCAACAAAGTAATTCAAGATTCAAATTGTTACCTTTAGCCAAAAGGTAAAGCCTATGGGATGAGTGTTATTTTAGGATGACATAACCTGTCTTGCTAGCTTTGTGGAGTGTCTTAAAACTAATAAGCTATGATTGCAGGTTAAGAAAGAGCATGTGAGGTGTTTATAAAGTGTTTCTAAGGGATTGCCTGTTTAATGGCGCTCTTACCAGTCTGGTTTAGACAAGGGTGAGTGGTCTAAGCAGCTGATTTATCCTGACAGCAGTAATCCCCCAACGAACACTGGTGTGTGTGTGTGTGTGTGTGTGTGTGTGTGTTTTGGGGGTGGGTATAACAGGAAAATGGAGTGGATTTGGATAGGGATGGATTGAGTTAAATAATAAAAGAGTCTCATAATGACCAAGGAATGAGGAAAGTGTATGTGTGTGCCTGCATTAATAACCTCTAGGGAACGTGTTATGCTGGTGCTCATGCACATTGTAGCACTGCCTGATGTTCATCCTCACACACACATCTGTGGTCGACAGGAAGGAAGTCCTGCCATGCTGTTGACTGTTCTAGCAGAGTGAAAGTTAGAGGAGAGGCATGTTCACTGAGATCTCTCAGACCACCGTGGGTTTTCAACAAACTGTAGGTGAATAATTAAAAAAAACATTTTAGTTCAGCTCACTAATAACTGTTCATAAGCTGTATATGATAAACTGTAAGTATGTGCTTACAACAAGTTTTTGTGCTTTGGTGCTTGCTAAATTAAAGTGTGGATATTTAGAACTGTGTGCATCCCAGAGGAAAGTTAATATAATGTATTTTTGGTTTGGGGAAGCCTGGAACAGAAATAGCATTTAGCAGTTCTGTTTTATGAAGCAAAATCATGACCACTGATTTCCTGTGTGCTGTTACATGCAATTGAAATGGTCACAGAAATTCAGTTCACACATCCTATATATATTTTATATACAAAATATATACTATATACAAAAATTGTTTTAATTTATCAATTAACATCATACAAAGTCCAGTAAACATAAACAAAGCTAAATCTATATATATATATATATATATATATATATATAAAATAAGTGCAATATTCTAACACCTTAGTTTATCAGCCAAGGAGGCATGATAGTATAAGCTGATATGATCATCTCAAGATGCCCAAAATTTGGGGTGATTAATCAGCCAGGATGATATATTTGGTCAATCACTAATGTTAATGCATGAACTGAGAGGAATGAAGAATGTGGATTAGTCAGACCTCTGTAGAGCTGCTCTTTGTGCTACAAGCGATTTCAATAATTAACATAATAGTTTATTCTGTTCCATAACTGACTTATTATTCAGTCTAAGAAGCAGAAATATAATTAAACTGTGTAGAGAATATCCAGAATAATCCATGACAACAATATAAAATGGCTTAATAAAACACATGCTCGGATGCAGTGGAGGCCGACTGTGTTGTCTTTGTGTTGTAGTGTAGTGGCTGAGCAGAGCCCGTCCCGAGTGACCTTGCCCTGGGGTGGAATGGAGAGGGGGTGGGGGGTGTACACAGATGGTAGAGTATATGGTTCCAGGGTAATGCAGAGGGGCCTAATTTGGACGAACACAAACAAACAAGTCTCTGCATCCACCACAGAGACGGCGAGAAAGAGAGAGTCTCATTGTAATAGAATTTACTCATATCTTAGAAGACTGCCAAGGTAAAGTAATTTTATTTCCAGGAATTTACGATTGTAACAATTAGAACTTCGAAAAGCTGCACCGTCAGCCACGGCACATAAATCATCAATGCAAAGCTTGATGTGTCTATAGCTTTAATGACGATATTGGTGTGTAGTAGATGTAGCCTTGCGCAGTTCTGTGGTTCTGTGTTCTGCAGGGTTGAGGACATTGAGCCTAGCTGCGGCAGGAATGAATGCTGAATAAATGAAGCACTCTGCCAAGTTAACATTAGCCTGGCAGCGGCTCTTTACTTCTCAGCCCAGGTGTGTGTGAATGTGTGTAGAGTACATGTGAAAATGTGTAAATATGTTTTTGTGTGAATGCTGTATGTGGGCAAGCTTTAGCACAGTGTGTGTGTTTGTGTGAGCATGTGTGCATCTTACTCTCCATTGTCTGGCACTGGTAGGGGGAAGTGTGTGTGTGTGTGTGTGTGTGTGTGTGTGTGTGTGTGTGCGTGTGTGTGTGTGTGTGTGTGCGCACAGAAGTGCATGCCAGGAACAGTTCGGGAATTTGAGGCGGTGTTTCAAAGGATCCCAGGATAGTTAGCAAGCTTCAAAGCCACAAGACTGAGGGAGCTCTCTCTCTCTCTCTCTCTCTCTCTCTCTCTCTCTCTCTCTCTTTCTCTCTCTCATCCACCCACCCACACACCTCAAATCTTTATTTTATTTAAAAAACAATTTTTTTACCTAAATCTGTTTTTGCATGTCTGAACAAAGTATGTGGATATCCTCAGAGCACCAAGAACTGAATTGTATGTTTGGGATGAGGTGCGTGTGTGTGTGTGTGTGTGTGTGTGTGTGTGTGTGTGTGTGTGTGTGTGTGTGTGTGTGTGTGTGTGTGTGTGTGTGGACATGGCATAATGTGGTTAACCAGCAGAGGAAGGTTGGCATGTAGACCGTCTCTTGACTCCAAGCCATACAAACAGAGAAAGAGAGAGAGACAGACAGAGAGAGAGAGCTTATATGTGTTGTTGTGGAAGTAGGTCAGGCGTCACATTCATTAGCATCCTCCTCTCATGCCCAATGATGTGAGCCGCTCTCACCATCGCACACATGTACATATCATTGTGTATGTGTACGTGAGTGTGCATGCATAAATCAGGATGTGCTGAAACTGCATGTTACATATTATCAAAACATTATGAGTTGTTATTTATCGTTCCTATACATTATGTAGTCATATACATTTTAACATACGTTTACAAAAAAATTTTAACCAGCCATTCTTAGGTACCAGTGGACATCATTGTGTTGGTTACAACTTGAAAGTGTTTTAACCTCACCATCAAGGCAATAGATGTAAATAAACGTGGATACCTTAGAGATAAAAGCCTATTCGTCATGGCAATCACAGTTCTTCATGTCTGCCTCTGCTCAGGACAGCTGGATTTCTGCCTGCTAAACACACTCAGAGGAGCCCTCTGTACAACTCTGTCCCACTTTCAGTATGTTTTGCACTTTCCTTGCATCTCTTTCTCCTGTCCTCTCCCATTATCCACTGCAAATTTTACTTCCACCTCTTTTAAAGTGGTCATGACATGAGGAATTAAATTTTCCTTGATCTTTACACATATAAGAGGTTATTGTACTATAAAGCATACTGTAAGTTTCAGAACTCAAAACTTCCTCCTCACTTCAAAAAGAGCATTTGTTGAAATCAATCTGCCAAAAGCTTGTTCTCACCTTCCTCCACATTGTGATGTCACACTGTGGCAGACATTTGCATCTGACCACCTCCACAACAACACATCAACAACTACTTTACCTTATAACCTCCGTAGCCCCACCCAGTAGCGGTGAGCAGTGAGATGGCAAGGAGAGAGCAGGACAGTGGGTGTTTACTGTCAAGTCTTAAAGGAGAAGCAGCAGCACAACTGAGCGTTTCTGACAGAGGGTCAGAATGAGGGGGCAAAATGATCATGTTTTACAAATATATTGCTTTTTTCTGCAAAAAAATGTTACTAATATTAGTAAAAGTCAATCTCAACGAACATATTAAAATAATTTTAAAAAATCATGTCACGACCCCTTTCAAGATGCCATCATTTGTTTGATTTGCCAATCAATGAACAACAAAAGTTTTAATTTGTTGCCTTGCAACTTGTCCTAACCAGACGCGATGCGACAAGATTCCAGTGATGAGCAATCATGGGGTTCAAGCCCCAGCACCGCCAAGACACCACTGTGTGACCCTTGAGCAAGGCCCTTGATCCTATCTGCTCCAGGGGTGCTGAATCATGGCTGACCCTGCACTCTGACCCCAGCTTAGCTGGGATATGTGAAAAATAAATAATTTCACTGTATATATGCAGAAATGTATGTATAATGTGTGACAATTGATCAATGTAAAATTTTTACAAATATTGTCCACACCGCAATGTTAATACACTAATATGAGGGTAATTTACAATAAAATTTAAAAAAACTGAGCAATCACAGATGGAACAGTCTGTTTATTGAACGCAACTCATTTTCTCACATAAGCTCCATAGCACTTTCTACGGCAAGCCCCGAGGGGATAAATACACAATCACACACATACACAGGGAAAAATTACTTTATGAATCACGTCCTTATTCAATCTGTTATGATTGTTTATGTTCACGCAGTACTCCTGTTGTTCTATCGCTGATCTCCACATGACTGGGACAAATGAAACGCAAGTCACAATGAGCCAGTATGTCTCCTCTCTGCCATTCTGAACCGGTGCGTGTGTGTGTGTGACACAGGCTCCATATCCCGTTATAAAACTAATCCTGTCCACACTAATCCATTTTAGTTTTTCAGTTTTCTAACCATCGTTTTCCAAAGTATATGGGAATGGAGAACGTTTTTTAAAATGCTCGGTTTTTGGTGGAGGAAAAAACTATTCTAGTGTGGATGAGAGGCATAAACGTAATGAAATTAACATGTTTTAAAACATTATGAAAATGTATCCACACTAGAACAGCAGAAAATGAAGCATTTTGAAAACATTCTTCCTTACTTTGGAAGACAATGACTGTTGCTAGACTGTTGCTAAAAATTATATGATTTAAATTGTAGTCCGCAAGATAATCTCTTGGATAAAATATTTTAACTGACCTAATATGATTGCTTTTGGATTACTTTTGGAATACTTCTGATCTAATTCTTGTTTAGTTGCTGTCACATGCATTTGAGTAGGATAAGCTTGTACAGTGTTGACAATGTTGTTAAATGCATCAAAGACAACATACTTAACTGATCAAAATATGAAAATATACTGTTTTTGTGTTTGTTTTACTCACTATTTGTCTGTTTCTGAAGGAAATATAAAAGACTCTTAAAATATTCTTACTCTGGCCATTTTGGCATTACAAACACCATTCATGTGTGGTAACAGATCAGACCAGCTATATCTGTGAATCAACGTCACAAATAAACAAAAATTGTTGCAAAAGTGCATTTATGTAAACGTTTTAAGATGAGAAACTGTAAATAACTTTATTGTCCTCTCTTTTTATATATTAAAAGTATTTTAAAAGATGTAGAATGAAAAGGATCAATAAATTAAAACAATGTCTGCCTTTGTCTGATTATGTAATCCATAAAAAGTAACTAATCATATTACATAATCCATATTACATGCAATAAAACCAGCATTGACAATGATTTTACAAAACTGAAAACAGAGTTTTCAAAAGAAAACCGATTACTGCAGATGTGGCCTTAGATGGTCACTCTCTCTCCCTTTATATCATTTTTGTCTCTTTCTACCCCCTCCATTCATCCTCGTCTCATTTTTCCCGACTCTTCCAGTCATAGGTTTTCCCTCTTTCTTTGTCCCTCCCCTCTCTACTCACAGCAAGGTCACTCAGTTGCATGACAAATCTAATTCACTGACATTCAACAGCTACCACCCTGCTCTCTCTCTCTCTCTCTCTCTCTCTCTCTCTCTCTCTTCTTATAGTCCTGCACCGTGCTGTTTACCATGGCAATTATACTAGAGTCTCAAGAGTGGACATCAATATGGAAATATGGATATAATGTCCTTTTCATTCAGGAGGAAAACAGTGATCCATAGCCTTGTCTTTGGCAAATAAAGCCTGTGGGGTTCTCAATCTGTTCAGATGCTATAAGTAAAAGTGTGACCTATTTTGCACTGCATGGTTGATGGACATGAACAAGGACAGCTTTAATGGTATGCAAACGCATAACTGGGTGTCTTTTTATTCACTTATTTCACACGTTAATGTGATATTGTGGGTAATTGTGCTCTTTTATGTGGTTTAGGGTAAGGAGTATTAGTTGCTGAGAGAAAGAAACAGACCAGATGCAGGTGTTACTTGGGGAGGTCAGTTACGGATCAGTCGCAGTGAAATATAATTTTTGAGCTGCGCACCTTCAGAAACCAATCACTGCTTTTATCATCATAATAAAGGTCTTTGCACAACTGTTCCAGTAGCCTATATTTAATGATCATTAATGACCGTACATTTATTTTATTTTTATTATATTGTATAATAAACATGATTTGGCATCTTATTTTAATTCTGTTTTTATTGTTATTTGTTACTGCCTCATTATTTTAATCTTATCAATATTTTTGCATGTACTGATGCTTTGGCAATAACACAATCATGCCAGTAAGGAACTTGAAGGAAACTGAAATTGAGAGACCTCCAAATTAACCTTTCTTTCCACTCCTATGGATTATGACAGGGTTAAACATATCTCTCTTTCTTTGTCACTGTCTTTTACCCATAGGAACGGTTGCTTTCTGTCAGACAACAGAAGGCAGCGGATTGCTTTGATAACCTCTGCTGCGGTATCTAATCTATTAAATGCACGCTGAAATGTGAGTCGGCTGAAAAACTGAGTGAGGGCACGGAACGGAAAGGAAGCCGGTTTGACAGACTGCTTGATTTTAAACGTGCGTGGTTGCTGGAGGCTCTGGAAAGGTTGTGAGGCGTTAGGGTGTAGTTCAGGACAGGGGAAATTAAATAAAGAGGCCGTCTCTTATCGAGGGCACAATCAGAAACGCTGTTTAACTTGGCGAGCTCTCCCGGATAGAGCTCAAGCTGCGTCCTGACAGAGTATCGTGTAGTATATTCAGAATACACGGCTACTTACAATCAGTAGCACTTAACTGATTTATATATGGACTCCTACTTGTGTGGTGCACTAAAGACTGAGTACAGTGCCAATGTGACTGGATCCTTTACTCCTTATTCAAGCCAAGAGGGACAAACTGCAGATTATGTTTAGTTTTCAGCATACAGGTGATATAGAATAAAGGGACTGATAGAGCTGTCGTTCAAATAAAGCTCATCGAAGTGTCCTATTCTTGAGGAGGATCAAGCAGTTAAAACGAGCTGAACGCTGTGTTTGATTGGGACTGTGAGAGTGCGCATGCGCCATCTAGCGTTCGCAATCAACACAGCAAGCTTTTGTTCTCTATTGGATTTGTGAGAGTAAATGATCGCAATACTAATCAAGTCTCCATTGTCTCTCCTTGGGGTGTAAAGAACAAAGCATTTGAACTGCTGACAGGAGAGAATTTTTTTTAAAGTGTAATGTTTATTGATTACTAAAATACTCGTTAGAAACAGATTGTAGTTGGTAATGAGTGCTCTTTGGAGATATGATTTGGAGAGTGATTTCATTCTCAAACAGAATCATACCATGCACAATTCTCAGGCACAGCCACCACCAACAAAAGCATCCAAGCCAGCACTTTACTCGAGCTGCACATAACCAAGAGCTGGATCAATATCCATTACCAGAACTAGTGCTGCAGACAAGCCATTCATTTCCACTGCAAAGCACCACGATATTCCCCTTGGGAAGCCGTTTTACCACCCTGCCTGCTACAAGCAAAGATGATTACACAGATTCATGCTAAGTGTATCTGTTGGTGCCTCTGATTACCTTCGCTTGTTCTCAAGTGTGATAGAAGCATACTGTGTACATATTAAGATTTCATTTGTATTTGGGTTAGGTCAGATATTTAAAACAATCTGTGGTAAGCAATGTTAGTTTCAACCTAAACACATTAATTCTGCACAAATGAGACAGAACCCTTTCCCTGTATACAGTGTTGTTACATTACATTTAATGCATGTTCCTTCCTGACAGATTTGGAGTTATCTCTTCATATCTTAAGAATGATGCATGAGTAATGTTCTACTTAACGCATGACTAAGAGGTGTTCTCAGGATTTGGATGGGAAGAGGGTGGGAAGCTTTTCTTCTGTGGGAATGGGAATATGGGAATGCCTAGCTGGACCATTTGGGTGGAGGGGTAAATTCAGAGAAAGCCAACAAAAACAAATGGCCGTGACTCTGGGAAAGCAGGATCTGGACTGAATCCTCTGTGGTTATTTACAGATGTTAACGACTTTGGCTGCTGAGGAAAGAAGCCTGTTAGAATTGTGGGTTTGGTTGAGATAACCTTTCAAGTGGTGTTGAGTAACGTTGAATGGTTCATGTCTTTGATCACAAGGGGATTATTTGTAGTTAGTTGCAGTTGTTGGATTAGGTCAAGTGAATTTGAGGTCATGTCTGTGTAAATATGATGACCATTGTTTTATGCATTCAAATAAAAAGTAGATTTTAAAGCTTTGATTCTGATTGTAGGTTTAATAGTGCTCTCTCCATTTCTTTCTTTTATCTTCTTACGTAGGATCAAGGTGCAGGAATGGTGCCACATCTTCAGGACTCTCCGTCACCACTGCCACGACAGCCCCAAGGCAGCAACTACAACCTTTTGCTGAAGAATCAGCTATTAAAAAAACAGCTTCAACAGCAGCAGGTCAGTGTGCAAACTGTGTGCAAAATGTAAATTCCCTGAATGAATGCATCATGCTGTAGAAATGCTTTTGGGTCATTCCGTGTCAACTGAATCAGATGTTCCCATCTTAAATGTTTTTTTCTAATATTTTTTACCTGTAAAAGCCAAAATATTAAATGCCATGGATCAATATTTACAGTGTAATCAGTTTGTTTGTAGAGGGGGTCTAAATGACCATTTTTGCTATGATTTAGGAGCAAAACTACTGGTAAAAAAATACCTTTGAAAGGTTGCAGCATCATTATTACATTTTAATACACAGAAATAGGTAGGTCTACAATTCTAAAATCAGTTGACTTTAGCACCCCTTGTTGCACTGAGTCCAAAAAAGAATGAATGTATAAACAAATAAATAAATTGTACTTCAGACAAAAAAACTAGCTTCATACCATGTGACCCACATTTGGTTTTCAACCATTGAAAATTGGTCAAATTAAACACTTTATGAATGGAGCCACATTTAGAGCCCCATATCTCTGAGATTTAACCATATATAGCCTTACAAATGTTGAGACATAAAAGGAAAGTTTTTCTAAATCAGTATCTAAAAGGATATTGAAATATCTTTAATACTTCTGGACTCCAACATGAAAAGCAACACAAAAAGTTGACATATAATGCAACAAGTCAGCTGAATTAAGTAATAGCCCTACATAATATCTGTGTAAAATTTTAAATAAAAATTGACACTGCCACCTTAATAAGTTTTTTTTCTGTCTTTTTCTTTTACTTATGTGGCTTGCTTCAAAATCATAGCTGAAAATTTTATTTTTAGCCCCCACTACAAAATAATGGATTACTCAGTAAATATTGATCCATGGCATTTAAGATTATGGCTTTCATCATGAATTTATTTTTATCTCTCTTCAGTAAAAAAAGTATTTAAAAAATCTAACATTTTGGCTAGGAAATTTTCTGAGATTTGGTGGATTTGACATTTTAGAGAATTTGAGGATTTAGCATCATATCTGTTTGCCTTCTGTTGCTGATATTGTTTGAGGGATGTTATTATATTTATGTCTGTCTCCTAAAGGAAAAGCAAAGGCAAATAGAACAAATGAATGGAGCGCAGATCACAGACTGCCAACAGGTTTCACAATTTCAAGGTACAGTAGCATATCACCAAGCTACATAAAAAAATTATAATTTCCCATAAGGCAAGATTTGATGGCACATCGATGATTATTGAGTGCCAAAAAATAACTCTTACAACATGGTTATATACAACAAATTTCTTTGTTCTCAACGTGCAGGTCCAGGTCGACCACTTCCTCCGGAGTGTGGGGGTTATGCTATGGGGGCTTCTCAACAGCCCAATCCCACCATACTCTCCCATAGTGGCCCTTTACCCGCAAATCGAATGGGTCTTTCCTCTGGATCTGTGTCCCAGATGGGCCCCAGCGTTGGAGGATACATGTGTAACAAAGGCTCCAAACAACCCCTGTGTCACCCTTCACAAGACTTTGGAATGGCAATGCAGCCAGGCCAGATTATAATGGGAATGGGTGGACCTCCACGTCAACCGCTACACCCAGCTCACGGTGTGACCCGACCTGGCGTGCCATGTCCCAACCTAACACGGGGTCCTGTTCCGACTCACCACCTGCGGCAAGCGTTGCACCAAGTTGGAGCTCTTCCTTCACGTATGATGTTCCCTTCTCAGCAGCAACCCTCGTCACAATCCCAGCTTTGGCAGCACCATCAGGGGGTGCAACCACATATGGACCCTGCTACCCTCCAACATCCCTTCCCCAGTGGAGGAGCCCCACCTGGTTGTGGGGGGTCTCAGTTTCCACAGCGATCCAGCATGGCAGGTATGCCAACCAACTTCCCCGGTGCCCGTCCTCCCCCTAACCAGGTAGCACATGGTCTGGTTGGCAGACAGGAACAGAAGATCTCCACTGGCCAGCCCCTCCCCTCCATATCTCAACACAGCCTAAGAATCAGAGGTCCGCTTTCCGCTCTTGCTGTTATGAAACCTGGAGGGCCATCTATGATGCACCCAGTTCATGGCATGGCTCCTCCGAGCTACCAGACTGCTTCTGCAGGCAAACATTGTTCACCACAGGGCTACGGCCCTGGACACAACCCTGGACATAAGCTTCCCTCCTATGACTACACCCAGCAGCATCAGAGCAATGGGGCAATGGGGCTACAAGGCCCTGGAGGAGGAGGTGGTGGTGGGGAGGTAGATTTCATAGACACTCTGGTAGGCAGCAGTGAAGACTGGCTCAACAATCTCACCATGATTGATGAGTACCTTGAGAAAATCTCATAGGGACACCAGATCGAGAGCTTCCCTGGTTTTGAAAATCACTACACACAGTGCAGTGCCAGTACTGAGATTGAGGGTTCATCCCTCTGTAATGGTATAAACCATATTTGTCAGGGCTTGCATTGGTGAGACTGTATGGTGGAAATGATGCACTGCTAAAGGCATAATCACATTTTCCTTTGCATGGTGGAGTTCAAGTTTGGTGAACTTTGACAGGCAAATTCGCTGCGTTGACCAATTGGAATTTGCGTGGTTTGGCAGTGACCTCTGTGAGGGTGGTGCTTCTTGCAGAGCTACACTGAATATTCACAATGGACAAGGAAATAATTTTAGCAGTGAGTATTTTTTATAACTTCACTCCTCCAGAGTATACATTGCAGCATTAAAAAGAAGCTGCTTGACTATTAGTTTTTTGCTGGTTTCACACGTGCTCAACATCTGCCTATGCCCTCCGTGCCCATGGAATTTCGCCACGTGAAGGTAAATGTGATTGCGCCTTAAGCCCTCTGAAATGGCTTTGGCACCCAGGGCTATAAAAAGAGTTTAAAAGTTGGAGGGGTCATCAAATAGGCCCATTTTATAAGATTCCCTTTCATTTGGCAACAACTGCTCAAGGATTGCTCTTGAAGTGCTTTTTGCACTTTACTAGGACAATATTGTAACTTTCTTTAAATTTAATGTGGAGTGAAACACTGATTTATGAATACTTGGGCTTTCCCCAGCATTGTAATGAAAGTTCTCATGGGTTGTGGTAACAGTATTGTCTCAAGTCAGACCAGGCAAATATGTGTAGCTTTTCAAGCTACACGTATTTGAAAAGCCTTTACAGTCATTTCTATGATGAAATATTTGAGGGGATTTTGAAAGGGGCTCGTTCTGTACATAAAGTATTTTGTAAAATATGGGTTCTTAAACTGTAACATACAAAAGAGAAGTACACATATTTATGCTTCTTTTCAGCAAATAAATTCTTCAGAATTTCCCTGTACATAATTATCAATATGATAAATAAAATGATTCAATTATGTAAAGAAATAAGCAACACATTGTAATGTTTTACACTAGGAAACTGTGTAAAACTCTGTTGTAATTTGTATTATGCAAGACAGTATGGTTAGTTTTGGAGTAATACTATGTATTACAGTGTAGAAGAAATTATGTTTTTGACATAACTGGACTTCTGGAACTCCAGTCTGGCTCAAGAGGGTTTATTTTGTGTTTATTTTTTTTATTAAATTGTGAGGTTTGGAGTACAGTGTTTATCAAACTTGTTACATCATTTCATTTTGACATTACTTGCACAAAGTTCAGAGTTTCCTTGTGTCATATTGCCATAGCATAATACACTTTATACTAGACACCAGTGTCTTTGTAATAATCTGTTCCATATGACAAGATATGAAATAGGGATCTTGAAGTTTTCTGGATCAAGGACACTTGTCAGCAATTCTAGGAATGTCTTCTGTAAGTGCACACCAGCTACACTGCAACTGCAGCCTCAATGTAGCAGAAAGACAAAAAAATCACACCTTTTATGCGTTACAAGAGCAACACTTGTCACAGTAAGTGCATCAAACCCACGGTCCTTTGTGGCAGAGTGGTGGGTTTCCAATAGTTCATGACCATGTAGTTGAGGACATGAACTTAAAGACATTCTGATTTGTGATTCATTGTGTTTTATTATATTTTGTCGTCATATTTTTAGATCGAAAAATAAACTGTATAACACGAAAAATAAACTGTATAACACAAAAAATGGTGGTCTCATAATTTTTCCGTATATACAACCTTACCATTGTTTTCACTGGTGATGTTACTGAAATGTATGACCACAGTAAAGAAAAAAAGCACCACATCTCTTTAGCAACTGCATTTAGTGTTGAGATGCCTGATAACTGCTGTGTCGATGGAGATATTTATGTTAGATTGATTTAAGTGAATTTAAATTGCTAACAATTCAGAGATAAATCAATGAACCTTGGACGCCTGATAATTTATGGGTAAGTGCGTAAGACAAAAGCTTTTATAAAGAATAATCAGATGAAAGCCTGATGAAGGTTGTGTGACTGAAACATTGCTAATACATTTTGATTGTGTTTTACAAGCTATGGTAATGTGCGGTATTATTATTATTATATGGTTAATATGCAGAATTGTGTTGAGATTGCATGACGTTAAAATGAATCTTTGATTTTAAGTCAGAAGCAAGATGAGGTTGCACAGAATGATCTTAATTTCAATGATGTGACAGTGTTTTCCACCACATACCTAAACATCCCACAGTTTCATTTCATCCACAGCATAGCTCTTATGTGTGTTAAAATAAATCTCTATTTTACTACATGCGGTCTGAGAATTGGCAGGATTTTATTTAGAAAACATTGCATATGGACATAGTACATTCCCCTTCAGTGTAGCCTTTAGGAAATAAAACATGTTAAATATCTGTTAATATAATACTTGGATGTCCCAAAAAAACATAAATGAGTGCAAAAAACTAAGAATCACAGGTGTCTTCGCCATATGCAGAGAGACAACAATCCTTCTGGACTAGATTTTAAAGCATCTGTCACACAATTAATTTAATCTTGCATATAACACTATAGCAAAATGTAAGGCTGATAACTTGAATTATATGTTGCATGTAGTGAAACCTGTCATATAAAAAAAAAAAAAAAACACAAAAATACATTCAACAAATAAATAAATTATTTCTGAGCAAGCAAAAACATTTTCATGATCTTTTCTCATTAATCTTGAACTGTTTGTGCATATGTTGCATTAAAGACAGTTGTGTGGTTTACAGTGAGTTTTCCAACTGCAGTAGTTTTTTACTCAAGCTTCACTTCAGCTGTTATCCTCAAACATGTAACCGTAAAATGTAAAGCGTTCAACACAATGTCCAGCTAGATGCAAAGCAATGTCACGGTGCATAGCTGGTTGATGTTCTCAAAAATGTATTCACATTTATATCTTATATGATCTTATTTTAGAATAGAAGATTACTTGCTAACATGCTTATACATTTGCATGTGGATAAAATGTGTTTGGCTGAAGATGCTATTTTATCAAGAGCCAGAATATTCCAATCAAGAGCCAGAATATCTTTTGACACATTGAGTGTCCATGCACTCTTAATAAATACTATTTGATTTTTAGTAAGGATACGTGTAGTGTCTGTTCTGTTGTTGAGGGTGTGAATATTCATAGGTTTCCATTGTAGACTATAGATAAACACAAATAAACATGACACACAATTTCACTGTTACAGTTCCTCTATATTCTGTTTTATGGTTTCCTGCCTGTTTCATTTTTATACCAGAAGCTGGTTTGCTTCCACATGCAAGAAGTTTTTGTTAGTCTGGATTCTAGCTGATCATAGTTTTACAGGCTCACTTTTCATACTACAGGTTCATGTAACATGAATGCACTGGATTGATCGAGGACCGTAATCGCGATCAAGCTAAGATAAAGTGCTCTTTGAAAGGCACAGAGTAATGCATATTTAAAAACCTCAGAGTGTTGCCTTGTTCATATGAAGCCCCGGAAATGCAAAACATATTTTGAGCCACATCCAGTATCCAGCCAGCTTTTATTTATTCTATGAAGTTAGTCTTTGTGTTCTAACTTTGAACTAGCTCAATATGAAAAACTGTGAGAGGAGAAAGAAAAGTTGTCATGCCACCATATTTGGAAGAAAGATCAGAAATAGCATAAAAACTTTAGGCCTGTCTTCCCATGCTGTTTCTATACAGAAATGGGCAACTGGATTGTACACAATGCCTGGCCCTGTGGTTCTTTCCAAGCAAATTTGACTGGCAACACAGGGGAGGAGACTGGTGTTTGTTGTCACACTTTTCACTCAAGTGGATATTTCTCAGTGTGGGGTCATTTCTGTATGCACAAACACCTTGAAATATTTACTGCAAAAAGCTTTTGAACCTATTTTCTTTTGTTGCACAGGAAAAATATATACTAAAAATATATATTCAATGTTACACATTTGTCCATTTTTCCTCATTTATTACAGTTTATTTTTTCATTAGAAATTATATTGATGATGGTGGATGTTGGTGTAGAAAGACTAACTAAATTGTGCCCAAGACAAAAGATGAAAAAAAAGGCAATTGCGTGTGGGGTGGCCAATGGGGTTGAGAGGCTTTGGTCCATGATGGCCACAACCACCCATGGCACCCCCCCTAGCTCCGCCACTGTGCCACACATTTGCCAAACCTGATTCATGTAATATAGGATGATATTGTGCAATTAGAATAAGTAAAGTAATTTAGCCTTAGTTAACCTTAGAGCTAACATGGCCAATATCACAAATCTGCATATTTAATCATAGTGACCTAGAAACAGTGAAGAATTTGAAGTGTTTCTATTCATTTTCTAGCATTTTATTTGTTTTAAGTTTCTGAAATCATAAAACTTTTTGAATATTTCCAGGTGTGAATTAGATTTTAAATCTCAGATTTTCAATGTAGATTTAGACTTTTAAATCCCACTGTAAAATGTAAAACGTTTCAGAAATACTTAAACAGTAAAAAAAAAAAAAGAAAAAAAGAAAGATGAAACACAGAACAAACCATGAAACAGCAACAATGTCATACATACATAATACATGATACATAAAACATACATGACAACTTTCCCAGGTATCATTGTTACACAGGGGAGGAGCCAGGAGTTTTTCACAGGGGTGACCAGGCAGGGGTCAGCGATTAGTTTGTGGTGGCACAGAAATGTTCGGGCAGTCTTGTATTAAAAAATGGCAATTTCGAGTGGGGTGGCCAATGGGGTTGCCTGGTTTCAGTCCATGGTGGCCACAGACACCCCTGCCACCCCCTAGCTCTGCCACTGTTGTTACAAATACCATTGGTATTATGAGAACACATTTTAAATCTTAATTTCATTTAAAATCTACTTTCATTAGGCTATAACAAAATTACATCAAACTGAAGTAATTTATTAAACAAAATAACACTTCAAAATAAATATTTTAAGTTTTATTAATTTTACATTTGTTAAACATTATACAATTTAATTTGAGTTTGCTATTACATTTAAATTAGTATTTTTTTTTTAAAATGGGCTAAAATATTTAAGTGAGATAAGCATAACAACTAGTCCCTGTCTCCCATATATCGACACTAAAATTAATAGAATTTTCTAAAATTATTTTAGATTTATAATAATTTTATCGTGCAATATCACTAGTTACTGCATTTATTTATTGAATCAGCTCATCAAAAATACAACTCCCTATATTCCTTGTAGTACATGATTTGACAAGCAGCCAATGGGCGCCGCGACCGCTGTCACGTGACTCGGACTGAGCGCTTCCTGCGGCGGTGCAAAACAGACTGGCGATCTCAGCAACGGAGAATTGCAGTTTCTGGGTAAGTAAACGCATTTGTAAACGAAAGGTCGCACGATACGTCTTATCGGCTGGTCTTGGTCTGTATTTAGGCTGCTCAGAGCGGCCTCTGGTCTAAATGTAGCACTTGATAGCTGTCGGACAGATAGGCCCATGTTATTTCCTGGTCTCATTCCTGTGCTGGAATTCATTCGCTGTGGAAGTGACACAGATGAAAACGCTAGAAGTTATAAAAGTGGACTTTTTACACTTTTGCAAAGCTCGTTTTGATATCTATGTACAGGGACATGGATGGGTGTAAATATGGAGCTAAGCTTAATACTGATCTTCCTTTTCTATCGCATCACCACACAAGTTAGTAAAAGTGTAGCTGCTCTCTGTTATGATTGTTTCGGCTGTGTAACGCATCGGGGTGAGAGTGTTGTACTGTAAATATGGAGAAAGTGAAATGGGAAATGTCCTAGCTCGTCAAAGTTAGATAGAGTTTATCACTTATGCATCTGAAGTCACCGTGGAAAAGTCTTTATGTATATCAGTAACTTTCCATTTTAACTCTTAAAGGAATTGTTCACCTAAAAATTACATTTCTGTCATCATATACTCGTCCTCATGTCGCTCCAAACCCGAATGACTTTTTCTTCTTTGAAACACACACATACTAGGGATGTAAATTTTCATAATCGATTGGCATGGAAATTAATGATCAATTATTCGATTAATCCTTAACCTTAATATCGCAAATCCCACGTGGAGAACTCCAAATAATATGTGCATGTAGTTATTGTTTAAAGCAGTGTTTCACAACCTTTTTTCTGCCACGGCACACTTATTACAATTAAACAAATCCCATGGCACACCTCTATCCCACTGTCCCACATAACCATCGTTGATAGTTTTCTTTTTCAAGAACTTCCATGTTTTCTGTCCATTTTAGTTGCGTTTACTCGTAATGTTTGAAAAATGCAAAAAACACAAGTCAGGTAGGTACGGTGAATAATGAGATCACAGGTGGCAAGTGTGCTAATTGGGTAATGAATAAAACAAAAAAATTGCATATTTTCTTATTTTTTAGATTTGTTCTTGGAAATTAATTCTTGCAATGCCTCAGCAAATAATAGTTATGTTTATCTATTTATTTACATGGCTCCAGACTAACATTTAAGAGGGGTAGCACCAGTGTTAAATTCTACAAATGGTCGCACCGGTCCAACTGAAAGAAAATTAGTTTTCTTTCAGGGTTTCTTTTTATCAGGATTTTGATTGAAATACAGTCATGTGAAGACAAACAAAGCCCTTTTCTACAATCAGAGGGCATTAGAAAAGATTATACACAGAAGTAAAGTTTCATTGCATCCATAGTTTTAACTGTGGCATTTGCAATAACGTCATAGTAAGTAAAACCATGATTAGCAAGAACCATAAAACAAATTATGGCATTTTTCATAAGAAAAACACTTCCAGAAATGAAATTGTTTTCTCTCACTACTATATTGATACAAGTTCATGGTACATATTGTTTTAAATATCTGTGATGTGTGGATTGAATCCTTACAATTTCTGTCTTTTCATTGTGCAGATTTCTCCTTTATTCCTTTTCAATGCTGTTTAGAAAGTTGGGGCCATTTAATACCATTTTAAACTGGTTTAATCATTGACACATTATGGGCTTTCATAGAGGTTTTAAACAAATAACCAATGCCGAATTTGTGACCCAGCCTGTGCTTCTCACAGCTCCGTTTATGATGATCTCCGCAGTGGAGCGCTTGAGACCGGTGCATGTGTAAATGCACATCTCTGTGCTGATCTGTCCATTAAGCATTGAGTATTTCTCATACAGAACAAAAAACAACAGAGCACAATCAGAGAGTCAGCCAACTTTGTAGTCACACCAATGTAACCTCTTGCAAAGTTTAAATCGCACTGTTATGACAATTTTTGGAAACATTTGTCTCAGTCCAGAGCCCGGATTTATTTTGTGGAATCTGATAATTTTCCACGGCACACCCGACAATCTTTCACGACACACTAGTTGTTGCGGCACATTGGTTGGGAAACACTGGTTTAAAAAGGGCTCGACATTAAGCATTGTCATGTGCTTGTCCTCTGGACTTGTCAGAGTAAAAAGTTACTTGAGTGAAGAGAAAAACGGACATTTAATTACATGCTCAAGTAACATGTCAAAGTTTATGTTGTATATTTTTCTAGAATTATGACTGATGCCCAACCTAATAGTGTACCTACAGTATGCAATCAACTCAATTCTCTGTGACAGAAATGAAAACTGCACTGGGTTGGGGAGGAGGCTTTTGTCATATGATAATTATTTTATATTGTGTATGGTAGTCACATACAGAAAAGTCTCCATCGCCATCATTTACAGCAGGGGTGCTCACACTACTATGGAATGAGATCTACTTTTTCATCATATTATTGCAGCAAGATCTACCATGTACAATAAAGGCTATACATCATCACAATACCAAAATTTCAGGAGTCTTTAGTGAAATTTGACGAAGCTTCAAAACCACAACAAGTAATAACTCAAAATAATATGTTAATTATGGAAGAATGGTTTCAAGTTCTTAAGTAATTATTCAAGACTAATAAACAGTCAGTAATAGCATAACTATAAAAACAGCAGAACAGAAATAGATAAAAAATAGAACACAAAGTTCAGTGCTTTTTCTAACAGCAGTAGGCTATCAAGCAGTAATGTAAACATTCAGAATGAAATACAACAAAACTATTACTGGTCTTTACTGTATGATTATAATACATTAGTACATTTTAAAGCTACTGAAGTTACCAGGTCAAGAGCGTTTTCTTGTTATGGTTGATTGATTATTATAATGACACACTAGACGGCAACAGGTCTATTTTGCTTACATTTATACTTATAAGTCCGACATTTTAATTCAAATTCCCTTTTTTCTCTGCTGTTTATGTTGACTATTGACATCACTCTCTGCGTTTGCATGAATATCTCTCCAAGACAAGCATTTTGGCAGAATTTTAAATGTATTTGACCGTTCAGGCGCGCATTTGCGTGGGCATGTTCAGCGAGCACACATACGCCGCCTGTCAATCAAACAGGGCACAGCTGTTATTAGATCGCTAGCCAATTATACCATTACGTGCTCTGGATAACTTTCTAATAAGTGACACAGGCCTAGGCTATCAAAATTATATCTGGTTATTGTTTTGTTATTGATGTTTTAATCAGTCTGCTTGTCCAGTCAGGCAAGTAAAATTGTCTTACACTCGCCCCTTCAAAAATCCACTTGTCCCGTACAAGCATTAATGTCGACCCCCGGTTTAAATATAATTTAAATTAATACACCTAAGAGAGGCAAGTATTGGCATTTTCTTATAAATATTTGGGTGAACTGTCCCGTAAAGGTCACATGGAATCACGTTGTTTATGTATTTATTAATTATGCTTGCAAGTTGGCTATTTTCTGTAACAGATGTAATAGGTAGAGTTGTGACAGTAGGAACGAAGTCTGTGTATAATTTAGTTGAAACTTTATTAGCAATTCTGTTTGTTACAGAGCAGAAATTTGCTTCAATCAGGCCATCCTTAAAAATATTTTGGTTTGCAGTAACAGCTGCAAAAAAAAAAAAAAAAAGGGTCAGTAGGTAGGTCTATTTTTTTTTTTCAAGTTTCAATGTAAAAAAAAAAAGTAAAATTTTGGTCATGGTGATTACGTAGGTATAAATTTAAACAATTTTGCATATTGTGACGTCACTGTCTGGGTCTTCAAACCGTGCCTTTGGGCGCACCATTGCAAACCTCATTCTGATACAGGTCGTATAGACCACAAATAATTTGAAATCTTGTCAAGAAACATCTTTATTGCATTTATTCAGTCGACTAATTAATTCAGTCGACACGGTCACCGTTAGACTAGAGGGGAGAAGGGAGGGGAATAGATCTGGGCACAGGTTTTCCAGAACTTCGTGCCAAGTTAAAGCGTGTCGAGATGTTTTAATGCATTTTTTAAATGTATTAATGGTGCCCGAACCCGTATGACTTTGAACGGTGACCGCGAACATTTTATTTACTGCAGCCGCAGCCATCATTACCAAACGCGAACAGTGAATGAAACGCGAACGTACAAGCCATAGTGTGACATGCGTAAACCAATAGCGTAAACATAATCATAGACGCCACAGGTTTTTTTAAAAAAAAGAAAGAACGTAGCCTACGTTTGTATGTAGGCATAATCAATTTTTATTCACAATACTTACTAAAATACAATTAATATTATTTTAAGTTGTTTGAAGAGTAAAAAAAAAAAAAAATCGGTCGGTCTTAACGCAAGTTTACAACCGGCAAGTCGGTCGGACTAAAAGAAAAAAAGAAAAAATAATTGGGTCGGTCCTAAATTGACAGGGTCGGTCGGGTTACGGCAAACAAGAATATTTTTAAGGATGGCCTCATTGATCTGTAAACCATGGTTAGAATATGTGTAGCCTACTAATATTAAAACTCCTCAGTTAAAGTGCAGTTGACTATGTGAATGTGCTCAGCTGTCCTGTTATGATTATAAATGTCTCTGTTTCTGTGGTCCAGTAATCATTTACATGTCTATCTTTGAACAGTAACGTCATGTGTCATGCCACCCGGTGTTCTTCAGTGTTTTATATTTGCTTCACAATGACTCAGACTTCTAAAATTGCACAATTCAATACAGATGGGTATATTATATTTAGCCCAAATAGTGACCTCAGGCTCTGAGGTTAGGATGTAGTCTTTAACAAGACAGCCAATTGCAGATTAATGTTTGTTGTCAACACTAAATAAGAAGTTAAAGAGAGAGAGAGAGAGAGAGAGAGAGAGAGAGAGAGAGGATTCATCATTGGTTAAATCTATTTTAATGTACTGTAAAAAATAATCAATAACCAAAAAATAATTCCTATCACAGAAGCATTTGTTTCTGTATCACATTCTTAATTCTCGGGTCTGGTGAGGATTAAAATGACTTTACTTTGAGGACCCCTTACAAAATGTGCTTTGGCAGTATCATGATACATTGATGTTAGCTGATGATAGATCAATGGAACCATGATTACCATATTAATCTATGTACATGGTTCTCCCAGGTACTTCAAAGAATACTATGATAATACCATAGTACATGTCCAAACATGTATGGTATTACTATGTATTACTTGAATGCCAGGTTGTTGTATTTTTAGTTTTTTCTCTTTTTTTGTCCCTTATATCTTGTCAAAAGCAATATAATCATGTAAGTTGTATACAGGAAGCTTGATATCTAACACAGCGGTGGTGTAACCCTTGTGTGTTACTGTTATTTGCTCATTTTAATGCTGCTGATAAAAACTGTTTGGTTTATACTTTTTCTCACTTCCACTGACTGACACTCTTCTGTGAAGATGACTGAAGAAACAGAATCTTAAAGGAATAGTTCATCCAAAAATTATAATTATCTCATCATTTACTCACCTTTATGCCATCTTAAACTTTTTTTCTTCTTCCACTTAACACAAACTGTTTGTCCATACAATACAAGTCAATGGGGTTCAAACTTTCAAGCTTCAAAAAGCACATAAATGCAGCATCAAATGGCTTTTCTCAGTTAATTTTGTTTTTTATTGAACATTCCCATCTTCCCATTGCAGTCTCTAGGCAAGCTCAATTACACACCCTAGCACTTGACACATGCACAGAGCGCTACACGGCACAAATAAGTGTTAGCAAGCTTGAAATCATGATCTCCAAGTAGACTGCAGTGCAAATGTCAAGATTTACTGAGAAAAAGGAGTTATATTTTAGTCTGCTCTTACCCAAAACTGATTGGATCACTTTAGAAGACATGGATTAAACCACTTGAGTCTTATGCTGCCATGTGCTTTTTGGAGTTTGAAAATTTGGTCACCATTCACTTGCATTGTATTTGCAAAAACACCTCATAAAAATAATCAAAATATCTTTGTTTTCCGCATAAAAAGTCTTAGCGTTGACATAAGTAATAATAATTTTGGGGTGAACTATTCCTTTAAGGTAAGCAGGGTTAATTTGCCAGACCAAAGAAATGCCATGTCTGGCAGAAGTTGTGGCAAACATAGTATTTTGTGTATGTGCTCATGACACACAAGGTTTTGGGGATTGTCATGCAAACCAGTTTCAAATCTGACTTGTATCGTTTCCCGATCTCATTCATCTTCTTTTTCTTACTACACTTTCCTGTCAGCTCTCTGATGTCTTAAAATGAAAATGCATAAACCCAATTAATAATATTTAAAGAATGTCTCTCTCTTTTAGTAGTGGAGGAAGAAACAGACCCAGTGATGGCCTCGGCTCCTATAGGACCTTACAACTCCAGTCTTATGAGGAACAGCTCCAGCCAAAATGTGAGTGAAGCCTGCTGTAATTGTGTCTTCCCTCTTTGTCCTGACTATAACAGATTTCGCTATTTTTTTTCCCTGTGCTACATTATCCTTTATGTGTGCAATGCTGTTCTCTGAGGGTTAGACTTTCGTTATCTGCATAAATAATGCACTTCGCTTTTGTGAATAGAGCTGCCCTTAGTTTGCCCTCCTATCCTATAGTATTGAGAAGACATATAGATGCTCTAGAAATCAACTGGGCCAACGCATGTCCAATGCTTGGCAATGGAGTTGAAATTCTGGATAACTTTACTCAGACAAGGTTAGTACGCGGTTTTCTCACACTAGAGTCCCCTTGCTTAGTTTATGTGTTGGTCTTTACTTTTCAACACCTCTTTTCTGAAATGCAACACCCACTTTTAAGGATCCAATAAATTCCAAGTAGATAAAATGAGGTACTGCCATACATTTTTCTTGTTGAATATCCTGTTTCACTCTGCAATATGTCCAATTATTTGAAGTAAAATGGGTTTCATGGAGTTTCGTTGCCAAGGTGTAAAATCAGTCTAGCGTATATATTCAGTGTCATTTATAGACTGTTTCATAAATGCTTGTGCACATTTCAGTTGGTAAACTTCAAAAAATATGCTCAATGGAAATGGGAACTTGTGTGCTTAAAAGCACACAGGGCCTCCTCCTTGCCTGCACGCATGCATATGCATGCACTGGCTGGCTTGGCACATCAACCCCAGTGGGCAGTGGGGATGCCAGGCAGACAGGGAGTTGGCACACCTCTGGGGCTTGAGCCAGGAGACTGTAGTTCAGTACATATGTTAGTGGAGCTGTAACACCTGGCAGGTGATAGGCAGTAGAAACTGAGCCTCTGTTTTGCCTGGGTCCCAGAGAGATTTTGCAAAGACGTCTGTGATTGCCTCTGTTTTTTTCTTTTTATTTATTTTTTGTCTTCCTTTGTTTTTAATGTGTTTTTTTATATTATTTCTTTCTTTTTATAAAAAAAATTTTCTCCCCAATTTGACATGCCCAAATCCCACTTCTTACCTAGGTCCTCGTGGTGGCGCGGTTACACACCTCCGGGTGGTGCAGGACAAGTCTTAGTTGCCTCCGATTTTGAGACAGTCAATCCGCACATTTTATCATGTGGCTCTCTGTGCATGACACCATGGAGTCTCGCAGCATGGGAGGCTCATGCTACTCTCCGCAATTCACGCACAACTTTCCATGCACCCCATTGAGAGCGAGAACCACTAATCGCAACCACAAGGAGGTTACCCCATGTGACTCTACCCTCCCTTGCAACTGGGCCAATTTGGTTGCTTAGGAGACCTGTCTGGAGTCACTCAGCACACGCTGGATTTGAACTTGCGACTGCAGGGGTGGTAGTCAGCATCAATACTCGATGAACTATCCAGGCCCCAATTCTTCCTGTCTTTTAATGTATTTCAATGTTTTTCTTTTCTTTATTTTTCATTATTTTTATTAATTTTTCTCTTTATTTTTTTCTTTTTCATTTTTTTAAGATTAACATTTTTATTGATTCAAAGAAGACAAAGAAAAACAAAACATATATACAATGAATGAACATTTAGCACCCACTGCTACCCCTCCCCCTCCCAAATCAACAACTCCACCCAACCCCCAACAAACAACCCCATGGTCTCACATATGTGCGCACACACAGAAAATAAATAAATAAAAGAAAAATAATAATATAATAATCATACACATCTAACACTATGCCTCTCTCTCCACAGTCCCTCTCTGAGAGTCCCCCAAAAAGTTTAAATAACTACCCCATTTCCCATTAATATATATATATATATATATATATATATATATATATATATATATATATATATATATGAATAAATGAATCCCAGATCCCCAGTCTTCTACTACACGACACCTCCTCGAAAGCTGCCACCCTCCCCATCTCCTCGCACCACTCCCGAATTGAGGGCGCTCCAGCCGACTTTCATCTCCTTAAAACAATCTGACTGCCTATCATAGCACTGGTCAGGACCCAATTTCTTATGGATTTATCTCCTATGTCAATGACTGTCCCATCACCCAAAAAGAAACACAAGTACCCAACACGTCACACACCAAACTCTGAACCTTCAACCAAAATTCCTGGATCTCAGCATACCACCAAAAAATATTGGCCATGTCTCCATCCTCCGATTGGCAACCCCAGCATGTGGGTGTCTCTTTAAGACCAAGCCTATACAATCTAGAGAGGGTCAAATAGAATCTATGTAAAATCTTGAATGGCATAAGTCGCACCCTTGTTCAGTACAAAACCAAGGAGGGGCTCTCTCAGGTGAAAGCGACCAATGAACCAAATGTCTGAGACCAAATGCATAAAAATAAAACAAAATTTTGGGTAGGCCTCGCCCACCTTTGTCAATCGGCCTATGTAATTTGTTGAAATGTAATGTGGGACTTTTACCATTTCAAATAAAGGTCTTTGCTATGCTATCAAATTGCTTGTAATAAGAGAGGGGGACATCTACAGGGAGAGACAGTAGCAGGTAGTTGAATTTTGGAATACAGTTCATTTTAATAACATTAACCTTCCCAATCATAGATATATGTAATAAAGCCCACCTACTCGCATCACTTTTTATTAAAGGGTCAAAATTAACTGTCTAAATCACACAAATTCGCTGGGAGTAAAATGTCCACATACTTAATGCCCTGTTTGCCCCACTGGAAGGTTCCTGGTTGAAAATCAGTCTTTGGGCAGTACGCTGTCAGAGCCAAAGCTTCGGATTTAGATCAGTTGACTGTATTCTGAGAATTTAGAGAAGGAATTAATAATCCTGTGGAGACAAGGCATAGATCTAGTGGGGTTGAAAACGAATAATAAAATATAATCAAGTGTAAAGCAAAAGTTTATCGCCATACCTTCCGCCACCACCCCTGGAAAATCATACTCCTTTCTTATCGTGGCTTTTAATGGTTCCAGGGCAAAACTGAACAATAATGGGGAAAAAGGGCAACCCTGCCAGGTGCTCCTATCCAGAGTAAAATAATCTGAAATTAATTCATTTGTTTGTACTGCTGCTACAAGGTGTCTATAAAGTAGCTTAATCCATTCATCCATTCAAGTATTTCTGAACCCGTATATTTCCAAACCCTTAAAAAGATAATCCCATTCTACCATATCAAACGCCTTTTCTGGGTCAAGGGGGATGGCAGCATCCGAAGTCTGATGATTTACCACTGACCACATGATATTGATGAAAAACCTAATGTTATCAGAAGAGCTACGACCCCAAATAAACCTCACCTGATCTATATGTTTAAGAGATATCAACTTAATCTGTTAGCTACAATTTTTGCCAAAATTTGGATCTTTGTTCTTTTTAAGAATCTGACTGATCCGGGCTTGTGTCATGGTTTGAGGAAGTTTTCCATTCTTTAATGATTCTGTATAAACTTCTAACAAAAGTGGAGCAAGTTATGAAGCATAAGATCTAAAAATTTCAGCAGCAAAGCCATCTGGCCCCAGAGCCTTGCATGTAGGTAAGGCCTTAATTGCCTCATCAAGCTCCTCCAAGTTTATCTCAGAATCAATTTAAATTTTTTAAGATCTAATAGTTCCACAAACTTTCTAATATCTTCATCAGTAGACTAAGACGTGGAACTATAAATCAAGATAGAGTTCTTTAAAAGCATTATCAATATCATTGGCTGTGGTAAATATTTCACCACTAGCAGTTATCACTGAGGGAATGGTAGAAATAGACTCTCTCTGCTTTATATATCTAGCCAAAAGCTTCCATGCTTTATCCACTGACAACAGATGAAATGAGGGAATTAAAAAAATAATAATAATAATCTATTCTAGAATAACTCTTATGGATTGATGGAAAAAAAATGATAGTCCCTACCAGATCAAAAGTCTCCAAATATCTGTGAGACCAAGATTTTTACACATTCTGTGAAGCGTCAATGTTGCTCTAAGGTGCTTACACACTTTTGCTTCACTATGATTAAGGGCTGAGTCCATCAATAGATTAAAGTCTCCAACCAATATTATATCATGGTGCCATCAGCTTGCAACATCCCATCAAGATCTATAAAAAAGCCCTGATCATCAACGTTAGGTGCGTATTTATCTGCCAAAATCTACCTTTGCCCCTAAATTTCTGTTAAAACAATAATGACTCTTCCTAATTTATCTTTAATCTGTTTGAGACATTTGAATTGTAGATGTTTACTAAACAATGTAATGACTCCCCTGCTCTTACTTGAACTAGTACTAAAGAAAACACGTCCACCCCATATCTTCCCAAATTTTTTAGATTCCTGTGGGGAAAGATGTGTTTCTTGAAGAAACACAATATCATAATTCTTATGTTTAAGAAAAGAAATAACCTTACTACTTTTTATGGGGTGCTCCATCCCATTCACATTCCACGTGGAGAGAGACAATCCACTCATACTAACATTTGACATTTTGACATATTAGAAAAGACCACATTCCATCATTAGACCAATAAACACACCCCAAACTTCCCCTAGAACAAAAAAAAAAACTGAAAAAAGAAAAAAGGTTCACATTAGCAGCGCCAACTGGCATACATCCCTCTAAACTCAAACAGTCAATGTACGCCTACGAGAATCCCCATGACAACTTTGCTGTCGGATTGCTCAAGTCTGGTGTTTCTATACACATTTTGTGAGACAGAATTACGCAGCAGAAAATAATCTATAAAGCACACTCCAGCCATTAGGCGGGATAAACACAAAGACGTGTAGATTCATCCACACAACTGTTTGGAAGGTGTGTTCCTCCACAAAACCAACTATTAGCAGCTAGGTGGAACCAGCACAAAAAGAAACAAAAAAGGCACCCAGTTTGCTCGGACAGTCAAGTGTATGTTCTGTGAGTCAGGCTTACTCGGCTGTTACATGAGTGCAAAAAAATGCCCTAATCACTCCAATGTTTTGCAAGAAATATTCCACAGAACAAACTCCAACCAATAGGAGGCATAAGAACAAAGAATGTGCAGATTCATCCACAAGCTGTCCCGAAGGAATGTTACTTCACAAAACATACTCCAGCTGCTAGGCGGAACAGCACAAAAAGAAACAAAACAGGTGCTCAGTTTCCTCGGACCAACAAGTGAATGTTTAGTTAGTCAGGTACACTCAGCTGCATCACACAATTACTTACTCAGTCCATTGACTTTATGAAGGACAATGCTTGCTGTGGTATGTCATTGTTTTACAGCCTTCCTTAGTATATATTCTTAATTTGGAAGAGATTCAGCGTCAAATGTCAAGCATGTCGGAAATGCTGGTGAAGGTCGTATCTGACTTGAAGGATCTTGCTGTTATATGTCGATCCAGAATGTCGGTGCAAAAGCGAACTTCAGTTGATGTAAGAGTTTCCAGCATTCCTTGAATCGATCTCGTTTTTTTTCTTATAGAATTCGGAAAGTCTGGGAACAAGAAAGTGTTGTGGTTCTTCCAAGAATGCCTTCCTTTACTCCTCACCTCACATAACACGAGATCCTTATCGGATGATCTCAGAAATTTGGCCAGAATCTCCCTCAGTGGATATCCGAGCTGGGATCCAAGTGAGCTCACTCGATTTACAGCTTATGGCCTGTTATGTCGAGCAGACTCTTGAAGAGCTCATCTAGGAATTTCACCATATCTTGGCCTTTTTTGTTCTCAGGAATTCCAACAATTCGGACGTTGTTTCGCCGGCTACGATTCTCTAAGTCTTCCAACTTTTCTAAAACGAGCTCCAAGTCTATCTTGGTCGCTAGCGGGTTAGCAGCTAATTCCCTCTCCGATGACTCCAGATAATCGATCAATTTCTCAACGTCCAACACTCTTGTAACCATCTCGGTGAATTTTGTCTCCATGGCAGTGATCGATCAACGTATTACAGCAAGATCCTCCAAGTCAGCTATGACCTTCGGCAGCATTGCCAACATGCTCGACAGTTGGCGCTGAATCTCTCCTGCCGCACTGTCCAAATCGAGTCCTTGTTCTGGGGTATCAGCTTGAGCACATAAGTGTCTTTTAATGTTTCCAGAGCCTGAGGATTTTGAATTCTTTGACGTGTTGTCTTCAAAGGGCAGTTATGGATCAGGGTGTATAGAATCTCACCGGTTTATGACATTAAAAGTGTTAAAGGGGACCTTTTATGCATAATAAAATTTTACATGGTGTACATAAATGTGAGTCGGCAGTGTGTGTACAATGTTGAAAGTCACCCACTCCTCTTTCTTATATTTCTATTAATCAAAAACAGTGTTTTTTGTCAAAATTAATGGTTTTAGTTTCTGCTCTAACGTGAGGTCATGTTAGAGCAGGCCTCGCACACGACTGGTGACAGACTCCACCCTATTATCATAGATCCTCCCCTGAGTGATCTACACACTGTCCACCATATTTTTCCATGCTGAAGCAGATACAGTGACAACATGTTTTTGATTCCACCAAAAAAAGAGTCATTTACAACATGGTATAATAAATGATCTGTGGGGTATTTGAGCTGAAACTTCACAGACACATTCTGGGGACAACTGAGACTTCTATTACATCTTGTAAAAAGGGGCGTAATAGGTCTCATTTAAAGACTAGCAAAGTAAGCAGAGCTCCTTTCACATGTCCAAACCTCACACGGCACCACGCAACTCTACATTTTTTTTATTTAATGCCTTTGTTTTTATTTTGTTCGATTTATTTTAATTTATTGAATGTCATTTTTATTTTCTATAATAATGTAAATAATAATTTTCAAACAATAATGTACATTAAGCTTGCGACTGAAAATCAGCTTGTGTGATACCAAATTAAAATGTCTTAAACGGCCTCTTTTTAGTCTAGTCTTACTAGATTGCTGTTTTCATTACTCTCCTTTTCTGTTTACCCAACTGCTTCTTATATGCGTTAGACAGGTTATTTTCTTAGCTATTACCCAACAAAGGTGTGTGTGTGTGTGTGTGTGTGTGCCCGTGCGTGCGTGCGCTCCATTTGTCATCTCAAGAGAGCAGGGCCCAGACATACCCATAAGACTTCGCTTCACTTTGCCCACTGGGATGCAGCGTGCAAAACACTGAACAGCAGCAAAGGGGTGACAGAATAAATGACTACATGCAGTGAACGGCACTCTTAGCTCGCATTCCAGTTCACTAACCTTCAACAGCAGCAGGAAAATAGCCCAGGGAAAGACAATCTGGATCCCTGTACACACACTTACATACACACACTGAGCATCAGGTTGGTGCTCACAGACAGAGGGTGAAAGAGGACAGTCTCCTCTACTCTCTCTCTCTCTCGCTCTCTCTACCACTTCCTCTTCTATTACTTCCTTTCGTTCTAATTTATGTTACAGAAACGTTTTCTTTGATCAGATGCCATTGTGAATGTGGTCTGGTGGTCAGTTCCTTTGCATAGGTTTAAAGTGCATTCATTTTGTGAGTAGTGGAGAAAATATTTGTGATCATTGTTATTGGAGAGATCATTTAGTGTGTGTGTATGTTGGGTGGGAAGTGTGTACCCATGTCAACCCAATGTTCCTGCATGTGTTGACAGGCCTCCAGAGAGAGCCTAAAGATGGAGCCGATGGCAGATGTTGCCTTACTGCCCGGAGAAGAGAGAGTGATCGGTGAGTGAGTGTGTTTGTGTCTTCTTGAATATGAATGTGTGCTATTTTAGTAAGTCCTTTGGTTATCTTTATTATATTTTAATATACAGTGCATTAATAAAGTATTCAGACCCCTTCGTTTGTTTCACATTTTGTGATGTTGCATCCTTGTAATAAAATGCTTTAAATTATTTATTTTTTTCACATCAATATACACTCCATACCCCATAATGACAAGGCAAAAACACAGATTTTTTATTACTTTGCTGATTTATTAAAAAGAAAAAACTGACATATCACATTGACATAAGTATTCAGACCTTTAACTCAGTACTAAGTTGAAGCAACTTTGGCAGCGATTACAGCCTCAAGTCTTTTTGGGTTTGATGCAACAAGCTTTGCAGACCTGGATTTGGGGATTTTCTGCCATTCTTCTCTGCAGATCCTCTCAAGGTCAGTCAGGTTGGATTGGGACCATCGATGGACAGCCATTTTCAGGTCTCCAGAGATTCGATTGGGTTCATGGCCGGGCTCTGGCTGTCCCTTAACCCTTGCGTTTTCTTGGCTGTATGCTTAGGGTCATTGTCCTGTTGGAAGGTGATCCTTCGGCCCAGTCTGTAGTCCCGAGCGCTCAGGACCAGGTTTTCATTAAGGATGTCTCTGTATTTTGCTGCGTTCAGCTTTCCTTCAACCCTGACCAATCCTCCAGTCGCTGAAAAACACCCCCACAGTATGATGCTACCACCTCCATGCTTCACCATTGGGATGGTATTGGCCAGGTGATGAGAAGTGCCTGGTTTCCTCCAGACATGATGCTTGGAACTGAGACCAAACAGTTCAATCTTCAATTCATCAGACCAGGGAATCTTGTTTCTCGCAGTCTGAGAGTCGTGTTGCAGTGATGGTTGTACTTCTGCAAGTTTCTGCCATCTCCACACATGATCTTTGAAGCTCAACCAGAGTGACCATCAGGTTCTTGGTCACCTCTCTTACCAAGGCGCTTCTCCCCCGATTGCTCAGTTTGGTCATTCCAAACTTCTTCCATTTAAGAGTTATGGATGCTACTGTACTCTTGGGAACCTTTAATGGAGCTGAAAAAAATTGTAGCCTCCCCCAGATCTGTGCATCGACACAATCCTGTCTCTGATCTCTACAGGAAGTTCCTTTGACCTCATGGATTGGTTTTCACTCTGATATGAATTTTCAGCTGTGAGACCTTTATATAGACAGATGTGTGCCTTTCCAAATCATGTCCAATCAATTGAATTTGCCACAGGTGGACTCCAATCAAAGTGTAGAAACATCTCAAAGATGATCCAGAGAAATTGGATGCACCAGAGCTACATTTCAAGTGTTATATCAACGGTTCTGAATGCTTATGTCAATGTGATATTTCAGTTTTTATTTTTAATAATTTTGCCACGTTATCAGAAATCAGTTTTTTGCTTTGTCACTATGGGGTATGAAGTGTAGATTGATGTGAAGAAAAAAATATATAATTTAGAGCATATTAGCATAAGGCTGCAGCATAAAGAAAAAAGAAAAAATGAAGGGGTCTGAATATTTGATGAATGCATTGTGTAAGATTATACTTATAACATGTCTTTATAACTTGACAATCCTTGTACTCACAGTTCAAGTTCTTATTTTATTAAATTATATTTAGTTGAATTGCATACACATGAAGAGGAATGTTATTGCTTTACATTGCAATAGAAAGCAGAATGTTCCAGTCCTAAATGGAAATTGGTCAATACAGAGTTCCAATAAATTCATCTCCTCATGTGAGCGTAAAATATATAATATTTTATTTATATAATATTTTTTATACTATTCATTTTTAATACTATTCATTTGGTTAGGTGTAAAGCATTTTTAAAAAGGGAAAATGGCTTAGTGCAGTATAATGTGTTCACATCAAAGGTTTAAGGTGAAAGTTTAAAAAAGATATGAATAGATGGATCTCTTTTGTGTTTATTTGTCCAATTCTCTCATCTCAAATTTTTCAGACAAGGAGATCATCTACATGTGTCCATTTAATGGTGCGCTCAAAGGAAAGGTGTTCATCAGCAACTACAGACTTTGCTTTAAGAGCACTGAAACAGTAAGAGGAACTTTCATAAACACATTTAACTTTTTAATATAAAAAAAACTTTTTTTTTTTTTTTTTACCTTTTGAATGCCATTTGAATGAGAGCATTATGTCACACAGACTCGAGACAGAAACTGTGATTTGATTCAGCTTTTCTTTTTCACCTCATCTCACCTTTCTCTGGCATTGAAGTCAAACCAATTGAAGTTTAAAACCCTGTTTAAACTGTTTAAAACCAGCCCATCCGTTTCCTTCTTTCTTTCCTCTTTTTCTCTTGTTCTCTCTCTCACACACATACTTTCTCCTTTACAGGCTTATTTCTGCCTTCTCTATTTTGGAATCATTTTTAGTACCCACTTTCAGCAGTAACACACATCTGTTAGTCTGTGTGCAAAGAAAAGGCTATGAGAAGAGAGGAAGAAAAGGTTTTATCAAATCAGAGAGTTTCTTTCATCTCTCTGCTGGCTCTGTCCTTGGTTGGCACATGGTAGTGGGCACCTGTGGCCTTGTTTTGTGGATGTTTAGGCTGTTGCTGGGTTATGTTGCCATGATCTGTCAGCTTGGCAAAGGGAGAGCTGGAGGTGCCAAATGTGGCAAAGTTTATTAAAATTTGATAGATGTCCATCTAAAAATTAAAATGTATCATCTACTGATTTTACCGATATCTGTTTAGTAGATATGTAGATTTGAGCTGTTTTGTGTAAAATATTTGTGTCTTATTTTACTATGGATGCATGAAATGGAAAGTGTCAGTTCTGTCGTGTTTAAAGTACTTATCTGTAAGGCCGTTGATATTTTGTCCTCTCTCTCTCTCTCAAGGAGACACCAGTTACTCTGAACATGCCCTTAGGTGTCATTAGTCGTGTGGAGAAGATGGGAGGAGCCACTAGTCGAGGAGAGAACTCTTATGGGCTTGACATCACCTGCAAGGTACCAATCCCCAAAAACTTGTAATAGAAATCAGTATTCTGTGTTTACTAATATTGATGTAAGTCTTTGATGTAGATCCTACAGGCTACATTCAAAATATGTATGGTCTGCTTTCTGAAAGCATTCAGCATTTTTGCCACTTTGTTAAAGCATAATTTTTTAGATGGTTTCATATTACCTTCATGTGTCCCCCAAACCCATAGGCTTCCTGAAGTGCTCTACTTTAGGGTCCCAGACTTGTAAAGTGTATAAAGCCTATAGCATTGCCTTGTAAAGTGCAAAGCTTTTGTGGTTTCGCACTGGGAAAACTCACTACGTCCTCTGCGCATTATGTAAATAGACATAGTAATAGAATGAAAATGTGACAGGTTTGCCTTGAACAGGACAAGCTTGCATTGTTTTTGAAAGAGAACGACATAGTCTGGTTTATATCCTCGTGTGTGTGTGTGTGTCTCAGGACATGAGGAACCTGCGATTTGCTCTGAAGCAAGAAGGCCACAGTCGAAGAGACATCTTTGAGATCCTTTTCAAATATGCTTTTCCACTTTCTCATGGAATGGTCAGTGTTCACCATTTAACTTGATTTAAATTGAAATGCTTCATTCCATGCAAATGTTTTGAATTGCTTAATCATTTTGTAATTAATCTTTTTTTACAGTGTGATTAAGTGTTGCGTTTACATTTACAAACTGCTTTTGCCAGTAACAATGCATGAAGGACTGTTTTAATTGATTGTATTTCTCTTTCTTTGTTGTTCACAGCAACTCTTTGCATTTCTGAGTCAGGAAAAGTATGAGGAGAATGGCTGGAACATTTATGAGCCCATGGAAGAGTACAGAAGGCAGGTGAGGACCAGCTGTCAAGACCTGTGTTGATTTAGACGCACTTAGTGTTCACTAATAATGAAGACTGGTTATTTATATATATATATTTATATGAATATAGTGCACAATGGGGGTAAAGGCTCCCCAGGGTAAAAGGCTCCTTTGATTTTATTGTATCCGATATTTTGTGTAATAACAAGTTTATATAGTACACAATCCACTTTGCTTCTGATATGATATGTGTTGTTCTCTGTTTGCCAGGGTCTACCCAATAATGAGTGGAGGGTAACTTTCATCAATAAGAACTATGAGCTGTGTGACACCTATCCTACAATTCTTGTTGTTCCATACAAAGCCTCAGATGAAGATCTGAGAAAAGTCTCGACATTCAGGTCTCGTTGCCGCATCCCGGTGAGCTCTTTCGCAGATGACCGATATGAGTGATGGTGTGAATTATTTGTCAAAAGCTCCAATTTAAGCAAAGGACAGAGGCTGTGTAATAGTATTTGAAGAATAGCAATTTCAGAGCCTGGCTTTGCATTTATGCAAGGCAGGAATGCTTTTAAGTTATGTTATATAATAAACTAAATTGTCCCCTCCCTGTTGTATCAGCCAATTTCTGTTCTATTTATATGTAAACAATGTTATTCTTGTTTAAAGCAGGGATTAAAAATGGTTCAAGGAACGAAAACCAAAAACGAACAAAATTTAGCAGAACATAATTGAAAATCGGAACAAAGTGATTCCGGATTGAAAACATTATATTTAAATGCTGGTAACTGGTTATAACTGGTTAATTTCATTCTAATTATATTTTCATGAAGCCAAAGGGTTTATCACAATATTTGGATCTACAATTCATGTTGCCTGAAAAAATGAAACATGTGCTTTGATCCTTGAAACTGCTGCATCACACATTTCTTTGCCTAATTCTTGTTGTGGATGTCGCATTCAGTGAATCAAGACCCTTTTACCAACTATGTATAATTACTACATACAGTATTTCTAGTATAGTTGTTTCTTCACTGAATTATTTTTAGATATGATGCATTAATACAGATTTGATGCTGGCGAGCATATCTGTAAGTAAAATTATATTTAACTGTTAATTAACGGCTTACGATTTCTAGTTTATTTTGGTGAGACAAGTGGTTTATTTTGGGCTTGATTTTCCAGACTATGCTGCTTGTTTCTCTTGCGACATCTGACAACACTGCAATTGGTATTACTCTCACCCCTTAACGCAGAGTACTGTCATTTTAAAAAGAATGGTATTAACGTTATTTTGTTATAACCAGTTACCATTTGGAAAGGAGGTTCTGGAACTTCTGAACCGGAACGAAAAAATAGTTTTTGCTCAGAACGAACCGAAATTAAAAATATTTAGTTTTTAGTCCCTGCTTTAAACTGTGGTATGTAGTTGGACATTTATATGTATTTGTATGATGGTAATGCTGAACCTTTTCTTAACTACTTTTATGTAGTAAAAAATGCATTTACATTTTGTGTGACATCATCACCTTCTGAAATTGTGATATGTTTGCTCCAACACTTAGGTGTTGTCATGGTTTCATAAAAAGAACCATGCTGTGATCACTCGGTGTAGCCAGCCTTTGGTGGGCATGAGTGGTAAGCGCAACAAAGAGGATGAACGTTATTTGGACGTAATCCGCGAGGCCAATGGTACCGCCAAACTCACCATCTATGATGCCAGGCCCAACGTCAATGCTGTGGCAAACAAGGTTAGACTCTAGAAGGTTGCTAATAACTGGACTCAAGGAGCTTAACAGTGGTTAAGAGGTTTGTTTAATTGGATAAATTAATTTAAAATCAAAGTTTAAGTTAAAAACTTTGCCGCATTTTCCATGAGTCACTGAATTATGTCAAACCATTATACTTTGTCAGAATTTGTTGCTTTAATGTATGAAGTTCTTGGTTAATGAATCTGAAGAATCCACATTCTTGACCTTTGTGCTTTTCCACTGAAGGTATGGGCTGGTTGTTTAACAGTCAGACATGGACACCTGGTTTGTTCTATATTTGCTTTTTGTGTTTTTATGGATGTAGTTTTTGTCACCTTGCTCAAAAGTAAAGCCTCGTTTACACCTGTTATTAAGATGCCCTTTGGGCCACCCGTTTGAAACGGGATGATGCTATAGACAGGTGAAAACATGGTCCAAGATGCTTTTAGATTTCATTTGTCCACTTTAACCACATTTGGAGGTGGTCGAACATGCATGTGGCTACATTGGGCTTGTAGTGAACTTTGCACATTACTTTTGGCTTTGAATGGAAATAACTGTCCAAGGCACTAAAATAACTGAAATACAGGTACTCCGCTAACATATTTGAGAATTCTGCTTATGTTTGCGCTTAGATTAAATGCAATTATAACTGAGAGAAACAAGACAATTATGTTGTTGCACTTTAACAATATGCAGTAACACAGTGATGTAATGAGTGATGTATGCAGTCATAAAATCAGAGACCCTCCCCTCGAAATCCAAACACAAGTGGTCAAAAGAGATGCATTGGAACTCATTTTACAACCAGGTGTAAAAGGTGTGTCTTGCCTGTCCACATGTGATCAAACAGGACCTAAGAGACAAAGTTTAAGAACATGAAAGTAGAGTGTGCTTTGGCACAAGCATGTTTTATCCTTTGCGTTTTACAAGCTCAAACCAACTGAGGTAAAATCAACCTCAAACTGGAACACCTGCTCCACAACAGCAACACTGCACACTACACAGCTGATGGAGCATTTTAAAATCGCCTTATTGATCCAGTCATTTCTCTGCCACAAAATGCTTGGGTATATAAAGAGTGAACACAAATATGCAGAAATTCTGAACGTAATCATGTACATCAGCCTTAACCAGTAGACCTCTGAATCCTTACCCTCCAGGCCACAGGCGGGGGTTACGAGGGTGACGATGCATATCAGAACGCTGAGCTGGTCTTTCTGGACATCCATAATATCCATGTGATGAGAGAGTCACTGAAGAAACTAAAGGACATAGTGTACCCCAATGTGGAAGAATCTCATTGGCTCTCCAGCCTGGAGTCCACCCACTGGCTAGAGCATATCAAGGTTTGTCTAGTGATGTTTGTGAATAATAATGTGATTATATTTGTGTTGCAAGACAGAGATAAATTTAACATACCGTATTTTCTGGAATATAAGTCTAAATAAGGTTTTTTTTTTTCTTCTGAAAGTTCCTTCCCTTATAGACAAAGCGACATGTAAAATGTAATTGCTGTCTGTCGGCCACTCAAACATACTGCACACTAAACCCAGTTGCTTACACAGGTTTTTTAATCACTACACCTTTTTTACCATGAAAATATCCATGGAAGCTGGCATGGTTTTAAATCCCAAACAAACAAACAAACATATCCTTACACACAAACAGATGGAACCCTCAGTCAGTGTTTTTAAGTAGCCTATTCAAAGCATTTAGCTAATACAAAGTATTTTATGCAACCTGTTTAAATATTCTGTCCACCAAAACTTTTTTATGCTAACAAACACGATTACTCTAAAACACAAAATGATGTTTTATCATGCCCCTAGTAAAAGCATGCAGTTAGCAAATAGGGATGTACATTTTAGAAATATCCTTGGCTGACAGTGTGGATTAGGGTTGGATTTACATATTTTGTAAATCATGAAACATGAATAGAATATGAAAAACTGTTATGATTACTTAAAGCAAATTCTCCAGATTACAACAAGCCAAAATACAACGTGATACAATTCTTAGATCTTGAGCGAATATTCACCGAGTGACCTGACATGCTGAGCAGCTGAAGAGAAGTCTTCTACATATACTGTCATTTGCAACTTCTGTCAGGTTGTGACTTTTTTCTCTCTCTCTCTCTCTCTCTCTCTCTCTCTCTCTCTCTCAACAATTGTATTTTGATCAGTTGCGGCATAATTTCCGGAACATATGGTATATAAGTTTGTGTGTCAGAGCTGTGGTACAGTTGTAGCTCTGTAGTGTTGTGGTGCTCCAAAAGGGATGCAAATTTAAGTCTGACCTGTTTAATACCACTCTTGCTTCTATTACTTTCCAGACATTCTTCAGTGTCCTATCAAAATGAAATACAAATTTCAGAAAATTCACATTGATGTCAATAAATGCAATTGTAAGTTTCCATTATTTGTATGGGAATTATATTAGATTTTTTTACTTGTTCAAAAAGTAAAAGATGGTTATTTGGCACCATCTACTTGCATAAAGGTGTAATTTGCAAATATTATAAGCAAATATTTTTGGTGAACGGGTTCAAAAGATTCACTAAGATAAATAAAAATCACCACCACTACACCTCATGGTACAGAATGCACAATCCAATCAGGTGTTATGTTATAAATAAGCATGATCCGTCATGGTTATTTTTTATCATCATTAGTTCTTATGTTATTTCTGCGTTTTTTTTCCTCTAACAGATGGAAGTGATCATACTAAAATTACTTTTTAGTTATTAAATTACACCTCTATTAAACATGCAATTATACAGTATCTCACAAAAGTGAGTACACCCCTCACATTTTTGTAAATATTTGATTATATCTTTTCATGTGACAACACTGAAGAAATGACACTTTTGAGTGTACAGCATGTATAAGTGTAAATTTGCTGTCCCCTCAAAATAACTCAACACACAGCCATTAATGTCTAAACCGCTGGCAACAAAAGTGAGTACACCCTTAAGTGAAAATGTCCAAATTGGGCCCAATTAGCCATTTTACATCATGTGACTCGTTAGTGTTACAAGGTCTCAGGTGTGAATGGGGAGCAGGTGTGTTAAATTTGGTGTCATCGCTCTCAAACTCCCTCATACTGGTCCCTGGAAGTTCAACATGGCACCTCATGGCAAAGAACTCTCTGAGAATCTGAAAAAAAGAATTGTTGCTCTACATAGAGATGGCCTAGGCTATAAGAAGTTTGCCAGGACCCTGACACTGAGCTGCAGCACCGTGGCCAAGACCATACAGCGTTTTAACAGGACAGGTTCCACTCAGAACAGGCCTCGCCATGTTCGACCAAAGAAGTTGAGTGCACATGCTCAGCATCATATCCAGAGGTTGTCTTTGGGAAGTAGACGTATGAGTGCTGCCAGCATTGCTGCAGAGGTTGAAGGGGTGGTGGGTCAGCCTGTTAGTGCTCGGACCATACGCTGCTCACTGCATCAAATTGGTCTGCATGGCTGTCGTCCCAGAAGGAAGCCTCATCTAATGATGATGCACAAGAAAGCCTGCAAACAGTTTGCTGAATACAAGCAGACTAAGGACATGGATTTATGGAACCATGTGAGTACTACAAAGACAAGTGTGTCTTGCCTACAGTCAAGCATAGTGGTGGGAGTGTCATGGTCTGGGGCTGCATGAGTGCTGCCGGCACTGGGGAGCTACAGTTCATTGAGGGAACCATGAATGCCAACATGTACTGTGACATAATGAAGCAGAGTATGATTCCCTCCCTTCGAGACTGGGCCGCAGGGCAGTATTCCAGCATGATAACGATCCCAAACACACCTCCAAGACGGCCACTGCCTTGCTAAAGAAGCTGAGGGTGAAGGTGATGAACTGGCCAAGCATGTCTCCAGACCTAAACACTATTGAGCATCTGTGGGGCTTCCTTAAACGGAAGGTGGGGGAGCACAAGGTCTCTAGCATCCACCAGCTCCGTGATGTCGTCATGGAGGAGTGGAAGAGGACTCCAGTGGCAACCTGTGAAGCTCTGGTGAACTCCATGCCCAAGAGGGTTAAAGCAGTGCTGGAAAATAATGGTGGCCACACAAAATATTGACACTTTGGGCCCAATTTGGACATTTTCACTTTGGGGTGTACTCACTTTTGTTGCCAGCGGTTTAGACATTAATGGCTGTGTGTTGAGTTATTTTGAGGGGACAGCAAATTTACACTGTTATACAAGCTGTACACTCACTACTTTGTAGCAAAGTGTCATTTCTTCAGTGTTGTCACATGAAAAGATATAATCAAATATTTACAAAAATGTGAGGGGGGTGTACTCACTTTTGTGAGATACTGTAATAATATAGTTGCCAAAATGTTTCCAGTATTTAATGGAAGGTTAAATCCACATTTTGATCATGAATTACATTGACTTCCTCAGATTATCTTCTACAAAGATCCATCATTGTTGACTTGCAGACAATCACACCTGAAGCTCTGCTAGTTCTTATAGATGTTGGAGGGTAAAGAGCAAACCAACCTGTGCTGACGGCTCCAGTCTTTCACTCACCGGGTTCAATATACTTCTGGCCGATTGCACCGCACCGTTATTCATATTCATGTTAAAAGTGCAGAAGAGTTCCTCCAGTTCACCCCATTAACCTGCATCAGTGAATACACACAGAGAGGTTACACCACACCAGCTCTTCAGTCACACTGATTATATCTGGGATCCAGATTTGTGGTTGATGAAAAATTGTGATAATTTTTAATATTTACAGGACAAATTTTTTTATTTAATCTCTCAATGGGGGGAACGTGGTAGCTGGTATTCTTTCAGGTGACACTTCAACAAAGGTCAATCAAAGTCCCTAAACAGGATGTTCTCATGAAAGAAACACCCCTTTAGCGACATTTATCCATGCACCAAGACCAGCAGTTCTCAAGTGGTTTTGCTTCAGAGCCAAGATTTTATATTCGACATCAAGGGACGACTCAACACAGTTTCAAAATTGCTTATCATTCAAATGTTGAACTTCAGTTTTAACCCCTAAAAACTTAAATACATGTGCCTATCCCCCCATTTATTAATTAAATCCCACACCCCAACTCAAACCAATGAAGATGACAAGAACTGTTGCAATAACATATTGTATGACAAGAGCAACATCTATCCTTCTAACCATCTACCTATCCACTCACTCTAGCTGGTGTTGTCAGGGGCCATCCAGGTGGCTGATAAGGTTTCGTCTGGTAACTCTGTGGTGGTGCACTGTAGTGACGGCTGGGACCGCACAGCTCAGCTCACCTCTCTATCCATGCTGATGCTGGACTCCTACTACAGAACTCTCAGGGGCTTCCAGGTGCTGCTGGAGAAGGAATGGATCAGCTTCGGACACAAGTTCGCCTCAGTGAGTCTCGCTGGAATTCTGGATGTTTTGTACAAGGCTTAATCTAGCATTGGCAAAAGCACATGTTCAGTGTTCAGGTTGTAGCGTTTCTTTCAACCATGTTAACACAGTGATTGCTTTGATAGAGCATAAATAAGGGTAACCCACATGTGGGCATGTTTTGTGGAGTCAAAACAAATTATTTGTTATTTCATCACGTTCTCCCTTCTCATTCTATATGTGTGCAGAGAATCGGCCATGGAGACAAAAACCATGCAGATCAGGACAGATCACCTATCTTTTTGCAATTTATCGACTGCGTGTGGCAGATGACTAAACAGGTAAAACTGTCAATAGCAATGTCAACATGGTGGGTCTCGTTTACTAATAATTATTTGCAAGTGTTCTTTTGTGTGCAGAAAACATTCTCATGCAAAATTTCTGTATGAGTCACAACATATGTGCACACATATATTTGTTTTTGCCCTCGTTCTCATGTTTATGAATCCCAATTATACTAATTGAGGGAGCAGGTACCCACAGTTAAAAACTTGCATAATACATGCCTAAACCATCTCCATATAAGGGGTTTCTGCACAACCTCACCTGTACAGCCATTTGTCACACTCTGCAAAAATATCTTTCCACTCAATAATGAAGTGCTATCTCCTAAGAGCAAAATCTTTGAGAAAAGCCAAGTTTGTGATTCTCCAAACCCAGTTGAACAAGAAACATCTTATAGACCTAGACTACATGTGATCAGCTGCATTTTTATGCATAACATATCCCTGATCAAGCTATAATATAGGACTTTTCCTCTTAGCTTAAAGATACAGTTCACCCAAAAATACAATTCTCTCATAATTTACTCACCCTCATGCCATCCCAGATGTGTATGACTTTCTTCTGCTGAACATAACTGAAAATGTTTAGAAGAATATTTCAGCTCTGTAGGTCCATACAATGCAAGTGAATGGTGATTTAAAAATTTGTTGTCCCAAAAAGCGCATAAATGCAACATAAAAGTAATACATAACACTCCAGTGTTTAATTCTGTATTTTCAGAAGTGATATAAGTGTGGGTAAGTCCTTTTATACTATATATTCTCCTCCCTGCCCAGGGGGTGGCAATATGCACGAAGAAGGAGAATCACCAAAAAAACAAAAGAAGAAGAATGCGAAAGTGGAGATTGATAGTAAAAAAAACTGACTTAAATATTGATCTACTTCTGTGACCCACACCTATAATATCAATTCAGAAGATATGGATTAAACCACTGGAGTCAAATGAATTACTTTAATGCTGCTTTTATGTGCTTTTGAAGCTTTTTGGTTCTTGCATTGTGAGGATATTCTTCTAAAAATGTAATTTGTGTTCTGCAGAATAAACAAAAGTCACACACATCTGGGATGGCATGAGTAAATGATGATCATTTTCATGTGAACTGTCTCTTTAACACATTCCATGTTTCTATGGCCACCACTGGTTCACATGCATACCTGTTTTTCGAGTTAATCTGTATCCTAATTTTTGAAAATAAATTATGTAAAAACCTTATTGATAAATCATGATTTCAGTGTAAAAACTTACACACACAGATTGTATGCACAATTATGCATTTGCATGTTTAGTGAAAGAGACCCCTTGTCTTTATGCATGTCAATATCATCATTGGTATAACATGGTACACGTGTTTCATGGTATCATTTACGTTTGATCTCTCTCCAAAAACTGCAGTTCCCCACAGCGTTTGAGTTTAATGAACGTCTCCTGGTGGTAATCCTGGATCACCTGTTCAGCTGCCGCTTTGGCAATTTCCTCTATAACTGTGAGAGTGCCCGTGAGAGCAATGTAAGATATTGCAAGCAAGTGCACACACTACAAACAATTGTATTTTATTTATTTTTTATTGTCTTGCTATGACTTTGATATGAGTAAACCACATCGCTTAATATGCCCTCGATTTCTCTACTGGGAACAATACAATGTTATCTTTAATAGAGACATGAAATCTGGCTATAATGTGTATCTGTCCAAAAAATCATCTTTATTTGTGTAGTGATTATCATGCATTGTGCTCAAAGCCACTGAATAATATATCAAAATACATTTTATTGACTGAAGCAGGTTTTTATTAGTCAGTGCCATTATAATTGGCCACAGCATTATTCAAAATTTGGGCGCGTGGGATTTTAATCAGAAAGTAGATTAGACTGAAAACTGGCTAGGGTGATTTAATGTCTAATACATACACGTATATCTGTCACAAATACATACATTATGACAATACAGAAGAAGAGGCTAGACTCATTCAACTGAGCTCCATCACACTTCTTCCTCTGTAGCTTTGTCTCCGAAAGCCCATATTCCAATCCATAGGCCAGTTGTCATAATTATTGACATTGGGGCTCTGTCTCTCTCACATTGCCTTTTATTCCTCTCGCCGCACATTGTGTGAAGTAGAGCATGAGTAAAAGAGATGCTTTGCTGACTCTCAGTCGGAGTAGAATGCACTTTGGGGAGATGAAATATTCATTCTGTGAGCCCTCTAGTGCTATTCAGTGCAACAACAATGTGAGGGAGCACAGTCCTGCTTTATAGCTAAAATAAACTGCTAACCAATGGATTTAACACATTACCAACTGAAACTGTAGTACTAATATATTCACTTCAACAGCAGATTCTGTATTTAACATTATATTAAACACATAAATGTGGAACGTTCATTGCTTTTCTGTCCTGTACTTCAAGATTTAAGATAATATGCTATCGGAACAATGTGGCTATTTGGCTGTCATTTTCAAAAGGCTTTAAAGGAATCTTCGGGGTCAATACAAGTTAAGCTCAATTGCACAGCAGTTGTGGCATAATGTTGATAACAAAAATAAAATAAGATTCATCCCTTCCTTTCTTTAAAAGAAAGAAAGTAATCTGGTTTATAGTGAGGCACTTCTGTAAACGTTGAAAATAAAACTCACCGTTTCAAAAGTGTAGCCGCAAGACAAAAGCAATATGCATGTTAACGTGAAAAATCACTTACTATCCTTTTCTGTGTAAAGTTATATCTAATTTTACAACTTTATTGTCATGTCGATGGCCGTAAAAATGATAAGTTACAAAATAATTAATGTAAGTGCTTTTATCAAATTATAAGCTTAAATTTCTGCCTTTAAACCCTCCAAATTGTCCCCATTCACTTTCATTGTAAATGCCTCTCTGTAACCTCAATTTTTACTGCTGCTTTTTAATTTTATTTTTGAAAAGGAGGGACAAATTTAAATACATTTTTGTGGTAATCAACAAGCCACAAATGCTGTCGATTGAGCTTAACTTGTACTGAACCCGGAATATTCCTTTAATGGTCAACACATCATTAATCTGTTCTGTACGGTGGCTGTGAAGTGCAGAACAAAACAACAAATCTAAAAACCCAACAGCAAATCCAAAGACAAAATAAAAATGTAGAAACACAACAAATAATAAAACGCAACGGCAAATCCGATAACAAAAGAGTAAATCAGAAAATACAACATCAATTCGGTAGAAACATAAAGGGTAGGTTCTGTAGCATCTCGCCTGATTGGCTGTATGAATAAGACCTAGTCCTTTCTTCAGGATTGTTTCACTGATTATATCAAAATCCATGCCAAAAGGTCACTGACTGAAAAACTAAATCATCTGGAGGGTTTTCTCTCTCAGGAAAACAGTGACAGGAAACTTTATAACACAAAAAGTAAAAACAGTGAGCGGGAAAAGTACGATGTTCATCTATGGTCTCACGGTTCATCTTGTGTGTAAGGGACTGTCTTAAAGTCCACAAACTGCGCTAAAACGTTGGTGGCATCCAAGCGTTCATTCAACTTGCATGTTATTACTTAAACACTGTTGTTTAAAAAAAATAACAATGGATAGATTTTCCAAGTATATCTAATTATATGCATACAATATTCAATTATTTTAGAAAAGAAAAATCATCAAGATGTAATTTTTACATGACAAAGGTTGTAGCCAGTTGCCAGTGGTGTGAATGACTAACATAATAATTTAATATATATATGCATAATTCCACATCCTGGGAAAATCTCACCTAGAGTAAGTCAGCATTTCTAATAGCAGCCTTCTACAACCTTTACAATATGAAAATAGTATCTTGGTAAAATTTCCGCCATTGTTTTTCTAAAATAATTGAACACTGTTCTCATTGGACATGCTGGCCTCAGATGTAGAAAGTGAGCCATTAGTCTACAGCAATCTGAAGAATGAGAAAATGCTTTTTTAATTGTTTCTGTTAGAATTTGCAAGTCAATTGAATGAATGCTTGGACACCTGCGTTTTAGCTCAGTTTGTGAAATTTTTAGATGATCCCTTACACACCTTAGGCGAACTTCGTACCTAAAACTATCGTTAACGCTCACTGTGTTTGCTCTGTTATTAAGTGTCCCATTACTGTATTACTGAGAGACAAACCACTCACAATTTTCAGTAATTTATCACTTGGAATTAATTTTGAAATTATTGCGCAAGTGGGCAGAGAACCTGTCCTGAGGATAGGACTATGTATTCTCCACACAGCCAATCAGGTGAGAAGCTATGGTACCTACACTTTCCGTTGCGACTGAATTGCCGTTGTTTTCTGATTCGCTCTTTTGTTTTCAGATTTGCTGTTTCTGTTTCTGGATTTGGTGTTGTGTTGTTATCTGAATTGTTATTTTGTCTTTGGATTTGCCGTTGCGTTTTTAGATTTGTTTTGCACTGCATGGCCACCGTAGTTCTGTCTATCTTTTTAATTGTATTTTATTTCTACCATGTTTCTCTAGAACGTTCGGACAAAGACAGTATCTCTGTGGTCTTTGATCAACAGCGACACATCCTCATATATAAACCCCTTCTACACACCAGAGTCCAGTCGTGTACTTTACCCTGTAGCCAGTATGCGCCACCTAGAGCTGTGGGTGACTTATTACATCCGATGGAACCCTCGCATACAACACCAGGTATAAACATACATACATTTGATGATCAAGTTGTAGTTTCTTTTAAATGTATAGTTTTTGTTAATAGTGGTAAGCATTATTTAAATTTGTGGATGTGTGCATGATGAGAGAGCGAGAGGTGTTCATGTGTGTATCTTTTCTTTAGTGGGTGATTTCGCCTCTGGGTGAGTGTGTTTGCGTGTGTGTGCAACCTCCTCTGATTCAGTAGTGCAGAAAATCCTCTCTCTTCAGTTTAATTGCGTCCTGACTGGCACTGGAGTGAACTGTCACTCAAACTGTCCTTATCACCAACACACACACACACACACACACACACACACACACACACACACACACACACACATGCATTCCATCACACTGGTTTTACAACAGCCACACTAGCATTGGCATTAATAAACTGTAGTACAATCTCTGACCATGTTACCTATTTACAGCAGTAGTAATACATATTTGTTTTCCAGAGTAAACTAGTAGACCAAAAAAAAGCATTCACTGGTCAAATGTACTGTAGTCATGTAGTACTCTTTAATGCCTCAGTCTGAACATTCATCAAATCATGGATTAATACAAGAAGCTTGTCTGATAACTAGTATTCTTCTGAAAATCCCAAATGGTCTTATTAGCATTGCAAATGTGCCGTGATGTGGTGCATTTGCTTTGTTTGAAATCAGAATGTTTTTGCTACCCTCTGGTGGTTATTTTTAGTGTGTGTGTGTGTGTGTGTGTGTGTGTGTGTGTGTGTGTGTGTGTGTGTGTGTGTGTGTGTGTATCAGCAACAGAGTCCAGTGGAGCAGCGCTATAAGGAGCTACTGGCGTTAAGGGATCAGTACCTGAAGAAACTGGAGGAACTGCAGCTGTCAGACTCCACCCCATCCTCCACCCACTTGACCAATAGCTCCACCCCCAATGCTGCCACACCTAATCAGCACATCACACACTTACAAACACCATTTTGATCCCACTTGCAAACTGTTACAGACATTGGACATTTGTACATAGCAATAGTGATAATTATGGTAACACGATTAGTAGTGATGTCTGACGAGTAACAAACTAATTATGCAATAAAACCACAGTGTTGCCTTCACCGCATCAAGTTAAAGCTATACAAAAAGAGAAGCCTTAAAGTGACAGTGCTATTTTTTTCATGCTGTGTACCATGGACAAAAGGGATTGAAATTGTGGAAATGAATCCAAGAAACCACTTGGATAATGTTCGGAATGGTCGTGTGATGAACGAAAGCGATCGAGTTGGATGGACGTGTGTGATTTGTGTGATCTGTTATGCATGTTATTAGGGATGCTGGATCTAAAGTGTCTAGATCTGAATGGAGAAGAGTTTAAACATTTCTGAATGTTGAGCACTGGAATTATTATGTCTATAAGGTATTAAGATAGAGACAGAGAGTGCTGTTCTTGTTTGTTTAGAGCTATGAACTTTAGTCTGCATATTGTCCAGTCAATCCAGTGTCAAGCAGGGTCCTCAACCTTTGGAAGAGCAATCGTTTCATTTGTTAATATATTGGTTTAACTGCATGAAAAACTCAAATGACTGACCTCAAAAGGTTAAAGGAAGCTGTTATGTCACGTAAATTCCTTGTTTCCTCTATAAATCTAATTCACTGCTCATTTGAGTGGACAGTATGGTAGGAAAATGGTCTGAAACATTGATTTACATTAGCTTATTGAACAGAACCAGGGTTTTTTTTTTTAAGCGAGTGACAAAGAGACCATTTCAGTGCCTTTTCTCATATCTGAGGTTTTCAGGTGCATATTTTGCAGAGAAACATTGTTTTTCATACAGCAGCGTTAGTGGTAGTTCAGAATTCTAACAATTCACTCTGTGTATGAACAACAGGTTGATTCTTCTCCTTGTGAGGTTTGGAGATTGAATGGTTGTACTCCAATCCCCACATACTAGCGGCTTTAGGTTACCCCTTGGAACGACGTGCTGTTGCCACAGGAAGCTACTATTTGGTCTCTGATGGGACTGACTGTATTGCTCTCCAAGAGACATACTATCAAAGTTCTCCATGGTCCTTTTAGGTAGGACACACAGAGTGGTTGTGATATTATGTTGTGTGTTTGAGATGTCCCACAATCAGAGTTTTGACTGACATGGGCAATGGAGGTTCTGAGACAATTGTGGGGGGCTGCTGCTGAGTCATTGCTTATGCTGCCTCAGAAAACTGAACGTCTGAAGACTTTGACCTCAATGAGGATATGAAGTTTAAACCACAGTGTGTGAAGAAGACAACATTCAATAAACAATCCAACCATTTGAGGTTGGTTGTTTTTAGATGGGGGGGGGGGGGGCAATTTTTTATTTTGAGTACCGGAACGATGTAATTACCTCAAACAAAAACCTATTTTACTGTTGAAAGTTCTATTGTTGTAAAATATAATTATTTTATTCAGTGTAAAATTTGTCAGTTTTATAAAAGAGAAAGTAATTAGAAATGTTTTGGTTGTTTATGGTAATTGTAGGTAATTTCTTTGACATCCTCATATATATATATATATATATATATATATATATAATTTTTTTTTTTCCTTAATGGGCATTTAGGTTTTATTTTGTAACACTTTTTTTTTTTTTTTTAGATCTGAAAATGATCTGTTTTTGTAAGGAATTATTTTGTTCTTAATCCTTTTACTCGACATGAGATTGAGTGAAGGAAAGCTGCACTTTGGGTTTTGTTTTCCTGACATTAACTTCAGTTAGTTTAAAGGGATCTATTTGTGTTTTGTATTCCCACATGTATGCTCTATTTGTTGGCCAGCTATTGTTCTGTACATAATGCTGATTAAATTAATTTAAAGAGTTCACATAAAAAAGACTGCATGCTCATTATTGTCTTCCCAATCATTCTGATTTGGTAGTATTGTTTGTGGATCATTTGTGTTGAGCAGGTTGGTGTGTCTAAGTTTATATACTATTTCAGTATTTGCAGACCTTAAAGTAGCTTAGAAATATCCAACCTGTCATGCATCTTTTTTTTCTCCAAAATTCTAACATTAAAAAGTTGCAAGCATGAATGAAATCTCTAATCAAAATAGGAAACTTTACAATTATCTGTTTGTGTGGGCAATTTGAAGTTTGAAGTTGAACTTACAACTTTGCCTGTTGTAATTGTTGATTTGTCTACTTAAAGTATTTTGGGACATGTTAGATAGCTAGATAGACAGACATACACTCACCTAAAGGATTATTAGGAACACCATACTAATACTGTGTTTGACCCCCTTTCGCCTTCAGAACTGCCTTAATTCTATGTGGCATTGATTCAACAAGGTGCTGAAAGCATTCTTTAGAAATGTTGGCCCATATTGATAGGATAGCATCTTGCAGTTGATGGAGATTTGTGGGATGCACATCCAGGGCACGAAGCTCGCGTTCCACCACATCCCAAAGATGCTCTATTGGGCTGAGATCTGGTGACTGGGGGGGGCCATTTTAGTACAGTGAACTCATTGTCATGTTTAAGAAACCAATTTGAAATGATTCAAGCTTTGTGACATGGTGCATTATCCTGCTGGAAGTAGCCATCAGAGGATGGGTACATGGTGGCCATAAAGGGATGGACATGGTCAGAAACAATGCTCAGGCAGGCCATGGCATTTAAACGATGCCCAATTGGCACTAAGGGGCCTAAAGTGTGCCAAGAAAACATCCCCCACACCATTACACCACCACCACCAGCCTGCACAGTGGTAACAAGGCATGATGGATCCATGTTCTCATTCTGTTTACGCCAAATTCTGACTCTACCATCAGAATGTCTCAACAGAAATCGAGACTCATCAGACCAGGCAACATTTTTCCAGTCTTCAACTGTCCAATTTTGGTGAGCTCTTGCAAATTGTAGCCTCTTTTTCCTATTTGTAATGGAGATGAGTGGTACCCGGTGGGGTCTTCTGCTGTTGTAGCCCATCCGCCTCAAGGTTGTGCGTGTTGTGGCTTCACAAATGCTTTGCTGCATACCTCGGTTGTAACGAGTGGTTATTTCAGTCAAAGTTGCTCTTCTATCAGCTTGAATCAGTCGGCCCATTCTCCTCTGACCTCTAGCATCAACAAGGCATTTTCGCTCACAGGACTGCCGCATACTGGATGTTTTTCCCTTTTCACACCATTCTTTGTAAACCCTAGAAATGGTTGTGCGTGAAAATCCCAGTGACTGAGCAGATTGTGAAATACTCAGACCGGCCCGTCTGGCACCAACAACCATGCCACGCTCAAAATTGCTTAAATCATCTTTCTTTCCCATTCTGACATTCAGTTTGGAGTTCAGGAGATTGTCTTGACCAGGACCACACCCCTAAATGCATTGAAGCAACTGCCATGTGATTGGTTGATTAGATAATTGCATTAATGAGAAATTGAACAGGTGTTCCTAATAATCCTTTAGGTGAGTGTAGATATAATGTTGAAGTTAGAAGTTTACATACGCTTGGGTTGAATTCATTAAAACTTATTTTTTTAAGCACTCCACAGATTTCATATTAGCAAACTATAGAGTACTTTTTCCAACAATTGTTTAAAGACAGATTGTTTCACTTTTAATTGACTACATCACAATTCCAGTTGGTCAGAAGTTTACATACACTCAGTTAACTGTGCTTTTAAACAGCTTGGGAAAATCCAGAAAATGATGTCAAGCCTAATTTAGCTTCTGATAGTTTAATTGGAGTCAATTGGAGGTGAACCTGTGGATATATTTTAAGGCCTACTTTCAAACTCAATGCCTCTTTGCTTGACATCATGGTCAAATAAAAATCGGCTAATATCTCAAAGCAATTGTGGACCTCCACAATTCTGGTTCATCATTGGGAGCAATTTCCAAGCACCATAAGGTACCACGTTCATCTTTACAAACAATAGTATGCAAGTATAAACACCATGGGACCACGCAGCCATCATATCTCTCAGGAAGGAGATAAATCCGTCTCCTAGAGATGAACGTAGTTTGGTGCGAAAAGTGCAAATCAATCCCAGAACAACAGCCTTGTGAAGGACCTTGTGAAGATACTGGAGGAAACGGGTAGACAAGTATCTATATCCACAGTAAAACGAGTCCAATATCGACATAACCTGAAAGGCTGCTCAGCCACGAAGATGCCACTGCTCCAAAACTGCCATAAAAAAAGCTAGACTACAGTTTGTAAGTGCACATGGGGACAAAGATCTTACTTTGATCTACAGGGAAATGTCCTCTGGTCTGATGAAACAAATATGAAACTGTTTGGCCATAATGACCATCGTTATGTTTGGAGGAAAAGGGGTGAGGCTTGTAAGCTGAAGAACACCATCACAACTGTGAAGCATGGGGGTGGCAGCATCATGTTGTGGGGGTGCTTTGCTGAAGGAGGGACTGGTGCACTTCACACAATAGATGGCATCATGAGTAAGGAAAATGATGTGGATATATTGAAGCAACATCTCAAGACATCAGCCAGAAAGTTAAAGCTTGATCGCAAATGGGTCTTCCAAATGGACAATGTCTCCAAGTATATCACCAAGGTTGTGGGAAAATGACTTAAGGACAACAAAGTCAAGGTATTGGAGTGGCCATCACAAAGCCCTGACCTCAATCTGATAGAGAATTTGTGGGCAGAACTGAAAAAGCATGTGTAATCATAACCCTTATTTTCAATCACAACTTTCTTGCATCTTGGCATGCTCAATTTGATTGATCTTGTTTTAGAAACAACACTGCTTAAGATAATTAGGCTTTTCAGAGGATGTATTTTAACATGTGTATTTTGAGTTTTTCTAGTCAAAACAAGTAAAAAAAAAATCTGCCAGTGCTGGAGGAGTAATCCAAAGTATTTATAATATGTTACGGACCTTGAGTAATCTAACGGAATATGTTACAAATTACATTTTACAGCATGAATTCTGTAATCAGTAGTGGAATACATTTAAAAAGTAACCCTCATAACCCTGTATACTGTGTGTGTGTATATATATATATATATATATATATATATATATATATATATATATATATAAAATGTACACACACACACAACCACTTGCCTAATATTGTGTTGGTCCCCCTCGTGCCACCACAACAGCGCCATACCGCATCTCAGAATAGGATTCGGAGTTGATATTCTTCTCACCACAATTGTACAGAGCAGTTATCTGAGTTACTGTAGACTTTGTCAGTTCAAACCAGTCTGGCCATTCTCTGTTGATCTCTCATCAACAAGACATTTCTGTCCACAGAACTGCCCCTCACTGTATGTTTTTTGTTTCTGGCCCCATTCGGGGTAAATTCTAGAAACTGTTGAGCGTGAAAATCCCAGAACATCAGCAGTTACAGAAATACTCAAACCAACCTGTGTGGTACCAACAGTCATGCCACGGTCCAAATCACTGAGATCATATTTTTCCCCGTTCTGATGGTTGATGTGATCATTAAGTGAAGCTCCTGACCCGTATCTGCATGATTTTATGCACTGCACTGCTGCCACACGATTGGCTGATCAGATAATCGCATGGATAATTGTTGGTTGAATGGTTCCAAAAACAAAAAAACTTAAAGTGAGGGACAGTTCTGCAGACGGAAATGTCTTGTTGATGAGAGATCAACAGAGAATGGCCAGACTGGTTTGAAGGTAACTCGGATAACCGCTCTGTACAATTGTAGTGAGCAGAATATCATCTCAGAATGCACAACATGTCAAACCTTGAGGCGGATGGTCTACAACAGCATAAGACCACGTTGGGCACTTTATTAGGACCATATTTTCCTAATGTAGTGCTCGGTTAGTGTATGTTGGTCGTGGTGGGAGGGGGTTTAGTCATTGCCGCTTCCTTGACATAAACAAGAAGAAATGCTATTTGTCAGCAGCAGAAGCGCGACAGGAAGCAGAACGAGATCGACGACCACAGATACTGCACACATACACATAGATAGAGATGACTTCCTAAAAACAGATATCCAGCTCTCGGACGATAGGAAATTAATACATTCTCTGCATACCAAAATTGATCTTTGGAGAGAAGGAAATGGAGAAACAGCAGTCGCCTGGCATGGACAGTCCGATGTTGCCTCCTATGCTACCCAGAAAACCACGAACCTTCGGAGGAGGAGGAGGACACCCTGCGTCTCGACAAGACAGTGCGGAATCATTAGATAGGTAGATGTCTTCGTTTTGTGTACAATTTTAGAGTTTAGTGCGTTGATTTATTTGTTTTTATTTAAGAAAGCGATCTGTGCATGTTCGCGATGATGCAGACACGCCTGTTGTGGCGGGGAAATGAGACGTGTACTATACGAGCATTGCTATTATATTTGCCATCACTGATTATTTTTGTAACTATTTTGTTAAATCTGCGATATTGCCTCATTTATAAATTGTACCCAGATTCAGGACAGTACTATAGGAACATAAACCACAACATTAAATTATTAAAAACGTTTCTTTAACATATTCCAGGATGGAAGTATTAGAAAATATGTTGCATTGTTCAGCAATGACAGATCAGACTGTTTGTGACACATTTGGCTGACCTCATATCGCCATCTGTCATCTATAGCCGACAGACCACAGGATGTCAGCAGCACTGCACAGTAATCTAAAATAATTTAACAAGGCTTTTATTTACATTTAGCCACTATATGGAGCCTACATTATGCGCTGTGTATAAAATCAAAGTAGTTTTATATTTTCTTACCAAAAAGATGTGTTGGCTGAAGCACGTGTGTTGACTGTGTTGACTGTTATTAATGTGTTATTACGGTTATTAATATTTTTCCCTTACTCAGCCCCACTGGATCTCATGTGGAGTGGTGTAAACAGCTTATAGCAGCCACTATCTCCAGCCAGATCTCTGGCCCTGTCCCTCCAGAAGCCATGACCCGTGAGTGCATGGTAAGAGTATGAAGACGATTTCACCAATAATCCTTTTTCTTTTGTCTGGAAAAATTTAAATGACCGATCCTTCCCTGTAGAACCCATGATCTAGTATATTGTGTGGACTTCATTTGTCTTCATCATTAATCTTCTTTTTAATCGGTTGATTATTCATTTGTTTATCCACTACTTTCTTATATGCAAATAAATTGGTAACCAAGTTGGAAACAAGCTGTTCAGAATGGATCTGGCCTAGTTTGGTTAAGAGTTTTTTTTTCAAAGAGTGAGCCGTTTTGATATGTGTTGTGTTTTTGATTGACAGATTGGGAAGAAGCTTGATTTCAGGGTAAGGGTGGCAGCAGTGGTGTGTTTATTTGTGTGCAGGCATTGTCTATATGTCAGTTTGCTCTAACAAGACCGCAGCTCTTCTGCCATGCTTTGAGCTGTGCATTTTATAGCACAACAAATATGTCAGTTTGCTTTAATGTTGGCTTTGGTGTTTAGTAATAGATTTTGTAACACTTAAAGGGATAGTTCACCCAAAAATGAAAATTATTTTATAATTTACTCTCCATCATGCTGTTCCAGATGTGTATGACTTTGTTTCTTCTGCTGAACCCAAACAAAGATTTTTAGAAGAATTTCTCAGCTCTGTAGTTCCTTTTAAAGCAAGTGAATGGTGACCAGAACTAAAAGCAGCATAAAAGTACTCCATAAGGCTCCAGTGGTTAAATCCATATCTTCAGAAGCGATACGATAGGTGTGAGAAACAGATCAATGGTTATGTCCTTTTTCCTATCAATCTCCACATTCACTTACACATTTTTCTTCTTTTGATTTTGACTATTCACATTCTTCGTGCATTTCATCCCCTTCTGGGCATGGAGGAGAATTTATAGTAAATAAATATAATATATTGATCTGTTTCTCACTCACACCTATCTTGTTGCTTCAGAAGATATGGATTTAACATTATAATATTTTGCCGTATGGATTACATTTATGCTGTCTTTATGTGCTTTTTTGGAGTTTCAAAGTTTTGGTCACCATTCACTTGCATTTTATGGATGTACAGAGCTGAAATATTCTTCTAAAAATCTTTGTTTGTGTTCAGCAGAAAAAAGAAAGTCAAACACATCTGAGATGGCATGAAGGTGAGTAAATGATGAGAGAATATTTAAGTGAACTATCCCTTTAAATATCTTGTTTCATGTTTCACACTGTTCATACTTTAACCTGGGTAAGTAATTCACACTTTTTACCTTTGGAACCACAATTCTGAGTTGGCACTGCTTTGGTTTGAATTTCCAAGAGACAATAGATACTTCAGGAGTCAAAAGACTTTTTGTACAGTCTTGTTGGACACTCCAATTGTGTGCCAAATTCCATCAAATCGAGTTTAAGAGATGCTAATAGTGTACAAATGATAAATTCAAAATTAATATGAAGTATTTCATCAGAATTAACAAAGAGTATGAACTTCAAAAACATTTTAAACAAAATAACTAAGATTTAAACAATACAGTTTGGTAAATTATTCTACTATCTACTATTAATTTGAACTAGTTATATACTTAGCAAAGTTAGGCATATTTAAATACATTTCATTTAAACCATTTGTTTAAATCATACCTTTGCCAGGAATCTTTGTGTGTGTTGTTTATTCTTCATTTGTTTGTTAAAAGTGTTATATAACTATAATATGTGTTAAGTGTGTGTGCCGATATGTTCATCTGTGTTTGTGTGTTTGTAACTTCTTTTTATCTGATGTCTATCGGTGATCCCAGGTATCCAGGAGGCCTAACTTGAGGGTAAGGCTGAGTCTGAGACTAAGAGCTAGATCTGTATAGAAACCAGAAACATATAAAACACTTTTATGAACTAATAGGTAGCCATTAGCTCAAATCTAGTTGTATAGTGTTGGCTGAGCGACTGTATGTTGTGTGTACTCTCTACCTCCGCAAATCATACTTCCTGTCTCTGTGAGGATGTGACCTATCAAACCTAAAGTTGCAACTAGTGTCTTTGTTGCATTCTCTCTCTTGTTACAATCTTTTTTCTTTAACTCTTTATAAACTGCCGAAACTTCTAACCTTTTCTGCATAATTTTCTGTCCCCTCTTCCCTCTGTCTTTTTGACTCTGTGTTTCTCCTGTGGCCGGCACTCAGTTTCAGGACTCTGGTGAAGAGCACGGCTATCAGTGTGACAGTGACTCTGAGCTGCTGTCTCATACTCCGGCAAGTTTCTCTGTCTTTAACACTTCCCTCTTCTCTTTTCACCTTCTTGCTGCTAACATCAGATTTCTCTTCTGCTTCTCTGTTTCTACTTACTCTCACAATCATTTTACTGCTATCCAGCCCTTTGTTAATCCTCAATATCTTGCTGTAAACAAGGTTTTTATTACAGTAGTCATCATGATTTCAGCTTCACTGTTATACTCATTCAAGCAAAATATTTGCGTCTCCAAAAATGGCTGGAATGTGAGTTCTGAAAGGTTTTGTTCTTCTTTAGCAAGTATTTGGAGGTATGCGAAGGCAAGAGACTATTGATGTTGTGCCACTGGTCCCAGGAGAGACAATCAAAACCACTGGTGTGTATGTTCATTCCAGACTCTTGTCTGTGCTGCTGTAAGCTTCTTTATTCTGTGGTGTGGTGGTGTTGGGTGATGTTTGTGTTTTCTCTATCTTCGCAGTTAAAGACGTGATGTATATCTGTCCTTTCACTGGAGCTGTGACCGGCACTCTGACAGTCACAGACTGCAAACTCTACTTCGTCAGTCTTGAAAGGGTATGTCTCAAGACTGGAGCAGAAACTCATTTTTTACTCCAAGTCCTTTCTAGAATCTTTCCAGATGGACTTTAAGAATTAATATGGATTAATGACAATTCATTAGATAACTGTAAAGGGATTAATGGAAAGGAGGAGAACCGGCTTGACAATATAAATAATAGTTTAATATAAAACTGAACCAAAAAGACAAACACACACACGTGTCGGACAGTTGTCCGGGAATCTCTCTCTCTGTCACACTGTCATCTTCGGTCGGCCCTGATCCCTCTCGAGGGCTAATTAGCCTGATTAGGGGCCGGGTGTGCGGAATCACGACCCGGCCCCGCCCTCTGCCCCGCCACAATAACACAATAACAAACGAAGTGGTGTTTAAAGATATTATAAGTAGCGGTCGACCGTTCGTGGATTTTGCCAATACCGATAACTATGATGGTGGAAATAAATCGTTTTTAAAATCGATTTATAGAATGTTCTGACATTGATGCTGCAACATTCCAAAATGAAAGAAAATCCCAGATGAAGTTTATTGTTCAACCAAAACTCCAATAAAAAACAGAAAAAATTAAGATTTTGTGCATAACGTGGTAATTTTTAACTATAAACAAGCCTGAAATGCACCGGGAACTCTTATTTTGAAAAGACGTAGACTTGGCTCCGTTACAGTGCTCTGTAGCTAAGTAGGCTATTTACCAAAATTAGGCTTTTTACAGCCTATATACAGTAATCACCAGATAAAAGAATTATGTATCAATATATTTAATTAGATGAGATTTAATGAGAAATAGGGTTTATTATTGCTATATTATTTAATAGATGATGCTCGCACCACTCAACATGTTTGGCAGACATGGAACAATGGCAATCAGTACATAGTTTGACAATTTATAATGTTTAATTGGTTGGCAGTGATTGGACAGTGCTGGCCATTATTTCTGATTGGTAAAATGCTTCAACCAGTAAATTCTATTTGTAGTTTAAGTTGATGATTGATAGTCTTACACTTGCGGCCAAAAGTTTTGGAAGGAAATTAGTACTTTAATTGTACATAACTGGACATTACTGATGTAAAAAACAGTTGATCACTAGTCACTAGTTGAAAAAAGTCCTTTTTGATCAAATCTAGACAGGCCCCATTTCCAGCAGCCATCACTCCAACACTTATCCTTGAGTTATCATGCTAATTTGATAATTTGGTTCTAGAAAACCACTTGCCATTATATCAAACACAGTTGAAAGCAATTTGGCTAATTAAATGCTTAACTTTGTCTTTGTGTTTGTTTTTGAGTTGCCACAGTATGTAATAGACTGGCAAGTCTTAAGGTCAATATTCAGTCAAAAATGGCAAAAAAGAAAAAGCTTTCTCTAGAAATTCGGCAGTCAATAATTGTTTTGAGGAATGAAGGCTACACAATGCTTGAAATTGCAAGATTTCATACACTACAGTCTTCAAAGACAAAGCACAACTGGCTCTAACAAGGACAGAAAGAGATGCTGCACATGGAGGATTTTCTTTGAAGTAGTTTAAGAAGTTCTGACCATTTTTTCACATTATAATAGTAATTTTTCATGTTATTAATGTCCTGACTACACATTGTGATCAGTTGAATGCCACTTTGTTGAATAAAATAATCTATTTCTTTCCATAAGAGCAAAATCTGTACATTATTCCAAACCTTTAGCCACCAGTGTATTTCATCCATCTGTCTGCAGGATGCTCCTTTTGTGTTGGATGTGAACCTTGGTGCCATCAGCAGGCTAGAGACTATCAGTGTACAGAGCCATGGAGAGAATACTAATGGCATGGAAATCGTCTGCAAGGTCAGATACATCACCCTCCCACATTCTGGTCCACCCATACAATAAATTCCATTTACCCACAATAAAAGAGTTCAGTTTAATTGTATAGATTAATCACAGATTGTCTACAGTGATAATTGCTGTCCTAGTTGCTTCATATTCAAGTGCATTTTTAAATTTGACTGGAAATAAATCATAGTCAACTCAATTGCTACATTGATTAGGTTATCAAAAGGTTCAATATGTAAGATATTTTATGGATTTATTAGTGATTTTGATATAGTGAAGACCAAAAGTTGTCACATCCTGACAGAAATTGATGCTTTGTGTCATATAGTATGAAGAGAATCAGCCTACATCAATAGCATGGATGCCACTAGCATGCTGGCGATGTGGTCCTGTATTCTTTTGATGTGTATTGGCATTAAAGGGATGGTTTGTCTAAAATATGAAAACTCTCTCATCATTTACTCACCTCATGCCATCCCAGATGTAAATGACTTTCTTTTTTCTCTTGAATGCAAATAAACTGTTTAGAAGTATATTTCAGCTCTGTTGATCCATTTAATGGAAGTAAATGGTGACCAGAGCTCTGGAGGTTCAAAAAGCACATCAAGGCAGCATAAAAGTAATGCATACGATTCCACTGGTTTATCCCATATCTTCAGAAGTGATACGATATGTGTGGATGAGAAACAGATCAATATTTAAGTCTTTTTTAACTATTAATCTCCTCTTTCACTTTCACATTCTTCGTGTATATCACCACCTACTGGTTGAGGCTGGAAAGATGGAGATTGAGCGTAAAAAAGGACTTAAATATGGATCTGTTTCTCACCAACACCTATTATATCGCTTCTGAAGATATTGATTAAACCACTGGATTACTTTTATGCTGTCATAACCCGCTTTTTGGGCCTTTAAAGTTCTGGTCACCATTCACTTGCATTGAATGAACTAACAGAGCTGAGATATTCTTCTAAAAATCTTCTATGTATTCTGCAGAAGAAAGAAAGTTATTCACATCTGGGATGGCATGAGGGTGAGTAAGTAATGAGAGAATATTCATTGTTGGGTGAACTATCACTTTAAACATATCTTTTAGAGAGCCCTTGTTCGTATCATACTCTATTTCATTAATCTATTTGCTTTTCTGACATACTATTGTTAAGGAAATAGATCCGACAAACTTTCTCTGATTTCAGCTTCAGAAGCAGCAGAATTTTCAATATGAGTTGGAGCAGACAGTTGATAAGACGTTTCATTGATTGTAACATAATCTACAATTGTAACATAAACTGCATGCCAATGATTTTTTTATCTGTCCCATTAGGATATTAGAAGTCCCAGGTTTGCCCATAAAAAGGAAGAGCAGAGTAAGCTGGAGATTTTGGAGACGCTGACCAAGCATGCCTTCCCCCTGTCCAATGACCTGGTATGTCAGTCTGTTTGTTATTTAGAAATCCTCAGAATCCTCCAGTCATTGTGATTGGCCACTGGACCTGTCAGTCATTCCTGATTCCTATGGTGCAGTTGGTTCATGGCCCTGCAAATCAATTTGTTTCTTTATCTCTCCAAGCCACTCTTTGCCTTCCAATACAAAGAAAAGTTTCCAGAGGATGGATGGAAGGTTTATGATCCAGTGGCAGAGTACAAGAGAATGGTGAGACATCGCTGAATTACAGTGAAGTTATCTGCCTGACATCATCAAATCAGCATAATTCTGCTTCATTTTATGTCCTTTTCTCATATTCTCTCACGTTCTGTTTCTCTCTGCAGGGTTTGCCGAATGAGAGCTGGACCATCAATAAGAGTAACATTAATTATGAAGTGTGTGACACCTATCCTGCTTTGTTTGTCACCCCAAAAAGTATTGAAGATGACGAGATCAAACGAGCGGCCTCTTTCAGAGCTAAACACCGCATACCGGTAGGTGAGAATGTGTGTGTTTGTGCCAACAGTTAAATTTACCTTACAAATCATGTTTTTCCAACTAATATTTGAAATGCAACCGACACCTTCTGCTCTATGGTTTGGCATCACTAACAACCTCACAATATGATTCACGTTGCAATACGTGCTGCTTCGATTCAATGCGTTACTATGCATCGCAATATTATAATTGGATCGTGATTGAAAATGCACAAGCCTGAACCAGAGAGCATCCACACGAGAGAGAGTGAATGTGCACAGTCAGGCTGTTTCAATCATTCTCACGAGGTTCGCTTTACTTTTGTTCAGTGTGGTATCTCATAGATGCGGCTCTGAACACACTGAGAAATGTCAGTGTCAGAGTTTGCCTTTTTTTTAATTGAACTGTAAACATTATGTGAATGCACACAAAAAATATTGATACAAAAACCAGTGCAATTTCATGAGAAAAAGAATCATGATATTTCAATATGTGGTTGAATCAGCAAAGCTGGATCCAGCTCAGTGTAAATGAGAGAGTGTAATTATTCATTTATTTTCATATAATGGTTTATTGTCAACAATTGCCTACTACAATATTTTTCATATCTTTGAATATCCAATATTGATGGTAAAGTACATGCACACCTGGACTCCTGCATCTCTTCTTCTCTCTCAGGTCCTTTCATGGATCCACCCAGAAACCCAGGCCACTATAGTGCGCTGTAGTCAGCCGATGGTGGGCCCGACAGACCGCCGGTGTAAGGAAGATGAGCACTACCTACAGACCATTATGGATGCCAATGCACAGTCCCATAAACTCACTATATTTGATGCTCGGCAGAATACTGTGGCTCATAATCACAAGGTAATAAAGGGAAGATATCCAGCCTCAATTGACAAAGATTTTTTTTCAAAGATTATTTGTTTGTAGTATCCAGTTGGGTTGAATTGAAAAATTTCAATGAATTTCAGAATATCTGAGCATTTGGTGTGTCCCTCTTTTGTTAATGGGACAGTTCACCCCAAAATTAAAAGGATCTCATCATTTACTCACCCTCATGCCATCCCATATGTGTATGCCTTGCTTTCTTCTCCGGAACACAAATAAAGATTTTCAGAAGAATGTTAGCAGATGTGTAAACGGTGAGCTCTGCACACATTGCTAGTTTTAAATTATTTTCATGTTATAATCCGGTGAAATTCGATGCACCCAGTTACACATTTGCTCTTTGAGGTAAACATGGCAAAGAAGTCAAAATTTTCAGGCTTTGGAGACATTAAAAGTCACTTACGTGCTCAAGCTGAAGCCTCTGACGGGCTTGCGAACCGGGGACTCAATTTGGATGACGTGGCTGGGGAAATTCAGCGTCAATTGTCCAACATGTTTGTCATGCTGACGAAAGTTATTACTGACTTGGAGGATCTCGCTGTAATACGCCGATCGATTACGGCGATGGAAACAAAATTCTTGTTGGTTTCAAGAGTGGCAGATGTTAAGAAATGGATCGATTATCTGGAGTCATCGGAAAGGAATTATCCGCTAATCCGCTTGCGACCAAAATAGACCTGGAAGGCATTTTGGACAAACTGGAAGATTTCTAAAATAGAAGCCGAAGGAACAACATATGGATTGTTGGAATTCCTGAGCATGAAGAAGGCAGAGATATGGTGAAATTCCTAGACAAGCTCTTCCGGAGTCTGATTGACATATAAGGCCATAAAATGGAAACTGAGCGATTTATGTGCATTTTTGAGCTTCACAGTTCTGGTCACCATTCACTTGCATTATGAGGACCTACAGAGCAGAGATATTCTACTAAAAATCTTCATTTTTGTTCTACAGAAGAAAGAAAGTCATACACATCTGGGATGGCATAAGGGTAAATATGAGAGTCATCAAGTAAATGATGAGATCATTTTTATTTTTGGGTGAACTGTCTCTTTAACAAAGGAATTAATGTGGTCAATGTCACAAATTAGCTTTTTTGATTAGTGACCTAGAAATAATGCAGTGATTTAAATACATATATTTATTTATTCTACATTTCTTTCTTTCAATTTTGTCAAAATCCCAAAAGTTTGTTGTTGTTGTTGTTGTTTTTTTGCCAGAATCCTCTAGTTGCAATGTGTACTTAGACTTTTAAACCCCGCTCTATCTCCTCGTTTTTTCCTCTCTCTCTCTCTGTCTGTCATACACACACACACACACATATTGGTGCAGCTATCCTTATGAGGACTCTCCATAGACATAATGATTTTTATACTGAAAAATAGATTCTATCCCCTAACCCTCACAAAAAAATTTGCATTTTCAAAAAACATTGTTTAGTATGTTTAAGGTCATAAAAGCCACAAATTTGTACTTTTAATCTTCTGCTGTTGCACTCTTCAGGCTAAAGATGGAGGTTATGAGAATGAGAATTTCTACCCCAACATGGAGCTGAATTTCCTGGAGATACCAAACATTCATGTTATGAGAGAGTCTCTGCGTAAGCTGAAGGAGGTGGTTTACCCCACCATTGATGAATACCACTGGCATTCAGCCATAGATGCCACTCACTGGCTGGAGTACATCAGGGTAAACAACACATCATTTTAAGTCCATGAATCATCTTTAGGCATTTCTGTCCTCACAGTCACCTCTAAGTAAACACTCAGTTTCTACATTAATCTATGATTTAGTGAAAGACTGATGTAACGACCAAGCAGATTAATCAAATGACGACACCACACTTTAAACACACATTATCCCTAACAGCTCAACGAATTAGTACAATATAAGTGTTAACTAGTCAGTAATATTAATACATATAAAGAAATGTTAGTATTAATTTGATATATGATCGTATTTGAGATAAAGTGGGCAAATAATATGAACTGTATGTCATTTGTCCCTTACCACTGTTAAAATTTGCCTTGATATCACTCTGACTTTTTCTAATAAATTGCATATTATGATCTTGTCTTTCCCATATATACTATAATGAGTCTATACTCATTATTTATTAATAGCACAGTTACTTCTAATACCAACATACAGTATGCCTCCTCTCCTCTACTGGTGGTCCACAACCCATTGTAGACAGCAGTGCCAAACATTTTTCTGACTGCTTTCCCTTTATTTATTGAAGGAGAAATATTGATGCAGTTTGAAGTAGCAATGAAGTCCCAATATCTTTGCAATACAGCCTCTGTGTTAGGAACCATTTGGAATTGAATGTGAAACAGTTTAGTCTTTACATGGTGACCTTTGACCCCAGCAGCTGTTCTGAAGGGATGTGGCTGTGGCTCTACTCATTCATTTAATTAATTCAGAATGTAAGAAGATTACATGTTTTAAAGGAACCATGCCCCCCCCACCCCCTCCCTTCCTCCCCCTCTCTCTCTCTCTCTCTCTCTCTCTCTGTAGCTTTTGCTAGCGGGTGCAGTACGGATTGCAGATAAGGTGGAGTCCAGTAAGAGCTCTGTGGTGGTGCACTGCAGTGACGGCTGGGACCGCACAGCTCAGCTCACCTCTCTATCCATGCTGATGCTGGACTCCTACTACAGAACTCTCAGGGGCTTCCAGGTGCTGCTGGAGAAGGAATGGATCAGCTTCGGGCACAAGTTTGCTGCGGTGAGGAACAAAGACTGTAGCTGTATCCCAAACAACACACTATACACTATGCACTCAGCCATGTAGTGTATGATTTTTTCAAAGTGTAGTATCGTTCCAAATGAAACTCTTAGCGGTTTTCTTTATTGCATTGAAGCATTTGCCATTTAACAGCTGATGGAAATTACGTTTCAAACACATGCAATGTGCAGTGGCAGAGCTACGGGGTCGCTGTGGTGAACCCCATTCGCCACCCCACAGGCAATTGGCGTTTTTGAGCACAAGACTTAACATGTACTGCCCGAAAATATCTGCGCCACCACAGACTGATCGCTGGACCCTGACAGGCCACCCCTGTGAAAAACAAAATGTGTAGCCGCTAGCCACCCTCAATTCAACACTTACATCTTAAAGTACGTACATATTCACACAGCGTGGTGTGATGGTAAAGCATTCAAACCACAATTGTAAGGTGCTGTATCCACTGAAGTTTTGCTAGCTGCTACATTATCTATTATTACAATTATTTTGTCAGACCAGCAGTGCAACCAGGTAACTCTGCCCCTTCAACTATGTAGAGCAAGCCACGAGTGCTGAGTGCATGAAGTGTCCAACATTCCACACCCCTTTTTGACAGTTGAAAAGGTGCATCATCCTTGTACTCATAGTACACTTCTTTTGCTGCATTTTTAGTGTTTAGATACTACTTGCACTACTCGCTCTACAAAATGGTGTAGAATAGTGCATAAGTGTGCAGTTTTGGATGCACCTTTTGAGACAGAGAATGGGAACTTGTGTATAGTTTGGGTAAAAACAAAAAGGTTCAGCCAGGTGCAGGGCTTGGATCAGACATTAAAACTGTGTCTATGTTAAAAGTGGGCAAAGTACTGGTTAAATACTGTAAAAAAAGAAAAAAAAATAATATCTTTGAATATCCAATATTGATGGTAATGTACAGCCAGTATAAATTGTCGAGTATTGTTTCGGTCACGGTAGTGCAAAACAGATATAGAACCGCTTACCCTATTTCTGCGTGTGGAATTGATTCCCCTTATTGTGCCGCCTACAACCATTGAGAGAGAAGCAGTCGAATTGAGGAATTATTAAATAATATCTGGATTAACTGCATTTGTACCTAGTAATCATATCAGGTCACTATTCAGTAAGTTTCCAGTCTGCCATGGAAGGCATATAAAATGTGAAATTGGGCCAAATATTTTATAATAGTGAGTTTTGCTTCAGAATCAAGCCAAATGCTTATTTTGTTCAACTAAAAATAGTGATAATGCTGAGAAGATAAAATTGTTTAGGTATTTTTTTTTTTTTCAAATGTATTTATTATTGCATTTGACATTGTTTGACATTTGTTTCAGTGTACATGACAATTGAAAAGAAAAATCATATAGCTGAAGTATATAGCTGTCAGACATTGTTTTAAGACAAAATGACTGTACATTTTTTCAGCAGTTAGTTTCAAGGGTTTTACTCTGTTAAAAAGAATATATTGTGAGATATATATATATATATATATATATATATATATATATATATATATATATATTATCAGCCAAAATCTTTTTTTGTTTGTTTATATTGTCCAACCCAAATCTGTGTTCATCCACTGGCAAACAGTTTAGTGATTTGAGAAAAAAACTTCATGTCAGAGAATATTTGGTCCTTAATTATGCAGAAATATTAGAGTATGTATATATTTAGTAACTCCCGTCTTTCTCTTTCACAGCGTGTTGGTCATGGAGACGAAAATCATGCGAACTCTGAGCGCTCCCCTCTATTTGTGCAGTTTATTGACTGTGTTTGGCAAATAATGAGACAGGTGAGCTGTCAGTGAATCTGAAGTTATCTTAGCAGTACATTTATTACCATAATGTCTACTTACTCAACAGATGTTATATTTATGACATCATTCAGTGTTCTCAGTTTATCCTTCAGTTCACTCATAAGTTGCATGTATTATATAGCAGTTCACCTAATTCTTACATGAATTCACATTGTAATGGTGAAGTATTGGGTGTCTCAATTTGACTTTTTATTGTCTTCTCAGTTCCCTACTGCCTTTGAATTTAATGAGCTCTTCCTCATCACCATCCTGGACCACCTGTACAGCTGCCTGTTTGGAACATTCCTTTACAACAGTGAACAGGAGAGAGTAGAAAAGGCATGCGCTATTGTTTCATTCTGAGGGGAAGACAAAAACCCCAGAGAGTTTTATTAATTCAATTATAATACTTTACAATAAAGTTCCATTTGTTAATATTAGGTAACATGAACTAACAATGAACAATACTTATTAATCTTAGTGAATGTTAATTTTGACATCTGCTAATTCATTTTTAAAATCAAAAGTTGTATTTGTAACAATAGTTAATGCACTATGAACTAACAAGGTCTATAAACATTTTCATTTTTATAAACTAACAAGAATAATAAATGCTGTAAAAAATATATGGTTAATTGTTTGCTCACGATACTTAATGCATTAACTAATGTTAACAAATGGAACCTTACTGTAGTGTTACAATTCAATTCTCATTCTTTCTTTCTTTCCTTCCTTCCTTCCTTTAGGAAGTGAACAGTAAGACAGTATCTTTGTGGTCCTACATCAATAGCCAGGCTGAGGACTTCACCAACCCCTTCTATGTGGACTATGAAAACCATGTGCTGTACCCCCTGGCCAGTATCAGGCATTTAGAGCTGTGGGTTGGATACTACGTACGCTGGAACCCCCGTATGAGACCACAGGTGCAACATGTTGTCAACACATTAGCAAAGATTAGCTGATTTAACAGGAACAGCGTCTATATTGTTGCTAAACCAACATTTCTATGTGGTTTTTGACATTAACATGTCAATCAAGCATGTAAACAACATGATGATGTGGCGTCTAGTTAAACCTGTGACTGAGCTTTTACACAATAGCTATGTTTCCATGCAAGTTTAGAATGAAATGTATGTGAATAACACGGCATTACCATCCCATGTGTTCAAAAGAACAAAATAATCACTTCAGCTCTTCAGCACAGTTTGTTTTCGACATATTAGCTCTGCAAACTCTTTGCAGGCTTTGGATTTTCAGGACACTGTTATTTCAGGATGACCAGAGCATCATTTCAGATTCAATGATTGGTCCACTGGTTTGAAATGTGTGTTGGCTTTTTTATAGATGCCTGTTCACCAGAACCTGAAGGAGCTGCTGTATTTGCGAGCGGAGCTTCAAAGGAAGGTAGAGGAGTTACAGAAAGAAGTATCTTCATCGCGCTCTATCTCCTCTTCTTCAGAGCACGCGTACTCTCCCTCACATGGTAGTACACCCCTACACACCAGTGTTTAAAAAAGCATGCGGAAACTCAGTCACAGATGAGAGAAATCATCCACAGCAGGTTGTGTAGAAATAATCTGTTGGTTACATTAAACTTATCTGTTTGTCATTTATACTCACTGGAAAATGCTTTAGGTTTGAATGTACAGAAGCCCAGCGTTTACTACACACTCAGGAGAAAGCTTGAATTCACTGCATGAACACCCAAAATGAAGTGAAAGATTTTGATCGGAGATTCAAAAATACATGTTGTGAAAAATAGCTCAGTATTTTAACTTAAATGTTTAATTTCCAATGTTTGACTTGTAAATATGCTCAAATTTAAATAATTTATTGGTATGTTGCTAAAGTAATTGTCTTTTTTAAACACATTTATAGTCCCAAAGAAATGTGTCCTTTTGCTATTGTTTTACTGTTTAATAGTGTCTATTTCTCCTCAGCATAGCCTGCCTCTGTGCCAATAACAGTACAACCTAGTCAAATTTCACCTTGGTTTTAGCTCTTTAATAAATTGTACAAAACATTTCTTGTTGAATTTGGATTGTGTTTCAGGTCTTTTAGGTTGGTAGAGTAAGGTAGGATAGTTATTTTAATATTATTTATATGGAGAATGGGTTCTTGATAGTGTTGAAGGCGGAGAAAACTACAGTTGTGATACTGCCGTTTTGGAACCACATATTTTATTTTTCTCTCTCAAGCACTTGTTATTGGGAAGGTAGAATCACGTGCATAAAATACCATTGAGTGCAGCCTGTAGTGTATGTACTGTTTATATGCACACTTTTCCCTGTACTACTGAAATGTATGTTTACATTATTGAACGTAAAATGGGGATATGATTATATTATATAATTGGTAAATTATATACAGTATATATATATACTGTATATACTTTACCAATTATGTAATATAATCATCTGATTTTACGTTCAATGTTGTAAACATTTTATATATATTATTGATAATATACAGTATTAATTGAAAGTTTCAGTTTTGTTTCCCACATTATATATTATGTTCCCTTCAATAGAAGCCTTTACCTTCATTTAAAGGTTGCCAACTTTTTGTACCTCCCCTTATTGTTATGTAATTGTGTAGTGTAGTGAACAATTCAGATCAGTGGAACAGCTCAGGGTCTGCACCTGCAGAATATGCCAATTATTGTTTCAAAAACCCCTTTTTACTTTTCAATATACACAAAATGTCAGACTGACATTCTTGACGAGAAATAAATGAATCAAAGTCTAGATTCACTGTTTATTTATTGGGTTTTTTATGGTGATCTGTTACTGCCAGGTATAACCAGTGAGTTACAAAGTGAAATTTGAGAACACATTTGAATACATTTAGAAATTATAAATTGAACATGTAGAAAAGGATTCCCAGTTTAAACATGTGATTGTGTGTCTTCGTTACATTCTGTATTTGAGTGCACAGGCACTAATGAAAGCAGTGAGATTTTATGCAGAGGGTCAATATCTCAGAGGTTCAGTTAAAGCCAAATTTCTATTTATGCCATAAACGACAAACCTAAGATTGTAACTACAACAATGACAGCATTACAATCTCATATGTGGAAGTAACATGATACATGAACTAAACTGGCAGTGCAAATCCAAAACACTTCAGAAAATGTATCGCCCAATAACACATTTCACAAGTTCATAAATAAACCCAGTGCACAAGAAAAACCTTTAATATCTACAGCTAAAATCCAAAACATGCATTTATGTACAGCTCTGCGTGTACACCCTTGTTTTGACAAAATTGCAACTACTGGCCCAACAATTCCAGAGAGCCCAAAGATCCTTACAAACACAACCTCCACTATATGAACTGTTGGTATACTACTAATATGGTCAATGGAAAGAATCAGGGAGGTTTTAACAGTCAGATCATGCAACATATTTGGGAGCAGTTCTAATAAATGTATTTTATTTGTATTTAGGAGTTGCTCAAGACACTTGCGAATTTACACATTTGTCTTTACAAAAACCTTTGTATTCCTTTCATGGTGAAGTCAGAGTTACACATTCATTGCTTTTCCCAATGGATTACTAGATCAACACCAAAGCCGAAGAACATGCAAAAAGGCAAAACCATCACCTACTTGTTTCATCTTTGGCGTTCTAATTTCTGACAAGTGTAGCACCAATAAAGCTACATTGTTCTTGTAGCCTATCAAACAAAATCATAAGAGTAAAAAAGAGTTACATTCAGCTAACATTCTGTTCGTTTTCACCATAGATGAGGTACAGAAGCCTTGTTAGGACACATTGTCATGTGTAGAGGTGGCCAACATTCAAACATTGTGCCATTATGTTTCAGACATTAGTATCATATACTTCTGTAACTATAGTTAATTTTGGGTATGTGAGAGAACATTATTTTGGATCTGTTTAAACTGTTGTCTTGTGTTAAAATGAAACTGACTGTTCCATCTGGTTTGCACACATTCAAATGAGCCCTTCAACGGATGCGAGTGTAAGTGTTTCCTTTTGTAGTTTAGTAGGGTAGCGTGTCTTCCCTAATGTTAGCGTGGTAAGGCATCGGAAGGAAAGCACCATTGGTAAGGGCTGGGGGGTAATAAAGGTGCACCTGAATTCACAGTGAAAAACAACAGCTACAGGAAAGTCTGGAGCATCAAGTGGGGGATAAAATGGCAAGGACTGAGCTGCTCCTTATTCTCTTGACAATTCTAGATGGTGACCTTCAAATCAGAAGAAATAAAGGGCCTGGTCTAGCTCAAAGGCCGTACACCCTTGCATCAAGGCAAGTGGAGTGGACAAATCATCCTTAACAGACAAGTGGGAATGCAGCCAGGGATTCGTTAAGGCAATAGCAAAACTAAACAGGGTGCAACAGGTCTACAAGGGTTCTAAAAAGTCTTGAAAGCTAAAGCTCAAACATGCTACAAACAATACAATACACACTATACTAGGACAAATACTCAAACATTTATGTAAATGTTCTGCTACAAGTGTAAATAGAGATACACTGATATGACGGTTTGATTTCAAACTTCAGAGCGGTACGCAATATACAAGCACATCAATCCCTTAAAATCCCAAAAAGGCAATCAATCAGATATACAGGAGTTACTACACTGCTTAATTATTGCACTAACATGAAAACACAACTTGAGTTATTTCCACCCGTGAGTTACTTCACGCTATTGTTTCTAGGCATTCTTATCACACTAAATCCACCTATCCCTTAAAGGAAGGATTTTCAATCACTGACATCCAGCTAATACACACAAAGACAGTCAACACGATTTCTTCATCAACAAAACCACACCTTCACAGTTTTACTGTTTATCATTGACTTCGTTTATCATTGTTTCCTTTTTATAGCAAATTAGAAGGTAAGCAGCTGTTGGTTAGTTTCTCTCTCTCTCTCTTTCTCACACACACACACACAAACACACACACACAAAAAGTAACTCCAGTAAAAAGTTTGCCAAGACGCACAATCTTTTCACATTGCTCTGTGAAAGCAAGGCAAATATATACAGATCATGTAACATTAAAAAAAAAAAAACCTTCCAAAATGTCAATAGTGTGAACATAAAACATAGGACAAATCCTTCAGAATCTTGTTTCAATTGCAAATTACATGTACTTTCATAAAGCATACATAAAGCCTTTCTTGGTAACAACAGTCTTTACCTATAAAAGAATATTTCTCTGATTATCCAATCAGCTGTTTCTGTAAACATTGGATTAACCAATCATCTGACTGTTCAGTAACAAATATGCATTTGTGCATAATAGGAATGACGAGCTAATTTGACACATTAGTTTTAGTAAGTAAACAAAAAGCCTTTAGAGCAGTATAGTGTGGGACTGATAGTATGGGGTCCCATACTAATTCTATAAAAAGAATTGTGTGTGATTTCTCAAATCGCTTTATTCGAGACCTTTAGACTCTTTAGACCATGCTAAAATAAATGTTTAAGTGTTTTCCATTTCATAGCAATTTTGTTGCAAACAGGCCTAGTAGCATTGCTGCACATGAATAGTTGAGGTAAAAAACACAAATTTTAAGCTTGATTTAAACAGTGACATTGGTGCTTCAAAAAAAAGATGTGCTTCAGTGGTATTCCAATGGGAGAACAAAGATTTAGCACTGCGCCCTCTTCAGCCTCGATGATTATGAGGTTACACAGCATTTTCCTCTGTCGGTGGCTCAGCATTTGGGGGCTGGAGAAGAGTTTGCTGAACTGGATGAAAATAACATTATAAGATTATCATTCAAAGCTTCTCATAATATATGGAAAGAAGTAATCAAGCCATAAAAACATAAAATGATCACTTGAGGACAAAATTAACAGGGGAATTCACACAATTGTGTCCAGTAATAGCGATGTTCACTGGTTCAAATAGTCCTAAAGTGCTTTTAAATAAACGGATTTGGTGTACTGTTCATAATGGAGGGGCTCGAGCACAGAACAGGGCTTGAGTGTTGAAATGCCACCCCAAGCACCTGATTCACTAAAGGAATTCTGCATAAAAGGCAACAGAGCAAACACGGCCTGAAAATCTGTCCTGTATGCAATTTGCATGCGCATTTCCAATCTTACTAGTTCTGAGCGCTATAGGCTGAAAGTGCACTTGACTAATGTATCGGCTCCAGCATGTTAACCTTGCCCTATGGCACGACCAGTAGCATGTTGCGTCAGCATCATGACATCTCTCATAGATATAGATCAGGTGGGGTTTATTCGGGGCCGCAGCTCTTCTGATAACATTAGGCTTTCATCAATATCGATTGATCTGACTCCAGTCGCTGCCATCTCATTTGATGCAGAAAAGGCATTTGACATGGTAGAATGGGATTATCTTTTTAAGATTTTGGAAATATAAGGGGTTGGGAATACTTTTATTGGATGGATTAAGTTACTTTTTAGACAACTGGTAGCGGCAGTAAAAATTATTATTATTTTACTCTGTATAGGGGCACCCGGCAGGGTTGCCCTCTTTCCCCATTATTGTTCTGTCTTGCCCTGGAAACATTAGCAGCCGCAATAAGGAGGAATATTTTTCAGGGGTGGTATAAGCTTTTGCTTTACGCAGATGACATTTTATAATCCGTCTGCGACTCCACTAGATCTATGCCTTGTCTCCACAGAATAATTAATTCCTTTTCTAAGTTCTCAGGATACAGAGTGAACTGGTCTAAATCCAAAGCTTTGGCTCTGACAGTGTACTGCCCATTAACGGCTTTTCAGCCGGACGCCTTCCAGTGGCCCAAACAGGGCATTAAGTATTTGGGCATTTTATTCCCAGCAAATATGTCTGATTTAGTCAGAGTCCTTTTTTTTTAATAAAAAGTTTTTCGAGTGATGTGGGCAGGTGGGCTTCATTACATTTATCGATGATTGGGAAGGTTAATGTTATAAAATTAATTGCATTCCAAAATTCAACTACCTGCTACAATCTCTCCCTATAGATGTCCCCCTCTCTGATTTCAAGCAATTTGATAGCATAGCAAAGACCTTCATTTGGAATGGTAAAAGTCCCAGATTACATTTCAATAAATTACATAGGCTGATTGACAAAGGTGGGCTAGGCCTACCCAAAATTTTGTTTTATTATCATGCATTCAGTCTCAGACATTTGGTTCATTGGTTGCTTCCACTTGAGAGAGCCCCTCCCTGGTTTTGTATTGAACAGGAAGATCTTGCCCCTATTTTGCCACCGCAAAGCCTTTCTATCAAACTACCCGGAGAGGTTAAGTTACACCACTTGGTATTGACAAAAGTGTCCAGTGTTTAATTTGGACATTTATTTAAATGTTGACTCAAGCATATGGCTGAACCCAAAGTTATGGATTAATAAATCCCCTTTCAGCTGGTCAGAGTGGATTGTGAGGGAGGTTATTACACATGGTGACCTATATGAGAGTGGAGTATTGAGATCCTTTGAAAATATGGTTCAACATTTTGGGATTCCCAGATCTCAATTCTTTAGGTATTTACAGCTGCACCACCTGCTCTGTATTGTTTTTGAGTGTAGCATACACCCCCCTAAAGCAGCAGATACTCTGGGAGTGGTGATTACTGCTTTTGGAAAAGTTCATGAGGCTTCAGTGTATTACTCACTGCTAATTCAGAGTCTGGGGGACAGAACTTCAACTTCTCTCAAGAGATTATGGGAGAAAGATTTAAACTTGGTATTGGAGGAGGGAGTGTGGGCTTGGATTCTAAAAAAAAACGTCAAGTCTACATCTAGAGATGCAAGGGTGCACCTTATGCAATTTAAAATTTTACATCGATTCTATTGGATGCCCTCTAAATTGTATAGGCTTAAAGACACACCTACCTACTGGCGATGCCAATCAGAAGATGGAGACAGAACCCAAGTTTTTTGTGGGTGTGTTAAGATCCAAGAGTTTTTGTTGAAGGTTCAGAGTTTCATATGTGATAATGTAGAACGGAGGAGGGCGAGGCCGGGCTGGAACAGTGCACGCCTAGTCCTCAATCAGCCTGATGGGGGAACGTGAGGGATAAAGGTGGCCGAGGACAACAGTTCAAGAGAGAGAGAATTACAGGCAGCTGTAATGTGTTTGCAGGCAGCTCCCCTGTATGTGTATGTGTGTGTCTTTTTATTTAATTAAATATTATTTATATTGTTAAGCCGGTTCTCGGCCGCCTTTATCCCTCGCGCACCACCATCAGGCTGATTGGGGACCGGGCGTGCTCTATTACAGACCGGCTCCACCCTCTACAGACGTTTTGGGCACTCAAATTTTGTTTTGCCCCAGACGCTGTATTCTGGGAGATGGAGCGGTCATAAATTTGGGGGACAAACACATAAAAATTGTGTCCTGACTAGTATTATGATTGGCAGGCAGATTATTTTAAGGGGATTGAAGTCAGATGGGGCTCCTTCATTCCCGGATTGGTATTCAGAGATGGGGAGGGTGGCAGTTTTGAGGCCTCAAGATGCATTTGAGAGGAAATGGGTATTTATTATTTAGTGTTTTTGGGGGACTCTCGGGGAGGGGCTGTGGAGAGAGAAATTTTGTTTTAATTATATATGATTATTATATTTACTTTTTTGTATTCTTTTCATCTACCGGTAGTAGTGCGATGTACAATGTTTTATACATAAATTGCAATCTATCACAAGCCTAAATTACATAGAAAGAAGGCGTGTTTGTGTGGAAATGAAACACATTGATTTCATTTAAATAATGATGCAGCAAGTTGCAGTGCTATTTCAGTGATGAATGCACCCGCATAAACTAGATTGCGGGTGGTTTTTGCAAATAAGACGCAGGTTTATGCACTGCAATACCATGTGCAAAAGTGTTGCAACTGTACAGTACATTTGCCCATAGTTTGTTTAGGAGTTTTACATCTTAAGAAATAGACAATACTTTTGACAAATGTTATATTTTTTAACTCAATAAATGTTTCAAAAGTACAGTGTATATTTTCCTAAGATGTTGCAAATGCAAACTGTGATTTGTTTTATTTTTTTTATATATATATATATTGTATTTTTATTGAAATGCACCTAAAAGCCTTGTCCTGAAATTTGATAAATAAATAAAAAATACATAAAGACACAAAAACATAAATAGGGGTCACTACCTTGTGGCTCCTGTGCTACTACAGCATCTGGAGCATCTGCCTTCACCATATCGGCATTCAGACTCTCTGTGTAAGATAAAACATGTGAGATGATTATGAAACAATGGAAAAATATAAGAGACGCGGTACTTTTAAGAATAAAACTAGTTGTTCTTACGCTGTATGCTGAAGCAAAACTTCTTCTTCTGGTACGAGATGTAGCTGCTCACTGCACCGACCAAAGTCATAGCAACAGCACTCACGATGCCAGCAATGGTACCAGTCTCAGCCATGGTGTCTACAATGAATATTTAGAAATGGGCTTCAATGAAATGTTTCATTGGTTTAAAAGAGAATGGGGATATGTAGTAGTGTGTTGGACTCCTTACAGCTAAATTGTTAGCTACTGTATTTCATACCATCATTATTTTCATCAGCAGGGTCCAATTCACTACCTCCAGTTGCTCGTCCACCTATAGAAATATGAACATTGAAATGACACCTGCATTATGCCAATCAGAATTTATGTCCCTCACATCATGTGAGAATGAATAAATTTTTTCAGTTAAGTTAAATTAAGAGTCACCTTTGCCTTTGTCTGGTTTGTAGGAGTTATCATTGCCCACATCCAAAAGGTCATTGTCTGTGAACTCACCACCTGAGAAGTTAGAAAAGGCCATTAGCCTACAATCAATAAAATAAGTGCACATGCATGTGTTAATATTGGGCCTACTAATCCTATTAGCTTTTGTGATCCCAAAGTAGGAGGAAAATCCCAGGATCCCAAAACTGTAAGAAACAGAATAGTGAGCTGCTGATAGGATCCAGACCAAAAACCACCATGGTGGATGATTAAACCCAGAGTCCATGCAGGGTTTGCTGTTAAGGTGCAAGAAATCAGGAGCCATGTTGGTCACTGGGTTAATACAAGCCCAATGCTGATCCAGACAGTCAATTAGATTTTGTTAATGGTGAGGTTTTGATTTAGGGGTGCAAAGGGGGATTCTTACAGCCAAGAAGATAAAGAGAGGAAGAGATTGGTAGAAGATACAGTATATCCCAAGCTACTTCACCCAAAATGAGGTGCTTATTTTCTTACCACCAGTTCCACCTCTGCTATTGGGTCTGCCGTCATCACGGCCTCCGCCTCCGATGCCTTTATCTGGCAGGGACAGGAGATGCTATCAAGCCTGGCTAGCTTGGGTTAATCTATGCTGACTTGCAATATTTTGAGTGACCCAGAGTGAAATTACCCTCTTTTTCTGTAATTAATGTTTATCAGCCAGACATCTTGTGAGATTTGAGATTTAATGGTAATTTAGAGAAATGGGATTGGATTATATGTAAAATAGCTATTGATTTTCAAATTATTTTGAGGCTCAAATACACTAAACAAATGTTAACCTAAATTTGGTAACATCTATATTTGCTGGTTTCATTCAAGACAATAATATTACATTTAAAACTGAACCAACCTGAATTCATTAGGTTACACCCAAAAAAAGAAAAAAAAACTAATTTTAAGTGTAGAAATAGCCCTTTAAGGTAACAACTGTGCCACTTTTTACAGAGTTGGAAACAGTAACCATCATAAACTGAACTTTATATCTTCTAAAAAAAAATACATTTGTTTGCTATACCCCAAAATCATACCTCAATACTTTTGTCTGTGAGATCAATTTATTGAATCTAAAGTGCAGTAAATTAAAAAGAAAAAACTATTTGGCTTACTGCTCTATGTACTGCTTACTGTTTCTTCTGTCCCTTTGTATTTCCTTTTATGTAAATCATAGCTTTAAGAGGGGAACTGAGAAAATATTTCCATTTCTCTTCAAAATGCTTAAATCTTATCTGATGAAACAGTTTATTTTAGCCTAAACCTTTCATCAACATGACACAACATAGGCTGGTACTATCTTTAGCACTATTTTAATCTTAGGCACATTAGCATGCAAACAAACCTGAGAGCTATCATTACATCGATGTTATCAAAGGTGGCTAACTGAATCAAATTTCTAGAGAAAGTTAAGAAAAATAAAGAAAGAAAAACACTTACCGCTTTTGCCAGAGTTTTTGCCATTTCCTCTGATGTCGTTGTCGGGGTCCAGGGCATCTTCAAGATTAAAGTCCTCCAAACCTATCAGGCAAAATAGGTCATCACTATACATAACAAATGAAACATGAACAGTGTTCACAGAAATGTTACTACAGCTAAGTGCCAATGAAATACACAGATGTTTCTGAGTAAGATAATGTGGTAGATGTTTTTAAACGAATTAACTGTTTATTTATTTATTCCTCCCCAATTTGGAATGCCCAATTCCCAATGTGCTCGAAGTCCTCCTGGTGGCGGTGTGACTCGCCTCAATCTGGGTGGCGGAGGACGAATCTCAATTGCCTCCGCGTCTGAGAACGTCAATCCGCGCATCTTATCACGTGGCTTGTTGAGCGCATTACCACGGAGACATGGCGTGTGTGGAGGTTTAACGCTATTCTCCGCGGTAACACGCTCAGCTCGCCACACACCCCACCGAAAGCAAAAACCACATTATAGCGACCACTAGGATGTTACCCCATGTGACTCTACCCTCCCTAGCAACCGGGCCAATTTGGTTGCTTAGGAGACCTGGCTGGAGTCACTCAGCACACCCTGGATTCAAACTCGCGACTCCACGGGTGGTAGTCAGCATCAATACTCACTGAGCTACACAGGCCCCCCCCCCAAATAAAATTGTTTTAACTCCTTTGTAATTTATGCAGTGAAGATGGAACACAAGACAAGACTTTGAATGATGACAAATACAAAGGATACCCATGTGGTTGTAATATGATTTGATAATGGGCACTCAGGAGCAACCATGGGAATGCTTGTGATGTGATTGGCTAAAAGTCTCTAACGCAGTGCCCAATTTTAGGCACATTGTAAAAACAAATACATTTTTGCGCCCGTATGTGCCATTGAGGCAATCCAACAACTTTTTGAGTCAACAATGTTTTTTAATTGGTCTTTGGGTTTCTGGGATTGGAGGGCTTCAATGTACAAAATCAGTCAATTATTTAGGGCAGTGGTTCTCAGCACAAGAAGTCAGAAGGGGGGTGCAATTTTTGATTGACTTCAAATAGGCTTTAGTATAAGAAGTCAGAAGGGGGGGTACAATTTTTTTTCAAGGTATAATTTTTGATTGACTTCAAATAGGCTTTAGTACTGAAGAACCAAGCAAATATACATGAGCCTAATGTGAACTGTAACATAATTAGAACATGTAACATCTATATGTTTCATCTCCTTTAGGAAATATTAATTAAGATCATTCACAATTGCCTTCTGTCTACATGATGTTAACAATAATATTGAATAATAAAAAATAAAAAAAACATTCCCTCTCCCTCTGCTTTTTCTTTTTGGAGCTTAGCCTGCCTAACTAGATCACCAGTGGGTTTTGAGTAAGCACCTCAAGACAGACAATGTTATTTCTTTATTTTTTATTTGTAAATGTAAAAGACAAAACAACATTTTAATAATGGAATATCAGTTGTAAAATTGGGTGCATTTCTTCTAAGAGGAACAAACAGAGAATGGCTTAGACCTTTTAACATGTTACATTCAAAGCATAATAAATGATGCAAAATGCTCTGATTACTAAAATGAATGGCCAGAATAGATAATAATTATCTTAAACCAAGTACTGTTATTTTTGGCCTTTTTTCCTGTTAATCACATTCAGCTTTGAATATACATCTTTATGACAACACATATGAACATAAAATGATGAACGGTTTCTACAGGGGAACTGACAGTACGGTACACACCAGGCTGGACTTTCCGAGAGGGAACAGATGTTTGGAGAGGTTTAGCGGTTGTTTGGGGCAACAGGCCCGGGCGAACGGTGGGCTCAAAGAAATCAGTGAATATCTCTTCTGTTAGTGGAGGTCAACATGTTAGTAAAAGGTTCACATATATACACAAATATATATATATATATAAACTCAGAGAGTGCTGGGTATCAAAACCTAGGACCAAGACTCGTTAGTGACCATCAATTAGTGTTCTTTTTCGACTATACCATTTACATTTTTTGTCAAATATAAATACTGTTTGGACTCTGACATGACTTTATTACCAACACCGTACAAATTCTTAGACATAACTATAATGTCTAGATAATTAATTTTATTGTGGCCTTCTATGCCATATAACATTTTTTTATAAGGTTGCATAGTACACCAGACCAAAACAAACCCTTTCCCTTCATTAAACACTTTCTATCGGTGAGATCCTATCCATCAAACTGGATGGTCCTTTCACTCTTCATTATGCATTGCAGAAAACCGGTACATTTTGGCACTCAGAAGCCTGCCCCCAGGGACTTATTCTAAGGGCATGAGGATTTTTGGTTCCCCATTTTAAGATCCCAATGGTTCCAGTGTTTATTTAAGGAGGTTAGAAGGGACATTTCCTATATGATCAACAATGGATGCATCTTTTACCTGTTTGTTTGGGCTTGGGCTTGGGCTTTATTGGGTTCTTGGTTGTGGTCTGCACAGGAAGCTTGGTGGGTTTCACTATTTAAAAAACAAAACAAGTTTTTTTTTTATATAAAATCAGTTAAATTAAATCAGTTTAATTTTCATGAATTGTTATTGAGTCATAAGAGACGATGAATGATCACATCATTCAATTATGAAAGGCCATTTAATGGCATTTGCTAATTACAGTGTTATTAATTAGCTACAAATCCATTATTATCCTCACCTTCTGCTCCTGCACCACCTGCTGGTTCCACTTTAGGTGCTGGGGTAGCTGTAGTATGAAAAGAATGTTAAATAAATTAATCTACAATATACATTCTTTCTGATGCAAAGACGTGACAGAGAGACAGACTCTCTGTCGTACTTACATGTGGGTAGTCCGACATCACCAAGCGCATCTGCCAAGTTAAAATCATCAGTGATGCCTGTACCACACACAACAAGATATGACACATAAATGTATTGTATGTATTTATGTAAATCATGCCTAAACACATACGGATATAAAAAAAAACTTTTAAACGTATATAAACATATGAAAATATGCATACTTCAAGCAGATCACTGCAATTTAATTATCTTATTTGATCATAAATGTAGCCATTATGAGGCACAATAATGCAAAACGTCATGTCAGATGATAGCAGTATGCTAATCCTGGTTCTGATGCCCAGCTTTACCAAAGACTCTTTATGATACAAATTCCACAGTTGTGCAGCTGCATTCCTGGATTTTAACAAAGACATAAAAATGACAGCTCAGCAATGCATTCATGAAGCACAAAGGGACAAAGAATCTTTTGTATTTATGTGCAAAACAATAAAGAAGTTTCTGTAAAGATTTTTTCCCCATGTCTCATTTTGACAAATAAAAAAAAGTGTTGGGAACACACTATAAAATAGACATTTAATGTATATTGCTATTTAGATTATTGTATTGCGCCAATTGATGAGATTAGTCTGTGCATTGCATTTTTCTCTTGGTTTTGTTTTGTAATAACAAGTGTTTATCTTGCTCAATGTCCAGCATTTATTTTTAGCCCTGGGCCACTGATAATGTAGTGCAACAAATCCATTCAGGTCAGTCTTGTCCTTCTTTATTTCTTTATCTGTCTATCCCTCTATGCCTTTCTTTTCCTATTTCATTACTAAGCAGCTCTGTTGTGCGGTTATATGTTGTCTCATTGCACACCCGCTTTACCAATGAGACTAAAAGCCACAGCTGCCCCTCAGGCAGCTGTGCCAAGGCCAGCTCAGCATTGGCCAGCCTGTTATACGATCAATATGTCATGTGACAGCACTCATTCTGTTACATGCTTTTCCCATTCACAACAAATGCCTGTGTTTTATACCATACCGTAGCTACAATTTTATTATTGGATTTAATTTTTAATTATGCATCTGTTATTCAGATGGTATGGCATTCATACATGACTGATACACAAATTGTAGTTACAATATACATTAACCAAAAACAGTGGTAACTATCCTCTCATGCATAAACAATGTGTTTTCAGGTAGGAGTGTGTTATCACAGATCTGATTACATATACATCAGAGGGTGTGGCTGAAAGGTTAAGGAGGAGGGAACTTCTGCCAGAACAGCAGCTTGGTCTTCACACTGGCTTTCTAAAATTGTCATTTCAATGGTGGCTTCGGATAAGGGGTCCTTTACTAAATAATGGGTGGGGTTGACATGTTCTGTGCTTTTAAACACTATTCAAATGAGTATTTCACAGCACATGATTTAATTTCTTTCAACAAGAAATGTCCTGGTGCATTAGCCTACCTGGTTTTTGCAAGCTTTGTCATACATTTGCCACTCATCTTTTTCATAGAGATACCCCCTGACATAAAACGATGGTATCTCCCTATCTTCCGCAGTATCCAAAAAATTCCAGACTCATATGCTGTACCTGGACGCATTATGCCTTCTTGTACGCATGCGCTCTGATTCCAACCTCCCTGATGTACCTGTTCTGTGGTCAGCCGAACTGGGGACTATTTTAAAATCACATTGTTCACGGTTTTCAGTTCAGACAGTGCATCAGTATTGTATTTTTTTTTCTGCCCAGAAATTAAATATGACTAGGCCTATATCAATTGATATATTATATATAATAATTATATTATATAATTATTGCTTGAAAATTAAGCATTAAAACGGATATTATATCAATGTGGGCACACAAAAAAAGTCAAATGTTAGAAATTATGGTACTTTATTCATATAGTCATGAATAAAGACTGCTGTTCAGTCATGAAATCACCTAAATCCCCTCACTTGTCTATATTTAAATATTTCTAACCAAAGGTATAGTAATAACTTAAATGAATACATCTCTGTGCAACAATACAACATAAAATATTTTACATTCATATTAGCGATACACTTGTTAATATCCCAGTGCCAAAGGTAATATTCTTATCATCATCAATATTCCTTATGCTCTTGTATATGGATGAATATCATCAAGATATCCGAGTAAGTGATCATGTGTTGAGTTTCAACATGCCCTGCAAAGGTTAGTGGCAATGGCAAGACCCAGGACAGATGATCGAGACATGTGTTCTTACATGTTACAACGCAACTCGAGCGTCTAATTCTTGTGTGCTGTGCTTTCAAACTTACCTTAAAAGAGGAAATTGTGGTTTTAAAAAAAAAATGCATTTTAGAAATGCTTAAATAAAGTGCCGGTCTTCCACACAAAAAAATGATGAAATAGGCATGGCACGGTTCAACAAAGAGAGGCGAAGCGCTTACCTTTCACTATCAGCAGAGAAAAGACTGCAAGAAGCGTCCATGTTGAAAGCTTCCCCATGTTAAAAGTCCGAATTGCTCTTATATTAAGAACTTATGTTAAATATTTGCAATGGAGGATATAATTGTGATTATTTGCCCTTGTGGCCTAGCAGGAATTGAAAAGGTCGTAGTGCCTCACTTTGCTCAGCAAAGGCTACGAGGCAAGCGAATAACAGTCCGCAAGCGTGTCTGCAGCAGTACGGAAGCCCTGAAACGCAAGGTGGGAAAAAAAATAACGGTGAAAAAAAAAAACTAAACAAAAAAATAGTTGTGTCTCAGTTCTATGGAAGCCGGTTTCCGCCACAGTAAAAAAAAAAAAAAAGTGATTTTGTAAGTCATAATAATGACTTACTATCTCATAATAATGACTTAGTATCTCATAATAATGAGAAACTATCTCATAATAATGACTTACTATCTCATAATAATGACTTAGTATCTCATAATAATGACTTACTATCTCATAATAATGAGAAACTATCTCATAATAATGACTTACTATCTCATAATAATGACTTAGTATCTCATAATAATGACTTACTATCTCATAATAATGAGAAACTATCTCATAATAATGACTTAGTATCTCATAATAATGACTTAGTATCTCATAATAATGACTTACTATCTCATAATAATTACTTAGTATCTCATAATAATGAGAAACTATCTCATAATAATGACTTAGTATCTCATAATAATGACTTACTATCTCATAATAATGACTTAGTATCTCATAATAATGACTTACTATCTCATAATAATGAGAAACTATCTCATAATAATGACTTAGTATCTCATAATAATGACTTACTATCTCATAATAATGACTTAGTATCTCATAATAATGAGAAACTATCTCATAATAATGACTTACTATCTCATATTAATGACTTAGTATCTCATAATAATGACTTACTATCTCATAATAATGAGAAACTATCTCATATTAATGACTTAATATCTCATAATAATGACTTAGTATCTCATAATAATGACTTACTATCTCATAATAATGACTTAGTATCTCATAATAATGAGAAACTATCTCATAATAATGACTTAGTATCTCATAATAATGACTTAGTATCTCATAATAATGAGAAACTTTCTCATAATAATGACTTGGTATCTCATAATAATGAGAAACATTCTCATAATAATGACTTAGTATCTCATAATAATGAGAAACAATCTCATAATAATGACTTAATTTTCTCATTATTGTGGAATAATTTGTGGTAAATATGACTTGTATGCGGTCAATTATCAGAATCATCGTTGCTGAAGTAGATGATATTGATGCTTACTGGTCTTGCTTAAACGGTGGGCCTCCATGGTGATCCATGGATTTCAGACACATAGAGGAATATTTCAGACGCGGCCTAACTAATCGTGAAATACTAAGTCTATTGCAAGAACAACACGGAGTAAATATTAGCAATCGCACATTTGAGCGACTTTTGAGCAAACAACACCTTTGGAGGAGAAAGAACAAGACTGATGAAGCTGAAGTGGCATCTTTCATTGAGCAACAACTGCAAACATCAGGGCAGTTGCACGGTTATAGGTGGATGCATCAGAAATGCTGGCTCAACGGAATTATCACCGACAGAGAGACCGTGCGGTTGATTTTACGGCTATTAGATGGCGATGGAGTTGATCTGAGGTCTAGGAATCGACTTCGCCGGCGAGTGTATTTCAGCCGTGGACCTAATTACGTGTGGCATATTGATGGATACGATAAATTAAAGCCATACGGCATTGGCATAAGCGGATGTATAGACGGGTTTTCTAGAAAAATAATGTGGCTCGAATCTTACAGAACAAACAATGATCCTCGGGTTATTGGTGGGTATTTTATGGCAGCTGTCATAGAGGCGGAGGGTTGCCCTGAAAGGGTGAGACTGGATCTCGGAACAGAGAACGTTCATGTCGCAGAGATGCAGAGATTTCTGCATGGAATGCATCCCGACTCGGCTTGTGTCATCTTTGGACCCAGCACTGGAAATCAACGAATTGAGAGATGGTGGCTCACGCTTAGAAGTCAGTGCATTCAATTTTGGATGAATCTATTTGATAATCTAAAAGAGGATGGCCATTATACTGACACATTTCTGGACAAATGTTTGATACAATTCTGTTTTCAAAACTTAATACAGGTAAGTCATTAGCACTTGTTAAATTTTTATTATTATTATTATTTTTTACGTCTATTAATAACAGTCTGTCCTACAGATCAGTCTTCTTATGTAATATGGCGCAAATAACATGACTAAAATATGAGTAATGTAAATAACTTTATTTTTTGATTACTTTAGATATAATTTTTTTGTGTGTGTGTTTTTATATAATCTAAAGAAACCAAACTAAGGGAGAAAATGCAACAGGTTCTTAAACAACTGCTCCAAATGAGCCAGGTGTGAAAACGAACTGTCTCTGTTAATTTCCAGTGGTGCAGAAATGCTACATTAACTGTTCCCTATCTGTCACTCACTCGACGTTGTGTCGATGTAGTGACACTAGGGATCCCTCTTGGGAGCCCCAAACTACTCTGATCTTTGATTTTTGAATTTGTACGCCACTCCCCCAGACATATAGGTATAAGAGGAGCTGACTCGCAACCACTCCTTCAAGTTTTGCGCTAAGGAGCCAAGACAGGGTCCCGGCCATTTCAGCCAGTCATTGAGATAACGGAGGAGGCGAACACCCACTTCCCTTAGCAAGGGCTGCCTCTGCGGCTTTTGTAAAGAGGTGAGGCAACAGGGACAGACTGAAGGGGAGGACATTGTACTGATACGACTGGCTCTCAAAAGCGAACTGCAGAAAGGGTCTGTGCCGAGGTAAAACTGAGACACGGAAGTATGCATCCTTCAAGTCTACCGTGGCGAACAAATCTTGATGCTGAACGCATGACAGAATGTGCCTCTGTGTCAGCATCTCAAACAGGAGTCTGTGCAGGGTCCGGCTCAGCACTCACAGGTCCAAGATTGGCCGCAACCCACCACCTTTCTTCAGCACAATGAAGTAGGGGCTGTAGAACCCCTTCTTCATCTCGGCTGGAGGGACAGGCTCTAATGATCTCGCCTTTCACTGAGGTGAAATGGATGCCGCTGAACGTGGGCGAGCACCGCGTGAACTAAATCGGATTGCAGTCCGAACCCAGGAACAAATCATCAAGCCACAAGGGCTCAGGGTGGAGGGTTCCACTCCAGCCCGACACTCGCGGCAGCCCAGGAAAGCGTGGCGGTCAGCTCCACGTTAGCCTCAGACTGGGCGACCACACCAGAAGGTGGGGAACCCAGTCAAGTCCTCAGCGTCTGACTGCGCCAACCCTGCGTCACCCTGCTCTCGAGCCCTGAAGTAGATATTAAACTCACCCTGAGGTTAGCTGCCTGTCTCATCCCAGAACTCGACCAGGGCAAATGAGCGTACTAGGGAATGGGAGGTCCATGGGGGATTACCCGGCGGAACCAGTCCCATTGAGGTCCCCCAATCGCCCCCTGTTTTAACCGACCCAGCCTCGCACCCATAGGTGGAAGAACCAGGGTGGGGAGCGGCTGGAGTGGCTTTCCTCCAGAAGGAGAGCTGCGATGGCAACGTTGCCATGGTCATGTTCTAGCAGTGAGAACACGAACATCCATGAACGCTGCCTCAACATGACTATGGCCCAGACACGTGAGACAGCGATTATGGACATCAGAGGTGGAGAGATAGAGACCGCATCCAGGAACCACACACAGATGGAAAGGCATCTTTAAAAAGACGCTCTCTGTCAATGCGCACTCTTTTAGAAGAAAATATACTCTTTTTTTTGGTAAGAATATATACTCTTCCAGCTGTCGAAGTGCCCAGGGACATACCCTGCACTAGTCGTGCACGAGAAGGAGAAAGCCGCTGAAATGCACCATATATCCAACAGCAAACGCTTCTCATGAGGTGAATTGAACGGCAATGGATCTTGCTGCTTAAAACTGCTCAGCTCCAAAGAACAAAATCTGAATGAGTGGTTGTGAGCCAGCTCCTTTCCACTTGCCAATTCCCATTGGCCCTTGAGAGCCCCAAACACCTCATTTCTGATCTTTGAGAAAAGGTGACCCCTAGTGTCACTACATCGACACAACATCTCATTCCCTCCATCAGGGAACAGTGTTCAGATCTAAATCTTTTTATTTCTGTAATTTTAGTCTGAATCTTTCTTTTGTTTATTGTAAAAACTTTGGACTACACTTTATTTATTGGCCCTCTCTGAATCAGGATACTTGATCCTCTCGATTGATTAGGGTACCCAGATGCAAGAACATAAATCAACACCAATGATCATGTCTGTTTTCACCCCTTTCCCTATCTTCAAAAATCATATAGAACCCTATAAAACAAATCAAATTGTTTGGCTCACTAAGGTCTTTTATAATTTCAGGGATACTTCAGTAAAGTAAGAACTAATGTATTGCCTCTGCCTGACAAACTATAATGTAATTATATTCATTTTAAAATGTACTATGATTACAAGTACTTTATTTTTGAAGTTTTATTGTATGCTCCAAAGTCCAAAGTAAATATTTGTAAGAGGTGCTGTGGTAGCATTAAGAATTATAAGTTACTGTATCACCCTCATCATGTACACATACCCTGTTATTCAAATTTTTAGGAGGAACTGGATCAAGTGTCATCATCGTGGAACAATCACAGAATACGACCAGTCCATAACTCTCGATCTCCAAATGGACGTCCAGCCATTATGCATGCAGTACCCCAGTTATATGGTGCAAGAAATTATCTGCACCCAGTAGGCCCAGAAGAGGTTGAAGTGTGTCTGGAGGAATGTGTGTTCAAAGACTACCCCTGTGACAAAGAAGTGTTTGATGCTTGTGTTCACCTCATTACAGAAAACAATCTGGATATGTCAAAAGATGTCTATTCAACTTTGGATATTTATATCAAACTAAGGGAGCTGATAAATATTGAGATAAATAATGCAGACTGAACTTCAAATTTGTGAAGACTATTACATTGCAATGGAACCTCATACGAAACCAAATATTATACTCAGTTTAGTGATACACATAATCTGTTACGGCTGAGAAACAATGCCTTAATTTGATTGCAATGTATAGCTTAAAGACATTCACACAGTTATCACTTTAATGATTCCAACCTTAATGTTTTATTTTTGTTGTGTAACTTTTATTGTATTGAAATTAAAACATTATGTAGGGCTACTACTGTATGAGAAAACAAATAAAACTAAAAGCAGCACATGCTTGATTTTTTGTATCCTGCATTAAAAAATGTTTAAACAGTACTGCTTTTGGAGTAATACTTTTGGTTCACTGCTGTTGGATCTTTCCATAGCAATTTATCCTTAAGATATCACATAAGCTGAGTAAGAAAATGCTCAGCTGTAGCCACAAACAGCTTAACAACTAACAGTAACATGTTTAACTGCATTGAGTAACATTACAGCAGGTTTGGCTATATTGCTGTTGGACAACATCACAACATAAGCAAATCTTGGCATTGCAGTATACCTTAAGACATCACATACACTTTAAGACACAAGTTCAGTTGCAACCTCAAACTCTAACTAGGAAGAGTTACTACTAACACTAATCTGTAAAACAAAGCATTGCAATATTTGAACATTCTAATATATCATATATTTAAAGGAATATTCCGGGTTCAATTCAAGTTAAGCTCAATCAACAGCATTGGTTGTATAATGTTGATTACCACATAAAATAATTTCAACTTCATTAAAATCCATTTAATTAAAAAAGCAAAAATCAAGCTTACAGCACACTTTCAATAGAAGTGAATGTGGTCAATTTTAGGAGGGTTTAAAGGCAGAAATGTGAAACATATCATTTTATAAAAGCATTTTAATTAATGTCTATGTTGAAACCTGTGTATTATTTGAGCTGTAAAGTTCGTAATATGGTATATTACCGTAATATGGTACTATATTTGGTAATCAACATTGTCACAAATGCTGTTGATTGGGCTTAACCTGTATTAAACCTTGAATATTCCCATCAATTTAAAGGTACATTTTATAACATGAACACTGAATATTAATCATAAATATCTTTTTCAAACCATTAATTTTTAACTTCTTTTAGCAATGCTGTGCATCCAGACAAAACGCCAGACACAGGAATCACAGACATTTAGAGGCAGTTCTCTTGTTTGCAACTACAATCATTATATAATGTCCATCACCCACACATTACACTCCAGGATTTTGTTAATCTCCGATCGGAAGTCAGGATAACTGTCATAGAAAAGCGACAGCTCCAAGACACAACCACAAGTGTGGGCAACAGGTCTTCTTTGGAAGCCTTGAATCTGTGAGAAGTCAATGGTGATAGTTTTTCCCACAAAAAGATCAGAACCAGTGCAGAACCTAAGAAAGCGAGACAGACCCTGCGTGTGAGATTCCCGAAGGTAAGTAGTTAAATACCTTTGAATTTCCCTCTGTTGGGCATTCATGTTGTCTGGAAAAGAAAGAGACCTCACAACTTTTCTTATGGTGGGCTCCAAGTTTTCATACACAGATGAAATATCTTCAAGATGGCTGATAGCTCTGGTAAGTATGTTTGCCCACTGCTCAATGACATAGGCGGGCTCTTGGATAAGCTTTTTGTGGGCAAGTTCTTGTAAGATTTCCTCTACATTGTTCTCAGTTGGTGATTTCCGACAGCTGTGGATGTCCAAAACCTCAAGTAATTCCTCTTTTTCAACAGTGTTGAAGTTGGTTCGCCATGCTTCAAATACTGCTTGTTCTGATTCAGGAACGTATTTCAGGAAATTCTCAATTAGATTGCTTTTCACACATCCAAAAGCAGCCTGTTCCAGGATTACTGGAGCAATTTTGACAGGAAGATACTTTTCCTTTTGCCATCCAAAGGCAATGATACGGCCTATGCTTTCCCAGTGCATTTGTCCAAAATCATGACGAAGGAAAGGCACCTTGAAAGAGCTACCCATAGTGCACTGTTCATAAAAATCATTCCAAAACTCAGAAAGACAATCTCTTACAACTCCTCCTTCATCGTGACCCCTCTCAAGTTTTCCATCTGGTCCAATAAGTTGAATTCGTACTTCATACCCTGACACACTTTCATCCAAAAAATGAGCAATGAGTTCTGGGAGTACATGACCACGGTGGACAACTAAGTTCCTCTTCATTTTCTCAATATGCGCAGTGCTTACAGGCGAGAGTGGCAATGTATCATCCAAACTTGTTTCATCCGCATTTAAAATGTCTCCAGTATAGATTGTGACAGTGTTGCTTTGTTCCAAAATATAATCATCTTGGTTGGAGGAATGTAGCTCTTCAGAAAAAAGGAAAGACACCTCTGGTTCTACATTGGTCCCAATGTATATCACATCTGTGTTACCTGTATTTTCAGATATTTCATCTCTCAATGTTGTTGGAGAACTGTTGAGTTCTTGTGTAGTCAAAGTAACTTCTGTTTCTTCTTGCATATGTGAGCCAGAACACTTTTTCTTTGTTGTAAGGTAGAACCTTAAAAGTGGCAACTTGGTTTCTGCATACAGTCTTCCAACTGTGGTGTCTTCATCCACAGACATTTCTTTGTAATCCTTTAAGTCAACCTCAAACTCAGTGATGTCTCCATGAGTGTTTGTCCCATCTCCAAAAAACAGCCTAACTCCAAGCTGAATCAAATCAGATTTTTTGGATTCTTTTGATACATCAACTTTTCGTGTGCCACCACCCCTTCTTGTTCTCACTTGTTTAAAGATTTCGTTTTTGGTATCATAATTCATCCATCCTAATTCTACCTTTCTTATACACTTCTGAGCATTTTTTGTGTCTTGTTGACCTGTGGCAGAATCATCACACTTCTGTTTTTTTGATATTTTTGATTTCAATCGTTCAAAAAGTTTAGACTTTCTATAACTGGGTTCATTTGCTTTCCGTCTGCAAAATCCCAAAATGGCCACTCGATCACCATATGATGGAAAGTATGTCTTCAGCTGTTCATCTGTCATTAGTTCGACAACACTGACATCAATCTAAAAAAGAAAGAAAGAAATGTAGGTTAAATATTTGACATTTTGAGTTTGCTTATCATTATACAATCAATCTACCGCATGAATAATTAAAAAAGTACATGAAATTTGTAGGTCTACTTAAAATTCTGTTTTTATATAAAATTATAAATACCATGTCAAACTGCCCATTAGTAACATAATCCTGGATTTAAACAGATGTTTTAGGATTTTAGGGTGTACAGCTATACGTTGCCATTGTTATGACTTTGTAAAATTGTATATAACTTTACACAGAAAAGGTTAGCAAGCAATCTGTCCCCTTGCAATGGCTATAGCATCCACCCAGAACATCCTAGAAATCAGCTACAACAGCCTAACAACTCAAAACAAAAAGATTAGAATAACCTAGCAACCAGCAGGAAGTAAAACACCATAGCAACGATTGGCAGTAGTCCAGAAATATCCTAGCAACCAGCCAGAACACCAAAGTGCCAAGTCAAGTCAAGTGGTTTTTATTGTCGTTCAACCATATACAGTTAGTACAGTACACAGCGAAACGAGACAACGTTCCTCCAGGACCTTGGTGCTACATAAAACAACATAGGACAAACCCAGAACCACATGAGACTACACAGACTAAATAACATACCTATATAAAGTGCACATGCAAACGTGTGCAAAAAGTACGGGACAGTACAATAAATTACTAACAATGAACAGGACAATAGGCACAGTGAAACACAGTACAGCACCGACCAGTACACAGTAGTGCAAAAAGATGACAGTTTCTAAAAATGCCAAATGTAAACATAACATACTATGAGATGGTGTTCTATGCACATAGCAGTTATTGAGGTAGCAGCCAGTTATAAAGTGACAATAATTAAAGTGCAACTCTGGACATGTGCAAAAGTTGGATGGTGTACAGGTGTGTGTGTGTGTGTGTCAGTCCAGTCTCTGAGTAATGAGGAGTCTGATGGCTTGGGGGAAGAAGCTGTTACACAGTCTGGTCGTGAGGGCCTGAATGCTTCGGTATCTCTTGACAGACGGCAGGAGTGTGAAGAGTTTGTGTGAGGGGTGTGTGCGGTCATCCACAATGCTGGTGGCTTTGCGGATGCAGTGTTTTTTGTAAATGTCTTTGATGCAGGGAAGAGAGACCCCGATGATCTTCTCAGCTGTCCTCACAACCCGGTATCACGCCGAGGCGTGAAATAGACACGCCGGTCCACTCGCGGATGCGTGTCTATTTCACGCTTTGCCTCCTCCAGGCGTGTACATGACACGCGCGCGTCTACGTAGAATACCGTCAGGGGGCGATCGTTTCCTCGACGCCAACAACTGTCCGCGCACCAAAGAGGAAGCGATACATCGCGTTCTCCAGTTCCGGTTAGCAGGATATATATTTTTGTACATAAATACACTTTTTAAATAAATATATATATATATATATATATATATATATATATATATATATATATATATATATATATATATATATATATATTTATGTATTTATTTACATCAGCACAAGATACTCGACAGCCCACACACACACACACACACACACATATAACAACGTTAGGCTACAGCAACGTTAGGATTTCTTCATGAAAGCAGCACTGTAATGAACCTTTATTTGTCACATATGGTCACAAGTGAAAGTAACCGGCGAAATTGGCCGGCATCCCGCCCGCACGAACGTGCAACGCGACGACAACGGTATCGCTTCCTCTTTGGTGCGCGGAGAGTTGTTGGCGTCGAGGAAACGATCGCCCCCTGACGGTATTCTACGTAGACGCGCGCGTGTCATGTACACGCCTGGAGCAGGCAAAGCGTGACACCGACACGCATCCGCGAGTGGACCGGCGTGTCTATTTCACGCCTCGGCGTGATATCGGGTTGGTCCTCACTATCCTCTGCAGGGCTTTGCGGTCCGAAACGGTGCAAGTCCCAAACCAGGCAGTGATGCAGCTGCTCAGGATGCTCTCAATAGTCCCTCTATAGAACGTAGTGAGGATGGGGGGGTGGGAGGTGTGCTTTCCTCAGACTTCGAAGAAAGTAGAGACACTGCTGGGCTTTCTTGGTAATAGAGCTGGTGTTGAGGGACCAGGTGAGGTTCTCCGCCAGGTGAACACCAAGGAATTTGGTGCTCTTGACGATCTCCACAGAGGAGCTGTCGATGTTCAGCGGAGAGCGGTTACTTTGTGCTCTCCTAAAGTCAACCCCCATCTATTTTGTTTTGTCCACATTCAGAGACAGGTTGTTGGCTCTACACCAGTCCATTAGAGATGGAGGGTGGTGGCGATGGCGTCGCAACTATAAACTACCCAAAAGACCCTCCCAATGCCAAGCGAACCAGCCAGCCAAAGGGTTTAAAAGGGGAGGGGGATATGAAAAATATTCTGTTTAATGGTTTTTATGATACTTTTAAATAATTTTTTGAGCTTGACACTAACAAACATGACTAACGCACAGTATTGGATTTGGATCGGGCTCGTCCGATACCCGATCGATCTAAAAGCTTCAGTATCGGAGCCGATACCGAACCAGGTATCGGATCAGTGCATCCCTAGTCTTCACCACAAATCACTGGTGAGGAAATTAGCAAGAATTTAACTAATATATGAAGTAACTTGGTATGGGATAGTTTTTCCCTATTATTTATAGCCTTGTGGACAGCTTTTTAAAGAAAGAAGAGTAAATGTATTTCCACTCAATGTTGATGGCTTCAAAAAGTTGATTGAGTTGTTGAAAAATGTTTCCTGGTTAGTTTGAGTTTAATGTGAGACCAAATATTCTCCATAGGGTTCAAATCTGGGGTTAGAGGGTTATATAGGGTTAAAGTATTTAATGACAGCAATTGCATTTTAACATATTCTAGAAAGAGTCTTGTTTCCTGAGGCTGACAGTGTTTTTGGGTGAAAAATGGATCTACTCTGCCTTTACAGTCTTGTAAACTTAAGAATAGCAAGTTTCCCTGATGCAGACCAGTAATTCTTTTTCTGACAGCAACCCCTGCATGATATTTAGCTCTTTTTGTAGCAGATTTTCTCACTCCTTTACCTTGGGACTCAACACTGCATATTGTAGATCACTCCCAGCTCTATCACTCCTGCTTCCATTTATGAGCTTGTTATTAAGCATGTGGCAGACCACCAACTAATGATAAATCTTTTAAGAAAAAAAAAACATCCCAGAAGACATTTTTGAAAAATGTTATCAAGGTTTTACATTTGCATAAAGTAAGAATACATAAGTGAAGTTCCCCATTTCCAGCATTTTCCCCAAACAGTTAATGAGCAAATGGTGGCACAGAAGGTCTCAGGAGTGCACATGTTTAATTCTTGCTAATATTCCTCACTTAATGTTTGACATTTTGGGCTTGGCCCATTTTTTTGTGCTCAGGAGCGTACAGTGCCAGCCAATACATTTAGTTGTAACGGCAAGATTTTAGTGAGAAAAGCAGTTTCATTGTTGCCCACAGCTGGCAAAGGCACAAATGAAAATCAAGTTTTTCCTAGTCGAATATTTAAAGCTGAACGAGTACTCGATTAATCAATTACTTGTGCAACATGTTGTAATACTACCACCGTCAGTGCAAGAATGGATTTGACGGCTTATATCTGAGTTTGGAGCTAAAATGTTCATCTCTAACAAAATACTTTTAAACTTTTATGAAAATTATCTGTGTTAATCTGTATCTGTTTCACCTTTTCATGTTCCAGTGTCTCTATGGTTTCCTCAGGGACATTCCTCTGTCTCAAGAATCCCTTTAGATCTTCCATCCTGTAGACAAACATATGTCAATTATGACATTTAAGCCATCACCTAAATAACAATAATATCAAGTATTTTATTTAAATAACATCCAAAAGCACCCCAGAGTAACTTTATTTTAAACATGTAATGTAAATCCACATGTAATTTGTGGATGGCATCTTGTTAAAACAGTGCATGTATAAATGTTAGGTTCATTTTTCCAATATGTATTGCTTGTCACATTGTTTTATTATTCATTTATATATTACATTGTAACAGTATAAGGATGGGCAAGGAGGAGGCGAGAACTGGCTGAACAGTCAACGTAAAATTTTATGATATAAATTCAGGCAGAGTAGTGAGGAGAGGGAAAGGGCAGGCGAGTGGGAGAGAGAGAGAGTGTGTGAGAGAGAGAGAGTGAGAGAGAGAATCTTGCTCGCCAGTTCCCGGATATACTGTCGCCTGGTCCTCAACCGCTCCTCCCCTGGTGGATGAAACCGCTCCTCCCTTCTTGGCTGACGGCAGTCAGATCCTCCGGCTATCGGCTGCTGCCAGGCAAACATCGCGGCTGCTGCCAGGCAAACATCGCGGCTGCTTCCTTGGCGGATGGCAGTGGCGAGGACTCCACGACAGCGTATCCCTCCTCCCTCCCGCATTTCGGTACCACTTTAATTGTAAAAGGACGGGCAAGGAGGAGGCGGGAATCGGCTAAACATTCAATGTTAAATGTAATTATATAAATTAATTTAAAACAACGTAAAACATAAACGAACAGACACAAATGCAGTGCGTGGGTCTCTCTCTCTAACTGGCATCTTGGGCCACCCTTCATCTTTCTCTACCCTGCCATGCACCCTCACGGCCGGCCACACCATCCTCCTTGTCACACACACAAATACCTAGGAAAAACTCCCAAAAATAAGCTTTGTGCAACAGAGGAAATAATATTCTGAGTAAATTGCAGTTAGTTTGACACCTCTAGGCCAAGCGGTCTTGGAGTTTAATGTGTATGAACCCGAATATCCAACGAATGTCAAGCGTAGAACTAACTTTCCCACAGTGTGCAAGCGCACATCCACAGTTAACACGATCCCCAGTTGATTCATAACAGCGCAAACACACCGGTACACACGCAGGTCTGAACGCTTTCTTTCCCGCGCTCATACGCACGCACTCACACACACGTTACTCCAACAAGCCTCCGTTAGTAGTTCACACCCTGAATCCCTGGCGTAAGAAAACGTAGTTACTCAAAAGAGCGTTTTAGGAATTAAAACCTGAAAATGTCTTGAGGTGTAACAACTGTAAGTCATTATTGTATTTTTTTTTTTTAAATAATGCGCAACTCGCTTGCGGCGCGTCAGCTCCGAGTGGTTGAAACCGATTCGCGAGTCAACACACTTACCCAGCATTTACATCGCGCTAAACGGTTTGACATTTAAACTTTCTCATACGCCACAGAAAAAGACAGCACATAATCGGAGAGTAAACCAGCTTTGCTAATTTTAGCGACCATTTTTCAGACGGAATGCGACCATTGCATCGCAGTTTGGCACTCTCTTGTTAACTTGCTTTTCACGCATCCGGCATATTTAAGATGAAGTAAATGTTTGTTGAAAAACACAATGTGCTGCGGTTTAACATACAATTGTTGTTAATTGCACACCTCTTCAGCGGTTGCTATAAAACTATACTTACTTTCAAAAGAGTTGTGCTGTTGTCATTTGCGTGATCCTTCTCAATCTGCAACGCACAAGTCTGACTGAGCACATTGCGCATGCGCACAGTAAGTCATTATTATGAGAAAGTTTCTCATTATTATGAGATACTAAGTCATTATTATGAGATAGTTTCTCATAATTATGAGATACTAAGTCATTATTATGAGATACTAAGTCATTATTATGAGATAGTTTCTCATTATTACGAGATACTAAGTCATTATTATGAGATACAAAGTCATTATTATGAGATAGTTTCTCGTAATTATGAGATAGTAAGTCATTATTATGAGATAGTTTCTCATTATTATGAGATAGTAAGTCATTATTATGAGATAGTTTCTCATTATTACGAGATAGTAAGTCATTAATATGAGATACTAAGTCATTATTATGAGATACTAAGTCATTATTATGAGATACTAAGTCATTATTATGAGATACTGTCATTAATATGAGATAGTTTCTCATTATTATGAGATAGTAAGTCATTATTATGAGATACTAAGTCATTATTATGAGATAGTAAGTCATTATTATGAGATACTAAGTCATTATTACGAGGTAGTAAGTCATTATTATGAGATAGTAAGTCATTATTATGAGATAGTTTCTCATTATTATGAGATAGTTTCTCATTATTATGAGATACTAAGTCATTATTATGAGATAGTAAGTCATTATTATGAGATAGTTTCTCATTATTATGAGATAGTAAGTCATTATTATGAGATACTAAGTCATTATTATGAGATAGTAAGTCATTATTATGAGAAAGTTTCTCATTATTATGAGATAGTAAGTCATTATTATGAGATAGTAAGTCATTATTATGAGATACTAAGTCATTATTACGAGATAGTAAGTCATTATTATGAGATAGTAAGTCATTATTATGAGATACTAAGTCATTATTATGAGATACTAAGTCATTATTATGAGATAGTTTCTCATTATTATGAGATAGTAAGTCATTATTATGAGATAGTAAGTCATTATTATGAGATAGTAAGTCATTATTATGAGATAGTTTCTCATTATTATGAGATACTAAGTCATTATTATGAGATAGTAAGTCATTATTATGAGATAGTTTCTCATTATTATGAGATAGTAAGTCATTATTATGAGACAGTAAGTCATTATTATGAGATAGTTTCTCATTATTATGAGATAGTAAGTCATTATTATGAGATAGTAAGTCATTATTATGAGATAGTTTCTCATTATTATGAGATACTAAGTCATTATTATGAGATAGTAAGTCATTATTATGAGATACTAAGTCATTATTATGAGATACTAAGTCATTATTATGAGATAGTTTCTCATTATTATGAGATAGTAAGTCATTATTATGAGATAGTAAGTCATTATTATGAGATAGTAAGTCATTATTATGAGATAGTTTCTCATTATTATGAGATAGTTTCTCATTATTATGAGATAGTTTCTCATTATTATGAGATACTAAGTCATTATTATGAGATAGTAAGTCATTATTATGAGATACTAAATCATTATTATGAGATAGTTTCTCATTATTATGAGATAGTAAGTCATTATTATGAGATACTAAGTCATTATTATGAGATAGTAAGTCATTATTATGAGATAGTAAGTCATTATTATGAGATAGTTTCTCATTATTATGAGATACTAAGTCATTATTATGAGATAGTAAGTCATTATTATGACTTACAAAATCACTTTTTTTTTTTTTACTGTGGCGGAAACCGGCTTCCATGCAGTTCCTTCCTGAGCCAAAGTCTTAGATTTTTTTTTCTTAAAAAAAATGTTTTCTCTCTCTTCAAAAATATTTTTTCTCTCTCTTCAAAAAAATTAATGCGGTACCAACCTTGGCCACCAGGTGCCACTATCAGTAAACATCTAATGCTTTTAATGCTTTCTCTGTTGCTATATGTCATGTGCAAACTTTCATGGTGAAATTGAATTATAATCATATATTTTAATATAACACGTTGTCTATGCTTTGAACTTGCTGTCTTCTGCAGACGTAAAGAGTTCCAGATGAAGAATGTCAAATAAATATCCAAATATTGTTGGTCTGTCTAAACATGAGCTAGACAGTAATGCCAATGTAAAATGCTCATCCCAAACAAATTGGTGAGGTGTGAGGAATCACCTTATAGTATCACTCCCTGGGTTTCACCAGGGGGAAGATTTTTATTAAAATATATATTTGATAAAATTATGGTTTAATTTTACATTTAATGGTTTTAATTATTAGTAGTTTAGCAACTTGATTCATTCTCGAGTTTTAGGGGTTCATGGTAATGTTAATGCATGAGCCAGTGGACTAAACGCACATTCAACCGGAAGACTGCAATGGAGATATAACCGGAGATACTTTCAGAGATTGAAAGAGACTTTTATGAACCTATGTTTTTAAATATAATTGTATCACATTAGCACATTTTCCACCCAGTTTATCAAAATTAAATGTTTAAGGTGAAATATTGAAGAGAAAGCATTAAAAGCATAAGATCACATGTTTACTGATAGTGGCACCTGTTGATACCGCATTCATTTTTTGAAGAGAGAAAAAACAATTTTTGAAGAGAAAAAAACTTATTGAACAGAAAAAAATGTTTGAAGAGAAGAAAAAAAATTTTGAAGAGAGAAAAAAAGGCTCAGGAAGGAACTGAGACACATTTTTTTCCACCGTTTTTTTTCCTTCCACCTTGCGGTTCAGGGCTTCCATACAGTGGGAATGCGGGAGCTCGATATCGGATCACGTTGCTTTAGGGTGGTTTCTTCTGCTCAGCTCTGCTTTGCACGCCGAAATTATAATCTCTTTATAAACAGGGCAGGCTACTCGTTTTAGCTCCAAATAATATATTTTTCTGTTTATATGTTTAATTCAGTGGATACACCGGAAAATCCTAAACTGGTAGCAGTTTTTGGAACACGGTCGCTGGTCCAAGCTCGGAGACCAACTTAGACCAGCTACCAGTTTTTCATACCAGCTGGTTTTTGGAACATGGTACTGGTCGACTAGATTTATGCTTGTGCCACAATTCTGCCCGCACAAAATGAAATTTTGAGCGCATAAAATTGTCATTGCATGTTCAAAAATATCATCTTGCACCCACAGAAATGTTGTGCTCTCAAAATATAATTTTGTGTGCGCAGAATTGTGTAGAGTTGGGTATAAGGTGAAAGCGAAATCTAAGAATTCTGAGCAAATTCACATTGAAATAAAATTTATTTAAGCACAACATTTTCGTTTGCTTTGCAAGAAGATGCATTGATTTACAAAACTGAGTTCAAGCAGGTGCAAAATTACTTTTTGTGCGCTCAGAATATCATTTTGCACGTATAGAAAAGTGTTTGTGCGCTCAAAATATCGTTTTGCACGTATAGAAAAGTGTTTGTGCGCTCAAAATATCGTTTTGCACGTATAGAAAAGTGTTTGTGCGCTCAGAATATCGTTTTGCACGTATAGAAAAGTGTTTGTGCGCTCAAAATATCGTTTTGCACGTATAGAAAAGTGTTTGTGCGCTCAAAATATCGTTTTGCACGTATAGAAAAGTGTTTGTGCGCTCAAAATATCGTTTTGCGTGTGCAGAAAATTTTTGTTGCGCTCAGAATATCTTGCGCATGCCGAACATCATATTTGCATGTTCAAAAATATCATCTTGAGCATGCAAAATAAGCTTAGACCAGTTTGGACCAGCTACCATGTTCCAAAGCACAGCTACCATCTTAAGCAGTTAGTACTAGACAAGTTTGAAATAGCATGTGGTTAATCATAAATTACAAGTATTGTGGATTAATTATAGGTGAATGTCTCTTGGATAAAAATCCAACGCTTTCAAGAAGGACTTTGTAACAAAATACGCGCCTCTTAGCAACGTGAATGTGTTTATAACAGGCAGACTATTCAAGGAGATAAGATGACCTCATCTCTTTGCATTTTGCTATTCACTGAATACCTGAATTGGGATAATTGGGTGTCTCTGAATAATTAAGTGCCATGCTGGATTGACCCCCATTAAATATTTAAATGTGTGGTGCTTTACCACATGGATCTCTGGAACATTGCCTATACCAGTTCAAAAGGGGCTTGGTTATATATTCAAAGAATATATTTTTTAAGATTATATCTGTGTTGAAATGATCAGTGTACTTGTGCACATAATTAGGGCCCGAGCACTGAAAGTGCGAAGCCAAATTGTTCTTCTAATGATTCTTATTATTATTACGCTAATTTTCAAGGTTTTCAGTACTTTTTGGGGTGCATAACATTTGTGACAACTCTTGAAAGTTTGCTCACACATCAGAGTCGCTGGCCATTAGGGCGTGGCAGAGTTACAGGTGGGGGTGCAGGAGGGGCTCTTCGGTGCCACCTAGAACATGGGCATGTTCGGGGGGCTGTCTACCACATCTCTTTTGAGGTACAGTTACCAAACATTGTACACATAAAGATCTCATCAAGCCAGACAACTTTCACGCTGACAAGCATAGGCTCTGCCAAAAAGGAAGTTGGCATTTTGGATTGTTTGAAAAAGGCATACTGAGGAATTTGAAATACTCCTCCCAGGGATTTAATGGTACAGGGACCAAATTGACGATGTCTTTGCAAAGGGATTTTTTATACATCGAACGGTGTTGCCATGGCATAGCGACAAAATAACGTCAAAAAATTGGATAAGGAAAAGTCGCATATCTTCTGCGTGCTGAAAATTAAAAACATAAAAATTGAGTCCAATATTTGTCCATGCGGGATGATCGCTTTGATGTGACTAATGTGGGTCACGGTCGTAGCGCCACCAATTGGCGGAAGGAAGTGTGTCACTTTTAACGGACATGTTCGCCTGAATTGCTTAAAAAAATACAGATTAATATCAAGGCATTGCACATTTTAATTATGAAAGGTTTCTTGATATCTTAAATACTGTTGGCATGGCAACACATTAAATGTCATGATTCCTTTTTGTGCATATTCACATGTTTTGAGGTATTTGGCATAATTGAATTTAAAGTTTAATGTTAATAAACATATTTATTAGATTTTAGATAAATATAATATAGTAAAAATATCAACTGAAATGTAAAAATACAAGAAACCCCATGTTGAATGCACTGTCTATTAATTCTCTGAGTGGCAATTTCAAGAAATGTCCAATAGAGGGCATCCAAGCTCCATTGTGGAATGATTCCCAACAGTTCTGAGTCTGAGCCCAGAATGGGCGGCGACCACTGATCTATATATACAGGTTCTGGTCATATAATTAGAATATCATCAAAAAGTTGATTTATTTCAGTAATTCCATTAAAAAAGTGAAACTTGTATTGTGCTGGACTTTAAATGTTGGTTTAAACAAGGACTTTTATTTTGATACTTATTTGAGTTTTCCTTAGTTTTCTCATGGCTTCCTGTTTAAAAGAGGAAGTAGGGCATGTTTCTTTTGTGCTTGTTGTGCAAGGTGCTCCATGTGGTTGCAGACTATCTTGACTATCAAAGCCCTTTGCAATGCAATATCTGTAAGTGACTGTTTGATTTTGTTTTGTGAGCACTATGTGTATTTTTATTGTTGTGCTATGTAATGTAGCATTTAAATCAGTATGTTTGTTACTTTTTTCTACTCAAGTTTACAAAGTATTAATGCTGTTTACAACTGTGTTGTTGTTGGTTATCTGTCTTGTGTGTTTGAGTGTGCCTATTTTGATGATTTATCTAATTTGTGAAATTCATGCTTGTGTATTTTCTCTTCTTTGTAGTTTCACACTTTTCATGATTAAACTACATAAATTGCACCTTCGTGGAGTTTATTGTGGAAGTGTTTAGCGACTGGATAGCTGGATTAATTGAAACAGTGAGGCCATTGACAGTGAAAAGATAAGCAGCGAATTGGAAAGATGGATGGATTGCCTGTCTAACAACTGCATCTATCAGAGAGATAAAAGAATATCTCTGTTTGTAAGCCTGCATAAAGATCATGTCTTCAAGAGAATCTAAATCATCACTGCGCTATGGCATGCACAAAGAACGTGATGATGCTTGCTCAAGTTCTCAATTTTCTACCTTATCAAGAAGTTCTACGGCCAGTTTAGCCGTTACGAAAGCTCGTGCAAGAGCAGAGGCAGCCAAAGCAAGAGCGGCTCATGTAAAGGAAGAAATTGAGATTAAAGTGGAACAAGCCGGACTTCAAGCAATGCTAGAGGCATTACAGGAAGAGAAAGAGAGAGATGCGGCTATAGCAGAAGCAGAGATTCTAGCAGCAGCCTTCACAGAAGTAGATCATGTATCAGCATCAGAGTTTTCCAAAGAGATTAGTTTCCAACGTACTGCGGACTATGCAAGACAGCAAGCTTCTAGCCGTAATTTTCAATGCAGTCCTGAGTGTATGTCAGGTATGTCAGACACTTACAGCCTGGCTAAATACATTGCACGCAGTCAGTTGGTAACTTCTGGACTGAATTCTTTTGATGATAAACCTGTGAATTATTGGGCTTGGCGATCATCTTTTAAAAGTACCATTGCAGACCTTGACCTTAAGCCAGAAGAAGAGATGGATTTGCTCATCAAATATCTCGGAAGAGAATCATCTGAACATGTACGAAGAATAAAATCAGTTAATATTAGGCACCCCTTTGATGGTCTACAAATGGCTTGGGAGAGACTAGAGGAAATGTATGGTTCAGCAGAGACAATTGAGAGGGCTCTCTTCTCCAAATTGGAAAGCTTCCCTAAAATATCAGGTAAAGATCTCTATAGGCTGCGTGATCTTGGAGACTTGCTTGCAGAGCTAGAGGCAGCCAAGCTGGATGGCTATCTTCCTGGGTTGTCTTACCTTGACACTGCCCATGGTGTGAGCCCAATTGTAGGAAAACTTCCTTATGGTATCCAAGAAAAGTGGATATCGTATGGATCGAAGTACAAGAGAGAACATTATGTGGCCTTCCCACCATTTTCTGTGTTTGCTGATTTTATTCGTTCAGAAGCTAAAACAAGAACAGATCCCAGCTTTGCCATTTTTCCTTCAGTGCCGCTACAAGAAAAAAGAGAAAGATTAGATAAATTCAGGCAAGCTTCTTTAGTTGTTCATAAAACCCAAGTTAACATGTCTGAAACAAGAGATGCTATAGACAGGATACAGATTGTTGATCCTCAACGATATTGTCTCATTCATGATAAGCCTCATCCACTAATAAGATGCAGAGGCATTAGAGCAAAAAGTCTGGAGGATCGCAAACAGTTTCTTAAAGAACATTCAGTATGCTTTAGGTGCTGCTCTTCTGTAGATCACATGGCAAAAAACTGCAAGGCTGAAATCCATTGCACTGAATGTGATAGTGATCGTCATGTGTCAGCTCTACATCCTGGTCCAGCACCTTGGAGGGAAACCATCTCGCCTGTTTTAGAAGATGGTGGGGAGGAAGATGAATTAACCAACCAAGAGGTAACCTCAAAGTGTACTGAAGTGTGTGGAGCTGGAAAGAGTGCCAGAGCATGTTCCAAGATTTGTTTTGTCTATCCTGTCGGTAACAAAACCGAATCCAGAAGAATGTATGCAATTCTTGATGAACAGAGCAACCGCTCATTAGCAAGATCAGAATTCTTTGAAGAATTTCAAATCAAAGGATCTTCTTTTCCATATTCACTTAAGACATGTGCTGGATTAAAAGAGACAACAGGAAGGAGAGCAAGTGGCTACATTGTGGAATCATTGGATAAGAGTGTAAGCCTTTGTTTGCCTACACTGCTAGAGTGCAATCAGATTCCTAACATTCGTTCAGAAATTCCTACCCCAGAGGCAGCACGTCATTTCAGTCACCTGAGGGGTATTGCTCATGAAATACCGTCCCTAGACCCAGATGCTAACATCCTTCTCCTTCTTGGTAGGGACCTCATTAGGGTCCACAAGGTCCGTCAACAGATTGATGGTCCACCCAATGCTTCATTTGCTCAAAAGTTAGATCTTGGATGGGTAGTTATAGGAGACGTATGTCTTGGAGGTGCTCATCGACCTGCTCATGTAGATGTTTTTAAGACCTCCATACTTGAAAGTGGTCGCCCCAGTTTACTCTGGCCTTGTGAAAGTCAGTTCCATGTAAAAGAGCAGTATGGCACAAAATTTCAGTTTCAAGATCATCTTGCATCAAAAAGTGTAAATGCTTTAGCAACATGTGCAAGTGAGAAGCTAGGCCAATCAATCTTTGTTCGTACATCCAGAGATCACAAGCTTGCACTGTCAGTGGATGATGATAGGTTTCTATGCATAATGGACAAAGAGTTCTACCAAGATGAATCAAATAGCTGGGTGGCTCCTTTGCCATTTCAGGTTCCCAGAAGAAGGCTTCCAAATAACAGAAAGTATGCTTACAGCCGTCTTTCCTCACTTCGTCATACTTTGGATAAACGTCCTCAAATGAAAGCTCATTTTCTTGAGTTTATGGAGATCATGTTCTCTAAAGGACACGCAGAAATTGCTCCTCCACTTAAGGAAAATCAAGAATGCTGGTATCTGCCGTTGTTTGGTGTTTATCATCCGAAGAAGCCAAGCAAGATCCGTGTGGTCTTTGATTCTAGTGCACCTTATGATGGAGTCTCATTGAATGATATCCTGCTTAAGGGGCCAGATCTCAATAATACCCTCCTGGGAGTGTTGCTAAGATTTCGTAAGGAGCCAGTGGCGATCACCGCTGACATTCAGCATATGTTCCACTGTTTTTTAGTCAGAAAGGATCACAGAGATTTCTTGCGCTTTCTCTGGTATCAAGACAATGACCCTGGTAAAGAAATAGTGGAATACAGAATGTGTGTACATGTGTTTGGCAATCGTCCTTCTCCTGCTGTTGCCATATATGGTTTGCATAGAGTGGCCAAGGAGGAAGAAAAGAACTTTGACAGTGAAGTTAAAGAGTTTGTTGAACATGATTTCTATGTTGATGATGCTCTGAAATCCTTCCCGAATGAAATCGCAGCAATTAGTGCTCTGAAGCAAACTCAAGACATGCTTGCAGTAGCAAACCTTAGGCTACACAAAATAATCTCCAATCGACCTGCAGTGATTGAGGCTTTTCATTTTGAAGAACGGGCTGTGGATATCAAGGATGTTGACCTCTTCTTTGAAGATACTCAAGTCCAGCGTAGCCTAGGAGTGTCATGGAATTTAGCATCAGACACATTTACTTTCCAAGCTATTGACGATAAGAAGCCATTCACCCGGCGAGGTGTACTGTCAACTGTAAACAGTTTATATGATCCTTATGGTTTCATTGCTCCTGTTACCATTAAAAGCAAGCTTTTGCTTCGGGAACTCTCAAAGCAGACTGAAGATTGGGATTCTCCATTACCTGATGACTTAAAGCCAGAATGGATCAAATGGAGGAATTCCTTACAAAACCTGCAAGATTTAAAGATACAACGAACTTACTCATCTTTTCCTACTTCAGAGGTTCAGACAAGGGAATTGTGTATATTTGCAGATGCATCCGTGAAAGCTGTTGCAGCTGTAGCTTATCTGCGATCTACATCTCAAAATGGCCAAGCAGATACTGGTTTTGTGTTTGGAAAGACAAAGTTGGCACCACAGCCAGATCTGACTGTTCCAAGGTTAGAACTTTGTGCAGCAGTTCTGGCAGTTGAGATCGCAGACATGGTTGTAGAAGAAATAGGCTTGCAGTTCAATAGTATCCAGTTCTACACAGATAGTAAAGTTGTTCTTGGATATATTTATAATCGAACAAAACGCTTTTATGTGTATGTGCACAATAGAATTCAACGAATTCTTCAGTCATCTACTCCTAGTCAATGGAGTTATGTTCCATCAGATGCCAATCCTGCAGATCATGGGTCTAGATCTGTATTAGCTGATTATCTCAGTAGTACAACTTGGCTTACAGGGCCAGATTTCTTTCGGAACACTCCATCCTTAAATGCCTTGCTTCATGAGAACTATGACCTTGTTGATCTTGAAGTAGATCCAGAAATTCGACCACAAGTGATTTCATGTTTAACTGCAGTGCCTACTCAGTTCTTGACTCCTGAGCGTTTTGAACGCTTCTCCAGCTTGAATAAGCTAATCAGAGCGATTGCTCATTTAAGCCACATCTCCCAATCATTCTCCCATTTAACGAAAGAGCCAAGATGTAGTGGATGGCATCTTTGTAGTAACAGTCTCACAAATGAGGAGTTGGAAAAAGCTAGGATTGTTATCCTAAAGAGCGTTCAAAATGTAGCCTTTCCTGAAGAGCTAACTGCTATAAAAACAGGATGTAATCTCTCACCTAAAAGTAGTATACGGAAACTTCATCCCATTTTGGATGACAAAGGTCTTCTGCGTGTTGGAGGCCGTATTGCTCAGGCAGGTCTTGAGATGGAAGAATCCAATCCTGTGATTATGCCTGGTAAACATCACGTAGCCACCTTGCTTGTTCGACATTACCATCAAGCAGTCAAACATCAAGGAAGGCATTTTACTGAGGGAGCAATACGAGCAGCAGGGTATTGGCTGATGAGTGCCAAAAGATGCATTGGAAGTCTACTTAACAAGTGTGTGACATGTAGAAAGCTTCGCCATCCTACAGAGCTCCAATTGATGGCAGATTTGCCAGCAGAAAGACTTCAAGTGGCTCCACCTTTTACATATGTGGGAGTTGATGTATTTGGACCATGGCAGGTTGTTTCTCGCCGCACCAGAGGAGGCTGCTCCAATTCCAAAAGATGGGCAATCATTTTCTCATGTATGTGCACAAGAGCAGTGCACATTGAAGTTGTAGAGACATTGAGCTCAAGCGGATTCATTAATGCTCTGAGACGTTTTTTTGCAATAAGGGGACCCGCTAAGCAGATACGCTCTGATTGTGGCACAAACTTTATTGGAGCAGTGCAGGAGCTTAAGATGAATAAAGAAACTTCAGGCTCTGATCTTCAGAAGTATCTACAAGAACATGCTTGTACATGGATATTTAATGCTCCCCATGCGTCACATATGGGAGGTGCTTGGGAAAGGATGGTGGGTATAGCCCGGCGTATTCTTGATTGTATGTTGCTTGAAGGAAAGTCCCTGCATCTCACACACGACGTTCTGGTAACCCTCATGGCTGAAGTGTCTGCTATCATTAATGCACGCCCTCTCGTGCCAGTATCTTCAGATCCTGAATTTCCTTTAATACTCACTCCTGCTATTCTGTTGACCCAGAAGACCTGTTCGATCCCTCCGCCATTTGGTGAGTTTACAGATAAAGATCTTTTCAAGGCTGAGTGGAAAAGAGTTCAAAATCTTGCAGAAACATTTTGGACAAGATGGCGCCGTGAGTATCTTGCCACTCTACAGAGTAGGCAGAAGTGGCAAGACAAGAAGCCTTGTCTCAAGGAAGGAGACATTGTGTTGATGAAGGATAGCCAAGTCAAGAGAAATCAGTGGCCTATGGCTATCATTGCAAAAACACTGCCTAGTAAAGATGGTCTTGTGAGGAAAGTGGAGTTGAAATTGATTAGAGAAGGTGTGCAGAAAAATTTTATTCGCCCTATATCAGAGGTGGTTCTGCTTTACTCCCTCTAAAATATTAGGAGTAAAAAAAAGCTAAAGTGAGGTATTTACATACCCCAGGTGGGGAGTGTGCTGGACTTTAAATGTTGGTTTAAACAAGGACTTTTATTTTGATACTTATTTGAGTTTTCCTTAGTTTTCTCATGGCTTCCTGTTTAAAAGAGGAAGTAGGCCATGTTTCTTTTGTGCTTGTTGTGCAAGGTGCTCCATGTGGTTGCAGACTATCTTGACTATCAAAGCCCTTTGCAATGCAATATCTGTAAGTGACTGTTTGATTTTGTTTTGTGAGCACTGTGTATTTTTATTGTTGTGCTATGTAATGTAGCATTTAAATCAGTATGTTTGTTACTTTTTTCTACTCAAGTTTACAAAGTATTAATGCTGTTTACAACTGTGTTGTTGTTGGTTATCTGTCTTGTGTGTTTGAGTGTGCCTATTTTGATGATTTATCTAATTTGTGAAATTCATGCTTGTGTATTTTCTCTTCTTTGTAGTTTCACACTTTTCATGATTAAACTACATAAATTGCACCTTCGTGGAGTTTATTGTGGAAGTGTTTAGCGACTGGATAGCTGGATTAATTGAAACAGTGAGGCCATTGACAGTGTGTACATTCATTCCACACAGACTGATATATTTCAAGTGTTCATTCCTTTTAATTTTGATGATTATAACTGACAACTAATGTAAACCCCAAAATCAGTATCTCAGAAAATTAGAATATTGTGAAAAGGTTCAATATTGAAGCCACCTGGTGCCACACTCTAATCAGCTAATTAACTCAAAACACCTGCAAAGGCCTTTAAATGGTCTCTCAGTATAGTTCTGTAGGCTACACAATCATGGGGAAGACTGCTGACTTGACAGCTGTCCAAAAGATGACCATTGACATCTTGCACAAGGAGGGCAAGACACAAAAGGTCATTGCTAAAGAGGCTGGCTGTTCACAGAGCTCTGTGTCCAAGCACATTAATAGAGAGGCGAAGGGAAGAAAAAGATGTGGTAGAAAAAAGTGTACAAGCAATAGGGATAACCGCACCCTGGAGAGGATTGTGAAACAAAACCCATTCAAAAATGTGGGGCAGATTCACAAAGAGTGGACTGCAGCTGGAGTCAGTGCTTCAAGAACCACCACACACAGATGTATGCAAGACATGGGTTTCAGCTGTCGCATTCCTTGTGTCAAGCCACTCTTGAACAAGACACAGCGTCAGAAGCATCTCGCCTCGGCTAAAGACAAAAGGGACTGGACTGCTGCTGAGTGGTCCAAAGTTATGTTCTCTGATGAAAGTAAATTTTGCATTTCCTTGCAAAAGGCACAGAATCCATGTTGCTTGAAGTCCAGTGTAAAGTTTCCACAGTCAGTGATGGTTTGGGGTGCCATGTCATCTGCTGGTGTTGGTCCACTGTGTTTTCTGAGGTCCAAGGTCAACGCAGCCGTCTACCGGGACGTTTTAGAGCACTTCATGCTTCCTGCTGCTGACCAATTTTATAGAGATGCAGAATTCATTTTCCAACAGGACTTGGCACCTGCACACAGTGCCAAAGCTACCAGTACCTGGTTTAAGGACCATGGTATCCCTGTTCTTAATTGGCCAGCAAACTCGCCTGACCTTAACCCTATAGAAAATCTATGGGGTATTGTGAAGAGGAAGATGCGATACGCCAGACCCAACAATGCAGAAGAGCTGAAGGCCACTATCAGAGCAACCTGGGCTCTCATAACACCTGAGCAGTGCCACAGACTGATCGACTCCATGCCACGCCGCATTGCTGCAGTAATTCAGGCAAAAGGAGCCCCAACTAAGTATTGAGTGCTGTACATGCTCATACTTTTCATGTTCATACTTTTCAGTTGGCCAACATTTCTAAAAATCCTTTTTTTGTATTGGTCTTAAGTAATATTCTAATTTTCTGAGATACTGAATTTGGGATTTTCATTAGTTGTCAGTTTTAATCATCACAATTAAATGAAATAAACATTTAAAATATATCAGTCTGTGTGTAATGAATGAATATAATATACAAGTTTCACTTTTTGAATGGAATTACTGAAATAAATCAACTTTTTGCTGATATTTTATATGACCAGCACCTGTATATATAACAGTGGCGGGGACTGAGTTCACGAGTTGGTTGAGGTCTTTTGCAGTCGAATCCATTCAAAAAATGCAAACCATGTGTCCCCACTCAATATATACATCAACTGAGGTGCGGATGCAATCTTTGTTAATTAAAACATATAGTTTTATATGGACGGATTAGAACCTTTAACCTTTTCCAGCCGGACCGTTCACAATTGGGAACAATTATTCCCATGGTTCCTGTCTCGGTGTCTTCGCTGTCTAATCACAGCTTTTATTTCTGAAACTTGGCAGATACTCATGACAATATAAGCTAAAGGCACATGGTTGGTTTCAATAAATGCAACCGGATGGAGAATCTCATGTGCGCGTGCGCATCTCCTTTCCTCCTAGTCTGCCTGTCAGACTCGTCAACTTGCGTCACACGCACACGCACGCAGCGGACAAACGTCAGAGAGAAGTGAGGCGAGGGTGTCTGACATGAGTGTGTGTGTGAGTTAAAGCAGTGTTTCTCAACGGGTTTATTCGGACTGGGTCGCGGACAGCAGGGAAAGAGCAATCCTTTTCATTGGATATTTCAGTTAACCTGCATTGGGTCCTAACGCGTCTCCACAAGCGTTTAACATGCTCATTGTTGCCAGATAAGAGATAAAACACCCTCAGTTTGAGATTTATACTTGCGCAAATTGGAAATATTCCGCCTAATGTAATACTTATTTTGCAATATTCTGCTCATGGAAAAGTGTTATACGGCCACTCTGTGTCCATTCTTGAGGCTGCTTGTGATGTTTGGTGCTAATTTTGCAGGTAAAACTTCTCAGTGATTAGATTTAATTAAATATTTATATTTATAAAAGTAGATGTCGGCATCATTGATGCACGGAGGGGTAATACATAAAAGTAACTGTTTTGAAATAATCTAAAGGTAGAATCTATTAGACCTCATTTTATATCAAGCAGGCAGTTGCAGTTAAAGTATCAAGATGTTTCAGCTAGTATTTATTTTTCATAAATACATTAATTTATTATTATTATTACTATTATTTAAGACTAGCACACTGACCTAACCATGATAATGAGGAGCCTTCTGTGTAATATGTGTATAAATATGTAATATTAGGTAACAAACAGGATAATAATGGGCTCATATATGTAAATATGTTCTTCAATTTGGAGAGAAAACTTCCTGCAGATTTTGACATCAACAACAAAAATAATGCAACTTGATGCATGTCCTTGTACTGGAAAACCATGAACAAAACTATGCAACATAAAAGGAAATGCAACCCAGGATACATTAAATACAGGTTATGTTTAATCTATGGCAGGTCGATGATGTCCGATGTAAAATCTGTCCTGAAGCAAATCCAGTTGAGAAGCACTGAGTTAAAGGTACAGACAGGAGCAGTATATGTTAACTGTTAATAATCATAGGACATTACTTCAAAAGCTCACACAGCTGACGTTATTTTTCATTCAGTAGTTAATTTAACATATAAACTAACATGCTTTAGTTATATAACATGTTATACATGCTATTTTTATCATGTTTATAATTTGATTTATTATTATAATTCTGTATATAAAGCTATAGCTTTCCTATTTTTCTATTATTCTATATATTTTTTCTATTTATTTTATTTTCAAAAGGGAGACTTTTTTTACACATACTTAAATAAAATAAATGGTTTCAAGTTTCAATTATAATAAAGTGTTTTCTCAAAAATAAATAAATAAAATAACCCTTCTGTTTTCAACGATAATTCAAATTGTGTAATACCGTATACCGTGATACCGTGAAACCGTGATATTTTCGAGACGGTTATCATACCGTGAAAATCTCATACCGTTGCAACCCTACTTTGAAATACAGATCTCAAACACTGTAAACCTGCAGCGAGTGACAGCAGTCATTGTAATGGGAGAGTTTGTCACGCTGTTCAATTTCTGTGTACAGTTTATTTAAAAAAAACTGTTTTGTTTTGTCATGTTAATAAGTAGGGCAATGTGAATTTGATTTGTAAAAAATATCAATAAAATAATTCAGTTTAACTGTTCTAAGTGTGTTTTTGAGGTGTATCCAACATAAAGATTATGGCATGAAGAGCACATTTCAGGAATCACCCTCATTGTTATCAAGTCTGCTCTAATAAGACCCATTTGCCACGCAGCCGGTATTGGTAGATTTAACATTTAACATTCAACACGATCACGAATCGCACAATCTCTGAAAGCAAATGACTGTTTTTAATTTCCAAAGTGCAACGACTGACGCCAAAAATGATCTAATGATCTTACGTGAACAAGATCACCATTGAAGATCTAACGGGATTAATGGTCCCCGTCTCTCCATGAAAGACTGAACAGAGTAACTTGGTTGATTTAAATCGACTGTTAATTAGTTTTAATATTGAATATGCCATATTATTTACTGTACATGAACTAATAATTTAAGCAGTAATTTAGCAATAATTACATTTATTCCATACCATAGATATCCATTTAAAATATAGATATTTTTTTTATATATGCCTTAGCTCAACAAACATTATTACAATATAAAATACAATACAATTTAATGCTTAAAAGAAACTGGAGCGCAGCTCATATCCACCATTGAAATCTGCTACTCCGAAGAACCACACGGTTGCTTACTTTGTGACGTCACAGTAATTTAATATTATAATGGACATTAATAATCGCGATTACAATATCAAAGGCAATAATTGACAATTATTATTTTTGCTAAAATCGTGCAAAGATAACCCACTCATATTAATATTTGACATTTATAATAGACAAAATAAATTGTATGACAAAAACAGACCACATGCCAACATTAGCGCAACAATCAAACCCCGAGCTCCCACCCAGAACCAAACAAACAGAAAAAAGAAAAACATGTGCATTAACCTTGCAACAGCTCCATTCGGCGTCAAATCCTGTAAACTCAAAGAGTCCATGTATGCCTACGAGAGCCCATGCGACAACTTTGTCATCGGCTTGCTCAAGTCCAGTGCTTCTGCACAAATTTTGTAAGGCAAAACTACATAGCAGAAAATACTTTGTAAAACAAACCCCAGCCAATAGGCAGAATAAACACAAATAACATGTAGATTCATTCACAGAACTGAAGGTGTGTTCCTCCACAAAACAAATTCCAACCGATATAAAGCGTTCAGTTTCCTCGGACAGACAAACAAGTGTTCAGTGAGCCATTTGTTTATGAGTGCACCAGATGACATAATCATTCCAATCTGCAAAAATATACTCCACAAAACAAACTCCAGCCATCAGGAGGCATAAGCACAAGGAACGAACAGATTCATCCACAACTGTCCCGAAGCAGTGTTATTCCACAAATCAAACTCCAACCGCTAGGCGGAACCATCATAAAAAGAAACAAAACATGCATCCCGGTTCCTCGGATGGTCATGAGTCAAATTCCCTTGGAGGCTGCATAAAAAAAATACCATGAATTACTCAGTCCGTCAACTTTATAAAAGACATCCTTTTTGTGGGCATGTAGATATTTGGCGGCCATCCCCAGCATCCACTCTCAATCTGGCCGGGAACCCCAGTGCAAAAGCGATCCAGCCGAAAATAGCACCCAGCTTCCTCAGACCCTCGAGTGTATGTACAGTGAGTCAATCCACTAACGTGAGAAACACTAAATGGCTTACTCACTCCAATGTTTTTAGGAAGGACATTGCTTTCTTGGGACATGTAAATACACTGCGGCCATCCTTATTCTATTCTCACTTTGGATGGAAACATCAGTGCAAAAGCAATCTTCCATTGAAGCAAGAGTTTCTTACACTCCTTGAATCAATCGGGTTTCTCTCTTGTCAAATTCGAAAAGTCCGGGAACAAGGAAATATTATGATTCTTCCAAGAAAGTTTCCTTTGCTCCTTGCCTTGCGCAACAAGAGATCTTTATTGGATGATCTCAAAAATGTGGCCATAATTGATCAAGCATTATGTCAAGCAGACTCTGGAAGAGCTCGTCTAGGAATTTCACCATATCTCTGCCTTCTTCATGCTCAGGAATTCCAGTTTTTCCAAAAACTGTCCCACGTCTATTTTGGTCGTGAGCAGATTAGCGGATAATTCCCTTTCCGATCATCTTTCCATTTTTCAACATCTGCAATAGAATTGTATATACATATATAACTCCATAAGTTTCTGCCTTATTTAGCAGCATGAATCTTACAATTTCTTTTATATTATAAATGTTTAAAATATTGAGAGTAAATTTATAACATTATGCTTTGTGTTATATTACCCTGGAATTAGTTTAAAAAAATAAATTACCACAATGGCAAAGGGGATACATTACAGCTGCTGAAAGAGTGATGGTAAATTTGGCATCTTCTCCCATTTTACCACCACTCTCTAATTTTTTTCCTGTTCTGGAAATTCTTTAAAACATAAGAGTGGATTTTTTTTCTTTTGGTCTTTGGAGCAAATGGGTAAGGGAAAATAATATTTGCTGTGATCTCCCATTCACCGCTGTCGAAGTTTACCCTGCAAACTTACTTCCATGTTCCAAAACCCAGAGAGTGAAAAAGGTCTGTTCTTAAAAGGTCTGGAGGCATACTTGCATTCATTTAGTACAACACAGTCTGATCAGTACAATACAGTAATTTTACATTGTATAGTGAAAAACCTTTAATCAAACCTTTAAAAAATAACAAAACATTTAAAAGAGATGTTGGCTTATGTTTTTAACATAAGACTGGGCTGTGCATCTATAATGTGATGCAGAACTTACTCAAATGGTTAATGATCATCTAATTTATTGTCCTTTTGTATTTTGGACTATAACTGGACAGTGTAAAAAATGAGAAAAAAATACAAGTGTAGTAAGTAATAAGACCAGATTAGTCCAGTGCTTGAAGTGGGCGGGTACTCACCGGTACACAGTACCTGCAATTTTCTAATTTAGTCAATAGAGTTCCGGCAGTTTTTCTTGTATGCCACGACTTCTCAGAGTCTCCCGGTACATTGTAATTGCTTTATTTTATGTAATACAGTGGATGATTTAATGCGGCCCGGCAATTTATCTGACCCATCGACAGATTTTGATAAAATTGCATCACAGTCTGAACATCTGAGTGCTCTCTGCACAAAACTCAGCCGTGATTTGAACAACACTCAGTGGCATGTCCAACAGCATCAGTGGAGTGCGTGTGTTTAAGCTTGTCTGGGCTAAGTTCAGTTAGTTCCGTAACTTTAAGGTGAGCACATTTTATCGCATCTTATTCAGTGTTAAATGGGCGTGTCTCATCTGTTCTGGGTCAGTAATGCCTGTTAAAAGTGTTAATGTTCGTGGGCAATGGAGGAGTCAGCAGACAGCAAACAGTTGAGTATTTAAAGAGTATTTAAATACTCGTTAAAAGAAACGGCTCAAACCGAATGGAATCGTCACAGATTGGTTTTTATCTGAGTGATGTGGAACAAGCCATCTTTTCTCGGGATATTGGAGTTAAAGGGATCTGCCAATAACCCTTTAAGTCCAGCGTCGAGTAAAATTGAGCTGCGCCCAACCAGTCAAGCAACTCGTCAATTTCAAGCATTGCCTCTAATTCTTCATGAACAACCTTTTTCTTATGTTCAAGAAGATGATAGGGGCAGCTACGAATGACCACCCCCGGAGTGGTGCTCTATGATGTTCATGCAACCAGGTAGGGGTGAAAACACGTCAGCGAATTCCACTTGCCACCAATACGGAACTACCGTTGCCAAGGCTACAGGCACCGCCTCCCTCCATGATTTGAGGAGGTTGATGCTCCTCTCCTATCCATTCACCTAACCTCTTAATTGAGATATCCGACTTGTCGTGTGACCTCAAAGGGTCCTTGCCACTTGGCAAGTAATTTGGAAATCGTGGTGGGCAGCAATGCAAGCACTTTATCTCCCTGTGCAAATAGTCGAGTGCCCCTGTCGTACAGTTGCCATTGGCGTTCTTGCGCTTGCAGCAAATTCTCCTGTGTTACCTGCCCCAAAGTGTGGAATTTTGCTCTAAGGTCAAGAACGTATTGAATTTGTTTTTTATTTTTCGAAGGTCCTTCCTCCCAAGCTTCCCGTATGATGCCAAGCACGCCGTGTGGCCGGCACCCATATAGTAGCTCAAATGGGGGAAAAATGGTGGAGGCTTACGGGACCTCTCATAATGCAAATAGCAGAGGTTTGATCAGCTTATCCCAATTCTTAGCATCTTTGTGTACGAACTGACGAATCATGTTTTTGAACCAACCCGTCGGTTTGCGGGTGCGAATTGATTTAATGCCAAATAATTTGTAGTCAGCGAAGTGTAAGTGACATAAATCTTGTGCTTTGTTCAGTGAGGATTTCCTTTGGAATCCCCACTCGGGAGATAATTCTGAAGAGTGCCTCCGCAACACTATGTGCTGAGATGTTGCACAGGGGCACTGCTTCCGGATATTGCATTGCATAATCCACCAGTACTAATACATAGCGATGACCGCGTGCAGTCTGCTCTAATGGCTCGACGAAGTCCATGCCAATTCTCTCGAAGGGGACCTCAATAAATGGCAGAGGGCGCAATGGTGCTTTTAGGGTAGCTGTTGGATTCTCAAACTAATATTCACGGCATGGCGCACACCATTTGCGCACGTCGCCGTGAATGCCCGGCCAAAAGAAATGGGCTATTATACAATTCAAAGTCTTTTCGTGACCTGAGTGGCCAGCCATTGGGTTATAGTGAGCTGCCTGGAAGAGTGTTTCCTGACGGCTTTTTGGTACTAACAGCTCAGTTGTATTCTCTTTGGTCTGAGTGTCCTGCGTCACTCGATACAACCGCTCTTTGATAATTGAAAAGTACGAGTATGTGAGTGCAACATTAGGCTGGAGCTGTTGACCATCAATTACTTTCACTTGATCAAAGGTGTGCTTGAGGCACTCGTCATGAGACTTCTCCAGAGGTAAATCCCCCTCAGGGAAGCTGAGGTTGATGGCCCTGGTACCACCTCATAGCGTCGCACGTCATGCACCACTACACTACTTTGCAGGACCCATACACACACATTACTCTCAATAGATTTCTAAAGCCAGGCCTATTGGTTCCCAGAATTAGTGGATGGGTGAGGCGGTAATACCCACAGCCTCAACTCTATGCCTTTTTCCCCATAAACGTATCTCAATGGTAACCACTGGATACTTGTTAATGTCACCATGCACACACCTCACCCTTACCCATGTATTTTTATCCAATGCGAGGTTTGAGAACAACCTGTATCCACCAAAGCTATGCCAATATGCCCCTCCCCACAGCTCCAGCAGACCGGCCCAGGTCTTCCTTCCACACTCGTGGGGGGGGGGGGGGGGGGGGGTCTTGCCAACCTGGGGGGAATAGCAGAGGGAGACAGGGGAAGTAGGAAGGACAGGCAAGGGGAAGGATCCTCTGGACCAGGGGTGGGGTTTGGACGGGGTTCCTCCCCACCTCTGAGGAGCCGGAACTGGGTGAGACTGAGGGAGATGGAAGGAGGGGGGTGAGACACAGGGGGGAGAGAGAGAGGAGAGAGAGAAGAAGACACTGCATCCCTGCCTCCCGGAAACACCACCATGTAGTCCTCTGCCAGCTGGACGGCCTCCTCCAGCAATGCCAGGCAGTGGCACTGGACCCACTCGGACCTGCCTCGAGAAATTTGGGAGATGAACTGCTCCAGTACTACCAGATCGACTTCTTTCACTGCGATGCAGGTTCCCCCTCACCAGCAGCCATTTCCAGCAGGCATCACAGAGCTGCTGCGCAAAAGTGAACAGGCGGCCGTACTTCCCAAAGCTCAAGGAAGCTGATAGCTGCCGACTCTGCTCTGGGGTTCCGTTGCTGAATGGCCTTTCTCAGGTGGCTGTAATCAAGGAGACTGGCGGCGGGAAGTTGCTGTGCTGCTAGCTGAGCCTCCCCGGAGAGTAAGGGCAACAGACGGGCCGCCCACTGATTGGGAGGCCACCTCCATACCTCGACTGTCTTCTCAAACAGGTCGAGGAGGGCCTCCGGATCATCATTTGGCCCTATTTTAATTAGGGGCACAGGAGGGGGCTATCCAAGTTTGTTGGAAATGGAGGAGTCAGGAGACAGCGAACAGTTGAGTATTTTATTCACACACTTTAGCTTCACAGAAAATAAAAAAAGAAATGGCTCTTGGTGGCCAACTCAAATAGGGACTGCAATATAAACTGATTTCTGCTGATCCTTCAGACACTATTGCTCTGAGCCACACTCTCTCTCTCTCTTCCACACTGATCCTCTGGAGTGCATTTTCAGGTCTCCCTCCACCATCACTATAATGAGTCAGGTGTTAGAGATAATTACGACCCAGGTAACGAGCCTTTCTGCTCTCCCTCTCTCACAGACAGATACATGACCACACCCCCCATGCCACAATCAGTAAACCTGCATACATGCATATATCCTGATTGTGTTTGGCTCTATAATTAGACGTGTGTCAGAGTTCTCAATCCCGAACATCATCAAATAATTTTTTTCTGCTTACCAATGATTATCTGCACTAATATCTGTCTCCTGCACAAATTCACCATATGTACAGGACAAGGAAAGTCTAATTTTCCCCTTCTGAATGGGAGGACAATAGAGAAAAAGGAAGAACAGGCATTGCATTTTTTCATTATTTTAGTTAAAAGAAAGTTCTACCATTGTTTTCTTATGTGGGTTAATATTGTGAATGATACAGACAGGATTCTTCCTCTGTTTTCATAAACAATAACCCTACATTGTATGTTTTTATTTTCAAAGTTAAGTTAATCGAACACTATTGGTTAGGATGTGAGTTCAGTTTTGCTCTCAGTTTTGCCAGATCTTAAAAAATATTACAAATGTTACTACTACAATGAAAGTGTTTGGTAAAAACAATATATGGCACACACATAGAGTTTTCTTCTGGATAATCTAGCCCACAAAGAAAGTAGCTGCAGGGCCCTTCTGTATAGTAGCCCCCAAATTGATTGATTTCTTTTTAAATAAACACGTTGCGAACAAAAGTGGTTTCCGAGTATCATTTACACAAAAAAATACAATAAAATCTACTAATACGATGAGTACCTGAACTTTTTTCTTCCACCTTAAGCACTGCATTAGTCATAATAATGTAGTATAATATTGAAGAATATGAACTATAAAATATAGCCAAACAAACAGGACATGCTGCAGGTCTCACCTGAATAATCTTTTAGTGTACTGTACATAGGTTAAATGTACTGTAATCTTTAATTACAGTACATTTAATTAATCTTTGTTAATGTTAGTTAATAAAAATGCAATTGTTCATTCTTAGTTCTTGCTAAGTCATAGTGCATTAACTAATGTTAACAAATACCACGTACTAAAAACAGTTTAAGTAACAAAAACGAAAATGAACGGAATTTTTAGCAGAACGCAACCTAAAACCGAAACAAAGTGATTTTCAATTGTTCTGGAGTGAAAACGTCATTTTTAAATACTGGTAACCGATTAATTTAATTCCGGTGTTTTTTTTCATGGAACTACATTTACATTTATGCATTTGGCAGACGCTTTTATCACACCACCTCATGTTGTTCAAAAAAATGAAACACGCTTTAATCCTGAAGGAAACTGCTGCATCACACATTTCTTTGCCTAATTGCTGGTTATCGATGCTGCATTCTGTGAATGAAGACCTTTTTAACAACTATGTATAATTACTACATATACTGCACATATACAGATACAAGGAAACATTATTAGAGGTTGTTTTCAGTTGTTTTCAAGTCTTCACTGAATTATTGAATAGATATGATGCATTAATACAGATTTGACACTGCCGGGTTTTGACTTAAAAGCAGATCTGTAATTAAAATTATTCAGTTCTATTCTATGCTGATCACACAGGAAAAGATGTAATTGCTTATTTTGGAGAGGCAAGTAGCTTATTTTGGGCTTGTTTTTCCAGATCAGGTTGCTTGTTTCTCTTGTGAGATCTGGCAACACTGCAATTGGTATTTCACCCATGTCTTAGTGCAGATTACTGTCATTTTAAAGAACTTTATTCATTGTTCTTTTATTATGTTCTAACCGGTAATGTTTTGGAAAGGAGGTTGCGGAACTTCTGAACCGGAACAAAATTTTTGAAAAATAAAAACATTTAGTTTTTAAGTTCCTGACAAATACAACTTTTGATTTAAAACATTTACTAGTTTAGATGTTGAAATGAATACATAAATGCTTAATAAGTATTGTTCATTGTTAGTTCATGTTAACTAGTGTTTTTAACTAATGTTAACATATGGAACCTTATTGTAAAGTGTTACCAAAATATTAAACAACAATATATAGCATATGCATGGTATGATTCTGAAGTCATATAATGTCGTGAGACGGGATACTTGCTAGTACATCAATCTGAAAATGTTGACAGAGTGTCACAGTCCTCTATACAATAATTTCTTATGCATTTATCATTGATTTACCATTTATTATTATTATTATTATTATTATTATTATGAAGGAGCAATATTTGACCCTTGAATGTATTTTTAGGGACATTTTTTAACTTCATGATGGCATATTTTTTATATAAAAACCCAAATCTGCCGTCCATATACAGTATGTCAAATACTGAACAAGTGGTTGTAAATTATAAAATGAAATGTGACAGAGCAGGCTGTCTCCAGAGGCACTAAGGCCTCTACCACTCTACCACCAGGCACTAAGGCAGATTAGTGGATTTTCTATATATATATATATATATCATGAATAAATAAAAATGTTTTAAAAAATCATATATATATATTAACATTGATTTTCTCAGGTGTTCAAATACTTATTTGCAGCTGTATCATACAAATAAATAGTTAAAAAATCATATATTGTGATTTCTGGATTTTTTTTTTTAGATTATGTCTCTCACAGTGGACATGCACCTACGATGACAATTTCAGACCCCTCCATGATTTCCAAGTGGGAGAACTTGCAAAATACCAGGGTGTTCAAATACTTATTTTCCTCACTGTATATATATATATGTATATATTATTATTATGACTACATTTGAATAAGTATTAGCACTTATTGTCAAAACTTTGATAAATTGTGGAAATTGTGGTTTGTTTTTGTAAGGGACAGAGTACTGAATTGAAAATTTATAAAAAATGTAACCCTGTGTTCAAGGACGTAGCAGCCACAGGGGACGATGGGGTCACGTCCCCCCACACTCTTTCAAAAGGTGATTTTTGTCCCCCACACTTTTTCAAGCTAAACCCATGTTGAGTCCAAATGGTGGATTTGTATACAGTATTCTTTGCGTTTTGTTATTTGGGCTGTTGAGTGACTATCCAGCCAATCACAGGTGAGTTTCATGAGCCGAAACAACCCTTGCATAATAGGCCATCAGACAGACAGTCTAACACAGCTCCGTTCAGTTTCTACAAAGCTGCTTTCAACAACTCTCATTTGTCCAGGTTTTTTTTTTATTGGCATTTTAGAAGCAAGTGTTCCACAAGATGCCCTTTTTTTGCAGCTAATTTTGCACAATTTTGCCATTATTTTGCAATAATTGAATCTTTAAAATACTTAAAATATTAAAAGTAAATAATATGTATATATTAATATAATACTTATATCATGCCCCACAAAGTAAATAGTTTTCATTTAAAAAAAAGTTAAAATATAGTAAAAGCTGTGAATAAGACTCAAGCAGCTGTTTTGGCTCAATTTGACAGTTACATGGGACCCCCTTGTGGCCCAAGAGTGTAGGGAGAATGTAACTGCATGAAGAGAGTTGTAGGATTTAGCTCAGGGCTCACATGTGCTCAGAAATTAGATTACTTTTATGCTGCCTTTATTCACTTTTTGGACCTTCGTATTTCTGGCCACCATTCACTTGCATTGAAAGGACCAACAGAGCTGACATGTTCTTCTAAGAAATCTTTATTTATGTTCAGCAGAAGAAAGAAAATCAAACACATCTGGAATGGCTCGAAGATGAATAAATGATGAGATAATTTTCATTTGGGGTGTAAACAGTTCCTTGGGATAAGAACTGTTCCAGTGTAACAATAGCACCCGGCTTAGGACAGCAACAAATGCGCTTCTTGTCCTCACACTGGTGTGGAAAATAGGAACATGTACTGCATGTTTTTGACATTTGTTTTGTTGGTAGACAGAAAAAAATGTCATGTTTATTCTGGTCATAATTTTTGCAGTATATATTAAAAACCAAAACGAGTTACAACCTTCCTCTTTTTCAATGTAAGAGGTTCTCTAAGTATCTTCTATAAAGTAAAGAGGCTTGGGCATACGATGTCCTACGGCAGGACCAATCTGGATGGAGAGTTCCAAGATGTGCATGTGGCGCTGCCCAATGGTGAGGAATGGAGGTTGTTTTGAATCGGCGAGACTGCCTGGCCAATCAGACCGGTCTCGTGTTAAGCTAGCGCGAGGCTCAGCGCATGGGGTTTAAAGAGGAGAGGAAGGGAAGACAGTGGCGAGATTTCTATCAACTCAACAACACAGGTACGGGATAAATGCATCTTGTATTTAACAAAACAATTGCACTTGTATTTGGCTAAACTGATTTCATATTATGCACATTTAGAGAATTTGTATATAACTACATGCATTCCAACAATGCAGAATTTATAAAAAATGTGTTTTTTTTATTCATTTGTTTAAATGTGAAGGTCAAGAAGGAGATAAGTTTATTTGAGATTTATTTACAAATCTTTACGTGTTGTCTGAGGAATTGTCGATGCCAAAAAATAATAATCCCCAAAAAATGTATGGAAATTAATATAAATTGACCGAGTGTGTTCTACAGAGGTCAAAGGCATTGAAATTTCCCAGATTTATTGTTATCAACATTCACGTTATTTTCTTCTCTTTTAACTGAAAGATGAAAAGTTATTGAACTGTGATTTTATCGGACTGTATTCTTCACACGCATCGCTGCTGTGTGTAATACTGAATATGGCTCGCTCTGTCCTGTCTACGAAACACCCTTCTTTAATACAGACCGATCTCGATTTCATCTTCGTGCAGTGGTATATATTAATAGCGAAATCATTCGCTTACGCCATTACTCTTTGCTCTCTATCCTACGATGTGAAAGACGAGTCAATATGAGCGTTGTAAGCTTGTTATTACATTTTACATTTTCCAACTTAAACAAGCGCGCCTGCCGTGTATTAAAATGGCTGGCGATTGAAACCATTGACGAGCAGCTATTCCATCACGCAGCAACGACGGGAAATTTTCAGACAGAAAACGAACATTTTAAGTGCATTAAATGCCTTTCCGTTCGTTTTCGCTTAATACTGTTTATCTCTAGCTTTGCGTATTAAAATTTTGACTATATTTGGCGATTTATCATCTTTTTGATCTTGACAGTTCGCATAGGGAATGGGTGGCTTGTATTCTTTGTTGAGGCAGCACTGCGCCAAGCGACAGCTAGGGCTCCAACTTGGAAAAACAGTTAAATACGACCAAATACAATATGACAGCTTTTGACAATTATCGGAAACAAAAAATACTACGTTTGTTTCAGTTGATAAACATGTTTTTCTTTTAATTAAAGATAAGCGTTCGCTAGAATCGCCATTTAAATCCGAGGGTGTGTGTGGCTTTGTTGCATGATCAACCCATCTGTTTGCTCGCTCCGCAAAGAAGCCATTTTAATGAATGAAGCATCGCAAAGAACAGCAGCGCAAGGCAGTGCTTGTACCAGTTACTATACAGCATATAACACTCACTATATACACGTAGTGCGGAAGAAAGCCATTTGCACAGTTTTAAACCAGTAAAACATTATTTAAAAGAAAAACACAAACAAGGAGTAAAAGATTTACCAAAATAAAGAGCAGTTTCTGTCATAAGGATGCATTTCACAAAAGTGAAGTTTAATTATCCTTGTGATGACTTTTCTGTTTTTAGCTGCATTTTTTTATTAGAGGCTATCCTCACATGAACTCACTATACTGACATAGTGGGTATGAAAGTAGTTCATGTTTGTGCACCTGAATGGCCCAAACTTTTGGTAATAAAAGAAAACAATAAAATGTGTATTGCTATTTACATCTAGGCTGTGCCCACAGATACTTGTCCCCACAGATACTTGATTGGGGGCACATACTATTTCCCCCAAAAGAGCAGTAAACACCAATCAGTCTCATTAATAATCAGTTCACATCCCCCACACAAGACAGACGGGTCTGCAATTCCCTTTGTGTAATGCTTTGGTAATAACAAGTCTCATCTTGGTTTAATAAGCCCTGCATCTCTCTGATTTTAAAAGTGTACCATGTTCAATGTACTCTAATAAAATGCCTAAGCATAATGAGTGGGGCTGAGTCATTTTATGTTTTCAATCAGTTTTATTAAGTCAACTGTACATCTTAAAATAAAGAAAATATCAAGAAAAATTACATTTGCATATTCTTCTGTGTAACATAAAATAATAAAAACAACATTTACATTCAGATGTCCTTTTTTTCTTGTGAAAACACTATTTCCTATTGCATTTTTAGAGATATTTTGACAGAACAAGAGAAGATATTAGTGGACACAGGACCCCACTCATCTAACAAAATGGCGAAAGGGGACCCCAGGAAACCAAAGGGCAAGATGTCCTCTTATGCCTACTTCATTCAGACATGCCGAGAGGAGCACAAAAAGAAAACCCCAGAGATTCCGGTCAGCTTTTCAGAATTCTCCAAAAAGTGCTCTGGAAGATGGAAGGTTAGCTCTGCAGTATATATTATATACCAAAAATTATCAGTCATATTTTTATTTCAACTTACTGTGTATTGATTGTGTTTCGAATAATCTTGGAAGTGTCTATAACTGATCTATCAGCCTTCATTGTAGCCATTGATCATTTCTTAAAGGTGCAGTAAGTAAGATTCAGAAACATTTGATATTAAAGGTACCTGTGGCCATTAAGTGAACTGCAGCCAGCTACCTGTTGCTTGCGCTCATGCACACAATCCATAGGGACACGAGCGAGTCAAAACAATGACATAACGTACAAAGAGACTGAACGTGATCCACCGGCATCATGCCGACAGATGAGGTAGCATAATTAAAATTACAAATTTATGATTGTTTTACTACAAACTTTGAGACTAAACTTAAACTCAGCTAACATAGCATACTGATACACACATACAGCTACATAGTACCAAACTACAGTTTACTTTTGTATGTTATATGTTGTACTACAATAAAGAAAGCAGCGTATTTGCTTGTATTTATCCTGTATACCTGACTTTTAGTATAAAGTGAAGATCGTTGAAATTATTTGAAAGTTGCAATCAAGGTAGCTTGCAATTCGTCAGCTTTAGCAGGCAAGATCAAGTTAAAATTACACCAATTACACTTATAGCACTATATTTCACATGCTTTGCAGTTATGTAAGCTTACCTGTCCAATAAGAAGAATGCCAATTCAGGGTCGGTTTTGATCCCCAAAACGAAGGTCCCTCCCCCCTTGCGTTACAAGCTGTTCACACATTGGCAAAAAAAAAGATGAATATTACATGAAAAAATGTACATTCTGCACCTTTAATTAGAGTTTACACAAATGCAGTGCAAGTGAATGCAGAGATACTTTGATTTTCTCTGTGAAAAATTCTCTTATATTTCTTTACTTAGGCAATGTCAGATAAAGAGAAATCCAGGTTTGAGGACATGGCCAAACAGGATAAAGTGCGTTACGATCAAGAGATGATGCACTACATGCCTGGCAAGAAAGGCAAAAAGAAGGACCCCAATGCCCCCAAGAGACCACCGTGAGTAGATCTAAACTACACATTCAGTTACCTGTTTCACAGAGCAGTATTTTTTTTAAATTTTCAAACAAAATCTATTAATCAGCCACAATGCAGAACAGACACACACACACACAAATGAGGGGGTAAGACCATAACACACACACAATGCAGCACACACACACACAGAAATTAATGCTTGAGACCAGGGGTTGACTGGGCGTAGACATCGGCCTGGAATTTGACATAGAAACTGTCCCAAAAGTTGTTTAGTGGGTTTGGGGGTGTCTCTGTCCTTTACTACACCCACTGGGAAAATGCCCTGTATGCCAGATTACCAATCCAGCCCTGCTGCATAATTAGAATGCAGAACACAATACACACACACACACACACACATACAATACATATGTGCATGCACACACAGAGAACAAAGTCTTGAGTTTTTTGTTTTATACACTATTTAAATTTTTACAATCCATTCCTGTTCATTTTCTTGACATTATTATTAATTTACTTTTAGTTATTAAATTTTGATCTTTAAATTGTCTTCTCTTTGTAACACCAGGTCAGGTTTCACTGAAAGCATAATGTGACATTATTGTGTGACACTTCAAAACATTTAAATAAAACGCATTTAAACGCATGCTAAACTTTGACAAATAATAGTTTGATAATGTTTAATTATATATCCAAATGCATAATTTGTGATACAATTTTGAATTACTACACAGTAGTACTGCAGCCATCTACTGGCTATTATTGATTTTCAAGTCATGTTATTTAAATTTTTTTGACCAGGTGGTCAACCAGAATCTGCCTCAAATACATGACACATTCTCATATTTTCTTACACCTGTACTGTTTCTGGTCAAAAATGACCATGAACAGTAAAGTGGCCCTTCTTTTACAGAATAGTATAATAATAAAATTATACGAGACATTGTTTACTTGGCAAATAATTCAAATATTGCTCATGAACAGACAAAGTTGAGTATTTTATAGCCACTTGTACTGTAAATGACAATGGATTTCTTAGTCGCTTTGACCTCCAGCACATGCAAGGCAGTAGGCACAGTACAGTATTGGCAGAGTAGAGTAAAGGGCATGTAGGTAGAAAAATTAGTAAAACAAATAAATTCACACTCATACTTCATATTGTGGATTAATAAATGAATGTTGCTGTCTCCTTATTATTCATTAGCTCTGGATTTTTCATATTCTGCTCGGAGCACCGTCCACAAATCAAAGCCCAGTACCCCAGCTTGGGCATTGGAGATGTGGCCAAAAAACTAGGCGAGATGTGGAACAGCCTCACAGATTCCACCAAACAACCCTACTTGATAAAGGCCAACAAGCTTAAGGACAAGTATCAAAAGGCATGTCTAGATCTAGATGCTAGTTGTACATCATGGAATATAAGCTCATATAACAATTCCAGTTCTTTACAATATAATATTCTTTTCACAGGATGTTGCTGACTACAAGACAAAAGGCAAGGTTGGAGGTGTGTCTATGGGGATGGGAATGGGAATGATGGGCAACTGTATGGCTCCAAAACCCATGGTGAAGAGCAATATGGATGACGAAGATGATGATGAGGAGGAGGAAGATGAAGAAGAGGACGATGATGATTTTGATGATGATGAATAGACTTCCATTTTTTTTGTGTGTTTGATCAATGGTAATGTGATTACAACAACCATTTTCCCTCATTGAAATACAGTAAGATACGGAAAACGCTGGTGGTCTCTTGTAGCCCCATTATCGTTTTGTGTACTGTGGGTGAGAGACAACTACCACAGCATCATACTCCAGCTATGTGTGTGTGCATGTGCACATGAGAACATTTCACATCATCATCGTAGCCCAGTGTCTTCTTAGACCATGTTTGTATACTTTTACCAATTGTATAACAAAAAAAAACATTTAAACAAGTAATACCATTTCTCTATATGTAAATCCCTGACCGATATATTTTCTTTATTTTTCAGAGTTCTCTGAGAATGTTTGTAACTGTATATGGTTGAAATTGAGTATAGATTGTTTCTATGTTTGTAGTATGTTGCATGTGAAAGGTGTCATAGTTTGATACTGTGCACCAGTATCAGATATTTCATGAAGAACAAGTCCTTAGCTATTATTCCTCTTCTCTGTCCATTTTAGGATAACCCTGCAGTTGAGCGCAAAAGAGCAATTACTACCAGCACGTCAATTAGTCCTGCTGCAGGGGTGTGTGCTAGATGGTTACTATACTACATTAGATATTAGCACATCTGAAATCAATATAGGAAAGATATTTATGTTATCTTTCCTATGTTTTAACTATTATGTGATCTAGGAATGCACAGATTAAAAAAAAAAATGCAGATACCCAATTATTATCATTTGGGTTTTTTTTTTGTTATTGCTTAAAACAAAATCAATACTTTTGTTTTCTTTAAGCAGCATCTGTGGTAATGCTCCAAACTATATTTTACAAATTTGTGAAAAATGAGTGGAAGTCAACCTGGCATAAAACGAGTATTATGTTTGCATTTAAAAATAAACAAAGATTTAGCACTGATATTATCTGCTGCCAAATTAACTATATCAGCAAATGCTCATATTGGCCAACATCAGTATGGTCTCCAATATGTTGTGCATCCCTAGTTCAAACCTTTTATGTTTTCTTGAATATAAAGTGTGAAGCAATGCAACATGATGATAAATCTGTACTTATCTGTATCTAGAGTTTTCATTTTATATGTTTGAAGTTTGCGATTAAATTGAAACATTTTTATTTGTGTCTTATACTTGTCTGTCCATAGAACAAGAACATAGTAAATATATATTGACTTTATGCTGGTGATTGTGGATTAACAAAAATTATGCTTGTTTGCAAAATTCATATTAGAAAAAATTGGGCACAGTTTTAACCCAATATTACAGATTTTTTTAATCTTGCCACATTTGCAACATGTTGAAACTTAAGTATACTTCTTTCATCAAAATAAGTCATAATTAACTTAAAAACTAAATAGATAAATGCAAAACCAACTTTTCTTACTTTTGAAAATGCATAATGCAGTCGATCATAAATACACATTACACAATGGCCAGTTTGGTTTGCAAACTCTGTGCTGTGTTCAGTACCATAATATGTGGCTGGATCCCCCTCAACACTACTCCACCCACAACGGGGTAATTTAAATTAAAAAAAATGAAAAATTAGTTTAAATTTCTCCCACCAGAAGCACAGATTGTTCTGAATTACATACACTGCACAGCAGTGCACCTTTAATCACTGTGTGTGAGGGGTTCGAGCTCAAGGCCATAACCATGTCTTGAACATTGCAGGGACCTAACCATTTTGGGGGTGGGAGTAATGGTCCTCTTAATCCCTTTAAAATATTCAAGGCTCTGAATGAAAGAATTTTCTAAATAAAAGCTTTATATGCAATACACAGATGCACTTTTTTTTAATTCACACAGTTCAAGACAAACACTGTTTCTGCATTGCTATTAATTTGACTGTTTCAGTCATCTGTTCATTTTTGTTTGTGCTGTCTCATAGAAAAGATGAGTATAATTTGAATTTCTTTTCATCACTGATGTATCTGTAAAATGGCATGACTTTGTCAGCTGGCTAGCAAAAAGAAAATACACAAATCTTAACACAATCTTTTCTTCAAGAATCCGAACAGTAATACAAAAACAGTTCATATTGACCCCTCTTGTCAAAGTCCAAAGATATTTTTTTCTTTTTTTTACCATAAAAGTAAGTCATAAAAAACAAAGCTGTTGTATGGCCACAGAAAGCTTGGAAATAAAGTGCAAATCAAACAGACTACTGTTATGATGTCTTTGTACTGAACCTTTAATAATGCTTTATAGTTATAGTTATTCTATGGAATAGAGCTGCTTAATTGGCCATTGGTCTGGGGATGGAACCCAGAAGATAAACTCACGGTAGCCCCCAGCTGCAGACAGAATTCTGCTGAAAACCATGACACAAATTGGGGTCCCCTGTCAAAAACCACATCCTCCGGAAGGCTGTGAATGCAGAATTCATAGGTGGGAGTGAAATTAGGTGCCTTTGAGAACCAATCCAGTACAGTCATAACAATTGTGTTGCCATGGGATGGGGGAGACCAGTAACAAAATCCATGGCTATGTGGGACCAAGGTCTCCCAGCAGTTGGAGTGAAAGAACTGGTCCAACACCGACCTCTGATGCATCCACCTCCAACACAAACTGACATGAAGGGTCAGGAGTGTTAAGGATGGTGCGGTGATAAACCTTTCCTTTAATTTAGAGAACGTGGCTTCAGCTCGTGGGGACCAACAAAACTCAGTACAGGTGGAGGTGAGATTCATCAGAGGTGCGACAAAATGACTATAATTCCGAATAAACCGGTGATAAAAATAAGACCCCAGAAACATTCTGCAAAACTTTGCGGGAATCTGTGGTTGACCAATCGGAGACTGCTCTGGCTCTGAACTTAACAGGAACCATGCACACTCCCTCAGACGAAATGACAAATAGCGCACGAAAAGCACTTCTCCGCCTTCACAAATACTTGGTTCTATTGCTGCTTCTCCTCCGGTGGTAAGCGAGTCCTCCGGATCTGCATGAGTTCTGCCTCAGACTGTGGTTCTAACAGCATTGCAGAAGAAGTGGACAGGGTGCGATGTTCAGCCACCCTGGTATGTGGCGAAGAGCATGGTGCTGGTCCACGTGGAGGCAGGTCTAAGGCATAGATCTCTTCCTGAATGTTGTCGGACAACCCATGCAGAAACCGGTCCCACTATGCTTGATCATTTAATTCACAGGATGTGGCGAGGGTGCGGAACTCGATGTCAAAGTCTGTGACTGCCCAGTCACCCTGAGACAATCCAGACAGGAACCTCACTGCCTCTCGACCCTGGACCGAGCAGTCGAAAACCTGGCAAAGCTCAGCCAAAAATGCCTGGAAGGACAAGCAACAGGGAAGGGACACCAATCTCGGATGGAAAAGAGGAGGGCGGAAGGGAAAAGAACAGAGAACACTGGGACAGAAAGGTACGGCAAGACTCCACCTCACACGAGTATAGAGCTGGGGGGTTGAGACGGGGTTCCGAGCGTCCGATGCTGGGGGAAACTTCTGGGGCTGGTGTGGCCACTTCCGGAGGGGGATCAGTATCGGGAGACTGATGAAGTTGCTGTGCCAGTGATGTAATCTCAGAGAGCTGTGGTGCCATCATCTCCAAGGCCCGGTTGGAAGCAGAAATCTGATCCTACTGGCATCCCAGTAATGCCCCCTGCTGAGCGAGCATGGACCGAAAGCTGGACTCCTCCGCTGGATCCATCTTGGCTAGATTGTTCTGTCAGAAAACACAAAAGATCCAAGTGCAGAGGAACAATTTACAGAGTTTATTGAACTCAATAAATCAAAAACAACAAAGGCTGGTGAGCAGGGACAATCCCGGTACCGACTGCAGATGAGGATGAAGAGTGTGTTCGTAGGAGTGTATGCATTGTGGCAGTGTGGAATGCAGAACCGTGAGGAACCCTCAAGCGAAGAGAATGCGGGCTGGTGGCGAGCGAAGACGCTGGATGGCCGGTAACCTGAATCCAACAGCAAAGGCTGAGACTGGCAACCAACACAGAAAACACAAAAGAGATTGAGGAAAGTTACTCTTACACACACAACAATCTAGTAATGAACATGAGACATAAGGGAGTTTAATAAGGAGGCAATTAATGAGGGACAGGTGTCGTCAGTCTGCTGAAGGGTGGCATGATCATGGAAACACTGATCACGTATGCCATATGCCACGTATGTATATTGTGTTTATGGCCCTGCTCCAGCTTTTGTTACATTATTGAATATTTAGTTAATGGTATGTCAACACTGCTGATATCAAGGTTTCAGAGCCAAAGAGATGTAGAAGCGTTTAATTTCATTATGTTGAGGGGAAATAATTTGATGATTTGGTTGTTGGTTACTCTAAAAAGTGTAATTAAAGGGAGTTTATGGGAAATTAACTTTGAAAAGGGAGTTCATGAATAGCTGAGAGGCAGCAGAGTTATAAGTGTGTGTTCTTGCTTTAATTTTGATGCACGGTCTGTGTGAACCACAAATTTTCGAAATGCGATATTTAGATACAGTTTCTCAGTCTGTGCATGCTGAATGTTAAATATTGCATTATATATATTTTTTAAATGGGACCCTCTGTGTGCTGAAATAGAATTTATGGATGAGACGATAAAACTTTGATGTAAAAGATGCTCTCTTATTTTTTAACTGTTTAGGGTCCACTGACAAAATTCAGTTGTTATCTTATTTCAACAGTAAACCAAAAGAGTTTAGTTTAATCCGCAACAGGAACATTGTAATTCCATGTACTATAATTGATCATCCTTTTCTCCCAATTTGGAATGCCCAATTCCCACTATTTAGTAGATCCTCATGGTGACGCGGTTACTCACCTCAATCTGGGTGGCGGAGGACCGTTTCTGAGACAGTCAATCCGTGCATTTTATCACGTGGCATGCTGTGCATGACACCATGGAGACCCCCAGCACAGGAGGCTCATGCTACTCTCCACGATCCATGCACAACTTAGCACACGCTCCATTGAGAGCATGAACTCGTAATCACGACCATGAGGTTACCCCATGTGACTCTACCCTCCCAAGCAATCGGTTGCTTAGGAGTTATGGCTGGAGTAACTCAGCACACCCTGGATTTGAACTTGCGACTCCAGTGGTGGTAATCAGCATCAATACTCGCTGAGCTACTCAGGCCCCCAGCGAATTTATTGTTAAGGAATTGTCCCTGCTCATACCAACAGCTAGTTCATCCAACAGTGCATTAACAGTGATGTGCTTTCTCTGTTTCCAAGGCTCCCTCCCTTGGTCAACTGACCTGAGAGTCTCCTCTTATGCCAGTTATTCCATTCTTTCTTGACACATCACCACAACACCATTGATATTGCCAGTTGAATATGTATAGACTGGTGTTATGAACTTGAGAACTGTGAAAGATATCAGAATAAAGTAATATTCTGGGCTATTTTCAAGTGGTGTATTTTGAATGACTGTAAAAACTTTATTTTTACTTTTTTAGCTTCTTTCTTTCTTTCTTTCTTTCTTTCTTTCTTTCTTTCTTCTTCATTCTTTCCCTCTCTCCCTCCTTTCTTTCTCCTCCCTCCCTCCCTTCTGTCTCACTCCCTCCTTTCTTTCTCTCTCTCTCTCTCTCTCTCTCTCTCTCTCCCTCCCTCCGTCCATTCTTTCATTCTCTCTCCCTCCCTCCCTCCTTTCTTTCTTTCTCCTTCATTCTTTCCCTCTCTCCCTCCTTTCTTTCTTCTCCCTCCCTCTCTTCTCTCTCACTCCACCCCTCCTTTCTTTCTCCCTCCTTCCTTCATTCTCTCTCCCTCCCTCCCTCCTTTCTTTCTTTCTCCTTCATTCCCTCTCTCCCTCCTTTCTTTCTTCTCCCTCCCTCTCTTCTCTCTCACTCCCTCCCTCCTTTCATTCTCTCTCTCTCCCTCCATCCCTCCTTTCTTTCTTTCTTTCTCACTATCTCCCTCCTCTTTCTTTCTTCCTTCCTTCTTCTTTCTCTCTCTCTCTCACCCTCCCTCCTTCCTTCCTTGCTCCTTTCTATCTTTCTTCTCTCACTCCTTCTTCCCTCATTTCTTTTTTCTATCTTTCTTCTCTCTCTCTCTCCTTCCTCCCTCATTTCTTTCTTTCTTTTTCTTACTTTCTTTCTTATCTGTAATAAAAAAAACATGCCAAAGATATGTTGTTTAAGTTGTGCAGTGTGGACATGCTTTATGTTTTCAGTCGATAGATGGCTCAAGGGTTTGTTTTCTTTGATCAGTTTGTGTCGTGAGTTCATGGTTGCGTTAGAAGAAATCATCATGGGATTTTTGACACGACATGAAAGTAAATGAAAACCCGATAAAATAGCAAAATACTCTCTTTAAATGCAGTTTACAGAAAGTCGATATTCTATTTTTTTGGATCCACCTCATCTTTTTATTTAGTATTAATATTACATTTTAGTAGTCTTCGTTCAGACAACTCTTCAATGTTTGACATTTACAGGAAAAAACAGCCTTTCAATTCCGGAAAATCTTTAATAAACACATAGTTTTACAGTTCAGTATGCGGAACGGACTCTTGGACAAGCCATTTGATGCACGTAAATGTGTAAAAGTATGATGTGTTATTTTCCTCCTACTGTAACCAGCACACTGTAAGCAGTTGAAATGGAGAGTTTTGATTGGTAGTGCCTTGGGCAGAGTGGGCGGTACTTCGTGACACGTAAGATGACGTCAAACTCCTTGCCGCATCTAATTGGCCTGTTAGACTGACTATCAAACTGAGAGGCCAAAGCCCAATTGCTTGCTGTCTGAAGCGGCAGCGAGCAGAGTGGGACAAGAGGATTTCGTCACTGGGCTGCGGAAACTACCATACGAAAGCCAGCGATCTCTCTGGGCAGGAGAAGAATCTTAAAAGCAGCAGTGATCGGGCAAACGCTTTATTCAAATTCCCAGCTCAGTTAAATAATTAGAAGAAAAAAAAACCATCTACTCCCTTGTAAAGAAGAAGGCCTTCGGAGATGGGCGACAAGGCGGGGACCAGGTAAGGCAATTATCAGCGCAGGTTGATCCGCAAGCTATTGAGTTCAGGCTTATTTATAATTTTCTCAGCATCCACCCCGTGACCATTATTCACACCAGACATCTGAGGCTGAAGGGACCTTGTGGGAAACGCAAAAGCCTAAACTGATCTGTACAAGATATGTATCGGCATTTGACGCAAACGCTCTTCAAACAGGATCATTGCACATCTTAAGCACTTCTCAGAAGGTGGGGTGCCCCATTCCGTTGCTGTACACCCGATAAAAGCAAAGCGAGTAGGCGTTGTAGTGGCCCATTTAGCTGCTTTAAAAGCGCGTGTTGTCTGCTGTGATCTGATGTTATCGGCTTGTTTTTGGAGGACTGAAGTTGTGACCCTTCAGTAGCCTACAGTCGCACTGTTGTTTATGTGTCGCGCGCTGCGACGGCTTGCATTCAGTCGCCACCAGAGCAAGTACGCACGCTGTAACGACAGGTTACTATAGTCCTGAATGCTTTTACACGAGTAGACAGCATTTTATTTTCCGCCACATGAACTAAAACAGAAAAGTCGTCAACTAACTGTCGCACCCAATACGAGAAATTCCTGCTCATCACTGAAAGCTCACTTCCTCAACTTTCACAAAAGGCCTCTACGTTTCCTGTTGCAGCAGCACTAGGTTGATGCACATCAAATCTCATTTTAACACCCTTTTGTATGTATATGTGTGTGTGCAGAACAGGCCCCATAGGCGCAGTGTAGACAGATAGTCTCGTCGAGTCGTGGAGGAGGATTTACGTGCGTGGAGTTTGATTAGTAACCCAGCAATCCTCTCAGTTGTGCCTTCATTTCTGCTTACATGTCACGGCTCACACCATCATGAGAGAAACCCCACTGGCTGACTGCCTCCTGTCTATGTGTTAGCTGTATTTCAGAGCTTTACCATTCGGTTGCACGTTTAGTTTCCTATTGTGATGCAGTGACCTCCGTTTGACGTATGACACACAATTGGCTTCTCTATTTCTAATCATTTAAATCAGTTCAAATATGTTGCCTGAGCCTCTGTCTCCATCTTCTCGATGCTTCGTCTGGCTGCTTAAACGCGTAGTTGTGCTGTGAAAGGGCCTCAAATGCGAACAGTGATTGATGCCTCGTTATTCTATCGTAATAAGATTAAATAGCGTAGCTATTGTGTATGGAAGCAGTTGTTCATCTGCTCATTACACAGTAACCTATGCACAACAAACTTACTGAGTGCATATTGATTGACTCATTCATGGCACAACAAAGCTGTAAAAGAGGCGTTTTTGTGTAGGTGCCATCAGCTCTAAGCTTGGGGAAATAAAAGCTCACTGTCTCTCCCTTCTTTCTGCACTTATCATTCTTGCTTTGTCTTATGAACGTATTTCTGCCATGGAAGACCTCCTAGACCTCCATAGTATACTATACTCCTACCGGTTTCTCTTTCTGCTTTGTAAATGATGATTTATCTCTTATTGCTCACTCAAGTTGTTGTGGAGGTAGTCTAGTGTGGGTGTTGAGGCTCACTGAAGAAACTTCACGGATTAAAGAGGTAGATCACCCACCTATGAGAATTGTGTTACAGTGCTGTCAGTCGATTAATATATTGAATTGTGATTAAACGCATGATTTTTCATAGTTAAACACGGATTTTGAAAGTGCTGAAATTTTACTTTCTATATACTTCTTTTCTTGTCAAAACGCATTTAGTTCCTTCTTAGAAAAGAAAACAACATGTAACAATGTTTTGTTAACCTTTTCCAAACAAAGCATTCCACAGAATAAAGATAGAAATGCATGAAAATCACCCCAATTCAAGTGACAATAAACGTTTACTATAGTGTAAGTTGGAGGTCGACTAATTGAAATAACTAGTCCCTGTAGTTTGCGTTTTTATTGCACTGGACGCTAAATCTCTTAAACGCTTATCCTCTACAATATTAATAGTGGCTATCCACTTTGCTACAGCAATCGTGAAGCAGCATTTACATGATTTACCGCCTTGAACTCCACATGAAAAGAACTGCAGAGTTGTTTTACTTTTAGCGCTGACACTGCATACATTAATTATACTTCATCTGAATTGTCTTGAACGTGATGCCGGGGAGATGCTGATGGTTCACTCCAACAAGCTGTAGGAATGTGGCTGATGCCCGAAGTACCAGCTGGGTTTATTTTGCACAAAAAATACAGTTAAGTGGTCCTTTCTCCATCACTTGGTCATTGACATGGAATCGCTGTTATGTGTGTGTGTGTGTGTGTGTGCGTCAGTGTAATGACCCCGGAGGCCCGGACACATCGCAAAGGTTCGGCCCTATTCTAATCAGTATTCAGAACTCACACAGAGCTGAATAAAATGTCAGACACTAATGTGAAAATTAGTAAATGTGTTAATTGCAATTAAGAGAAATTTACTTGTTAAACATTTGAAATTAATTGCAGGCTTAAATGTGTCTATCAATAAAAAGTGATCAGTACAGCTGACAGTAGAATTTCATTTTTGAGTGAACTATTGCGTCAAATGTACTAGTACCATCATCCTTTACTTCAGGATTTCCTATTTTATTTTAGCCAGCTGAACCCATGTGACAAAGTCCCCTGAGAATTTAAGAAATGATCTTTTTGCATGTTTGCTTGTGAAATATATCTCTTGTTATTTCAACCTATATTTATATATATTTAATAATCCATTTTTATTTTATTTAATCTGCAGTGGCATTTCTGTTACTATCTTAAAATGCGCCCTGCAATCCCAACACAAAGCCCTAGGGTGGGACAACCCTCCTCTACGTTATTATTCTTTACTGTCCATTCTTCTGTTTCTTTCATTATTCTTTAAACAAATTCATGCTTGCTTCAAATATTCCTGCTTTATTCATACAGTATGTATTGACATGCTGAAACTACCAGTATGCTTGTTTATAACACATTTATGTGTTTTATAATTTTGCTGTGCCAACCAACCTGGCAGTGTAATCAGTTAGTCATATCTAATCTGACAGTTTAGGCAATGGAGCATTAGCATAACTTTGTCAGTTTAAGTGTTAGGGAAAGATGGCTGTATTGAATATAAAATAATAGGAATACAAAAAGTGGAGGCAAGTTTAGAAATAAAGAGAGAAAGCAGTCTGCCAAGGCTACTGCACTAAAATTCAAAATGTTCTGTCTGGTGACCACTAAAGCATGACAAAGGGGACTGAAGGAGGGAGTGAGAATGAAACAGAGGAATAGGAACAATGAGCGATGAAGACCGGAATGTGGAGATGGATGAGTGGGGTCAAGAGAGGGTGTAAAAGCAGGAAGACAGTGTTTGTCTGATTTGCAACTTTTGCTTATCTGAATTATATAAGCTTGTGTGTGGAACTGTTCATGCATTTCGTGTGACTCCTCGGGCCACTTTGCGTTTTGCAGTCTCAGGTCACTTAGGGTGTGTTCACTCTTGGCAGGTTTGGTTCGATTAAAATGAAATAGTGTGGTTCATTTGAACAAATGAGAACGCTGCCATCCGAACCATGGTGCGCAACAAACAATGGAACCTGAACAGTGGGTCTCGGTCCGCTTCCAAACAAATTCTGGTGTGGTTCGACTGATATATGAATGCTGCATGGACCAAAGACATCTAAACGGACCAATAACTGGAAGTCATTTGCCTTTAATACTGATCTCAAACATGCCTGGTTCTTCTCATCATAGGAGCTATGTTGACCATTACAGTTCGGTACAGGCGTCAGAACTGCCATCAGCTGTACTTGCAGCATATCTTCATTTGTGTGTGCAACGGAGGAGTTCCTGACACTGTTTTGACACCTTTACACATTTTATTAGCTCTTCATTTGTTCTCAGCTGGTTAAAATACCACCATATATACATAAATCCAATGAGCGCATTTAGCCCAGCAGCCAGCATTGTTTTGGATGCTCGACAAGTTCCGTTGAAAAATATACGTCATAAAAGCTGTCCAATCAGGTCGTGAACTTATCTTTATGCTGTTTGTTTTGTATCTTTAGGTTCAGTGTTAAAAATGCCAGTGTGAACGCTAAGCGAACCAGGACTAAATGTATCATTTTTTTTTTTTGGTCCAAACCAAGATAACCAAACTACAAGTGTGAACACACCCTTACACGGTGCACAGTTTTGGGAGTGAAAACCGCATTTACATGTAACTGCGAGAATGAATCCCCAAATTATGATTATGTGTGTACAGAATATAGGAGTCGCTCCTGAAATTGTGATGGTTGACATAGTGAAACACATATACAAAAGGATGCACAGATCAATTGTCCACTGATCTAGATAATTTTTTGCTTTGCAGCACGCTTAAAATCACACATAGTGTGCTACTCTAATGAATTAGCACTTGCTCTGCCCTCGACGCATGACAGTGTGGCCATTGGAGAGTGAGATGTTGGGAATTCTATATTTGCAAATGTACACTTTCAGACATGCTGTAAATCAGATTAATTTGCCGGTCTGTTTTAAGTTTTGTTTGAATAACATGTGAATAAATGTTAAAGGGTTAGCCCTTTAAGGTGCCCATTTTCAAGATTGATTACAGTAGTAATGTTGAGGTTATTGTGAGAAAACAGTGTTCCGGTTTACATGCACTGTATAATTGGCACATTCTTTACTCCTGTATACTGTACATGCGGCTCGATCAGTAAGCAGCTTTCTCCACAGCAATGCACTTTTCCCACAATGTTTGCATAAATAACAAACATGGGATTTGTTGGGCTTGTTGTTGGGCCCCATCCTATAACGTTTGTTATCCTGGTCTGTTCCACGCATGTGCACTCTTCAAACACCCAACAGAACGCCTCTTATTGTTTTACATGACAACAGTAAGATGCCTTCTCCTAGAGAAACCTAGTTGTGTTAAACCACTTTCTTTTAAATCCCAAATCTGCGTTTTTGTTAATATGATGTTTCAGAACACCACCTTCTGCTTAAACCCTGGAATTAACCGTTTTCTTAAGTGCATGTAAATGTGGTCATTGTTGTATTGGCTGAATAAGCTTTAAAGATGCTGTAAGTGATTTCAGTCATTTTGTAACTTCCCTGTGCTGAGCTTCTGTATTTGCCACGCCCCCCTCTTTACAAAACCCGCACTAACAGTTAATGGTTGTAACGAGACCTTTCCTCCAAGTCAGAATGGACTCAATGCTCCAGTCTTAGTCAGAGTCATTCATGTTCAAGTTGTAATGTGTCCTTTTTATCCAAGTCAGAATGCGCTCACGTCTTGAGACGGACTTGAGTCTGAGAACTGGACTCTTTGAACAGTTTGAGTGATCATGCGGGCTCTCCGTTTCACGCCCTTCAAAACGTGCTCTCTCTATCTGTCAATCAAACATGTGCACTCACAATCTCTCATCAGTCACTCATCCAGACATCTTCTATACTGATATAACAACTTACGCATTTTTATGATGGCATGAGGGTAGATGATGAAATAATAAAAATGTTTTGGTGAACTATCCCTTTAAATTCATATCTTCAGAAGCAATATGATAGGTGTGGGTGGAAAAACTGATCAATATTTAAGTAATGTTTTGCTATAAATCTCCACTTTCACTTCCACATTTTTCATGCATAATCGCCACTTACTGGTCGGGACTGGTAAATGGTGTACATTTATAATAAAAAAGGACTTTAATATTGATATGTTTATCAACCACACTTATCATATTGCTTCTAAAGGTATGGATTAAACCACTGGAGTCATATGGATTACTTTTATGTTTTCTTTATGCTCCTTTTGAAGGTTCAAAGATCTGGCTACCATTTACTTGCATTGTGAGAACCTACAGAGGAAATATATATCTTCATTTGTGTTTATCTTGGATGGCATGAGGGTGAGTAAAGGATGCACATTTTCATTTTTGGCTGAACTATCCCTTTAAGTAATGAGCTTTTTCCTCACAAAAGCAGTTTATTCAGCACATTCAAGCATCTCTTCCATAGACATCCATTAAAAAAAACAACTGCCTCTTGTCTCCTCACGAGTGTACCGCCCATAGAATGTCTATGGGACCGCTGTGTTATGCATTGCTTTACTAAACTTGTAGGCTCTATTTGGTAAAACGGCTCTAGCTCATCCCAGCGCTACTCTTTGAGAAGTTGAACCCTGATGTTTTTGGCACTATACCACTAATAACAGCAAGAACAGTTTAACCTTCATTAACGGTACTGCATCTTCACGCTGTTGGACTCGCTGCAGAACGACCATACTTGCCCAATAACCTGGTGCTGATCTCAACAGTGATTGGGGATTTGTCGAGGCTGATTTGTAGCTTAAATTCTATATTCCCTGTACTCCAGCTTGTTTTGAAAGGGTGACATTTCTGCATGCTCAAACTTGTGCTCCCCTCATGTTGTCCTCATTCTATGGTGTGGGATTAATGTGATTGATTGATGTGTTCCATTAAATCACTTGAACATCCGTGCGGTTACAGTTACATGCTGTGTGTGTTGGGGCTGACCTTTAGTGACCGCTGATAATGGATGAATTGTTTTTGTGCATGTATTTACCTCTTGTCATGTTGTAATTATCCCCTCATCTCATACTTCCTCATCCCAATAGCACTCAGTTAATCTTGCTTTCGCTCCTTTTCACTATCTCTCTATCGCCATCAAATTACTCTCTCCTCTCAGTGATTGATAAAGCTCATGGTCCTCTAGTGTCATGATGCCGATGTTCCCCTATATCTGCAGGGAGCATCTGATAGCATGGAGAATTGGAATATGTTATCTGTAGAATTAAAGGGACAGTTCACCAAAATTCTCTCATAATTTACTCACCCTTATGGCATCCCAGATGTGTATGACTTTCTTTCTTCTGCTGAACACAAACAAAGATTTTAAGAAGAATTTCTCAGCTCTTTAGGTTCATACAATGTAAGTGAATGCGTGCAAAAGTTTTGGGCAAAATAAAGGTACTCCGGGCGACTTGTTTTTTATTCATATTAAAAGATATAAGTGTGAGTGAGAATCAGATCAATAAGGAAGTCCTTTTTTTATTATAAATTCTTCCTGCTCAGTAAATTTCCACGTTACTTTCATTTTCACATTATACTTGTGTTTTATACTTGTGGCGATTCTTATCCTTCTTGCATAACTGGACAGGGTGGAGAATTTATGACACAAAATGGCTTAAATATTGATCTGTTTCTCACCCACACCTATCATATTGTGTCTGAACACATGAATTTAACCACTGGAGTCTTCTGGATTACTTTGATGCTCTCTTTATGTGGATTTTGTAATCTCAAAATTTTGGCACCCATTCACAGAATTGTATTCTGCAGAAGAAAAGTCATAGACATCTGGGATGGCATGAGGGTGAGTAAATCATGAGAATTTTAATTTTTGGGTGAACTATCCCTTTAAGTAATCGCATTGACCTAGATGGATTTAAAGGGTGTTAGAAATGCTGGCACAGAGCACACAACACAGTCACAGTATTGCTGCAGTCTCTAACACACATATGCACCTCTAATTCATCAGCTGATGGCTCCATTATCTAATTTTTAGCTAAAAAAGCAACTTACTAGAGTCTCAGTAGCGCCCATTTAGATACCTGTCTGCACTGATGGATTAAGGCTGTACATTTAATAGACATCCTGTTCCTGTAACATGGTCTAGTTTGTGGACTGAGTTAACCTCTCTCAAGGGATGAATGAATGATGAACTGCTCCACTGCTTGATATTGTGAGATTGTGTGTGCTGAACAAGGGTGTAGATTTGGCTTGAACATTGAGGGGATGTAATCTTTGTGTCTGTGTGGTTTCATACATTTCTGAAAAACATTTGTAGCATTTTATACCAAAAAATAAAAAGTAAAAGATTTAAGGACCGACCGTATGACCATGAATACATGTAAGTGTATACAACATAATACATTTTTCAAAAATAGTTTTCAAATTGTTTTTTTTTCAAATATCATGAACTAAGTTACAAATACTGTATCAAGAAGGGTTTCTCCATTTGACCTGAACTACATGCCTATTCTTAAAATTGTCAAAATATCTAATATTTTTAAAAGCTTCAAGTACAGTTGGGTCTAAAGGGGTCTTCTGTTTTATGGTTTTCTTGTCACACGACAACAACCTGAATGTTGGTTATGCCACCTGATGTTGATTTTGTTGACAAAAGATTTTTAAATATTAATCTTTTTAAAAAGTAAACTGCTTTTATTTTTTATTTTTTTAGAAATAAGATATTTCCATATTACTGTTGTCAACATTTCTTTTTAATGAGACTTACATTTATTTTTTTTATGGTTGCACCACTTAGACATTTTTTACTTTAAGCTTAGAAAAAAAAAATCAAAAAGACTGCAACTCTTAATTAGAATGTAACGTGTACTTGACCTCTATAATTTTTCCAAATTACTTCACAGAATGTAGGTTGTTGGGACAAGTTTAAATGGGTTCTAATTATGGCGGCATTGCACATTAGGTTTATGACAACAGTTCTGTGATATGGTGTTTAAGTTAGACTAGTATTATGTAAATTGCCTGCATATACACACGGCTGACATGTGATTTTTGCCAAATATTCTTGCCGCTTCCTTTGGCTCTGTTGGAATTCAAAAGTTAGATTGATTCCTCTCTATCACACATTTGCTAACTCTGGCCTCTGTTGTCTCTATATTTCAAATTGCTGTTTCTTCCTAGGGATGGGCATTCGTCAGTAATTTGGTATTCAAATATTTAAGCTCATAAAAAAACAAATTTTCGAATATTCTATTTAAATGAAGGTAATTAATGAGAAAGAGACGTTGTAAAATAATTCTTTTAGTCATAAAGTTTGCGACTTACATTAGTTTCTAATTATAATTAAAACAAGCTTGTATCATGTCCTGTGTTTTTTTTGTACATTTTATTTAAACAAGCAATGCGTGAAAACAAAAAATAATAGAACAAAAGCGTTTAAGCTCACGCAAAGCTAAGAAAAACAAACCGCTAATGAAGTAGACTGACGCAGTTAATGTACAGGACGAGCATAAACACTCGGCATATAATAGTTATCATGTTTATATTGCATCTCATTTTATGTTTTTGCAGAGAAAAACAAGCATATTCACTTGCTCAGTAAACTATACTCATTTATACACACCAGTTTAAATGATGGGATGTCCCTTACCTCAGCTAGCATAGTCTTTCTCGAATGCCATGTTTGTTGTTTACGGAAGCATCATGGGGATTACGTTGCTACGGGGACTGTGCTTTCGGATGAGCTGCTCATATACGAGAGTAAAGTGTACACCGCTTATACAGTATTTTTAAACAGGAACCCAGCTTTCTCACAGTAAGCCACATTCTCACAATAACCCACTTTTCTGGTGTCCATCTGAACGTAATGAGTGACAGATCTGTTCGCTCAACAAATGTGATCAGTTGTGTCCGAATTCAACAGTGTCACCCAGTGCATTGTGTTATAACTGCCAGTTTTAATTTGTTTGTTCAGGATTTAACATGCATCTCACTGTATATATGGCCAGCAAAGCACAACTTTGCGAAATTCAAATAGTATTTTTACTATTCGAATAATTATTGCAGAACGAAGATTTGAATATTTGACAACTCGTGCACATCCCTATTTCTTTATTTCTTCTCTCAGGGCTTTGGTCTTTGCATTTGGAACATTTGCATGTCCATTTACGTAGTCAAAGGTTTTTGCTGCACAAATGCAACTGACTATGAGTGTCCAATTGTTTCTCGTTTGGGACTAATTTTTTTGTATATGTAAACTAACCATAAATCCCAAACTAAATAATAAATTCATATTTTGTCATTCTTTGATGCTCAGTGCTGAAAAATAAAATCCCCATCAAATTTAATAACAAATGAATATCTACTTATCCAAGACAAAAGGGGTGCTTTAAAGCTTAGAAGCAGGACTTTATAATGCATATAGGCTATCAGATGTCTTTTTTCTTTTTTTTTGTCATGCTGGCGGACGGTCTACAAAGTGGACCAATCACAGTTGTTGTGGTCCGCATTGTGCAACGTGTTGATGCATTTTTGCAGAGGTCCACATCAGGCTATGGTGTAGACCAGTGGTTCCTGATTTTTGTCCTATCTGCATCACATAATACATTAATGCTTACATGATTATTTTTGTCTCATCTTTTAACACTTCCGTAATTCATGAAGGTCTGTGTTTACGTTCGTATTGCATCAAAAAGCACATTTAAATGTCCATGTGCACAGCTGCATTCACCATGAGAAACGAATGCATACGCACATACACATGTCAGCATTTAATAAGCTTCCGGCTGTAGGCAAACAACGTGCGGGTCCGGATTTGACTATACTTTTAACTGGTGGCTATTTAAATATTAAACTGAGCAGAAATTTCATGGCACCCCTAGCTGGCATAGACTACCCCATTAACTGCTGTTTCTAGGTGTAGCCCACACCATAGGTTTGACGTTGAAGTGTAAATTGGCCTTTGAAATATGCATTCCTGTTGACTAAGTAATTTATAACTACAGCTCTCTTTTGGCGCCCCTCTGTGGAACTTTCACCTGGACACTGGGGCTCACACTTGCCCATACGTTCAACAGTACTACCAGCTTCGGCCACTGGGGGTAGTGATTAGAAATTTGGTAGGCACAGACCAATTTCAGCAGCAAAATTTTCAACTTTTTTAGAATTCAGACCGAGTGATCAGTCTGGCATAACTCAAAGCTCCAGGGTCCATTACAATTTATTTTTATAACTTGTATTTTTAGGCAATGTATTTTCAAATGTGCCAAAAATAAATACATAAATTCTATTTTCCATGACAGCAATAAATTGATGAATACAATTTTTCTGGAAAATAATGGTATAATGCAAATGCTAATGATTGGTTTAAAATTTTCAACCCATTCTAACTGATTCTGCATTCTCTCAGTTTCAACAAAATCTCATCTATATTAGCTAGATAATGTTACCTTCGTGACATGTTTAAATAAGCACAATTTGCCATAATGGTGTTTAAAACAACACAGAATTATGAAATAATTCAATATATGATCAACAAGATGTAGTGACTATGCAGCACTGACCCTGGGCCAGCGGGTCATCCTTCTAGTTGAGGCCTGTAATTGCCAATATGCTTGTAAGTCTCAACCCTTTAGAGGGCTATATAGACCTACAGTACAGTCAGTAACACAGGTGTTTACATAGACTCGTAAAGCTCTTATTAGCTCGTAGTCCCATTGCTCATCAGTAGTCTCAAATGCTGTGTCATGTGGCGAGCGAAGTTGGACTCTGTGCTTTTGGATTTACAGTGAATGTGCGAGTAAGTTTTAATGACCCACAACCACACATACAAATTCTCTGGTAATGATTGCATTATAATACAAACCGAATGATTTTCATGATGCTCGGTTTCCTTAATAGTTCTTGAACATGCATTAGTCAAGTAATGTGGACAGAAAACCAGACTTAAATACACAGTGCTTCCTGTATTACTATGAATAGTATAGTATTTTATAATAATAGTATTTTCATCTACCAGCAACCTTGGCTTGTGGGCTAAAAAGTTCATTTCGGACCCTGATTAGAGTTTAGGACTTGGAGAGCAGTCTAACAAACAGTATCAACTTTGAACTGTCAGATATCAGATATGTAAGTATCTATATTGTGTGAATATGTTTTGTGAGCCACTGATATATAATTCCATTAATATTAGTTGTAAAAATACTTTCCTCACAGACACGCCATAGCTGGGTGACAACTGGAAAATATTTATATAAACACAAACAAGTGTGTAATATGTTTTTTTTTGTACTGTATTTGTCTGTATAGTCAGTTTGTTTTGGCGTGTTACTTGTTCTTGATAAGAGGTAGAAAAACACACATACACCGAGTCAGCAGGCAACAGGAACACACACAGTGTCGTTGACGCAAGCTTCATGTTCAGGAAAGCAGCGAATGCATGACCCCTGCCTTTTTCGTCTTTGCACTCGCATTGCTTGTGTGTTTATGTGCAAGCATCATTCTCATCATGTTTGAGTTCTTTGTTTTTTTTTATTTAATTTGGGACCATCGTTCTCAAGTTTGTTAACTCTATTCATTTGAATTCCATCACTTTCCCTCTCCCCCCCGCTGTGTGTGTGGGGGCGGGTTTGGATGGTTTACGAGGAAAACATTTTTAGGTTACAAACTGGTAATTACAAGGGTATTATGCTATAAATGTAGTTTGAGGACATTTCTTGTGTCCCCATGATTCAGATCACTTAGAAAAACATAAGACATCATTCTAATTTGACAAGGAATCAGTTCTCTTGGCTCTTAAAATAAACAGTCTGCAAGGGAGTGTTTTATATAACCTGCAACAATGCGCATTGCATCATATCATAAACAAGTAGTGCTGAATGATTTGGACAAAAATTAGAATTGAGATTATTTTTAACAATAATGCGATTGCAATTTGAACTGCAATATGATGAAAAAAGAAACAACAACAAAACAAAAACGTGTGATTCCTTTTGGATAAAATGAAACCATGTTTTGCTCATGACTTGACCAGAAAAACTGTTCTAGAAGAGGTTTTCACACTTGAGTCACTTGAGGAAAAACCCCTTCGCAATCACATTGCATCTGTCTGCTTTTTAATTTGTAATTTTATCCAATTTGTGAAAGGGTCAGTTCACATTTCATCATTTTTGTTTTGAAACTCAATCAACTCATCACCGCTGCCTTTACACACAGAGCACGCCTCATCTCGGATGACCAGTATCTACCTGCTGGCATCTTCGCGGGTCCAGGAACGGAGTGTGGAGGGTCCGGTGCGAGTTAGATGCGTAGCCGGACCAGAACCCGGACGGCTTGAGTGAAGCGGCTCCAAACGCGCCTCGGACCAATAAACTCTTACTGCTTATTTGAAATATGTTCTTTTTCTCATGATCTTAATCAACCGTTTTGGAGATTTTGGTCTTTCCCCATTCAAATAGATAGTAGCTGCATTCATGACGCTTGTTTACATAGAAAAATAGCTGCCCAAACTTCCCTAAATTGTTTGTCGTTGTTTACATTGTTGAAATGGTCTATAGTGTTCCACGGCTTTTTGTTAACATCCATTAGCCATGGTGAAATCAGTAGACGAGAAGTTGTTTCAAATGTGTACTAAGTTGTTACGTTTTTATTTTTTCCTGTGAAATAATATGAACTGATGATTTGTTTACAATAAGACTAGGAATGTTCATTAAGAGAATAAATCTGATCAATGATGTTGAATTTAAGATCTTCATACATAGTGTCCTGTAGGTTCAATAGTTTGCCTTCTCTTTGAGATCACAACAAAGTTTAAAGGAATAGTTCACCCATAATTGATAATTCTTCTTTAATTTACTCACCCTTATGCCTCATGTCTTAGGTCTCAAACTTATGCAAATTATGTTCTTTCTTCTCTGGAACATAAACAAAATATTTTGATGGAGATGTGATGTGAAAAAAATATACATACAATGCAAGTCAATGGGGTCCAAGACTTCCAAGCTCCAAAAAGGGCAGTCACAGTAAATTGTAACAGATTTTTTCATTACAGCTGTGGCGGTTGTATTAAAAAAGTACAAAAAAATGACTGCGTGTTTAGGCTATAATCTCAACATAGCAAATAGATGGTTTATTCTTTAAAACTACCATTGTAATGAGGAGCCATCCATGTTCTTACCTTATGGCATAACAAATGTAACTGGAAATCAATGAAAGGGCAAGTGCATTGTAGAATAAAAGTCTGGATCTTTTTATAATTATGAGTAAAGTCATGTGTAATATTGTAATAAAGTTCCTATTCTAATGATGTTTGAGATTAGGAAACAAACTGGCCTGGTTTGCGTTCAGATGTTCCTAATAAAAATGATTCCCAAATCATTACGAGTCTGATAAATGGAAAACGACATCTGTTATGGATTGGGAAACAAACATATTTACTATGGAAGCACAGTCCCAATAAAGTGGTTTACTCATAAATATTATAACTAGCCCCAAATAAGGTGTTACATGTAAATCATTTTGATTTCTCGCAGCACCTTGAAGTACAAAAACTCAGAAATTCAGTTAAGAAGTTTCTAGATGCTCAGATGATCGAAAATAAATGATATTCATTAAAAACTTGAAATGCAATTACATATCTGTAATATTACCTGCAATTTTGAAAAAATATCAAATAAAAAACACAAAGAACTGCATCGTGTATGTGATGACTGTGTAGGTCAGCTACTACCGAAGACCATTTTTGATCCAGAAAAACCCTGCAAACCTCAAGCGTCAAGTGCAAGAAAGTGTAATCAAGCTTGTGCTTCAAATCATGATTGCACCAAGGAGACTATAGTGAAGGTGGTGTTGGGCCCCATTGACTTGCATTGTATAGATACTGTATATTTGCACCGTATCTTTATCAAAATATCTTTGTGTTCCACAGAATAAAGGAATATCAGTTTGAGACAGCATAAGAGAATTGTCAGTTTTGATTGAACTATTCCTTTATTTTAAATTTGAGAACCTTAATTTTGTACTTCAGATTAGTTCAATCGCAAACATTTATTTATTTATTTTTGGTATTTTATATAGCTAATTTGCGCCACACAACCACAGAAATGATCTCAGTGAGTGTTGTGAAGAATTTGAACAACTTTGTTATAGCTAAAGTTGGTGTAATGAAAAGTTCCCCTGTGTCTCTTTCGTCTTTCTCGCATTGAGATGCTGCTGGAGCCTCTGACACTCTCCACAAGTCACACACACACACACACACATACACACACAGCAAAGTGTCAGGTGTTTGTGTTTGTGACTACTTCCTTTTTGTCTAGCTTTGATGGACCCAAAGATGTTTTTGCATTACTGTAATCTGCATGTGTGTGCGTTTTTCTGTCAGCCTACAGCCCATAGCTCAAACGCTTGCTGGTTTCTCACACCTAAACAATAAGCACAGGAAACACACAGGCAGAATGAAGGAAGTGTGACCACCACATGATTAGGCAAGGGCTCTGACTCCACTCCTCTTCTCCTTCCTCTAGATTAAAAAACAGTTTTTACCTACAAGCTATCAGACTATTGAAAAGCTACTAGCTACCTCCTGTCTGACACTTTTCAGGGAATTTATTCTGCATATTTTACATTCATAACGCATAGTGTATTTATTATTGTGTATTTATTACTGTGTACTATTCTTCAGCCTGCTAACTTACTGTACGGCTCCTGCTGCTATTCTCACCTGAGTCCATTTGTATCTTTAGTTTACTGTATCACTTTGTACTTGCTTTTGCACTGCATTGACAATTAATCTGCACTCTTACTTATCTATGGTCATTGTTTAATATAGGGACCTACTGCTGACCAAGTTCTGTCTTTTTATGAATACCTCTCTGCATCTGCATTCCCTATATTTACTTCCATGTCGGTGCTGTTTGCCTGTATGTTAAATTGTCCTACACCGTCTTGGCTTCTGTGACCCGAGCCTTGTCCCAAGCATTTCAATGCCCAGTGTACCCTGCGCAAATTATAAATAAAATAGCTTGACTTGAATCTCTCACTCTGGCCCTGTCTAGATCTTCCTTTTTTACTTCTTTTTTAACTTGCTGTATTTTTGTTTTGTCTTATTTTCTTTCCTGATCGTGTTTTTACAATTCCCTTCCTTCATGTCTCAGATTCTTCTACTCTTTAAGAGAATTTTTAATAATCTGAGTTCTCTTTCTGATGAATTGGTTTCTGATAACGATATCCATGTAGCATAAGTGTGGAATTCAAAGAGAGGGCGGGGTTTCCTACGGCTAGAGGAAACGGGGTATGAGGATATATCTGATTTATTCTGCTAAAGCACAGCAACCTTTCTTCCTCAGAGCGATAGAGGGAGGAAAAGATGTGTTTATTTGTTATTGTTGCTCTTATGTGATTCCTAAAACTCACATCAAGAATATAAGGCCCTCTATTTAGAGATCTCCAGTATACATTTTTTGGCACTATTTCATGAAACTCATTCACTTTCCTTACAACTAAAACAATCAATGGTCAGATTTCTATTCAAAGTCCTTCTTATTACATCTACATTTCCTGTTTGTACTAAAACAGATATTATCTGAAGTCTTCTGCCCAGCATTACCTCATTGTTTAAGTTAGATTAGCAGAGCTATGCAAGTTAGTTGGGTACGAATGTAACCACGTGTAAAAATGTGCCGAGTATGCAAATCTTTCCCACAGGTTTTGGCATGAGGTACGTGAGAGTGCCAGCTTACCATTTTGTGGCACTCTGTTGCTCGCTAATTGGTGAAGTGTCACCATTTTATAAAGGGCCTGCCGCTAGCACTTTTTTCATCTCTCTCTCTCTCTCTCTCTCTCTCTCTCTCTCTCTGTCTTTCTCTCTCTTTGCTTTACTCTGATGATCCTTCCACTTTTCAGCCTTTAACGTCATGATGTGAGAGAATCAGAGGGAAAACATTACTACTTGCAATATTCCTGCAGTGTTAAATTGTATATACTGTTAATTGTACATAATTGTATGTATAGAACACCTGGATGACCTGCTGCATTTGACAAAATGTGCAGTATACTTTACCAACAAAGCACACTGCGTGATGAGGACATGTGTAGGGCTGGGAATTGCCACAGACTTCCCACATCGATATTACAATGATATTTACTTACAGATTCCATATGTATTGTGATTTTTAAAGTAACGCAATTCTGTACATATTGCGATTTGATGTTTTGATATATTTAGTGGATTTTTCTCAGAAAGAAATGTCTATTGAAGAACAGTCGTGTCTGACATGACATTTGTTTCACCCAGTAAACAGAATTTGCAGGTTAAAGGTAGGGATGTGCAAAACTGCCAATTTAAAACTACTATTTGACCAGTCTGTGCATTGTCTGAGCTGTTTATCGGCTAGTCAGTGTTAAGGAACCCATGTATAAGGCTGCATTATGTCCATGTTACTGTTATTGTGGGGGCGCGACATGTAGTTCATGGTATCCAACAGTTTAATGAGCCTTTTTACTGCTAAACTATTTATTAAAGCAGTGTCAGACAGAATCTGCAGGATGACTAACAGGAACATTAACCAAAGCAGAAGATTTGATGTCCAACAGTTAATAACAAGTGGCATTTGATGGCTGCAGCAGAGGTATATTAAAGGACTGAACGTAAATAATTAAAGAGACGGATCTTCTCAGAGAGAAAACCTGTTTTTGTTGAACTCTGCACAAATATAGCTTCCTATATTTATCTATCATTTATTGTATAAGCATTAAGCTCAACAAAAAAATATGTAAATCGATTTTTCATCAGCTCGACTGTTTTAAAATCATTCGTTTAAAGAATCGTGATTTTGTAAATAAATAAACTGGAAATAGTACTCACTGCATTTTGCCATTTTTTTTTCCACCTTGGAATAAAAATGCTAAATTATTTCACTAATTTCTAACAAGATAACTGGCCTTCATTCACTGAATTAAACATGCAACTTGTTAAGGTCATGAGACCGCAGAATAGCATACTACAGCATATACTGCATAGTAAGAAGCATGCTAGTACCATACCAGCAAGCCAAAATGTATCCTGTGTTACTTACCATGTTTATGAGTTTATACTTTCAGCGGTCAATTTTGAGAAGAACTTTATCTAGTATCTTTATCTTTATCTAAATCTAGTATCTGTAAAATGGGAGGACAGTCAAAAAAATACTCAGTGCTTTAAATTTGGGGGAGTAATAGGCCTAATGCAATTCAAAATGAAGTACAGCAATTATGCTCATTAATGTCATGTTATTGTTGTTCATTTTAAAATGTCAAGTAGCTTGCTTTTTATAGCCTTTCCTAAACACTGTAGTTTCACACATAATTGACAAGTGCCGTTTTCTCGCCCCCTCCTCTGAATTTCATTGGTTAATGGATACTAAACTACATATCCTGTTTACTTCATTACATTCTGATTCCTAGTACTGGTTTTCAGAGGAAACATGCAGCCAATTTCGCAAGAATCTTTATCTTAAATATAACATGGAGCGACGGGGCTGTTTGGCACAAATTTGCTGTGTGGCTATAGATGCAATATTTGCATTTTTCTTCATGAACATTGAGGAGAAACATTGTATTATTGCATATTACTGCTTGTCAGTTTTCCAGTGCTGTAGGTTATTTACACCATAGTTTTGATGTTTGCTGCAGTGAAATTTTTTCTGGTTGATAAAGATGATGTATCAGTTATTTAAACTCTTTTAATTGTTGATCGTATTTGTAACAGATGAGTCATGTTGACTTCTGGCCTAGATGTAATTCGACTGACATGGAGAAAAGGCAAAAATCATAAGTGATTTTTTTGCATGTCTCTTTTGTGTATTTGCAAATGAGTTGGATAATCATAACCCTGAGTTCTGTACTGTATTGGCCAAAGTGTGTGTGTGTGCGTGTGCGTGTGTGGGTGTGTGTGCGCGTGCATGCGTGCGAGTGTGTGTGTGGGTGTGTGTGTGCGCGTGCGTGCGAGTGTGTGTGTGTGTGGGCGTGTTTGGGTGGTTTACGGGGAACATTTTTTAGGTTTAGGTATTATGCTATAAATGTGGTTTATGAGGACATTTCTAGTGTCCCCATTCTTCAAATCGCTTAAAAAAAACACTAAACTGTGTGTTATTTATTTATTTAAAAATGTAGAAAGTTTTTTGTGAGGGTTAGGGGATAGAATTTACAGTTTGTACAGTATAAAATTCATTATGTCTATGGAGAGTCCTCATAATGATAGCCGCACCAACGTGTGTGTGTGTGTGTGTGTGTGTGTGTGTGTGTGTGTGAGAGAGAGAGAGAGAGAGAGAGAGAGAGAGAGAGAGAGAGTGTGTGTGTGTGTGAGTGTGTACCTACTTATGCACGGATACCACTTTTGCTCTTTCGATTCCGATATCGGAAATCTCAGTATCGGCCGATCCCGATCCGATACCAGTGTTGTATTTTTGCATGATCAGTTTAGAATATCTTTACGTTATTGTGTGGGACTAATTGGGTGTGCTCTTTAGTAGTCAATTTTATTTCTTTTTTTTTTTCAATTTCAACTTGCATCTGGACTTTAAATGATTCAGATCTCTTTTTGTTCAATTTAGTTGTAAGATGTCAGCTCACTTTTCATTCACACAGTTTTCATTCACACATTTGTTGGAACCCATTCAACTTAAATATTATTATCGTTTGTAAACAAATGATGATAATAATAATACTATTTTATAATAGTAATATACAGTAATATATCTCAATCGTGCACCTTTTGTCACGGATCCACCGGTCTCTCTTTCTTCCTCACTGCCGTCAGCGCTCACTTTCCCCTGAGTTCTGATTACACGCACCTGCGTATCATTAGTGGCTAATCAAGCACTGTATATATGCCCGCTTTCACACACACTCTTTGTCTGTTCTCATCGATAGTGTCTCTGAGACTCCAGAACGTTCTCCTATCTCAAACATACTTGTGTCTTCATTATTGCCTGCAAGTATCATAAGACTGTTGTGAGTTATCTGTTCATCGTGTCTATACACAGTCTGGATATTACTCACCTGCTGTTTGCCACTCTGTTCAACTGGATTTACTCACAATGTTTACATCACTGTTTAAATCATTTGTTCAATAAAACCTGCTACTGAGTTCATATCTTTGCCGCCATGAGTCTCTCCGTGACACCTTTAACTTTGAAACCCTCACGCTTTTATTTTGACATTCTGAACTCTCCAAGAAATTCCTAAATGTGTCTGTTTGTAGGCAAGTTCACAGTAGTTTAATTGGCTTCTTGTTCAAATTCTGATAAAAAAAAAGCACTTCCAGTATAAGTGGAGCTGCACGTGCATTTTATTTATTTACTTCTTAAACACAGCCTTTTGTGATTCACAGAGCTATCACACGTCTTCAAGTGACTTTGAATAAAATGCACAAGTCATATGATCTACTTTAATTGTGTTTTTATGGTTCTTTTATTTCATTTTTTGAGCTTGACAGTAATGAACATGACTAACACACAATATTGGATTTGGATCGGGTTCGTCAGGCCGATACCTGATCCGTTTAAAAACGTCAGTATCGGAGCCGATACCGATCCAGGTATTGGATTACAGATACAGATTTAGATACAGATACAGATTACAGATACAGATTTGTCCACCGAAGTGAGCTAAATCTGACAAAACCTCCCTTTGGGGACATATTGGAATGTCTTCATTTGGAAAAACGTCTTCATAAATCAATTTTTTTTTAAATAAGTTCTAAAAAAAAAAAAAAAAAAAAAAATATATATATATATATATATATATATATATATATTTTCTTTTTTTTTACATTTTTTGGGGGGGTCAGGGTTAGTCTATAGTAATTATAATTAGGTTCATATAAAACAATAGAAATTATATTCAAGTAAACTTGTGTGAGAGCAGTCTACTCTTACAGTGAGAGGCAATATATTATAAGCAACTTAACTGATACATTTACACTGTAATGGCAGCCTCTGACCAATCATTTATTTATTGCTTGTTCTCTTTTACTGGCCTTGCACTTGCACCAATCCAGATTGTTACTCAATCAATAGTTCCATATGTGAATGGTTAAGCTTTTTTCTTTCTATTCTATTCCTGTGACGTTTCACCTCCAGATGTTCCTGATAGGGAAACTTCACAGACGGTGGCTTTTTGGCTTGGTGTCAATCTCGAAGCACTACCACACATGCAGTCTGTGACGCACAAGCCGCTTCTGATCCTGAAAGCTGAAGTAGATCCTCCTCAGTCAGCAATTACCAGTGTACTGTGCTGTCAGCTTCTTTTGCACCCTGATTTCTCACTTTAGCGTGTGTGTGTGTGTGTGTGTGTGTGTGTGTGTGTGTGTGTGTGTGTTTGTATGGCCTGATGGAGCTTCCTAAATAACTTGCAGTATCACCCAAGTGACAGAATTGTCAGAAACCACATTAAAAACACCCCCAAATAGATTTAACACTGACATTAAAGTGGAATTTTAAGGCACACAAATAGGCTAAAAACTGGAACTGAGAATACAATCCTGCAATTTTGCACTTCCTACTTTTGTCTCATTGTTGTGAATGTTGTCCAGAATGTACATTTTCAGCAGTTATGCCTCAAAAATATGCTGAGCACATAGCCATACATAGTTTTATACAGTTATAGTCTGTGGCTGGGCTACCAGAGATCAGAGTAGCTAACAATGTTGTTTTTGAGACTCCGGCATTCCTGCCGAATTAGCTTGTTTGGTCTGAATCGACTGACCTAACATATTTGATAGGAGTTTATCATGTATGTTTGTATTAGTGATTAACCGTGAGTGCGTCTGAAGTTGGCAGCTGCTCATTGGACAATGCATAATTCTTGACAGTGACGCACATTGTAATATGCTGAAACAATAGGCTGAATTCAGTGGGTGATTTGGTTTTAAGTCTTGGGTTTAGCCTCTGGCTGTGCAGAAAATTGACAGCCAATAATGTGGAGAACACACACACACAATTCCTTAACAAACCTAGTACTGAATTCTTACCATCAACCTATTGTAATAAACTAGAGCTTCTTTCGGAATGGTATACTAGCGTTCTGCTTAATGAATACAGGGCAGTGTATACTGTGTATACATGCAACTGTAGGCATTATGCAGTGCTAAACATTTCAAATATGCTATGTTGTTGACACATGATCTCAAGTTGCATAGTTGATTCAGCAAGTGGAGTCCATAATAATTCAAGTAAAAACTTATTTTGCTTTTTCAATTCCAATTGTATGTAGAGTCTTAACTTTTGGCAGTCTGATCTAAAAATGCATCAGGAGAGGTCAATACTAATATAGATTCTGGTTCATTCGTATAGCTCATTCACTACATATTTTGTCAAATGTAGATCTTCTGGTTAAATTATGCATACAGGAAATTCACATACTGTGCAAAGTATGCATACTAAGGACTTCACAAATCATCTGAGTATTGTGGAAGTATTTATTTCAAATATATGTAGCTTTAAAAAAAAAAAAACACCTATTCCAGGGGTAGGGAACGTCAGGCCTCAGGGCCATATAAAGCCTGCAAGGCCATTTGAGAACTAATTTGAAAAGCAAAAAAATGGCCTTGTTTCAATTAACTGTTAAAAAAAACATTAAAATAGTGTTTACAAATCATTTTAAATTATAACAATGGAAAATATTGTATAATAGACAGACATAATGTGTTTGTTTTTCTTGGTGCGTGAGCAGGTAACGGAACGCATACGATAATTTCAACCCACAATCAGAAATTGCAACCATTTTTATGGCCTGCAAATAATTTTGTAAATACTCAAATGGCCCTTAATGGAAAAAAAGTTCCTTTACACTCAATTAGACTTTGGATTCAGCATACGGCATTGCTGGAGCGAAGGGTTAACAAATATAGTGTAAATGTGCTTGGTATAATTTTGTACCTGCTTGTATACTTTAAACAATGGTTTGGCATGTAATTCAGACTGATAATTGAAGAGTTTCGCTTGATATTCATATTGATGCACTTTCAAACTCAAGGCCATTCATGTTTTTTTAAAAGACCTTTTAAAAATAATGTCTGGGTATTTACAGTACTCTCTCCATCAGCCTCCCTCTCATTATGTGTCCCGCCCTCTATCTCCCTTGATAAATATGTCTTTATTTTGCCCCTCTTTACTATTCTCAAATTCAATTGAGACCCTGATTGATTTTCCCATGTCTCTCTCTCTTAAACACACACACGCACACACACACTCGCTTACAGTCCTTGGCACTAATGAAGGTGCCTGAGTGAGTGTGGGTGAGTCTTTGCTTCCACTTATGCTGTAACAGGCTCCTTGGTCAGATCTGTTGGGACATGGGTAATTTTTTTTAGAATGATGTCATCAATGTGACGATGCCAACTTTAGTCTCAACCAATGATAGGTTGAGGGCAGGTTATTGAGGTTTGAGAAGAGAAATGGAAACAAAACCATTTAAACTGATAAAAAGATCTGAGTAAGTGAAAGAGAGATATTTAATGTGTTTGAACGCTATATTTTATATATAAAGCTGTTATGAGCAAAGAATGAAAAACAAGCATAAAAAAAACTATGGATTTCTAATTAAATTGGTTTCTGACTTAAAATGCGTTTTTGTTTTAAAGTGTTTTAAATGATCTTGCCAGAAGTGTGACACTTCTTTACATTTGTGGGAACAGCTACTGTATAATAAGACAACTTCTCACAAAATCTTTGTTATACATTTAAATGTTATGAGCAAGCTAGCATGGTTAAAGTCGTTTGTGTGTACAGCAGCTATTCACTGATAATGAGAAAGAGAGAGAGAGAGAGAGAGAGAGAGAGAGAGAGAGAGAGAGAGAGAGAGAGAGAGAGTGTGTGTGTGTGTGTGTGTGTGTGTGTGTGTGTGTAAACGATCACTAATATTTGCATTACTGCAGAGCAGAGATACATGGCCTTGTATATATTTGCATGTTACGTTGCTGTTTATAAATGAGCACCATTCACTATGAAACCACCTGCTAAATCATCTTCTAGGATTTCATAAAATAGTTTAAATGCAACCTAGTCTCATAGAACCTAGTCTTACATGAACTTTACTATAATGACATTTTTGCAAACTGACTTTTACGCACCAAATTCTAGGTTTTGCCCCAGTTTCCTGGTGAAACTAAGACTAGAGGGATTACAACAACCATGTGTTTTATTCACTTTCACAAAAATAGCAACTTCAATGGCTGATTATGACTTTATAAACACTTTGTTTTTTCACTATTACTCACACACTGCTATGTTATGATATCAAAACAATTTTACTAAAACGCATCATTTGAAAAACTATACATTTTAACACTTTACCGATTCCGTTACATCTACACACTTATTCCAATGTGATTAGCTTCAGCGGTAGATCACCTCATATTCTACTTTGGACTCTGAAGTACGTGGTTTGAGACCGGTCAAGCGCGCAAGCTGACACATAAGACGAGCGCGACACGAAATGACATGGTTGCTTCAGAAAATGTACTTTACATTTCTCATTTGGTTTTTAGACACTACCGGTTAGGTTAGGTTTAGTTGTTTTGTGTCTACCTCTCATTTTATTTTAGATCACTATTGGTTAAGTTTAGGTTAAAGATTTAGGTTAGGGAGGTATGTTTTACTCATTAAAACATCCATCTAATAGTCACCGTAACCTTTTATGATTACAACATTGTTTCATTCGCTTTTGACTGGAAACTGCATATATTAAGGCACTCCATTTTTTTTTACTATTTTTGTTTTGCCATGGTAGCATAATGTTCATGAGACCAGACTGTTTAAAATGTTTTTGATGTGATCAGTGATTTTTAACACCATTTATTTGCTTGCAGAGATATATATTCAGCCCGACAGTTGGTGTATAATAAGTTGCAACCATGAGATGTATGATTCATATTTTTCTTTCAGATCTTTACCATGGTAACCATAATACCATAACCATGGCCAAAATTCCATAGTTAATAAAGTCAGTTGTTACCACTAAGTCTTCATATGTAAATGAATATTAGAAGATTACAAAGAGCTTTATTGCCAAGCATGCTCAAACACACTAGGCATTTGAGTGACAGAAGCTTCCAGCACAAACTAAAAAAATCACAACGAGAAACAGAATAATAAAGTGGAATAAAATGATATAATATTCAATATGTATAGAAATACACAAGCTATAGGACAGAGTAATGTGTTTACAGATTTGTTCAAAGTGGAATGTATTGTGCAGAAGAGGAATGTATAGGTTGTTTGAGTAAATATGAGTTGAATTGACACATAAGATTGATGACATATTTTACAGTTGAAATACTGCTCTAGAAGAGACCCTTGGGATCTCCTTCAAGCAATGTGTATACGTACAGCAATGTGCTGACAATGAAGAAAACTGCCTGAGATTTACATGAGATTTGAACAGTTATGTGCTCATTGGATAAGCTGGTAAGATTTTTGGTAAAGGTGTTAACTTGCCATGTGAAATCGGGTTGAAAAACAAACCACTTATGACATGACCACACACATTTTCTACTTCTAAAGCATAATTGGTGTAAGAACGTGCACGTGAACATGCTCAATTTTAGAGTTAAGTATCTTTCTAACATTAATTATTTTTGTATTTTTTGGTGATGGTGCTGCTGGTTAAAACCATTTTGTTTCAGTTTTTTTTAAGGTTAGACCAGTGTATACACGGTGCCTATGTTCACTCTCTTTTTCATACTCTCTCTCTCTCTTACACACACACACACACACATACACACACACACACACAAATGTGTTCTCTTTCATTGTATACATGGACGACACCAAAGGTCGACCAATCTACTTGAGCTCTTCTCATGCTTTCTTTATTCAGACACACTGTTAGCTGATTTTCATTTCCACATCCACACTGTCTGAAGTTCTTTCCCTCTAATTTGTGGTCGCTGTCTTTTTTTCCAACAAACGCTTACTTTGTGTGCACCGTCTTGAACTTTATGCCTCATGTTGTTGTCATGGCAACACAAGAAAGCTCCTTTGGCTGCCATGGTAACTGAATACAGCATATTTAGGAAAGTGTACAGCTTAACTAGGATAAGTGGATAAAAAGGCAGATCATTGCGTTTAGACACACCTTTTAATGAAGCCTATGTGCTAGTGGCTTCATTTTCATGTGTAGGAAGAGGATATTAGGGAAACAGTGTGCATGATTCTGATTCGGTGCACCTCTGTTGAGCGAGTGTGTCTGAGCATCTATTTAAAGTATGTGGTTTTTAGCAGATGCAAACAAATGCAAGCCAACAGACAGGCATACATGCAGAGGTGTGAATGTGTGTGCGTGTATGGTATAGCTATGTAGCTTTGGCAGCTGCCCCAGACCTGTTTATAGGTAATGCAGTATTAATAAGAGCTCTTCATTAGAGAGTCCTGCCAAGCTACTGAATGTAATGGTGCTTTAAACTTTCATCAGCTAAGAAAGAATGAGGGATGGTGAGAAAGTGAGGAAAATAAGGACTCGAGGTCAATATTGGAAATTCAATTATAATAATGTTAATTAACAAAAAGGGGAAATTGAATGAAGATGAATATTGAAAATGAAAGAAATGGGAATTGAAAGGGGTGGGGAAGCAAATAACGAGTGGAGACAGAGAAGGAAATATGCATTTAAGAATGTTTTGGGATTGTTGAATTTTAATTTATGTAGGAAATGTCGAAAAAAGCAAAAATCCAGGATGAACAAAAATAATTTATTTTAATAGTATTGATCTTGAATTGAAGTGCACATTTGTTGCAATTTTATGGATATAATCCTTCCTTAAGTGAATGAAGCTAGTCGGAACTATCCCCATTTTAATGAAAGAAAACAGCATATTATTAAATAACAAAATATAGGTATATTAGGTGTGTAACAATACATCGATCTGGATTGTTGCATTGATCAAATAACCAACAATGTGATGTTATCGATTCAATGTGTAAACATCAATGTATATTTTCTAAGATGCACATTTTATTTGGACATTTTCATGCCAACCACGTCAGTACGCATTTCCATCAGGCGATGTAGCAACCTTGTATTATTCATCTAATTTTATAAGCGCTAAATATGCTTCTCGTGTGGGACATGGGTGATTGAAGCTCGTAGTTGCACTTTGCTCTATTCGTGCATGCCTGTAAACCCGGCTTCCCTCGAAATGCGAGCTACGGTAACAGGATAGCGCAGACCTATCCCTTCATATCATGGTGCAAGCGACACATCTGAATTTTCAACCTTGTCAAACCTTGTCAAATGGCTAGACAGCACTGACATTCTGAACAGTGCTGACGAAGGAAAAAGAAAACACCTGCCCTACACCACCATCAATTACAAGACTTCACATCTAAACATTAACACCCTTGCTAGCATTTAACATGGTAAATTGTACCATAATTTTTCAATACAAACAATAAAACATATAGCACCTACTCTTCTGTTGGAAACAAGTCGTGGGTATGTATTTTGGATTGAAAGACTCTCGATGACAAATTGTCACTGTAGTGTTTACCTCATTTCACAAGGCAATGAGCTGTCATCAAACGATTGATAATCACGTGTGTGTGTGTGTGTGTGTGTGTGTGTGTGTGTGTGTGTGTGTGACTTAAATTTTTAATATTGTTTATTTTTATACATTTTCAACAACTGAAGTACCTTATTTGGTTGTGGATGTCCCAAAGTCAATAATGATTTATACTTTACAAATAGTTCAAAATATTCAAATTAAAATTTGGTTGCATTTGTAAGAAAATGAATGTAATTGATTATGTAAAATAGGCACGTAATATTGATGGCAGGCCCCTGGGCAAACATCGGATCACTGGCTAAGAGAATCTATATAAGATTGTATCGTGATGAAACTTGCTATTTTACATCACTAGTATGCATCCGGTTGTGATATTGTTTTCTTCTATTATGAAATGACCTAATTAATACAACTCTCTTTAGATGACTGGGGAAGCTCATATTGGCTCATTAATGTGTTTGTGGCATACAGTACAAGCTAATAGCTTTACACTTCTGTGCCTCTGTCTCTGAGTTGAACAGAAATGTACCCAAGCAAGCATTTGTGGGTGTATTTGTGTCAATTTGATAAATGTGCCCCAGCAGAAAGCATTCCTATGTACGTCAATTCAGAACTTTGTAAATTTGTGTGTGTGTGTGTGTGTGTGTGTGTGTGTGTGTGTTTGGCAGCTACAAATCCACTATTTGATGTTCTTTGAGTGTGAATTGAGGAAGGCAGCTGGCATTCATAACTGAAGAGGATGAGGCCAACAGACACCATCTATCTCTGTCTAACATGCACACACACACTCTCAAAACAAACACAGACCATCAGTTCTGGGGCCATAGCATGAGGTTTGGACAGCCTGGTCTCATGAAATTTACGTGAACATTGCAACGTTTTGCAAAACTGAAATTACGTGCTTCATTACACGTTTGGCTGCAGTTTTAATGTGAAATGCCAAGTGAGGTGCACCAAAATCAAGCAAAATGAGGTTGTAATCAGACCAGTTTAAGGTGAATTTTAGATGGAGGTTTTAATAAGTAACATGTTTAACCTAAACCTAAAAGTTTACCCTAAACCTAACCAACAGTGTTCGAGATGAGTTAAATGAGTTAAACAAAACCGACATTCTTACCCGTAACCAAAACCTAACCCTAACAGAGAGTGTTTTAAAATGCAAATTCGAAATAATAAAAAAAGTAAACACATTAACTCAAGCATCCACATCATTTTGTGCCACTTTCACTTTCATACATCTTTGGATGGACTCAAACCGCGGCCGTCGAGCCCAAAGTCCAACACTCTATCAGGTGTCTATCATATCATAGCAGAGGGTGAGTAATAGAGTGAAAAATACGTTTTTATAAAATCCAAATCAGCTATTGTACTCTTGATATGTGTGGCAGTAATTAAACCACATGGTTGTTGTAGTGCCTCTAGTGTTCAGAAAGCGAAATGTCAGTTCGAAAAAATGCATATTGAGTAATGTTCATTCTATGAGAACAGGTTTGGTTTGGAAGTCTTTCTTAAAATGCTTGTTTGTTTGGACTTGGTCTCATCTTGCTCCCTAGTTCCCTATGATGTTAATCAGTTTAGCATGAACTTAAATTCAGGCACTTGTAAGGATGTTGATCCACATCAACATTGGGATACTGATGAGCCAAAATCTACCTGCGACACAATTGCGAGGTTGAGGAATAAACCTTGCTGGTATTTATTAACAACATCGCTGTATATAGTGCTTCTTTGTTTTAGATGCACAGTGCTATTATGAAAGAGAACATACATAAATGAACAAATAAAAATGAAAAGCGGTGTCTTTTTTTAATGTACAGTATATCTTATGTCTAATACTTAAAGGTTTTCTGAATTTTGTTATCCTTTCATGCACATTAGGAACAAAAGACCTTATTTGTGATAAAGTGGCAGTTTACGTGCTGTCAGTTTGCAGCAAAGAAAACAATTTGCCGCAAATTATTGCCAGAATTCTGCAGCTCTTCACCGGTAGTAGAGAACCCGCAGCAAACCTTTGGCAACAATGAAGAATTAGCCACTACTGGCATCTGACGAGCACTTCTTTGGCAAAACTGTGACAACAATCAAGAGTTTGACGCAAATCTCATTTGCATGTGAAAATAATGCGTGTTTGCCAGAACAACAAAAAAAAAGTCTCTAAATGACAGAAAATAATGCTTAAACTTCATGAATTTACATTTGTGCTCATATTCTAACTACTTCAGGGGTCGGATTCACTAAAATCTCATGGAAATTCATAAGAAGATATTTGGCTATAATCGAATTATTTATTTTAATTAATACATTTTTTTATATCCTCCTTTCACCCTAATTTGGAATGCCAAATTCCCACTACTTAGTAGGTCATTGTGGTGGCGCGGTTACTCACCTCAATCCAGTGACAGAGGATCCGCTTCTGAGACAGCCAATCAGCGCATCTTATCACTTGGCTCGTTGAGTGCGAGAACCATTACGCCCGACCACAATTAGGTTGCCTCATGTGACTTTACCTTCCCTAGCAATCGGGCCAATTTGGTTGCTGAGGAGACCTGGCTGGAGTCACTCAGCACGCCCTGGATTCTAACTCGCGATTCCAGGGGTGGTATTGAGTGTCCATACTCGCTGAGCTACCCAGGCACCCAAAAGATAACATTCTTAAGAAAACTTTTAATATAAAATATTCTTTAATTTATTCTTAAATTAAAAAATAAGGAATAATTGAGACCCAGGAAGAAAGACGAATTTAAATTAAGAATGTTTTGTGAATCCAGCTTCGGAGACATTTTCGGTTAGTGAACTTTGTTAGAAGTTGATGCTTACTGATATTTACATTGCATTCTAGGGGGTGAACTTTTCATTGCACCGGAATGATTTTGAGATTCAGACAGCCCTAGAAATGGCCGACTGCCTAGCAAGTCCACTGACCACCGACCTAGATTTAGACGCACCCGTGGAAATGTACAGACGGGGTGAATTTTCGATGTATGTTTACTGGTCCACTTGAATGGTTTCATGTCAGTGTGGGGTCATGACCACATACCACTGATGATTTTCAGTTTAGGAGGTGGCAGTAGATCTAGAGAGTGTGTGCATGTGTGTGATTTAATGCCAGTGCTGTCAGTTCACAGCACCTCTTATATCTCCAAAATGTGTTTGTGCCAAGAAAGTATGTCAGAGAGAAAGAGAATGAAAGGTTTTGGTTGTCTTCTGTAGAAAGTGTGGATAAAGTGAAACCGTAGAAAGAGTGAAAACCAATGAATTTTGGGGTGTGATGCATAGATGACATAATGAATGAGAGAGAGAGAGAGAGAGAGAGAGAGAGAGAGAGAGAGAGAGAGAGAGAGACTGAAAAAGTAGGGAAAGGAAAGAATAGAGGGAGAGCACATTCTGTTTTTTTCTGTCATTCGAAACAGATGGAGCAAAGGAGTGTAGGGTGAGACTGTTTCCTCTCACATGCTACCCTTACACATGGCGTCATCAAAGACACACCCACAATCAGATCTCACTCATACACGCATCAGAATAACACACCCAGCGATCCATGTTGAACTTCTAAATTGGACCCTCTAGACATGAAAGTATACCAGAGTTCTTATTCAGAGAACTGCGCTGTTAGAATTTCCGTCCTGTCGAATGAATGTTAAATCATCCATCCCAAGCGACAATGCCGCCAGACCTCATTATCCATCAGAAGATGTCAGAATATCAGAGTTTTTTCTGATATCCAAAACCAGTCAACATCAACAGTGGCCCAAGTGCTAGGCATAGGCAGCAGGGGAAATATAGCACAAATCAGTAGACTGAGTGATTGTAAATATGAGTAGAGTTAATTGAATACTAATCTTAGTTGCATCTGTCTTAATACTCTGTCTGACCAGCACAGATTCAACAATTGTTAATATACCAAACAAAGACAATGGAAAAATATAGCTACAAGCAGCAATAATCGGGGCCAAGCCCTGATAGCATTCCACAAGCAAATTCAAAGAGCTCCGGTAAAACAGAGGCACAATGTTAAGATGAGATGATGAGGGGTTTAAACCGGGGTTGCAACACGCTCGTATGCCCTGACCGAGCTCTGGAGTGAGGTTGCCGGTACGTCTTACACCGGACCCATGATCTCGTTCGGGGCCCGTGACGAAGATGAGTTATCGATCGTGGCATCGGAGAGCGGTCTCGTCATGTCTGACGCTGAGGACTATCGGCCTATTAAAGTGATTGTTCACCCAAAAATGAAAATTCTCTCACTTACTTACCCTCATGCCATCTCAGATGTGTATGACTTTCTTTCATTTGCTGAACACAAATGAAGTTTTTTAGAAGAATATCTCAGCTCTGTTGGTCCATACAATGCAAGTGAATGGGTGCGAAAATTTTGAAGCTCCAACATCCACATAAGGGCAACATAAAAGTACTGCAGGTGACTCTGACACTTAAATTCAAATCTTCTGAAGTGATATGATAGGTGTGGATGAGAAACAGATCAATATTTAAGTCCTTTTTCCTTCACTTTCTCCTCCTCCTGTTTTTGGTGATTCATATTCTTCATGCATATCACCCACTACTGGGCAGGGAGGAGAATTTATGATAAAAAAATTACAGAAATATTGATCTGTTTAATACCCGCACCTGTCATATGTTGTATGAACACATGGATTTAACCACTGAAGTCATATGGATAACTTTTATACTGCCTTTATGTGGATTTTGGAGCCTCAAAATTTGCACCCATTCACTTGCATTGTAAGGACCTACAGAGGTGAAATATACTTCTAAAAATCTTCATTTGAGTTCTGCAGAAGAAAGAAAGTCACACACATCTAGGATGCCAGGACAGTGAGTAAATGATGAGAGAATTTTCATTTTTGGGTGAACTATCACTTTAACATGCTAAACAGATTCTGCGCAGTTGCAGAATTATAATAAATTATGAATTTGCCTTAATGATGATTGCCAGTTTTGTTTTAATTTTGTTTACTGAATTCATTATTACAATGCCTCAATATTTGAATTGATGTTTTTTATCATTCCGATCTGCTTCTTGTTTCTTTAGATTTTCATGTTGATAAAACCATTCTCAAAATCCTTTTCTGTCGTTGCAGAGTCTTCAAGAAGTCTAGCCCCAACTGCAAGGTAAGATTCCCCTCAAGTATGTTCTAAGCTAGAAGGTGGGTTCTTCAGTGGTCTCAGTTAACCTTTTTCTTTCCTCCTCTCTCTCTCCCTCTCTCCCTCTCTCTCTCCTTTCCACACTCATTTTCTACCCATCTGTCTTGATGTTTCTTCACTTATTCACCTCTAGAAGCTCCTTGCAAAAGCTGTGTCTTTCCTAGACTGACCTTTTTCAAAAATTGTTTGCTTGTTTTAGTTGGTCAGGTTTCTCTCTGCTTGCATTCAGACTAGTTCCACCCATTTTCCTGCCTACCATATCTCTATCTCTTCCTCTGCCTTTCTCCATCTGTCTTTCTGAAATGGAGAGCATTTTGCATGTGGAGGATGTTTGCTGTGAGATCACGCCACCTAGAGGGGTTGTCTTCAGGAAGGGAGTGGAGCAACTAGGGGTCAGCTTGGCTGTTTGTTAAATTGTTTGTGTGTGTGTGTGTGTGTGTGTGTGTGTGTGTGTGTGTATTTAAGGGTTCTTCATTAGAGACACTGCATGCTTTGCGTTATCTCTAGGGTCTTTTTTTAGCAAGTTCAAACTTGTGCTGTTTTCCAAAGATGTTTCTGATTTTCCTCTTTCCTCTTAGCTCACAGTATACTTGGGGAAGAGGGACTTTGTGGATCATCTAGATCATGTGGATCCTGTAGGTAAGACAAAAGGGAGTTCCCACTCAAAACATCATGAAAGTACTTTTTTATTGAACCAGTCAACTTCCTTCAGTACAGGAGCAACATCAATTAGCTATTAGCTAGTGTAAGCATATGTTACCATCTGGAAAGCTGTGCAGTCCAATACTCTTAAGATGTATGTATGTAATGTTACAGGTTTTTTTAATTATTATTTATTTATTTTTTGCTCTTCTTTGGTTCCCTGTTGAGGGAAAGTCTCTCACTCAGTGTTGCATGGCAGCCAGTCTCAAGAGACCTCAGTCTGGGAAATACAGACATTTCACTTGTTATGACATTTTGTATGGGGATATAGCTCTGTTAAGAGTATTACATTATCTAATGTAATCTTTTACAAAGATAACGTTTAGAATGCCATTAATATGTGATTCGGCCATAGGCAAAACTGTGCTGATGTTCATAGCATGGCTGTGAGTCTTGTATACTGTACAAATTGTTTCTAGAAACTCAAAGTTAAGATCAAGTAATGTATATTTTATACAAAAATGGCCAGTTATGCATTTTTGCACTGTTAACAAAAGCAACACACAAGACTGCCATCCTGTCTGCAACACCATGCATAAAATATTTGCTGAAACTTTTTCTCATCTCGCTTTATGCATCTTTTTCTCACTCATTGCGTTCGTTGCCTCTCTTTATTTTGTCTGACATTAGATGGCGTGCTCTTGATCGACCCAGAATACCTTAAAGACAGAAAAGGTTGGAGAACACTTTAAACATTGATTTACAGTATCTCAGAATTACCTGTACAGCCTGTAAATTCTATATTTAAATCATGTTTAAAAAAAGCCTATAGCTGTAATCGTTGTCCTATCCGAAACCTTGTATTATATCTTAATTTCTCATCTCTGCTTTATACTTGGTTCCTTCTACCTTTACGCAGTTTTTGTGACCCTGACGTGTGCCTTCCGTTATGGCCGCGAGGACCTGGATGTGCTGGGACTGTCTTTCAGGAAGGATCTCTTCATCTCGAGTTTTCAGGCGTATCCCCCACTGCCTGAGGAACGCAAGCCGCTCAGTCGCCTACAGGAGAGACTGCTCAAGAAACTCGGCCAGAATGCATACCCTTTCAACTTCATGGTGACCTTTTACTTTCTCCATTTGCACGTTCATTTTTAACAGCTAAAAGGGTACAACTGTGCATGCATGTTTTTCGACTCATCTGAAGTACCTTTAAGAGTACAGCTGATCAGTTTTGAATACAAGTTATAAATAGTAAATAAAACTTATTTTATTAACACTCATTAGAAATTACATATACCATATATCCAGTTAAATTTGTTAAAAGTAATAAAATAACTTGCTAGACTTTCCTGCAGGTCACCAGTAGATTATAAAATGGATAGATCCATTTCTAAATTCTGATTGGTTGAACTACATTGCAATATATCCAACAATTCTATATTAATGCAACAAGTTGCTTCATTTAAAGAAAGCAAAAACTGCAGTCATGCATGCAATAAACGTCATATATGTATGGGTGAACATTTCTTTAGTGTGATAAAATCGCACCAAAACCTTATCTGTATAAAGTTATTTCCAATATTACAACTTTGCTGTCATGACAGTGTAACGCCCATAAAACCTGTAATCTGGTTAATGGCATAATGTCTGTAAATCCCTTATTTTATCACACTAAAATCATGATAGCATGTATAATGTTCAGTGTATGATAATGTTTATGTCTTGTGGCTATACTTTTGAATCTGTGTTTATGGACTAAAATAAACAAGGGATGAGTCAAAATGATTGTTTGTGGTAATCAACAGCTTTCGATTGACTTTAATTTGTATTTAACCCGGAAAATTCCATTAATATATGCAGCTCTTTATTAAACGTTGGTTTATTTGATCACATTGCTATTACTGCTTCAGGTTGTGCCAAAGAACATTCTTTTATCCATATTAAAATCACAGTAATCCACAAATCTCACCTTATTTAAGGCTTCTTTGTGGGAATTACTTTGTGTTTGCATGATTGTGATAAGGGCTAATTTGCTTAAAAAAAAAAAATCACATTTTATTTTTTAACAGATTCCTCAGAACCTTCCCTGCTCAGTCACTTTACAGCCTGGCCCAGAGGACACAGGAAAGGTAATGACATACCCACACAGGCTAACATGTGTGCGTTCACACCTCTCATTTCAATGGTCATTTTCTCTATCTTTTGGCCATAGGCGTGTGGTGTAGACTTTGAGGTCAGGGCATTCTGTGCTAAAACTGTGGATGAGAAGACCCACAAACGGTAAGTGTCACTTCTTGTGAGTTTTTTTTCTTGTTAGAAACTCTGAGCATTCACTTTGCACGCAAATGCCAAATTCTTTTAGATGATTTCCTTTCTCACAAAGCCTATGTATTTTTAAAGGTATAATATATTTTTGAAGAAAGTGGCGTTTTTTTGACAGGACAATTGACCTCCTAAATGGTCTAACTGAACTATTCTTTACAGCAATTCTGTGCGGTTGGTGATTCGTAAGGTGCAATATGCTCCAGAGAAGACTGGTCCTCAGCCAATGGTGGAGACCACACGCAGCTTCCTTATGTCTGACCGTTCCCTTCACCTTGAGGCCTCGCTAGATAAAGAGGTGCAAACATACACCTACCCACACACAGACTTCCTCTGCTGCCCTCTACTTATGATTTAAGTGTCAAATTGTCATGTCTTCCTTCTCAGCAACTATTGAAATTGCTCTCTTTCAATTTAGTGTTCTCAACTGACTTACTGCATACAATAAGGCAAACAGTGCACAATAAATAGTAATAAAGTAAATGATAGTTACAAATAAAGTAATACAAAAATATTGCAAATACAATTACAGAATATATATATATATATATAATTTTTTCTCTTCTGTCTCTCTCAGCTCTACTACCATGGTGAACCTATCAGTGTCAATGTTCATGTCACAAACAACTCCACCAAAACAGTCAAACGAGTTAAAATCTCAGGTGAGTCAAACACAAACAGTTTAATCTAGAACTTGTATTTTGAAGTATTTTGAAACCGTACAATATATTACAGCCTACAAATAAAAGTGTAAACCATTTGTGGTTTGTTTGGTAACACATAGGGCTGGAACTAATGATTGTTTTGATAATTGATTAATCTTCGATTATTTCTTCAATTAATCAGATAAATAACAATTTTTTTTTTTTTTTTTTTTTTTTAAATGATTGAAATGATAAAGGGCTGAAGGATTTGATTTGATTTTCAGAATTCACAATTCTATAATCTTACAAAACTTTAAACAAAGCCTGAATCAGGAATAGTTCATTTTCAATTTTTAATTAGTATGATTACTTTCAGGACATATGCAAAATTACATTACTTTTAAAACTAAAAAAGGTTCATTAAAGAGAAAATGATAGATCAGGGATGTGTGGGACAAAAAATCAGTCCAGCAGATGGCAATGGTGACACCAGAATAGAAATTGGTAGTTTTAATATAGTATGGTCTCTGATTATGCGTTTCTAAAGTATTCTTTTCAAAACTACATTTTTAATGGCAGCTTATGCTTATCCAGTTAAATTATGTTTACCATCATTTTCATTTACAGGTGAAATGAGATATTACATTTGCCATTATCAGGACCCTTAGCATTATTATTATATATAATATTCAGCATTATATAAAGTTTAATATAGTACAATCATCTCTAAATGCAGTGCAGTTTCACTATAGCGCTGAAAAGTCTAAAAGTCAATCTAAAACACTTAAAACCACACAGTTTGACCTCTGAGACATCGGGGTGACATAAATGAGAATTTGATTCATTGACTACATTGAAACTGAAATTTAGGTATGATGTTTTATGATGAATGAAAATGATTGCGCTCCTTTTTTCATTGCGATCGGTTTGATTGATGCGGATGCACACGCTCACGTGCTCATTGAAGTTTAAGGGAGAATCGCATGTGGTACAGACAAACAGTTTTGGGAAACGTGGAAATACGCATCTGATTTTGAATTCATTACATGTATACAGTACAGTAAAAAACATAGAAAATAGCAGTAATGTGTTACCCTCACAAAAAAATCTAAACTACCCGCAAATTTGCCGCTCATTATTTTCACATTCAAATGAGCTGTGATTTGCCTCAAAGGCAAAAAGTTTGCTGCTCTTCAACGGTAGTGGTAAACCTCCGGAAAAACCTTTGGGCAACATTAGGCAATTTGGTGCAAGTTTGCAGAAATTATCTGTGGTGAATCTTTGGTGAACTCTCGGTTTTTGTAAGGGACGTTATGCACTGGAGATAAACAACTCTTCATTTTTCACTGGGCTGTAAAGTGATGTCACTGACGGGACCTCTCCATGCTCGCCAAAAACATCCAACTAAGACGATTTTACCAATTAGCTGTTGCAGAACTAGTAACACTACAATTATTTAACATTAGTTTGTGTTATCTAACATCAACTAACAATGAACAACAATTCTTTGTCCCAATAATTAATCTTTGTTAATGTTAATGAAAGCAGTTGTTTTGTATGCAAAAGCATTGCCTTAGACTTGGTAACATCAGCTAGCCTAAATCCTTATGCGTCCTCTTCCCCTTTTCCTTTGCTGTTCCTTTCATCCTTCTGATGACCTCAGAAAAAGCTAATAAATTGTTAACAACAAAAATGTAAATAGCTTATTAGCTAACAGGAATGCTCTCTCTGAAAAATGGTGTTATCTATGTTGTAGTTATTGTTCGTGTCTTAAAGTACTGGATAGGGCGTTATTTCAAATAGTGATATTTATGATCAGTATCATTACAGGCATACATACAACATTCAATTATTTTAAACTCAACATGAATCTGCATTAGCAACCCATTTTACTTGCATAATACGGTGTATTTTGAAGCGAGACAGGATATTCAAGAAGAAAACAAAAAATGTGGGGTGGGACTCCATTTAAGGGTGTGTCTCATTCAGCTCCCTACTTCACTAGTCATGTAACGCAGTGGGCAGATGAGGGAGTGAGGATCCAGGTACAGCTTTATTGATAAAATGACACAAAGTAAAGCGAAGTATAAACACAGGAACAAATAAAACATCCACAATGGGAAAACACAAAATAAACGCTGGGAATCTTCCAAGGAGGGCTCAGGCAGAAACACGGACGAGGGCAGGATTGACATGTAACATTCACCAAACATAAAACAACGACCAACAAAGGACAAGGTGAACATGAGGGCCTAAATACAAAACCAAAGGGGAAACAAAAGCCAATGGGAGAACAGAACTCAAAACAAGATAACAAGGCAATTAACTAAAACCAATGACAAAACTAGAACTGATAATAAAAGTAATCAAACAATAAACCAATGAAAACCAGACACATAGACAAGGAGGGAAAACAGGACATGACAAGACTTTCAAAATAAGAGTGCATGAACACAAGACAGTATGGAATGTAAAAGGTGCCAGAACTTAAAAATAAGAGTGCATAAACAAAGAACAATATGGAACATAAAAGGTGCCAAAACTTAAAATAAAAGGTACACAAACAAAAGACGGTGTGGATCGTTACAAGTCAGGTCACTGATCAGGGACTTTGCCATTTCTAGGGCTGTCTCAATTGCAAAATCGTTCCAGTGCACTGAAACGTTCACTCCCTTAAAATTCCCAGAATGCACTGTTACAATCAGAGAGCATCGTTCCTCACTATGTGTTCCTAGAAACATCATCATGTCTTCTGAAGTCTTTCATGTCATTAGAAGATGACCACAGCTGTAAAACTATGAAGTCAAAGCACTATTTTCTCTTAAAAGAGAAGTTTTTGTTATGTCTTTCATCCATAATGATCATGAAAGGGAAACAATCTTTTTAATATTAAAGCTGTTAGAAGAAGGTTAAAAATACACTCCATTATATTTTAATTTATGTGATTTATCTTTCATAATAAAAATGCATGTTTGAAATTCTTCAACAAAAATGCACGATAGTGTCATTTGTGCAGCGATGTTGATTACCAGCTGGTTGCCAGCTGTGTTTTAATGCGTGAGCTCATAATTGTTTAGCAGGTGATTGAGTCATAAGTTTCCCACTGCTTAGTGGGTGAACATCCTTGAAAGACTCAAATTCGTGTTCACGATATACTGATTCACTACAAAGGGAGGTAGGAAGCTGATTCAGATGCCCACTTATTCATCAGGGATTGATTCAGTGGAAGCGTTACACAAAAACCATCAAGGGTTTGGCTTATTTTCCCCTGGTCATACCACATTGTAATTGTAACGGAAACTAGGGATGGGCAATATTTCTTAAAAATTATATCTCAATATTTTTCAGCCTATTGACGATATTCAATATATATCTCTAATTATATATTTGCTCTGAAATGGCTCAAAAGTGCCAAAACAGCCACTGTAGCAAGTAGGTTCAATGTTCTAAAGACATTAAATAAAAATATATTTAAAAATAATTCATTTTTAATTAAATAAACACAAGGTGGAATGAAATCCAATCATTTTCATTGATAAGCACATAATATTTATATTTCATATACAATGATATATTGTAGCTTAATAAAAAGCATTATTTACCTTCAGTGTTTTTACTAATACATTTTTGTGAATGAACAAGGTGTGAAAAGCTCTACTCACTGATTTATTTTAGAAACCCCATTTGAAGATTGCATAATACCAAATTATTACTATGGGACACGTCAGGTTTATTATTATTATTATATAATGCTGAATTATCATTATTCTTATTATTAGATTTGCGTTATACAAAAGTAATATGTTTCTGTCCTGTTTACTTCCCCTTCACCTGGGGTTTTTATTTTGACACAAAAAATGTAAAATTGCTGCATATGAATATCCTTACTTCCCTACTATATAGTATGCAAAAACAGTACTCCAATGGAGTATTATGTCCGAATCCACAGTATTCATGAAGCTGTAAGCGAGAGGTACTCGGATGACCTATATTTCCGGTGAGATTGTGAAGTGCGTATTGACAGTACACTTTATGGTCCCATTATCCCTCAGTAGCTGAGGCGACGTCACGTTCAAAACGCTGGATAGTTTTTGTATAAGTTGTTGCGGTAACTAATGTTTTGAAGTGCGCGAATGCTTGAACCTGCATCACTTTGATTTCACAATGCACGTATACTGGTATGAGAGCGCCGCCATGCACGTGCACACAGCTCAGTGCGTCACCGGTTTGTTCTGAATGACACACCGACCATGTTTATCTGTCTTTAAATCACAATCTTTTATGGAATAATAATCATATATGAACAACTTGCGATTTGAATGTTATTTTGATTAATTGTGCAGCCCTGAAGGATCGTGAAATTAGTTTAATGATGCGCTCTTTATGAAACTGTGACAGGGCGGAGGGCGGGGCCGGGTCCTGATTATACACACCCGGTCCCTCTCAGAGGCTTAATTAGCCTGATAAGGGACCAGGTGTGTATAATCACGACCCGGCCCCGCCCTCCGCCCTGTCACAGAAACTTAATGGCCAAATGAAAGCAAATTAAATCATCGTGATATTCACGATATTGGTCAATATAACATGGTCAGCAAATTATCTCAATTATATAATTAATAATAGATATATCACCCAACCCAAATGGAGATATGAAAGCACATTTAAATTTATTAAAAAAAAATGTGCAAACAGCTATTACCAAACTATATGGATATGCAGACTGACAGATAACAATACAATACAAGCAAAACAAACCCCCTCACACCTCGCAATGCTTAGACTTTTTAAAATATGCCTTTTAAAGTTGCTGTATGCAATTTCTATAGCCCGGCTCCATTAAATTTATTTAATTTCCAAAAATAAATCATAAACCATCGCTATTGATGGGCACTTTCTGCCGGTGTCATGTTCAGATTCCAGTCTGTTCTATAAATAATGACCTTTAATGACCGTCTTAAAAAGGCGTATATTTCCCCAGTTTTGTCCACATGCTACTGCGGTATCGAAACTGCCATACTCTGCTCTGTCATGTGCATACACCGACCCTGGATTGACTAGATCGTGAAAAGTGATCTCTATATTGTGAAGAGGAGGCATTGAAAAATGAGAGGGTCTGATGACCTCAGTCGAAAAAATAAAAGTTGTTTCAGAGGTGGGGAGAGTTTTTAGAGTTTGGTTAAAGATTTCAAAGACAAACTTTTTTGTTGAAAAAAGTTCACCAAATAATTCAAGACAAGACCAAGAGCGTGTGTTAGGAAAATTAATCTGGTCAATTTTGATTTCATGTTGACTTGAAAGGAACAGTATTTACTGCATAGGAGTATGTCATTGCAATGTGTTTATGCTTGTGTTGTATACATCTGTTTAGATTTGTTCTTAAATTTGCCCTTCAGATCCTCTCCTGCTCATGTGTTCGTTATTAATTAACATGTGAATGTCAGCTGCCCTGTACTTGATTATACGTGTGTTTGGTTCGTGTGTGCTCCCATCCAGCCCTGGTAACCCCGCTTTGTATCCCTGCTCTCTCCCCACAGTGCGACAGTATGCCGATATCTGTTTGTTCAGCACTGCACAGTACAAATGTCCTGTGGCTCAGGTAGAAGCCGAGTGAGTACCCCTTTTCCCCTCTTTCTCCATTTCTTCTCTGTCCCTCCCTATTATTTTCATAGGTTCCCTTCTTTGTTACCATCCTGTTCTCTCAGTTTACAAGGACTTCTTTCGTCTCTCTCACCTGTCCGACCAGTTTCCTCACAGTTTTTTTGCTTTCAAGTTGGACTGTGTTTACTACACATCTCACAAAGGTTTATATTTTGTCAAAATATATTTATAGCACGTCAACTCTGGTTATTACCCAGGTGCTTCTGTCATAGCCTCGCCTAGTGGAATCAAACCATGTTTTCGCTAAAGCTAAAAAAGCAAAGCTGATAAAGCCAAGCATCTACACTTGGTAAACGACTCAACACCATTTAAAAACAGTCTATAAAGCTCTGTTCTTCCCTTTCAAATACTTCCAGAGAAACTCATGACTCTACCCTTCTTATGAGCTTTATGTTCGACTGGTCTGTGACCTCCTCAACCTGTGTGCCCTACGTTCCTTTGTACAGTCCTCTAAGAGCCCTGGCATTGTCTTTCTTTTTGGCAGTCTGCATATGTGGTCGGCATCCTGCTATTTACTGCACCACCATTTGATTTCACACCAAATTCTTTGTTCCCTTCGTCACCTTTAAAAGCCCCACAATGGGATTCCTAGTGATTCACTGTTTCCATGATGATAGGACGAAATAGACTATTCTTTCTCAGTGCTACAGGTCACAGATGTGGTTCTATACTCACGTGACACCTACAGCAAATCTGTGGGCCGGCATTCCACATGGTGAGTTTTACATCTGATCATTCCTTCTGGGCACTGTGACCCTGGTTCTACCCTTTGTTGCTGGTGATGGCTCTTGGACCCTTTCTCCACCCTCTCCATGAGATGAGGCAATATTGTTCCCCCTCACTCCCAACAACAAAGACTGTAACTGTGCATTTTGTCTTCCGTTTTTTTCTTTTTTAGCTTTTCAGTCAGTCCGTCTGTATTTTTTTGTGATAAAGCTTCTGTTCCATTAAAGGCCAGTGCGATCGACAGTTAATCACTATTTTTGTTTTGTGCCTTGCATTTACCCTTTATAACTTCCTCTAAGAAACACATCACTTAAGGATAGGATAGTTAAGTTTCTCTTCCTCTTTTTCCCTCTATTATTTGTTGTCTTGCCTTTCCTTACCATATTTTCCCCTGATTTCTAGTACTGACATTGTTTATGTCCTCATTTGACCATTTGACCATTTCTCAAACAGTTTTTCTTTCTTAATCTCAGTCAAGCTTCTGTTTAATGATACAGCACATGAGCTTTTGATTGAAGAAATTTCAGTCATGACAACTCATAGAATACATTTTAAGGGGCTATATTAAATTTGAAGTTGGTAGGTAGTCTAGGCAGACTAGATCTGTCAATTTTTTCACAGTTTTTGTTGTAGTCATAGTTTTTGTCTTTTGACAAATATTTAATATTCAATATTTCGTCGTGTCATATTCATTCATTTTAGCCAGTTTTACGCTGACGAAAATTACAGTTTTAGGCAACGAAAATTATACCTTTTAGTTGATGATGACATGCAAAATGGACAAACAGTGTGTCAAACTCTAACAGACCAAACTTTAATCAAATATTCAAACATTTAGAAAAAATTTATTATAATCTTTTTTTAATGTAAACATATCAAACATAAATATACATACTGTCCTTGTTGTGAAAAACCTGAGCTCCTGAAATAATAATTAATAGACTGAAGTATTAGCCACTTTTTTAAAAGGTAGCCTTATTCTGAATTCTTCATGCTTTAGAGGCTTATTGTTTTTCTGTGAAAGATATTACATTGCGTGTAGCATGTTTCTTACGGAACATTATGCATGTTCTGTTTAGTACATCATTTAGTTCAAGTTCTCCTGTTCATTCACTTCGCTGTTCAGATGTAAGTTGTTATATTACATATACAGTATTTTGTGGGTATAGTGATTAAACTCATGTTTAAAAAGAATGCGTCTGAATGTGGTATTTACCCTGATTTGAAACGGTTCAGCGCTTTCAACTCACGCAGCTCAAGTGGAGAAATCTCTAACATACTGTGTTAATGTATTAGATGAATCCATGTCTAATATCTTCTATATACAGATTCTCAGGATTTTTCTTCTTCTGTTTATATTTTGCACTGTTAATATCTTGCAGTATAATTTTTATCTCATGTTTTATCAACATTTTGCTTAATTAAAATTGTTTAATTATAGTCATGATGCGCCTTTTTTGTCGTCAACTAACGTTTTTGTCTGTGATTTCGCTGACTAGATTAACACTGGTTAAACTGCTTCGGAGACATGCTGCATCGAGCATGTAGGACATGCTGTTGCTGGAAAATTAGACATACAATCCACTTGATGCAGATCTAGACAGGTGGTGCTGGTGGGGGGAGGGCATCAGAGAAAACTCTCGTAGAGTGCTGCAGTAATACTAGTTTACCTGCTCACAACTGAGGCTGTTGAAACGATTTATAATCAGAGTATGCAAATTGATGGTCTTAACAGATTACATGTAGAGGACCTATCAGCTTGGGCTTGGAGTATGCAAGCCGATTGGTTTAACCGATTACATGTAAAGAACACCTTTTCCACCTTGCTCTGTGTTGAGTTTCATGACTGAACTTTAAATCATGAATTAGTTCATATTCATACTCTGTTTAACTCATTATTCAAACAAAGTTACATGTTATAGTTTATAGTGCTTTTTTCATCTGCAGTGACCAGGTATCACCCAGCTCCACATTCTGTAAGGTGTATACACTCACCCCCACACTGAATAATAACAGAGAGAAGAGGGGTCTTGCTCTAGATGGACAGCTAAAACATGAAGACACCAACCTGGCCTCCAGTACCATGTAAGTGCCCTTCAGCTGAGAGTTACATTTTGCTTGTTATCATATGCACAGCCACACTACAAGAATCAAGCCTTTTATGTTCGCCGATAAATGCGCAACAAGAAGTTTCAGATCGTAGTATGCGCACTTCTGAGAGACCTTTCAACTAGTGGAAGAACTGTGAGTCGAATAGCTCAGATCACAGGACAATGGCCATATTCGTATATGAAATATGTCCAGGAATGCATTCCTATTACTCACCTGCATATAGGCCTTTCACAATTTGATTTTTTTTACATTATTGTATATTTTTGTTCGTCTCATTCAACCGAACATATGCAAACATGAGCAAAGTGATCCGGCTTCAATTTAATTTAACGATCATGCAACAGCAAATGTTCTTGGTCATTGCGGGTTCATACAGGCAGTGTTAATGACGCACAGTGACAGAAGAGGAGACACCCACTTTCTATATTTCTGTGGAAGTTATAAAATAAAGAAACATATTTTCCAATACAAACAGAATATCCAAAGGGTTTTTCTTTAGGAGTAATAAGGACTTGTGGGTTTAATAATATAATTAAGCAATATCACTCTGGCAATCATGCTATATGGCCCTACATCAGCAGTGCTGTGATTACCTATGGCACTCGGCCTGCGGCCGAATCACAGCAGTGCTGATGTAGGGCCATATAGCACGATTGCCAGTGTGATATTGCTTAAATTTATTATATTATATTTTATTATATTATATTATATTATATTATATTATATTATATTATATTATATTATGCTTGTATACAACAGTTCAAATAACAAGTAAATAAAAACATTTTGGTAAAAACCGAGTACGGTCATAAAAACACATTTGTGCATGGAACTACTTTATTACGTGGCAGATCAGAATTTGCCGTTGCTGATTCAAAAAAATGATGCGTCCAAACCTCTGTTAGTAATTAAAAAATGTCACTTAAGAAATAGGATCACTGTTGTTTCTAAACATTAAACACTATAATCGTGTGTGCATGTGTGCGCGTGCACACATGTTTGTGTGCACGCGCAAGCAGAGATGCTATCAGATTTCTCAGTGGTAAAATAGCATCCAAGCGGGGGTATTTTGCGGTAGCCGGTGCGCAAGAGTCCATCACTATAGAAACAGCAATGTCCTCCGCCATTTTAAACAGCACCCATTGTGTAATTAATCAGTCTGTTTTGTCTCTCAGCTGTGATGAGCCGTAATGCTGAAGTTGTTCATTTAAAGCTATGTTATAGCTGTAGTCATGTACTAGTAATAAAACGATCACGAAGATCTATTGTATGTAAACAGCTGACGCAGACTCACTTTATGTCACCTAACTAGCTCATATTACACGCAAAAATTATCTTTTGTGACCACCTACTGGCTAACATATGTAATGTAAAAAAATACAAACAGTAGCCCTTAACACATTTTCACTGCTCATACACTTTAGTTTAGAATGGCACAAATGGAACATCTCTCATCATGCATTATTTAATTCACAATTAATCATCAGCCAAATTGTATAAATGCGACAGCCCTTCCTGCATACCAAAAAACATACTTTATTAACATCCAAGGAGTATGTTCTTCATCAGATGAAGTTTTTCTCACAGTTTGCAGATTCAGATGCATGTCTTGTAGTTTGTGCTTGGCTTGTAGTAATATTTAGAGAGTTTGTAGTACTTGTTAAGTTAAACTATCCAATATGTGTATAAACCCCCTGCTGGTGTGAAGTAGTTTCCTTGCTTCTAGTTACTGCTGTGTATATTTAGCACGTTTCTCTGTGCTTACAGAGTAAAAGATGTGGCCAATAAAGAGGTGCTGGGAATCTTGGTGTCCTACAGAGTGAAAGTCAAGCTAGTGGTGTCACGTGGAGGGTGAGTGTGGGAGGGTGAATGTAGTCCTCATCCTTTGCAACAGAGGTAGGTCAGACTTTAAATTCAGAACATCATGACATTAAATTCAAACAATTGGTCTCCTTTTAGTGATGTGTCTGTGGAGCTGCCTTTTGTCTTGATGCATCCCAAGCCCTCTGAACAGCCCAACTCGAGACCGCAGTCAGGTAACATTTCAGCCTCACCTCTCTGCCTCAGGCAAGACAGTTAAGTCTTTTTTTATTAATATGTACTTGACTGGAAAGTTTGTGTTGCATAAATCGTTTGCTGTCAAATCTTTGATATACTTTTAATCAGTGTTTTTTTCTTACTGACAAAGCCTATTTCTATTGGCAGACCCTTCTGCCACCTGAGCATTAATACATGTAAAAAATATAATACATTTATAAAACTCAGTGTATTATAATTAATTTAATAAAGTCTTAACGGAGTTCAATACAAGTTAAGCTCAATCAACATTATTTGTGGCATAATATTGATTAACACAAAAAATACATTTTGACTTGCCCCTCATTTTATTTAAAAAAAGAAAACAAGCAAAAATCTGGGTTGCAGTGAGGCTCTTACAGTGGAAATGAATGGGAGTCCATCCATAAATGTTAAAACACTCACTATTTCAAAAGAATATTTGCTCCATTCACTTCCATTGTAAGTCCCTCACTGTATCATCGATTTTTGCTTTTTAAAAGAAAAGGAGGGATGAGTCGAAATGCATTTTTGTGGTAATCAAGTCAACATAATACCACAAATGCTATCAATTGAGCTTATTATTGAATCCGGAACATTCCTTTAATTCGAATTGCCAATATTTCAGTACTCTACTAATACTACTAATATCATTAACAAGTTTGAAAGCACATAAATAATGTATAATATGCTACTGAACTCACTCCTTTATTTAAAAAGTTACATATAATATAAATCAGTTGAGTAAGCATGCTTCAAGTGTAAGTAATTCAGGTTAACGTAAAGCACATTTGACCAGTTGTGGGCACAGCTGCATTACTACGAGCATTCTTTACAGATCACATGGTTAAAGAAGAATAAGTGTTCATTAACAACCGCCTATCAGTCAGACAGTGCACTGTACCTAATTGAGTCTGATTCAAGAAATCTGATTTAAGGTTTTCCCACACACATTTGAGTCCATCGTCATCTACATGGATTTTTTCATCTACACGGGAGCAATGTCAGAAGTGCACGGCCATGCACACTCGCAAAATGCTTCTATAATATGGTTCAAGTTATGAACTATGATATGTTTTACACAACTCTCTGGAATACTCTTTTCTGATCGGTCAATCGCTCCATCTAGAGGTCTGATATTTCTGAAAAAAGGCCGGCCATCTGGGTATTGCGAGTCATCTCTCCTACATCTCGTATCACTCAGTGATCCGTATAAGTAAGCTAATAAAATAATTGCAATATTTCATGTCCATTTATGTGTTTATTTGGCAAGTAATGTCTGTAATAAGCAACTTAATGAGAAGTCAGGTGGTTATTTTCACAAAATAAACACCAACAGAACTCTAATGCAAACTGAAGGGTTAATACACCTTTTTCTATTGATTCCGTGGTGTTTTTCTTCTCACATAATAATGTAATTTCACTGCAAATCATTATTTCATGACCATTTATTTAATTAATTGGTAGGGAGCCATGTAATAACCAAGATAATTTACAGTCAGCCAGTCATTATCGCATTATTATTAATGAATAAACCCCTTCTGTGTTCTACAAGGGGATTATTTAGCAAAACGACCAGCTGACTGTACATAACATATAAACAGGCTTTCAGACTATGACTTGTCTTGTGTGAGGAGTCGAACCACTGGTAAAATAGGTGTTTTTTGTTTGTTTTTGTTTGTTTTTTCCAAAGTTGATTTAACTTTTGGAAAGGATATTCAAAATTTTGTTATCATTTTGTAGATGCTTTTCCTATTTAAAGGTGGAGTGTGTAATTTCTGCGCCACTATTGGAAAAAAAACTGTATATAATATTTTTCAAACACTGGTTAAGCCAATATTGTTATGTCTGGCCCAGTTGGCTGCTCAAACAGACAGAATGCAATTCTGCTTGGTGCCACATAAATAGCACGTCTTTTTAATCATCTTTTGTATTTGCACACATAGTAATTCATGTGTTTAATTTGGACGGAGGCCTCATTCTTTACTATTCCCTTTCTTCCACAGCTGTACCAGAGACAGATGTCCCTGTGGACGCCAACCTCATAGAGTTTGAAACAAAGTCAGTTGGCTGTGCATCTCTTGATAATAAGATGCTGGCTTGGGTGTCTACGCATAACCTAACATTTGTCACTCTTTGTATTCAGTAATTTCTCACAGGATGATGACTTTGTGTTCGAGGACTTTGCAAGGCTCAGGCTGAAGGGAATGAAAGATGAAGAAGATGACCACTTCTGCTAACGCCTCCCCCTACACACACACACATGACACCATAAGGAGGTTGGAAGGAAAGGGGACAGGGGCTGGGTGTCAACCTGCCAGTACTCTCATTCCTCTGCTCCACTGGGCCCATCTGATGGTGTGGAGCACATACTGATTTTTTTCAAAGGCTCCTTAACTTTCTTTCCCTCTTTTCTCTTTCTTTTGACTCCCTCACCATTTTGGCATCTGTGGTGCGGTCCTTGTATTGACCTTTGTTTATCTGGTCATATGAGCCACTTCACACTGGTGCATATATGTTGGATAGAAATTTGATGGAGAAGAAAACAATGATGAACTGATGTTACACGTGTCATCTAGACATCAATGTATAATATTGTTGGTGATCAAAGGGTCCATTGATTCAGGGGTGACTTTATTTTTCTCTACCTTTTTGTTTCCTTTTTTCTTTCCTTTGTCATCAAATTCCCACTTATATATAAAGTGGGCATTAATAGCTATATAATGATGATACGTGTTCCATGTTATTAAATTGTACAGTACATACACTGTTCATAGACACCATAGGGAACTTGATTTTGGTGTTAATTTTATTCCACTTTCCTAGACCCGTAATCTAATCCATCCTTACCTGCTCAACAGCTTTTATGTTATAGTTACGTAAAATGTATACATATCATAAAATAAATATGTAGTAACACTTTTCAGTGCACTTGTAGTGCACACAGTACTCAAATAAGTAAGGATGTGGCATTTTTAGGGAAAGAGTAGTTTGCAAAGCGCATTGGTAAACAAGCATCTGATTTCTAATGAACATTTTAGCATCTATTCTACTTTATAGATTTGTAGAATATGTCCACACTGCTACATGTCCAGTGTGAAATTAGCTCATAGATAACAGAGGCCAGGGACAGACTCTGAGAATGTCAGATGCCTGATATATTTGTATGTGCCACACAAAATTTAATTCCTCATTATTTGTGCCTGCCCAACTTTATTTGCCAAAATGTGATGATTTATAATGTTGCTTGTAGGCTAATCTCAGTTTTTTTTTTTAATGATATGCGCATTCCATGTTTTAGTTCACAGGAACTGATAATGTAACCATATGACTGCCAGAAATATTTTGATGATGGTTATTTTTAAATCTCAGTTAGAGCATGATTTCCAGGAAATTTCATTTTGATCATTCTCCCAGGATCAATCTTTTCCTTTTGACATTCTGCATAGTTTTACTACTGAACAATGGCAAATTTACATATGTTACAATGTGTAAAAGGAAGAAACATTATGTAGTGATCAAATTGGAGCTCCCATTGAAGGACAAAAACAATATCTCTAAAATAAAGGTTTGCTTTGTTTAAAGCACCCATATAAGCATGGAGCATACTTGCCAGTAAGCATAAATGCATTCGATTTCAACTTTGTTGTGCCCTCTAGTTGTCTACTTAACCACAGATGCCAGCACAAGAAATCTGGGATGCTTCAAAGTTATTTTCAGGATGTAGAGATGACTTTTAAAAACATTACAGCTCTATATAACATCAAATGGCTTTGCAGGAGATCAGCGTGTAAAGCTCTGCAGCTAACTAGAGCTCTACCCAGTAACCAAAAACCTCAGTACTTCATTACAGTTTCCTCACTAAACATGTTGTCCCGATGACTGATAGATCATTGGCAGCAGAGAAGTTTTTCTTAAGTTCTAACTCATTTTCATTCTTTTGCAACCACAAATACCTTATTTACATCTTTTATTTAGAATTCAAAGTTTGTTTTTGTGAACGCTTTAAAAAGTTCGATCAACTAGCCAGAAGTCTCCTGCTGAAATCGTACACACTGTATATATTATATTTGTCTATGTAAATTGTACACACATTACTGTCAGAAGACAGTAAGCCTATGTCCAGTAAAGCCCGCTGTGAAATCTGGGTCACAAGGAGGATGTTTAGTTGGTGGTTTTTATTTTGGATTGATTTCCTTTGCAGCCAAACAGCTGAATGATTCAGTCTGGCACTGTCAAGGAAACAGGAAGTGATTAGCATAAAGTGCTGAGAGATACTCCATTTTTAGTTTTTAGATTTTTATACAGGAAGCCTCTTTTCACGGATGTATGTGAAGACCCATAAATGCTGTGAGCTCCGATTTAGTATTTTGTCATACTATATGACTTAACAAACAGCATTATAAACTATTTTTTAAAAAGTGGGCCCAATAAGTAAGGCTTTATATTTTATGATTTTGGCACATTATGTGGAGACAATTGAGTTGTGATGAACATGGCTAAACACGGATCTGAAATCACTGTGGCAACTGGAAATTTAATTATTTTTTCTTTACAAACATACAGTGAAATGTGTCAGGAATATATGCACACTAGTGAGTAATGCGAATCCTAAACCAGCTCCAGTTAGATCATTTGTGGTATAGATCAGTGAGACCGTTTAATGTATGGAATTCTGTATGGTTTGCATACAGGTCATTTTCTTGACTCTGCTCAGTCAACAATAGAATGCCTTGTTTGACTCATGCTGATACATGGCAGGGAGCCTATCTTCATTAGCTGGATTAACACTTATTCTCTGTCCTACAGTATAGAGTGCTTTACTAGAAAGCTGCGCATGCATTCTAGAGGTGGCTGTAGGCTTTGAGAATGTTTTACTATTGTAATAGCGTGACCATCTTGATGTAAAACTTTGCTTTGGTGATCTGGATGGATGGAGCCTGTTATGTCTAAAGCAGACAAGTGTAAAAAGAAATGTATAATTATTTGCAGATTTATTTGGGTCTTAAGGTGACACACTCTCATGTTGGTTTATTGCTTATCAAGAACCATATGTCAGATTTGTTCTTTTTTTTTAAGGATTATTTTAATGCTAGTTTTTACTACTAAAATTGATATTATGAGAATAAACGTACATGCTTCCTGGTAAATTAATACATTGACTAAAAAGTAAGATTTAAAAATATATTGATATGAATTGAAACATACTGTATAACAATGTTATTTTAGTCAATAAAAAATCTTTAAAATTCAAATTTTTTTTTTTCAAGTGTGTGTGCGCACGTGTGCATGATATGAGTAGATACATTTTTAGTTATTCTCCTAAAAGCCCCTCAAACAAAATGATGTTCTACACATGCTATTGCAGTAACTGGGTTAAGATGTTGATGCACTCAAAGTATAAGTGATATTTTTAGGTTTACAATCTGTAAAAAAAAAAAAAAAAAAAAATGAAGGACAGAAAAAAAATACACAATATAATTTTCCAGTCTTAAATTATATTCCACTATTTAGTTAAAAAGTAGACTTGAATTAAAACTGTATATATACATTTCTTACTATTTATGGGCTACTGTCGAAATGGCCAAAATAATGTAGACACCCTCTTCTGAGTTTGGCTGTTCCAGTCATTTAGGACATATCTTAATAACGTGCCATGATGCGCAACGACATTTTGGGAAACTGTGCTTTTAACTTTGTTGCAACTCCCAACAGACTGGGTTGGGCTCTTTTCTACTCCAGCTCATGGCGAGGTCCATATAGAAATTCAATGTACATGATACTAGACCAGGGGTCGGCAATCTATGACACGCGTGCCAGCATTGGCACGTGGAGGGGTAATCACTGGCAGGACAGCAATGGTGAGACAGTAGTAGACTATTTTATTCACATGAAATCCTACTCCTGCATTCCAATTTGCGTTTTGGTGTAATCCTTCCTCATATTAAAGTGAGACGGCAGTATACTCAGACTCGTGCAGCGCGTGCAAGCCATTCGCACACCACGAGCAGGAAGCGCTTCACGTTCGGTTAATCGCTCGAGTTAACACGCCCGCTTTGAGTCTGTCAGACTGCGCGGATGACAGTCTACATTCCGTGTTACATTTGTTTCTTTTTGCTTTCAGAACAACACGTCATGTAATAGGGAAAACACAACTTTTAATCCTTGAGATTTCTAACACAGCATACTGGTAGGCCTACACACAAAATTACATTAAATTGTAAAAAGAAGAAGAAGAAAAGAAGCAGCATAAACCCATATCGTGGGGTTCAAAACTCTATTTAAAATGTAAATTAACCCTAGAAATAAAGTTTTAGGAGTGTGCAGGTGCGATTCACCGAAAACGGCTAAATAGTTGATCGGCTTGTGACGTGTGAATGGCTTGCACGCGCCTCCCATTCAGCTGATGAAAACATGCTGCGTGATCATGAGGAAGGATTTACATCAAGATGTAGACTGGAACAAATTCATATAAATAAAATAGTCTGATCCTCTCTTGCTGTTGCTTGCGTACTAGTGATCATACGATTACAGTGACATAATATAATAAATATTTAAGATTCCACACCATTTTTTGATCAGTCATCAAATAAGCAAATTTGTGACAAAACTGTGTTTACTCATTTTGCACAAAATAACAGGTTCTTTCATTAAATCCTTTCATATCCTGGATCATAATCATCGGGTTTTGCACAAATTGTTCATTCAAACTGTTATGCTGATAATATAATTTGTAATGAAAAATAAGCTTTTGAAATAGATAAAATGAGGCACTGGCTTTAGGGGTTCACTGCCGGCATTCTGATTTATCCCACATGTGTACGTCCAACAATTCCATTTGCAATAAGATTTAGCAAACCATTTCTTCATGGATCTCACTTTGTGCACAGGGGCATTGACATTTTCAGAAAATGACCCTCCCCAAACTGTTGCAACACAGTTGGAACCACCTATTTCTCTAGAACAGTGGTTCCCAACCCTGTTCCTGGAGGCCCCCCAACACTACACATTTTGGAAATGTTCCTAATCAAACACACCTGATTCAACTCATCAGCTTGTTAGTGGGACTCCAAGGCCTGAACTGGGTGTGTAGGTAAAGGAAGATATACAAAATGTGCAGTGTTGGGGGGGCCTCCTGTAATAGGGTTGGGAACCACTGCTCTAGAATGTCACTATATGGTGCAGCATTGTTTCGTTTTTAACTGGAATAGCTGAACCAGTTCATTAAAAGTGGCCGGCCACTTACTTTTGGCCACATTGTGTATTTAAAGGGATAGTTCACCCAAAAAGGAACATTTTCTTATGATTTACTTTCCCTCATGCCATCCCAGTTGTGTATGACTGACTGTTTTCTGCTGAACATAAATCATGATTTTAAGAAGAATATCTCAGCTATGTCCATTCAAAGCAACTGAATGGTGACAAGAACTTTGAAGCACACAAAGGCATAAAAGTAATCCATACAGCTCCAGCGGTTTAATCCATGTCTTCTGAAATGGTATGAAAGGTGTGGGTGTGAAACAGATCAATATTTAAGTATCTAAGTTCTCTTCCCTTCCCAGTATGTGGCGATAAGCACAAAGAAGGCAAATTGACAAAAACAATGCCACCTAATTTCTTAAACATAGACGCTGAAACTAAACCAAAAACTATTAGCGTTGCATAAAAAACATTTTAGCCATTTCAATTTTAAAAATCTATTCATTTGTTCAAAATCAATTATATTTAATCCACCTTTGTCATATGATTCTTGATAAAATTAGATTTATTCTTCCAAATAAAATTGTATAAAGCTTGATTAATTCATTTGGATACAGAGGAAGATGGAGCTAATGCAGTTGCTGGAAAAATGGTCCTCGATAAAAACTCTGATGTGGACAATAAAACTGCCAAAAATCGAAAGGTCTCTTTGTAACCAATTATTTACATTTTTTTGGCCTTTTTTTCAACTGATCTACAAAATTAACTTCCATGCATCTCTCTGTGTTTCTCGTAATTGTAATACCTAAATATTTAATTTTATCCTTAACAGGGACATCAGCTCACATTTGGACATATTTAATTGAAGACCTGAAGCTTTAGAAAAAAATTCAACTAAAGAAATAAAAAAAGAGGAATCTGACCTGCGTCCTGTAAAAATAAAGTGGTATCATCTGCTAATTGACTAATTCCAATTATTTCCCCAAAAACCTTAAAAAAGAGGCAAGCATATCTGTTGCAAGAATAAATAAAAGTGGAGAAAGGGGGCAACCCTGTCTTATACCACGTCCAATTGAAAACCTTTGAGACGTACCAAATGGAAGAGATATTGAACTATTCATATCCAAATAAATCATCCTTATAATGTTCACACATCTATCTCCAAAACCAAAAGACTGTAAGGTTTGGAACAAAAAGGAGTGCCGAACATATCAAATGCTTTTCTAAAATCTAAAAATAAAATAACCCCCCCCATCCTCTATCCAATCACTATAATCCAGCAAATCAAAGATCAATCTGACGTTATTATGAATGGAGCAACCTGCTAAAAATCCTGACGGCGATCAATTTATTATATTATTTTTACCATTTTAAAGTCTGTCTGTGAATATGTGTGCAAATATTTTATAATCTGTATTTAGCAAAGTTATCGGACACAAATTATCTATGAACCTGGAGTCTTTACCAGTTTGGGTAGTAAGGTAATTAACCCTTGTTTTTGAGTGGGGCTTAAAGAGCCCTCTTCAATGACTCTACGAAAGCCTTAAACAATAAATCTTTTAATTCATTCCAAAAAAATCTCTAAAAGTTTGAGGTTAATCCATCCGGACCTGGCGATTTATTTAATTTAAGATTTGTCATAGCCCTATCCATTTCTTCTATGCACAAGACCTCATCACAGAGATCTCTAAAATCCACATCAATGCGAGGAATAAGCGGATGTTTTCTTTCAACAGATTACAATCTACTTGTGAAAAATTGGATATGTATAAATCCTTATAAAATGTAAAGATTTCTCTGCTTATGGATTTTGGGTCCATCATTTCTACATCATCAATCATCACGGACAATATAGCATTTTTAGCTTGCCTTGTTTTTTTCAAGTCTATAGATAAAAGAGGTGCTGTTTTCTCCCTCTTCAGTCCATTTTGCTCTTGACCTAATATATGCTCCTTCCGCCTTCTTAATATAGATGTTATCTAACACTGTTTGTAAAATAATAATGTGATTTTTTCTCATCTTCATTTAGTCGATTCTAGATTTGCTGGATCCATTGGATTTCCTCCATGAATATTGTTTACAAGAGGGGTTAAAATGTCTCCATAGGCTACATCTAATAAATGAAATTTCGCACAAAATTGCGAGATCAGTGCATTAGGTCGTTGAGAGATAAATTTGGATATCTTTCATTAGCCTCACCTGGAACAACATAGAAATCCCCTCCCACAATAACGTTTTCGGTCGGATATAACGTCTTCAATTCTAAAATCAACGAAAACATGTGTTGGTTAAGCTTCATACTATTATAACCATATATATTAACTAAAATAAAAAAAGACATCTTCATTATTTAACACCAGCGACACCCAATGGCCGTTCAGCTCGAGAAAGGATTATTTTCCCAGGAGCTTTATTAAACAAAATTGCGACTCCTGTCGAATGAGTGCTGCCATGACTGAATACAATTTTCTCCCCCCCATTGGTTAGACCAAAAAGTAACATCGTTCCCGGTGGAGTGCGTCTCTTGTAGAAAAATTAAATTTGAACCCTGATTTTTACTAAATAAAAACATAAATTTTCTCTTAACCATGTTTTGTATTCCCCTGACATTTAGCGAAGTTAGTGAAAAGGAGCACTCCAACGAGTTATCGGGCGGATGCACCGTGTTGACGTCAACCACTCAACCTCCTGTCGCGTGATTTTGGCGTCATTCGGGGGCGCTAAAAATGGCTTCGGCGGCTTGGTTGCATGGCCCCAACATAACGCGGATAACAGAAGGTCTGGTGTCTGTTCTGAAAGAGGAGAGACCCGAATACCTGCCCGCTCTTCTTGCTAACTACCGTGAGCATGGAGTGGTCGGTTCTCAGGTATGCTGAGCTGTCTCGAGCAGTTCTTGTCTACACCGCAAGCATGCGACGGAAGATAGAAAACGCTCATTATAATAAACGTGACGCGTTCACATGATTAATGATAGTGAGGGAATTCTACGTTTGTCGCATTGTGTCGCTCGCTTATAAATAAAACGAGGTGTTCGAAAAGAATGTGTAAAGTGATGTCGTGTATCGTTTACTTTACAGCCACCCGCGCTGTTTTAACAAGATACTTCTGAAGAATAATATGGAATTGTCTTTATTAATTATATAAATAATACACGATTAATGCTGTCTTTAAGCTCTTATCAATTGTTCCACGGTAGTGTTTGTCTTTATTTTTTCCAGATTAACTGTGTAACTGTTTTATTTGAAAACACATTGAAGCGTTATTCACCTGTTTGTATGTTATTAACATAGTGTTGCGATTTGTGATTTTCTTGCCAGAGCACCGGAGCTGTGGGTGGTCTGGTGGGCATCAGTAATGCACGTCTCGGGTCCAGTAAAACCAGGTAAAACTGATTTGATTAAACTTTTCAGTTATGAGTAACTTTGCATAATAAATCTGTATTGGGCTGTGCACATTTGTGCTTCAGGTTTGAGGGTCTTTGTCTGCTGTCTGTGCTGGTAAAGGACAGTTCAAGTGAGGTGTTCCAGCAGCATTGCCTCTCATGGTTGCGATCGCTTCAGCAGGTCATTCAGGTAAGTTGTGCCTTGAAACATTTACCTTACTCTTTTTTTTTATGCACTTTCAAGAGAGTGATGAACTAATCATCTTAAATGTACATCTAATCATTTACCACATGCTTTGATCTGGAACATTACAAGCAATTTGATATTCAAGAGCCACACATATTCAGTTTAATACAATAGCTGAGTTTCAAGACTTGGCTGGAGTGGAGAGAAAAGTGATAAGGAAGAGATTTTCTTTTTCTGGTTACCCGCTGCTCTGCACAAAGTTTATTTATTATTGGATCGACCTCCCTCTCTTCCAAACATGCAGTCGCAGGCCCCTCTGCCCACAGTGCAGCTTGCTGTGAGTGTGCTGCAGGACTTATTGCAGTATTCGTCCCAGCTGCCAGAGTTGGCCAGGGAGGTGGGCCTCAACTCCATCCTGGGCATTCTGACCTCCCTGCTCAGTCTCAAATCTGAGGTAAGAAAGCGCACACATCCATGTCACCCTTATCATTCAGTTCTGTTCGGTTGATCAGGCTTATCTTGAAGTATCTGTTCATTTAATTCACCCAAAAATGAAAATTCTCTCATTTACTCACCCTCATGCCATCCCAGATGTATATAACTTTCTTTCTTCAGATGAACACAAAGATTTTTAGAAGAATATTTCATCTCATTTGGTCCATACAATTCAAGTGAATGTTGACACTCCAAAAAGCACAAAGGCATACAATTAATCCATAAGGCTCCAGTGGTTAATCCATGTCTTTAGAAGTGATATAATAGGTGGGGATGAGAAACAGATCAATATTTATGTCCTTTTTTTTTACTCTTACAACTGAAAGTGAAAATGGAGATTTAGAGTAAAAAAGGCCAAATATTGATCTGTTTCTCATCCCCACCTATTATATCGCTTCTGAAGATATGGAATTAACCACTGGATCCTTATGGATTAATTTTATGTTTCCTTTGTGATTTTTCGAGCTACAAAGGTCTGATTACATTCACTTGCTTTGTATAGCCCTACAGAGCTGAGAAATGTTTCTAAAAATCTTTATTCATTTGAAGAAACGAAGTTATGCACATCTGGGGTAGCATGAGGCTGAGTAAATGATGAGAGTATTTTCATTTTTGGTTGAACTATCCCTTTAAGTAACTGGTAGTCAGCATCTGTGTTTTGTTGCTTATAACTGTTTGTTTCTCATGGTAAATTAATAAAATCTTAAATCATGGAAAAACATATTCTATTTACTCTCTATTATTATGATTATTTTTAAATATATCATTGGCTTGAAATATTTCTTTGCAAGTGTAATCTCTAAGGTGAGCTTTTCCAGAAAAAAATCTAGGAAATGCTTCATTCAAAAGGAGTGTGGGAACCCTATATAGTACATGACTTGAAAACTGCTTGTGCTATTTCATAGGCTGTAGTTGAATTTGTTGGTGGTGTGCCACAAAATGCATCAGTATAAACTCTGGCAGAGGCTTTTTGCACTGTGTAAATTAGCAACCAAAAGCACCTTCTTCACACTGCTCTAATCGTGTTAGATGCTATTCACTCCCCTTGAATACTAATAAACAGTATAGCTTCACTTCAATGAGTTAAGTGTTCATTTAGAGTCCCACAGACACCCTACACCAAACACTACCCTAACCATAACCTTCCCTTAAAACTAATAAGGGTTTTACTACATTGACCAGAGTTTCACCATGGAATTTTGTAGTAAAATCATAGTAACCACAAAATTAAAAATGGCTACTATATTAACACCACATTACTGTAGTAACACCATGGTTAAGTTTACCCAGATTAAACCTTTCTCTCAACCTTTTATATATATATTTTTGTATTAATAATAATTACTGGAAGTGTGTGTGTGTATAATATATATATATATATATATATATATATATATATATATATATATATATTACACACACATACATACATACATACAAAGGGCGGATTTGAACCCGGATTGTTCACACAAAGAAAAGCACATCCATGCCGCCGTTACAACCCATGCCACTGCTGTGACCCTAGAGGGCACATTGACTTTTCTCCGTTTCCACCAGACTATTTGAGTGCAAATAGCCATGCTGTGTCCCCAGTGCTATTTACACCTAGTGCAAATATTATCACTCCAATCAACCTTTGTTATATATTTAGTGCCACCTAGCTGCAATGAAAGGAATGATGTCATGTATGGTCTACTACCCACGGGCCTGTGGATCTCTGAGGGTGAGTCAATCATAATATCTGTTTTTTTTATTTATTATTATTATTTTTTTATTGATACAGTTACTTTGTATATGAAATGCTGATCTTAATATTTTACCCTTACAGGAAAAGCTTGGTGCGTATTTCCTGTCTAAGATGGACTCCGATAATCCTAAAGTACAAGAGGTTAGTTCTAGTTTTCTATTTGTCTAGAGTTAGTTGACTGCACAAAGCATTTGAATAACACCTTTTTACACACATTCTCTCTCTCTCTTTGGTTATAGGTGGCTTGTGAGTGTTATGGCCGGTTGCCTTGCTTGGTTGGTGTGTTGGAACGAGGAGGAGGTGGGCGCAGGGCTGAAGGATGGACCAGTCAGCTGCACTGCCTTTTGGCATCAGCCAATAGCATACTAGGGCAATTATACCAGGGCTCAGAACCAGGTAAATTGTGTGTTATTGTAACTGACCGTTCGCTAAGCTCTGCCACCCTTAGTTAAGGTCACTCGCTCTGACAAGCTCTGCAGAACTCCCCATTGGAATGAATGGGAGACTGCTGTAAACGACGCGTTTTTTGTCAAAATATTCTCGTAAATGGAATGGATAATTTATTTTACGTGGGCTGGCATAAAGAGTGACATTGTAATGCATAATTATATGAAGATTTTTGTAAAAGAAATTGTTAAATTACACAGTAATTACTGTGGAGACTAATAATCGTTTGCCTTGATTCTGATTCACACAGTCATTTGAAAAGAGAAAACTTCATTTAATAGTGATTACACATCTAAAAACATTAGCGTAAGTGAACAGAGCTGTTTATAAGATCGCATAACATAGTGTTTCCCAACCAATGTGCCGCAACAACTAGTGTGTCGTGAAAGATTGTCGGGTGTGCCGTGGAAAATTATCAGATTCCACAAAATAAATCCGGGCTCTGGACTGAGACAAATGTTTCCAAAAATTGTCATAACAGTGCGATTAAACTTTGCAAGAGGTCACATTGGTGTGACTACAAAGTTGGCTGACTCTCTGATTGTGCTCTGTTGTTTTTTGTTCTGTATGAGAAATACTCAATGCTTAATGGACAGATCAGCACAGAGATGTGCATTTACACATGCACCGGTCTCAAGCGCTCCACTGCGGAGATCATCATAAACAGAGCTGTGAGAAGCACAGGCTGGGTCACAAATTCGGCATTGGTTATTTGTTTAAAACCTCTATGAAAGCCCATAATGTGTCAATGATTAAACCAGTTTAAAATGGTATTAAATGGCCCCAACTTTCTAAACAGCATTGAAAAGGAATAAAGGAGAAATCTGCACAATGAAAAGACAGAAATTGTAAGGATTCAATCCACACATCACAGATATTTAAAACAATATGTACCATGAACTTGTATCAATATAGTAGTGAGAGAAAACAATTTCATTTCTGGAAGTGTTTTTCTTATGAAAAATGCCATAATTTGTTTTATGGTTCTTGCTAATCATGGTTTTACTTACTATGACGTTATTGCAAATGCCACAGTTAAAACTATGGATGCAATAAAACTTTACTTCTGTGTATAATCTTTTCTAATGCCCTGTGATTGTAGAAAAAGGCTTTGTTTGTCTTCACATGACTGTATTTTAATCAAATTTCTGATAAAAAGAAACCGTGAAAGGAAACTAATTTTCTTTCAGTTGGACCGGTGCGACCATTTGTAGAATTTAACACTGGTGCTACCCCTCTTAAATGTTAGTCTGGAGCCATGTAAATAAATAGATAAACATAACTATTATCTGCTGAGGCATTGCAAGAATTAATTTCCAAGAACAAATCTAAAAATAAGAAAATATGTAATTTTTGTTTGGTTTTATTCATTACCCAATTAGCACACTTGCCATCTGTGATCTCATTATTCACCGTACCTACCTGACTTGTGTTTTTTGCATTTATCAAACATTACGAGTAAACGCAACTAAAATGGATAGAAAATAAGTTCTTGAAAAAGAAAACTATCAACGATGGTTATGTGGGACAGTGGGATAGAGGTGTGCCATGGGATTTGTTTAATTGTAAAGTGTGCCATGGCAGAAAAAAGGTTGTGAAACACTGACATAACACTCATTTTGATGCTGTGAATTGTTTGACTATCGTTTTTTCTGTGATTGAGTCAATACATAAATGAATTAACGTTTAGTTATTAGCTTTCATTTACTTTGGAGCAAATGTAGGTGTTGTTGCAGATGTTATATGTTCATTTAGGAATGAGGTCTAATGCAGTTTAATCCATAACATGCTCCTCTCCAGATTTATTTAAAGATTATTAAAACAAAAAGACAGAAAAACACTGTGGGTATCCTCTCTGGGTAAATCTTACAAATCTATTACAAATGACCCAGGAACAACATGCTTTAAAAATGTGATTTATTTTGATAAAATCCCTCTTAAAAGTACTCTTCACAAACTACTCCCATAGCCTCTCACTGGAAAATAGCTATCGCATGTCGGAGTAATGGCGGCAGGGCAACAGTTGCAAAATAGGATTGGTCAGAAGCCCAAATAAGGCGGGGCTTAGCGACGAGTCAATTGCTCTGTTTTTGTTCTGTTCTATTGAGAAATAAAGGGTTGGTTTCTAATGTGTCAAGTTCTTGTTTTATGCTTCATCAATGTTTCAGAAGGGACTGTGCAGTATGAGGGTCCTGGTGTGGAACTGCCTTTCCTTCCTCTGGATGATATAGATCCATTACTGATTCTTCAGCTCCATCATCGTTATAAAGCCATTTGTCTGGCGCTTAAACACACTCTAAGGTACTTTATTTTCTGTGGCTTAAATGGAAAGCAGATAATGTTCCAGAAATGCTATTTAATCGAATATTCCGGGTTCAATACAAGTTAAGCTTAAACGACATTTGTGGTATAATATTAATTGGCACAAAAAATTATTTTGACTTGTCCCTCGTTTTCTTTAACATAAATAGCAAAAATCTTGTTTCCAGTGAGGCACTTACTATGGAAGTGAATGGGGTCCAATTTGTGAACATGAAAATACTCAATACTGTATAAACGTGTGTATGTAAACATGATTTTAATGTGATAAAATCACTTGCTAACCTTTTCCGTGCATAATATTACTGTAATAATGACAATTTAAACAACTTTAATTTTTAATTTAATTTGTGTGGTAATCAGCATTATGCCAAAATGGGGCTGATTGAGCTTAACTTGTTTTGAACCCAGAATATTCCTTTAATTCCTGGTATTTGAAATGGTCATTTGATTTGAGGAGGTATGATAATGATCTATGAATGTACTTCTCTCTTGTAGTGTTGATCCAGCTTCTTCAGTCCGTCTACCTGTTCAAAATGTCCTCAATTTGGTGTGTCGAGCCCTGGCAGTCAGCACTAAGAGTATTGTAAGGCTCTTAACTCTTTCATTCTTTCTCAGTTCATGTGCATCACATGAATTCACAGTTGAAGTTGGATGTGGAAACTAACAGAATTAGTTTTTTGCAGAGTGCAACAGGAGAGGGCAGTCTGAAGCTGTTGGTTTTACCCTCTATTCATAGCGACACATTTGAGCTGCTCTCTGCTCTTATCAAGGCGTAAGCAGACAGTGGTTTTCACATATATTCACTTGGGGCATAGCAATATGAGTTATTTTTATAAATTTCAACGGAAGGAGCTGATTGGTCATATGTGATATTTTTTTTTACAGTGTAGGTGGTGGATTGGTGCAGTATAGCAGTGTGCTCACCAGGCTTTTCTCACAGTCTCTGTCTGCATGGACACCTCTGCCTGAAGCTAGTCTAGGCCAGCAGAGAGCATACAGGTATTACACAAAACACCCTTTATTGCTGAAAGTTAATGTTTCACTGCTGCTTCTCTTTGCTGTCCCTGGCCCTAAAAGGGGATTTTTAATTGTTAAGGGGTTTCAGTCCACTTCCCCAATGTTTCACAAAGTTTACATGTGTAAAATGCAATAATTTGTTGGACTTATAATATTGAAAAAAACCATGAATGAAAGGTTAAGGATATGTTGAAAGATTCAGTACAACTTACTGTACTGAATGTGTCATCTCTCATGTAAGTCGCCCAGTCTGTTAATGTTGACATTACTATAGAGAAAATGTATGGGGAATACCTCATGCTTTTCCTAAAGTGCAATCACACTTCCAATCTATTCTCTGCTATCTGCCTCGCCATAAACATTAATAATACTACTTTTTAATAATTTAAAACAATTACTTTTGAAAGTTAAATCATTCCATTATCACAATTCCTTGCAGTATTGTGATATTTCGATAAATGCCATATATCATGCAGCCCCAACACAGTTTGTTTTTGGAACATGGGTACTGCAATATTATATTCATTGTAATTTTCTTGTTGTTAATTATTAGAAAATGATTATGCAATAGTAATAATTTCTTCAATATGACACGGCATTGAAAGGTGGTTCAGTTAAACCCCTAAAGACCCCTGACAGTCTGTGTGTAGTTTACAAAGCTTTTTCTTAAGCCCTCATTCTCATAAAACTGGAATAAACTGCGGATCTCCACCTGTATCTTTAACATTAGCTTTGGATGGGAACCTGTATCTCTGAAAAATATTTGGAATTGCACAGAAGTGAAAATAAAATGAACCTAGTGCATTTTGCATTTACAATACTTGAGCAAAGCACACACATGGTGGGAGTTCAGTTTACTTTAATGGGGTCATGCAAACTGCTCTAAGATGTGTGAAATGAACATATGTAAAAGAAAACAGTTTCTTATTGTTACTGATTTCAAAGTAGAGATTGATCTTGTTTCCACTGACTAATGCCTTTGCATCTATAATATTCTGTTTTACCCATAGCGCAGTGCGAGTGGCTGTATACCATATTATAGAACTGTGGGTAAGAGTAAGCGGTGCCTCTTTGCTTCAAGGAAGCTCCTCCCACACAGATTTACTATTCACTCATCTGATGGGTGACATTACACCTGGAGCAGATGTAGTTAAGGTGAGACATCTTTAAGGGTTAAGGGTGTTTGTAGCAAAATTCGGAGGGGTTTTTCCATTTGCCATTCTGGAATAATAATAATAATAATAATAATAATAACATTTCTAGAAAATATTTCAATTTCTTTTTTCTTTTGTCTAGCTTCGTTCAGGACAACAATCAGCTATGACCAATCTGGTTGGTTCTGGTAGTAAGCCCGGACCCCGTCGAACGAAAGGTTTGGGAGTTGGTGATGGAATATTGCTGCAGAGGAAAGGAGACGTGCTAGCCAATCAAGACACATGTGTCGCTTCTCTTCGAGGTGAGGGCTTGGTGACACTCAAAAAAAAAAATTTATGTTTTACTTACAGATATGAATATTCTTCACTGATATAGAATGATTCATTTGCAGCACTAAGACAAATTATTCTGACAAGTGGAACTTTGTTGAAGGAAGATCTGCATAAGGTCAGTTTATTACACTGGCCTAAAAAGAAATGTGCATTTCTTTACTGGATGTTTAAGTTTTGATGTTTGTTTTTTTTATGATTCAAGTACATTCCAGCTCAGATTTTTAATTGTACATTTTTATTTATATTTATATATATATATATAAAAATGTATATTAATTACACATACATAGTGTTTCCCCTTCCATTATATTAGGGGGGAGCCCCGCCCCCCCAACGGCACCCTCCGCCCCCCCTTGAAGGTAAAGTTAATTATATTTTCTATATAGCGCCAGATCACAACAGAAGTAATTTAAGGTTACCTCTCCAATAGAACAGGTCTATAACTTGTTCTTTTATTAAACAAACTAAATAGCACTTAAGTTATTTATCTTATTTACACGACGGCATGTCATTTCTGTCTCTACATGGTCGCACGTTTACTATTCTCCTCAGCTCTCTGTATCGCGCACGGCGGAGTTCCGCCCCTATGCGCACACACACACACACAAACACGTTCGCGCGCGCACAGGTGAGCATGGGGTGTTCGATTCATATGCATAATTACAAACTAGAGTCACTATGACTGTTATCTATTTCTAAAGAGAGAAGCTACAAGCTACGTGTAGGATAAATACAAAGTTTCTACGACAGCTCTCTGGCATGGTGTAATGCCGGGGATACACTAGACTTTGAGACCATGGTTGTGATATGACGTCACATTAATTCAACATATAACAAATAGTAATACACTCAAAATGTAAAAAATATACAATCTACTCAACTTTCCTGCAAAAAATATAATTTTTATAGGGATTAGACACTCACAAGTGAGTGATTTCGGACACAGTAACAGAGTCGACACCAAGAGTCTGGGGCTATTCACAGTCGAGGAATCGACTCTTTGGAGTCGACTCCCCATCACACACTCCCACCAGTGGACAGAAAGCGTGCGTCGGAAATATGTTGCGTCAATCACCTGAAAAGAAGACAAAAATATCTGTGTTTTTTAAAAGCTCCCAGGGTGGTGAAGATGGCAACATTCGCTCTCCTGTAAGTAGCACCCGGAGTAGCGCTACTGCTCCGAGTCCAAGTACAGAAAAGAGCCCAAGTGCTGCACGCCCTTTCCCTGACAAGCAGCAAAAGTCCAGTCACTAGTGATGGGTCGTTCGCGAACGAGTCGGCTCTAAGAGCCGACTCTTGTAGGTGAACGTTGGGAGCCGGCTCGCATATCAGAAGAGCCGGATCTATTAATAAAAATATTTTAAAAAAATTAAGATATAAACAATTAAAATATTTAAATTAATATAATTAACTAATTCAAAGAACGAAAAAATAAAATAATATAGGCTTTAATGCTCAATCACACACATATTTGTTCTGACTGTCTGCTCAGACTAACAGCCTGCTGGCTTCTGTTGCTCTGACGGTCCCAGTCAGTAGTGTAAACTGTGAAAGGGACTTCTCAACCATGAACAGGGTAATACAAACCTTTCACAATAGGATTTGCTGCTTTTAGCTATATGTTAAGCTATCACATTTAACAGTTAATGCATTTGCAGGTCAAGACAAACATCCGCAATAGGTTACAAGGAGACCATCTTGCAGCATGCATGCGGATCTCAATAAATGGGCCAGACGTTTCTGACTTCCCATATCAAGAGGCTCTGGAAATGTTCTTCCAGAAGCCCAGAAAGATACACTGCAGTGACAAAAGCTGCACACTTTGTGGATAAATTACATAAAAATAAATGTTCCAATGTTTAGTTTAATGTACAGTTGAAATAATTGTTCAGTTAATATATTCACTGCTGCCATTAAAAGAAACAAATGAACACCATGACTCCTTTAAGTGTTTGTGTCAATTTTCCCCAAAGCTATAAATCTAGGGGAAACACTGTTTGTATGTATGTATGTATGTATGTATGTGTGTGTGTGTGTGTATATATATATATATATATATATATAAGTAATATGGCATTTGTGTGGAAAGATGTGTTGTATGTTTTGTTCTAAACATTTCCTTCCTTATTAGAGGTTACAAGACCTGGTGGTGCCTCTGTGTGTGAAGCTTCAGCAGCAGGCTCAATGTGCTTTGGAGGTTGGTGCTGTTAGTGGGCAATTTGGCAGCCCTACACCACGTAGAGAGGTCTACCGCCTCTTACTGGCACTTGTGCTGGTTCCCTGTCCCCGCTGGCCTCCTCCCCTCTCCTGCGCTGTGTCTGCCTTCAGCATTGGCCGGCGAGATCACAACATCATGGTGAGAAAACACCCTAGGTTCAAAGCATGACACTGAGAAAGTAAACCTGGTTACTTTCACTTGGTATCTGTTTGAGAATACCAGGAAGGGGGCACAATGTCATGATCTGGAAAGCAACTCCAGGATGTTAGAAAAGTGTTATCAAAAGTTTTTCCACCTTAGAAAAGTATACCCATCTTAAAACTACGAATTAGACAACTTTATCGCATTTGTAACACCTTTTGGATGTGAGCAAGTAATGGCTTGCTTTGTATACTAATCTTCAATTCATGGGTATATTTACTGCAAACACATGTTCCCTTAATTTATACACAGGGCAAGGTACAAGCCCAAATTGTCTGTGATTATGGGTAATATCCCACACATGGATATTAGGTTAAAAATTACCCTTAACATCACTTTATTTTGCATATAAATGTTTGTTCCCACTAGTGGGTGCCTCATTCTTGTGGTGTCACTTGCACACTGTTTTAGATTAGTTAAATTATATTTATTTTCATTTACGGGAGGTTTTCCAGGCACAGATATCCTAGAATTGACTAAATGATATGTTTAATGTACACACTATTTTAAGCCATTTGCAAAATCTTTGTCTCAATATCCAGCTCTTTTTGTACTTTTTCGTTTAAATGAGCAGAGATTTACCAACAGCGTTTGTGCCTAACCAGTCTGAAAACACTTAGATTGATGTATACAGACATACATTTTTACAGAAAAAGCATTTGCCCTCTCTTATGTGGATGATTGCTTTCAGTTTCCATGAGCGCACAATCTAGGTGGTGGAGGGAATATTTGCCTGTTATTACACATGAGACTGTAACTGGAGACAGAGTTTAATGTTTACAGAGGTGTAAAGGGAAGTATTGAGACATAAAAAGAAACTACTCATGGCAAACTGGTTCTTTATTGTCTATGAAAGTAAACTCTTGGCTATTTTTTTAATTGGTAAAGAAACCAAGTGTGGATTGCCAAGACATAGAGCTGCCTCTTTGTGTTTCAACCTACACATCAGATTTCTACATAGCTGTCTAACTTTTGTGCCCTATTATCTTAAACTGTGGATCCCATCTTTCAAAATCACAGTTTAGTTCAAGTCTAATGTTTCATTTGATCGCAGTGCACAAATGATTTGATCCTGAAATGCAGCTGAAGAGTTTGTTACTGCATTACAATGGGTTGAAAAAAAGGTAGTATTGTCTCCGTTATATGTTGGTGTAGTCAAATTTGTGCCAGCCTTGCACAGTGTGACTATTGATCCTTATGCTAATATATTTCCTCTCTGTACTCTTTCTTCCTGCCCCACAGGTATCCTCATTTTGTGCCAAGGCCCTCACGATATGCAACACCCTTATTCACCCTCGTACACCCTCAATCTCCCTTCCTCTCACTCCTCTTACTCTCAAATCCACCCCATCTGCCCCTGTCCTTTCTGGCCAGAACCCCTCATTATCCATCCCTACCCTTCTTGGAGGCCCCTCAACAGGGCCACCCTTCCCTGCCAGGCATCCCATAGGTTTAGGCCCTGCTTCTCTCCTTGGCTCTCTGGAGAACCATCTTCCTTTGGCTCCTCCAGTTCTTCCAACCGCAGCAGGCCCTACTGCCACCCCAGGTGAGCTGGCTGGACTGGGAGCCCCTGAAAGCCAACGGCAAGTTTTTGTCCGCTACGACAAGGAGGAGCCGGAGGATGTGGAGATCTCCTTGGAGAGTGATTCAGATGATAGCGTGGTCATCATGCCACCAGGTATGATGGAGGTGCAAGATGGTGCTGCTAATGCACAAACGATGCCAGTACCACCACCACCACCAGGAGGCACACTGCCACCAACCGCCCCAGTAGTGGGTGAGGTTGGATCAATTGAAACGCCGATAACTAACGAGCTGCCCACATCCATTCCCCACCAGATTCTGCCAGCTAATGCTAATAATATTAACTCTTTCCCTGGTCCAAGCCAGACAGCCCAGCTTGTGTCTCTGGTGCCTTCTCTGAACTCCACTACAGCCCCACTCTCAGCATCACCTGGTGGTCTTGCAGATTCGCTGACAGGTGGTCCTCAGCTTCAGCAGATGTTGATGCAGACATCTCCAGGTGGCCAGCCACCTACACTGGGCTTATCTTTACAGATGCAGCTTCAAAATCCGCTTGCTCAGACCAGCCGTCAGCTCCAACAACAACCCACAGGAAATGAAGTGGACCAAAACGTAATCAACATCAACAGTTCAGATGATGAGGAGGAGGAAGAAGAGCTGGAAGATGAAGATGAATTGGGAGAGGAGGAGGAGGAGGAGGAGGAGGAAGAAGAGGAGGGCCTGGAGGATGAAGATGAGGAAAGCTGTGGCTTCCTGGAAGATGAGTACTATGAGGTGGATGAGTATGATGAGTACGAAGAGGAAGAGGAGGATGACGAAGAGGAAAGTGAAGTGATCCAGCCTTTAGAGGTAGACAATGGAAGAGGCATGATTGGTGAGGAGGAGGCTGATGTTATGATCGAGGCTGAGGAGCAGCAAGGGATGGGAATGTTCTGCATGGAGAGGGAGCAAGAGGTAGAAGGAGGGATCGAGGAGATGGTGGGTGTGAGGAGCGTGTATGCTGATGATGGGAATAAGGGGAAAGGGACAGTGGAGGAAATTGAGAACATTGGTGCAGTCGAGAGAAATGAAGCTGAGGTTGACAAGCGACAAATAGAAACCCTTTTAATCAGTGGAGATGTAGAGGAGCGTAAAGACACCACAGTGGAAGCAGTTGAACCTGAAGTGAGAACATGGGAGCAGGATGTGACAAAACCAGAAGTCCTCACTGCCACAGAAGAGGCTGGATTATCTCAGGAATTGTCCGTAGAGGGTGAAATTCAAGAGCAAGGGCCAGAATTGCCACCAGAGGACAAAACCAGTCAGAGTTCACCATCTACATCAGAGCAAGCAGTTTTACAGAGTGTAAATGAGACGCCCGAAGAAGAGAAAGCGAGTGGAGAACAGGGAGACGATGCAGATGCAAGAGGAACAAAGAGGAAAATGGAGGATATGGAGGAGGGCGAGTGTACTGCGCAAGGCACAGAAAAGAAAAAGGTAGCTCAGAAATACTAAGCAATCTGTGAATACATACGCATGGCAAACAAAACCAGATTCAGAGTTCTTTCTAAGCGAGTACATGAAAGCAAACAATTTGCTGCACAGGCTCATTTTTCACGCATTAATTTCACGCGTTCTCGGCATTACCTCAAGGGACGCTATAGCCACCGTTAGCATATATACCCTTAATAACTCCCTGCCTGAATAACACATCAGGTTAATGGCACAGACATTTGAAGAAAACTGTTGAGGTTTGTGACTATAACAGCAATGCATGAATGCATGTTAGATACAGTATTTCCAAAGGACTTTGACCTTGTAATGCATTGGCCAAGTATTGCCGATTTGTACTTGCATAGCAAGGTTTTGTCTGAACAATTGAGGAAACCAAAACAAATAAAAACATCTTGCAGTAATGTCTTATTTGTGTACAATTAAGAACCTAGTGTTTACATGTTAACTACTTGACCTAGTATTGTTTTTTTTCTGGTAATGACATGTAAACACATACAGACACTAGCTCATGTAATTGTGGCTTACTCTGAGTGTATTGCTTCACTTTCTTTTCTTTCTCAATCTCTCCTCCAGATGGACGATGAGGCTATGGCCTCCATGCTGGCTGACTTTGTTGACTGCCCTCCAGATGATGAGGATCATGGTGCCTCAAAATCACAGTCCTAAACTGACCAGACTCTCCATTTTCTCAATTATCTCATTATACAAGCATTGAAAGGAACAGTTAGATTCTGAAAGATCCCTCACATTGTCATGTCTGATTTCGCTTTAGTTAGACTCCTAATAGCTTCAATATGGTTTGTTTGATGATCTAGCTGGTTTGAATTTCAGTTCAATACCTTGATTAAATAATACCCACTGCAAAGACTATTAGTGAGTTGAGAGTAGAGTTTTTGGAGCTCATGGTCAGTATGTCATGGTTTTTTTTTGGAGTCTTTTGGTCAATTTGCAGGGCATTTGTTAACATTACAGTAACCTATTTCGTCCTACAAGTGTACAAAAAGCAGATCAGTTTTTATCAGTTGGTTGATATGTTTTGGGGCCTTTCTTGTGTGTAATATCATTTGTATATGTAATGTTTGCTTGCCATTGTTCACTGAGTGTTTAAAAATAATCATGCAATAAAGTGAAACTGTTACATGGTACTTCATGCTGTTAGATTCTGTAAGCATAATGCAATATGACTTTAGGTGAAGTAAATTATAAAACTTTGCATGAACGTGCTGTATTGAAACATTGATGTTCAATGTTCTCAAAAGCACTGTAACAGAGTAGCTGTGACATAATTTAACAGTTTGTATCGGGTTGAGGAAACCCCGTTAAACTCTAAAAATAAATTAACTTTGCATGCCAGTGTTTAGACTTAAAATCAAAACTAAAAATAGTCAACCAAATTTAACATTTTCCATTCATCTCCCACTATTTTATGATGTTCTGAAATTTATTGGAGGGCACAAGAAAAAAAGTTTAAAAAAAAGTGTGAATTTAACAGGTGCTACCTAGTCAGTGGATTACAGCCTCTTTCTTCCTGTGACCTGCAAATAGTTTAATAGATATGTGATACTGAAACACATCCCTCACAATTCTAGCATTATAATCTGTATAGAAAAGTCCTTAAATGGTACAAAGTTTCCAAATCTTTGTCTTTGATACTGCCACAGCCCTGTTTGGCTCAAGTACCCATTCATTGACACAAACCTGATACACAGGTTAAATAAAGCATCCCATGGGCTATGCATTTTCCAGAGAATCACTCTTCTAGCCAAGGTTGTTTGCATCAAAGTCCTGCATGTTGCTCATTTTGCAAAATGATTTTAAGATGTATATTGTGTTCAGAGGAATGTTATACATGTGTAGGCCTATAGGTCATTGGTGCACTTCAACAGCTTTCAGTTTCCTCAAACCCCTGCCTTTATTAAATGACACAGGAAGGTGTTTTTTTTTTTTGCAAACAGGAAAGCAGCAACATATGTTCACATACAGGAGTTAACATTTATTTGTTATTTTATTATGCATTGTATATCTTCACATGACATGTTTTATATATCCATTAAATACAAATATCATTCTTCGTGGTTACACAAGTCATGCATGTTTTAACCTAATTTGTTGTCCTCAAAGCCATATTAATAGATATTCTGGAAGTCTGTGAGGTGATTAAATAACATGAAAGGCACTGCTGAAAGAGGTGAAACCTGTCTTTCCAGAGGTCAGCAACCGGGTATTTGTCAGTTCCCTGTGAAAAAGGGACAGTTGAGTGTAGTTCAGCACATAACTGCCACCTTTACAAATAAACTACAGTCACAAATGGACATGATGACTTTACTGGCCAATAAATAAGGGTTTGTTAGAAGCTTGCTGAAATGTGGTTATGTTGTCTGAGTCATATACAGTTCACTGTGGTGGTTTCTCACAGGCTGCAGTCACATAAAAACATCCTGTAGTGTTTTGAGTTATTACTGCCCACTTCCTTGAACTGGAGGGCAAAAAACACATGAATAAGCAAATGAGGGAGAGAAAATATTGGTCTATATAACAGTATGTGATGGACAGAGCTGAAGCAAGTGGTCAGAGTGGGGGAAGGGAGGGATCGAGAAAAGCAGGTATGGGGAGGAGACTTGACATTTCAACACAAATATCTGCCTGATGAGTTGAAACAGGGCAGTAGCTTGCAGTTCTGCTCAATATTCTGTGTGCAAAACTGTGACATGAGGGGAAATTGAAACTGCTTAAGAGAAAAGATAAGTGATCAGCTGAAGAAGAAAGAGTTAAGCATAACTGCAGCACTGAGGACAGTCTGGAAAAGCAGAGAAGGGGCAACACATCAGCTTTTGACAAAAGGTATGTAATCATGGACAAATTAGGAACTTTCAATTTATCTATGAATTTTATTTTTAGTTAAATTGGTAATACATTACAATAAGGCTGCAATAGGTAACTACAAAAGGTAACATGAACGAACAACGAACTACAATTCTACAGCACTTGTTAATCTTGGTTAAAGTTAATTTCAACACCATAATACAGTTTCAAAATTAGTTACATGTTAACACGTTAATTCATTATGAGCTGACAATGAACAATTGTATTTGAATAAACAATTAATTGTTGTTCATGATACATAATGCCTTGACTATTGCTTACAAATAGAACATTATTGTAAAGGGTGTTCGATTTATGAGCAGTTCTCACAGGTGGGTTGTTGCGGTAAACTTGATGTTAGGGCGTCAACCTTTCTGAAAGGTTCAGATAAAGTCAAATAAACCATTATGGATGGATGACTGGACAGACAGACCAACCAGGCAGAGCACACTACATGCACTATGAACAGTCTGGAGTTTTGTGCATTGAAAGCGCAAGCCAACATAAACTCTCGGCAATTTTTTTTTTATGCTATTGAATCGGATCATTGCTCATCTTTGATTTAAGAAAACTTGACTACCATGACCCTGTCCAAGCTCTCAAGCCATGAAAAATATAATTCTAGGCATGTGTGCTAACTGGCACATGGGAGGTTTTTTTTTTTTGCAGGCAGTCAGACGGACTAAATACATGCTTGGTCTGTATTGCGGTAGTGAAACCAAGCTTATTTTGGTCCCATCAAAACTTTCATGGCTTGGCGCTATTAGGTTATAGACTGCTTTTTCACATCATTGCTGAATTTCATATACCATAATATGAGGTTACTAATATTTACAGAACACAGCACCATGACAGCAATTATTAATGAAATTATTATAAATGCTAAACAGCTGACTTTAAAATCAAACATCAGAACTGTACTGGAATCAAACACCTACACTAGCTAGCGTTTCACACATCTGCAACACTGTTGTAGGGAATACAACTAGACCCATACGACAGACCACTATGGACAATGAGAACCAGGAGTAAAAACTAAGTTTCAATTAGTGGAGAGAGCGTTTAGCGAAGACAAAGTTATCCACATTTCTCAAAGTTAGACAGAAAGATGATGAGCATATACCCTCAAACTAACTTAGACTATGGATACAATAGAAATTATAGGCACATGCAAATTAATTTACATCATCTCTAAGATTCTGATTAGTTACAACACCGATCATTCTAGAAATATGCCAAGCATGGTGTTCTTGTTCTACTGTATAAATGCTTCTTTTGAAAGATGCTCTTAATTCATAACCAGGCATGGGAGTTGCAGGTATATAGTAAATCCAAGAGCATTCTTCTTTGGAGCCACTGGGGGGGACAGTAGATTCTCGGAGTTCAGTTCCTTTGGCTTTGTTCATCACATAACCTGCATAACTCCAGACAATCACGGCATTCACATCAGTAGATAGAACAAACATAAGGGCTATCTTTCCCCTCAAGGCGGAGTCAGGACCTTACTGGATCACAGGTCTTAACATGCTGGAAAATAGAACAATTTGTCCACAATGAAACGAGAAAATAAAGCTGAAATATACCTTTACAAATAGTAGGAAACCATTTTTGTCAGTAAATGGTGTAATGGTGGCAGCCCCTGTACTAAATTTAAGTTAATAGTTTTAAGTAAAAATTCAGGTGCCAGATAGGTTTAGGCCTGTCAAAATGAATACCTTGTCCCAGATAGCTCTAAAAGCCACCAATTACATGCATTTTAAATAAATGCACAAAAGTGTTTCACTTTCCAAAGCATAAGTATATTTTCCAAAAAGCATAAAGAAAACAGTAAACAAAAAAGGCAAGGAATCCAAGAATCAAACAAAATACCAGAAATAATTAAATATATAAATCCCAACAGAACAAACACCCAACAATAATATTAAAGTGCGTTTATGTGTGTGTAAATGTATGATAGAGAGTTTATGCAGTAAGAGTGTTTGTGAAAGGTTTATGCTGGTTCATGGAGTTTCCAACGCACCTGAACGACGACTGTGGGCAATATTGCAGGACGCAGAGAGAGAATCCAACAAAAGGTAATAAAGGTAGGTCAGAAGAATCAAGGAATCACCAGGCGCTTCCACTTTAGAATTTTCCGTCACATCTTGACCATGGAACTCTTCGGCAGTTGCAGATCCTACGAACTCATGCCACCCCAATTTTACTCAAGAAGTGTAATGAACGGCTATGACATCCAGGCCTCATTCTCTGGTGATGAGCACTTGTCAAATTAGTCCCTTTGTTATTTCTTCCTCTCTCCTCCGATCACGTTCCTTATCCACATCACAGTACAATGCAGCAAACTTTCTTTCTCCTTACACAGCTTGGCACACCAAAATTTCAACTCACCCCAGTCACAAATCTCTCTTCTTTTTCTGTATTTGTCATGAACCACTAGCTTCCTGGTTACCTTTATAAATTGCCTTTATTGTAGACACCTGTAATCTGACGAGCAGCCATTTTAGTTGGTGGTGGTGGATCCTTAAAGGGGCAGTGCGCAGTTCTGCTCTACCACAGTGGTATGTCAGTGACCTAGGCATAGTTCACACACACAGTCTTCTAAATGCTCAACTCATCAATAGGTCAAAGACGAAGGGGTAAATCCACCCCTACAGTGCAGTCGCAGTGTATAGCTGCAGATTTATTGCACATTCATTGCAAAAAATATCGAAACATTCTTAAAACAAGATAATTGTACTTGAGAAGCAAAACTACAAAATATTTTGTCTTGTTTACAGAGAAATTATGTAATAATAATACAAATGAACAGTTATGCTTATAACAAGAAAAATAGTTAGCCAATGGAAACCCTCATTGGCAAATATTCTTGTTTTAAGCATAAACCCCATAAGGCTGTTTAGGTATTTTGTTCTGTAAAATAAGATAAAAAAAAATAAATACTGGAAAATAAGAAAAACACAATAAAAAAAACTAAGAAAATTATTTTTTATCATTTTATTTTTTCTCTCTTGTGAATATAACAATTTCTTGCAAAACCACATTCTCGAGGTGATACAACCCCCCCGTGGTTATTCCTGTGAAATTTCATGTGGTTGTTCTTGTATACCATTGACAGTCACTTTCAACAGTACTTGTTTGTTGGTGTGCAGTCATCCATGTAGATAGCATAAATAGCTGTAGAATTCTAGGGAAAGCTTTCAGCTTTGTTGGGTGGGACACTTTTCTGTGCCTCACCTCACCATGTGAGTCAAGTTCCTGCAACCATGTTTCAAAATTAAAAAAAACCCTTCCCATTAGAGAGGAAACTGTTATGGAGGATCAACTCATGAAATAACATGAAATTAAATGCTGAAATCTTGGTGTGGTGTTTGGGTGTCCACATACTTTTGGCCATAAAGTATAGATTGCTATTGGATGGGTCATGGAGCTCTGATATGGAAAGCTACAGAGATTGCTCAGCAAAAGTGGCTTCATAAAAAGAATGTTTTTTTTATTATTAATGTGAGTGTTTGTGTGTGTGTGTGTGTGTGTGTGTGTGTGTGCAGATGGAGTACAAAGTGACGGTGGCCACAGGTACCTCAGAATATTCAGGAACCAATAACTATATCTTTGTGACTCTGGTTGGGGAAAAAGGAGAGAGTGAGAGAACAGTGCTGGACAATCCAGGCTTAGACTTCCGTAGAGGCGCGGTGAGTGCACGTGTATATGTTTGTGTAGGTTTAGGAAGTTTAAAGCACTTAAATGCCTTTAAAGAAGATTTTGTTGCATTACAAGCTTCTTTAATCCTCATTTGTGTTGTCCTTGCATTGTAGCTTATCGTCTCATCATCACAAAAAGTGATTAAAAAACTAACATTATCTTGTGCATGTTAGAATTTTTTTCTCCTTTTTCCCTGTTTTGAAGGTGGATGATTACATAGTCAGAAGTGCTGCTGATTTGGGCCACCTGGTACTGGTGCGTCTGGAGAAGCAAAAGTACTGGGTGGAGGATAACTGGTTCTGCCGTTATGTGAAAGTCAGTGTACCTGGTGAAAGATGCAGCCATACTTTCCCCTGTTACCGCTGGCTAGTGGGAGATGGATGTGTGGTAGAGCTAAGAGAAGGCACAGGTCAGTTATCCAGTATCTAAAATGTTTATTTTGATCTGAGAACAAGATGACACTATGGTTCAAACCTCATCTCTGTTTCCCCCCTCTCTCATAGCTAAAAAGCTTAGTGAGGACTCCTTGCCACAAGAGATAGCCCACAGAAAGGCTGAGCTTCAGGAGAGGCAGAAAACATACAGGTATCATTGGAGTTTACATACACTGAACATCACTGCATTCCAATCTTTGTAAGGAATGTACTTTCCAAGAATCCCTGTTAAACACTTTGCCTCTTCTTTTAGATGGCTTGCATGGGCTCCTAGAATTCCAAAATGCATTGATTGCAAGTCAGAGTCAGACCTCCCCCAAGATGACCGCTTCGACAATGAGAAGCGCAGTGACTTTGTGGGATCTCTGCACTATGCGTGAGTTAAAATGCAAATCAGATTTTGCACAACTGTAATGTTTAAATAAGATGTGGATGTTAGTGAGTTAATGTTCTTAACTACTGAAATGTCGTTTAAATGAATAAGCATGCTTTGAAATTCCTGTATTGATTACCACAAAAAACGACTGACCTATCTCACCTATCCCTCTTTTTCTTAAAAAAAGAAGCAAAAATCTGGGTTAAATTTAGGTGTTTAAAATGGAAGCGATTGTTAAAATACTCTAAATTAAATTAATAAATTAATTCTAAATTAATTTTCGTGGAAATCAATGTTATGCCACAAATGCTATCGATTGATCTTAACTTCCTGGAACATTCCTCTAACTGTCAACATTAAACTGACATCCTGCCAGTTCTTGGTAATGAATGCATGAATGGACCTCCTGTGTTCAATGATTGTTCAATGTTTACCTATGATTAATTTGCAATGTGTTGTACTAATAAATGTGTCTGATGAGATACACAGAATCACATCTTTTTTAAAGTGACTAGCTGGCCTGTGTAAATGTTTGTAAGTTTTTTAAGGAGCTTAAACAAATTGCGTTCCTGTAGCCAAACATCATCACATCAACCATCCATCCATTTATTCTAAACACCAAATCATTCTTCCTCTCCTCTTAGACTTTTGGAGCTCTCGCTGAAAAAACTGGCAATCAAGTTTGGAAAGTCCTGGGATGACCTGGACGACTTCAAAAGGATCTTCTGGAAGTTAAGAAGCCCTGTAGCTGGTACAGTCACTTGTTCTGAACTGTCAACATTTTTTCCCCTAATTACTCCAATTATTTACCACATAAATTCACAAAATATGCAAATTGTCCAAGTATTAAGCTACTTTTAATGATTTTGAGGAAATTGCTTCATTCCCTGTAAGCTCTCTTCCCAGAACATGTCACTCCGTTATGTAACCTCTGCTGCATGTCAAAGGCTCCTTGTTTTGGATAAAAGTAGACACGAGTCTAACCACTGTTATGTTCTGCCTCAACTAAACCATACATCATATAGACAAATACTGTTCATCTTCTATGGAAATTTCACTCTGACGTATTTTAATAATAAAAATATTAAAAAGTATGGCTAAGCTCACACCTTTCCATACAGTATCAAAGTCGAGTTTAATCAGTATTCTCCTGCATCTCTTGACTGAATTTGTCCTTGTTATAGAACTGTCAGGTCTGTTTTTAATTTTATATACTATGTATGATTTTAATAAGCTTGTACACTGATCAGCCACAAAATAAAAACCACTGACAGGTGAAGGGAATAACATTTATTATCTCATTACAATGGTGGCACCTCTCAAGGGGTGGGATATATTAGGCAGCAAGTGAACAGAATTTCATGTGTTGGAAGCAGGAAAATTGGGTAGGCGTAAGGATCTGAGCGACTTGATAAGGGCCAAATTGTATTTGCTAGACAACTGGGTCAGAGCATCTCCAAAACAGCGGGTCTTGTGGGGTGTTCCCGTACCTACCAAAACTGCTCCAAGGAAGGACGGTGACCGGTGAACCGGAGACAGGGTCATGGGCACCCAAGGCTCATTGATTGAAGGCTCACGGATTGTCTGATCCCACAGAAGAGCTACTGTACTGTGTACACAAATTACTGAAAAATGTAATGCTGGCCACGATAGAAAGGTGTCAGGACACACAGTGCATCACAGCTTGCTGTGTATGGGGCTGCGTAGCTATGCATTGGCCAATTCTGACCCCTGTCCACTGCCGAAAGTGCCTAAAATGGGCATGTGAGTGTCAGAACTGGACCATGGAGCAATGGAAAATGGTGGCCTGGTCTGATGAAACACATTTTCTTTTAGAACACATGGACGATTGGGGTGTGTGCATTGTTGACCTGGTGAAGAGATGGCAGCAGGATGCACCATGGGAAGAAGGCAGGCCGCTGGAGGCAGTGTGATGCTCTGGGCAATGTTCTGTTGGGAAACCTTGGGTCCTGGCATTCATGTGGATGTTACTTTGACATGTACCACCTTCCTAAATATTGTTGCAGACCACATACACCCCTTCATGGCAACGGTATTCCCTGATTGCCGTGGCCTCTTTCAGCAGGATAATGCGCCATGCCATACTGCAAAAATTGTTCAGGAATGGTTTGAGGAACATAACAAAGAGTTCAAGGTGTTCACTTGGCCTCCCAATTCCCCAGATCTCAATCCGATTGAGCATCTATGGATGTGCTGGACCAACAAGTTCGATCCATGGAGGCCCCACCTAGTGATTAACAGGACTTAAAGGATCTGCTGCTAGCGTCTTGGTGCCAGATACCACAGGAATCCTTCAGAAGTCTTGTGAAGTCCATGCCTTGACGGGTCAGAGCTGTTTTGGCAGCACAAGGACCTACAGGTTCTTAGGCAGGAGGTTTTTATGTTGTGGCTGAGTAAGCACAATTGACTTTGTTCAGAGGTCAAGGAAATGTTATGCAGCTATTCAAAGTAATTTCAAGTAGTTTCTAGTCATGTTCAATTTAAGATCAGTATCTTAACTGTTCATACACAGAAATGTATTAAAATTATTAAGTGAATAACTTGACTCTGTGATGAATATTCTGATTAGAATACAGCATGGAGCACTGGAGAGAAGATACTTTTATTGGTTACCAATTCCTCAATGGCTCAAATCCACGGATGATTAAGAGGTGCAGGGTGCTGCCCTCTAATTTCCCTATCTCTGGAGACATGGTGCAGCCCTCTCTAATTCCAACAACCACTCTGAAGGAGGAACTCAAGGTGAGAGTTTGGTGTGTACCATTGATAAGTGCTCTGTTATATTACAGTATATACTGCAATACTGTTGCAGCAATAGAATGGATTTTTCTTTCTTTTTTTTTTTTTTTTTTTTTTTTACAACAGTGAATCTCATGTTTCTTTTTGTTTTCTACTGAAGAAAGGGAATATATTCCTGGTTGATTATGCTATATTGGATGGAATTCCTGCCAATATAATCAGAGACCAGAAGCAGCACATAGCTGCCCCACTCTGCTTGCTGTATGAGCACCCTGAAAACGGCCTCATTCCCATTGCTATACAGGTAAAACTCACTGCAGAGCAACTCATTTGTTGTGCTTCTTTACATTATTCACAGTTGCTTTACTCACAGCATTTCTTCATCCAGTTTGACTTGAGAGAGATCTATCTACACAGGAATAATTTATTGTGCTTTATTTAAGTATTTAAGTATTAAGCATTTGACAAGATTTAACAGTAATTAATCAATAAAAAACAGTAAACATTAAAATCAATAAAACTACACTGCTGAATCTACAACATAATACTGCATTTCAGAAAAATCCTGTTCACTGGAAGTCACAGTATATAGGTATAATTGAATTGTAATAAACTACAACTGTAAAAATGACTCCAAAACAAATGGCATCAAGTATCCAGGAATGTATTGTAAGTTCACACTAAAGTTTAGGCTATATTTATTACAACCTTTTACCTCATGTTAATTTGTGGTGAGACTAAAAACTGGCATCATAATAATCTGAAATTAATTTAAAACAGTTTTCAGCTATTGGCAACCCCCTATCACTGCACATAATGAATTGAATACAGCTCATTCAACTCATAATAGAGTGTCCTGCGAGACCTGAGTTGGGTGTGTCAGAGGGAGAAGGGGGTGCCTGAAACTAAATGTGAAGAATGAGATGAATTGCTTGATCGATCTTCCCCCTTTCTTTTAGCTTGAGCAGAAACCCGATAAGGACACACCAATATTCCTTCCTAGTGACCCACCTCTTGCCTGGTTATTGGCTAAGATATGGGTTCGTCACGCTGAGTTCCAGATCTTTCAAGTGTTATCACATCTGCTACGCACACACTTAATGATCGAAGTGATCTGTGTGGCCACACTGCGACAACTACCTGCTGTTCACCCTATATATAAGGTTAGAGAATGTCTACAGGATTTTCTGTGTTGGAAAGAGACTTTTGCCTGTTTCAATGCATGATTTTACTCTAAGCTTGAAAGTTGACCAAGTAATGACTAAGTAAAAGTTTCTTGTTGGGTCCTGATCACCCTGTCGGTGTCTACATTGTGATTATAATGACCATCTGACTGTGGATTCCTCTTACTACATGGCTACTTACAATATGTGCTAACATATTCTAAATTAGCTAATTTAATTAGTCAAAAATTATTATTTAATGGATAATTTTTAGAAGAATATTTCAGCTCTATAGGTCCACACATCTCAAGTGAATGGGTGCCAAAAATTTGAAGCTCCAAAATCCACATTAAAGGAGCATAAAAGTAACCCATACGACTCCAGTGGTTAAATATGTATTTTTATACACGATATGAAAGGTTTGGGTGAGAAACAGATCAATATTTAAGTCACTTTTTGTTATAAATTATCCCCCTGCCCAGTAGTGAGCGATATGCACAAAGAATGTGAATCACCAAAAACACAAGTAGAAGAATGTGAATGTTAAAGTGGAGATTTACTGAGCAGGGAGGAGAATTTATAATAAAAAAAGATATTGATCTGTTTCCCACCCACACCTATCAAATCACTTCATAAGATATGGATTTAACCACCAGAGTCGTCTGGAGTACAATGTTAATTATGTGGATTTTGGAGCTTTAACATTTTGGCACCTAGTCACTTGCATTATATGGAGCTGAAATATTCCTCTAAAAATCTTCATTTGCATTCCGCAAAAGAAAAAAGTCATACACATCTGGGATGACATGAGGGTGAGTGAATGATGTGAGAATTTTGATTTTTGGGTGAACTATCCCTTAAACATGAATTAAACTGACTACCTTAGGTTACACACACATACACAACTAATTATTAGAATTAGATCAGGTAGAAATAGCTCATTAATGTAACAATTGAAGGGTTGCACATTTACAATTTTTATGCGAGAAAAATGACAACGGTCATTCACTCATTATACAAAATATTTTAATTACATTAAAATCACTTCATATATTAAACTGTCCTGTTGCACCATATTTGTTAATGGTCTTCTTCACTCTCTATTTCAGTATGTCCTCTCCTACTACTTTTTGATTTCTCACTCTCTCACTCTTTGTCTCTGTGCAGCTGTTGACTCCCCACCTGAGGTATACACTTGAGATTAACTGTCGTGGCAGAACACAGCTCATCTCACCTGATGGCATCTTCAAAAGGGTGAACATCTTTAAATAATAAATTACAAACAGAAAAAGGCAAATGCACACACACTATGTAACATGTTTACAATATGCCAGAGTTTAAAATGTTAAGAAAATTCAGAGGGTTTACTGATTTTCAGGGCTTGTTGCGAAATTCCTGTACACTTAGCTCACTTTCTTGGTCTTAAATTGTGTTTTTAGGTGGTATCAACAGGTGGAGATGGACTCTTGATTCTGGCACAGAGGGAGTATGAAGTACTGACCTATCGCTCCCTGCAGCCTAAATTAGACTTCGTGGACAGAGGGGTTACTAAACTGAGGGGCTATTTCTACAGGGACCATGCCCTGATGCTGTGGGATGTGATTCAAAAGTAATCTTTACAAATAAGATAATGAGCTTCCTTCATCATTTTTAATGTAGCTGTGAAATATATATTAGACATCATACAGACATCACATTTACACATGACTGAAACTGTATACAAATTACATCAGTATAAAATAATGATGGCCCTACTCTTGAACTCAGACCTGTTTATTCCTAACTTTAAGTACTCCTTTTCTATCAGCTTTGTTTCAGGAATAGTTTCCGTGTACTACAAGAGTGATAGCGAAGTGGAAAAGGATGCAGAACTTCAGGCTTGGATTAAGGATGTGACTATAGAAGGCTTTGTAGATGTGCCTCATTTTGGTAAGCAATGAGTGTGCAACTGAATTTTCACATCATTGGACTCAAAGTCCTGAGTCAATAATAGGACAACAAGGGTCCTGTAACAATAGCGGATAAAGGATACTTTTATAAACCATGAGCAGTGAAATTATTTTTAAATGACAACACACACAAACATGTCAACCCCCCAAAAAGACACACGTTGACAGTAGAGGCATATACACCTACTAACTAAAGGAGATGAAACAACAGGAAAATGAACTAAATTAAGTCTAATTACCAAAAATGGATAAAGATACAGTGCCCTCATGTGGTCACCAAGGGAAGTCCAAAGTGTTAACGTGACATGGCTAAAGATGGATATTTGCTAATACACACACAAAAAAAACAGATTTCAAAATTGTTTCCAATGAATTGTCCTTGTTGTGTGAATCATCAATATGAACTATCTAGTTACATAGAAAACAGTATTGACCTTTCTTGTGTCTAGGTCTAGCCAGTGAGCTAAAGAGCAAAGAGGAGCTGATCACCCTGTTGAGTGTGGTGATCTTCACCAGCACAGCACAGCATGCAGCCACCAACAACGGACAGGTATATAATGGCATCTTATCACCTTTAAGAACCAAAGTTCTTTTTGGCCTAATACATTGAAACCATGTTGCTACAAAACACATTGGGCATTTATTATTTACATAAAGTGTGCTGCATGTAATCTATGGTCTCGCTTTTGACCTTTCTTTCACTCTATGATGTAGTTTGATTGGTGCGCATGGGTACCCAATACTCCCTGCACCATGCGGCAGCCCCCACCAAGAGATAAGGATGCTGTTACCATGGGCTTGATCATGGACACACTCCCTGATATCAGCCAGTCCTGTGTGCAGATGGCCATCACATGGCATTTGGGCCGGGCACAGCCAGATGCAGTAGGTCAACAGTGCAGCCACAACTTTGCCTTATTGCTGACTTTGTTGTTGCCTCATAAAATACAATATAATTGTGCAAGAGAAACTAAGCATAATGGATTAACATGAAGCATCAGACTAAGCGAATCCAAAATTTTTTTTTTTTATATATTTCCCCATAAAAAAATAAAATTAGCTTTAAATCATTAAATAAAATTATAACTGCTCACTATGTTTCTTTTCTCTTTCTCAGATCCCAGTGGGGCAGTATGTGGAACAGTACTTTACTGAGCCTGCTGCTTTGAAGATAATTGACAAATTCAGAAAGGAGCTGAAAGTATTGGAGGAGCACATAATGTCTGAGAATGAGGGACTAGAACTACAGTACCTTTATCTGTGTCCAAGCCGCATAGAAAACAGCATCACCATTTAGAGAAAAATGTCTTTTGACATACACTTGGCTCTTGATTTATGATTACAAAAATCCAGTGAGGTGAACAAATGAAGTAAAAATCCTTGTTGCTGCAACTCCTATATGCTACATTTTCAACAGGAAATGTAAACTGTCTGTTGCATTTCCCCTAAACATCTTAATATTTAGTTAAAAATAAATCTGGGGAGAATTATCACATTAGTTGATTTTATTTATCTTTTTGCAAATGTCGCAAGCAAAATAGGATGTTTAGGATGTCTGAAAGTCCAATGGTTCGACTTTGATAATCTTCTGTGTGGCAGATGAACACATGCAAATAAAACCAAGAGTGCCTTGCCAAGACATAGCCGAGACCAACAGCTTTATCAGGAGCTTTTGAGTAGGCAGAAATAGTTTGGTGTGCTTTTGTAAATGTTTGTTTTTTTTTCTTAATATGATTTTCCCATTAATATTTCTTGATTGTTGATTCATGAAATGCAAATAATTTTTAGATATCAAAACGTTGATATCAAGTTCACTCTTTTTCCAGATGAAGAGTTACTTGTTACAGCATCTTTAGCAGCTATAGGAAAAACATGCTGACTTTCTGTTACATTATGAACATAATGTATATTTAAGTACAGAAAAGTCTATTTCTTATATAAAGAAAAATGTTCTAATACCAATTATGTATTTCCTGTTTCAAATCTTTCTTTATAACTAAATAGAGGCCCTTTAAAATGTTCTAGTCTGAAAGATAGTTCACAATTATAAAAAAAATTACTCTACAGTTGTACAGGACAAATCTTGAATCATTTATTGTGAAAACAGAACCAAAGTGATCATGTGAAATTCCATTCAATGTAAAATGTCTGTACTGAACGATCTATATTTGATGTGTGGAAGTATAAATAAAATCACAATAAAAACAATTATCAACAGTGTTACGGTCTTGGGGAATTATAAGGGTTTTGGTTAGTCCGCAGCTCAGAATAGCATAACAACGACGATGACGTCATATTAGTGAGGTACAGGGTAATCATTAAGTCAATCTCACACTTTATGAAAGGAAGATAGAAGTATGGTAAAACTCCAATCACTAGGCAGTGCTAATGCACCAGAAATTCCTTCTGTTTGTTGAGGCGAACCTGACAAAATGACAAGAATCCTATTAACACATAGATCGCTGCTGCAATGAAGCAATTGTATCCAACTTGGTTGTACAGTTTATAAATGCTCTGCAGTGGTGACTCCCTGTAAAGTGAGAAGAAAAAAAAAGTTAGTCTTTTCATGGTAAAATCGTTAAAAAGCATTTGGAGTGCATATATTTGCGGTCCTTCTCATAAATGGTAAAACTGGTAGAAACTGTTTTCTCATTGGTTTTTGCATGCTGTATGTACCAGAATCGGCTTATATCACTTTTGAACATAAAGAGGAAATAGTGGGGCCTTGTATGGAAAAACATAAAAAAACATTTTTAAAAAAAAGTCATAGCTTCTGTCATAAAGTCTTGTGAATACATTCCCTAGCTAGACATAAATAATTTTCCAGTTTGACTAAATGAGCACATGGCAAAAGGAACTCACAAGTTATGCATGTCTTCCTGTGTAAAAGGCACGTCTTCTATGAGCACGGCTGAATGTGTGGTGAAGAAAATCCCCAGCACTGCCTAAGAGAAAAGTAGAAAACAAAACTTTGATTATGGCATGGAGCTGTCACATTTCCCATCATTAGCACTCTTCCATTGATCTGACGTATTAAGTGACTTTATCGTGCCAGGGCAACTCACTGATTAATACTATAGCTTAACAAGTAAGACTGCACAAAATAATTGCATTTTCAAATTTGTTATTTGGTTGTTCTTAAACTTTTAACATAGAATGCACTCACCATGTATATGCGCATGCGTAAAACAAATAGAGAATATTTTAATTTAAAAATACTTTTATCAAGTGAAAATACGTCACCAAGAGAGAATACTTGTCTTACCAGCATAATGACACCCCAGATGCTTAAGACCAGTCCACATGCTGCCAGTTTAGGACCGCAAAATAGTAAAGAAGCCATTTTTCTAATAAATACTTTCCAGGTTTCTGTTACCTTGAGATGTCTGAGGACAGTTTCAAATTAAATTAAACCTTACACGACCGTCATTTGTACTTTTTGAGTTTTAGTTTTACACGTCTCGGCGAGATCGATGTCAACAGTCACCCGATCAAATCAGCTGACCTCAGAGGAAGCGGAAGCAGACTTTACAGCACAGTGCAACGTCATAAACAGATTGAAACAAACTTTCAAATGAACCAACAACATTCGGATTCGAAAGTAACACCGAATGTCCGCTACAAAACCACTTCCATCCCAGTCCACATTTAACTGATCATCATCTCATTTCTCTTTCTAAGAAAAAGTAAATGCCTAAAACGAATCTCCATCCAACTTACATTTAAAGTGTACCGTAAATAAGTCATTTTTTAAATTATATTTTACGACCAGACTTGAACGAAATTTTCAGTAAACAATTCTCACGTAGATATTTTTAATTTAGCTCCGTTATATGTCACGCATGTGTAGACTCGCGTGCATTTAACTCTTTAAACCACATAGTTAAGAATTTCTTAGTAAAAATAAGACAGGACAAACGTCAGTCTTGTGTACAATTGTACGATATTTGTGTATTAGACACTCGTAATGATGATTACAAGTGACTGAAACTGGACACCAGCAGTGGTTACTTCTTGTATGACTCTTTTCTTATTCTCCACCCTTCATGTTCTCTCCCCATAACAAAACGTCGCCAAATTCCTTAGTTTTCAAAGTCTGCATTGAGGAGTTTTATGGGACAAAATACGGTAGAATCAGAGGGAAAACGGTCACCTCTACACAAGATAACTCCCTAAAGAGCACTTAACTGGAGTTTGAGCGGGGAAAAGAGAAAGAAACTTAATCTCTTGTGATGAAACCAGTGAAAAAGCACAAGGAAAATACGAAGAGGGCGCGTTAACGGGACAGCACGAAAGGAAAGAAGTTTTAAACTCAAAAGAAAAACATGGGAACGCGTGTGTTTTTACTTGTTTGATAGCGCATGGAAAGAACGTGCGCAAACACCCAAAAAGATACAGGTAAAAATGCATCTAAGGAAATAAATTAAGGAATACAATACCTTTTTGAAGCATTGTGTCAGTGCAATACGTGGCCACTGGCTAACTCCATGCAAATTGCTAAGACTTAAAAAAAAATGGAATTGATAAATTCAGAAATGCATAAATGTTTCCTTATTGATCATTTAAGCCTAATTTTCCTGGAGACAGTTGCAAATAAATATATATTTTTCGGAGTTTATGTTATGTTGCTCCTGGTGTTATAATGTTGTAACGTCTCAAGGAGACATTAAAGTGTTGGATTTTTTTTCACCAAAATTATTCACTCTTTCCTGCATATACTGTGTCTTGTAATACAATCCAGATGTTGAGGGAACAATCGTTTGAGTAAGCCATCGGAGATACAGCTTCCTTCTTTGTGCCTCCATGAACATATGGCTTTAAATAATTACAACATTCTCGCATAATTCTTTGCCTGAAATATTCTTCATTTTTCTTAGTGACCTTAAGAATGGATGGAGAGAAGGAAAAAGAGCGGGAGAGAGGAGATGAGAAAGAGAGTGATGAAACAGAGGAGGACTCAGAAGGGGCAGCCTTGGTTTGGCAAGAGAGATACCCTGAAGATGACCTGGGCTTACCAATCATGCACTGGGAGGATCTGAGCCTTCGTATTGCTGAACTTGAGAAGCAACAAGAGCAACGAAGACTGAGGGAAAAGGTCTGAATGAAAATAAAGATGGTCAAATACTTTAAAGTTGTGAATGATTGAAAAAAAATGTAATTATTTCGGACTGGCCAGAACTCAAGTCACTGGTATGCCTTGAGTATTTGAGAGCGTTGATGGTACATTGCCACTATAAATTGTTTCTCTTGGATAATGCACATTAGATCAACCTGCCTGAAAAATATTTGTGTGAGTGTGTGATTTTAACTAGAGAAGCAAAATTGATGATACCATTGTTGTCTGATATTATTGCTAATTTGAAATATATTATTGAAGTTTATCTTGACCAGTTTGGGAGATTTCAGTCTTTCCCAATTCAAGTAGATTTGGCTTTAAAGACCCCATAAAATGAAAATTAAAGTTTTGCTGATTTCAGTTCATATCTATTAGCTTGAAGGTCATCTATATGCTAGTGTACTTCTAAATGCTAACAAAATTCATTTTTAGAAGATATAAGCATTTAAAATCAATAGTGTTTCTTTTCTGGCTAAAACAACCCAAGCAAAATCATGACATACTCACCAGTGCTGGTGATGCCTTGGCAGGGCACTTCGAAAGAAGCTTTAGGCTCATTCCAAACAGAATTTTCAATAAAAATCACTTAAAGAAGGAGTTCTGATTTACCATTATCACCGTTATCTTTCAGCCCTCTGAAGCTCTCACAGTGGAGGGTAATTGTCTTCAAATGGAATAGGGCATAGGAATGATCACTTCTAAATAGATGCACCAATGCAGGGTTTGGATGCACTCAAAGTGTATTGATGTGTTTAAAGCAGGTGTTTTTCTGAAATATCTTATGATGTTCAGCACGATTAAGTGTTCTAAGTGTAAATGTTTAAGTGTATTGTGATTCAAAACATTGACATTTTGTGATCTTTTTCTCAGTTTTCTGTTTCTCAATCATCTGCATTGACTTGTTCAATGGCTCTAGCCTCTTTATAAGCAAAGACAGTGATGCGCTGTTTGTTTTGTCAGCTGGTAATGTAGTAATGTGATCAGTTAAATCATCGTTTGGTTCTCAAGTCAGTGGAAATGCGGTCAGATTATTGAGATAGCTTCTCAGTTTCTCCATACACCAGCTCTGGCATGAGAAGCAGCAGGGGTGTGTGATTGTATGTGTGGGCTGTAATAAAAATCAAAGCCTACTGGCTATTTAAAAAAAAGGCACAAGCCGTTCACCATGTCACTCCAACTTCATGTATCAGAAGGAAATACATCAATAGAACAAAGAAAACTGTGCTTGTTCTCTAGACTCTGTAGAGCAGTGCAATAAAGCCACTTAGAATACCTGTGCAATTCTTGTTGACGAGTTTTTGCACCTTTTGCAAGTAAGCCCCTCTCAAATTTTCTTGAGAAAATGGTAACATAATTTATACTAAATGTGGTTCTGCAGGACTTGGACAGCCTGACGGTTGGTTGGCCAGAAATCAGAGGGCTGAGGAGTCACAGGGAAATGTATGAAGACACAGAGGATGATTGCAACAGTCGTCTTACTGCTCTAACATCAAGGTGCTACAGATTTAAATATCTTCATTTCTGTGCACTTTTTTAGAATGTGAATATTAGCAATAACAGTCATGCTTTATTATTGTAGGGTCCAGAGCCAAATGAATCTACAGCTCTGTTTCATCAACAACAGTGAAAGTGAGGAGGAAGAGGAGGAAATAGAGGCAAAGAAAGAGGTTCCATATATATAAATTGCATATAACACTGTATATGCCTGTGTAATGACAATGTAGATATCTCTTAGTGTACTTCAATACATTTTTTGCTGAGATTCACAATTTTCTGCTATGTACTTTATTACATTTTTCAGGTAGCACAGAAGTCCAGTAATAGTGGTAGCAGGCAAAGGACAGAGAAGCAGCAAGGTTCAAACTCAACATCAACTAAGAAAGCCAAATCAGGAGGGTTCAAGAATGACGTCAGAGCTGCACTCAGTCTACTCAGACACAAGATGAGATTGGAGCAAAAACAGGTTAGAGCTGAGCATATATACAAACCAGCTGGCATGGTGGATTATCTGTAGAGTGGCATGTGTTTTACTATTTCTTGACTTCTTGCAGCAACTTTGCTGTGTAACCTTAAGTGAATATGTATTATTTGATATATTCTGTATTTGTATTTGTTATGTATATACCATGCTAATTACAGTATACTGTATATGTAAATGATATAAATGCAAAACATTAAACCATTTTGTAGACAATACCTCCCAGTGAGGCTGTCAGAGAAAGGGAGCATTACGAGCAAAGTGACTTGAAGAATTTGAGCTTGAAGGAGTTGAAAGCATTGAGGACCTCACTAAGCAAAGACATTCATGGTAAGAACACAGCCAAAACATAAACTTTAATATTGCAGTCATGAAAGAACCATCAGTTGAGAATAAATGTTTGTGTGTTTGTGTGTGTTGTGTGTGTATGCAGACTTCAGTTCAGAGCTGGTGGGTCGACTTCTCACAAGGGACCAGTTGAGGACAGAGCAGGATGCACTGCTACTGGAGGTACAAGATATGACATCACTTTGATGTACGGTCAAAATAATTGTTTCTTTTAAGGAACAGAAAATGACCTGCAGACTGTGAAAAGCACTCCATCGTCACTTCAAAAATCTTGTTTGTATTTGCAAATTTGTAATAAGGTTTTTAATTTGAGCTTTATATATATATATATATATATATATATATACATATATATATATATATATATATACACACACACACACACACAATGTTAAGACACTGATGAGGTGCTGTTGCTGGCTGAGGAGGAACCTCATCCCACAATCAAGCTGTTTTTTTTAAAGTCAATTAACCTTTTAACAACCTCAGACACTTCATAGTCACATTATTATTAATCATCTTATGGCTGTAATTTAATCAACAGCAGTTTACACTTGTACTGCTTGAATTGCTTGGCAGATAAAGCAATATATGTAACAAAGGACAATATATGGCATGCCATGCTCCCTTGCTCTACAGTATATTACTTTAATTTGTTTGAGTGCCAAAGTCATGTATGAAAAGCTTGACATGTTACATAAATCATGAAATACTATTTGGAAAAATACAAAGTATGTGTGATGTTATATACTGTACAATGCCAAGCATCTCAAGACTGGATTGTTTCTGTCACTGTTTGTGAAATACTGAAATACTATTTTGTGGAATAAAAGGGATTTCAATAATGATGTATGTGAGCATTGTTTTGTGGAGGTAAATTTGCTCAGTCGTGTGAATCTGTGTAAGTGTGTTGTGCCTAGCAAGATTTTGTTTTATCATAAGGCCAGCTCAGCACTAATAGAGGAAAAAAGAAAGAGGGAGGGACAGATCATGAAGCAAAAGATGACCAATGTGGGTTGAATTGAGAGAACGGTAAAAATAGCTATGAGAAACAGCTGAGGGGAAAGAGAAAGACTGGATTCACGGGTAAATGACTGAACGAAGCTAACAATGCATCTAAATATGCAATTCTGAACTGCTTATCTGTATTTAGCTTGATAGTCAGGTTGGTTGATATTGTTTCAGTTGAAACTGAGGTGTTTCAGGGGTTTCATTCATACAAAGACTCTTTGCTTGTCTGAAAAAGGACCACATCTATCATAATTCAACCATCTATTAAACAGGTAAGATTACTGATGCATTTTCATAATCTGATGCCACAGGTGTGATTAGCTGTTCATGTGTCTGCTTTGTGTTGCAGTACTAAATACGAAATTTTGTTTAGATACACCATTAAATTAAAAATAAAGTTAATATATATTTATATGTATTTACAGTACAAACTGGTCTTGTCTCTTTATTTTAACCACCATTAAACAAAGTTTTCAGCTATACTGCACGGGCAATAACTTGATTTTTAACAAGGGTTGTTTGTTTTTATTTATGAAGAAAAGCCATGCTATTTTAATGCCATTTATTGACCTTCAGGTACTCACTGATCTATTGACATAGTGTCTTATAAATCTCACAAGTGGTGGGCAATAAGCCATTCACTATGCACTCAGTCAGCTGTGTGCTAAGTTTACTAGGAGGTAGAGATAGCCATGATATCGCTTGTGAACAGAGTCTCAAACAATGTACAATGTGTATCGTAAATGGAACCAGAAGGAGCCTAGGTGTAGTTTGACAAAGACTGCAAACTTCAATCGACTGTTGGCTGGCAATGAACACTTATCAGTTATTTTTTTGGAGACAGCGGGAAAGAGAAATGGGGTGGACTGACATGATGAGAGGGACGGGTTGGGTGAGGGGCAGATAGAAGATAGGACGTAAGATAGAGGGGATGTGTGGTTACTGTTTGATGGGCTAATGAAGTGTAAAGGGTCTGAATCAGCAGCATATATACCTATGCGCAAACAGTACCAAGGGTTGTGAAAGAGAAAGGGGGATTAGAAGAGGGGTAGAAAGAGAGCGTAAGCGAGAGGGTTATGCAGGAAACAGCTAGAAAGTTTGAGTACAGGGATATGTAAGGAATGACATGAAGGCTAGATTGAAAACTACAAAAGTTTTAATAATTTGTTCCGTTATCCTGACATGGTCTTAACAACGTTATGTGTCTTTCACAGATTTTAAACTAGGTAAAAAAGGAGGAGATTAAGGGCAATTCAAGAAAATTCTGAATTTGTTCATTGGAGTTTGGAGAAGAGGTGGTTTCAGAAGCACAGAATGGGAGGATGAAACAGGGCCACTCCCAAAGCATCCGATTAAGCACTAGCCAACAATGACAACAAGTGTTCCTACTGTTTTATTTGAAAGTGGAGATGGGGCAGACGCCCAGCTTTCTTCCTCACAAAATTCTTCTATCATTGGCCCCTGCAATATTGATGAGTCCTACAAGTATATTTTCCTACCCATTTGCTACTCCTTTACCTTTGTCTTCAGCATCACCCTTAATTCTGTGGTTCTATACCTTTCCTTTCGACACACTAGACGCTGGAATGCGTCCCTGATCTACATGGTGAACCTGGCCACAACAGACTTCATGTATGGTTTATCCTTGCCCTTCCTGGTGGCCAGTTACGTCATGCACGATGACTGGGTCTTTGGAGACTTCATGTGCCGCCTGGTGCGCTTCTTATTCTACTTCAACCTCTACTGCAGCATCTTCTTCCTCACTTGCATCTCAGTGCATCGCTACCTGGGTATCTGTCACCCTATGAAGACCATTACATTGGAGACAAAACGCGCAGTGAAGGGGACTTGTGTTTTGGTATGGATTGCTGTTTTTGCACTAACATGTCCAATTTTCCGTTTTGCACAGACTCAGTATCTTCCACGTGGAGGGCATCAAGGGATTTTGGGGGCAGTTGTGAATGGGAAAGGCACAAATCCAAGGGAGGAGGTGTTCAATAATTGTTGGGATGATGCAATTGATAGGGAGTTCCATGATTACATTCCTTATGGGATCACACTTCATTTCTTGGGTTTTTTTGTGCCATTTAGCATCATTGCCTGGTGCTACTCGCGTGTAGTGTTAACAATATTTCGGACACTGAACTCTCAACCCCATCCTCAAGGAGACAGAAGTGGGACAGGCCGTGAAAGTGTGGCTGGAATAGCTGGAGAGGGCATGTCTGTCATCTTGGGGGCCCATTCACCTTACGTGAACCGGCGTCGCAAGTCCATCAAAACCATAATCACTATCACTTTACTTTTTGCCCTTTGCTTCTTCCCCTTCCATGTCACTCGCACCATTTTCTTGTTGCTGAAAATTACAAGTAATGTGCAGTGCCATACCTTGCGCATGGTCTCCATCTGTTATAAAATTACTCGGCCTCTGGCCTCCTTCAATGCCTGGCTAAATGCACTGCTCTATTTCCTGACTAAAGAGAAAAATGGGCCATGTTGTCAAAAACCTGAACATGCCCAGCATGGACTCCTATGGCCACTGAGAATGCTGGGAAAAGGAGCGGAAGAGGAGAATGAAGCTGAGGATGCAGGGAACCACAAGGATAATGGCCCCAAAGTGGAAAACAGTACATACATAGGTCTAGCTTAATGAATGACAATATGAGGATGGAAAGCATCTTGTGAGATCGACAGAACATGAAAGAGTGAGCCTGATTGAACTGCCTTTTGTGTGTGTTATTTACTTGAAATTAATGTGTGCCACATTTTATTATATCAAATGTATTTGTATAATTTTGTGTATTCACATAAAAGCAGAAGGATCTTTTAGTTGTTTTGTCTTTTCAATGCTCCTTACAGACATTCATTGTTTTTATAATTACTCAGGTGATTGCTTGGAGGGTTAAAAATGACTGATTAACTAATTTTAGTGCATATTACTAGCACAATTACACATAGAATATCAAACTCAGGGTGTTTCATTTTTTTGCAGTTGTTGACATACCTTAGAGTGGATACATTTTATACTTGAACTACGTTCAACATTTTCATGAGTTAAGATATCTAAGCTGTGAATAATTAAACTGTTCCAATAATAATTTTCTGAACCTGCATATGAAAATCAAATAACCCAGTAATGACTGTGATCTTTTGATGCGGCTACATCATTAAGCTCTATTTAAGGTTTGTATGTTCTTGTGTAAGTTTAGAATCTATATTTTTTAAGATTAAACATCTCAAACGGGTAAAGGTGATGGTTTAGGCATCACATTCTCCTCTGACAGGTTATATTCCTCTGCGAGTAATTAATCAAACACATTAGACTATGTTGACTATTCCTTTATTCTAAATTTGAGAAACTCTTATTGGTTTAACTGAGGTCTGTTTATTCCCTGCACCCCCACAACTTTTTTCAGCTTTTCCTTATATTAGCCCTACATGGTCCTTGATTACTTCCTCAGTTATCAAAAGGTATAATTCTAGCTTAAATAATTTTTTATTATTTCCTTTTTTTCTGGAATTGGATCTGAATTTGCATTATGTTACCAGGAGCCCCAGCTTGTGTACATTTGTGAACACCCTACCCTTTGTACTTCCGTCTTATTAAAATAGGTGAGAAGCAGGACCTCAGCCTCGTAGACTGTTATTACTGCTGGTTTGTACTTTGGTTAATGATCGCTACCATGTTGCAAGTCAGACCAAAGGAGAAGCCTGCCAAATTGTACAATTTCTATATAACGGTAGTGGATGAATACATGTTATTGATGAAATACCTTGTCTGCATTCCAGCAATAAATGTTGTAACTCAACTGTTCTTCTGAAAAGATCTCGGCACAGATTATTATTGGCTTTTACAATAAATTCTGTTTTCTAAACTCTTTGATAATTCACTCTTGATGTTTTTTCAAACTAGGTAAGACTCATCCTTATCTCATTAGGTTAACTTTGGAGCAACAGAGCTAGAAATATGTGTTGAATATCAAGGTGTTTTAAAATAGAAGAGAGTTTTTGGCCAGATGTAATAACTGCAGAAAAGAGACTATCCCTCGAAATATATCAGCATATGTGTACACTGATCTGTTCTTCTCTGCTTTAATTTTGTTTGATCTTGTACTGTTTTGTATATTATAAAAATGTCGTCCTGTCTTACAATGGTTCCAATACTCCAGCAATTTACTGTTATTAGCTTCCAAAATTATGCTTTTCCCTTCTGCCCTACTGAGTTGGACTGTTAGGATTAAGTAGGATTTGTGTCTGAGTGACTCTTTAGCCATTTTATCAGTTTTTTCATTTCCCGGTACTCCAACGTGTGCTGGTATCCATACTAAATGGACTGCAGTTCCCACCTGCTTTAATCCATACAGAATGATCATTATTTCTATAATGATGTCACATCGACTTGACTGATATGTTTGAAGGTTAAGAATTGATGCCATAGAATCTGAACAGATCACAACTTTATTTTGGATCACTTCCTCTACCCAACTAAGTACCATCTGAATTTCTCCCATTTCTGCAATGTACAATGATGTCCCATCTGTTAATCTCCCATAATTTCCAATCCTAAATTCTGGAATATAAAACACTGCTCCTGTTCATCCTGTCTTTGGGTTTCTTGAGCCATCAGTGTATACTTGAAGAAATGTAGAATGGACGGTGTGGAATCAAATTATATAAAATGACAATGACACACAAACATAAAAAACATTCACCAGAGTATAAATTTATACCTCCAAAAAACAATAAGGTTGCACACACACATTTAAAACTACAAAACTCTCTCAATTGCCCCTCCCTGAGAGCCTTCTAAAAAGGCTAAATAGCTGCCCCAATTTTTATTTAATAAACCCAGGTTGCCTAGCCTTCTATATGACATTTTTGCAAATGCCACTAACCTGTCCATCTCTGTGCACCACTCTTGAAATGAGGGCGCTCCAGCCGACATCCATCCCCTAAGAATGACCTGTCTGCCGATCATAACATTAGCTAGGACCCAATTTTTTATGTATTTATCCCCTATATTAATGACTGCTCCATTGCCAAAAATACAGAGTCTGGGACAAAATGTAATTTGAGTGCCCAATATTTTGAGTGTCACACATAAAACTCTGAACACTCAACCAAACTTCTTCGATTTAACACACCACCAACATGGGTTGTGTCCCCATTTTCTGATTCGCATCACCAGCGGGAGGGTCTGTATTTATGATCAAGCCTATAGAATCTAGAGGGGGTCCAATAGAACCAGTGTTAAATCTTGAATTGCATAAGGCGCATCCTTGCATCTCTAGATGTAGACTTGACGTTTTTTTTTAGAATCCAAGCCCACACTCCCTCCTCCAATACCAAGTTTAAATCTTTCTCCCATAATCTCTTGAGAGAAGTTGAAGCTGCGACCCCAGACTCTGAATTAACAGGTAATACCCTGATGCCTCATGACCTTTTCCAAAAGTAGTAATTACCACTCCCAGAGTATCTGCTGCTTTAGGGGGGTGTACTACTCCCAAACATAGTACAGAGCAGGTGGCGCAGCTGTAAATACTTATAGAATTGAGATCTGGGAATTCCAAAATGTTGAACCATATTTTCAAAGGATCTCAATATTCCACTCTCATATAGGTCACCAAGTGTATTAACCTCCCTCACAATCCACTCTGACATGCAGAAAGGGGAATTATTAATACATCGTTTTAGTTTCAGCCAAATGCTCATAGCAATATTTAAATGAATGTCCAAATTAAACAATCTGGACACTTTTGTCCATACCGAGTGCAAATGTGAGATAACGGGATGTGACTTAACTTCTTGTTAGTTTGATAGAAAGACTTTGCAATGACAAAATAGGGGCAAGAACTTCCTATTCAATACAAAACCAGGGAGGGGCTCTCTCAGGTGGAAGCCCGAAAGCATAATGAGACAGAATGCATAATAATAAAACAAAATCTTGGGTAGGCATATCCCACCTTTGTCAATCGGCCTATGTAACTTACTGAAATACAATCTAGGACGTTTACCATTCCAAATGAAGAGAATGGACAGTTCTAACATATTCTATTGTATAACACTTAATATCACTTCCACTCTCCACTTTTTTAATTCTACCATGTATTTGTAGGTGAATTAAAAAATTGGAGAGTGGAAGTGATATTAAGTGTCATACACTTTTTTAATTCTACCATGTATTTGTAGGTGAATTTCAGGTTGACTGAATAACCAAGGAGGTATTGGGGGTATTGTATCTATGGGTGCAAATATTTTGTTATGTAGCAATATTTCTACAGCCCATTCCTTTGCTTTCCATGCAAATCCTGATCCAGGAAGGCTAGTTGTTTCCCAACAATCTTCAAGAACAGACTTTGCAGGATGATCTATTATATGACTCTTCAAACTGACCAAATAAGCCATAGCTATTTTTTTTCCATTTTATCTCTAACTAGTGGTCAACCGATATATATAACCGATGCAATAAATTGGCCAATTTTCAGAATTTTGTAATTATCGCCATTGGACAATAAATTTTCCATTTTGGCCAGTTGGTTCTTTAAGGCCATGAGGGTAAGAGAATTGCCTGCTTGTATATGAAGGAGCGTCTGAGACATGTTAACGACTAATCATAGTTTGTTTTGTTGTTATGTGCCATTTTGCTACTATAATAATAGACCGGTGTGCAACAGAGTATCATTTAAACAGTTCGTATTTCAGAGCAATGACACGTAAAGTGCTCGCCTGTTTCCTTCTATCTCTCTCTCCTGAACAGTTCACTAGCTGTATCTCTTAACTGTCTTGTCTAATGTTAAAAAGGCAAATATCAATAAAACTTCTATCATATACAGTCTGCAAATATGTGGATATCTCGTTTAAACAGATGTAATACATAAACCTTATGAAAATCCAGCATTTTCTTCCCTTCCAGCGCTCTACTAATATCTTCCTCTGAAGCGCTTATTCTGTCAGCCAGAATCAAAAACTTCAAGATCAGGATCAGATGTTCCTCTAATAATTCACAAATCATGATGGTCAGCCCGTGATAATCCAAGCAGCTGATCCACTACATTTAAACTGTAGTAGATTGCTGCTGATCTTTCTGGATCCGCACGAGCGTGTGAGTGCAACTTCAAATTAAATGCCATATTCTCTGTGTACTGTATGTACAATTGGTTTGACTGGGTCTTTTAGGAGACAATGCGATTGGGAATGCACAAATGCCAATGTAATTTCCTTCTTTGTAATATATTAATACTTTCTTCATGCAGAATTATATTACTAGCATTTTATGACAGAAATCAGAAGAAACAACTATCCACTGTTTAAAATATATTTTTTAATTAAATATAAGTGTATTAATATAATATTAATATAAGTTTTGTTTGAAATTGATTAAATATAGAGCTAAATAAGATTTGTTCTTTTCTTTTTTTACTATATTAAATTGTGTTATGTATCTGCACTGCATCTGCCTATCGGCCACCCTGCTCTCTGGATATCGGTAATTAAAAAAACACTATCTCTAACAGTGTCTATCCTAACTCAACCTGCATTGCTGCAATTGGTGTTGTTTTAACAGCACCTGTAACACTTAATGCTTGAGCTTGTATAGCATCTAGTCTCTTACGCACCTTTGAAGATGCAGATCCATATACTATACATCTATAATCTACTTCAGATTGAAGGACTGCACAATATATGCCCATCACTGATTGTTTGTCTGCTCCCCATTCCAGTCCTGCTACACACCTCAACTTTCCATGCAAGCTTGGTATCATACCATAACCCAATATATTTGAATCTCTTCACTCTTTCCAGTGTTTTTTTTTTGAAGACAAATACAGTTTCATGTTTTCTGCAACCCTTTTCCTAGTAAAAACTGACAGCATTTTTTTTGGACATGGAGAATTTGAATCCCCATTCCAGTGAACAATTGTCAACAGCCTCTATTGCTTCCTGGACTTTACGTACAGTGTATCTTACATTTCTTCCCCTTTTCCAACTGCACCAACGTCTGCATATAATGCTGTTCTGATTCCTCAATCTACACTTTCAAAAATGTAATTGATCATAATGTTAAAACAAACAAACAAACGAAAAAACAGGACTGATGGCACTCCCCTGGGGTGTTCCATTTTCTACATTTACCATCTGGGACAGCACTCTGCCAATTTAAACTTGAATTGTGCGCCCAAAAAGAAAACTCAAAATCCAGTTATATAGCCTAACCTCAATCCCAATCTTCTGCAGTTTTAATAGACGCCCCTCTTTCCACATCATGTCATAGGAACCTGACCAGTTAACTCTTGAATCCACTTTCAAATTTGTGTTCCACTCGTTGGTTAACGTGCAAGCTCGGAAAATACACATATACTACGACAGGTGGCGCCATATTGACCATTTAGAATTTGTACTTTGGAAATTTAAAACAAAACCAGCAATTGCACTTCCCGACCTGCACCGCGGCGCTGGCACGATCTGACGGTTATTAAAAATGATCAGAAAATAAATATAAATTAATGAAACAAATAAACGAATAAGTAATAACTAGAATAGATAATGCTAACCAAACCGCAATAAATCCGATTGTTTAAAAAAATATTTTTCATTGAGGAAATTTTATATTTATTTTTTCATCTGCCCCGTGTCATCACAGTGGTAGAGCTGCTGCAGTAGACCGTTGGCGCCATTTTCAAACTTCAGAGCCTCAGTGACTGGAACTCTTCTAAGAGCTACACTTTTCATTATTATACTTTTTTCCAAAATTATTACCACGGGACTCTTTATTATTAAAAAACTATATTTTACTAATATTGGCAACTGGAAAAAGATTTTCACAAAAGGTAAGTCATTATATATTACTCCCTTGTACTCATAAAAGAAAACAATTATGATAACTCACTTCTTTTGTAAGCGAGACAATTTTGGAAACCTCGTCGATTGTACTCGTTATCCTCTTTCTATTTTGTTGATTTTACCAATCGTCCGAGAAAAAAACCCCGCTAGCAGCAGGAAGTTAACCGCAAATAAAAAAATAGCGTAATGGTACTTTCACATATTTATATATGCTTTTCAGAATTGCAAGGCGTTGGCAACTTTATATTAGTTGGTTAGCTGAGCTGTTTTGGCGAGATCGCTTACGTCACTTTCAAGTTTTTATTGTTAATAAAAACAAACAAACAAATCAAACATACTACTCTAGTGTAGTTTCAAATCTGTTACATCTAGCGGGATAACGTCCACACAATGTATGACATGTCAAACGATGCGTTGACTATATTGACAACATAAAGGAAACCGAATAAAGTACTCTTCTAGTCTTTGTCATATGTTAGCTTTTAAAGAAGACAATGATTTCTCGGTGCCCCTAATGTTCTGAACCACTCCCCTCGGTTGCTGTCCCTTCACCCAAATCCCAAGCCTAATTCACCACTTTCCCTCCTTGTGGCTTTTCATTTGACTCATCTAACACGGAATTTAGTGTTTAGATCTTTTCACTTTATTTGTAACTTTGTAGACATGATTGAGACGTATAATTTACCTGAGAACTGACGGTTAAATGGAATTTTTACGTGTTTTAATCTATGACGTATAGAACTCAGAATGTTGGTCGTCTAAATGTCGTATTAACAATGTGGCATTGTGTCAAAACAAAGTGAAAGTTGTCGACAGCGAGTGATCAGAATGCATCTTTTTGGCAGGAAAAATAATATGACTTTTTTCGATTCTACCTGTAAACGGCGATTTGATTTTTGTATATTAAAAGCCGTGAGATAATTATATAGCTAAGAATCACAAGTAAGTGTGTATGTGTGTGTGTGTATACACACACACACACATATAAATCAACAATTTATTATTAGCCCCACAATGTGAATTGTAACAATAAGTTGTCCCTCGAAACTGTTCCCTGACTAATTGGCCATTTTTAAACATGCTTCCATATTTTCTTTCTTCAGCCGACTAAGCCTGATACACAAAACCGCCTGAACTTGACAAATCAGACAGTTTCACTCCAGTCCAACTACACATAAAATTACAAATATAAGAACAGTATCATGTGTATTTGAGTCTAGTGAGTTTTTGGCTGTTTTATCCATTCATTTACAGTCTAATGTAAACATTTTTGTCCAAATTAATCTTTATGGTCTTAACAATAACCCTGTAACCTTTTGATACAAGTTTACAGTGGTATTTCTTTGTCTCTCTTGGCATGGCTCTGGTTGTATAGCTAATGTACTGCCCGTGGTTTCCTGTTTGGTTTTCCTTTTCTTTAGTCGATCTCTGTGTTCAAATTTATCTTCAAGAATAATTTGAGAATGTGAAATGTAGCAATGAAAGATTAGGCAAGTGATTCTTGTAACAGATACTCTTAAAAATTCTAAAAGTATCCTAAGTAGTGTGCAATTTACTACATTGGCATTAACCAAGTTTTTTAAAGGTGTGTGCACCTGTTCCTGGATGTCAAATTTGACAAAATTCCATCTTTTGCAGCATATCTTCTGAAACTGTTCTCATAAGGGACAACCTAGACATGCCATGAATTGGTAGAAATATTTTAAATGAGTTTTTTTCCTCTCTCTCCTGTAAATCAGACAGCGCTCATTAACCTCACATTTTCATATTGTTTTCCATAGTGTTCAGTCCATAGAAGTTATTGATAATATTATAGTTGTGGACTGCAAATATGTGTGGTCTCTTCATTTCACTCAAGTCTGTACTTGCAGATGTCACAGAAATATTATGTAGTTTTTAGCTAGGGTATTTTTAGTCTTCCTGTTTTTGTGTTTGGTTCCTGAAGCTTAGTGATATTGTTTTGGATTGTATGAGATGGTACTGGTTGGAATAAAAGGCAAAAGAAAAGGGACTGTACACTTTTGTATTCTCCTTGTACAAAAAAATCTTCACATACAATTTTGTTGTTGCCGTTTCCTCTTGATAGATTTTATAACGTCAGTGATTTTATTGAAACATAATTTTTTTCGCGTGGTATTATTAAGCTAATGTGGTTATCAATCTGGTAAACATCTTGTGAAATATAAGGTCAGAATTGTAACTTTCCATAACAATATATTCATCGGAAAATGTGTTAATGACATTGGTTACATTTTAATTTGGCTTTTGACTTAAATGATCACAGAGGCCTTTGTCGTGTGTGTGTGTGTGTGTGTGTGTGTGTGTGTGTGTGTGTGTGTGTGTGTGTGTGTGTGTGTGTGTGTGTGCGTGCGTGCGCGTGCGTGTGTGTATGTGTACTGTTGGACCATGGTTGTCCTACTCAGTAAAACTATCTTTAGAACCAGATCAACATATTCTCCACTCTTTGCACCCAGTCTTGTACTAAACAGAAAACCCACAGAGATCTTGCACTAAAGCCTGGTGCTTTGAAAAGTAGAAACTTATTGAAGTATGAAAACGTTGTTTTGTTTTAACCCTCATTTTGTCCACTCCAAACTCTGACATCTTGTATTTTCTTTTTGTTCTCTTTGTTGGTGTTTTTTTTTTTTTTTTTTTTTTTTAAATGTGTAATGAACTAACATCAAAAATATAGAATCATGTTTGTTCTTTTGTTTTTTTACTGTGTTATGAACTTTGTGTGGTCACTGGTATTTTGAGTTTGTGCTGAAATCTTGCTCGCAGTGTAACGCATAAAACACCACAAACACATAACGCTTTTCCTAGTTTCATATCCCCCTTTCTGTGCGTCTTTGCAGTCGAGCCTTCTCCCTCTTTTGTCCCCCCCCTCCCTTTCTCTCCATTGGCTGTGTGAATGCTTTGGCAAAGCTTCAAGAAATCAAGCAAGCGAGAGCTGTTAGCACTGGCGCGCCCCAGACACTAAGCCCTACAAATTAATTTTTTCCTCTGAAACTGTTCCACCAATGGTCCTAAAACTTTAGATTCTTCTAAGGGGACCTTAGAGCAATGCTCAGATTTTTTGGGGGATTTTTCCTGGCCCACTAAAATGTTCATTTTAATTGTAGAAACTGATGCCCCGGGAAAAAGGCTACAACCCCTGCTTTTTATGCCTACCAAGTTCCTCAGGCAGCCTCACTAGCTACAGCTAAGCAGAGGCTGCACACTGCACTGGACTGCTGGTCTGGAGGTGAATAGGGAGAGAAAGGGGTTTGAGGGCTGAAAATAGGTTCTGGTGGACATAAGGTTTAGGCACTTATTTGACTCTTGGAACCCCACCCCCCAATCTGGAAAGGGAGCCCTAAGCTCAGACGAATGGGTGTATTTTTGACCTGAAATTAATACTTGGGATTCCCATTGATAAGTGAATGTGAGGGTTTGTTTTCTTTTTTAATTCTGTTTTTACAATTTATTTTTAAGTAGCCAAACTGTTGTGGGTGTAGAATTAGCTGTAGATTTGTGAATAATTCAAATATTTGCAATGGGAAAAGAACTTGGTGACTTAAAAAGAGTTTTCAGAAACAATGAAGTATTTTAAAAAACTTTTTTGAATACAAAACATTTTTAACTCCATTTAATTAAGTTGGGGAATGCCATTTTTTTTTATATCCAGGTGCAGGAGACAAGACTACACTGGAAGAGGGGTGTTCGGTAGATTACTTTGGGAAAACCAGGTACCTTTTCCTCTCCACTACTGCCTAACATGCTGGAGAACGTGAATCGAGGGTAAGTGTAATCTTTCTTGTGTCTGCTTCAAGCTTAACCAAAATGGCCCTGGTTTGAATGGGTGAGCAAAGTTAGGCCAGGGTGTGTGTATGTGTCTTTGTGTGTAAGCTTGTCTTTTTGGTCTCCCTCTCCCACCCATTTGCTGTCTATCCTTTTCTCTCTCTCTCTCTCTCTCTCTTTCTCTCTTTTGCTAACACCCCTACCCCCCTCTCTCCATGAACGACGGGCAGAAGTAGACCGAATCAAATGCCTTCTGCAACTGTGCTGACGTGATCATTTGACTCGGACCTTAAATAGGCTGCACTTCATGAGATGTAACTGTGCCAAGGTGTTTTTAGAATATAATCATTAAATAGTGACCAAAGCTTTATATATTCTCTAAAATATGGCTGTTTTATAACACAAATTTAGGCACACCTGGGTCTGCATTTTGCTATAGATAAACTTTCTCTTTGTTACTGTGGACTTCAACTTTTTGAAAATCTTTGAGTAACAAATTTAAGATTATGCTTATGTCAACATATTACAACAGTTATTATCAATTATTTTGTAATTAAGCCTTCATTCTTGCTAACATTAGAAATATCACACCACATTAGGAGTGGTGTGCTTAAAAGTAAAATGTGCAGCCCTTCAAAATTACTTTTTTGTTTCATTTTTCTCAGCCACATTTGTGATTATACATTACTAATAGTTTTTAATAACTTTGCTCAGACATCAGTTTTGAGTTTTGAAACTAAAAATAAAATGTATTTTTCAGTAAGTAATGAATATTGTTGTGGTTTTCCTCTGTCAATTAATGCATTACCAGTTTTATGTGTGTAAGCTTCTTTTTCAATAAATAAAATAAAACAAATAACACAATAAAGAAATTGGCAAAATGGATACAGCAACACAACAAAATTAAAGTAAATCTGCCATTCACCTTCAAATAAGTACACTACACTACTTACTCTCCCGTAAACGGTTAGATCAGCACTTTTCACAGCTTAAAAAATTAATACAGATTTTGCTGTGTCAAGGCCACACCTTTTAAAATTAGATGTTTCCCCCTTTTTTAGGTCCCCCTTATATGCCCCCCCCCCAGCCATCGTCTTATCCCTCCACAACTAATACCTACTATGTTGCTTAATACATTACACACCATAAATGTATTTTAATATAATGCCATTTATATTTACTTCTTAATTTTTGTTCATATATGCTTGCCTTCCTTTGCCCAATGTTTGTCCCATATGTTAGTGTAAATGGTTTTGTGTGGAGTGTATAAGCATTAATATTTCCTGTTTTACATTTGGACAAATTTGTATCTTAATCCCTGGAATTTTTGAAGGTAACATAATTGTTTTGGCAACATTTACCATAATTGGATACTTTTAAAATAATACTGTATGCGTTATTCTGATAGTTTAACTTTGATCTATTATATTGATGATGTATCTTTCTTGACACTATTCAAGTCAAAGCAGTATAAGAAATGACAAATGTAACAGTTTTTTTTTTCTTTTTTTTTTTTTTTTATACAAGAAAATAAAAATAAAAATTGCTTTATTTAAATCACACTCGATTACTTGCATGGCAGTAAACCATTTATGAAAGGCACTAGTTTTTTCTACTCACCCCCCCCCCCCCCCCCCCCCCTCCTTTGTTATCTTCCATTTTGTCTTCATCCTCAACATCCATTTTGGGAATGTGTGTACACAGAAACTTACTTATTAAATATCTAATGGCATTATTAGCTTGGCATGAAAGGACATGGGTGACCACAAGTGTCCTCATAATTGTCTGTGCCAGAGAAATTTAAGTAATTCTGTCACTCTAACAACTTTTATTAATTTTTTCAAAAAGAAGTGATGTATTCTCAGTGCAGTCTCATCAAATTTTGTTCTTTGAGAAGTGTATTTGATAACTTGTTTTCCAGTTTCCAATTGCACTAAATATGGGCAAGCTGTTTCTGTTTTACAATGATTTTGACAAGTAATTTTGTATATTTTCATTATAGTAAGGAACACTGGAATCCTTTGGCATTATTTATTTTCAGCCCAGAGCGCCCTGTAGCAGCACATCATGGTTTGTAATTTCTAAGGGCAAATCAAGATGTGCTGTTACTGAGAGCCTGGGACTTTCTCCATTTAATTACAACAGCATGTTCTACACCTGCATTTATGTGGTTACAATCATGACAAGCCTTCAGGTTTTATCATAAAGTTCAATTTAATATATGTATCAAATGTAAGCTTAGTCATAACATGTAAAATGCTGTCTGTAGTATTTTGTATTTAGAATTAGGCTATAATTTAAAACTTGCTTATTTCAGCATAACAAATTTATAAAGCAGAATGATCTTTACCAGTTAAAATAATTTTGTCACAAATGACCAGACACACACTAAATAATTAATGGATGAATCACCAGATTTAGCTTCAGGAGTCTCTTCAGCAGGATATTCACAGACAGCTCAGAATTAACATCCTTATTATTAATGTATATTTAAGAGATTTTATATTTTAAAGTTTTTCATAATAATTATAATAATGTAAACTTTTAAGATGTACAGTGTACATCTACTGGTTATGTAATCTGTTTTCTGCTATACATATTTTGTATGTTCCTTTCTCACTCTCCTCCCTTGGACCACTTGATGCCTCGGTGTGCCTGACAGTAGCAGCACATCAATATTGGCAGCTGCCCTCTCTCTGGGTTGCCAGTATGGTTTGTGCTGCTCCCGTCAGACAGACACACTCTACAGCTCTAGTGTTTGGAGCAAAATGAGACCACCTGTCCTGAAATGAGATTCTGTCTGCATTCACCTTTGCAGTGACATACCAAGATAGATGGTAATTGATGACAGAAATGTTAAAGTATTTTCTTCTTTTACAGTCATTTATATGAGAATATTTGGGAAGAGAAATGATTTGTGCAAAAACATTGAGAAAATCATTAAAAAAAAACAAACAAAGCCATATTTGAGTGAAATCAAGTTTATTTACAATACACAATGTCACTTATTTGGTTCCAGTCGGTGTTAAAAACCAAAGTGTGCTGTCTTCACCAATCTGCTTAGAGCTGCCATTTAGATAAGGTCTAATTTTAGTTCATGGCTAGTTTCATTAGCTCATCAGTAGCACTTCTGGCCATAACGAGCAATGGGAAAGACATACAGGTAGAGATTTAGGCAAAAATTTCCAATGCATTATGAAATTATATATGAAGAGATATCAGATAAATGGCTTAACTGGCAGAGTTTCACAGGGTAAGACTCATGTTCATGAAAACATTTAGGTAAAAATGTAGTTAAGGAAATTGTGAAATGAACATCGTGAATATACTGTACATTCTGTTAATCAAGATTTAATCTTAACTTTTCAACATTTACATTTACACACTAACAGAATGGCGAGGCTATGCAAAAAAAATATATTTAAAAAGATAACTCACTAAAGCTGCCACACAGCTCTAAAAAAAAAAAAGAGAAATTTAACCAACCTGACTAAGGATCATCGAGTGAAATTCTTAGCTAGAATCTTTTGTTATAAATGCACCAATTAGAAAATAATTTAACCTATAGCAAAATCTGCATTTCAATTGGTTAACAGTTCATCAAACAAAGCATTGGGCCCCGCCAACACTTTTTACCCAAAACATTGTACTGGCCATTGAATCTCTAGAGATAGTGGTTGAAAAATATGTATAATAATGCTTCTACTGAAAATTTATTTACAATGGGCTACATCACCATAGATCCCAGAACAGTAATATGTATTGAGCAGTATTTGACAGAATCTTTCAAAACCTTGTGTTCAAAAATACATTTTCCTTTATTGTCAAAAAAGGAAAATAAAAAAGAAAGTGGTCTTTGTCCAGGTTGAAGAACTTAAGAGTTTGTATAGTTGGGCTGAACTCCACTCAAGTGACCTGATCGGTTCCCTTTCTAGCAGATGGTACGTTTCAGTAAAAGAGATGGAGGATTTCAACGGGATAACAGAGGCAAGTCACTTGAATTCATGATGAGGCTGGAGTCAAGATTCAGACTATCTGCAGGAAGAAATGGCATAAAAGAAATAACAGACAATGAGGAAAGAGAATATAAATGTGGTAACAAAATGTCAGTTAAGTATCTACATCTACATTTACAATTTTGAGGATAGTTATTTTGTACAAAATATGGAGAACAAAAATAATACTTAGGAGATTTCTCTTACCCTGATCAAAATTTAGCTTTTTAGATGTGGAACTATCACCAAGCCCCTCTATATCTACCAGATCACTGTTTACGTCAGAGTCATTCAGTGCACTGAGAGTTACATCTGAGGAAAAACAATACGAGTGCATTATATTTTACTAAGTCATCTCAAAGCGCATTTAGTGCTTTGAAGTGGAGGACTGTATTAATAGGTCATTTCAAGTGTAAAATGTATTACTGTACGAACAGAGACGATGTGCATTAAAAATAATAACACTTATTTCCATATATGGCCCGCTCACCTGCAGTCTTAGATGACTTGATGCTAGATGAAACTGTGGTTGAACCCTGTAAACCCCCAGTCACCATAATCTGAGAGGTTGGCACGGTGATGACTGTAGGTGGAGCAGGGGGAGCCATTGAAACGGGCACCTTTTTGGTACTCTTCTTTGAAGAATCAGAGGATAAAGGAATGCCACTGTCTTCATAGAGCTTCCTCTTGACTGTTGTTTTCGTTTGTGCCCTTGTGATATGAAATTAATCACAATTAATTACACAATGCTTGATTTCTAAAAAGCTTTCTTGGCCAACAGACATAAAAATAAAATGGATAAAGACTATGAAACCCAGCGAGTCAGTAATTATTTGAATTTTCTGAAGTACCAGATTAAAAAAATAAATAATTCTTCAATTTCCAAAGAGTGGCAACCAAGTAACCGGTCTTCATTTCCTAATGTAAATATTTTTTCCCAATGGATAAATGATGGAATCAAGTTTCATCTACTCTTGTGGAGAGCACCATCAATAAAATCTATCCCATAGTATCCTTATTCATCTTAGGGCAAGACAAAAGCCAAAACAGTGAGACAGGTGTTCTTACACTGTCTGCTTGATGGCTAAGCTGGGTGTTCTCAAGTGACAGCCGACTCTTAAACTCAGTGTGTGTGTTCACCTAGCTCTGCAGGAAAACAGCAAGGAGGGTTACAAGGCCCATAATGTAATTTATAATAATGCTCTAACTTGTATGTGGCATATTGGACCAATTACTTCAAAGTAAGTCCCAAACTATGCTGGAATAATATGGTACATCGGGTCTAAAGGCCCCCCTGGTGTAAAAGGCACATTTTATTATCTCCCAAGACACTAAATGGCAAAAACTACCAAAGCACTTCCATAAACACCTATTTGTCTTTTAAACAATACATTTTCCTGACCCATGAGTTAATTGCGAGCCGTGTCTAAAGTTTGATTTTGGGGTCTGATCTAATATTTAATAGTTTTTAAAATGTTCACATTAATTTAAAGACTAAATACTTTTGTCATTTTCAGTTTTGTTCAAGGTTATTAAATCAAATGTTTTTCAATAACTGTCCAATTAGTGAAGAGATAGTATTATCTGTTGCACACATTGTGAAACATTGCTTTTTTCAAGTGTTTGTGGGGGATGGGGGATAGATTTGTTATGAAAAATTTTCAAAGTGGGCTTTCATTGACCGATCCAATCAAAATGGAGATTAATTTGTTTATAGAGTTCTTGAGATGTTATTTAATGCCAAATGTAATTAAAATTAACGGGAAATTATGCACCCATTTTTTAAAGGATTATATTGAATAAGCCCTATCTCAATTTTCACATGCTGTCTCAATGTATTTACATCAGTTTACAACTTCTGCCCATATATCAACACTATATACAGTAAATCCCCTTTGGGACTTTTACCCCAAGTGTGTGGGCCCCACTGATCTATATATAAATATAAGATCAGTGTTGGGCCCCCTTGCCACATTCTGTTAGAATTTATTTTATTACAATAATTATTTTGTTCCATCAATATTTAATAAAAATAAATGTACATAATATTTAGTTATGTTTACTACACACTTTTTTTTTTTTTTCAATCTTGATCCACCATGTGACCAGAAAAAGCTAATTTCCTTCAGGTGTGCCTTTTAGCCCTGTTGTGTCCTCACATTAAATCGTTTACATCACAATGGATTGTCTGCTCCAGTCCACCCATACAGTTAAACATAATTATTTTTAAAGAAAAGTCAAAGCAGAGTATTTGCTTTAGTAACCTTGGAGGAATCCTAAACGTTTTTATTATTACTAGTTTTTTTTTTTTTGTGGAGCTAGTAAATAATACATATGCACTTCCAAGTTAGGAAAGAGGAAGGCTTAGCCAAATAGATACCCTAAAAAAACAATAACGTGACAGTGCAAATCGTATGACCACTCCAAAAGCCTGATGCAGGGCTTGTATTAAAAGGAAATAATGGTGTCTTACCCTGCCGGACTGACATCTGCCACAGGATGCAGCTGCATGGTTAGCTCTCCTAATTTAGTGAAAGCAGCCCCAGCTGCAGAAAAGATCTCGCCAACCTAAATACGTAAAGCCAGCAGGTCATGAGGAGCAAGAAATAAACGAAAACGTGTGTGTTTTGAAACTGTTATTAGTAAGGCGAACTGCTAGCATGCTAGCCAATAGCTGTACTAACACACGTGTTAAGCATATCCAACACTGTGAGGCAGTTATGCATGTTTATGTTATCAATGCAAAAAACATGTCACCTATGATTATGCCCTGTCCTGTATTTATAAACGCAAGTTTACCTTAGTAGAGGCCGAAGTCATTGTTTTGATTTACAACTGAGAAATAACGACTGCGCTTGAAAAATATCAGGAGCGTGCTGACTTGACTCGGGTACCTAAAATTACAGCGTTACTACTACTTCAATCTTTCACATCATGACACAATGGTAAAAACATTCGCAATAAACATTGCAGAAGTGCGCCACAGAAATTACCCTAATTCAAAGGCGCGTATTGGTCTTAAATGACAGCAGACATTCGTTATTGGTCAGCACCAGAGAGTTACTCCACACATTCAAAGCTGCGTCAAAACTACGCAATTAATTCGCCGTTTCTCTCAGTGCGTTTCCTTCAGGTGGTTCGAGCACTTCCTTAGGATATTTCTAGAGATTAGAGTCCATTTTCATTTGTCAACACCATCTACATTTAGTCTTCAATAAGGACTTGCCCCAAACCACGTTAACGTGTTATGGCGGGACCATATCACTTGAACATGGGAGATTTGTTTAATTATGGAAAAATCTCTCTTTCTGTATATGATATATGCAATTATAAACTTTCAAGTGCAGTTGCGTTAGCCAATATAGTTCAATATTATTATTTGCATTGGCGTGTGCTGCCATCTGGTGCACAAAGCCGTCAACCACAGTTCATATTCTGCTGTAGGCTACCTGGAAATAAGGAACACACAAGCAAACAGCTCTGATGTAATCAAGTAAATAACTGTTTATTCAGATTGCTGTGGACAGCTATTGGTATGTTATCCAAAGTGGGCGGATAAGTATCACCATGCAGAGGATGTGCACGATGCTGTCACAATACCCTTTTGGCACTAAATTGACACAGCAGGCAATATCTTGACAATAATGAATAAATAACAAGAACAACAATAGCAATAATTGTTATTATAGGCATGTAGTCAAAGTGCAACAAATGCAGAACAATGTTCAAATGCAATGTTCTACTACTTTTGGGGTAGAACCGTATGGATTTGTCAGGGAGAGCATTGTCTCTTTGTGATGTAATTGAGAGGCAGGTGTTCTTGCTGGCAACATAATTTCAAGAACTAAAAATGAATAATAATTCGCTAAAAAGTGCACAAAAGTGATTCCATATTCAACACTAAAGAACAATGTCTGTAAGGTAGCATATGGCACTCTGTATTGTTTTCATGAAAGCATGGATTTAAAACCAGATTGGCGTCCATTCATGACCATTGTTTTTCAGTCAAGTCAGTGACATCATTACATGAGCTTCAATGCATTCAAATCTATATTCCATTATAAGTGTATTTTGTTATTGCTAACATCAATATTTATCTCTAGGCTAACAATGTTTTATAGATATAAACTTGTAATATCATTACTAGGCATCAGCACTAATATTGTCAAAGATAACAGTCAATTTATAAAGCACAGAATATAGGGGGGGGGGGGGGGGGGGAGGGGGGGGGGTCTGGGACATGCATGGGGTGCAAGAGATGGGTAGCCCTCTCACTGTACAAGAGGTGCAAGAGCAGCTGTCATTCAAACCCATAAACAAGCACACGTCGTCATACTATACTCACATTACATTTTCTTGTTCAACTGATCCAACATTTATAACTAGAACAAGATCATTTTCTTTCTATTCAAAATGTCTTTTTTCTTTTTTTAAAGCTAATCTACATTACTTCAGTCATATTCAGGGGTTAAATGCTTAATGACAACCTATAATTTTGTGTGCTGGAAGACCTGCTGTCTCCTCAGAGTCAGATCCCTTCCACAGTGTTAAAAAAAAAAAAAACTGTAGATACTGTAAATGTACTGGACAAATACACTGAAATAGCCTTGGTAAATGCAGGCTGACAGAAGGTTAATGAGACAGCATAAACAGACTAGCATTCATCGTGTTCATAATAAACATGACTATGAAAATTGGGACAATGTATACATGAGAACTAATGACCACAATACAGTACATTCACTCTGTAAAATATAAAAGAATGTTTGATACAGATTCACAGGCAAAATGCAAATATGTATGCAGTTCCACTATCTTAATAAATACAAAAAACAATATTTGCTCTATTTTAAACAAACTAAAAACACTCCACATGATTTTTAGCTCTTTTTATACTTGATGAAATCATGCAAATTAATTTAAAAAAAGGACATTATACAATTTTAATAAATATAGAATACGTGACAGAAGTGGCTTTTGTAGCCCTGTATTCTTTTTGTCCTTGCATCTTCAATAATTGCCTGTGTTTTCCTTTATCATCCTCCTACTGCATCAAAAGGGTAAATGTGGGGCTGGACTTAAGATGGCTGATACAGCAGGCTGTCATTTCGAATGAGCACTAAGTAAATTACTTTCCCTCCATTATCGTAATGAGAATCATTTCCCATCGAGAGAGCGAGACGGCAAGGAAAAAATTATATTCACCCTTTGGCACACAGTCCACATTACTCGTACTCACCGTTCTCTCTTTCTAGCATAAAACACTACAGCATAAAAAATTCCCATATGAATCTTGAATTAAGGAGAGGTGGCATTCACAAGTGGTATTGTACATACAGGCACACAAACTGACCCATGTAGTTGGTATATGGTAAACACACACTTTCTCTCAAACACATAAATACAAGCGTCATGCTGTGGGCACCAGAATGAATGCAATGTACGTAGCTAAAAAAAAAAAACAAGTTTTAAATATCAGTACATTTATATCGCATACTTGCCCACACAAAAACACAACGGAGTATAGTTAGCTAGCATAGATGAAATTAAATGGCTCCTGATTGAATGAAGTACATACATTGAGTTGGCCCACACACATAAGTTCACACAATAACCGGGATAAAAAAAGCACACGAAATGCTGAATAGATGTGGTAGACAGGGAGAAGAGATAAACACACGGTAAAGCAGCCATAATAATTCAAGCCTTACAAGAACATAACCAAAAAAAGTTAAAAAGTGTGGTATCCTGAGGACCAGAGTGAATGAGGGTTTCCAAGTCCCAGCGGTTCAGACAGACAGACAAACACACTCACTTGTCAGAGGTAATAACGCAACTACAACAATTTTTTGATTCATACATTTTGTTGACCATAGAACTCAATAATCTCTTATAGCAGCTTGCATTCACCTCCTCTCCTTACATGTAATATAATTGTGTGATAAAAACAATAACCTGCAATGGTAAGAACAGAACTATCCACAGAACACATAAGTGCACATTCATAACTCAGAGATAGTAATAAGCGACAAGATTTCATTGAGCTTTGGGAACCTTTGCCATTCTGAAAAGAGACTATTGAGCGATATGGTCATCAGTTTTCCTTTTTTCTTTCTGATATGCACTCTCTTACGTTCATGTCAAATTTATCTAGAGATCTGTACAGCGCTCCTGCTTGCTGTAATGGTCAAACTGGCTCTTCCAGTGCATCATGTAAGAGCTCCAGCGGTGAAATTCCACTTTCCACTGTTGCTCAACATCATCGACGTTGTCTAGGTAAGGGCAGAAAAAAAATTATGTGCTGAAAGGGATGACATGGGGCTTGACAAAGGAAAGGAAAAGAAATTGAGTTTAACAGAGGAATCAAAGACAAAGGCAAGAGAAACTGAAGGATGATTTTTAAATTGCAGAAAAGTATTGTTGAACAGAAAAATCTGTATAGAGAGCTGTAAAAAAAAATCATCCATTAAACTTATCAGTAGTTCACGTCACACTAAAAACCTCACTCATTTAACAGAACACTGGCTAAGGGCCCACAAAAGAGAATTTGTAATTTATGCCTTTATGTCAGGTAGGCTTGCAGCTCTCTCCTCACTCACCTCCCAAAAGGGTAAATGGTAAATGTTCTGTTCCCTTGGTTGTCAACAGAATTGCGTCGAATCCTGACGTTTTGAATTCACTCAGATTTTGGACACAGTTTAGGAAATCCTTCAGACTACATTGCATTTCCATACATATTCCTATATTAAATTACTGTGTTTTTCCACCATCTAGTTTGGACGCTTCATACCGTATGTGGGCATGCAACGGTCTTCTCGCAATCAAGCATTTGAATGAAGATGGGGGTGTATTCATCGATTTCAGCATTGTCTACCAAGTTTAATTAACCCAATTTTCAATTATTTAGCTTTTTTCAGACCAGACATTTTGTACAGAAATTGTTCCCTCATTTCTCAAATCATCCTCCTGAATGTGTAATAGACAACTTTTTGGCTTTTAAACTGAAAATAACATCTTATTTCAATAATTTATACTTTAATTACTACTATGAACCATGATGTGTTAAGACCTTTTAAGGAAACATGGGAACAAGATCTTTGTACACCCATTTCAGATGTTCAGATGGTGCCATAATTTAAACCGGGTGCATTCTTCCTCAATTTGTGCCAGACCCAGCCTGCTACAATTTAAGGTGCTCTATAGAGCCCACCTGACTAAGGCCTAGTTATCAAAATTTTTCCCAGACAAAAGTGATGCTTGTAAATCACTGCATATAAGGCCCGGCAGATCACGTTCATAAGTTCTTGTCGTGCCCTTGACTGTTAACCTTTTGATCTAATGTATTTGACACACTAGAAACAAACAAGTTAAACTGGTGTGTTAAATACAAACTTTAGTTAATGTGCTATTGAACACACCAGTTTATCATATTAGCATATTTTTTCTGTGGTATCGAAATTGGTATAGAGAACCGTGAAATTTCACTGGTATCGGTACCAACTAAAGAAATTTTGGTAGAGAGCGTGTACTAACAGAAGGTACACAAGGAGAACCCACATAAGTTTTTTTGTATGATTTAGTTTGACTCTTGTTACCTAGCCTCCCTCTCCTAAACAGCCGTAATTTACAATGATCCATCCATAAAACACAAGCCTGCAGATTCTCACCTTCAAACTAACCTGAACATTCACATTAGCAAGAGGCAGGACTCTGTAGTTCCTCTATGTCCACATTAATAAATATCAGAAGGGCTCTATTTAAACAAAAATAAATGCAGGAATATACTTTTTTTTCTTTTACCTGTGATATTAAGTAGACGAGGCAGGAAGCGGTTCCACAGAGCACAAACCTGCGTTCTTAGACCCTTGTGCACCTTCAATGGTTCTGTATTCAAACTCGCATGCTTCTGCTCAGTAGCTGTAAATTGAGGCCACCGTCTTCGACTCTCTATGGTGCCATCAATGTTAATGTTGGGATTACTAAGGGGCAGTCAGAAAAAACTGTAAACTTAAAAAGAGTCAACTTTAAAGGCAACACTAAAAGAAAAATTCCAATCTCCACAACTATCATATAAATCCAACAGTTTCTGAAAAAGGTATGATGACAAATCTTACATGGACATTAAATATTTATTGGATTCTCACCCTGTTATGTTATCTCTTACCCAGTGCGGGCGAAATTGGCCCAGTATTTCATCATACGTCGGCTGAGTTTCTCTTCCTCTGCTGTGTAATTGAGCCTTTTCTCTAAAGGCAGGCCAAACACAAACTCAATCTCATAACCATGAATTACACCCATCCACTCAGGCCAGGCCAGGTTAGAGGCTCGATGGTCAAACAAGTAGAGGTACACAGCACCTAAGAACAAAAAAAAAAAAAGGGGTATAGATTGGGAAAACTGGCAATACATTTTTTACACTGAAGGTTTACTCAAGTTTGTGTTTATGTTTTGCTGGCCTTCTCTGTCCAAGTGGTCTTAGACTTTATACTGACACCTGTCAGCATGGATGCATGCAGTATATTAATAGCTGCAGCTGTTTGTTTACATTGTGTTCTCATTGGATCACTGCCACACTGCATCGAGTTCTCTCTCTAACTCAGAGTATTGTTAGTGCCAGTGCAGATGTGGATGGAGATATTTCTGTTGTGTGTTCAAGCTCTGTGCTTGAGCTACTGCAGCGTGGGAGTTGCAGGTTGTTTCATTGCTCCAGCAATGAAAATGTTTGGACATTTTATTATGTTGCACCATCACTTGTCTGGACTACACTTGTAATTTTATGTTTTGTATAACACCTTGAAGTCTAGAAAAGGTCTTAATAAAGTTAACATTATTATTGTTGCTATAATCCCAAATGAATAACTCGAATTGCAGACATGGATGTTAATGTTATAAACATGGCAACACCCATGAGAGGACAACATGCTTTTTCTAGAACAAAATAGATTTTATTGTATAGGTCACTGATATGCCATTTGATGTGCTTGTAAATGTAATGTTCAGTGAAGCTACAACATTTAAATAACTATTCCAAATCTTTACCCAATAAGATGCAGCATCACATTTTTAGTCTACAATTGATTCAATTTTCAACTCAAATAAAATGACCCAATTGTTAACCAATTATCCTTATTACACAACGTGCATTCTTTATTATTGTAATGGGCTTACCATGTGAGTTACTGTTGTAGCCTGTTGATCCCAAGTTTCCCCAGCCCAGTGTCCCTTGTGCAGTTGCTGCTGCCTGGGTATGGACACCAGTGTGCTGGGCATACAAACTTGCAAAGTGTTGTAGAGGACAAATAACATTGTGATCTCCTACAATATCATCCATGGCATCTCGATTCTTTTGAGGGTTGTTCTCATCCATCCAGTCAGTGTACTGAAGGATAACTGCCTCCAAGCCAATCTCATTAGCATGAGGAACACCCATCTTCACACCTTGGAGGAAGTCTTCTCGTGATATTAAACTGTCATTGTCTTTACTGAATCCTGGTGCACCATAAATTAAGAAGTAAGATCCTTCATCCTGATTTACACCCATGAGGATTTGAGTGTTTTTAAAGTTCCCTGAGCTGAGCATGGCATCAGGGGTGTCAGGGAGTACCACGCCATCTATGACCGGTACAAAGGAGAAGCGGAACAGGCTGTTATAGGGTAGTACTCTCCACTCCACATTAATTAGATCCTCTGGCTCTTTGTTCCTCAGGCAGTCAACCAGCTCTGTGTCATTACCATCACTGCATCCAATGAGACTGCCCAGCAAGGTGGCTCTCCGACGGGCCTCATCAAAGCTAACAGTAGCCCAGGGGGAATTAGGAACACCACTCTGCATTATGGCACGTGTGAAATATGGGCGACTGTCTGGTGACAGAAGATGCATCCCCGCTGATGCTCCGCCAGCACTTTCGCCAAAAATGGTGACCTGTTTTGGGTTACCTCCGAAGAAGTGAATGTTATCTTGCACCCATTGGAGGGCCATCCTCTGGTCAAGGAGACCCACATTTCCCGGTGCTTCTGATGAGCCATTGAGTGCAAGGAATCCAAAAGCTCCAACACGATAGTTCATAGATACAACTACTACCTTTTCAGAGTTAGCCAAGTACCGGCCATCATAGACATCAAGAGAGGACGAACCACTATAAAAGCCACCACCATATATCCAGACCATTACTGTGAGGTTTTGTGGCCTAGGGGAAGGAGGAACCCACACATTAAGGTACAGGCAGTCCTCACTCATCATTCTGTTGGGGTTCCACATCTCGATACCTGGAAAGCCTGGGTTTGTGCTGTCAACAGACTGATAGCAGGCATTTGGGTAGTCTCTTGCCTCAAAGACACCATTCCAAGGCCTTTTGGGCTCTGGTTGCTTGAAACGCCTCTTCCCAATAGGAGGTTCAGCATATGGAATGCCCAAGAAAGTGATCACATGATTCCGGTCTGGAACAGGCAAGCGTACACCCTGCACACGACCCAACCTTGTTGTTACTATGAGGTCAGATTCACTTTGTGCAAGACAGCAGTGGAAAAGGAACACGAGGAGCGCAGAGGGCAGAAGGAAAATGTCTACAGTCTTCATTATGTATTTCCTTTTGTTGGTTAGGAAAGAATTGTGATCTCTCTCTTCTTTAAGCTCTGTTCAGTATGATCTGTGAATGAAAAAACCAAAGATAAAAAGTTCACAAAACAAAACTGGTTTTCAGGAAAGAGATCAAATGAAAAGGTTAAAAAAAAGAAACTACAATAAGAAGGGAGCTGATATTAGAATTGAGTAAACATTAGTAAGACAGGGAGAGAATTGATAGTAATTTACAGGCCATAAAAATGTGTTGATGCATAGAGATATAGGGTTCGATGTTCGTGACTGCGCTAAGCGCTGCACTACGGGCAACAGCCGTGCACTACATCTTATCCTATTTTCATGACTAATTCTAAACACAAGGTGCATCCCAAACTGTACACTTCTGCACTATTCTATGCCATTTTGTAGTGTAAGAAGTGTGAGTAGTATGTTTACACTGAAAATGCAACAAAAAGAAGTGTATTATGTGTACCTGGATGATGCACATTTTCAAGCATCATAACAGAGTGCAGAATGTTGGACACTTCGTGCACTCAGTGCTTGCAGCTTGCCGTACATAGCGAAAGGGGTTACCAGCAGCAATGCTGGTCTGGCAAAACAATTGTAAATAATGGAGAATATGGCAACTAGTGAAACAAGAGCGTACAACTTTTTACCATAATACCATGCTGTGTGAATATGTATATTATTGAGATATAAGTGTTCAACTGAGGTTGGCAAGCACACTAAAGCTGCTGGCAACACAATGTTTTCGTTTGAAATAGGGCTGCACAATTAATCGAAATGAAATCGAAACCGCGATATGACCTTTTGCGATTAATAAATTGCAAAGGCTGCGATTTAATTAAATAAATAAATAGTTTGCTCCCTTCAAAGTTTATTTGCGCTGCTCAGTCCAGTCTATATTAAATTAGCGTATTTTACAGGGTTTTCAGAGCGGTTCTGTGCTCCACAACTCCCTCTCATGCTGAGAGTAACAGAAGTGCACATGGTTCGGTTCCGTTTGCTCACGTGCGCTAAACGCTATATTTACACTAAAGTGGCGCGTCCTGCGTGAAGCGTTTTTATTATTATCTGCGGTAGCAGCATCTCAGTCTCCGCAAGGCACAGGTATCATAACGATAACGCTGAATACAAGATGACGTATTACTCAAACATCTCTATTTAATGATTGCTGAGCAAACAGCATTAACAGCAACACCTGTTGAGTCCAAAAACATCTCCAATCTAATGCCATTTGTTTACCTCTCACGAGAGAGCGTGTCGCCCTTATTACACTCCCCGCGGAAACAAGTGAAAGCGGAACTAATAGTACCATCATCCAACAAAATGAAAAGGAACATACATATAATAAATATATATCAAATATTTAGTTACTATACTATAATGCATGACTAAATTAAATATAATAAAATAATGAATAAAAATAATTAAATGAAATGGTGACAAATTAATCAAAATTTTATCTTTAAATTTAATTACACCAATGGGTTATCAATTCAACTTCAGTTTGACATTAAGCCTCATTCTTTAGGACTATCTTATATACAGTAAAAAATATTTTGTATAAGCCTACTAGTTTTTAAGGCCTAGAATAAAGAGTAACATTTATATTTTGTGTATACTGTATTATTCAATCAATCACCTTATTTTTGACAGCAAAAACTAGGCAACAACTATGGTTTTACCAACAGGGAAATTTAGTTAACAGTGACATTGAGGCTACAATTTTTTGCGACAGCAAAAAATGCGTGTGGGTGGGAGAGTTTGCGCTATCTGTTGGTATATGTGCCCAAACTGTGGGTAAACTGTATACTAATAAATTGGCACAAAGCAATTTTTTTATTTTCCTGAGAAATAAGTTTTGTGTCAGTAGATCACATGATGTAACAGGGTTCAAATGGGAATGGAGGAGGCGGTAACCGGCTGAACAATCAAAGTAATATTTTAATTAACTTAAACAAAAAGACACAAAAGCATAAATGCACACAAGACAGTTGCATGTGGCTCTCTCTCTCCCAAACTGCCGCATTCCGCTGCACTTATCCCTCTCCTTCGCTGATTAGCCCAATTGGGGGCCGGGCGTGCTTTGTCATGGCCCGGCCTGGCCCCACCCTCTTCCTCATCACACAAGATTAATAATAATATAAATACGTTTATTTTAGTGCCTTTCCAAATCTTCAGGATGGAGTACAGAAATTAAACAAAACATTAAACAGAGAAATACATAACAAACATGCATTACAAAACAATGAACAATGGGAGAGAAGAAAAGCATATTTAAAGCAGGTGAAACAAGGGCAAGAAGGATGAGAGCCAACAGTCCAGAAACATCACGGTCCAGAGCAGCGCAGGCAACAATACAGTCACAGAGCAGGGGATGCACTGCATACAGCCCATTTACACAACCAAATTCATATGAATAAGCTGTCTTCACTTATAATGATATTGTTTGATGGAGAATGGAATAAATAATATGACACAGACTGTGCAATAACTGGAGAAAAGCCTCAGAATTACACTTGACCCAGCCCAATAGCGCTTTGCCCGTGCGATTTCACCAACCCACCTGCGCCTTACACATACTTCATGGCCATACTTCTTGTGCCCACTGACTTTGCACAAGAGATTCTGTCACATAGCTCTGCGATTAAGGCATAGCGCTCTTAAAATAGGACTCATTTTATTCAACATGAATAGGCTAACTCAGAGTGTGCTCTAGTCTGATGGGCTGTTGTTTATGCTCACTAGCTATGACCACAAACACACCTGTGAGGTGGATATTTATGTTTTACCTGTTGCCTAGTTGCCATGATGACTGGATTAGTTATAAAGGCACAGTTAGGAATAGGAGTACATTAATTTGACTGTATCTGTGTCAGTGTCTGCTTCGATGAGGCTATTTCTGTTCGCCTGCCTCCTTTGTCTGTGTAGGCACCTATTTTTGAGGGTGTCATTCAGTCAATCCATCTGCCTCTCTGGCTATCCAACACTTTTTCTGCTAAGAGGTTACTGTAGGTCTATGGATCATAAAGATAAAGGATATGTTAGGAAATGTTTCCCATCTGCATTAAACTGTACAGCTCTTTCCATAATCTACTGACTGATTTAGACAGACCTGTCTTAAAATATTAATTGCAATATTACATTGGAGTCAGTGGTGAAAAAGTGGTGTGGGGGACTGCAATGCAATTCATCAGTCACAGTGTCTCAATGGATTTATTAATATCTAAAGACAGCTGCATGCCGGAAATGGGGGGCAAGGCAGCTATAAGCAGAGGGGGAGAGGCTGCCTGGACTCAAATTAGATCCTGGCATTCATGTATGTAGTTCACAGAGGGGGTTGCTTTCATCTTGGGAATACATATTGTTGAGCACACAATCATATAATATAAACACACATCTTTCATTCTGTACCCTTCCTGGTCTAACTTTCCAAAATTATTTCCTGTAATGTAGGATTGATCATTCCCAGCAAGCCTTAATCTATCCAAGTTTGAACTCTGGTGGACTATCCATTGCATCCTCTGTACAGCCTATCTGTTCTTGGATTCTCCTCCTCTTCCTTACCATGATCCAACTCATTTTCTAACGTTGCTGCTTATTTATTTCACAGTTTATTTGTTAAAAAAAATGGTGGAGGGACTTTGAACCACCAAATTTGTAACACCACTAACAGTAGAAGAAAACAGATACACGCATCAATACCACCATAGAACCCCAAATGACGTTCTATCATGCTGTTAGTTCATTGTGACATGACCGACATAGGAGAAAGCATTTCAGAAGTGACAGTTTGATGAGCAGCACTGAGATGGAATTTTCTGTGTTGTAGTCTGTCCGTCTAATATTTCACAAGAGAGTGATCCGATGGCTTAGCGCGGCAACAAATACACACTTGTGTATTCACACTGTGCTGAAGCCAACTGTAGGGAAGCTATCATTATCAGTACAATCACAACAACAATATTTTAAGCTTTCAAATGAACCCCAGTTGACGGGTAGTGTGTACAAAATGGTAAAATGAATTGTCCTTCTCTGAGACAGTATGCTTGACTATAATTAACTTATCCCAGTGGAACACAGATTCTAAAAGCAGGCTGAAAGCTTATCATAACTGCATCAACGTCAGAGTCAGAAGTCTCATAGTAGTTATGTGATTAAATAGTTAAAATAACTATAAACAAAATATAAATGAAAATGAAAACTCTTTTATTTGGTTTAATACAACATGAGAGGGAAACTGAACAATATAATACAAAACACTGAATTGAAATCATCATGCTATGTGGTGAACTTTAATACATTTTTATCACAGGGTCAATGTAGGCTTAATTATGAATTCAGTGCTGCGTACAAGCAACATCCAAAGCGCACAAGTTACTTGCTCTAGAGGCTCTAATAAAGTGGTAGAAAACCAAAGGAGACAGGAGGTTACAAATAAATGTGCTGGAAGGTAAAGAAGACTTAATTTTAAGGAAACATGGCCCCATATTGCGCGTGCGTTGGTCTATGCTCACGCGCTCATAATCTTTCTCCATTAAATCCATTTATTCGTGCCATATAATCTCACCCAGAGATGTGCACAGACCTTAGCAGGGACGGAAGGATAAAAAGAGCAAATTTTTTTCTTTTTAATTAGTAGTAATTATAAATTCTTGACCAATTTCTTTGCTTTTTGAGTGTTTAACAATTTTCTTGTATATTGCACGTCACAGATTAAAGGCACAAACTTGCATTTTTATAAAATTCATTATGTACATAATGTTGACAGGTATCTTGCTTTATTCATATTTAGCTGATTCAGATAACCAGCAAATAATCGCAGTCCTTCATATTAGGCTACATTGCAATTATGCAACATTACAATATGGTCTCGAACTGTTTGTCTAACAAAATGACATGCAATTTCAATAACCAACGCAGTTCTTACATGTTAAGTCAAACACCGGTATACCAACCATTTACTGTGCATGGGTGTGCAATAATAACGCAGACTACTAATGATAAGGAACATGGACTTCTATTGGAACATAACAAATTACCACAAAATCGTATTTCATAGGCTACACAGATGCGATAGGTAACTGTTTTGTAAATAGAGATAACGTATTCTTCGTTTACATTTGAAAAATAATGCATTGAAATATCCCAGAAACACACACACAAAATAAAAAACAAAACAAAAAAACAACGGGCGTATGTGCATTTGGTAGACGCAACGCATTAATATATTGACTACGCATTGATGCCTGTTGGACTGATCCACTGGAGAACATAAGTGCCCGAGCAAATCCTCACCAAACCTGCTAAGATGCCTGAATTCGGTACCTGACGATCCCGTTCACAAGCCGGCTTTGGTTCAGTGCCCCTCTCCCTTGGGCTCTTCCTCTCCCTGTCCTTGAACGATGCAAGCCAGAATTCTTGCCGTGTAGTAGGGCGACAAGTAAAACTGGACAATCGGAGCGTGAATGGGGTGAATTATATAGTCTCGTCGGACTGATTTTAACGCTTGATCTAGCCCTTGATGGAAATAAGAGAGAACGGGACTATGATGATACAGTATGAGGCGTCTTGCACTGCTGTGTTGATAGGTGGAGACTTATAATAAGCATAATCGACTACAAAACAAACTACAGAGCTCTCGCGAGACGAACCACCACTGCTGTACTGTCTCTACCCTCATTTTTTAAACTGCCTATGTAGGGTACGCTTCACTCTTTCTGTCTTTTTTGAAGAGACGTCAGCTTCATGCAATGTATATTAAGTGCGACTGTCAGATACAATTCATTTCTTAATAAAAGTCCGTCCAAATAAACATCAAACTCTCCTGTACAGACCACATGCATTTTTGGTTCTTTAATGTAAGACAGAGACTATTTGCGCTAAGTGAAAATGGCAACAAAAAGCATATTTTTTTGCACCAAGTGCAAATAGTTTCAGATGCTGTTTGCACCCCTTATTAAAAACTAACATACAGTACATCACTACAGCGTATTTGTTGTGTGTACCTGAGTCCCACAGACACACATCAACCCTATGTTATCACCATATGTTGTGGTAAAATAATGGTAAGCACAAAATTAACCATGATTACTATATTAACCGAGTAACACCATTGTTAATTGCATGGTTTCAGCCAAAAAACAAAAACATGCTTGCTATAGTAAACCATGGTTAATTTTACTTGCATCAAACCTTTACTCAACTCAAGACCTTCAATGTGACCAAATCAATGCGAGGAAATAAACTTTTATAGTAAGTTTTTTTTATTTTGCTAAGTAGTATTTAAGGAAATATTAAGAGTGGAGATAGGAAAAAGAATGAGAAAAGTGGGGTAAAAGGGGGAATAGAATTCAGGTTGTCCCCACAAAAAAAAAGCATATCCACACTGTTTTTACACCCCATGCCGCTGCAACATCACAAGGCGGCAGTTTGTCTTTAATGTCTGTGTTTCCGCCAGACTATTTGAGTGACATTATCTTTGCTGTGTGGCAGGTGCTATTAAGTATGCTGATTCTGAAATAGTCACTCTGTTAATATAAAGATGTTTTCTAAACTGCTCTCTGTTAGTACATTAAACTAGTTCCCAACACAATTAACATAAATAAATAAACAACAAACATATTTTTAAATCTCACTTAACTAGTAGCACACAGGTAGCAGTTTCTGTCTGTATCTGATTACATCAAAGGCGAGTTGTTATTTATATTTGTGCCATTCTGCGCTCGCAAAAATATAAGTGCAATATAATAGATTTTGAGAGCTCAAAAATGTTCTGTGTGCACAAAATTATATTTTCAGTGCAAAAAAAGTTATTTTACATTTGCTTGAACACTGTTTTGTAAAGCAATGCCTTCTTGCAAAGATTAATTCATTTTGAGCAAACAAAAATTTGCACTCAAATAAAGCTTGAATGTGTGCAACATTTGTACAGAACCCTGATAATTATGTTACTCCATTGTTTTGTGCATTTGCAAGATGTCACTCGCTCTCTCTCCTTGTATGAACTCTACGTATGCTCAGAACTTTAGACAATCCTGACAATCCTATGTCAGGATTGGCTATTAAGAGCTGCTTACAATTTCTCTGCGACTGGACTGTTGAGGTAGCTACAGCTACAGGGGCCCATATGTGACATGCATTAATCAATTAATAAATAAATGAATCAAATGAGAAATCGCTAAATTAATTAAGCAATCAAATTTAAACATAATTTGATGAATCAATATATCAATTGAGCAATCAATAATATACATGTGGATAAATAGATAAAAAGAATCAACTATTTGATAATAAAAAATAACCAATTAATAAAAACACTGATACATATTTTATAAAAATATTATTATATAGAATTATGATGACAATTTAATTTTTTATTAATATGTGATTATGGAGTGATTGATAATTGTATTTTTAATTTGCCTATTGCTTTTTCTATGATCAATTGTGCTTTTATCGATTTCCCGCTGAGATAGGATGGGGCAGAGCATAATCTACTGTCATCACTTATTGCCCAGGTGTTACAGAATCTGTTATTGGTCAATGCTTGTTGATTGCACTGTTTCATGCTGTTTTCACATTATTAATGTTTAATCCGTCAAAGATGTCTGACTTGTCTCGACTTCTAAGAGAAGCAGAGCATCTGCAGCACTACTACTAACTCATGTCGCGGGGCTGAGGTAGAGCAGAGTGTGAAGGGGCATAAATAAAGCGTGATCGGTGCTAAGTGCTATGTACACCCTGGAGTGCTTGCTGTGTACGCAGCTCTGTTCATTTGTCGTGGTGTCTAAAGTGCAGAAATGGTGAGATTGGGGAACCATTGCCATGATGTTTTGCCGTCTGGATGTAATCAATCCGGGGTTCAGACCCGGACCAAGGTCTGCTAATTGGTGACCACTGATACAGGATTTCATGCTGCATGTTCAGTCGGTACAGATCTGACGGAGACGGAGGGTCTAGACTATCTGGCATGAAATGGCATGAAACTGTTACATTCCATATTGTCTTTTGTTTATGTACTTTTATTTTGAAATTATTGTTAAGTTCCTGTTGCTTGGTCTTTGTCTTATGACCTGTTTTCCCTCCATGTCTATGTGTCTGATTTTCATTGGTTCATTGTTTAATTACCTTGTTATCAGTTCTAGTTTGTCATTGGTTTCAGTTTATTGCCTTGTCATCTTGTTTTGAGTTTTAGATTTCCATTGGCTTACGTTTCCACTTGTTTTTGTATTTAAGTCCTCATGTTTACCTTGTCCCTGGTCGAGTATTGTTGTAATCCTGACGTCTGCCTGATATTACCCCGATGTTTGCCTGTCAGTAGTTAATGTTAGTCAGAGTATCTGAGCCATAGTCTGTTCCTGTTCCGGTTCCGGTTCCGGTTCCTGTTCTGGTTCCTGTTCCTAGTTTCTAGTTTATGTCCTGTTCCAGTATCTCCACCTTTGTTAATAAATCTGCACTTGGGTCCTACACCTCGCCTTCGCTTCAGATTGCTACAAATCGTGACAGAATACTCGACAAACAATGGACCCAGCAGCCCAGCAGGCGAACTACCAGCTTCTCGGCCTCAGACAAGAGGACCGCCCAATAGAGGCCCACGTCTGTGAGTTCCTGGAGCTGGCAAATTTATCGGACTTCCCGGAGTTTCCCTTGGTCGCTTTCTTCAGGAGCAATCTTAACAGTTCGCTAAGGGAGCGGTTGCCACCAGCGACCCCTTGCTGGACGCTCCTTGACTTCGTTGAAGAGACCCTGAGGATCTGCGGCTCTCCATTCACTGTGGGTGTTGCGGAGGAGGACGCTACCTCTCCTCCCACAGTGGTCACCCCCCAGCCTTCCATAACTCGTCCCTCCATGCCTGCCATGGTCAACGAGCCAACGCCCATGCCCGCCATGGCTAACGAACTGGAAGTTCCGTCCGCCTCAGAGCCAGCGTTGCCAGCCTCGTCTGTCCGGAGGAGGAGGAGAAGAGGAAAGGCTTCTGCTCTACGGTCTCCGCCTGTCACGGCCAACGAGCCAACGCCCTCGCCTGCCATGGCCAAAGAGCCAACGCCCACGGCCAATGAGCCAACGCCCACGCCTGCCACGGCCAACGAGCTGGAAGCTTCGTCCGTCCCAGAGCCAGCGTTGCCAGCCTCGGCCGTCCCAGAGCCAGCGCCTGTAGCCTCGACCGTCCCAGTGCCAGCGCCTGTAGCCTCGACCGTCCCAGAGCCAGCGCCTGTAGCCTCGACCGTCCCAGAGCCAGTGCCAGCGCCTGTAGCCTCGACCATCCCAGAGCCAGTGCCTGTAGCCTTGACCGTCCCAGAGCCAGAGCCAGTGCCTGTAGCCTCGACCGTCCAAGAGCCAGAGCCAGCGCCTGTAGCCTCGACTGTCCCAGTGCCAGCGCCTGTAGCCTCGACCGTTCCAGAGCCAGTGCCAGCGCCTGTAGCCTCGACCGTCCCAGAGCCAGTGCCAACGCCTGTAGCCTCGATCGTCCGGAGGAGGAGGAGAAGAAAGTCCCCCAGGGCTCCGCCTCTCGAGCTGCCCAGGGCTCCGCCTCTCGAGCCGCCCAGATCTCCGTCTCCTGAGCCTTCTACATCTCCGTCACCTGAGCCTTCCATGCCTCCATCACCTGAGCCTTCCACGTCTCCGTCACCTGAGCCTTCCACGCCTCTGTCACCTGAGCCTTCCACGCCTCTGTCACCTGAGCCTTCCACGCCTCTGTCACCTGAGCCTTCCACGCCTCTGTCACCTGAGCCTTCCACGCCTCTGTCACCTGAGCCTTCCACGCCTCTGTCACCTGCGCCTGCTCCGCCTTCCACGGCACTGCCTGCTCCTGGTCCGCCTTCCACGGCTCTGCCTGCGCCTGCTCCGCCTTCCACGGCTCTGCCTGCGCCTGCTCCGCCTTCCACGGCTCTGCCTGCGCCTGCTCCGCCTTCCACGGCTCTGCATGCGCCTGATCCGCCTCCCACGGCTCTGCCTGCTCCGCCTCCGGACCCTTCCACGACTCCGCCTCTGGAGCCTTCCAAGCCTCTGGAGCCTTCTAAGCCTCCGGAGCCTTCCACGTCTCCGCCTCCAGAGCCTTCCACGTCTCCTCCACCAGAGCCTTCCACACCTCCGCCCCCAGAGTCCTCCTGGTCTCCGCCTTCCACGGCTCCGCCCCCAGAGTCCTCCTGGTCTCCGCCTTCCACGGCTCCGCCCCCAGAGTCCTCCTGGTCTCCGCCTTCCACGGCTCCGCCCCCAGAGCCCTCCTGGTCTCCGCCTTCCACGGCTCCGCCCCCAGAGTCCTCCTTGGCTCCGCCTTCCACGGCTCCACCCCTGTACCTTCCTTGGCTCCGCCTACAGAGCCTTCCGCGGCTCCGCCCGCTTCCCCTGAAACTCCTCCTTCTGACCCTGTCCTGTGGCCTCCTCCCAGGCCTTCTGACCCTGTCCTGTGGCCTCCTTCCAGGCCTTCTGACCCTGTCCTGTGGCCTCCTCCCAAGCCTTCTGACTCTGTCCTGTGGCCTTTCCCTAGGCCTTCTGACCCTGTCCCTGTCCTGTGGCCTCCTCCCAGGCCTCCTGACCCTGTCCCTGACCTGTGGCCTTCTCCCAGACCTCCTGAACCTGTCCCTGTCCTGTGGCCTTCTCCCTTTCCTCCTGACCCTGTCCCTGTCCTGTGGCCTTCTACCTGGCCCCCTGACCCGGTCCCTGCCCTGTGGCCACCTCCCTGGCCTCCTGACGCGGTCCCTGCCCTGTGGCCGCCTCCCTGGCCTCCTGACCCAGTCCCTGCCCTGTGGCCGCCTCCCTGGCCTCCTGACCCGGTCCCTGCCCTGTGGCCACCTCCCTGGCCTCCTGACCCAGTCCCTGTCCTACGGCCGTCTCCCTGGCCTCCTGACCCATTCCCTGTCCTACGGCCACCTCCCAGGCCTCCTTACCCTCTCCCGGCCCTGTGGCCATCTCCCGACCCAGTCCCTGTCCTACGGCCACCAACCAGGCACCCCTAGTTTATGTCCTGTTCCAGTAAATCCACCTTTGTTAATAAATCTGCACTTGGGTCCTACACCTCGCCTTCGTCTTTGCTTCAGATTGCTACAAATCGTGACAGAAACAGTGCAATCAACAAGCTCTGACCAATGACAGCTTCTGTAACTTCTAGGCAATGAATGATGACAACATATTAGGCACCGCCGCCTCCTGTCTAAGTGGAAAATTGATAAAAGTGCAATAGATAATAGAAAAAGCAATAGGCAAATTAAAAACAATTTACAATCGCTCCGTTATCTCATAACAAATACTACAAAAGTAAATGGAGAAGCGATATACCTACAGGAGTCTGCAGTTGCATGTAAATGTGTTTATTTAATTGTTTTACTTTGTTGTAGAGTTGTATTCATTGCTAGACTTGTACTGTTTGTTTAGTGTGTTAAACTTGCGTCACTTAAACGTGTGTGGGTGTGTATGCTACATTGTTTTGACTTGTCCCAGGGTATTCACTGCTATATTTAGAGTTGTTTGTCTAGTGTGTGTAAAACTATAGTTGTTTTTAGTGTGTCTGTAAACAGTGCTTCACTTGTTTTAGAGTATTATTTAATGCTAAAGTGTAGCATTGTTTCATTGCGTTTTACTGAAGTCGCGTTTGGTCATGCACTAGTCATCTCGCATGATCCAAAGTTTCGGTTGCCCACGTGACTAGCTTTGTTGTGCTAAGCAGCATTAAGCGTGTCCAGCTTTTTTCACTTAACAAGCTAGTTAGCAGCGTTTACATATTTGACATGAATGCTGATGCAGAAGTGGCAGAGGAAGTGGTAGCCCTCGTGTAAAGCCCTCCTTGTGTGAAATTGCACATTCGGCTAAGAATTAATCTACTATTGCCTGTAGATACGGGGACCAATATCCTTGCCATTTTATTTTTCTAATCACCTCGCCCCATGAGCAATGGTCAAATCCATGTGCATCAGATATTAAAATATTAAGAAGTGCTGCTGGGGGGGGGGGGGGGCTGGAGCCTATCCCAGCTAACATTGGGCGAAAGGCGGGGTACACCCTGGACAGGTCGCCAGTCCATCACAGGGCGATTATCTGATCACTGTGCTGAATTGGAGTTCGATCACTCTTCTTAAAGCCCCATTGTTTCCAGACTGCTCCAAATAAATGACACACTCCATGCGCATATGCGGAATCTGTATAGATGTTTACGGTTTGATTTTTTTGCTAGCAGGCAGGCCTAAGTTAATGCTTTTAATTCAGCCAATTGTGCCGAGCATGGATGTTCACAATGCTGAACCACAATTAGGAGAATTGCAAGTCTCCTGCATTAAAACTGCTGATGCATATCCATCTTTCCTATCTGCTACATACAAATGGAAATGTTTTGTATAGTCCGGGGTTGCTAAAGCAGGTGGCGTCTGCAATTATTTTTTCAGAGATTCAAAAGCTATCACAGCCTCTGCATCCCATGTTAATTGAGCTTGTAGGTTCTGATGCCTGTCTGTTTCATTAATGCCCTTAAGGGGGCTGTTTTAATGGCATAGTCTTCAATTCAATCTGCACTGAACCCTGTCATTCCCAAAAAGGTCATCATCTGTCTTACTGTTTGTGGCTGAGGTGCTCTACTTATTCCCTCCAACTGGATAGGTGATATAGCCTTAGTATTATGTGCAATGATCCATCTTAAATATTCTACATGTTGTAAACAATATTGCAACTTTTCTTTAGATACTTTATGCCCTCCTTCTGTCACAGTTCCCTCTAACACGCCCAACACATTCACTCCACACTCACTCTCACCTGAATACTAATCACCTGCACCTGAAACTCATCTCCACCTCAATCATCACCATCACTTATAATCCCATCACTTCAGTCACTCATTGTCTGGTCTACAACAAAGTTTACGGACTCACTTACCTGCGATCTCCTCAAGACATAATGTTTGTTACCTCTTGACTCCTCTCTCAGTCGTTCCTACGGCTTATAACCTGACTCTCTACTCCAAGGCTCCATCGAGTTCCTCTCCTTGCTTCAATTGGCATCCTCCCAAGTCATCCACTCCATCGTATCAATGTATTCCATTACTAGTCTCCATCGCTCATTCAACTGGTTCCAGTCATCTTCATCACTCAGGTCACTATCACTCAATACGAACTCTTCAATAAACACACCTCTGGGTTAAAACACCATCTACTTGTCTGAGTCTATGTTACACCTTCAGCCAATTTTGTAAGTATTTTGATTGAATCTTGGTGACATTGTTCTAATTTTGTTGAACCAATTAACAGATCATCTATGTACTGTATTAATGTGCTATAAATCCTGAGACCTTCCAAGTCAGATTTCAGCACTTGGTTGAACACATGTGGTGAATGCTTGAATCCCTGTGGAATTCTAGTGTATGTATACTGTTTACCTTGGTAGTTGAATGAAAAAGGTGTCTGCTTTCTTCTGCTAAAGGGTGAAATGCTGAAAAAGGCAAATCAATTACAGTGAAATAATTGGCAGCAGGAGGAACATTAGTCAACAGCGTATGTGGGTTTGGCACTTCTGCAGGCCAATCTTCTACAACCTCATTAATTGCAATCAAATCATGCACTAAGCATCATTTTTACTTATCTGCTTTGGCTACTGGCAATATTGGAGTATTACAATAGCTTGTTATTTCAATTAATAGCTCCTGCCTTATGCAATCCCTCAATAGTCTTTTTAATTCCTTCTACATCTTGTTTTAGTGGATACTGTGGTTTTCTTGGCAGTATTGCTCCTGGTCTGATTTTTATCCTAACTGGATTTGCAGATTTGACCAACCCTACATCTGTGTCAGCAGGGACTTGTTTTTTCATTTAGAGCATTAATTCTGCCATTCTTGAGACAAGTTTTTCTTTTTATTGTGAGGTTATCACAACCCGTGGAAAACCTGTCATAGCTGTAGCGCACAGTATTTTCAGGTATGTTTTATTTGGTGGCTCAAAAATCAAAGGATTATCTGTTTCTTTCCATTTTTACTTCTCTGCCTTCCTCATCATTAGTCCTAGATCTTTTGCTTTTCTTCCCTCCCTTACATATAAGGTAACATGTGGGATTGAGTTGGGCACTTGGAACCATTTTTCAACTAAACAATTTTTCTCGATTTGTAATGCAGCCCCCTCTGGTCCTACAATTATGTATTGTGAATCTAATAGCACTTTCTGTTCCTTTGTGTCATTTAACCTTTTTTCTTCAAGCTCTGGATCCCTATTCTGATCATATATTAGGGTACAATGGAATTCAGTTTTCGGCATGCTTGCCCAGTTGTACCTCAATATATTTTCCCCATTTGTCTGTTGTTCCCATTACATCTTTCCCTAAATCTCCTAACCAATATGTATTTGCTTGTGGATCTTGGGGTTCTTGAGGCTTTGTGACCATCATTTGTTTAATTCCTTTATTGTCTATGTATATTCTCTCTGGAGAGCACCATATTTGTAAGTTGAACTTGCATATTTCATCTCTTCCTAGCAGGTTAACCGGTGTGTTTTCTGATATTAAAATAGGAATTTTCACTTCTCTCTTTTACTTTTATGCTTACTGGAGCCTTCATTGGAATTAGCTGCGTTAGTGACTAGAATCCTACTGTTTTTACATATTTTCCAGACTTGGGGAGGTGAGAGGCATAATTTGGATTTATACATGTAACTGTGTCTCCAGTGTCTAGCATAACTGGTGTTATTTTGCCCTCTATTTTAACCTGCAGCATAGGTTCTTGATCAGCATCAGATGATATCATTGGAAGCTGATCCCTCCCCATAGGATTCCATGGGCAGCCCTAGTAGCCCTGTTGTGGACCCCGCCATGGGTTGAGGGGACCTTGTGCTTGAGCTTGCCATTGGTTGTTGCTTGTATTTGATGGCAATTCATTCAACAATGAATTTATAGGGCAATCTTTCTTGTTGTGTCCTGGTTGGTTGCACCCCCAATATATCCCTGGGGAGCCATAATTTTTCGGGCCATTATTCTGTCGTCCTCTTCCTCCTTGGGATAGTCAATTCCAATGTCTATTATTTGGTTGATCTGGTTTCATGTAGATTATCATTGGAGCTGATGGCTGCATGGCACTTCCTGACGCTGGCATTAGATTCTGGTGGATGGGTACAGGTGGCATTGGTGCCACTTGGGCAGCTGACATGGGCATGTTTCCCGGGGCCACAGGCATAGGTGCGTTTACAGGAGCCATCACTGTTAACTGTTCTTCTTTTTCTTTCACAGCTACTTGAATTTTTTTTCTTTTTCCAGTTAATTCTTCAAGCTGCAGCTGAGCCAGTCTTCATTGTATCTACAATTCTTGTTGTCTCAGCTTTGTTTCATTCTTTCTGTATTGTTCCACAGCATGAGCCACATGTTCGCAGAATTTTCTTTGTGCCATAGAATTCAGTCCTACTACGTCCTCCAGTTTTTTCTTTACTGGTATTGGCATTGCCTCCGATATTGCTGTTCTGAACAATGTTAACATCACCATGGACATCTTCCATTACTTACTTCCACCTTCTTAGTTCACATTGAATATAGGCACTGGGATTCTCTGTCTCACCTATTGGTTCTCCCTTTAGTGATTTTGGATCAATTCGTTTCGGACATTCTTTTCTCAAGGCTGTGCATATTCTATTGTGGCACCTATCCACTGTAAACTCATCCACCCCTGTACCACCTATTGCTGTCTTTAGACCTGCTGCATAAAGAATCTCATTCATTTTCGCTCCTCCTATGCATCTTGCTAATAATGCTTTTATGTCACCAATCACAAGAAATTTCCCAGTTGTTTGATCTTCTAAAATGTTTATCCATTTCCCTGCTCCTTCACGTCTGTATGTCTGGAAGGCAAGTTATCAACCCATCGAGGTCCTGATTGGCCCATGGCACATATTGTTCACATTGACACATTCTTGTTTTCCTTTTTTTAAGATTGGGAATTGTTTATTCCTCCCTGAATATCCAATGAATGGATGCAGGCTTTCTTTGGGTTGCTCCACATCCTCCAAGTGTTTTTTTTCCTCCTCAGATGACCCTTTATTATTTTCCCACTCATCTTCTGTATCTCTTGTCAATCTGTCCTAGTTGCTCCTTTGCCACTGCAGCTTACTTTCAGGCACATCTCTAAGTAGTAGTCTGCCTGAAACTTGTTTATATTACCTCTTTGGACTGCTTGATAGAATTCTTACCTCAGGCATTGACAATCTCGTCTAAGTTCTTGTTTTGTTAATTGTCTTATTGCTGCATCTCTTTCCCTTGTCACTTGCTCTTCAGTTATTTATTTTTCAAGCTCCACTATCCTTGCTTCAAGATCTTTCTAGGTGTGACTTTCTTTCTTACATCAGTCTTATGTTCTTCTTTTTGTCTCTCCACTAATTCTTCTAGGGCTTGTGATACCTCATGATAAGGTTTCACTCTTCCTAAATCTTCATAGCTTTGTTCTTCTTCCTCTTCTCTTCTCTTGCTTTTATATGCTGAGGGATCTCTTACATCTCTCCTTGGTGTATCATCTTCTATTTCCACCTCACCTGCTATATCTATTTTTCCTTTTATGAGAGGCATTTATTTTTCTATTTGCTCAAGAGAGGGAGCATATGGAGGTGGTCTTTCTGTTTTCTCCTTATTTTTTATCATCCTGTTATTGTCTTTTTCCTTTTATAAATTTTAACCCCTGTTTTTTAAACATTTGTAATAGTCCTTTTTCTTTCTTTTGTCCTTTTGTTTTTAGCTTTGTGACTTTTTTTTTTTTTTCCCCAGTGCCTCAGTTTCTCTGCACATATCTACAAAATGGCCATTTTGTGTTCAAACCTTTTGTCCTTTTTTCCCATGGTTTAGAGACTTGCCTTATTATGTCCCTACATATTGGGAACTCAGTACACATTTGTTCTACTGGTGTTGCTTCCATTGCTGTTTGTTCCTAAAATGTATATGTATTAGGTTATTGTACCTCTTCAACCCCAGCTTTTGTTCATTCTTAATCTAACCTTCACCAGGCTGGCCAGACGAGGATCACTAAAAGTATCCAACCCCTGACTTCCCCTGGACTTTTGCTGTGTTGAGGACTTATTACTATTTTCCTAAGGGATTTTATTGGTTTTTCTCAGATATTTAAGAACAGCATTTATTTGTTTTCTACTTAGAAAACTCTAGTAGACTCTTCCTCTGTTCCTAGCCTGCACAAGTTGTTCTGCGTCCAGATAATGTCTCTTCTTTGGGTAATTATATAAATGCTCCATGGCTCCTCTATGGCAACCCCTCGGCCTGAGGCAATTACTGTTCCTGCCCAGTGCATAAAAGTGAGAAATGGGGTTAATTCTACTTGACATCCTCCCCATAAAGTTACAGAAACATTTAATTAACTTCTATCACAGTATGCACAGTATCTATCACAGTAAGTAAAAAGGGTCAAAGAAGCTAAGTAGGGATTCTCTTCCTTGTGTAAAATACTCTCCTCCTCTCTTTCTTATTTTTGTCCAAGTCATTCATTATTTATGAGGGTTGGCTGTTTATATGTCATATATTGTTTAACGTTTGGTTACTAACTATATATTTTTATTTATTATATCTCATTTATTAATGACAAATTTAGATATCTAAATGTCCCTTTATTATATGAGTGTTTATCTGATTACATATAATTTTATAGTTTACAGTGTTTTAATTACTTTTAATGCTTATACTTTGCTTTTGTGGCACGGTGGAGGGCGGGACCTGGGCGTGATTACGCACGCCCGGTCCCGTATTAGGCTGATCAAGCCGTCAAGAGGGATAAAGGCCACTCGCGGACGGCGGTGTGGAAGAGAGAGATCGTTCACGGACATGTCTGTTGTCTTATGTGTTTGTATTTTGAGTTTTCCATTAAACCTATGATTTATGTTAAGTCGGTTTCTCGCCTCTTCCTTCCCCGTGAGTGTGAACTGTTACATTGGTGCCGTAACCCAGGAAGGAAGAGGGATGCGTCGTAGCGGAGTTCTCGCCACTGCCCAGCGGAGCAGCCACGGCCATCTGCCGGGGGACGGAGGAGCCCAGCCGCCTGGACGCGGAGGAACGGCCGCCGACCGCGAGGGGACGAGGGGCTCCTGGCCGACTGCCTGGAGCGGTTAGCGCCGCTGCCAGGGGTGGGGGAGTCCCCTACTAGCCGCTGGAACGCGGCGGGGTTGGAGACCGCCGACCGCGTGCGGAGGAGGGCTCGCCGCCGACCGCCTGGAGCAGGAGTACTGCTGCCAGGGGCGGGGGAAGGCCCCTTCGACTCCCCGGGAACGCGGCGGGGCGTTCTGTCCGCCAGGGGCTGAGGACTGCCTCCGATCCGCCCGGAGAGGCACGGCTGTCGTCCTGTAGAGTGTGGAGAAGTGGCTGAGGAACGAGCTACGGCGTATCAGAGAACCGGCGAGTAAGTCTTTTTTTTTTTTTATCTCTCTCTCCTCTCTCTCGCTGCCGCTCTGCGTTAGCCTTTTCCCTCTTTTTTAAATTATGGTGTTTGTGGGAGGGGAGGTACTACCCAGTGCAGGAAGGACCCCCCCCCCCACACACTTTTTTTAAAATTATTGTTGTTTCCCCTCCCCTTGCCCCCTCCCTCGTCCAGGACGATGGGGATGACCCGCCGGCAGACCGCGGGGGGTCCCCGGCCTGAAAGAACGGGGGAGGAATGTGGCACGGTGGAGGGCGGGACCGGGGCGTGATTACGCACGCCCGGTCCCGTATTAGGCTGATCAAGCCGTCAAGAGGGATAAAGGCCACTCGTGGACGGCAGTGTGGGAGAGAGAGATCGTTCACGTACATGTCTGTTGTCTTATGTGTTTGTATTTTGAGTTTTCCATTAAACTTATGATTTATATGTTAAGTCGGTTTCTCGCCTCTTCCTTACCCGTAAGTGTGAACTGTGTTACATCTTTATTTGTTTGCAGTTGGTTAGTTGGTTTACCACACATGCTTATACGTCACTAAGTTTACAAAATTGTATTGAACATATGCTTATATATTTTTAGGTTTACAAAGTTTTATCATTTACAAAATTGCATTTATACATTGCTTAAGATTACAAAGTTATATTGCTTCATATGCTGTATACATTATTAAAATTACTAAGTTTTGTTATTTAATTTGCTTTTACATTACTAAGACCAGTGCATTGGGAAAGTAAGGTGTTATTCTATAGAGATATTGAAGGAGAGTTAATGCCATTATACACTACAAATTGAAGACATTTTTCTATCGACAACTCTGCCTGGACTCCAAATTACATTTCACAACAGAGTACACGCGAGAAGTGATACGAGATGTATGATCATATGTTATGCATTTCAGATTATGATGTGTATATTTTTAATCGCCTCAAGGCATCATATATTATATTGGTTACAATATGAAAAAGTACCTCCTACTGTAAAATCTACCTATTTGCTTACCTGACTTTCCAAGAGAATAGGCAATTTCTCTCCAACTCTTCTCTTTCTCCACCTGGTTGTGGTACAGTTCAGATGAAACATCAAATAGGCACTGGTGCTCCTGCCAATGTTCCACAAATTTTTCCTCCATTTCTTCGGTCCAATGAGGCTTTCTTGATACCGCAGCCATGCTAGTTGATGTTCTGTTGCAGGTACATCAGGACTCACAATGAATCTTCCCGTGCCCCGTTTCTTGCTCTCTCATTGGCTGTAGGTCAACGCTGCTGTTTTATCCAGTCAAAACATATTTCACACTGCACTATTTGGAATTGCAAACAGGTCCAGATATTTAACATTCTAGATATCACGCTGACATCGGCGACGCATCATTGATTCTCTCAAATTGCGTCTTTGATAGTTCATACATTGCGATCGTCACTCACGCGAGCGAGCTCTGATTTGCTCACTATTTCAGGCTTTTGTCACCAATCTCCACAAAACTGTCGGTGAGCGAAAATCGGGCTTAAAATCGTGTAGTGTAAACTCGGCATTAGTCTCATTTGCACACCTGCCTTCCATGATGGAGACGCCAGTTTGAATCCTGCTCGGAGGGGGTCGAGCAGGACCAGTAACAGTGGTGCCGTGACCCGGATGGGAATGAGGTTTAGGGGGATGAGTGGAACAATAGCCAGCTGGTAGGTAGCTGTGCGGTGTGTAAACCTCACTCCCCTGCCGTCAAGAGGTGCATTAGCGACTGACGCTAGAGGTTGTAGCCTTTAGCCTCCTCGTTAGAGAACCTCTCATGCCGGACACACCAGTTCGAATCCTGATCGGACCGGTAACATGCAAAAAACAGTGGAGTTACATAAAATTCAGTATTCTGTGCAAATTCAAATAAAATATTGGAGGGCAAAACTGATTTTCGTTGGCTCAGAATGAATTAATCTTTGCAAGAAGATCTTTGCATCTTGCATCACACATTTCTTTTCCTAATTGACTGTTGTGGATGTCGCATTCTGTGAATGAAGATCTTTTTAACAACTATGTATAATTACTACATATACTGTACATATACAGATACAAGGAAACATTATTAGAGGTAAAAAGTACATTTCTCTACTCTTTCCAAGGCTTGACTGAATTATTGTTAAATATGATGCAGTAATACAGATTTGATGCTGCCGGGTTTTGACTGAGAAACAGATCTGTAATTAAAATTATACTGGCCTGTTAATTAACTGTATGCTTGTCATGATTTCTATGCTGATAAATCCACCACACTGGAAAAAATGTAATTTTCGCTTATTTTGGTGAGGCAAATGGCCTATTTTGGGCTTGTTTTTCCAGACCAGGTTGCTTGTTTGTCTTGCGAGATTTGGAAACACTGCAATTGGTATTTCACCCACTCCTTATGGCAGAGTACTGGCATTTTAAAAATAACTTTATTAACCATTCTTTATTTTGATCTTACTGGTTACCGTTTGGAATGAGGCTATGAAACCTCTGAACCAAAGCAAAAAAAATATTGTTTTTGCTCAGAACGAACCAAATTAAAAAACATTTTGTTTTTAGTCCCTGGTTCTGCAGAAGAAATAAGGTCAAATATGTTTGGAACCACATGAGGTAATGAATAATTTTATTTTGTTTGAACTATTTCTTTGAGCTTTTTCAGAAACAGGATGGCAAACACAGTTGTCACTAAATTATGTCTTTGTATCTCCACCTTCTTCCCTCCATCCACTCAAATCGTGATTCACAACTACACAAGTGGGTAAACAGAATGTCTGTGAAAGGCATTGACTGAAAATGTATGTGGCGTGTATATATATATTTGTGCCTTAGATTATGTGCACATCCATTTATGTCCTTCATGTGGTTTTGTTCAAATAAATGTGTGTAAATAAACAGTGATATGACACTCAAAAATCTGACCAACATATGTAAAATAGAATAGACCATAAAGCCATTAAATCCACCCGTTTTACACAGAAAAACGTCTTTCGGATAAGATAAGATATCACCTCCAGGGATCAAAGCACGGGGCTGTCTTTCTCCTGAGATTATACTTCCTTTATGCCACTAGTCTGCAGTACACACTAGTATTAGACTTTATCTGTGAGTATAGCAATAGAAAGCCTGTAGCCATACACATTTTATAGGACTGATCCTTTCCTGTTGTATTGAGATCTGTGTCACCCAATTCATTGTGTACTTCTAGCCTTAGGTGTTGGCATCGATACAATGTGCTCAACTTGGATGATACAGTAGAGCAAAACATGTCATGCAAAGTCTATCATTATCTTTCTTTTCTTGCTGGTGTTGAAATGGTACCACTGACACTGTGTTAAAGGTGTGGAATACATTTTGGATAAAAAAATTGGAAGTTGACTAACATTTTATTTATGAATGAAAAAGTATGATAAATTGGTGCTCATGCCATATTGCTATTGGAGTACACTTCTCAAGAGCTTAGCTCTGTTTAAATGGAGAATTGTATTGCACCATTTTAAATGCTATTACAGTGTAATCCATCTTCCTCTGTGATGGATCTGCATTCTGTGATTCCAGCCTTATCAGCACCAACCATGGCATCCATGTAATTCCAAGCCAAGTAGTGGGTGGAAAAACTGTAGAAATGCAGGTAGACAGAAAATGCAGAGAGATGGAGCATGGAAGAAAAGCCTTGTCGTAGCTATCAATAAGGCCAGTTAAAAGCATCTCTTTGCTGAGCTAAAGCTATTATCTAATTGCTAGCCTACTGATGATTGCCTGGACACATTCATCTCTTTCTAACTTTCTGCTCTCACTCATTCCTACCTCATTTTCTCAACAAATTCACTAGCTCCTTTCGAGTCTTTCTTAGTGACTAAATGATGATTATGCTTGCACAGATGCTACAAAACTATCATCCTGCTAACTGGAAGCAGAAATACATTTAGCTAGAATCAGAAACAGATTTTTCATTCAGAAGAAAAGAATGGAATTCACACGAGTGCTTATTACAATTGATTACATTTTTTTCAAGAGTCTTTGCCCTTAATGATTACAAAAAGTCATTGTACCGCAATACAAGCACTGTCTCAGGTCTAAATTAGAAACATCTGATTAACCCTTGTGCAGTGTTCGGGTCTTTTTTTACCTGTTTTTATTTGTTTTTCTTTAATAATAAATGTGAGTGCAGCGTAGTTCTAGCGGGAAGACTAGCAGCTGTACATCACACCATTAGCTGTGTAATTCCTAGCCAATCGCAGGTAAGCCATCGCTTTATATGTCTGCTCACAATCTATCACATTGCTGTTTCAGTGCGCTAACATGGCAACCTCCTCCACCCCACCACCACCAGCTGAGCCCTGTCCCGCACGGGGGTAGGCTCCTCACCCCTGCCTCCTATCTCCAGCAGGATATGATGGTTCCGAGTACAACTCCCTCGGACCGCCAGACGGGGCCTACGCCAAAGAGAGACATTACTTTTCTGTTCTACATTCATCAAATAAATGGCATCTTAAACCTCACTCAAGCCTGCGTGTCCCGATAGAAATGGTATCCTATATTATTGGAGTGGTACAAAACTTAGTGACTTTTCCTTCACTTGCAATCTGAACACACACACAAAAATATGAACTTGATTCGATAGGTCTAAGGAGTCATAAAAAGAGCGACACATATGATTTTCCATAGGAAATTAATGGGAAATTCTAAAATACAGAGAATTTTTAGTTGTTTTTGTCAAATAAAAATCAAGAAATCAGACATAAATGAAGGGTGAGACTATAAAACATCCACAATTCAGAAAACACACATGTACACACACACAAACAGCTTTTTTTAAAATTATTTTAGTGATCTCTCATACACTTCCATTGATTTCATATCAGGCAAATTATATTTTCTATTTCCAAACTCAACCGCTAAACCTAACCCTAACCATCACACAAATGTGCACATAACTAGATTTGAAGATCAACATCATCTGACCAGAGGCGTTTCCAGCATTGAAGGACATCCGGGGCTTAGCCCAGACCATTTTATTTTCACACTAGCAACCACTTCTCTGTAGTCCAAAGCTGGTGAGAGGGTATTCTTTGAGTTTTGCTCTGGCTGGGCCTGTTTCTACAGTTCCTAAATCTTCCACTCTAGTACTATCCTCGACTAACTCATCCTCTCTCCTTCCTGAATCATCTGTGATGCAAAAGAACAGATACAGCCCATAACCAAGCTTCAAACAACTAATTCATCAAGTGCTACATATTTCAAATTGTAGACCAATACCATTGAAGAAAATGTATTGGTAAGAGCAGATCAGTCGGATTGCCCTCAGATCTATCATGATTCTTGAATTTTCATGTACATTACCATAAGTCATCACAAAAGAGTTATATTTTAGTGAGTAAAGTGAGGTCAAAAGAATATTTAATATAAATAATTGATATTGTTTGACATAAATAGTCAAAATGATGTATAAGATCCTAAGTTAAAGAAACACATGAATGACTTTAGTCTAAGTTCATTGACACACCATGGCATCGAACTGTATATAATTCTCAATGTTCATCTGTCAAAAAGCTTTCATTAGGATCATTAGGAGCATTGGGATAAACAATGTTTCACTTTTAACTTTCTCTAAAGTGACTGATTAATTGTTACCAGTTTCCATGCCTGATTCTGGCACAGCTGCTGCTGTTGGCTCCTCAGTCTGTAGCTCATCTTTGCTACACTCTACAAAACCATTTAATCAAATCAAAGTGTATATTTACTACAAACTAATATCACAAAACAAGTCACACATACAATTTATGTTAATGCTTATTGGTTATCCTTAGAAAAAACTACACCTGATAAACAAGGAAAGTATTCAGTGTGTAACCGCTCTGGACGGGACTCTAACCGACGTCTCCAGCATGTGAGACAGGTGCGCTAACAATGAGGCTAATGACTACATAGTTTACTGACAGCATGTCTATTTTTACAGGCTGAATGCAGTAAGTGCAAAGCCTAAGCACAATGAAATAAGGCAACTTATGATTTCGGGGGTTTACATAGGCTATTGTCCGGTTTCATATTTGTCAGTCAACTTTTCAAAATACATTTGGGGCTACACTCAAAACATTCGGGGCTGAAGCCCTGGCAAAATTGGCTGACGCCGTGTCTGGATCTGACCAATTTAAGAGTTTTGTTTTACTGATGAGGACATTTGGCCCTCACAGGTGCAGACAAACCTGTCTATAGTATATACAAAACATCCCACACAGTCTGATCCCTGTGTGACAAAGTTTATGCTAGAATTTTGATGTTTGAAATAAATGACAGGTAACAAAATAATAACTGTCTTTTGTTTGATACACAATCAGATTTGACTGTGGAGTATTGTCATGTTTGACAGCATATTGGAGCATCAATACAAAATCTGACACAACACTAGTGGTTTAGAAAAAATGCAAAAATGTTACAAATAATAGTTTATTTTATTTTATTTTATTTTATAATATCTAAATATATATCCAAGGCATAATTTATGATAATATCTAGAAATGAAGTTTGTTAGAACATGAGCCAATGCATAGAGCACTGAATAATAAATAAATAATAAAACTTTTCGGAGCTTCAAACATTTGGCACCCATTCAGTTGCATTTTAAGGACCTATAAAGATGAAATATTCTTCCAAAAATCTTTGTTTGTGTTCTGCTGAAGGAAGAAAGTCATACACATCTAGGATGGCATGATGAGGGTGAGTAAATGATGAGAGAATGTTCATATAAATTTATCGTGGCTTTATGGACATTTAAGGACAATTTTAATATTCTGGATGGTGTTGTTGAATGAGACACATGCCAAGCCGTTTGTGCACTTTGATCCTCAATTCCAGAAAAACAGTTTCGAGTTGAGCTGTTGGAATATTGACACAACTTTAATAGCATTTTAGAGCTCAAACCACATTGGACATATCTCAAATGCCCTTGAGCACCAAGATAAATCCCCATTCTACACTAACAAGAGGTAAAAAAAATAAAAATAAAATAAAGACATTTAAAACAACTTTATGACTGATCAATATTTTGAATATTTATTGGGTTGTAACAGGACATCTTCCTCATGTATAGCAACCGTAAACACAGTCAAAAAAGTTGTTGAAAGAAGAGCTGAAATGAGAATGGGAAATGAGTGAGTTCAGTACTCACAGTTTCAACTGAGAGCTCAATGATGACATGAACATTACAGTACATGTCATTGCAGATCACAGATACAGATATTAACAAATTTGTTGATAAATCAGATTTGGTGACATATCAAGAGTGAAATGTGGACATCCGTAGCATGTAAAATCAAACAATGGATTTAAATTTTTTTATAAAAAATGATTCCATGCTTCAGTAAATATTGCGCAATAAAATAAACAGATTATACTGAAAACGTAATGCTGTCAACTTTCCATAATTATATGCTATATTTGTGACACAAGATATTGAGATTATGCTGTACTCATAATACTTAAGAAATTTAGCTAATTATTTTGAGTGAAGCGATAATAATCTGAAGTTTAGTAAATCCAACCTAATTTTTTAAGATTCAATTAGGAAACCACGTGATGCAGAATGTGATTGAATTTTAAGCATATTTGGGTCTGGCTGCCATTTTGGATGAGGAGAGCTCATGGTGGACAACACAAAGGTTTTGCCAAAAAGTTCAAAGGTAAATTACATTAAACATATTGTGAAATCAGTAGAGGTTTTATTTGTTGCTATCAATTTTCTGTGTATTTGTTTCTATTTGTTTAAAGAAGCTGTTAACTTATGTTATATTTCGTTTGCAAATCTAAAGTATATTAAACGTTTTTCTGCACGAGGCTAATTCGATTTTTCACAGTCGAACAAACACAAAGGAGCCCGCACATTTTTTCACCAGGCAGATACTCATCTTCTGCTCAGGGTCTTCACAACTCCTCACTCGCATTGCAGAAACTCTGAAAACAACTGGTAATTCCAGTAAATTAATCTGTTTCTCTTGTCATTTGGCCTTCTCACCCCTTATGCCTTTTCAAACTCATATGACATCCAGTGAGGAAAGCAAGCCATATGGGATTGAAATGACATGGTGAGTAAATTATGACAGAATTATCCTTTTAAGCTGCAACTCATCTTCATATTAAATCTACAAATCATCTACCCACTTGATGTATCAATTGTCCTTGAAAATGAGCTGGGGACATTTGTCAAAACTTTGATCAGTGCACTGACACTTTGGGCAACTTTATGCCCTTCACATGAGCTACCCAAAGCAGCTGACACTTTTTCTTTCTTTTTTGAGGTCATACAGTAAATGGTGTTGCAGCTTGATGATGGCAATGTCTGGCCAAGTTGAAAAGATCTTTTGAATGAATAGTTTCAACAAATACAAACTGTTTCTGGTGTTTTTGTTACAGTATTAATTCACAGTGGCGTATCCAGGAAATGTTTACTGGGGTGGCCAAGATGGGGTGGCGATACTGGGATACTGGGAGAAACTGGGAGAAACTTTATGAATGGCTCAGGCTATCAAAATGTGTAAATTTTGCATTGCTTTGCTTCAACATCTACACGTGTATAATAAATGAATTCTAAAACTCATGTTAGCATTCACTGAATTGTTTGTATTCAATATCAGACTGTTGTTTTGACATTTGACACTTTTCGATTCCTGTTCTATTTCACCCTATTACAGTTTCTGGGAATCTCTGGTTATTTTAACATAACATCCATTTTTAAATCAGTAATTGTTTAGGAAAAGTCAGTTACACATTTTTAAGAGCTATTTTCATTGTAGAGAATTAATCTGTGTATAACATCAGGTATACTGTATACATGTCAAAAGTACAGGTGATAACTGATTGAGTACATGATTGTTACATGAAAACAAATCAATCCAGTCAAAAGAACAATGTTTTCACCAAATTGACTTATAGTTAATTAATCTTATATTAATCTTATATCTTAATCTAATAATGAATCTTATAATTAATACCAGATAACCTTGTGAGGAAATCTTATAAAGAATGGACTTGCAAGTCATGTTCTGCAAATTTTAATCTCAAGAACAATAAGAGGATAAAACAGAACATACAATAAAACAATGTTCTATCGGGAAGACACACAGGCTTGAGAGAGGTTTAAGATGCCATTTATTTGATGAATATAAAACATAAAAGTAATGTCTCTCTTTGGCGCCCCATCTGGCGGTCCGAGGGAGTTGTACTCGGAACATTCATATCCTGCCGGAGATAGGAGGCAGGGGCGAGGAGCCTACCCCTGTGCAGGACGGGACTCAACTGGTGGTGGTGGGGTGGTGGAGGTTGCCGTGTTAGCTACTGAAACAGCAATGTGGTAGATTGTGAGCAGACTTATAAAGCAATGGCTTACCTGAAATTGGCTGGGAATTACCCAGCTAATGGTGTGATGATGTACAACTGCTAGTCTTCCCGCTAGAACAACGCTGCGCTCACATTTCTGTAAACCTTTAAACTCTCAAGAACAATATGAGGTTTCTAATAAGCTCTTGCTTAATTTTCCTTCTTAAATGCTTTTTCAAGAACCATAATCCACAAGCCCATTTTTAAATCAGATTAAGTTTCCTGTTTTGGTGATGGCTAGCAAAACGTTGGATAAACATGTCCATGTCAAGTGACTTAGCTCTTCTAGCCTCAATGCTAATAATAATAATAATAATAATAATGTTGTTTAGACTGAAAGATTAAATGTCAAAACATACTGTGAGGTCTGGGTGGGGATGTGCTTTTATAGCCTGAAGAGCCTCTTCATCAATGGTGTCAAGATCACCTCTTGTAATGTCATTAGAATCACTTTCCCCACTAGATGAAGAACCTGAAGTGATAATAATATAACTATCACATTCATAGTTTACTCATGGATACACTTTTCTTCCTGTATCTTATTTATGTTCTGTTTGTGTGTGTATGCTAAAGTGTGGGTTTTCTTTGTATTAGCAAATTAATATCATACACTGAGCAAAAGTGGATCACTCTTTTTAAATTAAATCAAATATGAGCCCAAAAAACAACTAACTATTCGTGGAACTCAGAAAAGGAAGCAACTGAATTTGACATACTATTGTGAGGTGAGGCAGGTGCTGCTCCAGACACTCCTGGATCACACTCATCTCCCACAACTTTCTGTTGTGAATATGGCCAGTCAGCTGAAGCTGAAGCTGCATGTCTGAATACAAAGAGACGTGAGGTCAGAGGCTTTTCTCGATGTCTTTTGCTTTGTACACTCTCTCTCTCTGCATTGCCGGTGGAGCTAGGATGATATTTGTGTGTGTGTGATGATTTATATTAAAACCATTTTTAACTAATCTTCTGCTGCAGAAGATATTTGATGATATTTCTATGATATTTGATCATATCGTACCTGAGTGACAACTTGAATGTAAGAGTACATGGCAAATTCATATATGTTCATCCAGAAGTCACAGGGAATATCTAAACATGACTTATCGTGCTGTGCAGGGGGAGCTGACAGATCACTGCTGCTGGAAGTAGCTGAGGCTGGTTTTGACTCTTTTCTTTTTTTTAAGAAAAAGTTTTGAATATCTTTGGTTCTCTTCATTGCTGTTATCCTGGGGGAAATGCTATTCAATCAATCAATTATTCATTCATTTATTAGCTATAACTGCACTATCCAGCAGAAAAATTGGGTACAAAATCAGTGTGTGAAATGTGTCTGTCTGGAAACCCCAAAATTGCAGATTGAGCTCTGTATACAGTAAAAAATCAAACTGTATTCACAGTGTTTACACGGTTTTATTTTCCACATGTTCTGATAGCTTCAGGTACTTTGAATATTACCAAATAAAATTGTTAGTCGAATCATTTGCGGCATTTAAGTGCAATTTGCCCTACCTCTACATATTTAAAATGTCAAATAAGGTATAAAGCTTTGAAGATTTTATTGGTCTGATTGACCAATAATAAAGTCACCGCACCCACTCCCCCCCCCCCCCCCCCCCTTCCATTTCACACACAGGTTAGCCATATAAATAACTTTAGCTATTGAACATATATATCTGTAAAACACTGTACACGCCTCCGTCATTAAATCAGAAAACATGGCATTGAATATTGAAAAAACATTTTAAATGAGGAAAATGCAACTTAGAATCATTTTCTGTGGTTTCAGACTTTTAGACCCCATAGTGTATATATAAATGCTGTTTGAAATGTTTTTGTTCCTTCGAGTGAAGCTGAAAGATTTTATAGGGAAATTAAAAGTGTCCAATAGGTACAACAAGAGATAGAGATATCAGATTATTTTTTGCCATTTTGTATATTAAAAAAACTGCATATATTTGACACATAGTCTTTTTACACTCAATTTCTTTATCTTTATTCATTTCTATTTCCAAGTAAGTGATTCTGATCACTTTTAAAAAACTTCCTCCATCTCTAGAAACTATAAATTTAAATGGCGCATGAGATTGTGCCAGTCTGTGTTACATAATATCGTTAGAAGTAATAGATCACTTATTTAGTTGCTTTTGTAAGTGATTTTTGTGCATTTCTGTATCCCTGACCATGGTCTGTCACTGACCGTATCATATCTGTCTCAACATTTTTCTTAGAAATACTTTCATGCAACAAGCAAACATTTCAAAGTAGAAGTTGTTTTTCAGAAGTTGCTTGAACAGGCTATTGATGCATCATTCTAATCCTGTCCTTTCATCTTTTTATTCATACCTTTTACAACTCATATAAATATCTATATCTCAATGTATAACCATCAGATATAATATGAAGATATGATTATTAAAACCTTAAATGTATTTCATTTGAATTTGTGAATGAATAACTGAACCTTGTTAATCTATTTTTCTTAATGTGAATGTTGCTTAAAAAATAAATGTACTGAAATGTGTCAAGGTCAGTAGACAGTTGGCAGCTTTTGTAAAATATAATTTGACAGTAACAGGTTAAAAGATCAACCAGTAAAGCTATTTACATGGTCCAGAGAGCTATTTTTAATCAAATTTCACAATCTGACTATTTGGGGAATCTATAACTTATCGTTGGCCATTATTGAAAAGAACTTTGTCACACGTGCTAACAAGGCTCTAAATAATACTCAAATGCTTAGCTATCTGCAACTTAGTAATGGCAGCTAAGGACATAAACAATAAAATTCTGATAAGGATTGAAGTAGAAAGAAACATTGAGCCATAAATCAGGCATTCGGGATTGCCACCATACCCAAGAATGCACATTACATTTGTGCTCACAAGATAAACTTGAGGAAAAGTGTCTGACAATTAAATGACAAGGTGGAGGCAACACGAGCCATAAAAAATAAACAAGCATAATAAACAAACCCGAAAACAAAGGTTATATTATGTTTAGATATATTATTGGTGCATTTCTTAAATTGGCCTAAAGATCAGTAAGCATTTTATGTTGATGTTTTTACATAGGGGGTACAATTACAAAGGTAAATGTTTATCAAGAGCTATAAAGACAGGTAAAAATTGTTCAGGAGTTCAATACTACAATGGGCAAAGCATCTAAAGCCTGACAAACATTCAAGTTTGAATATATGGCTGGCCAAAAGGATAATTTTTGCACTGCTGTGATTGTATTTTGTCAGAGTAAAGAAGAGTGCACTGCTTTTGATTGTAGTCATAAACTTATATAAAGTTCACATAAAGCATATAATACAAAGGTGCAATATTCATGATAGCGCATCTTCCGTGACCAGTGAATGATAATTCTTTTTGTAATGTTGTCATACCATTTTAAAATTCTAAACTACACTAACGGTCAAATGTTTTGAAACACGTATTCATCCTTTATTCTAAATTTTTTTATTTTTCACAGTTTTGAATAACAGTAAAGTCATCAAAACTATGGAATATTAGAAATGGAAATATGGGAATTATGTTGTGACTAAACAAAATCCAAAATAAATAAAGACTATGTTATATTTTAACATCTTCAAAGTATTCACCCTTTGCCTAGAATTTGCAGACATGAACTCTTGACTTTTTCTCAACCAACTTCTTGAGGAATCGCCCTGGGATGCTTTTTAAACAGTATTGAAGGAGTTCCCATCCATGTTGGGCACTTATAAGCTGCGTTTCTTTATTATTTGATCCAAGTCATCAATTTCAAAAACCTTTGGTGAAACCTAATATGGTGGCACGATTATATTTTTGTCTACAAAATTAATTTCAATTCAAATTTTAAACATACGCCTTCAGATCAAAAGATTTTTACGATTGTGAGAAACATTTCAGTCAAGTGTTTCAAAACTTTTGACCGCTAGTGTGTACAAGAATCTATTTGAAATAGCGGTGGAGCAATGGTAGTGGACATGCTCTTGACAAATAAGGGAACCCATTGAGAATAATTTGGTATGTAGTAAATGTTGTGCTGTAACTGACCATTAAAGGCCTTCAGGTATGATACATGTCAAATTTCTACAATAATTGAAAAGATTTAATATTCTATAACACCAGTCAAATCTCACTTTTTTGGAAAAAGGACAAGTTTATGCAAACATTCATTATATAGGGTGAATTCAGATAAAATGGGACAATTAAGCCTAATCATCTTTACCATTATGTGTATCTTCCATTACAAAAAAATCTGCATTAAGTTCACCCTAAACTAGTCCGGGATGACATAACAGGGATTTCATAGTTTTGAAATTGTTTTATGGGGTATGTCCTACAGTTGGACAGCAGTGGCGGGAAATGCTAAATAAATGACCAGTCCTTCTGATGTAAATCATGTTAAGGTTTTAAAAAATTATCAGGGCCGCATTAAGGTACCACAGGGCCATGAGGGGTTGGATGGGGATCATAACTGAGTGAAAATGTATAATGACAGAATTTATTTTTGGGCGAACAATCACTAAACTACACATTTGCTATGTAAATTTGCTTCTAAGGTAGCTTGTTAGCTACTGATATGTCCATTTACTATAATTTTAACAATAACCCATGTTTTTCATGATCCAATGGCAGGGAAGAAAGACAGGAAAGGGAACAATAATTAAGAGAAAAAAAAGAATGTTAAATCAGTGGAATGAAGAGAGGATGAAGGGTGCCATATAAGAAATAAAATATTTTTGTAAACTATACATCTACTAAACCCAAACCTCAAATTGCTCTAAATTAATTGAAAATGTTATCTTTATTTCAATCTAATGAGATTAAATGATTTTGTTGCTATTATATATTTAAAAATAAATATTGTTGTATTTAAAAGAATACAGTGTCCCGCTTTGACAATTAATATGTCCCAGTTTGCCAGTAATGCTTGGAATATTACGATTTGGGGTCTTTGTTTTTTTAGGGAGAATTAAAATGTTTATATTTTCAAATATATATATATATATACTGTATATATATATATATATATATATATATATATATATATATATATATATACACAGTATATATATATATAATGGATTAGCTAGATAGATGGATTAGCCATTTTGAGCATATTTTAAAATGACATCAATGATAAATTATCTTAAAGTGTCATACTTTACCTGTGTTCGCCATACAATCATTCTCATTCATTTTTAAGAGACCAAAGTTCAGCATTTACCCACCTGATAATAGATGCAACAAGGCATTGCTGGCATGACATGCCAACAAGTGATTATGTAAGTAAAGTGTTACTAGATAATATTTATTTTATATTACGTTTATGATCCAGAATAGATAATATCTACAGAGATCATTGTGGATGACCCCGTGTACTGTGTACTGGTCGGCGCTGCACTGTCTCTTACTGTGCGTTTGCATGTGCACTTTATATAGGTGTGTTATTTAGTCTGTGTAGTCTCATGTGGTTCTGTGTTTGTCCTGTGTTGTTTTATGTAGCACCATGGTCCTGGAGGAACGTTGTCTCGTTTCACTGTGTACTGTACTTACTGTATATGGTTGAACGCCAATAAAAAACACTCGACTCGACTTGACTTGACTTGAGATCTGATCTGGGAGAAGGCACCCTGGTCTTGCTATTAGAATGACCGCTCAGCTCTAAATGAGTTAGAAAACACATGTAGTGGGATGCGATGTGATCATAGAACAATATAAAACATTTAAATAACCTGGTGATGCATATAATACAAATACATCATGTAATATAAAGAAATTGGTCTAAAATGGCAAACTGCCACACCTATTAGTATTAGTATAATGTAATGAATTAGATAGATGGATTAGCCATTTTGAGCATATTTACAATGACATCAATGATAAATTGTCTGAAACTGTCCTCCTTTACCTGCATTAAAAAATTATTGTTTTTTTTTTATAATGATTTCATTCAAAAGCAACTTGCACACAATAAATCTAATGATAAAAGCTATGCAGAAGAACTATACAACAGTTGCTTCTAATTCTTTTTACATAATAGATTAACTATGGAATTTTTATCTATGATCTGCAATATATCTTTTTTAATTGAGTATATTCGGATTTGTAAGGGAGAGATAAAGTCTGTTTGTTAGGAAAGCTTAAGATAGGGCTGTTATTATCATTCTATTTTGGATCAATATATCAACTTTGTCCTATAAATATGACCTTTGTGTGAGAGAGAAACTTACGTGATGATTTCAACAATCTGTACATTTATTGGTTGAAAAAATTATTACATGTAACTAATGCATTAATTTATTGCATTTCTATGTTCCTCGTTATAATGACACCCTAGAATCAATTATTTCTTAAATTAGGCTTGAAATAGTATTCCTTAGTGACAATTATATAGAATGTATACAACAATATTGCAACATTTTTATTGAAATGAACTATAATATTTAGGTATAAATATGAGGTTTATTAGCCTTTTGAACCAGCACACTGTATGATATACTGACACAGACAGCTAGACTACATATTTTTATTTTCATTATTTTGATATTAATAGCATAGGTCTAGCTTCATAGACCAGAAATTGATAGGGTATACCCAATCAATTGAATCATTTTGTGATACTGGACCAATCCATTTTATTATTGGTGTTTTTTTGTTCTTAGGTGTTGTTAAAGATTATGGTAACACTGTACAATAAGGTTCCATTCATTCATATTAGTTAATGCATTAGGTATCACAAACAAACAATGAGCAATATATTTTTACAGCATTAATTAATATTTGTTAATAAAAATACAGTTGTTCATTGTTAGTTCATAGAGCATTAACTAATGTTAGCAAATACAACTTTTAATTTAAAAAATAGATGTTAAAATTAACATTAGATTCATAATTGCTGTAAAATATTGTTCATTGTTAGTTCATGTTAACTAGTGTTGTTAACTATGTTAAAAAATGGAACCTTATTGTAAAGTGTTACTGAGATTGTGTAACTTGTATAATTTATTGAGCTCATTTGCTCATAAATATTTTTTCCTTTAAATAATGCACACATCACTGTTTTATGGTTTACTTGTACAAAAATATAATGGTTTACGCCAATGACCAATGCGTTAACAGCTTAGAATAACAGACTTCTTCTCTAAAATACAAAACTGTACTGAAATATACATTTTCATTCTGTAACTGAGTTCGACATGTAACTTTGATGCCCTTTTTCAGATGGGTCAAATATGAGGGCAGGAATGTTAATCTCTGCTAGGCATGATCAATGGGAGATGTGAAAGGGTTTGAGGAGAATATCTGTATCTTTTTTCATGATCTGTACAAACTTCAACATAGTGGACTTTGACTCAAAATTACGGTTTTAAGAATGTGTGAGCTTTAACATCTGAGCCTTGTCCTTGGGTCAATTGATAATTTTGAATTGAACAGGCTGGACTGTGTGAAAGTTTGAACTACACCTATACAGGTTTAAGGCTCCAGTGTATTGATTTTTGTGTTTGCACATGTCAATGATCTGGCATCATTTGGGACTATGGCTTCCATTAGGATACATCTTTATTAATCCTGACCTGTGCTCTTATCTCAGATAGGATGAAACATATAAGGAAACTATTAAATGTGCTACAATGTGCTACAAATGTACAAATTATGCTTCTTTATGAATAATTAGTGCACATCATTTTAAAATGATGAATCATGTTTTTAAAATGATGTTCCATCTCAGACATTTTAGATTGTATTTTTGCAAAAACTGACACAACACATTTTCCAACATCATGAATGAAAGAGATCAGTGCACAGTGTAATCAGTGTAATATATGTACTGTTATAAGATATAAAACATTAGACATTCTTTAAAATTATAATGTTGATATGTATTATCTCTTACATGGAACAATTGGAAGGAAATATTGTGTTACTGTCATTTGTTGATTCCTGCAAGCACACATCTGTATAAGATTACTTGAAAAGTTGTGAGGAAATACTGAGGATATTGCCCACTCAGATGACTTTTGTAGAATTGTGAAATGGAAGGGAAGGTAATATTATTGTTTTATTATTACTATTGAATTGTTGTGTTAAGATCCATTTGAATCCTCTCCCAATGGACTTTGCTACAGTACATGGTGGAAAAATGTAGGAATGTCTGAATGGTGAGTTCTTGAAGGTAGATTTTGAGGGGTACTGAAAAGTTGAGACAATGACAACATCAAAATTGAATTATCACTGGAGAACAATGATTATTACAACTTTTGGTTAAGCTAAATAAAATACCTTAATTAGTCATTTATGTGGGTCCCATTTTTCACATTTTCACACATTTCTGGCGGATGACGGATGTCCCTAATCCAAGACGAGTGAGAAGGCGGCGCAGGAGACTTCCACCTCAATAAAATCAAACGTCTAGCCAATAAGGAGATAAAGGCTACAAATTCAGCTTTATATTTAGGAAGCTGCAAAGTAGGAGGTAAAACCCCAAACAAAGCGGTACATGCTGTTGGATCAAATTGAACCCCTGTACAAACAGAAATAGAATTAAATATCTGTGTCCAAAAATTATGTAGTGAAGGGCAGGACCAAAACATATGGGCATGGGTAGCTGGAGCCTGACGACATCTAATGCACATGGGATCGTCATCATTATAGATTTTGGAAAGCCTAACTCGAGTGAGATGGGTACGATGTAGAATTTTGCACTGGGTCAGACCATGTCTAGCACAAATTGATGAGGAGTGAACCCGACGCAAAATGGCATCCCACAGCTCCTCCTAGATCTCCTCCCCAAGATCCTCCTCCCAATGGGTTTTAATTTTATGCTGCGGAGTAAGCTGCAAAGAATAGATAAGATTGTATAAACATGAAATAGCACCCTTAATGGTAGGCAATGGGGTTAAAAAGGAGTCAATTAGAGAGGCCTCTGGGAGATTTGGGAAATTGGGGCTAAGATTGCGAATGAAACTACGAACTTGAAGAAATCTAAAAAAAATGCTGCCTAGGCAAATGAAATTTCTCGGAGAGTTGCTGGAAGGATGCAAATGTACCAGCAATATACAAGTCCCTAAATGCCTTGATGCCGTAGTCAGACCACAAAGAAAAAGCCCCATCAATTAAGGAAGGGTGAAAAACAGGGTTAGCTGATAAAGGTGCTAGGAAAGAGAAGGTCTGTAGACCAAAATAGCATCGAAATTGCTTCCAAATTTTAAAAGTGGATTTAACTAAGATATTATTGCAAAAAGGGGAGAGAGAAAAGCTAAGAGGAGCGTGGATGAGAGCAGTCAACGAAGCAGGTTTAACAGAAAACATCTCCATACTCAACCATGTAGGAGAAACTGGTGCCCCCTCCAGAGAAATCCAAAGCTGAATTACTCTAAGGATGGAAGCCCAGTAATAAAACCTCAAGTTAGGAAGGGCCAAGCCCCCAAGGGTCTTAGGTCTCTGCAACAGCTCCTTTCCCAAACGAGGGACCTTTCTGTTCCAGATAAACTCAGTGATTGATTTGTCTAATTTGTGAAAAAAAGACTGAGGGAGAAAGATAGGTATGCACTGGAAGAGATAAGACAATTTGGGAAGGATATTCATCTTAACCGAATTGACCCTGGCCACAAGGGAAAGAGGCAACAGTGACCACCGTTGAAAGTCCATCCTGATCTGATCTAACAAAGGGGCAAAATTATAATCAAACAAATCTTCAAATCGGTCACAGATTCTGATACCAAGGTATTTAAAGCCAAATGGAACAATTTTGAATGGGAAACCCTGAGCAGCATTTTGGACACTTTGATTTAAAGGAAACAGCTCACTCTTGTCCAAATTTAGTTTATAACCTGAAATCTGACCAAATGAACTAAGGATGTCAAGAGCAGCTGGAACTGAGATAGAGAGATTGGACACATATAGTAATAAGTCATCAGCATAGAGGGAGACCTTCTGTTCAAGACCAAATCTTGTCATTCCAGTGATGCGTGGCTCTAAACGAAGCGCAATAGCCAGAGGTTCAATAGCAACAGCAAATAAAAGAGGACTCAGAGGACAGCCCTGACGAGTGGAGCGGTGCAAAGGGAAATAATCTGAATGGGTGTCATTAGTTCTGACTGAAGCCATAGGGGATGAATAGAGCAACTTAATCCAAGAAAACCAAATTTCTCTGTCAAAAGCCTTCTCCGCGTCTAATGAGATTACGGCTTCTGGCCCCATTGATGTAGAAGGATTATAAACAACATTGAGAAGACGTCTGAGATTAAAGAACCCATGTCTGTTCTGGACAAAACCTGTCTGATCAGGAGAGATTATCAAAGGCAAAACTGATTCCAGTCGCATAGCTAATAATTTGGACAGAAGTTTTACATCTACAGATAAAAGACTAATTGGACGATCACTTGAGCAAGACAGAGGGTCCTTATTCTTTTTTAAGAGTAATGATATGGAGGCCAGATTTAGAGTCTGAGGTAATTTAGAAAGAGTAAGAGATTCATTGAACATTTCAATCAAAACTGGTGCTAATTTGTCAAAAAAGGTCTTGTAAAACTCCGTCGGAAAACCAGCCGGGCCTGGACATTTTCCAGATTGCATAGAAAATGTTGCCCGTTTAAGGTCATCTATGGTGATTGGGCCCTCTAACTGCTCAGCAATATCAGCATCTACCCTAATTAACTCCAGTGAGTCAAAAAAACTATCCAGGGCAGACAGATCAAACTTAACCTCAGAAGTATATAAAGAAGAGTAAAACCGTTTAAATTGATCATTAATTTTTTTAGGATTGGTAGTGACGCCAGAAGGAGTATTAATTTGTGAAATCTGCTGAGAGGAGGAAGCCTGTCGAAGCTGATGGGCCAAAAGTTTGGTCGCCTTATCCCCAGACTCATAATAACAATATTTTGTCTTAAATAGGAGCTCCTCAACCTCTTTAGTAGAAAGAACATCAAACTCAGCCTGAAGAGAGAGACGATCCTTATATATGTTAGGGGATGGGGAGGAAGCATAGATATTATCAAGCTGGGAGATACGTAACCTCAATTCCTTTAATTTTTTTTTCCTTTGTTTGTTCTCATAGCTGCTGTATGAAATAATTTCACCTCTATATTAGAGGTGCTTTCAAAGTCTCCCAAAGAAGGGAGGCTGAGATCCCTGGAGTACTGTTGGTAGTAAGAAAAAAGTCAATTTGATTAGAAACAAACTTAACAAAATCCTCATTAGATAGCAGGCGCGTATTGAGACGCCAAGAGGGGTACGTACGTTCACGCTCCTGTATGAATAACTCCAGTGTGGTCGGAGCATGATCCGATATTAGAATAGTATCATAAGAGCAAGAATGAACAGAATGGAGAAAGCGGTTGTCCAGGAGAAAATAATCAATACGAGAAAAGGAGTGATGTACATCAGAGAAAAAAGAATACATTTTACCAGATGGATTAAGAAAGCGACATGGATCAGAGACCGAGAACTCATCCATAAAGGATAAAATGGTCTTAGAAGACTTTGAGAGCACTCCTGGTCTAGTAGAAGAACGATCTAATACCGGATTAAGCCAACAGTTGAAGTCACCCCCCATAATAAGTAGATGTGTGGACATGTCAGGTAATTCGGCGAACAATTGATGGAAAAAGCTGTCGTCATCCCAGTTTGGACCATACACATTAGCCAGAATCACAGAATTACTATATAGCTGTCCCATTACAAACACAAACCTTCCATTGGGGTCAGCTATTACCTTAGAGCACACAAAAGGAACCGATTTGTGAATCAAAATTGCAACACCCCTAGATTTACAATTAAAACTAGAATGAAAAACTTGACTGACCCACCTCCCCTTTAATCTGATATGGCTGGAAGATTTTAAGTGAGTTTCTTGAAGGAAAACAATATGGGCTCCTAATTGTTGAAGATGGTGAAGAACTTTGCTATGTTTAATAGGCTGATTTAGACCATTACAATTCCAGCAAACAAATTTGAGTCCAGTCCCTGATTGTCGTGGCCTCCTAGACTGCTGCATGCTAGTCAAGTATTAGTGTACACTGCAGCATGGAATGTATAACATTCACAGAAATAAATTAAAACATGGGTGACCTGATTAAACAAAACACAAAACACACAACGAAAGAAAAAAGGAGAACTCCTCACAAACCCACCCACCCCACGAGCTGAAGCGTCTTCCCAAACAAGACGTGTGCAAATCCCACAAACTACCAAACACATCCTAATGTAACGGGGCGTTAAGGGGTAAGCAGGACAAAATCAATTAGCTGACTACGCCACCCTGATAAACAGGGAAATATTAATATTTAATAAAATAACCCATAAAAGGGCACACAGGTTCACTTGGTTCCCAAAAAGACCAAAGACGTGGATACCAAAAATACAAAAGCTTTATTTACTACAATTTATCAAACAATCATTTTAAAACAGGTGACCTCCTAAACAGTTATGACCAGAGCAGAAATTACACACACGCACACACACACACACACACCAAAACAAGAGACCGAGGCTTACCAGTGGCAGGCAGGCTAGCCGACGAGCACAAGGCTCCTATCATTAAGTCTTACAACCCAGTGCACGAATCTCACCACACACACAGCACATCAATGAAGTCAAACGTGAACACACGTCAAAAAGTGACAGAAGTCCCTCCACCACACGTCCAGCTAACTAGCTGCCTGCCCTGGGTCTCGGTTCCTGTAAACATAAACAAAAGTTAACCAAAAATAAATCAACTCATAAAAACTACAACCAACAGCACAAAAATGTAGACAGTTGTTTAAACAAGGAAATGACGGCATAAACCATCGGTTTGTATGTTAACTAACTACCTAAGAGCCGGTCAATACTATAGATTAACCCCACAGGTCCATAAATATAACATTTGAATGGCGGCGATTCACATACTTAATCACCCGGAGTCAACGAAGTAGTTAGATTACACAAAACACTAATCAAATAGCTTAAGACTAAACATAATACAACCAAACAAATAAAACAAAAAGCAAACATCTACAAGCACAGCAGACAAAACAAAATAACAAATATCTACAAACACAACAACCAAAGCATAACAAAGCTACAAACACAGCAAACGAAACACAAAAACAAAGCCTAGAAACAAAATAGCAGCATCAGACAATGTCACACTGCAGGCCAAATCAGCTGAGAGGTTTTCCTAATACCCCTGAATATTCTGTGGGGAATGTTGCCCCGCCGAATCGAGCGGCAAGAGATTTCCTAACACCCCAATTGTTCTTCCTATAAAATGTAAACAAAGAATTTGTTTACAACTTACCACAAAGTTACGTCTAAATAGCGATAGTTCAACATACCTTATGCTGTAGCTCCAAATCGCACACTCACGCGAATATCAGGCATCAATACACCAACAAAACTCAGTAGCAGAGATTAAGGTTGAACGGAGAATCTTGAGGGGCGATCACTGGGGAAATGACAGCCGCCAGCAGCTAGAAACAATCCATACTGAAGCTAAATCGACACAGTAAGCAAACCGGTTACCTAAGAGCATATTATGAGTTAGCGAGTTAACCGAACAAACATACCTCCAAAGCAGAAGGGATCAACACAAAGTGGGCGGTCCTCAGACAGTGACGAACCAGCAGAGCTCTACACACAAGCAGTGCCCTACAATCCCATTTTATAGTATCCCTAAAGGCCTATAATTGGACAGCCATGATTGGAGGTGTGGTACAATAATTACAAAAAAATAACCTATACAATGCTCACCGCTTGTCCTACTACACTAACACGCTCCGTTAACAGCACAAACCAATAGTACTCATGCGAGTTTGTAATTAAGCATAAAATAAATATGTAAACAAACACAGTAGCAAAATATGAAAAGTGACTCAAGTCCAAGTGACACGAACTTAAAGCAGGGCAGCTTAACAGAAACCGGGTTAAATTAACCCCCAGTTTACCAAATAAACTGCCAGCCGCTTTCAAACTGTAGCTCCAGAAGAGACACCAGACTTTAAGTTCACCTTGACAAAGTCCATTGCAGTGGCTGGGTCCTCAAAGGTGTGTGTAACTCCACCGGGAAGAGTGATCTTCAAAGTCGCGGGAAACCTCAATCCAAACTTCACTCCAGAACACGAATGTAACAGACGTTTAACGTCTGTGAACGCAGCGCGTTTCTTCGCAACTGACGAAATATAATCAGGAAAGAGAAACAGTCTCTTGCCTTGATGGAGAAGAGGAGCCTCGCTAGCCCGGCGTAAAATGTCATTCCTCACGTGAAAAAAGTGCACACGAATCACAAAGGGTCGGGGTGGTTTACCATCACTGGGCTTGGATCGAAGTGTGCGATGCGCACGATCGAGCAGGGGCAACTCCTCCCGGCCGAGGGAGTCCATCAGCAGCTGGGCAATAAATTCGGTTGGGCGCACACCTTCAGCCCCCTCCGGCACACCTACCAGCCGTATGTTGTTCCTCCTCGCTCTACCCTCCAGATCCTCACATTTGTCGGTCAGCAGTTTAACCTCAGCTTTCAGCGTGGAAACTGTTGTATCCAGTGAAGTTAATAGGTCACTGTGGTCAGTGCACGCGCGCTGCAACTCTGTGATAGCTTGATCGTGAGAGCTAAGTTTTTGTTGCATCGGTTCAATTGCGTGTCTAAGCTCCTCTCTTACCGAAGAAATGTCCGCTCGAAGCTCGCAAGACAGCGAGTATATTTTGCCGCAAATGTCCCCTTTCAACTGGTCTAACATAGCCTTCGGCGGAGATGCGGGCTCAGTCGAGGGAGAGGCCTTAGCACGGCCTGTGCGAGCCGAGTTTCCACGCGCAGCTGCCATTGTCGGTTGAAATTCCCCCAAAACACACCAAAACTGACCAAGTACTTGTCGCAAATGTACACCGGCCACATTAGTGAAAAAAAAAACTGTGTTAAAAAGTTAAAATAAACACAAACTCGCGGAGCAAACGGGAGACACGTCCTACATGCTCAGTGTCCAACAGCGCCCCCCCCCCCCCCATTACTGACATATTGTTAACAATAACATGTCATAATTGTAATAAAAATGTGTTCAATTAACCTAGGATGTGTCATTTCTTTTTTATTTTCTACTGGTAATATTGTTTAAATCAAAATAAGCCTAAGCAAATAATATATTAGGAAAATTTGATACAGTATTTGAGTCAATTTAGTTGTTTACACTGTACATTTAACACATTAATTAAGATTGCATGGACCTAGATGAGTCTTGTCTCAGACTCGACCCTCTCTGGTCTTGGTATCGACTCAGACTTGACCCTCTGTTGTGGTCTCAGTCTTGACTAGGACTTGACACAGACTTGACCTACTCTGGTCTTGGCCTGGAATTGGACTTGGATGAGCTGGTCTCGACTGCAACACTGGAATTGTCTCTGCTCTCCGCTGCTTCCAAGCTGTCTCATGTTTGATCTCGCTTGCATTAGTCAGGATTGCCCCACATCTTAAAATGCAGTGATTCAAAGATATTATTTTTAGCTAATTTTGTTGTTTTGTGGTTTAATTTCATTGTGTAGTGGCAAAATTTTGTTGTGTTTTCAGCATTTTATTTTCTTGCAAATTGTATTGTGCTATGCACCCTGTAGCCAGCTTACAACAGCTCAGTGACGTGCTCAAACCTTAGCAGGGACAGGGTGGAAGGATGAATAAGAGCACTGAATAGTAATTATACTTAACTAATTTCTTTGCTTTTTGAGTATATATATGCATTTTTCCTGTAAAGACAGATACTTATTCAAGTACTGTCACGCCGACAGTACTTGAATAAGTATCTGTCTTAGCTGTATTATATCCTGGAGAGGTAGCAATATCTGGAGAAGTTGTGACACCATGGTAGTTGAAGCATGATCTGTTGCAGCTGTACTATCTGTTAGAGAGGTAGCAGCATCTGGAGTAGTTTTGATGCAGACTGTGGTTGAAGCATGATTTGTTGCAGCTGTACACATTGCTACCTCACCATTAGATAGTACTGCTAAAACAGATACTACTTCAGCTAATATTGGTGCCACAACTACTCCAGATTTTCCTCCTCTCCAGGAGATAATACAGCTAAGACAAATACTGTTTCATCAATTGTGGGTGCCACAACTACTCCAGATATTGCTACCTTCTCAGGAGATAGTACAGCTAAAACAGATACTGCTTCAACTACTGTGGGTGCCACAACTATTCCAGATATTGCTACATCTCCTGGAGATATTACAGCTACAACAGCCCCAGCCTCAACTACTGTGGGTGTCAAAAGTACAAAATATATCACTACCTCTCCAGGAGATAGTATAGCTAAGACAGATACTGTTTCAACTACTGTGAGCGCCACAACTACTCCAGATATTACCACATCTCCAGGAAATGGTACAGGTACAAAAGATCATGCTTCAACCACAGTGGGTATCACAACCACTCCAAATGTTGCTACCACTCCATGAGATAGTATGGCTAAGACAAATACTACTTCAACTACTGTAGATGCCACAACTACTCAAGATATTGCTACCTCACCAATACATTGTACATCTACAACAGATCCTGCTTCAACTACTGTGGGTTCCACAGCTACTCCAGATATTTCTGCCTCTCCAGGAGATAGTACAGCTGCAAGAGATTAGGCTTCAACCACAGTGGGCATCACAACTTCTCCAGATGTTGCTACCTCTCCAGGAGATAGTATAGCTGCAACAGATCATGCTTCAACTACCATTGGTGTCTACTCAACTAAACTAAACAGCTTTTTTATTCATGTGTTTTAAAATGAGCATACAACTTGAATATTTGATTTGGTTATCATCAATTCTTTCCATCAGAGTAAGTTCACAAGAAGAATTACTGTCTTTTAGTTGTTTGCAGTGATTAATCTCATTTATTAATATTAAGTACATATACATTTCTTCAAAATGGCTCACTGTTGCATGTTTGTGCATAGGTCAATAAGCTACACTGAATAAATATGTTTGTTATATTCCTGCTTATATTATTAATACTAATAATATTAGTAATAATAATAATAATAATAATAAAAAACAAATGGTAGCCGCAAATGAGATGCATTAGAATAATGACAGAGCTAGACACTGCAGGTGAAAGCATGAAGTCAGTCACTGCAGTAGAACCAAGCCACTGTCGCAGAGAATGCAACGTGCACTTGCAATATGCTATGAATTTTAGTCTGACACATTTCTCTCACAACAACACACAAATTAAGCTTGTGTAGCTTGAAGCATCTGTGTTTTTATACTTGTGTATATCATGTCTTGGGCCTTGGGACTTGACAGAAATTATCATAGACCCTGGTAAAAAAAAAAAAAAATCTTATTCCACTCTTTCATCTTAATATTGGAATTTGTGGAGTGACAGGTACTTCACACAACCAGAAACAGCTCAAGGTTTGGCAAAATTAGTACTGTTGGCACACATTGTACTCTTATATTGTTGGTTCTTCAAATATTTAGAAATAATAGTATATTCTCGACTCCCACATTAATACCTCACAATGACTGGGTTTGCCAAGCCTCTGATCCCCCAATATGTGTCATTGACATGTTAACATGGACTGTCATGTGATAAATAGATAGAGTAATAATGTACTCATCTGTCTGATATCAGAAATTGCAGATGATTCAGAATGAAATGTTTTGCAGCAATATTTAAAAAATGTTCCTTTAGGACTGAGGAGGACATTTTGAATTCTAAAAGTTCCAGAAAATCCCATGATCCCTTTTTTTTTATTAAAGCTGTATATGTTTGCTGGTTGTTGTGTTTTGGAGACAAAAACAATAAAAAAATTATCTGATGGTTAAAATGAAATTGTTGTTGAAATAAAGGTTACAATACCAGAAATAGTTTTTAAAAGTATTTAAAAGTGTTTTCATGTCATTGTATTAGTAAATAATTTTTTTATTGTTTTTTGTTTCTATCAAAATTAATAGCAGAATTTCCACTTCTTCTTTTTCCAGTGGGAATTGAACAAACAGTGAATTTTGCAATGGATGTGAAAACGTCTTGGTTACGTATGTAACCTCCGTTCCCTGATGGAGGGAACGAGACATCGTGTCAAAGAAGCGACACTAGGGGTGTCTCTTGAGCGCTGAATATGCATGTGATCTATGAAAAAAGGCCAATGAGAGTTGCCGAACAGTATTTGCATAACCTGCCCCCGGACATACGGGTATAAAGGTGAGGAAATACACACGTTCATTCAGGATTTTTCTGAGGAGCCGGGAGTGTCCGGCCACTTCAACGGCTTGGCTCAGTGATGTGGCCGGGAGGACACGACGTCTCGTTCCCTCCATCAGGGAACGGAGGTTACATACGTAACCGAGCCGTTCCCCGTCTGTCGCTCACTTCGACGTCATGTAGAAGAAGCAACACTAGGGGTCCACTTTAAATCACGCCTTGTGCTGAGCCGTGTACGTGTACTGCTGACACAGGAGCGGGCAGGTATTTCACGTGCACAAGCGACCAACTGTGTTTCAGACTGCACGTACCCTTGCCCAATGCCTCCAAAAAGTTGTCAGAATCCTTTTTGTTTACCCTAGAAGGGAACAAGGCGACGCTTGCCAACCTGGGAATGGGTCAAGCCTGGCTGGGCCTCTTTTCTCTCGATGTTTCTCGGCATAGAACAAGACCAGCCGTGGCCCTTGCCGCATCGTGGGAAGGGGGTCTTACCGGTCTCCTATTCTTTCAGGGGGAAAAGACCCTGCGGAGGCCACACCTGCCCGAAAAGGGGAGGTAAAGGTGGCGAAATACATCACATGGCCTCTTCGGTCATATGTGGGAAAAATGGCGCAGTGATAGATCCAGCCTCGAGGAGGGGGGAGTTGCTACGACACTAAGAGATACGCGGGTCAGCTCATAAGGTGACCATACAGCGGAAATACACACAGGAGGAGTCCGTGTAGGAGGCCTGACCTGTGGAGCACCTATTCCAGAACAGGGTAGCCTGGGGTACCCGTAGTGGACTGGGTCGGCAAGTTCCTCCGCTGAACTGCGGACCCAAGAGGGCTAGGGAGGAATCGACCAGGGACCTGGGTGGGTGGGATCTCCTGGGAAGGAAGGTGCACTGTTTTACCTCGGCCGAGGAAAGGGTGCTGGACGCAAGCGATTCACCTGGTCAGACCGTCGGCGTGTACCGAGTTCTACCCGGCTCGGACCTGAGAAAACACAGGACGAGACTGACTCAACCCTGAGATTGTAAAATCTCGCAAAGGTGTTAGGTGTTGCCCAACACGCTGCCCTACAAATGTCTGCTAGGGAGGCACCCTTAGCCAGTGCCCACGAGGACGCCATACTCCTTGTAGAGTGTTCTCGAACCCGTAAGGGGGGTGGCACGGCCTGGGTGTGATAGGCCAGCAGGATGGCATCCACCACCAAGTGGGAAAGCCTCTGTTTGGAGACAGCGTTCCCTTTCTGCTGTCCCCCAAAGCAGACAAAGTGCTGCTCAGAGCACCTGAAGCTCTGAGTGCGGTCCAGGTAGGCACGCAAGGGACGTACCGGACACAGCAGTGAGGGGGCAGGGTCTGCCTCCTCCCGGGGCAGCGCTTGCAGGTTCACTACCTGGTCTCTGAAGGGTGTGGTAGGAACCTTGGGCACGTAGCCTGGTCGGGGTCTTAGGATCACATATGTGTCTGCCGGACTGAACTCCGGGCAAGTGTCGCTTGCAGGTCCCCGACCCTCTTGATGGAGGTGAGCGCGATCAGCAGGGCCGTCTTTAGGGAGAGGGCCCTGAGTCCAGTTGATTCCAGTGGCTCGAAGGGGGATCTCTGAAGACCGGTGAGGACCACCGAGAGATCCCAGGAGGGGAACAGGCCTGGCCGGGAGGGATTTAACCTCCGGGCACCACTTAGGAACCTGATTATTAAGTCATGCCTATCCAGAGACTTGCTGTCTACTGGGTCGTGGTGAGCTGCGATAGCGGCAACATACACCTTCAAGGTGGAAGGGGACAGCCTCCCCTCCAGCCTCTCCTGTAGGAACAGGAGTACTGACCTAACTGCGCACCTCTGTGGGTCTTTCTGCCCGGGAAGAACACCAATTCACGAAGACATGCCATTTCAGGGTGTAGAGTCGCCTGGTAGTAGGGGCTCTGGTTTGGTTGATCGTGGCTACGACTGTGGGTGGTAGACCAGCTAGATCTTCCGCGTCCTGTCAGGGTCCAGATGTGGAGGTTCCAAAGGTCTGGGTGCAGATGCCAGAGCATGCCCCGTCCCTGAGAAAGAAGGTCCTTCCTCAGGGGAATTCGCCAGGGAGGGGCTGTCGCGAGGAGTACGAGGTCTGAGAACCAGGCCTGGGTGGGCCAATAAGGAGCCACAAGAGTGACTTGTTCCTCGTCCTCCTTGACCTTGCACAGTGCCTGTGCAAGAAGGCTCACTGGGGGAAATGCGTACTTGTGCAGCCCCGCCGGCCAGCTATGTGCCAGTGCATCTGCCCTGAGGGGAGCCTCTGTTCGGGCGTACCAGAGCGGGCAGTGGGAGGTTTCTCAGGAGGCAAACAGGTCTACCTGGGCCTTGCCGAACCGTTCCCAGATCACTTGAGTCACTGCTGGCTCCAAAGGAGGAGACGTCGGGCGAGTCGTGATATGTGGCGGAAGCGTGGCCGCCTTGGCGATTTATGTATGCTACCGCAGTGGTGCTGTCTGACCTGACCAGGACATGTTTGTCTCGAACTAACAGGAGAAACTTCCGCAGGGCAAGAAAGACAGTCAACAACTCCAGCCAGTTGATGTGCCAACGCAGTTGGGCCCCTTTCCAATGGCCTGCTACTGCGTACCCATTGCACACGGCGCCCCAACCCGATCTGGAGGCGTTGGTCATGACCAAGACGCGTCGGGACACCTGCTGTAAGGGTACTCCTGTCCGTAGAAAACAGAGGTCTGTCCAGGGTTTGAGTGTTTGGCGGCAGGCAGGGGTGATCATCACACGGTGCATGCCACGGCGGATTCCATATGCCCCAGGAGCCTCTGGAAAAGTTTTAAGGGGACCGTCGTGCCTGGCCTGAAAGCAGTGAGGCACCTCAACACTGAATGCGCATGCTCGTTGGTGAGACGTGCTGACATTGAGACCGAGCTCATCGAGCTCTATCGCGTCTTTGAGTAAAAGAGTGGCGATTTCCGCGTGCAGGGACTGGGCATGTTCGCCGTGTACTGCGGGAGGTGAACGAGGATGTCGTCCTACAGGCCTTGGAAGGGAGTATAGGATGACTCTGCCAGGTGGTAGGGTTACCGGGGCATAGATGGAGCGCAACAGCCCTAGCCACCTGGGGAATCGTCGTATACCCGTGGGGCGTTCCGCCGTTGAGGGTAGTGAGAGCAGACGAGCAGGGCTTGTGACGAGTGGAGAGGGGGGCTCTCCACAAAGACGTCAGCTCGTCTTGCACTTCCGGGAAAAATGGGACTGGGGGGGGCGAGGCTGTGAGTGGCGCCCAGACCCCAGGAACCAGTCGTCCAACCGTGACTTGTGTGGGGAGAACGGAGGGTTTCAATCCAGCCCCACACCGACGGCGGCCTGGGCAAGCATGTTGGACATCTGCGCGTCAGACTCAACCTGGGCGTGCTGGCCCGAAGGTGGCAGCCCAGGGGAGGTATCAGCGTCAGACGCCGCGCTCTCCAATGCAGCGGCGAGCTCATCCACCTCGAGCTCCAGAGGCTAGGCAGAATGGTCGTGAGGCAAGCCGCTGTTGCCCCGCTGCCCTCCCCAAATCGCCTCCATCTCCAGCCGCATCGTCCTCAATCCCGTGGGAATATGGAACGACACGGGGGGCGGCTGGAGTGGCGTGCTTTCTGTTGAAAGCAAGCCGTGACCTCAACATTGCCATGGTCATGCTTTCATAGTGAAAGCATGAACCATCCACAAACGCTGCCTCGGTGTGAGTGGTGCCCAGACACATGAGACAACGCCTGTGGCCATCTGAAGCGGAGAGCACTCTACCGCATCCAGGAACTACACAGGGGCAGAATGGCATCTTTAAAAAGACGCGTCCTGAAAAGGATGTTCAGCGCCACTGTGTATTGCTCTTTCAGAGAAATAAACTCTTTTATAGAGGAAATGACTCTTTTAATAAACTCTTTTAAGACTCTGCGCTGTCGAAGCACCCAGGGGCAAACTGCACGCTGTGCAGAGAAGGAGAAAGCCGCTGAAGTGTGCTGTAGATCCAACAGCAAAACAGAGCGTCAGAGGATAGAAGTAGGAAACTGGTGTGTCGCAGCCGGCTGCATACACGACCATCGGCTACGAAGAAAATTTCAGAATGAACGTGTGGATTTCCTCGCCTTTATACCCGTATGTCTGGGGCGGGGTATGCAAATACTGTTCGCTAACTCTCATTGGCCTTTGTTCATAGATCAGAGGTATATTCGGCGCTCAAGAGAGACCCGTAGTGTCGTTTCTTCGACACGACGTCAAAGTGAGCGACAGATGGGGAAAGACGTTTTAAGAGGAAAACAAAAATACATCATCAGGCAACTATAAACAGTTTATTGAAGAGTTAGAAGATTAATTGATTGATTATTTGATTTCAATCTTAAGGGGCTCAGCCATAATCATAGTCGGTTTACCTTGCAGAAATACAGTATGTATTTGCCCAACATGTGAATTCCTTGGGATATCGGTTTGGTTCTTTAAAACATTATTAAATTCTGCATGTTTGATATTGCTGAAGATCTTTTTTAAGTAATTCTGGTAACCCATATGAAATGAGTCAATTGTTACCATATAAGTATGAAGGAATTACTAATGATCTGGACCATTATTCTAAAGTGAGGGACATGGTAATGCATTATTAATTACTGATCTTACTGTTTCCATGGTAATGCACTATTAATTACTGATCTTACTGTTTCCTTCCTTGGGAGTTAAAGGTTATCTGGACCATTATTCTAAAGTGAAAACACATTATAAAACATTAATAGTAACTGAGGTGATACTTGCCAGTTAGTAATGAATACTCAAGTGTTTGTTCTTACATTTTATTCATTTAATCAAACAGATCAAACAAACAAAGACATTCAAAATATTTTTTTCTGGCATTGAATTATGAATCATTGAATTATGAATCATTTAAATAATTGAACATAATTGCATAGTCACATGCTAACCAGCTGCATATGGAAGAGGTGCGGTGGTAGGTCCTGCCACCAGGATGAAGGGGAGGAGCTCTACAAACACGGCGACTGGAGGCAAAGAGAGCTCTGCCTAAGGGAGATGCGGGTCTACCGATAGGGAAACCGTACTCCAGAAAATACATTACGGGGGTTACCACACATAACCAGCGCCTGTGTAGCACCTACCCCAGTACAGGGTATGCTAGCACACGTACTGTGTCCGGCTACAAATTCCACAGCTGAATTTGCCAGCCATGGGGCTAGGGAGGAAGGACAACCAGGGTCCACGGACTCGTGAACTCACATGGGAAAAGAAAGCACACATCTTTGCCTCAAAGAGGGGAAAGGCACTGTACGCAAGCAGTATACCCGGCCAGCTGTCCTGTAAACTTACCTGTTCGTACCTGACAACTCACGGGAAAAAAACGTCTCAACCCGGAGATCATAAAATCTTGCTAAGGCATTGGGTGTTGCCCAGCCCTCTGCCCTGCAGATGTATTCTAGAGAGGTGCCATTGGCAAATGCTCAAGAGGATGCCACATTCCGTAGTGTGTACTCTTAATCCCAAAGGGGCGGGTACTTCGCCCTGGGTCTGGTATGCCGACGTGATGGCATCCACGGTCCAGTTGGGAAGCCTCTGTTTGGAGACAGCGTTCCCTTTCTGCTGTCCGCCAAAGCAGACAAAGAGCTGCTCATAGTATCTAGAGTTCTGCATGCGATCCAAATAGATGCGCAAAGCACTATGCAGGTGCGGACACAGCAATGACACCAATGCGGACACAGCAATGTCGCTGTCAGAGGATGCCTGCAGGTCCCCAACCCTCTTGATGGATTTCGGGAGCGCAGTCAGGAGGGCAGCCTTCACTGAGACCACCTTTAGTTCAACTGACTCTAAGGGCTAAAATGGGGCTCTCTGTAGGCCCAGGAGGACCACAGAGAGATTCTATGTGGGAAAGAGGCGTAGCCTATGAGGATTCAGCCTCCTAGCGCCGTTCAGGAACCTGATAATCAGGTCATGCTTCCCCAAATACTTACCATCTACTGCATCATGGTGTGCCGCTGTAGCAGTGTACATCCTCCCCTCCAGGCTCTCCTGCAGGAAGGAATGCACTAACCTGCCTGTGCATCTCTGGGGGTCTTCGCCTCGGAACACCAACTTGCAAGCAAACGCTACTTCAAGGAATATGGTTGCCTCATAAAGGGAGCCCTGGCCTGAGTGACTGTGTCTACCACTGCCAGTGGTAGGCCATTTAGATCTTCACGTCCCATCCAGGGGCCAGACATGGAGATTCCAGTGGTCTGCGTGCAGGTGCCAGATGGTGCCCTGTCCTTGAGAGAGCAGGTCCTGCTTTCGGGGAACTCCTCGCGACAAGGGCTGTCATGAGGAGTGTGAGATCCTAGGGCCAAATCTGAGTGGACCAGTACGGCGCCACTAGGGTGACCTATTCCTCGTCCTCCCTGACCTTGCAGAAATTCTGTGCAAGCCGGCTCATTGGGGGAATGCACATTTGCGCAGCCCCTGGGGTCAGCTCTGTGTCAATGCGTCTGTGCTGAGGGGAGCCCCCGTCAAAAAATACAAGAGCAGGCAGTGGGAGGATTCTGGGGAAGCAAACAGGTCTACCTGTGCTTCGTCAACTTGACTCCAAATCAGACAGGGACATGCCGAAGGGGAGGACCTTGTACTGATATGCCTTGCCGTCGAACGCGAACCGTAGGAAGGGTCAGTGTCGAGGCAATATTGAGAAGTGGAAGTATGCGTCCTTCAGGTCTACTGCTGCGAACCAATCTAGATGCCGGACGCAAGTTAAAATGTGTTTTTGCGTGAGCATTTTGAATGGGAGTTTGTGCAAGGCCCGGTTGAAAAGTCCAAGATCGGTCGTAAGCCTCCATCTTCCTTGGGTACGATGAATAAAGGGCTGTAGAAACCCTTCTTCATCTCGGTTGGAGGGACAGACTCTATCGTGTCTTTGAGTAAGAGAGTCGCGATTTCCGTGCGCAGGGTTTTGGCATATTCGCCGTGAACTGCGGTAAAGCGGACGCCCCCAAAGGGGGGGGGTGTGCTGGCAAATTTAATTGCATAACTGAGTCGAATGGTTGAATGACGGATTGGGAAGTGAGAGCCACGCATCCAAACTCAGAGCTAGGGGCACTAAGGGGATGGTTATTTTTGACTTACCCGGCCGGGCTTCGCAGCGGGGCAGAGCAGGTAATGTGGCATCGGGAGGCAAGGATGCTTCCCGAGGGTCTGATGCTAAGAGAAGACTTACACTTACCTTGCTCCGCACACCCGGCAGGGGGTGGGTTAGTGACTGAGGAGGAGGTCCAGTAGAGGCATCCTCTGGACTTGTCAGAACCGGCCGGGGAACAGTCGTGGGGCTGAATAAGAAAGGTCCGCATCCAGCGTGCCGGGACTGTTGAGGTGTGGTGGCAGAGTGAGAATGGCACCCAGAGACAAAGGAAATAGCTCTTTTATTGAGAATGTGAGTACCGCAGCCCAAAGGGGGTTGTTAAATTCAACAAAGGATTCTCCTCCTGGCCCTCCACCGGGGGACGGAGTGGTCTTCTTACCAGCTCCGGAGCGAACTTCTTGGTCTCTGGGTCGGGTGTCTCAGGACGGATTGGGAGTCTTCCAGGTCCTCGAAGGGGTCTGAGAGACGGGGGGCATGTGCTTCCTGCGGGGCGCTCGATGCAGGGGCTGAGAGCTGAGCTCGGGTTGAGGCGGAGCTGCATGTTTCTTAGCCACAGGAGGATGCCCTCAGTGAGCAGACAGGGCGTGGCGGCAGGTCTGTGGTGGGGCAGGATGTGTGAGATGGCCTCCGTCTGCTTTATATATATATATATATATATATATTAATTTATATATTTATATATCTAAAAGAGCCACTTACTTGTTCAGGTCTTTTTAAAGATGTAGTTCTGTTAGTGTGCCTTGTGCGAGAGGCACATCACGCCATCAGATCAGCATGAAAGCTGCGTTTACTGTCTGGGCCGCGTCCACGCATGCAGACTGTCCTCACAGACTGCCTCTTCTGTGATACCCGAGGATTCACATGAGGATGCATGGCAGGGCTGCGAGGTCAAGCATAATCCCCTCAATCTCTCCAAAGTGCATGTTTTCTGATACGCTATGTGCACTGACAGGGAGATGCTCCGTGTCCTTATAAGGGCCTGAAACAGTCATACATTGTTGAATGGTTCCTGCAGTCCGGATGTCGTCAAACGGCAGCATCCAACTAATCTGCCCCATTCTTCCCCAAAGTTAATAAGGAACTATCCAAGTCCTGGAGCGCGCTCTTCTCAGTGAACTCGAGCAGTGACGCCATCCTCTTTAATGTGGATCACGGGGAAGAAAACGGTTATACCCAATTACCCCCTGTGGAGGAGGTGGTAACGGCACACTTCTGCCCAGCAAGTAACAGGGCGTGGAAATCACGCCCCATCCATTTTCCCATGTCGGGAAAAGCTTACTCAGCAGCAGGACAAGCTGGATCAGCACTCCATGCAATGGTGGTGCTCCTAGTGTTTCAAGTTCCTCAGGCAAATGGATAAGCTCAGCTTCAATCCAGAGACATATGAAGAGCTTTGCAACACTACAGACTTAGCGCTGAATGCAACGAAAAGTCACTGTGCAGGCCATCGGCAAGTCCATGGGCAACCTGGCAGTTCTGGATCGACATATATGGTTGACCCTCACAGAAATTAGTGATAAGGAAAACTCTTTTGGATGCTCCAGTGTATCCAGCCAGCCTCTTTGGCGGCTCTGAGTATAAGTTTGCTGAGTGTTACATCACGACTCACAGGCTATGAAACTCTTTATGCCCAAATGGAGTATATTACAGCCAGTTCGCCCTTTCTCTGTTTCGAGCCAATGCCCGACTTAAAGCCCCATACCTGCTGCCATCTGCATACCTGTGTATCAGCACTTGCAGCAAAAGCGTTCCTGATGGGCACAACCCTTTGAAGCGGAAAGCAGAGCCCGAGATTCGCTCTGGGTCTGCTCCAAAAAAAAAGGCTCAATTGGAGACACAAAACACTGTTCCCCATCTCCCCAATACTGTTTGTCAGGAATGGAATATTGTTGTTCACAATATTGTTCAAAATGTTGTTGTTTGTCTTGCATTCAAATAAATGTAATAAAAAAGTGCAAAAAAGAATACAGCACTCGTTGCAAATGCAGATCCACTCCCCTATATTAGTGAGTGTCATGTCATATCATACAGTGAGCAAACCAATTTGCCCTCTGTCCCATTACATGGACGAGTGGTGAGCCATTACAGGTATTTCAAAATGGGTGCAAAAATATGATCAATCATGATTATACAATCCAATTTGCATGCCAGCCATCCCATTTCAATGCTAGTCGAAATACACAATCTCATCGTGAAAAACGCAATAGAGATTGTGCCAAATTGTCAAGCACAAAAAGGGTTTTACAGCCGTTATTTTCGGCCAATCCTGGATCTGAGACATTTAAATCGCACCCTCATAAAGCACCCATTCAAAATGATTATTCGGATCTTATCGCATGTTCACCCACATGATTGGTTTGCATTGATAGATCTGTAGGATGCATACTTTCATATCTAAATTGTATGACATCACAGGATTTTTTGAGATTCGCGTTTGAGGGAACAGCATATCAATTCAAAGCCCTGCCCTTCGGACTGTCTCTGGCTCCTCTCACATTCATGAAGTGCATCGATGCGGTTCTCGTACGCATCTTGAACTACCGTGATGATTGGCTGTTACTGGCGCAATCAGAGGCTTTGTTATGCCAGCACAGAGACTCACTGCTTCAGCATCTTAACAGCTTGGGCCTCAATGTGAACTGGTTGAAGATCATGCCAGCCTACAAATCTCCTTTTTGGGAGTCCACCTCGACTCCACAAGCAGACACGCGCACCTCACTTGTGAGCGCATTCAAGCCATTCTACTGTATCTGTCTCAGTTCAAATTGGAATGAACACTTCCACTAAAGTTGTTTCAGAAAGCATTGGGATTTATGGCAGTGGCATTCGATTAGGTCTCTTACACATAAGACTTCTGCAGTGCTGGCTGAAGCATCGTGTGCCAAAAAAAAATGCTTTGATGCAGTGAGGTTTTGCGCTGGGGCAAGTTTTCAGGTGGAAAGTGATGACCACAGAGGCTTTCAACACAGGTTGTGTGGCAGTGTGCAATGGGCGCCCGACTTCGGCACCTGAACAGGGGTGAAGAAAGCGTGACACATCATCCACCTAGAGCTATTAGCTGTATTTCTAGCTTTAAAGGCTTTCAGTCAGAGATAGTGAGCTGTCATGTCCTGATTTGCTCAGACAACATAAACCACAAAGGCGGAATTCATTCACCGTCACTGTTAAGACTGATGCGTTGCTTCGTCCTATGGAGCGAGCATCATCTCATCTCCCTGAGAGCGACATATGTTGGTTGCTTGGCTGCTGTCACGCCAAGAGGTGATGAAGACTTCATCCTCAAACTGTATTGAGGATTTGGGAAATATTTGTCAAAGCAGAAATCGATCTGTTTGCCCCAGTGGAGAATGCCCACTGTCCTCTCTGGTACTCGAAGTCCCAAGCCCTGCTGGGAGCGGACACAACGGCACAAAAATGGCCGGCGATACACAAATATGACTGCATTTTGCGCTTAAATAATGTAATGTGTATAAGCGTTAGCCTGCATGCAGGGTTGGGAGGGTTCCTTTTAAAAAGTATTCCGCTACAGATTACAGAATACATGCTGTAAAATGTAATTTGTAGCATATTCCATTAGATTACTCAAAGTCAGTAACGTAATCAAATACTTTGGATTACTTGTTCAGTACTGGCACATTTTTCCCTTGTTTTGACTATAAACAAATAAATAAAGTAACTTAAATTTCACTTAAATTTATTTTGCTTTAAGGATTTTTTATATTTTTTACAGAAAAACAATAGAAATAGAAAAGAAAAAAAGTTATGCTCCAACGTGCATTTTTGTCATAGATATATTGATTTTAGCTTTCTATACGATATTAAAGGCTACATAGATTAGCATTTCTTGTAGAAATACCCTAACCTCATAAAAAATTTTTGACAAGGCATGTAATCGTGTATTTATTGGATATGTGTAGTGGAATACAGTTACTAATATTTTGTATTTTAAATACATAATCCCGTTACATGTATCCCGTTACTCCCAAACACTGCCTGCATGTGATGGCACTTGACCACAAGTAATTTGCTGACATGAATAAAATCTGCTATAAATGTTCCTTTGTCGATACATTCAGCTGTAACTACACAAACATCTACTCAGCAGTTACTATATAAGCAGCATGGACTGGAATAATGTTTCAAATGGCCCACACCACAGAACAACTAGTTGCTCCAGGACTTGGATAGTTCCTTATTAACTTTGGGGAAGAATGGGGCAGATTAGTTGGATGCTGCCGTTTGACGACATCTGGACTGCAGGAACCATTCAACAATGTATGACTGTTTCAGGCCCTTATAAGGACACGGAGCATCTCCCTGTCAGTGCACATAGCGTATCAGAAAACATGCGCTTTGGAGAGATTGAGGGGATTATGCTTAACCTCGCAGCCCTGCCATGCATCCTCATGTGACTCCTCGGGTATCACAGAAGAGGCAGTCTGTGAGGACAGTCTGCGTGCGTGGACGCGGCCCAGACAGTAAACGCAGCTTTCATGCTGATCTGATGGCGTGATGAAGTTCATGGAATGAAATATATTCAGAAGTTATCTTTGAGGTCAACGAAATTAGGCTGCAATTTATTTTGAGCTATCTATGCGATGTCTCCAAGATGGCAAGCAGTCTCTTGCATGCTGGTTTTCAGAGCCCCTCTTCCAGATGTACGTGCATCTAAACAATACATATGCAGGACACTGGCTGTGTCTCATTTGGAAGGCTGCATCCTCCGGAGGTCGCATTTCTCATACTTCATCAAGGCTGTCTGGCTTCATAAAAGCAAGTAGGACAGTGCAAACTTCTTTCGTTCGAATGCAAACTTCTTTCATGGGAATTCTGAGGATGTATGAGGTGTATCCTTCGTGGGCACTTACAACCCACAATTCTTTGCTTCGACTGAAATGTCTAAAAACAATAATGCCAATTTGCCCATAAATATGATGTGAAGTAATGTTAATTCTCAAGTTTAAGTACCACAGTAGATGGGTGCAGAGTACTGTATATAATATGTATTATTATATTAATATATAATTCAAATAAAATATTAGACACCTGTAAAATCATTTTTTTTAATCTTTACATCATTATAACTCTCCTAAAATGTACCTCATACATTCCCTTCTAAAGGGACTTTGTTACCTTCTCACTCGAAGCGCACACGCTTGATAAAGAGTGGCGTGTTTTCAGAGCAACCATGTTACGTTCCGTTTCCGTTTGTCCTATGAAGGCCGTCTCATTTAAATGAGAGTTGTTTAAAGGAGGACACTTGGTACACTGCAGCCTTCAAAGGACTCGTCCTACCTAGCATGGAGCCTTCGAAACGAGACAAAGCTGTCACACACTACTGCCGCTCTTTCCGTTTCAAATAAAAGCCTCAGATGAAGGTGAAGTAAAAAAAATAAGAAAATATATCATTTGAATATAAAACAAATCTAATCCTCAATTCAATATTGATAATTCAGTATTAATATAGAATAATAAACTTGACTGGGTCCCACAGTAATACATAATACATAATTATCAATACTGAATATCATCTATAGGCTGAAATTTTTTTAGATTTTTGAAGACATTATGCCCAACCCTAGTTTACTGTTTTGTTCAAGTAATATGGCATCATCAATTCTTAACAGTATAATTGCTTTGCTGGATTGTCATATTAGTTTTGTACTACTATTTATTATGCTGATGTTCTCACAGAAACAATACACAAACCAAACATGCACAGTCTTTACTTCACAATATACTTTTGGAATATACTCTGGAGTAGCTGCCATGCTTTCTAAAAGAAGAATTTGGCAAATTGGTTTACAAGCAGTCCTTTTATAAAAAACAAAACAAAACAACAACAACAAATAAACAAAACTTCAGTGTAATACTTTATAGAATTAGAGTCTCTTCAACTGAACGTTACATTAGCACTTTACTGACACTACACTCAAAGCAATTTACACAGTGAACCTCCACCTGGATGATGCAACACCCAGGTAATGACAGGCTCAACCCTGCTTAGCTTCAGTGGGCAACCAGTCTTGAGCCAAAGGGTGATATGGCTGCTGAATGAAGCCATATAAAGGTCTTAGATCATTTGAAATATTCACAGATTGTGCTTTGGGGAGTTTGTTGTCTACTTATTTTTGAAAGATGCTTTTTTCAATATTTTGTCTGAATAATGATCGAAAACACTTTACACATCAGTATCACCCATTGAGGAGAATGAAAGATCCCTGCCAAAACCCATACAGCTCTGAAAAACATTAAGATACCACTCCAAATGCTCAGCTTCTCTGGATTTACTATTTATAGGTTTGAGTAAAATGAACATATCCTTTTATTCTATAAACTACTGACAACATTTCTCCAAAATTCCAAATAAAAAAATTGTAATTTAGAGCATTTATTTGCAGAAAATTACAACTTGTCAAAATAACAAAAAAGATGCAGTGTTTTCAGACCACGAATAATGCAAAGAAAGCAAGTTCATGTTTATTTATAAACAACATAATACCTATGCTTTAACTTAGGTAGAGTTCAGAGATCAATATTTGGTGAAATAACCATGATTTGCAATCACAGCTTTCATATGACTTTGCACACTTTCCACCAGTCTTTCACATTGCTGTTGAGTGATTTTATGCCATTCCTGGCTCAAACATTCAAACAGGAATTCAACAGACACTGGAATGGAATGGTTGCCATACATCTAGAGATGCTTATTTAAGAAACATTTGGAGTGGTCTCTTAAATTTTGCTAGAGATTTTGCCTGTATATTGTACTGTGAAAAAGTCCTGCTTGGCCCCAATGATTGCCACTTGTGGCTATATGGGGGTTCTGGCTCGTCTGACTTCAATTAATATATCTGTTGAAAAGGCTCAGTAAGTTAATTCTTATTGGTTGGTTGTGAATTATTGACAGTCGTAACTTAGTCCCGCCCCCAGAGTTTGACGCAACTGGTTATGTTTCGCTTGAAAGCTGTGGAGGGTTCGCGTGTATTCAAGCCATAAATGAGTGTGCGTAACTTTGAAACTAAGTTTAATTTCCACATATACCATCTTTAATCTAGTTTATATTGCCATTTGTTGTATTATGTGTTGAAACGTTCTGATGTTGAGTGTATTCGAATTTCCGTGAAGCTAATGTTAGCGGTATGACTGTGTGCATTATCTTTGCACGTGTGTTCCGATGCACGCTGTATAAGTGACATAATGATAACGACCCATATGTTCCATATGTTTACTTCAGTATTTACACTTTACAGATGTCATTAAGCCATATTTATGTGGATTGTTAAGATTACACTCGATTTAGATATAGTTATAAGACGATAGTCACGTGTATATTAGTAGTCTGTATCCTCACGTGTTTATTCTTTTTGAGTTACATGTTTATCATTTATTACTGTAAACTGATTATTTATATTTCTGTTTTTATTATAGAAACCACATTCACACACCCTATCACATACATCTGTTCATGCACTGCATTGAGTATGTTGATGGCTTGAACCTACCATTAAAACCATTGATTGGACTTTTGGACTTTTGTGCATTTTTACCGATGCCCCGTGATGATCCCAATTAAGTCAGACCCAGTCAATACAGTCCAGAAAACTATTTAACAATATCTATTCTAACTGATCGGAATTACGGTACTCCCGTTTAGGGAATCAAGGACAATCAGTCAGTACTGGAATACCCATTTGTTTATGGGAATAATATTCACCCATCATTAGTTTTTTATGCCTAACTTCTAATATTTCAACAATATATAAATGTATTGTAGCAGTAGCACATAGATAATGTTGTACTTCAGTTTTGTTATTTTGAAGATTCTCTCTATTCTCACCAAGTTATATCTCAAAGTGGATTTCCGAACAGGCAGACTTCCAAACAGGCAGGATTTCCTATTGACTCCCATTCAGAAATGTCTGACTATACTTACTACTAAGGTTTTCAAGCTACATTCAAGTTACATGCACCAAATCTGTGATAGTCATAATGGCAACACCTAGCTGTATGTAAAACATGCTAGCAGCATGCTAAAACATGTTAGTAATGCCTAGCTAAGTGCTAAAACATGCTAGCAATATCCTAAAACATGCTAGCAATGCCTAGCTAAATGCTAAAATATGCTAGCAACATGCTAGTGCCATGTTAAAGCATGCTAGTTACATCTAGCTAAAACATCACATACAGGGGTCAAGTTTTCACAACATCAGTAGAATGAGAGCACTAAATATTAAACTCTTAACAATATACATTTTAACTAATTTAATGAGGTAACAGTAGGCTATTGTTAGAGTAACTAAAAAACACAAAGGAAATTATGACTTGGTGGAAGATTAATATATTCTGTTTTTGTTTCATTAGGCCTTTATTGTAACATTGCTAAATACATTTTTGTAATTTATTCACATGTTTTGTTTGATTATGCCATTTGATGTTGATTCTGTTCATATGATGAACAAATAAGAGAGAAATGCTCAGTCTTTTGACTGACCAGTCTTTGGACAATAAAACTTCATCATGTTGTACAAACTTTTACTGCTATTGGACTGACTACTTGTATTTGATTTTACAGCCTAGTGACAATGTTTTACAATTTGAGTTGCTTTATCTTGGAAACCTTATCATCTGGAGCTTTTGTCAAACAACTTGAAGGATTGTGGGTTATACACGTCATGCTGGGTGGGGTGTCACAATAAAAAGATTATTTGGAAAAAGAAACTGATCATGATCAACTCAGTCAATATTGGGTAATGTTGCAAATGGTAGCATCACTCCACTTAACAGGATAGCTGGTGGATGTACCTAGCTTCCTCTGTGAGCAATGGGTATCACAGGCTACTATATCAACATTTTACTCACTTGTGTTTTTCTGCTCACCACAAAAGGTAATATTAAAATGTATAATTGTATAATGTTTTTCTTTTCATGATATGACTTGAAAACAGTTGTGAAAAGTGCAGGGAAAAAGCAAACACACAATTCATAATATGGTGTTAGGAATGTGATGGTAATTTTACAAAAGAGAGAACCCAAATAGTAGGCTCATAAGAAAATGTTTTAACTGAAATCTACTCTTACTGTTTGCTAATCTTTTGTGTGACTTTGAAAATGTACTAAAAAAGGAAAATTTGTTATTTTTAGCAAACTCACATGGGTAAATAATATGGTGTTCTTGTCCTTCTGCAGTTGAGATTTGATCTACTTTTTTCTAAACTTATTTTCTAATCAACTCATAATTTTATAAATATATTAACTGTAAGTTATGTGATGGTTAAATGAGCTTCATTTAACTTTCTCATAAGAAACACAAACTTTCTTATGCTATATTTTATAGAAGATATTAGACTATTTCTGAAAGTGTTAAAGTCAAAGTGGAAGTAATATTAGTTCATTTTCTGCCTGCTGCAAAAAAAGTTTGCATGAAAAAAATGTACAATTGTTTATATAATAAGAATGCAAACACTCTAGAAATACTTTACAAGCCAACATAACTTTACAGTCTGATTGAGTTTACAATTTGTACCTGTATTATTATGGACCTTTTCTAGACCTATGGAGAAGTATTTTAACCCACACACATTTGTACCCTGAAAGGAAGTAAGATTGGGACTATGAAAGTTCATTCATGTAGACTATTGTTTAAGAGACAATCCATGGAATAGGGCCAAATTTGTTTTTTCAGAGTTTAGGTTTGTATCTTCATGTTGCTTTGAGAGTGTAATCTTTGTACTTATAATTACTATTCAATTACAATGGAAACACAAATGACTATTTTAAAATGTTATTTACTTTAAACAGTGGCCAGGCTCGTAGAGTTGATTATAGTATATCTACTATATACTATATATATATATACACTACCGTTCAAAAGTTTGGGGTCACTTGCCTGAAATGTTTCTCATTATCTTAAAAACCTTTTGATCTGAAGGCGTACGCTTAAATGTTTGAAATTCTTTTTGTAGACAAAAACATAATTGTGCCAACATATTAATTTAATTACAAAAAATAAAATGTTATTTAAAAAAAAAAATGTTTTTGGAAAAATGGATGACTTGGACCGAATAATTAAAAGCAGCCACTATGTGCCCAACATATAGATGGGAACTCCTTCAATACTGTTTAAAAAGCATCCCAGGGTGATACCTCAAGAAGCTGGTTGAGTAAATGCCAAGAGTACATTTCTGTAAAATCTAGGCAAAGTGTGGCCACTTTGAAGACGCTAAAATATAATATAGTGTTTAGTTATTTTATTTAATTTTTTTCACAGCATAATTCCCAAATTTCCATTTCCATTATTCTATAGTTTTGATGACATTACTATTATTGTAAAATGTGAAAAAAAAAAAAAAAAAGAATGAGTAAGTGACCCTAAACTTTTGAACGGTAGTGTATATATATATATATATGAAAATACTACTTAATATAGTTGAAAAGTGCAAAAATCACAACATTAATTCTAGAAATAAAAAAAATTATATTCTGATAATACTTTCCCAGCTAATAAAGCAGCTATTTTTAAATATCAATTATGATCATAAAATAAATATTATGGAAGATAATTAAGTGTTTAAGAATTAAATGTTTAAGAATAAAAAGGAAGATCCAAAAAAGAGGTATTCACTCTCTCTCTCTCTCTCTCTCTCTCTCTCTCTCTCTCTCTCTCTCTCTCTCTATATATATATATATATATATATATATATATACACACACACTTTGAGATATAACTTTGTGAGAATAGAGAGAATCTTCAAAATAATAAAACTGAAGTACAACATTATCTATTTGCTACTGCTACAATACATTTCTATATTGTTGAAATATTAGAAGTTAGGCATAAAACACTAATGATGGGTGAATATTATTCCCATAAACAAATGGTATTCCAGTACTGACTGATTGTCCTTGATTCCTTAAAATGTAATTGTAAGTGAGAATATTCTGGTTTGAAAATATAGTGTATAAATGTAACTATATATATTTAAACAGAAGCTCTAACAACAACTGCAACCTTTGGATCTTCTTCCACTGAAGCTTTGACATTCACATCTGATGGGAAAACTGATATATCCATATCAGCAACAAAGACAAAGACATTGCTCACTTCAAACGCACCAAGCCCATACACATTGACTAGTACAACTGATAGATCTTTGACCTTATCTGCACAGGAAACAAGTGCAATATCAGAGACAAGTGTTAAGGAAATGGTTCCTTCAAATGAAATGTCAGAATCCCTAAAAACAAGTGCAAACATTGGATCTTCTTCTACCGAATATTTAACATTCACAAATGGAGGGACTACTGATATATCCACCTCAGCAGAAGAGACAACCAAAGTGCTCACATCAAACACGAGTCCTGACACAACAGCTAGCATGGCTGACACAACGGAAATAACAACAGCACAGCAGACAAGCTTGGAAACAACAATGAAAACTAACACTGCCTCTGTTTCTGAATCTACTGAGGGGTTGACCTCAGGCACAACAGCTTGGACCTCTGTAGAATCAACCTTTACAAGTGGTGGGCCAACTGAAACATCCACCACTTTAAAGTCAACAACACCTGTGGCGAGTTCTACAGAAGCAACTCAAACCACTTACAGTAACCACATCTCTAAATCAACAGAGGGGTTGACCAAAGAAACAACAGTGTGGACCACTGAAGGATCAACTCTTACTGATCAGACAACAGATAAATCCACTTCGCTAGGAGAGACAACTGAGAAACTTGAGACAAGCTTGACAACAACAACGCAAACCACTTACATTGCCTCTGTTTCTGGATCTACTGAGGGGTTGACCTCAGGCACAACAGCTTGGACCTCCGTAGATTCAACCTTTACAAGTGGTGGGCCAACTGAAACATCCACCACTTTAAAGTCAACAACACCTGTGGCGAGTTCTATAGAAGCAACTCAAACCACTTACAGTAACCACGTCTCTAAATCAACAGAGGGGTTGACCAAAGAAACAACAGTGTGGACCACTGAAGGATCAACTCTTACTGATCAGACAACAGATAAATCCACTTCGCTAGGAGAGACAACTGAGAAACTTGAGACAAGCTTGACAACAACAACGCAAACCACTTACACTTCCTCTGTTTCTGGAACTACTGAGGGGTTGACCTCAGGCACAACAGCTTGGACCTCCATAGATTCAACCTTTACAAGTGGTGGGCCAACTGAAACATCCACCACTTTAAAGTCAACAACACCTGTGGCGAGTTCTACAGAAGCAACTCAAACCACTTACAGTAACCACATCTCTCAATCAACAGAGGGGTTGACCAAAGAAACAACAGCATGGACAACTGAAGGATCAACTCTTGCAACTGATCAGACAAAAGATAAATCCACTTCGCTAGGAGAGACAATGACAGCCACCATTTCAAGAACAAGCCCAGACACAACGATAAGCACAACGGATAGACCTGTGAGCACATCTGCTCAGGAAACAAGTGCAACATCAGAGACAAGTTCATCAGAGAGGACAACTATTACGGAAAAGGATCCATCAACTGCAATATCAGAATCCCTAACAACAAGTGCAACCATTGGATCTTCTTCCACAAAATATTTGACATTCACAACAGGTGATACTACTGATAAGACCTTCTCAGCAACAGAGACTACGACAGTGCTCACATCAAACACAAGTCCTGACACAACATCTAGCATGGCTGACACAACAGAAATAACCACGGCAAAGAGCACAACTGAGACACTTGAGACAAGCTTGACAACAACAACACAAAACACTTACACTGCCTCTGTTTCTGGATCTACTGAGGGGTTGACCAAAGGCACAACAGCTTGGACCTCCGTAGAATCAACCTTTACAAGTGTTGGGCCAGTTGAAACATCCACTCCAGAGAAGTCAACAACAACAACAACAGAGATGAGTTCAACAGCATCCTCTCAAACAACTTACAGTACCCCCATCTCTAAATCTACAAAGGGGATGACCATAGAAACAACAGCTTGGACCACTGATGGACCAACTCTTACAACCGATCAGCCAACTGATAAATCCACTTCGATGGGCGAGACAATGACAGCCACCATTTCGAGCACAATAACAGAAATAACGACTAGTACAACTGATAGACCTTTGAGCACATCTGCTCAGGAAACAAGTGAAACATCAGAGACAAGTTCATCAGAGAGGACAACTATTACGGAAATGGTTCCTTCAACCTCAATGTCAGAATCCCTAACAACAAGTGCAACCATTGGATCTTCTTCCACAAAATATTTGACATTCACAACAGGTGGTACTACTGATAAGACCTTCTCAGCAACAGAGACTACGACAGTGCTCACATCAAACACAAGTCCTGACACAACATCTAGCATGGCTGACACAACAGAAATAACCACGGCAGAGAGGACAACTGAGAAACTTGAGACAAGCTTGCCAGCAACAACACAAAACACTTACACTGCCTCTGTTTCGGGATCTACTGAGGGTTTGACCTCAGGCACAACAGCTTCGACCTCCAAAGAATCAACCTTTACAAGTATTGGGCATGTTGAAACATCCACTATAGAGAAGTCAACAACAACAACAACAACAACAGAGATGAGTTCAATAGCATCCACTCAAACAACTTACAGTACCCCCATCTCTAAATCTACAAAGGGGTCGACCATAGAAACAACAGCTTGGACCACTGAAGGATCAACTCTTGCAACCAATCAGCCAACTGATAAATCCACTTCGGTGGGAGAGACAATGTCAGCCACCATTTCGAGCACAATCCCAGACAAAACGACTAGTACAACTGATAGACCTTTGAGCACATCTGCTCAGGAAACAAGTGCAACAACAGCGACAAGTTCATCAGAGAGGACAACTGTTACGGAAATGTTTCCTTCAACTCCAACAAGTGCAAACATTGGATCTTATTCCACAAAATATTTGACGTTCACAACTGGTGGTACTACTGATAAGACATCCTCAGCAACAGAGACTACGACAGTGCTCACTTCAAACACAAGTCCTGACACAACATCTAGCATGGCTGACATAACCGAAATAACCACGGCAGAGAGGACAACTGAGAAACTTGAGACAAGCTTGACAACAACAACACAAAACACTTACACTCCCTCTGTTTCTGGATCTACTGAGGGGTTGACCTCAGGCACAACAGCTTCGACCTCCAAAGAATCAACCTTTACAAGTATTGGGCCAGTTGAAACATCCACTATAGAGAAGTCAACAACAACAACAACAACAGAGATGAGTTCAATAGCATCAACTCAAGCAACATACAGTACCCCCATCTCTAAATCTACAAAGGGGTTGACCATAGAAACAACAGCTTGGACCACTGAAGGATCAACTCTTACAACCAATCAGCCAACTGATAAATCCACTTCGGTGGGAGAGACAATGTCAGCCACCGTTTTGAGCACAATCCCAGACAAAACGACTAGTACAACTGATAGACCTTTGAGCACATCTGCTCAGGATACAAGTGCAACATCAGAGACAAGTTTATCAGAGAGGACAACTATTACGGAAATGGTTCCTTCAACTGCAATGTCAGAATCCCTAACATCAAGTTCAACCATTGGACATTCTTCCACAGAAGATTTGACATTCAAAACTGGTGGTACTACTGATAAGACCTCCTCACCAACAGACATTACGACAGTGCTCACTTCAAACACAAGTCCTGACACAACATTTAGCATGGCTGACACAACAGAAATAACCACGGCAGAGAGGACAACTGAGAAACTTGAGACAAGCTTGACAACAACACAAAACACTTACACTGCCTCTGTTTCTGGATCTACTGAGGGGTTGACCAAAGGCACAACATCTTGGACCTCCGTAGAATCAACCTTTACAAGTGTTGGGCCAGTTGAAACATCCACTCCAGAGAAGTCAACAACAACAACAACAGAGATGAGTTCAACAGCATCCTCTCAAACAACTTACAGTACCCCCATCTCTAAATCTACAAAGGGGATGACCATAGAAACAACAGCTTGGACCACTGATGGACCAACTCTTACAACCGATCAGCCAACTGATAAATCCACTTCGATGGGCGAGACAATGACAGCCACCATTTCGAGCACAATAACAGAAATAACGACTAGTACAACTGATAGACCTTTGAGCACATCTGCTCAGGAAACAAGTGAAACATCAGAGACAAGTTCATCAGAGAGGACAACTATTACGGAAATGGTTCCTTCAACCTCAATGTCAGAATCCCTAACAACAAGTGCAACCATTGGATCTGCTTCCACAAAATATTTGACATTCACAACTGGTGGTACTACTGATAAGACATCCTCAGCAAAAGAGACTATGTCAGTGCTCACATCAAACACAAGTCCTGACACAACATCTAGCATGGCTGACACAACAGAAATAACCACGGCAGAGAGGACAACTGAGAAACTTGAGACAAGCTTGCCAACAACAACACAAAACACTTACACTCCCTCTGTTTCTGGATCTACTGAGGGGTTGACCTCAGGCACAACAGCATCGACCTCCAAAGAATCAACCTTTACAAGTATTGGGCCAGTTGAAACATCCACTATAGAGAAGTCAACAACAACAACAGAGATGAGTTCAATAGCATCAACTCAAGCAACATACAGTACCCCCATCTCTAAATCTACAAAGGGGTTGACCATAGAAACAACAGCTTGGACCACTGAAGGATCAACTCTTACAACCAATCAGCCAACTGATAAATCCACTTCGGTGGGAGAGACAATGTCAGCCACCGTTTTGAGCACAATCCCAGACAAAACGACTAGTACAACTGATAGACCTTTGAGCACATCTGCTCAGGATACAAGTGCAACATCAGAGACAAGTTTATCAGAGAGGACAACTATTACGGAAATGGTTCCTTCAACTGTAATGTCAGAATCCCTAAAAACAAGTTCAACCATTGGACATTCTTCCACAGAAGATTTGACATTCACAACTGGTGGTACTACTGATAAGACCTCCTCACCAACAGACATTACAACAGTGCTCACTTCAAACACAAGTCCTGACACAACATTTAGCATGGCTGACACAACAGAAATAACCACGGCAGAGAGGACAACTGAGAAACTTGAGACAAGCTTGACAACAACAACACAAAACACTTACACTGCCACTGTTTCTGGATCTACTGAGGGGTTGACCAAAGGCACAACATCATGGACCTCCGTAGAATCAACCTTTACAAGTGTTGGGCCAGTTGAAACATCCACTCCAGAGAAGTCAACAACAACAACAACAGAGATGAGTTCAACAGCATCCTCTCAAACAACTTACAGTACCCCCATCTCTAAATCTACAAAGGGGATGACCATAGAAACAACAGCTTGGACCACTGATGGACCAACTCTTACAACCGATCAGCCAACTGATAAATCCACTTCGATGGGCGAGACAATGACAGCCACCATTTCGAGCACAATAACAGAAATAACGACTAGTACAACTGATAGACCTTTGAGCACATCTGCTCAGGAAACAAGTGAAACATCAGAGACAAGTTCATCAGAGAGGACAACTATTACGGAATTGGTTCCTTCAACCTCAATGTCAGAATCCCTAACAACAAGTGCAACCATTGGATCTTCTTCCACAAAATATTTGACATTCACAACAGGTGGTACTACTGATAAGACCTTCTCAGCAACAGAGACTACGACAGTGCTCACATCAAACACAAGTCCTGACACAACATCTAGCATGGCTGACACAACAGAAATAACCACAGCAGAGAGGACAACTGAGAAACTTGAGACAAGCTTGCCAACAACAACACAAAACACTTACACTGCCTCTGTTTCGGGATCTACTGAGGGGTTGACCAAAGGCACAACAGCTTGGACCTCCGTAGAATCAACCTTTACAAGTGTTGGGCCAGTTGAAACATCCACTATAGAGAAGTCAACAACAACAACAACAACAGAGATGAGTTCAATAGCATCCACTCAAACAACTTACAGTACCCCCATCTCTAAATCTACAAAGGGGTCGACCATAGAAACAACAGCTTGGACCACTGAAGGATCAACTCTTGCAACCAATCAGCCAACTGATAAATCCACTTCGGTGGGAGAGACAATGTCAGCCACCATTTCGAGCACAATCCCAGACAAAACGACTAGTACAACTGATAGACCTTTGAGCACATCTGCTCAGGAAACAAGTGCAACAACAGCGACAAGTTCATCAGAGAGGACAACTGTTACGGATATGTTTCCTTCAACTCCAACAAGTGCAAACATTGGATCTTATTCCACAAAATATTTGACGTTCACAACTGGTGGTACTACTGATAAGACATCCTCAGCAACAGAGACTACGACAGTGCTCACTTCAAACACAAGTCCTGACACAACATCTAGCATGGCTGACATAACCGAAATAACCACAGCAGAGAGGACAACTGAGAAACTTGAGACAAGCTTGACAACAACAACACAAAACACTTACACTCCCTCTGTTTCTGGATCTACTGAGGGGTTGACCTCTGGCACAACAGCTTGGACTTCCATAGAATCAACATTTACAAGTGGTGGGCCAACTGAAACATCCACCACTTTAAAATCAACAACACATGTGGCGAGTTCTACAGCAGCAACTCAAACCACATACAGTACCCACATCTCTAAATCAACAGAGGGGTTGACCAAAGAAACAACAGCTTGGAACACTGACGGATCAACACTTACAACTGGTCAGGCAACAGATAAATCCACTTCGGTAGGAGAGACAATAACAGCCACTATTTCGAGTACAAGCGTAGACACAACGACTAGTACAACTGATAGACCTTTGAGCACATCTGCTCAGGAAACAAGTGCAACATCAGAGACAAGTTCATCGGAGAGGACAACTATTACGGAAATTGTTCCTTCAACTGCAATGTCAGATTCCCTAACAACAAGTGCAACCATTGGATCTTCTCCCACAAAAGATTTGACATTCACAACTGGTGGTACTACTGATAAGACCTCCTCAGCAGCAGAGACTATGACAGTGCTCACTTCAAACAAAAGTCCTGACACAACATCTAGCATGGCTGACACAACCGAAATAACCACGGCAGAGAGGACAACTGAGAAACTTGATGCAAGCTTGACAACAACACAAAACACTTACACTGCCTCTGTTTCGTTATCTACTGAGGGGTTGACCTCAGGCACAACAGCTTGGAACTCCGCAGAATCAACCTTTACAAGTGTTGGGCTAGTTGAAACATCCACTCCAGAGAAGTCAACAACAACAACTACAGAGATGAGTTCAATAGCATCCTCTCAAGCAACTTACAGTACCCCCATCTCTAAATCTACAAAGGGGTTGACCATAGAAACAACAGCTTGGACCACTGATGGTTCAACTCTTACAACTGATTCTCCAACAGATAAATCCACTTCGGTAGGAGAGACAATGACAGCCACCATTTCGAGTACAAGCCCAAATACAACAACTAGTACAACTGATAGACCTTTGAGCACATTTGCTCAGGAAACAAGTGCAACATCAGAGACAAGTTCATCAGAGAGGACAACTATTACGGAAATGGTTCCTTCAACTGCAATGTCAGAATCCCTAACAACAAGTGCAACCATTGGATCTTCTTCCACAAAAGATTTGACATTCACAACTGTTGGTACTACTGATAAGAGCTCCTCAGCAACAGAGACTATGACAGTGCTCACTTCAAACAAAAGTCCTGACACAACAGCTAGCATGGCTGACACAACTGAAATAACTACAGCAGAGAGGACAACTGAGAAACTTGACGCAAGCTTGACAACAACAACGCAAACCACTTACACTGCCTCTGTTTCTGGATCTACTGAGGGGTTGACCTCAGGCACAACAGCTTGGACTTCCATAGAATCAACATTTACAAGTGGTGGGCAAACTGAAACATCCACCACTTTAACGTCAACAACACCTGTGGCGAGTTCTACAGCAGCAACTCAAACCACTTACAGTACCCACATCTCTAAATCAACAGAGGGGTTGACCAAAGAAACAACAGCTTGGACCACTGAAGGATCAAATCTTACAACTGATCAGGCAACAGATAAATCCACTTCGGTAGGAGAGACAATGACAGCCACTATTTCGAGTACAAGCGTAGACACAACGACTAGTACAACTGATAGACCTTTGAGCACATCTGCTCAGGAAACAAGTGCAACATCAGAGAAAAGTTCATCAGAGAGGACAACTATTACGGAAATGGTTCCTTCAACTGCAATGTCAGAATCTCTAACAACAAGTGCAACCATTGGATCTTCTCCCACAAAAGATTTGACATTCACAACTGTTGGTACTACTGATAAGAGCTCCTCAGCAACAGAGACTATGACAGTGCTCACTTCAAACAAAAGTCCTGACACAACAGCTAGCATGGCTGACACAACTGAAATAACTACAGCAGAGAGGACAACTGAGAAACTTGACGCAAGCTTGACAACAACAACGCAAACCACTTACACTGCCTCTGTTTCTGGATCTACTGAGGGGTTGACCTCAGGCACAACAGCTTGGACTTCCATAGAATCAACATTTACAAGTGGTGGGCAAACTGAAACATCCACCACTTTAACGTCAACAACACCTGTGGCGAGTTCTACAGCAGCAACTCAAACCACTTACAGTACCCACATCTCTAAATCAACAGAGGGGTTGACCAAAGAAACAACAGCTTGGACCACTGAAGGATCAAATCTTACAACTGATCAGGCAACAGATAAATCCACTTCAGTAGGAGAGACAATGACAGCCACTATTTTGAGTACAAGCGTAGACACAACGACTAGTACAACTGATAGACCTTTGAGCACATCTGCTCAGGAAACAAGTGCAACATCAGAGACAAGTTCATCAGAGAGGACAACTATTACGGAAATGGTTCCTTCAACTGCAATGTCAGAATCTCTAACAACAAGTGCAACCATTGGATCTTCTCCCACAAAAGATTTGACATTCACAACTGTTGGTACTACTGATAAGACCTCCTCAGCAGCAGAGACTATGACAGTGCTCACTTCAAACAAAAGTCCTGACACAACATATAGCATGGCTGACACAACCGAAATAACCATGGCAGAGAGGACAACTGAGAAACTTGATGCAAGCTTGACAACAACACAAAACACTTACACTGCCTCTGTTTCGTTATCTACTGAGGGGTTGACCTCAGGCACAACAGCTTGGAACTCCGCAGAATCAACCTTTACAAGTGTTGGGCTAGTTGAAACATCCACTCCAGAGAAGTCAACAACAACAACTACAGAGATGAGTTCAATAGCATCCTCTCAAGCAACTTACAGTACCCCCATCTCTAAATCTACAAAGGGGTTGACCATAGAAACAACAGCTTGGACCACTGATGGTTCAACTCTTACAACTGATTCTCCAACAGATAAATCCACTTCGGTAGGAGAGACAATGACAGCCACCATTTCGAGTACAAGCCCAAATACAACAACTAGTACAACTGATAGACCTTTGAGCACATCTGCTCAGGAAACAAGTGCAACATCAGAGACAAGTTCATCAGAGAGGACAACTATTACGGAAATGGTTCCTTCAACTGCAATGTCAGAATCCCTAACAACAAGTGCAACCATTGGATCTTCTCCCACAAAAGATTTGACATTCACAACTGGTGGTACTACTGATAAGAGCTCCTCAGTAACAGAGACTATGACAGTGCTCACTTCAAACAAAAGTCCTGACACAACAGCTAGCATGGCTGACACAACTGAAATAACTACAGCAGAGAGGACAACTGAGAAACTTGAGACAAGCTTGACAACAACAATGCAAAACACTTACACTTCCTCTGTTTCTGGATCTACTGAGGGGTTGACCTCAGGCACAACAGCTTGGACTTCCATAGAATCAACATTTACAAGTGGTGGGCAAACTGAAACATCCACCACTTTAACGTCAACAACACCTGTGGCGAGTTCTACAGCAGCAACTCAAACCACTTACAGTACCCGCATCTCTAAATCAACAGAGGGGTTGACCAAAGAAACAACAGCTTGGACCACTGAAGGATCAACTCTTACAACTGATCAGGCAACAGATAAATCCACTTCAGTAGGAGAGACAATGACAGCCACTATTTCGAGTACAAGCGTAGACACAACGACTAGTACAACTGATAGACCTTTGAGCACATCTGCTCAGGAAACAAGTGCAACATCAGAGACAAGTTCATCAGAGAGGACAACTATTACGGAAATGGTTCCTTCAACTGCAATGTCAGAATCTCTAACAACAAGTGCAACCATTGGATCTTCTCCCACAAAAGATTTGACATTCACAACTGTTGGTACTACTGATAAGACCTCCTCAGCAGCAGAGACTATGACAGTGCTCACTTCAAACAAAAGTCCTGACACAACATATAGCATTGCTGACACAACCGAAATAACCATGGCAGAGAGGACAACTGAGAAACTTGATGCAAGCTTGACAACAACACAAAACACTTACACTGCCTCTGTTTCGTTATCTACTGAGGGGTTGACCTCAGGCACAACAGCTTGGAACTCCGCAGAATCAACCTTTACAAGTGTTGGGCTAGTTGAATCATCCACTCCAGAGAAGTCAACAACAACAACTACAGAGATGAGTTCAATAGCATCCTCTCAAGCAACTTACAGTACCCCCATCTCTAAATCTACAAAGGGGTTGACCATAGAAACAACAGCTTGGACCACTGATGGTTCAACTCTGCCAACTGATTCTCCAACAGATAAATCCACTTCGGTAGGAGAGACAATGACAGCCACTATTTCGAGTACAAGCGTAGACACAACGACTAGTACAACTGATAGACCTTTGAGCACATCTGCTCAGGAAACAAGTGCAACATCAGAGAAAAGTTCATCAGAGAGGACAACTATTACGGAAATGGTTCCTTCAACTGCAATGTCAGAATCTCTAACAACAAGTGCAACCATTGGATCTTCTCCCACAAAAGATTTGACATTCACAACTGTTGGTACTACTGATAAGACCTCCTCAGCAGCAGAGACTATGACAGTGCTCACTTCAAACAAAAGTCCTGACACAACATATAGCATGGCTGACACAACCGAAATAACCATGGCAGAGAGGACAACTGAGAAACTTGATGCAAGCTTGACAACAACACAAAACACTTACACTGCCTCTGTTTCGTTATCTACTGAGGGGTTGACCTCAGGCACAACAGCTTGGAACTCTGCAGAATCAGCCTTTACAAGTGTGGGGCTAGTTGAAACATCCACTCCAGAGAAGTCAACAACAACAACTACAGAGATGAGTTCAATAGCATCCTCTCAAGCAACTTACAGTACCCCCATCTCTAAATCTACAAAGGGGTTGACCATAGAAACAACAGCTTGGACCACTGATGGTTCAACTCTTACAACTGATTCTCCAACAGATAAATCCACTTCGGTAGGAGAGACAATGACAGCCACCATTTCGAGTACAAGCTCAAATACAACAACTAGTACAACTGATAGACCTTTGAGCACATTTGCTCAGGAAACAAGTGCAACATCAGAGACAAGTTCATCAGAGAGGACAACTATTACGGAAATGGTTCCTTCAACTGCAATGTCAGAATCCCTAACAACAAGTGCAACCATTGGATCTTCTTCCACAAAAGATTTGACATTCACAACTGTTGGTACTACTGATAAGAGCTCCTCAGCAACAGAGACTATGACAGTGCTCACTTCAAACAAAAGTCCTGACACAACAGCTAGCATGGCTGACACAACTGAAATAACTACAGCAGAGAGGACAACTGAGAAACTTGACGCAAGCTTGACAACAACAACGCAAACCACTTACACTGCCTCTGTTTCTGGATCTACTGAGGGGTTGACCTCAGGCACAACAGCTTGGACTTCCATAGAATCAACATTTACAAGTGGTGGGCAAACTGAAACATCCACCACTTTAACGTCAACAACACCTGTGGCGAGTTCTACAGCAGCAACTCAAACCACTTACAGTACCCACATCTCTAAATCAACAGAGGGGTTGACCAAAGAAACAACAGCTTGGACCACTGAAGGATCAAATCTTACAACTGATCAGGCAACAGATAAATCCACTTCGGTAGGAGAGACAATGACAGCCACTATTTCGAGTACAAGCGTAGACACAACGACTAGTACAACTGATAGACCTTTGAGCACATCTGCTCAGGAAACAAGTGCAACATCAGAGACAAGTTCATCAGAGAGGACAACTATTACGGAAATGGTTCCTTCAACTGCAATGTCAGAATCTCTAACAACAAGTGCAACCATTGGATCTTCTCCCACAAAAGATTTGACATTCACAACTGTTGGTACTACTGATAAGACCTCCTCAGCAGCAGAGACTACGACAGTGCTCACATCAAACACAAGTCCTGACACAACATCTAGCATGGCTGACACAACAGAAATAACCACAGCAGAGAGGACAACTGAGAAACTTGAGACAAGCTTGCCAACAACAACACAAAACACTTACACTGCCTCTGTTTCGGGATCTACTGAGGGGTTGACCAAAGGCACAACAGCTTGGACCTCCGTAGAATCAACCTTTACAAGTGTTGGGCCAGTTGAAACATCCACTATAGAGAAGTCAACAACAACAACAACAACAGAGATGAGTTCAATAGCATCCACTCAAACAACTTACAGTACCCCCATCTCTAAATCTACAAAGGGGTCGACCATAGAAACAACAGCTTGGACCACTGAAGGATCAACTCTTGCAACCAATCAGCCAACTGATAAATCCACTTCGGTGGGAGAGACAATGTCAGCCACCATTTCGAGCACAATCCCAGACAAAACGACTAGTACAACTGATAGACCTTTGAGCACATCTGCTCAGGAAACAAGTGCAACAACAGCGACAAGTTCATCAGAGAGGACAACTGTTACGGATATGTTTCCTTCAACTCCAACAAGTGCAAACATTGGATCTTATTCCACAAAATATTTGACGTTCACAACTGGTGGTACTACTGATAAGACATCCTCAGCAACAGAGACTACGACAGTGCTCACTTCAAACACAAGTCCTGACACAACATCTAGCATGGCTGACATAACCGAAATAACCACAGCAGAGAGGACAACTGAGAAACTTGAGACAAGCTTGACAACAACAACACAAAACACTTACACTCCCTCTGTTTCTGGATCTACTGAGGGGTTGACCTCTGGCACAACAGCTTGGACTTCCATAGAATCAACATTTACAAGTGGTGGGCCAACTGAAACATCCACCACTTTAAAATCAACAACACATGTGGCGAGTTCTACAGCAGCAACTCAAACCACATACAGTACCCACATCTCTAAATCAACAGAGGGGTTGACCAAAGAAACAACAGCTTGGAACACTGACGGATCAACACTTACAACTGGTCAGGCAACAGATAAATCCACTTCGGTAGGAGAGACAATAACAGCCACTATTTCGAGTACAAGCGTAGACACAACGACTAGTACAACTGATAGACCTTTGAGCACATCTGCTCAGGAAACAAGTGCAACATCAGAGACAAGTTCATCGGAGAGGACAACTATTACGGAAATTGTTCCTTCAACTGCAATGTCAGATTCCCTAACAACAAGTGCAACCATTGGATCTTCTCCCACAAAAGATTTGACATTCACAACTGGTGGTACTACTGATAAGACCTCCTCAGCAGCAGAGACTATGACAGTGCTCACTTCAAACAAAAGTCCTGACACAACATCTAGCATGGCTGACACAACCGAAATAACCACGGCAGAGAGGACAACTGAGAAACTTGATGCAAGCTTGACAACAACACAAAACACTTACACTGCCTCTGTTTCGTTATCTACTGAGGGGTTGACCTCAGGCACAACAGCTTGGAACTCCGCAGAATCAACCTTTACAAGTGTTGGGCTAGTTGAAACATCCACTCCAGAGAAGTCAACAACAACAACTACAGAGATGAGTTCAATAGCATCCTCTCAAGCAACTTACAGTACCCCCATCTCTAAATCTACAAAGGGGTTGACCATAGAAACAACAGCTTGGACCACTGATGGTTCAACTCTTACAACTGATTCTCCAACAGATAAATCCACTTCGGTAGGAGAGACAATGACAGCCACCATTTCGAGTACAAGCCCAAATACAACAACTAGTACAACTGATAGACCTTTGAGCACATTTGCTCAGGAAACAAGTGCAACATCAGAGACAAGTTCATCAGAGAGGACAACTATTACGGAAATGGTTCCTTCAACTGCAATGTCAGAATCCCTAACAACAAGTGCAACCATTGGATCTTCTTCCACAAAAGATTTGACATTCACAACTGTTGGTACTACTGATAAGAGCTCCTCAGCAACAGAGACTATGACAGTGCTCACTTCAAACAAAAGTCCTGACACAACAGCTAGCATGGCTGACACAACTGAAATAACTACAGCAGAGAGGACAACTGAGAAACTTGACGCAAGCTTGACAACAACAACGCAAACCACTTACACTGCCTCTGTTTCTGGATCTACTGAGGGGTTGACCTCAGGCACAACAGCTTGGACTTCCATAGAATCAACATTTACAAGTGGTGGGCAAACTGAAACATCCACCACTTTAACGTCAACAACACCTGTGGCGAGTTCTACAGCAGCAACTCAAACCACTTACAGTACCCGCATCTCTAAATCAACAGAGGGGTTGACCAAAGAAACAACAGCTTGGACCACTGAAGGATCAACTCTTACAACTGATCAGGCAACAGATAAATCCACTTCAGTAGGAGAGACAATGACAGCCACTATTTTGAGTACAAGCGTAGACACAACGACTAGTACAACTGATAGACCTTTGAGCACATCTGCTCAGGAAACAAGTGCAACATCAGAGACAAGTTCATCAGAGAGGACAACTATTACGGAAATGGTTCCTTCAACTGCAATGTCAGAATCTCTAACAACAAGTGCAACCATTGGATCTTCTCCCACAAAAGATTTGACATTCACAACTGTTGGTACTACTGATAAGACCTCCTCAGCAGCAGAGACTATGACAGTGCTCACTTCAAACAAAAGTCCTGACACAACATATAGCATGGCTGACACAACCGAAATAACCATGGCAGAGAGGACAACTGAGAAACTTGATGCAAGCTTGACAACAACACAAAACACTTACACTGCCTCTGTTTCGTTATCTACTGAGGGGTTGACCTCAGGCACAACAGCTTGGAACTCCGCAGAATCAACCTTTACAAGTGTTGGGCTAGTTGAAACATCCACTCCAGAGAAGTCAACAACAACAACTACAGAGATGAGTTCAATAGCATCCTCTCAAGCAACTTACAGTACCCCCATCTCTAAATCTACAAAGGGGTTGACCATAGAAACAACAGCTTGGACCACTGATGGTTCAACTCTTACAACTGATTCTCCAACAGATAAATCCACTTCGGTAGGAGAGACAATGACAGCCACCATTTCGAGTACAAGCCCAAATACAACAACTAGTACAACTGATAGACCTTTGAGCACATCTGCTCAGGAAACAAGTGCAACATCAGAGACAAGTTCATCAGAGAGGACAACTATTACGGAAATGGTTCCTTCAACTGCAATGTCAGAATCCCTAACAACAAGTGCAACCATTGGATCTTCTCCCACAAAAGATTTGACATTCACAACTGGTGGTACTACTGATAAGAGCTCCTCAGTAACAGAGACTATGACAGTGCTCACTTCAAACAAAAGTCCTGACACAACAGCTAGCATGGCTGACACAACTGAAATAACTACAGCAGAGAGGACAACTGAGAAACTTGAGACAAGCTTGACAACAACAATGCAAAACACTTACACTTCCTCTGTTTCTGGATCTACTGAGGGGTTGACCTCAGGCACAACAGCTTGGACTTCCATAGAATCAACATTTACAAGTGGTGGGCAAACTGAAACATCCACCACTTTAACGTCAACAACACCTGTGGCGAGTTCTACAGCAGCAACTCAAACCACTTACAGTACCCGCATCTCTAAATCAACAGAGGGGTTGACCAAAGAAACAACAGCTTGGACCACTGAAGGATCAACTCTTACAACTGATCAGGCAACAGATAAATCCACTTCAGTAGGAGAGACAATGACAGCCACTATTTCGAGTACAAGCGTAGACACAACGACTAGTACAACTGATAGACCTTTGAGCACATCTGCTCAGGAAACAAGTGCAACATCAGAGACAAGTTCATCAGAGAGGACAACTATTACGGAAATGGTTCCTTCAACTGCAATGTCAGAATCTCTAACAACAAGTGCAACCATTGGATCTTCTCCCACAAAAGATTTGACATTCACAACTGTTGGTACTACTGATAAGACCTCCTCAGCAGCAGAGACTATGACAGTGCTCACTTCAAACAAAAGTCCTGACACAACATATAGCATTGCTGACACAACCGAAATAACCATGGCAGAGAGGACAACTGAGAAACTTGATGCAAGCTTGACAACAACACAAAACACTTACACTGCCTCTGTTTCGTTATCTACTGAGGGGTTGACCTCAGGCACAACAGCTTGGAACTCCGCAGAATCAACCTTTACAAGTGTTGGGCTAGTTGAATCATCCACTCCAGAGAAGTCAACAACAACAACTACAGAGATGAGTTCAATAGCATCCTCTCAAGCAACTTACAGTACCCCCATCTCTAAATCTACAAAGGGGTTGACCATAGAAACAACAGCTTGGACCACTGATGGTTCAACTCTGCCAACTGATTCTCCAACAGATAAATCCACTTCGGTAGGAGAGACAATGACAGCCACTATTTCGAGTACAAGCGTAGACACAACGACTAGTACAACTGATAGACCTTTGAGCACATCTGCTCAGGAAACAAGTGCAACATCAGAGAAAAGTTCATCAGAGAGGACAACTATTACGGAAATGGTTCCTTCAACTGCAATGTCAGAATCTCTAACAACAAGTGCAACCATTGGATCTTCTCCCACAAAAGATTTGACATTCACAACTGTTGGTACTACTGATAAGACCTCCTCAGCAGCAGAGACTATGACAGTGCTCACTTCAAACAAAAGTCCTGACACAACATATAGCATGGCTGACACAACCGAAATAACCATGGCAGAGAGGACAACTGAGAAACTTGATGCAAGCTTGACAACAACACAAAACACTTACACTGCCTCTGTTTCGTTATCTACTGAGGGGTTGACCTCAGGCACAACAGCTTGGAACTCTGCAGAATCAGCCTTTACAAGTGTGGGGCTAGTTGAAACATCCACTCCAGAGAAGTCAACAACAACAACTACAGAGATGAGTTCAATAGCATCCTCTCAAGCAACTTACAGTACCCCCATCTCTAAATCTACAAAGGGGTTGACCATAGAAACAACAGCTTGGACCACTGATGGTTCAACTCTTACAACTGATTCTCCAACAGATAAATCCACTTCGGTAGGAGAGACAATGACAGCCACCATTTCGAGTACAAGCTCAAATACAACAACTAGTACAACTGATAGACCTTTGAGCACATTTGCTCAGGAAACAAGTGCAACATCAGAGACAAGTTCATCAGAGAGGACAACTATTACGGAAATGGTTCCTTCAACTGCAATGTCAGAATCCCTAACAACAAGTGCAACCATTGGATCTTCTTCCACAAAAGATTTGACATTCACAACTGTTGGTACTACTGATAAGAGCTCCTCAGCAACAGAGACTATGACAGTGCTCACTTCAAACAAAAGTCCTGACACAACAGCTAGCATGGCTGACACAACTGAAATAACTACAGCAGAGAGGACAACTGAGAAACTTGACGCAAGCTTGACAACAACAACGCAAACCACTTACACTGCCTCTGTTTCTGGATCTACTGAGGGGTTGACCTCAGGCACAACAGCTTGGACTTCCATAGAATCAACATTTACAAGTGGTGGGCAAACTGAAACATCCACCACTTTAACGTCAACAACACCTGTGGCGAGTTCTACAGCAGCAACTCAAACCACTTACAGTACCCACATCTCTAAATCAACAGAGGGGTTGACCAAAGAAACAACAGCTTGGACCACTGAAGGATCAAATCTTACAACTGATCAGGCAACAGATAAATCCACTTCGGTAGGAGAGACAATGACAGCCACTATTTCGAGTACAAGCGTAGACACAACGACTAGTACAACTGATAGACCTTTGAGCACATCTGCTCAGGAAACAAGTGCAACATCAGAGACAAGTTCATCAGAGAGGACAACTATTACGGAAATGGTTCCTTCAACTGCAATGTCAGAATCTCTAACAACAAGTGCAACCATTGGATCTTCTCCCACAAAAGATTTGACATTCACAACTGTTGGTACTACTGATAAGACCTCCTCAGCAGCAGAGACTACGACAGTGCTCACATCAAACACAAGTCCTGACACAACATCTAGCATGGCTGACACAACAGAAATAACCACAGCAGAGAGGACAACTGAGAAACTTGAGACAAGCTTGCCAACAACAACACAAAACACTTACACTGCCTCTGTTTCGGGATCTACTGAGGGGTTGACCAAAGGCACAACAGCTTGGACCTCCGTAGAATCAACCTTTACAAGTGTTGGGCCAGTTGAAACATCCACTATAGAGAAGTCAACAACAACAACAACAACAGAGATGAGTTCAATAGCATCCACTCAAACAACTTACAGTACCCCCATCTCTAAATCTACAAAGGGGTCGACCATAGAAACAACAGCTTGGACCACTGAAGGATCAACTCTTGCAACCAATCAGCCAACTGATAAATCCACTTCGGTGGGAGAGACAATGTCAGCCACCATTTCGAGCACAATCCCAGACAAAACGACTAGTACAACTGATAGACCTTTGAGCACATCTGCTCAGGAAACAAGTGCAACAACAGCGACAAGTTCATCAGAGAGGACAACTGTTACGGATATGTTTCCTTCAACTCCAACAAGTGCAAACATTGGATCTTATTCCACAAAATATTTGACGTTCACAACTGGTGGTACTACTGATAAGACATCCTCAGCAACAGAGACTACGACAGTGCTCACTTCAAACACAAGTCCTGACACAACATCTAGCATGGCTGACATAACCGAAATAACCACAGCAGAGAGGACAACTGAGAAACTTGAGACAAGCTTGACAACAACAACACAAAACACTTACACTCCCTCTGTTTCTGGATCTACTGAGGGGTTGACCTCTGGCACAACAGCTTGGACTTCCATAGAATCAACATTTACAAGTGGTGGGCCAACTGAAACATCCACCACTTTAAAATCAACAACACATGTGGCGAGTTCTACAGCAGCAACTCAAACCACATACAGTACCCACATCTCTAAATCAACAGAGGGGTTGACCAAAGAAACAACAGCTTGGAACACTGACGGATCAACACTTACAACTGGTCAGGCAACAGATAAATCCACTTCGGTAGGAGAGACAATAACAGCCACTATTTCGAGTACAAGCGTAGACACAACGACTAGTACAACTGATAGACCTTTGAGCACATCTGCTCAGGAAACAAGTGCAACATCAGAGACAAGTTCATCGGAGAGGACAACTATTACGGAAATTGTTCCTTCAACTGCAATGTCAGATTCCCTAACAACAAGTGCAACCATTGGATCTTCTCCCACAAAAGATTTGACATTCACAACTGGTGGTACTACTGATAAGACCTCCTCAGCAGCAGAGACTATGACAGTGCTCACTTCAAACAAAAGTCCTGACACAACATCTAGCATGGCTGACACAACCGAAATAACCACGGCAGAGAGGACAACTGAGAAACTTGATGCAAGCTTGACAACAACACAAAACACTTACACTGCCTCTGTTTCGTTATCTACTGAGGGGTTGACCTCAGGCACAACAGCTTGGAACTCCGCAGAATCAACCTTTACAAGTGTTGGGCTAGTTGAAACATCCACTCCAGAGAAGTCAACAACAACAACTACAGAGATGAGTTCAATAGCATCCTCTCAAGCAACTTACAGTACCCCCATCTCTAAATCTACAAAGGGGTTGACCATAGAAACAACAGCTTGGACCACTGATGGTTCAACTCTTACAACTGATTCTCCAACAGATAAATCCACTTCGGTAGGAGAGACAATGACAGCCACCATTTCGAGTACAAGCCCAAATACAACAACTAGTACAACTGATAGACCTTTGAGCACATTTGCTCAGGAAACAAGTGCAACATCAGAGACAAGTTCATCAGAGAGGACAACTATTACGGAAATGGTTCCTTCAACTGCAATGTCAGAATCCCTAACAACAAGTGCAACCATTGGATCTTCTTCCACAAAAGATTTGACATTCACAACTGTTGGTACTACTGATAAGAGCTCCTCAGCAACAGAGACTATGACAGTGCTCACTTCAAACAAAAGTCCTGACACAACAGCTAGCATGGCTGACACAACTGAAATAACTACAGCAGAGAGGACAACTGAGAAACTTGACGCAAGCTTGACAACAACAACGCAAACCACTTACACTGCCTCTGTTTCTGGATCTACTGAGGGGTTGACCTCAGGCACAACAGCTTGGACTTCCATAGAATCAACATTTACAAGTGGTGGGCAAACTGAAACATCCACCACTTTAACGTCAACAACACCTGTGGCGAGTTCTACAGCAGCAACTCAAACCACTTACAGTACCCACATCTCTAAATCAACAGAGGGGTTGACCAAAGAAACAACAGCTTGGACCACTGAAGGATCAAATCTTACAACTGATCAGGCAACAGATAAATCCACTTCGGTAGGAGAGACAATGACAGCCACTATTTCGAGTACAAGCGTAGACACAACGACTAGTACAACTGATAGACCTTTGAGCACATCTGCTCAGGAAACAAGTGCAACATCAGAGAAAAGTTCATCAGAGAGGACAACTATTACGGAAATGGTTCCTTCAACTGCAATGTCAGAATCTCTAACAACAAGTGCAACCATTGGATCTTCTCCCACAAAAGATTTGACATTCACAACTGTTGGTACTACTGATAAGAGCTCCTCAGCAACAGAGACTATGACAGTGCTCACTTCAAACAAAAGTCCTGACACAACAGCTAGCATGGCTGACACAACTGAAATAACTACAGCAGAGAGGACAACTGAGAAACTTGACGCAAGCTTGACAACAACAACGCAAACCACTTACACTGCCTCTGTTTCTGGATCTACTGAGGGGTTGACCTCAGGCACAACAGCTTGGACTTCCATAGAATCAACATTTACAAGTGGTGGGCAAACTGAAACATCCACCACTTTAACGTCAACAACACCTGTGGCGAGTTCTACAGCAGCAACTCAAACCACTTACAGTACCCACATCTCTAAATCAACAGAGGGGTTGACCAAAGAAACAACAGCTTGGACCACTGAAGGATCAAATCTTACAACTGATCAGGCAACAGATAAATCCACTTCGGTAGGAGAGACAATGACAGCCACTATTTCGAGTACAAGCGTAGACACAACGACTAGTACAACTGATAGACCTTTGAGCACATCTGCTCAGGAAACAAGTGCAACATCAGAGAAAAGTTCATCAGAGAGGACAACTATTATGGAAATGGTTCCTTCAACTGCAATGTCAGAATCTCTAACAACAAGTGCAACCATTGGATCTTCTCCCACAAAAGATTTGACATTCACAACTGTTGGTACTACTGATAAGACCTCCTCAGCAGCAGAGACTATGACAGTGCTCACTTCAAACAAAAGTCCTGACACAACATATAGCATGGCTGACACAACCGAAATAACCATGGCAGAGAGGACAACTGAGAAACTTGATGCAAGCTTGACAACAACACAAAACACTTACACTGCCTCTGTTTCGTTATCTACTGAGGGGTTGACCTCAGGCACAACAGCTTGGAACTCCGCAGAATCAACCTTTACAAGTGTTGGGCTAGTTGAAACATCCACTCCAGAGAAGTCAACAACAACAACTACAGAGATGAGTTCAATAGCATCCTCTCAAGCAACTTACAGTACCCCCATCTCTAAATCTACAAAGGGGTTGACCATAGAAACAACAGCTTGGACCACTGATGGTTCAACTCTTACAACTGATTCTCCAACAGATAAATCCACTTCGGTAGGAGAGACAATGACAGCCACCATTTCGAGTACAAGCCCAAATACAACAACTAGTACAACTGATAGACCTTTGAGCACATCTGCTCAGGAAACAAGTGCAACATCAGAGACAAGTTCATCAGAGAGGACAACTATTACGGAAATGGTTCCATCAACTGCAATGTCAGATTCCCTAACAACAAGTGCAACCATTGGATCTTCTCCCACAAAAGATTTGACATTCACAACTGGTGGTACTACTGATAAGAGCTCCTCAGTAACAGAGACTATGACAGTGCTCACTTCAAACAAAAGTCCTGACACAACAGCTAGCATGGCTGACACAACTGAAATAACTACAGCAGAGAGGACAACTGAGAAACTTGAGACAAGCTTGACAACAACAACGCAAAACACTTACACTTCCTCTGTTTCTGCATATACTGAGGGGTTGACCTCAGGCACAACAGCTTGGACTTCCATAGAATCAACATTTACAAGTGGTGGGCAAACTGAAACATCCACCACTTTAACGTCAACAACACCTGTGGCGAGTTCTACAGCAGCAACTCAAACCACTTACAGTACTCACATCTCTAAATCAACAGAGGGGTTGACCAAAGAAACAACAGCTTGGACCACTGAAGGATCAACTCTTACAACTGATCAGGCAACAGATAAATCCACTTCAGTAGGAGAGACAATGACAGCCACTATTTTGAGTACAAGCGTAGACACAACGACTAGTACAACTGATAGACCTTTGAGCACATCTGCTCAGGAAACAAGTGCAACATCAGAGACAAGTTCATCAGAGAGGACAACTATTACGGAAATGGTTCCTTCAACTGCAATGTCAGAATCTCTAACAACAAGTGCAACCATTGGATCTTCTCCCACAAAAGATTTGACATTCACAACTGTTGGTACTACTGATAAGACCTCCTCAGCAGCAGAGACTATGACAGTGCTCACTTCAAACAAAAGTCCTGACACAACATATAGCATGGCTGACACAACCGAAATAACCATGGCAGAGAGGACAACTGAGAAACTTGATGCAAGCTTGACAACAACACAAAACACTTACACTGCCTCTGTTTCGTTATCTACTGAGGGGTTGACCTCAGGCACAACAGCTTGGAACTCCGCAGAATCAACCTTTACAAGTGTTGGGCTAGTTGAAACATCCACTCCAGAGAAGTCAACAACAACAACTACAGAGATGAGTTCAATAGCATCCTCTCAAGCAACTTACAGTACCCCCATCTCTAAATCTACAAAGGGGTTGACCATAGAAACAACAGCTTGGACCACTGATGGTTCAACTCTTACAACTGATTCTCCAACAGATAAATCCACTTCGGTAGGAGAGACAATGACAGCCACCATTTCGAGTACAAGCCCAAATACAACAACTAGTACAACTGATAGACCTTTGAGCACATCTGCTCAGGAAACAAGTGCAACATCAGAGACAAGTTCATCAGAGAGGACAACTATTACGGAAATGGTTCCTTCAACTGCAATGTCAGAATCCCTAACAACAAGTGCAACCATTGGATCTTCTCCCACAAAAGATTTGACATTCACAACTGGTGGTACTACTGATAAGAGCTCCTCAGTAACAGAGACTATGACAGTGCTCACTTCAAACAAAAGTCCTGACACAACAGCTAGCATGGCTGACACAACTGAAATAACTACAGCAGAGAGGACAACTGAGAAACTTGAGACAAGCTTGACAACAACAATGCAAAACACTTACACTTCCTCTGTTTCTGGATCTACTGAGGGGTTGACCTCAGGCACAACAGCTTGGACTTCCATAGAATCAACATTTACAAGTGGTGGGCAAACTGAAACATCCACCACTTTAACGTCAACAACACCTGTGGCGAGTTCTACAGCAGCAACTCAAACCACTTACAGTACCCGCATCTCTAAATCAACAGAGGGGTTGACCAAAGAAACAACAGCTTGGACCACTGAAGGATCAACTCTTACAACTGATCAGGCAACAGATAAATCCACTTCAGTAGGAGAGACAATGACAGCCACTATTTTGAGTACAAGCGTAGACACAACGACTAGTACAACTGATAGACCTTTGAGCACATCTGCTCAGGAAACAAGTGCAACATCAGAGACAAGTTCATCAGAGAGGACAACTATTACGGAAATGGTTCCTTCAACTGCAATGTCAGAATCTCTAACAACAAGTGCAACCATTGGATCTTCTCCCACAAAAGATTTGACATTCACAACTGTTGGTACTACTGATAAGACCTCCTCAGCAGCAGAGACTATGACAGTGCTCACTTCAAACAAAAGTCCTGACACAACATATAGCATGGCTGACACAACCGAAATAACCATGGCAGAGAGGACAACTGAGAAACTTGATGCAAGCTTGACAACAACACAAAACACTTACACTGCCTCTGTTTCGTTATCTACTGAGGGGTTGACCTCAGGCACAACAGCTTGGAACTCCGCAGAATCAACCTTTACAAGTGTTGGGCTAGTTGAAACATCCACTCCAGAGAAGTCAACAACAACAACTACAGAGATGAGTTCAATAGCATCCTCTCAAGCAACTTACAGTACCCCCATCTCTAAATCTACAAAGGGGTTGACCATAGAAACAACAGCTTGGACCACTGATGGTTCAACTCTTACAACTGATTCTCCAACAGATAAATCCACTTCGGTAGGAGAGACAATGACAGCCACCATTTCGAGTACAAGCCCAAATACAACAACTAGTACAACTGATAGACCTTTGAGCACATCTGCTCAGGAAACAAGTGCAACATCAGAGACAAGTTCATCAGAGAGGACAACTATTACGGAAATGGTTCCATCAACTGCAATGTCAGATTCCCTAACAACAAGTGCAACCATTGGATCTTCTCCCACAAAAGATTTGACATTCACAACTGGTGGTACTACTGATAAGAGCTCCTCAGTAACAGAGACTATGACAGTGCTCACTTCAAACAAAAGTCCTGACACAACAGCTAGCATGGCTGACACAACTGAAATAACTACAGCAGAGAGGACAACTGAGAAACTTGAGACAAGCTTGACAACAACAACGCAAAACACTTACACTTCCTCTGTTTCTGCATATACTGAGGGGTTGACCTCAGGCACAACAGCTTGGACTTCCATAGAATCAACATTTACAAGTGGTGGGCAAACTGAAACATCCACCACTTTAACGTCAACAACACCTGTGGCGAGTTCTACAGCAGCAACTCAAACCACTTACAGTACTCACATCTCTAAATCAACAGAGGGGTTGACCAAAGAAACAACAGCTTGGACCACTGAAGGATCAACTCTTACAACTGATCAGGCAACAGATAAATCCACTTCAGTAGGAGAGACAATGACAGCCACTATTTTGAGTACAAGCGTAGACACAACGACTAGTACAACTGATAGACCTTTGAGCACATCTGCTCAGGAAACAAGTGCAACATCAGAGACAAGTTCATCAGAGAGGACAACTATTACGGAAATGGTTCCTTCAACTGCAATGTCAGAATCTCTAACAACAAGTGCAACCATTGGATCTTCTCCCACAAAAGATTTGACATTCACAACTGTTGGTACTACTGATAAGACCTCCTCAGCAGCAGAGACTATGACAGTGCTCACTTCAAACAAAAGTCCTGACACAACATATAGCATGGCTGACACAACCGAAATAACCATGGCAGAGAGGACAACTGAGAAACTTGATGCAAGCTTGACAACAACACAAAACACTTACACTGCCTCTGTTTCGTTATCTACTGAGGGGTTGACCTCAGGCACAACAGCTTGGAACTCCGCAGAATCAACCTTTACAAGTGTTGGGCTAGTTGAAACATCCACTCCAGAGAAGTCAACAACAACAACTACAGAGATGAGTTCAATAGCATCCTCTCAAGCAACTTACAGTACCCCCATCTCTAAATCTACAAAGGGGTTGACCATAGAAACAACAGCTTGGACCACTGATGGTTCAACTCTTACAACTGATTCTCCAACAGATAAATCCACTTCGGTAGGAGAGACAATGACAGCCACCATTTCGAGTACAAGCCCAAATACAACAACTAGTACAACTGATAGACCTTTGAGCACATCTGCTCAGGAAACAAGTGCAACATCAGAGACAAGTTCATCAGAGAGGACAACTATTACGGAAATGGTTCCTTCAACTGCAATGTCAGAATCCCTAACAACAAGTGCAACCATTGGATCTTCTCCCACAAAAGATTTGACATTCACAACTGGTGGTACTACTGATAAGAGCTCCTCAGTAACAGAGACTATGACAGTGCTCACTTCAAACAAAAGTCCTGACACAACAGCTAGCATGGCTGACACAACTGAAATAACTACAGCAGAGAGGACAACTGAGAAACTTGAGACAAGCTTGACAACAACAATGCAAAACACTTACACTTCCTCTGTTTCTGGATCTACTGAGGGGTTGACCTCAGGCACAACAGCTTGGACTTCCATAGAATCAACATTTACAAGTGGTGGGCAAACTGAAACATCCACCACTTTAACGTCAACAACACCTGTGGCGAGTTCTACAGCAGCAACTCAAACCACTTACAGTACCCGCATCTCTAAATCAACAGAGGGGTTGACCAAAGAAACAACAGCTTGGACCACTGAAGGATCAACTCTTACAACTGATCAGGCAACAGATAAATCCACTTCAGTAGGAGAGACAATGACAGCCACTATTTTGAGTACAAGCGTAGACACAACGACTAGTACAACTGATAGACCTTTGAGCACATCTGCTCAGGAAACAAGTGCAACATCAGAGACAAGTTCATCAGAGAGGACAACTATTACGGAAATGGTTCCTTCAACTGCAATGTCAGAATCTCTAACAACAAGTGCAACCATTGGATCTTCTCCCACAAAAGATTTGACATTCACAACTGTTGGTACTACTGATAAGACCTCCTCAGCAGCAGAGACTATGACAGTGCTCACTTCAAACAAAAGTCCTGACACAACATATAGCATGGCTGACACAACCGAAATAACCATGGCAGAGAGGACAACTGAGAAACTTGATGCAAGCTTGACAACAACACAAAACACTTACACTGCCTCTGTTTCGTTATCTACTGAGGGGTTGACCTCAGGCACAACAGCTTGGAACTCCGCAGAATCAACCTTTACAAGTGTTGGGCTAGTTGAAACATCCACTCCAGAGAAGTCAACAACAACAACTACAGAGATGAGTTCAATAGCATCCTCTCAAGCAACTTACAGTACCCCCATCTCTAAATCTACAAAGGGGTTGACCATAGAAACAACAGCTTGGACCACTGATGGTTCAACTCTTACAACTGATTCTCCAACAGATAAATCCACTTCGGTAGGAGAGACAATGACAGCCACCATTTCGAGTACAAGCCCAAATACAACAACTAGTACAACTGATAGACCTTTGAGCACATCTGCTCAGGAAACAAGTGCAACATCAGAGACAAGTTCATCAGAGAGGACAACTATTACGGAAATGGTTCCTTCAACTGCAATGTCAGAATCCCTAACAACAAGTGCAACCATTGGATCTTCTCCCACAAAAGATTTGACATTCACAACTGGTGGTACTACTGATAAGAGCTCCTCAGTAACAGAGACTATGACAGTGCTCACTTCAAACAAAAGTCCTGACACAACAGCTAGCATGGCTGACACAACTGAAATAACTACAGCAGAGAGGACAACTGAGAAACTTGAGACAAGCTTGACAACAACAATGCAAAACACTTACACTTCCTCTGTTTCTGGATCTACTGAGGGGTTGACCTCAGGCACAACAGCTTGGACTTCCATAGAATCAACATTTACAAGTGGTGGGCAAACTGAAACATCCACCACTTTAACGTCAACAACACCTGTGGCGAGTTCTACAGCAGCAACTCAAACCACTTACAGTACCCGCATCTCTAAATCAACAGAGGGGTTGACCAAAGAAACAACAGCTTGGACCACTGAAGGATCAACTCTTACAACTGATCAGGCAACAGATAAATCCACTTCAGTAGGAGAGACAATGACAGCCACTATTTCGAGTACAAGCGTAGACACAACGACTAGTACAACTGATAGACCTTTGAGCACATCTGCTCAGGAAACAAGTGCAACATCAGAGACAAGTTCATCAGAGAGGACAACTATTACGGAAATGGTTCCTTCAACTGCAATGTCAGAATCTCTAACAACAAGTGCAACCATTGGATCTTCTCCCACAAAAGATTTGACATTCACAACTGTTGGTACTACTGATAAGACCTCCTCAGCAGCAGAGACTATGACAGTGCTCACTTCAAACAAAAGTCCTGACACAACATATAGCATTGCTGACACAACCGAAATAACCATGGCAGAGAGGACAACTGAGAAACTTGATGCAAGCTTGACAACAACACAAAACACTTACACTGCCTCTGTTTCGTTATCTACTGAGGGGTTGACCTCAGGCACAACAGCTTGGAACTCCGCAGAATCAACCTTTACAAGTGTTGGGCTAGTTGAATCATCCACTCCAGAGAAGTCAACAACAACAACTACAGAGATGAGTTCAATAGCATCCTCTCAAGCAACTTACAGTACCCCCATCTCTAAATCTACAAAGGGGTTGACCATAGAAACAACAGCTTGGACCACTGATGGTTCAACTCTGCCAACTGATTCTCCAACAGATAAATCCACTTCGGTAGGAGAGACAATGACAGCCACTATTTCGAGTACAAGCGTAGACACAACGACTAGTACAACTGATAGACCTTTGAGCACATCTGCTCAGGAAACAAGTGCAACATCAGAGAAAAGTTCATCAGAGAGGACAACTATTACGGAAATGGTTCCTTCAACTGCAATGTCAGAATCTCTAACAACAAGTGCAACCATTGGATCTTCTCCCACAAAAGATTTGACATTCACAACTGTTGGTACTACTGATAAGACCTCCTCAGCAGCAGAGACTATGACAGTGCTCACTTCAAACAAAAGTCCTGACACAACATATAGCATGGCTGACACAACCGAAATAACCATGGCAGAGAGGACAACTGAGAAACTTGATGCAAGCTTGACAACAACACAAAACACTTACACTGCCTCTGTTTCGTTATCTACTGAGGGGTTGACCTCAGGCACAACAGCTTGGAACTCTGCAGAATCAGCCTTTACAAGTGTGGGGCTAGTTGAAACATCCACTCCAGAGAAGTCAACAACAACAACTACAGAGATGAGTTCAATAGCATCCTCTCAAGCAACTTACAGTACCCCCATCTCTAAATCTACAAAGGGGTTGACCATAGAAACAACAGCTTGGACCACTGATGGTTCAACTCTTACAACTGATTCTCCAACAGATAAATCCACTTCGGTAGGAGAGACAATGACAGCCACCATTTCGAGTACAAGCTCAAATACAACAACTAGTACAACTGATAGACCTTTGAGCACATTTGCTCAGGAAACAAGTGCAACATCAGAGACAAGTTCATCAGAGAGGACAACTATTACGGAAATGGTTCCTTCAACTGCAATGTCAGAATCCCTAACAACAAGTGCAACCATTGGATCTTCTTCCACAAAAGATTTGACATTCACAACTGTTGGTACTACTGATAAGAGCTCCTCAGCAACAGAGACTATGACAGTGCTCACTTCAAACAAAAGTCCTGACACAACAGCTAGCATGGCTGACACAACTGAAATAACTACAGCAGAGAGGACAACTGAGAAACTTGACGCAAGCTTGACAACAACAACGCAAACCACTTACACTGCCTCTGTTTCGGGATCTACTGAGGGGTTGACCTCAGGCACAACAGCTTGGACTTCCATAGAATCAACATTTACAAGTGGTGGGCAAACTGAAACATCCACCACTTTAACGTCAACAACACCTGTGGCGAGTTCTACAGCAGCAACTCAAACCACTTACAGTACCCACATCTCTAAATCAACAGAGGGGTTGACCAAAGAAACAACAGCTTGGACCACTGAAGGATCAAATCTTACAACTGATCAGGCAACAGATAAATCCACTTCGGTAGGAGAGACAATGACAGCCACTATTTCGAGTACAAGCGTAGACACAACGACTAGTACAACTGATAGACCTTTGAGCACATCTGCTCAGGAAACAAGTGCAACATCAGAGACAAGTTCATCAGAGAGGACAACTATTACGGAAATGGTTCCTTCAACTGCAATGTCAGAATCTCTAACAACAAGTGCAACCATTGGATCTTCTCCCACAAAAGATTTGACATTCACAACTGTTGGTACTACTGATAAGACCTCCTCAGCAGCAGAGACTATGACAGTGCTCACTTCAAACAAAAGTCCTGACACAACATATAGCATGGCTGACACAACCGAAATAACCATGGCAGAGAGGACAACTGAGAAACTTGATGCAAGCTTGACAACAACACAAAACACTTACACTGCCTCTGTTTCGTTATCTACTGAGGGGTTGACCTCAGGCACAACAGCTTGGAACTCCGCAGAATCAACCTTTACAAGTGTTGGGCTAGTTGAAACATCAACTCCAGAGAAGTCAACAACAACAACTACAGAGATGAGTTCAATAGCATCCTCTCAAGCAACTTACAGTACCCCCATCTCTAAATCTACAAAGGGGTTGACCATAGAAACAACAGCTTGGACCACTGATGGTTCAACTCTTACAACTGATTCTCCAACAGATAAATCCACTTCGGTAGGAGAGACAATGACAGCCACCATTTCGAGTACAAGCCCAAATACAACAACTAGTACAACTGATAGACCTTTGAGCACATTTGCTCAGGAAACAAGTGCAACATCAGAGACAAGTTCATCAGAGAGGACAACTATTACGGAAATGGTTCCTTCAACTGCAATGTCAGAATCCCTAACAACAAGTGCAATCATTGGATCTTCTTCCACAAAAGATTTGACATTCACAACTGTTGGTACTACTGATAAGAGCTCCTCAGCAACAGAGACTATGACAGTGCTCACTTCAAACAAAAGTCCTGACACAACAGCTAGCATGGCTGACACAACTGAAATAACTACAGCAGAGAGGACAACTGAGAAACTTGACGCAAGCTTGACAACAACAACGCAAACCACTTACACTGCCTCTGTTTCTGGATCTACTGAGGGGTTGACCTCAGGCACAACAGCTTGGACTTCCATAGAATCAACATTTACAAGTGGTGGGCAAACTGAAACATCCACCACTTTAACGTCAACAACACCTGTGGCGAGTTCTACAGCAGCAACTCAAACCACTTACAGTACCCACATCTCTAAATCAACAGAGGGGTTGACCAAAGAAACAACAGCTTGGACCACTGAAGGATCAAATCTTACAACTGATCAGGCAACAGATAAATCCACTTCGGTAGGAGAGACAATGACAGCCACTATTTCGAGTACAAGCGTAGACACAACGACTAGTACAACTGATAGACCTTTGAGCACATCTGCTCAGGAAACAAGTGCAACTTCAGAGACAAGTTCATCTGAGAGGACAACTATTACGGAAATGGTTCCTTCAACTGCAATGTCAGAATCTCTAACAACAAGTGCAACCATTGGATCTTCTCCCACAAAAGATTTGACATTCACAACTGTTGGTACTACTGATAAGAGCTCCTCAGCAACAGAGACTATGACAGTGCTCACTTCAAACAAAAGTCCTGACACAACAGCTAGCATGGCTGACACAACTGAAATAACTACAGCAGAGAGGACAACTGAGAAACTTGACGCAAGCTTGACAACAACAACGCAAACCACTTACACTGCCTCTGTTTCTGGATCTACTGAGGGGTTGACCTCAGGCACAACAGCTTGGACTTCCATAGAATCAACATTTACAAGTGGTGGGCAAACTGAAACATCCACCACTTTAACGTCAACAACACCTGTGGCGAGTTCTACAGCAGCAACTCAAACCACTTACAGTACCCACATCTCTAAATCAACAGAGGGGTTGACCAAAGAAACAACAGCTTGGACCACTGAAGGATCAAATCTTACAACTGATCAGGCAACAGATAAATCCACTTCGGTAGGAGAGACAATGACAGCCACTATTTCGAGTACAAGCGTAGACACAACGACTAGTACAACTGATAGACCTTTGAGCACATCTGCTCAGGAAACAAGTGCAACATCAGAGAAAAGTTCATCAGAGAGGACAACTATTACGGAAATGGTTCCTTCAACTGCAATGTCAGAATCTCTAACAACAAGTGCAACCATTGGATCTTCTCCCACAAAAGATTTGACATTCACAACTGTTGGTACTACTGATAAGACCTCCTCAGCAGCAGAGACTATGACAGTGCTCACTTCAAACAAAAGTCCTGACACAACATATAGCATGGCTGACACAACCGAAATAACCATGGCAGAGAGGACAACTGAGAAACTTGATGCAAGCTTGACAACAACACAAAACACTTACACTGCCTCTGTTTCGTTATCTACTGAGGGGTTGACCTCAGGCACAACAGCTTGGAACTCTGCAGAATCAGCCTTTACAAGTGTGGGGCTAGTTGAAACATCCACTCCAGAGAAGTCAACAACAACAACTACAGAGATGAGTTCAATAGCATCCTCTCCAGCAACTTACAGTACCCCCATCTCTAAATCTACAAAGGGGTTGACCATAGAAACAACAGCTTGGACCACTGATGGTTCAACTCTTACAACTGATTCTCCAACAGATAAATCCACTTCGGTAGGAGAGACAATGACAGCCACCATTTCGAGTACAAGCCCAAATACAACAACTAGTACAACTGATAGACCTTTGAGCACATTTGCTCAGGAAACAAGTGCAACATCAGAGACAAGTTCATCAGAGAGGACAACTATTACGGAAATGGTTCCTTCAACTGCAATGTCAGAATCCCTAACAACAAGTGCAACCATTGGATCTTCTTCCACAAAAGATTTGACATTCACAACTGTTGGTACTACTGATAAGAGCTCCTCAGCAACAGAGACTATGACAGTGCTCACTTCAAACAAAAGTCCTGACACAACAGCTAGCATGGCTGACACAACTGAAATAACTACAGCAGAGAGGACAACTGAGAAACTTGACGCAAGCTTGACAACAACAACGCAAACCACTTACACTGCCTCTGTTTCTGGATCTACTGAGGGGTTGACCTCAGGCACAACAGCTTGGACTTCCATAGAATCAACATTTACAAGTGGTGGGCAAACTGAAACATCCACCACTTTAACGTCAACAACACCTGTGGCGAGTTCTACAGCAGCAACTCAAACCACTTACAGTACCCACATCTCTAAATCAACAGAGGGGTTGACCAAAGAAACAACAGCTTGGACCACTGAAGGATCAAATCTTACAACTGATCAGGCAACAGATAAATCCACTTCGGTAGGAGAGACAATGACAGCCACTATTTCGAGTACAAGCGTAGACACAACGACTAGTACAACTGATAGACCTTTGAGCACATCTGCTCAGGAAACAAGTGCAACATCAGAGAAAAGTTCATCAGAGAGGACAACTATTACGGAAATGGTTCCATCAACTGCAATGTCAGAATCTCTAACAACAAGTGCAACCATTGGATCTTCTCCCACAAAAGATTTGACATTCACAACTGTTGGTACTACTGATAAGACCTCCTCAGCAGCAGAGACTATGACAGTGCTCACTTCAAACAAAAGTCCTGACACAACATATAGCATGGCTGACACAACCGAAATAACCATGGCAGAGAGGACAACTGAGAAACTTGATGCAAGCTTGACAACAACACAAAACACTTACACTGCCTCTGTTTTGTTATCTACTGAGGGGTTGACCTCAGGCACAACAGCTTGGAACTCCGCAGAATCAGCCTTTACAAGTGTGGGGCTAGTTGAAACATCCACTCCAGAGAAGTCAACAACAACAACTACAGAGATGAGTTCAATAGCATCCTCTCAAGCAACTTACAGTACCCCCATCTCTAAATCTACAAAGGGGTTGACCATAGAAACAACAGCTTGGACCACTGATGGTTCAACTCTTACAACTGATTCTCCAACAGATAAATCCACTTCGGTAGGAGAGACAATGACAGCCACCATTTCGAGTACAAGCCCAAATACAACAACTAGTACAACTGATAGACCTTTGAGCACATCTGCTCAGGAAACAAGTGCAACATCAGAGACAAGTTCATCAGAGAGGACAACTATTACGGAAATTGTTCCATCAACTGCAATGTCAGATTCCCTAACAACAAGTGCAACCATTGGATCTTCTCCCACAAAAGATTTGACATTCACAACTGTTGGTACTACTGATAAGACCTCCTCAGCAGCAGAGACTATGACAGTGCTCACCTCAAACAAAAGTCCTGACACAACATATAGCATGGCTGACACAACCGAAATAACCACGGCAGAGAGGACAACTGAGAAACTTGATGCAAGCTTGACAACAACACAAAACACTTACACTGCCTCTGTTTCTGGATCTACTGAGGGGTTGACCTCAGGCACAACAGCTTGGACCTCCATAGAATCAACATTTACCAGTGGTGGGCAAACGGAAACTTCCACCACTTTAAAGTCAACAACACCTGTGGCGAGTTCTACAGCAGCAACTCAAACCACATACAGAACCCACATCTCTAAATCAACAGAGGGGTTGACCAAAGAAACAACAGCTATGACCACTGAAGGATCAACTCTTACAACTGATCAGGCAACAGATAAATCCACTTCGGTAGGAGAGACAATAACAGCCACTATTTCGAGTACAAGCGTAGACACAACGACTAGTACAACTGATAGACCTTTGAGCACATCTGCTCAGGAAACAAGTGCAACATCAGAGACAAGTTCATCAGAGAGGACAACTATTACGGAAATGGTTCCATCAACTGCAATGTCAGATTCCCTAACAACAAGTGCAACCATTGGATCTTCTCCCACAAAAGATTTGACATTCACAACTGTTGGTACTACTGATAAGACCTCCTCAGCAGCAGAGACTATGACAGTGCTCACTTCAAACAAAAGTCCTGACACAACATATAGCATGGCTGACACAACCGAAATAACCATGGCAGAGAGGACAACTGAGAAACTTGATGCAAGCTTGACAACAACACAAAACACTTACACTGCCTCTGTTTCGTTATCTACTGAGGGGTTGACCTCAGGCACAACAGCTTGGAACTCCGCAGAATCAACCTTTACAAGTGTTGGGCTAGTTGAAACATCCACTCCAGAGAAGTCAACAACAACAACTACAGAGATGAGTTCAATAGCATCCTCTCAAGCAACTTACAGTACCCCCATCTCTAAATCTACAAAGGGGTTGACCATAGAAACAACAGCTTGGACCACTGATGGTTCAACTCTTACAACTGATTCTCCAACAGATAAATCCACTTCGGTAGGAGAGACAATGACAGCCACCATTTCGAGTACAAGCCCAAATACAACAACTAGTACAACTGATAGACCTTTGAGCACATTTGCTCAGGAAACAAGTGCAACATCAGAGACAAGTTCATCAGAGAGGACAACTATTACGGAAATGGTTCCTTCAACTGCAATGTCAGAATCCCTAACATCAAGTGCAACCATTGGATCTTCTTCCACAAAAGATTTGACATTCACAACTGTTGGTACTACTGATAAGAGCTCCTCAGGAACAGAGACTATGACAGTGCTCACTTCAAACAAAAGTCCTGACACAACAGCTAGCATGGCTGACACAACTGAAATAACTACAGCAGAGAGGACAACTGAGAAACTTGACGCAAGCTTGACAACAACAACGCAAACCACTTACACTGCCTCTGTTTCTGGATCTACTGAGCGGTTGACCTCAGGCACAACAGCTTGGACTTCCATAGAATCAACATTTACAAGTGGTGGGCAAACTGAAACATCCACCACTTTAACGTCAACAACACCTGTGGCGAGTTCTACAGCAGCAACTCAAACCACTTACAGTACCCACATCTCTAAATCAACAGAGGGGTTGACCAAAGAAACAACAGCTTGGACCACTGAAGGATCAAATCTTACAACTGATCAGGCAACAGATAAATCCACTTCGGTAGGAGAGACAATGACAGCCACTATTTCGAGTACAAGCGTAGACACAACGACTAGTACAACTGATAGACCTTTGAGCACATCTGCACAGGAAACAAGTGCAACTTCAGAGACAAGTTCATCTGAGAGGACAACTATTACGGAAATGGTTCCTTCAACTGCAATGTCAGAATCTCTAACAACAAGTGCAACCATTGGATCTTCTCCCACAAAAGATTTGACATTCACAACTGTTGGTACTACTGATAAGACCTCCTCAGCAGCAGAGACTATGACAGTGCTCACTTCAAACAAAAGTCCTGACACAACATATAGCATGGCTGACACAACCGAAATAACCATGGCAGAGAGGACAACTGAGAAACTTGATGCAAGCTTGACAACAACACAAAACACTTACACTGCCTCTGTTTCGTTATCTACTGAGGGGTTGACCTCAGGCACAACAGCTTGGAACTCCGCAGAATCAACCTTTACAAGTGTTGGGCTAGTTGAAACATCCACTCCAGAGAAGTCAACAACAACAACTACAGAGATGAGTTCAATAGCATCCTCTCAAGCAACTTACAGTACCCCCATCTCTAAATCTACAAAGGGGTTGACCATAGAAACAACAGCTTGGACCACTGATGGTTCAACTCTTACAACTGATTCTCCAACAGATAAATCCACTTCGGTAGGAGAGACAATAACAGCCACTATTTCGAGTACAAGCGTAGACACAACGACTAGTACAACTGATGGACCTTTGAGCACATCTGCTCAGGAAACAAGTGCAACATCAGAGACAAGTTCATCAGAGAGGACAACTATTACGGAAATGGTTCCTTCAACTGCAATGTCAGAATCCCTAACAACAAGTGCAACCATTGGATCTTCTTCCACAAAAGATTTGACATTCACAACTGTTGGTACTACTGATAAGAGCTCCTCAGCAACAGAGACTATGACAGTGCTCACTTCAAACAAAAGTCCTGACACAACAGCTAGCATGGCTGACACAACTGAAATAACTACAGCAGAGAGGACAACTGAGAAACTTGACGCAAGCTTGACAACAACAACGCAAACCACTTACACTGCCTCTGTTTCTGGATCTACTGAGGGGTTGACCTCAGGCACAACAGCTTGGACTTCCATAGAATCAACATTTACAAGTGGTGGGCAAACTGAAACATCCACCACTTTAACGTCAACAACACCAGTGGCGAGTTCTACAGCAGCAACTCAAACCACTTACAGTACCCACATCTCTAAATCAACAGAGGGGTTGACCAAAGAAACAACAGCTTGGACCACTGAAGGATCAAATCTTACAACTGATCAGGCAACAGATAAATCCACTTCGGTAGGAGAGACAATGACAGCCACTATTTCGAGTACAAGCGTAGACACAACGACTAGTACAACTGATAGACCTTTGAGCACATCTGCTCAGGAAACAAGTGCAACATCAAAGACAAGTTCATCAGAGAAGACAACTATTACGGAAATTGTTCCATCAACTGCAATGTCAGATTCCCTAACAACAAGTGCAACCATTGGATCTTCTCCCACAAAAGATTTGACATTCACAACTGGTGGTACTACTGATAAGAGCTCCTCAGCAGCAGAGACTATAACAGTGCTCACTTCAAACACAAGTCCTGACACAACATCTAGCATGGCTGACACAACCGAAATAACCACGGCAGAGAGGACAACTGAGAAACGTGATCCAAACTTGACAACAACACAAAACACTTACACTGCCTCTGTTTCGTTATCTACTGAGGGGTTGACCTCAGGCACAACAGCTTGGAACTCCGCAGAATCAACCTTTACAAGTGTTGGGCTAGTTGAAACATCCACTCCAGAGAAGTCAACAACAACAACTACAGAGATGAGTTCAATAGCATCCTCTCAAGCAACTTACAGTACCCCCATCTCTAAATCTACAAAGGGGTTGACCATAGAAACAACAGCTTGGACCACTGATGGTTCAACTCTTACAACTGATTCTCCAACAGATAAATCCACTTCGGTAGGAGAGACAATGACAGCCACCATTTCGAGTACAAGCCCAAATACAACAACTAGTACAACTGATAGACCTTTGAGCACATTTGCTCAGGAAACAAGTGCAACATCAGAGACAAGTTCATCAGAGAGGACAACTATTACGGAAATGGTTCCTTCAACTGCAATGTCAGAATCCCTAACAACAAGTGCAACCATTGGATCTTCTTCCACAAAAGATTTGACATTCACAACTGTTGGTACTACTGATAAGAGCTCCTCAGCAACAGAGACTATGACAGTGCTCACTTCAAACAAAAGTCCTGACACAACAGCTAGCATGGCTGACACAACTGAAATAACTACAGCAGAGAGGACAACTGAGAAACTTGACGCAAGCTTGACAACAACAACGCAAACCACTTACACTGCCTCTGTTTCTGGATCTACTGAGGGGTTGACCTCAGGCACAACAGCTTGGACTTCCATAGAATCAACATTTACAAGTGGTGGGCAAACTGAAACATCCACCACTTTAACGTCAACAACACCTGTGGCGAGTTCTACAGCAGCAACTCAAACCACTTACAGTACCCACATCTCTAAATCAACAGAGGGGTTGACCAAAGAAACAACAGCTTGGACCACTGAAGGATCAAATCTTACAACTGATCAGGCAACAGATAAATCCACTTCGGTAGGAGAGACAATGACAGCCACTATTTCGAGTACAAGCGTAGACACAACGACTAGTACAACTGATAGACCTTTGAGCACATCTGCTCAGGAAACAAGTGCAACTTCAGAGACAAGTTCATCAGAGAGGACAACTATTACGGAAATGGTTCCTTCAACTGCAATGTCAGAATCTCTAACAACAAGTGCAACCATTGGATCTTCTCCCACAAAAGATTTGACATTCACAACTGTTGGTACTACTGATAAGTCCTCCTCAGCAGCAGAGACTATGACAGTGCTCACTTCAAACAAAAGTCCTGACACAACATATAGCATGGCTGACACAACCGAAATAACCATGGCAGAGAGGACAACTGAGAAACTTGATGCAAGCTTGACAACAACACAAAACACTTACACTGCCTCTGTTTCGTTATCTACTGAGGGGTTGACCTCAGGCACAACAGCTTGGAACTCCGCAGAATCAACCTTTACAAGTGTTGGGCTAGTTGAAACATCCACTCCAGAGAAGTCAACAACAACAACTACAGAGATGAGTTCAATAGCATCCTCTCAAGCAACTTACAGTACCCCCATCTCTAAATCTACAAAGGGGTTGACCATAGAAACAACAGCTTGGACCACTGATGGTTCAACTCTTACAACTGATTCTCCAACAGATAAATCCACTTCGGTAGGAGAGACAATAACAGCCACTATTTCGAGTACAAGCGTAGACACAACGACTAGTACAACTGATGGACCTTTGAGCACATCTGCTCAGGAAACAAGTGCAACATCAGAGACAAGTTCATCAGAGAGGACAACTATTACGGAAATGGTTCCTTCAACTGCAATGTCAGAATCCCTAACAACAAGTGCAACCATTGGATCTTCTTCCACAAAAGATTTGACATTCACAACTGTTGGTACTACTGATAAGAGCTCCTCAGCAACAGAGACTATGACAGTGCTCACTTCAAACAAAAGTCCTGACACAACAGCTAGCATGGCTGACACAACTGAAATAACTACAGCAGAGAGGACAACTGAGAAACTTGACGCAAGCTTGACAACAACAACGCAAACCACTTACACTGCCTCTGTTTCTGGATCTACTGAGGGGTTGACCTCAGGCACAACAGCTTGGACTTCCATAGAATCAACATTTACAAGTGGTGGGCAAACTGAAACATCCACCACTTTAACGTCAACAACACCAGTGGCGAGTTCTACAGCAGCAACTCAAACCACTTACAGTACCCACATCTCTAAATCAACAGAGGGGTTGACCAAAGAAACAACAGCTTGGACCACTGAAGGATCAAATCTTACAACTGATCAGGCAACAGATAAATCCACTTCGGTAGGAGAGACAATGACAGCCACTATTTCGAGTACAAGCGTAGACACAACGACTAGTACAACTGATAGACCTTTGAGCACATCTGCTCAGGAAACAAGTGCAACATCAAAGACAAGTTCATCTGAGAGGACAACTATTACGGAAATGGTTCCTTCAACTGCAATGTCAGAATCTCTAACAACAAGTGCAACCATTGGATCTTCTCCCACAAAAGATTTGACATTCACAACTGTTGGTACTACTGATAAGACCTCCTCAGCAGCAGAGACTATGACAGTGCTCACTTCAAACAAAAGTCCTGACACAACATATAGCATTGCTGACACAACCGAAATAACCATGGCAGAGAGGACAACTGAGAAACTTGATGCAAGCTTGACAACAACACAAAACACTTACACTGCCTCTGTTTCGTTATCTACTGAGGGGTTGACCTCAGGCACAACAGCTTGGAACTCAGCAGAATCAACCTTTACAAGTGTTGGGCTAGTTGAAACATCCACTCCAGAGAAGTCAACAACAACAACTACAGAGATGAGTTCAATAGCATCGTCTCAAGCAACTTACAGTACCCCCATCTCTAAATCTACAAAGGGGTTGACCATAGAAACAACAGCTTGGACCACTGATGGTTCAATTCTTACAACTGATTCTCCAACAGATAAATCCACTTCGGTAGGAGAGACAATGACAGCCACCATTTCGAGTACAAGCCCAAATACAACAACTAGTACAACTGATAGACCTTTGAGCACATCTGCTCAGGAAACAAGTGCAACATCAGAGACAAGTTCATCAGAGAGGACAACTATTACGGAAATTGTTCCATCAACTGCAATGTCAGATTCCCTAACAACAAGTGCAACCATTGGATCTTCTCCCACAAAAGATTTGACATTCACAACTGGTGGTACTACTGATAAGAGCTCCTCAGTAACAGAGACTATGACAGTGCTCACTTCAAACAAAAGTCCTGACACAACAGCTAGCATGGCTGACACAACAGAAATAACTACAGCAGAGAGGACAACTGAGAAACTTGAGACAAGCTTGACAACAACAACGCAAAACACTTACACTTCCTCTGTTTCTGGATCTACTGAGGGGTTGACCTCAGGCACAACAGCTTGGACTTCCATAGAATCAACATTTACAAGTGGTGGGCAAACTGAAACATCCACCACTTTAACGTCAACAACACCTGTGGCGAGTTCTACAGCAGCAACTCAAACCACTTACAGTACCCACATCTCTAAATCAACAGAGGGGTTGACCAAAGAAACAACAGCTTGGACCACTGAAGGATCAAATCTTACAACTGATCAGGCAACAGATAAATCCACTTCGGTAGGAGAGACAATGACAGCCACTATTTCGAGTACAAGCGTAGACACAACGACTAGTACAACTGATAGACCTTTGAGCACATCTGCTCAGGAAACAAGTGCAACATCAGAGACAAGTTCATCAGAGAGGACAACTATTACGGAAATGGTTCCTTCAACTGCAATGTCAGAATCTCTAACAACAAGTGCAACCATTGGATCTTCTCCCACAAAAGATTTGACATTCACAACTGTTGGTACTACTGATAAGACCTCCTCAGCAGCAGAGACTATGACAGTGCTCACTTCAAACAAAAGTCCTGACACAACATATAGCATTGCTGACACAACCGAAATAACCATGGCAGAGAGGACAACTGAGAAACTTGATGCAAGCTTGACAACAACACAAAACACTTACACTGCCTCTGTTTCGTTATCTACTGAGGGGTTGACCTCAGGCACAACAGCTTGGAACTCCGCAGAATCAACCTTTACAAGTGTTGGGCTAGTTGAAACATCCACTCCAGAGAAGTCAACAACAACAACTACAGAGATGAGTTCAATAGCATCCTCTCAAGCAACTTACAGTACCCCCATCTCTAAATCTACAAAGGGGTTGACCATAGAAACAACAGCTTGGACCACTGATGGTTCAACTCTTACAACTGATTCTCCAACAGATAAATCCACTTCGGTAGGAGAGACAATGACAGCCACCATTTCGAGTACAAGCCCAAATACAACAACTAGTACAACTGATAGACCTTTGAGCACATCTGCTCAGGAAACAAGTGCAACATCAGAGACAAGTTCATCAGAGAGGACAACTATTACGGAAATGGTTCCTTCAACTGCAATGTCAGAATCCCTAACAACAAGTGCAACCATTGGATCTTCTCCCACAAAAGATTTGACATTCACAACTGGTGGTACTACTGATAAGAGCTCCTCAGTAACAGAGACTATGACAGTGCTCACTTCAAACAAAATTCCTGACACAACAGCTAGCATGGCTGACACAACTGAAATAACTACAGCAGAGAGGACAACTGAGAAACTTGAGACAAGCTTGACAACAACAACGCAAAACACTTACACTTCCTCTGTTTCTGGATCTACTGAGGGGTTGACCTCAGGCACAACAGCTTGGACTTCCATAGAATCAACATTTACAAGTGGTGGGCAAACTGAAACATCCACCACTTTAATGTCAACAACACCTGTGGCGAGTTCTACAGCAGCAACTCAAACCACTTACAGTACCCACATCTCTAAATCAACAGAGGGGTTGACCAAAGAAACAACAGCTTGGACCACTGAAGGATCAAATCTTACAACTGATCAGGCAACAGATAAATCCACTTCGGTAGGAGAGACAATGACAGCCACTATTTCGAGTACAAGCGTAGACACAACGACTAGTACAACTGATAGACCTTTGAGCACATCTGCTCAGGAAACAAGTGCAACTTCAGAGACAAGTTCATCTGAGAGGACAACTATTACGGAAATGGTTCCTTCAACTGCAATGTCAGAATCTCTAACAACAAGTGCAACCATTGGATCTTCTCCCACAAAAGATTTGACATTCACAACTGTTGGTACTACTGATAAGACCTCCTCAGCAGCAGAGACTATGACAGTGCTCACTTCAAACAAAAGTCCTGACACAACATATAGCATGGCTGACACAACCGAAATAACCATGGCAGAGAGGACAACTGAGAAACTTGATGCAAGCTTGACAACAACACAAAACACTTACACTGCCTCTGTTTCGTTATCTACTGAGGGGTTGACCTCAGGCACAACAGCTTGGAACTCCGCAGAATCAACCTTTACAAGTGTTGGGCTAGTTGAAACATCCACTCCAGAGAAGTCAACATCAACAACTACAGAGATGAGTTCAATAGCATCCTCTCAAGCAACTTACAGTACCCCCATCTCTAAATCTACAAAGGGGTTGACCATAGAAACAACAGCTTGGACCACTGATGGTTCAACTCTTACAACTGATTCTCCAACAGATAAATCCACTTCGGTAGGAGAGACAATGACAGCCACCATTTCGAGTACAAGCCCAAATACAACAACTAGTACAACTGATAGACCTTTGAGCACATCTGCTCAGGAAACAAGTGCAACATCAGAGACAAGTTCATCAGAGAGGACAACTATTACGGAAATTGTTCCATCAACTGCAATGTCAGATTCCCTAACAACAAGTGCAACCATTGGATCTTCTCCCACAAAAGATTTGACATTCACAACTGGTGGTACTACTGATAAGAGCTCCTCAGTAACAGAGACTATGACAGTGCTCACTTCAAACAAAAGTCCTGACACAACAGCTAGCATGGCTGACACAACAGAAATAACTACAGCAGAGAGGACAACTGAGAAACTTGAGACAAGCTTGACAACAACAACGCAAAACACTTACACTTCCTCTGTTTCTGGATCTACTGAGGGGTTGACCTCAGGCACAACAGCTTGGACTTCCATAGAATCAACATTTACAAGTGGTGGGCAAACTGAAACATCCACCACTTTAACGTCAACAACACCTGTGACGAGTTCTACAGCAGCAACTCAAACCACTTACAGTACCCACATCTCTAAATCAACAGAGGGGTTGACCAAAGAAACAACAGCTTGGACCACTGAAGGATCAACTCTTACAACTGATCAGGCAACAGATAAATCCACTTCAGTAGGAGAGACAATGACAGCCACTATTTCGAGTACAAGCGTAGACACAACGACTAGTACAACTGATAGACCTTTGAGCACATCTGCTCAGGAAACAAGTGCAACATCAGAGACAAGTTCATCAGAGAGGACAACTATTACGGAAATGGTTCCTTCAACTGCAATGTCAGAATCTCTAACAACAAGTGCAACCATTGGATCTTCTCCCACAAAAGATTTGACATTCACAACTGTTGGTACTACTGATAAGACCTCCTCAGCAGCAGAGACTATGACAGTGCTCACTTCAAACAAAAGTCCTGACACAACATATAGCATGGCTGACACAACCGAAATAACCATGGCAGAGAGGACAACTGAGAAACTTGATGCAAGCTTGACAACAACACAAAACACTTACACTGCCTCTGTTTCGTTATCTACTGAGGGGTTGACCTCAGGCACAACAGCTTGGAACTCCGCAGAATCAACCTTTACAAGTGTTGGGCTAGTTGAAACATCCACTCCAGAGAAGTCAACAACAACAACTACAGAGATGAGTTCAATAGCATCCTCTCAAGCAACTTACAGTACCCCCATCTCTAAATCTACAAAGGGGTTGACCATAGAAACAACAGCTTGGACCACTGATGGTTCAACTCTTACAACTGATTCTCCAACAGATAAATCCACTTCGGTAGGAGAGACAATGACAGCCACCATTTCGAGTACAAGCCCAAATACAACAACTAGTACAACTGATAGACCTTTGAGCACATCTGCTCAGGAAACAAGTGCAACATCAGAGACAAGTTCATCAGAGAGGACAACTATTACGGAAATTGTTCCATCAACTGCAATGTCAGATTCCCTAACAACAAGTGCAACCATTGGATCTTCTCCCACAAAAGATTTGACATTCACAACTGGTGGTACTACTGATAAGAGCTCCTCAGTAACAGAGACTATGACAGTGCTCACTTCAAACAAAAGTCCTGACACAACAGCTAGCATGGCTGACACAACAGAAATAACTACAGCAGAGAGGACAACTGAGAAACTTGAGACAAGCTTGACAACAACAACGCAAAACACTTACACTTCCTCTGTTTCTGGATCTACTGAGGGGTTGACCTCAGGCACAACAGCTTGGACTTCCATAGAATCAACATTTACAAGTGGTGGGCAAACTGAAACATCCACCACTTTAACGTCAACAACACCTGTGGCGAGTTCTACAGCAGCAACTCAAACCACTTACAGTACCCACATCTCTAAATCAACAGAGGGGTTGACCAAAGAAACAACAGCTTGGACCACTGAAGGATCAAATCTTACAACTGATCAGGCAACAGATAAATCCACTTCGGTAGGAGAGACAATGACAGCCACTATTTCGAGTACAAGCGTAGACACAACGACTAGTACAACTGATAGACCTTTGAGCACATCTGCTCAGGAAACAAGTGCAACTTCAGAGACAAGTTCATCTGAGAGGACAACTATTACGGAAATGGTTCCTTCAACTGCAATGTCAGAATCTCTAACAACAAGTGCAACCATTGGATCTTCTCCCACAAAAGATTTGACATTCACAACTGTTGGTACTACTGATAAGAGCTCCTCAGTAACAGAGACTATGACAGTACTCACTTCAAACAAAAGTCCTGACACAACATCTAGCATGGCTGACACAACTGAAATAACTACAGCAGAGAGGACAACTGAGAAGCTTGAGACAAGTTTGACATCAACAACGCAAACCACTTACACTGCTTCTGTTTCTGGATCTACTGAGGGGTTGACCTCAGGCACAACAGATTGGACCACCTTAGAATCAACCTTTACAAGTGGTGGGCAAACTGAAACATCCACCACTTTAAAGTCAACAACACCTGAGACAAGTTCAACAGCAGTCACTCAAAACGCTTACAGTACCCCCATCTCTAAATCTACGGAGGGGCCTGCATTAGAAACCACAGTTTTGACCACTGAAGTATCAACTCTTACAGCTGGTGAGCCAACTGATAAATCCACTTCGGCAAGTGTGGCAATGACAGCCACCATTTCAAGCAAAAACCCAGACACAACAGTCAGTACAACTGATAGACCAGTGACCACATCTATCCAGGAAACAAGTGGAACATCAGAGACAAGTTCTTCACAGTGGACAACCATTACTGAAATGCTTTCTTCCACTGCAATGGCAGAAGCCCTAACATCAAGTGCAACCATTGGATCTTCTTCCACAGAAGCTTTGTTATTTACAACTGGTGAGACAACTGATACATCCACCTCGGATGCAGTGACAACGACAGCTCTTACTTCAAACACGAGCCCTGACACAACATCTAGCACAGTTGAGATAACACAAATAACCACGACAGGGCAGACAAGTGAGAAATTTGAGACAAGTTTAGCAACAACAGTACAAACCCCTTATCTTTCTTCCACTGCAACAACTGAAGTCACAACAACAATAACAACAACAACGGAAGCTAGTAGTATTCCATCTTTAGCCACTTCTTTGTCATCTTTGGGCACAACAGTTGCCACTTCAGAATCAGAGCCAACAGGTTTACCAATCACAGGACTTCCAGTTGTTTCTTCATCATTTGCCACATCCTCATTTACAGAATCAACTTTTTTCAGCACAGAAATTACACCAGCAGGAGAGACAACGACTGCTGCCATTTTGACTACAAGCCCCGACTCAACGGCCAATACAAGTAATAGACCAATGAGCACTTCTGCCCAGCAAACAAGTGCAACATCAGAGACAATTTCTTCACATGGGACAACCATTCCTGAAAATCTTTCTTCCACTGCAACAACTGAAGCCACAAAAACAACTGAAGCTAGTACTATTTTATCTTTGGGCACAATACACGTTACAGAATCAGAGCCAACAGGTTTACCTATCACAAGCCTTCCGGTTGTTTCTTCAGCATTAGCCACATCCTCATTTATGGAATCACCATTTTTCAGTACAGCAATTTCAACTGTCTCAACTGATGCATCAATACATACGGCTATGCAGTCAACTGAAAAATCAACCTCTGGAGAATTTGTGACAACTCCTATTTTACATACAAGCCCCAAGTATTTTACAACTTCAACAGACAAGTTACCTAGCCCTACTTCTCAGGAGATAACTAAAAGCCCAGTCACAATCACCCTTGACAGTGGTCCTACCTCAAAATCATCAATAGTAACAACTGATACATCCACTTCAGGAAAACCTATCACAACTTCGATTTTACAAACAAACACTCACTCATCAGCAAACACCACAGAGACATTTATAAGCGCCACTTCTGAAAAAACAACTGCAACAAAAGTTACAATTACTGAACCAATTTCATCAACAACAGAAAAAAAAACTTCAAGCATAACACAAGTTTCTTCTTCTTCTGGATTTGTAAGTACAATTACCCCAAATACTCAATAAATTACAACTACTTTCATTAACAATAACAACTGACCCTAATGTTTTCTCATCAACAAAGCAGAGCAGCACATCTGGTCTTTTCCAAAGCACTTCTGGTTTTCCTTCAACATCCAATGTACCAATTCCAACAAGTACCCCAAGTGTTCAGTGTAAAAATGGTGGAGTTTTTGTACCTGATTATGGCTGTAACTGTACCACAAACTGGGAAGGCAAAGTTTGTGAAATACCTAAAACAACTATATCTGTGGGTAAGTGATTCCATTTTTTAATTAGAATATTTAATAAAGCATATGTCATTTTAAAATATCGAACATTTATTTAACAGTTTGATTTGTACTAAGTATGACAAATCTATTTCTGAGAGTAATATGATTGAAGTAATATGATTATATTTAAGAATCTGACTATACTTTTGTATGTCTTTCATTCATGATATATAGATTTTATTGATGTGGCAACAGATGTTGTTGTCACAACTGACACAGTCTTCATAGAGGAATTCAAAAACACAAGTTCTCCAAAGTATAAAGATTTTGTTAAAAACTTCACAATGGACGTAAGACACCTTTTAATTACTATAATTATTTAAATTATGTTATAGCTATGTTGAATATTCTATACTATTATTCTTGCCATGTCAGTCTCAAATTTTATACAAAGACGAGAAATCTAAATTTGGATCCAAATTTGATTTATAGATGGAGAGAGTGTACAGAGCCACAGTGAAACATTTGAAACATGTCACCGTTTTGCGGCTGAGGTAAGCATTGTTTCCACCATTAAAATGCAGGCAAAATGTAAAACTGCAAAATGTGGTGGCTTGCATGAATGAGAGCTTGGCTCTGAAAGTATGCTTTAGTTTTTTTCCAAGCATAGTTATTTATGTCAGTTGTAGAAGACTTTCTTGTCTACAGCTACTTTTATTTTTGACAAGCTGTTTACGAAGTGAACAAAATCATGGGACTGGACAAATCCCATGGCACACCTCTATCCCACTGTCCCACATAACCATCGTTGATAGTTTTCTTTTTCAAGAACTTCCATGTTTTCTGTTCATTTTAGTTGCGTGTTTATTCGTAATGTTTGAAAAATGCAAAAAACACAAGTCAGGTAGGTACGGTGAATAATGAGATCACAGGTGGCAAGTGTGCTAATTGGGTAATGAATAAAACAAAAAAATTGCATATTTTCTTATTTTTAGATTTGTTCTTGGAAATTAATTCTTGCAATGCCTCAGCAAATAATAGTTATGTTTATCTATTTATTTACATGGCTCCAGACTAACATTTAAGAGGGGTAGCACCAGTGTTAAATTCTACAAATGGTCGCACCGGTCCAACTGAAAGAAAATTAGTTTTCTTTCACGGTTTCTTTTTATCAGGAATTTGATTAAAATACAGTCATCTGAAGACAAACAAAGCCCTTTTCTACAATCAGAGGGCATTAGAAAAGATTATACACAGAAGTAAAGTTTTATTGCATCCATAGTTTTAACTGTGGCATTTGCAATAAGATCATAGTAAGTAAAACCATGATTAGCAGTAACCATAAAATAAATTATGGCATTTTTCATAAGAAAAACACTTCCAGAAATGAAATTGTTTTCTCTCACTACTATATTGATACAAGTTCATGGTACATATTGTTTTAAATATCTGTGATGTGTGGATTGAATCCTTACAATTTCTGTCTTTTCATTGTGCAGATTTCTCCTTTATTCCTTTTCAATGCTGTTTAGAAAGTTGGGGCCATTTAATACCATTTTAAACTGGTTTAATCATTGACACATTATGGGCTTTCATAGAGGTTTTAAACAAATAACCAATGCCGAATTTGTGACCCAGCCTGTGCTTCTCACAGCTCTGTTTATGATGATCTCCGCAGTGGAGCGCTTGAGACCGGTGCATGTGTAAATGCACATCTCTGTGCTGATCTGTCCATTAAGCATTGAGTATTTCTCATACAGAACAAAAAACAACAGAGCACAATCAGAGAGTCAGCCAACTTTGTAGTCACACCAATGCAACCTCTTGCAAAGTTTTATCGCACTGTTAAGAAAAATGGTTAAAAAATGAATCTCAGTCCAGAGCCTGGATTTTTTTTTTGGTGGAATCTGATAATTTTCCACGGCACACTAGTGTTGCAGCACATTGGTTGGGAAACACTGGTCTATGTAATGCTTTACAGTTCTGTTTTCTGACCATACCAATCCAAAAAGTAATTTATTCAAAAGAATTCTGAAGTCACAAATTAGAAAAAGTTACATTCAAGAAAAGGGGAGCAAAGGGCAATATTTAATTAATGAAGTAACTAGTAAAAAAAAAAAAAAAAAAAATATATATATATATATATTTGTTTATTAGATTATTGCGTTTGGATTGGTATGGACTTAAAACATTTTAGATTTGTTATAGTATTGATCAAACAATCATTATTCTCATCAGGACCTTGATTTGGGGGGGAAATAATGATTGAAACTATGATTACACTAAGAGATATTTAGCCTATAACAAAACATGACCCCTACCAGAGCAATCACTTTATAAAGTGATGGTTTATCAAGGTCTGAATAGCCAATGATGAAGGCTTGTACTGTAAGTGTCCAGAAACCTCAACCATTTGTAATTTGAATTGTATACAAAGTTTTTATTATGAATCAGAATTGACCATACACTGATAAAGGAGAATAATATGTTGTGTTATCCAATTATACATTTCTGATTATCTAAACAGAACTTGATTTGCTGATGTTAGCTTACTTTGTGTTACTTTAACATTTTAGTTACATTAGCATCTCAGTGCAGAGACATGGATGTAAGCAACACAAATTATGATGTGGTCATATGGCTTCTTGAGCCTGTTTCAATAACATTCCAAACAATACAAGCTCAGGATCATTCACAAATGGTCTTGTTAGAATAAAATTCTTTAAAACATTTTAAATATCAGTTTCATGAAAATAATATATTTACTTGTTCATCACAGACCAGGCAGTGTTGTAGTGGAGCATAAAATTTTTGTGGCCATAAGGAATGACAAAAATCTCACAACGATCGTTACTGAGAGCTTCAACGAAATAAAAGAAGCTCTTAATAAATTCAAGAACTGTACAACAGGTAAACAAATATTATTAATGTATACAGTATTATTAATAGATATGTAATTTATATAAAATATTTTGTTAGATATTTAGCAAAAACAAACAAACAAAAATCTGTTTTTTAAAGGGCCTCTGGTAATTGGTGCAACATGTAACCTTCTGTTGTTCCTTCATTCATAGGAGCAGATGGCTGTCCTCAGCTTCCAATCATAGGTGACCCAGAGTATTCCGAACCTGAAATTGATCTAAGCTGTGAGTACATACATTCAAACCTTTGGATAAAAATGCCATGTTGTAGGTATATTACATAATATTGTCTTTATTTCTCTTAACCTTCTCTCTTTTTAATGTTTTGTCTCCTTTTTTATTTGTATGTATTCATTTTTCATAACAGTGGTATGTACTGGAGCCAATAATTTCAGTATTTATTACACACCATTTATGCAAGAAGGAGCGATTGTGTGCATGTCAGTTTGTGATGTCAACCATCCAAGGTCAAAGAGCTGTAACACAGGAAAATGCCAACTAGACGAAGAAAATGGTCCAGTTTGCATGTGAGATACATACACAATGACAACACAAGACAATATTAAGCTGAAATAAATTAATGCTTAAAAGTATCAAAATGCTTCATGTTTGCTTTATCATTTATCATTGTGATCACTTGCCTGTATTTTTGTTGAATATTGCAGTTGTGATGATGCATACTGGTATAGTATGTCAGAATGCAAAGGAAAAATCAGGAAAAGGGATGTTTATGCTGGTGTGGGAACTGCGGTAGTATGCGTAGTGTGCTTAATTGTGCTATTTGGACTATATGTGATCTGGCAACGTCGAAAGGCACGAAGGTAGGAACAAACCTTCAACAAACATGTTATTGTGCTCTTCACTGTCTGTAACATTTACATAGGGCAATTCATCAGAAACAAAATACTGGTTTCTTAAAATATGGCTCTGTGACACTAATCAAATTCAAGAGTACCTTTCTCTTTGTATTTTATCTAGGATGAAAGATAGTAAAGCTAAGCAATTAAATCAGTGGCTGGATGAAGAATTTGAGTGGCCCTCACGAGAGGGTTGGTGTGCTTCCTCTGTCCATTTACCAGGTACATTTTAAAAGATGTAATAAACTTATTTTGATTATGTTCAATAACGATACGAAGTATGACTGCTTTTATGTGTTTTGCCGCCGTTTTTTGCACACTGTGGGACACGGATGTGCAGTGCCCCTGAGAGAGATTTATCATAAAACATGTGAGAAGGTAGCAAAACAGTGGAATACGCACAGGAACTACAGAAAAAAGGCCTGCTGCCCTGAAGGCAAATTTTGGCAAAAGGAACATTTTCTTTAAAAGTTGCCATGCCTACTGTTTAAGTAGCAGCCCACTCTTTCTCCATCTTCTTTGAAATCGACAAGCACAGAGCATGTGCATTACCGTGCACTGCTAGCCACATGTACCGTGTGTGTCTATAGTTATAAAACTGGATTGGTTCTGCAACATGTGTACAATTTCAGACAGGAATGACAACTGTATTAGAGGAAATAACAGTAAATATCCACACATTGATATTAACGCCCCAAAATCTTATTGAACAACTGCAGCACTTCAAACTCTTGGTCTTTAGGCTAAAAGGAATAAGCTTTTGCTGTAGTTCAATAACATTTCGGGGTGTTAATATCAGGTCCAGTTTCATCTTTCTTTTTGATACATAGCAACAATTATGTTTGGAGGTATGATCTGCTCTGGGCAAAACCCCAAATGCCTTCCATGCGGGCATGCCAGGACAAAGCAGGGGGAGCAGCAAATAATTTAATATAACCCTCAGAGGTCACAGCACAGATATGCAGACACAATGTTGGCACACAAATAGTATAACTGACAGTGAATAGAATAGATAAGGCAAGATAGCTATACTCATCTAGAATGGCTGACAATGAAGAAAAAGGGAGACCACAGCGTTCATGCTAAGGAGGGGCTGGGGATGATGGTTGGTATTTAAATGCAACAAGGCAGCTGTGAATTTAAAGAACACTATGCCAGTTGTCTAAACTTGATTGGTACACATAATAATAATGGGCATGCTGTTTCAAGCTGACTGTCACGGTCTGTCTGAACTAACGCAATGCTTGATTGTGCAGATGTTTTAATTGTTTTTCCTCATTTTGCAGCATTGTGTCCAAAATCTTTTTATGCATTTGTGTGGATGTGCATAATTTCTCCATGATGTTGTTTTATTCTCATTAACAGGGGATAACAGCAGCTCTGAAGGCGGTGGCCTGTTTGGTTTGGATTTAAATGGTGACACTGCTGCTAGCACTTCAAATTCAGACCTGATGTCACCTCACTACAGTACTCAGACACTTCAAACAAGGCCAGATACAATACAATATGACTACAGATCACATGATGAGATGAATGGAAGTATGACAAGGGGGGCACAAACTTTGATTTTCCAACAACTCAACATCCCCAACACAGACAGACACTTAAATGCACAGGTAAGTGTGAAGAGACAATGTATGAAGTAAAACATTTCAGTTTCAAATTGTTCTGCGAGAAATAATATCAACTGGTAAACCGGTTTCTTAACGGACTGTAATGGTTATCTATATGCTTTGCACTCTGAGAAATTTTCAGTATATTTTTTCCCTCTCCACAGATTAGACAGCCCCAGCTTGGAGATTATACAGAGATCTAGTTACACACCACTCTAATGTTTGTTCTGAACACAATACAAATACAAACAGACATCTGATAGAACCACGAAGAACAAGCCTTCTCTACTGATGAACAAATAACTATCATCCCCTCAAATTGATCAGAGCTAATAATAATAGAAAAAAAAATAAAAAAGCAAAATAAGTAGGTTTATTTATACCTCAGTTTAAACGTGCATACTCTTTGTAAAATGTACATATTTTTCTCACAAGCACTTTAAACATGCTATTTTATTTTCTATCATTAGTTTAATATTTAATGTTTTTAAAGTTATTTTATGTTAAACTTCACTTAACTTTTTATCTTTGTCTATTGTAATGCACTGTAAAAATAAACTAACTTTAAAGGAACATTCTTGAATGTCATTTCAATTGCAGTGAAACCTGCATCTTTTATGCACACACATTCAGAACAACACAAAAAGAACAGTTGCCCATGTACTGAACACGAAAGCAAAACATACAAGGCACAAAGAGCATTGATAGGCTCAATGGTTCAAAACTGAATGAGCCTGGCTAAGCACATCATTTCTTAAAATGCAGGGACTGTCTTTTCAGCAATTTGACTGGAATCAACAAAGGATTTAGAGGACAGATGCCAGCAGAAGCCCAGTCTTCTTTGTCTATTACTTTTTCTGTGACAGATGATGGACTGCTTTGATCTTCAGAGGGACAACAGGATCCAGTAGCTGTCCTATGTTGTTTTGTTAATGCAGTAGAATCTACTATATTAGCATGAGAGAAGCATGTCCTGTTAGTGCTGGAAGAGGAGGATGGCATTATCACAGGTTTGGAGAGTTGTACGTGTAACTGAAGCAGGTGATGCTGAAGTTCCTTGCAGTCCAATAAAGGGAGCTCCTCAGGCAAACACATCAGCATATCCAAAAGCACAGCACTCTCTGTGAAAAAATATCAGACGGAATTTGTCAAAAATCAGAGAAAGAATAAAAGCAAGCTTTTTTTTTTTTTTTGGCTTAACCCAACTTCTAAATCCTTGGCACATTGTGTAAAATGCCTTTGGAGACTATGATGTACTTAAGTCATAATACAATATATGCAAAATGTATTTAACAATACATACCCATTGAAGTAAGGGCTGAATTGCACATTTTATAGTTAATGTCATTTATAAATCGATAAATCTTGTCGAAATTGACAACACACTTCAGCACTCTCGGTCTGTGTAGACAATCTTGATCTGACTGTTCCAACTGAGCTGGACTGTGCTTTTTTGATGATAAGGAAGCTGATGGTGATACTGAACCAGTGGAAACCAGACTGAATTCTGTTAGCTTTTGCTCAGACTCCAGCTGACTTGGGCTTTTTGTCAAATGTGAAGATTTTGGTATGGGTGTTTTAGATGCGTTAGTCTCTAACAGTGAACTGCATGATGCATTATCAAGCTGGAATTTGATAGTATGATCAACAGCATTGAAACTAGTGTCAGAAGAGTCTACAATGGTTGAAGAACCGATATTTGGGCTTATGTCTGAACCAGAAGGCTGTGAGGAAGTTTTAGGGGTCTGACTAGGCAAGACTGTGACTTCAGGACCGGTAGAAAGGAGGGAAGACCAAGGTTGTGCATTAGGCTTTGGCCTGATGAGAACAGGGTGAATACTGGAGTAAGCAGGTGTTTGGATAGTGATAGAGTGTGGAGGATCCGAGTGCATCAGGCTGCAGGGCTCTGTGGCAGCAATTTCTAGCATCTGATGACAGTAAAAAAAAAAAAACACAAAAAAAACAAAAACAAATAGTAATGATTACCTGATAGAGGATTAAAAATATAAACTATAATATTTCATCTGCTATCTGAGTCAAAGCCAAGTTACACATTGTCCAATAGAACTGATTACAAAGTTTGAAATTGTTTGTTCGTTAGGTGTGCTCTTTATGATCATGTTCTATAAATAGGTTTCTAAGTATTCATATCTTAAGATAATGACAGTCAATTCCTGATATTATCGACTGTGGTGTAAGGATTATAATAAAATTGTGAAAAACAAAAGTAGATTAATTCAAAAACCACATCTCTTTATTTTGCTTGCTGAAGCATTGTGGCTCCACTGCACTGTTTCTCTAGAAACCCCAAGTATTCTACTGTAAAACAAACTGCTTTTATTTGAACTAAACGTCACTCTTGGTCCATCTGTTTCTCTCTCAGACTAACTTCTTGATTCTTTGTGGTTTCATTGATTTCCACTGAAATATCTTATACAGACCTGGGAAAAGGCAGACGAAATTGTCTTTTCATGGGATCCCGAGATGTTCTGTACCAGCTCTGCCCAGGATTCAATTGGAACTTTAGCCCTGCGCTCCTCTCTCCTCTGATTCTGGACCTGTAGATACACCCTCTGCACCACACGGGACTTCAATGATTTTATCAAGTGCTCAATCTGAAACCAGGCAGTACAAACAGCTACATTACAATGGACATCAGCACTAACTTCAGCATCAGTGGTATATTGGGTTGCACAAAGGAGCCTACCTCTTGGAGAGAATGTTGGGGCACTCTTTTTTGAAGCTCGGTCAAATCTAGTTCGGATTCAAAATTCAGCTGCTGCTTCAAACCATGCAAAAAGTTCTGTTGATCTTTGCGATTCCAACCTTTGCAGAAAGATCTGATGCTCACAGTCTGTTTTGGTTCAGTAGCCTTTAGTTGAAAGCGTGATGGTTCAATTCGGCGACGAGATGGTGGTTTCATTGTTGCTGGTTAGAATTTTTTAGAAGTCATGCCCCATGTACTTAAAATTTCCTGCGTAGTAAAGGGGAAATATCGACACTTAAAATTAAAACTACCATTCAGTTACCTTATTCAGACAGCAAAGTATATATTCATATACAAAATATATATAGTTTTATATACTGGTGTTTCCACAGGGGGCAGTTCGACTGGAAATTATGTCCAACAAAGATATTCTGTTCAAGATATTTACCTTGAGTTTTCTTTTTTCTCTTCAAACATCACTTGTCTCATATTTCAACTCAAGCAAGCTCTTTTCACAGATATATTTGTTGACTTGGTAAATAAGTACACTAATATTTGAAAAAAAAGCTTTATATGGGGCAAAATTGTTTGGTGTGGTTAAAACGATGCCACAAATGTGAGACATTCGTAACTTCGTAACTAAGATATAATTTTCACATATATTGAAATGGTTGAATTGGGTATAAATAATGGGAAAAGTATCACAAATTGTTAACATCGAGATATAGATAGATGGACAGAGGGATGTTGCATTAAAACTTAAGTTTATTCAACTCTCTAGTTTTTGCATCTCTCCGCTCTCACACTCCGCACGTAACCCCACCCCCACTCACTCGCTCCCTTTTTCTAGCCCAACATGGAGGATGACACAACCAAAAAGCAAGATAGCAACAATGAGCTGGTTTGTAAGAAAAACAATGGCTCAATCATTTGGAGATGTTCGGGTTTAAAAGGTCAGATGAGCAACAGAGCAAGGTAATATGCAGAGTGTGCAATAAACATGTCGCAACATGTGCTGGACGCACTACAAACCTCTTTCACCATTTACAACAGCGACATAAACTACAGTACGAAGAATGTATTAAACTTCGAGGAGGTTGTGCTGTTGCAAGCCAAACTGGAAAGCCTTCTGCTCCAAAACAAACCTCTTTACAAGATTAATTTACTCAGGGTGTGCCCTATGAAAAGAAGAGTGCCAAGTGGCGAGATATAATGGATGGCTCACAGATACGATTTGCCCAGCCGTCACTACTTTACAAGAGAAGCACTTCCAAAAACGTACTGTGAAGTCAGACAAAAAACTATCCAACTGGCTTGCAAAAGCGACACTACGCACTGACAACAGATATATGGTTGAGCAGAACATGCAAGCCATATGTGAGCTTAACTGTACATTTCATTGAAGATTGGGAGTTGAAAAGTGCATGTCTCCAAACAAGCTACTTCCCCCAAGACCACACCGGAGAGCATTAGGCTGAAGCCCTGCAGGATGACCTTATAAGCTGGAAACTTGATGAACGGGGACTGGTTGCAATAATGACTGACAACGGGACCAAGGCTGTCAAAGTGGCTGAGGATGCAGTGCTTTGGTCATCGGCTTCATCTTGCAATTGGTGAGTATGCTGAAGGAGTTGACTGCATATCAGTTTTAAATTAAAATATATATATATATATATATATATATATATATATATATAAAATTTGAAGAGAGGGACTGATTTAAGTGATGTCAGAACACATACAGTTGTCATCGTAGGTGCATGTCCACTGTGAGAGACATAATCTAAAAAAAAAAATCCAGAAATCACAATATATGATTTTTTAACTATTTATTTGTATGATACAGCTGCAAATAAGTATTTGAACACCTGTCTATCAGCTAGAATTCTGACCCTCAAAGACCTGTTAAAATGTCCACCTCCACTCCATTTATTATCCTAAATTAGATGCACCTGTTTGAGGTCGTTAGCTGCACCTGTCCACCCCATACAATCAGTAAGAATCCAACTACTAACATGGCCAAGACCAAAGGGCTGTCCAAAGACACTAGAGACAAAATTGTACACCTCCACAAGGCTGGAAAGGGCTACGGGGAATTTGCCAAGCAGCTTGGTGAAAAAAGGTCCACTGTTGGAGCAATCATTAGAAGATGGAAGAAGCTAAACATGACTGTCAATCTCCCTCGAACTGGGGCTTCATGCAAGATCTCACCTCGTGGGGTCTCAATGATCCTAAGAAAGGTGAGAAATCAGCCCAGAACTACACGGGAGGAGCTGGTCAATGACCTGAAAAGAGCTGGGACCACCGTTTCCAAGGTTACTGTTGGTAATACATTAAGACGTCATGGTTTGAAATCATGCATGGCACGGAAGGTTCCCCTGCTTAAACCAGCACATGTCAAGGCCCGTCTTAAGTTTGCCAATGACCATTTGGATGATCCAGAGGAGTCATGGGAGAAAGTCATGTGGTCAGATGAGACCAAAATAGAACTTTTTGGTCATAATTCCACTAACCGTGTTTGGAGGAAGAAGAATGATGAGTACCATCCCAAGAACACCATCCCTACTGTGAAGCATGGGGATGGTAGCATCATGCTTTGGGGGTGTTTTTCTGCACATGGGACAGGGCGACTGCACTGTATTAGGAGAGGATGACCGGGGCCATGTATTGCGAGATTTTGGGGAACAACCTCCTTCCCTCAGTTAGAGCATTGAAGATGGGTCGAGGCTGGGTCTTCCAACATGACAATGACCCGAAGCACACAGCCAGGATAACCAAGGAGTGGCTCTGTAAGAAGCATATCAAGGTTCTGGCGTGGCCTAGCCAGTCTCCAGACCTAAACCCAATAGAGAATCTTTGGAGGGAGCTCAAACCCTGTGTTTCTCAGCGACAGCCCAGAAACCTGACTGATCTAGAGAAGATCTGTGTGGAGGAGTGGGCCAAAATCCCTCCTGCAGTGTGTGCAAACCTGGTGAAAAACTACAGGAAACGTTTGACCTCTGTAATTGCAAACAAAGGCTACTGTACCAAATATTAACATTGATTTTCTCAGGTGTTCAAATACTTATTTGCAGCTGTATCATACAAATAAATAGTTAAAAAATCATACATTGTGATTTCTGGATTTTTTTTTTTAGATTATGTCTCTCACAGTGGACATGCACCTACGATGACAATTTCAGACCCCTCCATGATTTCTAAGTGGGAGAACTTGCAAAATACCAGGGTGTTCAAATACTTATTTTCCTCACTGTATCTTGTTATCTGTTAAATAAATAAAAGTTAGATTTTTATTAAAACATTCAAAAGATTTTTTTAATTTTGTTTAACAGAACAGGGCATGGATGATGACCTCATCTCTCGGGCTATTTCCCTGTGCAAAAAAATAGCGAGTAGCTTTTCCTATAGCTGGAAGAAAAGGAGAGAATTGGCTGAAGCTCAGATTTAGCTGGGTCTGCCCATTCACCAGCTCATAATGGAGTCCGCACGAGATGGGGAACAAGGCAGCAAATGATTGAGAGGGTTCTGGAGCAGCAGGGCGCCCTTGACAAAATGTTGAAAATTGAGGTATCTAGTCCTTACCTGGCATGATATAGAGGTCTTAAGAGGTGGTCCAGAGGGCTCTCAAACCCCCTCAGGACTTCACAGATGCCCTGTCTGGTGAAGACTATGTTACACTCTCAGATGTCAGACCTGTGCTTCATCTTTTTAATACAAGTCTCCTTGCACATGATGAGGGAGATAGTTAGCTGACTAAATTCATCAAGACCGCCATTGTGGATTACCTCAACACAAAGTATGCTGACCCAGCCACAAGTGACCTATTGGTCATGGCCTCACTTGTGGATCCAAGGTTCAAAACAAAGTACGTCTCAAGTGACAAGATCGACATGTTGAAGCACAAAGCTGTCTTGGAGGCGGAGTCTCTTCTGGCTGATCAGAGATGCTTTCAGCCTGTGCCCACTGTGTCCAAGCCTGCAGACCAAGAAGAAGCAGCATTTGTGTCACCACCAGTTCAGAAGACACTCGCAAGCTTCTTTAAGAAGAGCACACCCACCACCAGCACCAACCTGACACAGAGGCAGGCTATTGAGAATGAACTTTCAAGATACTTAAGAGTCAGTCAGTGTAGAGAGTGATACAGATCCTCTCAAGAGGTGGAAGGAATATGACATTTTCTTTCCAGCACTGAGCAACCTGGCAAAGAAGCATCTTTGTGTCCCAGCCTCCAGCACACCTTCTGAGAGGGTTTTCAGTTGCAGTGGTAACATTGTAACCTGCCACAGGGCATCTCTCAAGCCCGAGTCTGTTGTTAGGGTAGTGTTCCTTGCACAAAACCTGTGAGAAAACTACAGAGCTACACACAAGGAAAGGTTTTGTCATTTGTTGAAGTTTTCAGGTCTGTAGAAAACTAAAACTACTTTCTCAGAGCAAGTTATAGAGATATAGTTTGTTAAATAGGAAAGGAAAACCTGTATTTTGCACTTTTTTTTGTTCTGTCTTCGTTAATGTGTTAAATAACGGAAGAGGTATTCTCTGGATGTGCATATGTGTATTCTACAAAGATTTTTTTACATTTGATATTTACAAAGCTGTGTATCTTGTTCAGCAGGAAAGGATAACCTGTATGGAGTATTGTAAGAGATGTGACTTTTTGTTTTATATATTTATGTAATTTTTTATTTACATTTATGCATTTGGCATATGCTTTTATCCAAAGCGACTTACAGTGCACTTATTACAGGGACAATCCCCCCCGGAGCAACCTGGAGTTAAGTGCCTTGCTCAAGGACACAATTGTGGTGGCTGTGAGGATCGAACCGGCAACCTTATGCTTAACAGTTTAGTGCTTTAGCCCACTACGCCACCACCACTCCAATGGTGGATTTACACAGATGTGTGTATTCTCAAACAGCAAGAGAAACCTTGTATTTGCACTTTATTTTGATACATTTCTTATAAATAAAAGGTATTTGTAACACCTCATATGTAGTTGGCTTACAACTGAGCATTTAACCCACATAAACAATATCGAGATATACATCATATAATCGCCATATCATCCAGCCCTAATTTCACCATAAAAAGTGTGCAAATGACTTGTCCCAGTGAGTGAGAGGGAGGGAGGTTTTAGAAAAATCACACCCATTTAAGCATTTTGATGTCAAATTGAATAAATCCATTTGACCTACCTACAGCGTTTATATAGCATTGTATTTTATTGTTATTTGCTTAGGAGACAAAGGCCCAGGCCCCCAATAACAGTCTTTTTAATACTGTGGTACACCTTGAAACCATGAGACTGTTACATCCAGAGAAAGCTTCCCGAGAAGGCTTCAGCAAAGCCCTTCTACCAAGTGGAGCCTACAAGCTTAGCAAAGCAATGTATAACGCGGCGGTCCCATAGACATTCTATGGCAGTATACTGGCAAGGTTAACAGAGGCTGTTTTTTTAATTGATGCCTATTAATTGCTTGAGTGTGCTGAATAAACTTATTTTTTGAGAAAACAGCTAATTACTTAAGTGACTGCCTCCACTAATATTCAATATGTTTTACACAAAACAATCCTTTTGGAATGAACTGCGTGTGGAGTTTATTACGATAAAATTTATGTTTTGTAAGAGAGAAAAGAGTGAATTTTGCGACAGGTAGTTGTTCGTTTACAGCTCTCCCCATTCATTTGTATGGTATCCCCAAAAGGCTTCCTTTCATAACACGCTAGCTGACCATTACGTAGGGGTGTAACAGTCCATCGTGGCATAGTACGTATTGTGAAGATAGGACATTGTAACCAGCAGCAGGAGAGAGACAAGCCTTTTCAGCACGAGAGATCAAATGACCGTTTGAAGGGCAAGAGTGATCTGCTCTAACTGCGCGAGTGAAAATTGACAGTTTACAGGGGTTTAATTATAGTGCTATATTAATCTATTATTTATAATGCTGAATATTATGTATAATAATGCTATATAATCCTAATGTCAAATGTCATGTATGATTTGACTTCATCAGGAAATTATTTTTTAACTGGATAAGCAAGCATTCGATTAAGTATTTTTTTAAATTAATATTTAGATGTAGCCTAATCAAAGACAACAATAAATTTAAATAGTATTTTTCTAAATGAACACATTTTAAATGTACAGTATGTAATCAGTGACATTGTGTAAGCTAATATTTTCATTGATTCGGTGTCACCTATGCCCTGTTCTGGGATGATTTTAATTCTCAGTACATCTCTGATGGATAATTTAGCACTTTTAAAAAACAGTACTCTTAGCTAAATTTGATAGGAACTGTTTTGCATATGTCTTTAAATAAATAACTTTAAAAAATAAAAATAAATTATTAATCTTAACTATTCTTGATTCAGGCTTAGTTTAAAGAATCGTGAACTGAACCGCGAGTTCAGTATCGTGAACTGAACAGATCCGAATCATATAATGAGTGAATCGTTACACCCCTACCATTAAGCTCTCTCCTTGGTAAAAACATGGTGGATATTATCTCAGTATAAAGATCTCTGGCAGTAGATCTGATCAAGCAACATCCTTATATATAAATAAAACACACTTTTTGAATGTGTGAAATTAATATTTTCCTAATGGACCTAGTTAAAAGGTCCCCTGTAAAATTAACAGCATTAGCTCAAGTGTGATATAGGATTTCAGGCTTGCTAATATCACCAGTTCTGTTGCATTTTGCCAGATATTCCAATCAATTTCTTCTAAGATACAGTATATGATCATGTTTAAAGGGATCATCTCATGAGGAATCAAATTTCCCTTTAGATATTGAAATGTGACAGGTCTTTCTAATATAAAAACCTACTGTAAATTTCACAGCCCACTGGCCATGTGGCTCACTTTGTAAACACAGACAGAGAAAAGGGCAAACCGTGTGGCCTAGTGTGGTCTTAACTATTCCTAAACACCAAATGGTACCCAACTGGACTATTATATGAAAGCGGAGACAAATGTGCAGAGCAATCCCAACTTTAATTCTGATTGATGAGATTAAGGCAGTACAGAAGACGTCACGGGTTCACCAATCAGATGAAAGTGGCGTTTCAGTGCCGCTCACATGTGCGTATCAAATAAAGGCATAAACCATTTTTTAACCAAAAAAAAAAATAAACAATTACCCACCCCCTCTCTTTATTCCTCCTTAAATATAAAATGTAATAGTCAACAGAAAAAGAGTTTATATCTGCTTATTTTATTAATCAGTGTGAAAACCAATAAAGAACAAAAAAACATTTTTAGGTTTTAAAAAAAGAAAAAAAATAATGGACGCAAAAGTACACGGACCAGACCTGTACTTTTAAAATTAAGCTTTTTTTAAATTAAGTTTGTTTTACTTCTCCTGACAAATAAAAAAGAAAAACACGCAATATTTTTTTTTCTTTTTCAACGGATATGAAATGAACAGAATATACACGATTGAGGAGCATCCCAGGATCCCGATCTTTTTGGGACGTACTTAATAAAACGTATTAAGGACTGAATTTTACACCTACTGTAAGAGACTACACTGCCAGAAAGAGCAGGGACATACTATGTTGCATTACTTTTTGCCGTTTCCACACATACCTACTTGTAAAATAAGATAGAGAGATCAGCGCGGTGCCTCTGCATCATGGCCAGCATCTGTTTTGCTTCACTCCTAAACGGCAGCTTTATTAATTAACATTTATCACGACCATAAACAACTGCAAGATAGTGAGCAAATAAAATAAGGAATACAGACAGCTGCAAAACAACACAAACTTACTTACTAGCTTCTTAACATGTCCACATGTTCGGCGACCTCGCTTGAACACTCTTCTTCTTTTACGTTTTATATTTGCAAACCAACTAATGGCGCACATACATACTGGGTTGGAACTAGAACCTTCGAGGGACCCGTATCTCACTAAGAGTCAAAAAAAGGTTCAAAAAGTACGGCACCAAAATGCGTTTGGCCATTTCCTAGGCATCATACACAATTCTGTATCATTCACAGTATAATTTAAATATTATAGTAAATAAAAAATTAGTATGTTTTTTTTTTTTTGCTTAGCGATCGTCGACAGCTCTCTCTTTAGTCTATAAATCAAGCAGACTTGCACTGTGATACTCGGTTTTTTTCATTTTGTCGTTTTACCACCAGAGCCCGCTGCAACCTTTTACATTTGTCCATTTGTACATTCATTCTGTAAACATTTTTATTTCAGTTGTATTAATCGACTTGTCACATGATCTTATGACCATGTATTTGATTCTGGATTCTTGTAGTAAACATATTTGTTACGATTTTGAAGAACGTACTGTAAGGTACTACAGCATGCTAAAGTGTAATTACTGTCAGATAAAAATCTGGCAGCGGTGGGATTCGAACCCACGCCCCCGAAGAGACTGGAGCCTTAATCCAGCGCCTTAGACCGCTCGGCCACGCTACCTGTTCTGCTTAACGTTAGATTGAAGAGACAAGTTCCTCAGATTCAAAAATCACATCAGGTTTTTACCCGTACTTTCATAACAGAAACATCTTCCTGTAACATTACCATAAAACCTAAACCATCATACATAATTTCTAGGAATTGGAATTACACTTGTGGTTCCTTGCTGTTGTGTTGATGCTGAACGGGCATAGGCAAGCACGACCACCTGCCATATGCAGAGTGTCAGTAGGAATGTCTTCACGTTGACTGTTCAGGGTCCCTCCTCAGGTCCTCCTAATTCGCAGATTCCCGGTTGGGCACTGACGCTGCGTGTTCAGCTCCTCCAGTGCTTTCACCGTTCACCTTAATCAGTAAGGCCCTCCTCTGGAGCAAGCCTCACACGGCTTGCGTGGATCCACTGGCAGTACAGTAGTTGGGCCCACTTTGGTTCAACCTAACTTCGCTGGTTTCAGACACTTCATCAGAACCTGCTGATTTTGAACAAATGGATGAGTAGGGCTTTCTGCATGCAGAGGGAGAGAGCGAGAGAGTGATATCACCATTTATGCCATTTAATATTTTAATGAGGGAATCCACATATTCTGCAATCACCACATCCGTGTCACCTGTGGAGATAGAGAGAGCCAGCTGTCCTTTGACCCAAGGGGTCGGGAAATGCCTACCCATTATTATTTCAAATGGATAGAGTTTAATAACAGAATGGTGACATTCTGAGCTCAGTCAGCCAAATCTCTGTCTTATTTCTTTTGCCAAATTTTCACCATTTAATCATTTTACCTCACACACGGTAAAGCTTCTGTCCATTTATTAAAATGGCCCATGATCACGGGTAATAATTTGTTATTCCTACATGGCAGCATATATGTAAAATCTATTTGCAGGTTTTGGAATGGCAGTTCGGGGTGTGGTAATAAGTCTTGCTTCATAGGCTTGTGTCTGTTGTTCCGTGCGCATGTTAGACATGAGTCCAGGATACATTTTACTGCATTTTGTACCCCATTTATGCAGTAATTTTGATTTATTGACTGGATAACTTTTTCTTTTGAAACGTGCGAAATACCTTGATAATGTCGACCGAGTATTACTATTGCGGTCTTGGGCAGAGCCAGACACCCTTGTTTATCCCTTAACAAATTATTCTGGTCTGGCTTCACTTAATTTGAGGCCCAATGTTGTCAGATTCAGATGGATTTGCCTGTAACAATTTAATGTCTGTGTCTTTTACCAGTGTTGATTGTGTCATGGAAAAAGTCTCTTTAGCTTGATTTAGGTCTGGGCTTACCACAACTTCCCTTGCAGCCCACTTTGCTACTTCGTCAGCATACTTCGAGTCTGTGTATATATATCGATTGATTTAACTTTAACCAAATGGCATACTCTGATCAACGCAAGCAAGCAGATTTATATGGGCTTCAACCAAACCAGTATACGGAATCATTTGGCTTGGAACAGGACCCATCAGGTCAATGTTCAATGTACCAATGGTCCCCCTCCTCCAGGGCGGATCATGAAACATCCGGCCTGCATAAAGTATATGTTTTCAGGCGATCAATGCAATAATGTGAATTGTTGTAAAATTCACCTTTAGCTAGTAATTTGTAATGATAAAGTCAGGGCGTGTACATTGGAGGTTGGTTTATTTGTCCGATTAGCAGTAGCCAATAAAATAACTTCTTACACCGATCAATGTTGCGCTGTCATGTGGTAATGTTGTGCATGCTTGTTTCTACCTGGTGTGCACAACTAATGGATGTGAGAGAACAATACGTTCTGCATGTTGTACCATCAACGCTGCAGCAGTCACTGCTCGCAAACATGCTGGGAGGCCTTTGGCGACTGCCGCTAAATTTTTTGACAAGTACGCCACTGGTGTATATGTTCCGCAATGGTACTGAGCAAGGATAGCTGCTGCTGTGCCTGCCGCCTCGTGCACATACAAATGAAAGGGATGATTTGGTAGCAATGTCCATTTCAGCAGTCCACTTGATAGGTTCCTCAGCATTTGAGAGTGTTTCTTCTCTCAGTATTTTATCATATAACGAGCAGTTTGGCACCCATGCTTGACAATAGTTCACTAAACCCAAGAAGATTTGCATTTGAGCCTTTGTTTTAGGGTGTTGGAAGGTAGTAATCGTCTTCACTCTGTCTGTGGAGAGACGTACTGTTCCTTTCTGTAGTTCATGACCCAGATTGATGGTTCAGTTTCACCCATTGGAGCTTTTCTTTTGATGCCTTGAAGCCAGTCTTCGCTAATACATTGCACACAATAGTTTAAGCAGCTGTGGATGACTTGATGTCTGGGCCGGAAAGCATGATGTCGTCAGCATATTGCAATAGACAGGTGGCAGCTTGGTGTCCTTCAAATTATCGTGCACTACAGCAGAGAACACAGCAGGCGAGTCTCTAAATTCCTGGGGCATTCTGTTACTATTGGCCTCCATATGTGAATGTGAACAGCGGCTGCTTAACAGGCATGACTGACACTGAAGAATGCAGAACATATATTAATAATAGTAAAATGAGTGTGGTCTGCTGGAATTTAGTTAATAGTAGTGCACACATCCGGCACCACTGGTGACAATGGCATTAATTTTTTCAACTCTTGCGTTAATCGCCATGTATTATTAGCTTTCTTCATAGGATTAATTGGTGATTTATATGATGTGTGAATGGGTTTCAAAATACTTTGTTTCAGACACTGTATTAATACCTTTTAATACCTTTGTTTTTGACAGAGGATACTGTTTGCAGTATACTGGCAAGTTAGAGGTCTTACGTCAATGAGACCCGCCTCATCTTTGTGGGGGGCCCATAGTGCTGGGTCGACGTTGAGCATTTCTTGTTTCGCAGCAGAAGTGTTGACAGACGTTGAGCTGCATACTTCTCCGCAATGTCCTGTATCAGACTGACAATATAATGAGGGAAACAGTAATTGTAGTGAATTAGAATCAAAAGTTATTTTTGCCCCAATTTTATGCATCGGATCACAGACCAGTAGGCAAAACGGAGAGTCAGGCAAAATTACAAAATCATGCATTTTAAACAATTTTAGGTTATATATAGATGTTATGGGTAATTTTGGTGTCATATGACATTTCACAGGAATGCTGTTAATTCCCACAGAGTCTAGAGTGCGTCATGTAATAGAGCCCTCATAGTAATGCGCTGTTAATTAACTTTTAGATGCACCAGTATCGATGATAAAGGTATACGGTTTATATATATATGGTAATTCTTTGCATATAGTCAGCGTCTCTGACAATGTTAGTGAAATGATTTTATATCCGTTTGTGCACTGGATAAAAGGAAATGCAGACGTTGTACCTTTGCTCGAATCTTTCTTTGAATCTGAATCAGATACGTCCACGGCTACAGCGAATGAGCTGCACTTTAATTGTGTTAAATCGGGATACAACAGTGTGCATGGTGTCGTTGGGTGGTTAGGGGTTAAAGCTTTGTTCACGACAATATCATATTTAGGCGGCTTGTTCTGATACAGAGACCGCTGCTTGCATTTGATTAGTCTCTTTTTCGTTCAGGACCTTTGTCCCAGAATGTTTTTTCTACCTCGTATGACTCTTTTATAATTCATGACTCTTTTTAACCATAGATTTGGATTTGCTCATGAATCGATCAATAAATGAGCCATCTCTAGGATATGGATCTAATTGTGTTTTTCCTTCTGACCATCTGGCCAGATTACTAATATAACGTTCAGTATTGAAACCCTGATTATTGCAAAACATCCAGTTTTGGAGTTTTATTAGATAACGGGCAACTTATTTCCTGTCCCATAATGTCACCCTTTTAATAATAATAATACAAACAATTTCCTGATCGACACGGTTCATGCAGAACAATAATGCAGATCAAATTCTCTCCGTCTTTTCCTTAGGACAATTTCCGTCCTCTTCTTATTCATACCAGAATAAGGATATCCTTTAAACTACTTCTGTGGTCGTGGGGTTTTTCCTATTTATAATTGAGCAAAACCTTCCTTCCTATTTATAATAGGGCAAAATCATCCCTCTGAAGGGCCCCCCTGTTAATAAGCAGAGTCATTAACGGAGTTAATATCAAGCCAAATTAAACTAAATTAAACTATTTAAACAAATTAAATTAAACTATGTTTTATTCAATCTCTCGTCAGACAGGTTAATATTTGATAATTAAATCAGTCTTTCCTTTCTGGAGAGATCCTGGATGAGCCCCCAAATCTGTTAGATAATTTTGTCATTCAATGTATGACAATGTATTTATTTTCTTGATCTGCAATCCCCGTCTCGATGTGGCTCAGCTGAGGGAAGAAAGAAATGACACAGACAACCAATGCTATCAAATCCTTGTTCCATGTTTATTGTTCAACACTTTGTTATATGGTCCAGAAAAACCACATTCCACTGGACCCCCACCAATAAAATAGTTCTTTACATTATATGGGTATAACATATATGTTTGAGCTACGTGGGATACGTGAGGGTGCAGAGACAGGAAACTCATTCCTATAGAACATCCTTTGAACAGGAAGCAACTGCAGCTACACCAACAAAATAAGTTTAAAAGAGTTCTCCATTATTCCACAGAACTTAATTCTTAGTCCCTTCTAATTCTCAAGTTCCCGGTTAGGCACTGGCACTGCGTGTTCAGCTCCTCCAGTTCTTTACCATTCGCTTTTGAAATAGTCAGGCTCTCCCCAGGTGCAGGCTTCATGCGGTTTGCGTGTATCTACTGTGGTTGCAGATCTATCAGTACCCCCGTCCTGTTACCGCCAGAACCGTCGTTGGACCCAGATACTTGTGCTCACCGAGCTTCATTGGTTTCAGACACTTCACTAGTACCTGCTGGTTTGGAACAAATGTGTGAGTGTGGTTTTCTGTGGGCATAGGGGAGAGAAAGAGAAACATCACCATTAATGCTTTTCAATGTTTTGGACAAGGGAATCCACGTAATCAGCTACTACCACCTTCAAATCACCTGTAGACAAAGAGCATGCGCTGCCTTTGACCCAAGGGGTAGGGAAATTATTACCCATTAGTATTTCAAATGAAGACAGTCTTGTTGTTATTTTGCTCACACACTAAGTGCGTGTCTAGAATTAAAGAGACTGTTTTTCTCAAATTTGCAATGCAATACAATTCATTGATCGTCTGTATCACCTTTTCTTTTGAAATATGTGATATGCTTTGATAATGTCTGCACAACAGCACTATTGCTGATGTTGGTAGTGCTAATGGTTTTTGTTTTGTCTTTTAGCAGTCCCCTTTCATCTGATACCTCATTGGCTGCCCAATGCTCTAAATAGTGTGCTGTTGGGTTTGTTTGCAATATTTTGATGTCTAGATCATTAGTCAAAGTGTAATGCATCATTGGTATGATGCCCACTTTGGTATCTCATTCACCTATGTGTGGGCTATGAATTACTTCTTTTACTGCCCACTTTGCTTCTTCATCTGCGAGCCTGTTGCCCTTTTCTTCTTCTTAGTCAACAGTGTCATGGCCTGCTACTTTGATTACTGCTAATTTGGAAGGCAGCTATGCTGTTTTAAGCAAATCAGCTACCACATTGTGATGTGATACTGGTTTTCCATCTAAAGTTTTATCATTTTTTCCTTTCCATAATTTTTCAAAACCGTGCACTACCCCAAATTCATACTTTGAATCTCTCTCTCTCTCTCTCTCTCTCTCTCTCTCTCTCACTATATATATATATATATATATATATATATATATATATATATATATATATATATATAATAATTTGATTGGGTAGCTCTGTAATTCCGTAACCACACCAGAACACATTGCCATTTGGTTTATAGCATGAGCCATCTACATACCAGTGTCTCCCCTCTTGCAGAGCAGATGCAGAAACATCCAGTCTGCATGCAGTGGAAACCTGTATTCTCTCCATACAATCATGTGTCATGTTCAAAAGTGCCCTGAACCAAAACAGATGTTAAAATAGCTTCATAACCAGACCGTCTTTGTGCAGTCGTGTTGTGTTGAAATATTGTGCATAATAACACCTACATGGTGAGCTGTGTGCACAGTCAGAGGATGTGAAAGCACAACTCGTTCTGCATCCTGTACCATCACCACTGTTGCATCCACTGCTCGCAGACAACCAGGGAAGCCCACCTAATCCAGTGTTATAGATAAATATGCCACCGGGTAGTAAGAACCCCTGTGCTCCTTGGCAAGGATTGCAGCCTTGTGCATATACAGATGGAAAGGTTTGCTGTAGTCTGTAAGACCCAGCGCTGGTGGTTTCCCAAGGCATTACTTCAGATGTTTAAATGCTAAGACCATTTCCATAGTCCATTGGATTGCATCATCATTGTTCAGTTTGCAAAATTGTCTTTATCCGATCAGCAGACATGCGTACAGTCCCCTTTGTTAGCAAATGTTCAAGGTATTCAACCTTTTGTTTGACCCACTGTAGCTTCAATTAACAATCAATGTTTTTCTGCAATCCTCTGATGTTTCAGCAGTAACTATGATGTTGTCGGCATACTGCAACAGGCATGTATTAGGTGGCAGTTTCACATCCTGTAATGTACAGTGCACAACAGCTGAGAAGACAGCAGGAGAATCTCTGTACCCTCTGTGGCAATCGCGTTTATGTATATTGTTGGCCCCCGTAGGTGAATGCGAACAATGGCTGGGTCACATGCAAAATAGGTACACTGAAAAAGGCAGAACATAAATTACAGTAAAATGATCATGAGTTGATGGAATTTAATTAATAATTGCTTATAAATCTGGGACTATTGGAGAAAGTGGTTCAATTAAATTATTCTTGTGTCAATCTCTAAGTTTCGTTAGCCTTTCTCACAGGATTTATTGGAGTATTGTATGGCGAGTGTGTTGGTATTAGAATACCTTGTACAATCAATTGCTTAATGATTAGCCTAAAATCTTCTTTCTTTTCAATCGATAGTGGATATTGCTTACAATATACTGGAGTAGTTACAGCTTAATTTAGCTGTGTATGGTTTCACATGTATGAGGCCACCTTGTGCTGATCCCATAGTCTGGGATTAATTATTGCTTTATCAGCCTCTAGCAGTTGCTGTCCACTCACTTTCTCCCCCACACCTCCTGTAGGCACAGTGACTGAATACACAACAGGAAACATGAGTTGCAGAGAAGCATTGTCAAAAACTATTTGTGCACCAATTTTATGCAATAGATCTCGGCACAGTAAACCAAATGGAGAGTCAGTTATGATTACAAAACCGTGCAGTTTGAACAAATTTGCTAAAGATCTTGTTTACGGTCTGATAATTTGATTAGAAATTCTGTCATATGTCTGAACATCTGTGGGTTAGCCCATTTTAAATCTAGTATTCATTTTAACAGTATCAAACCGTCTTTCCCTTTTTCTTGTGATCTTGATTTTGTGGATTTGGCTTATTCTTCCATTTTTATTCCTGGTAGATTGTGCGTGCTAACCAATTCGGTTACTTCGTCAATTAATTATTTCTCGGTCACCTCAAATGATTTTTCATATATTTATAATCCCATTCTGGGTCGCCCCATCCTTTTTGAATGACCCCTCTCATGGAGTTTTTTATGCTGTGCATTATCTTATTATTATATTATCATTATTATTAGGGCTGCCAATCGATGACATTTTTTAATTGAATTAATTACATGGTGTCCCTATTAATTAAGCCCCTCATATAACAATAATTAAATTTATAATGATTATGCATATTTATATCAATTTTTAATTATACATAGTTATCTTTAAATGTTTACAAATTATATATATATATATATATATATATATATATATATATATATATATATATATATATATATATATATATATATATATATATAATAATAAATATTCAGATAATTAAAATGCATTACATTCTTGTGGCAGAAGAGTTCATCGATAAGACAATATAAAAAGCAGCTTTAGAATACAATGTATTGTTTACTACCATATTATTATTGATCATAAGCCCATCATTGGCATTTCACAGCAATCCATTTCACAAGTGAATTTGTCAATCAGTTGGAGATTTATTAAGAGGGCTTGTTTAAGGACCCCGTCAATGTACACATGCATCAGACATGCTTGTGTAGCGTCGGGTGCGTTGCGTCATAAGCATAAAATGTTTAGGTCACTGTGTCAAGTTAAATATAGTTTAATACTCAATCTTTAAACACATCTTGAGATCCCTTAGTTTGGATTTGCGCTCCTTTGAGTGTTTTGAACGCAAGAACGTAACGCATGTTTGTGTTGTTCTGCCTACTGAAGTGTTTTCTTCACTGTATAAACTGTGCGTTGCTCATACAGCTGAAATTTCACTTACTGCCCTCTGGAGTAAACCGGTAGTACTACAAGTTTGCATTTCTCAGGAATCTTCCTTATTATGGTCTGGGGGAAGTGTGATTAATTGCATAAAATTTTTTAACACATTATTTTTTGTAAAATTAATCACACTGAATTAACGTGTTATATCGACAACCCTAATTATTATACATCTACACCATCACCTCTATAATATCAGCCTGTTGCAGGTCAACATTACTGCACAATTGCACTTTAACTTGCACAATGTACATATTGCCAGTCAAACTGTTGCTGCTACCACCTCTACATCTTTCATATTCATATACATACTTTGTACATGCATTGTATTTCTTCTTTCTCCTATATACAGTATATATATATATACTGTATAAATATGGGGAGAAAAGTCATTCCAAAATGTCACTACATGTCATACTGTATATCGTTATGTATGTGACCAATAAAACTTGAAACTTGTATTGGTCTACTTATCGGTTGTCCCATTTTGTTCAACAAACAACAAAAATGTCTCTTGTTCTGGTTTTTGGTATGCACAATTCACTGATTTCATCAAAGTTCATTCCTAACACGAAGAGTGAATGCTGCAGATAATCTCCTACTGACTGTTAGTGGAATCCGCTGCACTTCATCCACAGGACTGTCCCTTTTAACAGTCTTCAACAACAAATATCCTCACCTCTCGTGAGATCTGACCGCAGTTTTTTTGAATTGTCATTCTTCGACAAGTGACACACCTGCAATTGTGTCACAGACGGCTCCTGACTATCGTAGAGATTGGAGAATTGTTTTAGAACATTTACATTACATTTACATTTACATGTATTCATTTGGCAGACGCTTTTATCCAAAGCAACTTACAAAAGAGGAAAACATAAGCGAATCATCTTAAGGAGACAGTGGTACGAAAAGTGCCATACTACAAAGTTTCACTATCATCAGAATAGTATACAAAACAGATTAAAGTGCAACAAGAATTGTTAATTTTTTTTGTTTTGTTTGTTTTTAGCGACTGGTTAAATACTCTTGGAAAAGATGTGTTTTTAGCCATTTTTTGAAGATAGAGAGAGTCAGCTTCACAGATTGAGTTGGGAAGGTCATTCCACCAACGTGGTATGATGAAACTGAAAGTCCGGAAAAGTGTTTTGGTGCCTCTTTGTTTTGGTACGACAAGGCGACGTTCCTTAGCTGACCACAGGCTTCTGGTGGGAACGTAGCTCTGCATAAATGTTTTTAGGTATGCTGGAGTGACTGTTTTTCTATTTGCCAGCATCAGGGCCTTGAATTTAATACGCCGCGGGAGGAATAGTCACTGGGGTAGCGGGCGGAGCTGTGGGAGGAATAGTCACTGGGGTAGCGGGCGGAGCCGCGGGAGGAATAGTCACTGGGGGAGCGGGCGGAGCTGTGGGAGGAATAGTCACTGGGGTAGCGGGCGGAGCCGCGGGAGGAATAGTCACTGGGGGAGCGGGCGGAGCTGTGGGAGGAATAGTCACTGGGGGAGCGGGCGGAGCCGCGGGAGGAATATTCTCGGGGGGAGTGCATTAAGGAATAAAACTACAAGGACTAAAAAACTAACACAGGAAACAAGAAACTAAAGAATTCTAACATCAAAGTACAAAAACAAAAGACAAAAGAGAATATGACAGATTTAACTATAACAATCCCAAAACGCACCAATGTCTATTATTTTGAAAAAGCTCGGTTTCAATTATCTGTTCTTAAGTATTTGCCAAAATAAGCTTTTTTATAGCCTATAAAATTAAATAATAAGGTTTGTTATTATTCACATGATATGAATTTGGAGACATGATGTACTGTCTCAAAGTCTTTCTAGATCGACTTACAAATCGATGGCACAAACAGGGAGCGAGACCAAAAAGCACTTGAGACATCAGATTGTCACGAGCATCACATATTGCCGCAGTTGCATCCTCTACCCCAGATATGGCTCTGACAAGGATTGCAAACACTGGTTTCCTACCACCGCCTATACATCTTAAGAACATATTTGAAGCATTAATGAATGAGGAATCCCCAAATATAATAAATGTGATCAAACACAGACTGAATCAGCCAGTTGCTAACACTGATGCTAACTGGCGCTCAAGATCGAGCAGACAGCGGCACTCAGCTCAGAGCACAGCTGGGCCCAGGACTCTGATAGTGGGTGACTCCATAATCAGAAACATTAGCAGCAGGGATACAACTACGTGCTGCCTTCCACAAGCAACAACTTCTGATGTAAACAGGGAACTTCAGAATATTCTGATGAAATATCAGACTGCAAATCGACTCATCATTCATGTTGGGAAGAATGATATTCATAAAGAGCAGTCAGAACTCCTTAAGAAGGATTTCAATGAACTTTTTGAAACACTTAAAAGACTGAAAGTTCAAACATTCATCAGTGGACCACTTCCAGCAAGAGGAACAAACAGGTTTTCATGGTTGCTTAGGCTTAATACATGGCTGCAAAAAACCTGTAATATAAAAGGAGTGAACTTCATTGACAACTTCAATCTTTTCTGGAGTCAGAGGCAACTGTTTCGACAGGATGGCCACCACCCAAACCAACTTGGTTCAAGAGTGCTAAAGGACAATATCTACTTCTCCCTCAATCATCCTTCTGCAGTGTGTGCCAATCCAATCAATCTGAATGGCACACACACACCTGGACACAGTATGAATGACCACAGGACTTCACTTCAGCACCTGAATGGACATTTGGTTGACAATTCACACAAGGACAATGATAACACCACTCAGCCACAACAATTTCTGCTCACGGACACAATCTCAGCTGAGCCCTGCCCACAAAGCTCACCACAGACAGACTGTGACATATTAGAACTGCTCCAAGATTCAGCACCCAAGGACGACTTTCTGGAAAACACCCAGGGAGACCAGGACAGCATATTACAGCCGATAACACCACAGCAACAGCCCCTCTCACCAGAGACGTTATTCCTCTCTCCAGCATCTCCACATCTGTGCTTCTCAGAGAAAATGGAAGAACTGGTGTATGCTGGAACCAAACTATCCCACTCATTTGCTGCAAGCCCCCAGATATCAAGCAAAAAACGGCAGGCCCCTAAACCACCAAAGCCTGCGGGCAAAGCTCGCCCTCCCCCTCATCCTGTGAGAGCTCTTCGGCCTCTGCCACAACGCAAGGGCTCACACCCTCCTCCATCTGCTCGAGGTGAACCAAAAACAACTGATACCAGCTCTCAGTGATATGTGTCGGGTCCCCGCTATGATAACAGTAACTTTCTCAAATGTTTACAAAACAAGTGGGAACCCAGTGTGCCTTTATCTTCCTCTATTGCTGTTCAATTTCATGATAGAAAGTCTAAGGCCATACAGCAAACCCATCTAATCTGGTGCCTATTACACGCCAAACTAAGATTGCTGTGGGGTCAAAAAGTAAGACTGTTAAGTTAGCACTTTTAAACATCCGCTCACTTAAAAATAAATCACTTCTAGTCAACGACTTAATAAGCACATACAACCTGGATTTTATGTTTTTAAATGAAACTTGGCTAGAAGACAGCTGTAGTGCAACAGTCCTTAATGAAACATCCCCTCCTAACTTTACTTTTCTGAGTGTCTGCAGAGAAGGCAGGAGAGGTGGGGGCTTAGCTGCTCTTTTTAAAGATGTCTATCAATGTAAGCAAATATCATTTGGGAATTATCCGTCTTTCGAATATCTGGGTAGTGTGTTAAAAGGTGCTCCACGCATTTTACTTATCATTATTTACAGGCCTCCAAAATACTCTCCAGCCTTTGCTGAGGACTTTACAGAACTGTTATCAACAATTACCTCAGAGTTTGACTGTTTTGCCATTGCTGGAGATTTTAACATTCACATAGATAATGCAGAAACCAATATGACAAAAGAAATCAATCTGTTTTAAAAACGTTTGATCTGACTCAGCATGTACATGGACCCACACACAATCATGGACACACTCTAGATTTACTTATCAGTAAGGGTCTAAACATTTCATCGATTGTTATTAAGGATGTAGCACTGTCTGATCATTTCTGTATTTTCTTTGATATATTGATCTCTCCTGCCATTGAAGCTAGATCTGTGTCTGTCAAGAAGAGATGCTTAAATGAGAACACTAGTGTATTATTTATGAAGGCTATATCTTTAACACCAAGTATATCTGCTGACACTGTTGATTTTCTCCTTGATTCTTTTAACTCAAAAGTTAAAAGTGTAATTGATGATATTGCTCCTGTGAAAGTGAGGAAGAAGAGTGGCAGTCAAAAAGCACCTTGGAGAAACTCAACAGCAGTGCAAAATATGAAAAGACAATGCAGAAAAGCAGAGCGCATTTGGCGGAAGACAAAACTTGTAGTCCATTATAATATCTACAAAGACAGCATCCATGATTTTAATATGGAACTAGGCAAAGCTAGACAGTCTTTCTTCTCGAATATTATAAACAGCAACTTAAACAACACACGCACTCTTTTTGCGACTGTAGAGAGACTGACAAACCCCCCAAGCCAGATTCCCTGTGAACTGCTCTCAGACAGCAAGTGCAGTGAGTTTGCTTCTTTCTTCTCTGAGAAAATAAATAATATCAGAAAGGTGATCAGCACATCCTTGAGTTGTGCTGGGGTCAGACAAATCAAACCACAACCTGAGAAAGTAGTTACTTTGTCTGACTTCAAAGAAATTGATGGCAAAATTTTGGAAGAAACCGTACGGCACCTTAAAACATCTACCTGCGCCCTTGATGCACTTCCAACATCTTTTTTCAAAAGTGTGTTCAACTGTTTAGAAGCAGATCTCCTAGAAGTGATAAACTCCTCACTTCTCTCTGGGAGTTTTCCAAACTCCCTGAAAACTGCAGTTGTCAAGCCCCTCTTGAAAAGAGCAATCTGGATAAGACCATATTAAGCAACTATAGACCGATCTCAAATCTTCCTTTCATAGGCAAGATCATTGAAAAAGTTGTCTCCAATCAACTGAACAAATTCTTGAACTCGAATGGATACTTTGACAATTTTCAATCTGGTTTCTGATCGCATCACAGCACAGAGACAGCGCTCATAAAGATAATAAACGATATTCGCTTAAATACTGATACAGGCAAATTATCAATACTGGTACTACTCGACCTCAGTGCTGCATTTGACACTGTCGATCACAACATACTTCTGGAAAGGCTGGAAAACTGGGTGGGGCTTTCTGGGATGGTCCTAAAATGGTTCAGGTCATACTTAGAAGGGAGAGGTTATTATGTGAGTATAGGAGACCATAAGTCTGAGTGGACGCCCATGACATGCGGAGTCCCTCAAGGCTCAATTCTTGCTCCACTCCTGTTCAACCTGTATATGCTCCCAATTAGCCAAATAATGAGAAAGAACCAAATTGCTTACCACAGCTATGCAGATGACACACAGATCTACTTAGCCCTATCACCTAACGATTACAGCCCCATTGACTCCCTGTGCCAATGTATTGATGAAGTAAACAGTTGGATGTGCCAAAACTTTCTTCAGTTAAACAAAGACAAAACTGAAGTCATTGCGTTTGGAAACAAAGATGAAGTTCTCAAGGTGAATGCATACCTTGACGCTAGGGGTCAAACAACTAAAAATCAAGTCAGGAATCTTGGTGTGTCTCTAGAGTCAGACCTTAGTTTCAGTAGTCATGTCAAAGCAATAACTAAATCAGCATACTATCATCTGAAAAATATTGCAAGAATTAGATGCTTTGTTTCCAGTCAAGACCTAGAGAAACTTGTGCATGCTTTCATCACCAGCAGGGTGGATTATTGTAATGGACTCCTCACGGGCCTTCCCAAGAAGACCATAAGACAGTTGCAGCTCATACAGAACGCTGCTGCCAGAATTCTGAGCAAAACCAGAAAATATGAACACATCACACCAGTCCTCAGGTCTTTACACTGGCTCCCAGTTACATTTAGGATTGATTTTAAAGTATTATTACTGGTATATAAATCACTCAATGGGCTAGGACCTCAATATATTGCAGATATGCTCACTGAATATAAACCCAACAGATCACTCAGATCATTAGAATCACATCAGATAGAAATACCAAGGGTTCACTCTAAGCAAGGAGAGTCTGCTTTTAGCTATTATGCCAGCCGCAGCTGGAACCAGGTTCCAGAAGAGATCAGATGTGCTCCTACAGTAGTCACATTCAAATCCAGACTCAAAACACATCTGTTTAGCTGTGCATTTACTGAATGAGCACTGTGCCACTGTGTGTCCGACTGTTTGTACTGTATTTTATTAGATTTTTTTTATTTATTTATTTTTATTCTAAACTGTTTTAATTATTCTTATTTTTATTTTTATTTTTTTATTTTTATTATTTTTTTTTCTTTTTAATTTCTACTATGTAAAGCACTTTGAATTACCATTGTGTATGAAATGTGCTATATAAATAAACTTGACTTGTCTTGCCTAACAAGTCAGTCCACAGTTTGAAATGCTCCCGGGAGGCTATTTCCAGTCATGCCAGAACAGCTCTTATCTACTTGAATGGGGGAACACAGAAATAAATAAAAAAAACAACTGGTCAAGATTACGATCAAAGAACATATTTTAAATCAGTAGTAAAATCTGACATATCTTACGTATCATAAATTGTGTTTCTTTATCTCATATTACTCCTGGCTTGTGTAGCTAATGCACGTTCCAGAGTTGATTGACAGGCAATGTTTCTATCTAAAAGTCAACTGGCTCTTTAACATGTAAGGCAGGAATTCCTTTCTACAGAATTCTCCTCCTCGAGCAAGGGGACCACGCTCGCATACTGGAGACGGTGCGCAACAACTTAACCCATTCGTGTTGCGTGAAATGAGTGAGTGCTGAGTGAAAACTTTATTTTAAAATGCTGGTTACTGGTTATGACTTGTTAATTTTTTTCCAATAATTTTTTTCATTAAATCAAAGTCCGCAGCAAATCAGTGTTTGTTTTTATTTAATCTCTAGAGGCTGCTCTTACCTTAGAACCAAGTCATTCTAATGCTGCCTTCATGTGCTATCCGAATGATCGTAATTACAAGTTTCCCAAACGGAAGTTGCACATAAATGACCCTCTTAAGTCATAATTACGGCTAGGAAACTCAAGAGAAAGAATTTTCAAGTTGGGAGGACATGAAAACTTTCAACATCTTGAAGGAGAGTATGTGGTTTTCTAGTGAATGAAAGGTTTTATTCATTTTACTAAACACAGCTAATTGTTAGCACTTGCCATTTCGGTCATAAACATTTATGAAATTCAGCAACCATTTGATGCATATTGTATATTTTTACATTGAGAAAATAGCATGTATTTGCACAAAATACAACTATCATTAGCAAGCCTGCCTGAGTAAGATGTATCACGGTGTCAAAATAAGCAGAATGTTACCCTATGAACATGTGCTACACAGAATGTTTGCTCAGATGGGCCCCCTAGTGGCCTGACCCCTGGGCACATGCCCAAAAAACCTATTGGATGTTCCGTCCCTGATGTTTGCTGATGTTTATGACAAAAGCACTTGAACATGACCAGAGACGGTTTATCAAATACCGACCAGTGGTATTAAAATTTGTTTTTATTTAAAGGTTGAATTTTTGATTCTCTTCAATTAGGATTCAGTACTGAAGTACCAAGCAAATATACATGAGCCTAATGTGAATTGTAAACATTCTGTAAACATAATTAGCAGAAACTAAAAAACTAGTTTTTAATTTCGGTTCGTTCTGAGCATAAACTATATTTTTTTGTTCCTGTTCAGAAGATCCACAGCCTCCTTTCCAAAAGGTAACCTGTTAGAGCAAAATAAAAGAATGGTTAATAACATCGTTTTAAAGATGTGAAATACCAATTTCAGTGTTGCCAGATCTCACATGAGAACCAAGCAACATAGTCTGGGAAAACAAACCCAAAATAAGCCACTTGCCTCACCAAAATAAGCAAAAATATGCAATTATTTTTTTTCCCTATGTAGTGGATTTATCGGCATAGAAATCATAACAAGCAGTTAATTAACAGTGGAGTATAATTTTATTTACAGATCTGCTTCTCAGTCAAAACCCAACATCATCAAATCTGTATTAATTAATCATATCTAACAATAATTCAATGAAGACTTAAAAAGTGGGGTGGCAAAGAACATTTTTGGCACCCTATGCCACCCTTCTGGCCCCACCCCTGCAGCTTCATGAGCCAACTGATGTTGCAGGGCTAGCATAGTTGCTTACCTATGTCAGATATGTCAAAGATGGTATCTTTGAGGAGGACATTCTTTTCTGTTGGTGTATTCCCGAGTACACAACTGGCAAGGCATTGGTTAAAGTTCTTGATGGGTATACACAGGATGCAGGAATGCTATGAGATAGATGTGTTATGATATGCATGGGCAGGGCCCATTCAATGACTTGGAGGGTAAGATGTCTGGTCACTCCTGTCCAGCAGTTAGCTCCTTTAGCGGGAACACTTTACAATACAGGTGCATTAATAAGCATTAATTAATGCTTAAATAATGCACAGATAATATTGAGTTAATGTATGACTCGTGCTCAGCTAAGCCATTCATTAATGACTGCCACATCAGCAACTAATATAGACTCTGTCTGATTAATATATTAAGTCATATATGAATTGCTATTAATTAAATGTGTCATCATGGATTAATTCCCTAACAACTTATTATATGAACTAATAGTGTTAATTAATGTGTTCATTGCCACAATGAGCCAAAGCCATTTATCTGAACATCCACCCAATACGGGTACACTAATAAGCATTAATAAATGCTTTATTACTGGATTATTACAGCAAATTCATGTGTTAATTACAACAATTTCTTAATGATGTGTTAATAGTCATGTGCCTCAACAAGTAAAGTCATAATATAATGATATATTTGCAAACCATTAGTTAATAATTCATTTAAACTGCTGATTCAATTCATATATGACGTAATATATTAATCAGACAGACTCTTTATTAGTTGCTGAAAAAATACTGCAAATCTGGATAAAAAAATTCAATGAATGAATACGAACTGGTACAGGTTTCGTCCACTAAATTTCTTGGAATATTTGTAAATGAATATTTTGGTTCATTAGCCTTTTAACCTTATATTTCATTAATTTAACTATATCTCATTGATGGCAATATTGTTTGTTACTCTTCCAGTTTGCAGACATTACGCAATACGCAAAAGAAATGTATAAGGCTAGAAACTTTTTCAAGTAGTTTTGCCCCATCTGCTCCGTTGTTTAAAAAATGTAATACCTTGACGATACACAATGTTAATATACTTCAGTCATGCACTTTTATACATCAATATTATTACAGCCCAAATAAGTTGACCACATCTTTTAATGGATTTTTTAGTTAAATGCACAAATATATTCATATAATACTAATACCAATGCCCTTTATCCTCCCTTGTGTCATACTACACATTGCCAATTTTCCATTTAATACAGATTTCCACATTGCTAAAACGTCAACCTCCCTAAATTACTTCAAACACAGATTGAGGATCACCCTGATGAACCCAGCCACTCTTTAAATGCTTATACTCTCACACTCAAAATCTCTGTATTCCTGCTTAAGATTTTATTTCCTTTAAATCGTATATATATACACTCACCTAAAGGATTATTAGGAACACCATACTAATACTGTGTTTGACCCCCTTTCGCCTTCAGAACTGCCTTAATTCTACGTGGCATTGATTCAACAAGGTGCTGAAAGCATTCTTTAGAAATGTTGGCCCATATTGATAGGATAGCATCTTGCAGTTGATGGAGATTTGTGGGATGCACATCCAGGGCACGAAGCTCCCGTTCCACCACATCCCAAAGATGCTCTATTGGGTTGAGATCTGGTGACTGTGGGGGCCATTTTAGTACAGTAAACTCATTGTCATGTTCAAGAAACCAATTTGAAATGATTTTAGCTTTGTGACATGGTGCATTATCCTGCTGGAAGTAGCCATCAGAGGATGGGTACATGGTGGCCATAAAGGGATGGACATGGTCAGAAACAATGCTCAGGTAGGCCGTGGCATTTAAACGATGCCCAACTGGCACTAAGGGGCCTAAAGTGTGCCAAGAAAACATCCCCCACACCATTACACCACCACCACCAGCCTGCACAGTGGTAACAAGGCATGATGGATCCATGTTCTCATTCTGTTTACGCCAAATTCTGACTCTACCATCTGAATGTCTCAACAGAAATCGAGACTCATCAGACCAGGCAACATTTTTCCAGTCTTCAACTGTCCAATTTTGGTGAGCTCTTGCAAATTGTAGCCTCTTTTTCCTATTTGTAGTGGAGATGAGTGGTACCTGGTGGGGTCTTCTGCTGTTGTAGCCCATCCGCCTCAAGGTTGTGCGTGTTGTGGCTTCACAAATGCTTTGCTGCATACCTCGGTTGTAACGAGTGGTTATTTCAGTCAAAGTTGCTCTTCTATCAGCTTGAATCAGTCGGCCCATTCTCCTCTGACCTCTAGCATCAACAAGGCATTTTCGCCCACAGGACTGCCGCATACTGGATGTTTTTCCCTTTTCACACCATTCTTTGTAAACCCTAGAAATGGTTGTGCGTGAAAATCCCAGTAACTGAGCAGATTGTGAAATACTCAGACCGGCCCGTCTGGCACCAACAACCATGCCACGCTCAAAATTGCTTAAATCACCTTTCTTTCCCATTCTGACATTCAGTTTGGAGTTCAGGAAATTGTCTTGACCAGGACCACACCCCTAAACGCATTGAAGCAACTGCCATGTGATTGGTTGATTAGATAATTGCATTAATGAGAAATTGAACAGGTGTTCCTAATAATCCTTTAGGTGAGTGTATATATACATATGTATGTTCTTTTTATATTAAGTTAAATGTTTGTTATTAGAAAAAATATCTTTTTAAATGTTTAGAGAACAAATAAACATGATTCAGACAAATGGCTGGTTACAGGCAGGTGCTTAAAACACAGTCTCACTCAATGCCATACATCACAAAAACATTATAAAATATTCTGATGGCTATTAAAAAAAGAGAAACAAAATACGGTAGAGTCTAATATCCAAATGAAAATACAAGCAGGGCATTAGCCTACCCATACTGTATATGCTTAAACAGTCTCAGTATTTTATGCATTCAAGTACTTGCTTAAATCACTCAAAGCATTGTTTGCATTTTTAACCAGGCTTTAAGGACATATTTTAAACACATATTACACTTATCCACTATACTGGAAAACACTGGGCTATAAATCATTAAATAAGATATGATTAATTCTATATTTTCATACCCAGTCCATGTATGCAAAACATGGTCAAACTCCACATATACAATCCATATGCATCCTATTACATTTTAACACATATTAAATGCAATTTCTAAGCATTTTGTGTAAAATGTAATAAAATGTAACATTCTCTGTCTCTTGCAGACTGGGATATTTTATGTCAGCTCTTCTAAAACAACAAAATCAGGATCAGAATGCACAACCTCAACCTGCTCAAAAACAGATTCTCCCCTTGATTGGGAGAATGGGTTTCAGTCACCTTTGTCTCAGGAACAGAGTTAACACAAGGGCACACTTCAACTCTATGGACTATGGACTCTCTGAAATCTCACCTCACACATTTCAATGGACTTCACACGCTCGAAACGAGATGGAGTACGAAATCTGGTTCTGGCCTATAACCAGATATCTTCTGGGGAGAGTTTCACAACCTGTAAAGGAAAGAACAGTTTCTCTGAAGACACAAGAGAGGGAACAACAATCAGATCGCCAGGTAAGGGTGTGTTCACTGGTTCTAACAGGAAGTCCTGTGAACCATCATTTGACATACACTTTGCTCCTGTGACAATTACCATTGTAATTAATGAAGCAGGTATGTTCACCATGTCTTTTCCAGCTACTTGGACTCTGCTTTGCTTCTCTAGACTGCTGGCACTCAGCATCTGCAGAAATGCCTTGCTTTTATCAGACAGCAACTATACACCTATGGTAGTATCAAACTCTGCATGAACCAGTTGTCTACATCTGCTAATGATGTTCATGCCAATGAGGGCTTGTACATAGAAGAGTTTTGTGAGACTCCGACTACTAGAAAACCACACTCTGGTAGGGTAATACTAATGGTTTCAACCTCCAACTCAAGATAACTTAGGTAAGGTATGTCTAAACCGTCAGTAGACAAAGTAGATCTTCAGACTAAATGCTGTTGACAGCCAATCTTCATCCACATCAGACAGGTGTTCTCTGAAGAGATATAGTACTGACTTGGCATTCTGTATCAAGTAAACAAGAGGCTATTACTCCATTAATCTTTAGATTAGCAACAGGACATTATCCCACAGCACGCTTGACTTGTCGGTCACGACAAGTATCAATATTGGCTGAGCCTATGGACTGCCCTCGCACTGCCAGGCTCACAGCAAGCGAGGGTGCAAGTTTCCCTGCTGCACTGATGATTTAGCATTCTCTGACAGTCTGTTTATTTTTCTTTACACACCACTTAGCTATGTTGTCCTTCACCATTATGCCTGAAACATATTGGCTGGCCATCATCTGTAAACCTTGGCTGCATCTTGGGTTTACTATGAGCCACAAGTTGTACTCATAGTACTCACTGCAAAGTGAGTTTATCAAAGCTTGTGTTAGCTCTCATATAGCTTTTCCTTGTTCTGCTACAATTTTTAAAACTTCAAGAGTACCAGGGTTTTTCTCAGGTATATTAACAGCAACGCACTGAGCTTCTGCTGTCTCAAACTCAACACTTCTCTTGCTGACAAATTTGTGACACAAGATTTAGGATTTTCTTGTATTTGATGATTGTTTCAGGATAGAACTCAAAATTTTAGACAAAGCACGAGAGTAAGTATGAACATCCTCGTCTTCTATTTTTTTTATAGAATATTTGCAGTATCTGAGACACACTGCACTTTTCTCGAAAGGCTTCTCTCAGGTACACAAAGAGGTCACATGGTCAATTTGGCCAAAATCTGACATCTTCTAAGGCTGCACCCTTTAAGAGGGTGAGTACAAGATCTTACTGGTCCTCTGTGGTTCTAGCATGTAGTACCCGGTATATTTTGTTAAAGAACTCATCAAGATCTCTCCCATCCTTTCTGAAATCACAACTAAATGATTAGATGTGATGCTCTCTTGACCTGGTTGGCTTTCTACTCAAATTGGTGATAGCAGCCACACTCACAAAAATATTTTAGCCTATTTTTAAGATGTATTCATTTCAATTTAATAACACATTGCCATCAAATTGAATTGAATAGTCTTAAATATATTATTTGTTCTCTTGTAGACAGTCACTGTATAGGTGACTCATCAAACAGTCCCCCATTGAATCAGAGGATCATGTACTCTCTTTCTATCGTCCAGCAATCTCGTCACCTTGCCATGTCACCTCTGGCCGATGTCTGTTCACTGGACAACTGCATCAAGGAAAACACTGCCTCCACTCTGTGTCCCACTGGCACCTATCTTCACCTCTACCATATATATATATATATATATATATATATATATATATATATATATATAAAGAATAAAGAAACTACAAAAAATAATTCTGAAAATGAAATTCAGTCCAGTCCTCACATGTGTGCAAAACATGGTCAAACTCACCACATGCATTCCATATGCATCTTTAAAAAATGTTTCATAACAAACACTCAGTTTTAACATACAACTCTTCTGAACACATATTTAATGCAATTTAAAAGCATTTTGGATAAAAATTTTATTGAATTCTCAACCGATGAACAAAACCGGGAGCTCTCTTATGCAAGGCATGTTCTCACATTTCTGACCAGGACACATGCGCAACACAAGGAGCGCCGAAATTTGTGTATCACAAAACTCCGGTATTAAAGGGACCACGTCCTGTTTATGTGTAGAGTTAAATTAGATTACATTTCTCCACTTGGCTACATAATCAAAATTGAAAGCTACTGTATGTACAAGAATGTACACCCTATTTTTTTTCTCCCCAATTTGGAATTCCCAATGCACTCCAGGTACTTGTGATGGCATAGTGACTTGCCTCAATACGGGTGGCGGGAGTCTCAGTTGCTTCCTCTTCTGAGATGTCAATCCGCTCATCTTATCACATGGCTTGTTGAGCGTGTTAACGCAGAGACGTAGCACTATTCTGGAGGCATCCACGCACAACTCAACATGCGCCCCACCGAGAGCGAAAATCACACATTATAGCGACCCTGAAGGAAGTTACCCCATGTAACTCAACCCTCTCTATCAACCTGGCCAATTTGGTTGCTTAAGAGACCTAGCTGGAGTCACTCGGCACGCCCTGGATTCAAACTCGCGACTCTAAAGGTGGTAGTCATCATAAATACTCGCTGAGTTACCCAGGCCCCCCACCCTCATTTCTTAATATTTTAGAGACTCGTAATAATTCTAAAATCCTCTTTGAAACATCAATAACAAAGGTTAAGTGTTAGGTTATTTACTTTCATAAACGTTATGAATTTAATAAAAACTAAACTAGATAATTCCATATCTCTGGAAAACTGGATAAAACAAAGTTTTGAACCAGTCATACATATAAGAAAAATTATATTACGGTATATACACAAGAAAAGCAAGTGATCCGTCATTGAAAATCAGTAAAAAATGATTGTTAAAATACAATTTTAATCCGTGATTAACATTGCCTCATCTGCCATATACAGGTGCTGGTCATATAATTAGAATATCATTAAAAAGTTTATTTATTTCAGTAATTCCGTTCAAAAAGTGAAACTTGGATATTATATTCATTCATTACACACAGACTGATATATTTCAAATGATCATTTCATTTAATTGTGATGATTAAAACTGACAACTAATGAAAATCCCAAATTCAGTATCTCCGAAAATTAGAATATTACTTAAGACCAATACAAAAAAAGCATTTTTTAGAAATGTTGGCCAACTGAAAAGTATGAACATGAAAAGTATGAGCATGTACAGCACTCAATACTTAGTTGGGGCTCCTTTTGCCTGAATTACTGCAGCAATGCGGCGTGGCATGGAGTCGATCAGTCCGTGGCACTGCTCAGGTGTTATGAGAGCCCATGTTGCTCTGATAGTGGCCTTCAGCTCTTCTGCATTGTTGGGTCTGGCGTATCGCATCTTCCTCTTCACAATACCCCATAGATTTTCTATAGGGTTAAGGTCAGGCGAGTTTGCTGGTCAATTAAGAACAGGGATACCATGGTCCTTAAACACGGTACTGGTAGCTTTGGCACTGTGTGCAGGTGCCAAGTCCTGTTGGAAAATGAAATCTGCATCTCCATAAAATTGGTCAGCAGCAGCAAGCATGACATGGCAACCCAAACCATCGCTGACTGTGGAAACTTTACACTGGACTTCAAGCAACGTGGATTCTGTGCCTCTCCTCTCTTCCTCCAGACTCTGGGACCTTGATTTCCAAAGGAAATGCAAAATTTACTTTCATCAGAGAACATAACTTTGGACCACTCAGCAGTAGTCCAGTCCTTTTTGTCTTTAGCCCAGGTGAAACGCTTCTGACGCTGTGTCTTGTTCAAGAGTGGCTTGACACAAGGAATGCGACAGCTGAAACCCATGTCTTGCATACGTCTGTGTGTGGTGGTTCTTGAAGCACTGACTCCAGCTGCAGTCCACTCTTTGTGAATCTCCCCCACATTTTTTAATGGGTTTTGTTTCACAATCCTCTCCAGGGTGCAGTTATCCCTGTTGCTTGTACACTTTTTTCTACCACATCTTTTTCTTCCCTTCGCCTCTCTATTAATGTGCTTGGACACAGAGCTCTGTGAATAGCCAGCCTCTTTAGCAATGACCTTTTGTGTCTTGCCCTCCTTTTGCAAGATGTCAATGGTCATCTTTTGGACAGCTGTCAAGTCAGCAGTCTTCCCCATGACTGTGTAGCCTACAGAACTAGACTGAGAGACCATTTAAAGGCCTTTGCAGGTGTTTTGAGTTAATTAGCTGATTAGAGTGTGGCACCAGGTGTCTTCAATATTGAACCTTTTCACAATATTCTAATTTTCTGAGATACTGATTTTGGGGTTTTCAGTAGTTGTCAGTTATAATCATCACAATTAAAAGGAATGAACACTTGAAATATATCAGTCTGTGTGGAATGAATGTATACATTATACAAGTTTCACTTTTTGAATGGAATTACTGAAATAAATCAACTTTTTGATGATATTCTAATTATATGACCAGCACCTGTATTTTTTCTCCAGCTCAGAAACTCATCTGCTGTGATTGGTCGAGAGTATCAGCAGCGGGACTGTTGGGTAATAGTCCACTGTGAAGCTGGCACTGATGCAGGCTTTGCCAAAGGGTGCAAAGGGGGTGCTCGTAAGCACTCCTCTGAGCACTAAAATGTCAAATGGGACACTCTACATTCTCATGGCAAAGACTGCATGTCCACATCAAGTGTGCAATTTGGGACAGGGCCATATTCATAATTACCACTTCAGAAGTGGGAAGTAGGATATTACTGATAGCATATGAAGGCAGCATAAGTGTAGAATCCTCCAGTTGTAAAAAACAACGATTGGCTGCTATCGGCATAGATTTTTGCAGAAAACCGGAGTTGCTAAATTGTAAAACCGAAATTGGTCTGCCGCTAACTCAAGCGATTCATATAATGCAGAGCACAAGCAAACACCAGAAGATTAAGTTAGCGACAGTCTGTTTATCAGCAGAGGCTTTAATGCCAACTACAGGGTGACAAAATATCACTAAACCACTAAAAAGTTCTAAAATGTACTTTTTGATCCCTGTAAATTGTCATAATTTCCTACAAGTGAATGAACATGAGCAAAGCACAAATAGTTATTATTATTATTTATTTGTGTAAACTAATTTCACACCAAAATATTCATGATATTCTTAATGGGACACAATTTTTTTAAAATGATTGTCAGATATTTTGAAAGTGAAAAATATTTTATACCTAGTGCATAAATACAAGCCATTGCTGGTATATGGCTTGTGAATATTCCCCCTCATAGTGGTTGATATTGCTTAAAATACATTTTTTTGTTTGTTTGTTTTTGTCCCATCTACTTTTGACTGGATGAATCAACAGCTCCATATCTCATTGTGTTATATTGATATTTTCCAAAGTCATCCACATAAACTCCTGCAAATAATGCCTGTGAATATGCATAATATGCATTATAATGCATGCAAAAAGGCATCTTGACAGCATTTATCAGCATAGGAAGAAAATGTTTCTTGTGTATTACCAATTTATGACACCCTATGGTTTATGGGTAGGTCACCTTTAAGCAGAAGTGGGTAGAGTAGCCAAAAACTTTACTCAAGTCAAAGTACAATTACTTAAAAAAATTATTACTCAAGTAGAAGTAACAGTAATAATGTTATAAATTACTTGATGAATATGGAGGCCCAAACCCACAAAAATAATAAATAAATAAATGTAATAAAAAATAACTAAAGGAATAAATGTCTTGATAAAACAAATATAATTAGTTTTAATTAAATGTATTCCTGAATTTATTATTGTATGACTTTATTCCTTTATTATTTTCTATATTTATTGTTCCCCGTCTGTCGCTCACTTCGACGTCGTGTCGAAGAAGCGACACTAGGGGTCTCTCTTGAGCGCCGAAAGATACCTCTGATCTATGAAAAAAGGCCAATGAGAGTTGGCGAACAGTATTTGCATACTCCGCCTCCGGATACGGATATAAAGGCGAGAGAAATACGCTCGTTCATTCAGTAATTTTCTTCGGAGCCGATGGTCGTGTGTATGCAGTCAGCTGCGAGTAACACAACTGATCCTGCTTCTGATCCTCTGACGCTCTGCTTTGCTGTTGGATTTACGGCGCACTACAGCGGCTTTTCTCTTCACTGCCGGCGTGCAGTTTGCCCCTGGGCGCTTCGACAGCGCAGAGTTAAAAGAGTTGAAAGAGTGATTCTCTCCATAAAAGAGTTTATTTCTCTGAAAGAGCATTACACAGCGGCGTTAAACGTCCTTTTCAGGACGCGTCTTTTTAAAGATGTAATTTCCGCCCCTGTGTAGTTTCTGGATGCGGTGTTTTCTCCCCACCTCTCTCGGTCATAAAACACTATCTTGCATGCCTGGGCTGCGATCACATGCAAGCAGTGTTTTATGAATGGTTTATGTTCTCAGTGCGAGAACATAGCCATGGCAACATTGCGGTCGTGTGGCTTTCTTTTGTAGTGAGAGAAAGCCGTTTCAGCCGCCCCCCGCGCCTCGCCTCCTTCCTACGGGATTGACGCAGGCGCCGCGGGCGATGAACACGATTTGGGGACAATGACGGGCTCTGTTCGCCGGGTAAATCCCCTCGAACTTCCCGCCTCCCCGGCACGCTTGTTTGCTAGCATTGCGGTCGTGTGGCTTTCTTTTGTAATGAGAGAAAGCCGTTTCAGCCGCCCCCCGCGCCTCGCCTCCTTCCTACGGGATTGACGCAGGCGCCGCGGGCGATGAACACGATTTGGGGACAATGACGGCTCTGTTCGCCGGGTAAATCCCCTCGAACCGCCCGCCTCCCCGGCACGCTTGCTTGCTTGCTTCCGTCTGAGCTCGGGATGAGTATTCTCTCCAATGGTTCATCTTCTCAGTGTGAGAACATGGCCGTTATAGCATTGCGGTCGCACAGCTTTCTTTTGTAATGAGAGAAAGCCACTTCAACCGCCCCCCGCGCTCCGCCTTCTTCCTACGGGATCGGCGCAGGCGCTGCGGGCGATGAAGGCGATTTGGGGAATATGACGGGCTCTGTTCGCCGGGTAAACCCCCTCGAACCGCCCGCCTCCCCGGCACGCTTGCTTGCCTCAGAATTGGATGACATCACCGCTGCATCGGAGAGCGTTACAGCGGCATCGGATGCTGATCGTTCGCCTGGGCCGCCACCTTCGGGTCTGCCGCCCAGCCTGAGCCTGACGCACGGAGATCCGCTATGCTTTCCCGGGCTACTTGATCGGTTCCGCGGGCAGGTGCGCCGCTCACAGCCACGCCCCCGCCCCGTTCCCTTCTTCCCGGACGTGCACGACGAGTTGAGCTAAGCCAAGGCTTTTTCGCTCCTCCGCTCTCACTACCCTCGTGGTGGAACGGTCCCAGACCGCTTCCACTCTGCACGCCACGGCCCTTCCTGCAACCAATGCCAGGCCAAGGCACTTCAAAACCTGCACCTTGGGTAGTCCTGTTCTTGATGTGCTGCAGGAACTGCGCTGGATGACCAACCGCGCCCCCGGGCCACGGAGGTCAGAAGCGCTGGCACTCGAACAGGCGATGGCCACCCCTTGTGGTCCAGAAACACACCTGTGGACTGGACCTGGTCGAAATGCGGGAGGCAGACAAGGCACACCTTCTCTCACACCCCCGTCTCCCAGCTCCGTCCATTCGGCGCCACCGTTGACGACTCTGCCCAGCAGTCCTCAGCGGTGAGGCAGACGGAGGCCACTGCACATCCTGCCCCGCCGCAAGCTTGCCGCCATGGGCCATGCCCCGTCTGCTCGCCGAGGGCGTCCTCCTGCGGCTATGAAACACCCTGCTCCGCCTCAACCCGGGCCCAGCTCTCAGCCCCAGCGTCGAGCACGCTGCAGGGAACGGACGCCCCCGTCTCACGGACCCCCTCGAGGACCCGGAAGGCTCCCAGGCTGTCCGTAGACGTTCAACCCAGGGACCAAGATGTTAGCTCCGGAGGCTGGTAAGACCGCTCCGTCCCCGGTGGAGGGCCGGGAGGAGAATCTTTTCTTGTTGAATTAATTTTCACATTCTCATATTCTCTGTAATGAGCTATTTCCTTTTGTCTCTGGGTCACCTGGCCCGCAAATGCCGTTCTCACGGCACTTTGCCCCCAGATATCAACAGTCCTGGCTTCCTGGACACGGACCACCCGTCTTCAGCCCCACGACTGTCCCCCGGCCGGCCGGTTCCGACGAGTCTAGAGGACGCCTACCCAGGACCTCCTCCTCAGTCGCTGACCCGCCCCCTGCCGGGTGTGCGGAGCAAGGTAAGTGCTTTGAGTCTTTTCTCAGCACCTCAGCTGCGGGTCGCCCCGTCGCCGCCCAACGCTGCCCTACCTGCTCCGCCCCGCTGCGAAGCCCCGCCGGGTACGTCAAATTAATCGTCCCTTTGGTGCCCCTAGCGCAGAGGTTGGACGCGTGGCTTTCACTTCCCAGCCCGTCTTGCTGGCTGGCCCGGACCATCCGACTCGGTTACGCAATTCAGTTTGCCAGGCCCCCGTCCCCCTTCATGGGCGTCCGCTTTTCCGCAGTACACGGCGAACACGCCCACTCCCTGCGCGCGGAAATCGCGACTCTTCTGGCCAAAGACGCGATAGAGCCTGTCCCTCCAACCGAGATGAAGATGGGTTTCTACAGCCCTTACTTCATCGTACCCAAGAAAAGCGGCGGCTTATGACCAATCTTGGACCTGCGAGTTCTCAACCGAGCGTTGCACAAACTCCCGTTCAAAATGCTCACGCTTAACCTGCGTCCGGCATCTAGATTGGTTCGCAGCGGTAGACCTGAAGGACACGTACTTCATGTCTCCACCCTCCCCCAACACCGCCCCTACCTGCGGTTTGCGTTCGGGGGCCAGGTGTATCAGTACAAGTCCTCCCCTTTGGCCTGTCTCTGTCCTCTCACGAGAGTTACTATGCAAAACCCACAGAGATCAGGTGCTCAGGCACCTCAGCCGTCTGGGGCTTCAGGTCAACTGGGAAAAGAGCCAGCTCACTCCAGTTCAGAGCATCTCTTTTCTCAGGATGGAGTTAGACTCGGTCTCAATGTCGGCATGTCTCACCAACGAGCGTGCCCAGTCAGTGTTGAACTGCCTCGCCGCCTTCAGGCCAGGCACAGCGGTCCCCTTAAAACTTTTCCAGATGCTCCTGGGGCATATGGCGTCCTCCGCGGCGGTCGCGCCGCTGGGGTTGATGCATATGAGACCGCTCCAACACTGGCTCCAGACCCGAGTCCCGAGACGAGCATGGCGCCACGGCGCCGTATGCAACGGGCACGCAGCCTCAGGCCGTTGGAAAGGGGCCCAGCTGCGTTGGCACATCAACTGCCTCGAGTTGTTGACCGTCCTTTTTGCCCTGCGGAAGTTTCTCCCGTTAATTCGGGACAAACATATCCTAGTCAGGTCGGACAGCACCACTGCGGTCGCGTACATAAATCGCCAAGGCGGCGTATGCTCCCGTCACATGTCACAACTCGCCCGTCGTCTCCTCCTTTGGAGCCAGCACCGACTCAAGTCGCTGCGTGCCACTCACATCCCCGGCAACCCCAATGTGATAGCGGACGCGCTGTCATGACAATGCTTGTCTGGCGGAGAGTGGAGGCTTCACCCCCACTCGGTGCAGCTGATTTGGGAACGGTTCGGCAAGGCCCAGGTAGACCCCTCTGCCTCCCGAGAGACCTCCCACTGCCCGCTCTGGTACGCCCATTAAGAGGCTCCCCTCGGGGCAGATGCACTGGCACACAGCTGGCCGGTGGGGCTGCGCAAGTACGCATTCCCCCCAGTGAGCCTTCTTGCACAGGTGCTGTGCAAGGTCAGGGAGGACGAGGAGCAAGTCACTCTCGTGGCTCCTTACTGGCCCACCCGGGCCTGGTTCTCGGACCTCATACTCCTTGCGACAGCCCCTCCCTGGCGAATTCCCCTGAGGAAGGACCTTCTTTCTCAGGGACGGGGCACGCTCTGGCATCCGCACCCAGACCTCTGGAACCTCCACGTCTGGTCCCTGATGCAGAAGATCTAGCTGGTCTACCACCCACGGTCGTAGCCACGTTCAACCAAGCCAGAGCCCCTTCTACCAGGCAACTCTACGCCCTGAAATGGCGTCTGTTCGTGAATTGGTGTTCTTCCCGGGCAGAAGACCCACAGAGGTGCGCAGTTAGGTCTGTGCTCCTGTCCCTACAGGAGAGGTTGGGGGGGAGGCTGTCCCCATCCACCTCGTAGGTGTATGTTGCCACTATTGCAGCTTACCACAACCCAGTAGACAGCAACTCTCTGGGTAAGCACGACTTAATCGTCAGGTTCCCAAGAGGTGCCCGGAGGTTAAAAACCCCTCCTGGCCAAACCTGTTCCCCTCCTGGGGATCTCTCGGTGGTCCTTGCCGGTCTTCAGAGATCCCCCCCGAGTCGCTAGAATCAGTTGGCTCAGGGCCCTCTCCTGAAAAGACGGCCCTGCTGATTGCGCTCACTTCCATCAAGAGGGTCGGGGACCTGCAAGCGTCCCTTACTAACGACACTTGCCTGGAGCTTGGTCCGGCAGATACTCATGTGATCCTAAGACCTCGACTGGGCTATGTGCCCATGGTTCCTACCATGCCCTCTGGAGATCAGGTAGTGAACCTACAAGCGCTGCCCCGGGAGGAGGCAGACCCAGCCCCTCTCACTGTCGTGTCCGGTACGTGCCTTGTGTGCCTACCTGGACCGCCCCCAGAGCTTCAGGCGCTCTCAGCAGCTCTTTGTCTGCTTTGGAGGACCAGCAGAAAGGGAACGCTGTCTCCAAACAGAGGTGTCTCACTGGGTGATGGATACCATTCAGTTGGCCTATCACACCCAGGCCATGCCCCCCACTTACGGGTTCAAACCCACTCCACTAGGAGCGTGACATCCTCATGGGCACTGGCGAGGGGCACCTCCCTAGCAGACATTCGCAGAGCTGCGGGCTGGGCAGCACCTAACACCCTTATGATCTCAGGGTTGAGTCAGTCTCGTCCCGTGTTCTCTCAGGTCCGAGCCCGTAGAACTCGGTACACGTCGACGATCTGACCGGGTGATCCGCTTGTACCAGCGCCGTTTCCCTCTGCCGAGGCAAAACAGTGCGCTTTTGTCCCAGAGGACCCAGGTCCCTGGTTGATTCCTCCCTAGCACTTCGGACCCGCAGCAGTTCATCGGAGGAACGTGCTGGTCCAGTCCACTACGGGTACCTCCGGCTACCCCTACTGGAATAAGTGCTCCACAGATCAGGCCTCCTACGGGACTCCTCCTGTGTGTATTTCCGCGGTACGGTCACCTTACGAGCTGACCCGCGTCTCCCTTAGGCAGCCCTTTGCTGCCCTCCGGTCGCTGTGTTGTAGCAACTCCCCCCTCCTTGAGGTTGGATCTACCACCGCGCCATTTCCTCCCACATGCCCCAAGTGGCCATGTGATGTATTTTTGCCACCTTTACCTCCCCTGTTGGGCAGGTGTGGCCTCCGCAGGGTCTTTTCCCCCTAAGAATAGGAATTCGGAATAAGACCCCCTTCCCTCGATGCGGTAAGGGCCCCGGCTGCTCTTGCTCTATGCCGAGAAAACATAGAGAGAAAAGAGGCCCAGCCAGGCTTGGCCCGTTCCCTAGTTGGGAGCGTCACCTTGTTCCCCCCTAGGGTAACCAAAAGGATGCTGACGCTTTTTCGGGGCATTGGGGAAGAGTACGTGCAGCCTGAACACAGTTGGTCGCTTGCGCACGTGCAAAATACCTGCCCGCTTCTGTGTCAGCAGTACACGTACACGGCTCAGCGCATGGCGAGTTTTGAAGTGGACCCCTAGTGTCGCTTCTTCGACACGACGTCGAAGTGAGCGACAGACGGGGAACGTCTCGGTTACGTATGTAACCTCCGTTCCCTGATGGAGGGAACGAGACGTCGTGTCTTCCCGGCCACGTCGCTGAGCCGAGCCGCTGAGATGCCCGGAACACTCCCGGCTCCTCAGAAAAATCCTGAATGAACGAGCGTATTTCTCTCGCCTTTATATCCGTATCCGGAGGCGGAGTATGCAAATACTGTTCGCCAACTCTCATTGGCCTTTTTTCATAGATCAGAGGTATCTTTCGGCGCTCAAGAGAGACCCCTAGTGTCGCTTCTTCGACACGACGTCTCGTTCCCTCCATCAGGGAACGGAGGTTACATACGTAACCGAGACGTTAACTTTATTTTTATTTATTAATTTATTTTGCATTTGCATTTATTTTTTATATTTATTTATTTATTCCCACATATATTTTTATATTCCCATATATATTTATTAATTTATACATGTATTTATTTTTACTTTTATGTGTGCAACATGGAAATGAGGGAGGCGGTCCTTATGTAGCTCCAGTGCATCATTGGTTGAGAGCTCAGTAGTACTTATCGAAAGCAAATAAGATGGACGTCCCACCTTAGCACCCCCTGACTGCACAGATTTAGAATATGCAGGGAAACGTTTTGCAGAGAGTCTAACCATCCAGGATGTGCTTTGACATTCATACCGGCCTACAGCTCTCCTAAAACATCAATCAGCACCTCTACTCTAAATGAAACAGTCATTTGATGCATGGTTATCGACTTCATCCGCTAAATTGGGCAACATTAGATATATGTGAAGTGTCAGCTATAGATTTTTTGCTATTTTTTTTTATTGCAGAACTTATATATACATACATAAACGATCAGGGAAATGAAGCATGGTTGTATTTTTTACAATGAACAATCATAACAACAGAAAACAATATTATGGATTTGCGGACATCAAAATATGAAGTTATATACACAGAAAAATAAAAGAAAAAAGTTAAATCATATCATTTATGAAACTTGCTCATTTTGTGGTTTTAATGTAGAAACAGTTCCCCATTTATTTTGTGATTGTAGTATAACCAATAAATCTTGGACTGACTGAAGCTCTTATGTTTTTAGCCCCACAAACAGCTATAGTTTACACGATATGGCTATGACCTAACATCAAAACAAGTCAAGAATAATCGAGCACACGCTTCAATCTACGATAAACCAATGGTAAGCAGGACCAGCCTACATAATTATCATACAATAGACAGAAATGTAAGAATAAATACAAAAATAATTAAATGTGGGAATATTTAAATATGGAAATAAATACAGGTGGGAATAAATAAATATAAAAAATAAATGAATGCATAAATAAATAATAATAAAAAAACGTTTTAATGAATAAAAATAAAAAGAGAAAATAATAAATAAAGGAAAAAAGTCTACAAAAATAAATTCAGGAATAACTTTCATTAAAAACTAATTATATTTGTTGATGGACATATTGTCTCCTCTGTTTTCAGCAAGTCTCTTCAGTTCCTTCTGAAGATGTTCTTTTCTGATATTTGATCAAGGTACAACTTTGCCTGTTCATGTTTGTCAAAAATCACTGCAGGTTGCCACTTGTTATCCTGTCTAATTCTCACGCTTTCTTCATTCCAGGTAGCTTTCTTGGCCCACGATCAAAATAGTGTTTTTGTTTGACTTGTCTGTTTCTTAGTCTGCTATGTACCTGTTTGAAAAATCTTGGCATCAGTAGTTTACTTGACACTGGTATATCTGACTTTAGTCTTCTTCCCATGAGTAACTATGCATCCTGATCTACAGTAACTACTCCATCCAACAGTGTATTTCTGTACTCCCAAAGAGCAATGTATGGATCTCTGCCACTATCATGTGCTTTCCTCAACACATTTTTTACAAATTGTACAGCTCTCTTTGCTTGACCATTTGACTGCTTGAATCCAGGGCTTGGTGGTATGTATGAACTCCCAGCTGGCTACAAATGCTTTCAATTCAGCACATACAAGTTGTCTACCATTGTCTGAAAAGAGCTCATCTGGCACACCATGTCTGGCGAACATTGACTTTAGAACAGCAATTACTTGCTTACTAATCATATTAGACTTCACATTGACTCGCAACATCCTCAATTTGCTTTTGCCATTCCAGGCCAGAACAAGACATCTCTAGCTGGTTCCTTGCACTTTACGATACCCATGTGTGCTTCATGGATTCTTTCTAGCATTTCACTTCTCATTTTGTTTGGTACTATCAGTTTTGCGTTTTTGAACAACACTCCATCTGTATAAGTTAGTTCCTTTCTAAATGTCCAATACTGCTGAATATGTTTTGGTACTTGGCTTGTTGAGTTTGGCCATCCTTTCTGAACTGCTTCTATGACTAATCTCAGTTCCTCATCATCTGCATTTGCTGACTGAAATCGTTATTTATTTTTTCTCTGAAACAGGGAGCTGGGACACTATAAAAATCACATCAAACTCATCTTCTTCTTTGTTGTCTTGACTGTGATGCTCTTGCAGGTAAGCTCTGCTCAATGCATCTGCAATGTGCAACATATTTCCAGCAACATATCTCACTCCTTTGTAGTCTCATCAGCATTTTCTGTAGTCTGGACAGAGCTTTATGGAGGGGCTTCTGGAATACTATCTCCAATGGCTTGTGGTCTGACTTAACCTGATCACAGCGTCCATACAGGAATTTCTCACATCCACGCACAATTACCAACAACTCTTTCTCAATTTGCACATAATTTTCTTCATAGTCAGTTAGAGCTCTTGAGCTGTAGGCTACTAGTTGTCCCTCTTGAAGGATCACCACTTGCAGACCTTGTGAACTGGCATCTACTGACAAGGTAACTGACTTGTTCACATCATATTATTTCAACACTGGTGCTGTACTCACTAATACTTTCAGGCAATTGAAACAGTTTTTCTGTTCACTCTCCCAATGCCACTGTTTTTCTCCTTCCAGCAGCTTCCTGAGTGGTGCAGTCACTTCTGAGAGATTTGGGATGAACTTTGCCAAGTACTGTAATATGCCTAAGAACCTCTGTAGGGCTGTTTTGTCCTGTGGCTCAGGCATCTCAAGTATAGCTCTTACTTTTTCTTTGTCCGATTTAAGTCCATGGTTTCTGTTATTTTTGCAGTTCTTTCCTTTCATCAATTTGGTACAGCTCAGTCTACTTTCATCTCTATGGTTCCAAAGAACATTTCCTCACCACTTAATCCTGTGTGATCAATTCCATGTATTTTATGTTGTTTCTCTGTTTGTGTACAATAATTTTTTTTTGGTTTGTGTTTATATACACTTTGTACATTCTGCTAGTGGCCTGTCCTTCTTTGGCTGAAAGCATTCTTTTTCCTTTTTTACATGTTTTTGCTTGTGAATTTTATGCAAGGGCACTTCCTTTTCTTCTTGCATTATTTTCATTTGGATGTGACTCACTTCAGCGACTCTGCAAACATTCACTCTTTAGAGTTATAACAATCTGCCTCTAATCCAATCATTTTTAATACCACATACAATTCGGTCACTGATCAATAACTCTGTCAGTTCTCTGAACTCACAATCCTTAGCGTTGTTCTTTAAATCTGTCACATAAGCATCAATAGACACAGTTCGGCCTTGTGATCTTGTAAAGTCTCAGATATGTCAGATTCTTTCGTGGTTCACAGTATTTTGCAAACAGCTCTTTCAATGTGTCAATATTATCAACATCATCATCAAATGCATACGTGTTGAATACCTTGACGGTATCATCTTCTGCTACACTTTTATTTTCTCAGAATTCTCCGAGACTCCGCTCGGCTCTGCGAGAGTCTGAGATGCTATATTATATTTTGTGTCAGCCTATTTGTTGTTATTCATATCGAGTTGCCTATTGACGTTTCCTCTCTGTGTATGTGTGACATTTCTGAGATGTTTATGATTACGAATGTTTGTAAATCTGATCTTTCTAAGATGGTCGGCACAACACTGGAACTGCACCATATGTAACTGAGCTGCCGGACACAAAATTCAGAAGTGACTCTGTATAGAGTCCATTTACACATATAGAAATAAAACAGATTAAAATATTAAAAATCATAAATGTTCACCGAAACACTTTATGAGAGAGTCAGGTTATAACACGGAAAAGCATAGATACACCGATTGTGTATTAACTTACTGCATATCACTTTATCATGGTTTTGTGGATGTATATTGTAACTGTCCTGCTGAGGGGAAAAAACATCTAAAGGTGGTTGGCTGGTTGCCCAGCCTGGCCAAGCTGGTAAGTTGGTTTGTTTTAGAGGGGTGTCGAACATTTTTTTAGCTGGTGAAAACGTTTTTATTTTTTTAGGTCTGTGAAACACAAAAGAAGTTATTTTGAGAAATGTCTCAGTGTTGTTTTTGTCCATACAATGGAAGTCAATGGGTGCCAATGTTGTTTGGTTATCAACACTCTTCAAAATATATTTTGTCTTCTGCAGAAGAAAAATACAGGTTTGGAATGAAGTGAGGGTGAGTGAATGATGAGAGTTTTCATTTTTGGGTGAACTATCCCTTTAATATGACAGGCGAACGTGTGAACTTCCGCATGTCGTTGTCGAACAAAATGCGTGTGCACTGTAGTGGCGCCTTCCACAGAACATATAAGTGGAATGTCATACATACATAAGCTATATATGAGAGAAACCGTATGAGTTGTATGACATTATCAAAGCACTCGCAAGCTGTAGAATCAGACCTGCTGATGCTCAATGTCTGAACAAATCCCTTTTTTAGTCGGATCTCACAGTGAATTGTTCTAAAGCAGCCTCAATCGGCTTGCAGTTTAGTCAGAATCAATTTGCACTTGGGCTGATTGTTTTACTCCAGTAAAACAGTAACAGGATGCCTTAGAAGACAGAACAAAAACTGCAGAGGATCAATCTATTTAATATTTCTTACAATCAAATTAATCAAAACCCAAAAATGCATTTTATGCATTAATATTGTGTAAGCATTGTTTTGTCAGGAATAGCTGCACAACAATTTAAATATCCATTCCACAGATTGAAGATTCACCATTTAGTTGAAGCAGCTTATTCAATGTAAATTGAACACAAACACTCACTCTACTACATGTACAATACTGATTAAATTTACAGTACTGTACAGATTTAGATATATAGTTAGACAGACAAACACGATACAGTCTCTATATTTTTTCTTTCCCCTTAGGTGACATGTCATGAGATGGGTGTGTAAAAAGGCCATCAGCTTGCATATCCAGAGCTGGAGGTGAACTGAAAAAAGATGACAAATATAAAGGCTACCCAACTACCCAAAGGCATGAAAAGAGCCAAGAAGGCTGAAGTAAACTACTTGCCACATTTCCATTTTGGGAAACTGAGGACGCTTTAGAGAAGGAGAGATTTGTTCTACTCTGTGAAATTCAGAAGAAAAACAATCAGAGGTTTATTGGTGAGAAAATGGAGAAGACTTTCTAATATTGAAGATTAGAAGTCGTTAACCACATTATTGAGAGTGGCCTGCTCTGTTCAATGAATCTCAGGTAAACCTTAGTCTAGTCCCTTTATAGTAATGTGTAGATCTTTATGCAAGTATGTTTGCAAGATTATTAGTATATGTTTAGTTCATTAGTGTAGTGTACATGGTTGACAAAAAAGTGAAATGTAATTATTTAAGCTTTTTTTTTTTATTGAAAATAATTTAAATAATAACATGCTGTGTGAATACATTTAATAACATACCTCTACATTGGTGTTGATGGTACAGGAAGAATGTGTGATCAGCTGTTTTTTTCTTTCTCCATGTTTAACACACTATTATGGTTTATGCTGTAAGGCGGGTGCCTGCGAGTCTGGGCTATTCCTTGACAAAACAAAAGGCTCTCATGAGAATTAACATTTGAACTATCTCTTGCATATGTAACAGCAACAACCGAGACAACAAACTGTGCAGCTAACACCTTCCTTCTACAGTCTTAACATCTCCCCCTACTCCCCCCTTCTCTTCCTCACTTAAAGCTCACTAAAAACCTATGCAATGTGAAGTGTGTACAAAAAGTAACTATAACATGTTTGGTATCATTTAAAGTGTCTCAGTGTGCCTGGTAAACTGGTCTCATCCTCCCAGCCATAATGAAAAGCAAAAAGAAGTTATAAGATATGAGAGATGTGGTGAGCCCCTTAAAGGTGTGCCCTCCCTCAGATCCTCTATATGTAAATGTACAGGAACCTATAGGGGACCCAAATCTAATTATAATGACAGACACCACCATTTGGTTAGCTTATTGAATTATTTGGGTGTTTAAGGAGATGTGGCACATCGTTTGTGGTTCTCTGTAGTCAGACGATCCCACACAGTTTACTGTGTGTAGTTTATATCAGGCAACTGCGATGAACTTGTTATGTTACCTGGTCAATAAATTGTAAACATTTGATTTTATTCTGACTGACTCTGAAATTGTTTTTCCCAAACAGATTGAGCGATTCGTATGTTACCGCAAGTCTGCATCAGATTAGTGACGACTAATATTTGGCATCAGTTCAAGTGTACTTGGTTTGCAAAGACAGAAAGTGTGTTTCCATTTAGAACAGCAAATGCTGCTTGACCAATCTAAATTTGGGTGTGTCTTACCTCTGTTTTAATTTGATGTTTCTCCAGATAAGTGTACGCGGGAAACCACGACATGGCCAATCCAAAGCTATTATAAGAGAAGTTATGTTGGTCAACTTACATCTGTAATAGTGGCCGTGACCTCTACTGAAGAAAACGGTATGATAAATTCAAGTGTATGCAATTCCATGGGGGCTATACTGAAGTATCTTTGATTGTGTATACGTGGACGTGACCGATCTCAGGTATATAGCAATTACCTCTGTTTGATGATCCAACACTGGCCGCTTGTGATCGTGAGACCCGCAGTGTAGAGAAAACACGCGAGGACCTCAAAGCGACATAGTTTCCTAATCTGAACGGGTAAAGTATAATTAAAGAGTTAAAAAGAATAATCAAACATTCGCTCACTTTTAATGATGCTCAGATATCATTAAAACCTTTTTCATTTATGGAGTCAGATGAAATAACGAGGTAATACATGAGAGAAAATGTATTTCATTTAATCTGGTTGTGTTGCGTAAAAGAAAGACAGTAACGCGCAGAGACCTTCACCCGTATTATTGGAGACAGCCATTGGACCGATAAACGGGCTTACAACAGGTATATAATTTTCAATATAAAATTAAGTGAATGATGTGTAGAGACAGTCTTGTCTCTAACTGTTGGCTAGATCAATAAGATTTATCGATCAAATCCTTAATAACAAATTAATAGATCATTGATTATTCATCAACATTCCTAATTAATGGACCATCTGAGTGGTCTGACATCCTGCTGCTTCCTGTCTCTTTAGATACATGTAGAAGCACACAGTTAGTCATGACATTAACTGACTTGTGTTTTTAACAGCATCACGAAGGTATGCAAGATGCTATTATCCCCTGCCTCATTTTCTTTCTGGGAAAATCATCTGAGGAGCTCATCAAAGACTTCCAGGTACATTTTTACATTTCTTCTCATTCTATGATTGCAAAAATAGTTGTGTACATTCTGAACAGGTTGTCTTTGGGGATTGTACATTTCACCTATTGAATCACTTCATGCACAAAGACAACTTGCAATATATTGGACAGTATATTGACCACTTCACGCTGATGTGTATTTGACAGGATGTCAGCAAAGACATAATCAAAGATAGCTTCGCTGAATGTGGTTGTACATCATTGTAATTGGCAGCACTGCAGCAGAAGGTTCCACTGCAGCCGACGTGATCATTGTCATTGAGGGAACTGAGTTGCTGGTTGGATGTAAAAATCTCACAAATGCCTGTCTTCTACTCATGGGTTTAATTTACTCCCTGAACTTCAGCTATTCCTCAAAGCTGATAAGCACATTTGAAGTGTTTCCAAAGATCTTTCTTGAGCTGAATGTTCTAAAATTTTCTCAAAAAGTTCACGCTTTGCGCACTAAGCTGCTAATGTAAGTCTGTTAGTTTTGGACACTCAATATTTGTACTTTTACACTGTGCTTTGTGCAGAAAGTAATTGTGTTCTGAAAAGTTTTACTTCAATTATTATAGTGGAAAAGATTCAAAACTAAAGTGATGGGGAGATGTAAAGGCAGATAGATTTGTTCTCTGAACAAAGATGTAAAATGTGGCATGTGGACAGTTGTTTGGGTGTTGTTTCATTCTATCCTTTCTCTTATATCCTTTGACCAAAATATGAATGTATTTAAAGATACATTTATTACAGTTTTTTAAAAAATGAATTAAAAATATTTTGATGTAAAATTTTATCTGTCAATTCATGTAATTTGCTTTTGTTCATATTAAACACATTATCATTATTAATACAAAAAAAATGAATTCAACTAATGTTGAAAAATCTTGTTAAAAGTTAATATTACTTAGGCATTTCAAAAATATAAATTGGACTTGTTAGTAAAAAATACACCAAAATGCTAGTACATTTAGCTGTCTGCATTGCTTAATTCAGTGCTACATTGCTTGAGTAGTGTACAAACTAAGAGTCAGTAACATTTACTTGAGGCAAGAGTATTACAAAGTTATATTTTCTTGAGAATTAAAAGTCTCAAAGAATTGTGTGTAACCTTTACTTGAAATTAAGGTCTGTTAAATTTACTAGCAATTTCTGCATGGAAATTGTTTCCTAGGTTTTTTCAAGTAAACCCCACTAATTTTTTTCAGTGCAGTCTGTCTGACTGTGGATATGTCATTCTATGTCTTCATGTCTTACTATAGAGCTAGCTAGCTAGTTGGTTGTTTGTCTAACTGTAATGTACTAGTTTAAACTTTCAGAGTCTTTATCAACCCAACATAAAAATGGTCTTGATCAAATTTATCTAGTTTATATTTTTGTTAATTTTAGTGCTATGAAAGAAATTGTCACCCACTTTTGAGAGTTATAACTTCACTGAATCGACTTGGAAAAACTGCGCACTTAATCTTATTGGTGTCAAAAAGATGAATAATATCTTTCATTACTTTGGCATATTTTATACCCCATATATATATATAGGATATATATATATATATATATATATATATATATATATATATATATTGTTTCATTTGTGATATTTATATGAGAAAATAAGTCATCGGTGCCTTCTTGTCACAAATTTCTCAGAATTCCTGCACTTGTAGGTACATGTGCGTCAAGGTCGTTTTTATTAAATGCAATAATATTATTATTAATAGTTAGGGTTTTTTTTTTTTTTTTTTTTGTAACTGCTAAGCACTCAGATTCAGCTGCATACTGTACAGTATCTATGTATGCTGCAAAAGTCAAGGGGAGCAAAGCATGCACTGAGTCAACAGCACTGTTCTGTGTAACACATTAGGAGCTGAGAGAGACAGAAAGATAGAGGAGAGAGAGATTGATCACGGTTGAGTGATGGTTGTGGGGCTGGCATAGCTCACTGCTCGCTGCTGGGGGATGGGATGGGATATCTGGGAGGAGTTTAACAGTGACCTCATACTACATATATTGGAAGTCTGAACCGGCATTTACTTAATATTCCCTTTTAATCTAACCGCAGTACAACAAAAGCTTGCATCTGCCAATTTGACCTTTGTATCCTTCACGGGTCCAATAAACGACGTAAAGGTAGGTAAAATTCCACTCTGGGCTGCTTTTATTAAGAAAGGCTTTTGCTCGTGCAGACAATGTGTGGTGATCGTTTGACGCGTTTGAACTACAATTATTGTAGTTGGATTTTCACGTTTTCAAATTGCCATTAACATCACGCATTTGCTGTGCATTGCCCCTTTTGCGTCTCCCGGACATTTTGAACGGCTCACATTAAGGAGTACCGTCTGACGAATAAGCAACGATTTGCCAAATTTAAGACATTCCCCTGAGAGTCTGAGACGCTATATTATATTTTGTGTCAGCCTATTTGTTGGTATTCAAGTCGAGTTGCCTATTGATGTTTTCTCTCTGTGTACGTGCGACGTTTTCCAATTTATGCAGGATGCTTGCACTGCATCGTTTGTGGAAAAGGATAATTGAGTAAAAAAAGAGACAACTGTACAGGTGTCTAAATAGAGGATATGATATACTATCTTTTGTTCCTCAGCTTTAAGTGTCAAAGCATTGTGCACAATGTATAACAATGTATTTATTTATTTATTTAGGGCGACATATATTGGTGGCCTTTCTTAAATTAAGCTAGAAAATTATATGAATGCACAGTCTTCTTAAATGTCTTCTGAAGGCTAAGATATATTAACTATGTTTCGTGTTAGATGATTTAAACAGTCTTATAAGGGAATAATGGTAGAGCGCAGCCGTAGTTTTGCATTTGGGCTATCCGAGTGGGGGCGGGGCGAATATATTCGGTCGTATTGCAAAGATGCTGAGAACACGTTATCAGCTTTTTGCCGAATCTACATTGACACATAATTGTTTCGTTATATCATTATATCTTATATTTATGCATAATAAATGTGCATTCACGACAATATGATTAAAAAACGGTAAAGATTAAATATACGACATCTCTCAGCTGTATATTATGCTTTGGAATATAGGCCTTCACTTGATTTTGAGTTAAACAATAGGCAACATTGAGCTTATGTCATTCCCATTAGGGTGTAAAGAAGCGAGGCTCATATCATTGCTATTTTCCAGTGGCACGTGAATGCCCATGCTGACATACCATACCTCTACTGTAGCTACATGATCAACTGCCAGAAGCATGAGAAGCATATGGCGTGTCCTGTTATTCATGGATGTGTGCTGCAGACAAGCTGCTGCAGTGGTGTAGGCATGCATGCTTCATGGCCCATTTTATGATGCTACATTTAGTTTTTGATGTTGCTCCCCAGTAAACACAAATGTATTCACAATTGTTTGATTGATCAATATTTTATTATCCAAATTCTCAGAAATGTGTTTTGCACCTGGCTGTACATGGTCATGCACCATCATGTGATGATGCCAATTAGTCTAGCAGAGAGGTATGCTGTCCAGATTATCTTAATTGAAATAAACATATTTGCATCTGTCAAGAATGTTGTTTATTATCAACATAGATTTTGTTCTTTATTCACCACAGTGATATTAAGAATGAGCCTGACAACTTACTGATTACAGTAAGTCGGGATCTCTAGTCTGATTCCTCAAACTGCTGTCACGGACCTTCATCTTCTTTTTTTTCTTTTTTCTTGTTACAAATGATGTAATGACATATAGAGATAGCTGACAGAGAACCACTGAATTATTACATGTGACAGGTCAGAACTTGAGTATAGTATTACTGATGCATTGATGGTTTAAACCAACTGATGCGATTTTATGCTGACATAACAGCAAAATGGGACTACATGAAATAAGAAAGGACATTTAAGCATAAAAGCACTGAGTTGAAAAGAATGGTGAAAGGGACATTATTTTGCTCAAAGAAGGTTACCTCTGAGCTCACATAATAATGAATTTATATAACAAATAGAGCAGGGGCATCTACTGCAATACAATGGCTAGTCCTCTAGATAAAGATAGCGACAGAGAGGAAAGGACAAAGAAGGAGAAAGGAATAAACTGGCGGAAGAGATTGGGTGATAAATTAATTGGAATGAAATATCCATTTTATGATGCATGAGCATGGATTACCTACTGTAGAATATGGGAACGAGTCTGTACTTAAAGCTTGTTTATCAAGTCCATACATTTTTTTAATAATAGAGAACTTATTAAAATGGCATTTACTACACTTAATGGATATGTCAGTACAAAAACTATTGCAATAAAACATTACAACTTCATAAGAAGAGAATAAAAGTTAATCAATGTCTTTATCTTAGTGTTGGAGCATGTAAAGTGGTCTTTAATACAGTGTGGATTACCCTCATGAGAGTCCACTTGGCCATAGATGTAATCATAAGCAAGATAATGATTAACCCTTCAATGGTCTTAGGGTCTTTTTTGACCTGGCACATGTAAAGAATACTTTATAAATACAGCATCGTTTTTGGTACTGGACCAAATGTTTTTACATAATTGGTGCACTCAGTATTTTTTTCCCCATTAAAAAAAGTTTTTTTTTTTTTTTTTTTTTTTTTACATTTTGAAACATATGTATAAAATCATGAGCACTCGCATGAGATGAGGACTCTAGTCATATCAGCAATCTTATAAAAGCTGTTTTATTCTACATGGGGCAGGGGTGCCCTCATGGGGGCTGCCATTTTAGAATCACATGACCAGCTGAATACCACTCACTTAATCTCAGTAACTGTCTTGTTATCAGATGCTTTCACTCTTGGATTAAATTAATCATGTTTTATTGTGAATAGTGAATTTCTACAATGGCATCTGCAACTGAACACTTTATTTTGAATGATGCTGCATCCACACCACTAGGTGTCACTGTAAGTCCAAGATGACACAAACAAAAAGTTACTGAGTGCACCTTTAACTGAAAAAAATATTAAAAATAAATAGTTCCTTCCATTGTCTTAATGGTCTATTTTGACCAGTATTAGGAGAAACAGAAACAGTGACATTTCACCTTCAGACTTTCTGGATGTTAAGCAGATTAAAATAGTTATTTGTACATATATGAATCAAATTTGAACTAAAATATTTCACATTTTCTCAAATTTAGTCCCTAGCCCCATACTGTTCTCTGGCCACCTGTATCACTAATATGTAGTGAATATGTTTACTAACAAACGTATTACCCCCAATGGTAAGACCGATTGGATGTTATTTTCTCTGAAAACATTAGATGTCAGAAAGAACTGTTACAACACCTTCTTAAACCCCTGTAACACTACAACAACGTGTTTGATATTAGTGGGAAGCAATGGATTTATTGCAACAGATGTGCAAATTTTGCCCATTTTAACTGCTGGAAAAGGCAATAGAGATTCATTTTTGAATTAGACATGTACTATTTTTGTCTAAAATGTACACTGTTGATTTTCTACAAGCGGAATGAATCAGAAATTGCTGTAATATAGTTGAGATAATATAAAATGCCCAAAGTGATTGAAATACACTTAAAATGAGACATCCTTTGCCAAGTTTTTAAACTTTATATATATATATACAGTGTATGTATATATATATATATATATATATATATATATATATATATATATATATATATATATATATATATATATATATATAATTATTTTAAAATTATGTTAATTCATTAATATTTAGGATGTAGCCCTTTTTTCCCAATCATTATACACTTTGGGGCCACAAAAGAACACATTTTCATTAATGGGGTTGTACAGTAAGCAAGAATTTATGCATTTTTAATGGTTTTAAATACAGGTCAAAAATGGTCTGAAGGACAAAAGAAGGTTGCAGTTTCTTAAGACAATAGGAGGGATAAGGTGACAATATAGGGATTAGGATTTTTATTTATTTATTGTATATAGTAATAACTATACACTGTGTATTGTATTTTTACGTTTATTATATTTTACACCTTTATACAGGAAAGTAGAGGGAGACAGGAAATGATGGAATGTAAGTGTAATACTATATGTGCAATTTGATAATTGACTGCATATAATGCTTAATTGTATCACAGCTTTAATAGAAAGTGGGGATATGGTTAATCTAGGTATTAATCAGTTTTTGGTTATATTAACATAAATAATAAGTAGTCATTTAGCAGACACCTTCATTTTATTGAATTGTACTATTTTACAATAAAACAATGCACAGTACTCAAATTCCTTGTGCTCATAGATCCCTCCTCGTGGTGTTTGAATTTAAAATCTCTTGGCATTACCAGCCCAGATCTTTAACAACTAGTCCATAGTACCCTGGGCTGTGGTATGGATCTTCAGTATATCAGGAAGATCCCACCAATGCTCCGATCTTCTCCCAAGAAGCTTTATTATCTGCTGGAACACCAGTACGCCACAGAACCTGTAAAACAAACAGAGGTTTAGCCCGGGTGAGACAGATCGTGTCCTTTACATTTTCATCAGGAATCCTCACATTGGTCACCTACACTGATTCTTTGTTTCTTTCTCCAAGTAAGTTGAAAGGATAATCTTGCTTCCTGTTGATGGAAAAAATAAGTGTCATGAACATTCATGATGTTTTTGGTTCATTGTACCTAAGGCCAGTTTATAGTCTATCCCATGGAGAGATGACAAGCAATGATATAACAGCAGGACTTCTTTTGCATTTATAAAGCTTATTTGAGGATCCGTGCACAAGATTTAGTACTATATGTTCTATTTTTACAAATACTTGTAATTGGTGCTAATGCCCAAAGAGAGGTTGTACAGGTTTTATGTATATTTTCATGCATCTTCAACTGAGCTAAACAATTTAAATTAATCTTCTGGACCTCATTAAGGGACAGTTATTCATCTCAAAAGACTCCACTAACCTTGTGGAATTTGCTAATTGGCCCCTTGATATTGCATTCTCTTATTTTCAGAGCTAAATTAATTTTGGGTTAATAAGGGTTACCTATACATAGACAGGACATTGGTTAGGTTAGAACTACATTGATTCAGCCCAGTGGAAATATCAGACATCTGTTCAGTTTAAGCAAACTATCCCATTGCAAATGCAAGGATAAATGGAAGACTGAGAAAGACAGTCTCATGGAAATTTAGAAGTCAAATATTGTATAGCTATTGGCAAATTAACCATGAATTAACAGTTTTTGTCACAGGCTCACAAAGTATTGGCAATACTTGTTTGCAAAACCCAAATAAGCTTTCAGAGATGGTTGGGTTTACACTGCTACAGTGGTGCGTCAATGGAAAAGTACCAGGTATTTCTCTACCAGCATGGGCCCAAAGGGATGCAAACAATGTTTTCTCTGTGACTTGTTCACAGTGATGCTCCCACTGACACTCACTACTCATGTATGCGTGCCTGCACACATCTGCTTACCCATCCGCTCCATCTTCCCTAGATGTCTCACACCATTATTTCCCAAGTCCCTTCAAAAGAATGTGTTTATTTTCCACTGGGAACCAGGGCAATTCTGTTCAGTGATAAAAAAAAAGGATTAAGGGCTCTGGCATTAGGAGGTGGAGATATCTGTGTATGTGTGCTGGCAGAGAGGTGACTGTCTAACATTTGGGCACGGTTACAAGTTGCCACTATTGATGCCAACCTGCTGCCGTGTTGGCACAGGAAGATAAACACTGCGACATTTAGCACAAAACCTTGCATTGCCCTGAATGTCAGTGTTCTATGCTGAGCTGATAAGGACCCACAGTGTTTTGTAATTGTCAATCTTTAACACTCTGGACACATAAAATAGCACATCTACCACTTTGTCATTTGTTACAAGGGAAAGGGGAAATAAGTTCACATGGAACCTCTTTTTGGAAATCTAGGAAACTTACCTCAATTATTAAATGCTGCTCAAGTTGGAATCTCATAGTAAATCTTTTTCCATGATTGACTGTGCCTCCAGCTGTAAGGATGAAGATTGAAAACAGCCTGCCATGCTCTCAGCTCCCTGAGGCCCCTCCACAGACTGGGCTACAGTTTACAGTGGCAACAGACGAGGACTTTGATGACATCATGGCTATGAGCAAGGATATCTATGGTGGCCTGGACTACCTTCCCTCTCGGTATCAAGCCTGGCTGCAGGAGAGCAACCGCACTGTCATTTTGGCTCGCAAACAAGGCAAAGTGGTATGAAAACACATTGATATTATGTAGGTTTTGCAGTGCATGTTCAAGGGTCAATTCATTATTTAGTTTTGAAGATTAAATTTTTCTTGTTACAAGCAGCAGTAAGGAGGCACACTATTGGATAATAAGTTCAGATTCAAACGGAGAGAAGCGACAAGCAGCATTAAACATACACCAAAGACTGTCTACTTCCTTAGATATAAAGCAAATGCATTGTTTGCTCTTTATGCAACTGCATTTTCCAGATTGCTCTGGAGTCAGTATGTGTTATTGATGATGGGGAGACCATGCTGGTGGAAGGGCTTCGTGTTGCCCCACAGGAGAGGGGGAAAGGTGTGGCAGGGGTTCTGCTCCGGTTTTGCTCTCAGCTGGTTAAGTCCAAGTACCCTGAGGTTAAAGTCAGCAGATTGACCAGAGATGACCAACTGGGGCCAAAAGACTTCCAGAAGTACCGACTTATCACCAAACAGGTAAGGACCACCATATGTAACGTTTTGCTCAGATAAGGTTTTGATGTTTTATCTTCAATAGAAATTGCTAAAGCCGCATTGTCTTTATTCTGTCACTTAATTTATATATAAAGGGAATTCTCCTGGTGCGCTTCCGTGCTGAAGACTTAAAATTACGCCTTACTGATCTTGGGCCTAATATCAGTATTGCTGGGGAAGGTTCTTCCCCAACAAATCCCCCAGTCCGTTTGGAGCCTGCAGAGGTGCATCAGCTCTTCTTAAGTGATGTTCTAATGCAGGATGTCCTCCCCAATGCCACCATCGTTCAAGATTGGCAACCCTTCAAGCCTCTTCCTAGCAACATGGCCATCCTTCTGAAGAAGGACATTGATTGGATGGTTGATGATGCCATGCATCCAACCATGGTCAGCCTGTGCACCTTCCCATTCCGTGTGCCAATCGGAGATGACTGGTACTACCTTAACATCGACATGTTTGGCAAAGACCAAGTGCTGGCCATAAAACAGCTATTGTGCCACCTAAGGTGCCACACTGGCACTCTAAAGGGTTATGTGATGTGTCAGGTGTTCCTGGAACCAGAACTCTGGAAACCTATGGCGGATTTCTTTAGGGTGATGCTTAAAGTGGAGTTGGTGAAAGAATACACTGAGCAGTGCGTTGTGGAGTCTGATGTTGTTTAGTAAAGGGATGACAGCAAATGGCAAGGAGTCTCAGAAACCCCTTCCCTTAAAATTAGACAAGAAACTTACATAAACAGGAGGACCTCCTTCAAATATAACACTTAAAAGAAAATTCATACATCCATAAAAAACATCTAAAATATCTACTCAAATGGAATGGAAAATACCTTAACATTATTCTGCTTGATAATAGAACTCTCTTGTAGAATTTAATTTAACTTAATTTAACAAAAATTAATTAAAATGACATGTATTTAATGGAAAAACAAACAAACCACAAAATAGAAGCTTTTTAGGGAACCTAATTTATTTCCATATGCAGCACTGTGAACAGCGGCACTGACAGATGGGACAACTAGAGACATCGTCTCATGTGCTCTGGACAAAACAGGAGCAGTTGCAGATTAAATAAAAATGGGGACCCAGATGATAAGATTTGTCCTAGGCTCTCCCATTTCTGTTGGTGTCACTGACAGTGAATGCATATTTTCTCATACAGAGTTGCGAAGAAAACTGCACAATCTTTAGGGCACTTTATGATAAAAAATGTGATCTTACTATAGTGTCTGTTGCTCTTTCAGGAATTTGGCACTGTAGCTGCAAATACTTAGAGGAATATTTCTGTTTAATTGGAGACTTCACAGGCTACCCATATACAGATCTAAATTGCCAATCTTAGTACAGTTTTATTAAGACTTTTTTTTAATTAAACTTAATTGAAATTACTAAGATTGACTCATTGTGAAAAGTAATCTCAGTTTAAGCAGTTGTGCTATAACATTTTTTAATGCTCTTTAAAAAATTATGAAACTTACCGTTTTAAATAATATTTCCTCTAAAAGTACTTTGCAGTGTTTATAACTCAGTGTCATAAATATGTCTAGCTGAGAACTTTGCTTGTACATTTAGCTTACAGTCTAATTTATTTTTTATTTATTTTTTTGTTATGTAATTGAACTTATTTGCTAAAAATATGTTGTCAGTATTTGTAGTTAACTGTAGATGCAAAGTGCAATTTCAAGTACACTAGAATATTGTTAGTTGTACATTAAGTTAATTAATAATTAATTTAATTAATTAACAACTATTAATGAGAAATACAATTTTTCAAATATTTATTTCTAAAATAATTATAAACTGACTGATACTGTTTAAGTTATAGGATAACATTTGAAAATTACATTAAAATACAAATGACAGTAAATATTATTAGGTGTATTTATAGTACATATATATATGTATATATATATACATATATATATACATTTAGTTAAAAACATGTATTATATACAGTATATATATATATATATATATATATATATATATATATATATATATATATATATATATATACTGTATATAATACATGTTAATACATATACATATATATACTGTATATAATACATGTTTTTAACTAAATGTTATTTTAGTTAAGACATCACTATGTAGTCAATAATAATTTCATTACATTTTAAGTATGATTTAGAAGAAACCAGATTTAAGGAAATTAATTTAGGATCGAATGCTCCAATGTAAAAACATAAGATAATTCTTTCATCAAAACCCATTACCCCTGAACATTTTTAGAAAAGCTTTCATTTTAAGGACATTAAGAAATGATCTCAATGAAATAAACTTTAAATGTGTTTTGCAAAGAGAGACAACCTCTTTGTCTTCAGTGGACTTGTGAGATACATCCATGGAATCTGGAAAACCAAACCCTTGTATTCTGGACAGTTGAACACCTCTAAATAAGCTAAATAAGAGACAACCACTCATTCTTCTGGGAATAAAAAATGTAAGGATAGTTTATTTCCCTTTTTAAAGATGACGGTGATCAGTTATCCAGTGGAAAAGAATGGATGAAGTCACCAATGCTTCTTTTCAAGATTCTGACATACCATCTTCTCTTGACCATGTCTTCGTAGAGAAGGATGGTGAAGAAAATATCGCAATATTACCCACAAGATAACCCAGAAAAAAGAAGAACAGAAAAAAGCCTTCAAACATCCTCAGATCCAAATTTAGTTAATTTGCCCCAAAACCAGATTGCTGCATGCTCTATCCCTGATGTACTATGCCAGAATGAGAGTGAGTGAGAGAGAGAGAGAGAGAGAGAGAGAGAGAGAGAGAGAGAGAGAGAGAGAGAGAGAGAGAGAGAGAGAGAGAGAGAGAGTGAGTCCACTTTAGCAAATGCCTCCCCTTTTGTTCCTCCAATGGTAAACATTTTGAAGTTAAATGAAACGCAAAATATATTATAATCTAAAACAAATGATGTTTCTGTTTTAACCTCATTTGTTGGACTTAGAGCTGTTTTATGAACTTTGCTGGACTCAGAGCTGTTTTATCAACATCCACTGACACAAAGGAGGCCTCCTGCCCTTCATTTGGACAGCTGCATCTAGGACTTGTATTGCGGTCTGTATTTATAAAGAGCAAGCAGGCTGCCATTTTTGATCCTGGCATATGCTTATATACATTTATGTGTGGGTTGTAAGGAACAGGAGATTGTTAAACTTCTTTCATGGCTGAAATCTCAAAATCTTTAATGTCTGCAATGTGCTTTAAAAGAAAAATGGTCAAAATCTGTTTCAAAATATAAGGTCACAAAGCACCGTTTTCCATTACATAGATGTAACCTTTAATGTACACCCTTGGTAGTAACTCAAAAGTGTCTATTTGCTTTTAACAAATAGCAAGTGAGCATCAAATTACATTAGACCCAAGCTTTTGTCTTTGATATGCTATTTTTGATTTTCCTTTTTTTACACCTCAAAAGCACAAATCATAATTAGACATGATGGTTTAGAGTCCCAAAATGTATATGGTTTGCTGGTTTTGATATACATAGTGCAATGCATGTACTAGATTTGAGTGCTTTGTATTATGCATTAGAGGATTTAATCACTGTCCTATATTTAGTTGTTAATCTCTTTTTGTCACTTTTCTTTTCAAAAAATATATGTGAATGACATTTGATAATCCAGTTATCATTGAGGAATATTTTTTTTTCTTTAAACTCCACCTTCTCTTTTTTGCACATTGCCTTTCTGTGTATTTTATGAATTGTGTAGGAGTTTGTAACCCTATATATTACACAGGTCCCAAAGCCAGGGTAGGGCCACAAGATCATAAAAGGTTAGAAGAATGTGACCACCTGATGGTGTAGAGATGTAGAAGATACGCTGCCTCCCTTTTCACTGGCAAACACAGAGTGAACTTTAAACCCATTTTCTTCAATTATGAAGTGGCTTTTCACTTTCTTTTTCTGGAATGGAAGAATAAGAGGGGTCATAGAGGGAGAAGAGAGATCCAGGGTTATGCTTGGAAAAAGTGAGGTTGTGATCCAGATCATGTTACCATTCTAAAAAAAGAGTAAACACTAATTTGTTTTGTGAAGATGGCAAAGACATGAGATTGCTTGACGAAGCATTATTTGTGGCAAAAAATGGAAATCATCATTAGCGCAAAAGATGATTAGGCCTGGTAGAAAGGGAAATATCAGGTCATAATCAGCTGCATAGGTAGACCAAATAAGAGTGTCCCTTCATGAACTCCATATTTCCTTGAGAGATATTTCCTTTTTGTCCCATACTCTCAGTGATATTATAGTTGCACATTGCCTGGCTTGTTAGACTCAGCACTGAAGTCAAACCATGGGTGCTGAGACATAAGAAAGCCAATATATACAGACAAGACTTGTTATCCTGTATGACTGAGAGCCAGTTAAAGTTTCAGGGTTTTTCTCCAAGTAATTGAAACTTGATACGGAGAGTGTTATCTTGCGTAGAACAAGGGTTCACCCTAGATTCCATTAACCTTCTACCTGATCCCCTTCAGCTTGACACTGTAGAGGGCCACATGGAAAGAGTGAACAGGAGAGGTTAAAATAAGCAGGCTGGGTTCCAGTCTTGTCATACTAATGCACTGTCCTCTGCTGTTTTTCCTGATTTGTATATTCTGTTCATTTGACTATTCAATGTTTTTTTTTATTTTTTTACTGGCTGCTTTGTAATGATTTGAAGGGCTACAGTATACACTCAAAAATATTTTAGCCTATTTTCCAGCTGTATCCATTTCAATTTATTAACATTTTTTATCAAATTGAATTGAATAGTCTTGAAGAAAATGTAATAAATAAAACTTGCATTTTTTAAGATTTGTAAATTTTATTTTGTTAAAGATTAGGCAATTCAATTCGATGGAAATTTGTTATTTAATTGAAATGGATACATCTTGAAAATAGGCTAAAATATTTTTTTGAGTGTATTCAGTATGTGTATTGAAACTTGGAAGCAGCTATGTAACGCATGTTTGGTAAACGAAAATGAAGGCAAAACCACCAGGGAGATTTTCTATTCCAAGTCATCTTTAAAACATTACAAAAGTGAAAACTAAGCCGTATATTGGCTACATGAGTTGAATTGCTGATTTGCACTATCAGAGCTCCAACTCTGCTTCTCCCTTTTTTGTTTTCCTAAGAAAACAAACACTGTGGTTGTACACAGGCTCTTCTCAAATGGCTGAATCACACAGGTATTTTCACCTGTGGTGCACTATGCTATTTTATTAATCTTCTGCCGTATTTAGGGGGAAAATGCAAATGGATCCAATGCAAAGTGTATTTTATGTAATGCCATGTCAGAAAAATCTGACTCAGATTGGATTGTCTATAGCATACTGAATTTACCATTCATCTAGCTATTCAGATGTGCTGCACTTTATACTGTAGATATGTAGATATTCCTAAGCACACTGGGGGATCTTCATTAAAAATCTGTGTGCACCTGTACCAGTCATGGTCATTCAGTGGATCAGTATATATATTTTTTGTAATGGTTCTTTGAAAAGGAACATAGTTCTGTCTGCATAATGTTTTTAAATGTAAGGATATTTTTATTGGTGTGCTCCTGACTTGATATTTATAGTGGTAATACAGCTCCTACTTAATGACCATGGTCTGAATGAACCACATGTCTCAAACCATTGGGTTGGCCTGATGGACATATTAACCACTATCAGTAAAGTAGGGACCATGATTTCTACAGACCTCAAGAAGGTAGTGGTTTGAATGTCATCCATTCTCTTGATGCAGCAGTGGTTGTTGAGCTTGTTTTCACTGAAGTCTTTCCATTATTCCTAGATACACACTGGGTTCCATGATTTGTGAGGAATATTTGAAAATAACCTAGAATGGGAAACTAATGTTCATGGTGTTTACACCAGAAAATATATTTCTTGAAAACTCATGGCCAACTGTTATTCAAGAGGGTGAATACAGTTTAATGCTATTCAAAGGCATTTTCATTATATGATCATTTTTTTTGTTTTTAAGCTTTTTTTATTACCCAATATGGCTGCTTATTATCAAGCAGTGATGACTAATGGAAAAGTATTTTAGTGTTTTGTTAACTTTGTCTGTTTCATTATTTTATTTTATTTTTTCAGAAATTGTGAGATTTGATGAACTATTTTAAATACATTGATTTAAAAAAAAAAAAAGTATAATCCATGAGAGGTTTTTGAAATGTGCATGTTGTTTGTGTGAGTGGGTGGCCAAGTTTACATGGCACACAATAACCCTGTAATGATACATTGACATTTAGAACCAATCAATCATATTGGAATTGGCTGCAATGAAAGAGTTAATGGTGTAAGTTTAGACAGGCTAAACAAAATGGTTTGCTTTTTGTTTTTGACTAACACTAGCCATATACATACATGATAAACAATTTTAGAGACTATATACTTTGTTAACTGTTTAAAAAGATGACAAAATCTTCAATGAACTTTTTGCTTTTTGCTTGCAATGTACTATTGTTGTAATTGTGTGCACCTCTTCATACCTCTTTTTCTTTACATACTTGACAAATAGCTTACCTTGAGCATCTTAACATATTGAATATCTTTACAAATGTTTCCGAAACTAAGAATTTTCTCTTTAATTCAGCGTTATAGCAGCAGTCTTATCGTGTGTGTGAACTATTTACAGAAGTAGAACTTTAACACGTAGCAAATCTGAGTTGCTAATATTTATGTTAGTATTGTTGTTGTTTTTTATTTTATTTTAATATTTTTTCTTTTTTTATAGTAATCTGATGACAAGGATGGAAAAAGATGACAAAGATTTACAGGACTAAAGCAAAATGTTAAATTGAATCATCATTACAAATCCTGGCTGGTAATCTATTTTTCACAAATTATTTGCAGAATTTTTCCATGGCATTTACTGCATTTTAAATGTTCCAACAAATGTTAGTAAGATATTGTAAATTTGAAGGATCCTGAAGCAGATCCATGTGCAATTAGATATTTGGCATGAAGTAACCATATGTTACTGAATTAACAGATTGCCAAAGGCCATTAAACTAGGCCATGTGCAAACATATAGTCACATTAAAATACACAAATTAAATGTGTTTATTGAATATGTACAGGAGACAATATGACTGAACAAAGGATTTATCTATGTAAATAATTTACAGTAAAAAGCTTAGTTAAACTTTGATGTTAACCTTTGATGTCGAAGCTATACCTCTGCAGTCATTTGTGAATTGTAATTACAGTTGTAATTCAATTGTAATTTGTCATTTGTGAATTTTCCAAAGATCACGTTGTAATGCAGTAGAAAGCTAGAAGATAATCCCCCTTGAAAACACACCTGTGATGTTTCCATCTTGCCATTTAAAAATGCCCAAACCCATGAGCTCAGTACACAGGGTCTTTCACAACACATTACTCAAATGTTTGAATTCTATTTCTATTCTGTATGTCTTTCATTGAGGTCTTTCATAGGTATTCGAATATTTGGAACGTTAATCAAACTCTTTGTATTGCAGTTGTTATGACTGCAATATAAAGTTGTATACTGCAAAAAGACATTGAGGTCTTTCAGAGTTTCTTGTTTAATGTTACCCTTTTGTTGTTTTTTTGCTGGTATTAATTTACCTTCCATTTAACCTTTGAAAATACTGTTTGTTTTGTCAAAGTATATGTCATTACCATTGTAACACAGTGGCAGTAATGAACACTTTAATAGCAATAGATGTAAAACAGTAATTGCTTTGCAATGAACAAATGATGGCAGATAACAACTTTACATGACCTCATGTGGCTAATATTTTTGATCAAATGAAATTGTTAAGGAACTGATGAGTTTTTAGCTACTTGTAGATTTAATGCAGTATATGGATGAACAAATAGCATAGTTTAGGTGTGTTATTCTATGCTAAGTGATGCTTTGAATTTATGTATTAGTATAATAAGTATGCTTTATTTCCCAATGGTTAATCATAACTTAGTGTTAGAAATATTTGTGTGTTTGTCTATCCAACTGTATATTGTATTGCTATTTAGCAATAAACCAACAAACAAAGAAACAAGGGAAAAAAAAGAACCCCTAATACAGCCCTTAAACAAACAGTTCATTGTTAATGATGGGTAAATGCAGTTACATTTAAAAGTGTTACAAAAGAAGGAGTAAGACTGATGAGTTTTTGTTCTAGCAAAAAGTTAAAGGTCAATGTAACAGTTACACTAGGATTTTTTTTACTATACAAAACAAAGTTTAACAGCAGATGCACAGCAGATGCTTTCAAAGAGACTTACATTACAAAACAGTACACAAAACACATGACTGTCAATTACCAAGACAAGCAGCTGAGAATACATCACACTTGCTAAACTAGGCCTTAATGACCAATAATAAACTCCTTACAACTGTAGGTAAAATTCAACTTTTTTTTTTTCTAACCTGGTCATTTCAGTTTTTGATTTCTAGCCAGGTCAGTTACCAAGATATTACAAGTAAGTTATTTTATTTGAGTTTTTTTGTATTTAATATTTCATAAATTTTTCCACAAGGATTGTGGAAATGGAAATGATAAGAGGAAGGTAATTATGGATTTAGAGCTCACCTCATATGTCACAATGTTAGCGGTAGACTCGATATAGTCTCTCCCTGCAAAATCTGCCAAAATGTTGCCAAAAACCTGTGTTGCTCAGTGACAAATTATTGACCATGCCAAAGTTTTGTGCTCTGTCCTTGCACTATTACACATTATTACTCATAAAAATGAATGCACCATATAGTATTATAGAGAATGCATGCACAGGGCAGCACATAAAGATAAACAAATAGGCTTCATAAGCAATGCATATGCAGACACAGGGAAGAGCAAAATACGTTGGTAAGGAGTGACATAACGGAAACAAAAACAGCTCTAATGCAGCAGGGCAAGGATATATATATATATATATATATATATCAGGCAACAACAAATGGTGAGAATGAGAATCATCTTTGCCGAACCATGCTGATGTGCAGCTGTCACTGCAATCTCACATTGCTGACCTCCACTTTACTACTGCTCCAAAAGAACAAAACAGTTTCTAATGGAACAGCATTTATTAATAAACACACTTGTGACAATGTGAACATCTTAAATGTTCAGTTAAGGTATTGTAGCTCACTTTGGACAGATAGAGAAAATGAGGTGGAGAGTTACTAAAGATGGATTCAATGGAATTAAACCCACGCCATCTGTCCTCAAATTCAAATCAACATTACAAAATTTAAGAACCAGGTTGCATTTCCCAAAAGCATCACAAGCTTAGGTTGATTGTAGAGACCATTGGTGAAAATGGTTTCCACAATCTACTTAGGCTTACGATGCCTTTGGGATAGCCCTGTTTGTTTTTGGCAGTGACGTATTATAGAAGTAAGCAAATAAACAATCCTAAGGAAGAATGAATCATTAATTATGATTAATTGAATCATAAAGTTAAGATGAGACATGAGATATTCAGTCAATATAATAATGTTTTGAATTTTTTTGAAAAGCAAATGTTAGACAGACTTGACTTGTTTTCTGTATTGGACTGTATGACACTCAAATCAAGCTTATATATATAGAAAATAATAAAAGGCCAGGTTCATACTATTACATTTTTGGTTAGAAACACATTGACGCTCTCCAATACTGCATACTTTGAAAAAAAAAAAAAGAAAACTGAAAAAGGAACAAATCAGTGTGGATATGGCAAAAGAAAAGTGAAAGCTGGAGAAGTAGAGGAATGCTAAAATAATTGTCTGAAGGAGTGTGGTAAATGATTCCAACAATCAGAACAGTAAAAATAATCCTTACTGTTGTGATGGTTGGAATCACATTTAAACAATAAGGAAAGAGCTACTGTATATTTTGAACAGTCATGGCAGAAGGGCATTGTTACACCTTGAGTGCCTTATTTCTTTTATAAAAAGGTTTTCACATAATACAAATTTTAAGGGCACACTTGTTTATTAAAATGTTGTTTTTTAAGTATAATCATTCAATTCTATTCTTCCATTAGAAGATACTGTATACTAGTGCCTGACAGTAAACATTAGGAAATCAGAACGTTGCTATGCAACAAAAAAAGCAATCAGCTATGGGTGAAGCACAGTGATCAATCAGCATCTAGGACCAGATCTCCCCATTTCATAATGAAAATTAAGTCCAAGTCATTAATGAGATATTACCTCTGTGAATCCAATGAAATTATTATTGTCCATCATAATACTAAAGGAGGTTAAAGCAAACTAAAAAACAAACCACCAAACAACAGTTCTTATTAAAAAGAAAGAAAGAAAAACATTAGTGTTATATAACTGCAATGACCTAGACAACTTCAGAGTGGAAATTACCCAAACTCCATTTCTTGCTATGCACAACTGAAGGGGGATGGGAAAGCAGGGTGTAGTGCAGTACAATAAACTGCAGTGTAGAGGGGGACTTGGGGGTCAGCCTGTGTGTGTTGGGGTGGGGGTGGGGGTCTAGCCAATCCTGATCCAATTCTGGAGGGATATTAAAGGCAAGGCTTAGGTTAAAATGTGGAGAGGTGGGGGAAATTGGATCAAATGGTACATACTAGTTGGCTTCATCTAACTCTCAGTAGACATACCAAACACATATCAAGCAGAAAGATGTTGTAAGTAATGACAGCAGGATGATGGACATTGTGTTACACAAAGGCATTATGCAACACCTCCAATCAGCCCTATACTGTATGGTGCTGTAGTGAGTGGATATAAACAAGAAAACACGCTTCACAAAATCATATAGGCCTCCTGTATATAGAACAGCAAGACAAAGAGATAGCAGAGGTCTTACATTGCAGTCCACTGCAGTGCATGAGTCAGCCAGAAAAAACTACACCTCCACATGCTTTAACTTCTACATTATGTCGAGAGAGGTTAGAAATTCTGTGAAAGCCCATCATTTTAAGAACAAGTAATAAATCTGCATGTGTGTGTGCAGTGCATATACTCTATTTATGTTACATCTGCATTAAGCAGTTCTGGTCACCATTCACATGAAACACATACCACACTCTAAAGCACACCTGTCACACCGGACAGATGGGCAAGGGGCAGGGTTAGAGGTAGAGAGTGAGAGAATGAGAGAGAGACAGTGGGACAGAAAATGGGTCAGAGGAAGAAACAGATGATACAGAAACAGGACGTACATATCTAATAGAAACAAAGAGAAATATTCAAGCAGACAGGATTTTAGAGCTAAATAAAAATCTGCAAGGGAACACTGACAATGTTAATTCTAGATATTGCTTAAAGCTCATAAATTGTAAAACATGCAAGACAAAAAAAAAATGATGATCAGAAAAATCACAATCTCATACCAACATTGAATTAGAGTCTTTTTGAATACACGTAAAATAACCGCAGACACAATATGACACTCTCAATTACCAGTTTAAGATTTGGGTACTGTGACAAGAGTCCAGTAGTAATAGTGTGAATATTTCCCTTCTCATGTAATTTTGAACATTAATTATCAATGTGTATATTCACATTAGCATCCTCTCTCTGTGTCTGAAATTTTAAGGACGTAGTCCACATTGATGTGAAATTATTAGGGAAAATCTTTTAGAGGTATATTTTTCATTTTTTTTACTCCTCTTTCAATGTGAATAAATCATTATTCCTGAAAGGAAACTCCAAGAAACTCCAAAATTTCTCTTTGTTGTAATTATTGTTTTGTCTCCTTTACATTAACATATTATGGGGCACGTTATGATGTAAGGTCACTGCGGAAATTAGGCAAACATGCAAGGTGATAAGCTGTAATTTTTACAACTCTGCCTGTTGCATAAGGAACATGGAGGCAAATTCTAATTCTAGAGTTTCGTGAGCCTTTATTTAGTCAGAGAGCTTTCATAAGTCATTCAGACTGATTAATAAATTAATTGGTAGAAAGCCAGATAGACAGACAAACATTATACATTGGTATGTATAGATGTATACAGTAGATGTATAGAATGGATTATATATAGGTGCTGGTCATATAATTAGAATATCATCAAAAAGTTGATTTACTTCAGTAATTCCATTCAAAAAGTGAAACTTGTATAATGTATAAATTCATTCCACACAGACTGATATATTTCAAGTGTTCATTCCTTTTAATTTTGATGATTATAACTGACAACTAATGAAAACCCCAAAATCAGTATCTCAGAAAATTAGAATATTGTGAAAAGGTTCAATATTGAAGACACCTGGTGCCACACTCTAATCAGCTAATTAACTCAAAACACCTGCAAAGGCCTTTAAATGGTCTCTCAGTCTAGTTCTGTAGGATACACAATCATTGGGGAAGACTGCTGACTTGACAGCTGTCCAAAAGATGACCATTGACATCTTGCACAAGGAGGGCAAGACACAAAAGGTCATTGCTAAAGAGGCTGGCTGTTCACAGAGCTCTGTGTCCAAGCACATTAATAGAGAGGCGAAGGGAAGAAAAAGATGTGGTAGAAAATAGTGTACAAGCAATAGGGATAACTGCACCCTGGAGAGGATTGTTGAAACAAAACCCATTAAAAAAATGTGGGGGAGATTCACAAAGAGTGGACTGCAGCTGGAGTCAGTGCTTCAAGAACCACCACGCACAGACGTATGCAAGACATGGGTTTCAGCTGTCGCATTCCTTGTGTCAAGCCACTCTTGAACAAGACACAGCGTCAGAAGCGTCTCCCCTGGGCTAAAGACAAAAAGGACTGGACTGCTGCTGAGTGGTCCAAAGTTATGTTCTCTGATGAAAGTAAATTTTGCATTTCCTTTGGAAATCATGATCCCAGAGTCTGGAGGAAGAGAGGAGAGGCACAGAATCCACGTTGCTTGAAGTCCAGTGTAAAGTTTCCACAGTCAGTGATGGTTTGGGGTGCCATGTCATCTGCTGGTGTTGGTCCACTGTGTTTTCTGAGGTCCAAGGTCAACGCAGCCGTCTACCAGGAAGTTTTAGAGCACTTCATGCTTCCTGCTGCTGACCAATTTTATGGAGATGCAGATTTCATTTTCCAACAGGACTTGGCATCTGCACACAGTGCCAAAGCTACCAGTACCTGGTTTAAGGACCATGGTATCCCTGTTCTTAATTGACCAGCAAACTCGCCTGACCTTAACCCTATAGAAAATCTATGGGGTATTGTGAAGAGGAAGATGCGATACGCCAGACCCAACAATTCAGAAGAGCTGAAGGCCACTATCAGTGCAACCTGGGCTCTCATAAAACCTGAGCAGTGCCACAGACTGATCGACTCCATGCCACGCCGCATTGCTGCAGTAATTCAGGCAAAAGGAGCCCCAACTAAGTATTGAGTGCTGTACATGCTCATACTTTTCATGTTCATACTTTTCAGTTGGGCAACATTTCTAAAAATCCTTTTTTGGTATTGGTCTTAAGTAATATTCTAATTTTCGGAGATACTGAATTTGGGATTTTCATTAGTTGTCAGTTTTAATCATCACAATTAAATGAAATAAACATTTTAAATATATCAGTCTGTGTGTAATGAATGAATATAATATCCAAGTTTCACTTTTTGAATGGAATGACTGAAATAAATCAACTTTTTGATGATATTCTAATTATATGACCAGCACCTGTGTATATATATATATATATATATATATATATATATATATATAGATAGATAGATAGATAGATTAGAAATATTTGAAAATAATCTGTATAAAATGTGTCAGTGTATTTAACTTAAATTAAGCATAATGTTTTATTTAGCACATTTCAAATAAATGTTACAACTGTCCTGGGGTAATGTTACAACCTGGGATGAAGACAATTGTAAAAAATGTGCTCCTCTTCTTCACACACTAATTGTGGAATCTAGGAACTTTTTATGTAGGTTTTTGGCATTTGTTTTGGTTGGTATAGAAAGAAAGGCATTGCATGTGAAAAATGCAGTCAGTATTTGTGCAGTAAAAATAAATAAATAAAAGATTTATTATTTTCCAAAGATTTATTTCAAAAGCTCTGAATGGTCATTGAGGGGAGCAGATGTTAATGGCTCATAAATAACTCAAATGGATCAGTTAAGGGTCAGACCAGTGTAGTTTCAGTTAAGGGTCAGACCAGTGTGTGTGTGTGCGCACGCGCGCGCGCGGATGTGTGCAAGTGGTGTAGACTGGGTATAAATTAGATCATAGTAATTTTTAGAAGGTGTTTTTATAGAAAGAGGGCAGTGTGACCTGCACACTTACAAAAATGTCCTTCTAAAATGGCTGATTTACTTGCTGTTGCCAGGGATGGGATGAAATGGTTTTCTCATGCATGAATTACACGAAATGAGGTTCATGATTATCTCGATTTGATATGATAACACTTAAATGACAAAGTATCACAGGAAATTTTGTTTACTTTTTAGAAAAATGTTTAAGCAAAATGCACAATATAATGTTTCATCAGAATTAAGTTCTTTATTACACAATATAAGTGCTCAAAAATACAAAAATCCTTCAAATAATAAAGAGTTTCTCATATACTGTACCTTTCTCTATAAGAAAAGATCACTATGACGAGGAGGAGGGCATGGCCGGGCTGTAATGATGGACGCCCGACGCTGAATCAGCCCATTCAGTGGGAGATGGATAAAGAGGACCAGGGTTGCCTGTTCGAGAGAGAGACATACACGGCTGCTGTGTGTGTGTGTTTATGTTTGTTTAATTTAATTTATGCAATTAATGTTATGTTGACTGTTCTGCTGGTTCCCGCCTCCTCTTTGCAAATACTTTACCTGTCACATTGGTACATTGGAGGAGGGATGCACTGTTGTGGAATCCTCGCCACTGCCATCCAACAGGAAAGGGAGGAGCCGTTCTTTCTGCCAGGGGTCGGAGGACTCGCTGCCGTCCACCAGGGGAGGAGCGGCTGTCAACCGCCAGAGGGCGGAGGAGTGGCTGAGGACCAGGCAACGGCTTGTCCGAGGACTAGCGAGCAAGTTTTTTTTTTTCTCTCTCTCTCTCTCTCTGTCTGTCTCTCCTCATTGCTCTTTCCCTCTCCCCTCATCCCTCCCCTCATCTCTCCCAGGGCTCCAGAGAGGTGGGGAAGACCTGCCAACAGTAGGATGTCCGGAAGGGCAACACCTCCCCTCCAGGAAGGGAGGGGAGTATGTCATGCCGGAGGTTCCCCGGCCTGAATCGGGCAGCAGAGGAGTGTTACGAGGAGGTGGGCCGGGCCCTTACAATGGACACCTAGCACTTAATCAACAATCAGCAGGAGAGGGATAAAGAGGAGTCAGGTTTCCCAGTTTGAGAGAGAGAGAGACATATGTGGCTGCTGTTTTAATTTAGCTCAGATGCATCCCATGTCTCTGGATCATCTTTGAGATGTTTCTACACTTTGATTGGAGTCCATCTGTGGCAAATTCAATTGATTGGACATAATTTGGAAAGGCACACACCTGTCTATATGAGGTATCACAGCTGAAAATGCATTTCAAAGCAAAAAACAAGCTATGATCTAAAAGATATATAGATCTTGGGTAGGCTACAAAAAATGTCAACTGCATTGAAGGCTACCAAGAGTACAGTGGCCTCCATCATTCTTAAATGGAAGGAGTTTAGAACAGCCAGGACTCTTCCTAGAGCTGGCTGCCTGGCCAAAATGAGCAATCGGGGGAGAAGAGCCTTAGTAAGAGAGGTGAGCAATCACGTGTGGAGATGGGAGGAACTTGCAGGAGGACAACCGTCACTGCAACACTCCACCAATCTGGGCTTTATGGCAGAGTGGCCAGACGGAAGCCTCTCCTCAGTGCAAGACACATGAAAGTTTGCTTGCAATTTGCAAAAAAGCACCTAAAGGACTCTCAGACTGTGAGAAACAAGATTCTCAGATGAAAAGAAGATTGAACTGTTTGGCCTAAATTCCAAGTGTCATATCTGGAGTAAACCAGGCATCACTCATCACCTGCGCCATACCATCCCAACGGTGAAGCATGGTGGTGGTAGCATCATGCTGTGGGGGTGTTTTTCAGTGGCGGGGACTGGTCAGGGTTGAAGGAAAGCTGAACACAGCAAAATACATAGATATTCTTAATGAAAACCTGGTCCAGAGTGCTCAGAACCTTAGACTGGGCTGAAAGTTAATCTTCCAACAGGAAAATGACCCTAAGCACATAGCCAAGACAATGCAAGTGTGGCTTAGGGACAACTGTCCTTGAGTGGCCCAGCCAGAGTCCGGAATTAAACCCAATCGAACATCTCTGGAGACACCTGAAAATGACTGTCCACCAATGGTCCTCATCCAACCTGACAGAGCTTGAGAGGACCTGCAGAGAAGAATAGCAGAATATCCCCAATCATACCAAAAAAGACTTGAGGCTACAAATGCTGCCATGGTGCTTCAACTAAGTAACGAGTTAAGGGTCTGAATATTGAATGTAGGTCAATGTGATATTTCAGTTAATTCAAATTAAAAAATAATTTTAGCATACAACATAACAAAATGTGAAAAAAATTTAAAGGATCTGAATACTTTATGAATGCACTGTATTGACCTGTTTCAGTGATATCACTTTTCCCCACAGCCGCAATATTTGTGACCACCGGTGGGAGGAATCAATGGCGGTGAATGGAAAAACACCCAAAAAATGATATCAAGAAAAACATCAAAAATTGCTTTTGATCTATTCCAAGTCCCAGGAAACGTTCATACAGGTCTGAAGAAGGCAAAAATACTGCCAAAGTGAACAGTCGCGGACATTTAAAGATGTTTTATCCACGATTAATCCACGGACGCAAGTGAGTCTGATGTGTGACCGGCAAGTACACACACTGTAAACATCTCTCATTAAAAAAGTACAAATGTTTTTGTATTGTTTTCTGGTCTGATTTAGTTACAGTATGACAAAATGTCTGTGATAATCCTTTCAGCATGAATGTAGGAGCTTCTTTTAACTCCCGAAGAAGGTTTATGTAGCATCTCACAGCGCAGCACAATAAACGTATTTGGAATATTGGTCACAAACTTAGCGGTGCAGTCATACAGTGATGTCACATGAAACAGGTCAATACACACTGATCACAACATTAAACCACTTGCCTAATATTGTGTACGTCCCCCTCGTGCCACCAAAACAGCGCCAACCCGCTAGGGATGGGCGGATCGATACTAAAGTATCGATACTTCCTATACTGACGCGGTATCAAGAATATGGATCCTCACATTAAATGATCAATTGTGAAGGTTTTTTTTTAACTAGTGCTCTTATTATTTAGATAACATGAATATTAATGCATCTCATAAGCTTCGAAGTGGAAAATACTAATTATATGAGCGAATTGCACCAGAACTATTTTTTCTTCCGCTCATCTTGACGTGTAGAAATGCTAAAATACACCAGCAGACAGCGCTCACCCTTTCAGTTATAGTGCTCGTTCAAAGAGGGAGCAGTGCTTTCCTGAGGTAATGACAGAAAAACAGCATCTGGAGTTATTCTCACTAAGTAATGACAAACATAGACATGACATGTATTATAATGGGCTTGTGTGACCATTTTTACAGGTTTCTTTAAATTCAGGTGTTAAAACATTGATAATGATCTTTAATCCTCATTAATATATGATACCCTTATGAAAACTACCCATGGATTTACTGTAGAAATATTGTATTAACCATGACTAATAAAATGACTGTAGAAACCATGTGTTTTTGTTGTTGTTTTTTTTTTGGGCAGTATGCAAGTTTTTGATACAATGAACCATTGTTTTACTACAGCATTACTGTAGTATCCATATGGTAACTTGGTTTTAGTAATAGTAACATAATATCTATGGTTAAATTTGTGGTTTTATATGTTGCTTATACTTACACATTTTTTACTTACAAAAGCAGCCTAATAATTTTCTGGTTAGACCTATAAATATATACAATATTTAAGTAATAATTTAAGTTAATAATTTTATCCAAAGAATTCATAAAAAAAAATATTATTTTGAGGTATCAGTATTATGCCTAAAAGTACTTCCAACAGTTATCTGATCGAAAAGAAAATAAGTGGTATCGCCCATCCCTACAACCTGCATCTGATAATACCATTCTGAGATGATATTCTTGTCACCACAATTGCACAGTGTGGTTATCTGAGTTAATGTAGACTCAGTTCGAACCCATCTGGCCATTCTCTGTTGACCTCTCTCATCAACAAGGCATTTCCATCCACAGAATTGTTGCTCACTGGAAATGTTTTGCTTTTGGCACCATTCTGAGTAAATTCTAGAGACTGTTCTGTGTGAAAATCCAAGGAGATCAGCAGTTACAGAAATGCTCAAACCAGTCCATCTGGCTCCAACAATCATGCCACGCTCCAAATCACTCCGCGACATGTAAATGTAAATTAAATCACTGTGATCATTATTTTCCCCCAATTCTGATTAATTTACACATTCAGTTAATGTTCACATCAACCGAAGTTCCTGACCCATATCTGCGTGATTTTATGCACAGCACTGCTGCCACATGATTGGCTGAATAAGTATTTGGATGAATGTACCTTTATTGATATACATATAAAGGATATATATATATATATATATATATATATATACACAGAGTATATCTGCATCAAAATTGTATATACCTTAGTAGCTCCAAAAATCATATCCAGAGTTTAAATCCATATTTTCAGAAGCAATATAATAGGTGAGGGTTAGAAACCACTGGAGCCTTATGGATTACTTTTATGTTTATTTTATTTTATTTTTCGAGCTACAAAGGTCTAATCACCGTTCACTTGCATTGTATGGATCTACAGAGCTGAGATATTTTTCTAAAAAAAGAATTAGTGTTCTGCTGAAGAAAGAAAGTCATACACATCTAGTAAAATCATTAATGAGTAAATTATGATATAATTTTCATTTTTGAGTGAATTATCCCTTTAAGGGACAACAGATTATTGCATTATATAGTGCTATATCATTATTAAAAGAAAAATGTATACAAGCAAGTCCATGTATAGAAAATAAATGCCATGTGACTAATCACACTGGAGCCACAGGACATTTACATCCTTACATGCTGTCAATGCTGATTGGCTGATGACACCACAAGAATGGGCACAGTCCCAAACCGATAGTTCCTACCCAGAGACAAGGTAAAATATGTCAATTTTACACTATTTCGAATCTTCCTGAAAATCTGTAACTGAACATATTAAAATATTTACAATGTTTATGTTGCTTGCAAAAGAAGAATGATACCATCAGAGCTAGATGCTTTTTGTCCCCAGAATGGTCTATAGCATCAGCCAGCATGAAATGTGTCCTCAACGGGTTACTTTACTAGCTTGACCAGCAAGAATTCCTTGGTCAAGCAGCTGTTTATTATTATTAGCTGTTTATTAACTTTTTATTATTATTATTATGTTCATAATACAGCATGGCTAAGCTGGTCAAATATCTTGACCAGCACCAAAAAAGAAGCACTAACCAGCACAATGCAGGTCTTTTCAGCTAGGCCTGTTGTGACAAGAGGTTCATATTGCCAAGTAAGTGTTTAAATTGAAATATGAACACTACTGCTCACTAGTGCTGGGAAGAAAAATTACACACAGATTCCCAGATGAGAGGTACTTGGCTCTGGATGTCATTTGAACACAATATCCTTAATAATCACAAGATGTCCAGTCTCCAGACTAGAGTGTCGATATCAGGGGACTCAAATGTTATCTGAATTGCATGATGTATTTATACATCAGTAAGTGCTAAATGTAGATTTTCTAAAATTGTTATTCATGTCGGCTCTATCGATGTCTGGCTTTGCTAGTCGGAGATCATTAAAGATAATGTTAAAGAGATGTGTGAACTTGCAAAAACAATGTCAGATACTGTAATAATCTCTGGCACCTCCCTGCTCGTCATGGTGATGAGGTTTATAGTAGATTAATGTCACTGAATGGCTGGATGTGTGAGTGGTGTCCGGAGAGAATAGCATAGGATTTATAGACAATAAGAAGAGTTTTTTGGGTAGACCTGACATGCTAAAGAGAGACGGACTCCATTCCTCCAGGGAAGGTGCTGCTCTCCTCTCTAGTAATTTGGCTCATAGTCTGACTAACTGGGGCCCAGGACAGGAAGCAGACAAGCTGGTTAATCCGAACATCTACTAGCTGCCTTGAGACATCACACAGGTCACATAAACTAAAACTCATATCATATAGATACTGTGTCTGTTCCCTGAACTACCAAACACATACCTGTCACTAAATAAAATGCGATTAAGATCAAACTTGAAAAAAAGAAAAAAAAATGAAGATAAACATCATATGAAGGTAGGGCTACTATACTTTAGATCTCTTTCTACCAAAACACTAATTCTAAATTAAATTATTACAGATCATAGTTTGGATATGCTCTTTTATACTGAAACCTGTTTTTAACCGTACGAATGTATTCTTTTAAATGAATCTACTCCCCCAGGATATTATTATAAACATGAGCCTCTTCTAAAGTGTCGAGGAGGAGGGGTTGCGAAAATTTACAGTGAAGTTTTTGGTGTTACTCAGAGAATAGGATATAAGTCTTTTGAACAAATAATGCTTAATGTGACACAGTCAGATAGAAATAAAAAAATCTCTGTCATGTTTTGCCTTTGCTACAGTATATAGATGACCTGGGCCATACTAACATTTCCTTGGTGAATTTGCTAATTTTCTATCAGATCTAGTAGTTAATGTAGATAGAGCTTTAATTGCTGATGACTTCAACATTCACATAGATAATGAAAATGACTCATTGGGATAAGCATTTATCGATATTCTCAACTAGTTTGGAGTCAGACAAAATGTGACAGGACCAACTCATCGCCATAATCATACGCTAGATTTAATTTTGTAATGTTGAGTTGATGTTAATACTATAGAAATTCTACCACAGAGTAATGACTATAGCTCTCTGGTTTACTTATGGTTGACCCTTTTACTGATGGTTCACAGATTCCTTTCTATTTTCACAGAATACTTAAGCAATCTTCAATCACTTTCAGTAACCATGGATCACCGTGAGTAGTTATGAATCATTGTGAATCACCGTAAGAGCTGTATGAAAACAGAAACATACAATAAAGAATGAAATAAAACATACAATGTATGCCAATAAACCATTTACATTAAACAGAGTTTCACCATTTTATAACAAAGTATTTCAACATATCACCACAAGGTGGCGACAAAGACCTTACCATGTAAACAATGCAATGAGTCTGCACAATGCATGTACAAACTTTTATAATTTACAAAAATGTAAATTCACTCAATATAACACACACTTTGTTCTCCACTGCAAACCAGGACTAAAAACTAAATAAACTTAAGAATCCATGTTTAATAAGAGAAACCTTTCTAAACATTCTCACAGAGTGCATTTTTAGCATCTTTCTCCTTCAAACACTGATTAGGGTTAGGTAAAGACAGACACATGATCGTGCCTTTAAAAATAAAAGTCCTCAACTCCAATCTCAATAGTCAAATGAAATAAGTCTAATTACTCAAATACAGAAGATATAGACTATAAAAAGTCAAATATAAACAATATATAAGTACATTCCATTAAACCCAATTAATGGTCATTTACAATGACATCTCAGATCATTACATTCCTTGTCCCTTGTTTGCTGCGATCAGCTAATGTCTGTAATGAGTTGGTTAATTACAGACCGATTTCAAATCTACCATTTATGTAGAAAATACTCGAAAAGGTAATGTCCTCCCAAATATATTCAATTCTACAGAGAAATGGTATATATGAATAATTTCAGTCTGGATTTTGGCCCCATCACAGTACAGAGACTGCGCTTATCAGAGTTACAAATGACTTGTTCTTATCATCTGATCATGGCTACATTTCTCTTCTAGTGCTTTTAGATCTTAGTGCTGCATTAAACACCATAGATCATGACATTCTCTTAAATAGTCTGGAGAATTATGTTGGCATTAGTGGACTTGCATAAGCATGGCTTCCTTCTACTCAATTCCGACAAAACAGATGTACAAATTGTTGGACCACAAAACTCTTAAAATGAGCCTCTGAAATATAATTTGACTCTCAATGGATGTACTGTTACATAGTCTTCTATAGCGAAGAAATTGGGTGTTATATTTGATACCAATCTGTCCTTTGAAAATAAATTTTCCAATGTTTGTAGAACAGCATTCTTCCACCTCAGAAATATTGTCACACATGCTCTGAAGTTATGACACATGCTCTCTGTTGCTGATGCCAGAAAATTTATTAATGTGTTCATGACCTCAAGACTAGATTATTGTAATGCATTATGGGGAGCATGTCCAGCAAGTTCAATAAATAAAATTCAATTGGTTCAATATGCAGGCTACCTGTTAAATTTTGTATTCATTTTACAATTCAGTTAACTACATATAAAGATTTGAATGGTATAGCTCCATAGTACTTAAGTGACCTTCTGACATGCTATATTCCATCACGTTCATTACAATCACAAAATTCTGGCTTGTTAATAGTTCCTAGAATGTCAAGATTCACAAAAGGAGGTAGATCCTTTTCCAATTTGGCTCCTATACTATGGAATAGTCTCCCTAACACTGTTTGGGATGCAGACACACTTAAACTCAGTTTAAGTCTAGACTAATGACTCATCTATTTAGTCAGCCATACACCTAATTAATCCATCAGCTCACAATTAGACCACTTTTGTCAGCTCTGCCAGAACCAGAAAAATCAATCACGATCCATATCTCTGCATGAAATTTAATGGCATCTCCGCTAAAATTATTATATTTGTTTCCCTGTCTCAACCTTGGGATTCATATCCAGAGGTTACCAGAGTACCAGATCCTGCTCCGTTACTGCTTGGTGTCGGACTCCACTGCTATGTGTCTCTGAGTGATGACTAAATGCAGACAGTGCTAGCCAGACATCACTTCAGTCTTTTACGATGGACTTCAGAGGATGAACTGATGCCAACTCCAACTGTAAGATATCGGATACTTCATATGCCACTCCCTGAACCTTGGTCTCCCACTGAGCCTCACCGAAATAACCTGCTGGTTGAACTCCGATGGGCCTCATTGATCTCTCCCTGAATCACCTCTGCCTATTGATGGTCTACACCTTTGAAATGGAATACACAGACTATAATTTAATTGCCAACAAAAGACTTTATCAGCCAACAAACAAAGGACAATGCATCTATGTGAAATTCTGCAGTTAATCCAGGCTGAACTTCAAAGACATAAGTTTGTGTGCTACGTTCAGGAGATGGTTTGGATATTAGCAATAATTAATAATTATCAAAGATAATTATGAATTATTAAAATCAACTAATAACCATACAGTATAAAAGTCTCAATATAGGATTGTAATCCTAGGAAGGTTGACATCCGGAGAACGTCGACATTCAAAAGGGAAACAATTAAGGCTTGAATCGGGGCACTGGCATCCCCTTCTGTCCCTTGACACAGGTGTATGCAAACCAAACCAAAACACTTCTCTTTGAAATATGACAAATTTTATTGATACAGTAATATCAATTACAGACCATCTGGGAGGTACAGACACAGATGTCAAGGCAAGGATCGGCAAAGCAAGACCACTTAACGCATGTCTCAGCATGTGCAATAACAAAGGGACAAAGCTGAGCTTTATCACTAAGTTATCTACTAGCCAAATGTGTGTGCAGGTATGTTTGTGAGGGGTCGCGTGTGCGCGGTTAGTATGAGAGAGAGAGAGAGAGAACAGAGTGGCGGCACCAAAGCTGGTTACGTGATCACGGGGGAGAAAGCAGCTGTTAGTTTATCTCTCAGAGAAGTTGTGAATGGCTTGTAAATCATCCAACGATCTTTGGTTCTTTAATGGATAAACTAAGTGTGTCAATCTCACCCGAGATGGAGGAAATACATAGCAGTTCAACGTGGTTGGACTACAACACAGCAAATCTCATTCGTGATAACAGTACGTTACAGTAATACCTTGAGTATTATTTGCAGCAAAGAGCAGACTCGGCAGTCGGTAAACTGTACAAGCAATAACCTTGAAACACCAGAATAACACACGATACAAATCTATCTCTGCCCAGACGTAAACCTCTTACTTGAATTGCTTGAGGACATGGGTAGAATGTGTGTTCATCCGTCGTTTTACACTGACTCAGTTCCTCGAGACTCGGGTGATGACGGGAATACAAAATTAATAATTTTATTTGCTAGCGCTAGTTTAGGACACTAAATAAACAGTTGGCAGTAACTATGGCTGCTGTGTGCTAATTACCTAGCGACTAAAAATTACTATAGTTTGGCTTGTTTTGAGTTGTTGATGCAAGTAAACTTAATGAGTTTCAAACGTCAGTTTAAACTTATACCAATTATGTTAGCTAGGTAGTTATTAATGTATAGAAACAACACTTCTGCATATATAAAGTTAGAGATAACTCAGCTAGTTTTGCAAGATCGCAACCAAACTCAGCCAATATAGCTACCAACTACAAATAGCTGCCTAGCGACCAATGCTTACCTAGTAACCAACACTCTGCTCATTCTGAGACCTTTTTGTCTAAAGCCGTTTTGTCAGTGGCTGTTTTGTCTGACATTGGATTATGCAATTCCATAGACTTACTTGATAGAGGTTTTCCTTGTGTGTAATATGTAATGTAGAAGAATGAAAATGTGCAAGAAAGTTTTCTCTCTGGTTTTGTTATTTGCATATACAGTGTATGCCTTTTATGCTGTAAAACATGTTAAGAATGTTCATGTATATTATGTTGAAGATACTTAAATAAATATTTTCATAAAGATTAATATCTCTACATACCTTTCCCAGTTTACCTTTCGCAGTACTTGTTGCAGTGTAGGAATAGCGGGTTAAGCAGGGGAGGTTTGTATAGTGCATTGTGTTGCACACTTCTTGCACGAAGCAGGCTTTCAAGAAAGCAAAATAAAAGTGATATGCGTAATGGGGTGCCTGTACCCCAGTAGAGCTTTATTTCTAGCTAAGCCCACGCGCTCCTCCCATCTGCGTTTTCACTCAAACTCCCTGTTCAACTGCACATCCTGGGGGCTCAGGCATGCGATTCAATCTGAGGGGGTTCACCCTCCTCGGCTTCAGTCACCATCACCAAGGGCCTGGTGGAACCGCTCCTACCATCTGCATTTTCATTCAAAGCCCCAGTTCAACTGCATATCCAGGGGGCACTTGCATGTCATTCAAGCCAAGATGGGCCACCCTCCCTGGTTTTGCTCAACATGAGTTAGACCCTGAAGCACACACGCTCCCAATGTATTGACTTTTGCATTGATTTTCCACTGCTTTTCAGTCAATTTGCACTGGGAGCAGGTGTGCTCCAGGCTTCACTGACAGTGATCGAAGACAGGAAGAACGAGGCTCCCCAGCTTGAGGCAGTGGCTAAAGACCCTGAGTGATCGGAAAGCTCTGAATAATTAGTCAATTTGCATTTGTATGGGGAAAAAATTAACAGAAGCATCTTTATTGTAAGTAAAAGTTTATTTCCATTGCAACATTTCAAATAGCTTTGTTCTTTTAACATTGTTTATAAAATACATAATTATGTATGGAATGGATTTTAAATATATCCCAAATAATTAAAAATGTATTAAATATAAACAGATTGTGTGTTTTGAACCACTTTGATAATTGGTTTAAGGAGTTACTTCAAGTAGTCTATTGTGGCCTCCAAGTCAGACATCAGAAACTAGGCTTTGTATCAGATGTGTTTTCAAGCTCATGCTCATGCACAAAAAGAGGCCGGATGTTAAGAGGTTAAACTTACATCTTGCCGATTTTGAAGCGATGTCACTTCTGATTAGGGCTGCAACAAATAAAGGTAATCTCACAGTCGATCTCTCTGAGTTTCTGAGCTTCTCTCTTTTGATCCCTCTAAAACAAACTCAAACACATGCTCTCAAACACATGCACAAACACTTGTTACTCCAGTAAGTGCTCCAGTAAAGCAGTGCAAGCCTGAATCCTCCATTGCTAGCTCTAAAGTGACATTTTCAAATTAGTAACAAAGGCTTGAGCTGTATCAGAGCAAGACACTGAATCTGTGGTGGAAGAAATTAGTTCCACTAACAAGAGCATTTTAGGGACCAGAGAATGTCTTGAGATAAAAACCTGAATGACATATTAAAGTGTGGTAACCATGTTATAAGCGGAACTGACTGCGACTGCACTGCGCATCGTGACTGCATTACCACCTTGGGTGTGCATTATTTCTTATATAATTAAATGGTCCATCATCAATTATTTCTTACTTGAAGCTGCCTATTTAGACAAAGGGTGTCACAGTTGGTCTCCATCATGTTCAAGGACTCTTATTTTGAAGATTTCTCCTGCACTACGTTTCCCAATATCCACTGCACTAATCTCTTCATGTTATCCCCACCTCTATGCCATTCCCTCATTAAGTTTCCATGTGTATATATTCCCTTTAGTTTTGTTCATTGTTTGTCAGTCCTTGAATGATTATGTTTGTGAATGCGTTTGTTTCCACTCCTGAGATTGTTCTACTCCAGTGAATATAAAAAAAAAAATTCTAAGGTTCTACTTCCTTGTCTCCTCTCTTCCATTCCTTGGGCACCAAATGTTACAAAGGGTGGTCACATTTTTTTTATGTATTTGATACAACCATATTTGTTAGGCATTTCCATTATTTTGGAAACTCCTTGAAGTTTACATTAAACAATTTGATTTCCCCTCAAATGTCATTAGTGTTTTTTCATATTTCATGTCCCTGATACCTGCCAGTGTTTGAATTTCCTGATAGTTTTTGGATAAATTTATACAAAATAATTTTTACAATCAAAGAATAAACTACCAGTCTCATAGTGATAAACTAAAATGTCATTACAAAACTTTCCTGAGTAGACAGATATGCTTTATGGAAACTCCCACGTTCAAGTGCACTTACCATCATATCCTTTCTGCTGAGATCAAAGATCTAACTGAGTTGGCTAGAAAAGAAAAAGGCAAATTAAAAATTGTTGATGGTATTGACAGGTAGAGATCAGTGTGGAAAGAAAACCACATGATATAAAAAAGACAGACAAAGCAAGACCAAGGTGGAAGAGAGAGACTGTTTCGATTAAGCTCAGCAGCCATGAAAACCAACTGTGTTTGTGCTCTTCTAATCCTTGTCAACTTGAAAACGAGTAAGTGTTAACTGAAAGAAATAACTAGCCTTTATATATATATATATATATAGAGAGAGAGAGAGAGATTTGTACTTTTAAAAAACTGCATGCATCGTCAAAATGCCACTAAGTATTAGTTTGAGCAGAGGATGCTAAACTTTTCAAAGTTTACACTTCGAGCCATGGAATGGCAAATATTTTAATGCAATGATAAATACATTCAGATACTGATACACAAAAATGCTCACATAAGCATTCGACACATTTACACACGTCTGACAGCCTGACAGAAGACATTTACGTTGATAACATCCTGTATATACAGATACATGTTATAAATATTGCTGTTTGTTGAATTTTCTTTGTTTGATGTGGTTTTTGTTTGAGTGTTACAGTGTTACTTAACAAATTTGTGCTGGTCAATAGCAAATAGTAAAAATGCATTAATAACATTACGAAAAATGTTTTTTCAGTTGTATTACACTTTTGTATTTATGAGTTACTTCTGTAGCATACATTATTGAAGAATATTTCTATTTTCAAAAGATTAATCAACTTACTTTTATGTTACAAAGAGACAAAAATCAATAAATAATAATGGTTCACATCTTCAAACCAAGAGAGTGGTTTATGTTTCTTGGCCTAATACAGCTTGTGGTTTCAACATGCTTTTATAATTATTATATTTAAAAATGTATTGAGGGTAGCATTTGAATTATGGCAACTGTTTATTCCGAAATGAAAATAAAACAAATGACTTTATGTTTTCAGACAGTCAAAGAAGGTGATGCATTATTTTGTCAGTAAATCTTACAATCACACAGATTTACAAGTTAAATTTTTTTTTCAGTAACAACAAAATAATTATATATATTTCTTTCCTCCATGTAACCTATTTAATATAAGCATTTGGCCTTTGCCTGAAGCATTCTTTACAATATTTTCATTGTTCATTATTTATTACTTTTAGCCTCAATCATTCTTCTCATCTCTTTGCGGTTGTCTTTCTTTTCTGTCCTTTAACAGGCAAATCAAAAAGTGATGTATCTATCAGTCACAGTGGAGATGAAGATCACCAGAATATTACCTGTGTCCTCACAGGGGAAGAGAATATGACACAGATCAACTGGGAGATGCAAAGAGGACTAAATCGCACCAAACTGGGCATGTTCCATCCGATTTTTGGAATTCACATATCGTATAAAAATAAGGTAGAATTAAAAATCCAGGCTCAAGCAACTCCACATCCATCATCATCCATACTCATTAAACTACCATCAAATGAGAGTGTGGAAATCTGTTGTGCGTTCATTACCTTTCCTTCCGGTAAACTGGAGCAGTGCATCGATTTCAGTAAGAAAGATGTAAATATCAACACGTCTATAATAAAAGGTATTGTAACACTTAAACTTGTAGTCTTATATGTATTCTGCCATCTCTTTGAGACTCAACATAAACATGTTAATTTTTATATTTTCTCATAGATTTTACTTATGTACAACCAGAACCGGGACTGGGATTATTTGGACGATTGGGTGCAATGATCATTGGATCTATTCTTTCCCTTTTTATCTTGACAATCTTATTCTATTTATGCCGAAAGAACAACTGTAAAAGGTAAATGTCACATTTCACACATATTTGCGCCAAAAAAGATAAATAACTTTTATAAAATTATAGACTGAAGAGCAAAAGGCTGTACAGAAATTCTGTTATTATTTTCCATGTATCTCAACATTTTAAATGCATTCACAAAAGCATTCAGAGAGAGAGAGAGAGAGAGAGAGAGAGAGAGAGAGAGAGAGAGAGAAATTTCATGTGAAATTTAATCTTGCAGGAGGCAGTTCTTTGAAATACGCATGTACCTGACAGACTCACCAGCTGAGGTAAGAAATAATAAAGAAATAATAAAATAAATGAATTGAACTTTTCTTGCATTGTAGAAAAGTGATGTTAATGATCAATCTTTTTTTCTAAACTAATAACTCTAAAACTATATACTGTATATACCTTAAAAGAGCACATTCAGTACCATTATTTAATCATAAATGGTAAATGTCACTCAGCACGAGGAACATCAGTACAAACAGCAGTACAGCTGAGATGTTCACAGTGCAACATGGAAACTTTAGAAAGTGCAGTGAATGGTCTTTTTTTTGTCTGTGCCATTTCCTTTCAATCTCAAACTCACTTTATAGTAGAAAGTGATTATGTACACGGTACACGGTATCTCAGTTTCCTGTTATTTTCTAAAGAGCATGTGTGGTTGTGGTTAAAGTATAAATGTTGCTCTGCACAGCCAATTCTCACAGGCCTTGTTTGCCACACATTTATGCAATTATGTGAGGAAAACATTTTAATAATAACATTTTATATATATATATATATATATATATATATATATATATATATAAATCTCTCACTTCAGACATATGCAGAGGAATCCGATGATGCACCAACTCCTCAAAGTACTGCAAGTGGCTTTGATGCCTCCAAACTTTATGCCAAAATTAAAGAAGACCTTTTCTATGGCCGTTTGTGGAAGTCTTACCAAGGCCAACCTAATAAGGCATGGACTCAAAGTGCCATGACTGATAATGGACATGTTTATCATCTGCTAGGGCAGAGTCCTTTACAACAGAGAAATGTGGAGGGCAGCCCCTTGAGGCCAGACACAACTACATGATTATCTTTTTTTTTTTTTTTTTTTTTTTTTTTTTTATATTATTCTCTATAATCCAGACTTTGAGCAATTGAGAGGGACCAAGCCATATTTTGTATAGTAAAATGGCTAAAAGCAGACTGTATTATAATAATAATAATAATAAAAAATTATTAAATGAATTTTCTAGACTCTATTTTGTTTTCACTTTAAGATAAACACTTGTTCCTAATACATAAACCATTGCATTCACTATGAATAAACTTCTGCTTTGCTATTTAATGGGTTCTCTAACTGGGTTCTATATGTCCTGCTTGAGGTTGTTGGTTTCCTTGTTCATTTATGTCATTTAGGAACATAAACACTTTGAATTTATATTATTGCACAAGTTGTCCCTTCATTTAGGTCTATTCGACATGTAATGCCGCGTTGTAACCGCGTGGTGGGGACACCATACTGTTTAAAACCTATATGTAAAAAACTATGCAATCCTTTCAGTCTAAACGTCGTTTTCTGTCTCTGGTACGTCTTAGATCAACAGTTCTCCCAACATATGTGAAAAGGAGGTGAAGTGTGGGCACATTGTTCTTCTTTGCGACGTTCTCTTTCTCGACTTTAGGGGAAACTTTTTATATAAATTAATACTTCAAATACTCTTATTTTCAACATACAAACAGAAACCATTGAAGGTGTCTCGTTTTTTTAAAAAGCTTTCAAAATTCCATGTTCGGTCGAGGCGAAATTTGTCACAGGAAACCCCTTGCTAACAAATAAGGTCCCCTGAACGTCTTCATTCATGTAGGGGAGGACATTCGGGGACCTTTAAGGACGTTCACTTCCAGTCATTTGAACGTCCACTCGACACCCTTTGAACGTCACGCTGAATCAACGTCATTAACACCATTGAAAACACATAAATAGATCCAAATTATTAGCTTATATTATGTTGAAACTATGTTGATTTCAGTTGGGTAAAAGTATGCTATACAATCAACACATTTTCACTTTCCATTTAAAAATCCCAAATGCTTTAATAAGTCAGCCTATATCTGTAATAATTTATCAAACACACTGCAAATGTAGCTCATTTTATTTTTGCTAAATTTTAATTTACAAATACATAAAAAATCTTTAGTAAATAGTACATTTACAAAATAGAGGACAGAGAAAAATAATGGATACATTATTTCCCCTTTTTTATGTCCCGAGTTGTATTTACATGCATCTATTTCTAAAGAGAACATCCTAGTAGACAGCCATCCATATAAAAGCAGAGAAGTCTGGTGTGTTGTAGTTTGGACTGGAAGAGACATCTGTCCAGGTTGACACAGGTTAAGGCCAACATCTGCTTGTTCTCTGTGTCTTCAGCTGGGGCTCACAGCAAACCTGCAAAAAAATAAATACAATTTTAACATAGCCATGCTCATTTCAAATCTTATCAAAATCTTATCTGGCTACAGGAGTATTCCAATAACTGTAACAACTCTTCTGATGCCTTTAATATCCCTACAATGGTTTTTGTATCCTGGGGGACACAAGCATTTGAGAGGCTGGGGAAATGAGCATTGAATAAGTTGGCGAAATTTCTGTGAAAATGATTGAAAATGATTGAGACCCTGCAAATACTGAGGTCACATGACTTTGTTTTATAACTCTGGCATCAATTCACAATCTTAATTTTAAAGAAACATGGCAGCATTGTTAAAGGGTTCGTTCCTTCTTTAGCAGAACTGAAATGAAGATTTTTATAAGCAGATTTCAGCTCAGTGTATCCATACAATTCATTTAAATGAGTGCCATCAGTCTGCAGGCTGTTTGATGGCCCAAAATGCATATTTAGGCAGCATAAGAGTAACCCAAACGACTCCGGGTGATCAATTAACGTCTTCTGAAGCAATTCGATGGGTTTGTTAAAAATAAATTGATAATGAAAATGTTTTTTAATTAAAAAAAAAGCTTCCTGCCAGCAGCCGACGCATCAGCGACATAAGTGCTATGGCATTTTCACGCGAGAAGTTGGAAGTATGCACTTTGTATACAACAGAGGAACGTTAAGCAAGAGTTTGTTCTTTTCAATCAGAAATACAGCCCAAAGTTCATTTTAAGCCCAAAGTATACTTTGATCAGACACGGTCACTCACAGGATGCATGACGCAAATCTCATCATCAGCAGAGTGCTCGAGGACTGAACATGCGCAGCCCGATTTTTCTAACTGCCCGTCCTTGAATGTGCATTCCCCTGGAATTATTTGCACAAATTAATGGATCCACAGGGTGGCAATAATCACATTTGAGCCATTGCTGTCACGAAGAATGGCTAGAAGATGTAATAACTGGCAAATAACAGGAAACGAAGGTAAAACAACAGCAGTCCTAGCACGCATGTACCTGTGTATGTGCGCACCATCAAATGGAGCATATTTTGACAGGCTCGCATACGACTGTTTTAAACATCAAAATCCAAGTATCATTTGGGCTTTAGAAGTCTACTGACCTTATCAAGTCAAGAAATATTTATTTGCATAGTGCTTTTCACAACATACCTCGTTTAAAAGCAGCTTTACAGAAAATCATGCTTTAACAGAAAATTAAACTGTAATATCTATATAGTCTTAAGAGTCATCATTGTGTAATTGTAAATTGTGTATAAAAATAAATAATTAAATAATGATAGAGTTAACCATTCCATACTTCTTACAAAGTTATTCAATTATGGATTATCTTGTGTTAAATCTTATCTGATGGAACGTACTCAGTGTGTTAAGGTTAACAATACATTATCTCAACTCAAATCATGTAATTTGGGAGTCCCACAAGAATCAATACTGGGGCCACTGTTATTTAGCCTGTATATAAATGACCTTCCATCTGTGTGTGATGATGTATGTATTTTGTATGCAGATGATGCTGCCATATATGCACATAGTAGTAATGCTGATCAAGTAGCAACAAAGCTCTCATGTATAATGCAAAAAGTTTCACTTTGGCTGAAGTCTTCAGATCTACATTGAATATTCAAAAAACTGTAACCATGTATTTTAATAAGACATGTAAACCAAGAGCTTTTCCGTATGTTTCTGTTGATAGTCAGAAGTTAAATAATGTACAAGAATTGAAATATTTAGGGGTTATCTTGGATTCAACTCTTTCTTTTAAAAAACATATAAAAAACAATTGTAATACATTGAAATATAATATAGCAACGTGTAACGTATTCCAATGGAAAGGAGGAGGCGAGAACCGGCTTGACAATATAAATAATATTTTAATAATAAACTTAAAACAAAAGGACAAACACACACGACGGACATGTCCCTAAATGATCTCACTCTCGTCGCCCCACTGTCTGCCATCGGCCTTGATCCCGCTCGGAGGCTTGATTAGCCTGATACGGGACGGGGTGTGTATCGTCACGACCCGGCCCCACCCTCTGCCTTGCCACACAACGTTTAGACAGATCAGAAACTCTATTACTTATGAGGCATCATTATTTGATTTATCATTATTTGAATGCAATAATATTTTACTGCTAATGTATATGTCTGTATGTATGTACATATATTTGCATGTTTTTTTTTTTATAGTTTTTTTATTTACCTGCAAAGGGACTGCAGATGGAAATTAGCTAGTAGCTAAATCTGGTGCAAAGCATCTCTTCTCTTGTGAGATTAATATTTTTTGTGCATGGTCCCTGACAAATAAAATAATACAATTTAAATTAATATTTGTATTTATAACCTCAGTGAGCAAGCCGAACCAACTGTGGCAAGGAACACAAAATTCCATAAAATGTTGGTTAATGGAGAAAAATAACCTGGGAGAAACCAGACTCACTGTGGGGGCCAGTTACCCTCTGGCTAAACAGCATGACTATAATCCCAATATTAGTTATTTATGTGCAGTTTAATGGTTTAAAATTTGAAAAGGGTCAGTGTTTAAACAAAGATTTTGTATGAACTGTAAGATTAATGACTAATGTCTTTGAAGTTTAGCCTGGATTAACTGCAGAAGGTCACACAGCTGCACTGTCCTTTGTTAGTTGGCTGTTGAAGGCTTTTGTAATTAAATGATAGTCTATGTATTTCATTTCAAGTGTTTAGTCCATCAATAAACAAAGTTGATGAAGGAAGATATCAATGAGATGCATCGCAGTACAACAGGCAGGTCATTTTGATGAGGTTCGGTGGGGTCCATCATAAGTCCAAGGTTCAGGCAGTGTCATATAAGTTATCCGATGTCTTACATTTGGATTTGGCATCAGTTTATCCTCTGAAGTCCATCATAAAAGACTGAAGTGATGTCTACTAGCACCGGCTGTAGTTTGTCATCATCACTCAGTGACACATACAGTAACAGTGGAGTCCGACACAAGCAGGAATGGAGCTGGATCTGGCCGGCTCTGGTAACCTTGTGATCCCGAGGTTGAGACAGAAACAAATATAATAATTTTTAGCATAGATGCCATTACATTTTTTGCAGAGTTATAGATTATGAGAAATGTTTCAGGTTCTGATAGACCTAACTAAGCAACCTAATTGTAAATTTATGATAAATTAGGTGTATGCCCAGCTAAACAGATGAGTCTTTAGTCTAGACCTTAACTGAGTGAGTGTGTCTGCATCCTGAACAGTGTTAGAAACAGAATCAGAATCAGAATCAGCTTTATTGCCAAGTATGCTTACACATACAAGGAATTTGTCTTGGTGACAGGAGCTTCCAGTGTACAACAATACAAACAATACCAAAAACAGCAGCAAGACATAGGTAATTAAAAACAAAAAAGACTAAAAATAAATAATTATACATATATGTACATACACTCACCATCATACATACCCACATACACATACGTAGTGCAAAAGAACAAAAATACAGTATATTATGTACAGAGCAATGTAAGTAATGGCAGAAGTGTATATGTTGGATAATATAAATAGGCTTAAACTGTGTATTGCACATAATTATTGCTCAATGGGGCAATTTAATTGTTCATGAGATGGATAGCCTGAGGGAAAAAACTGTTCCTGTGTATGATGGTTCTGGTGCTCAGAGCTCTGAAGCGCCGGCCAGAAGGCAACAGTTCAAAAAGGTAGTGGGCAGGGTGAGTGGGGTCCAGAGTGATTTTACCAGCCTTTTTCTTCACTCTGGAATTGTATAGTTCTTGAAGGGGGGGCAGGGGGCAACCAATAATCCGCTCAGCAGTCCGTACTGTCCTCTGTAGTCTTCTGATATCTGATTTCCTCAGCTGGCGAAGGAAGTACAACCTCTGCTGGGCCTTTTACCCAATGGAGTTGATGTGTATCTCCCACTTCAGGTCCTGTGAGATGGTAGTGCCCAGGAACCTGAATGACTCCACTGCTGCCACAGTGCTGTTTAGAATGGTGAGGGGGGACAATGTTGGGGTGTTCCTCCTAAAGTCCACAATCATCTCCACCGTTTTGAGTGTGTTCAGCTACAGGTTGTTTTGACTGCACCAGATAGCCAGCCGTTCAACCTCCTTTCTATATGCAGACTCATCATCATCTTGGATAAGGCCGATGACAGTAGTGTCATCTGCAATCTTCAGGAGCTTGACAGAGGGATCCTTGGTGGTGCAGTCATTTGTGTATAGCGAGAAGAGTAGTGGGGAGAGCACACATCCCTGGGGGGCACCAATGCTGATGGTACAGGTGGTGGAAGTGAATTTTGCCTGCCTCACAAGCTGCTGCCTGTCCGTCAGAAAGCTGGTAATCCACTGACAGGAAGAGGTGGGAACAGGGAGTTGGTTTAATTTAGTCCGGAGATGACTGGGATGATTGTGTTGAAAGCCGAGCTGAAGTCCACAAAAAGGATCCTTGCGTATGTCCAGATGTTGCAGGACGTGATGCAATCCCATGTTGACTGCATCATCCACAGACCTGTTTGCTCGATAATCAAATTGAAGAGGATCCAGAAAGGGTCCAGTGATGTCCTTCAGGTGGGCCAAAACCAGTCAACTTCATAACCACAGATGTCAGGGCAACAGGTCTGTAGTCTGTAGGGAGACTATTCCATAGTTTTGGCGCCAAACAGGAAAATTATCTACCTCCTTTTGTGGATTTTAATACTCTAGGAACTATTAACAGGCCAGAATATTGTTATCATAATAAACGTGATGGAATACAGCATGGTAGACGGTCACTTAAGTACTGTGGAGCTATACCATTAAAATCTTTGTATGTAGTTAACAGATTAATACAAAATGTAACATGTAGCCTATGTAATGATGATAAATTTGGGCTAATATGATCATATTTCTTGGTTCTAGTCAGTTCTCTGGCAGCTGCATTTTGAACCAATTGATATTGAACATAAATAAATACTTCCTCCCTGTAATGCATTATAATAATCTAGTCTTGAGATCATGAACGCATTAAATAGTTTTTTGGCATCAGCAACAGAGAACATGTGTCATAACTTAGCAATATTTCTGAGGTGGAAGAATGCTGTTCTACAAACACTGGAAATGTGATTTTTAAAGGACAGGCTGGTGTCAAATATAACATCTAAGATCTTCGCTGTAGAAGACAACATAACATTGCTTCCATTGAGAGTCAAATTATATTTTAGGGTCTTATTTTTACAGGTTTTTGGACCAATAATTAGTACCTCTGTTTTGTCGGAATTGAGTAGAAGGAAATGTCTGTCCATCCAACCTTAATTTCATTGATACACTGCTCATTTGGAGAATTGTGAAAATTCGTCAGGTTTAGAAGAAATATAAAGTTGATATCGTCAGCATAACGGTGGAATCTTATTCCACGATTCCTGATAATATCTCCCAGGGGAAGCATATATAAGGAGAAAAGCAGAGGCCTTAAAAATTATCCCTGTGGCACTCTATACTTAAGTTTTGTTTGATTTTACAAATCTTGTTTACACATACAAAGTAGTAGTTGTCTGAAATAAGACCTGAACCATGCTAATACAAGTCCACTAATGCCAAAATAATTCTCAAGTCTATTCAAGAGATTGTCGTGATCTATGGCGTCAAAGACAGCACTATCATCTAAAAGCGATAGAAGAGAAATGTAGCCATGATCAGATGATAAGAAAAAGTCATTTGTAACTCTGATAAGTGCAGTTTCTGTACTGTGATGGGGCCTAAATCCTGACTGAAATTGTTCACATGGTATATTCAATTTCTCTGTAGAAATGAACATTTCTAGTATTTTCGACATAAATGTGAGATTTGAAATCAGTCTATAATTAGCCAATTCACCAGGATCAAGCTGTGGCTTCTTAATAAGCAGTTTGATAACTATATTTTAAAGCTTTGGGATGCCATATTACAGTTTCTTGGGAAATGTCCTAAGGATAGCAAGGAGTTAATAATATTAAGAAGTTCTGAGATCACAGGGAGTACCTCTTTTAAGAGCTTAGTTGGTACTGGATCTAACATTCTTGTTGTGGCTTTTGAGTTTTTTATATGTTTAGTTAGCTCTTCATGAACTATGACAGTGAAGGATTGAAGTTGCTTGTGAGTAAAATTATGAGACACTGTTTTCTGAGATGCTGTGACAGCTGATTGCATAATTCCAATTTTATTGTTTACAATTTCAATTTTATCAGTAAATAAATTCATAAAGTCATTACTATTGTGCTGTGACAGAATATTAGGTTCAGCCAAGGCTTTAGTCCATATCAATTTAACCACAGTACTGAATAAACACCTAGGATTGTTGAGGTTATTAGGGCCCAAGTACTGAAAGTGCAGAGGCCCTATTGGCCTTCTAAGGATTATTAGGGCCCAAGCACTGAAAGTGCAGAAGCCCTATTGTTCTTCTAAGGATTATTTGTTCTGTAGTGCCCCCTATAATTGGGGCATTTAAGGGAATTTCTGTAGAACCCCCTTTTTCAACTACAGTCACCAAAACTGGTACATATACAGTTCAAGCAAGACCAATTTTATCATTATGGTCATTAGCCATTTTGAATTTTTTTTTAAATAGCAGGCTTTGAACTTTGAAATACTCCTCCTAGGGGATAAATTTCACTGGCCCCAAATGTGGGCAACATTATGCCAAGACATTGAAGATAAAGGGATTCTTGATATCTTAAATAGTGCTGCCATGGTAACGCATTCAATGTTATCAATGCTTTCTTCATCTATATTTGTGGTTTTGAGGCACTTGGCATGCTTAAAATGTCATAAAATTTGACAGACACATAAGAGGTGTTGGACATTAGGCCTGGGCAAACGTTAACATATGGGTGTTGGGGGGGGGGGGGGGGGGCTCTATAGTGCAACCTTCTGACTAAAGAGGTCGGGTCAGTTTCACCTAGTCAACAAACTTAGTACATATATTATTCTCATCAAGACAGACAACTTGTAAAAAACATCATTAGCCCAACAGGAAGTCAGCAATTTTGGATTGAATTCAGATTTTTTTGGAAATGTAACTTTTAAATACTCCTCCCAGGAGATTCATGAGACTTTCACCAAATTTAGGCAACATTATGCCAAGTAGCTCTGTAGGCCTCTGTAGCACCACCTAGAACATGGGCAAATTTTGGAGCTCTGCATCACATCCCTTTTTAGCTACCATCATGAAACTTTGTACACATATACACTCACCTAAAGGATTATTAGGAACACCTGTTCAATTTCTCATTAATGCAATTATCTAATCAACCAATCACATGGCAGTTGCTTCAATGCATTTAGGGGTGTGGTCCTGGTCAAGACAATCTCCTGAACTCCAAACTGAATGTCAGAATGGTAAAGAAAGGTGATTTAAGCAATTTTGAGCGTGGCATGGTTGTTGGTGCCAGACGGGCCGGTCTGAGTATTTCACAATCTGCTCAGTTACTGGGATTTTCACGCACAACCATTTCTAGGGTTTACAAAGAATGGTGTGAAAAGGGAAAAACATCCAGTATGCGGCAGTCCTGTGGGCGAAAATGCCTTGTTGATGCTAGAGGTCAGAGGAGAATGGGCCGACTGATTCATGCTGATAGAAGAGCAACTTTGACTGAAATAACCACTCGTTACAACCGAGGTATGCAGCAAAGCATTTGTGAAGCCACAACACGCACAACCTTGAGGCGGATGGGCTACAACAGCAGAAGACCCCACCGGGTACCACTCATCTCCACTACAAATAGGAAAAAGAGGCTACAATTTGCAAGAGCTCACCAAAATTGGACAGTTGAAGACTGGAAAAATGTTGCCTGGTCTGATGAGTCTCGATTTCTGTTGAGACATTCAGATGGTAGAGTCAGAATTTGGCGTAAACTGAATGAGAACATGGATCCATCATGCCTTGTTACCACTGTGCAGGCTGGTGGTGGTGGTGTAATGGTGTGGGGGATGTTTTCTTGGCACACTTTAGGCCCCTTAGTGCCAGTTGGGCATCGTTTAAATGCCACGGCCTACCTGAGCATTGTTTCTGACCATGTCCATCCCTTTATGGCCACCATGTACCCATCCTCTGATGGCTACTTCCAGCAGGATAATGCACCATGTCACAAAGCTAAAATCATTTCAAATTGGTTTCTTGAACATGACAATGAGTTCACTGTACTAAAATGGCCCCCACAGTCACCAAATCTCAACCCAATAGAGCATCTTTGGGATGTGGTGGAACGGGAGCTTCGTGCCCTGGATGTGCATCCCACAAATCTCCATCAACTGCAAGATGCTATCCTATCAATATGGGCCAACATTTCTAAAGAATGCTTTCAGCACCTTGTTGAATCAATGCCATGTAGAATTAAGGCAGTTCTGAAGGCGAAAGGGGGTCAAACACAGTATTAGTATGGTGTTCCTAATAATCCTTTAGGTGAGTGTAGATCTCATCAAGCCGGACAACTTTCACGCTGACAGTGATAAGCTCCGCCCAACAGGAAGTCAGCCATTTTGGATTATTTAACAAATGCATGCTCTTGAATTTGAAATACTTCTCCTAGGGATTTCATGTTACAGGTACAAAATGTGGGCGACATCATGCCAAGACATAGGCGGTGCTAAATTGCAAACAGATTTTGTACATATTGAACGGTGTTGCCATGGCGATGCAATAAAATAATATAAAAAAAATGGGAAAAAGGAAGTGCCTCATATCTTCTGCGTGCATTTACATCACAATTAAGCCAAAGGTTTGGCCTTGCGTACTGATCACATTGATGTGTCTATTGTGGGTCACGGTCATAGCTTTACCAACTGGCGGAAGGAAGTGCCATTTTAATAATGTCAAAACAGTGCAGATTTAAAATTCTGAAAGTATTATTGATATCTAAACAGTGTTGCCATGACAACTTATTAAATGTCATTATTCCTTTCATGTATATTCACATATTTTTGACGTACTTAATGTAATTTTCATGATATTTTGCACACACATCAGAGTTGTTGGCCATTCTGGGCAAAAGTTAACACATGGGAGTGGCTGGGGATCTCTGTAGTGCCACCTTTTGACAAAAGTGGTGAGGTCAGTTTCTTCTTCGGTCACCAAAGTTGCTACATATATTTTTCTCATCAAGCTGGACAACTTTTTCAAAATTACAGTCATTAGCTCCACCCAACAAGAAGTCGCCTATTTTGGATTGAATGGGCATTTTTTTGAAAATTGCAGGTTGTGAACTTCTGAATACTCCTCCTAGGGGATTCATGTGACTGGCACCAAACTTAGGCAATATTATGCCATGACGCTAAATTGAAGTTGCTAAATTGCAAAAAGATTTTTAATATTTTGAACGGTGTTGCCATGGCAAGGCAATAGCTTAAGGGCAAAAATGTGAAACAGGGATTTCCTTATAACTTCTGTGTGCATTGTATGATTTTGATGATACAATGGTTATAGCACCACCAACTGGCAGCAGGAAGTAAGCAATTTTAACAGACTTTGAAATAGCCCTCTTATGTTTACGTGAATTGCTTTAAAATTCTTTAGAATAATGTCAAGACACTGCTGATGTTAATCTGTAAAGGGGTATTTGATATCTTAAATATTGTTGCATGGCAGTTTATTGTGTAAGAGAAAGCTTTTTTTTGAAGTGTAATAAAAATTCTATAGAATTTTAAGTTTATTGTAATGAAAATGTACTGCACAAATCTTTTATTTTTTATATCAAAATTATATCAACTGAAATGTAAAAATACTAGAAAATCAAAGGCCTTTCTGTTCCAAATTCTAGGTCAATTGGCGGTGTGCTGAGATGCAGTACCAAAAAGGTCCAATAGAGATCAGCGAAGCTTCATTCAGAGTAAATTAGGCAGGAATTGGCATAAAAACACAATATGAATTTGAGAACAAAAAGATAATTTATATGAAAGCTTAATTTATATGAAGGACATTACAAGTTTTTTTTTTTTTTTTCATAAAATGAGATGGGACAGTAAGATATAAAGTTTGGGATCTAAACAAAAATAATGTTAGAAACACACCTCAAACCACATGTGAAGTGACAACATTTTATTGCACAACATTATATAAGATGTTTAAAAGATTAGGAATATTATAATAACTTCTAAAATAACTGGTTACAATGCAAGTGCTCTTAGCAGTTGGAGTCAGCAACTATTTTCATTTTCAACAATCATATTATATTTTTTCTGCCATAAATTATACAAGATAATTCCTCTGGACCAATGGAAATTATCACATGATTAAATCACTTTCTAAACTGAGAAAGGCCAGCCCAAGTAACCATGGAAACCTCAAACTATTACCTAAATAGAATGAAGATTTATTGTATTAATATATTATTTAATAAGAATAGCAAGTATGTACTAATGCCCGGTTGCATAAAACACCTTCAGTTTTTCCCTTAAAGGTGTTGTGAATTGGATTTGTATTTTATTTTATAATGTTCCTTGAGGTCCACTTATAATGTTAGTGTGATTTGTTCATTAAAAGTAGTAATAATTTGGGAATATTTGGTCATTTTCTATCCAGTTCCGTGCCTCTGATTCAAATGCTCAGTTTTTGGGGGCTTCAATGTAGATGCTCACTGCTGTGACTAGGTAACATCTTTGCATGTGGAATAAGTGTAAATGCCCCTTACATTACGCAAATGTGGGGTTGTTTTTAAAACTTCGGATGGTAAAAAAAAACACAACTGGAGGTATTAACTTTATTATTGTTTAAACAAAGATGCGACACAACTTGTCACAGTCTTGTTAAATAGTTGGGGCATTTTCCAAATGCTGAGTAATAGATGCCAGTATCAAATATAGTGTACATACTTGGTGCTATTACATTTATAACTGTGAAAGGATACACTTACTGTGCAATATGTAAACGTATACAGGATACATTCACCATTGTTTGTCATATGATTTTTCAGTGTTTGTCATTTTTCATCATGTATTCAGTTTAGTTACAAACGCATACATTGTTCATTACAATGAGTTATGATTTAATTAAAAAGGAAAGAGTGTAAATATATTGATATCAATACACTTTAGGAGCATCTGTGGCAATTGATCCATCGTGCATTGGCACATCGGGCCCCGCCTGCATTGGCACATCAACTGCCTCGAGTTGTTGGCTGTACTCCTTGCCCTGTGGAGGTTTCTTCTGCTGATTCGGGGCAATCACGTCTTGATCTGTTCAGACAGCACCACCACGGTAGCGTACATAAATTGCCAAGGCGGCATACGCTCCCGTCACATGTCACATCTCGCCCACCATCTCCTCCTTTGGAGTCAGCCACGACTCATAGCAGGTCGCTGCTCGCCACTCATATCCAGACGCGCTGTCGCAACGGGTCTCACTCAGCGGAGAGTGAAGACTCCATCCCCAGGTAGTCCAGCTGATTTGGGGCCACTTCGGCAGGGCACAGATAGATCTCTTTTCCTCCCAATACAACTCCCACTGCCCGCTCTGGTACTCACTAACGGAGGCCCCTCTCGGCACAGACATGGGGGCTGCGCAAGTACGCATTTCCATCTGCAGAGTGGCGGGCTGGGCAACACACAACACCTTTGCTAGGTTCTACAACCTCAGGGCTGAGTCGGTCTCGTCCCGTGTTTTGTTAGGTCCTAGGCGGTAGAACACGGAAATACGGAACAGCCGCCCGGGCGTTCCACTTGCACCTTGCGCCGTTCACCAAGCTGATCCAGTGCACCTTCTCTCCCAGGTTAGTCAGTTAGCTCACTTCCTGGAAGCTCTTCCTCCCTAGCCCTCTGACCACGGATTCAGCAGAGGAATTAGCCACCAGGCCCACCATGAGTCGAGTGCTCCGTGTTGGGCTTGGGCTCCACAGGCATTGTTCGCAATTTAGGCAACTCCCTGTGGCGTATTTTCCGTGATACGGTCCTCCTGCTGGCAGGACCCGCATCTCCCTTGAGCAGTCCCTGCTACCCCACGGTCACCGTGTCTGTAGCAACGTTGAGTTCCCCTTGCCACGTCACTATCCCTACCACTGTAATGCGCAGTAAAAAATTCTCGGCTCTTTAGTGAAAATCTGTCTGACATTTTGGGGGGTGGGGCATGAAAATTCTGTCTGGAAACTTGACATTGGCCTTTTCTCAAGTTCAGAGGTACGTGAGGCTCTCAGAAGAGACCTCTTGCGTCACTACAATCGACATAACGTCTTGTTCCTTCCATCAGGGAACAGAGGTTACAACAGTATCCATGATGATTTTTCTAGTGAGCTGAAACCCCAATGGCCGAATCCAGCGAAGTGGTGAAGGTATCTGTGCATTCATCTTTTCTGTGTGTGGTTTTGGTGTCTTAAACTAGTTTGTATTAGTTAAGACCGAATCAGACTCCGTTAATAATTTATCTGACTCCAATTATATTAGACCTTGAATTTTGTTTGAGATTCTTGTTATCATTGATCATCAGTTGAGATCTTCTCTAGATTTGGACACTTGATTATTCAAATTAGTCCTATACATTTAAATTGTACTTGTTTATTCGCAATCCTGTCGCTTAGGGTCTTGTGCCAGTCATGTATATGGATCCCATGGTCACAAACTTGTCAGTTTGATATTTAGCCAGAGGTAAATGACTAATACTAAAAAGGATGATTGCTACCGCAGCTTATCTATTTCTAATTAGTAGTTTTGCTTAGTTTCTATAGATCTGTATGCACTAAATTAATGTAACATTATCTCTAGACAGAGGTAAAAGACTAATACTAGTTGGATAAGGCAACTCAACATACCATTACCCAAATAGTAGTTTTGTTAATTTTATAGTTTCCTATTACACTTGACTAGAATAATATTAGCATTAAACAAGGGTCATGACTAGTGCTATTTGGACTGGTCGATCAATATTACATTGTGCCATATAGTACTTTCTTTAGCCTTTACAGTTTATTACACTTAAATAAAGCAAAATGGTTAATCAGAAAGCTTAAGATCCCAGTTGATTTGCTTCATGCTCCATCAAATGCTTGGTCTTAGTATGTATTAACCCTGATCACAGATTTGCGGTAACAGGAATTTAAATTAATCTACTAAAGCCAATAAATTCAGAATAAGTCAGAGTGAATCAAGTTATTCGGTAAATATATATCGAGCCAATTACAAAATTAATCAATTCAGAAATGATCAATACAAAACATTTAATGCTTAAAGAAAATTCCACTGAAAAATGTGTTACATTTCCTTAAATACCCAAACTAGGGAAAACATAAACAAAGGGAATTTGGGAGTGGTTAGGTTTGTATATCCTGGGGTTATGCTTCATCCGCTTACAGGAGGTAATTTAGATGAAAAACCCAGGAGGTAAGCGCACCCCCAAGCAGTGACCAGAATTTCATTACATTATTATAACTGTATTAGCAGATACACTGAAACCTTTTAAATGATACTAAACATGCCTATTTACATTATGTGTATACATTTGCTGAAGGGGAAAGGAGGAGGAGGATGGAGAGAATGGGACAGATGTGGAAGAGCAACAATGAGGAGTGAATTAGCAATCTTCGCTCAGTGGGGTGCCTCAGGAAGAGATGCTAATTGTGAGATAGTTTATACGTTGATTTTCTCAGAGATCGTCTTGGTTACTGATGTTACCTCTGTTCCCTGATGGAGGGAACGATACATTGTGTCGATGTAGTGACACTAGGGGTTCGCTCTTGAGAGTCCCAGTCACCTTTGCGTTGTTCAGAAAAGGCCAATTGGCAAATTGGAGAGTTGAATTTGCATGCCGCTCTCCGCCCCAGACATATGGGTATAAAAGGAGATCGTGTGCACCACTCATTCAGATTTGTGCTGAGGAGCCGAGAGAGTCCCGGCCATTTCAGCGGTTGGTTCAGCGCCACGGCAGGAGGGACAAAATGTCTTGTTCCCTCCATCAGGGAACATAGTCATGGGTTTGGAGTCTGGGTTAATGTAGGGCACTAAACTGATAATTTAATGACAGTGTAATTTATTGTTTATCTGATATATAACTTTTTTTTTTTACTAGTAAGAATTGAAAATGCAGAGCTCTACAATACATTTTTTACTTACCAATTATGGAGCTCTGCAGTTCCATTCTCACAAGTAATAAATCAATAACAGATCTCTAACTGAATTTTCACTAGTAAAAATGTCAGTTACAGAGCTCTACAATTGCATTCTTAGAGTTAAAATCTTGTATTAATGAGATGCAAAGCAGAAACGGTTACACCCGTTTCAATTAAAGAGCTCTGCAATTTGATTCTTACAAGCAAAAAATCTATTACAGAGCTCCTTCATTTAATTTTCACTAGTGAAAACTAGTGAGACTTTCTCAGAGTGATATATTACAAGAAATTAGACAAAAAGATGCGTGTTTGACGAAACGTGATTATATTTTGAAGAACAGACGAAAGAAAAGCCGCGATACACGTCTGATTTGATATGTGTGCACAGTGAGTTCTGCTGTTCACGAGTGCAACGGCTTCTCCAAGACATGCACATTCATAGTTCTGGGCCTTGTTTACCATTAACTATTGATCTTAGCTGTTAAGAGCATTTTTTACAAGCGATTTTATGAACGTTCGTTATTTTTTATATGCACCCAGGGTGTGAAATAGCACCCGCCACCCGCAAAATGAGACGAGGCTCAATCCAGTTGGTGAGCTCCTCATCCAAATGTATTTCATGCATGAGTAATTTTGCTCATCTACCCGCAACAGGTGGATAACATGTAAGGCGTCTCAAGTGACACATGACAAGAAATTCTGTTAGTCAAAAAAACGCGCTTGAAGAAACTTATTATATTTTTAAGAAAAGACAAAAGAAAAGAAATCAGTGCTTATGTCTGTTTCGCTGTTTGTTCAGAGGTGTGCACCCTGTGTCCACCCTGTCTCGTGGAACAAGCCCATTTAAAGAGTTTTCACTCCTTTTTATCTGTTACATTCAACTGAAAACTGTTTGCAAGAATAATGTTGTCTATGAGAATTCTGCAAATGATCTCCGATCATCCCGTGAGGAGCTGCGAGTTTAGTTTGCTCTTACGCATTGTGAACGCAACTCTGCAGGTTCAGTAATATTTACAGGTATCTTTGTATTAAAGAAACAAAGCCGAAAGTGATAAAATCATGAAGTAATACAAGACACGTTCACCTTGAACCTAAAATTTATTTCTATTTTCTTTTCTTTAGGCAGCATAAACTGTATTAACAAACGCAATACAAACACATTCGATAATAACACCCATTTGGCAGCATTTTTTGGGAACACAAGGGATTTTATCAGGGATATTTATTATGATGATTATTACAATAATCTTTAAATTTATAATTGTCTTTAGTTCTTAATTTGCACCTGTTGCCACATACTAACACTTGCGTGATGGCAAATGGGGCTGTTGGAGATGGTAAAGGTTTGGATTTAGGGAGGTGGTTATATAGAAGATTTTTTTAATCACTTCGTTATTTTGTAGTAAACTAATTAGGACACCACTATAAAAATCACAGACACCAAAAAAAAGTGCACATTAAGTGGATAGGGGGCAATTTCAAAAACAGCCCCAGTTTACATAATAGAATTGGTAATCATTTTAATATAATAATTTTAATAAAATTACTGTATAATAATGTACACATACATTTTCTCTCTCCCCCTCCTAACCCCCTACCCCACCCGGAGAACCCTCAAAAGTGTCATTCACATCCTGGTTTTCACAACAGAAATGATATTGTATGTAATAAAATACATTTCCTGCCTGACAATTTATACAAGGCAGATGAATATGAATATGCATGAGGTGTGATTACCATAATGAGGTAGCACTTAACAGAGAGCTCTACAATTCACTATTGTAGAGCTGTAATTAAATTACAGAGCACTGCAATTAAACATCTATAATTTGATTTGTTTATTAATTACAATTGAATTTGAGAGCTCTGTAATTGAAATTCTTACTAATAAAATTGCAATTATGAGGAGTAATGCTGGGAACAGTAAAAGATATTTTGGCTTTCCATAAAATCGGCTTGCCATAATTTTTCATTAGCACACATGGAAAATTAACAAACGATTATAGCTATAAACTTCATTACATCCATTGATGGAATAAGTGGAAACAGTCCATGCAATTATATAATGTTGCATTAGAGGTGCATCTTTCGTGCATTCTTAAAAAAAAATCATGAAAAGCTTATTTGACTCTTATTTAACCAGTCTGTCTCAAACACATAGCCGATATCACATCCATATTTAATCTGTCGCATCCATACTGACACACATAAAAAATGTTTTACAGGTTCCACACTTTGAACTATGAGAGACTATTTAATAAATAAAAAAAACAGCCTTGAGATTTATGGTTGAACGTTTGATTACTATATGGGGTATACCTGTTGAGGTTGCTGCTTGTCTTCTTTCTTAAGAGATTCTAAAGTCTGTCTATATATATATATATATATATATATATATATATATATATATATATATATATATATATATATATATGAGGAAGGTTAAGGCTCTGTCACTCATTAATCATACAACATCTTCACTGAGCCACTCATTTATTACTGAACGTTCGATTACTGTATGGGGCATGCCTGTTGAAGTTGCTGCTTGTCTAATTTCTTAAGAGATTCTGCAGTCTGTATTATATGTAATTTTCATATGGCGGTTGTTCATTTACTCATATTTCATATTAATAAGTGGTGTCCTAATAAATGTTACTAATATGTCTTTGTAAGCCACTATTTTATTATTCAGTCACTTTATAGAACAAACTAGGCAGCTTTTTGAGGACCACAGTGGAGAAAAAAATTCAAGGCACACAAACACCATGAACTCATTACTTGTTGATCTGAAGCATGTATCAGTAACTGTATGCTTTTTATTTTATGAATTTAATGTTTAAAAGTAAAACAGATTAATTAGAAGGTTTTGTGCTAACTATTTACATAGCACAACCATCAATCATCTTTTAACAGGCAGCAAAATGACGAAGTAAAATGCGTTCAATATTTTATTCGGAAGTTATTTGAATAGCCTACTATTATGATACTATTTTAATATTGGAACACTAACACATTTTATAAGATTCTATAACTGGTGAAGGTTCTGTCAAAAAAAAAAGTTTAATAATTTTAGTCTGCCAATGTCCCAGACTAGGATATATCAAGTCCTTGACTAAGAGCTACAATTTAATGAAATTTAATCCTGGATGATTGACCAATTCTGAATCTGGGAAGAAGTTTTAATTTGTGTGTCACTTTTATTAGAAACAAGCAGGCACAAATTAGGCATCCTTAGAAAAACTTATTTGAATAAAATGTAGTACATGCTGCAACCAGCATACTAAGGAAAGCATGCATTATTATACAGATCTAATACACAGGAAAATGTATTGTAAAACAATCTCTGTTTTCACTCTGAGGGGGATGGCTGAAAATACTACAGGACAGCAAAACAGAATATAACAAGTAATCTGTATGGGATACAGGAAAGGGAAGAATAATATACAAAACATTAAAAGCAACACTCTCTAATTTTTCTAAATTTGGCCAATTGGTATGATATCATCCGACTGCACTCGTTTCAGTTCCATCGACTTTCACTACAACCAGTGATGTCGCTGGACATCATTTCCATCTAATACGTGAAAATTACTTGCTTCTGTCACACACAACAGCTTCCTATCATGTTTACACACTCTACTGATTGGTTAAGTTTAGATAAGGGGTTTGGGTTAGGGCATCATATTAATAAGCATGTCCTTAATGCCTTGTGTGTGGAACTCATGCTTAGGCCTACTTCTGCATTAGATATCCGGGAATTTGCGCGTGAAGTCGTACAACTTTATGTGAACAACATCGTGCGAGACCATACAAAATAACCAACTCATGAAATATATACGACTTAAACAGGTAATAAATTCTGCAGTCATGTCAAGATTATATATTTATTAAACCAAGCAATCATATTCCCTGATCAAATGTTAATTTTTCAAACAAGCAGGATTTTTTCTTTTAAATGACAAGATTACTATTGAAATATAGTGTATATTTTGGGCTTGTACCAAACAAATAAATCATTGTTATTGACCTTGCATCACATGTAAGAGACCATTGATTGATTTATGACTATTTCTCAGACTATTTTTTCTCTAGTTCAGTAGAACAAGTACAAACCAATAATAGGTTTAAACTGCAGATGGTAACATCTAATAGTGACAGATAGTAATAGAAGCAGAGGATTAATAAGGATGAAACAGTAGTAAGTTTAGTGGTCTTGTCACCATTTTTAGTATTTGTTCAAGAAATGCTGCGATGTTTAAAACTACTGGAAGGACAAAGGGAAAAATGCATCGCTTCCTTGATGGGAGTTATGAATTTGCAATTATATTTCAATGGTTTATATTGTTTCTTTCTCTCCCTCCTACATTTGCTTTCTTTTGCTTCCTGGCAATTGTGTGTATTTGACCAGTCTTTTTAGCAAGTCAATCTACTCTGCGGCCATCTTTGGAATGCTCTTAGGCAGACTGGGCAGCTAGTACAGCTCCTATCTACTTGAATGGGGAAAGATTACAATTACAATCAAGATTACATACATTTACAGCTGCAAAATCTGACAACAATAATATCATAAATTGTGCTTCTTTATCTGAAATTACCCTAAAAAAACACAAAGGTCCAGGCTTGTATAGCTAATGCGCATATGCATTCTCGAGTTGACTGATCTGTATTTGACAATATCTGTAGGGTTGCCACCTGTCCCGTAAAATACGGGATTGTCCCGTAATTTTACATAAAATTATGCATCCCATATTGAATCAATATGGGACACGATGGTGAAATTGTTCCAGATCACTAATTTAATGTTGATATAAATTGGAAAATGTACCTATGGTGAGTAAGGGACCATCTGAAAAGTCCACACATTGTGCTAAACATGCCAAAACTGTGGAGGGTGTGGTAAGAGACCACATACAATGTCCACAAATGGTGCTTAAATTGTGGATATTTTTCCATACAAATGTTCAATGAGATCAAACAATACATGAACACAATCAATGAGTAATAAAGTCAAGTACAGGTGAAGGAAAAAAATAAACAAACTAAATTAAATATAAATAGGATAAATAATAAAAAAACAAAATACATATATTTTTAACATATAAAAGATACATATATTTTTTGACTGTAAGATACATATATAAGTCATTGGTCAGGAAAGTTCTATAGCATATAAGACAGGATATACAATTTGTATTAATAATGCATATTAACTCTTAATGCATTTATTGCTAAAACTGAGGAGGATGTGGTTAGGGGCAGTGAGTCTGTTGACTCAGATCCGGATTGTTCAAGCAGAAAAGGCCACACAGATATTACATAATTTTTCAAACAATAGAGCCATCAACCTAGCTTCACTTCCATTTTAGTTTAGCTCTTGACTAATCAGTCTGCTGCTTGAAGATAGAGGAAAGGCTTTAAATGATACATATTGGGAAAAAAATTATAAATGAGTAACCATGATGCCATGGCAGTTCTTAATCACTGAAAATAGTCCTAGGAACGGGGGTGATGTGTTCCACTAGGTCCAGAGCATGCTGTGTGTAGTAGCAGCTATTAGAGAAACATGAAATTAGTGTAATTTTCAATCACAAAGGAAGAGTCTTGTGTGTGTGTGTGTGTGTGTGTGTGTGTGTGTGTGTGTGTGTGTGTGTGTGTGTGTGTGTGTGTGTGTGTGTGTGATGTTGCACGAGTTTGATCAAAATGATGGTATTCTTTTTATTCAAAGCAAGTGTTTGATTGTGGTAAAGACAAGCAGTTTAGCGCAACTCATGAAAATATGTGCCTGATTGCATGTAGCATGTAACATGTAGCACTCTGTCAATGCACCTGGTGTATTAACCGGTTCACATTAAACTGTTTGCTTATTATAATCTTCTTCAAAATTTTTATAAAGTGCTCTTGTTGCTGGACATCTTGGGTTGTGATTTTTTCCTCTTCAATTTGTCTCCAAAATGTTTCAAGTTTCATTATGCAACACATTTTTCACCTGGCTGTAAAGTGATGTCACTGAAGGAGCTTCTCCATGCTCACTCCAAATATCCAACTTATCAATAAATAAATTTGTTGTCGATGATTTTCATAATAGAGAATTGATTGATTAGTTGTTGCAGCTCTAATCACAATACAAACTTGCATCGATTTTCTTAGCCAGTGATCTGATGTTTGCCGATACCTCAAAGTCTGCCATGATACGATTTCGGTTTGATTCAATTCAGGGGCCTGCGATCGATATTACAATATGTTGTGCCTATTTTGCACATCGATTACATTTATTATATAAAAAATGCAACCAAAATATACTTTTAATATGTTATTGTGCTTCTATATACGTATATATACACTCACCTAAAGATTATTAGGAACACCTGTTCAATTTCTCATTAATGCAATTATCTAATCAACCAATCACATGGCAGTTGCGTCAATGCATTTAGGGGTGTGGTCCTGGTCAAGACAATCTCCTGAACTCCAAACTGAATGTCAGAATGGGAAAGAAAGGTGATTTAAGCAATTTTGAGCGTGGCATGGTTGTTGGTGCCAGACGGGCCGGTCTGAGTATTTCACAATCTGCTCAGTTACTGGGATTTTCACGCACAACCATTTCTAGGGTTTACAATGAATGGTGTGAAAAGGGAAAAACATCCAGTATGCGGCAGTCCTGTGGGCGAAAATGCCTTGTTGATGCTAGAGGTCAGAGGAGAATGGGCCGACTGATTCAAGCTGATAGAAGAGCAACTTTGACTGAAATAACCACTCGTTACAACCGAGGTATGCAGCAAAGCATTTGTGAAGCCACAACACGCACAACCTTGAGGCGGATGGGCTACAACAGCAGAAGACCCCACCGGGTACCACTCATCTCCACTACAAATAGGAAAAACAGGCTACAATTTGCAAGAGCTCACCAAAATTGGACAGTTGAAGACTGGAAAAATGTTGCCTGGTCTGATGAGTCTCGATTTCTGTTGAGACATTCAGATGGTAGAGTCAGAATTTGGCGTAAACAGAATGAGAACATGGATCCATCATGCCTTGTTACCACTGTGCAGGCTGGTGGTGGTGGTGTAATGGTGTGGGGGATGTTTTCTTGGCACACTTTAGGCCCCTTAGTGCCAATTGGGCATCGTTTAAATGCCACGGCCTACCTGAGCATTGTTTCTGACCATGTCCATCCCTTTATGGCCACCATGTACCCATCCTCTGATGGCTACTTCCAGCAGGATAATGCACCATGTCACAAAGCTCGAATCATTTCAAATTGGTTTCTTGAACATGACAATGAGTTCACTGTACTAAAATGGCCCCCACAGTCACCAGATCTCAACCCAATAGAGCATCTTTGGGATGTGGTGGAACGGGAGCTTCGTGCCCTGGATGTGCATCCCACAAATCTCCATCAACTGCAAGATGCTATCCTATCAATATGGGCCAACATTTCTAAAGAATGCTTTCAGCACCTTGTTGAATCAATGCCACATAGAATTAAGGCAGTTCTGAAGGCGAAAGGGGGTCAAACACAGTATTAGAATGGTGTTCCTAATAATCCTTTAGGTGAGTGTATATATATATATATATATATATATATATATATATATATATATATATACAGATAAATATAATAGTGTCATACAAATACAATCACATACCCAAGTGATCATCAATTGTTTGCCTTGTGGTATGAGGTAAACACTAAAGTGATAATTTGTCAACAGTCAAGCAAGTCTTTCGATCCAAAATACCAAAGACAGTAAAGTATGTGATATCACTTTTTTCTTAGCTACAACTTTACAACAGTTGTATTGAAAGATTCTGTTTACTGTGCAACATTTTTGTAATGGTGTTGATGAGATGTGACAAGTCTTGTAATTTATGTGGGTGCAGATACAATAAAAGACTTGAGGCTGTAATCGCTGTCAAAGGTTCTTCAACTAAGTACTGGGTTAAGGGTCTAAATACTTATGTCAATGTAATATTTCAGTTTTTCTTTTTATTTGATTTGTAAAGTAAAAAAAAATCTGGTTTTTGTCATTATGGGGGATGGAGTGTAGATTGATGTGAAAATAATAAAATAACTTAAAGCATTTTAGCATAAGGCTGCAACATCACAAAATGTTAAACAAAATGAAGGGGTCTGAATAATTTATGAATGCACTAAATATTGAAATGAAAACATAAAAAATTTTTTTTAGGATGCTCAAATTTCTATCAAACAGAATTGCCACAGGGGTTGGCTGCAGTGAAACTAAAATGTCTTATGTCTGTAACAAAAACATCTTGGTTACTGTCGTAACCTCCGTTCCCTGATGCAGGGAACAAGATATTGTGTCAATGTAGTGACAATAGAGGTCTCTCTTGAGAGCCTCGGTTACCTCTTATCTTTGAGAAAAGGCCAATGAGAATCGGTAAACGGAACTTGCATGCCACTCCACCAGACATACGGGTATAAAAGGAGGAAAGAGTGCGTCTGTTCAGATAATGTGGCAAGAGGGACACAACGTCTCATTCCCTCCATCAGGGAACGGAGGTTACGACAGTAACTGAGACGTTCCCCTTCTGTCACTCACTCAATGTTGTGTCGATGTAGTGACACTAGGGGTCTCTATTTAAAAACACTACAACACTGAAAGTGTTATGTGGACTGCTGATGCAGGTGCAAGCAAGCTGTTGCATGCGAATATAGCAGGTGCATCAGACTGCATGTAACCTTCCCCAATACCCCAAGAGACTTCATATAGTTCCCCACATCCCTGAGGGAGGGAAGCGACATAACTTGCCTGGGAACAGGTCACACCAGCCGCAGCCTTTTCTCTCTCTATGGTTTCTCTCCACAGTGTTAGATGCGGCTAGGGCCATCTAATGCTATAGCACACATCAGGGAAGGCGTTCTTTTCCAATCCTATTCTTTCAGGGGGAAAAGATCCTGCGGAGACCACATCCTGCCCATCAGGGATAGGTTAACATGTGGCAAATACGTCACATGGGCTTACAAGTCACACATGGAAGTGGAGCGGTGGTAGGTCCTGCCTCGATATGGGAGGAGCTCAACAAACACAGCGAGCTCTGGCTTGAGTGATCGTGTCTACGACAGCTCCTCGAGACAGCACCTCCCTGGCAAATTCCTCTGAGGAAGGTCCTTCCTTCTCAGGGATGGGGCACCCTCTGGCATCCGTGCCCAGACCTCTGGAACCTTCACATCTGGCCCTTGGACGGGATGCGGAAGATCTAAACGGTCTACTACCAGCCATCGTAGACACGATCACTCAAGCCAGAGCTCCCTCTACCAGGCAGCTTTATGCCATAAAGAGGCACTTATTTGTAAATTGGTGTTCTTACTGATCTGAATCAGTAACTGATCACAGAGGTGCGCGGTCAGTGCTCTCATTCCTGCAGGAGACTCTAAAAAATAAACTATGTGTTATCGTGTATGCACTAATTGACATGTGTGATTCACGTATCCTTATTTGCTCTCATGCACCAGCTATGTACAGTACATTCAGACTTAAAATTACTTTAGTCAGGTGCGCTGGTATCTGTAAAAACCTACTAGCCATTGTTGCCTTCCACACCATTTTTCGAAAGTACTATTCTTTACCTCAGGGGTTAAACTTTTTAATGGGGAAAACATTATTGAGTGAAACTTTAAGCACAAAAGAAAACAATGTGCCTGTTTCAACTATGACACTTATTATTTATTTATTTATTTACGGCTTTAATGTTTCATCTAATGGTTTCTTTTGTTAGATCTTCTTGTATTTGGCTGACCAGATGTTGGGTGGCTTGCCAATGAATTAGATGTCTTCTAATACATAAAAGAGTTAGCTTATCCAAAGGCTTGTGGTAAGAAGAATTTATTGAATGTGGAAGTATAGCAAAACATTCTGTTCTGGACCTTTGTTAATGTCTCAACCATTGAATCCTTAACCCAATGGGAGGTATTGTAAGGGTGGTGTGGAAGACTTCCACACTAATTATCAGCTAATTATTATTGTCACACATTCAAAAAATGTGCGGCAATACACACATGCCCTCAGCAGCCCGTAGCCTTCATGCTCAACAGTGTAAACAAAGACATTTTCACAAATCGAATTGGTGAAGAGGTGAATTCTGTCTGCTTCTCACACAACATTAATTACAAGACTTCAGAAGATCCTAAACATAGCGCACAAGGAAATTGGATGACTTTTATGTGCTTATGTAGCTTGACAGTCACAATTATGATCCTCTTATCCCTCAGTCTTTTTTTGAATGAGGAGGTTCTCAAAGGGGTGCATGACCAAAAAACAGGTACAGTCAGTGTGACCAGACCTTTATACCTGGTAACTAAACATCCAGGAGATCCCACAAGGAACTCCTGAGAAGAACACAGCAAATGGGGTCTCACAGAATCCTCTTGAGGAAAACTCAACCAATAGATGGGTTTAATGAATCTGTCCCGTTTTGCCAGTGATTTGTATCTGAGGCTCAGTTACAATTTAAACCTTCTGACTTGCAACACTTACATTTACGCATATTCCTTCACTGTCGTCTGATGAGCAAACCTCTTTTTGTTGTCAAACCATCTGCTAAGCTATCTCATTTTGCACTCATTTCCAGACATCAACCTCTGAAACCTTGTCTGTCCAGCTCATCTGTCATGGCACTGCCCGTATGCATCACCATGTGAAAAAGTCATTTTCTGAGAAAGGACTTATGTATTGCCCTGTTTAGAAGGGCTGTGTATTAGATGAAACATACCACCTAGATACAAGTAAGACTACCTCAGTCATGTCACCACAAAAATCTAGTAATTTACCATTTTGTCATTTGTTTTTGAGCTTTAAACACGGAGACATTTTGATAAGTCTTTTAATGCAGAGAGCCTTTAGTTATGTTTGGAGTTTAGTCATTTTTTCATCCACTGTGTAGCCCTTGATAAACACTATTTCTTTTTTAAAGCCTGAAAACCATCATCAATCCTGCCTTCATCTCCTGTTGCACTGATTAAATTAGCTACAAGTTGGCAGCAGCAGGCTCTTGTAAGGTGCTATGTGACAGTAATTGAGATTATGATGATGCAGTTCTTCATCATGCTGTTATTATTAATCATGTAAATACTTGTTGCGTTAGCATGGTGGCAGTTGTGGGATCCGCTCTGAGAAAAACAGACAGGGTGCATCACTGTCACTGCAACAAGCTGTTCCTTCATCTGGTCTGATATCAGTTTACTCTTATAACAGAGAAAACAGCCAGTTTAAACATGCGTCTTTCTCACACACACACACAGACAGATCAAGAATGAGCCACAATACACAGACTGCAAGATTCCCACAAACCATGCAATAATATTCACTTTTAACACTGACTAAATTGAACATACTCAAACTGAATTTACTGGTAATATCAACAAAAATGTTTAACATAACGTAATGCTAGTTCTTCTACCATATATAATTTAAATGTCTTTGCACCATCATTTCCAAAAACTTTAGGCAGAATAACAGCATCCAAAACCACCAAACCAAGTCATAACAGCAGATATAATAAATCTGCCTCTCTTAACCAGTTCATTGGCATCACTGAGGACATTCTCGCCTCAACAAAAATTCCTTTGTTTGGGGCTATATGTGAATGCTTGTAACCTGATCAGTAGGTGTGCTGATAAATTCATCACTAATCCTCCCTTCCTCACCATGTCTCTATCTTCTATGAATCCTGCATTCTAGCACATGGCTCAAGTCAATAAAAGGCATGAACAAATTCTTTGAAAGTGCTGTGGACATATTTAACATTCCATTCGGTATGCATCTGTGAAAAGTGAACCCTGTGCTTAGGTTGTACTGGAGGTTTTAAAAAGTGCATTTGTGCACATACAAATATGTAATTGTGTTTTTATATGCATTGGAAGTCCATCTGTCGGTGTGGCTAATGTTTGTGTGTGTGTGTGCAAAAATGTTGGCATATTTAATATTTTTCTGTCATTGTCCACATCTGTTCATTGATTATGTGTGTGTGTATTTGTGTCTATCACTACAGTGCATATAAATTGGCAGGCCATAATTAAATGCACAGACCTCTCCACTATCTCCTCCTCTAGCACCGCGCCAGTGACGCATGAGCCGGCAGCAGGAGAGTGAGTCATACAGCCCTCGGGGAGCCGCACCCCTCCTTCCTCTATCTTTCTCTGCCTCTCTCTCTCTTTCTCTCTCTCTCTCTCTCTCTCTCTCTCTCTCTCTCTCTCTCTCTCATTCATTCATTTTGCTCTCATTTTTTCCCTTGTCCTTTTTCTCTGTTCTCCTTTCACTCACTTTAGCATTTTATGATTCCTTAAAGACTCTCATTTATTCATCAGCCTGCTTTTCTTTCAGACAGCAATCTTTGTCTGTGCCTTGCAGTTCAACTCACTAATTTTCTCTTTGGAACTCTACTTGCTTTTTGGTATTTCTATATATCTTACATACCAACACACACACACACACACACACACATACACACACCTGAAGATGCCTAACCCAGATTAGCCAAAGCACTGACCTGTGCTAACATCCCACCTGGGAGTGGCATGGTACCGCCGAGCCCTGTTAAGGACTGTGGATCCCCTGCCAAGTCATCTAGCTCTTCCATATTGAATATCCCTAGGGTGCAAAGCTTATTTACCAGCATCACATAAACATGATCTTCTTCCTTACAATTTAGTAAGAGACTCAGAGACTCATTGACATTCTATTAAAGGTTGATGTGGCAATATGCAGCAAGAGAATTATGTGTAAGTGTGTCTTGTGTAATACCAGGAAAACAATATCAACAGATGATCTGGTGTGACACACACACCATATGGAGATTAAAGGTTAGTGGATGGCAAGATCAAGTACATGGCTGTGCACATTTGCTGTTTTCTCATCTGGAAGCTGCAGAGTCCCTATGATGGCCATAAATAATTTTGGATTTGGTGAATAAAATTTTGTGAAGCAACTGTTAGTAATAACATAATTTTGACAGCTGGGTGTGTGTCCTAATAGAGTGTTTAGTGCATCTTAAGGTTTGAGTTAGTGCATGTGTGAAAGGGCTATAGAGATGACATTGAAAAACGTGTAGATATTGCCTCTATGATTCTCTCTCCTCACCCACACGGGTGAAAATGAGTGGGAGCAAGTCCAGTACCAAACAAGGCAGTAAATCTTCAGGTCCAATAACATCAATTCCATAGCACTACAACAAAACCAGAGAAAGAGAAGAAGAGACAAAGCAAGGAGGTGGTGTCATCAGACTAATACTTGATGACATTACTGGATCAGAGATGATTTGTATTTATTTCTTTGAAATTGTATAACTGTAGATCTTATCTAAAACTGTATTCATAGGCAGTCTATATATATATATAAAAAGAATCTGACAATTTTATTCCATTTGATAAATCTAGTATATTTCCAATTCACTGACTGAGTGTAAAAAACTATTTGAATCAGTGCATTTGTGCATGAACATGATTACTGAATGCAGGTGTTTGTATAGATTTGCCACTGTCGGGTATTCGGTGATGCCACCGGTAGAAGAGAAACTTGCGGGTTATCTCTTGCCTGGCTCTGCATCACCGCTAAAGAGACCCACTCTCCCACAAAGCTGTGCATGACAACCTCCACGCTTGTGGGGAAGGCTTATCAGGAAGCAGGTCAGGCTGGTGCTGCCCTGCACACTATGGCAGTGTTACAGGCGTACGAGGCTAAGCTGTTGAAGTATTCAGTGATTCCGCCGGTAGAAGAGACACTTGCGGATTATCTCTCGCCTGGCTAGGCATCATCACTAAAGAGACCCACTCTCCCAACAAAGCTGTGCAGGAAAACCTCCACACTTATGGGGAAGGCGGAGAGACACTTATGGCTTAACCTATCAGGTATCAGAGACAGGGACAAAACTTTCCTTCTCGATGCCCTGGTTTTTGCCTTCTGGCTTATTTGGTGACGCTATGAATATAGTTATCACCAAGTTCCAGGAGGCAAAAAGTCACGAGGAAGCCTTCGGAAAATTCCTTCCTCACCACACTCAGGGGGAGGGGCTGTCGGCCACCCAGCCCCGCCCCGGTCCTTCTAGACTGGAGGCTCAAAAACAAAGCATGGCAAATCATGCTCCCCCTCATAAAAACAGGGGGCTGGTTCGTCCCCCTCAGCAGCCCCCAAAGCAAGACCTCAGGGCAGTTATTTCTAAAAAAAAAAGGAAATTCTGACAGTTTTGCACCCAGCCTTGTGGGGGTAGCCCCCCCCTTGGGACAGGTCACATGAAACATCCACCTGTACCCTCCCTTTTACCCCCACGAAACAGCTCCATGCCACCTCTGGTGTTTCGGGAGTTAGCGGTTTCCAGCAAAATGTTGGGTGTTCCGTTGCTTCCTCCCTTAGTCCAGGACACGGGACACTTGACACCCCCTCAACAGGAAGTGTCAGAATCGATACCCATCTTAGAGAACCTGGCAGCATGGAAACTTCTGCCAGGTGGTTCTATGTGGGTCCTGAGAACAGTAGAAAAAAAGGCTACAGAATTTAATTTGTTCGCCATCCAACGCGTTTCAACGGCGTGGTTCCCACTACCGTGAAACCGGAGCAAGCATGTTTACTGTGGAAAGAACTGCAAGATCTCTTGGATAAAGGGCCATAGAACATGTTCCCCTTCCTGAGAGAGAGTCAGTTTACTACAGCAGATACTCCCTGGTTCCCAAGAGGGATGGGGGGTTATGTCCGATCTTTGACCTTCGAGGCTTGAATCGCTCCAAGGGCGTTCAATTTCAAGATGGTAACTGTCAAGACGGTCGTGTCTCAAAACCAACATCGCGATTGGTTGGTCACGCTCGATCTCATGGACGTGTACTTTCATATAGAAAGTCTGCCACAACACAGGAAGTTCCTGAGGTTCGCTTTCAGGGCCGAAGCTTTCCAATACCGGGTTCTTCCATACGGCCTAGCCCTATCACCCCACACATTCACAAAATGCATGGATGCAGGACTGGCTCCTTGGTGACTCCAGGGAATCTACATTCTGAATTACATGGACGACTGGCTGATACTAGCACAGTCTCAAGAACTATCAGTTCAGCACAGGGATATCGTCTTGGCTCATCTGATTTCTCTGGGTCTGAGACTCAACGTCAAAAGAGCGTTCTCTCTCCCACTCAGAAAACGACCTCATAATTCGATAACGATGCAGGCACAATTGTCTCCCGCACTAATCGAGTCCATTCAGAACACCCTGAGCAAGGTCAGGCTAGGCCAAGGTTGCACTGTTCGTCAGTATCAACGACTACTAGGTCTCATGGCACCTGCGTCTTCGGTGATCCCTTGGGGGACTTTTTTGCACATGAGACTATTTCAGTTGGGGCTCAAAGCCAGGGGATTTCATCCAAGGGCCAATCCCCTAGGCTGATAAGGGTTACGCGCCGTGTGCAATGTACCCTTTCTATGTGGTTCAGACCCCGGTTCCTCACTTTGTGTCCCACTCTAAGTGCGCCTTGCCGTCGTAGGTTGCTAATGACAGACGCCTCCCTGACGGGCTGGGTAGCAGTCTTAAGTGGTCGTCAGCTCGATTTGTCACATTAACTGTTTCAAGTTGATAGCCGTATTTCTGGCAATGAAATACTTCCTCCAGAGGCTGCCATGTCTTGGTGTGGGTGGACAACACAGCGGTTGTCTCTTACTCTGAACAGACTGGCACGGCAGATTCTCCTTTGGGCCCAGGGCAAGCTCCTGTTAATCAGAACAGCTTGTATCCCTGGATGCCTGAATGGGAGCAGATTTACTGTCCAAACAGAAAATACCGACGGGGGAGTGGAAACTCCACCCCGATGTAGTGGAACAAATCTGGGTGAGATTTTACAGTGCGGAAGTGGACCTCTTCGCCTCTTTACAGACAGCGCAATGTCCCCTCTACTTCTCCCTCTACTTGTCCCCTCTACTAGCCCCCCTGGGTCTGGACGCGATGGTGCATACATGGCCCAGAATGCGTCTGTATGCGTTTCCCCCGGTTTCTCTGCTCCCGGGAGTCTTGGCCAGAGTTCGCCAGTAAGGGTCTTGCCTCATACTAATAGCGCAACGCTGGCCGAACAGGGTATGGTTCTCAGAGATAATGTCTCTCCTCGATGGCTCGACTTGGGTGATTCCAGACAGGAGGGACCTTCTGTCTCAGGCACAGGGGACAATATTTCATCCCCGGCCCGAGCTGCGGAACCTTCATGTTTGGCCCCTGAGGGGTACCAACTGAGGGGCACAGGCTTTTCACCTGAGGTTATCGAGACCATTTTAAGTGCTAGGGCTCCCTCTACCAGAAGAATCTACGTCAATAAATGTCTTTGAAAGATGGTGCAGTGAACATAATGCAGATCCAGTTAACTGCCAGATTGCTTCAGTTCTGGACTTTCTGCAGGAAAAACTGACAGCAGGCATATGCCCCACCACTCTCAGGGTCTATGTGGCCGCCATTTCGGCTTGCCATGCCTTGATGGACGGGGTGCCATTGGGGAGACATCCTCTACTCGCTCGCTTCATTCGTGGAGCTATGAAACTGAGGCCTCCTGCTAGGACCAGGACCCCTTCATGGGACATAGCAATAGTCCTTGAGGGTCTGGTTGAGACCCCCTTTGAACCTCTAGAGTCAGCGTCTGATAGACTTCTGACTCTCAAGATGGTTTTTCTTACGGCGATTACCTCTCTAAAGAGAAGTGGGGACCTACAGGCTCTGTCTGTCTTGCCAGCCTGCTTAGAGTTTGCCCAAGGAATGGCTAAAACAATTTTGCACCCTCATCCTGACTACCTGCCGAAGGTGCCTTTGTGCCTTTGTGGCTGCTAATGCGAAAACATTCTTTTTAATTTTTAAATTAGATTATTTCCAATTGTTATGTCATTTGCATTTAAACAGTAAATGCAAGGGTGATGAAAGTAGCCTCTCAGGATTAAAAAAAGAGACACAAATCAAAATAGAGATTGTTTCATTAAAATAAGCATCAAAACAAAGAGTGTGAGAAATGAAAAGAGTATAGAAAAAATGTTACATCAAAAAAGGTCCTAGAGAAAGTATCAAGATAAAGAAAATGTTGAAAGATAAAGAATTTCTATCCTTTTTAATTTAAAAATATGTAAAATAAATTCACCTCAATATTTTTTGAATTATTATTATTTTAAATATATATACATATATAGATCGAACAGTTGAGTATTTATTCTCCACACACTTCAGATCGACACAAAAAAGAAATGGCTCTCAGTGGCCAACTCAAACAGGACTTTTAAATATATGCAGTCTCTAGGTTGTGCTGCTGGTCCTTCAGACACCACTGCTCATAGCCACTCTTTCTCCCACTCTGACGCTCTGGCGAGCCTTATCAGGTCTCCCTCCATCTTCACTATAATGAGAGACAGGTGTAAGTGTAATTGCTGCTCCCGCAAACAGACACATGACCACGTCCCCCATGCCAAATATCCCCACCACTGACACAGGCTGGGGCAACATCTGGCCTGCCTACTCCCCCCCATTTCTGGAGAGAAAGTCAGCCACAACCATCTGCGCCCCCGGCCTGTGGATCACCTCAAATTTAAAGGGCTGAAGAACCAGATACCAACGGGGGATCTGCGCTTTATTATCCTTCATGCGGTGGAGCCAATGCAGAGGAGCGTGATCGGAACAGAAGGTGAAGGCTTGTCCCAGCAGGTAGTAGCAGAGGGTAAGAACAGCTCAATGTTACTGTACTCTGTCTCCCTGCAGGAGAGCTTGAGACAAATAAACAGCACTGGCCATTCCTCCTCTTCCACCTCCTGCAGAAGTACATCAACCAGCTCCCTGTCAGATTCATCCATCTGCAAAATAAAGGGGAGAGAGTATTCAGGTGCATGTAACAGGTGCATTTTAGTAAGGTCAGTCAGTGGGCTGGTGGCATCAGAATAACTAGGCACAAACCTCCGGTAGAAGCCAGCCATCATCATAAACTGCCTTTCCTCCTTTTTGGTCTAGAGCATGCTACGATCACTGCTGTTTTATTAACCTGTGGACGCACCTGCCCGTGACCAAAATGGAGCCCCAGATACCTAACTTCCACCCGCCCAATTGCACACTTCTTCGGGTTGGCTGAGAGCCCCGCCGGGGCTCCGAACAAACATAATGGAAGAATCATTAACTTTTTTCGGGATATTGGAATTAAAGGGATCTGCCAATAACCCGTTTTTAAGACCAGCATCGAGTAAAACTGAGCCACGCCCAACCGATAAAGTAACTCCTCAATTCGTGGCATTGGGTAAGCATCAAACTTGGATACCGCGTTCACAGAACCGAACCAAGCAGTAGCTCTTCATTACTAGAACTACCGGGCTGACCCAATGGCTATCCAACTCTTGTATTATGCCCATTTCAAGCATTGCCTCCAATTCTTTTTAAACAATCTTTTTCTTGTGTTCAGGAAGACGATAGGGGTGGCTACAAACCACCAACCCCAGGGTGGTCTTTATATGATGCTCTAAAAACTTTGTGCTAACTGGAAGGTGTGAAAACAAATTTGTGGATTCCGCTTGCAACAGGGCAATGTCTATAAGCTGCGACAGTGAGAGGTGGTCTCCACAGGGGACCGGGGTGAATGAATTTGGTTTGGGAGTCACCTCCGGTCCCAGCTCCACCCTCTCCAGATCTACCTTCACCAAGACTACAGGTACCACCTCCCTCCATGATTGGCAGAGGTTGAGGTGGTAGATTTGATGTACCCCTCCCCTATCCATTCGCCTAACCTCATAATTGAGATCACCATCTCGTTGTGTGACCTCTAAGGGTCCTTGCATTTGGCATTAATTTGGAGCTCGAAGTGGGCAGCAATACAAGCACTTTAACTCCCTGTGCAAATTTGAGTAGTCGAGTGCAGCGCCCTGTCGTGATGTCGCCGTTGACGTTCGTGTGCTTGGAGAAAATTGGGTGTTACCTGCCCTTAAGTGTGGAGTTTTGCTCTAAGGTCAGGAATGTATCAAATTAGTTTTTTGCTATTCGAAGGCCCTTCCTCCCAAGCTTCCCATATGATGTTGAGAACACCGTGTGGCCGACACCCACACAGTAGCTCAATTGGGGAAACCCTGTGGAGGCTTGCGTGACCTCTCGTATTGCATACAGCAGGAGTTCGTGCCACTTTTCCCAGTTTTAGCATCTTTGTGTAAGAACTGAAGAATCAGATTTTTCAAAGTCGTATTAAATCGTTCGACCAAGCCATCAGTTTGCGGATGATAAAGCTGGTGTGAATTGATTTAATACCTAATAATTCATGCAGTTTGTTTAGTGTATGTGACATGATTTTGCCTTGATCAGTGAGAATTTCCTTTGGAATCCCTACTCTGGATATAATTTTGAAGAGTGCCTCCACAACATTACATGCTGAGATGTTGCATAGAGGCACTGCTTCTGGATATTGCGTTGCATAGTACACCAGAACTAATACAAAGTGATGGCCGCATGCAGTCCATTCTAATGGCCTGAAGAGGTCCATGCCAATTCTCTTGAAGGGGACCATGACCAACTGCAGAGGGTGTAATGGTGCTTTGGGGTGGCCGGTGGGTTCACCAACTGACATCCACTGCATGTCGTACACCATTTACGTACTTCGCCGTGAATGCCCGGCCCAAAAAAATCAGCCCATTGTACGGTTCAAAGTCTTTTCGTGACCTAAGTGAGCTGCCTGGAAGAGTGTTTCCCAATGGCTCTTTGGTACTAATAGCTGAATTGTATTCTCTTTGGTATGAGTGTCCTGCATCACTTGATACAACCACTATTTAATTATAGAAAATCATGTGTATGTGAGCACCACATTAGGTTGGAGCTCTTGACCATCAATTACTTTCACTGGGTCAAAGGCGTTCTTGAGGGACTCGTCATGCGACTACTCCAGAGGGAAATCCCCCTCAGGGAAGCCCCTTAGTACATGAATTCCCTCATCTGCCTTATCATGATGTGGGCCTGAATCGTATCTCAATGGTAACCACTGGATGCTTGTGAATGTCACCATGCACATACCTCACCCTCACCCTCACCTGTTTATTCTTACCCAGTGCCCGCCTTGCACCAAGCGTTGGTGGATAGAGGTTTGGGAACAACCTGAAAGCTTGAAGTCTATCTCATTTTACTCTTAACGGATCTGATATGCCCCTGCCCGATCGGGGTGGCCTGTGGAGCGTCAGGGATCCAGATCAGTGTCCCTACCTTCATAACTGGACATTGATCCTGGCCGTGCCCGGCTTCCCCACAGTTCCAACAGACCAGCCCAGGCTTTCCTTCCACACTCATGGGGGTGGTCTTGCCAACATGGGGGAAATAGTGGAGGGAGACAGGGGGAGTAGGAGGGACAAACAAGGGGAGGGGTCCCCTGGACCGGGGATGGGGTTTGGATGGGGCTCCTCCTCACTTCAGGGGAGCCGGAACTGGACGGGACTGGGAGGGATGGAGGGGGAGTGACACACAGGGGGTGGAGAGAGAGCAGAGAGACAAGAGGTAGGAGAAAAAAACACTGTATCTCTCCTCCTGGAAATGCCATCACGTAGGCCTCTTCCAGCAATGCCGGGTGGTGGCACTGGACCCACTCGGACATTCCTTGAGGAATTTGGGAGACTGACTGCTCCAGTACCACCAGATCAATAGCCTCCATAGCGCCGTGGGTTCCCTCCACCAGCAACCATTTCCGGCAGGCATCCTGAAACTGTTGGGCAAAAGTGAACGGGTGGCCATTCTTTCCGAAGCTCAGTGATCTAAAGAGCTGACAACTTAGCTTGGGGATATGACCACCCGTTGCTGGATCGCCTTCTTTAGGTACTGGTAGTCAAGGAGGCTGGTGATGGGAAGTTGTTGTGATATATATATATATATATATATCATGGCCAGTGTTACCTCATCGATTAAGGCTCTGGGTTACTGAGCGAAAGATCGGGGGTTCAAGCCCCAGCACCATCAAGATACCACTGTTGGGCCCTTGAGCAAGTCCCTTGAGCCTATCTGCTCCAGGGGCGCTGTTCCATGGCTGACCCTGCACTCTGACCCCAGCTTAGTTGGGATATGCGAAAAAAATGCATTTCATTGGCTCTATACCTGTACTCTGCACAATGACAATAAAGTTGAATCTTATATATATATATATATATATGTATATACGTGTGTGTGAGAAACTTTGTAACACATAATTTTCACAATAATTGATCATGTGATGTGTGACCTCTGTTGATATGGATATGCTTGCATAATTCAAATAACATTATTACAAATAGTGAGTGTGCATTAGGATACACAGTTTTTCAATGTCCCACCATCCTACAAATCAATCTACTGCTCTGCTGAAGAACAATAGGATATAGCATGTAGCTCTGAATGCAATGAACATTGTTTTGTTTTTTCTTTACAAACTACATTTAAAAATGTAGACAGTATTTTTTTGTTTATGTTATCTTGGAATTACACTGACACCTAGGAGCATGGTTGCCATTGACTTTGTAACCCTAGACAATTACAGCAATTTGATTGGCTGGTGACACTTGATACTCCACCTATGCTGACGTCATCGTGGGCATATAAGCCGGAGCAACACCATCAGGATTTTTTGACTGAAAGTTAGGAGAGTGTGTCTCTCATCCCTAACAGCAAAAAATCAGTTGCTGCCAAGCATTTTGATTTATCATTTCCAGGTGATGTGAGTAACCAAAATGTTTCCTTTTGAGAAGGTAACTGACACTGTTTCAGAAGCTGATGCTATGGGAGCCATATACCATAATGTAATAGCACTGATGTGAAATGCCTACTAGCCATTACAGGGATGACAAAGGTATTGCTGTAGCCAGCCCTTCATATTGAGAAATGGGAACAATAAACCAACAGCTCAATAACAAGAAAAAGACAGTAGCCCTTGCCTGTATTATGGTCCTTAAAGAAATAACCCACGTGGGAGCATCTAACAGCTCTAACTTCTCTTGGAAGCAATGGCTGTTGGGCCATTTTGGCGTAACTAGTAACACTGTTTCCTAGTCTTTCTGTACCTTGCACAATATTTGATGCATACTACCAGTGGACGAGTGGTAATGCATATTTGCGTGCCACAGGCCATTTGTGAGCTAAGGCATAAAAGACTAGTGGAGTTTGCATTGTCATGTACTAGAGTACCAGAGGCGACAATCCATGGTCTCCTGGATGGCAAACAGGTCCACCAGGTCTACCCCCAAACACCTCTCAAATCCTCTGAACTGACAGAGGGTGGATTCTGCATTCCCCCGTCCAGACACCCTGATGCAAGAGTAAATCTGCTCTGTTATTCATGTGGCTGGAGACATGCATTGCACATATGGATAGGAGACTTGCTTCAGAGGAGAATTCAGTTTGCCAGGTTTAGCACTTGGTGGGACCTCACTCCTCCTTGGTGATTTCTGTATGCCACGACTTCTGTTCTGTCCAAATGGATCAGGAAATTAGACCCTCTGCACATCTGATTGACTTTTTGCAAGCAGTTCTAATCAATTAATGTGCCCCAATTTGTGCACACGTCCAGGTGCCAAACTCCTGATGTCCTTCACACAGTGCTTCCCAGCCTGTGTAGGATGCGCCCATAGTGACAAATTTGCAAATCTTGGCGAGTGTCACACCTTTTTAATAAAATGTAGTCCCCCTCCAAATAGCTAGTGGGGCAAACAGCAACATGTTACTATGAGGTGGTGGTGACCATACTGTATTTCCAGGTGTGATGACAGACCCTTGGGCTGAGCCAGCACTGGAGGGGTCTCATCCATAGCAAGCCTAGCGGGGTGAAGGTGGCTGCTGTGCCCAATAAACCCGGCGCATGATGAAAACTACGCAATGACAGGCCTCTCCCCAGTTTGAAATTCTTCAAGAGTAGGATTATGGATTGAATGCTTTCATCGGTCAAATGAGCTGCTGACATGACTCTCTGCTCATCAACTGAATGTGACCAGGTCTGAGCATCTTAGGCCTCCATTGATATAGGATCACCCTCTTAGTCCGTTACACCAAAAGTGATTGGATCACGTGCATCAACCTCATTGCTCAGGTAATCACAAGCAACCCGTACTGGAGAAGATGCTTTATTTGGAGCACTGAAGGTACGCAAGGCTTGTGGTGACAAATCCTCCTCAAAATATTGATACTCTGTATCCACCTTGTGCCCAAAAAGAGGAAAATTCTGATGGTGTGATGTTGGGCTCCAGCTTATATCCCTATGATGACATCAGCATAGGTGGAATGCCAAGCATCACCAGCCAATAAAATTGGTGTGATGGTATATGGTATCAAAGTCAACACCCCCTGGGTGGTGCTCCAATAGCAGCTTCTGACGCATCATCAAAGTTACCTTCTTGGAAGGGAAATACAATTAATTTCTTTAGGAGCAAACATTTTTGAAACATGAAACAAATAGCGAGCGCACCTATAATATCTTCACATTCACATTTATCATATATATGACATTTATCATATATATGACATATATATGACATGTATGATACATATCACAATTTATTGAAGGAAACTGAAAACACAAACAATCATTATGTTTTTATGAGAACTCCAAATGAAAATAAACAGTACTGTAAATGGTTTAAAGTACTCAACTTCTGAAAAATGTAATGAAGATAGATCTCACTCCCTTCGAAGGTTGCCTGGCTCTAAAGAAGTTACATAAGCCCAGCGAAACACTGAATAATTCATATATACACTCACCTAAAGGATTATTAGGAACACCTGTTCAATTTCTCATTAATGCAATTATCTAATCAACCAATCACATGGCAGTTGCTTCAATGCATTTAGGGGTGTGGTCCTGGTCAAGACAATCTCCTGAACTCCAAACTGAATGTCAGAATGGGAAAGAAAGGTGATTTAAGCAATTTTGAGCGTGGCATGGTTGTTGGTGCCAGACGGGCCGGTCTGAGTATTTCACAATCTGCTCAGTTACTGGGATTTTCACGCACAACCATTTCTAGGGTTTACAATGAATGGTGTGAAAAGGGAAAAACATCCAGTATGCGGCAGTCCTGTGGGCGAAAATGCCTTGTTGATGCTAGAGGTCAGAGGAGAATGGGCCGACTGATTCAAGCTGATAGAAGAGCAACTTTGACTGAAATAACCACTCGTTACAACCGAGGTATGCAGCAAAGCATTTGTGAAGCCACAACACGCACAACCTTGAGGCGGATGGGCTACAACAGCAGAAGACCCCACCGGTTACCACTCATCTCCACTACAAATAGGAAAAAGAGGCTACAATTTGCAAGAGCTCACCAAAATTGGACAGTTGAAGACTGGAAAAATGTTGCCTGGTCTGATGAGTCTCGATTTCTGTTGAGACATTCAGATGGTAGAGTCAGAATTTGGCGTAAACAGAATGAGAACATGGATCCATCATGCCTTGTTACCACTGTGCAGGCTGGTGGTGGTGGTGTAATGGTGTGGGGGATGTTTTCTTGGCACACTTTAGGCCCCTTAGTGCCAATTGGGCATCGTTTAAATGCCACGGCCTACCTGAGCATTGTTTCTGACCATGTCCATCCCTTTATGGCCACCATGTACCCATCCTCTGATGGCTACTTCCAGCAGGATAATGCACCATGTCACAAAGCTCGAATCATTTCAAATTGGTTTCTTGAACATGACAATGAGTTCACTGTACTAAAATGGCCCCCACAGTCACCAGATCTCAACCCAATAGAGCATCTTTGGGATGTGGTGGAACAGGAGCTTCGTGCCCTGGATGTGCATCCCACAAATCTCCATCAACTGCAAGATGCTATCCTATCAATATGGGCCAACATTTCTAAAGAATGCTTTCAGCACCTTGTTGAATCAATGCCACGTAGAATTAAGGCAGTTCTGAAGGTGAAAGGGGGTCAAACACAGTATTAGTATGGTGTTCCTAATAATCCTTTAGGTGAGTGTATATTCACTGATTGAAATCATTTTCTAAAAAAATAAAGAATAAAGTTCTATGTGTAGTGCAAAAATGATAAAATGTACCTTAAATTAAAAAGCTTATCTCACAGTATGTAATGAGTGAATTAAAAGTTGTCAGTGCAGTTCCTTTTCAGTCTCTATGACAGTGTTAGGTTGACTCAGTTCACCATCATTGAATTCATGGTTGTAATTTAATGATTCCTTCGCTGACAAGAGTTTTAGTGGATGATCCATGTGTGTAACGGAAAAGTAAATGAGCACTTCCTCTCTCATTATCGTTGAATTTTAAAAGCTAATTTAGCATGCACACCCACAGAGTTGGTTCATTTCAGCAATCTAAAGAGCTAACGGAGGGCCTACTGCTTCATCTTTGCAAATCTCGACACTGATCTGTTGGACAGATTGAAAAGGTCCAAAAATGGAAAGATAAAATGATGTGCCACTTTATATGCTACATTTTTTATATAAGGTTTAATATTGATGCATTCTTCCTAGTTTGGATATTACAGTACTTTATGGATGACATGTACATCCCTTTGTTTGTAAGCTTGGGCAGGAGGCCTTTTGATAGATTTCCAAACTAAGGGCAGCCATCCCACATTTAGTTTTCTGAATTGATTATAAATTGATTTATTTTAAAAAGCAGCCTTGGAAGGCTTCAGGATTTGAAATGGTGGTTGCTCTAGCAAGAGAGATTGATCTGAGGACCAAGATACTGTGCATGCCGCCTCATTAACTCCTAGTCAGACTATCAGTCAGCACAGCCCCACTGCCTATGCAAAGAACGCCAACGCTGCGTATCCCAACCTGCAACGCAGCACAGGGTGGAAATGATGGAGTTGAGAAGATGTTATTTTTTAATGACAAGAGATCATGGTGGGTTTGGTCATTCGTCAACAGAGTGCTGTTAATTTTCTGAGGCAGAACGTACTGCTTGTCTGCTCCTGCGTGAAGTTAACATAAACAGACAGCTATAGTTGCAGGAACCATATCTTTGCTGACAGCCTTTTACAGCAATTTTCAACTCATTTTCAGCATGAGCTAAACCAATTTGTTGATGCTTAACACTATTAACATTTTAAATATTTTGCATGGCAGTATTATCTTTTCTTTTATCTGGTAGTACCACGGATGACAACCTGCACACACACAAAACAAGTCAAAACAAACTTTCAAACAGCCTAAACGGACTCCCACTGTCAAAATAGACTATTTTGCAGTATAGCTTGTTATAGGCTATTATGACCCATACAGTAGGTAGAAATAGAGTAAAACTTTAGATCAATGTAAGTGCTTATTTTACTATACATGGACAGATAATGGGGTTTAAAGGGATAGTTCACTCAAAAATGAAAATTGTCTCATCATTTACTCACCCTCATCCCATCCCAGATGTCTATGACTTTCTTTCTTCTGCACTCAAAGATTTTTAGAATATCTCAGCTCTGTTGGTCCATTCAATGCAAGAGAATGGTGATCAGACCTTTGAAGCAGATATGGGTAAGAAATGGATCCATTTTTAAGTGCTTTTGGATATGGATTCATTTTATGTGCCATTTGTGTGATTTTTCCCTAGCAGCAATATCACCCTGCAGATCTTGCCTGGTTGCCCAATGAAGCTAAGCAGGGTTGAGCCTGTTCAGTTCCTGAATGGGAGACCTCCTGGGTAAAATTTATGTTGCTGATGGAAGAGATATTTGGGAGTCCAGCAGGGGGTGGTCACTCTGCAGTCTGTGTGGGTCTAAACACCCTTTAATAATGCAGACACTATACTGTAAAAAGACACCATTCTTCAGATGAGATGTTAAAACTGAGGTCCTGACTCTCTAATGTCATTAAAAATCCCAGAGCAATTCTCATAAAAGAGTAGGAGTGTAAACTTGGTGTCCTGGCCGAATTCACTGTTTGCCCATATCAATCGTGGCCTCCTAATAACCCCCATTCATAAATTGTCTCTATCACTCTACCCCAGTCCTCCCTGCTTCACCAACAGGTTTTGTGAGCGTACTACTACTGGCACACTATGGAATAAATGATATTAACTGAACTGTGAAAACATTCACATCATAAGGGACATATTGAGCCAACTATGAATTAAAATTATAAGCCTTTTTTTACTTTATGGTGTATATCCTTAATTTTTTCACAGTGGCAATGTGCATGAAGCCATTAAAATTACTCAAATCAATCTGTTACAATCTGTTGATTGTGAAGTTTTCACAATCCAATTTTGTGTGAAACTAGTGTTTTTTTCTTCATAATTATCATGTTTCTAGAATGTAACCTCTCAAAGCCTTTAGATTTTCTTTAGGTAAACGGTTGACTCCAGAACTCAAAAAATGGTTAAGACACAAAAAGTGATCTGTGATAAAATTCACAAATCATCAAGGTGTAGAGATGTAAGACACAATCAAATGCGACCAAATGTGATTGTGAAAGTTTTAATTTATCTATCTAAAAGAAGTTGCATGAACCCAGATTGCATGTTTGCTGGGAATGTGAAAGTGAAGAGCGCTTATTTGTCACTGTCCTGACACATGGACTTAAAAAGGGTTGACACGAAAACAAACTGCTTTTAAACAATTCACAAATCAGACTGGTCAAGATGAGAGTGTTTTCACTTTTCTAGGTGTTCAACTTCTGGAGAAATTTGCATTAGAAAATGAAGAGCCATAAAATTCAAATGACTGATTGCAGAGTGGAGGAAGATGTCATCTGAATTCACAACATTATTTACATGTCTACGACAGCGAATAGCAGGTTTATATCCAATCAATGTCTGAATTTGCTTTACCGTGATTATGGAAATTGTCTGGAGACAAATAATCAATAATCAAAACAAGCAAGTACAACCCCCCCCAATATTTATACCATGATCAATGAAAATTCCTCACACTGTACCACCTCAGCTGGCAAAGGAAGTACAACTTCTGATGTGCCTTTTTCACTTTGCTGAGTCAAACTTGGTCTCCCACTTCAGGTCCTGTGAGATGGTAGTGCCCAGGAACCTGAATGACTCCACTGCTGCCACAGTGCTGTTTAGAATGGTGTGTGGGGGTCAGTGTTGGGGTGTTCCTCCTAAAGTCCACTATCATCTCCACTGGTTTGAGCGTGTTCACCTCCAGGTTGTTTTGACTACACCATTGAGCCAGCCTTTCAACCTCCCTTCTGTGGCTCCCTAACACGGACATAATGCACCCTAATTATATATGGGTTCCTTAACACTGACACTGTATGGTTGATTATTAGTTTTAAATTGATAGTTTTACATATTTCTACCAGCCTGAAAATTCTCTATTACAGGGTGAAACAAATGTCATTTCAGACATAACTGTTCTTCAATAGATATTTCTTCATGAGAAAAGGAGCTAACATAGCTAAATACATAAAAACATCCAATCGATACTTACAGAATCGCAATACTTAAACAGAATGTCGTTGTAATATCGAGTCGGGAGGTCTGTGGCAATTCCCAGCCCTAGTTTTTACCATTAAAGCCATTGTGTCGAGTTTCGCCTGTTTGATAAATGGTCTGCACTTATATAGCGCCTTCTTAACCTTAACGGTATTCAAGCACTTTACACTGTGACTCATTCACCCATTCACACACACATTCATACACAAATGGCGGCAGAGCTGCTATGCAAGGTGATAGCCTGCCATTGAGAGCATCTTGGGGTTCAGTGTCTTGCCCAAGGACAATTCGGCATGTGGAGCCTGTTTGTGAATCTCATTGAAAAAAGGTGATGTTATGAGCTGTTATTAGGTGTATTATTGACATTATTGACAATAAGGCAAAACTGAGGGAAAAGGCATAGATGGATGATAAGTAATACTTTTCCCCAATGTTTTTTTTTACAAGAGTTTTGACAAGAAAAAAAAAACATTTTATACCAATCTAATGAAAGTTGATAACAGATAAGATGTTTGATTAGAATGATCAAAAAATACTCTAAGTCCTCTTGGTGGTGTAGTGGCTCTCCTCAATCCGGTTGGCAGAGGACAAATCCTAGATGCCTCTGCGTCTGCGACCATCAATCCATGGATCTTATCACATAGTTTGTTGTGCGCATTACCGTGGAGACATAGCGAGTGTGGAGGCTTCGTGCTATTCTCCGTGGTATCCACGCACAACTCACCATGCGCCACACTGAGAGTAAGAACCACATTATAGCAACCACGAGGGGGTTACCCCATGTGACTCTACCCTTCCTAGCAACCAGGCCAATTTGGTTGCTTAGAAGACCTGGCTGGAGTCACTCAGCACGCCCTGGATTTGAAATCAGAGTCAAGAGTCAATACTTGCTGAGCTTTCCAGGCCCCCTGACCTCATCATCCTCTTTATACAACTGACACTTTTTATAGTACTTTTTTTTATTTATTTTCATATTAATATAATGTTATTTTACTAAAATTCTGGCATTAATATCAAGGACCTTACACCGATAATGTTGGAACCATGGTACAATGATGGTGCCAAAATGGTAATACCATGGTTCTGAATAACTACCTTGGTACTGTAGCCTATATGTTAAAAAACAAAAATGATGGTAATGCCATGGTGATGGGTGAATCAAACAGCTCCTTCATTTTATGAGCGTATTTAATGAAAGACGTAGTGAATTTCTTTCTACACTGAAAGCAACTCAAACGCTGCCATTATAATTAATAAAGCTGTCTACACTGCAAGTGTGCAATGTCGTAAATGAAAGTTTTATGCAATGCCACTTCAATGTTCTGGGGCAAATTCCAAATTGCATTTTTGTTCCCTGAAGGGCACTGCTGCGGGAAGGGGACACCCCTTCAAAGCATGTTCAAATCGAAAGTGATAAAGCAAGTCTTTTCTCCAAGGCACCCCTTCAGCCCCCTTTATGTGCACGCCACTGAAACCTATTACCAAATAAAAACTATTAGCAGCTATATTTTACACTGTTAGGATCTCATCTCACACCATATTCTGATCTATTCTCTACAGTTGTCAGCAATATTGTCCTGTTTCTTAGCTTATTCAATTATCTGTTTTCTAGGTGTGACTGACTCAGCTGCTTGGGAACTGAAGAGATTATGTCATTCATTATGACAACATTTCCATAAATAAAATTATTCATTGGTAAAAATGGACATTGTTAAATTTGTGAGTTTGATTCTCCAGGAGGAAAGCAAATCCTGTAGAATACCACCGAAATAGACAATGTAGAAAACTCAATGTGCACAATGTGTACGGTTTTACACTTGCTATGTCCAGCAGGATTGGAAATATACCCTTCACAATATTCCTGCAGGGAATAAAGGTGTATTAATGGCTTGTAAGGCAATTCCTGCAGGATAGATTTCCTGCAGAAAATTTGTTCCATTCCTTCATAATAGTCCTGCTGGATTGCTACAGGAAAATGAGCCGGAAATCCTGCTGGAAAACACACAACACCCACACAACACACAATCACACACAACACGCACACACAAAACACACACACATAACACACACAACACCCAACAAACACACACAACCGCACTGAACAGAGGCTACAGGGCAAAACACTATGCAACATGCAGCTACATACCTGCCATGTTAGTTTAGATATACGTGTCTGTTTCTGTAGCAATTTCACAAGAAGTATCTTGTGTTCAGTTCCGTAACATGACTTTGAATAATTAAAAAGAGAACAACGAATAATTGTTCATATTGACATGATGAGGAAGAGAAAAATAAAAATAGACAAATTGCAGATAAATCCTCTCAGCAAATTATAAAAATGTAATATGCTGAGGATTCCTTCTTTATTTTGCTTAAAATTTGTTCAAATAAATAACAAATAATGTGCTAAAAGAATTGGTGGGTCACTCAAAACTAATGCAGACAAAAACAAATATAGCTTACTATTTTGCTTAATAAACATAATAGTATTTACTAAGATGCACTCATGCTGCATGTTTTCATACATTGCTTCATCCATTGTACACTTACATCTTTATTTAGGCTACCTGTCCTCGCCCACTGCACCACCGACCCTCTATGATTGTTTCTAACGCAGTGAGGCCAGAGTTAAAAAAAATAAAAAAAATAAATGAAAATGTCTGCGAACATTTGATATGATATAATGACGTCATGATCGCTTTTTCAGAAATAATTGTAGACAATAAATACACAACAAAGTCACAGTCACAAATAATACGTGGATTGATCACACACACACACACACACACACGCATGCATTAAAGAGAAATATGTAAATTGCATATATGACTGCATGGAATTGTTTATAGTTTGTTCTAATTGCGCAACATGTCCTTTAAACCTTGCTGGTCACTTCTGCTGGCTAGATATGAATTAAAAGACTATGTAAGATTCTAGCTAGCAGACTGGTGATTAAAGTGACACCAAGTTTGCCTCGTTTTAAATAAGCATTAAAAAAAGAGATGAAAATTAACTTTCGTGTGCATTATTACTTTTGCTACTTAAATGTAGCTAAATATTTTTGAACAAAGCTTTGCAACAGCTGTTAATAATAACATGGAAGAAGTAAAACATTTTTTTTAAATCAAATGCTCTGCTAAACATCATGTAACATAATGCCACGACCTGTAGAAATCTTAGAAATAGGTTTGTTGCAGAAGAGGCTCCATTTTGGGCCGATTTTGCACCAGGATTTTTACGATTCAAGGGTCAGCCTTGATGATGTGTTGCATTTGTTTTGGTCGTGGGGCTCATGCACATCATGATGAGGAGTGTCTGTTATTTTGTGTTGCGGTCAGTATGGAGCTGCAGATGGTAGGGACCGTGTTGTTGTAAAAAAAAGAAAAAAAAAAGAAAAGAAAAGAAAAAAGGACTATTTCATTCATCCCGTTTCCTTTCATTCATCTGGGCACTGCAGCGTAGCGAACACGCGGGGTTCGATCAGCACGAAAATTCTTATCAATGGAGAGGGTGACGTCAATGAGCCAGAGTGACGTGTAGTCACGTGGGTGCTGCGGGGCAAAAAATATAAACGTGGGGAGCTGGCCGTGGTGCTGAAAATATCCCCCATAGCTCCGTGAAAGAAAACCCAACCATACGGCATACACAAACGATAATCTCTTACAGACAAATCAGCAACATTCAAACAAAACGCTCATTGTTGAAGAGGATTCTTACACTTAAATCACGAGACTAACGTAAATACAACGTTTGAAGAGGACACAAGAAGTGCGTCGGACTAAGCAGCCCCTGACAGGATTCCCGGTAAGTCCCGGCACTCTTTTTATAGTAACAGCCAACACTAGTGGCAGAGCGTGGGAAATTAAATATAGAGTATACTGTATATTATAATGCAGGTATAAAACCTCTCCGAGGTGTTAAGATCAGTTTACACGTTAACATCTTTAAAAGGGGGAGGAACAGGGCATTCTGGTAAACACAAACATTTTATACAAAGATATTAGACCGAGATGAATTGTAAAGGTGTTTTTAAAAAATGCACTTTAAACACCTACATATAATGTGTAATGAAGTGTCCTTGCAGAAGCAAATGTAGAAAGTTAAAGTATAGCATTTATTTGGAAATCTTTCTTGCTGGAGTCCAAAATAATGCGACATTTTTAAACCACTTTAGTGCCTGAAGACCATAGCGACAGTGTTCATTGTGATGATGACTTTTACAATTCATTATAACGGTGACGTGGATGATTAATAGCACAGTTCTCATAATTATTATTTTTTACCACGCCCTTGGTAATTTTTTCATAATTTTTCTCGTCACCATCAGATATCCAAAGTAATGACGTCGAGTCCAATCACAAAAGCGCGCAAGAGACAATAAGATGAAGACATGTTTTTTTGCCTTTGCCTTGACTTTTTGTTTAAGTTTCACTTTTGCCTAATTTAGTCTTTCATGCTTAATTGTACCAACTCATTGTGTGAGAAATGTTGACACTTTTTATAACAGCATTCAACATCTGTTTTTTTTTTTTTTTTTTTTTTTTTTTTTGTGTGTGTGTCTGTTGACAGTTTGGGTTTACTGAGTTCGATTTGTGATAGCACCGCCCTTAAATCTTAAATCTAATCCTACGTGAGGATAAGGCTTTTTAGAGCCGGATTATTAACGTGCTTTGTTGATGAGACATCCCAAGAGCTCTTTGTCATTAGAGGCAATGGATGCGGGGATTAGAGGGTGTTGCTAATAAAACAAATAGTTGGACATTTCAAAGGAGCTGTATAATGTGGTCTTCAATAAAATTGAGAATTTTGCTGGTGCAGTTTCACCCATTGCCATTTAATTAACAGAATACGGCGAGAGATAAAGAGTTGTTGTAGCATTTGACATATTGCACGCACGGATAACACATAACTTTACTAGACATGTAAACCCAGGCAATGTAAACCAATGTCCATTTGACTATCGCGATATAATATCTGCATTGTTATTATTATTTTTATCACAGAGTTTGCTTGTGCATGACTGGAGATCAGATTTAACCATACACATCTATGTCGTGAAGATCAAGGTTTAAAGGTCGGGGACGCTTAATCTCGTGTATTAGTTTAATCATATTACAGATACATGTGAGCTAAGAATGCAGTTTATTCACTTGCGTTGCTATTGCACTTCCAAAGTTTTAAATCCTGGAATCTCGGCACTGCTGCGTGGCGCCACAAAAATAAGTTTTTGGTTTGCTTTAAATTCAGAACTCAGAAATGGTTTTCATGGTCATACTGAAATCTGGTCGTGACTGTAGGCTATTGCTATCTTATTAACCTCCCACGCATTGGACGAACTCCCCGCTAAGGCGTTTTCCCTCCTATGCCTATACCGCGCTGTGAGTGCAAGCAATCACATGTAGGGCTGGACTAATCTGGCATACCGTGCATCTTCCCGGTGGGCCGATGCACTTTTGGGCCGATCAGGTACATAATGGCCATCGGGAGAACCGAGAACCGTTGGTTCGGCCGCGAAACGTTCCGAATGGGCCGCAATAAGCAGCAATGAGCCGCCGCGTTATGCAGAACGGACCACAAAACGGAGCAGCCATATGCAGAAAAGGACAGCGAACAATTGGGCCAGTTGCCAAGTAAAATCCCAGGCCGATTTCTCTTCCAAGTCCAGCCCTGATCACGTGCATAATGAGCTTCAGAACCCACACCAGCCACATAAGCTCAGGAAGCAGAGCCAATTAGAACACCATGGCAAAATCAGCTAGCAAGCAGCAGGCAATAGAACATACTACAAATGACTGAACATTTTACAAGGGCATTATGCTATAAATGTGGTTTATGAAGACATTTCTTGTGTCCCCATAATTCAGATCGCTTAAAAACACACTAAACTATGTTTTTTGAAAATGTAAAAAAGCAGAACGTTTTTTGTGAGGGTTAGGTTTAAGGTTAGGATTAGGGGATATAATCTATAGTTCATACAGTATAAAAAATTATTATTCCTCAGCCATAATGCTGTGCAAAGATAGATGTGTGATGCATATAACTGTTGAAGTTCATCTTTTGAGCTAAATCAAAAATAAATTTCTAGCATATTTGTTGCTTTTGAATAAAAAAAATTTTTTCAAAAACAAAAGTAAAACACTTAAAACATATTAAGATAAATGCTGTAAGGAAGTATAATAACAAGTTTGATCTTTGAAAAATTCCTATCTCTTTCAGGCTCAACACCCTATGTACGGTCATGACCTGGAGCCAACAAACTTCAAATGTCCTAGTCATTTTCCTCTTCATATTAATCAGTTTTAAAGTCAAGCCTGCAACCTGCAGTCCAGTGACGGAAGACAGGAACACAGCAAGTGATAAAAATGCAGCATCCTCCTCTACACAGCAACAGGCTCAATCTATTCAACAAACTGGGGAACAGGTTATGGCACATGATGAAGAAGACGATGAGCTTTTCAAAGATGTGGATCCCAGAGTCCTGGCAGCAGTCCTTCTTGAGGCCCTTAACAAGCCCCAGGGGGAGAAGTTGAGTCAAATGGAAGACAATGGAAGAGAAGAGGAAAAGGAAAGAGATCTTCAGGGTGTAGACAAAGACAGAGATGGTAATCAAGAGCTGGAGCTGGCCATTGCAGCTGCTGCAGCACAAGAAGAAAATAATAAAGAAAGAGTGAAGGAGGAAGAGAGAAAAAGATCTGAGGAGGAAGAACGGCTAACAGAGAAAGTGACAAGTCACACCACCAGCCAAACATTACCATTAAAAGAGCAGGAGGCACCACAGGTTGGGGCCACCAAAGAGAAGGTGATCAAGGAGGAGGACAGGCAGGAGGCAGAGAAAAAAGGGTTAGGGGAGGAGGAAGAGCAGCTGAGCCCAGAGGAAGTGAAGAATCTGGAGGCAATGTTAGAGGAATTTCAGAGCTATAGCACAGCCATTAAGAGAGAGCGCGACACTTCCACAGGCCATAGAGAGAGCCGTGGGGAGTATTTTGATTACCTGGACCGTAATGGCCTCATGAACAATGAGATCAAGCCCAAAGGCAATGGCAATGACCTAGCACTGTCCAAAAAGAAGTTAAAGTGGCAGCTCGAACAAGAGAAGAACAAAATTCAGCCCTTACACAAAGGGGGAAACTTCATGGATGACCCTACCAACATCCTTGGTGACCCAGAAGAAGAAGATGAGGAGGATCAGGAGGATGAAGAATTGCTGAGCCCTGAAGAAGAGGAGGCTCAGGCCAAAGCAGAGCAAGAGGAGGTACGCAGACAGGCAGCAGAGGCCCAAAGAGCAAAGGCAGAGGAGGAAAAGCTAGCAGACATTGCTTCTGACATGCTGCTGAAATACATAGTCAAACAGGATAAGAAAAAGTATCTGGACAACAATGGTGCGGAAGACAAGCGTTCTGATGAGGAAGATACTAGTGATGATGATGACGACATCGACCCACAGACCATTGATAAGTTGATTGAAATCTCCAGTAAGCTGCATCTTCCAGCTGATGATGTGGTTGACATAATTAGTGATGTGGAGAAGAAGAAGAAAAAAAATGCTCCTGAAAATCTACCATGGCAACGTCTTCTTTTACTGCCTCCAGCTCCTGTTGCACCTTCTACAGTGTTACGTAAACCTCCTCCTTCAAAGCCTCCCCAACCTAACACAAGCCCACTAAAAGCCTGGTTCAAAGACAGGGCTTCAGTCAAGCCAAGCAAGCAAGACATTTGGATGAGGCAGCAGTGGCCCTTTCGTACCTACCCCTCCTACAACTTCTATCAAAAACCCTATCGAGGGTATTACCCCATCAACATTCCGCATCCAAAACCAAAATCCCGCTACTATTCCAAGCCCTCTTTCTCCCTAAATGATGTCTTGGGAAACTCACTGGACTATGATTTTGAATACTCCCCCAGACAAATGTCCCATTCCTGGTTGCAGTCTCATCCAAGAATCCCACCAGCCTTTCAGAGGAACATCTACTTCCCAAATTACATTGTCCCTCACCCCCGGACATTCAAAGCTGTACCAATGGCTAAACTCCGGTCACCTCCACGTCGTTGGCCATCGTTTTATTACCAAGCCCGAGCTCCTGTAGTCACCAGGGAGGATGATTACTACAATCCGCTGAGGCAACCACCACAGGACAGTGAAAACAAGCTTGAGAGCATTATTGAAAGGGTCCTCATGAAACATCCCCAGATGTTTCAGTGAGCACAGTGCAAATAAACGGGTTGATGAAGAGGAGGACAAAGAGAAGAAAGGGAAAGGGAACAACTTAAAAACTGTTGATAGCTAAACTATCATATTGTGGTTTCTTTTCCAAAAAATAAGGTCCCTCACACTCCTTTATTTCTTATTTAGTTCTGACAGTAGATGAGCTTTTTCCAAGTGCTCATTGCAGTTGAACAGCTAAGCTTATGCTTGAACAGAACTTAAGACAGAGAGGATTCAGTATATTCATGTCCATCTAATCACTTCTTCCACCCTCCTCCCCCTGGAGAGACTGAAATACCAAAAAGGTTTGTGGAAAGGGTGCTTTTGCCCACCACATCTCAAATACCCAACATAAACTCCAAGTTCTGAATACCCCAAGAAGGCCTTTAGAAAGGAGCAGGTACATGAGAGCATGAAACACCATTTCCATCCCATACAAAGATGTTAAAGTTGGATTCTCATTGCATTCTGCACTTTCAGAAACTTGGCAATGGAAGCAACTCCATTATCTAAGCCTTAAATCAATTTTTTTTAATTATTTTTTTTAGTTTAGTTTAAAAACCCAGTGGTTAATGTCACTGATCATAAAGTAGAGGGATAGCAAAACATATTTGAATTGCATCTATAAAAAGAGCAGCCACAGATCACTTATTCATCAGAAAGGTTAAACCATCACAGTGCCATCCTGGTGGAAATATACATTTAGTTTATTCTGTACACCAAATGTATAAGGACTTAACTTTATCTCAAAGTATTTTGCTTGAGCATTTACCATTTGTACGTTCTCTTGTGAAACAAAGGTAACATGCTCTAAGCCTTGTACATAGAATAGTTTCTTAAAGTTGTCTGCATTTTGAATTTTTTGCATCAGTGGGTTTACACCATTGTTTTTTATGCAACATAAAAGAAAAAAAATAGCAATGTGGTGCAAAGGACATTCATACATTCCAATGATTATTTCACAGAAGCTGTTTTGAACACAACTTTTAATTGCCTTAAGACACTCTCTTCCTCTATTCAGACAAGCAGCATATTGTCAAAAACTGGCTGAAAGGTTTGTTCTTGGGCTCATTAGAGATTAACTTTATTCAATTGAGTTCTAAATTAGTGATCAGCCTTTTGGTAAGTTTACAAAAAATTTAATTGATCAATATAAATATACTATGTACTGTATATACTTCCTGTTTGTGGTTTTAAAGATGCAAAATGTTAATGGATTATTCAAGTGTCACCTTGTCCCTACATAAATTATACCAAGCTAAATCAATCACTGGGCCAATGAGAGCTTAATAAAAATAGCTTTGACAATCTACTAATCAAAACTGCTTATAGTTTATATTGGAAGGTATTGATCTACCCAACATCAATGTTTTGATTCCATCTTACTGGCGATGCACACTTGACTAGACTTGTTGCCCCAGAACATACTTTAAGTGGTTGTATAGACATGATCAGCAGGAAGCTATCAGCCCAGCCTACACATAGTCAAGCTTCAAATAGGTTTTGGAAAGGTATTTCCAAATGAGCACTTAACAAAAAGAGATTATGACGAGGAGGACATGGCCGGCGCTGAATCAGATGATTAGCACAAGAGCGAGATATTGGGGAGCCGGAGACACCAGTTCGAGAGAGAGAGAGAGAGAGAGAGAGAGAGAGAGAGAGAGAGAGAGAGAGAGAGAGAGACGCATCTGGCTGCACTGCATGTGTGTCCTTATGTTTTATGTTTTTTTAAGTTCATTTATATCATTAAACTTTATGTTGACTGTTCAGCTGGTTCCCTTGCCCAGGAAACTTTCTCTCAAACTGGCATCTCCGGCTCCCCTTTATCTCGCTCTCCCGGTGATCATCTGATTAAGCGGCGTTGTGCACACTCATGACCCACCATCTTCGTCACAGAGATATTTTTAATAAATACAGTAAATGAAAAATCAAAGAAATTATTTTATCTTATTTGTAAGGGGGAGGTATACACCGTTATCATTTTTTTTATTAAGGATTTACAGATGGTCGCTAAGGGGAAAAATAGACCAGAAAAGCTGAAACAGTAAAAGAGTGTCTGCACGATACTGTGAACTTGCATCTAAAATGTGTTGTTTCTTTGAAGACGTTATGAGCATTGAAAAAAGTATAAAAAAAGATGAATGACTAGTGTACCTATGTAAAATGACATTGAGTCTTGTATGAGGAAATATGTTTATGTCCTTTCTAGATGTATCTTGTATGTACTATAACAAACATGCGTTTGCTGGATGTAAATAACCGCATGTTGATGACTAGTTTTGCTAACCAGAGAGAAATAAAGTTATTTTTTAAAACTATTGCTTTTTAATTCCTTCTTGGAAAGAATATGCTTGTGAGATTTACACAGCAGGTGAACACACACATTTGTCTACATACAATCTACTTTCTCCAATTTCCACAATTGGTTAAGTTTTGGTTTGCTCTTTTCTTTAAATACACTGTACCATGTATAGCCTATAAAAAATAAGCTTACTTAAAATGAGCTAACTTAAAATACTCTTTGCAGCACTTACTGTACATGCACAAGAAATAATATTGGGATCTGTGTCCAATTGCCGGTATTACCCAAAATATGATAGACAAGAACACTCATTTGTGCAGTCCATTTGTGAACAGACTTAAAAGATGATCCATCTCTGATGAGCTTGTTTGACAATTATCAACAATTACTCCAACAAACTGTGTGAGCCTTGGAGTCAGTCAATGGCACATAAGGTCCCCCTAATTACATGCTAGATAGAGTTTTCTCTTGGCTTTGATATACCTTATGTTTGAGCAATTACAGACACACATCTTTCAGACATGTATTTAGAAAGACAAAAGGATGTTAAAAAGGGGCCAGGGGACTGATTGACTTTTTGAAAAGGATTATGAAGGCAAGCAGGGCATGTTACAAGGAAGCAAGAAGGGCAGGGGTCTCTTCTAATGAGAGACTGAGCACATTGGTAGTCTCACTAGGACTGTTGTGTACAATCAAAAACTTTCAGCAAGTAAGGTTGTTCTAAGTAGAGAATTTCCACTTTCACACCACGAGACATGAAACTCTTTGATTTCAAGAGTGATATTTGCTTTTAATTCACATGAACCTAAAGGTATAGTTCACCCAAAAATTACAATTCTCTCATCTTTTACTCACCCACAAGCCATCCTAGATGTGTAGCCTATGACTTTCTTTCTTCTCCAGAACATAAACAAAGATTTTTAGAAGAATATCTCTACAGGTCCTTACAATGCAAGTGACTGGTGGTCAAAACTTTGAAGCTCAAAAAGTATATAAAGGCAGCAAGTAATCCATATGACTCCAGTGGTTAAATCTATATCTTCAGAAGTGATATGGTGATATGGTATGTGTGGATGTTTTTACTATAAATCTCCACTTTCAAACATGTTCTTCTTTGTTTTTGGCTATTCACATTCTTCGTGCACATCGTCACCAACTGGGCAGGGAGGAGAATTTATAGTAATGAGGGTGAGAAAATGGGGAGGATTTGCATTTTTGGGCAAACTATTCCTTTCAAGGACATGAACTCTGCTTTGAAAATGTCATGAATATAAACAGCAAATGCTAGGGCTTCTTTTTCCACACGTTGTTATGTCTCGCACTCAATCGTGTGTTCAAGCCTTTGAGAGTATACTCTTTTGATCACGAGCACATGGATGCATTCAACACATGTGAAATATGACTGCTTTTTTATATGCCTTTAGTCACAGACACAACTACACTTTGTGCTTTATTCACTCCAACTAAAACACATTTAAACTAGGTAGACCGGAAACTCATACTCATGTGAAAATTTTAGCATTTTGCTGCGAATTTTTTTTGCAAGTTTGACATGCGAATTTAACTCTGACATATTCGTATGATGAGAAGACATGTGACCAAAAGAACATTGAAATATCACACAATGACCTCTTGGCTTAAAACATAGAATACATAGATTACAGGGTCTCACCCTTAATGTAGAGCAAGTTGTATCACTGGACCACTTTTTTTCAAAGGCCATATTTCTACTAGAGAGCTCTGAAACAGTAAGTTGCACGATTATCTCAACGATGCAATGGCAGCAGTCAAACGTGGTTTTCTGAACAAGGATCTTCCAGTTCAAAGTGCAAAATGCGTACTGTACCACCAAATCACAGAATCCCCAATGATACAGCAACTGAAGGAGAAAGAACTGTGAGACTAAGAATGACAGCTAGAATTTCCCATGAATAAATACATAAAGAAATAAAAAGAGGCCAGATAATTGTTTGAGAAACAAGGACAGAAAATTAGAAAACAGATTTAGATTTAGAAGATGGAGGAAGGAACGAAGACAAAGAAAATAACTAGTGAATTGTCTAGAGCAATTTTAATCAACAACACAAAGGGTTGGAAATAGAGATACCAAACAAGTGGTGAAAGATAGTCAATAATAATGTTAATGAAGAAAGTGAGGGGGTGGCAGAGAAAAAGAGAAAGAACAGGCGGATGATGGTTGATGAGGAGAGCACAGCCCACGGAGGAGCAGTGATTCATGAGTCACATGGCTGAGAGGTGAGTCATCCTCGCTCTACTGCAGAACCCTAAGCCTCCAACACACACATACAATCCTTTGTAATATTCACTTACTAAGACAGGCAATAGGATGAGTAATTATCAAATTCAGTCGAACAGAGTCTATAATACCACTCAATTCAATTAAATAAAAAGAGAAACATCCATTGGATATTGCCATATCCAGTTTTGCATGAACAGGCAATTTTGCACACTGACAATACCAACAAAGCATTTAAACTTATTAAAAAATAAATCATTCTCTTTTTTGACACCTGCACCCCAGCACACAAACAAAAAAACACATTCATGTAAAGCATTCCCCCTGAAGGCATGCTCGGAAAACAGAGGAATAAAATTGTGCTTTGTTCTCCCGATCAAATAATGAATCTGTCCAACATTCTCTATGACTCAAAACCCAACACCCCCGAACAGAAAAAAAAAAGATCAGCATAATGGGAAAACCCACAGAAAGCCCATATGTTCCACCTCTACAAAAAACAATCTCTGCCAAGTCCATCAGCATGCTGGCCTGGAGCAGTGGGTGGGAAGCTCTAGGTTGGGCTTGCCAGTAAATGCTGTCCCAGGATCAGCTCATCTTTTCAAATGTTAATTCTGGTAATCATCATAAAAAAAATGTAAAAAAATAAATAAATAAATGTCCCGACCTTACATCATCATTTAAAGGGCAAGCCAAAAATAATAATAATAATAAAAATAATAGGAAATTCAAAGAACAGTGTATTACTGAGTAGATTACTTATTGTGATAGAGATGCATTCAATAGGGCACGAATTCCCGAAATATCTAAGCTAAACCTCACAAGAGTATCCTTTATGAACATAAAGAAAGGTTTCTAACAGAAAGAGTGTTTGGTTTAGGCTCACTCATTATTGTGGACAGAGAGTGAAGCTGTAAAAACATGACATTAAAAATTCATTGTGAAGTAGAAAGAGAGGCCAGGCAATTACGTGGGGCAAGAGAAAGCAAGCAAAAGAGAGAGAGAGAGAGAGAGAGAGAGGGAGAGAGAGGGAGAGAGAGAGAGAGAGAGAGAGAGAGAGAGAGAGAGAGCATGCAGAGGCACTTGGCAGAAATTCAGTTTCCAGTGGAGATGTGTAGGTGCCAGATTAATGGAAAAAGACTCATACAGGGGAAAAGGAAGATGGTCATCTATCAAACTCCCTCAAACCATCAATATGAGAGCAGCATAACATATTGACATTAAATGTGCTTCACAGAGGCTTTAGAATTTACAGAACATTATTTCAGGTAATCTCAAAGACACAAGCTTGATTAATTTTGCAATTATAAAAACTTCCCAGTGTAATGACACACTGTGGAAATGCATAAATGGTCTGCACTTATATAGCGCCTTTTAACCATAGCAGTATTCAAAGTGCTTCACACTGCATCTCATTCACCCATTCACACACATTCTCACTCATACACCAATGAAGGCAGAGCAGCCATGCAAGGTGCTAGCCTGCATTGGGAGCAACTTGGGGTTCGTTGTCTTGCCCTAGGACACTTTGGCATTTGGAGTCGTGTGGGCCAGGAATCGATCCACCAACTCTGTGATTACTGGACAACCCGCTCTACCACCTGAGACACAGCCACCCCAATCAAAAAAAATATTTAAGAGGGTGAATGTGATTGTACAATATCTGTTGGCTGTAATTTCCCCCAAAAATATTGCTTCTGTTCAATTTCTTCCATACCAGATGCAGTAAATAGTTTCTTTATGGCCTCATTTTGTGCACAGAGTCATTGTCATGCTGGTATAGAAAAGGGCTCCCTCCAAATTGTTGCCAACAAAGTTGGAAGCACACAATGCCCTAGAATGCTATTGTAGGAGTTGTATTAGGATTAGTCTTCACTAGAATTAATGGAGTAATCAAATTTGTTAATCAGAAAGGGATGTCCACATACTTTTGACCATACAGTGTCCATTAAATGGTGTAGAAGATATTGCATATATACATTTTAGGCCCACTTTTTAATAATTGCATGCTTCTGCTTAGAGGGAAAAATCAAAGTATGGGCTTTAATTCAGACAATAATCCTTTAAACAGCATTTGACTATATTATATTTTAATATGAAAATAACATCAAATAATTTTGTGAAGACTACATGCATACAGTGCATCCAGAAAGTATTCAGAGTGCTTCACTTTTTCCACATTTTGTTATGTTCAGCCTTATTCCAAAATGGATTCAATTCATTATTTTCATCAAAATTCTACAAACAATACCCCATAATGACAACGTGAAATAAGTTTGTTTGAAATCTTTGCAAATTTATTGAAAATAAAAACAATTGTAGGGCCTTGCCCCACTGAAAATGGCAGCAGTGACAGCATGGCCCTTTGTTCTATGATCAAAGGTGAGACATTGAACTTGGTCTCCCAGAATGCTTCACAGCCGGACGGAAGTCCCGCCCATGGACTCAATCTCAAACGTCATTGGTCAAAAGCAGCCTATGACCGATGACGTCATCTTCTTAACAAAACTAGCGCTCAGATTTGATTTCGCTCTCTCTGCTTACAGCCTCGCTGCCTACAACTGCACGAGCTGCGCTCTAAAGAGACATATCTACACAAAGTAATCCTCCTTCTGGACAAAGAGAGACCACATTTTTCTAATCTCACGTAAGATTAATTTAGCTTTGTTCCAGTCGTGTAGTATTACAACCGGTTCATTTAATTTTCACCGTGAGACAACAGTGAATTTGTTTAGAAAACAGAAAAGGCGACCAGCTTCCTTTTTCAATTGTTTTCTATCAACGTTGAAAACCTCCTTGCATTTTCTCTCCATCACCGGACCCGAGAAATAACGCCGAGACGAGTCTTTTCGCTGACGAGCGTAAGACAAAGGACCGAATCCAGATCGTTTTCTCCCGACCGCTCAATGCAACAGGAATTCAGACGGACAACCCTGCTGAAATCACGCAGGATTTCCCAAGTAAGGCTTGATATCTGGGCAGATTTAGTTTAGAAACTGTGACTTTTCTTATAAAGCTAAATCATATATTTGATCGCTGAATGGTTGATGTTTTTGTTTACATTTGTATGTTAAACTACGATCGCTGATTGCTGTTTTTGATTTATGAGATTGTCATTTTTGGGTGAAATGTTATTTCATTGAGTGATCTGAACTAACGATTCAATCGCGCTGTTTCCAGCGTGCATCCTCTGTTAAATTGCATGAGACCCTGTTTGTTCACTCTCTCTCACACTAACTGAAATTCACAGAGTGAGCAGCACCACGGTTTATGTTCGAATCAGGCTGGTGTTTTCCAAATTCTCCCGCCTGTTTTGTTCAGTTTCTTTGTGTGTCTGCTCATTACCACCCACACGTGGTATAAGCGCTATTGTTCTGGATCTGATCCAGCCATCTTTCTTTCCCTACACCTTCAAATAATTGTTGGCTCTGCCCTTTTCGAGTTAATCCTCCATTTGGAGACTAGTTTCCATTTTGAATTCAGTTCGCCATTTTGGAACCTAGTTCTCAATGTTGGAACTGGTCCTCCATTTTGAAACTGGCTCCACACGTCGAGTTTAGTCCACCATTTTGTGTCTTTGTTACCGAACCTAGACACACACACACACACACACACACACACACACACACACACACACACACACACACACTAGCACATAGCTCCACAATTTAGTTAGGATTTCCATTTTAGGTTTTTGTATTATATTCATCTAGTATTGGCAGTGTACATTGCTGTTTGATTATAATAAATCTTGTCATATTATAATAAGTACTCCTAGTTGTTTGTTTGAATATTGTGTTGAAGCCAGCCTCTGCCATTTTACATTTACATTTATGCATTTGGCAGACGCTTTTATCCAAAGCGACTTACAGTGCAATTATTACAGGGACAATCCCCCCGGAGCAACCTGGAGTTAAGTGCCTTGCTCAAGGACACAGTGGTGGTGGCTGTGGGGATTGAACCACGTCAAGAACTCCCGTACTACTTCAGTATTGTTAAAATTGTTGTTGTTAGAAGCCAACTGTAACCAGATTACTGTTGGATTCGTATGGCAATAATTCGACTAGCTTCTTCCCTTTTTTGATTATCAATCAAGATACTCAATCTTCAGAGTAGAATTTTATGAGACTTGATCAGTCCCCTACTATAATTTTTCTCTTGTAAAAGAGTGATGCCCGAGGATAGAATTTAACGAATTAAATTCTATTATTTAATTTAATTATTAATTTATAAACATTAATTATTAATTATATCTGATAGTAAAACTGATCTAAACAACCTGTGAACCCTTCACAAGTTAGTAATGTGCATAAGTATTCACAGCCTTTGTTCAATACTTTGTTGAAGCACCTTTGGCACCAATTACAGCCTCAAGTCTTTTTGAGTATGATGCTACAAGCTTGACACACTTATTTTTGGGCAGTTTCTCCCATTCTTCTTTGCAGGACCTATCAAGCTCCATCAGGTTGGATGGGGAGTGTCGGCACACAGCCATTTTCAGATCTCTCCAGAGATGTTCAATCGGGTTTAAGTCTGGGCTCTGGCTGGGCCACTCAAGGACATTCAAAGAGTTGTCCCATAGCCACTCCTTTGTTATCTTGGGTGTGTGCTTAGGGTCGTTGTCCTGTTGGAAGATGAACCTTCACCCCAGTCTGAGGTCCAGAGTGCTCTGGAGCAGGTTTTCATCAAGGATGTCTCTGTACATTGCTGCATACATCTTTCCCTTGATCCTGACTAGTCTCCCAGTTCCTGCTGCTGAAAGACATCCCCACAGCATGATGCTTCCACCACCATGCTTCACTGTTGGGGTGGTATTGGCCAGGTGATGAGCAGTGCCTGGTTTCCTCCAGACATGACGCTTGCCATTCAGGCCAAATAGTGTTTCATCAGACCAGAGAATTTTGTTTCTCATGGTCTGAGAGTCCTTCAGGTGCCTTTTGGCAAACTCCAGGCGGGCTGTCATGTGCCTTTTACTGAGGAGTGGCTTCCGTCTGGACACTCTACCATACAGGCCTGATTGGTGGAGTGCTGCAGAGATGGTTGTTCTTCTGGAAGGTTCTCCTCTCTCCACAGAGAAATGCTGGAGCTCTGTCAGAGTGAACATCGGGTTGTTGGTCACCTCCCTGACTAAGGCCCTTCTCCCCCAATCGCTCAGTTCTTCCATATCCGGATGATGGAGGCCACTGTGCTCATTGTGACCTTCAATGCTGCAGAAATTTTTCTGTACCCTTCCCCAGATCTGTGCCTCGATACAATCCTGTCTCAGAGGTCTACAGACAATTCTTTGGACTTCATGGCTTGGTTTGTGCTCTGACATGCAATGTTAACTGTGGGACCTTATATAGACAGGTGTGTGCCCTTCCAAATCATGTCCAATCAACTGAATTTACCACAGGTGGACTCCAATCAAGTTATAGAAACAGCTCAAGGATGATCAGTGGAAACAGGTTGCACCTGAGCTCAATTTTGAGTGTCATAGCAAAGGCTGTGAATACGTATGTACATGTGATTTTTATTTTCATTTTTTATTTTTAATAAATTTGCAAAGATTTCAAACAAACTTCTTTCACGTTGTCATTATGGGGTATTGTTTGTAGAATTTTGAGGAAAATAATGAATTTAATACATTTTGGAATAAGGCTGTAACATAACAAAATGTGGAAAAGTGAAGCGCTGTGAATACTTTCCGGATGCAATGCATTAAGAAAGGAATGGTACATTAGCGGACTTGTAAATCTCAAATCCATTAAAAAGATAAAATAAGACACATTGCATTTGCATAAAACACAGGATACACAATTAGTCACTAAGTGCCATAGAAATGCAATTGACATGAGGGTGAAAAACTGAATAACACATGATATTGTCCCTACACATTGTCTGCTGTACATCTCCACTGAGAGAGGAGATAAAAGAAGACACTCTGACAAAACAGCTGAGCTCATATTTAGACAAAGAAAAGAGGGCTGCAATCATGCTGCGGATCAAATCATTTGACACCTGCACACTGGTGAGGGTGAAAAACAGAGCAGGTAAAACATTTCTTTTTTCAAAAGCTCTCCCAAAAAAGGACAGAAATACAGGTGCATCTCAAAAATGTTTAATATCATGGATAAGTTCATTTGTTTTCGTAATTTACATATATTCTAGATTCATTACACATAAAGTGAAATATTTCAAGACTTTTTGTGGTAATATTAATCAAAATATTAGAATGAAGAATTGATAATACAGCTGAATAGGTCACACTTGTCCTCGTGAGGTGAATAGGGTCAGGCACGTGGCAGAACGTCTAGGACATCTGTATACGGCCTTGTTCCTGTATTACTCCAGAATACCCAATTTCTCCCCCTTGATCATAAGCCTTGTTGTCGCTTTAGTATTGGCTGTTCATTGTCTCATGAAGAATATAAATGACATGCTTTCTGTAATAAACGTTGAATAGATTGAATACAGACCAACTGTGTGTTGTTGTTGTTCTTTCTACTGGAGTGGTGGTGGTGTAGTGGCTAGAGCACAGGGCTGCTAATCAGAAGGTTGCTGGTTCAAACCCCACAGCCACCACCATTGTGCCCTTGAGCAAGGCACTTAACTCCAGGTTGCTCTGGGGGGATTGTCCCTGTAATAAGTGCACTGTAAGTTGCTTTGGATAAAAGTGTCTGCCAAATGCATAAATGTACTTCCTTCGTGAAGTCTACAGAGACTCAGACTCATGACTGCATCTCACTGGGCACAGACATAGAAAGATGGGACTGGGGAATTGGGGATTGTGACTAGATCCAAAATATTCCTAACAGTTTGAGGGCTTGTCTGGGATATCCCACACAAATGGGTAATGTCAAATTTTTGACAAACTTATGTTGACCTGTTTGTTGGGGTATCTCTGAGCTGTATAGTGTGTGCATTTGGTGGACTCACTCAAAGGGAACGCTATTGCTCTGCTGGCTGAAGAAAGGGAGATGATCACTCCATTTTGACCAAGTGCACATCGAAAATAAAAAAAAATAAAAAATTAGAAAAGGGTTTCTCTACATCAGTGTGCCCCTGGAAAGGGAGCTCTAGCTCTGTGAGTTACAGAAAGGAGGTAAAATACCTCAGATTTACTGTTGCAGTTTAACATATCCTCACTAAGGTGGGAAGAGGACGGATACAGTTCTAAAAAAAAGAAAGAAAAAAACAGCTGCGTGCCCAGTTCTGCAGGCGTTGGAGCTGTGAGATTGGAGAATTATATGTGTGTTATTTGTTATTTGTTGGCATTTGATGTGTTTGAAGAGTTATCTGTATTGTTGAGCAATAGCTGAATTTAAAAGCTTTAGAAACTATTGGAAAAAGGGATGGGGTAACCTTAAGTCGCCCCCTGCCAGGGGAAACGCCGAAAGATTTTATGTACAGAAATAATCAGGGGTTTAATACTGAACCGTATATCAACAATTTGGCTGGGAGGTCAGAGAAAGGAGAAGGGAAAAATGAAGAAAAAAAGGAAAATAATTTTCATGAGTAAATCCAAATCTATGGTTAAGAAGGGTGAAAGGACCCTCAGTGGGATTATAAATACATAAGAGTCATACGAGGTGTGGAAGAAAATAAAACCATTATTTTAAACAAAGGTTGTATTTAAGATAAGTGATGTTATATTCAAGCAAATGGCAAAAGACCGAAGATATGATGATAAAATAACTAATAAGAAAATTATATTTTGTAACTTATGAAAGTAAACCTTAAATGTGAAAACTTCACATTCATGTGTCTGTTTTATGTTCTGTCTGGTCCAGTTTATGAGAGATTGCATTTTAACATTATTCAATTAAACACTAGAAAGTCTTGATATCTACATGAAAGAACCCATGATTGTTTGTGTGTTTTTGATTTTTCTGTGTTTAATCAGTGTAAACTTGATCAACCAACAAAAGACAGGCAGAGATTTTTTTATTTTTGTTAGGGACTGTCTGATGAAGGGATTGAGGATGGCAATGATACTCTGCAGACTTTGAGGGGAAACAAGCCTTTCTTGATGTCTTCAGACAGACAGAAATGGGTCCCGACTTCAGAAAAATATAGATCGCAGATAGATAGATATTTTATTTTTCTTTTATTTATTTTTTGTTTGGTATACACAGAATAGGTCTTGGTTGATCATGAGTACACTGAGAAGCTGCCTTTGAGACTAAAATTAAAGGAAAATAAATTTAAGAATGATTTGGATCAGCTAAAAATTGGTCTTGGGGGCAGGTGAAGCCCATGGAGAAAAATTAAATTGAACATCATAACTTCCTCAAATATGAATGTTAATAACTTCATATTCATGTGTCTATTCTGTGTTTCTTTTGTCATCATTATGTGTATGTTGTTTCACTAACTCATTCTGGAACTAGTTTCTCACCATTGCAGACGGCTGGGCAAGATGATTTTATAGAAGTTACTAATGCAGGAGGAAATCCAGAGACAAAGACTGAAAATGATGTGGGCTATTATCTGAGTGATCCTCCTGTGCTCATTACTGATTTGCCATTTATAATGTGAATTCAAATTTCTCTGGAAAAGTTGATTTCAATCTTATACGATCACTTTATGATTTTCTAGAATGCCATCAATGGGCTCTAAATTTAAATCCAGCAGCTAATCACTGATTTATTGATTTGAAGACTAAATATTACATGAGTCATGAGAAATTAAAAGTATGTAGTATATTTTACTGGGCAGTTCTTTTCAAAACACAAGAAAAGAGATATGTTTGAATTTCCATTGTGCCTCTTTACGACTTTATTCTGTTTAAACTTTTACTTACTTTTCTGTTAGTTTAAAAACTTGATTTATATTATTTTATTAGATAGAATGGAAGTTCCTTCACCTGAGAAAGTGTAAGAAATGGAGAAAGTATTAATAATAAATGATTACTATAATAATAAAAGGGATTATAATATATTAATAACAAGAATACAGGATGGATTAATTGCTTCTACTACAGTCAGCAAAGATTCATTAATTACATTGATGATGCATTGAAAGCCTACAGGCCAACTAGAACCTACAAGTCAAATGGCTTGGTTAGAAATTGGTTTGACAAACTATTTGGATCCTGGAAAGAATAGCTTACTAAAATGGGAGCAATAATAGCCTTAGCTGTTGTTATTTTTGTGTTGTTGTTTTGTTGTGTCGTCCCTCTTCTCAGATCAATGCTGGCAAATGCTGCAGCTAAACTGATGATCAATGTATCTGTAAAACCATCTGGAATTGACATTGGGGCCACTGTATACCCCACATGCCCTGGACTGAATGAGCTGGACGAATTCTAGAAAAACCCTGGAATTACACGAGTGGTAGGGAAGGGGAGCCTTTTATTTTGACTCTTTAGTTTCACTTTTCTATTGTTTTTGGATAGTAAGGGAGCCAGCATATTCATTGTATTTTCTTTTATAACACAATTAGGTAGTATTTTAGATTGGATAGAGTAGGCAGGAAGATAGAGGGTGTTATGTTTATTATTTTGGCATATACCCCTTCCTGAAGTTATTATTCCTTTTTAAAATTATGTTTGCTGTCTAATCAAGCAATGATAATGAAAGGGGATGATGAGGGTCTGAAGCAGATCAATATCCATGTTACAAGGTAATGTTACAAGGCAATGTAACCAGAATTAAAAGGGAATGCTAAGAATGATTATTTTGAAAACATTAACTTTTTAAATGTTTTAGAAATATAATTTGTTGTTTGCCCACTGGAGGGCCAGGGAATAAGGCATTAAAAATGAAAAAAAGAAAAGGATTGACGAGCACCTCAGCAGCTTAGCAGCAAGAGCAAGACTCTACTGGTGGTTTAAAAACCCGCTGTCTGCTCCTACACACCACGACTGGGGAGCCCAGGTACCAGGGTCCGGCAACGGTCATCACAGTAACCAGAACCGCAGTCTTGACCGATCTACAGCCACAGTGGATACACGCCAGCACCAGATGAATGACTGTTGAGTGCGACCCCACTGGAGGAGCTGAACACGCAGCGTCAGTGGCAAGCACAATGCAGAAACCCAAGGTCCTGAAGAGCCACGATATATGTGTGATACATTGATAACGCAAGAGGAAGAAAGGAATAGAAACAGACCCAAAACACTCCTGTGTCGATTAGTGGGACATTTGACAAGCTGTGAAAAGTGGGACCCAGCACAGGAGAAACGATCCTTAGTCACACGACAGGATGAAGGAAATCATAACAACAATACTGGTCACTCTAGGGACTGTCGCAGCTGCAGAACAAATGAGTGATCTCGAGCACCCCGATCCACCCCACACTTATGCCACAAACCTGTGGTGGCGTTTAACTAACCACACGGCCCGCTCAGCACATCCCAATGAATCATATTATGTTTGTTCCCTATTTCCACATAGCTCAACACACGCGGGAACACGAGTTGCTGAACTAAGTTACCACGAACCCCTGCACTGGACAGGGCACTACAAAGACACCATATGTGTTATGATAGGGGAAGCATGTTGTACATACATCCCAGCAATGGATGGTGCAGGTGATATCATAGAAAAGGTTTAAAAAATATCTCCGGCATAGTAAAAAGATCCCAAGTTCGTGTCAATGGGGAGTGTGATTTCTTATCTTGGTTTTGGACCATAATGTACAAGCTTGAGCATGCAGTATTAATTGTAATCATTATATTCGTGATATTTGCGCTACTTGCCTGCTTTTGGCCCAGTTTAATGACCTTAGTTAGACGAAAGATCTCCAGCTCCATCAGCACCATGGTTCGTCTACCTGACCCCATTTACCAACCTATGAGGACTCTGACGACATCTGGATCCTACCAGAACTTGCGGAGAGATGGAGCAGAGACAGGTGTCTAGAACCCTGATCGGGATCATTTTATGATCAAAGGAGGCATTGTGAGAAACATGAGATGTACATGCTGTTCTGCTCTATATGTGTGTGTATGTTTCTCGCCTTCTCTGTATGTGTGCTCAGTTGACCCCAGATGTCAGTTGCGCGCCTTAGATGTGTGAGAGTCAATTCTCTCTTCCTCTTTATGATGTTCCACACTTCACGCAGAATGCTTATTTCTGTAAGTTGAATAGGTCACACTTGTCCTCGTGAGTAGGGTCAGGCACGTGGCAGAACATCTAGGACATCTGTATACGGCCTTGTTCCTGTATTACTCCAGAATACCCAATTTCTCCCCCTTGATCATAAGCTTTGTTGTCGCTTTAGTATTGGCTGTTCATTGTCTCATGAAGAATATAAATAACATGCTTTCTGTAATAAACGTTGAGTAGATTGAATACAGACCAACTGTGTGATGTTGTTCTTTCTACTTCCTTCGCAAAGTCTACAGAGACTCAGACTCACGACTGCATCTCACTGGGCACAGACATAGAAAGACGGGTCCGGGGAATTGGGGATCGTGACTAGATCCAAAATATTCCTAACAGGACTCCTTTTGCATGAATCACTGCTAATAATTATTAGCACAAGGCACTTTTAAGAAAGAGAGATGAAGCAAATTAAGCACAGTGCCAAATTCACATTTCACTAAACATGAACAAAATTACCCATACAATGACAAATGGTAAATGTGATCTCATATTTAAAAAAACAAAAATAATTCTCTTGAAAATCTTGGTGATTACTTTAATGAGCCTTCCATCTGTTCAATTATTAATTTGCTCGGTGCCTGTCTGCTGTAATTACAATGGACAGGTTGTCTTTGCCTATAATCATTTTTCTACTTTTCCTTCATTGACTCTTTCTTGCTACAAAGGTGGTGCAGTCAGCTTTACTGCAGCACTGTCACAAACCACTGACTGGTGACTCATCCACTTACATATTCAATATCTCTCTCTCATTTTCTTTCTTTAGCAAACTGCATCTTTGCCACACAGACACAAAATGACAATGTGTCAATTTTTCCTTTTCTTTCTGAAAGATAAGGAATAAAGTAGAAAGGAAAATAGAAAGAAAAACTCTCATTTAGGATAAAAATGTTTATTTAATTACAAAATTACATTCACACACAATTCTGTTTTGGTTACATGACTGATTTTACACAGGTAATACATGCCCTCATGCTGAATTATTTACTTTTTAAAATGTGTCTCACACCTGTTTATAAAGATATGTAAATAAATCACACTCAATATCAAAGCCCTCTTTTGTTAGCCGAAACAAGCTACAATAACTCCCTTATTCGTTATTCTATGGACAGCAATGTATAGACCAAGATAAACAGGAAAGAGCTTGAGGGCAATTTTGTGGTTGAGATTCTTTGCCCTGGTCACACAGCAAAATAAACATTCAGACATTTTACCTCTGTTGCTCAAAGGGAAAGAACAGAATGTATAAACTACAGAAAATAGTTTATTCTGTATTCAAGCCATTTAAAAAGGTATATTTAAGATTCATACCATTTGGTGAATAAATTATTTAATTCTTTACATTCTTAAAAATTACCCATCAGAAATTCATTAAGTGGTCCATATGTTGCAACAGTAGTTCATTTTAAGTGGTATAAGTAAACAATTGCATCGCGCGCACACACACACACACACACACACACACAAAAAAAAACGTGGCTGGATAGTCAATGTCATTGTTTCCTGAGCAGCTATAAGCTATATGTAAGGTATATGTTTAGTTATAGCATATAGGTAGAATTAATTTGAGGTTCCATCTATTACATGTAGTTCTTTAAAAAGCAGGTCACTTGATCAATGCAACAGCAAAATCTTTCTTTTAAATAAAAACTGAGATTGTATTAGCTGTTGTTACAATGGCAAAACTCAATGTACAATCCAAACTTCTTTTTCCAAATATGTCTCTGTTTGTTAAATTCAAGTGTCTATCTGCAATGCATTTTTTTCAGTGTCTCTTAAGAGAAGATCCTGGCTAAAAGCAGCCATTTTAAAATGGAAAGACAAAACAGGTTGTGATAGAAATACAATCACATGCTGATCTCATCAGTACCAAAATTAATCACACGTACCCTTTATTCCCCCCTCTTTTCATCTTCTCTGCCCTCCCTTTGGACCCAATTTCTGCAACCTCCCTTTACATAATCCCATGTGTCTCAGTAGTACTAAAATGTATCATGTCTTGACTGCATTGAAAATCCTAGGCCAGCCCCATCTCCTCTAGGACACTCCTGGGTGACTCATCCTCCTGTCCGGAGAAATGGCGAGGAGGGTTTTCAGTAATTTGTAACAATGAGGGAACCTCACAGTGTACATTACACAGTGCAGTGATTTCTTTACTAGGCAGTTTATACTGGGTCATGCTCAGGAGAGCTCAGAGTTTATGAAAGGAAAATGAGCCATAAAAGTACAATTCCAATAATACATTTGGTCTATTACTCTAAAAATTTATCCATTTAACAAATAAATAAAAGACAAACACAAACCTCTTGTAGAAGATCGGCCTGTTCGATGACTTTGAGCACACTCTTCTTGGATGTGTCCTGAATTTCTCCCCCCATCAGAAACTCGTCCAGTATAAAGTATGCTTTCTCAAAGTTAAAAATGATGTCAAGTTCACAAACCTACATTGGGTACACATACACAGACACACAAAACAGAAGACATGAGAAACAATGACCACGTTTACATGAATATTCCTATATTTTTAAGAATTTGTCATGTAAATGTATTATTCAAATTTTAATACCCAATTAACCTCCCAAAATTTTGAATAAGAGAGCTGGTATATGCCTATATATTCAGTGTCATGTCAGGACTCAATAAATAACAGATTTGCAATTGCTCTACCAATATTTTCAACCACTACCAAAATTAAAACATTTACTTTTTTTTATATATATCAGAAATTTATTTATATAATTTACTACACAATATACAACAGTTAGTTCCGGACGAGAGATGTTCAATGAGCATTGATGGTCTCACACCATCAGCACTCTGACGCTTCACCATGTGTATCACTCAGCATGTGTTCATGCCATTCTAAACTAAAGTGAGTAGTGCATGTGTTAAGAGCTTCTGTTTGTCTTTTTTTTTTTTAATTACATATGTTAGCCAGCAGGTGGTGGCAAAAGATCATTTTTGAGTGTAATATGAGCTAGTTAGGTGACATAAAGTGAATCCACGTCAGCTGTTTACATACAATAGATCTTCGTGATCGTTTTATTACTAGTACATGACTACAGCTTTAACATAGCTTTAAATGAACAACTTCAGCATTACGGCTCATCACAGCTGAGAGACAAAACAGACTGATTAATTACACAATGGGTGCTGTTTAAAATGGCAGAGGACATTACGGTTTCTATAGTGATGGACTCTTGCGCACCGGCTACTGCGAAATAGGGAGAAATACCCCCGCTTGGATGCTATTTTTCCACTGAGAAAGCTGACCTTCAGAAAGCTGACAGCATCTCTGCTTGGGAGTGGCAACTCACACTCACACTCACACACACACACACACACACACACACACCCATCAATCCATCCTTGTTTATCCAATAACATGTTAGAAACAGCACAAGCCATGATACAATTTCTGAAGTGAACTTTTTGAATTACTAACAGAGGCTTGGATGTATCATTTGGTTTGAATCAGCAACGGCAGATTCTGATCTGCCACGTAATAAAGTAGTTCCATGCACAAAAGTGTTTTATGACCGTACTCAGTTTTTACACATTTTTTAAAATGTACTTGTTTATTAAACTGTTGTATACAAGGAATATCACACTCGCAGTCCTGCTATATGGCCCAAAATCAGTACTGCTTTTATTACCTGCGGCCGAATCACAGCAGTGCTGATGTATTGATGACGTATAATATTGCTTGATTACACATTACATTTTCTTTACTTTATTAAAACAAGTTACAATAATTCAGAATAATTAATTAGGTTTTAATTAAACCTAATAAGCAATAACAGCTGGAAATTATAAAGCTATGATGCAACTCCATAACAGCTTTTACTTCAACACACTTTTGCAAAAAATATACAATAGGGTGATTAATGATTTTTGCCCCATTTTGAATTCTGATGTAATTAATTTGATTACAAATTTTAAGCGATTGACAGCCCTAATATAAATATAATTCAGTATTATATTATAATAATAAACTGGTTCCACAGTAATAATTTAGAACTATGCAATATTCATCTGGTTTCCAAACAATAAGTCGTTTTTGCACACCTTGTTCATTCACAAAGAAAAATGTTTAAGCAAAAATATATGAAAGTAAATAAGATTTTTATTAAGCTTCCATACATGATTGCATGATAAATATAATTATAAATGTGCAAATCAATGAGTTAATTCAGTTAAAAACTGTGGGAATCATGACTTAATTTTTAAATAGATTTTTATTTAATGTCTTAAATAAAATATTAAATATTTTTCTACATGGCTGCAGTGGCTGTTTAAATGAAATGATGGTTCTCTGAGTAAAAAACAAACAAAAAAAAGTGTATGCTATTTCAGAGCAAAATTATCAAGATATATATTGAATATCGTCAGTTTGAGGAAAATAAAAGATATAATTTCTGAAGCCATATTACTCAGCCCTACAACACAGGAATTTTTAAAGCAGCACAAAGACACTATAGGCCCTTTCCCACTACAGGGACTTAAGCCTGTTTTAGGTACTTTTCCCCAGGATTAGTACTTTTAGTTGTTTTCGCACCTGAGGAACTAAAGTTCCTCGTAGCTGTTTTAAGAGACATTTTAATCCCCTACTTCAGAGTAGGTACTTTTGGGGGCATAGAGTGACTGTGGGAGGTGCTGTAGCCTTTGATTGGTCAAAAACCTATGAAACACAAAGCATTGAGAAACTTGAGACGGCAGCCGCAATTTGTATTGCGCAACTTGCTACTCAGTTTTGTGTCAATTACACAATTTCCTTAACAGAAATAACTTAAAACCAACGAAGTATCCAAAGAGGATCACCCGTTTCACATGCTTTGAGTTTTCATTGCATCTTTACTGTGTGTCTATACAGAAAATAAAGTGGTTTCTGGATTACTACATTTAATTTTTCCAGGGATGACGGATATAAATAATCAGATGTTTATCGTGAGTGGGTAACTGAACTCTATTATAATCGAAACCGCCATGAAATCTAGTTAAAATACGGGAAGTATTGTGTGCCTATTACTGCGTGGTTAACTTGCATCAAGACATAATTTTTAAGTCAATGAGTGACTATTTCAGTACAGTTATTATTGTTGAGTCATAAAAGCCATTATTGTAAAAGTTTGTGTTGATAAATTGATTTCTAGAGCATTTTCAACATGTTGCCTGCGGATTTCAGCATGTGCTGTGTAGTAGGCTGACCACCTCCTCTCACTCCGGCTGCAGCATGGCTCACACGCCCAATGAACTGTAACCTGTAGACACAGGCTGTGTCCGAAAACTGGAAACTACTGCCTTTGGAGGCTGTATATGGAGGTAGAATAAAATAATGTGCTTTTTAAACTGTCCAAAGCCAGTTTCCTTAAGAGTTATTTGCTAAAACACAGTCGTTTTAACCATTAACTAATTAGTCAGCTGCTCAAATTTTTGGATGCAGCAACAGTGTGTATCAGACAACCCTAACAAAAGTGTAGCTCCGATCCTGGCGTCCTCCATCGAAGTTGTTGATTCTGTTGTTGTTGATATTGAATCGCATGTGCAGTAACGTCAGAAGAAAAATGGTTGATACAAGTTACACAGCACACTTCAGCTTGAAGTTTGCACAACAACACATCAGTGAAAAGATGTAGTGACAATGTAGTGGCAATGAGAAGTGGTTGTTAAAAGTACAAAGATTGAAGAATAGTTTTTTTGTGGAGCTAAGAAGCATCAGATTTGATTTTTTTTTTTTTACAATGTACTACAGTCTTGTGTGTCATTTAAAAAAGGACAGTTCACAAAAATGGGAAATTCTTTCTCTAGCCTCAGGAAACATTTCGCCCAGTCACCAACACTTTTATTCAGTGACTGAGACTAACATTCTGCCTAACATATCCTTTTGTGTTTCAGGGAAGACAGAAGGTTATTCACACAAGTTTGGACCAGCATGAGAGTGAGTAAAGGATTTTCATTTTAGGGTGAACTATCACTTTAAGGACATAATTGAGAATTAATGAGTTGATTAAAATACTGTAAAGAATTGCTAAAATGCATTGTAATAAATGGAAAGCGCGAGCATCCTGAGAATTTACAGAAGAGAACAGTGGGAAAATAGTGTGTATTTATTCATTCATTCATTTGGAATATCCTAATTGCCATGAATACAGGAATATCCCAATCGCAGTAGAGCACGTAAACCTAGCTTTCAGAACAAATGCTTAAACTAACTTTGAACCTTAATAGGAAAATGATATCCATGTAAATGTACTCAATGCAAGGAATAAAGTGGATGCTACACTCAATCAAAAATGTAACATTAGGATGTAGACGAGCACAAGTGAATTACCTTTAATAACGAACTTTATAAAGCCAAGGACACACAGGAAAATAATATGAATACAGAGAGTTAAAAGATGTTTTGTGCTATTTACTCAGCATGCAACCGAAGAGGAGAGATAGCAAGAAAGTAGGAACAAGAGAGAATAAAAAGCAGAGGAGTGGACAGATAAAAAAAAAAGCAAAAAGGATGGGAAAGTACAGAGAATTTCACAGGTTTTATGTTGCTGTGATGTGATGTATGAAATCGAGAGAGAGAGGAGGAGAAAGAGCGGGCAGATGAAACAGGGGTGGTGGCGAGGAATGACTCACACTGCCAAAGTACTTATCCAGCAGCTCCACAAAGCGATGGATGACCTCAAGGGTAATCAGCTCATTGTCCTGCTCCTCCACTGCGCAGCAGAAATACAGGCTGGCATACCTGCACACACACACACACACACACACACACACAAGAAAAAGGGGCTATCTTTAATGCCAACATCAAGACAAGTATATGCAGGAAATAGTGTAAATAAACATACATACAAAGCAAATATTCTAAAAGAAAACAACAAAACTGATAACTAAAAGCATCACATGCTTTAAGTGTAAATCAAGCACATGTCAGATGGTGTACTGCACTGGATCATATTGAGGTGGACAAACAAACAAAACCACAGATCAAACGCAATAAGCAGCAAGATGGCATTACTTTTAGTGACCCCTTGTGGCCAAAACAATCCCCACCTTTAACCCTTGTTTCTCTTTATTGTGCATCCTCTGTGCAGTGACAGTACTAAACACTTACAAATAGCTCATATTATTACACAATGTGAGGAGAAACTGGAAGAGACTCAAGGCTGGTATGTGCTGCTTATGTGACTAGATGTATATTGATGTCTCAAACGATTCCACTACCCAATCCTAACGCATGAGTCATCATTCACAATTATTTAATGTGCCCATCACTAGACAGTTACAGAGTAAAAACTAAAGGTGCACGTTGTTTCTGTGTCCATATTTCACATTGTGAATATATGTGCAAGGTTGACATTTTCTTTAATGCAGCACTACATTTTTCTGTGCCTTCATGTAGGCAACATTTTCTCTGCATGTGAGAAAGAGAACAATAGAGAACATTTAGTATATGCAACTGACATTTCCAATTCACAAAGACATCAAATGCATGAGTGGTTTTCTACCTCTTGTAGACTATCTTAAGATCCCTCCACTCCAGGAAGCTGCACATTTTGGGTTTTCTGGCCAGCACCACCTGTATGAGCTCTCTAACCATCTTCTTCTTGTCACGCTCAGCTGTAGCGGTGTACCATTTCTGGAGCCGCAGCTTCCCCTGCCGGCTGAACAGAAGCATAAAGCGCATCTAAAGAGAGAACAGGATCAGATAAGTGTCATTCTCCAGCAATGAGTCCACAATATGGCAGAGAAGGTTTACTATCTAAAATAGCAAAATAATGATCAGTAATATACAGTACAACTGGTAGACTGGGATTGTGGGAAACAACTGAGGGGACAGAGGCAAGTGACAACCCACAAAAAAAATAAATAAATAAATAAATAAAAATTTGGATGAGAGTAGTAGACGTTTAAAGTAGTACACTAGTAGGACAGTGTTCTGCGGTGTGACATGCTATACTTTACCTAACCCTTTTTTTGTTGTTACATCTGGTATAATTATTAAACAATGCATTTCTTATGACTTAATGAGAAAGACTACATGGACTTCAAGTATGACTTAATTTTTTACTTAAAAAATGACTTAAGGTGCACTCAGGAACTTTTGTCTTTGTGTCATCTTGGACTTACACTGACACCTAATGACTTGCATGCAGCTTCATTTAAAATCAAAAGTTTACAGTTTCAGATTCCATTGAAGAAATTTAGCCTTCACAGTCAGCCATTATTACATTAATTAATAAGTGAAAGTGTCAAATAACAAGATGGTTACTGCGATTAACCCTTGTGCGTCAATTTAAAAAAGTTACTCAGAGGTTCTTAGAGGACAAAAATGGCCGCGTCAAAAAACTGCCATAATAATATAATATTTCCCACTTTCAATTAATTTGTTAATTATTTTAACAGGATTTTATCCCTTTAAATGCCAGTTTGTTTATATAATGACAATTTTGTTTTTTATTGAAAAAAGAAGGCTGGGCAATACAGATAAAAAATGTATCACGGTAAATGTTTCATATCATTCGGTATCGATAAATATTGATACATTTTAATAACCTTTTTTAAACGAACACCAGTAGAATTTTTTTTTAATTTAACCACTGTATTTGTAATATGTGTTGGTGTAGTGGTCTAAAGCACATAGCTTGTAATCAGAAGGTTGCCGGTTCGATCCTCACAGCCACCACCATTGTGTCCTTGAGCAAGGCACTTAACTCCAGGTTGCTCCGGGGGGATTGTCCCTGTAATAAGGGCTCTGTAAGTTGCTTTGGATAAAAGCGTCTGCCAAATGCATGAATGTAATTTACCCACTCTATTAATGCAAACAAAAATAATAAAATGTAAACAAATATCTTCTTTCTTATATCATATATGAAGATTATACACACAAGTGTTAAATAAACTATTGAACTTAATAAATAAAATGTTACAAATATTGTTTGGAGGATTTCTCATAAGGCATTGTTGCCGAGTGCCTCTCCATCATGGACTGCTTGTGGGTTGTTTGTTGAGGTGAGGAGGATGTAGGTTGTGGCGGATGACATGCTGCATATTTCAAAGGGTGGAAGCGGTTAAAGTGATGAAATAATTAGTTGCTTGTGTTTCCGTACTTGGCCAGGATTTTTTTTTTTCAGAAGATGTTGGTCAGACGTAAAGAAACCAAGAAAACTGCAACACTGTCAAGCTGGCATGTCTTTTTTAAAAATTCATAATCTCCTCATCACCAGTAGGCACAGCACTCATTTTTGCATGTGTTCGTGTGTTCTGACGTCACATGGCGATAGCGCAACAAAACCCCACAGCAACGCAACTTGTTATTGGCTGTTTGCTTGTCACTCATAGCACGCTCCTTTATCAAGCCATATGATAGGATGTTTAAGATCCAGGGACGGCGCATGCTTGAGGGTTGTTCATGCAACCAAACTTCATGTCTATTTACATTTAAATGCATTTAAATGAAACTATCAAGCGTTATATCGGGAAAATTTTGTATCGTTATCGATAAAGTTGTACCGTCAGTAAATAACGATACCGTTTTATCGCCCAGCCCTAAAAGACATTTATTTTCCATATACTAAATGATAAGGGGCATTTTTATTTTTGTATTACAGTCTGGAATATGGCATTGATTAGCAACAACTTTGATTTTGATGCATTATTATTGTTTTATGCAGTGTCAGAAAAAAAAAACACACTCAGTACCTTAGAGGTCAATAATGCCCACGTCGGAAAACTGCTATAAAAATATTATATATTAATGTTAGTTTCCACTTTCACGGACTTATATATTTTTAAGCAACATCAGTCCTTCTCATAACTTCCAAATATTCATTCATTTTCAGGATTGTAACACTTTAAATGCCAGTTTGTTTACATAATGCAACTGTTGTTTTTTTAAACACCCACACCCACACACACACACACACACACACACACACACACATTACTCAATACACAAAAACACACCCACACAATTTTTGCTGCATCATTTATTCAACTGCTCTGCAGTGCTCTATAATATAGCAAACAGAAAATGGGGAAAAACGCATGTATTTGCTCCATAGGCTAAACCTGAGTAAAATGGCACCATCTGATGGAAAAAATACAAATGTTGCATTTTGAAGCCAGCATCATAGAATTCATGATTTTATGCTTTCATGGCACTGGGATCACATACTGCTATTCATGCCATATTCTTTATGTTGGCTACACCTCACAGTAAATAATATGGTTTATTCAATATTAAAAGTTATTAACAGCTGTTTTAAATCGACCAAGTTACTGCGTTTAGTAAGCCTTTTAGTGCCGGGACAGGGGACCATTAATCCCGTTAGATCTTCAATGGTGATCTTGTTCACGTAAGATCATTAGATCATTTTTGGCCTCAGTCGTTGCACTTTGGAAATTAAAAACAGTCATTTGCTTTCGGAGTTTGTGCGATTCGTGAAAATGTTAAATCTACCAATACCGGCTGCGTGGCAAATGGATCTTATTAGAGCAGACTTGATAACAATGAGGGTGATTCCTGAAATGTGCTCTTCATGCCATAATCTTTATGTTGGATACACCTCAAAAACACACTTAGAACAGTTAAACTGAATTATTTTATTGATATTTTTTACCAATCAAATTCACATTGGCCTACTTATTAACATGACAAAAAACTTAACATTTTTAATCAATTTTACACAGAAATCGAACAGCACGACAAACTCTCCCATTACAATGACTGCTAGCGCAGTTATGCTCCGCACAAAGCTGCCTAATCAGCATAATTTTAGTTTTGTTGTGTTGCTCATTTGCAGTGTATTTAACATCTACGTTCAAAGTGAGCGGAGCAAAATACAATGAATCCAAAATAATTGCAACGTTTTTTCGCTCTTGTTCTACAGCTTCTTTTCAAGTGTCAGGTGATGTTTCTTCAGTATTAATTTTAGTGTGCCACATGTCCAGAACTAGAACATAAAAAAGCATCTGGGCATTCAGAAGGTTTAAAACTAGCGCTTTAGGGTCAGTTGTCATTACTGATAGGACGGAGGACTAATCTAAGCAGCTCTGATTGGCCATTGCCATTTCATTGCTCAACGGACATGGTAGTGATTGGTAAGAATAATCAAACACTGCAAAAATAAGTAATTGTTTCTATTGTAAATAGAAACCACTGGCGCAACAGGAGCAGACTTAAATTGAATGCTGTAATCGTCAATTTTCACAATAACATAATCATGGCAGCCGTAATCGTGATTAGTTTTTCGATTAATAAATCAAAATGTCATTGTGTCCAGCAGATGAAAGAAAGTCATACACATCTGGGATGCATGAGGGTGAGTACATTTATAGAATAGAATATAAATAGAGAAGAATTTAACTTTTCTGGTAAACTATCCTTTTAACTTTCATGTGCAGAGGATTACAATACTTCTACTTTACTAATTATCGTTACCAGACTTTTCAAACAGGATGAAGGTGTAATGAAAAAAAGTTTAACTGTGTAACATTTGTTACCTCTTTGTTCCTCAAATAACTTCAGTATCATCTATCATTATAAAATTAGAAAGTGAGCTGGCCTATACATTTCAGAGCTGTTACATATTTAAGAGGAGAGCAGGAGAGTACTGCATCTGCTCCCAAGAGACACGGCCCACATATCATACACGGTGCATTCAGCTCAATCCCCTCAAAAGGCTATCAGACAGTACTATTAGGTTAGCAGATCATAGAATTAGTAAACTATATCATGGCCCAGACAGGCCTACAGTACTTTCCAGTATATGCTATGCCACACTATGGATGAAAACCACAAGATTATTACACAGAACATTCAGACTACTCTAAAACACACATTCATTGTAGAGTATTTTTACCTGCCTGCTAAATTGAGGACTCATCTTTTGTGCCGGAAATGGTGCCAGCTTAGGTCAGCCCTCAAAACAGTATAAAATGGTGAACTGAACATAGCAGTGGAAGGCTTTGATGTTCAAAACCAGTCCGAAAGTATCCAAAAAAAAAGAAAGAAATAAAAGGATCTGGTATGACGAGAGAAAAAAATGAGGTCAAAGACAAGAATAGCACCCTCCTAAAGGAAGGAGAGACTATCTTGTCCAGTTCTGTTCTTGGCTTTAAGTCCATATTTAGAAACCAAATTAAGGGGTGATTTAGCGTCCACAGACATTAAGACAAATTTAACAGAAAACATGTTTGTTATTTTAATGTTCTATCCCCTTTTCTCCCAATTTGGAATGCCCAATTCCCACTACTTAGTAGGTCCTTGTGGTGGTGCGGTTACTCACCACCATCCAGGTGACGGAGGACAAGTCTCAGTTGCCTCCGTTTCTGAGACCGTCAATCCATGCATCTTATCACGTGGCACGCTGTGCATGACACCGCGGAGACTCACAGCATGTGGAGGCTCATGCTACTCTCTCCACGAACCACGCACAACTTACCACGTGCCCCAATGTGAGCGAGAACCACTATTCGTGACCATGAGGTTGCCCCATGTGACTACCCTCGCTAGCAACTGGGCCAATTTGGTTGTATAGGAGACCTGACTGGAGTCACTCAGCACAGGATTCGAACTCGCGACTCCAGGGGTGGTAGTCAGCGTCAATACTCACTGAGCTACACAGGCCCCCCATTTTGTTTTCTTTCTTAATCAATATCACACCTCACTGGTTAGTTGTCTAAAGACACATTTTAAACATTTAATTCACACTTTATTTAAAGTCTACTGTTGTACTGTTATAAATCACAGAAAAAAATCTACGAAACAGACAATCTGATCACTATCTACAGCTAAACTACCCATCTTCACTTACAGAGATGAATGTTTTCTGTTGTTTTTCTAGCACCACAGAAAGAGGGGGAGAAGAAAATATCTTTTGTCGAGAGGAAAAAAAGGCATTGTGTGAAACATCAGTTTGCAGATCTGATCAAAGTATAAATAAGTTTGACTACATTGTTCAGTCTGTCAGTTTATTAATAATTGCAAACAAGAAATGTTTTACAGATTTTAAAGAAACAGTGCATCCTTTTTCTCTCTATTTACTAACCCTCATGCCGTCCCAGGCATGTATGAGTTTCTTTCTTCAGCAGAACACAAATATTTTAGAAGAATATTTCAGCTCTGTAGGTCCTCACAATGCAAGTGAGTGGTGACCAGAAATTTGAATGTCCAAAAAGCACATAAATACAGCATAAAAGTAATCCATATGACTCCAGTGGTTAAATTCATATCTTCAGAAGTGATATGATCGGTGTGGGAGAGATACAGATCAATATTCAAGTGCTTTACTATAAATCTTCAATTTCACCAGCCCTCCAAAGCACTCCTGTTCAAAGAGTTCTTATTTTGTTTTTGGCAATTCACATTCTTTGTCCATAATGCAAATACTGGTCAGGCAGGATAATTTATTTTAATTTATAGTCAAAAAGGAATCTGGAGATATGGATTTAACCACTGTCATCATATGAATAACTTTTATGCTGCCTTTGTGTGCTTCAAAGATCTGATCACCATTCACTTCCATTGTAAGGATCAATAGAGCTGAAATATTCTTCTAAAACTCGTAATTTATGCTCAGCATAAGAAAGAAAGTCATACACATCTTGGATGGCATGAGGGTGAGTAAATGATGAGATGAGACAGTCTAAAAAGATACATTAAGCCTCCCTCAGCTCTGATCACAATGTGATGTGTTTCCTTCCATATACTTCATTGATTAGGCAAATGAAATATGTTATGAAAGACATCTATAATGCAATACTTTTGGAGTACACACTGTTGTGACACTAAAAACCACAAGGACAAATACTTGATATAGGCAAACGTCTGACTCACTGAAGATTAATACATCTGTGGCCAGTTGTAACATCTTAACAAAGATCTTAGATATGATTGTAAGTGTAATACAACCCCTATAACTGAGGGATTAGAGACCTCGCATCACTGAGATACACAGACAACGAGAACCTTAAAATTATCATAATCTCAGGTCAAAACTTTTGGAAATAATTAGTACGACCACCAAACTGCCAACAGCGTTTAAATCATAAATGAATTTAGTCAACTGAACACATCGAACCAAGTCAACTGACTGACAGGACGTTAAAGAAACCCTTTTGGGTCATTTAGTTTGTTCCGGGTATGTAAACCACACGTAGCATCAACCCTGAACGGACGTCATGGTGTCTGACATGTGAAGATATTAATTTTTAAACGGGTTTTGTTGCGTCCAGGTGACTGTACTTAGCTTTAGCTGGCTAGCTAGCTCTGCTTGAAAAGTGCTCGTTATTGTCTCAATAAGAAATTAACTTACCATTTCGACGGCTTATTACGAACGGCCAGGTAATCTCAGTGGACAACAAACCCCTTTTTGCGAAATACCGCCAGATATTTTTAATACATGTCTAATGGACTGGAGACAGGGAGCGTCATCACCGGAAGCGCGCATGCGCTGTGCGCGTCCCTGTCTTCAGTACAAGCTTTCAACGTCTTGTGAAAGTATCATATTTCTTGTTTTTTTTATCTCTTTATTGTATTTGTATCTATTTATTTATTTTCCTTCGTCTTTAATTCGTCATATGTGACTTAGTGAATGTGTTCATGATTCATTGTTCAATGTGTGCAGTTTTGCGTTTTATTGAACATTACTATTGTAAATTGTTTTTCAATAATAAAAATCACAAGCTTTCGTGCAGAAATTCAGTGCTTGCTGGTTTAAGAAATTAAGTAATGCTTCCAACAAAAAGCAAGGAGTGATTGAAAATGTATTTGCATTTACTAAAGTAACAAAGTTATTTTTTCGTGTCTATTTCGCCTATCTGACATCAGAAGTGAACATGACGTTCAGACGTTGTTGCCATGACAAATACAGGGAGGGGAGGGGAGGTCTGATTCGGGTTGCCATGGTAACGAAGATAGTGATCTAAAAACTTGAATGTGTTGTTCAATATGTTCATCTTATGCGCCAGAGAAACTACCACAGACATCTTGAAAATGTTGTCTCGGGACTTCCGTTCAATCGGTTCTATTTAGACATCGATGGTGTTGATGTCAAAGTGTAATTAGCTTGCAAAGTGGATTTACGGGTTACAGAGTTGTCAAAAACAATCATTAGTATTTTAAAGTGTTCAGGGGATGTCAAATCGTCTGGAAGCAGACCGGGGAAATTTTAAAACAAGAGTGCTTCAATCATAAATACAGAAGATCCAAACTTCACGCTGTGGATTTACTGATGTGCCTCAGTGCTCTTTAATTTCCAAAAGACAACACAAAGTCATTAAAACTATATCTGTAAGACACATCTGATCATCTTAACTATATCATCTATAGTTAAAGTAAGCAGATGTTTGAGTGTAATCCAGCATGGGGGAAGGGGGTGCTACTATATTTACACACACACACACATGAAAGTGTATGTTTTATTTCATATTCCATTTACAACCATTTTAATCACATTTAAGCCTCTAAAAATTTAGGGTAACAAATTCATTCTAAAAAGTACAATTGTAATTTTCTTTCATGTTGAACTTGCATCTGAAATAATACAAGCTGACACTGTTGGAAATTTCATATCAACTACACAATTTAACACAAATTATTAACAAGTTGAGACCACTGAGATACAATATAGAACTGGATTGATTATGACGTCATATCAGTGAAGCCACTGCACTGCTATGCTGAAACTTTCCAGTGTCCCTATTGACTTTATAGGAAATCATCTCATTTTAGCGAGTAAACTTTAGTAGGTGATTGAATACCGATTTCATATCTGAAATCTGTATGTACATCCCTACAACGCAAACGTCCTACACATGTAAATATTTATTTAAAGTCAGGATTCTCTCCTGTTTCTTGAAAGCTTGAGCGAGTCATGTGTATCTATTTGAAACAGTATCCACCTCTAACAAACTACATCGGTGAACAGATCAGCTGAATGTAAACAAGTTCACTGAAACTGAGGTGAGATAAAAACAGACATTTTCAGATTTATTGGAATCATCAAAGTGTTTGTTCAGATTTACTTGTTTTATGTTTTCATCAAAAAAGTGCCAACCTCTCAAGTTGACTCTAGCATTGTCAATGGACACCGCATATGATGACAGATATGATGCAGGTTCAAGTGTTGGACTTTGCTGCTTTAGGTAAAAGACAGCGGTTATTCTTCATTATTCATATTGGTGGCCATGTTGATGAAAAAACTAATCATGCACATTCATGTTATTGATACTTTATTATAAATATGACGTGAAGAACTACTTTCTAAAAAATCTATTTGTTTACTATGTTGTTTTGACATGAGTGTTGTACAGTAGCTAGCATGACCTGTAATGTTGCTTGTATGCAAAGCATGGCTTATTTGTATGGAATGCATAGCAGAGCAAAAAGTAATGCAAACATAATGCAAATGTAATGTCATGCTTTACTTTCCATAAAAAAAATCACTTTAAAAAAATTTAGTTATTTTTTATGGAATAACGCAATATTCTAATGAGTTACTTTTAAAAGTAACGTTACCCAACTCTGGTTCCGGCTCATTTTTGGGAATAGGAAAGACTAAAACAGAGCAATTATAACACTAAGCCTATACCACTGATTTCTCATGTAAACTGTTGACTAAAGAGCTCAAAAAAGGTTTAAATGACCAAAAAAAAAATCTGTTAAAAAAATTTCACAAATCTTAATTTAAAATTTAAGCCTAGTGTGACCCATCTAGATGGTCATTTTGTAGAATTATAAGACATTTATTGGTTTTATGGCTTGGAGAATTCTTATTTCACAATGCAAATATGCATGAAGCAACCAAACTGAATAATCTGTGAACGTTTTCACAAATCCAGTTTTGTGTGAAATTCATAATTATGTGTTTGCAGAATGTGACCTTTCAAAGCCTATTCTGCAGTGAAAAAAATCACAAATCAGACTGGGGTGCGTTTCCCAAAAGCATCGCAAGCTTTAAACCAAGGGTGTGCGATCATTTCCAGAAACATTTTTTGTTATACTGGTTGAAAATCTCCACATCCAGATAGCAATCAATAATTTAAGTGGTCTAAATGTGTGTGTGTGTATATATATATGCAATATATGCATATAATGAATGCAATGATTGGTCGATCTATATATATATATAGATCGACCAATCATTGCATTCGGTCCGAATGTAATAATAGGATATCCTTCCTGTTTGTCGATCTATATTTTTTATTTAAAAGTTCGCCCAGACATTTACACGTCATCAGCGCAGGTTCCTTGATGCTGTGCAGTATGAGCGCGAGAATTACGTTCGTTATTACTGTAATGCCTTTAATTTTCTCAAGCACTGTGCACTTTTAATTGACCTACAGGATTTACAATTCAAAGTTTATTACAAGGTACATATGAATGACAATGAGAGATCCTTGGCAGAAAAGTCACATTTATTATATGTAATATGTAAATTTAATGTAATTTAATTAATTAAACTTTGTTTATAAAATATTTACCTGCCCTATCCAAGAGTCTTAAACAGTCAGATTTCACATAGGCTAAATCAAACTTATTAATAAACACCAGCACATGACAAATACTTAATAAACGTTTTTAGGAAAAAAAGGAAAAAAATTATTTGTGAGAAAATATTCTACAAGTGTGCAATTCTCGTTGGATGAATTCACATACTGATTTGTGGATGAGCACAATTTGTCCGTGAATTCACATTATTTGATGCGCGTGTGTGAATGTGTTTTGCACCATATTCACTGCAACAACTGTAGCAAAAAATGTGAGCGTACGAGTTTTTTAATTTGTGATTCGTGGAAAAGGATTTGTGCTCCTTCAATGAAGAATTTGGGAAGGTGTAACTGTTGTGTTGTGTTTGTGGAAGAGACAAAAAAAATCTACAAGCTTGCAACTCTTAAAATACATTTTTCTGTGACTTCAAATGTACTGATACACATGTGTGGCTAATCAGCACAACTACAAATAACAATGTCACAGGAGCTCATTTGATTTGCACCAAAATTACCTTCATATTAGACATAAGCTCTGTGTGTGAATTTATGTGTGATAGAGGAGGCGTGGCTTTGGAGACACCTCTGAAGCGAGGGCGGGTTCTATGCTTTCAATGCTAGCTTGCTAACTGCTAAACTTAAGCTTGCGTTGCTTTTGGGAAACGCAGCCCTGGCCAATATGAGGGTGTTTTCACTCTTCTAGGTGTTAAACTTTTGGAGCTATTTGCATTCGAAAATGAAGAGTAATAAAATTGTAAATGACCGATTGTGTAGTGAAGGATGATGTCATCCGAATTCACAAATCATGACGAATCTCATGCAACATTATTTACATGTCTACGACAGCGCATAGAGGGTTTATATTATAGCCAATCAAAGTCTGAATTTCAAACCGCAAACTATGTTTACTGCGGTCTCTTCTCGAGCACAACACATCAAGCAAATGCATGAGTAAAAAATAATGTCTTACTTGGAGAAAGACCATAAATAATAAATCACGAACAAAAACAGAAATCCTCTTAATACTTTATTTTGCACATAGCCTACCATGGATTAATAACCTCGGAGCTCACGGTAGACCTTTCTTTAAAGTTATTGTTAAAAATCGATTTGTCTATGGAAAAAAAATATGGGATTTTTCTACTTCAGGATCCCGCTCTATGGCCTGTTGCGCTATAGCCAAAGGCGTTGCTAGACCTTATTTTTTGACATATTGTAATTATTTTTTAATCAAATCCAGACCTCCTAAAAATCTGGGATTCGCCTGTGATAACCTAGATTTCTCCAGTTCAGTTTGGTCTTCATTATCATCATTCACACTCGTTATAATTTGAAGGCCTATACATGTCTCTTGTGCAAGAACAGGGTCCAGCTCATGGTAAGCATATTTTCATCTGAAAATATGTATTGAATTTAGTTTATCAATACATGCTGCCATTGTCAACCTTTGAACACAAGATGTCGCCAGCTTCAAAGTAACTTCATTAAAAAAATAAATTAAAAAAATAATAATAATAATAAGTAACCATGTTGCTCAGTTTTATTAGAAAGGGAAACAATGAACAATCTTCAGGAAAACTACACATACAACAATAAATTAATAAAATGCTGTAAAATACACCTTTTAAAAAAAATATAAGCTTAATAAACATCAAATGGATCTGAATCATCAAACATTTTATCCCTATAAAATAAACAAAAGCATATACAATAATAATTTCTTCAAATTGTAAGTGCGTGTAAAACCCTCATCTCTGTTCTGCAGAGGCTTTAAATTGATGTTTGTTAAATTGTACTCTTAGACCCTCAGACATATGCTGACCTTCAACTAGTCATGTTTTCTTTTTAGAGCCAAGAAGTGCCCTCCACTACAGCACTGGCCTGTTTGTGTAACCTCGTTTGTAAGTTATTATGGACGTTTTGAACTTTAAACCAATAAAACATTACATACATATAATTATGGGTTTTCATTTCATTTACAGTAGGAATAGAAATCTAAGCATCACTTTGTCTTCAGTAGTATGTTGTCTGCCAATCTGTGGCAGTTTTCTTGGTCCATCTGCTCATATGATTACTTCAGGCACAACCGTGGTTAGTTAATATTCGTGAGGCTGGTTAACTTGACCCGTGAGTAACAGCGCACCTGTGAAGTTAGGGATATTAACATTAAGGGAGTCAAGTGTCTTACCGTAACTGAGATTTTTGCTTTTGCTTTTTTAAATAAACAAGGGAGCAGTAGAAATATATATTTTTGTGGTAATCAACATTATGCCACAAATGCAGTCAATTGAGCTTAACTTGTATTGAACCCAGAATATTCCTTCAAAGTGGCTGAAAGCACAACTGACCTGTGGGCTTGTGTTGAATGAGGAAATAGAATGGCCGATCCAGTGTGATCTCTTCTACAGCCATGCGAGAATAGATGACTGCCGCTGTGAAACCACAAAAAAATTCAATCTAAACTATGTTTTAAGTTTATTATAATAACTGACAATGCTAAGGAATGTCTTTTGTAGGTTGTCATTCATTCATTATTGTCTGTACCTGTGGCAGATGAGCCTTTGGTTCCTTCTTCGTTTACTGCAATTTTGACTCTGTGTAGGACTTTGGATACACATAAAGGCTCCTCAGCTAAGTGGACAAAAAAGACAGAGATACATCCATATCAGACTCATCAAAACCGAATAAATGAATTCATTAATACCTATTCCTTAAAACTAAAAAACACCTGATAATTGCCAATACTCACTGGTAATACGAGAGAAATCTGCTTTGTTCTGGATAAAGATGTCTCCAAGACCCATTTTGCTTAGTGTGGACTTCAGGTCAATTTCTGTATCCATGGAGAACCTGAATATATCAGTATTACAAGAACATGCATTAGACTTTCTCTGTCTTACATTAACACAATATCAATTAAAAGAGAGTTTATAGAAATTATTCAATATCCATTTGCCATTACCTTGGAATGGCCAGTTGTTTGTTAACCATTCTCATCTCTTTTCTCCATTCAGTAATCCTGCTGCTGCTCAACTCTTTATTCAAAGCCAACAGAGGCACATCCCTCTCAAATGGAGTCACCAGAAGCATGCTTAGTGATTCCCCTTCATAAGGCACCTCAATGACATCATAGTCCACACCATCCCCAGTCACAAAGTCACCTGGATGGAGGCAAAAGTTGAGATTAACCTTTTAAAAGTGCATGAGTCTACCATAAAGCATCAGAAAATTGCTAACCGTAATCATATGCTAAACATTAATATTTACAGAACATTTTGCCAAACATCCGTACAATTACCATTTACCTTACATAAATCCTTGACACTCACCATAGTTAAATTTTTTAGTAATTTTCATCATTGGAACAGACACGGCACTGCCATTGACTCTGTGGAAGAGCTGTTCCACAGTCAGTCTGGGGTCAAAGGGTGTCTTCCAGAGCGCATGGAAGTGAAGAGCATTCACAAGGACTAATCGTGTCTGCTCACTCAGCACCCCAGATGGAAGAAAGTTAGGAATCATTCCTGAGAAGTGAAACAAAGCTTCAGGAAAGCCCGAAATAGCAGCAACTTTAATCTGAATCAGCTGCGCACACACACACACACACACACACACACACACACACACAAACACACAATCACTTACCATCAGTGTGATCAGATGTCCAGGAGTTGATCACCTGTCGGGCATTCTCGGGCTGGCTGAAGTCTACTTGGTTTGGGACGGTCTGGAAGGCTTTGGCCAGGCTGTGCCTAAAGACCTTTTCCAAGATTATCTTCCTGTCTACCATGACACCACTGGCCACCTCTACTCCCTCTTCACCTGCCAGATCTCTCTGAAGAAGCCTCTGTCGCTTTGGCATTCCTCGATCTATGAAAGAGAAAGAGTTTAGAAAAACAACTTTATACATTCTTTCTCCCTTACTTTAGAAATAAAAAAATATAATTAATGCTTATACTGTATAAAAAGACAAACTGATTTGCTTAATTTACATAATATCATTTGAATAAGGATTCTTCAAATTTGTCCTAGTACAGCTAATCAGTTTATTTTAATGAAATATGTTTTACTTTTCAGGGTTTTGCACCATTCAGAACTGAATGAGGAATGCCAGTTCAATGCCTGAATTTGGTTGGAATTTGCATTGAGGTAGCAAAAAGGATGTAGAATTGCAATTCAAATTTAAATTTAAGGAAGTAGAATTAAAATGGAATGAAATTTTAATAATACGTTTGTTTTTTAATAATACATTTGGTTATGCGGTATATAATATATTATAAAACAGTAAAAGATTTACTTGATTATTGTACTTTTTTGGTGTAAGTAATGCATCTCAATGCAGCTACTTACAATATACTTGCCTGTAGATTCGTTTTAGTCAAACCAACAAGTTAGATTAATGCATTTATTTAAGATTAAATTGGCCTACACGTTTATGTGGTTCAGTCCCATTCAACCTCGCCCCAGCATTCACTTGGGCATGGATAATATGGTTGCATTGTATAGTCATTTGCAAGGTTTTACTCACATTTTTGTTCTTGATTTTATTGTCATGGTCGGTAACTTGTTTTGTGATGTCAGAATGAGTTTGTTTCTCTAATAAAATGATACATTTGTTGATTGTTAACATTGTCAGGTTTTATGTACCAAGCTCGAGGTTTGTGCGTGGCTCATAAGTTTTTCAATGAGTAAATGAAGAGTCATTTAACATTTGGTGCTTGCATGCAAGCTAAGGCCTGTATAAACAAAATTACATGCTAAGGCCTGTATAAACAAAAGTAGTGTTAATTTCGTCAGACGAGACGAGACTAAATATGTTCGTCAACGACCTTTTTTTCCATGACTAAGACGAGACGATGACGAGACTGCACCAATGTCCAAAAACGCTGACTAAGACTAAATTAACATGCATTATTGTTGACTAAATGTTTTGCATAAAATAAAAACTAAGATAAAATCTCTCTTCATTTTCGTATACAATCGTCTCTACTTTTTCACCATGAGATTGAATATTCAGCTGTTACGCCTTCAAAATATTCCGAATGAGTTCGCGCTGTTGCTCTAGTAACGGTTACAACAGGTCTCATACTCCTGTGGCTGCAACACGAAACTACATGGAGCAAATACACAACAATCATAGACAGTGGCGAACATGCAACGAGCGCCGACGACATGCTAGGTAGAAGGAAGAGGCTCGATATTTGGTCGCATTTTAGGTACAATGATATTGACAAAAAGTCAGAATGTGTCATTATAACTGACGGGAAGCACTGCGGACAATAAATATCGGGGAAAAACACCACCAACCTTAAGCGACATCTAAAGGCTAACCACCCACACATTCAGGGAAGTTAACTTAAATATACGTCTCATAAGCTAATGCTGATTTTAGGCATCTACGCTGTAAATTAACCAGTTAGCTATGGTGTTGTGGCACATACATTATGCAGGATATATATATTTTATGTAACTTATTTGCTTAATAAAATACTCTTCAGAACAAGTTCATCATTTGTGAATGTGTCTCTTAAATCAGAAAACCAGACACGTTTAACAAAGTGAATTCAACATATCATTCAACAAGTGTATTTTGTCAGGTAATTATGACATTTAACCAATATTTGAGATGTGTGAAACATTATTTGACTGAAATGGTTATCTCAGAATTAATCTCAGAAATAATTTATTTAAAAAAAGACTAAAATGTTTTGAAACTTGACTAAGATATATTGAGTTTTCTTTTGACTAAAACTAGACTAAAATGACGAGACTTTTAGTTGACTAAAACTTGACTAAGATACCTTAAATTCTCTTTTGACTAAAACTAGACTAAAATGACGAGACTTTTAGTTGACTAAAACTTGACTAAGATACCTTAAATTCTCTTTTGACTAAAACTAGACTAAAATGACGAGACTTTTAGTTGACTAAAACTTGACTAAGATACCTTAAATTCTCTTTTGACTAAAACTAGACTAAAATGACGAGACTTTTAGTCGACTAAAACTTGACTAACAAAAAAAGATATGTGAATGACTAAATATGACTAAAACTAACAAGGACATTTGGCATAAGACTAAGACTAAATTAAAAATAGGTGACAAAATTAACACTAAACAAAAGTAAACTTAATTAAAGCATGACATCATGGTTTTAGAGTATACAGACTTTATGGCATGTACACTTTCATTTTGAAACTTCATTGTCTGGTCCTTTAAAGTCCTCAAGTTTCAATGTGATATTATTGGTTTAAGACAGCAAGCACATCACTTTCCATGAAATATATGTTTATGTAAGAAATTGTCATAGGACTAAGTTCACAAAGTTTAAGAAATATTTGTAAAGTTAACTTTATTTAAATATGTAATACTTGATATGTACAACTAATAAGTAAAAGTCATGGCAGGTTGACATTTTAAGATTTCTTCTTCAGCACTGGCAGATTTTTTCACTTGTTTTGACTATAAAAAACTGCCAATACAGTAATACAAAATACACATGTTAAAAATACATTCTCTGAAAAACCTAAATATCTTAAGCAGTGTTGTTTTTAAAACAAGATCAATCTAATTTATATTTTTATGTAATTGATATTTTTACAGGAAAACAATAACAAAATTATTACCAAGAATATGATTTTTGCCTTAATATCAAAGATCTTACTAGAAAAAAAGAAATTATGATTCAATGCGAATTTTCTTGATAAAATAATATGATCATGTCTGGTAACATGTGCATGTAAAATGGCTAGATATAGCATTTTAACTTAGCGTAAAACTGACAATTTACTCAATGTTTAATTCTATTTCTTCTGCTCCAAACTTACTTCAATCTTACTCCTCTGTCAGCTCGTATGAATGTAACACATCATAAGAAAGTATTTCACTGCTGTTCAAATGCACTTTGGATCACATAATTTATATGTATAAATGTTTTCCGTCTGAAAAGACTAAATATTAAATTAAATAAATGATGATAAAATGCAAAGTAATCTCTTCAGTAATCAAAATACTTTTTGAATGTAACCGTATTCTGTATTCTTAAATTGCAAATTTAGTGGAATTCAGTTACTAATATTTTGTATTTTAAATACGTAATCCAGTTACAAGTATTTTGTTTCTCCCCAACCCTGCCTATGGAAATTTGTATTTCATTTATTTCTCTATATTTTATACATTTTATGGACAATGGTGGAAGAACACATCTTTTCTCAGAATGCTCTAATTTGCTCATTATATTAGATTCCAATTTTGAATCAAGTTTCATTAAGTTATTTGCAAACAATGTGGTGGGCTATTTCTATTGCCGTACAGAAAAAGCTAAATATATTTTGATTGCTGTTAATTTTGTTATTATTATTATTATTTTATTTTTAGAGATTATTTTTTGTTATGTCTAAAAAGTTTTAAAATGTAATTCTACCTACTAGGGAATAAATAGGAATACTTGGTCAAACATAATAATGTAAATATGTATCGCAAAATGCATCTTGGACTAATGAAAATCCAAGTAGTGTCTGTTTTAACTGTTTTGACAGTGACTATTGAATTTGTTTTTATTGTAATTTGGTAAATTCTACTTCCTATCATTCCAATTCCAATTCATCTTCCTGTGGGGTGTGGCCAATTCAATTCAAATTCCTACTCATGTATTGAAAGAGTTAATTCTGAAATTCAGAATTTTGTACAACCCTTGTTCTTATCCAGATACCTTGCAATGAGTAGCCCATCTTGGAGGTGAGCATTTGAAGGGTGCTACCATAGGCACCTAGTTGAGCCAAGCCAAGAACTGAGGAGATGCCAAAGGGAGAAAGAGCCAGGTTTCTCTCCGGAGAAGACTGGATGGCTTCAGAGAAGACCCGTAGCCCAAAATCTGTCTGTTGCTCTTGAATGAGGTTGCACAAGCTTGTCCCACAAAGGGCAGACATGACCAACATAATCAGGTACTGCATTCTGACTAGTGAGGAATAGAGGAGAGATGTCAGCTGTGTTAATCTATATGAGAAATGGCAAGTGAAGGCTGTGAAGGATATTATTTTAGGATCATTTCTGCATTTCAGCTTGGTCACTAATTTTATTTAAATGTAAAGAGTGTAGAGCATTGTTGTGTAAAATGACTTTATATACTGCAGGTCTTAAATGCAACAACAGCATGTCCCTGGTTACATCACTGCAAGCTTTAAAGTCCACCCAAATAAAAAAAAAAAAAAACTGTCATATCTTCACTTTCACTTGTGGGTGTGTTTTCTCCCCCATGTGCTAGACGCTGCCTAGATACAACACCCACTGTTCAAATGCAGTGTTAAGTGGTCTTTGTTTATCAATCTTCTTTGTAAGAGCCTCACATGTTTATCTGCAGGTTACTAGTACACATAACATAGTTTTAGACATAGACATGATAAAATAAACTGTTCTCCCAAACTGAAGGCTAGAATTGTCAGGTCAACTGAATGATAACTAAAAATTACATTAAATTTCAAAAACAGTTTGAATTCCAGTTACAAATACAGTTTTGCCCATACTGTTCAGATAAAAATGTGCTTGACCCATCTGGATTATATGTATTCTATTAAGAAGAAAAAACCTTCCCAAAACTTTATCAAATCTTTTAATGGTTTAGTCATTCTTCATAAAATATCAAAAGGCATACAAGTTTACCTGAAAGATGTTACCCTTTAGAAGAGCTTCTTGAAAAGATTTAGCTTGCCGTTGTGTGTTCTTCCTATGCTGTGCAAATAAAGAGCAGCATTGAGTGTCTCTGCTGCTATTTAAAGGTCTTGATACCTCCCCTTTTGGCACCCATGTATTCACTAACGGAAGTTATTAAGTCATCCTGCCTTTTCAGTCCCCCTCAACCCCTCTTTCACACAAAAAAAAACAACACTTTTTTATCCTGTCTCTTTGTCTTTTTGTTTCCTTTTTACCAGACTGTCTGTTGGACAGTTAAGTCAAAAGTTTAGTCTAAGGGAGCAGTCACTGCCAATTTTGAATGGTCTTAATGGCACCTCAGTCATTAAAGCGTAATGAAAGCTTATTCATTTAACAAAACTCACATTTTATTTTCAGGATGTAATGTGTACTTTTGCCAGACCAGATACAGTAAATGAGCTTTAAAACAAGAAATAACATGATAAAATTATCTGAACAAATAAAACATGCAATTCTATTCTGTAGTCTTACATTAATAATTAATATTACACAATACCACACCCACAAGAATAGAACATGTACATGCAGGGACAAATAATTACATAGACAACAATCCTTCTAGCAAAGCTAAATAATGCTACTGACAGGACTTTACAAGTTCAGTACAAGTTAAGCTCAATCACCAGCATGTGGCATAATGTTAATTTAAAAAATATATCTATATATAATATTTTGAGTTGTCCATCCTTTATTAAAGAAAATCATGTGGTTAAAGCAAGATTCTTACAATTGAAGTGAATGGGGCAAGTCCATAATCTTTCAAATACATAGTTATTAAAGTTCAGCCAAGATGTAAACATCATACTTGTTAACATGATTTTTGAGACAAAATCCCTCACTAACATTATCTGTATAAAGTGTTATCACTTCCAAGTACCTTACTGTAACTATCACGGCATTGGCAATGATGAAGACGATGACGTAAAGCTAAAGAACCCAAGTGCAGTTTATTTACATATGTGAAATCCAAAACCCTAACTATGACATGAACTGAACATAGACTTAAACTAGACTTAAACTAGACTTAGCAAACAAGGTTACTTTAACATTTAATACTTGGCAATGGACAATGGCAAGCATGAGGCTTAAATACATGACATGGGAGAACAAGACTAATAAACTTAAACCAATGACAAACTTGAACTGATAATGAGTAACAAGACAATAAACCAATGAACACAAGACGCATGAACATGGAGGGAAACAGGAATCGCATGACTAGGGAACACATGACATGAACATGAACTAAACTTTACAAAATAAAATACATGAAATATATGAACACGCAAATAAACATTACAGTAACTTGCTGTAACGTGAAGGTTGAGTCTAAATAATTTTTAGATTATAAAACTAAAATACTATTTCTTCTCAATAACTATTTATTCTCTTCACTTCTCATTAACCACAAATACTATTGACCTTAACTTGTATTTGACCCAGAATATTCCTTTAACATCTATGTGCCTAAAATAAAAGTTGACTTAATACATCCCTTATCATTCTTGCTTTTCGGGATCCATAAATAGTGTAAATCTAGGTTTCTCATCTGGAGCAATTAAGAATATTTGGCACAGCCATTGACTCAATTTTGGGACAAATGACAGACATCACTGCACCCTATTTGGGTCTACAGACAACACATTCCATCGCACATGCTCATAAAGACGGCTACATTCTCTAAGTGAACCTATAAGGAATAGCTTGGTGTCTAAGAACAGAAGGATGAGAGACATGGGAAAACTAGAAAAAAAGAGATTAGATAACTTTGAGCTATGTTCCAAGTCACATTAATTATAATGGTATGAGCTTTGTCATCGAGGCTAAATGTTATTAGGGAATCCAGAGGTTCAGACTGAATGTGAAAAGAAAGACTACCTGACTGCAGAGGAGCATGTCTATAAAAAAGGGCAAAAAATAGGTACTTCATGTAAAGAATTTTAAAGTACTCACCCACTCTTTACTGGAATACAACATCTGTCTCCTTAGCAACTAACTGTAAAGTAGTGTTAATTTTGTCACCTATTTTTAATTTAGTCTTAGTCTTATGCGAAATGTCCTTGTTAGTTTTAGTCATATTTAGTCATTCACATATCTTTTTTTGTTAGTCAAGTTTTAGTCGACTAAAAGTCTCGTCATTTTAGTCTAGTTTTAGTCAAAAGAAAACTCAATATATCTTAGTCAAGTTTCAAAACATTTTAGTCTTTTTTTTAAATAAATTATTTCTGAGATTAATTCTGAGATAACCATTTCAGTCAAATAATGTTTCACACATCTCAAATATTGGTTAAATGTCATAATTACCTGACAAAATACACTTGTTGAATGATTTGTTGAATTCACTTTGTTAAACGTGTCTGGTTTTCTGATTTAAGAGACACATTCACAAATGATGAACTTGTTCTTAAGAGTATTTTATTAAGCAAATAAGTTACATAAAATATATATATCCTGCATAATGTATGTGCCACAACACCATAGCTAACTGGTTAATTTACAGCGTAGATGCCTAAAATCAGCATTAGCTTATGAGACGTATATTTAAGTTAACTTCCCTGAATGTGTGGGTGGGTTAGCCTTTAGATGTCGCTTAAGGTTGGTGGTGTTTTTCCCCGATATTTATTGTCCGCAGTGCTTCCCGTCAGTTATAATGACACATTCTGAATTTTTGTCAATATCATTGTACCTAAAATGCGACCAAATATCGAGCCTCTTCCTTCTACCTAGCATGTCGTCAGCGCTCGTCGCGTGTTCGCCACTGTCTATGATTGTTGTGTATTTGCTCCATGTAGTTTCGTGTTGCAGCCACAGGAGTATGAGACCTGTTGTAACCGTTACTAGAGCAACAGCGCGAACTCATTCGGAATATTTTGAAGGCGTAACAGCTGAATATTCAATCTCATGGTGAAAATGTAGAGACGATTGTATACGAAAATGAAGAGAGATTTTATCTTAGTTTTTATTTTATGCAAAACATTTTAGTCTCATCTTTTTTCGTCAACAATAATGCATGTTAATTTAGTCTTAGTCAGCGTTTTTGGACATTGGTGCAGTCTCGTCCATAGACATAATAAATACATAGACGCCCTATTGGCCGCTTTGGAACGTTGCTGCGATATGTCAACGCGTCCGCCATATTGCGGAGGGCAAGACTGCGCTGTAATCAAATGCAAGTAAACGGGTGAGTTGCGGTTTTTCTGGATAAAAACAAAAATTACGTTTACATTTATCAACCGATTTCAGTGGTTCGTACATGGTGTACAGAAAGTTCCATCTCTAGTTATTTAAAATCTCGATAGTTAGACTTATAACATTTTATTTTTTAAATAAGGAATTGTCAAAGCTCAGGCTTGTCATGTATTTGGCTTTTTATTCTTGGATAAGAATTGTGAAGACCCCCATACTGAGATATAATTTAATTTTCATATTAAATGAAATAAAGTTTTCTTATTGTGGAAAAAACATTTTCTGTCTTTAATCCGATTTTAGCTTCTCTTGTGCTTACAATTGAGCCATTGAGAAAATAAAACAAATCAGCAAATCACACATGCAGGTGCTTTCTGTATTTTTATAGCACTAAAATATTGGATATTTACAGATAGATACTCCAAATATACAATAACAAAGATAACTGATGGATCCTTTATGATAATACATATTACATGGACGGTCCAACTACAGTGCAATGCAAATAGTAAATATAAGATAAAGTGAGAAGTAATAGTAAATAGTTTAGTGTATAGTCAATAAAATAAACAAACAGTATACAGCAAATAAAATAGTAATGAATAGTATAATTATATAATATCATAAGTACAATAATATAATAATTATAGGTAATAGCATATACTTTATGTATAATACTATAATAATAGCAATAGAATATGAAATATTAATTACAGAATATAGTCAGTAAAAATTAATAAGTTAAATAGTGACTAGTACAATAATTTAACACCGTAACTATAATAGATTGATAAATCGCAAGTGGTATAATATAATAATAGCAAATACAATGTAATATTAATTGCAGAATAATAAAGACAATAATAAAAATAGTAAATTATTCATTTCACTGCTATCCATCAATCATATATAATCACTCATCCTTTGTTGGGTCACAGGGGGTTAGAGCTAAAACTGTAAAAGAACTGCTTTGCATAGCTTTTTTCTTGAGTTGCCACTCTGTAATGTCAGAGTGTTAAGTTTGGCAATGTGGTGCATCCTCAGTTTGTGAAAGACTAGCTTGGTGGCAGATTCTGTACCTGCGTCTTTTGATCAGAACTACCACTTGCTTTCAATGAAAAACAATGGAGGGCTGATGATTCCTTCTGAAGGTACAGTGAAGCTGGTCAGATCAGCAGAGCGGTTTATTCGCCAGTCATCCTCTGGGAAACCGGTCAGAGTTTCTTTGATCAATCAGTTTGTCAGAGCTGAGATTGGTTCTGAAGATGTGTTTTTTCTCAAGGAGCACATAGAGGAAACACAGTTTGGAATTGACAACCATCATTTTTCTCTCTTGTCATTAGTTGTCATTAGTTGTGTCTGTCCACATGATTGATGGATAGCAGTGAAATGAATAATTTACTATTTTTATTATTGTCTTTACTATTCTGCAAGTATCTTGTGAATTTACACATTATTTCTTATTCTTACATAAGCTAAATTCTACTCTAAAGAGTAGCCCACTGTCATATTTAATTAAAAGCTTTATTGTGATAGAAAACTAATGTGCTACAGTAATGTTTTACTTTTAATCCCCTCCTTATCATTGTAAACTGTCAAATGGTCATGTCAACTGTGCCTCAGCTCCAGTAAACTTTCTAGTTGTGAATGGAAAATTGGACTCACAGCTCTCAAAGGAAACACCCATTCCAGTTCCCAGTTGATTGAATGAACATGGGTATTCAAATAGCTATGTGACACTGTAACCATAGGCAACCAACCAACAACATTTTAGAAGACTATATGCTTGTAAAGCGATTAATGGAAAGGAGGAGGTGAGAACCGGCTTAACAATATAAATAATATTTATATTATATATATGTAAGGAATATGTAAGGAACTTAAACAAATAGACAAACACACACAGGTGTTGGACAGCTGCCCATAAATCAATCAATCAATCAATCAATCAATCAAAATCTCTCTCTCTCTCTCTCTCTCTCTCTCTCTTGCACTGCAGCTTCCAGTTGTCCTTTATCCCTCTCTGAGGCTTGATTAGCCTGATTAGGTGCCGGGTGTGCCGCATCACAACCCGGCCCCGCCCTCCGCCCTGTCACAATGCTGTTATGCAATATTAAAAAATTCTCTGTCATGGAAGGGTAAAACTGAGAAAGCTGATGATGTAACTACAAGTGAGATGTTACTCAAAAAAAGTTGTTTTACTAGTTCTCGTCTGTTGCTCACTTCAACGGTGTGTCGAATGAAGCGACACAAAGGGACTTCTTTAAAGGCCTCGGTTCCCTATGAACTTGAGAAAAGGCCAATGTGAAATTGGCAGACAGAATTTGCATGTCCCTCCCCCGGACATATGGGTATAAAAGTAGGGAATCATTTCATTCAGATTTCTTCTTCGGAGCCGAGCGGTTGTGCGATCAACGAGCTGAGGTCACTTACTGTTCCACTCACCTCTGCAGAGCTTACGCTGTTGGCTGTACGGCACATATCAGCGGCTTTTTCCTTCTCTGCATGGCAGTACAGCTTTGCCCCTGGGCGCTTCGACAGCGCTGCTGAAATTGTTATTTTCTCTAAAAGAGCAATACACAGCTGGCGTTGAACGTCCTTTTCAGGACGCTTATTTATAAAGATGCCCTTCCACCCCTGTGTAGTTCCTGGATGAGGTCGATTTCTCTGATGGTCATAAGAGCTGCCTTGCATGCCTGGGCTGCGATCACACGCAGGCAGCATTTTATCTGTGCTAGAACATAACCATAGCAACGTTGCGGTTGTGGCTTTCTTTCCTCTGAGAGAAAGCCACTTCAGTCTCCAGATCTCTCAGTGGTTCTCTCGGACCTTCAGAGCCCCCCCTTCGAGCAGCTTGACTCAGTTGAGCTCAAGGCCCTCCTCCAGGGTTGGGGATCTGCAAGCGTTCTCTGTCAGCAACACTTGCCTGGAGTTCGGTCCGGCAGATACTCACGTCATCCTAAGACCGCGACCGGGCTATGTGCCCAAGGTTCCTACAACCCCCTACAGGGACAAGGTCGTGAACCTGCAAGCGCTGCCCCGGGAGGAGGCAGACCCAGCCTTTTCGTTGCTGTGTACGGTACGTGCTTTGCATATCTATTTGAACCGCACACGGAGCTTTAGATGTTCTGATTAGCTCTTTGTCTGCTTCGGCAGATGGGGAAAAAGAGAAAGGGAACGCTGTCTCAAAACAGAGGTTAGCTCACTGGGTCGTTGACGCTATCTCCCTGGCCTACCAGACCCAGGCTGTGCCCGCCCCCTTGTGGGTTCGAGCACACTCGACGAGAAGTGTGGCATCCTCGTGGGCACTGGCCAACAGCAACACCCAATACCTTTGCGGGATTCTACAATCTCAGGGTTGAGTCGGTCTCGTCCCGTGTTTTGTCAGGTCTGAGCCGGTAGAACTCGGTAATATGGAACAGCCGACCGGGTAACGGAGGTTACAACAGTAACCTGGACGTTTTTATTTACACCCATTAAGCTAGAGACTAAAAAAATATCTAAACTAATAAGGCTAACTAATAATAATAGCAATAATCTGTTTGAATGAAATGGGTGCCAAACATTTGAATGTCATCCAAATTTTTGACAGTGAGACGTTTAAAAGGGCATAAAAAGAGGAATTAAGAATACAGAATTTAAACAGGGAGAAAGTTTACATCAAGTTATTATTGGACTACACAATCAAACTAAGGTTATATGGTTCTCTAATGATAAAGCAACCATCACTGAGAAATATGCATTTCCCCAGCTTTGTGTGGCTGGGGTAAAAGCTTTTAGAATTTTACTTTAGGAGAAATATAATTTTCCGTGAAAGCAAAGATGGGTTTCTTTTTGTTGTTCTCTCCCGCAAGAAAAATGCTCCCAAGTGTCTCAGTCGAGCCAATGTGATGATATTTCCTGCATTTGATTGCAATATTCACCACGACACAGTCACTACTAACAGGTTTGAGTTCACTGCTCTCTTTCTCAAAGCTGTCGTTTTCTCATATAGTTTTCAGGCTAGAAACACTTGTGCAATGTTTCAAAAAGTTCAATTTTGAAGTGTTGCAGGAAAATAATGTCAGATGATTAATTCTGGTAGTAAGTTGAACCACTAGGCCAAAAGTAGCCTATCTGTACTTTTCTGTACAGATATCTGATCCAAAGTCTCTGGCTTAGTTTGCCTTTGTTTGGCCTTGGAATTTATTTATTTATTCATTTATTTGTTATTTAGGGTCAATATTTTATAAAAACATTTGCATGATCATTGGCAATTCAACAACATACATTATATATTTTTTTACTCTACTGTAAATAAATTTGCTTATACACAGAGGGATTGGGATGTCAATCTTATTTGATCTTCTCATTTCACCATAAATTGTAACATTGTTTAATTCTAATGTCAGGGAGCTCATATAAACAGTCAAAAATTATTTAAATGTTTTGATTGTGGTCATTATGACTAATAACTGATAAACTACATTATAGCTGGACAGAAGGCGATAGACAGCAGATGTAGGGTATGTGAACATTAAAACATTTATTGTTGGAGCATCAAAAACTGTAGGTTGGGTGAGAGACAGTAGATAGAGCAGCTCATGATGTCACAGATCCACCAGACTCCCTCTCTCACACCACATTCTGCTACCTTTGCCGCACCGTCAGTCACCCGCTTTCACTCGCCTGAGGTTTAATCATGCACACCTGCTTGGACTTGCACTTAAACCTCACACTCACACTCAGTCAGCTTCTGGCCTTGTTGAAGGATACTAGGACTCACCTTTCAATCTGCTTCAGAGAAAAAGTAAGTCTCTGTGTGTTAACTTACCTGTTTATCAACGATCTGCTCTGGATGTGCAAGATAAGTGAATTTGATAACTCTGCGTTAGCATTATATCTCTAACTACAGACCTGCTCCTCAATTTATGAATGTGGCCAGTCTGAAACCCAGTTTGAAGTTAAAGTTTGGAACTGCAGACCTGTGGATCCTAGTGGCGATTGGCCTATGTTCTCTGGTTTGACAAAAGACTGTGTTGAGAAGACCGTGTACTTGCCTGAATCCTCACCTCACACTACTTAACCTGTTTCCTCTGTGTACTGTTTAATAAACTCCTGCACTTGGTTTTATCTCCAGTTCCAGTGTTGGTGTTTCATTACACATGAGAGTAGTTTGTGTAGTAAAGTCAGAATCGTAGTGACAGAGCTGTTGTGGATTATAATTTATTTAGCACAGAAACCGGGCCATAATTCAAACTTTATGAATATATTGTGCAAAATAGTATTATATCTTTATTTCAAACGGGTCAATTCTCTGAGGCCATTCAATGGCAGTCGGCACTTCAGCGCTGCCTCTGCACTTTTAATGTTCCCTTCCAATTCCACAAGTTCTTGCTGCCGTGCATGCATGCTTGACATCCCCTACTCTTGTAACCACATCAGAGAACTTTGCCTCTGTAATGATGAGTCATCGGTATTGAGATCCATATGCAGCTTTATTTATAATAATGAAAACAGGCAAAGGTCAATCACCAGCAGTAGCAGTATCCATGGATAATCAAAGGGGTGGTCACAAACAGAGTAGTAGTCCCGGTAAACATAGGCAGGCAGCAGAGAATCAAATGGGGAAATCAGGCAGGTATCAAACACCGGCAGGAAATAACAACAGGGAATAGCACTCAGAAATGTATGCAGGGCAAAACAAGACTTCCCAATGATAGCAAGTGAGAGTCTTCTATAGCTGAGTAGATGAGGAATTGGTGAGCATGTAATCAGAACCAGGTAAGGAGTTATGGGAATTGCAGTTTATAGAGTGAAAGTCAATACTCCGGTTATGGAGTCCTCTGGTGGTGAGTGGAAGGAACAGCGGAGGTGGGATTCGTGACAGCCTCTATGGCAGTGATCGATCGACATATCACAGCAAGATCGTCCAAGTCTGCAACGACCTTTGTCAGCATCGCCGACATGTAGCTAATGCACATGCACGTTAGTGAGTTTATTGACAGGAGATATCTGTATCTAAAAGGTGATTGGCTCTTTTACCTGTAAGGCGGCACTTCCTTTCAACATTCGTTGACCGTTGGGCGCTAGAGCGTCTTGGTTCGGTGATCCAATTTCTCCCATTCTTTTAAATAGTCTCTGCAGACAAAGGCAGTTGTTAGGCTAAATTAGACAGTTATAGGGGGCCTCCTTGTGGCTCGAGAGAGAAGGGAGTAATTCTGTTGTGCAATAATGGACACAAGCTGTTCTATCGGTTGTGTGGTGAAGGTGCTGTTTCTGTTGTAAATAGTTGTTTATTGTTATTCATAGTAATTTTTCGTTAATTTGTATTGTTATTTATTGTTAATTTTGCATTTTGTGTAGTTAATTTATTCCAGTTTTCATTTAAAATATTCTATTTAGTTGTATTATGGTGTCATTCTACTGGGGCTTCCCAGTAGGATATCGCTTAAGAGCCCCCATATGCTTACCAATGGCCTTGGGCAAAAAGCAATACAGATTGGGTAATCAAAGCCAGATGGTTTTAAAAATAAAGTAAAAATGTGATTATCTCGGGCTCTCCTTTTTTATCAAAGGATGAGTAAGCGGATGAGTAAGAGGAAAAGGCTAAGGGAAATAGTGGTTAAGGATGAGCAGATGAGAAAAAGATTGCTATAAGAGAGATATTGTGTATTCCGTGACCCATCATCACTTGCATTGTTCACTATGAATCCACTGAGAAAGTGATGATTTGTAGCCTCAACTGATGATGAATTTGCCTTTTTTAAAGAAATGTGAACTTTAATAAGAAATGTTTCTAATTTAATAGAAATTACTCTGCTTTGCATTTGGAATGTGACATTTACTCATTATAATTGTTTATTAACATACTTAATGAAACATTCTAATATTGGTTCATTAATTATCATTAGAAATTAGTTCACAGTGCAATAAAATTACACTAAAAGGCAAATACACTGAAACAACTCAATTTATCACAAGGTTTGATCTTTACCTAATCTTTTTATTCACCATTAAAAGGCTTGACTCATGTTTCTTTTTTAAAATCTTGAAGATTTACTTTTTGTAATACTGTGAATAACTTTTTGTATGCTAATATAGCAAAAAATATTGCTATATTGTATATTTAAAAAAATATCTGCAATATTTTAAACCTGGCAGGTAATCAACCACAAATCCAGTTAATGTAACAATGCTGGCAAGGACGAAGACGAAAGAGCAAAGGACCCAAGTGCAGTTTATTTAAATAAACGTGAACCCAAAAACCCTAACAATAAACGAGGACTAAACATAAACATGAACTTGACTTGAACTAGACTAGACTAGCAAAACAATAACGTTACACAAAACATCAATACTAGACAAAGGACAATAGTAAACATGAGGGCTTAAATTCATGACATGGGAAACATAACCAATGATCAAACAGAACATTTAACATGATAAGAACACAAATAACCTTAAACCAACGACAGACTAGAACTGATAAGACAAACCAATGAAAACAAGACACATGAACATGGAGGGAAACATGAAATCACATGACAAGGGAAACAGTAACTAGAATGCTAAAATAAAAGACATGAACTAAAACTCATCTAAACATGACAGTTAATCACAAATGAAGATTTTATGATCTCAGCAAGCATATTGATATTTTGGTACAATGACTGCATTTGAAGCACAAAGCTCTTGCCAAATAAGATAAGGCACAGGATATGACCAATGAAGAGAGAGTGTAGCACTGGACAAAAACATATCCTGTGTTTCATCACTGAGCTCAAAGAGTTACATCATATTAGCAGTTTGCCTAGATAGGTGATAGTAGTTGACAGAAAGTGTGAATTTTCTTTAAAGTACAGACAATAACTGATATAATACCTTAATTATTTTACACAGAAATGATTCACCATTGGAAAATGCCCCTGCTATGTATCAAGATACATAACGTTGTGTCGCGTCTTGGTTTAAACAAAAATAAAAGTAATACCCATTACATAACACGCAGTCACAAACTGTAGTGTCCGTGGTGTTTTGTGGAGGTGGTTCATTTTCTTCAAATTTGGGATTACACCCTGGCTCAAACATGTATGGATGAATTCCATGGGTTGCCTTTTTTTTTTTTTTAACCATCTAAAGTTTTCAAAACATCCTCACATGTGCTTAATGGCAGGGGCATTTACACTTATTCCACATGTAAAGATGTTACCCAGTCACAGCAGTGGACGTAAACTGAAGTCTTCAAGAACACATGTCCCAAAAAAATTTTTAATCAAAGGCACAAAAACTGGATAGAAAATGCCCAATTACTTTTAATTGAAAAGAAAAAATCACACTAGCATTATAAGTAGACCTCAAGGAATTATGAACAAAAAAAAGTCAAATTCAAGTCACCTTTAATGTTTCTCAGCTAAGAAATTATGAAAATGAATATTTTGCTCAGTTCTTCAAAATACATATTTAATTGCATTAACTGTATTTGTGTCCTAAGCAGTTGTGCCAAGAATAGTGCCTTTAAACTAAAGCAAGCCCAAGTTGACTATGTCCAGAAGCTGCTTTACCTGTCACAGAAATATGGTAAAAGAAATATCAGGCCTTTTTACACTGGCGACCAAAAGTTTGGAATAATGTACAGGTTTTGCCCTTATGAAAATAAATTGGTACTTTTATTCACCAAAGTGGCATTCAGCTGATCACAATGTGTAGTCAGGACATTAATAATGTGAAAAATTACTATTACAATTTGAAAAATATATATATTCAGACCTTCTTAAACTACTACAAAGAGTTCTCATCAAAAAATCCTCCATGTGCAATGACAGCTTTGCAGATACTTGTTATTCTAGCTGTCAGTTTGTCCAGATACTCAGGTGACATTTCACCCCACACTTCCTGCAGCACTTGCAATAGATGTGACTGTCTTGTCGGGCACTTCTCATGCACCTTAAAGTCCAGCTGATCCCACAAAAGCTCAATGAGGTTAAGATCCATAACACTCTTTTCCAATTATCTGTTGTCCAATGTCTGTTTCTTTGCCCACTCCAATCTTTTATTTTTGTTTCTCTGTTTCAGAAGTGTTTTTTCTTTGCAATTCTTCCCATATGGCCTGCACTTCTGAGTCTTCTCTTTACTGTTGTACATGAAACTGGTGTTGAGCGGGTAGAATTCAATGAAGCTGTCACCTGAGGACATGTGAGGTGTCTATTTCTCAAACTAGAGACTCTGATGTACTTATCCTCTTGTTTAGTTGTACATCTGGTCTTCCACATCTCTTTCTGTCCTTGTTAGAGCCAGTTGTTCTTTGTCTTTGAAGACTGTAATGTACACCTTTGTATGAAATCATTTTTTTTTTGTGGCAATTTCAAGCATTGTATAACCTTCATTCCTCAAAACAATGATGGACTGATGAGTTTCTAGAGAAAGCCGTTTCTTTTTTTACATTTTTGACTTTATATTGACCTTAAGACATGACAGTCTATTGCATACTGTGGCAACTCAAAAGTAAAAGTGTCCTTTAAACAGCTAAATCTGTACATTATTCCAAACTTTTGTCTGCCAGTGTATTTACTGGCAGTTAACAACAGGCTTTTTTTGTTGAAGGTTGCATAACTTGCAACTTGCATAATATTAAGCCAAAACATGGCGAAGCAATTATATCTGGCAAACCAAATACAGTACAAAATAAACATCTCACTCCCACAGTCTTTCACAATTCAGAGGAAAATAAATAGTATACAGATTTAAGAAATTATTCAGCTGAGAGTCATAGAGTTGGAAATCTTGAGCCACAACTTGTGTCAACCCGTTTTGTGGCTGCTGTGCCAAGAAGAGGTTGTTGTTTCTGTCAGAGTACAAATTGTGGACAGAACGTTCTCGTCATCTGCACACAAAACCATCACATATATCGTTGCATCTTTACAAAAAAGAAATAAGAAAATAAGGTAACTGACTAGTGTGCTTACTGTATGAGCAGACCCCAATAGCAAAACAGTCCAGGAGACATGCTTTTTGATCTGCTGTTTGAGGTGTTCTTATCTTCACTAAACTTGACACAGCATGATTCCCCATATTCACTGTTTGAGATGGTTAATCTAGTGTTCATCAGTCTGGAGAAGAAAATGGCATAAAACAGGAGCCCACCATGGACTCATGCTTACTTTTGTCACACTTGGAGTGTGGTTCCAACTGAATCATCTGCAGGACATGGGAGTGTGATTAAAAAAATGTGGGTTTTCCTGTGGCAAAGCAATATGACCATTACTTTAAGCATGAAAATAGTACTTGGGCATTAAGCAAACTCTGCCCAAGCCCTCCTTAATATGGCTATATAGAGTCATTTTTCCACCTGTAGAATTGTGAAAGTACACATTATGCACACTTAGACACAGTTTATAGTATAATGTACAAAAATTAAGTTATTCATGCTTTTCTGTTCATTTTAAATTCATGTTTTCATATCATTTTCTTAGAAGGGTTGTGATTGGTTCTTGATTGCCTGTGAAAATGTAAGGCAGCTTCGTCTTTTCATTTTGTACATCGGGCATATTCCAAATAAAAATTTTTTTTAAAAAAAATCACTCCATACTAAAGATAAGTTACTATTAAACTATATATTATAGTATATATATTATATGTACTTAAATTGTTGAAAAACTGGACAGGAATATGAAAAACTTTTTCTATGTATGTATATTATCCATTTATAAGAGGTGCTTACTACTAACAAAGAGTCTAAGCATTGTCAACTTACAAACAAGCTTTACTTAGTTTAATGCATGTTTTTATTTCTGTGCTTCGTTGTTAAATTCATTTAAAAGAGGGTAGCTTTGTTCAGGACCTTCTTTGAACTATATTTGCTCATATTTTCCCAGTGTGCCAAGGAGGTGAATGTATAGAACCACACTGATTTATAGAGGGCATTCAGATGTCACTGTCAGACTTGCTATTTCACACCTAATAAAGCCAACAACTTTTCTACTTAGCCAGCTCTCTCTTGTAATACTCTATATTACTCTAATTCTATTGTGATATGTGCTGTAACACTGAACAGTGCTGAATAGCATTGGGAAAATTGATAAAAGCCCATAATAGCCCATGATGTGTAGCTACACTAAAATGTGACACATTGAAGTCATGACACCCCACTATATCTCTGTCTGTGTTCCACAGATTGTGGTACATGGGCTGTTACATCACTGAGAAAACCATTGGCTTTGGGTAAGATTAGTAAAACATATACAAAAAAAATAGAGCATGTTATTAAAAACATCTGGAAGTAACCTAGATGTTTCCTAAGATTTTTTTTCCCACAAAGAATTAACCTAAAGGAATCTTCTTTTTGAAAATTATACACTAAAAATATATATTTTAGCCTATTTTTAAGATTTAAAAACTTAAATTTCATAACAAAATCAAATTAAAATATGTATTTTTATACCAAATTAAATGAATAAAACTTAAAATATAGGGTTTTTATTTAATTGAAGATTACTCAATTTGTATAAAATTTTGTTATGAAATTAAAATAATTTTATAATGGAAGAATAAGTTGACTTAAAAAATATTTTAGCTTATTTGAAAGTTTTACACATTTCAGTTTCATAACAAAATTCCTTCAAACTGAATTATGTAATTAACTAAATTAAATAAATATTTAATAATACTCATTTTAATTTGAAGGAATTTTATTATGAAATTGAAATGCCTCTGCGTGAAATTAAAAGTTGTTAGAACATTATAGCTCTCCAAATAAAATGTCTCGGGTTACGTATATAACCCTTGTTCCCTGAAAAAAGCGGAACGAGCTGCTGCGCTGCTAAGCGCTTTGGGAACAATCTTGCATTGTGACCAGCTCTGAATATGTGTGTAACACGTCGATGTAACATTGACCGGAAATGTATAGCCTCGGTTGGTGAGATCATTGGACGCACCTATGACCAGGCTATAAATAGAGGCGTCACCAGTGTGTTCGTCAGATACTACTTGTCTTTTTTGAAGAGCAGTCCTAGGACGACCCAGTGCGGAAAACAAGTGCAGCATCTCGTTCCGCTTTTTTCAGGGAACAAGGGTTACATATGTAACCCGAGATGTTCCCTTTACAAAAAGCTACACTATGATGCTGCACTGCTAAGCGCTTTGGGAGCGAAATACCCACGCATCCGTACTGGGGCTGTCCGGACCCCCACGGTTGTGAGGTGTGTTCACAAGGACGCGAGAGGTCTCAGACATGAGCTCGAGATGTTGACTCAAGGGCGAAAGACCCGGAGTAGCAAAAATCTTACTCATAAGATCGTAGAATGTGAGCGGAAAGGACTAGCCTGCCACATCACAGACTTACTTGAGACTTGGCTTCAGATGTCGACTCAAGGGCGTAGGCCCGGAGTATCATAAACATCCAAACCATAGATCCTGAAGAATGCGTGCAGAAAGGAGTAACCTGCCGCATCACAAACTTGTTCAGGCATAAGGATCTAAATCGTAAGATTTAGGAATGTGTATGAAAAGGACCCGCCTGCCGTACACAAACCTTCTTAGACTTGAGATCATAAATTAACACAAGGGAATCCAGATATGGGGCCTGAAGAATGTGTGCGGGAAGGACCAGCCTGCCGCATCACAAACTTGTTCAGGCATGAATCGTAAGATTTTAGGAATGTGTACGGAAAGGACCAGCCTGCCGTACACAGACCATCTTAAACTTGAGATCAGAAATGAACTCAGGGGCATGGGAGCCCAGACATGGAAAGGACCAGCCTGCCGCATCACAAACTTGTTCAGGCATAAAAAGAGTTTAGCCAATAAAGTCTGAGACTGTGCGCGGAAAGGAACTAGCCTGCCGCAACACAAACCCAATAAAAACTCCTACCCCTGGACCTAAGGGCCCGGGGTAGCTTGAACATCTAGACCATGAGAACACAGGAATGTGTGCGGAGAGGGCCAGCCTGCCGCATCACAAACTTGTAGAGGCATGGGGTTGAGATGTCGACTCGAGGACGTAAGAGCCTGGAGTAGCATGAACATCTAAACTATAGAACTTGATGAATGTGTGCGGAGAGGACCAGCCTGCCGCATCACAAACTTGCTGCAGAGGGACACCTCTAGCCAAGGCCTTAGAGGGAGCGACACCTCTGGTGGAGTGAGCCCTGATACCTACTGGCGAAGCTTGACCACGCGCCTCGTAGGACAGGGCAATAGCATCCCTCACCCAATGTGACATAGTCAGTTTGGTAGCGGCCACCCCTTTTTTGCGACCCCCAAAACAGACAAACAACTGCCCTGACTTACGCCACTGGCTAGTGCGGTGGACATAAGTCTGAAGGGCACGGGCAGGACAGAGTCGGTGAAGTCTTTCTTGCTCCGGCGTTAAAAACGGCAGGGAGCAGAAGGCTTCCAGAGTGACAGGATGTACTGTCGAAAAAGGCACCTTGGGGAGATAGTCTGGATGCGGATATAGAATAGCTTTAGCCGTACCTGGGGCAAACTCTAAACAGGCCGGCAAAACAGACAGAGCCTGTAGATCCCCAATCCTCTTGAGAGAGGTAATCACCATAAGAAAGACCATCTTTAGAGTCAGAAGTCTGTCAGACGCTGACTCTAGAGGTTCAAAGGGGGTCTCAACTAGACCTTCCAGGACTATTTCCAAGTCCCAGGAAGGAGTTCTAGTCCTGACAGGGGGCCTCAACCGCATGGCTCCACGAATGAAGCGAGCGAGCAGAGGATGTCTCCCTACAGGTGCCCCATCGATCAAGGCGTGGCAAGCTGAAATGGCGGCCACATAGACCCTGAGAGTGGCGGGGCATATGCCTGCTGACAGTTTTCTTGCAGAAAATCCATAACTGAAACAATTTGGCAGTTAACTGGATCTGCATCATGTGAACTGCACCACTTTTCAAAGACACCCCACTTACTGGCGTAAATTCTTCTAGTGGAAGGGGCCCTAGCACTAAGAATGGTCTCGATAACCTCAGGCGACAGCCCTGTGTTCCTCAGTTGGTACCCTTCAGGGGCCAAACATGAAGATTCCACAGTTCGGGACGGGGATGAACTCTGGCTAAGACCCTCGGGAGCTGAGAAACCGGGGGAAATGCATACAGGTGCATACATGTATGTGCCATTGCATCCAGACTCAGGGGGGCTGGGTGACTCAGAGAGAAGTAGAGGGGACATTGCGCAGTCTCTTGAGAGGCGAAGAGGTCCACTTCTGCACTGTAAAATTTCTCCCAAATTTGTTCCACTACCTCGGGGTGGAGTTTCCACTCGCCCGTCGATAGGTTGTGTCTGGACAGAAAATCTGCTCCCACGTTTAGGCGTCCAGGGATATAGATAGCCCTGAGTGACAGGAGCTTGCCCTGGGCCCAAAGGAGAATCCGACGTGCCAGCAAATTCAGGTGGCGAGAGCGTAGACCTCCTTGGCGATTTATGTACGAGACTGCTGATGTGTTGTCCACCCGCACAATGACATGGCAGCCTTCCAGATGCTGGAGGAAGTATTTCAGGGCCAGAAATACCACCATCAACTCGAGGCAATTGATGTGCCAATCGAGTTGGTGACCCTCCCATTCTCCTTGGGCTGGACGACCACTTAAGACCGCACCCCAGCCCGTCAGAGAGGCGTCTGTCGTTAGCATTTTGCGACGGCATGACGCACCAAGAGTGGGACCCAAGGTAAGAAACCGGGGTCTGAACCACATAGAAAGGGAACGAAGCGGCGCGTAACCCTTATTAGCCTTAGGGGATTGGCCCGTGGATGAAACCCCTTGGCTTGAAGCCACAGCTGAAACGGTCTCATATGGAGCAGGCCCAAAGGAATCACCATGAACGCAGACGCCATGAGACCTAGTATTTGTTGGTACTGGTAAACAGTGCAACCTTGACCTAGCCTGAGAGTGCTCAGGGAGTTTTGTATGGACATGATACGAGCGGGAGACAGTCAAGCCCGCATAGTGATCGAGTTCCATATAATCCCTAGATAGGTAATCTCTTGAGTCGGAGAGAGAGAACGCTCTTTTCGGCATTGAGTCTCAGACCCAGAGAAACCAGATGAGCCAAGACGATGCTGAACTGCTAGTTCCTGGGACTGAGCTAGTACCAGCCAGTCGTCTAGATAATTCAGAATGCAGATGCCCTGGAGTCGCAAAGGAGCCAGTGCTGCATCCATGCATTTCGTGAATGTGCGGGGTGATAAGGCTCGGTCGAATGGAAGAACCCGATATTGGAAGGCTTCGTCCCCGAAAGTGAACCTTAGGAACTTCCTGTGCTGTGGCAGAATTCCGATATGGAAGTATACGTCCATAAGGTCGATCGTGATCAGCCAATCGACATGTTGGATCTGAGACACGATCGCCCTGACCGTTAGCATCTTGAACTTAAACGCCCCGATCGAGCGGTTCAAGCCTCGAAGATCTAGAATGGGACGCAACCCCCCACCCTTCTTGGGAACCAGGAAGTATCTGCTGTAATAGCCTGAATTTTTCTCTGGAAGGGGAACACGTTCTATGGCCCCTTTGACCAAGAGATTTTGTAATTCTCTCCACAGTAGACATGCCTGCCCCGGTTTCACGGTAGTGGGAACCACGCCGTTGAAACACGGAGGGCGGCGGGAAAATTGAATTTTGTAGCCCTTTTCTACTGTTTTTAGGACCCACGTAGAAACACCGGGCAGAAGTTTCCACGCTGCCATGTTCTCTGAAATGGGAATTAATTTCAGCACTTCCTGTTGAGGGGGTGTTGAGTGTTCCGTGTCCTGGACTAAGGCAGGAAGCAACGGTACACCCAACTTTTTGTCGGAAAACTCTGTCACCCGAAACACCAAGGGTGGCGGGAGTGAAGGGTTTTCTTGAGGGTATCGGGAGGGCCGAAGTGAATAAAACACGCGCCCCTTCCCGAAGGGAACTACCCCCAAAAAGGTTGGGTACAAGACCATCAGGGTTTTTTCCTTTTGGAAATTATAGCCCTGAGGTCTTGCTTAGGGGGCTGCTGAGGACGACGAGCCTGTCCCCTGTCTCTGCGAGGGGGAGCACAACTCGCCACGCTCGGTTTTTGAGCTTCCCTCCTAACAGCCTCGGGGCGAGACCGGGTGGCCGACGGCCCCGCCCCCTGAGTGCGGCGAGGAAAAAACTGCCCAAAGGCTTTCTCGTGGCTTTTTGCCTCCTGAAATCTGGAGATAACCGTGTTCATGGCGTCTCCAAAGAGACCAGAAGGCGAGACCGGGGCATCGAGCAGGAACACCCGGTCCTTGTCTCTGATGCCCGAAAGGTTAAGCCATAAATGTCTCTCCGTGCTGACTAAAGCAGACATAGACCGGCCAATGGCACGGGCTGACTGCTTGGTCGCACGGAGAGACAGATCTGTGGCTCGACGAAGCTCTAAAAATGCTTCCTCATCGAGCGTTTCACCCGCACTCAGGTCTTTTAGCAGATCAGCCTGGTAAGCCTGTAACACAGCCATGGTGTGCAGTGCTGCACCAGCCTGACCTGCTGCTTGATAAGCCCTTCCCACTAGCATGGAGGTAGTTCTGCATGGCTTAGAGGGGAGGGCGGGGCTTTTTAGTGATGATGCCGAACCCGGCGAGAGATAGCCCGCAAGCGTCTCTTCAACTGGCGGCAACATTGAATAGCCGTCAGCGCCCACAATAGTCCAGTATAATGACGTCGAGGGCATGTGAACGCGCGAGGTATAAGGTTTTCTCCACGAACGAGCGAGCTCGCCGTGGAGATCATCAAAGAAGGGAAGGGACTGATGAGGCGTTCCCTTCCCTTGGCCACCAGACAGAAATCTGTCCTCTAATTTGGAGCGTTTGGGGGTTTCTTGGTCGTGTGGCCAGTCTAATTGAAGCCTTGCCACTGCACTTGTGATCACGTCGAGCAACTCCTCAGAAGATTTAGAATCGCGTTTGGAGTGCTCTTGACGCGGATAACTCGCACTCCGAACCAAGAGATATAAGGTCCTCCCCGTGAACCGAAGAAGCGCCGGAGCGTGCTTTGAGATTGCGTGAAGGACCAGCTGGGTCTGGGGAGAGTGCGAGCGAAAGGGACGAACCCGTCTCTCGCACCTCAGCCAGATCCATGTGAGAGCCCCATGAGTGAAGTGTGGGTGCTGGCTTGCGAAAGTAAGCGAAGCGAGCGCAAAGCATTCCGACCGAAAGTAGGTCACAATGCGCGCACCCGCCCTGCCCCAACGCGAGAGCAGCGTGCTCTTCCCCCAAACAAACAAAGCAGAACACATGCGTGTCCTTGACGGTCATGGACCGCTGGCAAGGAAACACGCAGCGTTTGCCTTGTTTCTCTGACATATTTTTCACTCTCCTTATATATATATATATATATATATATATATATATATATATATATATATATATTCTCTTTTTTTTCTTTTTTTAAAAGAACAGAGAAAGAAGGAAATTTCTGCACACTGCCTAACAGTTTCTAACTCCTAACAAAGGGAAGAAAAGTTTTTTATCAGCAGTCTTGTGAAACACAGCACAGTATGATCTGAAGAAAAGAGATCTGACGAACATGCTGGTGATGCCTCTATTTATAGCCTGGTCACAGGTGCGTCCAATGATCTCACCAACCGAGGCTATAAATTTCCGGTCAACGTTACATTGACGTGTTACACACATATTCACAGCTGGTCACAATGCAAGATTGTTCCCAAAGCACTTAGCAGCGCAGCATCATAGTGTAGCTTTTTGTAAAGGGAACATCATATTAAAACTACAACACAAACATCCTGTACTGTACTGTACAACACTGTACTGTTGAGATTTTTACAAAACAGATTTTGACATTACAGAAACCTCTTTCCAAAGACTCCCACTTATTTTAACATGCGTAGTCACCCTACTCAAAATAAAACTACATTAGGCCATGTGTCCACCAAAGCGTATTTTCTTGAGGCCAGCATATTTTTTTCAATTGTTTGTAATGAGAGCGCTGCGATTTTAAAAAGCCAACAGTGTGACGAGGCGCTGAGCATCTATTCCACCCTATATGCTTGGCATTATATTTCTGGTTGCCGAGAGTTAAAAATGTTCAACTTTGGGTAAAACACAGCCCTTGTCACTGTCACTTTTTATCCAATCCATCCAATCACAGTGGAGGAGGGGCAGGACAAATACGACTCCAAACCGTCACATTCTACTTGTACAACAGAAGACATTCCAGGACTATCACAATATTAATATGAAAAATAATGCTTCAGCCTTCCCTTCATCCAGAACAAGGGCCAGAGCAAGTACTATTATCAAGTACATTCAGTACTTGATAACATAAACTGTCTGTGAAATTAGGTACTTGCAAGACATTACTTCCGTGGATATTCCGTATCATAGCAACCAAAGCCTCTTAGCTGAAAAAACGCTGTGCCTCCAAAGCGCTCTCAAGTGCTCTCAGCTGGGCACTGTCTAAAGACTGCCTGGCATTTTCAGATGGCAAAAAAACGCTTTGGTGGACACACGGCCTTATAAATAATAAAAAAAAGAAATCGGACCGTTACAATTCTAATGGTTTCTGCAATGGTTACTAGGGGTGGGTAAAAATATAGTTTTTCAGATTAATCGCGATCTTCATTTGAATATCTTTATCGATTCTTAAATCAATCTTTCATTCAATGCTCAACCCTCCACTACAATGAGAGAAAACGCTCGCATTTGCAACCATATTTTGCGCTATGTAACTAAAGTGAATATATTTGGGAACTGGCTGGTAAATGTTTACATTTCACTCACCAGTAATTGTGTAGATTAGTCATGAAGTGTTCAGCAGCGAGATCCTTTCACAGTGCGCTGGGAGTAAAAGTGGTTCCGTGTAATGTGTGTTAAATCAAGGACGAGATCCACGCAACACATTTGTAATTTAATACTGTTTCTTTTAATACCCTTTATGTTCTTTACTGTCAGTTGTTGATCAAAACAACTACTAAAAAACAATTATTTCTAATCTGCATCACACAGATGAGGTAAAGTCATTCAAATCCTCTCTCGTTAACATGCGCTCATTTAACGTTGCTGTTTACAGAAATGCTGTTTTTTTTAAAGAGACAGTACCTGTTTTAGCACGTGTTGAACAAATCAATGTAAACACCTATGTAACAAATTATTTATGAAATATAACTTGTTTATTGATTGAATGCCTGTATTTGTTCATTTTAAAAAGCCAAAATGTGACCAGAATTATGAAAAAGTAATCAAATATAATTAGTCAAATTAATATTTTCCTAATGAACCTAGTTAAAAGGTCCCCTGTATAATTAACATCATTAGCTGGGAGAAAATGTATTTTATATGTAAGCAAAGGGGGCATTATAACTTAAAGAAATCCATATGAACTGATCGAATCAAATCAAAATCAGAATCGAATCGAGAGCTTGTGAATCAGAATCTAATTGATTCGGGAAATCTGTTTCAATACGCAGACCTATTGGTTTCCATTACAGATCATTTGTTCCTAATGGTGTTCACTACTAGACAAAGCATACCACCAAAGAAGCCATCACATCTACCAGTAGAGCCAGAGGGACCATTATAGTTTCCATTAAAACCAATACAACTCCCATTATAACTATTATAATTTCTGTGAAGGTTTCTATTGTGTGTCTCAGCAGTGCAATCAGCCTAATGCATGACATTTTGTTGGATAATTCAGATGATTCAGCCAGAAAGAACAGTGCATCAGTGATTCAACTTTATGTTGTAAATGAAAGCAGGACATTGAAATTCCTGAGAAATGTGGTCGAATGAATAATATGTGATCTTCAGTTGTTTTACATGTGGTCTTTAGTTAGAGAACCCCTTGGGCCCCATTTCTGAGATGGTGGAATCAGTGAAAGGTACTAATATGGTAATAACTATATGAGTCAGGATTTTGCTGCTTTGTGTATCTTGTTCCAGCTATAAGTGCATACCATCTAAATTAATCGTGATTTTAACAGCTCCCAAGTTTTCCATTACCAGTGCTTCACATAAGATTTATGTCCCACACATGTTACAGTTCATCCGGAAAGTATTCACAGCGCTTCACTTTTTCCAAATTTTGTTATGTTACAGCCTTATTCCAAAAGGAATTAAATTCATTATTTTCCTCAAAATTCTACAAACAATACCCCATAATGACAACGTGAAAGAAGTTTGTTTGAAATCTTTGCAAATGTATTAAAAATGAAAAATGAAAAAAATCTCATGTACGTAAATATTCACAGTCTTTGCTCAATACTTTGTTGAAGCACCTTTGGCACCAATTACAGCCTCAAGTCTTTTTGAGTATGATGCTACAAGCTTGGTACACCTGTTTTTGGGCAGTTTCTCCCATTCTTTGCAGGACCTCTCAAGCTCCATCAGGTTGGATGGGGAGCGTCGATGCACAGCCATTTTCAGATCTCTCCAGAGATGTTGAATCAGGTTCAAGTCTGGGCTCTGGCTGGGCCACTCAAGGACATTCAAAATGTTGTCCCATAGCCACTCCTTTGTTATCTAGGCTGTGTGCTTAGGGTCGTTGTCCTGTTGGAAGATGAACCTTCGCCCCAGTCTGAGGTCCAGAACGCTCTGGAGCAGGTTTTAATCAAGGATGTCTCTGTACATTGCTGCATTCATCTTTCCCTTGATCCAGACTAGTCTTCCAGTTCTTGCCGCTGAAAAACATCCCCACAGAAGGATGCTGCCACCACCATGCTTCACTCTAGGGATGGTATTGTCCAGGTGATGAGTGGTGGTTTCCTCCAGACATGACGCTTGCCATTCAGGCCAAAGAGTTCAATCTTTGTTTCATCAGACCAGAGAATTTTGTTTCTCATAGTCTGAGAGTCCTTCAGGTGCCTTGTGGCAAACTCCAGATGGGCTGTCATGTGCCTTTTACTGAGGAGTGGCTTCCGTCTGGCCATTCTACCATACAGGCCTGATTGGTGTAGTGCTGCAGAGATGTTTGTTCATCTGGAAGGTTTTACTCTCTCCACAGAGAGCTGGAGCTCTGTCAGAGTGACCATCGGGTTCTTGGTCATCTCCCTGACTAAGGCCATTCTCCCCCGATTTCTCAGCCAGCTCTAGGAAGTCCTGGTGGTTCCAAACTTCTTCCATTTCCGGATGATGGAGGCCACTGTGCTCATTGGGACCTTCAATGCTGCAGACATTTTTCTGAACCCTTCCCCAGATCTGTGCCTCGATACAATCCTGTCTCGGAGGTCTACAGACAATTCCTTGGACTTCATGGCTTGGTTTGTGCTCTGACATGCAATGTTAACTGTGAGACCTTATATAGACAGGTGTGTGCCCTCCCAAATCATGTCCAATCAACTGAATTTACCACAGGTGGACTCCAATCAAGTTATAGAAACATCTCAAGGATGATCAGTGGAAACAGGATGCACCGGAGCTCAATTTTGAGTGTCATGGCAAAGGCTGTGAATACTTATGTACATGTAATTTTTATGTTCTTTATTTTTAATACATTTGCAAATATTTCAAAAAAACTTCTTTCACACTGTCATTATGGGGTATTGTTTATGTATATTGTCAGAACAAAACCTTCTGCCTACACGTGGTTATTCAGTGTGTGCTGCCATCATGCGGATGAATCATTATTTGCTGTGTTGCATTATTAGCATTAGCGTTCTGGAACTGTTACTGGTCCACTTCCGATTTTCATCTAATATATTAACTGTCAGACAGCATTCGCTAATGAAAGAGATTTAACACTAGAATTGCTATATTGAGAACGTGTCGGTTCAGCTGGATAACTCGGCCATTATCAGAGTTATGACCATACCTACAAACATCGGATTGTGAAAAAAATGAGTAAATGCTTTGAGTTGTTATTATTAATAAAAAGTGTATATCCTTCCTTATATGCTGATAACTTTTCTGACCCATGACTTTTAGAAAAAGTATTTTCTTTTTTTATCTTCATCTCATTTATGTATACATCTGTGTTGGTTTATATGTACTTTTTATTTTTTTATCTTCTTCGCCTATACTTGTCTTTATGACTCAATGATTCTATTCATACATTGTTTGATCTGTGTAATTTTGTTCATCTAATTGAACATTTATTTTGAAACTTCTTTTTTTCAATAAATTAAGTTTTAGCACAATATGTGGACTTTTCAGACAGTCCCTTTCCCACCAGTGGGGATTTCTTTAAGACTGCAAGGGAAGCTCGGCTTCCCCTATAATGTCAAAAAAATAATGGTCAAATATGTACTATTGTGTAAACAATTTATTGACTAAAAATGCGTTAGAACATGTTCATCTCGAAAACGAGTTCGTTCAGAATCAGCTACATATAGCAGGTCGGCTGACTCGATTTCATTCTCATACATTCCCGTAGCGTCACAGCGCATTTCCCTGTTGAAGCCGGGCGTCCATTGACCTCAATGGGGCTGCTTTGAACAGTTTTTTTCAGTGCTCCGAAACTAGACGGTCATTGGATAAATGCTGCGATTATGTCCCGCCCACGGACGCTCAGCGTCTCTGGGGGTGAATGAGGAGTGGGCTGGCCCGGACTCCGGGCTTCCGCGTAATGATTGGAGGATCTGTCGAAAGACTGCGTCTCCTTTTGACTGACAGCGAATCTGTCCTATAAGAAGTCGCTGAAGCTATTCGCGCTCAGTCCCATCGTGGATTTCTCAAGTGTAGTCGAACTACAAACTGCTGCAACCTATTTCTTGATATTTGTTTGGCGAAATTGCTAGTCAGTTTGCAAAATACATTTCACACAATTATACACCACATTCCTTGTTTCAGTTTTACCAAGTTTAATATTTTTTTGAGATCGTTCGTTCATTCATTCATGAATTGCAATTCAGGACGAATTTCTCTTGTTTGTAAATTTTTTACGTAAAAATGTATTTATGAACAATGTAGTTTAGGGGAAAACATTTATTTGAAATTCATGTACAAAAACAACATTGAAACAAATCATCATGTATGTTAGTCCATTTTTACATTAATTGTCACAGCGAATTAAATGCAACTAAACGACATCTGAGCTTAGAGGAACATCCAAGTGGTTATTTGAGATTCTAACATTGTTTGGTTGAAAACATCCTTCTTTCTTGGTTTATTAATATAATTTACTCTGTTTATGAATGCATAATCATTGATGCTTTTATGTTGCATTAATTTTGCACTGAAGAACACGCTTCTTGTTATACTTTTGCACTTTGAGAATTTGTCGTTTGATTCGCTCGAGTTAATGTGTCACAACTATGTTTAAATAAAATGCAAGATGATCAATGTAAGAGATTATTTATAGTTCTGCTGGCCATTGAGAAGACACTGGTCAAGTCACTGGAAAAGACGCCTAGTTGGTACGACATGGTCACAGTGCATTTTCTCGAAAAGGAACGTAGGGCAGAATTTACTTTTAAATAAATGGACAAGTTTAATGTAGGCCGAAAATGAGTTTCCCCTCTTTGAAAGACCAGCAGCCGCCACTGTTACCCACCATATAAAATATTCCCTCTTATATCAATATTATATTAGCATTGATTAGCACGATCTGAGGGCATTCTAGAAAGCAAACCCTGACATAAGCCCCGAACTCTCGGTTGATTAACCCAAAACTATCTTTTATGTGTGTTCCAGAACACTTGCGCGGGGTTAGTTCTCTCAACCGTTTGAAACTCATTTGTGCACGTTCTCGGTGAACTCATAAAGGCATTCTCAGCAGATTGCCGAATTCTCGAGTCACCATGGAAACAGACGCAAATGGTGCGTTCACATGCAAAAAAAATTTGTTTCGTTTGACCGCTGGATTAAATGTGTGTTTAACGCGAGCCCGCGAGTATTCCCTCTTCTCATCCGGAAAAGAACAGGAGGACAACTATATCTTTCCTCCACCAACTATGGCCGATATCACAACGATTGCTGCTCTGTATCTGTTGTGGAAGTCCCAGATACGTTGACGTTGTGTCATACAATCGCAGACACCGCTACAACCATTTTCTCATCCATTTTTCCAGATTTCTTCTGCTACTACGTCAGGACCTCAGTGACATCCGGACAATCACAATGCTGATAGGCTTTCGCGTCATGCGGATATTTTACTCCAGATGAAAACTTTAAACTCGCACAAACACGCAAATGAAGTGATTTCCATTCGCTTCATTCACGTCTATTCGCGTCTTTGCATTAACTTTGTATGTAATCGTGCAGCGCGAAACGCTCAATATGCGTGAATCAATGCGTGCAATTTTTATATAACAGCTTAATTCAACATTAGGCTAATATCAGACATCTCTTGCCAACATTAATGTTTAATAAGTCAACCGTTATGTTATTTGTTTGCACTGAATTTATTATTATCATTTGGAAATAGCCAATCAAATCGATGAAGGTGGGACTCTAATGAGGCTTTTCCACTGCACGGTACAACTCCACTTGTCTCCTTTTTGGGGGTTTTCCACTGTGGATAGTACCTGGTACCTAGTAATTTTTTAGTACCACCTCGGTCGAGATTCCAAGCGAGCCAAGACGATACAAAAGGTTACATCAAAACCCTGCAGATCACAGATTGGTCAGAGAGAATCGTCACTACCAGCGTCACTGGATTTTCGACATGGGATATCAACCCGCTAGTTTTAAATTTAGCTACAGTGATAGCAGTGCCATTTGTCCACGTGACTTTCGAATTGTAAAAAGATATGGCTGTGCACAAAACCACACTGTGGTCAATAAACGAGGTGCAGACGTTCCTCTTGTTAACGACAAACAAAACGGAAAAGTTTTTCTGGAAGTGTCTCATCTGTTGACCGCACAGCTGAGACACGGCTACCACCGGACCAACCAACAGTGTTTGGAAAAGTAAAAAAAATTAAAAGTGACTACAGAACCATCAAGGAAAAGTGGAAGTGGTTCAACCAAATGGACGCTATGTAACCGACGAGCAATGGGAGGGAGAGTGCCCGGGACTCTCGGCTGGAGTCCACGATGGAGGATGATACGTTAACTCTATACGTCGCTTGAAAGCTTCACTTTATTTAGTTGACCAGCTACTGGAAGCTTGCTTCTAAAACAGCCAGGCCAATTTAACTGTTACACTTGTGCAAAATTACCATGCAACAACTGCTTTATGCAGCACAATGAGCTAGTAGCTAACAGCTAGCGGTCATGTTATTGCTTATTGATTTGTGTTGCGTTTAAGATGATGTCACGGCAGTAGAGGCGGCACAACTATGATGATCAGCCTATAATTCCACCCACGTTGATGCGGCACTAAACTGCAGTGGAAATGCAACCTCAGAAAAGTAAAGCGACTAGAGTCAATTCGAGTCGAACAGTAATGTGCAGTGGAAAAGTGCCATAAGCGGACATAAGCAGGAACCTTGTGGATTATTCCAGTGCCACATATCAGTATCCACAGTTCAGGTTAAAACTGTTTGTGTCATATATATATATAAACTCATCAAAAAAAGAAACGTCCCTTTTTCAGTATACTGTATTTTAAAGATAATTTTGTAAAAATCTAAATAACTTTACAGATCTTTATTGCAAAAAGTTTAAACAACATTTTCCATGATTGTTCAATGAAACATAAGCAATTAATGAACATGCACCTGTGGAACGGTCATTAAGAAACTAACAGTTTACAGATGTTAGGCAATTAAGGTCACAGTTATAAAAACTTAGAACTCTAAAGAGACCTTTCTACTAACTCTGAAAAACTCCTAAAGAAAGATGCCCAGGGTCCCTGCTCATCTGCGTGAACGTGCCTTAGGCATGCTGCATGCAGGCATGAGGACTGCAGATGTGGCCAGGGCAATAAATTGCAATGTCCGTACAGGGAGACAGGAAGGACAGCTGATTGTCCTTGCAGTGGTAGACCACGTGTAACAACACCTGCACAGGATTGGTACATCCAAATATCACACCAGCGGGACAGGAACAGGATGTCAACAACATCTGCCCGAGTTACACCAGGAACGCACAATTCCTCCATCAGTGCCCAGACTGTCTGCAATAGGCTGAGAGAGGCTGGCCTGTTGTAAGGCAGGTCCTCAGACACCACCGGAAACAACGTTGCCTATGGGCACAAGCCCACCGTCGCTGGACCAAACAGGACTGGCAAAAAGTGCTTTTCACTGACGAGCTGCAGTTTTGTCTCACCAGGGGTGATGGTCGGACTTGCATTTATTGTCGAGGGAATGAGCATAACACCAAGGCCTGTACACTGGTGGGGATCAATTCGGAGGTGAAGGGTCCGTCATGGTCGGGGGTAGTGTGTCACAGCATCATCCGAATGAGCTTGTTGACATTGCAGGCAATTTGTGCGTTACAGGGAAGACATCTTCCTCCCTCATATTGTACCCTTCCTGCAGGCTCATCCTGACATAACCCTCCAGTATGACAATGCCACCAGCCAAACTGCATGATTTTCTTCAAGACAGGAATGTCAGTGTTCTGCCATGGCCAGCGAAGAGCCCGGATCTCAGTCTCATTGAGCATGTCTGGGACCTGTTGGATCGGAGAGTGAGGGCTAGGGCCATTCCCCCAGAAATGTCCAGGAACTTGCAAGAGTGGGGTAACATCTCACAGCAAAAACTGCACAGCAAATTCTGGTTTTTGGAATAAACTCCCTGTTAGTTAAAATCAACTCAATCTGAGTGTACATGCGTGACCATCCAATAGACTCCAGCGCAGAGTTAAAATAACTCTGCTCTTGGAGTTGAATTTTTAACACTTTTTCAGAGTTAAAATGTAACTCTTTATGGAGTTAAAATACTAATCCTATGGAGAGTAACTGTAACTCTAAAATTAATAATATGAACTCCTTACCAGTGTTAAAAAGTAACACTTAAAAATATTTAGTTTAACACTTCTTAGAGTTAACATTTATTTAACACAATATAATGTTTTATGTGGAAATTACTACACTAAACACCATACTCTTGATTTACTGCCTTTATTTGAGCAAATCCATATGGTTCAGAAATTCAATGCATGGACAGACTTTGAAAACAATTGCTGTCATAAAATACTGTAAAACCTAACAGCAAAACATTAACATTTAATACATGTAGGCAGCTAACAAAGTAAATTAGTAAAATTTTATAAAACATTGTCAACAACACATCACTGCATTATATAAAATCAAGCCTGCTGGATTATTTTAAAAAAAAAAAAACAGTAGTGCAGTAGGATTGTGTAACCTGAGGTAGATACATCAGATGAAGTAACAATAACTTTACAGTAAACTCATTTAAATAAGAAATCAGATAATGCAACTTTCTGATACAACATAAAATTGTGAATCACACCCGTATGACATTTGTGCATCAAAAGACTTGAAATATCTTAATCTTTCCCTTTCTATAACCAGTATCTTCCTTGGTAGGGTTTCAGTCACTTGAAAAGCATGGAAGTGATCATGGAAACATGTTTCATGCTCAATCAAAACAAAAAACACTTTACCATTGTGTAAAATGATTGAGGTTATTTTGCTGAAAAGTTGCATGTTTTCATCAGTACCTGTGCAAACAAAAAGTCCAACACGATACTCAACACCACAACATCTTACCCACTTCGTGAGATTGACAGTGGCTTGTGAATCAACATGGAGAGATGCAGTTAAATGTTCTGAAAATTCAAGCGTCTCAAGTGAACACCATTTAACTGGACCAGACTCAACTGCTTTTAAAGACAAGCATTCCCAATGATATGCTACTGCAAACTGGTGTTTATTTGCAAGAGATACAGTCAAATTTTTGAAGTTCTTCACAGAATCTTTAAAAAATTTGTGTTTCGCTTCGAATCTCATGGTCCAGATATGAATGAGTGGTCCTATCTTTCTAATGCACCTTGGGTAGTGGACCATGAAATGATGTTTTGGAAGTAAGTTTTTTGATGGGTACAGTTCTTTGAAGAGCTGATGATGTTCAATAATAAGGTGCTTTAAATACACTGTCATCCCCTCAGTGATTGAGTAAGAGAACACAATGTTTATGATGTTCAACAATAAGAGCAACAAGCGCCAGTGCAAATCATCCTCTGGTACCAGGTCACCAAATATCAAAGGTATGTTTGTGACTAAACACAGTGTTTGCGATGCATTCAGGCCTAATCCATGTCCTCCACAGTCAAGATTAATATTTGTTGGCTTGTTTTTAGTTTCCAGATAGCCATAATTAAAAGCATACATCCTGTTTAACAAGCTTTCTTTAGAGATGAAATGTTCAGTTAGATATTCAAAAAGTAGTTTGATCTCATATTGGCCAACCCCTTCCAAAATATCGTGCATGATGTCAACAGCATAGTTTTCCCCTGTATTGAAATACTGCAAAGTATTGAGGATGCTTTTCCTCTTGATGCCAAAAGAAGAGGTTAGTGTTGGATCATCTACCAAACTGGCATAATGCTGATCATTCAGTACTGGTGATCTTAAAGTCAAACTTGGGTCATCCTCTGAGAAAACGGACTGAGCTGAAGATTTATCAATTAAGCAAAATCGACAGAAATAATTTGCATTAAATGATTCCAAGAACCCAAGAATGCTATGCATACCCAAGTTATCGCCGGTAATTTGAGCAAGTGTGCCATGTACAGGTTTTTCAGCAAATGGAACAGCAACCCCAACAGTTTCTAATATTTTCAAGTCCCTTATTAAGGGTTTCAGCATTTCATCAATCCCATATGTCTTAACATCTTGGGCATGAAACAAAGATACCAAATGGATGTTCATGAGGGCAGAATTCACCTTTGGAGCAAGATTTCTGAGAATAAAGTAAAGGCAACCAACTTTATGAATACCTTTTTTGGAGCCAAGAGGATTTGCACATTCAAACTCATCAAAGTATAATTGAATTTGGAGAGCAAATTTATTAGTCGAAAATAATGGATGATTTTTAAAGTAGCTACCGTCACAGAAGTCTTCATATATGTCAGACTGAGTACATGTTTGCATCATCTCACAAATTTTTTCGTTTCTGAAAATGAACTGGAGTGTTTTCAAAATTGGAATATATATGAATTTATCATTAACAGGAACTTGTTCATAAGTTCCAGTTTTGTTATTTCGTCTAGTATCATACCTTACACCAAGGCGCAGTTCAACTGGCTCTACTACTCCCCATTTGTCTCTGAAATACTTCTTCCATTTGGTATCAGTGTTCAGTTGGCTGAAAGGGTTCTCCAAACTTTTAAATAACTCTTCTATGGCTGGTCTGGATGGATTGTTATCTGGGACTAAGTTCAAAACATGGTCCTTAATATTAGACTGCAGATCTTCCACAAATTCCTCCAAATTCTCAATTGTGGAAAGAACTACAGTATTTGGTACACCACTACCCAAAAGCTTTGCTATTATGGATGCACACATGTCTTTCTTGTGAGCGGATACTGAAGGGCCTGCTTCAACATTTTGGCACTGAGATGAAGTAGAGGGTATTTCGTCATTTAAGGAATGAGAATTGTCTTTTTCATTTTCATAACTGGAAGGGGTCTCGTAAGGAACAATTCTGTCACCAATTGAAGAATGTATCTTAACGAGATGTCTCCTAAATCCAGAATAACTAGAGAATTGCAAGCAACAACCTGCTTGAGCACATTTCAGTCTTAAATTTTTCCCAGGATACATTCTATGAATTAGTTTGAGGTGCCTGAATAATAGCAAAGCTGAACCAAAGGATGATGTGCAGAGGAAACAACTTAACATTTTTTTTTGAATAAGACAATTACTGCTTGTTCAACAGCTTTGCTCTCAGCTCTTTGACTTTTGGAGTTTCTTCAGTTGTACCGATATCAATATTGTACACAGTAGTCTGCAAAAATGTGTACAGGCTGGACAGAGCATCATCATACTTCACACTGAAAACAAAATGGCACTTGAACAGCTCGTCAAAAGAACCCAAGGATGTACATGACTGACAAGGCAGAAGTTTTTTGTCCAAGACAATGTAAAAGGTGAAAACCTGTGCTTTTGAAGTCCCTGAAGCAAGAAGATATGGCTGTGGGTTTCCTTCAGTGGTCAGGAGATGATCCTCGAGGCTTTGGCATGACTGAAACACAACATAAATGTCCCTTTTTAAACAATTTGTTTAAAATAGGCATTATTTGGAATAGGAAAGTGTTGTCTTAACAAACCTTCACAAATTTCACCAGATGATCTGTTGCCTCTCCAACACTGATCTTCTTGGTCCGCTTTCTTCCAGCTGGTTGTGGAGTGAGAAGATGCAGCAGGACAAGTAGAGAAGCCATGTCGCTGTCCCATTCTGAAGACAGAAAATAACAGTAGTTCAAACCAGTCTGTTTATGGCATTACCATAAATTAAATTACCCCTGTGTATTGTATATCATAATATCTTAAAATTACAAACTATTTGTGAGGTAGTTATTACAATTTTCTTACAAACAGCATGATTTTTTAAAAATGTAAATAGTTACGAAAAGCATTTGCAAAGCATGAATTTAATGATGAGCTTTTGTAATAAACTAAATTAAGAATTAACTGTGAGTTAAGACTTTTGGGGGAAATGCTTTTGGGAAATAATCAATAAAAACTTTTATCCAGAAGACTTATTGACTCAAGTAACAACATTACTATTTTGATGATGACTGTACCTGGATCATCAGTAGTGTCAGATTCTTCATTCAGTGCAGCTTTCAGATGTTGTTTTAGGAGAGCAGTCTCTTTAAGGTTCCTGGCCTCCTGAATGACTTTTTCTTTAAAACTGGTGTTCCATTTTTCCAGGAATCTTGAAGCAACCTCTGGTCCAAACATCTGTGAGAAGTCTTGCAAAATCTAATTAAAAAAGGAAAGATAACCATTCAGACAACTAATTTAACATAATATTTGTAATACAATTTTGCATTCTTATTTAATACTTACCAGTCCTTTGATGTCCAAGAAACGAGGAAACATTTGTAGTACATCAGCAGAGCGCTGCGAGTCGTGGATAATCTGCTGACGGTAGTGGAAAGTTTCTCTCATCTTCTGGAACACCAAGTCACGGTCAGTTGTGTGGTGGAGGAGAGAAATGGCTTCCATACATTCATCTCCCATTCGCTGGTCATCTATGGTTCCAGTTGTTCTTGATGATGTGGGACCTCCTTTTAGCTCCACTCTGTTCTGTGATGTAGAGACGATTCTGGATTTACGTTGCACAGTCTTTATACGCCACTCAAGAAAGCCTTTGTTGCTCTGAATGTCAAAGAAATGTTCCTGGGGGGGGAAGCAGTATGTTATGTTGGACAAAATAATACAATTGCAGTGGCTCAAAAGCATATAAGATGTAAAAAGACTTACATATCCTTTTTTAGAGTATGGGTCTTTCAAAGATGGGAACAGTGACACAATCCCAAGGGCATGGAACTCCTTTGTTGCTTTACTAACAGCTCTCCTGCAAAGGTGAAAACATATTTGTATTTAGACTCTAATCTAAAAAAAAAAAAAAAAGGGATAGTCATGCCTTCTTTAAGCTTCTTACCCTTCTTTTTCATGCATGTGAGCAACAATAATGTTCACCATTAACCGCCTTGTGGAATCTTTCAAGCTCCCAGTCTCTTGATACTCTTTAATCACAGTCATCCCCGCTGGCTTTGAAGTAAGAATTTGCTCGACATTCTAAAACAATGAAAACATTATTTAGAAAAATTACAACGAAACTTGGACCTGTTTTTTTAAACAGACATTTAATCTTAATCTAATAAAAAATATATATTTGTGTGCAAGTAAAAAAAAAATTTTTATATATATATATATATATATATATATATATATATATATATATATATATATACATTTCTTGCATGGACACTGTCCATTAAAGGTGGAATCATTTGAGATGCAGAATCACTACTGCTTGAGACAGACAATGTATCTGTCAGACTTGGGGAGGAGTAACCTTCAACCGCTTGCTGCAGGACAGTCATATCTGAAGATCACAAAAACAACAGTATGAGGCATATATAATCTAGAACCAGGGTGGATATGCCCAGGGTCAGACAAAACAATCAAATTGCATATAACTCTGCTTACCACAAGTAGTGAGAGTAACATATTCTGTCAGATTTGAGGTGGCACCAAACTCTGCCAGGTCTGATAAGTCAGAGTTCTTGGATTTTTCAGGAAATGGAAGTTCTGAAATGCACATATTTTGTTTCTGAGTCAAGATACAAACTCTCAAAATATCTATAAAACAAAACAAATGTACTAAAATGTCCTACCATCATCAGTGTGGATGAAAAAACACATTTCTTTGGTTGTTGCAAGTTCTGGAAAGACATCCTCATCCACCTCTATGCCCTGGTCATCTGTGACTTTCAATTCTGTATTCTCAGGTATCAGAAACTTCTGCTGGACTACACCATAATATCAACAACGTTATTATTTAAAAGAAATGACAAAATTACTGTTACTTACTCTTTATTAACTGAATACTAAACATACAACTCACCTGCACTGAGAAAATCTGTGAAACAAACTTCTTCCAGTTTTACATACTACTTCTTCCCTCCAAATTGCACTTTTATTAACATCGTGACCTGACATTAAAAAGAAAACATGTCATTTAAGATAACAGCTAATGATTGAGAATGCAAAAATATATAAGCTGAAAATCACGCACATCGTGGATCACCACTAATACGTAGCCTAACGTTACATAGCTGTTACAATTCAAATCATTGCAGGCCTACACAGCACAGCTCAACTATATCTTATTATCCAAGGAGGGTAACGTTAGACACTGCAATTTTGTAACCACGTACGCCTGTAATGTATTGATGCATCAATTTCACGGTAAAACACTCATTTTCAGAAACACGGTGAATGGAAAGACGGTTAGCTAATGTTAACTCGTTTACATCGACAAAAACCCCGCGCAAATAGCCATTTCAAATTTTGAAACAAGTATAGGGCCTATACGTTCAACAGCAAGTTTGTCATGGTCGTTGACGTTAGTAAACAGTATAACTAGCCTATAACGTAACAGCTACGCGATGACCAAACGTGTTTGTCAGAAAATATAGAACATTTTTAAATAGTTTTATATACACTTTTACCTACCTCACGACGAAGCACATAAGTCCACTATTCCTTTGTGCAGCAGAACCAGGGTCGTGTCGTGGCGCACTTCTCAAAAATAACTCCAGGTGTAGTGTTAAAACACGCTCCTGAACACCAATGAATGAACTCCAAAATACAACACAGCCGGGGAGTATCCAATAACACAAACTGTAGTCAGAGTTAAAAAAATAACTCAAAAAAATAACTCTTTCACACTTTTTTGCCTAACTCATGATTTTTCAACTCCTGAAATTTGCTGTGTGGCAAATCTCGTCCAGTCCATGAAGAGGAGATGCACTGCAGAACTAAATGCAGCTGGTGGCCATACCAGATAATGACTGTTACTTTGATTCAGTGACACATTATTCCATTTCTGTTCATGTCTGTGAAACTTCTTCAGTTTATTTCTTAGTAATAAAATATTTACACATGTTAAGTTTGCTGAAAATAAAAGCAAATTTTTGCCTAGTTTATATGATGTAAGTATCTAACTAAACATGCAGTATTTGCCCACTGTTTTAGGATTGAAATGTAATTTCCAAGGGTGCAAAGTATTCACCATTTGTCTAAATTCACCATTTTGGACTGAAAATATTTCACGTACAGTACGTGATTTGTATGTCATTCCTAACTGTGATTATGAAAACATTATCGGAGATGTTTTCAGCATGTCAGGCTTAAGACAAAGAGTGAATGTGTGTAGTGTGCATATTGTGAAGGAATTGAATGAATGTGATTTGCTGGCAGGCTTTTGAAGGAGCTTTTTAGAAAACTCACTTGATATGCCTCATTCACTAAAAAATCCAAAGCACAAGAACTCGTGGAATTGGAAGGGAAGATTAAAAGTGCAGAGGCAGAGCTAAAGCGCCGAATGTCTTCTAATGGCCTCAGGGAATTGATCCGATTGAAATACAGATATAATACTATTTTGTCACGGAAGGTGGTGCTTTGGCAATTCTGGGCAAGACTGTCATACTTTTAGTCAGACGACAAGGTAGGGAAACCTCTGGCTAGATGTATAACAGAGAGAGTTTTTTTTTATGCAATTTCCTTGATGAAACCTTCTGGTGATGAAATATTCAGTGAAACCTCGACCATAGATATTAATAATGCTTTTAAAGAATTCTATATTGATCCCTATAGTTCCACGTCTTTGTTTACTGATGACGGTATTAGACACTTTATGGACCATTAGAACTTCCTAAACTGACGGCTGAGCAAAAAAATTCTCTTGATTCTGAGATAACCTTGGAAAAGCTTGGCAAGGTAATTAAGGCCTTGCCTACAGGCAAGGCTCCGGGGCCAGACAGCTTTGCCGCTGAAATGTTTAGATCTTATGATACAGAATTGGCTCCACTTTTGCTAAAGTTTATACGGAATCATTAAAGAACGAAAGCTTGCGCCAACCATGACACAAGCCCGATCAGTCTGATTCTTAAAAAGGACAAATACCCATACAAATGTAAGAGTTACCGTCCAATTTCCCTGATCCAGCTAGACATTAAAATATTGTCCAATTTTGGCTAACCAATATACATGTAGATCAGGTGGGGTTTATTCGGGGCCGTAGCTCTTCTGATAACATTGATCATTCGCCACTGACCACATGATATTGATGAAATGCCTAGAGTCCGGTCACTGCCATCTCACTTGACGAAAAGCTGTTTGATATGGTTGAATGGGATTATTTTTTTAAGGTTTTGGAAATATACGTGTTTGTGAATACTTTTATTGGATGAATTATAGACAGCCTATAGGGACGGTACAAACAAATTTATTAATTTCACATTATTTTACTCTGAACCGGTAGGGTTGCCCTCTTTCCCCATTATTGTTCTGTCTTGCCCTGGAACCATTAGAATTTTGCTTTATGCAGATTATATTTTATTATTCGTCTCTGACCCTAATAGATCTTTTTAAAATCATTTTCTAAGTTCTCAGGATACAGAGTGAATTGGTCTAAATCTGAAGCTTTGACTCTGACAGTGTACTGCCCAGAAATAGCTTTTTAGCAGGGCACCTTCCAGTGGCCCAAACAGGGCATTAAGTGTTTGGGTATTTTATTCCCAGCAAATTTGAGTGATTTAGTTAGTTAATTTTTACCCTTTAATTAAAAAGTTTAAGTGATGTGGGCAGGTTGGCCTCATTACATTTATCTATGATTGGGAAGGTTAATGTTATTAAAATTAATTGTATTCAAAAATTCAACTACCTGCTACAATCTCTCCCTATAGATGTACCCCACTCTTATTTCAATCATAGCAAAGTCCTTCATTCGGAATGTTAAATGTCCCAGATTACATTTCAATAAATAGCATAGGCCGATTGACAAAGGTGTTGAGAAAAATATGGTTCAATATTTTGAGATTCCCAGGTCTTCTGTAGGTATTTACAATTTAAAGACCTTCTTTAAATTATTTTTGGGAGCAGCATACACCCACCTAAAGCGGCAGATACTCTGGGAGTGGTGAATACTGCTTTTGGAAAAGGTCAAAAGGCATCAGTGTATTACTCCCTGCTAATTCAGAGTCTGGGGACGGAGCTTCATCTTCTCTAAAGAGATTATGGGAGAAATATTTAAACTTTGCATTGGAGGAGGGAGTGTTGGCTAGGATTCTAAAAAACATAAATTCTCCATCTAGAGATGCAGGGGTGCGCCATATGCAATTTAAGATTTTACATGGATTCTATTGGACCCCCCTCTAGATTGTAAAGGCTTAAAGACACACCCATCTGCTGCTGATGCCAATCAGAAGATGTGGAGTCAAACCATGTTTTTTGGTGATGTGTTAAGATCTTAAGATTTTTGGTTGAGGGTTCAAAGTTTTATGTGTGAAGTTTTGGACATTCAGATTTAATTTTACATACAAGTCATACATTCTGCTTCCCTCAGATCTCAACCTGGATGAAAGCATTGGAATTTTTGTGCAAATCTTCTGTAAATTTGGACTTTAGTTTGGGCATTGTTTCCACTCAGCTGTCATTTGCTTCTACTGTCAAGCAACTATTTGATGCTGAACACAACAGCGCTTCGCGCTTTTGCAGAGCGATTGACAGGCAGGAATTTAGACAATAGTTGCTGCAAGCCTCTTATAATAGACCAATTGGTATGCGAGAATGCGGGACATACACTACCGTTCAAAAGTTTGGGGTCACTTGTCTGAAATGTTTCTCATGATCTTAAAAATCTTTTGATCTGAAGGTGTATGCTTAAAAGTTTGAAATTAACTTTGTAGACAAAATATTATTCTGCCAAAACATATACATTTATTTAATTACAAATCTAAAATTTCCTAAAAAAAAAAAAAAGTTTTTGAAATGGATGACTTGGATCAAAATATGAAGAAAAGAAGCCAATAAGTGCCCAACATAGATGGGAACTCCTTCAATACTGTTTAAAAAGCATCCCGGGGTGATTCCTCAAGAAGTTGGTTGAGAAAATGTCACGAGTACATGTCTGCAAAATCTAGGCAAAGGGTGACTACTTTGAAGATGCTAAAATATTACATAGTTTTGGATTTATTTTGGATTTTTTGGTCACAAAATAATTCCCATATTTCCATTTCTATTATTCCATAGTTTTGCTGACTACTATTATTCTAAAATGTGAAATAAATAAATAAATAAAGAATGAGTAAGTGACCCCAAACTTTTGAACGGTAGTGTACATTGGGGGTTACAGTAATGCAAATATGCACATGCACACACAAAGTATTACACCAGATGCACATCATAATACAACTAAAGAAATACATAATACAAATTTAGAAATCCCGGCCAGATGCTTTTTTTTTAAGGTCCAAAACAGAGGACCTGTCCGGGTAAAAGAGGACGTATGGTCACCCTAAGTTAAAGTTATCTACTTTTCTTTAAATCGTCTTCTGATGAATAAATAGTGCTGTTTTTCAGTTGTGTAATGTTTTTTGTGTTTACTGTTGAATACGGTGATTAAGTAAGTGTTCTTACAGTGACACTGAAATCAGATTCGTTTTTTCTTTGAGCACGCCCATAAAAACGTCATGGTTACTGTCATGACCTCCATACCCTGATGGAGGGAACAAGACGTTGTGTCGATGTAGTGACATTAGGGGTCGCTCTTGAGAGCCCCGAACACCTCCCATTCTTTGAGAAAATGCCAATGAGAATTGGCAAGTGAAATTTGCGTGCCACTCCCCCGGATATACAGGTAGAAAAAGAGCTGGAATGCCAACTCCATTCAGGTTTTGTGCTGAGGAGCCGAGACAAGGTCCGGCCATTTCAGCGGCTAATACAGTGTTGTGGCAAAAGGGAAACAATGTCTCATTCCCTCCATCAGGGAACAGAGGTTATGACAGTAACCATGACGTTCCCCTTCTGTCACTCACTAGACGTTGTGTTGATGTAGTGACACTAGGGGTCCCTATAGAAAAATGCCACAACAGCTGAACCGTGTTACGTGAACTGCTGATGCAGGTGCAAGCAAGCTGCTGCATGTGCAATAGCAGGAGCATCAGTCTGCACATAACCTCCCCCAACGCCCCAAAATATGTCATGTAGTTCCCTACATCCCTGAGAAGGGGAAGCGACGTAACTAGCATGGGAGAAGGCCGCAGCCTTTTCACTCTGTTTTTCTCTCCACAGAGTATTATATTCAGCTGGGGCCATCTAATGCTATCATACGCATCGGGGGAAAAAACTGCAGAGACCACATCCTGCTCAATAGGGGAGGTCAACATGTGGCAATACGACACATGGTCTCAGCAGCAGCACATGGAAGAGGCACAGTGGTAGGTCCCGCCACGAATGGGGGGGGGGGGGGGTGTGGGGGGCTCTAAAAACACAGCGACCGGGGGCAGTGAGAGCTCTACCCACGGGAGACACGGGTCCTCTGACAGGGAGACCATACCACAGAATATACATCACAGGGGTTACCGGAGTAATCAGCACCTGTGGAGCACCTATTCCAGTACAGGGCATATTAAACCCCTTAGTGGGGCTGGCTGCAAACTCCTCCACCAAGTTTGTGAACCATAGGGCATAGGGAGGAAGGACATCCAGGGTCCATAACATTGTAGATATCCCATGAGGGGAAGAGGCGTGGCCTGGGAGGACTCAGCCTCCGGGTGCCTCTGAGGAACCTGATGATCAGGTCGTGCTTCCCTAGGGACTTAACATCCACTGCGTCGTGGTGGGCCGCTATAGCAGCTACATATACCTTCAAGTGGAGGGGGACAGCCGCCCTTCCAGCCTCTCCTGCAGGAAGGAATGCACTGACCCAACTCTCTGGCATCTCTTGTGTTCTTCGGCTTGGGAAGAACACCAGTTCACGAACAAACCTCACCTCACCACATAAATCTGGCTGGTAGAGGGAGCTCTGGCTGAAAAGATTCAGTGATCGTGTCTACGACTGCTGGTGGTAGGCCACTAAGATCTTCCGTGTCCCGTCCAAGGGCTAGATGTAGAGGTTCTAGAGGTCAGGGTGCGGATGCCAAATGGTGCCCCGTACCTGAGAAAGAAGGTCCTTCCTCAGGGGAATCTGCCAGGGAGGTGCTGTTACGAGGAGCGTGAGGTCCGAGAACCAAGGCTGGGTTGGCCAATATGGGGCCATGAGGGTGACTCGTTCCTTGTCCTCCCTGACTTTGCACAAGGTCTGTGCAAGTAGGCTCACTAGGGGGAACGCATATTTTCACAGCACCCAGGGCCAGCTGTGTGCCAGCGCGTCTGTCCCAAGGGGGGTTCCTGTCAGTGAATACCAGAGCGGGCAGTGGGAAGATTCCCAGGGAGCAAACAGGTCTACCTGTGCTTTGCCAAATCGTCTCCAAATCAGCTGGACCACCAGGGGGTGGAATCTCCACTCTCCACTGAGCGTTGCCTGCTGTGACAGCGCGTCCGCTGTGGTGTTGAGGCTGCACGGGCTATGAGTGGTCTGCAGCGACCTCAGCCGCTGCTGACTCCAGAGGAGGAGATGGCAGGCAAGTTGCACCATGCGACGTGTGTGTACACCGCCATGCCGATTTATATATGCTACTGTCGCGGTGTTGTTGGACCGAACCAACACATGCTTGCCCTTGATCAACGGCAATAGCCTCCACAGGGCGAGTTTTACAGCCAGCAACTCTAGACAGTTGATGTGCCAATCCAGTCACAGTCCTGACCAGGATCCGGCAGCTGCGTGCCCATTGCACACAGTGCCCCAGCCCAGTTTGGATGTGTCTGTGGTGACCACGACACATCTGGACACTTGCTGTAGGTGAACTCATGCCTGTAGAAATGCAAGGTCTGTCCAAGGGCTGAATAAGTGGCAGCAGAGCGGCATGATGGCTATGCGATGTGTGCCACGGTGCAATGTCCATCTCTGGACTTGAGTCTGCCGCTGGGGAATGCATATGCCCCAGGAGCCTCTGAAAGTGTTTCAGTGGAACCACTGTCCTCCGCCTGAATGACTTCAGGCAGTTCAGCACTGACTGCGTGTGCTCGCTTGTGAGGCACGCTATCATTGAGACCGAGTCTAACCCCATGCCAAAAAAAGATGCTCTGAACTGAGGAGAGCTTGCTCTTTTCCCAGTTGACCCAATGCCCTAGACAGCTGTACTAAAGATACAGCAACTCCCGAGAGTGTGCTAGAATCAGTCAGTTGTCGAGGTAGTTGAGTATGTGGATGCCCACTTCCCTTAATGGGGCATGAGGTGCCCCTGTGACTTTTCTAAAGAACTGAGACATGAAAGTACACATCCTTCAGATCTACAGCCGCAAACCAATCTTGATGCCGGACACACATCAAAATGTGTTTCTGCTTCAGCATCTTGAATGGGAGTCTGTGCAAGGACCAGTTCAGAACTCACAGGTTCAAGATTGGCCGGAAACCACTGCCTTTCTTTGGCACAATGAAGTAAGGGCTATAGAACTCTTTCTCCATCTTGGCTGGAGGGACAGGCTCTGTCTCACCCTTGTGAAGAAGGGTCATGATCTCTGCACCCAGTGTGGCGGCGTTCTTGCCCTGCACTGAAGTGAAGCGTACGGCGCTGAAAAACTTAATCACTTAGCTGAGTCGGATGGTCCTGGCCAACCACCGTGATGGGTTGGAAAGCATTAGCTGCGACTCCAAGCTCCGGGCGAGAGGCACTAAGGGGTCGATCGCATCTGACATACCTGGAGGTGGGGCCTTGCAGTGAGGGGGGGGGCAGGTGATGCCACGTCGGGGGTCATTGCCTCCTACTGAGGTGGATGCATTGAGGGAAAACATGAAGCATTTATCTTGTTCTGCGTACCCGGCATAGGGCGGGTTAGCAACTGAGGAGGAGGACCTCTTGGGTCGGCCTCGAGACTTGTCACAACCGGCTGCACCATTGGTATGGCGCATTCGGGCACGCGAAGGCAGGGAGGCCGCATTTGCGGGGCCCTAGCTGCATGTGCTCTGTGTCTGGTCGCCAAGAGTGCCTGGTGTGAGATTTGGGACAGCAGGGCTGTTGGTTATGCTTCCTTCGCATTGAGGAACTCATGTGTCCCAGGTACATGGATGGAACAAACTGCAGCTACACCTAATAAAGAAGCAACATTCATTCTATTCAGCCACTGCTCCCATCCCTTCCTCAATTGCCCAAACTGACATTTTCTTCTTAACTTGAATGCTTAAAGTCTCTTAAGTCTCTTGTGTTCACTTTGTATAGCTTAATCGTATATTTACAGTGAACGTACAGTACTGTGAAAGAATGTGTTTTAGGACACACTCATACTTTTCTTTCTGCAACACAGAGATGGATAAAGACGAGGAGCTGGAGTGTGCAATGCTGAATATCACCCCTTCCAAACTACAGGAGCAGTGCAGTAAGTGTGCTTTTGTGTACTGTCTACATTCTTTAAATGGACTTTCTCTGTTTTTCAGCCTTGTCAGCTCTGAAGACACCTGTGCCTCTTCCTAAAGAGCTGATGTTTATTGTACAACAGCCAGTAGTTTCTGAGCAATCAGAGAGGACCATCTAAACTCCAGGTATTGTATTTGAATTTATTGTCTCCAATGGACCTGTTTTTGTCCATCACAACTGTCTTAACAGTTTTAATGAAATTTATAAAATTTATAATATACTCTGTTGTCATCCAATTTCAGGAGACCAAGTTATTGTGCATGCAGGACACTTGCTTTTGAGAAATGTGGTGTGGCAGGTATGGGATTAGTGCATGTGAACTTGACAAATGTAGAAATAATAATGATGCCTTATTTGAAACTAATATTATATATATCAAGTCTTCGGGGACCACATCCCAAAGAGCTGAGGCATCAAACAATAAAATGATTGCTTTACACAGCTTCACAATTAAATTATTTATTAGTGTAGATTTGATTGTAGCTGCTGTTGTTTTTTCATCTGGATTAGTAAAGAGACCTGTAACAATTCAAGGATGCAAAGGAGGAAGCTGGGACCGGCTTGACAAACACGTAGACATTTAATAAACACTTTTCAGTGTGTAAAAAAAAAAATAAACGCACTGCTTTTCAACCAGCTATTTTTGAACATAAAGACACACACACACACAGACAGGCTTTGTGCATCTCTCTCTTGCCTCTGCCGCTGTCTCCTCTCCTTTAATACTCCCGCCACCCTCACTGGAACGTGAGACTGGTGTGGCACACAGGTGGATGTGAGTGTGCCTGGTTGATAGAAGTAAATCACTGTCAATGTCAAAATATTTATTATTTTCTCCTTATTCACTATCAGGTACATCAACCCTTCATATAGTGCTCCACCACCACAATCTCTTGGTTATGACCATGATGTCCGCCAGTGGAAGTGTTCCCATCCACAGAGGATCTGGATGAAAACAGAACTGGAGTCCATGGGTCTATGGCTGGGCTCACACCTGTGAGCAACCCCATGTAGTTGATAGACACCATCTCTGATCTTCCATCACCAAAAATATTTCCATTATAAATATCTCCAATATTTATATTGACACACTGATGGCAAGGCTGAGAAATAACTACATCCTCCCATGCATTGAGGGGTGCGGACAGCCACAGGTGACCTCAGCTGGAGTGAGTAGACCTTGTGTGATTGCAGGCATCACAGGTCAACACTATCAGTTCTCATCAAAAAAAAAAGTGGTACGCGAACTGTAAGCCTGGCACCAGGATGTCTACACCCAAGAGGCAACATCATTAAACTCTCTCACAGAAGAACATCTTAGTTATGACTTATCCTGTTCTGTAATGTAAAACGTTTTCTGATAATACATGTTTGGTATCATTCAAGAGGTCTCAGTGCAAATGTAAAATGGTGCAAATGTAAAACTTAGAGTAAAACGGTCTCGTTACCTTTAAGCAGTCAAATCATAAGTAAGATTTAATAATTTAGTAAAATACTGCATTCTATTAGGGACATGCCCCTCCCAAGGCTCTCACAGAGACCAGATGCTGTATGCAGATTCAGTGCTTTCTTTGTAAACATCAAACAACCTACTCAATCACAAGTTTCAAAGGTCCACCTTCAAACCCCAAAATTGTAAAACAAGTCCTGGATAACATCAAATAAACACATCTGAAATAAGAATAGAATCACTTGGTATTTTAGGAGAGCTGAAAAAGGAATCAGGGAATCTGTTGTCAGATATACCACACTTATCACTGCATGTAATTTTCTATTGCCATGTATGCTTTTCTTTGACTTTTATTTTTAAGAATATTTCTTTATTCTGATCATGTGTGAAATTGGCTTTGATTGATTTAGTAATTTATGTTTTAAATCCTACCTGGCAAATAAATTGTTACTTAAATAATTTATCATAGATTCTAGGGACGCCTTTTGTTAAAACCATGTAAACTTCCCGTCACTGCTTATCACCGTCTTGACTAAATAAAACTATCATCTGTGTATGATGATACAAAGAAATAGGTGGCGAAATCAGATGATATTAGTAAACCCTGCAACCGCTGACTATGATTGGAACTGGCGATTTTGTGTCCATGAGATCTATGTAATTAATTGGCCGGCATATGTCTCTGAGCAATAATTGGGACCCGAATGAAGGATAATGAATGTTAGGATGATTCAGAGTATTCAATAACTTAAAAAGATTCAATTAAAAGAATGATCAGATATCAATTAGATCTTAAATCCAAATTAGAGGTTTAACTTAAATTGGTGTCAGATTAATATACATTTTAAGTCAGAGTCAATTGATAAAGTGTAAATTAATAATACGTGTTTTTGTTTCAGCGCTCAGAAAAGACAGAACAACACATGGAGGCTGAGGCTGGAAGATATGGACAATGACGCATCACAGGATACCTGAGAAAGGGGACCCAGCCTGTTCCCTTTGGTAAGTACAATGGTCTCTTTGTTTAAGAAACCAGAAACCATTTTTTAAATGTTAAAACATTTAACAGAGACAGTCATCCACTAAACCACCTTTTTCTTTATACATGTAGACATCACTGCTCTGGATATAGAAGCCACATTAATACCACCTTTGCCCCTGCTGGCCTCAACAGCAAGCACCCGTAATGGACCTGTGAAGACTGGTGGGAGAATGTTTGTTCTGAATTACAAATGTTGGACATCCCCTTTGAAGCAAGCAATTGACAGCTTGCTTAATAAACATCATGGGGAGAAAGGCAAGCTCAAGCTTGTGAATCAGGAGTATGCAGCTATGGTTCACAACTCGTTTACTGACCCCAACAGCCTGATCCATCAACCACAAGACTCCACATTGCCTATGGGCAGCCAAAGTCTCCGTATGAGCCTAATGGTTTTTCTCTCCATTTCTTTTTTTATCAGCAAGTACTTTTTACTGCTCCACAAAGGTTTTTAAAGCCTACAGTGCAGAAGGACTAACCCCAGAATGCAATTTCAAGATGTCATGGAGACTGGGTTCTTTCAGAGAGAGCTTGATGCAACAAAGAAATCGGGTGGTGGAGAAAGGACAGAAAAAGTGGAAAAGGCCTGAATCAGAAGATTCAGAGTGTAGATTCTGCAAAATGCAACTGAAGCAGGACCTAAACAGTCCCCATATACACACAGGCTTTCCTGGAGAACCAGGGAAATATATTTACTGCCCTGCCAAAGTTTCAAAGAACAGGGCATGGAGAGAGGGGACCTGGAAAGAGTTTCACACTTCTGCCTTTTATGAAAATGAAAACCAGAGATGGATGGCAGAAAATTAAAAAATAAATGGAAAAGCATCTCTATAGAGACCTTTTGGCTTTCTTGATTGTTTATGTTCCATTTTATTAACACAGTGTATTTTAAATGGTGCTGTATATGTATAGTGGTTGTGTCAATGTGTGTAATGTGTATTAATGTTTGTGCCAGAACATTTAGATAATTTTTTATGTACATATTTACAGTACCACTATTATTGAATTGTAAGATTTGTGTACCAGCACTGTGTAATAACACAGGTTCTGGTCTCTGGTTTCTTCGTATATAACCAACTATCATACAGTTTTCTGATTAAAAGGAAGTATTGTGATGACCAAGCTGAAACTACAGAATCTTTTATTCTATTATATTGCCAACATTTAAATAAATCTGAAATAACTGAGATTTTTGTATTGTGTTTTGTCCTAAAACTAAAGATTTCATTCAACACTTTGATTTAGTAATGACTCTTTACTCAGTAAAACCTAATATCTATTTCTCACTTACATTTAAAATACCATTTTATAGTTTTATACTGTTATTACAACTATATTTTACTAATGTTTTCTTTCAGCGGAGAATAGCAGCACTTGTTGACACTAAAATATCAACAAATGCTGTTAATTTTTTTTGTGTTATTGAGCATATGAATACATCTTTGAACACTATAAGCATGACTAAATTAATCATTTAATACAGTATATTGGCCACAAAATAAGTAATGGAATGTTATATTGCTGAATTTAAAATTCAAAATTAAACTTTTCAATATGGCATGCTGTGGCTTAGTTTGTTAAAGCACCTATGCAATAAACAAGAGGTCCTTGGTTTGAACACCAGTGGTGCCTTCTTGGCACGAGGAAAATGTGTAAAACTGCACAATGCTACTCTTAGTGTAGTGTTGTAGAAATTTTAAATACTCAGTGATCAGTAATAGTCATTGCAAAGGAATGCCCCTGTATCTAATGAATGTAGAGGGGGAAGATCTGCTTTTGTCAGAGACCTTGGGGAAAAGAGGTAGAAAAACAACTCAGTCCTCCCCTTCTCCATCTCACTCATGGCACATATTATTCCTGTGTAATGACTGGGTCCTTCTTGCAAGAATAAATTATTTTAAAAGACTGTTTGGTTCAGAGTGTCTCTTACGCAGTGATAATGGTTGGTTGATATTTTTTTTGCCACAACATGTAGTTACTGTGCTTGCAATTACTCTGCTGCAATATGTGTTACCTATCTGACATGATGAACAGATGATGTTCTGAAATTATGAATAATTTTACTAACATTTTATAACTGCTGTAAAATGATTTTGACCTGAACATTAACCTGTAATGAAAACCATTTCTTCAAGTGGCAAGAGCTAATCTACATTCATATATTCACATATCAGACTTCATATGTTTAAAATGATGTTATTTTGAAAGATTGAGTACACATTATTACACAAGTTAATTTATGGTTTATTACATGAAAAGCAGCTTGTTCTACACTTTTATTGTGTGCTTATTACAAATAAGACCAGAAACATAAGTGTTATTATTATTTGGAATAGAACAAAATGATTTCATTCATAATTTTTGTATGGGGACTTATTATAAAAATACAAAGAGTATGGTTAGAAATTTTAAAAACTATAAAACAAAACATATTAGTAGAATACTGAACAATTTGTTAATATCCTAATATAATTACTTACACTGGAACATGCCTGCTAGCACCTGAGTGATGAAAAGAGCCTAGATTAATTTTTTAACCGCCAGAGGTTTCTGCAACTGCTGGCCACGCAAATCCTGCACCTTCCACTCCTTGTCGTCAAAGACAGTGTAGTTGTAGGTCTTGTAATTGAGCATGTCTCGGGCACGGAACATCTTGTTGGATTCATAAAGGTTGCTCCAATATTGTGGGAGGGGTTGGAATCCTCCCAGGTGGGCAAGCTCATCATTGTAGGCCCACTGCTCAGAATCCAGCTTAAGGATGTGGCGGGTGGCAATCCCACGGGCACGGCGGGCAGCAATGTCCAGTTCAATGTCTCTCTCCATCTCTTGACGTGATGGAAGCAGGAAAGAACCATCCAACACTGACAGGACGAACTGAGACTGGGGAAAAATTAGTGGTGGTACAGAAAGAAGAGAGACACAAACAAGTAAAAAATTAAACCTTCAAAATATTACCTACTGTATACACATAAAGAAATTATGTAATAAGAATGTAAAAGCAGATGCAAAAACTCTAATTAATATAATGGGGAAAAGATGTAGACTACTATATTCCAACAATCAAACTATCACTTGCCTTCCCTTGCCACTCCACTCACCTGAATGTGGAAATGTGGGAAGGGACATATAGCTCTGCAGATGCCCACTATAAAGAGTGATGGGTAGGCTGGAGGTATTAGGAACTTATAGAGTGGCCAGACCAGGTGCTCTTGGACTCTAACACCCACTTTCTCATCCAGAAAAGGAAAAGTGAAGTTGTAGCCTGTACAGAACAGGAACACATCTGGCTTGGACCTTTCACCATCTTTGAACTCCAGAGAGCCATCATCTAGTACAGCGGTTACCGGAGGAGCCTGCTGGACTCCTGGAGGAAGAGGGCAGGTCAAAGGGCGCTGTCCATGACTTATAATAACCTGAGGGTAATTAACGGTAAAAGGTAAATGAAAGCAGAGAATATTTTTTTATGTTTGCAGTACTAAGCATTCTACAAGTAATGCAGTATATACATAACATTTGCTGTAACATTCGCTCACTCACATTCTCATGCTTGGGATTTTCACCAAACACTATTATATACTCGGCTCTTTTTTCACGTATCTATCGTAAATGGATCTATAAAATGCTCAGATAGTGTAACATTTTAAAAGCATTTTGAAGACAATTAGAAAATAATACTATAGAATATATTCTGATTGATGTTTATGTTTTATTTTTCAAATAGATGATGCAACACATCAGGACAAGTCTAGAAAATAATTAATTACTTTCACACTGAAATGTCATGAGATGCAACTGGCTGACAAACTGGCAAACACACAATGAGCTATACATGACCCATAAGATTCACATAAGATACACATAAGTATGAACTCAGGCACTTATTGAGTATAAACAGATGGACTACTTACATAATTTCAGTAGTACATCCAAATGACAAGAGTCATGTCATGTGTTGTACTTGCTATAGTTTACTTCCACGTTGCATTTTCATCTTATAGCAATATCAAATGTAAACCAAGTCAATCACTGAAACATCAGAGCCACTTCTAGTAAGAAATAGCATATATAATACAGTATGTACAGTTTGAGTACACACACATACAGTATGGGATACTGATAATGCATCACTGTTGCACAGAAAATAAATGTGATATAGTATTTATTTGTATGAATATAGTACTAATTCCTCTTGTAATAAACAAATAAATAGATATCCTGGGATAGTAAACTGATATAGATATTAAATAATCATGATTATGGAAGTGCAAAAAAATTATATACTATTACACTATTATATACTTAGGGTCTCTAATGACCCTATACACTATTGGAATTGTATTTATTTTAATTTATTTATAATTTTTTAGTGTGTTACCCTATTTAGGAATTGAGGAATACTGAAGAGGTGTGGGCACAACTCCAAAAAAAGGTTGAGGTACAGGGGGGTGGAATGAGGTCCCAGGTCACTAAAGACCCGATGTATGCGTTTAAAGGTTAAACCACACGAAATGGTTATATACTATTACAAATTAGCAAGCAATTAGCAATTTACCTTAGCGTCGACATTTGAGAGCTCCATGGCAACGTCTAACCCAGAGAGACCAGCTCCCAGTAGCACCACTGACTTTCCCGCCAAAGTTTCAGCACTACGGTAATCATGACTGTGCATCAGAGTGCCTACAGACACACATAGCGATTAACACATACAGACATTTCTAGACAAACATTAGTGTTGCATAATTACATTAATGCCATTAATTAATGCACAAAACATTAAATTTTTCAACAAGTTTGGTTGCAAACTCCGTTACTAAGTCTGCAACCTGAAAGCATGCAGCATACACCTACATAATAATGCATTAATAAATGAATATATAGAGCATTTTTATTATTCAAGATACTGCTTTCTATCATTCACTCATACAATGAATCCCTGCCTGCTAATCATTATACTTTAAATGAAATTTTAATTTAATTAAAACAATTATACATGTTAAATAATATAATAATTACCCAAAATTGGTTCATTGATTCAATCTCAGCAACCCCCATGCTGATAAACAGATAACATGTTGCAACAGCAAAGCTCTCAATGGGAATTTGCAAGTCTAGGCACATTTTCTGCCAAGCACACAGATACTTAGTGTTTAAGCTGTCAGATGTTCTTTTACTTCACAAAAGTACACATGCACTATGTAATGTATGGAAGGGGAAACCTTTGAATTTTTCCAGTCCAGGTATTGCAGGGATGTAAGGGTCATAGAAATGTCTGGAATAAACACACATAATTTGAGTTGTAAGACAGTAGATTCTGTCAATTGTATATAACCACTTTTCTCTACAAATTATTTAATCAAATCTAACTCAGGCCATTTTGCCTTACCCAGCATATGAGTGAGTGAAACAGTATTATTGCACGAGTAACTGTTTAATCCACTTTACCAATGTCCTTATTGATCTAACCATGTAAATTAAAACTATTACAGCACATTGCACAAAACAAGGTTGTGAGGGACATAACTCATTTCACTGTTTACTTACCCATTACACACCATAACAGCATCAAATCGCTCCGTAATGGATTTGCTATGGTCTAGGCCATCGTTGGAAGTGACCTTCCAAGCCAGCCCATTCCAACCACCCTTTACTTCTACTGGAGTCACTGAGGCCACCATGGTGCCAAACTTGGTGGACAAGAGAAATACACCTTTAGAATGACCGTTAGTCAAGCAAAACATCAGTAACTGTCAGTCCATTGGCCAGGTGGCCCATAATTCTCCAGTAGTTTTCCACTTTTAAATCTCAGTGACTGATCATATATGTACAGTAAAGATAAGGTGCGTGATTCCTGACAAAACCATCAAACTCAGTGTTATCAGATTATCAGTGACGCAGACTGAAGATGAACAGCGCAATAAATGATTATCCAACAAACACTATAGAAACATCATCATTTTGAGTTATCAAATTTACTTTACATCACATAAATGTTCATAAAGCAATGTGAATATTTTTTTTTTTTTTTTAAATACCAATCATTTTTTTACTTCACCTTTATGTGGTCCCACAGGCCAAAATGATCACAGTACTGCTCAAGGTACTTCCGTACCTCAGTGTGATGGACAAAAGAGGGAAGATGCTTTGCAAAAGGAAAGTCAGGAAAAGACATCACCTCCTTGGGTATATTGGTTCTGTCATGACAGATTAAAACGTAGAAACACAAAAACTATAATACAACTTTAAATGTATCGCAAGATAGCAGTGATGCTTCATGAAGAGTATAACCATAAGGATATTAACCTTAAAAAGGTTTTTGTATCCTGTTGGATGGTAGAGGAGCAATGAGTTTACCATTTTTGAGAAGAATACTGAAATGGGGGACATGCAACTGTAAAGTATAACATCAACTCGCAATCTTTATCTACAAGTAAAAAGGCAGAATTCTTTGAGAAGGCGGGTGACCCAGAGGCAGACACTCCTATCTTTTCAATGCTATTTTCGTGATTTCTTCAAGCTATAAAATAGAAAATAAAAGCAATATTTTAGAAAAAAAAAACATTCGAATGTACTACCGTATGTGTTGGGAAAATAGCAATGAATACATTTTTAGAGGTAGGCTACCTTCATATGCTTAACCCCAAATTAGTATTAATACATAATCAAAAGCAGCAATAAGTCAGATAACAGTCCTTGACATATGGCATGTACCTGTAGTATGTGTGCTAACAATATTTAAAATATTAAATTACTAGATTATTTCAATTCACATGGCTTGCAATACACACCCCTCTTTTTAGTAGCCTACAGTAGCATATTTTTAGAACAGTAAAAGAGGGGTGTGTGTATTGCAAGCCATGTGAAATGAAATAATCTAGTAATTGAATATTTTAAATAAAAGTAATAAGATATTAAGTGTCAGTCACAAATTGACAATTATAATGCAAATGAAGGTTTTCTGTTTTTTCTAAAACAGGAAAGAATAACACATTTTAATTATTAATTTAATTAATACAGTTTCAAAATGTAAAAACAGACCATTTCCCCCTATTTTTCATTCATGGTTTATAATAGGTGCAATTGCTTGCAGCTTCTCCAATGTGGTAAAGTTTTTAATGTTCATGTGTTGTTAGTTGTGCAGAGATTCACCTGAGGTCCCTGTACATGCTGCTGTGGATGGGTAAACCACTGTCGTAATATCCCACTCTTTCCTCATAGACCCACGTCCCTCCAACCTTCTCGGTGAGCTCGTACACTGCCGGTGGTGCGAATGTGTCGGGGCGGGAGAGAAGGTGACGCGCCGCGCACAGTCCCGCAGCACCGGCCCCGATGACAGCGACGCGCAGCTTGCCCAAACCAGCCATCCTAACGCAAAATTTGGATATAAACTCGCAAGTTGACACCTAAAAAACAAAAGCATTAAAGCCAACAAACAAACACGCATTAGTTGTTTGCCAGAACCAGTTCACAACTATCTGTATTTCACGACATCTTATATCCACTATTTTGGTACCTACAGCTGCCCTCGTGTGAGCAGTACTGGGGTCTGTCAGTCTCTCAAAGCCAATGCCTGTTGCTCGTCTAAATATATAAACCACAGGCTGGAATCTGTCCAGCCTCGGGACCTGTCATGACTCGCTTGTTATTTCTGCTCGCGACATGTTACTTTTTGTGCACAATCATATTTTTTGTGCTGGAGTTTGGGATTTGCAAGTTCTGCATGTTTACATTTTACGTACGAGCTGTCATGGTGCTCACACTTTTGTAATTCACTTGCGCGCTGTGTTTATGCCACAAATGTGTTTTGTCCAACATTTAACGCCATACCCAGATGGAAGAAACAAGCAATACGTGTTGGAGAAAAACTACACTATATATTTCCACATTTACATAGTCGTATAAGCCCATTAAAATACAACATTTTCAGTGGAGCAACGCACCATCTATGGTTACTTCGCGCGCACTGCAGGCACTTTATTGTTTACAGTAAAGTGTCTTGTATTGCCAGCAACAGTTATTTGCGAGCTTGGTTACAATTAATGTTTCATGTCGGATGAAGTTATGCAATTTATGCTGAGGTATGCAATGTGCAATTTTCGCTTCCTAAAAAAAAACACATAAAACCGCTGCAAGCAGGGTTCAAACCTCACGGGGAGACCCAATGTATTACAAATTCAACGCCTTAACCACTCGGCCATCGATAAAGCGCTGACCAAGTTTTATCTCTATGAATGAATTTGCACATCGATCATAAGTGTAATTGGTTGCCTTTTAATTATAAAAATGTATGTAATTATAATTCAATCATACCGTGAATGAATGCTGCTGAGAGGACAAATGCAGCTTGAACGGACCTCCCACAAACACTGTCCTGTTTAATCTAACAGCCGGCGTCACATGATGGTCATGGTTGCCAGATATCCTCCCCATTTTACTCTTCGAGTGTTACTAATTCATTTATTTCCATACATTTAAATGAAAGAAATTGTCAGAATAACAGCTCACATTTTTTATTAAAACAGTTTCTTATTCACAACTCAGCTCATAGTGATTTTCAGGGACGTCGTTAGGCCTATTTTAGGGGGACTGAAGCTACCCCAAAATGTTCCTAAGCCCCCCTAAATGATATTAAGAACAACAATAACAATTCGATTTATCAATAACCGTATCCTCGTTCATATTTATAATTAGACGCAACAAATTATATATATCCAGCTACAAAAAAATAGCCGAAAAGTCGGAAGTTGAACAGAAGTACAAAGATTCGTTGTGCTATCATGATGATGCACCGCACCGTCTCGTTGCATTGGTGTGAACTGCGGCAGCTTTCAGAGCGTTGCAGACCGGAGCGCTTCTAGTAACTGGAGGATTCATCTCGTCTCGTCGGTACTCTAGTTTGGTCTGAAGTTGAACTCGCTATGCACCCTCCCACCCACACACACCGATACACACGCACCGATACACACACTAACGGTGAAAGGAAGATTGGTAAGTGTCGTGATACAGAGTGAAATTGTAAGTTGTTTTTAATTACCTGCTTACCTTTAGCTACGTTTTCTTGAGGTAAAGGAAAGGGAATATTTTGGTTTGCTATGGAAAACTGTAGTCTAGCTAGAGTGAACAAGCAAAATACAAGAAATGGTGAACTTAGCAAGCTAATCACAACTCTTTATTCTTTGCCAATAATATAACCTCTCTATAATAGGCATATAAAACAATATCAATCCCCATAGTATGTTGTTGTCACTGAAAACTAAATGTCATAGGGTCCCTGTTAATGCTATTACCGTTGTATCCTTCAATTCATTGAGCATTTTTTGATGCTTCCACCAATGAAGTAGACAATAAACAAAAAGTAACTGTTGACTGTGGTTTTGAAAATGATTTCATTCTTAATTTTCCTTTATTTGAATACTGCCTTTTTGTTGTTGATTTATATCATACATTGTATACATCATTTGGCAGAATAAATCATCTTTAATTGAGAAACGCTCAAACCTGTGTTGTCAAATTACACTATGTCCTTAAAATTCTGGTTCTTGGGTTAAACTGTATGCAAGCCAAACTACACATTGAAATTACACTCTGATTGAACCAATCCACAGCGCAGTTACAGTAATTAGAGTAATTAAATATCATTCTGTGGACAACTTATCTTATATAGAGAGGAATTAGATATAGTATGCTATTACTTTATCATACATTTACATGAGCAGACAGATGGCATTTAAGTCATTGCTTATAGAATAACTCATCAGGAGCAAAGTCTGGCCTAAGTAAATGCCCCCATGCAGCTTTGATGTGTCTATGCATCATTTTTTAGTACTATTGTATCATTCAAAGAAGGTATTTTCCACCATAGTGTTATGTGCCAACTACATTTTTTGACACTATGGCAACACATCAATTAAAGCTCAACTAAGTAAGTAATAAACGCTGATGACTCAATGTACTCATACTTTATTGATACTGCTTTGAACGTGTACATCCATGAAAGTAGCTGAGGGAGTTTAGAACAGAGCAGAGTCTGAAGTCTGAACCACATCCATTATCTTGTAATGAATCAGCCAAATGGACCCAACCCCCCCAAATTAAATTTGGTCAGATAAGCTCAAAGTTGATTGAACTATCTAATGTCAGAAAAAGTGACTTTACTTAAAACAATCAATTAAGTCAACTTTTATGCCATTTAAGTCAGTGCAACTTACATTTTTAAACTGAGCACATACATTATCAGGTTTGGTGGTGAAGGTAGAACATACAGTCTTTTGAGCATGCTCAGTTTGATCACTGACCCTCCAACACCCCCCTATTTGAAACTTTGAGCACCTCTGTGAAATGGAAGTTTAAATGTTACTATTGTAAGTCTATTAAGCCAGGCTCTACCAGGGAAATCAGGAAATATGTGGGGATTTATATCTTTGATTTCAACTAATTTCTTTAATGATGTTTTCCTAATGTTAAAGTCATGGAAAGGTCTTGAAAATTCATGGGCCAAAATCTTGGGGAACCTTGTAAGGCTGAGCACTATGAACTTCACATTGTTGCACCTGCTACTGAGCATGCCCACTGGAGAAGCATTGTGGCTGAAGACACTACCCACACGCCACTGCTCTTGAATTTATTTAAGTCTGTTTGGTCAAAGCTCAATTTACTCAACTTTTCATTGTGTAATAATGTTTTAATAAAATACATGGGTGTCTAATATGGATTTATTGAGGGCCTGTTGAGTATGTAATTCATACAAGTTTTTTTTATTTCAGATGAATCGATTTGACTGGGATTCTATTTGAAAGATTTGTCTATCATTATTTATGGATGTCATAATTCAACTTAATTGTGAAAATACATAATTACATGGAAATAATATAATAAGAATGATATCACATGTATTTTATACATTTTGTCAGCTGGGACAAGTTACCTTCTTGCCTGTTGAGAGTTATAAATCCAGCTAAATTTATATCTAATGTTACAATTTAAAAGTAAATGCACACTGTTCTTAATGGGGGAAACAAACACCTTCTGCACAAATACCAATTACTCAAATTGTTATCCTGATAATGTAATTGGAAATGAAAACATTTGCATTAAATTCTTAGTGTTAAAGATTCTTCACTGCCACGTGAAGAAGCATTTCTGTATATTTGCCATAAAAAAATCCCAAATAATAAAAAATAAATGCTGAATCAACAAAAATGGTGTACACATCAATATACAAATAACAGTGAAACCTTTTACAGTGTGTTGGTCAAGTGGCCTTTTGTTCTCAAGTTGTACCCCTTTGATATTTTGATCTGATGCCACTTTGGATGTGATTGATTCCTGATTCAAAACCCCTTCATTCACTAAATAGAGACAGAATCTCTCAAGGGAATCAAATAAAAATACAATAAATGGGATGAAATGACAAACATATATAATAATCACACATATTTTATACACATTTAAGTCACATCTCACTCCACTGCCCCTCCCCAAAAGCCTTGCAAAAATGCCAAATAGCTGCCCCATTTTTTTTATTAAAAAACCCAGGTTGCCTTGCCTTCTATATGAAATGTCTTTGAATGCCGTCATCCTGCCCATTTCTGTGCACCCCTCCTGAAATGAGGGTGCTCCAGCCAACTTCCACCCCCTAAGGATGATCTGCCTGCCAATCATAACACTGGTTAGGACCCAAATTTGTTATGTATTTCTCCCCTATAATAATGTTCGCCCCATCGCCTAAAATACAGAGTCTGTGGCAAAATGAAATTAGAGTGTCCAATACATCACACATAAAACTCTGATCCCTCAACCAAAATCTTGGATCTTAACACACCACCAAAAAACATGGATTGTCTCCATCTTCTGAATGGCATCGCCAGTAGGTGGGTGTGTCTTTAAGCCTATACAATCTAGAGGGCATCCAATAGAATCAATGTAAAATCTATAAGGCGCATCCTTGCATCTCTAGATACAGACTTGATGTTTTTTAGAATCCAAGCCAACACTCCCTCCTCTAATACCAAGTTTAAATCTTTCTCCCAAGAGAAGTTGAAGTTTCACACACACACACACACACACACACACTCCAGACTCTGAATTAACAGGGAGTAATACCCTGATGCCTCGTGACCTTTTCCAAAAGCAGTAATTACCACTCCCAGAGTGTCTGCCGCTCTAGGGGGGGTGTATGCTACTCCCAAACATAGTACAGAGCAGGTGGTGCAGCTGTAAATACCTATAGAATTGAGATCTGGGAAACCCAAAATGTTGAACCATATTTTCAAAGGATCTCAATACTCCACTCTCATATAGGTCACCAAGTGTAATAACCCCCTCACAATCCACTCTGACCTGCAGAAAAGGGATTTATTAATACATAATTTTGGGTTCAGCCATATGCTTGAGTCAACATTTAAATAAACGTCTGAATTAAACAATCTGGACACTTTTGTCCATACTGAGTGCAAATGTGAGATAACGAGGTGTAACTTAACCTCTCCGGGTAGTTTGATAGAAAGGCTTTGCGGTGGCAAAATAGGGGCAAGATCTTCCTGTTCAACACAAAACCAGGGAGGGGCTCTCTCAAGTGGAAGCAACCAATGAACCAAATGTCTGAGACTGAATGCATAATAACAAAACAAAATCTTAGGTAGGCCTAGCCCACCTTTGTCAATCAGCCTATGTAATTTATTGAAATGTAATCTGGGACTTTTACCATTCCAAATGAAGGACTTTGCTATGCTATCAAATTGCTTGAAATCAGAGAGGGGGACATCTATAGGGAGAGATTGTAGCAGGTAGTTGAATTTTGGAATACAATTCATTTGAATAACATTAATCTTCCCAATCACCGATAAATGTAATGCAGCCCACCTGCCCACATCACTCGAAAAACTTTTTATTAAGGGAAAAAATTAACTCTGATTAAATCAGACATATTTGCTGGGAATAAAATGCCCAAATACTTAATGTCCTGTTTGATCTAATAATAAAAACCATAAATCTAATAATATGAACATTTAAACAAAAAAAAGACTATACTTTTTAGCATTCAAAATATGACAGTCTAAATAAAAACAAATTACTTCAAAATCTTTTGTATAAAAATGACTGTGACATGAATGTGATTTACATCACACAAGGGAAATTATTAAATGCCCTTTATTCAACATGTATAAAGAACGCATCATTCAAAGAGATGACAGTAACTATGAAACAGGAGATTATTTCCCTCATCCCTAAACCCTACAAAGATATACTTTCAATTGACAGTTGGTACCCTATTAAGCTTCTAACTGCGGATTATAAAATTCTGGCTTTGGTTTATGCCAATAGATTAAAATTGAATCTTGGTTCCATTATATGTAACACAATCTTATTTTTAAAGGACCGTCATATATCCAGCAATATAAAATTGGTCCTAGATTTGTTGGATTATGCTGATTCAATGCACTTTCAAGGTCTTATTCTTTTTCTTGATTTTTACAAAGCCTTTGAAATGATTGAACATCATTTTCTTTTAAAATCTCTTTAAGTTGTTTGGTTTTGGGTATTCTTTTGTTGATACAATTTACAATGTTTTATAAAGGATTTAACAGTTCTGTTGTTATTAATTTTGAAACCTCCCAGAGATTTGATATACTGTGTGGTGTGAGGCAGGGCTGCCCAATCTCTCTTCTTTTATTTTTATTAGTTACAGGGTTGTTATCTGTGAGCATTGTTCAGAATCAGAATTGAAGGGAATCAATGTTTTTTGGAGGGAAATTAAGATTTCACAATTGGCTGAGGACACTACGTTGTTCTTAAAAGATGAAAAGCACATGTAAATATCTCAAAATGTGAGACCATGCCTGTTCATGATTTGAATTATGACCTGAAAGAAAATATTCCTGTTAAATACCTAGGCATTGATATTATAAAATATATTTTGGCGAGACAACATCTAAGCTTATCAACTAGGATAATTAAATCTAAAAATATTCTTATTATCTGGCTACAGTCCTCCTGTCAAAGGCTGAAGTTCTTTCTCATTTTGCATATCCATCATTATCTTTACTTGTTGAGAACAAAATTGCTAAAGAAATGAATCAAATAAAATTTGATTTCATTTGGAAAAATAAAACTCGTAAATTAAAAAAAGATATTTTGAGGGATCTCATTAATTCAGAAAAACAGAACAAAATATTTTTTTTTTAATGAAAAATTATCTCATAATTCTGAGATAATTAAGTCGTTAATTCAGAAAAACAGAGCAAAAACTTTTTTCCATGAAAAATTATCTCGTAATTCTGAGATAATTAAGTCGTTAATTCAGAAAAACAGAGCAAAAACTTTTTTCCATGAAAAATTATCTCGTAATTCTGAGATAATTAAGTCGTTAATTCAGAAAAACAGAGTAGATTTTTTTTTCTCAAGTGAATGCAATACGCTTCCGTACCTATCCCCACATTTAAATGTAATTAAACTCACTTCTTAAATCTCTTTATTATTTAAAGAATAAAAAAACCCTAAGATTCCTTAACAATTAGGAAGAATTATTTAAAGAAAATACATGTATTTAGAAGCTTTTCTAGTGTATTAATGTTTGTATGTTATTGTATTAATACAACTGTAGTGTCTGTGTCCTTTTCATGTCGTTAAGCAACTTGTGTTTTGGTTATAATTTATATATAACTTTTAATTTACAATTCTCACTTTGTTGTAAGATGTGTGTGGATGGTTTTGTCAATTTATGTAGAAATTATGTTGTTTTAGTTTGTGTTTGTGTATTTGTATTTATTCCCTCGGCAATGTTGTTATGTTATTGTTGTTCGAATATTAATTTTAAAAAAAGTATTATTATTTCACCACTAATAAGGTTTCATCAGGAGTTAGTGTTAGCCGTCTTGCTTAGATAACAGTGTCAGTAAAGAGCATGCAACAAGTAATGTGTGAAGAAAAGAAATCAAGGTAAACATATATCTCGTCTGAATAATGTTATTGTGCATCATTTGCAATCAAGCTGGAAATTTGTCCAATTAGAATAGAAAATAATCCTTAATTTTTTGCATATATACAGTGAAATTTATTAGTTTTTACATATCCCAGCTAAGCTGGGGTCAGAGTGCAACATGTGTAACAAAAAATACATAAAAAGACAAAGGCATTCTCCATTTCATTCTAATAAATGTTTTGGAAGTCATTTCCATCACTAAATACAAATACAAAATACATAATGTGTCACGTGATAGACATTAGGGCACAACAGGGCTAAAGGATTCACTTGGTAAAAGGCACATTTTAATTTCATTTTCCCCCAAAACACTAAATAGCTACAAAAATTACCACAGCACTTTTCTAAACACCTGTCAGTCACACTACACTGCAACATTTCCTGATCCATGAGGTCATCCCATCCAATGCCTAAAGGTTGATTTTGAGGTATTTTTATATTTAATAACTTAGATTTAGGGTTAGGTTTAGGTTAAAGTGTTGCAGATTTATGTTGCTAGTGAGAATCCCTGAAATAATCACATTTATTTAGAGACAGAGCTGTTTTTTATTTTCAGATTTGTATAACATACATAAAAAAAAATTCAAAAACTGAACAAAAAGTGAAAGAATAGTTTTTGGGTGTAAAAAGCAGCCCTGTTACAGGAGCTAAAAGCCCCCATAAACACATTGTTTTTCTTTTCTTCATTTGTTTATTGAAGACTTGCGATGTTATGAAATGCCAAATGTGTTTGAAATGGTGCACTCTTTTCTGTTATTTTGAATAAGCATTACCATAATTTGTTACTAAAAAAAAAAAATGCAACTTGCTGTCTCAAAGTATTTTATTGTTATTATCCCCAGGGGCCTTTTTACCCAAACGTGGAGGCCCCCTCGCTAGCTTTTTCTTTGAATTTTAAACAAATCAACCTTCCTTTTTTATTTTTTATTTTATTTTTTCACACAAATTAGAAACAAGGAAGATCATTCGTAAAAACAAAAACAAAAAAAAAAACAATTGGACCAAATCAAGGCAAAAGGAGGATCTGAGAAGAAAGGTGATTTGGAAAGTGAGGATAAAAGAGGTCTGTAGCTTGTTTTTACATAATGAGCAAAGTGATCTTTGAAAGGTAGCGGATCAGATCATTTGTCAATCATTGGCCATTTTTACAGATGATTCCACATTGCTTATGTTTTTATGCTGAGCTATATGAGTGATATAGCTTTGGGTAAAGTTATGACTCAGGACTCAGATGAGTAAAACGTACCATAATACACTTTGGATATGGGACAAAGGTTTTGCTCTGCTTACTACAGTAGTTTGCTGTAGATCAGGGAATTTGGCCATGTTTTAGCCAGTGACAATGGGAAAAGCACCCTGCAGTACAAACAAGAATGGGTGAATGGTTTCTGTGACATCTGTAGTATAGGCAAAATACATCATAAGGAACAAATTCATCACTATAATATTAGAAGTTGCAACAGGTCGGTCTATATATCCCAGAAAGTGTGTTAAACCCAAATTCATTTAGGGGAGATTTCAAAGTGTGAACAATCTATGAAGAAATCAAAGGACACTTATTTATATTACTTTTCTCAGTTGTGCTCCTTCCTTGTATGACTGTGTGAGCATTTTTTTTTTCAAGAACGTGGCAGTCAAAATTATGCATCAGCCCGTGGCGTAACTTGGATCTCACGTGACCCTTCAGGCGGGTGGATGGTCCCCCTCAATCTCCAATTGGGACCGCAGTTGTTTTAATCATTTACTTTTGTGTGTTTCCTCCAGTGCAGATTATCACCCTGCACTGCCTGTATAATTACACCACTGGCATCAGCTATATGCAAAAAGACCCAAAGGATTTGATTGCTAAATTAATATTTCACACATTGAAACTTACTGAATCTTGACAAAAACAATGAAATCTAAGTTACGATTTCCAAGTAAGAGCGCTGTCTATTATCAGTAAAGTTCCTCCAGTTGCGCTGTGAACACTCAGATATCTAATTGTTAAGCAGTGATAAGGCACTGTGCTTGCAAGCACTGAAAAAAGTGGTAACTGTTTTCTATTTGATTTAACCATTGAAAATCAAGCATCCCATCAGTTCAGGCATGTCACGTTGGTCAGCTTGCAATCATCTGATGCTCTGCTGATCAAGACTTCTACCAACACAATTCTGACTTCATTCAAAGAGGTCCTAGATGAGTCCTCCCTTCATTCATTCTCTCAGCTGCCTTTCCATTGCATGAATGAAAGTATTAATTCTTTCAAGTTAGTATTCATTGAATGGAAGTGGTCCAGACTGAATTAGTTCTGTTTGTGGAATCTAATGTATCCAGGTTGCAGGTTTAGTCAAAAATCATTTCTATGAAGGGTTTAACTTACATTAAACCTGGGCTGGACCTGGGTTGGAACAGAACACCTCAGTGTGCCTCTTTTTATAGGCATCATAAACATACATGCGTTATCAAAAGACAGGGTGGAATCTCAGTGACATAAGAGTGATTCCCAAAACCTGCGGACACGGTACAAATTAGCATCAAATTAGCCCTTTGAATCATTGAATCATTTTTTTCCAAATTGAATTAATTATTTTTTATGAGAAATTATGTTTTTGATTGTTGCTTACTTGCCTCAGAAACGAGAAAAAGGTGAATTATATCATTAAATTAAACAAATAATGTTATTTGAATTACTTCAGACATTTCTCAAAAATGAATATTCAGGCACACTCAATTGTTGTGTGTCATGCAATAAAGGAATCATAAACCTGTTGCATTTATTTCTATAAGATCATTTACAATATTCCTACAAACACATGAGGGATAGATACAGTATACATATATACAGTATATATATATAAACATTCCTTTGAATGATTGAACGATTGAATGATTAATTTTAACATTCCAGGATGACCTAGTCTAACCTCCACTGCAACAGAAGAAACATTTTATATATATACATATTATATATATTTTGCACTATATATTAACTTATTCTTTCATAAACTCTGAGCTTAATGATGCCAGAAATTGATTAAACTTAATGAGGGTTCCTGTTATGACACGTCAAAGCCATTATGTAATAAAGTCTATATTGAGATGAACTTCACATCTATATCATCTGATACGCCCTTCTGCCCATAAGCACCAAGAGGATAGGGGAACACACCCTGGTCCTAAAAAAACAGTTACTGATTCACCAAAATTGTTTTGCAATGAGCTATGAAATGAGCTTTCAGTACATGAAAGTGATAAAAACTGATACACACCTTCTTGTGCCCTACCTTACTGACCGCGCAATAAACGTGCCTTTATAAACACTCGCAGACCCCTTAGTTCTGTTTTAGTGAACCCAACACATCCATTAATCCAGACATGGGACGTCTGGAGTTAATCCTAATCTTAACATGTATAGCAGGTTGCTATACCATAGATGGCAATGTAAACAGGTGAGATGCTCATAATTACCATATTATTCAATAATTTAGTGCAATGTTTCAGCAGTCATGAGAACTTCAGCTTAATTTTTATTTGATGTTTTTAACAATGTTGTTAAATTAATTTAGTTTACAATTTCTGTCTGTAAATGCCAAATTCAGTAAAATGCTGGATTATTATGCATGTTAATATGTATACTTCATTTGTAGATACATAGTATTTACATAGATAGAGCATTCAGCAAGCAAACTATGTCATTGTGCATCCTTGATAACAATTTAAATACTTTTGAATAAATTGCCAGTCATTAATGTAGAGCTGTAAGTTTATAACAATTAGTTCAATAAGGAACACCCAAAGAAATAAATGCAAGTTAACATATCAAGATTTTGGTGTTGCATCATTTATCAAAACTGTAGTGATATTGGTATTTGTTCACATCAAAAACGTTTCTGAGGCATTGGTTACAAAAATATCACAATGATTTCAAAATGACCAATTTTGAAATTGCCATCTTTGATAGTCTGATTGATAGTCTGATCAAATATAATTCAGGTAGTAAATAAGGTTACAATAATATAGTTGGTGTTGTGACGATGGTAATTATTAAGTTATAACTGAATTACATGTTTCTATGCCTTCAGAGAAAGTAAATTCTGAACAGATTATACAGTAAAAATGTATTCCAGCTCTTTTGTTTTTTTCTGGCATTAGTTTAACCTGCCCTCTTATTTTATGTTTTCTTTAGAAATGATGTGACTCACAGAGATGCTGGTAAGTTATTTATCATAAAAATGTGACAAAATTTAGCCAGTCTTTTGCCAAAAGACTCCCTGACTTGTTGCAAACATTTTCATCAATTTATTTATATTTTCTTCAAATATTTACATTTACATTTATTCATTTGGCAGACGCTTTTATCCAAAGGGACTTACAAAAGAGGAAATCATAAGCAAATCATCTTAAGGAGACAGTGGTACGAAAAGTGCCATACTACAAAGTTTCACTATCATCAGAATAGTACTATTCAAAACATATTAAAGTCCATCAAGTTTTTTTGTTTGTTTTTAGTGACTGGTTAAGTGCTCTTGGAAAAGCTGTGTTTTAAGTCATTTTGTGAATGTGAGTGAATCAGCTTCACGGATGGAGTTAGGGAGGTCATTCCACCAATGTGTTTCGATGAAGCCGAAAGTCTGACAAAGTATTTTGGTGCCTCTTTGTGTTAAGGCGATGTTCCTTAGCCGACCGCAGGCTCCTAGTGGGCATGTAGCTCTGCAGAAATGATTTTAGGTATGCTGGAGCAGACCCAGTGACTGTTCTGTATGCCAGCATCAGGGCCTTGAATTTAATACGTGCATCAACTGTCAGCCAGTAAATAGAGACAAGGAGTGGTGTAACATGTGCTCTCTTTGGTTCATTAAAGACCAGACGTGCTGCTGCATTCTGGATCATTTGCAGAGGTCTAATTGCTCATGCAGGAAGGCCTGCAAAGTGAGCGTTACAGCAGTCCAGTCTAGTTATGACAAGTGACTGAACAAGCAGTTGTGTGGCATGTTCAGAGAGGAAAGGTCTTATCTTCCTGATATTGTAGAGTGTAAATCTACATGATCTTGCAGTCTTTGAGATGTGGTCTGTGAAATTTAGCTTGTTATCGATGGTTGATTACTATATTCAGTATAGTCATCTGAACAACTATTATTATATCTTTCTGAATGTATGTATATAATATTATCATGTCTGTATATTACTAACACTGGGGAGATTGACTTAGTTCTTTTGTACAGAGCAAAAATGCATAAATAAATCTTCTCAGCATGATTTGCACTGCAAAAAACCCCCCCAAAAAACACATGTTTGCAATCAAGCAAAGACATGGCCCTGACATTACAAAATGACACTGGAATTGGCTGTAAATGGGTGGAGTACAGTAGGTCCCCATAAAGCATATCTAAGGTCCATGTCCAATCATGACACATTACAAGAGTATTTATGGCTTTGGTAATTCTTAATATATTAAAACGTGTTCCATTACTGCTTTCTCATTTAAGGACAGTTTATTATTATAATAATTTAAAATAATATCCTTTAATATTTCCCTTTAAAAATGTCTAACATATTCAGTGATGTAGAACATTTCTAAACATGGAGGATATCTAAGACAAGGAGGAAAATAATCATGCAACCCCCACCCCCCCCAAAAAAAATAAAATTTTTAACCACTGAAAATAGTTTCAGACAAAATCTCTTATTTATCTTTGGTCTTAGTGTTGGCCGCGTGTGATTTCAACAAAAACGAAGAGCCTTTCTGCGACTTCAAACAAGACACTGCAGATCACAGTGATTGGACACGTCATGCAGGATCCACCCCAACAACAGGCACTGGACCAAGTGGAGACTATCCAGATGGCTGTGAGTATGAGAACCTCACCAAGAAACAACAGTACAGTGATCATTCACTTAATTGAAGATGAACATTTATTAAGAGTACATTTCAGCAGATACTTTGTTCATTTTTTTATTGATTAGAGATATTACAGTGTACAGAAATGTATTTAAAAAAATTACAAAAGCTACATTAATTGAAGGGACAGTCACCTTTAAGCAACGTGAAGTTAATTGCATTGAGCAATTGTTATTATATAGAGTGTGTGATTGTTATCACACATAATCTATGGCTGTTTTCATTAAATAATCTAGGCTACAAACTCACATAGTTTATATGTAGGGCTACAATTATGCCTCCACTAATTCAGTATTGGGTCAAGAGAAGCATAATATTACTTTCTCTCCTTCATCCATCGTTGAATTGAATTCTCTTCCTCACAGCTGGCTATTACATATATCATGAGGCTGACAATGTTGTGAATGGACAGAAAGCACGCCTACTCAGCCCAACTATTAGCAACGGGCCAGCTGAGATTTGTGTACAGTTCTACTACTATATGTATGGCCATGACAGCAGTAATTCACTGACTGTGTTGGCCAAAAATACCAGCTCTGAGGAAAAACTGTGGCAGAAAATAGGAATCCAAAGCCCATCATGGCTTGGGGCTTCAGTCACAGTGCCCATACCAGCTGGACAGACCATTCAGGTGAGAGTGTGGGTGTGCACAAATACAGTAAAAAGGTTGCTATTGCTAATTGAAGTGTTCTTGAGTGTCTATAGACTGTTTTTTTGAGCATTAAGGCTACAACATGTGGACAACTATTTCACTCCAAAAGAAATGGGCACTTTTCTGTGATACCTGCTTACATTGCCTTAAAAATTGAGTGGCATGGCCTTTACAGAAAACTTGTCAACTGTTTTAGTGCGGCCAGTGTGGGCTTGCTCTGACATGTGCTCTTGGAAGATACAGTAAAGTGTTTATGGCTTCAAAGGCATTACAAGGTGTCTAATCTATACTGGTTTTGTCTTCACTGGCAGCTATAAAATAATCAATGTTCCCAAATAGAGAACACTTCTAAAGCTCTTAGTGACAGAATGAACTTAAATGACTCCCAGAGCATGAATAATTTAAAAATTTTCTCTTCTAGATTGTGTTTGAAGCAATGCGGGGTCTAACTTCGTCATGTGACACTGCCCTGGATAACATTGTCATCGCTGAGGGAGCCTGCCCTGGTACTTGAACCCACTCTTATTGCATGTTACAAAGATGCAAATTTGAATACATACCCATTTACAGTATATAAAAAAGTATAATACTGTTTTATAATTGCTTTTTGCACCATGTAAATCTAGAATGGATTTTTGTTTCTGTTTGTGCAGAGTGTGTAGCTGGGTGTGATTTTGATGACAGTGACTTATGTGGCTGGACGAATGTACTACCTGATAATCAGGAAATCTATGGCTGGGAGTTGTGGACTGGGCAGACAGAAACACCTGGCACTGGCCCTGATGATGACTTTTCCAAACCAGGATGTGAGGCCAACTTAAACATTATACATTTGATTGAGACAAAAGAAAAATTCTTCCTCTCAACAAAACATGTTTTTTTTTTTCCAACTGTTTTTTTCCCAATGCAGTGGGGTCGTACCTTTTAATGGAATCCTTTTCTAGTTTGGAAGGAGCATCAGCTCAGCTCTGGAGCCCCTCTACATCAGCTGCTTCCTCTGGCTGCCTACAGCTGGACTTCCATTACTACATGTATGGAAGCTCCTCCAACATGGAGCTTAAGGTCCATGCAGCCACTGCTGGTAAGAGACCACATGCTTTTTCCGTAAAGTACAGTGACTGTTGTATGTTGTATGTTAACTGTTGTTATGTATGTTGGGTTTACTAAAACACTGGTAAGTTCCAAGGAAAATTATGTGATCTCAAAAAGATCATATTTGCAATTTCATGCAATCCAATCCTTCACTGATTCTTGAAATAAGGGACAAAACAGGTTTAAAATTTTAGTTTTAATTTTTTTAATACTAAATTAATTTGAAATGGATATATTTGTTTACAAAGGTCTCAGATAACAAACCATGTAAGGGAACAGGTTTTTATAAAAATGTTTACTGTCATTAGTGTCAACTCAGTCAGACACACTAAAAACTATGCTATTTTTATTTGATTCATCCAACATGAGTGCAAAGTATTTAATTATCAAATAATGGTGTTCAGTAAAGGAGTTAAGTGATCAAATACATTCTATAGTTTTTTTTCAGTTGATAAAATTGAATATTTCTTTACTATGTGTTGTACACTGGAGCCATTTTGTTTATTTCCTTAGTTGAAGCTGTCTATGTAACCTAAAATCAAATGCCAAAATTATTCCCACAATTTTAACAGAAATTATCATAATGGGAATGACGTTGTCATTTTGAAGCTATGACAGCAGAAATGTGTTCCACTACAAATTACAGATTACATGCTGTAAAATTTAATTTGTAACATATTCTGTTAGATTATTCAAGGTCAGTAATGTATTCTAGATACTTTGGATTAATTCTTCAGTACTGGCAGATTTTTTACTTGTTTTGACTATAAAAAACTGCCAATACAGTAAGACAGAATACACATGTTAAAAATACATTCTCTGAAAAACCTAAATATCTTAAGCAGTGTTGTTTTTAAAACAAGATCAATCTAATTTATCTTTTTATAAGGATTTTTAGATATTTTTACAGAAAAGAAATACAAAAATTATTATCAAGAATATGATTTTTACCCTAATATCAAAAGTCTTACTAGATAAAAAGAAATTATTATCTAACGGGAATTTTCTTGATAAAAAAATATGATCATGCTGGTAACATGTTCATGTAAAATGGCTAGAAATAGCATTTTAGCTTAGCGTAAAACTGACAATTTACACAAGGTTATTTCTATTTCTTCTGCTCCAAACTTCAAACTTACTTCTCCGTCTGCTCGTATGAATGTAACACATCATAAGAAAGTATTTCACTGCTGTTCAAATGCACTTTGGATCACATCATTTATATGTATAAATGTTTTCCATCTGAAAGAACTAAATATTAAATGAAACAAATGACAATAAAAAGCAAAGTAATCTCTCCAATAATCAAATTGTAACTGTAGTGAACGTATTTTGTATTTTAAATACGTAATCCAGTTACAAGTATTTCCCCAACCATGGTAGTATGTGGGAAAAGGGTCCTCAGAGTTATGTCACTTTGTTTGGTAGTTTAACATTGTGACCTCTTGCTGAGGACAGGTTAAATGAAGTGCTTCTAAGTATAGAGCATGTATTTTAAAATTAAATTATTTAAAAATGGAAGTAATATATGCCCTGATACACATTTTCATTAATTTGAGCTTTTCCGGTATTTTCATCATTATTAATTTAAAAATTACATTTTGAAAAACTACTAATTATCTCAAGAATCAGTGCAATTGTTATGAGAATTATATTATATTATATTACTTGTTTTCAATCCTATGATGACCAATGACAACAAATATGATCGCACATTTTATAATAAAAAATATTATATTAGAATGTTATAATTTTTTACACATACATAACACATGAATACCAAATTAAGTAATTAACCATTAATTGATTTAAAATGTTTGTAAGATATTTATTACTATTTTTTGTAGGTGGGGCACTTGGAGCCCCTATTTTCAGTCTCACAGGGAATCAAGGTCAGGGCTGGAAGCCAGCAGTGGTTCGATACACTGGTACTGCTGATGTGCAGGTCAGTTGTTGTTGTTTTTTGTTTGTTTTTTCCAATAAGAAATTCATAAATGAGCTTCTTTAAATTTGACACATTGATCTGACCCTCTTCACTTGCAAAACATTTAATTAGTTCTTTATGGTGCATGTGTTCACATTGCTATTCACATTTTCGTTTCAGTTTGTAATTGTTGGTGTTTATGGTGAAACAGAGCAGACAGATATTGCCATTGATAGTGTCTGCATAACCATTTGTAAAGGTAGGTAGCAGACAATGCCTTATCTCAATGTTCGTGTATGTCTTAAAGTCAGTCCAACAGTCAAAGCATTCACTTTTCACTCAAAGTCATTATTTTCTCCACACTTTTTTAGATGAAACTCCATCTACAGCTAAACCATCCACACCCAAACCCACAACACCTAAACCATCAACACCACAACCAACTACACCTAAACCAACAACACCACAACCAACTACACCTAAACCATCAACACCACAACCAACTACACCTAAACCAACAACACCCAAACCCACATCTCCTAAACCAACAACAGCTAGTCCATCAACACCTAAACCATCCACCCCTCAACCTACAACAGCTAAACCAACTACAGCAAGTCCATCAACACCTAAACCATCTACACCACAACCCACAACTCCTAAACCAACAACAGCTAGTCCATCAACACCTAAACCATCTACACCACAACCCACATCTCCTAAACCAACAACAGCTAGTCCATTAACACCTAAACCATCCACACCCCAACCCACATCTCCTAAACCAACAACACCAAAACCAACTACAGCAAGTCCATCAACACCTAAACCATCAACCCCTCAACCTACAACAGCTAAACCAACTACAGCAAGTCCATCAACACCTAAACCATCAACCCCTCAACCTACATCAGCTAAACCAACAACTCCTAAACCAACAACAGCAAGTCCATCCACACCTAAACCATCTACACCACAACCCACAACACCAAAACCAACAACAGCAAGTCCATCAACACCTAAACCATCTACACCACAGCCCACAACTCCTAAACCAACAACAGCAAGTCCATCAACACCTAAACCATCTACACCACAACCCACATCTCCTAAACCAACAACAGCTAGTCCATCAACACCTAAACCATCAACCCCTCAACCTACAACAGCTAAACCAACTACAGCAAGTCCATCAACACCTAAACCATCAACCCCTCAACCTACATCAGCTAAACCAACAACTCCTAAACCAACAACAGCTAGTCCATCCACACCTAAACCATCTACACCACAACCCACAACACCAAAACCAACAACAGCAAGTCCATCAACACCTAAACCATCTACACCACAACCCACAACACCAAAACCAACAACACCACAACCAACAACACCTAAACCAATGACACCACAACCAACAACACCTAAGCCAACTACTCCAAATCCAACACCACCAGGTATGCTACACTTTATGTTTGTTTTTATTTGAAAGAAATTAAAACATTTGTACAGCTATGAAACCATTAATGTCTTCCAACAGTGAAATGCCCTCCTGATTCTGAGTACATCGACTGTGGCCCAGCCTGTATTCCTAGCTGCAAAGAACCCTCCACCAACTGCACTGGATCTTGCATCAGTGGCTGCTTCTGTAAACCAGGATTTGTTTTCCGTGGCAAACGCTGTGTTCCTATTGAGCAGTGTGGCTGTCTAGATGATGACAACAATTACTTTGAGGTATGAGAGTTGTTGTTAATGTGAACATTCATATTTATATAGCCGTGTAACTAAAGTCTTGGCTCTAAACATGGTTTGTGTTTACACTCAGCCTGGTGAGATCATACTTGGAAATGGATGCTCCAAATTGTGCCACTGTGCTGGCAACTACACTTTTGAATGTGTAGACAACACCTGTGATCCTGTGACAGAAGAATGTCGGGATGTTGGTGGAGTGCATGGCTGCTACCCTAAAGGTACAGTAGAAAACTACAATCTTCCCTTAAACCATAAATGTTGTAACTGACAAGTGATCAGTGTTACAGTAGATTAAAGGGATATTTCACCCAAAACTTTAAATTGTGCCATCATTTACTCACCCTAATTCCTTCTTCTATGTAACACAAAAGTACTTTAAAGTACAAAAAAAAACTTCTCAGTCACTTTTCCCACAAAATGAAAGTGAATGGTCACTGAGGCTGTCATTCTACCTTACATCTCCATACATTTTCCACAGAAGAGAGAAAGTCATATGGGTTTGGAACAATGAATGTTGAGTGAATGATGACAGAATTTCCATTTTTGAAAAGTTTAACACATAATAGCTCTGCCTTGTTTTAGATATTATGCCATCTTAATTCAATTTTTTTCATAAAATCTAGCAATTATCATCTTGCAAAATTGTAATTTTTGGTACATAGGATATACACCTTTGTCCTGGAGACTCTTGCATTGAAATAATTTAGAATGTATATCATGTATATACTTCTATCTGACACCGAGGGATTGTTCACTCACAGGGACCTCCACCTGTGTTTCCTCTGGTGACCCCCATTACACCACATTTGATAAACAGCGCTATGACTTCATGGGAAATTGCTCTTACCTGATGTCTGAGCCTTGTAACAGCACAGGTGTGCCTTACTTCGCTGTATACACTGACAATGAGAATCGCTACAACAATCCTCATATCAGTTATGTAAAAGCAGTGCATGTCCATGCACTGGGAGTGAAAGTTTCCATTCTGAAAGGAGGGATTGTGCAGGTAACAGAAATAGACATTCTTTGAGATATTATTGCTGTTGATCTGTACGCTATCATGTCTATACACTGCTCAATATTTCAAATATATCTATTAAGTGGCACATTCAAATGTATATATTTTTTTTTCTTATTTTTCTCAGGTGAATGGTACCAATGTGAACCTTCCTTTTAGTCTTGTCAATGGTGTTGACATTTATAAGTCTGGCGTGCACTACACAGTGGCCTTGAACTTTGGAGTAACTGTACGTTATGATGGAAACCATTTCATGGACATTAAAGTTATCAAGGAGTGAGGAAGATTCTTTTAAAAGTCTTACTATAAAATACTCTAAATAGTCTTTTACAACATTTTTATGTAACATTTTGTTTGTGATCATTTTACAGCTATGAGGACAAACTTTGTGGACTGTGTGGTGACTACAATGGAGACCCCAAGGATGACTTCCGTACCCCCACTGGTGAACTGGTCCAAAGGCCCACTGACTTCGGCAACAGTTGGAACACAGACCCTGAGTAAGACAAAATGCAATACATATTTTGTTACTGAGCAAGACTTGTTTCTGTTGCCTATTAATGGATGTTACATATGACGTACCTTTGATTCAGCTGTGATAAAACAGTGGTGGACCCGAGCCCAGGGTGTACAGATACTGAGCAGGACTTGTATGAAGGGCCTGCTTACTGTGGTATCATACTGGACCGCAATGGTCCATTTGCTGCTTGCCATCCAAAAGTCAATCCCAATGTGAGTGAAATCAAATCAGTTCATTTGCAATGCATAAGTGCATAAGTTTACTGTATTCGTTTAACAGACACTGTCTTATCCCTGTTTGTGTATAGGGTTTCTTCCAAGACTGTTTGTTTGATGTATGTGAGCTGGATGGTGCTCAGTCTGCACTATGCGAAGCAATAGAGGCATATGTCCATGAATGTCAGATCCGTGGTGTCAAAATTTGGCCCTGGAGAAACAGCACCTTCTGTCGTACGTCTGAAAAATACATTGTCCAATAGAAAACCAATAACTCTTATCAAAAGTGTTGACTACTCATAATGTATCATAGAGTAAAGCTGCAGATGTGATGAGATGTGTCACACTACACTAATTTAGAAAACATTGCATCGTGGAGAATATACAACAGGTTAACACACAGTCTTCCTCTACAGCTCTGAAATGCCCAGACAATAGTCATTTTGAGTCGTGCATCCCAAATTGCCAGCCTTCCTGTACCCCGGCTCCACCAAATCAGTGCACTGGGCCTTGTTCTGAAGGGTGTCTTTGTGACCCTGGATATGTCCTTAGTGCTGATAAGTGTGTTAAAGAAGGTACATGTGGCTGCAATTATGATGGACAGTATTACCAAGTGAGTGAATTGCAAATATGTGTGAATGTTTGTTTTAGGCAGTTAAGCAGTTTTTATCGCTATACTAAAATTATGTTTTCTCTATGGTTTTAGCCAGGTCAAGAGTTCTACACTAAGGACTGTGACCAACTATGTAAGTGTAACTCCCCATTAGTTACCTGTTATGATACCGAGTGCCCTCCGAAGGAACAATGTGGAATACAGGGTGGAGTAATTGGGTGTTATCCAGAAGGTTAGTACTTTGGTTTACTCACTAATATAATTCCATGGTTATAGAAGGTTACATGCAAGCACATCATTACATAATATAACAACGATTTCATGATTGAGTAAATGATGACAGTTTTTCATTTTTGGGTGAACTACCCCCAGGCTAGCATCAAACAGATGATGTGTACTTATAAACAATATTTTGCACTCATTCTCAATCCCACAGGCTCTCAAGACTGTATTATTTCTGGTGACCCTCATTATAACACCTTTGATAGCAAATTCTACAGCTTCATGGGCACTTGCACCTACACTCTGGCACGCACCTGTAAAAACAACACTGGTAAGCATTGGTCAAAGCCATGATTCCCTGCAAAGACAATGTGGAGTAACTACATCAGCACTGAAACTGAGAAGAATGGTTTCAAAGTGACTTGGTTATAGTGTTGTTTTTGTAGTTACTGCAATTTTCACACTCGTTCACATAAGTCCAAACCCACAGCTGATAGTTTTCAAACATTTTTATTACAGTAACTGAAACAAACAGTGGCATTTTATTAAAATAAACAGTCATGGTTAATTTTTGGATTCCAGAAGTTTCAAGAATTGGTAATATTTCACAATAAGGTTCCATTTGTTAATATGAACTAACATGAGCAATATTTATTAAGCATTAATTAATTTTAGTTACTGTTATTTTCAACATATACTAATAATTTTTAATCAAAAGATAATCAAAACTAAAAACGTTAGTTGATGCACACTAGAATGAACTAAAATGAACTAACAATGAACAATTGTATTTTTATTAACTAACATTAACAAAGATTAAAAAACGATGTAACAAATATTTTGTTAATTGTTTGTTAATGATCCCTAATGCATTAACTAATGTTAACAAATGGAAACTAATTGTAAAGTGTTACCCAAGAAATATATGTTCTTAAATAAACAGATGCAGAAATTAGTTGTTGAACTCTTATTATTTTATATTAGAAATATGTTTTTTTTTTATGTTGGACATCCTTTTATTATTTACTTATTTATTGCATTTTATTAAGTTAAATTATAAATATTACTAATTTTCAATTATTTAAAGACATTTTGGGGCCCCCTTGGAAGTTTGCTGAGGGCTCCTAGTGGGTTCTGCACCTTGGTTTAGAAAAACTGGTCTAAGACACCCGATTTCTGTCAGGGGTTAATTTTGACAAAATGTATAGTTAGTGCATTTTGCATTTACACAGCAGCTTGTTCTAACTATCCACAACTGGCAGTGTGGTTAGAGTGCTTTTGTTATCAGTAGCAACTGTTGAATAGCACACAAATCCCCATATTCTTGTTTGATTGCATATTGATTAGATGTGTACTGTATTTCCCTGTTTAAAAGTAGCCTACACTGTAAAATAATGAAACTTTTATCTCTCCTGTCTCTGGCTCTATAGGCCCCTGGTTCTCTGTGGAGGGTAAGAATGAGGAGAGAGGAGTTTCTGCTGTATCTTACCTCAGAAAACTGTATGTGACAGTCAGTGGTGTTACAGTGACAATGATGAAAAGCAGGAGAACTTTGGTCAGTACCCACAGCAGCTGTCATCATTAATCACCATTTAATGAAGGCATTCTGTAATCTTGAGATCAACAACTGAGCTTTCAAGTCAGCAGCTAAAAATACATTGTAGTCTCTTTAAGAATATAATCTCCAGGATTAAGAAAATGCTCATCAAATTTTTGAGACTCTCCCCGCATCTTTATTATTTCCTTTCAGTTATTTCTAATCTAATCTGCTCATTGTATCTTTCAACCTTATCACTTTTTCCCTCTGTAAAAATGTTCAAAGAACAATCTTATCTCTAAAGCAAAAACATTTTTAAAAATCCTACAGTTCTTCTTGTCAGTGCTAACCTTTACCTTCAATCCACTTTTGTGGCATTTTTTCTCTTCTTCACACATCCAGGTGAATGGGCAAAGGGTGTCCCTTCCCCACAACCCATCTCCACTCATGTCTCTCTCCCTTGCTGGGCAGTATGTTATCCTCACTACGCCATTCGGCTTGGAGGTGCAATGGGATGGCAACCATTATGCCAAGATCACTGTTCCCAGGTACTTAAGCTTTGAAAAAAAAAACTGCCCCATTGGAATATACCTATCCATGTCTTTGTCCTGAAGCATTTAGCCAGAAACTCAAAACACCATGAAGATTGTTGGGGGCTTGGGGCCCAGAGTAAATCTCACAAAAGGAAAATGTCTCCAGGGAAATAAATATCCTTGCATTTTTTTTTATCTCTCAATCACTTTATCAGCTCCTATTATGACCAAATGTGCGGCCTGTGTGGGGACTACGATGGAAACCCCAATAATGACTTCACTAAGCCAGATGGTTCCCAAGTCGAAACCTCAGATCAGTTTGGCAACAGCTGGCAAACTGATGATGACGAGGATGAAACGTAAGTACTTCTCACTCTTCTTTATTTTATCAACTGCTAAGGCAGGACAATGTTTTGAGGGTTACGTCTACATCATATGCTTGATGATGTAACACTGATCTGTTTTGTGTTTTAGGTGCAAGCCTGACACTGGGCCTGGCCCACCCTGTGATACTGATCTGGAGAATATGGTGTCTAATCAAGAGAACTGTGGGAAAATAAACGATACAAATGGAGCATTTAGGTTAGACTGATGACTCCCACAAATAAGATTTACACATCTATGTGGAAAATTTAGTGGCACATTTCAGGATACACACATCAAAATGCTCAAAATGTTGTTATTACATAAGACATGATTGTGTTTTGTTAAATACACGACCGTATCACATAAACAAATGCTAATTAACAATAGCGTTGTTTAACGTTAACTCACCACTGAGGGTTGTAAATGTCACCATTATGTGTTGTTAAATTCACCGCTGACTTTTGTACAGCGAGCATTCTGATGGATGATACTTTCGAAAACGCTCGTATCCGAAAGCATTGCATTCTTATTAACTACTTCTTCTTGCTCTAATATTCATACTGTTTTTAACATGTGGTGATAAGACATTAAACGTCGTTTAATGCTTAACCATTGAACACTTTTTCTCGCACACGCTTTTCACAGGGACTGTATAAAGGTGGTGGACCCAAAGCCTTTCTTCCAGAGCTGTGTGTTTGATATGTGCCGTTATCAGGGGCTGCAGCAGGCACTTTGTGACCAGCTTCAGGCTTATACCGATGTTTGCCTGAGTGCAGGTGCACCTGTCTATCAGTGGAGGGAGCCAGACTTCTGCCGTGAGTCATACTCGCACATACGGTATCACACAGCATGACGTATAGAGTGGTTTAAAGGTATAAAGCAGTATAATTTAGTAACTTATATCCATCCAGCAAGCATCACAATTAAATGTCCCAGTGACAAGCCTGCTGTCAAATCTCACTGATGCATAATCTAATTTATTTAAGTGAATGCATTTCAGGAGTTTGGAATCTTCAACACTTATGTAAGATTTAACCTTATTCTTATTAAGGCCAGGGCAGTGGAGAGAGATGGGAAAGAAATCAGATAGAGAGGGGGAAAAACATACTCCACACTTGATCCTGCATTCTCACTTCAACTATAATTGAATTAAATGACAAAGTTTTCCCCATTTTTCCACAGCTCTGGCATGCCCACCTAATAGCCATTACTCTATATGTGTGAGCTCCTGTCCGGAGACATGTCTGGGTATCAGTGGATCACCGGGCTGCAGTGAGAAGTGTATAGAAGGATGTGAGTGTGACCCAGGCTTCGTCCTCAGCGACAACAAATGTGTGCCTGTTAAAGACTGTGGCTGCGTGGACCCTTCAGGCTCCTACCATCCGGTGAGTTTAAAATACATTACGAGAGGATGGTACTGTATATTGAAGGTATAGTTCACCCAAAACTGAAAAAAATCTTCCCTCATGTTATAAACTCTTATGCCTTTCTTTATTCCATGAATCACAAATGGAGATGTTAGGCAGAATTGGGGACTAACAACCTCAGTCACCATTCACTTTCTTTGCATCTTTTTTCCAATGAAAGTGAATTATAAAGAAAGTGAGGTTTGTAATGGCATAAGGGAGTGTAAATGATGATATAATTTTCTGTCTGAACTAACACTTTAAAGCTGAAGTGTGTGATTTTTGTGCCACTAATGTCACCAACTGGAAAATCAGTTTTCAAACAGATTCCAGAAAACTCCCTGTCTTCCATTGGTTGTACAAACAGGTAGTCCCCAAACTCATGGTTGAGCCAGTGTTGTGTCAATATTGAGGACAAATGCAAGCTCCTTTACATATGGAAGTAATGAGTGGGAAATTTGTGACATGTTTGCAGCAAGTTTGTACCAAGATAGCACACATACATCTCCAAGATATCTGTTTAAGAACGTTTCATCTGAAAAGCATCACATTTTAAGTAACATCTGCTAAACATCTTAAACAGAACAGATTTACAAACATTCTAAAACATAAACATCTCAAAGACATCTGCTGAATGTCTTTTTGACATCTGAGAGGAAACATCTGACGGACATATTTCATATGAGCAAACAACCTATAAGATACGTCTTCCAGATGTAAACACAAACATCAAATAGACGTCTAGGTGATGTACGTGTACTGTCAGGGTTAAGAAGATTTATTGTAAGAGGAGGAATGTATTGACAGTGTCCCACTTTAACCTTCGAATGGCTTACTTGTGGTTGTCTCTATCTGCATATTAAGCTGGGATACAAGTAAGAAGTTTAACATCGAAAAAATTTGCACATCAGCAGTAAGGTTTGGGGGGAAAAACAGATTTAACAGTGTTTTTGATTGGAAACATCTCTAACTCATTCCTGTCAATGTGATTATATTTAGGTAAATGAGAGCTGGTATCTCGAGGGCTGTATGCAGAAGTGTACATGTGGAGGTGGAGGAATTATCAAGTGTTATAACACCAACTGTTTGCCTACTGAGAGCTGCCAACTTCAGGATGGAGACTATGGCTGCAAACCACTTGGTAAAAATGATTGTACTAGCTTATAAATACTGAAGTTAAAAACACATGTACTGGTAGGTCTGTTTACATGCAGTATCTTATCACATCATACATATACACCCACACGTGGATTCTGCACAAATATGTTGACACTATTGGAAGCAAGATAAGGGACTAATCTTTCTCAATTCTATCTCTCCAATTTTATCACTTTCTCCTTTAGATACAGGCATTTGTTCGGTCTCTGGTGACCCTCATTACACCTCCTTTGATAAGAAAGTACATCACTTCATGGGCGCCTGCTCCTACACTCTCACAAAGCCCTGTAATGAGACTTCCGGGTTGCCGTACTTTACTGTGGAGACACAAAATGAGCATAGAGACAATAATAAGAAAGTGTCTTATGTAAGATCTGTCATTATCAATGTCCATGGCATGAAGGTGATTCTGGGCAAGGGCCGCAAAGTTCAGGTAAGAGACATTTCAGAGACCTGTGAGACAGATTAAAGGATATTAGAACATGACTGCTTTCATAACTTATTTTTACTTCCTGCAGGTGAATGAAGTTCAAGTCACTGTGCCTGTCACACATCCAAATGATGTTAAGATCTTCCTAAGTGGCAAATTTGTGGTGCTTGAGACAGACTTCGGATTGCGCGTCCGATTTGATGGAAATCATCATGCTGATGTCACCATGCCTTCCTCCTACAGTGGCCTGTTATGTGGACTGTGTGGTAAGAACTTTTCCAAGTCCAATTAATCTGAAATGTGATGGTATTTAAAGATTATAAATTATTTGTATATTTTTATACATAATCAATCCAATCAATCCAAACCAATTCTTGTAGTGTGATATTTTTACTGGGTTTGCCATGATCAATCTTACTAATTACAAATATATGATAGGAAACTATAATGGTAATATTAACGATGACAACATCAAGCCCAATGGGGAACAAACAGACAGCACCAATGAGCTTGGAGAGAGTTGGCAGGTGCCCGATGACAGGGATGAGTGAGTGAAATAATATTTAACCATGTACTGCACAGAAATGATAACATGTTTATGATAAAATGATTAACCAATTGAGAAAATATTAACCTTTATCTAAAGACTAAAGATGTAGAAGCTTTCTATCATTATCATCATTTCTATCACACTAAAGATTTAGAAGATTACTCTTCTAAGTTTACTCTTCTCTTCCACAGTTGTACTCATGGAGGAGAAGACATTGAATGTGATGATACGATCCAGAGTGAAGCTCAGAAACCTACTAGCTGTGGCATGATTACCGACCCCAGTGGTGAGACACACATACAATTCTTTGATGCTGAGGTCACAGAAAGCAGATAAAACAGTTTCATCTTTTTCAGTTTTTACCACAATTTGCAATTAATATTCATTATGTTATGTCTTTTTATTTTGTTGCTGTTTTTTTACATTTATCTTCAAGTTTAGTTACAGGATTTCCCTCTCTTAATCATCCATTATTAGCAATTGTATTACACCAATAAAAGCTAGTGTATTTGTTCCCTTCACATTTAGGCTGGATTATTTGTTCTACTTATAAATATTGGCTCATGCTCATTGAGTCAACATTTACAAAATACAAAAGTTTTTGTATTTGTTATTGCATATAATATTGTGGTTCATATATCGTTTAAACATTGGATTTGGCTCTAGTTTGATTGCTTACTTAAGGTGGGTTGATATTTGCATTCATTTTTCAGAATGCATCAGTTTGTTTAATGTATATGTCATTCTGCCATGGAGGCTATGTGGGTAATACTTATGCCTACCCTAAAGATGATCTTTGTACATCTGTTCATTGCTTTCTGCCTCTTAGTTTATTAGACTTCCATCTAAATGGCTGTTCTTATGACATATGACACCTGTTTTGCACAAGCATTAAGGTCTATTCATCATTTTGAATCCAGGAATCTTCAAGCCATGTCATGCCGTGGTGCCTCCTGGTCCTTACTTTGAGAACTGTGTGTTTGATCAGTGCGGCACTGGTGGTGGCGCAGTGGCACTGTGCCAAGCTATTGAAAGCTATGCCGACCTGTGTGCTCAAGCTGGGGTGCCAATTAACTGGAGGAATAACACCTTCTGTCGTAAGTGTTTGAGTATGCACATGCATCTGTCTGTGTCTGTGGAATGTAGGTGTGTGTCTGTTTGTGGTGGTTCACAGGCTTTCTGTAAAGCACCCTTAAGGCCTGTTATTTATTATATCCTGGTAACCTTCTTTAGACTCATTTGTAGATTTTACAATGCACACCCTTCAATTAGTAAATGATCAATGAGCACTGTTTCTCTCTTTTGTTCCTCAAATGGCTGTACTAAAAGATTTGTAGTTTTGTCTCTCTGTCTACTCCCATGCACCCCTGTTTCCTTTTTCTCTGTCCATCCTTTTCTTTCTGGCTTACATTCACCACCTTTTCACATTCATTTTTCTTTTGTATTCATCTGCCTCATTCCAAAGGTTCATTTAACACCTTAATTTCTCTCTGCTTTTCCCAGCTATTAAATGTCCGGTTGGTAGTCATTATGAGCCATGTAGTACTGCGTGTCCTGCAAGTTGTCAGGACCCTGGATCTGAAGGCACCTGTAATAAGCCATGTGTTGAGGGATGTGTGTGTGATCCTGGTTTGGTGCTCAGTGGAGACAAGTGTGTGCCCTTCAGCGAGTGTGGATGCACTGACAAAGACAACAACTACAGGCCTGTGAGTTGTTTTGTTTTCCCTCAATCCAAATGAAAGAGTCTTATATGTGTGCATACACTGTAAAAAAAAAAAAAAAAAAAAAGTTGTAACCAGTAATTATTACCTTAAAGAAATATTGTAATTCACCCCAAAATGAAATCAAATCCAGATGTTTTGACTTTCTTTCTTCCGTTGAACACAAGCAAAGATTTTTTTTAGAAGAATATTTCAGCTCTGTAGTTCCATACAATGCAAGTGAATGGGTACCAAAACTTTGAAGCTTCAAATCCACATAAAGACTGCATCAAAATAATCAATACAGCTCCTGTGGTTAAATCCATGTCTTCAGAATAGATATGATAGGTGTGGGTGAGAAACAGATCAATATTTATGATATTTTTTTTACTGTCAATCTCCACTTTCACATTCTTCTTCTTTTGTTTTTGGTGATTAACATTCTTCATGCATATCACCACCTACTGGACAAGGAGGAGAATGTGTAGTAAAGATTTAAATATTGATGTGTTCCCACTCACACCTATCATCTAATTTCTAAAAATATGGATTAAAACACTGGATTACTTTTATGCTGCCTTTATATGCTTTTTGGAGCTTCAGAGTTCTGGTCACTATTCACTTGCTAATAATCTTTGTTTGTGTTCTGCTGAAGAAAGAAAGTCATACACATCTGTGATGGAATGAGGGTGAGTAAATGATGAGAGAATTTGTGGGTGAACTGCCTCTTTAAGGATTTATATAAACTTCATCTAACCTTCACAAAATGCATTTGTTTGTTTAACTTTGTATAGTCAGTTTGATTTAATCATGTTATTTTTGAGTTGAATAAAATCAGACAATTTCGATGTTTCTACATGAAGAAAATGTTTTAGGAAATGTTAAAAATGTTAACTTTTTTGTTCTTTTTTTCAGTGTGAAAGTGCATTCTCACAAATTATGTTTGTAATAGTGTAAATAATTATGTCACAACATGATATTAAACAATAAGAAGAAACAACATAGTGTAATTTTATTCAGTTTTAATTTCTAGCCTGCTTTTTGTTAAAGGAACGTAACATATATCGGTGTGTTTTTCAGGTTGGAGACAGCTGGTTTACCAAAGAGGACTGCACAGAGCGCTGCATGTGTTCACCTTTCAATACTGTGACATGTGAGGCATGGGAATGTGGTCCTGCTCAGGAATGTGAAGTCAATGAGGGTCAACTGGGCTGTGTGAACAAAGGTGCATTTTTTTACCAATTACAGTAAATTATTACTATATACAAAATAGTATTTTTATGTACTAAAACAATACTGTTTTTTATCAGTGGTCAATTTGGTTTCAATTTGGTTCATTATGCTAAACTGAATTAAACTTTTCTTGATTGAAATGTATCTTTATAAGCTTGTATCAGATTTACATTAGTGTGACAATATGCATAAAGTACATGCTAACTCACCCATTAATATATACACAAACACACAAATATGTACAGTACATGTACAGTATATATGTATAATATAATAATATGAGTTAATATGATTAAAAATTCATCCTGAAAATGATAAGCTAACCTTACCATCTTCCTTCTGTACAGGAGTGGGCGTTTGCCACATTGCGGGTGATCCTCACTACTACACCTTTGATAGCATTATGCACACTTACATGGGCACCTGCACTTACACACTGGTGGCAATATGCAACAGCTCGATGGTGACACCCTTCACCATTGTGGCTAAGAACGAAGAACGTGGTCAGCCTGATGCTTCTTATGTTCGTGCAGTGACAGTCTATCTGCCCAATGCTAACATCACACTCAGCAAGAGTGGCAGAGTACTGGTGAGAATCCAATGAAAGAGGAAGGGATGGGATGAGGTATACATAGAGTAGTGCTGTATATGTAATTATGCAGCAATTGCACGACTACCTCTGATAATCTATTTTGAATGGGGATATAACAAATAAATATTGTGTTATATAACAAATAAGAACTAGATCAGATTCTAAATGACGCGTAATCAGTGCTATCATTATGTTTACAGCATAGACACTGTGACACTAAAGAATAGAACTATTACTCTGAACAAAGAAAAGAAAAAGCATTCAATGACAAACTAGCAAAGTTTATGGCCTGTAATCTCATCTCTTTGATCCATCAACTAGCTGAATGAACGCAGGATAAAGACCCCCTATGATATCACTGAAGCCAAGGCACATGTATTCACCAGTGGAGTAAACAGCGTGCTGGACACTGACTTTGGCCTGATTGTGAAGTTTGATGGTGTGCACCATATTGAGATCACTGTACCAGGAGACTATTTCAACAAGGTATCAAACAGCACAACCAAATACAACAACTAGATCATCACCCTACTTGATATACAGTATGTCTTACAGACCTTTTAATAATGTTGGATTAATAAGCCAGAACATTTAATTTTTGTTTTATAGCCCAATTGCATTAATGGAAATGAAAGAAGTGCCCCAAATGCTCATGCACACAATTTCCTTTTGTCCGAAAAAGGCTTTGCACACTCACAGTTATGCTTTCCTCATTCTTTTATTTCCCATTATAGGTGTGTGGTATGTGCGGTAACTACAATGGTGATTCCTCTGATGATAACTTGATGCCCAATGGCAAACCAGCCAAAGATGTCATAGAGCTTGGTGAAAGCTGGAAGGCAGAGGGAGACAGTGATCCTGGGTGAGTACCATAACATCTGGTTGTCTGTTAGACAGAGAGACAGACAGACAGACAGACAGACAGATGGATGGATGGATGGATAGATAGATAGATAGATAGATAGATAGATAGATAGATAGATAGATAGATAGATGTGTTTCTGGCTCAAACTGACTCAAAATGATGGAGCAGTTTACATTCGTCCTAATTATTTGTGTTGTATTCATCTGTTACTCTTTCCCCCACCCAGTTGCCAACCTGATTTACGACCTGATGTCAATCCCAACTGTGAAGAGAGTGAGGAAGAAGCCTACAGGGCACAGTGTGCAGAGACTATCCTGTCCGATAACTTCAAGAAATGTCACTCTCAAATTCCTCCAGAGGCCTTCCTGGGCAACTGCATCTATGATATGTGTGAATATAATGGCATGCAGTCAACTCTGTGTGACAACATTGAGGCTTACGCCCAGGCCTGTCAGAGTGCTGGAATCCCAATCAGCTGGAGAAACAACACTTTCTGCCGTAAGTGAAAGAGACAGAGGGATGGACAGAGATGTGATGAGAATATTGACAGAGTCTGCAAGAAAGGAGAAAGGAGAACCGGGCTAGGATGGGATAGATATGAAGGGAGCAGAAATGCTATGTTGATACAATCAAGCCTTTATGCAATTTGTCCTTTATAAGACTTCTTTGCTAACACTCAGCCAAGTCCTACAATCAGATTATGTACAATTAGCTGGTTCACAACTGCTGTGTTGTATTGTGTCCAATCAATCTCTACAACAGTATGGCCTAAATTCATCTGTCATATGGCTAATACAATATTTGTCCCAGTGTTTTTAATTTAATTTAATTGCCCAATTGTCACACATTATACATACATTTCTGCATATATACAGTGAAATTATTTATTTTTCACATATCCCAGCTATGCTGGGGTCAGAGTGCAGGGTCAGCCATGATTCAGCACCCCTGGAGCAGATAGGATCAAGGGCCTTGCTCAAGGGCCACACAGTGGTGGCTTGGCAGTGCTGGGGCTTGAACCCCCAACCTTCTGGTCAGTAATCCAGAGCCTTAACCACTGAGCCACCACTGCCCGCTGAGCCACTACTGTTTGTTCTATGTGTTAGGCTTGTATATCACACGTCTGGTGTTGTATATGCTTTTACAAAATTTTAAGTTTTTTAAATTCTCCCTGCCATGTCAATAATTTTGATTATTGTTTGGCCTATGCAGTTCATGTTAATAAGTTTAATGTTTTATTTTAAGGACATTTTTGTTACTTTTGTTCAATATACTGTGTTGGGCCGTCACTTGTTATAATGGCCTTTTAATAGATCAGAGAATCTTTGTACAATGCATCATCTTAACCCTTTTGTCTGTGCATTTCCAGCTATCCCATGCCCGCCCAACAGTCATTTCTCTGAATGCACAGCGCCATGTCCTCCCACTTGTGCCGACCTCTTCCCCATATTCTGCCCATTGCCACCTAACAGTTGTGTAGAAGGCTGCCAGTGTGATGCAGGATTCGTGTTAAGTGACGGCAAGTGTGTTCCCCTCTCAAGCTGCGGATGTGTTGACAGCAATGGAGAGTATCATGATGTGAGTTAACTTTGAATCTTACAAACAAATTACAAATAGTAGTTAGTTATGAGAGTTCTACATATTTCAGGGATCTAGACTGTCCAAAAACATAAAATTATACTTGAAAGAAGGTGCCAGAAAGATGGCAGTGGTATCATTTTACATATTAATTAAACGTTACAGTAATGGTGTGTATTTCATGTATTTTAGGTGGGAGATTCATGGTTAACAGACCGCTGTGTCCAGATGTGCAGCTGCAGCCTTGGAGGGGTGCTGTCCTGCACGACTTTCGAATGTGACGACAGCTCAATCTGTGCTCTTGACAATAATGGAGACCTTTACTGCAAACCTGAGAGTGAGTTCAGTAAATTTTGCAATGAGAAAAAGTCAGAATGAGAAAGTGTATTTTTAAAAAAATACCAGAATCAGGCCATCACAGTGAGCAAAATTTGGAAACTACTTTATATGAAAGACAGAGAAAGAATTCAAAAATACTTACACGTTTTGTCTTTTTGCCTTGTCAAAGTATGTAAACTAAGTCTATTATGCTTATTTTACATTCAGTTCATTCACTATTGAATTATTTCACTGATGTATTTAAAATTGTAGCATTGTTGCATAACACACCAGCAGGTGATATAAATAAATCCAGAGTAATGCTAAAATAATATTTATGTGGATTTGGAGATTGATCTGAAATATTAAGTATAGCTAGCTACATTCTGCAACAAGGAATATTTCATGAATACTTCAAAGGTCAAATCTGAGTTTAAATTTACATTAGACACTTACCAGATTTCCGGTTAATCTTTATGTCCACCTTAGGAATTATCTAACTTAAAACCTCTTTTACTTCTCATAGAATTCGATGACTGCAATATTGCTGGGGATCCTCACTATCGCACATTTGACAAATATAATCACCACTATCAAGGACTCCATACCTATGTGTTAACCCAAGGCAACAATCTGCCCAGCTCCCTCACCCCTTTCACTGTCCGTGGCAAAAATAAACGTCAAGGAATTCTCAGCCGTGTGTCCTTCCTGGAAGAGGTCTATGTGGATGTGTATGGCATCAGTGTTCGAATTCTACAGAATAAGAAAGTGCTGGTGAGAAAGTCATGGGACATGGATAATCTCAGTAGCTTTATTTAAAGGAGACCTATTATGCCCCTTTTACAAGATGTAATATAAGTCTCAGTTGTCCCCAGAATGTGTCTGTGAAGTTTCAGCTCAAAATACCCCAAAGATCAATTATTATACCATGTTGTAAATGCCTCTTTTTGGGTGGAATCTAAAACACGCTGATTTCGTGTGTCTCTTTAATTGCAAATGAGCTGATGATCCCCGCCCCTTTTAGCTACATTATTCTTGGAATCAGCTAACAAGCACATTCGGAAAGGCGATTTGCAAACATTCACAAATAATAAAGTGCGATACTTACATCTTCAAAATATAAAGCTGGAACACGCACAGTTGGTGCTGATCCATGCTTGAGAATCTATTTTTTGAAAAGCCTGCTTTATATTGACACTCATTCACAAAGCATGTTAAATGATTTGCACAAACATGCACACATTTTTGTATGTTTGGGACACATTTCCTTCAAAAACAAAACTTTTCCACTGCATCTTCAGTGGCTCTGATGCCGGAAGTACATGAAGACTCTTATGTTGACTTTTACAGCCAACAACAGAACATTTATGGCACTTACGAAGCTGAAACATTATTCTTCTCACTGTATCTGCTCCGGTGCAGAAAAAAATGGCAGACTGTGTGTAGATCTCTCAGGAGAGGATCTATGATAATAGGGTGGAGTCCATCACCAGTCGTGGGCGAGGCCTGCTCTAAATGACGTCACGTTAGAACAGAAACTAAAACCGTTCATTTTGACACACTGTTTTTGATTAATAGAAATATAAGAAACATTCTAGGGTGGTTGTGTACACACACTACCGACTCACATTTATGTACAAACACCATTTAATAGTGAATTTTGCATGATAGGTCCCCTTTAAAGGAATATTCTGGGTTCAGTACAAGTCTCGTCTCTCCTTTTCTTTAAAACAAGCAAAAATCAAGGTAACACTGAGGTTATTACAATAGAAGTGAGAAACAAGAAGCTTATAATTTTATAAAAGCACTTACATTAATTCTTCTGTTAAAACTTGAATATTATTTGAGCTGTAAAGTTGTTTAAAATTTTATTTTTACAGTCGTTTTAGGATTTACGGTGTTACATCGTCATGACCAGGGCTGGACTAGTATTCTGGCACACCGGGCATTTTCCCGGTGGGCCGACGCACTTTGGGGCCGATCAGGGGCAGACTGGCCATCGGAAGAACCAAGCGGGCTGGTGGGACGGCCTGCGAAACGGACCAAATGGGCCGCGATAAGCAATTATGAGCCACTGCATTATGCAGAGCGGACCACAAAACGGCACTGCGATATGCAGAAAAGGACAGCGAACACTGCCCCACCACCCTCAACACCACACCCCCCCTCCCCCAGCTGCTATGTAAAATCCAGGGCCGATTTCTCTTCGCAGTCCAGCCCTGGTCATGGCAACGAAGTAAAATTGGATATAATTGTACACAGAAAATCATTTTATTTACATCATGTTGCTATACTTTTGAAACAGTGAGTATTTTAACCATTCACTTCAATTGTAACTTCCTCACTGTAACCTGGATTTTGGCTCTTTTTTTTTTTTTTTTTTAAAGAAATGGAAGATCAGGTCTATTTTTTGTGGTAATCAACATTATGCCACAAATGCTGTTGATTAAGTTTAACTTGTATTGAATTCGAAATATTAATTTAACAGATTTTCAAATCACTGCTGTTAGATGGATTCATGTTTTCTTCACTATACACATTATATATCACAATATACAATATCTACATCAGATAACTCAACTTTGCGAATTAAACATCATTTGCAGCACAGAAATGATTAAGGGCTTTGAACAGTTTTTGATGGAGACTCAATACACATGTTTTCAAAATGGAATTAAGTATGGTTCAACTGAGATCTGTGGACTGTGATTTTGAAGTAAAGTGATTATTTTCCATTGTTTTCCTCAATCAGGTCAATGGCGAGAGAATTTCTCCACCATACAGTCCCATACAAGGACTTACTATAAAAACAAAGTCTCGCTTTGTTATGCTCTCAACCAACTTTGGCCTTTCAGTGCGCTTTGATGGCAATACCCAAGCAGGTAAAAAAATCTAAACTCCAGCTATATGGTGTCAAGGATTTTCATGCCAAGTTTTTTGAAGGACAAGTATGTGATCAAAAATTCTCTCTCCCCTCTCCTGAAGTGGTGACTCTTCCCAGTATATACAAATCTCGTGTACTTGGTCTGTGTGGTAATTATGATGGACTCTCCAATAATGAGTACACAAAACCAGACGGCACAATAACCCGCAACCTCAATGAGTTTGGAGACAGCTGGAGAGTAAATGACAAAGATGGGGCGGGTGTTCGTGCCAAATCTCTACCAAAGATGGTGCACCTACACACGTAAGGGAGGCCCATGTTATCTGTTATGGAAGTTATACCTTATAAATCAACTGGATTTACAATTATCATGTATTCCAAGATTATTTCAAGATATTCCAATATCTTTTTTAATGTCACTAACTTCATTACATTTCTTAAAGTATTTGCACACTAACAATAGTAACCTGAAGCTAATAACATGACATGGTTTACTACTACTAGACTAATACTTCCCTATTAATAGGCGTGAAGTGGAGGAAGAGCCAGATTCGGGCTTTGAGACGACAGGCTGCACTGATGCTCAGCTGGCTGAGCTGAACGGGAATAAACAGTGTGGAGCTCTCAGTGACCCGGCAGGTCCTTTCGCTCCTTGCCATGCTCAGATTTCTCCAGACCTGTTCCAAGAGTGAGTAATGTGTGTGTGTGTGTGTGTGTGTGTGTGTGTGTGTGTGTGAGTGTGTGTATGTGCTCATTTAAAAAAAAAAAAAAAAAAAAAACAAGTACATGTTAATCTCCTGAGCACATATAATGTAACTTGTCATTTAATTTGAGAAAGAGAATAACGTAAGTGGGGGAGTGTGTGTGTGTGTATTCCACTAAGTCTGAATGAGAACATGTGTTTGTACTGTACATAGTGACGGAGTGAGATTTTGAGCTATGTGGTTGTTTGTAAGGTTGCAAAGTCCTGTCAGTCATGACTGATGCGTATTTGGGCTTTGCAGGGACTGTGTGTTTGACCTGTGTGCGGAGCAGGGCAGTGAAGTGCTGCGCTGTGAAAATTATGCTGTCTATGCTCGGGCTTGCCAAGATGAGAACGTCAGACTGGGGGAGTGGAGACATGAGCTGAATTGTGGTATGTAATTGTGGTATTTGGTAATTGTGTGACAAATAAATGCAAATCATGCAAACAAATAGTTTAAACTTCTCCAAGTTTGTAGCAATATAAAACACACATGATGTATACACACTTCTGTTTTTCTATCATGATGAGGACTTTCCATTGACTTCTATACGAGCTCAACAGTCGGGTTGCTGATGAAAAAATCCCAAAACATTTTTCCATAGGCAAATTGATTTTAACAATAAATATTAAACCTTTAAAGACAGACCTGAGCTCAGGGGTTGTTAATCAATAATATATATGCTTCCATTAAAGCCACCAGTCCATGTTATTTGAACCAAACATTTTTTACACTTCTGTTCAAGAACTGCACTACCCATGATCCTGAAGAAAAACACTCAACCAATTGGAGGATCAAAGCATGCCAAAAAAGCTCTGCAATGACCACCTATTGACCTGTTTCATGTGACATCACTGTATGAATGAGTGATGTTTAAGATGATGTACCGCTGGGCGTGTGTACTCATTGGTCATACATCAGACTTGCTAGTGTACGGAAATGAATCTTGGATAAAATAGATTAAAATGTCAGCGAAAGTCAGGACTTGCCATGGATCAAAAGAACATTTTGATGTTTTTCTTGATATCATTTCTTGTGTGTTTTCAATTCACCGCCATGGTTTATTCTCGCTGAGGGTCACAAATATGGTCACTGAAACAGGTCGATTGGCATGATGCGCTGTGAATGATGCAATCAAATCGAGTTGTCTTCCTACACTCTCAATCTACTAATATATTTTCAAATATCTGAAAATTTGTCAGCAAAATGTAAATATATAATTTCTAGATTTAGAATAAAAAAATACTTAAGGAACCAAAGATGGCTAAAAAAGTGGGTGGCCACAGTTACACCCTATTGATTTTAAATAAAGCTAAGGATATTTTCTATCCCCTAATGCTTCCCCTAAACTTTTTGCAACCTTTTAAGCATTTTGCATTTTAAGATTTAATTCATTCATAAGACAACGTTTGTTAAGCAACTTTACTCATGGGGATCGTTCGCTGGTCCCCACAGTGTAAGTGATTTCAAGTCTTGATGTCAAAAATTGGTCCACACATGTTGGAAAAACCTGACCAATACACACACTTACATGATGCACACAAAAATGCACCATTTTTTGCCTGGAGTTATATAGACATGAAGTGTGCAATCCTGACTGTGTGCTTGTGTGTCCTCTTCAGATCTGGAATGTGGGGCCAATAGCACCTATTCCAACTGTATGACACCATGTCCAGCATCCTGTGCAGACCTGGCAGCCCCCTCAGAGTGTGAGCAAACTGGATGTGTAGAGGGATGCCTGTGCAACTCTGGCTTTGCCTTGAGCGAAAACGACTGTGTGCCTTACAGACAGTGTGGATGCATTTACCTGGGTCGCTATCATGCGGTATGCATTTTAATGCTTGTACAATACAACTAACAATGGTTAGAAGCAAGGGTGTATTCAGGATTGGAGTGGGGGACCAAATATGTTACATTTTCCACCATATTGGGGTTTGGGGGGGGGGGGGGGGGGGGGCATGTCTTCCTCAATATCTATGGTTGTTACGGCCCTGGTTAGAAGTAATGATGTCAAGTGAATTGCACAGAAAGAAGTAACAAGAAATTGCACTTTCTGATCATTTTTCTATACCCTTCCACACACAGCTGAATGAGACGTTTGTGACAGATGACTGCTTGCAGAGTTGTGAATGTACCAGCACTGGTGCTGTTTGCCAACCGAAGGGCTGTGGAGAAACACAGATTTGCACAGTGTTCAACACCAAACGTGACTGCTTTGAACGTGAGTCCTTGACTACAATTACCACACGCTTTTATAATATTATACAAATATTAACAATCAATATTTTCAATTATAAGGATATAAGTATAATGTGTATAGCCATGCTTTATTAATGATAAAGCAGTTATGACCAGTTATGATTTTAGATGGCAATTTTTGTGCCCTTGAGGGGCTCTGCAGGAAGGCGATGGTATTTCAAGGGTCGTTCCAAATGAATGTGAGCAAATGAATCCCTTCACGAAGGGCCCATCCAAAAAAACGTTAGCAAAGGGTGCATTCATACAGTAATACCTTGCTCACTTTAAAGTATGGAGGGAGTAGAATATAGGGATGCTCACTTTCGACTGGAATTCACCCAATATCAGTGTAAGGGGTATAAGGGAAATGAGGAGGCAAGAACTGGCTTGACAATATAAATAATAGTTTTTATAATAAACTGAACCAAAAACACACAAACATTAAGCCACAGAGCAGTTGCCTGTAATTCTCTCTCTCTCAAACCATCGTCACCGGCCACCTTTATCCCTCGCGCCCCCATCAGGATGATTGGGGACCGGGCGTGCATTGTTCCAGCCCGGCCCCGCCCTCTTCCACTCTACAATCACCTAATGGAAGGATGGCATGGATGAGTTTACTTACAACACACTTTGAGTTGTGCCTAACAATGCCCCTCAGCCATGACTATATTCACAATATGGCACAGCCTTTTATGCCATATTTCTTAATGTATAACTGGTCCTGCTTGAGCATTTAAATTCTTAGAAATTAGTGTTTCAGATGAGTAATGCACTGATATTTAATATCAGATCTGATCCCTTTTTTGCTCTCTCTCTCTCTCTCTCTCTCTCTCTCTCTCAGTGAGTCCGTGTTTGAGCTCACCCTGTCTGAATGAAGGTACCTGTGTGGAGACGTCAGATGGTTCTGGGTACACCTGCACTTGTGCCGAAGACTTTGAGGGCAAAAACTGTGAGATCCTTAAAATCCCCTCCAAAGAAGGCCTAGGTAAGTAATTGTGAATAGACTATTGACAGCACATTGTGTAAAATAGCCTGAATTTGATTCAGCTATTTTTTAGTCTAGTCAAAGTATACCATTCTACTTATATTCACCCAAGAAATTTTTAAAACATCCATCAAAAGCAGTGTTTAACACTAAAGAATGTGACCTAAATATATTTTTTATTGCTTTGTGTATTTCATGCTCAAATTAATAATATAATTACATAGCAATAATCAATATAAAAAGGATGTTACTCTTAATGCAATTAGAACTTGTATACTTAATAAGAAATAAAGTTGTATGACAATGTTATGTTTTAACAGTTTTTGTTTGTTTGTTTTTAATATTTGCTGTTTTATAGATCAAACGAGCATTATTTTGATTGGAGTCCTTGTGCCCCTTGGCATCATCCTCATAGTCACAGCAGTTGCATGCATTTGCAAGAAACACAGGTAAAGTCAACAGCAAAAAAAATGCTTTCTTTTAAGTCTTTTTGAAGGTTAATACATAATAATTAATCCTTATTAATCCTAATTAAACAGCTGCAAAATGACTGGTCATGATTCAAATAAACTTGAGCTAAAAAAAACAGGTATGTGATTATTGAATATTTTTCTATATTTTTATTTAAGTCTAGCAGTCTTCAAATTATACAAAACTGTATTTTCCCTATTTCAAAATTTGTCCACAGAGCTGCCCTATGAAAATCCGCAAGATGATAGGAAGCAGGAGGCAAACAACAGCGTGCTAAATGCTACAACATTCTGAAATGAAAACTGTTTTTGATCTGCTACTATGTATTTGTTTTTATATTTATTGACTTTTGAATGTGTCTTTGTGGAATATGTGCAGTATCTGACAAAGCCTTGATTTCTGTTAATATTTTTATTTAATCTTTTAAATCTTTATGTAACTTTTTTGTAAACTTCATTGTAATTTGTGGTGTGAGCTATGTTATGATTGGGGGAACAAGTGAGTATCGAATGTGAGTATTGTGTAAAATAAATGAACTTTTTCTGCTGTAAGCATTTTCTGTGCTTTATTTTTTTAATAGGCAAACAAGACTGTCAACATGCCCTTACTGCATTTATTCAACTTGTTCATAAATGGTGATATTCAATAACCGATTTCCACCAACCCTGGACACTTTTGTGAACATTTCAAACAGCAATGTAATTCAAGGCATAAAAAAACAAAAAGTAAACAAGCAGCAATTCAAATGGTGAACAAATTGGCTTGCTTTTCCAGCTCTTTAAATTAATAAGGAGTGCCAAAAGGATTTCCCTCCAGAGGAAAATCTTGGCACTTATTTGCAATCCAAAAATGCTGTCCAAACACACAATACAAGCTCAATACTCAGCATATATTGCCTCAAGGCTCTTATACCTGGGAACAACCCTAGTGCTATCATAGTTTCAAAAACTTTTCAGCAACTTCTAGCCTCAGTATATTTATATAGACTGGGAGTAAATCCAATGGTGACAGCTGACATTTCTCATCCCTGCAAAACAGAGATTTCACAGCCAAAAATATGCCAGTTTGTGATTTGCCTTGTTAAGAGGTAAGAAAACTAAGGCCAATTTTTGTCAATGAACAGTGCTGAACAGCAAACCATAAAAAGTAAATAAAGTGCTTAAACAAAAATGAACATCATTGTTCAAATGCAGTTCCAATGAAATGCAATCTTTTGATGCCTTTGAAGACAAGTAATCAGAAAAAAATGATGCACTTATGAACAGTACACAACAAACGCTTTGAAATAGACCATAAACATCTTTGGTCAACATTAAAGCATAATATTTACATATTGTTGATTCTCAACATGGATTTCATATTATGTTTTGTGATGTCAAATGGATCTGTTATGTTTCCTCTGAATAACAGAAGTCTGTCCAAGCATTTCAGTCAAATCTATGCCTTAAAGATCCTGTATTCGCTGACAAGGAACACAAAATAGAAATTATTAGATAAAGGAAAATCATATGCAATATTTGACAATAAAGGTTTTTTTCATTCCCAAAGATTATTCAGTAATTTTAAGCAGGCGAACACACTCGCGGTCCACAAATGTGCACAGCTATGTAAACATTCTGCAAAGAAATAAATTACAAACCCACTAAATGGCAAGATGTGGTGATGAGTTAACTGTTGATTATCAATACAGCCAAAGGGGTTGTAGTTCTGCTGCTCTCTTTGAAAGATGCATGTTCAATGTAAAAGCATTGAAATCAATGTGTGAGTGGGCAACATCTGTTCAGACATCTAGCGGGAGATGGCTAAGGATATTCTGGGGCAAAAGAAAGATGATCCCTTTTCTGATGATCATATATTCTGCAGAACACAGAATGTGATGTTGTTTACTTTCCAGTCAACTCATTGTAATGTGATGTGTGCACAGAATATTTCAAAGCCATGAAAAGAGCAGCATAAATAAAATGGTGTCCTCCTATAACACAAGCTCCATTAGGAGATGGAAGCCTCTTCATATGCCCACTCTGAGGCCTCAAACTGTTGTGTGAGATTATGTGGGATTGCTTTACAAGTTGAACACAGCTTAAGGAACTAGAATTTTAGCATTATAACAGAGAAATAATTTAAAAACAAAATAGATGTGAATTTACCAACTCATAAGTACCAACTGTTGAGCAAGGAAGTGTGAAATTGGTGACATGCACTTACAGTGCAGAGGTACTTGCTCGCCAGAACAAATAAAATTCCAGTTTAAACGCAACTGAAAACTGAAGTTATTGAGTGATATTCGTTCTTTAAAAACAATCTTTCAAGTAATTAAGAAAAACAATAATCATAATAAAAGCACTTTCACAAAGTAAATCAAATTACAGGAATGCAACAATCAAATAATTAAATATGGGCAGGGAAATGTTGGCAGTGTTGCCAAATGAAATGTAAAGACGTCCAAACCATCTATCCAATACAAGTAGCAAGTATGAAGAGAGTCAATAATTATTCGCACATTACATGCTTCCAAAATGGGGTATTTAAACATCTCCCCATAAACATCCATCAGTACACCATTTGAACTTCATGTCTCCAGTGAAATGTCCTATGGATAAGCTACAAAGAAACCCTGTGACATTATACAGTATGTGTATGTGAACGTTTTTCATTCTTTCCATCAGAATGTCAGAAAAATGGTCAAAAACAGTAGCTGCACATGGAAATGATTTAAAAGAACCATACAGTACAGCGTGTAAACAATGAATGCAGGTAAAAACACAAAAAAATAAGAACAAAATCAATTGAAATTAAAAGACCAATGATATTTTTCACTCTTCAAATATACGCTTCTTCAAGACCATCTTTATGAATCTGTTCCCAACTTCAAGAGTATCCCACCTCCTCTCCCTGTGTGCATTTAGGTGTGCGAATCCAATACGAGCACCTTGCACTCACGCTTGGCAATTTTGTCGAGCGAAAGAATGTTCCGGTCTGGAGGGAGGTACAGGGGTCGACCAACAGGAGAGCCCACTGGAGGGGTGATGGCCCTGCGCTCCATAACACTGCCTGTCCTGTGAAATGCACACAAACACAGTTTAATGAAAAAGTCAATGTGATGTATTGACAAAAATATCAAAATGCAAAAGGGTTTCTGAGAGTTAGGTTTAGGGGAAGGTTAGCAAGGGAATAGAAAATATCACTAGCTCAGTATAAAAACAATTCAGTCAACGGAAAGTCCTCATCATGACGGAAAGTCAAACATGTGTGTATGTGTGTGTGTGTGTGTGTGGGAGTGGAAAATTGGACGGTGCAAACTATGACTGTCTGCCTGCACACATTTAACTCTATACCTCGTCAGGTGGAATTTGGAAGGTTGCTGGTGCGAGAAGGACTGAGAGCGGCCCAGACTAAGACTGGCCTGATGTCGGTCCAGAATGTCTCTGACCGCTGGGCTGGAAGGACTGTTCTTGCGAGACAAAGGACGGGCATCAGGGGGAGGATTGGACACAGACGCTGTGAACTGTAGCTTCAGCTTCATGTGCTGACTCAACTGAAATACAGAGAGGAATGGTAGAAAGGCATGAATTTGTGTGTGTGGATCCTGCAATTCCAAATTCAGTACAAACTCAAGTTTTAGTCAGAGGCCAAGTTTATTTCTCCATCGAACGAGGTTCTGAGCGATGTAACTGTCATTTCACGAGCACACTCATTCAAATTCTATTTACCTCAAAGAGTCCTGCTCGGAGTATCTGGAAAGCCACACTGACAGAGAGAGTACTGCCTTTCCGACAGTATCCTAGGTTGCTGAGAGGAGAATGACACACCACTGCGTTTACTGCAGGGTCCTCTTTCTGCCCACGACCTGTGAAGAAGACAATGAAAAAACAGAGAAGGATTGAAAAACCATAAGGACATAGCAAAGCAAAAAGATGTTTAAGTCATCACATACAAGGTACCACACATGCTCCACATACATTGAGCTATGGTGCCCATGTGAGAGAAGCTGGTTCGGATATTGCCCTGGTTGGGTCCTGAACTTGTTTTCCTCATCATTTCTTGTCATCTCTACACTTTTGTTGTCAATAAAATGGCAAAAAAGCATTTACACTTATGCTTTTGGCAGATGCTTTCATCCAAAGGGCATTTAAAGAATACATTGTATCTGTACAAGTGTTCCCTTGGAATTGAACCCATGATATTGGTGTTGCTTCCACCATGCTCTACTAGGTTGAGCTAAGAACACAGACAACAAAGCTACCTTTGAAGAATGAACTCAGAAGGACAGGAGGACATACAAAGCATCTATTGCGAGTTTTGCGATCTGCTGCGATATTCCTTTTGCGCAACTGCCCATCCCAACACACTGAAGCCAGTGAGAGAGCTACTGGCATTATCACACACCAGTGTTTAGACTCATCCTACTTTTCTTAAAAAAATAAAAACAAATTGATGTTACAGTGAGGCACTTAAAATGGAAGTAAATAGGGGCCAATTTTTGAACATTAAAATACTCCCCTTTTCAAAAGTATAGCCACAAGACAAAAACTGTGCACATGATTTTAGTGATTTAGTATAAAATCACTTAACCATTTTTGTGTAAAGTTATAGCCAATTTTACAACTCCGTTGCCATGACGATGTAATGTCAAAAAAAGAAAAGAAAAATGATTGTAAAAATGACAATTTAAACAAATTTACAGCTCAAATAATACATGAGTTTTAACAGAAGAATTTATGTAAATGTATAAAATTTTAAGCTTCAAATTTCTGCCTTTAAACCCTCCAAAAATGGCCCCCATTCTCATCCATTATAGTGCCTTTCTGTAACCTCGATTTCAGCTTTCTTTTAAGGAGGGATTAATCAAAATGAATTTCTTTGGTGATCAACATTATGCCACAAATGCTGTCAATTGGGTTTAACATGTATTGAACCTGGAATATTCCTTTAAGGAAACTGGGTTCTAAAAGGAGGGAGATCATTTGTGTGCAATACAGTCATATCACAGTTTCACAAGCTGTTTGGATTCTTTTCCTTGCACGTCCTTGATGTGCTAAGCCTGACATTAGCTCATTTGGACGCTTACAAATAACCACATACAAAGCTGAAACTTTAAACCCTGTGCTTCTGGAGAATATCTACAGTACAAGCATGAACCACTCCCTTTGTGAGCAATACACAGGCATTTTTTCCCCACTTTTTTCTCCTTTGCAGTTAAAGTTTTCATAAGCTGTCTCTCCTAGCATAGCAGCATTTTCCTTCTGATTGATATACATTCTTTAGTAAAAAAAAATAAAATAATTTACTGTCATTTATTTCATTCCCCAACATCTTTCTATTTCTGTATTTTTTTTTTCTTCGCTTGGATTCCTGCCAACCATGATCCAACTAATCTCTCACCACCTTCTTCAAACATCCTCTATGCATTCCCAGCCTATTTTTTCCCTTTCTCACCTTCAGGTGTCCAGACTAGTCGGACAGCCAGGAAGTCCTGCAAGTTGTTGAGGAGAGTATATTGCACCCGGAAATGCTCGTGGGCCTTGATGGCACTGGGACAGCTGGCAGTCATGACGAAGCGTGGCCGGTCCAGTCTTACGCTGGGGAGACTATAGTGAGTGTAAATAGAATTGGTGAAGGGCAGTTTAGGAGTGGACCACTGTAAGACTGCAACCAATGGCACCTCCAGTCCCTGCAGAAAAAATATATATATCACAAAGAGATAAATGTAGAAAAACCTTGTGATACCTTTCTGTAAGGTGTACCACACAAAATTGTACTACATTTTGTCAGTCATAATGGCCCACCTCATTGGAATCATCTTGTGGCTGGTTACTGAGCTGCAATTGAAAGAGAAAGTTCTGCTCCTCTAGAGCACTGAGCATGCTGGGAAGTTGGCTAGATTCACTGTCCATCCTATAAAATGAGGCCATGGCAACCTCTCCTGACTGATGACTGAAGAAAACCAGATAAACAAAGGGATAAACCATCGATATAATAAAATATAATATATATTTCTGATATATAGATTTTTTTATTAATGAATCTTCTATTTTAAAACATCAAAGTACAGATAAAAGGGCAAAAACCTTTCATTAACAGATTTGCATGATTTTATTTTGCACAGATCACAGATAACAACTAGATTTACATTCAAGGAAACACCAGTGTTTGCAAGGTGCAAAAGAACTAACTTTGTTCGAGGATGACAAAACCAACAAAAATATAACAATGACATCATCACTGTCATAACATTTTAAATGTTGGACATTCTATCAATGTAAAACATACTTTCAAAGTAAATTGCTTAAAAAGCATAAAGTTAATAAAAAACAGTAACACATAATACATCTAAATGGGCAGTCACACTATACTTTCACTTCCATTCGCATAAAAACACAAGAGGCCGCAAAAGCAACCTTGTGCGAAGACATTTCGTACTACGCTGCATATCAAAAGTTCAAGTTTGGTGAACCCTGAAACAAGAATCTGTAAGACGAAAGGATGAGTTGTTTGGGATGTTTTATTTACTTGCACCAGAATCCTGGACCGTTGCATTATCCAGAAAATAAATTGCATGTTCAAAGCCTAGTGTGATGGCCCCTTAAGGCTGATATTATCAACAAAAAAAGGTTTGGATGAAGTCTGTATGTTAAGTGTATGTTCAGGCTGAAATAATTGGGAAAAATGTAGAATATTTGAAGAATATCAATACAGGTGAGGTGATACATACAAATGTAAAACTTACCAAACATTGTCAACCAGCAGCACTGAGCCATCTGGCATCATTGGTAAGTATGAGGCATTGAAGTTGGGGAGGATTCTGACATCACGCACACACACTTCCTCTTGAGAACTCCCGTTTAACACTGAAACAGACAGAAGTTCATACACACATACACAAACAGGATGTCTGTCAGGTCACTTCCTTTCAGACACAGGAAACAACAAAAATCAAACAGAAAGTGCAAGCTAAAACCCTAAAGAAAGTCTACAGTCAACTGCAAGTCTGAGGAACTATCTTTTGGAGCCGTTTTGTGGTTGTTAAGCTTTTTATTAGCATGAAACTGCATCTTGGAAAAAGTTGTAGGACTAGATAAATACAAATTATATTATACAAATGTAATGTATGAACATTGCTGATAAGCTTAGAGAAAACACACTAACAAAAACACAAGCACATAAATGCATCCTCCCTTTACTGAGGTTGACTGGGTAGTGAGAGAAAAAAAAAAATAAAAATCACTCCTACCAATTAGGAATGAATATTCTTCTTCAATCCCTTACATTAGGGACCACTATGAACCCATTATATTATCCCCAAAAGACACACAGCCACTCATGGTTATGAAAAATTTACAAGATATTGAGACCTCACTTTTATAGTATTTAGAAACAATCTGATTTCAAGACAATGAGAATCACGATCGCATTATTGATTAAAACCCCTCCAGAGATTTAATAATAATAATAACAAAAAAAGACATTACCTTTCAGGACAGTTAAGTGTTTCCCTGAAACAGTCATTTGCTGACACTTCACTGTGGGTGGGGGCAGGACATTAAGAGTGGTGCTGACTGTTCACAAAAAAAATAAAACAAAAAAGAGACCAATAAAAACATTTGATTAACAAATTCTCTATATTAGGTCTAAAATCCCTTTAAAAATCCAAAAATATTCAAAATAAATACAAGAGTAAAACTATGACAATAACATAACATTACAAATGATGAAAGTAAAGAGAATCGAGATTAAAGTGAAAACAGGTCATCTTTATGTATAAAAGGCAGTTCCTCAGTCAGAGCTACCTGCTGCTGAATTAATAATGACATACTGCAGTACTGTGCTGAAGGAAGCAAGAGCTCACCCTGGGCTTTGAAGGTGTTTTGGTCCTGGCGGAATGTTTGGCAGGGGCTCTTCTGTTGGAGAATGCTGAGGTAGCCATGTTCTTGGATCTCAGCTTTCTCCTCTTCTTGCTTCCACACAGTCACTATTATCTGCATTAAGTACAAAATACAATCTAGTACAATCAGCAGCATATGCATCTGATGTGGCATTGTGTGCACACTGTTGTTTGATTACATCTAGGTTGCGTAGATAATAATCCTTTGCATAATGACCTCACACAAACAGGTGTAGTTCAGCAAAAATATTATGTGCACCTAAACAAGGGTGTCACAGAAACCTTCTGTACATTTCAAACATAGTCTACCGATACACATATATACTGTATTGGAGGTTGACCGATAGTGGATTTTGCCGATACTGATAGTTAAAGTGATGGAAAAAGGCTGATAACTGATTAATTGGCCAATAGTTTCTAAAAACGATTTATTGAATGTAAAAAATACAATTAAAAGTCTCTTATTTTGAAACGTCTGTGCTTCCAGCTCACACAAACACAAAAGGGAAATAAAACATGCATGCTTACAATCATCTATAATCTACCGTAAAACAATAGAATTACTATAAGGTAAATGTTGTCATATGAACTAATAAATATTGTATGAGCAGTAATTAAATGATTAAATTAAATTTTCAAAAATGAAAATTCTCGTCATTTACACTCATGCCAGATGTGAATGACTTTCAAATAAAGTTTTTAAAGAAGAATAGTTCAGCTCTATTGGTCCATTCAATGCAGGTGAATGGACCTTTGATGCTCCAGAACTTTGAAGCTCCAAAAAGCACATAAACGCAGCATAAAAATAATCCATACGACTCCAGTGGTTAAATCTTCAGTGATTTGATATAAGTGTGGGTGAGAAACTGATCAATATTTAAGTCCTTTTTTTTTTTTTTTTTTTTTTACAATAATTTGCAATATGTGGCAATATGCACGATAAATGTGAATCACCAAAAACAAAAAAAGAAGAATTTGGAAGTAAAAGTGGAGATTTATAGTAAAAAAAGGACATTATTATTGATCAGTTTCTCACCATACCTAACATATCACTTCAGAAGACATGGATTTAACCATTGGAGTCTTAAGGGTTACTTTTATGCTGCCTTTGTGTGCTTTTTTGAGCTTCAAAATTTTGTTATCCATTTACTTGCACTTAATGGACACACAGAGTTGAGATATTTTTCTAAAAATCTTAATTTGTGTTCATTAGAAGAAAGTCATACAAATCAGAGATGGCATGTGCATAGGTATATGATGAGAACATTTTCATTTTTGGGTGAACTATCCCTTAAATTAACAGTAACAGCTTGCACACAAACACACACATTACTCATACCTTCACTTTGAGAGTGTTGACAGGGAGTTTATCCAGGGACACAGTCAGAGGAAAAATGACCTCATCATTTAAAACAACTGGCTCATCCACAGGAGACTAAGTAACAAAAAATGTCAGAGAAACACTTCAAGGTGAGACAGGGGACATGTTTACAGCTTCACTCAGTGAGGTGTTCTACAAAAACTAGTTTTCTTTTACTGTAGTATAATGACAACATAGCTACACAATCTTGTCCTACAGTATAAATCTGTATTGTTTGGCTTCTAGACCTACAGAGGCACATTTAATCAAAGGTTTTCACTATTGGGTGTGACTGAAAGCAGAGCAAACAGGAGACTAAGCCCTCATTTCACATTTTGGGTTGTATTTCCTAACCCTAAGCAATCTGTTTGGTATAGGAATCACCTTGTTTTGCTAGTTAGTGTATGTGCCTTTTAAACAGAAAAGCACAAGTGCATTGAATGACGCCTTGATGTGCTGTCACTCTTGTTACCTGTCAAATTACTGCCAACAACCATGTGAAAGACTTGAATAGATTGCATTGAGAGATGAGAGAATTTTTTTTAGTATTTACTATTAGTAAATCCTTTGCAGCAGTTTGACTACCTACCTAATATTAGAGATATCTTGGATGCAAGCCATTAACACTCACATGTGCAGCAAACAGTAGCCTAAACAGGGGATTCCCTAAAGATACAGTCCACTCAACATTACGACAAACACTTGGGAAATTCCTTCTCCGAAGACCTAGTTGAAGCCCTTGTATAATAATGGCAATCTTATGATTGGCAATGGTGTTTGAGCCCCGCCCTTTTAGGTGTGCATTTGTCCAATATAAGCGGGTGCGAAATAACCATTTCTTCAGAATTTTCTTCCTTCAAGACCAACATTGTTTCATCTTGACTACAATAATCCCCTCGTCTTGAACGGCCCTCTCTTTGCCGTCGTCGGACACCCTCCAGCAGACGGGACTTCCCTCTAGCTGCATCAGGACATTCATCGACTGAGTCTCTCGGTCTTGCCACCGGCATCAAGTTCTTCGCCTCAGCAACATACGTACCAGCTTCCCGCAGCATGATGCGTGATTCCGAACACCCGGACCCTAATCAGGCTAATTAGCTCTCAAGAGGGATAAAGGCCAACCGGAGACGGTAGTGGGACAGAGAGATTTACGGACAGCTGTCTGACAACTGTGTGTGTGTTTGTCTTTTTTTTGTTAAGTTTATAGTTAAAATATTATTTATATTGTCAAGCTGGTTCTCGCCGCCTCCTTTCCATTAATCCCTTTACAATATAGTATCGGAAGCATTTATACAAGCGACACGTCACTCATAAGCGAAACATATTGATGTTTGTCAACATATTGAATCATAACATTCTGATTTGGTCGGACAATATGTGAGTGGTAGCGTTCATAAATCGCCAGAGTGGAACTCATTTGCTACCAGTGATGAGCCTGGTGCAACACCTCCTCATGTGGAGCGTGCCCCATCACCTCTCCCTGCACACAACATATATCCCGGGCTGTCTGAACTGTGGAGCTGAAATGCTGTTATGCCAGAGACCGATAGCAGGGGAATGGACACCTCTGCAGAGACCGCCCACTGTCCTCTTTGGTACTCCATGTCACAAGCCCCACTGGGGGAGGATGCCTACATATTTTATAACGAAAATGCGTTTACCCCGGTATGTCTCCTTCACCTTGTCATCTGCAAAGTCCGAGAGGACAAGGAAATGGTTCTGTTGGTTGTGCTGAAATGGCCCAACCAGTCATGGTTTCCGGAAATGATGCAGATACCAGACGGCACTCCATGGGAAATACTGCTGAGGATGGATATGCTCTCTCAAGCGCAGGGCACAAATTGGCATCCCCAGCCAGAGCTGTGGAACCTACACATATGGCCACTGAATGGAGCACAGCGAACGAGCCAGAATTGGCTCAGTCTGTAACGGACACCAATTTGCAGGCTAGTGCGCCATCCACAAGATGCCACTATACACTAAAATGGCGTGTTTTTGCGGATTGGCAAAGACCCAGTGAACTGCTCCATAATGGAGATCCATACATACCTTCAAAAGCGGTTGGATGCAGGTCTTACTCCGTCAACACTTATGTAGCGACCATCTTAGAATTCCATGCCCCAGAGGCTAGCTCCTCTATAGGCAGACATGATCTGATCATAAAGTTCCTTAGAGGAGTAAAGCACTTGAACCCCCCTCGCCCTGCTACAGTTCCAACGTGAGACGTAAATATGGTGCTGAGGGCGCTCACGAGCCCCGTTCAAACCATTGGAATTCATTGAGTTGTGTGCGCTCTCTCTAAAGACTGTACTTCTGTTGGCTCTGGCCTCAGTTAAACGGATTGGTGATAAACAGGCACCTGGAATTCGGACCAGGGCTTTCAAAATCCACAATAAAACATAAAAAAGGTCATGTGCCTAAGGTGCTTTCCACGCCCTTTAGGGCTCAGGTAGTCCACCTACAAGCCTTCTCTTCCCCACCATTTAATTCGGATGAGGAGCAGATAACGCATTTATTATGACCCATGAGGGCATTATACACCTATGAGCAGTGCACTCGCCAGTTTAGATTGTAAGATCAGCTAATCGTTTGTTATATAGGACAATGTTGATGCGATGTTGATGCGATCGTCCTTGCTTATGAATCACAGGGAGCGAGATGCCCTCTTGGTGTGAAAGCGCATTCAACTCGAGGCATGGCCTCATCATGGGCATGAAAAAATGGTGTATACAGGACATATGCCTTGCAGCAGGATGGTCTTTGCAGAACATGTTCGTGAGGTTTTTTTTAACCTAGAAGTTCCGTCCATCGCTTCACGATGTAGGGTTGCTCTGATACCATTTTGGCTTCGGTACGATACCAGCCCTGGTACCTCGTCATCGATACAAAATTTATACAATAATCAACAAATAAAAAGCCTCAGATTTTTTATGAAATTACAAAGAAAATGCACAAAAGAAAAGAACTGCATAAAGCACAACATGCTGATAAAACACTTGCATTTTTTATATTGCTTACAGAAAATAATAATAACAATAATAATAATAAAACCATTTAATATTATTGAATTGTTATTATGAGTATTATTGCTACTTTTTGAATAACATTTTTTAACAGTAGTTATATTTTTCGGTCTTCAATTTCACGCATCCAGTTTAATAGAGCTTTCATTTAAGTGGGACTTTTATTTTGACCTTTGAGTTCTTCCTGTTTTTGCCGGGTTAGTTATATTAAGCTTCCCATTAATGCTGGGATAATCCTGGAGGAGTTCAAGTGTTAACAGGCATTTTTACTCTTAAAAACACTGCATGAATATTAAGCACCAGCTAGTGTGCATTGCATTTGTGTATGTGAGTGTTTGTGAAGCAGATGACAGAGCAGAGCGGCACCTCTTGTTCATTCTGTAGCGTGTGCCCAGTTCTTGTCCTTCAGTCAGAAAATTCTGAAGAAATGGTGATTTCACACCCAATTATATTGGACAAACGCGTACCTAAAAGGGCGGGGCTCAAACACCATTGAGTACAAGGGGGTCCGCAAAATATTTCAGAGAAATGTTTTTAAATGTAACATGTTAACATGTTTACTCCATTACTGTTTCACTCTTCTAAAGAGTGGTCGCAGATCAGAAGCCTAATTGTGATTATTCCATTGACAGCCATAGATTTGAAAAGTGATGAATTAAAACAAATCTACAAATAGTTTTATGCCAAAAAAAAAACAAAAAAAAAAAATCTTATTTATAAGTGTTTATCTCACCTTCCTTGCAATGTACATCCTTTCAAGTATAGACTGTTCTTCTGATAAAGTGTAAAGTGAGTGTAAAGCGCTGTACAACTATTTATGAATAAAACATTTTGCTTCAGGTTTATCTATTACACTAATAAAAAGATACGCTATCAACTTAATACAGAGTAAATACTTTCTAAATAGGGTCTAATATTTAATAACTTCTTTTGTCTTTAGTGCAATAACAATATAAAAGCCAATTATTCAATTTTTCAAAAAAAATAAAAATAAATTATCTTTATAATCAGGGACTAAAAACAAAATGTTTTTCATTTCAGCTCGTACTGAGCAAAGTATTTTTTGTTACGGTTCATAAGTTCAGCAGTCTCTTTTACAAATGGTAACCAGTCAGAACAAAATAAAAGAACGGTTCATAACGTTATTTTTAAAATGCCAGTACTCTGCCGTAAGAGGTGGGTGAAATACCAATTGCATTGGTGCCAGATTCTGCGAGAGAAACAAGAAGCCTTGTCTGGAAAAACAAGCCCAAAATAAGCTAATTTTTACCTCTAATAATGTTTTCCTTTATCTGGATTAGCCGTGCATGTATACTGTATGTAGTAATTACACATAGTTGTTAAAAAGGTCTTCATTCGCAGAATGTGACATCCACAACCAGCAATTAGGCAAAAGAAATGTGTGATGCAGCAGTTTCCTTCAGAATTAAAGCACATTTTATATTTTGGACAACATGAAGTGGTGTAGTTGCAAAAATCTACTGTGATCTGGTGTTTGGTTTCGTGAAAACAATATCCGAACGAAATTAACCGGTTACCAGCATTTAAAAATAACGTTTTCACTCCAGAAAAAAATTAAATCACTTTATTACCGTCGCTCGTTTTCAGTTTTCGTTCCTTGAACCGTTTTTAGTCCCCGTTTATAATATCACACGTGCTATTTTTGTCACGCAGTATCAATGTGACTATAGGTTAAAATATACAGCTGTGGTCCTAGCGAGGGTGATCATCACTTTTGATGATGCTTGTTATCTTAAAGTTTGAAAACCCCTGGCCTACAACACAGGAAATGTCAACACTTCCATGTTGATAAAGGTAAAGTCAAATCTGTTTGAATGCACAGTCAGCTTTATCTGTACTTATAAAATATACCGTCCACTACAGTGTTTCAGCACCTGCACAGGAGCCTTGCGGAATTCCCTCGCGCCGTTGCCCGGGTTGTTGTGAATGAGTAGCGGCTTACATTCCCTGAAGCCACGGGACCTCGGGCCCCCTCTACCTGCGAAGCCCACCTCCGCAGCATCATCATCGTCCGTGTCCTCCACGCGCTCGTCCCCGCTGCTGTGGTAGTCGTGATACAGAGGCTGCGCTCGCTGTCTGCTGTCGCCGGGGCAAACGCTGGCAACGGCGCAAAGAGAGCCGGCCAGCTCCCTCCAAGAGCGGCTGTTGTGATGCTCCGACCCGCTGCTACCCTCAACAGCCGCCGCAGTGCCGCTGGACGAACCTGACCCGGAGGCGACGCTCTGAGAACGCAAGACCAGGAGAAAGCGCACGGTTTCCCCGAGATAGAGGTGACTGCGACGCGGAAGTGTGCGATATCTGGCCGGGTCCGACAGGTCTGATATGGGGACGGCGGGGAAATACATAAAGTATTCGCATTGCGATTCCATCATTAACACCATGACCACATACACACTGCACAGCAGCAGCAGAAGGTATCCGGTTACCCTGTTTAGCCTGCAAATAGCACTCCCATTCAAAAAAAATACATGAATAAATAAAATAACGGGTAAAGAATTAATGAAAATTATTTCTAATATCTTTCCGCTCAAGGACTGTTACGGTTACCCAAAACGGGAAAAAATTACATGCATCTTTGTTTTGCCCCATTTCGGTTGTCTATCAGTATCAGTTGGCGCATACAAATACATCCAAGTGCTCTAAATGGCAGACATAGTTATCGAGTTGAGATGGAGTAGAGCAAGAAAACAACTAGACGAAAGTAGCTGCTTATCGAGTAAGGTAAACAGTGATCTTTTAGCTTTTGGCTAAATGTTGAAATAATGTTAAAACTCACAATATTCAAGACAATTGATTATTGTTAATATATTAACAACAATAATATGTGATCTAAATATATTATTTATTATTTTTATATAATTTCAGTAACAAATATTTATATTAATTAAATACTGAAAATAATTTCTAATAAGAACTGATCAGTTATGAGCAAATGTTAAGAGTTATTGTGTTAGTGCGATAGTACAGTGACATCCAATAATAGGGATACGTTAAAACATTAACACTTTAAAATAAGGTTAGACTTGTTAACACAATTTAACATGTACTAACTATGAACTATGCTTTTACAGCATTTATTAATCTTGGTTAATGTTAATTTTCAACATATACTAACACATTTTAAAAAAACTTTTTTTGTTAAAAAAAAAATTAGCACTATGAACTAACAATAAGCAATTGAACTTTTAGCAAATGCTGTAATATATACATATATATATATATATATATATATATATATATTGTTTATTATATAAAGAGCCACTAAGATATAACCTATTCTGAACTGTAAGCTTTACATTTTAGAATTGATCAAATCGACTTAGTTGTCATTTTTTTTTGCTCCTTCCTCATGTCAATTTTGCCATTGAATCAGTACATTTAAATTTTTTTCAGATATTTCATTGAAAGCAACTCTGATGCATAAGCTCTATTTAATTTACTGATCTGACTTTGATCTGCCCAAAACTCTGAAATATAACATGCAAAACAGAAAGAAATTGTTTGAGAGTATGTGTGCTAATTGTGTTGTTTGTAGGCTACAAATAAAGTCACAGATGGAAAGTTCACATGGACGGTGTGCAAACCTAAACATGTGGTTTCAGCCCCTTTGTTTTGTCCAGCTTTGTATATCAAATAAGTTACCTTATCTCATTTTGTGAATGATAAAGGAGCAAAATGAAAACATACTTGGCACATATTCATCTCATGTAATTGAAGTCATAGTCACAGCAATTACTGAAGTTTTTCTTTTATTTTACTACATACAAATAAACCAAACCAGGTTTCCCATACTGCCAAATATTTACACAAGTTTCCCCTTATATTCAAGTAATAAAGAAACAGAAAATATGGTAAACTGATTACAAAGTTTTGAAAAATCTCAGAGAAAACTGAAGTGAAACACCATATTGTACATTACTTTTGGTAAACATAATGGCCTCAAAAGTGCAGAATAGACATCAATCTTCAGAGTTGTTTTGTCCTGTTCACTCATACTCATTTATAGACTGTGTTCACACTATTGTAAGAGCATTGAAGTATCCTTTTCATTTGGAAAGCACACTTTTTAATTAACTAGCAGATGAGATTACAATTTTTTAATGCAAGCTATATCATATCTCCAAAGATACACAAATTAGGCAATCTGTGTTTGCCCCCTTGTGTGCCAGATGGATTATTTACTAGCCAATGTCTAAAATAAACACTGCCATTTTTTTTTTGTTGTTGTTGTTATAACAAAATTCCAAGCACAGAAACATCAGTACCTCTTTGGTTTATCTTTATACCACAAGTAATACACCTAAAGATTCATGAAGACACTGAACCTGAACTGTATGACATGCAGGAAATACAGAACAATATTGCCCATCTTAAACTGATTCGGATTATAGTGTGCTTTCTAAAATTAAGTGAACAAATGTAAAGGCTTCTGTATGATACACCTCAAGCGGAACAGGAAAGCAATGCTTAATTTCAATTTCAGGAAATGTTCAGTGTTTGCCTATGATAGCTAGCACTATAGCACTTATTTTTAATAGAAACAGTAAAATTGCTAAAATCAGTTTTCAAGGAACAAATTGTGTTATCATAATGTTTTATTATAATGTCTTGCCTTTAATTTTCCAGAAGCAAATTATGGCCCACTTTAAAATCAGTTTTTGCTTTTTAAAATATAATGATCTAAATTTTGCTTCTATATCTACTGAACACTAATTAAATTGACAGTGTTAACTTTAGCATTTTGCTTATACATAGTATCTTTTCTTGTAGCCCCATTGTGTTACATAGTATTATTAGAATTTAAATGTTAAGAAAACACTGAACTACATCATGTTGAAATTTGGTTTTAAAATCATATCTGGTTAAACAACTCCACCAGCAATTTCTATCAATATTGCATGCGAGTTCCAAACACAAAAGCTAGAGTGAATGCATGAAAGTCAATGATTAAGATGAAGAAATGCCCAGGTTAATCAACGGGCAATAATATAATAATAGGATATTACTATGCATGTCAAAATATTAAGTTGTCTGTCAACTACACAAATGAATGATTGCTATACATCACCATGCATATAAATCTGAACTACACAATAAAGGATGTGCACGAATAAGTGCACAACAATTAGCATACCTACAGTTTTTATTATTATTATTATTATTATTATTATTATTTTATATCTACGTAATGTATAAATTAGACCAAAGCAAATAAATTAAGCAATGTAAGATGTCATCTTGCTCTGTGTATAGAAATTTGCACACAAAAAGCTGGCTGTTCATACAAGGGGCTATTTGCACAGTGCATTCCAGTCACATTTCTGTACAACTATTTGTCAGCTCTCACAATAAGAAAAACACTTTAGTTTGAGAGTATAAATGCTGTAGGTATACAGACAAATTTATATGAAAGCATAATAAATACAGCAACGTACTAATTGTAAGGCAAAATAATCATTAATTTTTTTTGGAATTTTAGGTTGAGATTCCTGGTTGACACATTAAAGTGTCTACACCATGCCAATGAACCTTCACCATCTATTTAAATTTTGTCTAAATGAAGCTCCAAACGCAAGTTTGGGAAGAGCTTGATCATTTAAGCCTTCCCCCTCATCGACGATAATTCTTCTGGCATCCCTCCACCTCTCCATCTCCACCTTTATATTTTATAATGGCTATACCAATTATTTCAAAATTGTCTTTCAATTTCTTGCTTTTGTCTGACTCTTTACCAGATATCGGGGGCATGGGGTCTAAAAAGCTCAAACCCAGTTCTGTGCTCGAGCCCCACCCCACCCCCGGAAACTGGTGAAATTTGAATTTATTTTTTTAAAACATTGAAACTCTCCAGCGAATATAATATTAGTGTATTTCCCAATCAGTGAGGTTGGTAGATTCAAATCTACAATCCATTTTGCCTTTCATGAATGTATCCATTGTTTCACAGTGTTAAAAAACTGGAGATGTCTTTCCCACAGACCCATGTGAACAGTCGTTCTAGCTAGTCTTATAAAGTCACAGACCACCTGATTATGCCAGGCCTGCTCTCGTGACTTCCACCAGTTCCCAGTTTCTGAAACTGAATGTGCAGCATAAAAAGCCAAGTATTCCTCTTCTTAGTGTAATCCACTATTAATTCTTGTTAAACATTTACGCATATAAAATAATATTCAATAAAATCACAGCCAATATGAACACTGTTTGAATCCTCAGTGTTGTGTGCCAGACAGTGAAAGATCTGTGATTCTACTTGTATGACATTTTTCAAGCAGTAAATGAATATACTTGTATGTTATTCCTTTGATCAAACTGTTATTTCAAAGCGGACACCAATGTGAGTGTTTAAGTACAAAGGGTACTGTGTGCAAGATAGAAGGTGTGGTGTAACAGGATTTTTGAAACAATGCATAAACCACTTTTGTACCATAAATCAATGTCATGGTTCTTGATGGACAGAGTAGCAGCAGAATGTCACACTTTCTTACTTTCACCCAATATCAACACCACTATCACTTCAGTCACCTAGTTGTACGGATACACCTTTTCTTCACCATGAAACCTTGTACTGTATAAAATAGAGTGGAGAAGGGCAAAATGTGGAAGAGCCAATGGCAAAGCAGTATGTTGTAAGTCTTGGATATCCCTTCACCTATAGTAGTGCAGCACAGTGGCCCTGTACAGCCAAATATGGGTCAGAACTCCTCCTGACTTTGAGGCAAAAAGGTGCTACTAGCTCAAAATCAAAGCCTTACTCTTGATTCAACCTGCTTTAATGATTGATTCCTACGCAGCACTGTCCCATCCCAGTCTTTCTCGACCAACCTCTTCCCCTTTTGGTCTTCAGTCCTAAATACTGAGGGCTCCCTTCTTACAGGGAGTCCTCCGGGAATAGTGTCTGCTCCTGGGGGTTTCTGAGCTCGAGGAAACTGCCAAAGATCCAGTAAGTCTTTGTACTGAATCTCAGGCCTGATCATACGTAGGCAAGCCCCCCATGTTGCATTGTCCAGTCCAGGCTGCAGCTCATAACCTAAGATCTTCACTAGTCCACTCTGGAAGGGACGAATGGTCTTGTCCCGGATGCGACTGGCCTCTATAGGTCGGCCGCCATCACGTAAGCAGACGCGAGCGAGAACCTCTCGTCTCAACCGGAGCATGGTTACCTCTGCCTCCATTCGACTTCGCCCAAAGCGCTCTACTTCCTGCCAGAATGTGAAATTGAATGCCTGGTAGAGGTGCCAATCTAAGGAGTTCCACTCCTGTAATTTCAGTCTTTGCTTATCTGTTAAGGCCAATGGGGCTGGAGGTGCAGCCTTACCCACCCACCCTGACCTTCCACTGGGCACTTGCTGTCTGGCGTTTAGGCTAAAAGAAACCACAGCATCTAGTGGCCAGCAGAGAGCATGGCGGAGCAGCACCATAGACTGGTCAAAATACTCAGACAAAAGGATGAGCTTGAAGTTCCGACGTACTGCTGCCACACCATGCTTGACCAGTGCTGAGCTGTAGTTGGCATTATGATCCAAACCAAAGTCAAACCACAGCAAGTTGCGGGCATAATGGTTGTTTCGGAGTCTGGGATCATAGTACTTACGGGGGTTGTCTGCAAAATCACCCAGCCCCTTGGCATGCCTAAAAGCAGGGGCAACATTTTTATAGTAGGCGTAGGAGGATTCAGCTAATGCCACAGGATCTCGAAGGATAGAGAAATAGAAGGTATCAGCTGGCATGACCTTCTCAACCTATAAAGAAAGGAAGGAAAATTTAATTAAGAAAAAAAATATTTATGTGACAACTCTTCAATTGAATATAAAATGTAACAAAATAACAGATTTCTACACTTTTTCTTTTCTACTACTTTACTTTTTCTATACTGCTCAAAAGTAGTCCAGAAGCATACTTTATGCAAGTATACATAAGCAAATTTGAGCGTTTGACCAATGCATTGCCAACGCACAGTCTCTTTGAACATACTTAACGTGCGTTCTTGTGTTACTGTGGCGGTAACAACCATCAGAACTCAAGCGGACGATAGATGAACCATGAAAAGTCTGTGTTTTTAAAATTATGTGTTATTATTCAGGTAAGTTTCTATAAATACTTTGACTTTACCTTACTTGCTCAGCAATATTCTCTTTAAACTGTTGCTCCGCCATGACATTAATCAGCTTGAAAAGAAAACTCACTTTAAAAGTAGACAGTTCACACAAATGGCCACTATGTCGCCCCTTGTGGCAATGTTGCGACAATGAAAGAAATCAAGCTTGTGTAGTTAGAAGCGTCTGCGTTCACGTGTGTAAAGTACATTTCAGCTAAACTAACTTTATTGTGTCCAAAAAACTAAGTTGTAATAAAAGTAGTACAAATCTCCAATTAATTTTATCAAATCGGCATGATTCCAGGTGTACTGTCCAAGAAAACACTAGATATACTGTGAACTACACCTCTGGTTTGTTGAACCGCATATGGTTTCCCATGATGTCAAATTCCGTTACGTGAGGACCTCTGTACCCCTTCACCCTCAAGGCGATAAAGGGAAGTGGGTAGCCGAATTGGTACCCCACAGGCAGGGCAAATTTTAGGCCCCGCTCCTCTCCAAAGCGATAGAGCAGATTGAGAATTGTGCTGCTGGCTGTCTTGTGAGTCTTTAGGAACATGATGTGGGTCTGGGGCTGACAAGATCCCAGAGAGAGCCCTTGGGAATTCTCAGAAGGAAGAGCAAAGAAGGAATGAGGCCTCTCTGGCTGCATCCAGCTAATGTAGAAAAAGAACAGAGAAACAATAGACAGAAAATTATTATGAGATGGAGAATGAAGCCTCTCAAGTAACACTGCATACACTAAGGAAACTGATCAGTGAAATTAAGAATCAACAAAAGAAACACAGGAAAAAAACAAACAAACAGTAAGACAGAAACGATGTGAACACATGGGTCAAGGAAATATAAATGAAAAAAAGACAGAAAGGTCAGTCAGGTCGGAGTTAATAAACTGTACACAAGAGAAATCACTGATCAAAAATGATAGAAGAAAGTGATGGGGGAAATATATAATCAACAAAAAACTTAAAAAGGAGTGGATGATAAAAGATTAGCCTAGAGCAATTAATTTTTTGATAATCTGGGAATATGACATGTAAAATAGCTTATTTGTGCAAGAGACAGATAATTAAAAAAGAATCTCAGTAATACACAAAGCATCCAAAATAACAACAAAAAAAAACATATACACAGTACTGTTGACTGGTCAAAGTTAAAATAAAAACCTTTATCATCTACAAAGCAAAGCATGAAGAACAGGGTGATAAGTATGATAGCTGTTAACAGACAGGTCTGATTAAATGAAAATTAATCAAATGTTTACTCATTACTTTTGCAAACATTACTTTTGCAAACATTACTTTTGCAAACATTACTTTTGCAAATAGAATATGTAGAAGAACAGGGAGCCCTGCAACAGATGTCATGTCACCCACAGAGCCCCCCACTGAACGTCATGTCAGTCTGAGATTACATAAAGTGACAGAAGCAATTGAGACACCCGAAATAGATTGAAGAACTGCGGTGAATTCTCCAAGAAGCTTGGGACATCCTATCTGCCAACAACCAAGAAAAACTGCGTCCAGGTGTACCTAGGTGCTGCTTTGAAGGCAAAGGTGGTCAAACCAAACATTGATTTAGCTCTTTTTTATGTATTTTATTGTATGACGTTAACTGATAAATTAAAACTATTTATGGCATTATTTTTGAAGACATCCTGTCTTCAATGAAAATGTAGTTTCACATAGGTTTTGTGAGAACTGGGTTTCCCACTCAGAAGAGCCTTTAAACACCTTTTGCCACAGATGACTTATCCTTTATGTTTCTGTTACATTCTCAAAATGTATTGCAGAAAATAATCCAGAAACATTCATGCAAAATAGTTCCTTAATATTCTTCCACATGATGCTTTTCAAGGAGTGGTGTACATGAACGTAGGCAGAAAATGAGAGGGAATGGGGAAGCTGTGAAAAGGTAACCTGCAATTGTTCCTTTAAGGAGCTGATACTACTCAATCTAACCCTTAAATTTGTTCTGTTAGTGTAACCCATTGTAGTCAGATTGATCCAATGATGTTAAATAATATTTTTGACTTGAATCAAACCGGTTCATTTAGATTTGACCACATGAAGCACATTTTAAGTTTACAATTTTTTTCCCAGTGTACTTGAAGAATGAAGGAATGAAGAAAGGAATGGAAACATTTTCTTACCTCTTATTGAAGATGACCCCCAGGAACTGCCCAGCAAAAGCAATGGCAACAAATACCAGGAGTGCTTTCCACAAGGGCCCCAATCGATAACATCCCAGCCACCGCATTTTCCTATGAAAATGAAATGAAATTTTAGAAGAAGGGGACTATTAGACTTGGTCGTGAAATAGTACAACGAAGTAGGAGAGTGAGATGTTAGTAAAAAAAAAAAAAACACATATATATATATATACAATGGAAGATGTAGAAACTAAAGGAGATATGAACACCATGAGCACGTAAATAAATGAAGTGTGGAATGAGAAGCATTGATTATAAACAAAGGTATAGATTAAGAGATAAATAGAACTAGCAAAACAATTAGATATAAGATATGACTCGAAAATAGATATGAAAGGAAACACAAAGGCAACTGGCATAGGCTGATGTGTTTGTTGTCGAGTCCAATTCTGCATGTGCATGTAAAAACATATTTCCTAGTCATATTTGAAGCAGAGCTACATGAAAGCTGTTCTTATTAGCTTTTAATAAGAAACTCATGTCCATGTCAACCTGTCACCTACACTGCCACACTTGATCTAAGCCAATGTATGCTTCACTGTAAAGAGCAATTAGTAAATTGTTAGCACGAATACAGGCTCAGAGTGAAATTATGCAGCCCTCGCTGATGTATTTCTGTTTTACTGAGGTAAAGATGTAAAAACATGGCCTTTGCTTTCAAAAGGGTTCAAATTCTCGCCGATAAGGGTGTTGCAGAATTCCCTCGTACAAAGACAGGCAACCGCTGCTGTCATAAATCACAGATTGCGACGAGCGGCCGGTGCCAGTCGCCGCTGCTGCTTTGAGTCTGACACACTTACCGAGTTGACCATCTGCAAGCCATGATAAAACCCGGACGGTATCACTATAGATCAGCGCTTCGCAATAGCCACGGTGCATCTCGGACACCTCGGCCAATGCCTCTCAAAACCGCCCGACGACGTCTATGTAATGTAACTGATCCATCAATGCGTAGTGTGCGCGGCAATAAAAGAAATGCGGGAATGCATTAAATTCCTCTTTGGCTTGACATGCATGCGCTTCAGCTTCTGGAGGACAGCAGTGGGTTTGGACGAAGAAAAGAGACGGCTTTGTCTTTTAAGTGTGTGCATTGTGTGCCAGAGGGGGCGGGTATTTAGGGACCAGTTTGCTGTTATGTGAGTCTAGGTGTGACGTCACACCGGCTTCTTGGTTGCAAGCGGTGAATGGAGATTCTCATGGACGATAAGGAGGGATTCATTGTAAGTGGAGCAGAAAATGATACAACAACATCCATCATTACCATGAGATTGTTATTAAGATAGCAAACCATTCTCAGAAAGAAATAGACTGCACTTAACATATACATATATGCATATAAAGCAGGCAGGGTTAAGTGCAGTCCATTTCTTTTTATTTGACACCTAATGTACAAAATAATTATAATGGAAACCATAGTTTCAAATTGGTAACCCCACTGGTAATACCAAATCTAACAGCCTACCAACATACTAATTTTATTCATAACAATAAAGTCCCGTCATTACGAAAATTCTGTCTATGATTTTTGGTAGAAACCTGTCAAGAAAATGTGCTGTTTTAGTCTAAAATCAAAAGAAACAAAAAATACATTATATCGGTCAAATAAAAAATGTAAGCCTATTTTTAGGGCCCTTAGGATTTTCTACATTGTGACGTTATTTTCAAATTTTCTGGTAAATTTTATACACAACAACAAATATTTGATCAAAGCTAACATTTTGGTCAAAAACATTGTGGTACCTCTCTGTTCGTTGGACTCCATTTGGTCGACAAGCATATGCGTGCTCTCACTCCGTAAGGTAGACCTATTTAAAGTGTAACAGATTTGTCTCTTTAACGGTGCACTCAGTAACTTTTCGCTCATGTCATCTTGGATTTACAGTGACACCTAGTGGTGTGGATGCAGCATCATTCAAAATTTTCAGTTGCAGATGCCATTGTAGAAATTCACTATTCACAATAAAACATGATTCATTTAATCCAAGAGTGCAAGACGGTTACTGAGATTAAGCCAGTAGTATTCAGCTGGTCATGTGATTTTAAAATGGCAGCCCCCATGAGGGCACCCCTGCCCCATGTAGAATAAAACAGCTTTTATAAGGTTACTGATATGACTAGAGTATCATACGTGGTCATGATTTTATACATATGTTTCAAAATTACAGTACATTTCTTTAGAGTTAAAACTTTTTAATGGGGGAAAAAAGTACTGAGTGAACCTTTAACAACCTTTTCCAGAAAATTGACTGCAATTTTTTAGTTTAGAGGTCACGCGTCAACACAACATGTTAAAAAACACTAGTAAATTTAGCACTGGCTATTTCTTTGAATGAGAAGTTTAGCATTACCTGAAAAGTTCAGTTTTGATGTTACGTGTGAACAGAGTACGGTTTGAGGACATATGAGGTCAGGATATGCTGATGTAAGTGGGAGATGATTCAGTTACTCTGGGTCAAAAAATGTGTGTATGATGTATGATGCACACAAAAATGTATGATGCTCCACGAGTCATGACTCAAACCGTCAGATGGTGAGCAGCCAATGGAAATGGGGGGTTTCACGTGAGTTTGTGACAGGATAAGATTAACTTGACAGCTGGAGTGATCCACAGTCCTTTACTGTGCGATGCCCTGTTTTTGTATGTAACCTTTCAAATAGTCAGAAAAGTGTGTGTTACTTTGTATTTTTACAATCTGTTCAGATTTTAGAAGTAGTGTGGTGTAATCCAGCCTAAAAGCGATTCTCGAAATGTATCGACTGATCAAATAACTAAATTCATCTCAGAGTTTAATGGCATTTAGGTGCTGATGTGTGAATGGTCACACAATGGAAAAAGACGGAAACCATTGCATGTGATTTTATATGGATGCATTGTAGTTGTTCGCTAAATTATTCACCACATTTGCCCAAATTCCACAATGATATAAGGTTAACACATTCTTTGTTGGCGATGACTCATGTCACTGTGCTACTGTAACTATGTTAAGATAACTTCTCTAGTGCTCTTAATTAAACTAGGAGCTGAGACCAAGTTCAAACACTTATAAAACTTATGAATCACACTTATGCTTAATTCCAGAAATAAGAGCAAAATGAATTCTGACCAGTAGTGGCTCAGAAATAGGTGGGGCAGATCTTGCAATGAAAATGATATGTCATGTATAACCACAGGTTTTTTTTTTTTACATTATTCAACTCATTGTTAATATAATGAATAATATAACAATCTATCACATTTCCACAGGACTAAAAAACAAAATGCATATATAACACTACTAAAAACAATGAAAATACTTGTTTTAATAACAGTAATCTTCAAGAAGTAAATGGGTTCACAGTAGAAATGTTTCAAATCACATGCACCTATGCAACTGTCCTCTTACAAAATAAGAGCAAAATATGGGAAACATAACATTTTATTCAGTGTAAACATAGCAAAGGCTTTTTGACATACAATATTTGACATTTTTCATCATTACATCAATACATGTCTTAACCACCTATACTTGTTTTTTAGTTTCTAAATTTGTTATGGCTTGTCAGGACCAAGTTGTTTAATGGCCAATTTGTCTGAATTTGCAATAGAAAAGACACACTGTTACACACATATCCGCAATCGGTCACAGAGCTAGCGAGCACTAATACTAAAGTTACCTTTAGTTTGACTACATTTCTGGGCAGATTAATTCCCGCCCCAATGAGTCTCAATAAGGGCACGTTGCAGTACGCTATTTGACATTATTTCCTTTAAAAACAGTGTAACGGGTGTTCCAGCTAAATTACGACTTAAAAATAGAATTAAACTTATACTGTGCCTGTATTTAAATACATATATCAGCATTTTGAACACAATTACAGGTTAATAAATTACATTATATGCACTTTGAAGTATGGATCAATGTTTTCAAGTGGCTGAATTTGTAGGTGTGGCTCTGCCCTACATGCCCACATGGATAAGCCACACTTAATTTTGATACACTTATTATTAAAACGTTACTTTAAGCAGCTTTATACATACAGCCCCAGGACATTTTATTGACAAGTTGATAAAGAATCACAATAACTATGGTTGCTTTACATTATTTTCCCAAGTTCCTGTTTGGCCTGCGAATAACATGTAAATCAACCTATCACAGGGACGTGCAGACATTTTGGGGGGCAGGGGATCAAGTGGATAAAAGGGCACTTCCCATAATTATTTATTAAAAAAGGTTTTAAACAAAACGTTAAATATATTAACACAACTCTGTCTTCCTTACCAATTTATTTAAATTCCCTCACACTCACGCAACTGTTCATATTCAACAGATTTCTAAAAGATATTGAGATTTTGGTCTATTTTGCTTCCATGTCTTTTACTGTAATGGAAAGAAAACTTCCAAAATACACATTTAGATGGTGTTTGTTTTAAGACTACTACCCTCCGTTTGCATCTGTAGATTTCTTCTAAATTAACCAAAACAAGCTAATCTGCATAACATTTCAGGGGTAAAGACTCTTGATGCAAGTCATTAACTGGGGAGGTTCTATGGTGATATGCTTTAGTTAGTTTGTTTATCCTAATCACATACAGTGCCTTGTCAAATGTATGCAAATTAGCACATTTTAATTAGTTAACGCCTAATTTGCAATGTGGCGATTGTGATGACGTAGTGTCTCCATTAAGTACAGTACAATATCCTGTATGGCCATTATATATTGCCTAAGCTAAGCTTTAGCTGACTTATTACATTAGCTAGTAGCTTAGAAGTCATGCATGTTAGTAAGACACAAGTTAACTATATTTGTCTTTTGGCTAATTTTCTGTAAAGTCGAGGCACTGGTAGCTTAGTCTTTTGTTCATCCCCAATCACCTCCGCACAAGCCAAGAAAAACACAACTGGGATAGGAGCTGGGAGGGGCTGCTGTCTGCCTGTCTCCCTGTGTGTGTCTGATGTGCCAATGTGTGCTGCACTGCTGCGCGGAGATGCAGAGGGAGAGAGAGAGAGGCGGAGAGAGAGAGAGAGGGAGGGAGGGAGGGCATTGGAACTCAAAGTCTCATCTTCTGACCAGATATTTAGATTTTTTATTCAATAAATATATTTGTTTGACAGAGAAGCTGTGCATGAACTATATATATATATATATATATATATATATATATATATATATATATATATATATATATATATATATATTCATTCATTTATAATAAAAAAAATTAGAATAAAGCACCCCAGAAAAAAGGCACTTTCTCTCGAGGAAGAAAAAGGGCAGGTGCTCAAGTCCCCTTGTTTGTTTAGAATTATAATCTAATTCTAAACAAATGACTAAAGGGAGCCTCTTGCTCCTAAAATGACATGTTTAGAAGATAAATTACAGAATCGCTCAACTCAGTCTGATGATTGTTCAGAGGTGCAGAAGATGCGTCAAACTCTGTTTTATGCCTCACCATAGTTAGAAGATCAGCTAGCATGTGGAATGGTTGCAGATAACTTTGCAGTACAATGTAGTATTTAACAGTCAAATTTGCACCCAAGTCCATTGAGCGTTGGTGTGCACAGACCTCAGCAGCCAGGGACTGGGGTGAAAAAATAAAAAGGGCAATGATTTTATTTATTTTTTAAGAGTAGCACATATATATATAATTAACTAATTCTTTGTTTTGTTTTTTAGTATTTAAGCATTTTTTGGGTCTTATAATTTTTTTTCCCGATTATTTCCTTCATGACAAATAATACTCTATTCTGTTATAATCTTTACAAAATGCACCATATTTTACACTTTTTTTTCCCCCATACATGTTTTGACATGTGTTATAGTGAAACCATGGTATCTTTTGAAGTACCATGACAGTATAATAAAATATGAATCTTTTTCTTGTCTCTTCACTCTTTTCACTTTTCTCATCTTTGCTCCCTCACTTTATCATTTCATCTCTGCAGCTTCCACTCTAACCTCATCACCATGGTTTCGAATGGTTATCATGGTAGCCTACATATCCAAAAAAAAAAATAGTAATGGTAGTTGTCTTAAAGTGAATAGTCTACTAGTTTAAACAAACACCAAACTGGCTTTACTTGAATCAGCTCCTTCAGTTAATGCCAGCAGTCTATAGAAGATTATATCTCTACCACTGAAAACGATGCAACCACTCCCATTATAATAAATAAAGCGGTCTACACTGCAGGTGTGCCATGTTGGAAATGCTGGAGCAATCACGCATTATTCTGTTGATGACCTTACAACACAATACATCGAGTGGACATTTGATCTGCCCTGTGTTGGTGTGTCTGCGTCGTTCTGCCAGTACACAGCCAATATGCTAAATAAACAAAAGCAACGCGAGCAATGTCATTTCTGGATTCAAAAGTATTTATTAAATTATTGTAGCATCAAAAATGAGTTCAAAGTATATGAACATGTTGAAGTTTAGTTACATATTATTTGTGTTGCCTGCAGAAATTAAATGAGGAAATTACTGCATGCTTGCTCTTGAGACACTTTAATAATACATAACTATGTTTTGGCATACTTTTGATGTTCCGTGCTGAAAAAGAAATCATTAAATTAATTAATAACTACGCCCGAATAACACAAAACGGGTGTCATTTAAGACTTAACAATACATTTAGGCAATTTAACTAACTCTTACCAGGTGCTTTATAATTTGACAAATTAAAAGTGTTCAGTTTCCATCCGTAATGAAATACGATTATTAACTGAACATCATACAGTCAAACGTATGGTCAAATCATCTTGCGATTGGAAAGTTCGCGAATGGAAAACATCACATTATTTCACTCACATATTAACCAAGGCCTGGAGAAAAAGTTTTCGCTCAGAGGCTCTGCAGGAGTGGGTCCAGCGCATGGGGAGGATCACGTGCGATTAGACTCCACCCCCGATCTGCTGTAGCGCGCGCTGTTACAGGCATCTCCGCTTAGCGCCCGCGATTTACAAAGAAATCTCGAAGAAGAATATAAATACACATTTCTGTTATTGTGAGATTATTATGAGATTTTTAATTTACTTTTATTTAACTATTTTAATTTAATTGTGAAAATGTCTTCCATTTTTTCTGGACGAACAGAAGGGCACCATTAGATTTGTGAATGTAAGGGGCAGCGGCTCGCACCCCTGCAGCCCCAGTTCTGTGCACGTTACTGCCACTGAGTGCATAGCTTCTTAATTTGCTGCCAACAGTCACTGCCACCTATGAAGAAGGGACATAAAGAACTAGACTAGTATTCAGTGGTCCAAAGTGAAAAAAGAGAGTGAAAGTGTCCCATACGTTTTTGTGTGTGGAGAATTTTTGATTTAAAAAAAATATGTGTTTGATAAAATAGGGTGTTTTCCTAGTTGCATTTTTTTAGCAATTTATATATCTGTTTGAAAAACACATTGTCAAACCTTGCATCAATTATGGTTTCAAAATATCCCCCACCTTGGTTTTACCCCTAAAAAATAAAACGTCTGTTTTACTGGCGATTTAACCTAAAATTGGGTCTAAATTATGCTAGATAATAACCAATATTATCTTTTGTAATATGACTGAATGAATTGGGATGTGCATGGTTGGAGAAAATGTTGCTACAGGGCCAACGATGGATGTTGATCGACGAACCTCTCCTATTTGGCTAAGTAACATTATGTAACTATGGCTATAACAGTGTAAATTTGTTCTGCTTTGTATAATGAGGACTGATGTTTTTATTATTTTAAACACCGGCACTGATCAGTTAGTCAACATTTGACTAGTTAGCATGCATCAATGAAAATGCCATAATGACAGGATGCACAGTGACAACTGGATTACTTCCACTTATAGGGTAGTTTACAAAGGGTTTTTAGAAAGAAAAACATACCATCCATTATATATCTAAAGTTATAAGGAATAAAAGTCTTACTACATTTCAAATTATTGTAAAAATGAACATATTTAAGAATGTAAAACATATAAAACATACAAGTTCGGTTTAAAATATTATGCTTCAGAAAGGGGGGGGGGGTCCTTTTCTGCATATCACTGCCCCCTTCGGCATATAGCGGCACCATTTTGTGGCCAGTTCTGCATAACGCGTGGCTAGGGCTGGATGATATGGACCAAAAGTCATATCTGACCATGGCGATATATGATATATATCTCGATATTGTTTATGTGGGTTAAATGTTCAGTTGTAAGCCAACTACATGTGAGGTATCACAAACTTATAAAAAATGTATAAAAATAAAGTGCAAATACAGTGTTCCTCTTCCTGTTTGAGAATACACACAGCTGTGTAAAAAAAAAAACAACTGCTGAACAAGATACACAGCTTTGCAAATATCAAATGTAAATAAAAAATATTTTTTTGAGAGATGCCCTGTGGCAGGTTACAATGTTACCACTGCAACTGAAAACCCTCTCAGAAGGTGTGCTGGAGGCTGGGACACAAAGATGGTTCTTTGCCAGGTTGCTCAGTGCTGGAAAGAAAATGTCATATTCCTTCCACCTCTTGAGAGGATCTGTATCACTCTCTACACTGACTGACTCTTAAGTATCTTGAAAGTTCATTTTCAATAGTCTGCCTCTGTGTCAGGTTGGTGCTGGTGGTGGCTGTGCTCTTCTTAAAGAAGCTTGCGAGTGTCTTCTGAACTGGTGGTGACACAAATGCTGCTTCTTCTTGTTCTGCAGGCATGGACACAGTGGGCACAGGCTGAAAGCATCTCTGATCAGCCAAGAGACTCCGCATCCAAGACAGCTTTGTGCTTCAACATGTCGATCTTGTCACTTGAGACGTACTTTGTTTTGAACCTTGGATCCACAAGTGAGGCCATGACCAATAGGTCACTTGTGGCTGGGTCAGCATACTTTGTGTTGAGGTAATCCACAATGGCGGTCTTCATGAATTTAGTCAGCTAACTATCTCCCTCATCATGTGCAAGGAGACTTGTATTAAAAAGATGAAGCACAGGTCTGACATATGAGAGTGTAACATAGTCTTCACCAGACAGGGCATCTGTGAAGTCCTGAGGGGGTTTGAGAGCCCTCTGGACCACCTCTAAGACCTCTATATCCTGCTAGGTAAGGACTAGATGCCTGGATTTTTTGTCAGAGGACAAAACTTTGTCAAGGGCGCCCTGCTGCTCCAGAACCCTCTCAATCATTTGCTGCCTTGTTCCCCATCTCGTGCGGACTCCATTATGAGCTGGTGAATGGGCAGACCCAGCTAAATCTGAGCTTCAGCCAATTCTCTCCTTTTCTTCCAGCTATAGGAAAAGCTGCTCGCTATTTTTTTGCACAAGGAAATAGCTCGAGAGATGAGGTCATCATCCATGCCCTGTTCTGTTAAACAAAATTAAAAAAAATCTTTTGAATGTTTTTAGAAAAAAAAATATCTAACTTTATTAAATTTTTATTTATTTAACAGATAACAATACAGGTGCTGGTCATATAATTAGAATATCATCAAAAAGTTTATTTATTTCAGTAATTCCATTCAAAAAGTGAAACTTGGATATTATATTCATTCATTACACACAGACTGATATATTTCAAATGTTTATTTCATTTAATTGTGATGATTATAACTGACAACTAATGAAAACCCCAAAATCAGTATCTCAGAAAATCAGAATATTGTGAAAAGGTTCAATATTGAAGACACCTGGTGCCACACTCTAATCAGCTAATTAACTCAAAACACCTGCAAAGGCCTTTAAATGGTCTCTCAGTCTAGTTCTGTTGGATACACAATCATGGGGAAGACTGCTGACTTGACAGCTGTCCAAAAGACGACCATTGACATCTTGCACAAGGAGGGCAAGACACAAAAGGTCATTGCTAAAGAGGCTGGCTGTTCACAGAGCTCTGTGCCCAAGCACATTAATAGAGAGGCGAAGGGAAGAAAAAGATGTGGTAGAAAAAAAGTGTACAAGCAATAGGGATAACTGCACCCTGGAGAGGATTGTGAAACAAAACCCATTCAAAAATGTGGGGGAGATTCACAAAGAGTGGACTGCAGCTGGAGTCAGTGCTTCAAGAACCACCACGCACAGACGTATGCAAGACATGGGTTTCAGCTGTCGCATTCCTTGAGTCAAGCCACTCTTGAACAAGACACAGTGTCAGAAGCGTCTCGCCTGGGCTAAAGACAAAAAGGACTGGACTGCTGCTGAGTGGTCCAAAGTTATGTTCTCTGATGAAAGTAAATTTTGCATTTCCTTTGGAAATCATGATCCCAGAGTCTGGAGGAAGAGAGGAGAGGCACAGAATCCACATTGCTTGAAGTCCAGTGTAAAGTTTCCACAGTCAGTGATGGTTTGGGGTGCCATGTCATCTGCTGGTGTTGGTCCACTGTGTTTTCTGAGGTCCAAGGTCAACGCAGCCGTCTACCAGGAAGTTTTAGAGCACTTCATGCGTCCTGCTGCTGACCAATTTTATGGAGATGCAGATTTCATTTTCCAACAGGACTTGGCACCTGCACATAGTGCCAAAGCTACCAGTACCTGGTTTAAGGACCATGGTATCCCTGTTCTTAATTGGCCAGCAAACTCGCCTGACCGTAACCCTATAGAAAATCTATGGGGTATTGTGAAGAGGAAGATGACACTATCAGAGCAACATGGGCTCTCATAACACCTGAGCAGTGCCACAGACTGATCGACTCCATGCCACGCCGCATTGCTGCAGTAATTCAGGCAAAGGGAGCCCCAACTAAGTATTGAGTGCTGTACATGCTCATACTTTTCATGTTCATACTTTTCAGTTGGCCAACATTTCTAAAAATCCTTTTTTTGTATTGGTCTTAAGTAATATTCTAATTTTCGGAGATAATGAATTTGGGATTTTCATTAGTTGTCAGTTTTAATCATCACAATTAAATGAAATAAACATTTGAAATATATCAGTCTGTGTGTAATGAATGAATATAATATCCAAATTTCACTTTTTGAATGGAATTACTGAAATAAATCAACTTTTTGATGATATTCTAATTATATGACCAGCACCTGTATATAACAAGTTATGTGTTCTGACATCACTTAAATCAGTCCCTCTCTTCAAATTTTATATATATATATATATATATATATATATATATATATAATATTTGTATTAATTTAAAACTGTTATGCATTCAACTCCTTCAGCATACTCACCAATTGCAAGATGAAGCCGATGACCAAAGCACTGCATCCTCAGCCACTTTGACAGCCTTGGTCCCGTTGTCGGTCGTTATTGCAACCAGTCCCCTTTCATCAAGTTTCCAGCTTGTAAGGTCATCCTGCAGGGCTTCAGCCTAATGCTCTCCGGTGTAGTCTTGGAGGAAGTAGCTTGTTTGGATACACGCACTTTTCAACTCCCAATCTTCAATGAAATGTACAGTTAAGCTCACATATGGCTCACATGTTCTGCTCAACCATATATCTGTTGTCAGTGCGTAGTGTCACTTTTGCAAGCCGGTCGGATAGTTTTTTGTCTGACTTCACAGTACATTTTTGGAAGTGCTTCTCTTGTAAAGTAGTGACGGCTGGGCAAATCGTTTCTGTGATCCATTGTTTTCAGCAGCTTTTTAAAGCCAGCTTGTTCAACTGTTGCAACAGGGACCATATCTTTAGCAATGTGGTAGGCTACCGCCTCCATTATATCTCGCCACTTGGCACTCTTCTTTTCATAGGGCACACCCTGAGTAAATTAATCTTGTAAAGAGGTTTGTTTTGGAGCAGAAGGCTTTCCAGTTTGGCTTGCAACAGCACAACCTCCTCGAAGTTTAATACATTCTTCGTACTGTAGTTTATGTCGCTGTTGTAAATGTTGTAAACATCTCCAAATGATTGAGCCATTGTTTTTCTTAAAAACCAGCTCATTGTTGCTATCTTGCCTTTTGGTTTTGTCATCCATGTTGCGCTAGAAAAAGGGAGCGAGTGAGTGGGGGTGGGGTTACGTGCGGAGTGTGAGAGTGGAGTTAAAAACTAGCGAGCTGAATAAGCTTAAATAAGTTTAATGCAACATCCATCTATCTAAATCTCGATGTCAACGATATTGTCTCGTCCTATATCGCTTTTGAAAATATATCGATATATCTCCAAAACTTGATAAATCACCCAGCCTTATGCGTGGCTCATTACAGTTTATTCCCGGTTCTCCCGATGGCCAGTCCACCCCTGATCGGCCCCAAAGTGCGTCGGCCCACCGGGAAAATGCCAGGTATGCCAGATTACCAATCCAGCCCTGGGCCCATCCAAAAAGGACAAAGGCAGCATAAAATTAATCCATATGCTCCAGTGGTTAAATCCATGTTTTCAGAAGTGATATGATAGGTGTGGGTGAGAAACAGATACAAATTCAAGTCTTTTCTTTTTAAAATTAATCTTCACCTTTGACCAGCCCCAACAAGTACGTGGCTGACTTTGAAAGTGAAAATGACTTACACACACCTATTATATCACTTCAGAAGATATGGATTTATCTGCTGGAGTCTTATGGATTACTTGTATACTGCCTTTTGGGCCTTCAAAGATCTGGTCAACATTTACTTGCATTGTGAGCAGTGTTGCCTACAGCTGTACGGCCGTACGCACTGTGCGTACCATGAGTGCTCCGACTGACCTGAGAAAAATGTACTCTCAGAATATTTCATCAATCATGAAATGTGTCCCGTATTTCTGTTGGCTGTTTAAAAGAACTAGCAATGCCCAATTTGCCGATGAATAATTATTTGGAGTCTGTACTTTTCAGTGAATTGGCCAAACGGGCTTGCAATATGTTCTGAATCGACTCGTGATTCAGTACAATTCGTTCGGACCACTCTCTCACTCAATCATTTGGAGCGGTTTCTCACACAGAAAACATATCGGGATATTTACAGATAGCGAGAACAAACAGCGCTGGATAATGTGGAAATGTACCAGCAATCAACTGAAACAAAAGTCTGTCTTTTTGGGAGGTAACTTTGAGAAACTTGAGCTAGTGCTGTCATATGAACAAGGGGCTGTTCAAACTGAATGTGCTTTTGCGTCCGATCGCACAGTTTTTCAATCGTTTTCCATATAAACAATCGCTAGATAGATGTCTTTTGAGAACTGCGTCATGTTTCACTGTGGTTTTAGCATCTCCCACAGGAGCACTGCATTTTTAGACGAAGTGTCAAGTTAAAATGAACTTCTTCAACTGATAAAAACACATCTCGAGACACTCTTTTTGATGCGTTTTGCTTTTATAGTGTGAAAATGCATCTGTCTGAACGGTTACTGGAAGAAATGCTTTAGACAATAGTTACATGAATGCTACTCATCCTCAAGAAAATAAAACAAATACTTATCTCAAAGTCACCAGAATTTAATGCTTTGGTGTTATTTTTTGCGACACACACACACACACACACACACACACACACACAACCTCATGGGGGTTGCCCCTGGACCCCCCTAGATATAAGGTTTATTAGGCAGATTTCTGTGTGAATTAAATCACCTGGTTGTGAGGACCAATAGAGCTGAAATTTTTTATTTTTTTTTAAATCAACATTTGTGTTATGAAGAAGTCATTCACAAAATGTAAATGTAAATGATGAGAGAATTTTATGTTTTGGGTGAACTCTCTCTAGATATGTGGCATGCAGTGCAGATCACAAACACTGAGCTAATTATAGTGTTACAAGTTTCAGAAGTTTTCATTTTTAAGAGCAAGCCTATCATCAAGGAGAGAAATGGATGATTTTGTATGCTTGTGCTTGTGGGGAGATGTTAATTATTTGCCAGTTAACAGATGCTTCTTTTTCTAAAGAAGCTTACAGTACACTAATTGCAGGAACTACACACTCTTGTGGTAAGTTGCTAAAGAACACGTAGTGAAAAGTTTTCTTTTTGCTTGCACCACTAAAACGTCACTGCCACTTAATTCAGAGGATTCCATCACAGGCTCAGCCTCTTCAGATATTTTATTCTACGATATGTTATATTATATGTACTTACAGTATTATAAATATATTAGTTTTGTTGCATTATACTATTATCTATTTTAGATCCCCTAACCCTATACCTAACCACTTATTGAACATGTAAGTGGCAGATAAAAATACAGTTACAAGAAAATAAGACAACAGGACAATAAAAGCATTCCAAGTGTTCTGAAACATATACGATAGATTTGTTAGAGCAACAGAGTAAAACTTCACCTTTCAAGAAGTAAGTCACATCTTAAACAGATGGATTAGGCAGAGTGTGCATTCCATTCAGAAGCGTTCATCCCCATGCCCTTTATGTTCAACTGTGAGAGATTTGGAGAGTGGTGTGGGACTCCAAAATATTGGTATGAACATTTGTAACTCACTTTCAGAAAAGTCACAACCTGTAAATGTTTATTATTTATTATTTCTGTTTGAAACAACCCTACAGTTTGGCAACCATGATTGTTTTCCCTTCAAATTGCCCTGCAAAGGCATCATTAATACCATTTGGAACATGTGGTAGCACCAAACTAGCATGGTGCAATACACATGAGAGCTATTGGCATTTGACATCACTGAAATTAAAGCTGTCGTAACACTTCTTAAGATGGCAATTTTTGAAAGTTAAAATGAGTCCGGGATTTGAATGTAGTCTGTATTCCTAATTCCAATTAATTTGGTTACATTTTAGTAATAATTTCCATTTTGCTTTCTTCTAAAAGAAATGCTTCTGTTAGCATATTTTCTCATAGACCATCAAATGTTTATTGAAGTGTCTAATTCAGACGTGTTATTTATAGTGAGGGTCTACACGAGAAAGTCGATGAAATTGTATCGTAGTTTAGAAGCTAATCATTATTTCCTCAGTGGAAAGATTTAAGCTGAGTTCACACTGCCAGTGACATGCAGCAACAAAACAACCTCATCTCATTAATTTTCAATGAGAGCTTGCGACTTCCAGTAACACGAGCGACGGCGACCGTTGGCGACCGGATGTGGGCGTGTCCAGCAACAAAGTTGATAAATGTTTAAATTTATGCAAATGAAGAGCGACTTTCTGGAGCGCCAGCCAATTTCAGAGAAGGTGGTATAGCTCATGTGATCCTAATATTTTATTAATAATATTAATTGTAAAGAAACAGTGCTGTTTAGACTCTCCATACACACCAATAGCGACCTAACCGCCAGCCACTGGCGATATGCAGCGACAAAGTAACTGGCAGTGTGAACGCAGCTTAAGAAGGATATAGCTGCTGGCAGAGCTCCGAAGAAGTGTAGGAGCTCCAAACCACCAGCACAAGTATAGAGAGCCCCAAACCTAAACAATTCCCTAACCCTAACCGTGTGCGGAGGTGTCGCCACCTTAGAGTTGGCCCAGACTTCTTTTGGAGTAACCACGCCCCCTTCTGGAGTAACTCCACCCTCTTTTGGAGAGTCCACCCCCTTTTGGAGATCTCTGGCCTGCAGCTGTACCTACTTGGAAAGATTGGGAATATTGGATCACTCCTACTGTTATCAATGAAGCTGTCTGCATGACCTGCAGACAAGGGAAGGATTTATCTTTTTAATAATAAAAATACTTATCTCTTCTGCACTAGCTTCTATATTACTTCAGAACAGATATTGTTGTCTGATTTTCCTAATTTGTTGTCGTTTTGGATAAAAACATCTGCTAAATGACTAAATGTAATAGTAAATGACTTTCATTTATTATAATGGGAGCGATCTACAGTCAATTTTAGAGCTCAACCTCTCAAACTTACTTGTCAACAGAAAGGTGGCAAGTACTATAAAATGTTGTCGATTGTGACTGACGTCACTTCCAATTACAAACACGCCCCACAATATAAACTCCCACCCCCAATACTGATTGACAATCTCAACAGTACATGTTTTTAAACTGTTACTTGCTTAAGTGTCCACAAATAGAAAATGCAATTGCAAATACACTTTGCATTTCATTTTGAAAATAGTCCAGAAATCCTTCCATACAGAAGCGCTCCCAGGCCAATAGCGTTCTAATTCTTCTGTTATTGTTTACATCCTAAATAAACAATTAATTAATTTTTGGTGCTTTTCTCATTTTTCTGTCACTCTGAGTTCTGAAAATTCCCTTTGTGTCACATAGTTAATAAAAGAATGATAATGATAAAGAAATATTTACAGAATTTTCACTAATTTTATTTCCAAATGTTGCCTTAAAAGTAATGGAATCCTGCACTTGAATACAGTGGTGACGTTTAACAAAAGGACCAAGGGTGATGTTTTAATGGTGCAAGCAAAAAGTCACTAATACAAGTGGCTAATAAAATAAGGGTTGTTAAAAAAAGATGAAAAAAACAAACCTTGGTTCACACTCTTTTTACTATCTGAATGTGACATTTTTAAACAAACCATGGTTTTGACTGGCATTTCACACAGTGAAGTCTTGTGGTTTGCTGAAGCCTGCACTGACTCTTCACCACTTCCCGTCTATGCTACCCCATGTCACACTTTTTAGTAGGCATGACTGCAGCTTAGAACACAATAAATCTGATTAGCTGTAACCAGTATAATGTTAAGGTTTATTAGGGTAATGGGTAAAAATTTGCAAATGCAAAAGTTTGCTACAATATATTGCCTCTAATATAAATAATGCAATAGACATTTTAGAGCTCTTAACTATTCTTGTAATATTTAATTCACCAAGGAGAATCTGAAAAGTTTAAAACCAACTCTGAGGTTTGACTGAATTACACGTCATAGTAAAATGTCAAGACATGCAGGTTCTGTGTTGTTATGTGTGCACATATTCTATAAGCTGACCTGCTGAACTACGTTTACTTGAGGAAGTCCTCTAGAAGCATGCCTATTTATAGACCTAAACCCTCTAATCGTTTAACTGGGGCAGTGTTAGGAATGGGCAGCCGGAGAGTGAGGATCTAAATGCAGCTTCTTTATTAAACATAAAACAAAGGAAAACACTGCAACCAAGAAATATCCACGATGGGGAAACACTATAAAATAACCACGAGGGGAAGAGGCTGGAACACGGTGACAGGCAGGAACAACATTCAACGATCGACAAAGGACTGACAAAACAACAGGGCTTATATACACATAGAACTAAACGAGGGAATGACAGACAGGTGGGGATGATGAGGGAGTGATTAGGGCCGGGAAATGTGGGAAACGTAGTTTATGGTGAAGGTGAGGGAAAAGCACAAGGCTGACAACAGGGAATCGTGACATAACCCCCCCTCAAAGGAGCGGCTTCCAGACGCTCCTCAAAGAAAAAATAAGAACAAACAAAACAAAAAAAAACAATTGTCCAAGGGGTGAGGGAGGGGCTCGGGGCGAGCAGACAAGGGGCAAACAGGCAGTCCAAGAGGGCACAAGGGGCAAACAGGCAGTCCAAGGGGACACAAGGGGCACAGAGGGACAAGACTATGACAGAACGGGGGGGTGGCAAGGAGACAGATAGGGCAGGGACAGGGTCAGGAGGCCAGGGAAATGGCCGTGGGTCAGGTGGCCAGGGAGGCGGCCATAGAGCATGGACCGGGTCAGGGGATGGCCACTGGGCTAGGGCAGGGTCAGGAGGCCTAGAGGAAGGCCACAGGGCTAGGATAGGGTCAGGAGGTTTAGGAGAAGGCCACAGGACTGGGTCAGAAAGCCTAAGAGGAGGCCACGAGACAGGGTCAGAAGGCCTGAGAGGAGGCCACAGGACAGGGTCAGAAGGCCAGGGAGGAGGCCACAGGACAGGGTCAGGAGGCCAAGGAGAGGGCCACAGGACTGGGACAGGGTCAGGAGGCCAAGGAGAAGGCCACAGGACTGGGTCAGAAGGCCTGAGAGGAGGCCACGAGACAGGGTCAGAAGGCCAGGGAGGAGGCCACAGGACAGGGTCAGAAGGCCAGGGAGGAGGCCACAGGACAGGGTCAGGAGGCCAAGAAGAAAGCCACAGGACTGGGACAGGGTCAGGAGGCCAAGGAGAAGGCCACAGGACTGGGTCAGAAGGCCTGAGAGGAGGCCACGAGACAGGGTCAGAAGGCCAGGGAGAGGGCCACAGGACAGGGTCAGGAGGCCAAGGAGAAGGCCACAGGACTGGGACAGGGTCAGGAGGCCAAGGAGAAGGCCACAGGACTGGGTCAGAAGGCCTGAGAGGAGGCCACGAGACAGGGTCAGAAGGCCAGGGAGGAGGCCACGAGACAGGGTCAGAAGGCCAGGGAGGAGCCGAGGAGGACTCCAGGGGCGGTGCCATGGTAGGCGGAGCCAAGGAAGGTTCAGAAGGCGGAGTCCTTGGAAGCTCGGAAGGCGGAGCTCTGGGAAGCTCGGGAGGCAGAGCTCTGGGAAGCTCGGGAGGCGGAGCCCTGGGAAGCGGAGCACTGGGAGGCTCGGGAGGCGGAGCTCTGGGAATCTGAGCACAGGGAAGCTGAGCACTGGGAAGCTCGGGAGGCGGAGCACTGGGTGGCTCGAGAGGCGGAGCACTGGGTGTCTTGATAGGCGGAGCACTGGGTGGCTCGAGAGGCGGAGCACTGGGTGGCTCGAGAGGCGGAGCCCTGGGTGGCTCGAGAGGCGGAGCCCTGGGTGGCGGAGCTCTGGGAGGCTCGAGAGGCGGAGCACTGGGTGGCTCGAGAGGCGGAGCACTGGGTGGCTCGAGAGGCGGAGCACTGGGTGGCTCGAGAGGCGGAGCACTGGGTGGCTCGAGAGGCGGAGCACTGGGTGGCTCGAGAGGCGGAGCACTGGGTGGCGGAGCTCTGGGAAGCTCGAGAGGCGGAGCTCTGGGAAGCTCGGGAGGCGGAGCCCTGGGAAGCGGAGCACTGGGAGGCTCGGGAGGCGGAGCTCTGGGAATCTGAGCACAGGGAAGCTGAGCACTGGGAAGCTCGGGAGGCGGAGCACTGGGTGGCTCGAGAGGCGGAGCACTGGGTGTCTTGATAGGCGGAGCACTGGGTGGCTCGAGAGGCGGAGCCCTGGGTGGCTCGAGAGGCGGAGCCCTGGGTGGCTCGAGAGGCGGAGCCCTGAGAGGCGGAGCGCTGGGTGGCTCGGGAGGCGGAGCGCTGGGTGGCTCGGGAGGCGGAGCGCTGGGTGGCTCGGGAGGCGGAGCGCTGGGTGGCTCGGGAGGCGGAGCGCTGGGTGGCTCGGGAGGCGGAGCGCTGGGTGGCTCGGGAGGCGGAGCTCTGGAAAGCTCGGGAGGCTCAAGAAGGGCTGGTTCTCGGACGGTCGAGGCTACAGGCGCTGGCTCTGGCTCTTGGACGGTCGAGGCTACAGGCGCTGGCTCTGGCTCTTGGACGGTCGAGGCTACAGGCGCTGGCTCTGGCTCTGAGGACTTGGCCATGGAGGACGGAGACTGGTGAGCAGAAGCCCCTCCTCTTCTCCTCCTCCTTTTCCTGGCAGAGGAGGCTGGCAAAGCTGGCTCTGGAACGGACGAGGCTGGCAACGCCGGCTCTGGGACGGACGAGGCTTCCAGCTCGTTGGCCGTGGCAGGCGTGGGCGTTGGCTCGTTGGCCGTGGCAGGCGTGGGCGTTGGCTCGTTGGCCGTGGCAGGCGTGGAATACCCAGAAGCCCAGCCCGGAATCGAGAGAGGAGGCTCCTCCGCAGCGTCCGTCTCCAGGATGAGCTCCACATATTCCTGCCAGGTGTAATTACCTATCTCAGGCAACTCCCACCATCGGTGTATGGGTAGACCGGTTCTATAAGCTGACTTCAGGGTCTTGTCATCCCAGCCGGTGAAACTAGCTACGCGGGAGAAGTAGTGGGTGAACTCCCGAATGGTTAGATCTGCCTGGGTCAGCTCCATAAAAAATGCTGCTAGATCCATTGTGGGTCGATCGTTCTGTTAGGAATGAGCAGCCGGAGAGTGAGGATCTAAATGCAGCTTCTTTATTAAACATAAAACAAAGGAAAACACTGCAACCAAGAAATATCCACGATGGGGAAACACTATAAAATAACCACGAGGGGAAGAGGCTGGCACACGGTGACAGGCAGGAACAACATTCAACGATCGACAAAGGACTGACAAAACAACAGGGCTTATATACACATAGAACTAAACGAGGGAATGACAGACAGGTGGGGATGATGAGGGAGTGATTAGGGCCGGGAAATGTGGGAAACGTAGTTTATGGTGAAGGTGAGGGAAAAGCACAAGGCTGACAACAGGGAATCGTGACAGGCAGACATCTAGCCCATCACCAGATACCTCTGCCCTCCCAGCATCTACAAGTGATGAATGGACAATCTGTTCAAGCAGTCTTGTAAACTTATGACAGTGGAAATTAATTATGATGGTCCAGGAAAAATATTTTTCTCAAAAAGTGTCCATGTGTATTACTAAATTAGCTTTTAAATGGATATTCCATGTTCACTACAATTTAAGTTCAATCTACATCATTTGTGGCATAATGTTGATTACCACAAAACGTTATTTCGACTAACAGTGTGAGGTATAATGGAGGTGAAAGGGGACCATTTTTGGAAGGTGAAATTTGGCCATTTTGGGGTTTACAGTGTAGCATAGTCATAGCAACTTAATTATTAAATTGTTTTTAACTTTACACAGAAAAAGTTAGTAAGTGATTTAATCACAAAAAAAAAACAATATTTTAACAAACATACTGCTTTAAAAGTATAGCCACAAGACGTAAACAATGAGTATTCTAACGTTCAGGAATTTGCCCCATTCAGTTCCATTGTAAGTGTCTCACTGTAAACCACAAGTTGAAATTATTATTTGTGATTATTAACATCGTGCCACAAATGCTGTTGATTGAGCTTAACTTGTATTGAACCCAGAACCCTAAATTCCTTCCAAAAACCTGTATATAGATAATTGCAACTAAAGTTATTAGAGACCATGTTATTAGATTTGTTTACAAAAAAGCAACATGAACAGATTTTTATTTGAATTACTTTTAATAACTTTTTTGTAATGCATAAGTTTTCCCTTTCTCAAATCCCAACATTAATCACTAATATAAATGTTTAGTAAAGGAAGAAAGTCACATCTCTGACTCTTTCACACCTAATGATGCAGAAACTTCATAAACCAGCCAGGCAAGATGGACTGCAGGCCTAGCATCTCTGCCCCAGTTTCTCCAATCACAATATCAATATTACACCAAGGCGAGACATGTCACTGTTGGTGCGCATGTCTATTTTTTATCATGGCACTTATGCAAGAAAGCTGAGAGACAGGCTCAGCAAGCACAAGGGGGCTAAATGAACAATTCAAATGTGAGGACAAGCAAATAACAGTTACATTGTTAGTAAGACAATACAATAGTAATAGTTATGAATCATATAGCCAGTGCTGACACTTTTTCTGGCAGCTAAGCACACAACTAACAAAATGCAATTTTTTTGGAACGTGCATGACTTTTATTTTCATATGGATCAGAATGTGGTTAAGTAATTGTTTTACCATCTGGCTCACCTAATGTAACAAAAAAATACTGCAGCATTTCACAAAATTGTATAATTGATAAGTGTTGAGGTTTCACAATCAATTTACATGGAAGACACTACATCATATGACAGTAAATCTCATCATTTACTCACCCTCATGCCATGCCAGATGTGTATGACTTTCTTTCTTCTGATGAACACAAACAAAGATTTTTAGAAGAATGTCTCAGCTCTATGGGTCTATTCAATGCAATTTAATTGTGGAGGGTATATGATTAGATAATTTCATTTTTGGGTGAACTATTTCTTTAAGTGCTCTTTGCACTATACTTTCTGTCAAGTTTATTAAGTTAACTGTGAGAGAGACATCAGTTATATCTGAAAGTTGAGAGCTGCATGTTAAAGAATTGTGTGGAAAATCTGAAACCTAAAACAACCCTTTTCTATTTGTTTACAACATTCTCATGAGGCCGAAGCCCTGCTCCAGCAAACGTGTCAGCTGCTAAACAAGCTTACCCTCACTAATCGACCCAATAATCTTTTTAATTACTTGGGGTGACTTAGGCAACTGAAAGGAACATTGGATTGGATTTCATTATACTATACGATGACCCGATACGTACACGACAAAAGTAAAAGCAGAGTCTATATGAAGTAGAATAAAGTAGCATGTGCTGCAAATACCTACTTTGGTTTTCATAAAAGATAAACAGCAGTGATTGAAACACGCGATACACAGCACGTATGTGTTCAACCACGCTATTTTCCACCATAAAAATTCAAACATTAACATTTTAAATTAAATAAATGTCAAAATGGAAGGACGGCTGTTACATACGCAAGTACATATCTTAAGATCACTCTTAATCGATGTATTTATTTATTTATTTATTTATTTGCATATGGTTGGTCCACTCACCCAGAATGTGTCAGACGCCTCAGTACAAATAATAGAGTAATCCTGTTTTCTCTGAATGCAATGAGATGTTAGCTCGAAAAGCACTCCAGCATTCCCAGTAAATCAAGCCTGCAAGGGTCTCCCGTTATCCGCCAACGTGAACTGGCGCCGAATGCAACCAAGTTTTGTGTTCATAGCCACACTGAGGTAGCTGGCAATCCTTTAAACTGTATTGTAACCGTGCTCATACTCGTTGAAGAAAGTTGACTTCCTCGCATATGCATGCAAAGACAATCCATCCGTCCCAACCCCCATCCATTACTGTACGCCCGTCTGTCAGATCTATGAGTGTGCCCGCGCGGCGCGCTCTCTTCAGTCTTCGAGGGAGTGAGTGAAACTTTATAGGACCTAATGTTGTTCTTTCATAAAACATCCTGATAACATTTTAGTGGCATTGCTAAAAAAAAAAAAAAAATAATTTTTTTTTTTTTTTTTTTTTTGCATATTAATAATCACAAAGTGACTTTTGTTAGACTTACGTACAAACTTTACTTTATTAAATACATTCAGTACAAGATCATTAGTGTTATAAGTAAGTATATTTTTATTTTGAATGTGAAATAAATAAATGTGCAGTGGGTTCTCTTGCTATAGGGGCCTGCAGAACTCTCAATGTTTTAGGCGCCACTGTCCGCTCGAGCCAAGCTGCCCCTTTTGCTTTCCTCGCATACAATTTTACCCCTAGTGGTTGAATATGGAACTGCATGTCCATTATTTACCTTCTTTTTGTAAAAGCGTTTTTGGTGAAGGAGATAGAGGCTGCAACTGATGCATGATGGTCCTCCCCCAGTAACACCAGCATCTGATCTGTTTCTGCTGAACTGGGAAACTGTGGCATGAGGTTTGAGAGTTTGTGGAGGTATTTCTCTCTCACCTCTGTAAGTTTCTCACAGTGAAGGAGAAAGTGTGTCTCTGTCTCGACCTCACCCGTGTCACAGTGAGCACAGACTCGTTCATGTTTGTCTGTGTCGGCCTTTTTCTATGGCCAGACTGTGATCACGGAGTCTGTATTTGGTGAGGATCCGTCTCTGTTTTGGATCTCTTACCGTGTGGAGATATTCTGCCAGATTATATGTTCTGTTTAGGGCCCGATAACATTCCAGTTTGCTTTGGTTTTTACATTTTCCCAATGGTCCAAATATGAATTTTTGCTTTCTTTTATGATTTGGTTTATTCTGATCTGGTTTAGTTCAGCAGTGCTGGTCTGAAACTGGTGTTTGTTAGTTGTTCGTGGGTTTGTGAGTTTCAGAGCCAGCTGACAAATGGGACTGGTTTTAGGCTTCAGCTCTTGGAGTTTAAGGGCCTCATGGTTCAGTGTGTTTGAGGAACTTGAATTTAGGTGTGTCCAAAATCTGAGGGATCGTTTTTCATGTATAATCATTTTTTTTATTTGCACACCCTCAGAAACCTTCAGTGACAGTACTTTTATTCTCTTATGTTCATAATGTCCTTTTAAATGCTTATTTTATATTGTTTATATTTATATTATTGTATACTGTTTTTACTTTATTCATTTCCTGGCACCTTATTTTAATTCTATCTTTATTTTTATTTGTTACCATTTTATTATTATTATTTGTCTTGTCATTATCTGTTTTGTGTATTAATGCTTTGGCAATATTGTATGTAAGCACAATCAGGCCAATGAAGTACTTTAAATTTATATAAATTGATAGAGGCAGGAACCAGCATCATTCAATATAGTAGGACAGTGTTGCAAATTTCACAACCATTAGTTTTAGCTCTAGGGGTTGAATAGGGAACTGCATGTCCAAACTTATTTTTCTTTTTATAATTCCTTTTTTGTTGAAGGAGATATTGACACAAAACCAACGTCATTCAATAGAGGAGGACAGTGCGCAACATTCACAACTATTTGTTTTACCCCTAGTGGTTGAATAAGGAACTGCATGTATAAAAATCACATTATTTTTGTAATGGCTTGTAAAGGAGATAGAGGCAAAAAACAAAAAAACAGTGTTAGTCAATAAACGAGAACAGTTCACAACTTTCACAACTGTAAGGCTGCTAGCACTGAGATGACTATGCAACTCTGCGAGAACCTCATGAGAAAGTCATAAAAACTCTCACACAGAAGAACATCTCAACATGACAAAACACACCTTACTGAGCAAGGAACATAAAACGCAGTTCTCATCCACATCTGCCCCCTCAATTCAAGTAATTTTAGAGTCACCTAAAATTAAGTTATGACTTATCCTGTTCTGTAATGTAAAAGTTTTTTTTTGATCATACATGTTTGGTCTCAGTGTGACTGGTAACACCGTCTCATTTCCTTTCAGCAAAGTCAAATGACAAGTAAGATTTAAGAAATTTGTAAAATACTGTATTCTCTCAGAGGCATAACCCCTCCCATGTCTCACATAGAGAGTGCATCTCTGTATGCAGATTAGATTCATTCTTAGTAAACATCAAAATACCTACTCAATCATAAGTTTCAAAAGGTCCACCTTCAAACCCATAAATTGTAAACCAAAACATAGATAACATCAAACATACACATCTGAAATAACAATAGACTCACTTGGTATTTAAGGAGAGATGACAAAGGAATTGGGGTTCCCCGTCTGTCGCTCACTTCGACGCTGTGTCGAATGAAGCGACACTACGGGTCCTTCTTGACAGCCTTGTTTATCTCTGAACTTGAGAAAAGGCAAATGAGAAATTGGCAGAAAGAATTTGCATGTCCCTCCCCCGGACATACGGGTATAAAAGGAGGGAATCATGCCTCCGTCCATTCAGATTTTTTCTCTGGAACCGAGCGGTTGTGTGATCAGCGAGCAGCAGTCACTTACTGTTCCACTCATCTCTGTAGAGCGTATGCTGTTGGATCTACGGTGCATATCAGCGGCTTTCTCCTTCTCTGTACGGCAATGCAGCTTTGCCCCTGGGTGCTTCGCCAGTGAGAACATTTTCTTAAGAGTTTAATTTCTCTAAAATAGCAAAACACAGCGACGTTGAACGTCCTTTTCAGGATCTATATTTATAAAGATGCCCTTCCACACTTGTGTTCCTGGATGTGGTCTATTTCTCCCTGCTCCTGACGGTTATAGATACTGCCACGTGTGTCTGGGCAGCAATCATACCGGGGCTCACCTGGCGGGATGCCCCCTTCCAAGGCCTGTAGGATGATGTCATCACTGACATCCAAAGCCTACAGCGCCGCTGGACAGGCCACCAGGCCAAGGCACTCAAAAATCTGGACATGGGTAGTCCTGACCCCGATGTGTTGCTGGAACTGCGCTCAGCGGCTGACCTCGCCCTCAGAGTCACGAACGTCACAGTGTGGACACTCGGGCAGGCAATGACCACCCTCGTGGTCCAGGAACATCATCTCTGGCTGAACCTGCTCACCGAGGGAATCCTCCTGCTGCTTCCAGATGACAGGAAGCTCCGTCTCAACCTGGGCCCAGCTCTCATCCCCAGTATCGAGCGCCCCGCAGGAAGCGCACGCCCCCGTCTGGAGCTCTAACTTGGTGGAGGGCATTTTCTTTGCCGCCACCCCTTCGGGCTTCAGTACCCACATTATCAATAATAGAGGAAATTTTTCTTTCCCTGGGTCACGGCAACCCCGGCCACGACGATGAACCTAGCTATTGTTGCTCCTCAGTGCAAAACCTGGAATGGACAGATGAATGATTCCCTCTTGAGGCCCCCGTACTGAGGTAATCAAATCAAAACACTTTATTGTCACACTACTATGTACACAAGTGCAACAGTAGGTGAAAGTCTTGTGTGCAGTTCCGAGCAACACAGCAATCATGACAGTGACGAGACATATACCAATTTACAATAAACAACATATTTACACAACACAATTTACATATCAAATGTACATATACTTACACAACACAATACTAATATACAATGTACAGTAAACAATAAACACAATATAGAATACACATACAATAAAAAAAAAAATTTAAAATAAGAGTATATAAAAATATATAAGCAGTAGTTATATTGTGGAGAATATATTTGACAGTCCAGTGTGAGATAATAAGATGGAGATTAATAAAGTGCAGTGCTGATTGTTGATCATGAGAGATCTAGTGTTCAAAAGTCTTATTGCTTGGGGGAAGAAGCTGTCATGTAGTCGGCTGGTGCGGGTCCTGATGTTGTGATACCGCCCGCCTGATGGAAGCAGTGAGAGCAGACAATGACTCGGGTGGCTGGAGTCTCTGATGATCCTCCAAGCTTTTTTCACACACCGCCTGTTATAAATGTCCTGGAGCGAGGGAAGCTCATCTCCGATGATGTTTCTGGCAGTTCGCACCACCCTTTGCAGGTCTTTGTGGTTGTGGGCGGTGCTATTGCCGTACCAGGTGGTGATGCAGCCAGTCAGGATGCTCTCTACTGTACTGGCTTGTTTACACCCCTCTGCGTTCCCGGAATTTAAATGGGAGGTCCGCACGTTAAGGGCCGTGCAAACATCGCCGTTAACCTATGGTTTCTGGTTGGGGTAGATCCGTATTGTTTTGGTTTGCACAACGTCCTCTACGCACTTCTTGATGATACACGTTACGCTATCAGCGTAAAGCTCGATGTCGTCATCAGAGGCTTACCGGAACATCTCCCAGTCCGTGTGATCAAAACAGTCTTGTAGCGCAGAGTCTGATTGGTCCGACCAGCACTGGATCGTTCTGAGGGTGGGTGCTTCCCATTTTAGTTTCTGCCTGTAAGCGGGCAGAAGCAGAATGGAAGAGTGGGCCGATTTGCCAAATGGTGGGCAGGGGAGGGATTTGTAGCCACCCCGGAAAGGAGAATAGCAATGGTCCAAAACCCGGTCCCCTCGTGTGTTGAAGCTGATGTGTTGGTAGTATTTTGTTGCTATTGTTTTAAAATTGGCTTTGTTAAAGTCCCCGGTAACAATTAACGGTTTCCTGCTCACTTATAATCCCATACAGTTCCTTGAGTGCCCGGTCTGTGTCGGCTTGTGGGGGGGATGTACACAGCTGTGATAATGACCGCTGTGAATTTCCTTGGTAGCCAGAATGGTCGACACAGAAGCATGAGATATTCCAGATCAGGAGAGCAGAAAGACTTGATAAAATGTACATTCCTCTGATCACACCATGATTTGTTGATCATAAAACATACACCATCACCTCTGCTTTTACCTGAGAGGTCTTTCGCTCTGTCCGCTCGGTGCACGGAGAACCCCGCGGGTTTGATGGCCGAGTCTGGAATCTCCGCAGACATCCAGGTTTCTTTAAGGCAGATAACGCTGCATTCCCTTGTCTCTTGTCGGAAAGAGATCCGCGCTCTCAGCCTGCAGAGCTTGTTGTCCAGCGACCGAACATTTGCCAGTAGTATACTGGGTAGCGAGGGTCGATTCCGGGCAGCCCAGACAAAGGGCTCCGCTGGTGTGTTTGTAAACAGCGGGTCGGCATTGAGGAATTTGAAGTCCGGTTTTCGGTGTGTAATTGCCAAACCAATGTCCAAAAGTGTTTGTCTGTCATATGTAATAAGGCAGACAACATTCAAGACAAAAAAACAATAAACTGCATTGTTGTGTCGGAGCTCACAGGAGCCATACTCTGCGCCACCTTGAGTCCAAAAGTGCTCCACATTTGCTGGTTGCCCCCCTAGGCAACCCCGTGTGATGTATATAAAACGTTTTCCCTGCCAGTAAACCGCGTCTTCCTTGGGCAGAGGGCCCTCTGTCCTTTGTCGCCTTGTTTGTAGTAACTCCTCCCCCCTTGGGTAGTATCTACCATGACGCCGCTCCGCACGATGTGCTTCCACTCCAATCTGGTAAGACTGTGTGCTGTATTCCACTTATATCTTAACCTCGCTACATCAAAATCTAAACAAATGCTCCAATCAACTCTGAGCACTCCAGACTGGCTGATTCAGAATAATGAACCTCAAGATGGAGGATCACAGGGACCACACTGGTTTCTAGACTGCAGTGCCTGATCACTCAACATTAACCAAGCACATTCTTTTTAGTAGCCTACTTAATTAGACTAAAACTTTGCAAAGCAATCACCAAATGTTGATCACTGGAAATGTTTGTTCACTGGAGATCTAAGAGCAAGATTGATCACATTTAAATATGTTTATTAAATTAATGTTTTAAAATGTGCTTATATTTAGCAATAAATCAGTCATTTTTAATTACACCTTTTAAATTGTGTAACATTTAAATATTTAATTAAGGTTTAATTTATTAATATATTTAATAATAAAATTGTGTATTAATAAATCAGATTTATTTCATGTTAAAAAATTAAATGTAGTAATAAATTAGTATATTAATGAGTCTTTTAAATACATTTTTTTATGCACTTTTTTATTTTTATCCCCATTTCTCCCCAATTTTGAATGCCTAATTCCCACTACTTAGTAGGTCCCTGTGGTGGCACGGTTACTCACCTCCATCCGGGTGACGGATTACAATTCTCAGTTGCCTCAATTTCTGAGACAGCCAATCTGCGTATCTTATCACGTGGCTAGCTGTGCATGACACCACGGAGACTCCCAGTATGTAGAGGCTCATGCTACTCTCTCCACAATCCATGCACAACTTACCATGTGCCCCATTGAGAGCGAGAACCACTAATAGTGACCACGAGGATGTTACCCCACATTTACCCTCCCTAGCAACCGGGCAAATTTGGTTGCTTAGGAGACCTGACTGGAGTCACTCAGCACACCCTGGATTCGAACTTGCGACTCCAGGGGTGGTAGTCAGTTTCAATACTCGATGAGCTACCCAGGCCCCCTTTTTAATGCACTTTAAAAGCACCTTTCGGAATTCGGCAATTGCTTTTCTTAATTCAATTGTCAGATGCTTTTTCTCATCCATTTCCCAATGGCTTTTCTTTTCCGTTTTTATTTTTATTTTCTTCAATTGAGTAAAAAAAAAAGCCATTGGACTGTTGACTCGTGGGAGCAACCAATGAACTTTCGGCTCAGTTGTAAGACACGCCCTCTCTCCCACGTGCCTCTCAAAGAGGATGTAGGTCGGCCTGTCATTGGATGCCGGTACGAGCAGTTTACTGATATTATTGGATCTGCAAATCCCGCACATAAGAAACGGATGTAAAGCATGCCAGAAGTTAACTGTGGCTCGTTCACTGTTGCTGTGAAATGCTGGACACAGCCCTACCTGACTCTGCAGAGATACATGTCCAGGATGGGAGCTGGTAATCGTGATGCTGTCAACAGGACCAACCTCCTGACCCACACACTGAATTGAAACACATGACGGAGGTGAGCAAGGCTTGAGTCGCTGGAGAAAGATGGACTTACCAGAACTTATACTGAAAAAAATTTGCATCTCCTTTCAGTTATATCACATTCATTTTAAAAACACTGTATAATCATCTTTAAATATTTTATTTGTATACAAATTATTCCTTGTGTATGATCGAAAAAAGGCAGACTCTCAGAATGGCAGTCAGCTGAGGATACAGAGAAGGCAAGCAAGCACACTTTGTGGAACAAATGGTTGTGTTTAATCTAATGTTGTGTATTACTTATGTGTATTACAAAAGTGTCTCTTTCAAATAGTGTGTCTGGATCTATGTATTTAATATCTTGAATTAGAATTTTGAATGAATTTACATTTTAATTGTACCTGAATCAATTATGTTAAAGGCAAAATTGTATTGAACAGATAATTGCAATTAACAAGTCAAAGATGTTTGAGGAAAAATGTCCAAGATTTAGGCCAGATATTTTCCGAGAGCAGAAATAAGCAATAACCAACAAGTCTTTTACACACACAATCTTGCTAGAATTGTGTGAAATTAAACAGTCACTTGACAACATTTACTGGAAGAAAAAAACCTTCTGGTTGTGTAAATGAAAGGTAACACTTTATTCAGATTAACATTTTTTTAACATTGGTTGCTCCTCAAGCAAAATATTCATATAGAGAGTCAACCAATATCCCCCTTAAACTATTATTTATCTAAAAATGTTCAACAAAACCAACTCCAGCCAACAGGAGGCATAAGCACCAAGAACAAGCTGATTCATTCACAAGCTTTCCCAAAGAAATGATTTTACACAAAACAAACTCCAGCTGCAAGGCGAAACCAGCACAAAAGAAACAAAAAAGGTGCCCGGTTTCCTTTAACACTCAAGTGTATGTTCAGTGAGTCAGTCCACTAGGCGGCAACATGAAAATCACCAAATGGCTTACTCACTCCATTGTCTTTATGAACAACAATGCTTGATGTGGGCATGTAATTACTCTACGGCCATCCTTAGTAACTATTATCAGTTTGGCCGGAAACATCAGAACAAAAGCGACCTTCCATAGACGTAAGAGATTCTTGCATTCCCTGAATCGTTCACGTTTCTCTCTTGTCGAATTCGCAAAGTCTGAGAACAAGAAGACGCTGTGGTTCTTCAAAGAAAGCTTTCCTTTACTCCTCGCCTCGCGTAACAGGAGATCTTTATCAGATGATCTCAGAAATTTGGCCAGAATTGATGGGGGTGGGCATGACAACCGATGGGAAAATCAATGGTAAAGAAAATTACAGAAATTTGTCACAAATCTTTTTAAGGTTATAAGTAAAATTTGACTTAATGTTTGTCAATGTTACAAATTATGATTTATATTTACAGTATGTTGATGTGTGTGATGTAAAATAATTTGTGGATGTTATTTTTCATCTGTCCCATAAAAATCCATCAATTTATGGAAACAAATATGTGTATGTTAAAAAAAAGATTGGCTAGATATTGTTTAAATCAGTTACATAGAAAGATCTGTGATTTAAGAAATGGAAAAAGTTGAAACTTATCAATGTCATATTCATTTATTTATTTTTTCTAACATCACCATTATCACATTCATCATTTTCAAATGTTTTGAGTGTACAAAATCAATACACAGTTCTGATTTTTCATAAAGAAAATCAGTTTTAACTGCTTCAATATGAGGTACTAGTCTGACTCACCTTTTCTTGTAATATACAAGGATAGAGTACTTTTCACAAATGTTCATCTCCCCTATTATACCCATTCTGAGCCACCATTAGTCCACAGATTACAGAGATTTATATTTATGGTTGAGAAACTTGCATAATATTTCAACAGAGCTACTACATCTACAAAATATACTATTTCCACAACCCAACTAGATAAAATAATATGTAAAGAGAATACAAAAAAGGCATAGAAAAAAAAAAAAGACTCAATACAAAGCCACCTTTCTAAGGTAATCTAAAATTGCCCAATATAAGACATGAGGACATGACATTTCTAAAAGTGATCAAGGCAGCAATTCCACTAGATGCAGGCTAACATACAATTTCCAATCGTCAGTCAAGTAGAGCAACTTTGGTGTCATCACACATTTGCGTTCATATCACATGCACATAGCATAATCAACCAAACATGGTGTACAGCGTTTCAAATTATACTACTAAACCCCAGGGGACTGTATAACCCAATATCATGTACTCAGACTCCTTTGAGTGGAAAGCCCTCCAACCTCCCAAGAGATCAAATGTAATGGAAACAATTAGGGATGGGAGGGCAGGCCTAATGGGGGCTGGGCTGGATTCATTCACCAGGGCCTCCACATGGAAGGATCACCCCCAGGAAAGAAAGGGGGGAGGGCTGATTGTGCCAGAGGCAGAGGGGAAGGAGACCTGGGTGGAGAGGGCTGTTCTTGGGGTATGGTGCAACTTCGCTCTCTAATGAGTGGGACACCAGGAGAGTGAGAGGAACTGCAGGGAGAGGAGGGAGGGGTGTGCAGGTGGAGAGGGTGGGACTGTAAGGAGTGCAGGCTTAGAGGGGAATGGGTAGGGGATATCGGAAGAGGACTGGAGGTGCCAACAGAACCTGTGCCACTGGCCTCAGAACTAATATGAGGCAGAGATTTCAGTAAATGGTTTAGCAGACGTGCGCCCAGAGACTTGTCCATCCCAGGGCAGCTCAGGAGCAGATTATGTACCTCGTGCATGCACTGAATATAACCGCTACTGTATCTTTGTCGTGACTCAAACCCAGTGCCTGGTCCTTGACTACCACCTGAAAATCAAACCAAAATGATACATGAATATCTAGGGGTCTGATTTTCTGACCACATGTAAAAATGTTGTCAATCCTAAATTTCCCCTCAGAGACAAGTAGGCAATGGGAACTGTCCATCTATATGTTTGAAAATAATACAGAGCAGTGTTGGGTGTAATCTTAACAAAGTAATTAGTTACTGTAATTTAACTTCCAAACCCTAAAGAAACAGATTATATTTTTACATTTTTGTAGTCAGAGTACAGTTAATGACTTTCAATTAAGTTAGTTCAGTACAAGTAGCTTTAAGTACATTACTTGGGTTTCTCATTGCCAAAATAATATTAACACTTAAAACGTGAATCAGGGCTGGATCTAGGGGAGTACTGGGGTGTGCCCCAAAATTATCCCTATGCCCCCTCAAGTGGAAGTGAAGCACTTGGCATCATAGCACTAAACATAGCCCCATAGCGCAAAACTGGCATCAGTGAGTGAAACTGTCACAAGTCAACACACAATGACAACATAAAACATGAAAAAACTAAAAGTTAGAAAGTGAGTTTCTCAATTTTTCTTCACTGGATAATTATTTGGTACTGTTGAGGTTTGATTGAAAGACCTGCAATTAAAATTATCTACAAATTATTTCTATTAAGATGACCCATCCTGGTAACCCCTATAAAACACATTGTTTTTTTTTGTTTTGTTTTTTTACCTTGATACATTTTGTGACCTGAAAAAGCTTAATTTCCCGAAGAGGTGCCTTTAGCCCTGTTGTACCCTATTCATTATATAGATTGAGTGAAAGCAATTGGGCAACTATCAAGTGTATTATTATTTTTATTTTATTTTTTCATAATATCAGTTGTGAAAGCAATTAAACCACACTAGCATCCATTTATGCAATCAGGACATGTTTTTTAAATGTCAAATATTATGCAATAATATTCTTAAATAACTCTAAATTGCATCTATACAATATTAGATCGGCCAAAATGGTTTTACATTTTTTTTGTTAATTTTTTTCCTTCATAAATGGCATTTTATTTATTTTTCTGGATTATGTTGAATAAAAAAAACTAGTATTTAAATAAACAATTCTAATAATCATTATTCTGTAAATAGCCATTGGAATAAAAAGTGTGACAACTAGCCCCGGTGTTGCCTGAAATTCTGAAAAAATTCCCCCTTCCTCCAGCTGAAAAACTAAGGGCTGCTTGTTCTGGGCTTGTTTTTGTAGCCCAAGTTGCTTGTTTTTCCTCAATCTGGCAACATTGAACACCATCACCCAACAAATCCCCCCCCCCCCCCCACACACACACACACACACACATTCACACTGTATTGAATTTGCGAAGCAGAAAATTAAAAACAGTGTTATGCAAAATAACTTCCAAGTAATTATTAATGTGATTACTTTCCCACAAAGTAATCAGTAAAATTATCTGATTACATTTTTATAGAAATAAGTCATTTACTTTAACTTACTTTAAAACCACTGATAGTGAATTAATACATTTTTAAAAGGCCATTTTTTGGACCTAGAAACTTTACCTAAACTAGATTTAACACAAAGCCTGACCTTGTCCATGGCCTCTTTGAAGTTGTTCCATGTGCTGAACTGTTATCTCAAGAACATCAGCCTTCTCCAATTTAGATTGCTGTGGAACGAGTCAGAAAAATAAAATTCAGTCAATATACATATGAACAAAAATAACAAAACAAAAATTAGTCCATATTGGTGCAAAATAATATTGTAAGTATATGGTTGCTGTTTTGTGGGTTGTGTCACTTACATCCAAATTGTAGGCATCCACCATAATGCCCTTTAGTTGCTCAAGACTTGAGTTTATCCGCTCTCTGCGTCTCTTCTCTATCAAGGGCTTGCGCAACTATAAAAAAAAAAAAAAAAAAAAAAAATCAATATTCATAAGACATCCGTAAGGTGTAAATTAAGTATATGATAAACCTGCCCATTCTTTAAGGTGCTGAAAAGTGAACTATTCATCATACATCCTCAATGAGTAAATTATTTCTGGTCACAAAGTGTATCAAGTATCCACTTTTGGGGTAAAAGGACCTCAGGGGGTTATAGTAATAAAAAGCATAAAGAAAATAGCATTAGTTTTAGGGCAATATTAGTCAACTAATGCAAATTCTTTTTAAATATCAAGATGCTTTTTTGAGTAACAAATTAAGCTCTTTATTATATATATATATATATATATATATATATATATATATATATATATATTTCATACCATCTAATGTATTCTATAACAAATTAATTTCCATTGTGATGAGCCCAGTCACTGTGGCTTCATTTGAAAATTATTAATTACAAATCTATTCTCACTGCTTAAGAAGAACAATGTGTTTAATAGGGCCTTTAGCCTTTCACTTATTGGACACTTTTTGATTTTATCTTTTTTAATTATATTTTTTTCTTTTTTCCTGTTTTACTGGATAGAAAAACTTTTTATTTAATCACCTTGAGCAAAACTTAAAATTACAAATAAGTATTTTATCTAAAATAAATGTGGCAATTTTAGGGATTTTAATTAGCTACAAAAATGTGCAACATTTTAAAAACAATTAAATGTTAGATGATCAAATTACCAATGATCTCATGAATCAGGAAAATGTTGCAGTGCATAGTGTCAAACAGGTGTTTAGGAAAGTCCTGAGGTAGTTTTTGTTGCTAAACCGTTTTGGGAGAATCTAAAATCAAACGTGTCTTGTATCCCGGGTGCGTTTATCCCAGCTGAATCAAACTTGTTTTGCCATAGCTGCAGTTTTCTCCCATCAAAAATATTCAACACAAAATGACGACGTTGTCAATGCACACTACCTTTCGCTCTTCTTTTGCGTTGAAACTCTTATCCGGACCGTTGCCGAGATTGGAGGCCGTCATTGTCTGCACCAAATAAAAATCTGATATAACGTTTAAAACTTTTTCGACCGCGCAACTGCCTTCCCACGACTCTGTCTGAAAATGTAGGTTGCGGTGGCGTTGCCTTGATATGATGGAAGAAAAAAAAACTAAACCGACTCACTTAACCTCCTTTAACATGTAGCTACTCTTGCTCCCCCTCAAACCTCCACCCACTGAAATTACCATAACAAAACATGGGTGCTTTTTGCTGCACAATTTCCCACAGTCTCGGGTTCGGCCCATTAAATAGCGTGAATCCCACGGTCCATAGTGCTGGTGTCTCCGGTGGACTCAGAGATGAAGCACATGGTTCAAAAGGTTTGATTTCACAAATGACCCACTGTCAGGAATGGTTATACGGATTTGTCTCAGCTGATAAAATAGATTAACCTACAAGCTTCCTATTGAACGTTGATCTTAACTTATTTAGGAACAATTTTAGGTAAAGTTTTTTCACAATCAGGATAGATGCACCTGTGGATGGACGAAAGAATGAACGGTTGATCTTAATTGTTTAATTGCGTCTACGGATGTGCCAAATTTCTTCTGCCCCTTATCCTGGCATGCAGACCTATTATTGGCGCATTTTGAACATTTAATTTGTCTTATGCAAAGTTATTCGTAACATACAAACAGAAAAACAAGAATCGGCCATCCGCCCCCCACCCCTCCTTAACAAAGACGGAGGACGGTAATGGTTGGAGGATGGTAACAAGCAACAATAGCAAAGAAATCTTAGTTTTAAAGTGTTTTCACAGTGGGAGAACTGCCATTATCTCCTGGTTTCTCACCCCTTCCTCCATTACGCACGACCCCATCCCCTCTACCCCCTTCACCATTGTTCTTTTCACCTACGGGACGGGCACACTCCACTGAAGCACGCCAAGATCTCTTGATCGCTGTTGTCCGGTCATAATGACCCCGCAGTCAACAGAAGAATAGACAGGGAGGTGCAAATCCATACTGGCCATCTTAGACTCTTCAGCAGCTCAGCTCAGAAAAAAAAAGTTTTCTAAAAAAAAAAAAAAAAAAAAGAATGAACGAATGAATGAATGAATGCTTTATAACTAATTGAATGTGTTCAGAACGTTGTAGTCTTTTTACTTACGGAAATGTTTGAAACTAACCACCAGATGGTGCTCAACCTATGGAGAATAATTTTCCTATTTCTTCAACAGTTTGGATGGCTGTTGGAAAAGTCAGGAAAATAAAATTCAGTTAAAAGACATATGAACAAAAATAACATGTGAATATGTGATGTGAAGCAATTAATACTTTCTTTAAAAAAGTTATAGCGACCATATAGTGACCAATTAATGCAGATCATTGATTTTAGTCTTATATGCATTTATTTAACTTCCAAGCAGAATTAATCAGAAAGTTTTGATTTCATGAACGCTTCCACCTATAATATTTAAATTGTAATACTTCATGAAAATTATTTTCATCAAGTTTAGCTCTTTCATTCACTGGACAATTTAGCATGTGACTTGGTGACTGTTTGTTAAATGGACACAAACTTGATATCCAATGGGACATTGGGAACAAAACAACAGCAATTTTGAATGTATAGACAATACACAACATTAGTAATTAAGGTTTTAGTTTTAGATTTTGTTCTGTCACAACATAGCTTAATAACACTAAAGTGCATGATATAAATGCAGCTGACGATGCAAACTGAAATTTAAAACAAGCAGGATGATATTGAAGGCAGCAGTACAAGTGAAAGAATATAACCCGTGAATCTGACCTATGAGTAGTTTAAGCTGACGAAATGGCCTTCGTTTTCAAAATAAACTAACTTTTGCACTACAATATTGGTGCACAATCAATTAGCAGAATTTACCACTTTCTGAATGGGTTTGAAAAATGGGTAGCACATATTGTCAGACAGAAAACACTGCATGAGCATTTTGAACGGGAGTTTGTACAGAGCCCGGTTGAGAACTCGCAAGTCCAAGATTGGTCGCAAGTCCAAGATTGGTCGCAACCCGTCGCTTTTCTTGGGTACGATGAAGAAAGAGCTTCCCGAGTCTCGGTGCTGAGAAAAGACTCAGAGCACTTACCTTGCTCCGTGCACCTGGCAGGGGCGGGTTAGAGACTGAGGAGGAGATCCTAAGGAGGCGTCTTCAGAACTCATCAGCGCTGGCCTGTCGGGGCTGAGCAGTCGCGGTGCCGGAGGCAAGAGTGAGTTGTAAGGCCGGGGTGCCATGAGAATGGCGCACACCAGCTGGATGACCCAGGGAGTGGGGAAATCGCTCTTTTATTGAACATTTGGGTACCGCAACTCGAAGAGGGTGCGGCAATGAACATAAGGAAAACAAGGAAACCCCCGGCCCTCCACCAGGGGACGGAGTGGTCTTAGTACCATCTCCGGAGCAAACATCCGACTGCCTGGGTTGTCTCAGGAGTGCTTCAGAACTTTTCTGGTCCGGGAAGGGGTCCTGGAGACAGGGGGTGTACGCCGCCTGTGAGGTGCTCGACACTGTGGCTGAGAGCTGGGCCCAGGTTGTGGAGCTGCCTGCCGTTGTTTGGTCGCAGGGGGACGCCCTCGGCAAGGAGTGCGATATTGCCTCCATCTGCTTCTTCACCGCCGAAAACTGCTGGGCGAAGTCATCAACGGTGTCGCCGAAGAGGCCAAGCTGGGAAACGGGGGCGTTGAGAGTTTGCCTTCCCAACGGCCATCCCAACCATGTTCAGCCACAGGAGGTGCTCCTGGACCACAAGGGTGGCCATCGCCCACCTGAGTGCCTGCGCTGTGACCTTCGTGGCTCTGAGAGCGAGGTCAGTGGCAGAGTGCAGTTCCTGCAGCACGTCGGGATCGGGACTACCCAGGTGCAGATCTTTAAGTGCCTTGGCTTGATGGACCTGCAGAAGAGCCATGGCATGGAGGGCGGAGGAGGCCTGTCCGGTGGCGCTGTAGGCTTTGGAGATCAGAGATGACGTCATCCTATAGGCTTTGGAGGGGAGTACCGGGCGGTCCCACCAGGTGGCAGTGTTCTCTGGGCACAGATGGTTCACTTCCAGTCTATCCACCTGGGGGACTACCGTGTATCCGTGGGCCGCCCCACCCTCCAGGGTAGTGAGAGCGGACGAGCAAGCGGGTCAGTTATGGGCAGTGAAAGGTGCCCTCCATGACTGCATGGCAAGTTTATTGGCACTCATCCCGAACCCGGACGGAAGCACACGAGCGTGTTGGGGGCGGGTGGTTCATGGGGATTTACCCAGCAAAACCAAGCCTGTCGTTATCCCCATATAGCCTTCATCGCCAGCCAGGTTGTCCTCAATGCCGTGGGAAGAAGGAGCGATGCAGGGGGTGGCTGAAGTGGCATTCACCTTCAGGAAGGAGAGCCGCGACTGCAACGTTGCCATGGTCATGTTCTCGCAGTTAGAACATGAACCATCCACGAACGGCACCTCAGTGTGATCACTACCCAGGCACATGAGGCAGCGTCTGTGGCTGTCGTTCTTGGAGAGAAATCGCCCGCATCTAGGAACAACACAGGGGCGGAAAGGCATCTTGAAAAAGACGCGTCCTGAAAAGGACGTTCAACGCCGCTGTGTATTGCTCTTTTTTGTGTATGGGAAAACTCTGACTCTTTTAAAGAAAATATAGCTCTCTTAGAAGGAGAACACTCTTTTAAACAGGAAGAAGTGCTGTCGAAACGCCAGCTGGAAATGCGCCATGCGGATCCAACAGCCACGCTTCTCACTGGTAGAGGTGAGTGGAACAGGAGTGAGATTCAGCTGCTTGCTGCACAACCATTCGGCTCTGAAGAAAAATTCTGACTGGCATTCGCTGCCACGCTTCCCTTTGTACCCGCATGTCCGGGGCGGGGCATGCAAATTCTGTCTGCCAATTTGACATTGGCCTTTTCTCAGGTTCAGAGGTATATTTCAGTGTCTGAGAAGACCCCTTGTGTCACTTCCTTCGACACAACGTCGAGAGAGTGACAGAAGGGGAAACACAAAATTGGGCTTCTCTCCTTTCAAAAGAACATAAGCATGCACTTTGGTTCTGAAGGACACAGCTAGTTTAAAACCAATGCTAAAAAATACAAATCATTCAGCATGCAAAAGGAGACGTTTGGTCCACACAGTGTGTAGGTTACATATGCAGGAGAGACAGTTTTATGCTTTTGATTGATTGATTTAAAAAAACGATCGCTTATATAGGCTACTGTATGCTATTCTTGTTATGATTTTTATTCTGAAAATTCATCACACAGGAAAGAATATAATTGCCTATTTTCACTTATTTTGGTGAGGCAAGTGGTTTATTTTGGGCTTGTTTTTCCAAACAAGGTTGCTTGTTTCTCTTGTGAGATTGCGCAAATCTGAAACAGGTATATCACCCACCCCTTAGTGCAGAGTACTGTCATATAAAATATAACGTTTTAAACAATTCTTTTATTTTGTTCTCACCGGTTACCATTTGGAAAAGAAGCTCCAAAACTTCTGAACCGCAATGAAAAATTACAGCTTTTGCCCAGAACATATCAAAATGAAAAACCTTTTTGTTTTTAGTCCCTTACTCAAACCCCAAACCCTACCTGTAAAACAAGTTAAAACTATAAATGTACTTTTATTTAACCACAATCATTTATGCAATGAAAATTATGTTTTCATCTTAACTAATGAAAAAGTCTTTAGAAATTATGTTTTCAAGCCATCAAATACATTGGAATAAAACCAAATTTAAACAAAGTACAGTGATAACCATTGAAATGTACTATTACCATTCAAGTTGTACTTAGCAAAGACTTCAGGTAAGGTTAAACGGATGTGTTATGGTTATGTGTGAGGGGGAAGGGTGTAAAAACATGCCTGACAGGAAGAAGGTTTTGGTGGCATGTCAAATTATTTTCAAACTACTAAGTTTTTTTGAATTTGCCTGACTTCCAAGCAGTCACACCATTCTGTGAAAAATCAGCACATAATCTTGCATGTATCTAATTTGTAGTTAATTTATGATACAGACATTTACAAATTACTTACAAATATGAACATTTGACAAACAACAACACCAAAAAACACCACTACAATCCAAAATATTCTCAAACTACTCATTTCTAAAAAGCAGTCGTTGAATTTGCCTGTCTGGGAATGAATCAAAGTTAAATTTAGTGGTCTTTTATTTGTACTTTTATTTAACCTATATTTAACCAGGTAAGTACCATTGATAAAAGAGACCTGGGCTAAGTTTTCCAAAGCACAAAGTAGAATGTTAGTAACACTTAAGCAGTACTTGATCACTAAGGCATATTTCGCAAAAGCATTGTTAATATAGTAGTTCGTAAAAACGTTTGTAAATTAACAAAAGCTTTGAACCAAACTTAAGTCCATTAAGTGCAACTTTAACATATCTTTCTGGCATCTTTCACAATTTATCAAAGACAATTAGACATTTAAGAAATTGTATTGATATATTTTGATGATTAGAAAGCTATTGTAAATTATTTCAGAGGATAAAAAAAAAGTGTTGGAAAAATTGCAATGAAATTGCAAACTTGTTCCAAGAAAATGGTGCTGAAAACATAAAAGCCTTTTTTTATTCATTTCAGAGTAAGCTACAATTTTGCAACAAAAGCTACAACATTCTCTTTCATATGCTTAAATTGCAGTCCATTTTATGTTACAAAAACATACAAATTACAAATTACTTACAAATATTTACATTTGAAAAACATGATGCTCTAATCCAAAACCTAAGGACACATTCAAAATTAATTATCCTAATTTGTCATACTGCTATATTAATAGCATATTAAAGGGGCTTTCCAGTGAGTTTTTTCTTTATGAAAACAAATAATTAAATAAATAGTGGTCCCACAGAAATGCCTAAATGCGTTGTTTACTCTCCTCAAAGGTGCATATTTGAGAAAGACGTCTTTCTTTGATCTGCATGAAGGAAGTTCATGGCAACTCTTCACACTTTTTTGTCTGCACTGTTCTCACATGCTCTAGTCTACAGCTTGTCAAAAGCTGAATAGTCAGACAGATTGTGGTTTTGGCTCATGCTTTTCTATAGCAAACTTATATATGTATATAATTTAATACCAATTTCTAACATTATTCTTTGTGTTATATTACCATGGCATAAAACGAAACAAAGACAACTAGTCAATAAATCTGCTGAGGGAGTGACAGTAAATTTGACATCTTTGTGGAAACATAATGGTGGATGGTGTCTTTAAATATTGCAGCAAACGGTAATGCAAAAATAAAATTTGCTATGGTACCTTTACAGAAGTTTCTCCCACTATAGGGCATCACTTTTAGTTTCGGTGGTGGATTCACCCTAGCCCCCCATTAGTCCCCATCATAACCGCTATAGTTGTTCCAAACCCGGAAATGTGAAAATGGTCCACGCTTACATAGTGAGGGGGGCTCGGGAGCGATTGTTCCCATCAGAGCTGTTACTGTTCATACCCCATTTTTTACGCACAGCATCTACATCCATTTTGCTGCGGAAAGTCTCTGTGGTGAAGTAGTAAGCAAGGGGGTCCAGCATTGCATTCAGGCAGGCTATCATGAGGCTGTACTGGTAAGCCGGTACCAGTGAGCATGGAATGCCCTCAGGTTTTGAATAGGCATACAGCAGGACTAGCATAAAATGATATGGCAGAAAACAACACAGAAAGATTCCCAAGTTAGTCATTATCATCCTCTTGATCCTCTTGCTGTCTACTAGCTCACTAGTTTGGGCAGCGGTGCTTTTACTTATAGCCCGGATGAGCCCCCATGAGCTGAGACTCATTACAATTAATGGAATTCCAAACCCAACAATTAGTGTGGAAATGAGAGTAACTGTTCGCGTGGCATACTGAGGAAAGTTCTCAAAACAGTGCTCTGTATTAGAGCTATTGTTTAGTGGAATGGTTTTCTCCCGTTTGAAGTAGATTGGCAAGCTTGTTCCTATAGTCAGGAACCAGATCCCCAGACAAACACACCATGCTTTCTTTCGACCCTCACGAACTCGAGAAGACAATGGGAAGCAGACTGCTACACAGCGGTCAAAGCTAATGCATGTGAGGAGGAATATGCTTCCATACATGTTAGCTAGATGTACGAGACCAGTAAACTCATAGATTTTCAGGGGCAAATCCTTAAAAGCCCCATGGTAATAGATCCTCACAGGAAGGGTACAAACCAGAATAAGGTCTGCAAAGGCTAGGTGGATCATGTAGACGGTGGTATGTGACTGTGATTTAGAGTTACGTAAAAAAATCACAAGAGCAGTGATGTTGAGGATTAATCCAACAATAAATACCACTGCATACACAGTTACAGAAACCACATCCATTTGGCCTTGGGCTGTATTCTGAGAAGTAGAATTTGGCATTGCTGCTCTTAGGATGTATTTTCTTCACTAGTCTGGAATTACCTGTAAAATCAAAGAAGATGGTTGTATGGTAGCAATTATATTTTGTAATTTTAGCAATAATATATTTGCTTAAAAATATCAAAAGTACATTTCAATTATTAAGATTCAACTTTATTGTCATTGTGCAGAGCCAATGAAACGCAGTTTTTCACATATCCCAACTAGGCTGGGGTCAGAGCGCAGGGTCAGCAATGAAACAGCACCCCTGGAGCAGATGGGCTCAAGGGACTTGTTCAAGGGGCCCAACAGTGGTATCCTGATGGTGCTGGGGCTTGAACCCCCAACCTTTCGGTCAGTAACCCAGAGCCTTAACTGCTGAGCTACCACTGGACCATAGAAAAACAAGAGTTTGCTCTCAGACCAGTAGAAAATGGCCTGAGAACAAACCCTTTCAGTCATTTTTTTTAGTTTATAAGCTGATAGGTATAGTTTAGCAGATGCACATCTAAAGTTCAGGTGACAAGAATTTTCTCAGAAAGTGCACGTGCATCAAAGATCTTGACAGTCTGGTCATACCCACACTTGTGTTCTCATTATTGCAAAGATTTCTTGCACAAGAGTCATGTGAGCTAAAAAATAAAAAAAAATTAAAAACGTGAAAAAGTGAAAGGAAAAAAACCCACTTCAGCTCTCGATTCTGAGTTGATCTCTCTTCACAAATTCCTTATAGCACGATATTGCTATGTGCTCTATTGTGGCAAAGTAATGCTTTTCTTATTTATATGTATGGCTGACAAGCTTGGCTACTTAGACACAACAGATCTTGAAAACTTTTTCTGATTAATCATTTTTATTGATTCACAGAGTTGACAAAGAAAAGCTAAATATATATTCACAGATTTGACAACTGTTAACCTCATGATAAGAGACAAGCCATCAGTACTTAAATAATTTCCCACTATGTTCCACTAATGTTAATAGCTCCACTATGTTAAATTCTTCTATAGTTTTGTTTCATATAGCCTTGCCACTTACAAGAGGTTTTGGCTACTTTAAAATTCTTGCATTAGGTTATGAATGCTTTTTGTTTGCACATATTAGTACACATGCATGGAGCACAATTTTTATTCAGTATTTCAGAAGTGTCCAGTAATTAATTGTTCATCCATTCCAAAACACTGGCCTTATTGAACAAGAGGTTCCTTAAATAGCCAGTGCATTACAGTATACACAAAGCTGTCAAAAGTATCATAGTAAAAAAACATTAAGTGGATTGTATTACGTGGATTGTGTTGTGATTACACTCACCGTTGGGGTTTCTAGAAGAGGACAGTTCCTTCTGTTGGTCCTAATGCTACTGCTCTTATGTTGCAGTCTCACCTCTCCTTTCCTCCATTTCAGGAAATGCATTTGTGGTGAGAGCGGAGTTGTTGTCATTGTTTCTCTTCTCTTTTATATTTCTCTAATACTGCTTAGAGTAACCACCTGAATTTTGATGTTTAATGAAGACAAATACTGTATGCACATACATGCAAAAAAACTGACACAGATCGACTACCACACTGTCACTCAGTAATGCTCACTAGAGAGTGAGAAACATGCAACACAAGAGCCAAAACCATCCAGACTATTTGTTATAAGTTATAACCATGTAAAAAAGAACTTGACAAAGCCTTGAATAATTAGCATACATTTAAACATGTTTTTACATATACATTTAGAACATAGTTCAGTAAAAGTCTACCTCATATAAAGTTTCAAAAGTGACTTTTGTTTTTGATGATAATACTCAATCCTTCCCCTACATTTTATAACAAAAGCCACTAGACTGACGAAATAGATATATACATGATTATACAAAAATAGATATGTTTTAACACACAGTGTGGATATTTTTAAACATAAATTGCATAATATAGCACCAGTGGAGTGAGTCTTGCAGTTCATTTCTCATTTCATTGTGTTCACTTCCACATCGACTGATCGTCAATAATCAGTAATGATGAAAAAGGAGAATGTGTAGGGTGTCATAATAAATCTGGATCCTTTCCTCACTTTTATCTTGTCTCTTGTCATGTTTATTTTATGCCACCTAAGGAATAAAACATAATTTAGACCCATTATCTAATTTGAATATGAAAACATTTAATAAGCCAAACAACTACAAACAATATATTACTGTTATTGCAAGGCCATTTTACTATCAGTAGTAAAGACATTAAATGAGTAGTGAATCGGCCAGTAGAAATCAAGTCTATTTACCTCTTTGTTATTGCATGTACCACAGATGCAGCCAAAGAGACCATTGAACATCTGGAATCCACAGAGAACCACTTCTAAAAACCCAGCCACCAACAGGGCGCTAAACAGGCAAATGTTAAACTCTACTACATTTTCTGGCTCTTTGCAGCTGTTCCAAATGTCAGAGTTTCCCAAGTAGCTTTCACTGCTGCAATATTATAAAGAAAAAAAGAAAAAAAAAGTCTTTATATAAACAATACAGTAGCCGTTCACACAGCAAATTTGATGTACACCATTAAAATGGAATTACATTTCATACCTGTTTTTGAATGGTCTGCCCCAAATGCCAAACTCATTCATGCAAACTGGCCCATTAACCAACCCAACAGCAGCTACAACGGCACTGTACAGCGCTCCAACCACACCAATTGCAGCAAACATAATGGACAGGAACATCTAATGGACAAAAAGAACAAACAGCAAAGGTGAATTAAAGGGTTGCTATACTGAAGAATGTAGGAAAGCACATTTGGTCATAGTGACTTAAAGGAATAGTTCACCCAAAAATGAAAATTCCCTCATAATTTTCTCACCCTCATATGTGTATGACTTTCTTTCTTCAGCTGAACACAAACAAAGACTTTTAGAATAATTTACATTTTTGGGTGAACTATCCATTTAAGTGTCTTATTTTGTCTTTTCAAGTAAGATGAGTCAGATGACTATTAAACTATGACACTATTTTAATGCACTCAGATAGAAATTTTACCAAGAATCATTTTCGGTTGTGTAACACAAGCAGAACTATAGCAGAACTCACCCCACAGCGGTTTGCACAACATCCTTGCCTCCCCGTGTTGTGGATGTGAATAGCAGGGATCAACACCTTAAAGAGGAAAACAGTATATCAACATAGAAATGTTAAAGTACAATGACTTTTAGAGCTCTGGAATAGCAGTAATATTCAGAACATGGTCCAAGAAGCTGGTCTGACAACATTGGAAGTATGAATTGAAAACTCATTGAAAAGGGTTTGAGGACTATGAAATGAGATAAAGAATAATTGTATTTAGCTGTAGCTCACCAAGATGCCACCTCCAATAACGCCTCCCATGTATTTGACCTCATCTGTAATACGGTAAAGTCCCTCTGTTTCCTGTTTTGCATAAATGCTTTTCCAATCAGGGAAGAACAGAAAAATATTACAGATGATTGACAGCAGTGCCAGTGGATAAAGACTGATGCCAATACACTTGGAGCACTTTCCAGTACACATGATCTAAATTCTCAGTTATAGTAAGGCAGTTGCTGACTTTAAAAGTATGACCCTTTACAGTTTGCCAGAACTTTGATTCCAGCCCTTCTTCTTGAGTACTAAACTGAGGCAATGGACGGTTATAAATGCTGTATGTCATCAGACTAACACTCCTCCAAGTCATCAGATCCAGTGCTGATGTCACAACTTTATCATATATTAGTTGCCATAAAAAAAAAATTACTGCACTTTGACTGTCCTGGACAGAAAACAGTGAGACAATGAGGCGGTCCTTACATGTTATTTTTGACATCATTAAACAATTATCCACATAAAAACAGCCCCTAGGTGTTACTACGCATTGTCAGGAATCACAGACTTTTTATAGCCTGAACATGAGCATTTCATGACCAAATGTGGTATCAGGACCAGCCCAAGCCTTTATGGGGCCCTAAGCAAGATTTGTTTTGGGGGCCCCTCAGTGCTGCCAATACAATTGACTATTGTCAATGCTTGATTATTCACACACTATAAATCTAACATACCCATTATCAATTGTATTAGTTGTAGCTGTGTTGCTTACATCATACCAATGTCATGTTTTACCATTCTGCGGTTTTTGATTGTAACAGTAGCAAACCAACAAGTGTGGTCAGGTATTCATTTGCACTTAAATATTCAAAGTCTTACAGTACTAAGTGGCATACTTAATGTGGTGTCTGAAATGTAGCAAAATAAACCAGCAGACAATGCATTTACTGTAAACAAGTTAACCACTTTAATTGCAAGTTAACCACTTTAATTGCAAGTTAACCAATTGCTTTTGGTTAAAAAAATGAGCAACGTGCAAAAGTGCAGAACTACAAATAAAATAACTTAAGATAAACAGTATTACATTAATAATTATAATTAGAAATATTAATCTCAGGATATTCTACAGTAAACAGAGCAAAACAAAGGCTGCTGTGCTATTAAGTTGCCTGCCACATCTGCTGATGTTGAGACAGGCATGGAAGGAACAGTAGGATCAGTGGATGCAGATGCTGGTAAGTGCCCCTCACCTGCAGAGGATGGACCCGATGAAAATAATAATAATAATAATAATAATAATAAACACTAGCCATGTTAGGTGTGATATTAGAAGGTAATGCAACTGTCTGTCAAAAAAAATACAAATAAAAAAATATCTCACAAAAGGCATGGTTTATCCACATTGATCTGGGATTGTTGAAAACTCACCTGCTTTATCATCATCAGCTGTGGCACTGGCACTTGGGGCAGGTGGTCTTGGTTGTGCCTAACCTCCAAAATATTCAACAGTGCTCCCAGTGCTTATTATACACAGCAGCAAGCCATCTGTACACCTAAAACAACAACTCTTAATCTAACTAGCTAATTGAGGCATGATGATATTGGAATATAATAGCAAAGACCCCAAAATGGCAGGCTAATGTAAATAATGTTCAGCTGTTATCAGTACCAAGTTTATGGAACAGAAGCTTATTTTTATTACAAAAGTATATACCAGGAACAAGTTATTTTTACACAGAAGGCAAAAACTTTAATCTAAAACTAGCTAAGTAATATGTTATATTATAATATATTAAGATGTCAAAGCTATTTACAGATGTTTAATACAAAGTGAACTTTCCTAAAACAAGATGTGCTAGCTAGGCTATGTATGTTAACTAACTAGCCAGCTTACATTTGCTCGTAACATAGCCTAGCTATTTAAGCTAAAATGGACAATAGAAAGCACAAAGTCGGCGCTGAAAAGGCAAGATTTAAAAAAAAAAAAAAAAGAAAGAAGAAGAAGAAAAAAAAAAAGACAGCTCTTCAAACTGACGCTGCAAAATGTGCACAACTGAGCAGCTTTTTCACCAGCGCACCAAATGAAGATGATGAGAGGGCCGGTAAGCTAACGTTAAGCTAGTTAGGAACAGTGCAAGATGCTAGCGGCCGTGCAGTACAATGTTCATGTTTATGTAACCAACTTTTTCTTGTAGTTCTTCAGCAGCAGCAGCAGCAGCAGCCTATATTGCTCATTGGGTGAATATAAGGATTAGGAGAATTAATGTTCATGAAGAGTATGGTGTAGAACTGAAACTATTAGTCGACAACGTAATAATTTCCGATGTCGAATTTGTCGTTTGATCTCATTTAACGTAACGTGGGATCACGTTAAACTGTAATGATGGCGTGCGAGAGCAGCAGTGCAGTTCGCACCTGCAGAGGAAAGGAAGAATTACACAGATCACAGTCCAGATGCACTCCAAACTTTACAAACAGCTTCAGGTGATGTAGATCCTCAAGTATTGGGGAATTATACAAAAATATCCAATAAGTAAATACAGAACACAGAAGCACTCTCGTTGTGGAATAAGAGGAGTCGGAGTTATTACACCCTGGCGTTACACCTTAAATGCAGCTATATTTAATGCGTTACAGCTTTATTAAAGTTCATATAATAAGGAAGCAGGTCTTGTGGTTGACTACAAACTCCGAAACTGGCATTTCACTATGCGGTCAGCGCCTCCTCTATGAGTTGCGCAAATGTTCCGATCTGAGGGGGAGAGATTGAAACTGCACCCGGCTGAGAGAGACTCTGTCACTGGGACGCTCGTCCCTCAATCGCTAGATTATAGTGTGAAGACTCGCAACTTATTGAATCATAATATATGTGTAACTGCATTTCTTATTGTGAAGAAAACTGGCAATACGCAGCTTTATTATTAAGAGAGAGTTTGTTTTAAAGATGGATTGAAGTGAACAGAAAGATGAGAGGAAGTCTTCGCCCCATTATACACAGCAACAACACGTTTTTATTTGTTTTTGTTTTGGCTTGTTTTCCAATAAATATATCTAAAGCTCATTAAAAACAATGTGCATTTACTTTAGCAGCTTTACTGCTGAAGAAACAAATTGTTATCTGAGAGTGTTTAATATAATATTAAAAACACAAATATTTAAAATTATATAAAAATCCTTTAAAAAAAAGAGAAACAGCATATTAGATATTTATACTTGCTTTTAGACAATAGATCTTGAATTTAATTATATTTTCTATTTAAGGATGCATACACTACAAATGGATCTCCACTGTTTCAAAAGTTGCACAAGAAGCCACAACTACCTATAGGTTATTTTTCAGCAGTTCTCTCCCAGATACAGGAAAACACACACACACACACACACACACACACACGCACGCACACACACACACACACGGTGCAGTTTGCACATGTTGTTATTGAAAATAAACATGTTGTCAGCCATACTTATTACTCAAGTGTTTTTTTTTTTATTTTGTTTTTTTGGGGGTATTTGAAAAATCTTGGTTACGGCCTTGTCAGAAAGCTTTGTAAAACATTTGTGCTGAGAAATATGACAATTTGCTAAATTTGATTTAGTGTCAGAAGCAGAGCCAGGACCCAGTTGTAGGCCTATGCAAGAGATCGATGCTCTCACTGTGGAAGACACAGCTACTGTAAGCTGTGTGAATAAGCAAACATGATCACATTAGTTACACTAAGCCTATAACAACTTTCTATGCCCAAGTGTTACTAGTGACCCATTATGTTTTTTAATCAAAAGATAGGCCTAGGAAATATACAAAGCTCATGATATAGGATAAAAGTCATATGAAATCTGCCTGCATATTTTGCAATTTGGAAATTTATATAGTTTCAATTAAAACATGCTTTCAGTGTCAAATATGTTAAAGCTGTTACATTGTGTTGTTGTAAAGAATACTGTTAACTGTTCTAATAAATCTTCACTGTGAAGCAACACTTAGGCTACTGTATTTGCACTGAATTGGAAATGATGATAATTTTGAAAAACACCATGAATTACAAGGCTGTAGAGAACAGTGCACTATTGCAGACTTATATACTGAGGTTTTAATTACATTATTTGAATAGTCAGTCGTGAACTAAAGTGGGCATGAAACTCCAGGGCTGAAAACGATTCCCACTCCGGCCCTGGCGATACCTGTGTGGTATCATGTGAATTCGCAAACAATAAATATATAGCATATCAAGAACTACATGTTTCATCACATGAGCTCTACTTACAATGATATCTATAAGTGTATGTCATATATTAATGTTCAAAAACTCGAGCATTATCAAGACAGTTGTAAAACCGTAACAACACTCTTTAGTCCTGGAGATCAGAATGAACTTTATCTGTTGCTGTGCATGGAGGTGTAGGCTTTTGCTTCTGTTTCTATTGGACAGGGTTGAGCTCTGGACCTCTCAGAACACTGATTTACAGATCCTACAAACTCTCTAATCAGAAAGTCTATAAAACAACAGTGGAAACTCTGACAAAATTCCTATCACTGGATCAGACTATTTCATTTCTAATTTAATGTAATGATAAGCGAGACTAAATCAAGCCAACTGGGTAATGGATCAAGGTACAAATAAGTGAATGTTTCAGTTCACTTATATAAAACATGTTATTTCACTATAGCTTATATCGGAATTTTGTAAAGGAAAATAATAATTATAATAATAATTGTGTATCATGCACAGTTCAATAAATACTGAATTGTACTGTTAGTAAAAGTGCAAACAGTACTTTCAGATATTATTCTTCATACAGGCTTAACAAGATCAATCTAAATAACCAAAAAGTGGTTAATTGAGAAAAAACTCCCACAGCAGTTCGTTCACCACAAAACACATCATAAAAACAAGCTGGTATTTCATGAAATGTGTGTTGGGACCACACTCTCTTTGGTTAACCACTGAGGGAAATTTACACTTTGACTTTTAAAACCTTACCTGACCTTAGCTTAACCCATATATGCGGATAAACATTGTACAATTTGGGAAGTAGAATATAAGAAATTATATAAGAAATCTGTTGGATCAGGAATACACAGACAGTGAGTTACCACTTAATTTCCTATACCATTTAATTGCTATCAAAGCCACTGTTTTAAGCTTGTTATGTACTTATACAGGTAAACATACAAAAATTTATGAATTTCGAAAAGTATTAGAAAAACAAATTTTGTTTAAACACTACTCAAGAATTCATTTTGCTAGCATATTTCCCTCTATTTTTTAAACGACTGGGGGTCCATTCCTTCAAACCTCTACATTATCAGGGTATTTGAAGTCCTAAAAGTCTCATTAACCTGGCTTGGAAGCAAAATCCTGTGTTTAAAGGTTTGGGCTGAGAAGAACAAGAATAGTAGTACAATTATATTTTAATTCACATTTGATTTTAGGATGTATAAGCATTGAATATACTGTATAAGGGATTGGCTTTACAATTACATTTATTCACTTAGCAGACACTTTTATCCAAGGCTTGACATGCGCTCTCTTGGGCTCGTTGAAAACCAAACACACCACCATGTTCTGGAATCTGGATCAATTGCAGAGGTTTGACTGTACATGCAGGAAGTCCTACAAGAAGAGCGTTGCAGTAGTCTAGATATGTCAAGAGGTTGAACAAGTTGTGTATCATGCTCAGATAGGAAATGTCTGATCTTCCTAATGTTGTACAAGGCAAATCTGCATGATCGGGCTGTCTTTGCAGTGTGGTTTGTGAAGTCCAACCGATCGTCAAACATTACCCCAAGATTTTTGGCTGTCCTGGATGATTTAATTGATAACGCGTCTAGCTGAATAAAGTCATGTTTTGTAGCTGAGCTCGCTGGAGCTACTGTTAGAGCGTCAGGCTGGAATGAGAAGTAGATTTGCTAGTCATCTGCATAGCAATGATAGAAGCGATGAGTGGAAATTTAGAACATGTAACAAGAAATGTACATTAAAATGATATTTTATTATTCCATTGCAACTCTTCTTCTTTCAACTGCTCGCATTAGGGGTTGCCACAGATCTGTGATCTGCTTATTTGACTTGGCACAGGTTTTAAGCCGGATGCCCTACCTGACACAACCACCAGTGGCCGGGGGACTCTCAATCACACCTATGGGGCAATTTATAGACTCCAATTCACATAACCTGCATGTTTTTGGAATTGTGGGAGAACCCAGAGGAAACCCACACAAACACGGGCAAACTGTTTTATATTTAATACAGGTAGCAGCACACATTGACAATGCAATAAAATTGGATTTCGATAACTGTATTTAATTGTGGCCTATTACCACTGCACAGCTGTCATAAATACAGAAGAGTTCAAAGTCAAAACAGTCGCCTTTTTTTTTTTTTAACAACAGCACTGATATATACTTACACGTTTAAATGATTAACATGACACAAATAAAATAAAAATACATTGTTAAATTTTAGTGAGGAAAACATGACCTCACTTTGGCAGGTAATATCGGAGTAAGAGTGAGTCAAAAAATCTTCTATAATTATCTTGGGTCTCATGACTGTTTTAATTCTGATAAAGCCTGAAAGGAACTTAAAATTGCCAGTTGAGTCAGTACTTTGAGCAGTCAATATCAGTAACCTGAAAAACTCAGGTAAGTTTTTAAATTCATGCTGAACATTCATGAATAAAATGAATCCATTTCATACCCAGATTAGAGCAACCTGATTCTCAGTTTTATTGTAATATATAATGTTACTGAAGTAATTAATCAGTTAAGCACATCTCAAATAGACCATTTTTCCAACAAAAAAGGTACTGTCAGTAGCCTAATTTGAAGTGCATTTAAAAACTATGAACTGAATGGCATGGGCAAACAGGCAGACCAAGGTGCCATATTATTAGAACATCATTGACACAGGTCAAGGTTTCATAAGTGCCTTATTCGAACGCTGACTAAAGTCAGCTTCAGGATTACATCAATGCCATTATTGTCTGTGCACCCTAAACAATGGCCCGTGTCCAGGAATGATGACATCAGCAGTCTGTAACGCCATCTGTCGGTTGGTCTCTTGTATCTGAGGGTTCTCACTCAGCTCCTTCCAGGAGTCTTCATCATGGCAACGCTCAAACAAATCCCCAGCAACAAGGACTGTGCCCTGTGAGGTTCCCTTTACCAAGACACTGACATCTCTTCCGGTGTGACCAGGAGTGGGGATGATGGACACCTTGTGGATTAAGTGGATTGCTACATTAGTGTTTTCAAAACTAAAACACTGATTAATTCATTTGAATATTTGAGCAGTCTGATTATTAGATATAACTTTTACTAATCTAGTTTACCAAAGAGTCACCCATTTCAACACGCATTAGATATAAATATCTATATATTTTTTTGATAATCAAATCAGGTATTATTAAATAATAATATTTGTGTATAAAGTGTGTATGCAAGTTCACAGTGTATATTAACTTAAAGTTGCACTCAGTAATTGTTTTCCTCATTAAAAACAGTTTCACTTTTCACTTTGAAACATACAGTAGCCCCAAAAAAATGTATTTGGACACTTAAAATATATTCATTCCATAGCATCAGAGAACAAAGTATGAGAGAAGAAAAGTGGCATATATTGTCAGAAAGATATAATGAAAACATATTTTATATTATTTACATTATAATTAATGCAATACATTTAACAAAAATAAGTTTCTTAAATTTTACATTATAAACAATAGATATAAAGTTCAAAATTAACAAGGTATTTGGACACTTTTTGTTTGTCAAATCTTAGTGGAGCATGACAATAGTTCATATGATGAACTACACCTGTGGTTACTCTAATAGGGCACCTGTGTGAACTTGAGGTAAACCGAATCACTGCCACACCAGTTAGTTAAAAGTCATTGGAAAAATGGCTAAGAACAGTGAAATAATTAAGGATCAGCATCTTTCTTTGCTTGAAGTCTATTCACATTCTATTCACTAGATCAGCAGACAACTCAATTTTCCACAGTAGGGTAATTTTTCAAGTTCAAAGAAGGAATGAGAACAGTAAATCAACCAGCAGATTGGATGGCACAATTTTAAATAATGATGAGAATAACCAGATACAATTTAGACAACATACCATTCAAAATAAAAGTGGGTACAAACTAGTAATGCAGCAGAAATCATTCTCTGTGTCTTGTTTGGAAGGATGCATCCTCCATAGGTCATATTTAATGGCCGCATACGTCATTGAGGCTGTCTCGTTTCAGAAAAGCGAGAAAGACACTTCGAATGCGACCTTCTTTCAACACGCATGTATCCTTCTTGGGCACTTACAACCCACAATTATTTGCGTCAACAGAATATGATGTTCCAACGCATATGATCATAAATATGATGTTCAAACGCAAGTAATGTTAATTTCCAAGTTGAAGTACCTCAGTAGATGGGTGCAGAGTATATAATATGTATAATTCTATTAATATAGAATTGTGGCAGCAGGGGCGTCCGGGCACGCCCAGTCCCCAATCAGCCTGATGATGCGCGCGAGGTATAAAGGCGGCCGGTGACAACGGTTCGAGAGAGAGAGAGAGATGGTTTATGGACATGTCCGTTGTGTGTGTGTTTGTGCTTTTTGGCGACATCGCCACAGCCGCGACCCCGGACCCCTGCCCCTCATTGTCCCTGCCCGCCTTACAGAAGATGGGGCTGGCGGATGATCCAGAAGCCTTCCTCGACTTGTTCCGAGTGGACTGCTAAGATTTGGGGCTGGCCGCACGACCAGTGGGCAGCCCGCATTGTCCTTCTTTTGTCCGGGGAAGCCCAGCTCGCGGCGCAACAACTGCCGGCATCGAACCTCCTGGCCTATGTGGACCTGAAGAGAGCCATCTTGCAGCGGGTTGGTCGGAGTCCGGAGGAGAACCGCCAGCTCTTCCGGGGCATGAAGTTGGGAAAATCCGACCACCCGTTTGCCCAACGACTCCGGAACGCGTGTCGGAGGTGGCTGCTAGAGGGGGACCGTGATGCCAAGGGAATAATCGACCAGGTGGTGCTGGAACAGCTCGTGCAACGGTTGCCATGAGGAACGGTGGAGTGGGCCCTTTGCCATCGCCCGGCGTCGCTGGAGGATGCTGTTCGGCTTGCTGAGGACCACATGGCGGCGATCCCGAGAACGGACGAACTCTCTCTCTCTCTCTCTCTCTCTCCTCCCCCTTCCCCTGTTCTCTCCCCTTCCTCTTTCTCCTCTCGCTCTGTTCTCTCTCCAGGGCCCGTTCCTGCCCCACGCAGGCGAGGAGGATACCCGAGGCCAGCTTCCCGGTCCTGGGAGAATTCACATTCCCCTTCCCCGACCTTCCCAATCAGGTGGGGGCGCCCACCGACGTAGGTACGGGCGTGGCGCCTGGGCCAGCTTGTTGGAGATGCAGAGACCTGGACCACTTCCGGGATCAGTGTCCGCTGATGGAGGTGGGGACAGTGGTGCGGGTCTCCGATTTCCCGCAGGCTGCCCGAACACAAAAAGAAAATATTTCGGGAAGAATTGGATGCAATGCTCGATATGGGAGTAATAGAGGAGTCCCACAGTGATGGGTCCAGCCCGATTGTTCTTGTCCCTAAGAGTGACGGGTCTGTGCGGTTCTGTGTGGACTATAGAAAAGTCTAAGTTTGACGCATACACAATGCCCCGGGTTGATGAGTTGCTCGATCGGTTAGGTACTGCGTGTTTTTATTCTACCCTGGATTTAACGAAGGGTTATTGGCAGATCCCCTTGACACCAATTTCCCGTGAGAAAACAGCCTTCACCACGCCGTTCGGATTACACCAATTTGTGACGCTTCCGTTCGGTTTGTTTGGAGCCCCGGCCACGTTCCAGCGTCTGATGGACCGTGTCCTCTGGCCGCATTCGGCTTACGCCGCTGCCTACTTGGACGATATTATCATCTATAGTAATGACTGGCAGCGGCATATACAACACCTGAGGGCGGTCCCGAGGTCGCTGAGGCGGGCGGGGCTCACGGCAAACCCTAAGAAGTGTGCCATTGGGCGTGTGGAGGTACGGTATCTGGAGTTCCACTTGGGTCATGGCCAGGTGCATCACCAAATTGATAAGACCGCGGCGATTGCGACTTGCCCTAGACCGAAGACCAAAAAGGGGGTGAGGCAGTTCCTGGGGCTGGCTGGCTGGCTATTATAGAAGGTTTGTGCCTAATTATTCAGACATCACCAGCCTGCTGACTGACCTCACTAAAAAGGGGGCTCAAGACCCGGTCCAATGGTCGGAACAGTGCCAACAGGCATTTACGCAGGTTAAAGCCGCACTCTGTGGGGGGCCACTTTTACATACACCTAACTTCTCTCTCCCCTTCTTATTGCAGACGGACGCTTCAGACAGAGGGCTGGGGGCCGTACTCTCGCAGGTGGTGGAGGGCGAGGAGTGTACATCAGCCATAAGCTTTCCTAGAGGGAGACTAAGTACAGCACCGTGGAGAGGAATGTCTTGTCAAGTGGGCGGTCCTCGCGCTCCGATACTACCTGCTGGGGTGGGCCTTCACTCTCTGCGTGGATCATGCCCCACTCCAATGGCTCCACCGCATGAAGGATACTAACACCCGGATCACCCGTTGGTATCTGGCCCTCCAGCCCTTTAAATTCAAGGTGGTCCACAGACCGGGGGTGCAGATGGCTGTCGCTAACTTCCTCTCCAGAAATGGGTGGTGAGTGGTAGGCAGGCCAGATGGCGCCCCGGCCTGAGTTGGGCGGTGGGGGTATGTGGCAGTGGGGGCGTGGTCAAGCACCTGTCCGAGGGGAGAAAGCGGTAAGGGCGCTTGCACCTGAGCTAAATTATGTCTAACACCTGTCTCTATTTTCAGTGAGTACGGGGAGAGCGGCATAAAAGAGCCACAGTACCTCCAGTCAAGGGAGAGAGTCGACAGAGAGACTGTTGTTACGAAGCTGACTGTTTATAGTGATTATTCATTGTGAAGGCTGTACAGTGGAGGTGCTCACATTAAAGAAGCTTACCTTAACGTGCGGTGACCTGAAACTTGTCAAAATAATTAAAATAAGTATTAGATTAAGAGTACTCCTGTAAAATCTATTGTCTTTTCTCTTTACAGCATTATAACTCTAATAAAATGTGCCTCATGAATTCCCTTCTAAAGTGACTTTGTTCCCTTCTCACTCAAAGCACTTGCGCTTGTTAAAGAGCGGCGTGCTGTCATGGCAACCAAGTTATGTTACCGTTTGTCCTACGAAGGCCGTCTCCTTTAAACAAGGCTTGTTTAAAGGAGGACACCCAGTATACTGCAGCCTTCTGCGTCCTACCTAGCGCGCAGCCTTCCAAATGAAACACAGCCATTGACAAGCTTAAAGAATTAAAAAGCCAGGATGAAAATGGTAAAAGACAGTGCACAGTAAAAAAGCAGCTTGTAGTAGAGAATTTGTGTGGTGTGGAGAAAGCCATCAGATGAATTCCAGCCACAATGCTCTGAGAGCACTGTAAAGCACAGAGGTGGAAATGTCAAAGTCTGGAGCGGTTTCTCTTACAGTGGTGTCATGAGCTTGTGTTCATTGATCATGAACTCTGAAGTGTACAGAAGAATTCTGGATGCAAACTTGCAGAAAACAGTGAAGAAATTATACAAGAAGTCAAAAGTGGACCTTTCAACAGCATAACAATCCAAAGCATATCAGGCACCACTTTGCAACAAAGAAAAATGAAGGTCCTAGAATTGCCCTGACCTCTTTGGGATGAAATGGAGATGAAAATGTCAGATGGTCGATGTTCAAATGTAGATGAACTGAAAGCTTAGTGGCTGAAACATTAAAACTAAATACAAAAACACTTGAAAAGTGATGATATTTAATGAAAGCAATATAAAGTGTCCAAATAATGTAAATTTTTACATCTATTGTTATATTATTTAAAAACTAACAAGCTTATTTTTGTTAAATGTTTTTGCTTAAAAAGTCCACACATGCTAACTTTCTTCACAATAAATGCCATTTGGTTTGATATTTTGTTCTTTATTGCAATACAAATAAAATATTTTTAAGAGCATACTAGGTGTCCAAATCATTTTTGGGGCCACTGAGTGTAAAAAAACAAAATCTCAACCACTCCTATGAGATAACCTTATAAAAGCAGTTTAATTTTACATGGAGAGGGTCCCCTTATGTGGGCTGCCATGGTAGGATCACATGACTAGCAGAATACTACTTGCTTTATCCCAGTAACTGTCCTGTTATTGGATACATTCATTCGTATTATATTAATCATAGCTGACTGTGATTAGTGCAGAATATGTACAGCTCTGGAAAAAATTAAGAGACCACTGTAAAATGACCAGTTTCTTTTGATTTACTATTATGTGCTTGAGTAAAATTTACATTTTTTTTATTCTACTAAGTACCGACAACATTTCTCCCAAATTCCAAATTCAAAGCATTTATTTGCAGAAAATATCAACTGGTCAAAATAACGAAAAAAATACGGTGTTATCAGACCTCAAATAACGCAAAGAAAACAAGTTCATATTCATTTTTAAATTACACAGTACAATGGAAGAGTTCAGAATTCAATATTTGGTGGAATAACCTTGATTTTCAATCACAGCTTTCATGCATCTTGGCATGCTCTCTACCAGTCTTTCACATTGCTGTTGGGTGACTTTATGCCACTCCTGGCACACAAATTCAATCAGCTCTGTTTTGTTTGATGGCTTGTGGCCATCCATCTTCCTCTTGATCACATTCCAGAGGTTTTCAATGGGGTTCAGGTCTGGAGATGGGCTGGCCATGACATGGTCTTGATCCGGTGGTACTCCCAATACCTTGATTGACCTGGTTATGTGGCATGGAGCATTGTCCTGCTGGAAAAAACAATCCTCAGAGTTGGGGATTGTCAGAGCAGAATGAAGCAAGTTTTCTTCCAGGGTAACCTTGTACATGACTTGATTTATGTGTCCTTCACAAAGACTAATCTGCCCAATGAAGCACCCCCAAATCATCACTGATGTTGTCAGTACTTTACAGAATAAAACAAAAATGTTCATTTTAATCAAACACATACCCATCAATAGTAAATCCAGAGAAACTGGTAATTTTGCATTTTGGTCGCTTAATTTTTTCCAGAGCTGTATGTATTTCGACAATGGCATCGGTAACTGAAAACTAAAAAAACTAAAAAATAAAGACGATTACCTTTGAATGATGCCCATGCCCCGCCCTCGGTGTACCCTTAACATGTAAAGACGTCCAGTGAAGCTTCTCATTAAATGTCTGTACATACTTAGCCTCTTTTATTTAAGACTTACAAAATCATCAATAGGATATGGCTGTCCTTCAGCTAGTTGATTTGGAAAGTATCGATCTCCCACACTTATGTCACATCCCACGATTATTTTGGCGTCTGGAAACAACCCCAAGTTTCCCACGTGGTCAGAGTGACCGTGTGTTCCTACTACTAGAGCCACACTGTCTGGCGTCAGACCCTTCTCCTTTAGTCTTGCGACGAGAAAGTCCCGGTCCCATGGACCCCCCGTATCGACCAGAACAGTGTTTGGTCCAGTAATTAAAGAAATAGTACCGTCCGCTTTGAAGGAGCCATCGGGTTGAACTGTGCAGTAGCCCTCTTTTAACACCGACACGCAATAAGGATGGCCAGGAATGTCGGGACTGATGCCAGACTCGCTCTTCCTTATTGAGCAGTGCATGTCCACTGGTGCTATAGCTGCGATCAACTTTCTACACTTGAGGTTCAATCTTTACCAGAGCCTTTTCGATTTCTACGGGAAGTCACTGAGGACAAATTAGTAGGGGATCGTTTGAAAGCAGCGTTATTTTGGCGCCACCCTTTGTTGACAGAATTCAAAGCACATATTTTACACTTTTTAACAAGAACCGCCGTTGACCTTTTATTTTTAATATCTGTGTGTAAAAATAAAATAATTGCTATAGCTAAAACGTGAAGATCCAAGTGCACAAGGAAGCTTACATTTTATATATTGCCAATCAAATACTCAGTGGTAGGTACAGGCATTTGTTCAACAAATAATTTAGTAAAATGTAATATATATATATATATATATATATATATATATATATATATATATATATATATATATATATATATATATATATATATATATATTACATTTGCTAATATAACTGCCAATATACAACTGCCAATATAAACATATATATATATATATATATATGTTTATATTGGCAGTTGTCTCGTTTTATAATATTTGCTGCATTTTATCTGTTCCTGTATTATTTATTAGTATATTAAAACACTGAATTGATCATCATTTAGGCTACACTCACACTTCCTTCTAAAGCTCAAGCTTTATATATTTATGATAAAACATATTTATAATATGGAATAGCATATTAATAATATAGGATATATTGTATAATGATGGACTATTCAATTTGTTTTAGAACCTGGATAGTCTGTTCTGTTCAATCAATAAATGAATATTTCAGGTTCAATACAAGTTAAGCTCAATTGGCAGCATTTATGACATAATATTGATTACCACAATATTAATTTCAACTCATCCATCGTTTTATTAAAAAAGAATAAAAAAAATCTGGTTTACAGTATGCTGCTCACAATGGAAGTGAATGGGACCAGTCCATAAATGTTAAAACTCACCGTTTCAAAAGTATAAAGACTTAAATGATATATGCATTAACATAACTTTAGTGATAAAATTATATAAATTTTTATAACTTAGTTGTCATGAAGATTACATTTTTTTTCCATTGAAATGTATTTGTGTTTGGGATCTGTAACTACCCAATATCACCCTGTATTACTATATTTGTCTCGATGCAATTGTTAGCTTTTATTTTTTATTATACGATATCTCCTTAAACTCATTGATAGATTAGTTAAAAAGCTGTTAATAACTGTATCATGTGTCAAGTGCATCATGTCAGGTCGATGAAAGGTTCCACAAACGGGGGAAGAACAACGATAAAGAACGACGTCACGTGACGTCACAATCTGACGTTTTCCATCATGGCGGCATCGGAAGCAGCTTTGGCAACATCGTTCATGGATCCTTTCAAAGATGTACTTGTTAATTATTTAATGCCGGAAAAATGTTATGACGAGTTTTTCTTACAGTTCAATCTTCTGCACGGTAAGAGCACATCTGACTAGTTTAGTGATCATTCGACAGAGAAACGGATGATAGGCTTTCTATTTGGTGGACTGGCAGCGATTCAATGACAGTGAACTTCCATCAGAGCACTTGTCACATCGGCAAGTTAGGAGTTGACTGTATGATTCACTGTCTTGTTGGTGTTCTCTCATGAACAACAGACCTTCTAAATCACAACAATTGCAGTACATTTATTGAATGTCTATAAAAATCCTGCGAAGTTAAAAGCATGATCACTGGTCAGCTTCACAATGTAAAGAGGCGTAACCAAACACATGGCACATTCTTACTGGATGCTAGTGTCATTCTGTCTTAGTTAAGCATCGGCAATTTCCGTAAAACGTTCTAAACTTCGAGCTTTTACGTTTGTTGTTCTCAGTTTTACATGAACATGATACTGGCAGTCAACCTATGTTCCTTTGATTTTCTAAAGGTAAAGAAACATACACAGAGAAAAGTAAAAATGAAATTTCTTGGTATATATATATCTATATATATATATATCTCTCTTATATATATATATCTTGTCTTGACTTCAACTGTTCTTCCCACTCTGAATGACATTGGCATTCCGGAACAATAAAGGAAGAGTTCACCCTAAAATGAAAATGATCTCATCATTTACTCACCCTCATGCCATCCCAGTTGTGTAAGACTTTTGAATCTCCAAAAAGCACATATAGGCAGCATAACATTAATCCATAAAGCCCTAAGTATACTTCGATTTTGAGGTGAACGCTCTGCGTACAGTCAAGCAAGCCTGCCAAAGTATGCTCCATTTGACGGTGCGCGCATACACAGGCGGTTTGTACATGCATGCTATGACTGTACGAGGTACCAGACTGTATCTCTTCAGGAGTTTAGACTTGGGCTGAGTTTGGGCTTAAGACTCCGGTGGTTTAATCCATGTCTTCTAAAGTGATGCAGTCGGTTTTGGTGAGAACAGACCAAAATATAACTCCATCGCAGTCTCTAGGCACGATCATGATTTCAAACTTGATTACATTTCCTAGTGCTTAACGCATGTGCAGAGTGCTAGATGGTGCAAGGAAGTGTAATCAAGCTTGAAATAGTGACTGCCAAGGAATCTGCTGATGTCAAAATTTATATTTAAACATTTGGTAATATTTTTGTCTGTTCTCACCCAAAACGATTGGATAGCTTCATAAAACATGGACTAAACCACTGGAGTCATATGGATTACTTTTATGCTGCCTTGATGTGCTTTTTGGACCTTCAAAGTTCTGGTCACCACTCACTTGCATTGATTGTATTGACCTAAAGAGCTGAGTAGGACTGGGTAGAAATGTAGATTTCACCATCTTTAGTTGAATGATATCGATTTTTAAATACGAAGATCAATCTTTTACTCCATGTACAATCCTGTACTACAATGAAAAGAAAATAACTTGCTTTCTGGCTGGTAAATGTTCACATTTCACTCACCAGCAATTGTGTAATTCAGTGGTGGATTATTCAGCAGCGAGATCCTTTCAGTGCATGTTGAGAGTAAAAGTTGTTCTGTGTCCAAAGACGAGATCCACGCGACCCATTTGTCATTGAATAATGTCTCTTAATACCATTATGTTCTTTACAGTCAATTGTTGATCAGAAACCACAAAAAAATAAACATTTAATTCTAAACATGCATAGAACATAGAGACCACACCGGTTTTAGCACATGTTCAACAAATCAGTACTTGTAAATAGTACAAATTATGCAATTAAACATGTTACAAAAATAGTATATGAAATATAATATTATATATTGATTGAAAACATGGATTAATGTGACATGACGAAAATCAAAAACGTATATAATTATCTAAATGTACATTTTCATAATGTACCTAGAATGTCCCCTGTATAATTAACAGCATTAGCTGGGAGATAATTTATTTCATATGCAAGCAAAATGGACATCATAAATATTGCTATTTGAATGTATAACAAATCGAACTGAATCAAGAGCTTGTGAACTGACTCGAATTTGGAAATCTGTATTAATACCCAGCCCGAGAGCTGAGATATTCTACTTAAAATCTTTTTTTGTGTTCTGCAGAAGAAAGTCATACTCATCTAGGATGGCTTGAGGGGGAGTAAATGATGAGATCTTTTTTTTTTTAAAGCATTTAGATATTTTTTTCTGCTAAGTCAGTTCCCAAGAGAAGTCCATGGTTGTTGAGCTTCAAGCCCTTTATTTTCAAAATAAAGTATTTTAAAGAAGGTTGTGTTAAGATATATCACCTAAAAACATGGCCAGAGGTGCCCAAATGTTTGCGTACAACCATATTGCAAATCTGACTGAAGGATGACAGAAGTTTGCCTTGTGGCTCTCTACAGTTGATTGTTTGAAGATTGTAATCAGCAAAGGCTTGGGCATTGGGATTATCCTTGGCTCTGTATTAGGTAAGGACTAGTGTCTTCCCTTACTTTTTGTACTTTACAACACGCAAACAATTTCCTCTAACACTGATTATTTTGTGTATGCTTATCGGTAGTGAAGCTACCTCAGATTCTGAAGCTGATTGGTGCTAGAAGTGCTGAGGGCCTGAGTTTTAACTCTGTACTCCTGGAGCTGTTTGCTATCACAGGCACAATGGCCTACAGTATTGCTAACAGCTTCCCTTTCAGGTACATCAGTCAGTTTTTTATGATTGTACAAAAGTGTGTTGTCATTACTCATTCTGAATGAATAGGTTCACATTTGTCCATACATACACCGTTTAGTAACTATCAAATGACAAAGTGAAAACCGAATAATGGACACATAAAATACGGTGTATATTAATGTGGTTATCTTGACAGTGCCTGGGGTGAGGCCCTTTTCCTCATGTTTCAGACAATGATCATTGGTTTCCTCATCCAGCACTATGGAGGAAACACCATCAAAGGTAAGATCATTTGTAGTGTCTCTCTACTTCAAGAAAAAAACTTTGAAAATAATCATTTTGTGTGTTATTCTTTTTTACATTCTGACTGTGTTGCTGACCGATTTGGTTATTTACAGGTTTGGGGTTTCTGGTAGTTTACCTTGGCCTAATGGCAGTTCTCATCTCTCCCTTGACCCCCATGTCCATTGTCACTACCATGCAGGCCTCCAATATGCCAGCCATCATCTTTGGACGAGTAAGCTGGACCCAAGGAAACAGCCCTGTTTAACAGTTGACCCAGTAGAAATATATCTATTTCTGATTTTCTCTGTATTTTCAGTTAATTCAGGCTGGCACCAACTACAGCAATGGCCACACTGGGCAGCTGTCAGCCATCTCAGTGTTTCTGCTGTTTGCAGGCTCCCTAGCGCGCATATTTACTACAGTGCAGGTATAACCACAGTATAGAGTTACCATGCAATACCTTTGAATGTTGTTTTTGTCCTTCCTTGGCTTTTGTATTGTAAATTAGTTTGAAATGTACCCATCAACATGAGTACATTTTCAATGATAATTTCATATGTCTCTGTACAGGAAACAGGAGATTCCCTCATGGCTGTCACCTACATCATATCCTCTTTTTGTAATGGTGTGATCGCTGCTCAGGTCCTTTACTATTGGAACAGAAGCCCTGCCCTTAAGAAGAAGGCAGAGTAGATCCTAACAAAAGGGGACATGCAGGCAGAATTAAAATTCGGTGACAAGTGGTCTGAACAGCAGATTTAGGATGAAATGTATCTGAATCAAAACAATGGATCTAGTCTAATTGAGCACTGTTACTTATTCAGTTGTTTAAGGCATTTTTAACATCAGTGCATGCACAAATATGCTGGGATGAATACTGTATAAATATTCATTTATTTCAGGCCCCCTTTAATGGACCAAAAAGCTAATGTGCTGTATAGTGGGGGATCCTTCTATAAATTTTAGGACAGTTTTGTTTTTATATTTACTCTATTAAGGTAGCAGGTTACCGATTCAGCACTTTCTTGGACCATTTTCTAAGCTCAGGGAGGGGAAGTGTCCATGGTATTCTTCAATCCTACACCAACAAAATTGTGTATGGATTTTCTCTGATTATGATTAGTCATGTTTCATGTTGCAGTCAACAAAATCATTGTGTTAGTACTGACATACTCTCTTAATCTTGACGTTACCCTGCCTGACTGTATTTTTACCAAAGCCCATGCACTAGATATTATGTTCTTTCCCCAGTTATTCCCCTTAATTCCTGCTGTTGTCTCGAAGGACTGGTTGGAAAACTAGTTCGTTATAGGGATAGTTCACCCAAAAATGTAAATTCTGTCATCATTTACTCACCCTCAAGTTGTTCCAAACTGGTGCAAATTTCTTTGTTCTGCTGAACACAAAGGAAGATATTTTGAAGAATGTTTGTAACCAAAGAGTTGTGGGACACCATTGACTTACATAGTATTTTTTTATACTATGTAAGTCAATGGTGTCCCACAACTGTTTGGTTACAAATATTCTTCAAAATATCTTCCTTTCTTTTCAACAGAACAAAGAAATTTGCACCAGTTTGGAACAACTTGAGGGTGAGTAAATGATGACAGAATTTACATTTTTGGGTGAACTATCCCTTTATTGCTACAGTTGGTGACAGCTTATGTATTCTGTTTATGAAAAATGAATACTAATTTATTAATGCAATACTAATTTAAAGTATTTTGATATGGCATAGATTTTGAACTCACCTAATCTGTGGAGCAAATCTGCAGAGTGAGATGAGCTTTCCAAAGTTTTCAAACATGAATTCTAGAATTGTAAAAGTTACAAAAAAACAAAAACAAAAGCTTGTATGATAAATAGTCCCATTATTAGTTTTTCCTAATGTGTAGACAAATCCAAACACATGAACACTTATTTCAAGTCTTCCAGAAACTCCAAACCTAGAAAAGCTCTTGTGGTTTAACGTTATATGTAACACCATTTGGTCCATTATATGTTTGACAAAATAAATCATTTTTCTTAATCTTATGGATGGTATTTTAGCACTGTTCTGTTGTGTTTCAGTAGCAAGTATCATTGCCTGCATGCAAAGTGTAATCCTGAATGACTGATGTATTGTAAATCAAAGTGGGAACTGGGCAAAATATTAAAATAAAAATCTACAAAGCACTTTTTCAAATAAAATGGTAGTGTTCAGTTGCTGGTCAAGTTGTTTCATCACTAACAAATATTTGTGCCTATTTTAAACATTTTGAATTGGAATTCTTTAACAAAATTCCATCAAATTGAATTGTGTCATTTTTAACTAAATTTAATTGAAATATTTAGTTTTTTTTTAAATAACTAGAGGTCATTGATGTTTGTTGACAAAGCATTGCATCAAAACAAATGTATTCACTTGTAGACAGTTTAACAGAATTAAAGGTTATATTCTTTTTTTTTTATTGTGTTTCACATGTTGGGTTGAAGGAGAGGTTTGTGATATATATATATACATATATGTACCACCAGGGAGAGGCAAAGAGTCACTGCAAATCCAGAAGCGAGAAGTTGGTATATTTTAGTTCAGGGATTTTCATAGTGGTGGCCACAGTGAGGCGCTACGGGGTCAGTGGACAATTTAAGAGATACGAAAATGCTTTTTTTTTTTAATGTAATTTTAGGGCTGTTAAACTTGAAACCTAATTTTTTAAGTTACCTAATTTTAAATCAATACAGTTTGACTCTGCTTCCTAATAGACCGAGAGCACCACAAGTGTTCATTTCAATACAGTACATAGACTACACACACACACACACAAACACTGCAGTCCCTCAGCTCCTGTGTATCAGTTAATGACAGCTACGCCCTCATCACAAAAAAACAAAGTTCCAAGCCAGCCTTAAAATTGGGGGGGATGATCTGTGCTAAAAAAGCACAATTTATGATACCATTGTCAGATTGTACTGCTGATTTGAAATGTTGTCTGACTGTAATCTTGAACAACTGTTCTCTATCGTATCAAGGCCATGGCAGATCACGTGATGATCGTTTTCTTTATTGCAGACAAAGTGCAATTCAGATGGCTTGAATTTTTACAAATAATAGTCACAAACTTTATTCATTTTGAAAGTGTTATGTGCTGCCTGCTGTGTGTACAAGAAATTCCTATAATACCATTAAAGGAAAGTCAGTATTTTTATTCATTTTTAATTGTTTTTATGAATAAACATGATTTTACTATGATAAACATAATATAACATGATATAAACGTGATATGCTTTTATAATAACACAGATTTGTGAGAGTTTAACAGAACAAAAGATATAAACACCTTATTAATGCTATACTACCAGACTACTCGTATTTCTGCCTTAGAGTTATATAGCAAAAGTAATAAGAGTAGTGTGTGTATACCCAGGGTTGGGGAGTGACGGAATACATGTAACTGGATCAAAGTAATTTTTGATCAAATCTAGACATGCTCCATTTCCAGCATCACTCCAACACCTTATCCTTGAGTAATCATGCGAAATTGATAATTTGGTACAAGAAAATCACCTGCCATTATATCATTATATTAAACACAGCTGAAAGCTATTTGATTCATTAAATGAAGCGTAACATTGTCTTTGTGTTCGTTTTTGAGTTGCCACAGTATGCAATAGACTGGCATGTCTTAAGGTCAATATTAGGTCAAAAATGGCAAAAAAGAAACTCGTCAGTCCATCATTGTGTTGAGGAATGAAGGTTATACAATGATTGAAACTGCCAAAAAACTGAAGATTTCATACAAAGGTGTACATTACAGTCTTCAAAGACAAAGGACAACTGTCTCTAACAAGGACAGAAAGAGATGTGGAAGGCCAGATGTACAACTAAACAAGAGGATAAGTACATCAGAGTCTCTAGTTTGAGAAATAGACGCCTCACATGTCCTCCGCTGACAGCTTCATTGAATTCTACCTGCTCAACACCAGTTTCATGTACAACAGTAAAGAGAAGACTCAGTGTGCAGGACTTATGGGAAGAATTGCAAAGAAAAAGCCACTTTTGAAACAGAAAATCAAAAAGAAAATGTTAGAGTGGACAAAGAAACAGACATTGGACAACAGATCATTGGAAAAGAGTGTTATGGATCTGAACCCCTTTGAGCTTTTGTGGGATCTGCTAGACTGCCGGGTGTGTGAGAAGTGCCCGACAAGACAGTCACATCTATTGCAAGAGCTGCAGGAAGTGTGGGGTGAAATGTCACCTGAATATCTGGACAAAATGACAGCTAGAATAACAAGTATCTGCAAAGCTGTCATTGCTGCACATGGAGGATTTTTTTGATGAGAACTCTGAAATAGTTTAAGAAGTTCTGAAATTGTTTTTCAAATTGTAATAATATTTTTCATGTTATTAATGTCCTGACTACACTTTGTGATCAGTTGAATGCCACTTTGGTGAATAAAAGAACCAATTTCTTTCCAAAAGTGCAAAATCTGTACATTATTCCAAACTTTTGGCCATATATACACACACACACACACACACACACACACACACACACACACACACACACACACACACACAATCCAGGGTTGGGGAGTAATGGAATACATGTAACGGGTATTTAAAATTATTCAACATATTCCACTACGGTTACAATTTGAATCATTGTTATTTAGAATACAGTTACATTCAAAAAGTATTTTAATTACTGTAGAGATTACTTGCATTTTATTGTCATTTGTTTCATTTAATATTTAGTCCTTTCAGACAGAAAACATTTATACATATAAATGACCCAAAGTGCATTTGAACAGCGGTGAAACACTTTGTGTTACATTCATACAAGCAGACAGAAGTTTGGAGCACAAGAAACAGAAATAAACCTTGTGTAAATTTTCAGCTTTATTTTTCTATTTCTAGCAATTTATCAAGAAAATTCATGTTAGATCATAATTTCTTTTTTCTAGTAAGACCTTTGATATTAGGGCAAAAATCGTATTCTTGATAATTTATTTCATGTAACAAAATGTCTAAAAACAACTTCAATTAGATTTATTTTACAACACTGCATAAGATATTTAGGCATTTCATATAATGTATTTTTAACATGTGCATTTTGTTACGTTACAGTATTATTCTAAAATTTATTAAATTCATTATTTTTCTCAATTCTACAAACAATACCCCATAATGACAACGTGAAAAAAGTTTGTTTGAATTTTTGCAATTTTAAAAAAAAAAAAAATACAAAAAAAAAAAAATACAAAAAAAATAAATAAAAATCACATGTACATAAAGTATTCACAGTCTTTGCTCAATAGATTGTTGAAGCACCTTTGGCACCAATTACAGCCTCAAGTCTTTTTGTATATGATGCTAGGTGTGCTGTCATGTGCCCTTTACTGAGGAGTGGCTTCCATCTGGTCACTCTACCATACAGACCTGATTGGTGGACTGCTGCAGAGATGGTTGTTCTTCTGGAAGTTTCTCCTCTCTCCACAGAGAAATGCTGGAGCTCTGTCAGAGTGACCGTCGGGTTCTTGGTCATCTCCCTGACTAAGGCCCTTCTCCCCCGATTGCTCAGTTTGGTTGGGCGGCCAGCTCTAGGAAGTCCTGGTGGTTCCAAACTTCTTCCATTTCCGGATGATGGAGGCCACTGTGCTTATTGGGACATTCAATGCTGCAGAAATGTTTCTGTACCCTTCCCCAGATCTGTGGCTCTATACAATCCTGTCTCGGAGGTCTACAGACAATTCCTTGGACTTCATGGCTTGGTTTGTGCTCTCACATGCACAGTTAACTGTGGGACCTTATATAGACAGGTGTGTGCCCTCCCAAATCACATCCAATCAACTGAATTTACCACAGGTGGACTCCAATCAAGTTATAGAAACATCTCAAAGATGATCAGTGGAAACAGGATGCACCTGAGCTCAATTTTGATTGTCATGGCAAAGGCTGTGAATACTTATGTAGGCCTACATGTAATTTTTTAGTTTTTATTTTTAATAAATTTGCAAAGATTTCAAACAAACTTCTTTCAAGTTGTCATTATGGGGTATTGTTTGTAGAATTTTGAGGAAAATAATGAATATAATCCATTTTGGAATAAGGCTGTAACATAACAAAATGTGGAAATAGTGAAGCACTGTGAATACTTTCCTGATGCACTGTATATATATATGAGATGCCATAGATCCAGTCGACCCGATAGTCCAGTTGAAGGCTGTAAATGTGTGCATGGGTCCTTGGCAGCCTAGACACAGACCACAGTCTGTAGCAGCTACCAGTAGATAGTGTGAGGACCTCCATCTTGTTTCTGATGGTTATCAGAGCCTGCTGTGTCTTCTCCCCACTTCAGCTCATTTGGCAGCCTGGAAAGGTATTAAAAACTATCCTTAGGTCATCACTACATTAACCCAGGGCTATAAGCTTCAATTTATAACCAAGAATCCTTTTTCAAGGGTTCTGATTATGTCCTCCACTTTCTGGTCATTCAGAAGATAAATCTTTGTTAGAGGAGATTGGAACTATTCTTGAAAAAGGAGCTATACAAGAACAGACCGTGTTCTATTCCTGTTACTTTTATGTGCCAAAGACCTCAGAGGTCTGAACAGCTTTCTGAGACCCTTGAGGTTCAAGATGTTAACTATACCACAAGTGAAACAGGCTGTGCGATGAGGCTACTGGTTTGCATGCATAGATCTGAGGGATGCCTACTACCAGATCCAAATCTTGGAAGGACACAGGTGTTTTCTTTGGTTTGCGTTCAACAACAGGATGTTCAAGTTCCACATTCTACTTTTGGCCTGTCCCTCACTCCCAGCACCTTAACATGGTGCATGGATGCTGCGCTTGCCCCCCTGCTCCACAAGGGTGTGATAATTTTGAATTATTTGGATGATTGGCTGGTATGCACACAGTCAAAGGAGACTTGTCACCAGCATGTGGAGCTGGACGTCTGTTACATTTATATTAATACCTAGGGCTTCAGCTGAAGAAGGACTGAGTCCTTCTCAGAAAGCTCAGTTTCTTGGACTCTTGGGATGACCCTGTCTGTTTTCCTTACAGTCTCTCATCGCCTGTCTATGTTTTGATACAGTCAAATGTTTCAGTGGAGAACTTCTCTCAGTCTGTTGGGCCTCATGGCACTCCACTGGGGCTTCTGTTTATGCATCCAGCCCAGAGGTGTCTACAGAGTTCTGGGTGCTGCTATCAGAAAGATCAGACTTGCATGTTGCCTGTCTGAGGACTGCTAAATGCCCTCCATTGGTGGAGGAATTCAGGGAATACCACGAAGGGCTCTAGGTTGGGTCCTGTTCTGTGGCAACAACTGGTCTCAACGGATGCCTCCCTAGAAGGCTGGGGTGCAGTGCTCATTGGCGCATAGGCTAGAAGCCTCTGTGTACCTCCCTGGACTTCTCAGCAGATCAATGTGCTGGAATTTAGGACCATTCACTTAGCAATGAGTCACTTTCTGCTACACCTCTCAGGGTCTCTTGTATGCTTGTACACATTTTCTCCCGGAGGATACAAACACAATCAGTCAGTTTGCGAACAGTCTTCACTGTGGCCCCACATGCCCTGGTTCTGGGACATACCATCTCTCCTGGCAGGTGTGTTTCTCACAGGCACAGAGAACACTGCTCCACCCATCCCCACCCCCCCCCCCCCCCCCCCCCCCCTCCCCCCCCCCCCCCATCCCCTCCCTTAACTGCAAACGTCTATCCTCGCCGATTGGCAAGACTGGGTGAAAGCATAAAACACACCTATTGTCCATTATGCTGTTGCCAGACCCTGTCTCATCAAATAACTTTACAAGATAGGAAATACATTGTCATCTTTTTTTCCTCTTACCAGGTATGCTTGTATGCTGTGGCTGTTCCATGTTCTTTTCTCCCCTCAAGGAGAGTGTTTCCCATATCCATATCTCTTAATCAGCGGTACGCACCACCTCACCACTTATGTGGGTTGCTTGACAAATACTTTATCCAGCTCTCAAAATCTTTAGCTCTCATCTTTTTTTTCTGTCAAAGCATAAACAATACTAACATCACAAAAGTATGTCTGCAAAACAAACTGTAGTTACTTTGAGTCACTATAAAATCACAGAACTTTGTATTTTTTGGTCAAACAGTAGCCCTGAGTACCTTGTATCACTTTGTCTCACTGTTTCACCCCACCCCCCTCTCCCTCACTTTGCTGCAAGACCAGACTAGCCCAGGGTGTGGTGCGCTCATTAGTATTAGCTGTCAATCACTCTTTTATTGCCGTGCAAATGCTTCCTCTATTAACCACATTATCCCAACAAAAATGTACACACGTTCTGTCAAAGCCTGCTAGAGCTGCTCAGAAAGGTGGGATTTGACCTCTGGGGTGACTATTATGGAGCACATTTAGTCTGTATTCATTATACTAAAACATTACATACTGATGTTCTCCTAGTTTTGTCATGCCCTCTATGAAAGTTTATAAAATGGGCTTGAAGAAAGGCCATTAACACATGACCTATTTTGTGTTCCACAGCTCAATTTTTTTAATTGTTGTTCCATGTAAACAAGACCTAGATGGACCACTTTACCATTGGGACTTGTCTTGCTGTGTTTTCAGAGTCTCCACAAAAACAAATAATTATAGCATAGGCATTGCCGAACATGAGGTAAGGTAAATCTGGTTGACTACCGCTTTGGCCCTATGCCACTTCTTTGAATTCTATGTTTTGTTGGCAAGCTGGAATCTGTGTGTCTCATTTTATTTAGAACTGAATAAATAAAGTGATTATAATCACTTTGTAGGCAATCACACGCCTACTCTTGGTTAGAATAGTATCGTTATCTTGATACATGAAAGTTAGCTCAAGGTCTAAGCTGTCAACAGATTTGGCAGGAAATTCCCGCCCACTGTGTGCATATTTGTCACTATACATTCCGTTGCTCACTTTCCTTTTACTTTTTCACATGGTATGCATGTGTTTATGTGTGCACACAACACAATAATGTTTAAAATCTGGCTCTGGTAATGAATATGCCACATAAAAATTAATTCAGGGCTGATGTTCCAACACTCCAAAAAACAATTTTTAAGATTTACACATGTAACACATGTCCGTAAATGATCTCTCTTTCGTCACACCATCATCACGACCCGGCCCCGCCCTCCGCCCTGCCACAACACATTTTTAAATTCATAACAAAATTCCATAAAATTTAATTGTGTGATATTAAACAAAAATGCATTCATAAATCTAAAATGTTCAGGTCTTTTTTATTTAATTTGATTAAATATTACTCAATGCAATTTGATGTAATTTTGTTATGAAATGCATACATTTTATAATTATTGTTTTTAGTGAAATTCTTCAACAGGTTGCATATTTTTTAGCCTGTAAATTTCTGCATTTGGCAAGTGGCAGACACAACATAGACTGTTATCAGATAAGTCTGGCTGACCTCCAGTTATGGCGTGACAGGCTGTACTGGTCTAGTTTGACTTACGCACATGCGTGTATCCAGCGCTGGTGGCATTTCAACCAACCGTAGAGACTCTGTTAAAAGAAAAAAAATGTACGCCCACTCACTCACCTGTGTGTACACAACGTCAAAGGCATGACTGATAAGCCATTGAACAGGTGAGTGATGAACCAGGTCTTATTATCATGACTGTCGCTAAAATTCACAGGGGCCGGCACGAAATTTTAATGGGAGGGCCTAGAGGACCTTAGAGAACATCACCCTTTGTCACAGGATCCCAGTTTCCACCCACCCCCTCCACCAACAACCGCCTTGTTTATTATATAGCAATTCCAACTTTAGTGTAGTTAGTGAAATAGGCATAAAGCGTTTAAAAAATTGGTTCACCCAAAAATGTTCATTCTGTCATTATTTACTCACCCTCATGTATTTGCAAACCTGTATGCTGTTTTGCGTGAGAAATATAAGTTATTATTCACAGATAATCTTCTAAATATCTGAATATGTGGTATGGCAAATGAGATTTGAGCAGCGGCAGAGCAGGGCCGGTTCTAGGGTCAGTGAATATTCGGGGCTTAACCCAGACCTCTGTGGAAACATATGGGGCTATCCTTTGATGAAAAATAGGATTCTAATACACTTTATAATGAAAGTTTAAAAGCTTACATTTGTGATATGTGGTTTATATACCCTTAAAATAATGAATGGCAAATATGCGGCAAGTTTGCAGCAACTCTTAGTTTTGTTTCAGTAATATTTAAAGATTTACTATACCCTCACAAAAAATCAAAAGATCCCTCTAACTTTTGTCTCGGCTTCAGATATGCTCGAAGATCAGAAATTGCATGCTTTTACTTAAAAATTTATTTAAAAAACACTATATGGTCCATTTCGGCTTTCCATAGGTAGTTTAGAAGACAGCAGGCTATAAAAAGGCTAAAATACTGTAGGTGCTTATGAGAAAAAAAAAGGTTTTTGATAGTTTTGCCAGAGTTTGTGAGGTTCATGACATTGTATCATAATAATCTAGTTTTGCAAAAAAAAACGCAAATGTCGTGACTTCCTCGAGCACATCTGTATATAGTACTCTTTGTTTTCAGGGTAATATATCTTAACATTTGGTACTTACCATCTGGATGGACTAACTCAACACAGTTCCCAATGTCTCACCAAGACAGGAATATTGACCATACACACACACATCCCTAATCGAATGTCACAAGTGCTCACCTTATATGCTCACATATATGAGTGATGGAAAGCAGCTGCCAAAAAGACAACATGTGTGTTCTTTGATGTTATATCAATTATCATGTCATTTGTTGTTATCAATACTGTAGAACGGTATCATAATTGTATATTACTTATATTATATGCTATTGTTAAATATTTTATATCAACTTGATAGAAGTACTGAGGTCACTACAAGATGATAAAAACTTTTGTGGTTCAAGCCCTGGAAGCCCACCCCTATAGCGCCACCCATGCAGTATAGGTAGATTATCAGTGATAACAACCTACATTTTTGTTCCTCAGGCAAAGCTATTGTATGTTTCAGAAGACACAGAATATTGTGAATGCATCGTATGGACTTTTGTGGCGTTCTACACTGCACGAATAAAAGTGAACATTCTAAACTGATTATTTGTTTATGATGCTGTTATTTTAGTTCTATTCACGTCTGGTGTAGACAGGTTGTTTGTTCTTTTATAAGCTTGGCAGACATGGTTACTATGAACTGTCGTTGGATGGAAAACAGCTAGGTGAAGATTCTTCAAAAACATGGGAGTGAGAAGGCTAAATGACAACAGAATTTTAAGTTTTGGGTGAAATGCTTTGGCCAAAATATTTAAATGCTGCAAGCAAGGCTTGATCAAAATCTACACTGATGTATGTTTAGGTTACGTGTGTGTGTGTGTGTGTGTGTGTGTGTGTGTGTGAGTGAATTCTTTCAAATGTAAAATGAAATAAAGGGTTTAAAATGGAACATAGTATCAACATTTAACAGTAAGTTTGTTGTAATCTCCACGTTCTTGATATTCACAGTTTCAATTTGACCTGCTGAAGCGTCAATATCTTGTGTTTGTGTGTGTGTGTGTGTGTGTGTGTGTGTGTGTGTGTGTGTGTGTGTGTGTGTGCAGGAGGGGAGCGGCTCTAGACTTCCTTCGGAATGCATGTAAATAATACGCACCCCGAGTCTCCAGAGCAACCATTAATATCTCGTTTCCGCGTTTATGACGCAATAGTAATAGGTTGTCAAAGGATTATCATTTTCTATTGTGTAGGGGAGTAAAAAACAGATTAACAAATTACGCAGCAACAATCGTGCCAACATATGGCGCTCATTCAATCTGTTACTTGACACCGAATTTTAGCCTTTATCTTCAAACTGGCAACCCACAACTTCTGACAACTTACCATGGGGACCGTTTGTTGAAGCCTCACTGGTCGTTGCTAAGAGATCGTATATTTCTCACCATAAAATCCAGGACCCCACCTTCTCCTACACCCATAGTCGCCCTTTTAACCCCCTACCACCCCATAGTAAAAATCGTCAGACGAGATAAGCGCATGTGCGGCTCTTTTGGGACCAAAATGTCCTTGATTTTCGCCCATTTAACATTTTAAATAAATAGGCAATGGATAATGTATTAAGTTGCAGTGCATCTAAAACTTGAGAACCCGCCCGGCGGGTTACTTCTGTTATCAGAGTAAATGAAAGTGCGCCCTCATCATCACACCCCCTCCTTTCGCCCTCCGATTAGCGGCAGCGAGCTCTTACATTTTCATGAGAATGACATCAGGAGGTGAAGGGGTTAAACCAGAAGAGAAAACGCGGAGAAACGACGGCAACGACAATTTTCTGCGCAGCGGGAAGCGAGAAAAGAGAACAAAGTGGTCCAAGGGAGCCCCTCCGGATTCAGCAGCTTACTATGTACACCTGCGAGCTCAAAAGCAGCGGACAATGTGCCTCCGAAACGGCCAATTACTGCCGAGACAACAACCTGTTTTCAATCTGGAGAGAGAGGGTTATACAGAGGTGGACAGAGAGTTTGATGGGAAAGTTGATGATTTCTCCCTTAAATAGTTCCATCCTTGGAGTCTTTTGACCGTGAATATTTTGTCCTCTCTCAGACTGCTGCATTTGAATGAAGTCCACCAATTTAACTCTTTACACGCTGGAAAAGGGCAAGAAGCTAATGCATTTCCATCTTTTTATTAAAAACGTTTATTTTAATGTTTTAACTTGCATATATCATTAAAAAGATATAGAGTTTCATATTTTGCAAGAATATAAAGTCTATCTCTGAAAATTAATTGTGTTATTTACCAGCACATTAGGGTCATTGGGACTAAAATATACAGTTTACAATTTACAGCTGGTAGAAATTAGGAAAATAACATTGAAAAGAAAGGAGCATTTGCCTCCAGGTAGCTGCCTTCCCCAAATATGTTGCCTTTTTACTTTTAAAGATTGAGTCAATGCCAAATTTATGTGAATTTGCATGTCCTCTGTAATTGCAGGGAACTCATTGATCCTCTTCCCTAGCAAGTGGCACAGCCAAGGTGGGCCTGAATCCACCCAAATTAGACCTGGACCCATTCAGAATATTAGTGATTATTCTTTGACTTCAAAAATACATTTAAACATTTACATTTATTGTTAATATATATATATATATATATATATATATATATATATATATATATATATATATATATATATTCAGATTTCTAAAATTGATAAAGAACTGTTTGAATGTGCAGCTTCTCTGTTAAAGAAAATTGGGTTAAAACAAACAAAAAAAAGGTCTTGAGGCCCACCCAAAAGTCATTTCTTGGCTATGCCCAAACCCCCAGCCACTTTAATGTATGTATTTTACTAAATCCCTTTTAAGATCAGAAATGGTGCCATATTACTTTTAAAGATTGCAAGTTCTAATACAAAGTCAGAAACTCAGTATTTGCAGGGACCCCCTTCTAATATTTTTCTCAACATTTTTGAACTACTCGATCACTACTTGCTCTGCCTCCTCCCAACAGCCTTGTAGGTTAGTTTACTAGAGAGAAAACAAACATTTCTTTAGGGTTAAGTTAAAGCACACACACACATAAGATTCAATGGTTTGGTTATTCTCTTGAAGAAAATAAACATTTAACAGATGTAAAAGATCTTGTAATTTCAATTTCTTTGGCAAAGATTTATGTTCAACTTGAAAACATGAAACCAGAGACATGTTGTTGTGCCATTTTTATTTTGTGTATTTTTTTATTCTGTAAAATGGGCTCTTATAAGAGCCACACAAATCAAGAAATATACACTGTACAAAAAAAAAATAGTATTTACAACCTGTATTTTAAACAGCAAGCTGCAGACTCACTTTGATGGAAATGTAAACTGGAGTTTCATTCTTAAATATCACATAACTGACCACAATATTAGTAACTAACTGACTGCAGCTTTAAAACAACAATACATCAGGCTGACAGACATATTTTTTTGACTGCTGTAAAAAAGAAAATACCTACACCGTTTACTCATTTCAAACCAAATCCCAAGACCTTGACAAACATGTGTTGTGTTTTGCTGCAAGGATTTGAGGACTCAGCAAGGCCAGTCTACAACAGAAGTTCATACTAAAAATAAAATATGCATTTCAGTCAAGTGTTCTCCATTGAACACACTGGTCAACCACTCTGCACTGAAAGCAGAATTAATGTGTCAGAATGAGAAAAAACAGAGTAAACAGTGTAATATTCTATAAATATAGTCTAAATAGCCTAGTCCAGTGGTTCCCAACCCCCGTAAATTTTATATAATATAAACCTCCTTTTTCTGACACTCTATTCAAGTCTTGGAGTCTCCACTACCGAGCTGATGAGTTAAATCTGGTGTGATTGATTAGGCAGATATCCAAAATGCGTAGTGTTGGAGGAGGGGTGAGAAGTCTCCAGGAACAGGGTTGGGAACCACTGGCCTAGTCTAATGAAGTGCATTGACTGAAAGTGAAGATCAGTGCATTCAGTGGATCACAGTTGGACCCGTTAGATGGAAAGGCTGGAATGTCAAGACAGACAAACTTAACATTTAGCAATCTGAAAATAAGGCCAAAACAGTTGACCATATAAGAGTGCAATTTTCTTGGAGACTACAAACTGAAAATTCACAAACGTAAAGTATGCTCACACCGGTATGTTATCAAAGAAGATCTGTTAAAAGCAGGAAAACTTCAAGGCAGCTAGCGACGGAAATTAAATGACTTTCCAATCTTGGTTTTCAATTTTATAGCTGCGGTCATCCATTTCTGTGAAGAAAACCCTGAGATCTAAAATACTTTTAAAATTATGGTATCCTCCCATACTACTAAACATGCAGTGTTAAAACAACATCAAATGTCCAACTTGACCCATCACTCAGCTACTCACTGTGCCAAGCAGTTTTGGGCATACAAGGGACATCAGGGTTCTTAAACTTCTCAAGATCACACGGATTGTATGTCACCAGCCATTGTGATAATTATTGAACAACCTGTTTTCAGTGCCCTGTTCTGCACCCCTATTAGATTTCGGATCATGATCGCCCAGTGATGCATAAAACAGCCTGCGTTCGAAACAATGTACAACATGTAATTAAACACTGTAAAAATCAATACGAGTTTGAGAAAAAAAAAATCTGAGCTAAAACATCTGCATTAAAAAAAAAGAAGAAAACTGACGAGGTGCATCATGAGAAATTAGGACATGGTGTGAAACACTGAGAAAACAGACTCAAACAGCACAATTTTCTACAAAGGTTCAGCATACTTCGAGGTAGCAAATAACCAGAAGTTCTAATCATCCATCAGCAATCCATAAAGGCCATGTGTGGCACAATGGTCCTAGTATGGGTCCAGCTTGTTTTCCAAACTTCACATGTGAGTGAGGGGAACCGTTCCACCAAGATAATGTTGCTGGACACCATGGTAGGCCCTCTGGTTTGAGCCATCATTGGCATAACCCTCTGGAATATACATGCTGATCATGTCCCTCTGATCCCCTTGGAAAGCCCCACGGTGGGGGTTTGGTGCTCCAGTAGGGGAATGGGATAAGGGTTCTGGTTTGATCATAGACATCACTGGACTGGGCTGCTGAGGGCTGCCATTATAGGACATTTGGCTGTGGACAAAGTGGGCATAGATTAGCAATAAAAGAAAATCAACAAAGAGAATCAGGACCAATTTTACAGAAATTGGCACAGCATGGTTATCACTAAACACATGAGGACGTGGCAATTTTATAATGTCTATCTTACATAAAACGCCTCCACATTAGTTCCAAGCAATGCTGACAAGCAAATAACAGGTCTATACAGGTTAAGCCAGCTTAGATGGTGACTTTGAGAGAAAATCTACACACAAGTGCTGAATAAATGAAGGACATGATCAAATTAAGTGGCTAAAGAGTACACATTCAATTTATTACATGGGTCAAATGACATGACGCTCAAGTTTTTGTCCAGATCTATTATTTAAAAAGATACGAGAGAAAATTCAAGTAACTGTTTTGTGTATGGACCTCATCTATGATGAGAATATTTTCCATTTCTGAGCCATTTTTATATTTTTCTGGGGCTTAAAGTAAAACAAATGTGTAATCTTCCAAAGACGTCTAATTACAAGCTTAAATTAATAACCAAAAGTGGACTTGTGCAGAATAATATTTTATTAATATTCCATAAAAAAAAATATGATTCAGATTTGTTTGTTTTTTTTTTATAAAAAAAAAAATAAAAAAAAAAAACACCAAATCAGTCATGTGGTGCAACCAATATGTAGGTAGATATTTTGTTGTCCATCTCGAACAAAAACAACAACAACAAAAAAAAAAAAACCACACACACACACACACACACACACAACACCCCACACACAACCTTCAGACCCCGAAGACGGAGCATGAAAAATAAAGAAATTTTCATGAAAAGGCACTTTTTATTCAGGTCATGTGGTGTAACCCTGAGAAAAACTTAAACTCGGATTTATGCTCTCCTGTATTTGAGGCGCAAGGAAAGTTGTCAATACTTTTTACTTGGTGACAACACATTACAAGTCATTAAATCATTTAATTTTATAGAAAATTATGTTTATTCCCCCCATCATGAAACCAAATTCGACAAGATTACATTACTAAGAACTTGGCACAAGTGAAACTAGATATTTCAGACTTATTTTTAACACCTCGGACCACTTACCCACATAAGGTGAAGCAGGTAGTAACTTCAAAACGTAAATTTAAAACCATAACTCAAAATGCCAATTAGGCTCATCTCTGTTTGGTAAAACAGGTATTTAAAGTTTCGAGTTGTTGACAAATGTTTGAGTCTTCGGTTCATTCCACACGAAGACTGGCAGGTGTCGCAAACACGTGATTTAACCGGTGCATGTCAACAACGTTTTCTTGTTTCTGAAGTTTAACGAAAGTAAACTAAATTCAATGGCCACAAACCTGTAAGAGCTGGCGCCGTTCATGTAGGTCTGTGTCGGGGGGTACTGAAGAGCTGACAGTTCGTAGCGGTGCAGTTGCTGCGGGTATCCCAGAGTTTCCCCCTGCATGCCCATATAAGCACCTGTGTGACCCCAGCCATAACTGTCCATTCTCGGGCTCCCACCTTGTCCCTGTGCCACGGCGGATGCCAACAGGTTGCCAGGCGCAAGAGGATATTTGCCCATGGGATTGTCCTTCTTGAGGAGAGGTTTCGTCTTGCGCCGAGGCTTGTATTTATAATCGGGATATTCCTTCATGTGTACGGCGCGCAATCTTTTGGCCTCATCGATAAACGGCCGCTTCTCCACGTCCGTCAAAAGTTTCCATTCCGCCCCGAGGCGTTTGCTTATCTCGGAGTTGTGCATTTTGGGGTTTTCCTGTGCCATCTTTCTCCGCTGACCACGGGACCAGACCATAAACGCATTCATGGGGCGCTTCACTTTGTCCATGGGGTCCACGCCGGGCGGACAGGCCGTTTTTGATCCAACCCCGCTGACCGGAGGACACATGCCTGGACCGCTCTGGTGAGTGTGAGGATGACCCGCGGTCTTCAGCTCATGCTCCATCATGCTGTACATCATGCTACACACACTTGGAGTCTCAACTACTCTCAGTGTGTAAAGTGGCCGAACTAATCTAATCAGGTCAAACAAATCCGGCGCAGGTGAAGTCTCTTTACAGTCGGGATCCTTTGACCGAATCAAACGCCAAAAAGCAACTATCAGAAAATCCTTTCAACGTGAACCAAAACGTGCATGATCATTTCTTTGAATGCTGACAAAGTTGGATGTTTTTCTAAAATCAAGTAAAAACGGAGTGGAAAGCTTCTCAATTACAGCTATTGGGAGATCTCGCAACTCTGTCCACAAGCCACTTGTTGAGCATTAGCTTGTAGTCCACGCTGCACCAGTTGTAGGACTGTATTTCAAGTCTGACCAATGAGTGCTCAAAAGCTTGCTCTTTGCTTATTTACATAACAATTGTAAGGGTGTGGCATTTTACGTAGAAGATCACTTGATGCACGGGTTAAGCGGTTCGCAGAGGACAACGTCGAAATGTTCAGACAATAACAATGTATTACTATTATTTATTTATTTATTTTGAATGGCTGTGGCCATGAGATGTGATTTAATCGTTTTTTCTTCCTTCAAATAACAAAAAAAAAAAAAAAAAAAAAAAAAAAAAATCACCCAAGTGTTGCTTTGTTCCATAATTCACTTTTATGACATAATTAGTTTCTCTTTACACCTTGACACTTTCTGTGTCTTTTAACTTGGTCGCAAAAGACCTGAACCCTTTCATCCTGGAGCCATGGGAACAAGGGGAGACATTTTCAAAACTCTGCATGTACTTTTTAAACAGTTATTGTTCTGTTTGAATGGTGAACGGAAGTGTGCATGGTGTTAAATGTGTTTAAATCTTGTGTGTTTCTGCTGTTGTGTGTCTTCAGAATGCAAATATGTCAAATGTCTTTGACAGTACTGTATGCAGTTAGATACACTGTAAACCGTAATAAGTTGAAGTTACTCAACTGACTGAGTAAACCTGTTCCCTGATTTGAATTATGAAAACTGAAAAAGTGAAGCGAAGTGTTTTTTGTAAGAGAAATATCCACATTTCTAACTTTATAAACTATAATCACTGGCTTCCAGTAACGGCCGTGCACGGGTTCACAAGAGAGTCGAGCATATGATGTAGGCGTAGCGCAAGCTCCGGTGAGAAGTGACGAATGCAGAAGCGCAGCGGATAGATGAAGCTAGTGATTATAGTTTATAAAGTTATAATTGTGGATATTTCTCTTACAAAAAAACACTTCGCTTCACTTCAGAAGGCCTTTATTAACCCCTTGGAGCCGTATGGATTACTTTTCTGATGGATGGATGCACTTTTTTGGCCTTCAAAATCCAAGGCACCATTCACTCCCATTATAAAGCTTGGAAGAGCCAGGATATTTTTTAATATAACTCAGATTGTATTTGGCTGAAAGAAGAAAGTCATATACACCTAGAATGGCTTGAGAGCGAGTAAATTATGGGATCATTTTCATTTTTGGGTGAACTAACTCTAACTTTTTATAGAATTAACTTTAAATTTAGGTAGCCTTACTAGAAGGAAAAAGACTTAACTCAGATTTGCCATTTAAATGTTGTTGTTGTTGTTGGTACTTAATAATTTTAATTGAACGGACTGAAATTTAGACCATGCAATAACACAGTTTACTGTAAAATAAGATTAGAACTGATTCTAGGGCAATCATTATACAAGCTTATTTCTCCATAGAGAAATGTATTTAAGTTGCACACGCACATAGAAAACTGAGAAAGTGTTAATAGGGTCCAAATTTGGCCAAAGGGGACAAAGATCACCCTAATGGTGTCATTACATAAAACAATATTTGGAACAAAACCACATAATTAATAAAAAAAAAGAGCTAAAATCTATATAAATTCTTAATAACAACTAATAAATTGTCCCCATAATTTCGCTTTGACCAAGCAAACATAGTTACCTAATTAAAGCACGATCCCATTGTGGGATTTCCCCTAAGCCACAGCTCTGTACTCAACTGTTTGTGTAGCCTAAATTCCACTTAACATAGAACATCAAGAAACATAGAAATTTGAGTTATGAGCCCCAAAACTTGACATTTTAAGTCATTTAAATAAGACAACTTGATTTATCCAGTAATGCCAACTGGGGTTTACAGTGTACTTGTTTTTACGTCAGATGTCCTCAAGTACAGCGGGGCAGTGTGCCACTTTTCCTTTTTGATGATAGTTTATGATGTGTGAATGTCACAAACTTCTATAGCTGTGTGATTTTCAGGTGTGTGTGCAAAGCTTGTTAGATGTTTTTTTCTTCTTCTTTTGTAGACACAGGTGTGAGTTTGCAGGTGCTTTGTGAACCATGTGAGTAGCCTCTGTTCGTGACTGTTCGTTACACCTGTATGCCAATCAAATCACAAATTGTGGGGCTTCATTATTCTTATAACCGTATCCAGAAAACCTTTTCTGACAAACAGAAAACCTATTTATGGAGAGTGTCCAACACTTTCTTTCATTCTCATCCTCTTTTTTTTTGTCCCATTTGTGTTCTGCTCTGTGACAGGACCAAGATGTCTTGACAGCTGAAAGACATTCACAAAAATGATAAGTGCAGCTCCTACACACACACAATTTGTTTTTCACGTTCTTTTGACTTGTATTGTTTTTGTACTGCACTAATATTTTCTATCGGCAACCTCTAAACCTAACCCTCACACAATCATTATTTACACCTTCATTAAGATTGTATTTAGTAAGTTTATGAAGTTGTTTTCCTCATGGGGGCCATTGGCTGCTCCAGACGACAAGCGATTTCAGGTGTTTCTATGTTGGCAAAACCTGACACTCAGAACGTTCAACTACTACCTCATGTTTGCATACACATGTGCTCCACACGCCTCTGTATGACCATTTTATCGCTTTTTAAAAAACAGTGTTTTCATGAGTTTGAATATGTAAGTCCACAACAAGTTACAACACAGTTGTTTTTCCAAAGCGCACAAAAGATAAACCACCCATTCAGCTGGGCTCTAAGCTGCTCAAAGAGTACCTGAATGAACCTGTACAATAGTGCACAAAATCAACACGACATTTCTCAGACTGAGCAAAATAAATACTAGACTGTTCTTGTTTTTATTTTTTTGGTTTGCCTCAGATGGTAATGATACTATTTCAGATGTACACAGATATACTTACCAGACACCTATTTTTTTTTAAGAATTTTAGATTTGGTGATCAAATAATCTTTCATTTTCATATGTACAAGGAATGCTTTTCAATTGCCATAATTATTGCATTCTAGCAGCACAAAGTTAATGTATGTGGACCTTCTCCAAAATTGTTAGGTGTTTTAAATTTGAGGGGGAAAAAGTAGTTTATTGATCACTGAAATATTCCAAGAAAGTTTAACATTGTGTAAAGTCCTCTCTCTTGAAGCAAAGTAGTTTAACCCTAGCTTGTTTTGACAAGAACTCATTTTGAAGAGAGAATATTTAGTCATGTCTATTTCAAGAACCCTTTGATGTGTATTGGCTTGAACAGTGAATCTAGAGAATTTAGCATAGACGGGTTTTTATCATTTAAGTGTGTTTTCTGTTTAACAGTTATGAAGGGATTAATGTCTATCCCTTCAGCATATTCATTTTGTAAGATGCTTTGGATGCTAAATGCCTTAAATATAACATCTTTTCGAAACACCATGTCTGCCTGGAAATATAAAACAGTTAAAAGACTGGTGTGTGTTTTACTGATGGTTTACAGTGTAGGGACTCCAGCTTGCAGTGTATACTTTTTAAAATGAGAGCACATTACTATCTTATTAACTTCTTTTTTATATTTGTATCTAGGCACAATGAAATTGTAAATGGCATGTAAATAGGCTACACAAAAAATGTAAAAAGAATACACAAATGAAGTGGCCAAAAAATGAAGAGACTAAGTTTTCAATCATTTACAATCACTTGAAGAAAGGAGGATGGATGAGGAAAAGCTTGAGAAAAAGGGAGAATGGCAAAGATAGCAAAGAAAAGAGAGCCTGAGAGGGGAAGAGGGCAACTTGGAGAGAGAGTGCAGTTTGTCCCGGAGTCCTCCTTGACAGACTGGCTGAATGGGGCCTCTATTCTCTCCCTTCTTATGTAAATCGGGGTTTCAGTCTCCTAGCCATCCGTCACTGCACAGAAAGACCCTGGCAGGCCCTTTACGAGCCTCCTGCTCACATAATCCCTGAGCCCACAATCGTGCACCCAGCGGGGGTGGGGGAAGTGGCAGGGGGGTTACCATGCAGACAGTGAATGTGTTTGAAGGGCCACCTACACTGAGCACACATAATCAAAACATTTCTCATAAGGTGTACAGGCTTTGGCAAGATTGAGGGTAGAGGTTGTTATGCTTCAATTGGAGGCCTGTGATAGGACGAATAAGGTTGGAAAAGAAGATTGTGGTTATAAAAGGATAGGAAAGAGAGGGGGTTGGTACAATGAATGGAATGAAGGGGACATGGGACAGGGGTACATGATGCGGGAATTAACATAGTGCTTGCGTGATGGACAGGTGAATGAGAACCTATGCATTATGTCAGGGGAAGTTGGCGGAGCACTCCCACTGAAGTGATCAAAAGTTGCAGCCATGGAATTGTAATGACAGGCCTTCCTTGAGTTTGGATATCTATTGGCTCACATATGTGTGAAAATAGCATTTCCTAATATATACTCATGCATCGGAATGGCAAGTCTTTGAATCTGATTGGTATGCATCCCTAGTTTGTGGCACAGCTGATGAAAGGTCCCTTCTCTTCTTTGAGTGCACATGGAGTACTTATCTGCCCTCATGTGGACACTTTATGAATTTGCCATTAGAGGAGATATAGGGCAAACTCTCGATTCTTGGTTGAAGTGTCGCACCTCTCAGGAGTGCTTAAAAAAACGTAATCCTATATATCAAGCAAATGCAGGTAATTATCTGTCAGTTGTCTACATCATATCAAATAACCTTCACTAATTATTGATTCTGGAAGTCGGGACAAAAACAAATCGAACCTGGAAGACAAGTTAAAACAAATTCTTAATAAGAAAAATTCACACCATCTTTTTCTGTCATCTTTCACAAAAATAGCAAGTAAAACACATATTTTGATTAATTAGGTTTCCTTAAATGCATTTAAGCAATGTTATGTCAAAGTAGTATAGAATATCCTCAAACGCATACGACATCCAATAAACAAGACTTAGATAAAACGTAATCCAAAAGTAATCAGATTCCCTAAAAATATAATCCAAAAGAAAGGTTTGTACCAACATTTGTAATGGGGGAGGGGGGTTGCTCTCTCTATCCCTCACTGGCATCCGGCTCACTCTTAAATACGTCTCCAACTCTCACTGCAATGACAAACAGCTGATTATTGCCAGGTGACGATCCTGACCGTTCTCATCTCTTGACTTCACTCTCCATTCTCAAGCCGGCACTCAACCACGCGCCACGCTGTTGTCATTTGTAATCAGAAGGCTACACAAGACTGCAATTCTCAGGTAATCTACCTATCACTGTTCCAAGCGCATTTTATTTATATTAAAGGGATAGTTCACCCCAAAATGAAATTGTTCATAATTTACCCTCATGCCATCACAGATGTGTATGACTCCATTGAAGTGTATGAGGTCCGTACAACGCAAGTGAATGGGTGCCAACATTTTTACACTCCAAAAATCCACATAAAGGCAGCACAAAAGTAACCCATATAACCTCAGTGGTTCAATTCATATGTTCTGAAATGAATTTACAAGTGTGGGTGAGAAACGGATCGTTTTTTAAGTCAATTTTTGTTTGAAATTCTCCTTCCTGCCCAGTAGGGAACATCCAAAAACACAAGAATGTGATCATTAAAGTGCAGCCTGACTGAGTAGGGAGAATTTATAGTCAACTGACATAAATATTGATCTGTTTCTCAAATATAGCTTCCAGAGACATTGATTTAACCACTGGAGTATGGATTACTTTTAAACGGACTTGTGTGACATTTGGAGCTTAACATTTTTGGTACCCATTCACTTGCATTGTTTGGACCAAAAGAGGTGAGAAATTCTTCATTTGTATCTGCAGGAGAAAGTCACACACATCTGAAATGGCACTGTTGTAGAAGTTTAGTAGACTAGGAATCTTAACACATAAATATAGCTGCAAGCAGCGATGATGGGCCCCAAGCACAACTGGTCCATTTCCACCTGGTGGTTTTGGAAAGCAATGCAAGGAAGACACATGCATTTGGCATTTCACATTATTCTAAACCGTTTTTTTAGCAATTTGAGGTCATATAAGAGGTCTGTTGTAAGAGCCACACTTCCAAAATAGTCAAATCCATGTGATTAGCCACCAGTACATCTCCATTTTGATCTAAATCACACAATTTGCACACAGAAGTTTCCCATTTATCACCATTAATTTAACGCCGCGCCAACACCGTGCAATATATCAAAATCGGTTCACAATTTAGTATCTTCAGTGTCTTGGCATAATGTTGTCTAAATGTGGTAATGGTCTCATGTATCACCTATGAGTATTTAAAAATTCAGAGACTGCAATATTAAAAATGGCCAACTTGCTGTTGGGCAGCATTATGAATTATTAATAATTAATTACTATAATTATGAAAGTTGTCCAGCTTGATGAGAACTATATATGTACTGGTGACTGTAGTTGAAAATTAGGGTGCTACAGCAGCCGTCTTCCACACCCATTTTAAAGGGGGTGCTACAGAGCCCATGAACTTTTGCCCAGACGTAATGGTCAACGACTGCAAAATGTCATAAAATTAAGCATGCAAAGTGCCTCAAAAATCATCAGATATAAGAAGGAATAACAATTAATGTGTTGCCATGGCAGCCGTATTTACGATCAAATATCATTTTACAAATTTACATCAGCAGTGTCTTAACCTTAAAGAACTTTTTATTAATTAATGTAAACATAAGCGGGCTATTTCAAACTCTGTTAAAATTGCTTACTTCCTGCTGCCAGTTGGTTGCGCTATAACTGTGACCCATAATAGCCACGTCAATGTGATTACAAAACATACAGCTGAAATTATCAAAATCACACAATGCACACAGAAGATAAGAAACTTCCCGTTTAAATTTTTTAGCCATTAATTTATTGCTTTGCCATGGCGACACCGTTCAAATAAACGTTAAAAGCATCTACAATGTCTTGGCATGATGTTGAACAAATTTGGTTCCAGTCACATGAATCCCCAGGAGTATTTAAAAAGCTTGCGATTTTCAGAAAACCCCAAAAATGTCCAACTTCCTGTTGGGCAGAGCTAATTATTAAAGTTGTTCAGCTTGGTGAGAACTATATGTACCAAGTTTGGTGACTGTAGGTGAAAATTGGGATGCTACAAGAGCTCGCCTGACATACTAATTTTCATGGGGGAGAGATGTACTCCTGCAACTTTGGCCAGCGACTCCAATATGTGTGCAAAATGTCAAAGTTCTCACATGGTAAATACCCCAAAAGTACAGAAAACCTTAAAATAAATAATCCCTAAAAAAAATAAAATAATAGGGTCTCCACCCATTCAGTGCTTGGACCCTAATGAACCAGTAATAAAAATGGGAAACACCTTTATTTCAGACCATTAAAATATTTTAAATAAATACTATACAGAGTCCAATGTCAAAAAGATTTAATACATGGCTTCTGTCTCAAAAAGGTAAATAATTGTCACATTTGTAATAAATTTATTTAAAAAAATAGCGCTGACCAAATGTAAATCCCACATCCAAACCCACCCAAAAAACAGACAGACATATTTTTGAACAATACAAAGACTTAATTTCTATATACTCTACTACTGCAGTTTGGTCCTTTACATGGCTAGACCCCTCCAACATGTTTTGGTGAGGTAGGTTTTAGGAGCATCACTCCCCAAAACATCAAGGAAGTTGATGCAGAGAATAACTGAGCCAACACAATGGCGGGCTGTTACCATCCATCCAAAATCCATTTCTAATGCCACCTGTCCCACCAGAGTAAAGCATCTTTATAAAAACCAAAAAGCTACAAGCACACACACACACACGACAATACATGAGATGCAAGAATTGGACAGTGGGGAAAAATGGCTTCTGACCACATTCAGCAGTCCTACAATTGCGTTTGTGTCCCTCAAACTTCCTATTGGACTGAAGCATGTCGCTGCTCAAGCAGATTGTGTAGAACTCTTACACATACACTTCTGTCCAGGAATGGCAGTGACTCACTATCTGTAGTAGAAGTCCAAGGCCCCAGTATAAAACAATGACGTCATTCTGTAATATACATCCCTTGCCCCAACTGTTTTTTATTCCAATGTAAACAGTCACATCTCACACATGATTAGACAAACACTCGAGAACCAGGGCATAATCTAACCCATTATGTCGGTCAAGAGTGCATTAACATTTACACCATACATGCACAAAAGCCCTGTAATGCTTCCTTCTTGATGAGTAGATGGCACCATTCAGAGAACTGGGCAAGATTAAATGAGCCTTACAAGAGTAATCCTGTAAACTCAGATCTTAAAATGGAGTATTCACTGAAGTAGCCAACAAGTTACACCAGATTCATAAGAGAATATCTTGCCTTCAAAAGTGACGGTACTTGATTTGTGAGGGAGTTGCATGAAAAAGGGGTGTGGACAGGAATAAGAGTCATAAAGGAAAATAACTAGGAATCGAAAGTGGGGGAGGGATGGATGAGGCAGTGGTCTTAGATCAGATCAGCAACATTCAAAGGCATCTCCTCCACAGTAGTATTGTAGAAGGTCTCAATGTCTCGGAGCGTGCGCTTGTCATCTTCGGTTATCATGTTGATAGCAACGCCCTTTCTGCCAAAACGACCACCACGTCCAATTCTACATAAAAATAATCAAGTTATTACACCACAACCACTCAAAAATACAAGAGACAAAAACCAGAGAAAAATCTTTAACTCACCGATGGATATAGTTCTCCCTGTTGGTTGGAAGATCATAGTTGATGACAAGGGAAACCTGCTGCACATCAATGCCTCTTGCCTGACAAACAGTAAGTGAACGTTTCTTATGCCAATTTACTTAGAAATCCAAGAACAGTTCCAGCCCAAAACATTGGCTCAACTGTGACAAACACTTAAGACATTGTTGAGATATGCCATTAGAAACATGTATATGAATGTCAACTGCTTTATAGTCATGCTGAGGGACTTTGGGACCCAAACACTGTGGAGAGCAGTCAGAATTTTCTCCCAAAGAACTTATTCCCATCACAGCACAAAACGCTGTCTGGTGTGGGAACTCTGGTGTGAGCAGACAAAAATGAAACGTTACTCACCAGCAAGTCAGTAGTGATGAGGACTCGGCTGGATCCAGAACGGAACTCTTTCATAATGATGTCCCTCTCCTTTTGTTCCATGTCACCATGCTACAAGGTCAGAAGAGTGCCAAAAGATACACAATTGATGCCACATAAAAAGGGCTTACAGAAAAATAGAGGTCACATCACATCATTGGCACACCCACCAGAGCAGAAACTGTGAAGTCCCTTGCATGCATTTTCTCAGTCAGCCAATCCACCTTCCGGCGAGTGTTGATGAAGATCACAGCCTGAGTGATGGTTAGCGTTTCGTAGAGATCACAAAGAGTGTCCAACTTCCACTCCTGAAAAACAAAACTCAGCAAATTAAGCAAGAAACATTCATGACCAATGGCTTCAACACTGACTGTAGCCTTTCCACTAGTTTGTGCTGTTTTCAGACTCAAGTAATGATCATGTTCCCAGAGTCCTACATGCTCAAATATACTGCTAAGCAGAACGCTAATCAGACATTGAACACTGCAGGGAGTCTGGGATCAGTTGACACGCATGGGGATCATCACAAAACAGCATAATTTTTTTTCAGTTGCAAAAGAATGGCAAGTTGAATTGATGCACACCTTTAATAATTTTGCAATGCTTGATTTACTATTGGGAAGATTTAAGATGCAAAGAGATTTAAACCCTTTTCTCAAACGTTGAAATCCATGTTTACCTCTTTTTCAACATTAATGTAAAACTGCCGGATACCCTCGAGGGTCAGTTCTTCTTTCTTGACCAGGATACGAATAGGATCTCTCATGAACTTCGTGGTCACCTCCAGCACCTCCTGAGGCATGGTTGCAGACAAAAGAATCACCTGGAAAAAGTCAAATGTTCTCATTACATCTCAGTAAGAAATTAGAAAAATGACAACACTACCGCAAAAGGTAACAAATCTATGGTTATCCATTACCCCAGTTCAATGAGGTGCTAGTGGCATTAAATGTCAACTGCTTTATAGTTATGAAGAGGGACTTAGGGGCCCAATCACGGTGGAGAGCAGATTCAATTTTCTACCAAAGAACTTGATTCCCATCACAACACTGAAAGCTGGTAGGAGAGGGATCTTTGGTGTGGGTACCAACTTCAGCAAAGTACAGAAAGAACAGGCTTTGCCTAACTGAGTAGGAAACTCTGATACCTTACAGAAAGATAGAATTGCACTGCTTCTTGATACTGAATTGATGAGGATTCATTTACCTGAGTATCTGTGGCCAACTTCTGAAAGATCTCATAGATTTGGTCCTTGAAACCACGGCTTAACATTTCGTCGGCCTCATCCAGCGCAAACTGCTTTATATATTTAGGAGCTGAAAGTGAACAAACATAGGGTGCCACCTGTCAAGACTCAAAGCAAGCAACAGCAGTTTCAGACACATGGATATGACTAAACTATGGCAATACCAGGGGACAACTGTACAAATATACAGCCATTGAATTAAATGTGTAATTATTTGAAAGAGAAGCTCTTTTTGTTGTATGGTTAAAACCAAACATCTTCATTCATTGAAATTGGCCCTGTCTCAATACCCCCACTTGCGGTGTTGGTCTTGTCTACTTACCCATTTGTCTTGCGTATTTCCAATGTTTGGCCACTAGTGTGCAAGTAGACGTGAAGATGTGTGTGGATGACTTTTGATTCAAAGTTGGGACACTCGTAGACTTATAGGCGATGGCTGCAACAGCCGTTTTTGTGTTTTCACTCATTGTTTTTGGTAGCAGTGACTGTTATAGCAAACTTAATAACATAACTGAATTGTACCCCTCGTTTCATTTATTAATACACTACTGGTTGTTGGAAGTGTATTGTGCTGTAGAATATAATTGTAAGTTTATTATTTTTACCCATTTTGATTTGATACTTTGCACATTAAAAAAAGTTGAACTGTAAAATTGCATCATCCATAACTGCTGTAAAATATGAAATAAGCAATCTTTCTAATTTGTTTCTCAAACTGCATAAAATCTCAAGTAAAAAAAATACAACTTAATTCTATAAACCTGTGATCCATTAATAGAAACAAACACAAACCATTTAAATTATATGCTTTGGCTTGTCATTTATATAAAATGACCAAAGACTGCTTTACACAACTAATCAGTATGTGGTTTCATACAACGAATTAAAATCATTAAAACACAAAAAATAAAAACTCTGGTAGTAAACATTTACTAGTCTGCATAATGTATGCCACACTGGCTGATAAATGACCAGCAGTATTAGGCAAGAACAAACAAAATAATGTGATTACTGGGCGAGAACGATAACAAAGAGGTATATAAATAATATTTTAATATTATTAAAGTCATCCCAAACACGTTATTTAACGTTGAATATTTTCATTTATACTCAAATATATGCTTATATCTGATTATAACAACTTGTTAAAATGCTTCCCTTGATGTCATTATGGCAAAAATACACTGATTGTTCGGGTAGGCGGGGAGCGGCTCCTGCTCGCAATGAACTCTGGGATACACTTAGCCTGAAAGACCGCTCCAAAGCAGTATTCACACTAGTGTGGATTTAGTATGGGTTAAGTGCACTGAGCTTTGGCAGGTTTTAGACATGGGACAGTCTTATTAACTTCTAAAACACCAATGACAATCATCTATACTCACAGAGATATCTGCGGTTGAGCATGTCAAAAACACGACCGGGTGTTCCAACTACTATATGGGGCACATCTGCCTGTAGCTTCTGAACGTCATTGCGAACGTTGGTGCCACCAATGCAGGCATGGCAGGTGGCACCCATGTAGTCTCCAAGAGCCAGGACCACCTTTTGAATCTACGGAAGACATAAAGACAGTTTAGCAATAGCATAACAAAATATACCAGATCCAATTCTAACCCCATGCATGGCTGAAAAATCATCCATGCACAAGTCATAGGGAAAGAATGAACATGGCTGGCGTGTATCAGGTAATGCATCTGTGCCCAGAGCATGAAACAGTCTTCATCTCATTGTGTTGAGTTGACTGGGATGAATATGGTCTTCATTTATTCTTCCCCTACCAGATATAGGACTTTGTCACTGACAGACACTGCCTTGCCCAGTTGATAGGGGGGGAGGGGGGAATCAAAGAGCATTCTGGAAAGATTGCCTTCTCTTTTCCCATTCCGTCTCTTCAAAAGCTACTCAGGACAGAATCAGAAATGAGCACAGCAACAGTTGAAGATGTGTAATGGTTCTCACCTGTTGGGCCAACTCTCTGGTAGGAGCCAGCACCATAGCTTGTGTGGCCTTCAGCTCCACATCAACCTTCTGCAAGATGGAGATGGCAAAGGTGGCTGTCTTTCCTGTGCCAGACTGAGCCTGCGCAATGACGTCATACCCTGCACAACGATAAAGGCACGATATTAACCAATGCCCATCTTTAAACTCAAATCACACAGAGTTTCGCAATGGCTGTGACAATAGAGGACAGAGCAATAGTTCCTCCAAAAAATGTATAGTCATCGTTCTCACTCAAGTTCTCAAACCCTTTTTGACTTTCCTCGAAGAACACACTAGTATGAAAACATTAAATGGAAGTTAATGGTGACTGAAGCTAATGCTGCCTGGCATCTTGTTTAATAGAAGAATAAATGGAAGTAAATGTGAGTATATGGAATTTTTGGATTAACCATCGCTAAAAAGAAAGTGGTATTGAGGCGGCTTGTGCCCATAGCATGAAACAGTCCATGCCTCACTGTATTGAGTTGACTGGGATGAGTATGGGTTTTATTTCGTCTACCCTTAACAGATATAGGTCACAGTGCCACTGGCAGGCACCACCTTGCCCAGTTGATAAGGGTGTGAAAAACCTGACCATAATAGCTGGTTAAATCAACTAAAGAGATAAAAATATTTATACATACCCTTGATACAAGGGAGAATTGCCCTCTGCTGAATTGCCGAAGGTTTCTCAAAACCATAAGCATAGATTCCTCTAAGAAGAGCCTCTCGCAGGTTCATTTCATCAAAACTATCAACAATCTCCTTCCAGTTGCTCTGTGGAGGGGAAATGTGATTTATAGGTGGTGGTGATTAAACATTTGAAAAGCACAAAAGGACTAAACCAGATGATTTTTTTAGTAAGAAAATAAGGGGACACCAAGTCAGTCTGACAAGCTTATCAGTATAATCAGGTGCCCAACACATGCTTAAATACTTTAGGTTAAGTTGCCTCTTAATTACACCAACCTCAATGACTCCATCTGGCTCCATCCCCTCAGGGCCATTGTCTCTGGGTCTGAAATGAGACTTTGTAATTAGCACTGCATTGAGAGATTTTATATATATATATATATATATATATATATATATATATATATATATATATATATATATATATATAAACTCTTAAGGCCACACTTCATTTCATAGAAACTCAAAGTCTAAAACAGAAATGAATTCGGTTTAATTCTAGGGTCATCATCAACCCAATATGGGCTTCTTCATGCCAACACGCACACCGTAATTTCAGAAAGTGGCCAAGAGACATCCATATTCGTTTGGCGCCATTAACAACGTGGTTTCACAAACTCATCGATTAGGTCGGTTGCAATAATCGCTCTTTACGCAGTATCGCTTTAAAGCAGCAGCATGGCGAAATTAGCCTGTGCCTACACGGTATGTAGCTGGTGCGAAAATTCAACAATTTCTACATAAACGGTCCTTTAGAGTAATCCATAGCCCAGCGACATTGTTTCCCCATCTCAAAATGTATAACAATCATTTTGTTTCAATTCTCAATAAAATGGGCGTATCTGAGGACAGGCCTTGGGCCTACGCTTCTCTTTTGTCTCGCCCAGGAAAGGCCATGTGCCCTGCGTATCCCCTCACGTACAGGCCTACATCTACAAACTTGAGACATGCCGCAAGTTTTGTACACCAGCGTACCCGATACAAAGTTCACATGTATAGTAAATAAATGTAACGCGTTTCGGTCATTTAGGTCAAGCGTGAAGACGCGAGCAGCCATGTGCCGCATGGTCTCGCTCGTCACACGTGGACACGAACTAGCGAGACGGGTTGGGTCAACCGAGCCGGCATTCTAACGGATCGTCGAACAGACGTAACAAAAGCATTTCTCAAGAAGCATTACCTCTGCCATTTAAAATAAATTAATTATACGGAGATCACTGACAATAAACCCGATTTCTAGCTCATTTTAACGAGGCAATGATCGTGCCTAACCGGCTGGTAATATTCGCTTCTGAATCGTTGGTGAAAGACAAATAATCTACATTTACAAAACAATTTGTCAATTTAACACGATTGACTAAACATACCCAATACTATGGTCAACATTTGTATCGATCATCTTACCTATCTTCATGCTCAGACGACATTATTACAAAAGACTGTGGAGTGGCGGAAACGAGCAAATACTTGTACTGTGACGACGCCAAAGGCCATTGATTGGCCAGCTTCCGAGTCAATCAGGATATAGAACCGCCCAACAGGACTTCTTATTGGCCCACACGACTTGCACCGCCCCGCTACCAGCGTGTCTTCAGAGGCGTCATGGACAGTAAAATCACAAAAGTTGCTACGTACATCGCTTTTTCACATCGTGCGGATTTGTCTGGTCTGGTCTGTTGAAATGACGGCCCTTTAAAAGTTTGACGCTGCAACATAATTTGTTTCTTAAACGTAGCTACTTCTATTTTAAATAGAGATTGTATGTTAAAACTACTATTTCAGCCGTTACTTGCCCTCTGCTCACTCCCAAATATACAGGCGGAGCCCCTGACCCTCTTATTGGTTACACAGTAGCCGTAATGTTTTTTCAAGGACTAATGAGCCATTTATTACTCACATATATTTTCACCTAGCGAGTCATAGATGGATATTGTTTAAGGATAGTTCACCCAAAAATGAAAATTCTCATATCATTTACTCACCCTCATGTTATCCCAGATGTGTTTGACTTTATTTCTTCTACAGAACAAAGATTTTTAGAAGAATATTTCAGCTCTGTAGGTCCATTCAATGCAAGTGAATGGTGGACAGAACGTTGAAGCACAAAAAAGCACATAAAGGCAGCATAAAAGCAATGCATTTGACTCCAGTGGTTTAATCCATATCTTCTGAAGTGATCCAATCGGTTTTGGGTGAGAACAGACCAAAATATATCTCCCTTTTCACTGTATATCTTGACATTGCCGTCTATAAGCATAATCATGATTTCAAGCTTGATTACACTTCCTGGTGCTAGACCATGCACAGATGGAAGTGTAATCGAGCTTGAAATCAGGATCGCCAAAGAGACTGTTGATGCCAAGATTTATAGTGAGAAATTGGTAATATTTTGGTCTGTTCTCATCAAAACCTAATGGCTCGCATAAAAAGACATGGATTAAATCTGATGGATTACATTTATGATGCCTTTATGTGCATTTTGGAGCTTCAATGCTTTGGTCACCATTCACTTGCATTGTATGGACCTACAGAGCTGAAATATTCTTCTATAATAGAAAAAAAAAAAACTTAATTTGTGTTCAGCAGAAAGAAACAAACTCATACATGTCTGGGACGGTAAGTAAATGATGAGAGAATTTTCATTTTTGTGTGAAATGTTCCTTTAAATTTGCTTTACCAGTTATATGGAGTCATAGTATTAATCCTAAAACTGATCTGACACAAGAAGAGTGCTTTTCCTGCTTTCCTCTTGTAAGGTGCCAGGGAGTCTGGGCTACCCCTCGGGAGAACAAAAGGCTCTCATGAGAATCAACATTTGAACTGTCTCTTGCATATGTAACAGTAACATCCGAGACGCAGCCAGCAGGGGCTCGCACCTACCATCTGATTATCTCCCCCTACTCCCCCCTTCTCTTTCTCACTTAAAGCTCACTAAAAACCTATGCAATGTGAAGTGTGTACAAAAAGTAACTATAACATGTTTGGTATCATTTAAAGTGTCTCAGTGTGCCTGGTAAACTGGTCTCATCCTCCCAGCTATAATGAAAAGCAAAAAGAAGTTATAAGATATGAGAGATGTAGTGTGCATCTTAAAGGTGTGCCCTCCCCCAGATCCTCTATATATGTAAATGTACAGGAACCTATAGGGGACCCAAATCTAATTATAATGACAGACACCACCATTTGGTTAGCTTACTGAATTATTTGGGTGTTTAAGGAGATGTGGCACATCGTTTGTGGTTCTCTGTAGTCAGACGATCCCACACAGTTTACTGTGTGTAGTTTATATCAGGCAACTGCGATGAACTTGTTATGTTACCTGGTCAATAAATTGTAAACATTTGATTTTATTCTGACTGACTCTGAAATTGTTTTTCCCAAACAGATTGAGCGATTCGTATGTTACCGCAAGTCTGCGTCAGATTAGTGACGACTAATATTTGGCATCATTTCAAGTGTACTTGGTTTGCAAAGACAGAAAGTGTGTTTCCGTTTAGAACAGGAAATGTTGCTTGACCAATCTAAATTCGGGTGTGTCTTACCTCTGTTTTAATTTGATGTTTCTCCAGATAAGTGTACGCGGGAAACCACGACATGGCCAATCCAAAGCTATTATAAGAGAAGTTATGTTGGTCAACTTACATCTGTAATAGTGGCCGTGACCTCTACTGAAGAAAACGGTATGATAAATTCAAGTGTATGCAATTCCATGGGGGCTATTACTGAAGTATCTTTGATTGTGTATACGTGGACGTGACCGATCTCAGGTATATAGCAATTACCTCTGTTTGGTGATCCAACACTGGCCGCTTGTGATCGTGAGACCCGCAGTGTAGAGAAAACACGCGAGGACCTCAAAGCGACATAGTTTCCTAATCTGAACGGGTAAAATATAATTAAAGAGTTAAAAAGAATAATCAAACATTCGCTCACTTTTAATGATGCTCAGATATCATTAAAACCTTTTTCATTTATGGAGTCAGATGAAATAACGAGGTAATACATAAGAGAAAATGTATTTCATTTAATCTGGTTGTGTTGCGTAAAAGAAAGACAGTAACGCGCAGAGACCTTCACCCGTATTATTGGAGACCGCCATTGGACTGATAAACGGGCTTACACTCTGTGCTTACCTATTGTTTTACACAGAAGTTAAGAATAACATACCAATCCACTGGTAACATTTCCATGGCCTGAATGAGTGAAAACCTCCAATTAAAGAAACACAGTGTCTTCTCATCTATCAACACTGGATAACTTGATCATTCATCTAACTCTGGTTCAGTAACCCCTCATAATCCTTATGAGTTTTGTAGAAAAGTTGTAAGCTCACCAGGTCCGACCCTGACATATACTCCATGCACAACCTTATGTTCTGTATCATCATAAATCGTAATGTAATGTCTTCTGAAAACCATCTGGATCATTTTTACATAAGATGATTTATTTAAAAACAAAACTGCAGACATGATTCTCTTACACCACAGCACAGTACCCTCATGCCAACACTTTTGATCAAGCAATATCTTTAAGCACAGAACAAAAACAAACCCCCAAATAAAGCGTTCCATTTAGGTAGTATGTCAGATACTAGATGTTGGGCTGCACTTACCAAGAGAAAAAACTCATACAAAAAATAAAAATGACAAAGTGAGTGAGGATTAAATATCCTCAGTGTAAAGTCTCTCAGGCATTTGGACAAAGATGTCTTTTCGTTCTGTCCACTGGCTGTGCAGTCTATACACAAACATCACAGTGAGAGCTTGCAATGACACAGTTCTTTGTACATAAGTCTCCTCAGCTTGGGCATGTCCTGTTGACTGAAGCTGAAGGGCTGACCCAATGCAAGACACTTGCAATACTAGAGAAGAGGTAGATAAAAAAAGATAAGAGGTGAATTTTGTGTGTGCAACTGCAGGACTTCTCTAAAAATAAGTTTTGATAACTTTTCTGTACACTTGATGCTGTGTGTAGTCCAGATGCTGTTGTTTTGGATAAAGAGTATTCATTGAATAAGAATTACTACTAAATTAAACCTATTTGAAAACTACCGTTGACCCCTGACTGAGAATAAGGAAATACTGATAATATTGTATCAATTAATGCATCATGTTAAACACTTTTTTTACTCTGGGGAAAAAAAATAGCACTGTCTCAGTAAATCTGAATGCTCTCAAGCACTCATAATACTACATGCATGAAGTCTTGCAGGGACACACAGGCAATTTTAAAGATGGTGTATATACATACCTGTAGGACGAATGCCCCACAATCACTGTCGTTATTCTGTCTGCCAACATTCTGTAACACAAAAAAGAAGCTCTATTAGCTGTCTTTTAAACAATTGAACAGCTTTAAACTGTCACAAGCTGCAATGCCTCTGTAGTGTCTGGACTCACCATTTTAAAAAAGCCTTTCCACCCTGTGAGAAAATCTCTCTTCTCTTTTATCATAGCCTCTGCCTGGAGGTATTTAAAAATGTGCTATGGAGGAAAAAAGTGAGACATCCTTTCAGTTCGTCACTTGGTGAAGTTCAGTTACATAATACATTTATCTACAAAGTTAAGATGCTTAATATGGTGTGGTAGAAATTACACAATGATCCAAAGAAAATTCATGTTATGAGGAGAAAATCCTGTCTGTATTATGACACAAAAAAATCAGAGAGAGATACTTACCTTCGGGCAGCGACGATTAAGGGTTCGCTGGGAATCGAAGTAAGTGATGTAGCGCCGTTTAATATCAACTGAAACTAGTGACCAGTGTACTTCTAAATGAATGGGAATCAGTAACAGATCCTTCTGGAAGATGTCCACCTGAAACATGTTGGAACTTTAATATTACTGAAGGGTCTCAATAACTGTTATTATTGGTACAGACCTTCTTCAATGATCAGCATAGATAGCCAATTAGAATAATAGCATATAATATGTAATTACATTACATCCATGTACTACATAATTACACTGTTTACACCTGGTGTTAAGATACGTCTTGGGTGATCAGATCACATGTGGTCAGGCGAGACACATTGCTGTTTACACCTGGTGGCTTAAATGTGTCTCCATTAACCACCTGTGTTCAGATTTTGAGGGGTGAGTCTCTAATATCATGACGAAATACATCAATCACTGTATTACTGCATGATATTAAAGCACAACATTGTCAGAAGACAAAGAATGTGCAAATAAAACCGGCGCAATGTTTCTCCCAGGTGCAGTTGAAATTGAATCTAGGCACAAATGTAACAATTCGAGCAGAATTATCCATTATTTTAGTGGATTTCTTGTACTAACCTGTGCTTCAGATTTGTGTGCTTGTCATCTGTGTCACTGCTTGTTGATATCTAACACACTGAAGAAGACTCGTGAAGTTCTCGAGCTTGTGTATGTATCCACTTTTTAAAATTTTCGGATGTGAAGGTTATTTCCTTTTAAAGCCGCTCATAACTGGCAAAGTTTAAACTCTTGTTTTAGAGCTGTGGTTGAGTGATAAGTGGTGTTTTACTGCAGTCCAGGACACATAAGGACAAATTAGCATTTAAACCTCAAATGTGATGTAGTCACATGCGTTGTTGACTATCTACATCCAGGTATGTGGTTTTTGAGATCCGATCATGAAACATTTCGGACCCCATATACACCTGTATTTAGTGCTGACCACATGTGATCGGATCACCCGAAATGCATCTTAAAGGGATAGTTCTCCCATTTATTCACCCTCATGCCATCCTAGATGTGTCCTTCTTTCAACTGCTGAACACACATAAGAAGCTCTGTTGGTCCTCACAATGCAGGTGAATGGTGACCAGGTCCAAAAAGCACACAAAAGTCAGCATAAAAGTAATCCATATGACTCTACACTGTAAACCCTAAAGTTGTCATTACTGTAAAGATCGTGTTGTCTTAATTAAAATGTCAAGTTTTGGACTCATAACTCACATATTTAGGTTAATTTACCTTTTTTTCTTAAAGATCCAGTGAGTTAAGATTAGAAGTTTTAATAACTCAAAATACTGAGTACAAAATTGAGGCTACGGGGAACACCTACAATCCCTTGCTGCTTGAATGATGTTTCCTAGGTCAGAGAGAACAGATTGGGGAATATAAATTAATTAATCAATAATTGTTATCATAGACATTTTATCTCTTTTGTTGTATTATTTATGCTTTGTTGCAAATAGATGTTTGGTGTAATGTCACCATTAGGGTGATCTGTGTCTCTCTGGTCAAGTTGGCCCCTGGTCACATTATCTCAGTTCTCTTTGTGCATGTGCAGCTGAAGTGCATATATGCATTTCTGTAAGGAATTATTTAATAACTGACCTAGAATCAGTTATCATCTTTATTTGAGCTTTGCTGTTGTTTGACCTAAAATCAAATCAATTCAATTAAAAAAGTAGAAACAATAATATTTAAATTCAAATCTGAGTTAAGTCTTGTTGAATGAAGTTAACTCAACTTAAATAGTTAAGTTCACTCTACTTGAAAACCAAGTTAATTGAACTTAAATACACAAGTTTTGGGAGACCCCATTACTCAATGGAATTGAGGGAACGAGTTTACTCAAATGAGTGCAATGAACTTATTAGGGTTTTCAGTGTAGAGGTTTAATCCATGTCTTCTGAAGTGATATGATAGTTGTGGGTGAGAAACAGATCAATATTCAAATCCTTTTTGACTGTGAATCTACACTTTCACATTCAACCACCTACTGGTCAGGGCTGGTCAAAGGTGGAGATTTATAGAAAAACAATTTGTCTTGATCATGATTTCTAACCCACATCTATCATATCACTTCAGAAGACATGGATTTAACCACTGGAGTCTTATGGATTACTTTTATGCTGCCTTTATGTCCTTTTTGGACATTCTGAGTTCTGGTCACCATTCACTTGCATTGTGAAAACCAGAGCTGAGATATTCTTCAAGAAGAAGAAAGTCATACACATATGGGATGGCATGAGAGTGAGTAAATAATGAGAGAATACAATTTTTTGGGTGCACTATCCCTTTAATACCAGTTGTAAAGGGGTTCAATATGATCTTACGTCAATATAATGCAATAAGATGCAAGTTTACAGTTCTTACATTCTTTGTCCACCGTTTTACTCCATCATAACCTTTGGTCCTCAACTTGTCATAAAAGAAACTGTTGAAGAAGTGCACCTAAAAATTAAGGAGAGACAGATACCATTAGACAGTATCCATCTGTAGATTACAAAACATTGTTACTGAGGGTCAAACAGGTTCATATGGCAGAATTGTTAAAGAAAGGAGTAAGTCACCTTTTCAGGTACTGAATCCATCACAAGGTCTCCATACATGTTCATGACCTTAAAAAAATCAGATGAAGGATCAGAGTGTGCATTAGGCAGGACTGAAAGGAGCGGTAAAATGAAAATAAGGGCAGAAAAATAAGGGCTACATAATGCAAGGGTCAAATAACCAAACTATTGTTGCATAGCTCAAAACTGACCTGGTCATTGAGCCAGTTCTGTCCATAGAGGGTTGTAAGATCATCCATCGTGAGAACGTGACGCTTGTAATTCACACGGAACCCTTTCACCATGGCCGTCCCTGAAGACCTCTGATAGGCCTGGATTAAATGTTGCACAACTACTTTTCTGTGGCACATGGTAAAGAAAAAAATATATGTAGCTTTGCTTCTAAAGAAATATGTTTGTGGTTTAATTCTCAGAATTTCTTTCACAGTGCTGCTGTTTGTCGTGCATGATCAACACCGTAACGTTAAAAAAATAAAGTGAATTTGAGGTTAAGCATATGAAAGACCTGTGAGGCTGGGAGAAGTCCTCGTTGAAGATGCTCTTGAGTTCCTCAACAACATCATCTGTGTGTATAGGAATTAAACTTCCATACTTTCGAAGGTATTCATCAAGGAGATCTGGGGGAAAAAATGAATGCGTGAAGTACAACTACAGAGTTTAGGACACATTCACCCATTGTTCCACTAACCTGTGAAGAAATTCAAAACAACGCTGTCTGAATATTTTTTTAGAAATCAGGTCTAAATAAACCAAGCAGCAATCTGAAACATTTCCTACGAAGCTGTAACCCACTCTGGACTGAATTATCAAAATGCAATCACTGGAATGATTTCTCATTACCCTAGGAGATATTAACAGATCTTTTTTTTGTGGCTTGTACAGAAAACTTTTTAGTTGTAGATCACATAAAACCAGAGAGCTACCATGGACATAATTCCTGTGCTCCTCTGTGAGAACCATCTCCTCCTTCAGAGCAGTAGGCTTCGTCAGAATAGAATGATATTCCCGTCGTCCACTGGATGCTGGATTTGACTGAGAATCCCCATGATAACCATTGAAACCACAGAACTGGTTTTCTGCTGAGAGGGAACAAACAAAATATAATGCAGTTTTGACTAAAATTCGACATTTTTTTTTAAGAGGAAAGACAATGTTTATTTCACCTGTCTGTCCGTCGCTTGTTGTCTCCAAACATATGTTGTTACGATCCTGGTCTCGTCTCTTGCAGGCATTAAAGCTATACTGGCGCCACCTCTTTGCCCGTCTATACCCTAAGGTGCCAACCCACTGTGCCCGCTGTCTCCATGTTTTCCAATTCTGCACAAGCCGGTTACGCAGGCCTGCACTAGAACGTAGCCTCCGCCAGCGCTTCAGCCTTTGCTGTCTAAGCCCATGAAGTCGAATCTGGAAGGGATTCTCAGGAAAGTCTCTGGCTTGGAATCTACCCTCCGCCTCGTGTGAGGACGCCTGGTGCTGGTAATTATTATCATGCATGATTTGTGGCTTTGATTCAGATGCCATTTGCCAGTTTTCCACATCATCATTCTCCTCCCATGGAGCACATTCTGAATCTATCTCTTCCTCATCTTGTTCTTCTTCCTCATCCACATTTTCTTCATTCTCATCAAATTCAACTTCATCAATCTCTACCGGTTCTATGTAGTCTCCGGACCAGACCCTCTCCTTGTGAGCTAGTTTGAAGTGTATGGGGCTGGTGGCATTGGAAGGGGAGTTTGGATCCATTAGACCACCTCCCATGCCCCCAACACTGCTGGCTTCCTGGCTCACTGTCAGAGAGAGTTCCTCCTGCCAGCGGTTCTGGGCCAGGCTTCCACCGCTGTCTCTCATGGTCCACTGGCAACCTGCTACCTGCGCCAGCTCACAGCCTGCAACGGTGAAAGTTTGCATTTGTGTAGTGTTAGTGCTCTGTATCTTCAGTTGCAAGCAGATAAGTCACATAATTAGCCTATATGTTCTATATTACAGTGTATAAAAAGCAATTACCGACCCAGTGTTGTTTGGCAAATTAAATACATGTTAGTAAGAAATACATTTTTAGTCTCAACAACAGAGCATCTTACACACTGTTCTAATTATTTTTCCCAGTAAAAAGCCTAAAATACAGTGGCCCAAGTGAGAAATATAAATAGTTCCATTAAAAGCAATTATTAGACATTCACATAGTAATTTAAGCAGCTGTGCATCGGTGTACAAAATGTGATTCATTAGATTTGCACGTATATTCATACGAAATCAGCGGAAATCATATTTCATACAGCTTCACACTTAGAATGTCTAATCAAAGCCTCTATTATTTATTAATCTAGGTGACCACGCGTCTGAAGTGTGTTTGCAATTAGGACGTACATTATAGACAGAATAATACATGGTTTGCTTTTGTAGCTCAGGCATGTGCAGATTCGCTGATTAGCTGGCTAGCTAACGGCGACGTTACATCTTGCATCCCTCACAGTCTCTAAATAATAGCAACATATCACTCACCTTTCACTAGCAGTTGTACAGTAATATTGGTTGGAAACTAACACACACGCTAGCGTTGCCTTTATTTTCCAGGAAATTTGGGTGCATAAACACAATTGTGCATTTCGAGGATTTCAACCTCATTCAATGACTGCAGTCGCGTTCTTTAGACGACAGCGTAAACACTCGCGCAGCGCGTAACTGATGACATCATCGTTGATTTTGAAAAATGGTGTTACAGCTCTTCTTTTTTTTCTTCTTCTTTTTTTTTTTTTTTGTTATTATTATTATTGCAATTATACATCACAAAACAGGGAGCATTCAACAACGTAAGACACAGAACAAACTTAAATGAACAAGGACAATTAGCAAGATTCAAGACCGAATAGGATATATATATATATATATATATATATATATATATATATATATATTATACACTCACCTAAAGGATTATTAGGAACACCTGTTCAATTTCTCATTAATGCAATTATCTAATCAACTAATCACATGGCAGTTGCTTCAATGCATTTAGGGGTGTGGTCCTGGTCAAGACAATCTCCTAGGGAAGGCGAGACGACAGAAAATAAATCGGAACTAAGTCCTTCTGACACAAGCGGTCAAGGACTGGAGGAAGTGGTGACAGACGTTTGACTGTGGCAAGAGGTGAACACGGAGGGGTGGACAACAAACCGAGGCAGGCGGCATTTTGGACTGACACAGTGACAAACATAGCGACAAGTTACTAGGAAAGGAAAAAAGACTAAGGACTGAGAAGTTAAGGTACTGTAAATACAGTTTAAAATAATAATTAAAGAAGGGGTTGTTTGAGGAACTTGTAGTGGGATTATCGACCGACGGCCTGTATAGGTCCGGAACGGTGGTCTCACGGAGTTCCTTGCAATCCGTAGGAGATGGCAGGGAATGACTCTGACAGTGATAGTGTTAGCATGGCTTGTAGTGAGGGAGATGAGAGTAGGATAAATGAATGGGAAAGTGATGGGAAGGGAAAGAAGGGAAAGAGTCGGAAAAGAAAGAAAAAACATGCATCTAGCATTGGAGATTCGGAAAGTGATGGAAGTGGAAAGATGGGAAAAATAGTAAAGGAAGGAATATTGAATGTAGTCGTTAGATTTGAAGGAGAAGGCGGAATTAAGAAAATTGACCCGATTAAATTAACAAAAATCATCAAGAATCAGATTGGGGAAGTGAAGTATGCAAGGGTTCTAGGAGATGGAAATTTGCTAATTGGATGTGAAAATGAGATACAGTTAGACAAAGCTAAAAAGATGACATGACATATGTTGGGAAAGTTAAGGTTCAGAAGGTGGCAATAGTTGGAGAAAGGAGATTTAATGGATGCAAAGGAGTGATTTATGGGATTCCCATTAATGTCAATAATAAAGAAATAATGGAAAACATGAGGGTGGGTAATTTCACAGTGAAAAATGTAAAAAGACTGACCAAAGGAATAGAGAAAAAGGAGACAGAGTCAATACTGATTGAATTTGAAGAGAAAGAATTACCTAAAGAGGTATATTTTGGATATGTAAAATACTATGTGAGAGAATATGTACAGAAACCAATGAGATGCTACAACTGTCAGGAGTTTGGGCATATAGCTAAAATGTGCAAATGGAAAAAAAGGTGTGCTAGATGCGGAGGTGAACATGATTATGGGATGTGTGGTGAGGGAATACAACCTAAATGTTGTAACTGTGGAGGAAACCATAGTGTAGCATACTGGGGATGTGAAGCACTTAAAAGAGAGGTAGAAGTACAGAAGTTAAGACTAAAAGAGAAGGTGTCATATGCTGAAGCAGTTAAGATGAATGGACAGAGGAACCAGAATATAGAGATAAGAGTGAATAAAGGACAAGAGGAAGTGAATGTTCAGCAAGGGAAGAGGAAAGCATGGATAGAAAAAAAGAAACTGGTCACATTCATTGCAGGAGTAATCAATGCAACTCATGAGATTAAGTCAAAAACAGAAAGAATTCAAGTAATTGTGAAAGCGGCAGAACATCATTTGGACATGATAGGGCTGAAATGGGAGGAAATAAATGATGAACTTAGGATGCAAGCAAGTCAGGACACATCAGGATTAGGTTCTTAAACCTAATAATGCTAATTTTACAATGGAATGCGAGAAGCCTCTTAGCTAATGGGCAGGATTTTAAGCAGTTTGTTGGTAGTAGGGTAGAAAAACCAGAGATAGTGTGCATTCAAGAAACTTGGTTAAATCCTTCATTGGATTTTGTTTTATATGACTATGTGGCGATAAGGTATGATAGAAGGGAGGGGGGAGGGGGAGGGTGTGCTACATTTATAAAGCAAGGAATACCGTATAAAATCTTAGGAGTGGGAAATGAACAAGAGTATGTAGTTGTGAAAGTATGGGCTGGAAAGAGAGAGTTGGTGATTTTTAACTATTATAATCCTTGTAAAAGGCTAGAGAAAAATAAGCTAGAAGAGATAGAGGGACAAAATTGTAATAATATTATATGGTGTGGGGATTTTAATGGGCATAACACATTGTGGGGGAGTGGAAAAACTGATTATAATGGTCAAATAATAGAAGAAATGATAGATGAGAAGAATTTAGTGTGTTTAAATAATGGTGTAGGTACAAGAATTGATGTTAACACTGGAAAAGAATCAGTATTAGATCTCACTTTAGTTTCAAATAGAATTGCAGCAAGATGTGATTGGTCAGTGCATAAAGATGGCACAATAGGTAGTGATCATTATCCAGTGTGGTGTAAAATAAATATAGAGGTAGTATTGAGTATTGGGGAAGCAAGTGGAAAATGGATTTTTGAGAAAGCTGATTGGGGAAAATTCCAGGAGGAAAGTAATAAATTGTTTAGGAAAATTAATGATGAATTTAGTGTTGAAATGTTAGACAATCAAATTAAGCAAGGCATAATATCAGCAGCAGCAGAATCCATTCCCAGGAGTAAAGGAAGATGTAAAAAGAAAATAGTGCCATGGTGGGATGAAAAATGTAAAGAAGCAGTTAAATTTAGAAATAAAGCATTTAGGTTAGTTAAAAGAACACACAATTATCATAATTTGATTCAGTATAAACAAGCTCAAGCAATAGTAAGGAGGACAATCAGACAGACAAAAAGAACATTCTGGAAGTCTTATTGTGACACAATAGGAAATACAACTCAAATAGATGAAATATGGGGAATGATTAAAAAAATGGGGGGGGGACAAGAGAGAATGGAATTACCCAGTTTTGACTGTAGGGAACGAGAATGCGATAACGAATAAGGAAAAGGTAGAGATGATGGCAAAAGGTTTTGTTAGTATAAACAGTTCTAGTAACTTGACAGAGGAAGGAAGAATAGCAATAGAATTAACAAAAATGCAGTATAAGGATGTGATATGCAGGAAAGAGTATGGGGATGAGGAACTAGATGCTCCTTTTAATATGGGAGAGTTGCAGAGAGCTCTGGATTGGTCAGGGAAAACAGCTCCAGGAAAAGATGAAGTCTGTTACAGTATGTTAAAACATCTAAGTATAGAGGGGCTGGGGAAAGTATTGCATTTATATAACAAGGTGTGGGAGGAAGGAAGGCTTCCACAAAGCTGGAAGGAGTCAGTAATTATTCCAATAAGGAAGCCTGGAAAAGATCCAAGTAATCCTGGTAATTACAGACCAATTGCATTAACATCGCATTTATGCAAGATAATGGAACGCATGATAAATGAAAGACTAATATACTTTTTAGAGAGTAGAAATAAAATGGCTTTATGTCAAAGTGGTTTTAGAAAAGGAAGAAATACAATGGATCCTGTGATCAGTTTGGAGGAGGAAATAAGGAAAGCACAAGTAAATAAAGAAATTGTAGTAGCAGTATTTTTTGATGTGGAGAAAGCATATGACATGTTGTGGAAAGAGGGTCTCTTAGTCAAATTACATTTAATGGGAGTTGTAGGGAAAATGTTTAATTGGATTATGGATTTCTTAAATAAAAGGATTATACAGGTGAAAATTGGGGTAGATTTATCAAAGAAATACGTTGTAGAAAATGGGACACCACAGGGGAGTGTGATTAGTCCAACTTTATTTTCCATTATGATTAATGATATTTATTTAAATCTCCCAGGGGATATAGGGAGGTCTTTATTCGCAGATGATGGTGCTATATGGAAGAAAGGTAGAAATGTTGAGTATATTTTAAAGAAGATGCAGGAAGGAATTGATAAAGTTAAAAATTGGGGAACAAAATGGGGTTTTAAATTCTCAGTGGAGAAATCTAAAGTAATGGTTTTTTCAAATAAAAAAAAGGATAAGGAAATTAAGTTGAAAATGTATGGAAGTATATTAGAGAAAGTAGAATGTTTTCGTTTCTTGGGATTATTTTTTGACACAAAACTAACATGGAGAGAACATATAAAGTATATAGTTAATAAATGTAAAAAAGTGCTAAATGTGATGAGGTGTCTTGCAGGGTTGGAATGGGGAGCAAGTGTTTCTGCTTTAAAATACATCTATATTTCTTTAATACGATCTAAGTTAGACTATGGGAGTGTTGCATATGGATCAGCAGCAAAGACAACATTAGCTGAATTGGACTTAGTGCAATCATGTGCTTTAAGAATATGCTTGGGGGCAATCAAAACTTCTCCAGTATGTGCACTTCAGGTTGAGGGAGGTGAAATGCCATTGTGGCTTAGACGGAAACAATTGTCAACAAACTATTGGATAAATCTTAGAGGACATGAGGATAGTCATCCAACAAAAAAGGTGTTACAGAAGTGCTGGGAAAAGGAGAGAAGAAAGAAAGATAGTTTTGGCTGGACAGGGGATTTAATTGCAAAAGAAATGGAAGTGTATAATAAAAGTTTTGCTAATACTGTGTTATGGCCTGTTAAACCTATTTGGACTTTGGAAATTCCGAACGTTGATTTAGAGCTTTTATCAATTAAAGGATGTAACAAAAATATAGATATAACCAATGAATATTATAAATATAAGAACAATAAATATAAAGACAGTATTCAGATTTTTACAGATGGGTCAAAGGATCTACAATCAGATGCAACTGGGTCTGCGGTATACATCCCTAAATATGAGATAGACATTAGCAAAAGAACATCTGACAACCTAAATGTTTATGCTGTTGAATTATGTGCTATAGGTATTGCATTAGAATGGATCGAACAATCCAGGGATAGCAACATTTTAGTATGTAGTGACTCTGTATCAGCTCTTATGAGTTTGAAGACTGGAAAAGCTAGTAGTCATCAAGAAATTCTATATGAAATCTTGTTTATAAATTCAAGGGTATGTAGGCAAGGGAAAAATATTATATATATGTGGATACCAGCACATGTGGGCATACAGGGAAATGAGAAAGTTGATAGATTGGCAAAAAAGGCAACAAAAAAAGAACATGTTGATATTGAAATTAAATTGTCGAAATCAGAAGGTAAGAATCTAGTGTGGAAAAAGTTTATGGAAATATGGCAGTACCAATGGGATCATGAAAGTAAAGGAAGACATTTATACATGATTCAAAATAAAGTAGGTATTATAAGAGAGATGTCAAATAGAAGGAAAGAGCAAGTTTTAATAACAAGACTTAGGATTGGACATAGTAAACTAAATGGAACTCTTTGTATTTTAGGAAAACATCCCACAGGTCAATGTGATGAATGTCAAGAGGAGGAAACAGTTAATCACATTTTTATGTCATGCAGGAAATTTAAACAAGAAAGGAAAGAGTTGAAAATTCATTTAAAAGAAATTGGTGTAGGACAATATAATGTTAAAAATATATTAGAATATGGGATAAGTGAACAAGGAAAGAAATATTTATTTTACTTTCTAAAGAGGACAGGACTGGAAAGACGAATATAATTATGGAATGAAAAGATAATAATCAGAAGATGGCGGTAATGCAACATTTTGGATGCCAACTGCCGTAAAACATCAAAGAAGAAGAAGAAGAAGACAATCTCCTGAACTCCAAACTGAATGTCAGAATGGGAAAGAAAGGTGATTTAAGCAATAGTGAGCGTGGCATGGTTGTTGGTGCCAGACGGGCCGGTCTGAGTATTTCACAATCTGCTCAGTTACTGGGATTTTCACGCACAACCATTTCTAGGGTTTACAAAGAATGGTGTGAAAAGGGAAAAACATCCAGTATGCGGCAGTCCTGTGGGCGAAAATGCCTTGTTGATGCTAGAGGTCAGAGGAGAATGGGCCGACTGATTCAAGCTGATACAAGAGCAACTTTGACTGAAATAACCACTCGTTACAACCGAGGTATGCAGCAAAGCATTTGTGAAGCCACAACACGCACAACCTTGAGGCGGATGGGCTACAACAGCAGAAGACCCCACCGGGTACCACTCATCTCCACTACAAATAGGAAAAAGAGGCTACAATTTGCAAGAGCTCACCAAAATTGGACAGTTGAAGACTGGAAAAATGTTGCCTGGTCTGATGAGTCTCGATTTCTGTTGAGACATTCAGATGGTAGAGTCAGAATTTGGCGTAAACAGAATGAGAACATGGATCTATCATGCCTTGTTACCACTGTGCAGGCTGGTGGTGGTGGTGTAATGGTGTGGGGGATGTTTTCTTGGCACACTTTAGGCCCCTTAGTGCCAATTGGGCATCGTTTAAATGCCACGGCCTACTTGAGCATTGTTTCTGACCATGTCCATCCCTTTATGGCCACCATGTACCCATCCTCTGATGGATACTTCCAGCAGGATAATGCACCATGTCACAAAGCTTGAATCATTTCAAATTGGTTTCTTGAACATGACAATGAGTTCACTGTACTAAAATGGCCCCCACAGTCACCAGATCTCAACCCAATAGAGCATCTTTGGGATGTGGTGGAACGGGAGCTTCGTGCCCTGGATGTGCATCCCACAAATCTCCATCAACTGCAAGATGCTATCCTATCAATATGGGCCAACATTTCTAAAGAATGCTTTCAGCACCTTGTTGAATCAATGCCACGTAGAATTAAGGCAGTTCTGAAGGTGAAAGGGGGTCAAACACAGTATTAGTATGGTGTTCCTAATAATCCTTTAGGTGAGTGTGTGTGTGTGTGTGTGTGTGTGTGTGTGTGTGTGTGTGTGTGTGTGTGTGTGTGTGTGTGTGTGTGTATGTGTATGTGTATGTGTATGTGTGTATATATATGTGTATATATATATATATATATATATATATATATATATATATATATATATATATATATATATATATATATATATATATATATATATATATATATATATATATATATATATATATATATATATATAAAATATTTGAAGCTCTGGAATGATTTCACAAAATCACAGAGAAATAAATTAAAGGAGGGCTTGCTTTTTTTCCATTTACATGTATGAATATGATATTTACCCAGCAACAATACCATATTAACCATGTCAGAAATTTGTGTATTCAAACTGTTTTTATAAAAATGGATATCTTGTAGAACAATAGGAGGAACTGTCTCAATTTTTACTGATAACCAGTTATATATGTCAAGCCAAAACTGTGAAGTAAATTCACATTGAAAAAAACAGGTGATTAAGTGTTTCAGGGAAGAAAGAACAGAAAACACAAGGGTCGCCTTCGAAATTAAATCTTTTCTGTAGATAATCACCTACAGGGTAAATCCTAAATAGGATTTTGTAATGAGTTTCCTTAACCTTTGGAGCAACAGGGTATGCAAGATAAAAGGTGAAAGATTTATCTCTTACTTAAACTTCAACATCTCCTAGAGAATAACACTGAAAATCCCCAGTGATAATATGTTTAAACACTTCATATATAAGTTTGTTACTACAATTATTATCAACTAGTTCCAAATTACACATTTTCAAGGACGGCAGAGAAACAACAGGCCTAGATACAGGATCAGAGAAACTACTTTGAATTATTCTTAACAAACCGGTGGGTATAACTTTACATACTTATGATAACTTTTAATTGTAGTTCTAACACTATATTTATTAATAAATTAATTATAAGTTAAAAATTCCCTTCTGCATCTAATAAATCTTGAATAAAAATAATGCCTTTGACATACCAATCACTTTTATAAAGAGATTTCCTATTGATAACTACAGACCTATTATTCCAAATAGTGGCATTGTGAGGGATACAGTTGTGGGTAAATATAACTCGAGGCCACCAATAATTTTAAAAATATGGTTAGGAATGTGGTACCATATTGACTGTGGCTTTGATAAACACTCTTTCAGCCATTTTATTCTGAATGTACCTAGGAGAGATTCAAAATCAATGGCTTTCAAACCACCATGGTCAGTTACAGTTCTTCTTCTTCTATTATTTGGCATCAACTGAATTCTGATTATTTAGTTTTTTTCTTCACATGTCCTTGGACCCTGATGAATGCCGCTTCCAGCTATATTTATGTATATTCAATGTATGTAAAGTTACATATTAGCAACTTCAAAGTTTTCTAAGTCTTTAGTTGCTATTTAGGTTTGGATTCAAGCTATGAAGCTAAAGTGTTAATTTCAAACATTTTGTCACATTTAAATGGCTTTTCCTTCTCGTCAATGGTATATTTTCCACTCCAATCTTTCCCAATATATTGTTATTGGTTATGATCTCAAGAGTGACACAAGACACATAATGAAGTACCGACCGCATACTTCTGAGTCATAACATGATGGGAAGGAAGAATACATGTCAAAAATTGCATCAGTCAGGACAATAAAAAACAAAGATTCAGTCTTTCAAATCCAGCAAACAGCTGACTCAACAAGCTGATTCACAGTAGATGCGGTTTTCCCCCAGAATACAGCTGTTAATTATCTGCTGTATTTTCTTTTCTTTCTTTTTTTACTTTATTATTCATTTACATGTCAAGGACAATACACAATGATCAAACATCTCATTGATGTACACCGATCAGCCACAACATTAAAACCACTTGCCTAATATTGTGTAGGTCCACCTCATGCTGCCAAAACACAGTCAAACCTGCATCTCAGAATAGGATTCGGAGTTGATATTCCTCTCACCACAATTGTACAGAGCGGTTATCTGAGCTACTGTAGACTTTGTCAGTTCAAACCAGTCTGGCCATTCTCTGTTGACCTCTCACATCAACAAGGCATTTCCATCCACAGAACTGTCCCTCACTGGATGTTTTTTGTTTTTGGCACCATTCGGAGTAAATTCTAGAGATTGTTGTGTGTGAAAATCCCAGGAGACCAGCAGTTACAGAAATACTCAAACCAGCCCGTCTGGCACAACAATCAATCATGCGATTATCTGATCAGCCAATCATGTGGCAGCAGTGCAGTGCATAAAATCATGCAGATACGGGTCAGGAGCTTCAGTTAATGTTCACATCAACCATCAAAATGGGGTAAGAAATCAGATGTTTTGAACCGTGGCATGATTGATGGTTCCAGACGGGCTGGTTTGAGTATTTCTGTAACTGATGATCACCTGGGATTTTCACACACAACATTCTCTAGAATTTACTCAGAATGGTGCCAAAAACAAAAAACATCCAGTGAGGGGCAGTTCTGTGGACAGAAACGCCTTGTTGATGAGAGATCAACAGAGAATGACCAGACTGGTTTGAACTGACAAAATCTACAGTAACTCAGATAACCGCTCTGTACAGTCAAACTGGAAAGACAGGAGAGGTATGACTAAGAGGCACTGGGGAAAAACACAGTTTCTAGTGCTTCTTGTGATGCAGGAATTTGCGTAATCCAAACATGAGAGTACCTTTATACTGAGCGGACTAATTATAATTTCACGTTTCCTTTCACACCCATTTATTTTAATTTGTCAATTAACACTTTTTCATATCCTTGAACTGCCAACACACCAAAGAATGTGTATACTGAGTCAATTATGTAAATACATGCCTTCTGTGGAACACACATTTAATAAGTATTTTCAAGTGTAGTTAATTTTCATTTAGAAGTATGTATTAATATCATAATTTATGATTATGATGGTGAATAAAGTATGCAGTGCCCAATGGGGGCCTATATGCATCCTAACATTGTGAGTACAACATAATAAAATGGGAAAGAGGGATTATCAACTAAATTAAATTGCATGGAAATGTACATGACAATCAGATGTGAAAAGACAGGACCGCAAGATCATTAGTCAGTTATATATAGGCTACAGTATGATCTAATAGAGGGCATCAATCCAGCGGGTGGAGAGAGTGAAGTATTGGTGTTTAGGGGCGGAGAACTGCAGGAGGCGGAGGAAGCGAACAGTTCAGTCAGTCCGAAGGATATAAAATCATTGAAGAAGTCAGACTCGCTCTATTAATTCATGTTCATGTAAAATTATACACCACAGACGACTGACAGAGAGCGAGGTGAATGCAAATTAGATTGGATATTTTAACGTGAAAGTTTGACATCACTGACAATGGACTTATAATGGACTTCTACCTGCAGCGTCTTTTGTGCGCAAGCTTCAAAAAGTGACTCGACACCGAGGAAAAACATCGATCGTTGATTTGTAAGTATACGCTTTTGTTTGAACGTTTACTACAAATAGCCAGGCTAGTCTGCAAAGCCCAGTCTAGTTAAAAGTGTTTATCAGTGTTAAAACTATTTATGTTTTATCAAAAGATTAATAGAGTCGAAAAAAAATGAGCAGGTTGGTCAAAACTAACGATCTGCCATGATATTATTTGTCAGTTCCTCTTTGTCTTTATGCTTTAACTCATACCTGTGCACAATTATCAAACCTTATCTTCTGTCATGGCTGACTTATAATACAAGTGAAACCATGAAGTGTAACCAAGATGATGAGTAGTGTTTAGTGAATGAAAGGCTTCCTTTCGTGTCAGTTATATTCATTATTCTGTATTATATTAGGGACTGTAAAAGTATTACGTGTGGATCTTTATATGGTGTTTTTGTACTCACAAGCCCAGGGTAGTTTCATCATGTTTCATTCAATCATATTAGCTCAGATCACTCATGTGATCTAGCTTGCTAGTAGGGCTATCTTTATTTTTGTGAAACGTACATACAGTATAAATTATAAATATAAAGTTGCATGTTTAATAACACCGAGTATCATTCCTACATAACTCTTAAATGAAGTTAACTCAAAAATTATAATTCTATCATCTCAAACTCATGCAACTTTTTTATTTCTGTGGAACACAAACAAAGATATTTTAATGGAGATATGATGTCTGTTCATTCCATACTATACATGTGAATGTTTACCAAAGTTTCAAGCTCTAAAAAGCACAAAAATGCAACAGGAAGATAATCCATTTGACTCCAGTGGATTAATCCATGTCTTCTAAAGCAATCTGATCGGATTTGGGTGAGAACAGACCAAAATGTAACTCCTTTTTCACTACAGTACATCTTGACATTGCAGTCTAGGCATGATCATGCTTTCAAGCTCGGTGACATTTCCTGAATGCAGGTGCACAGTGCTAGATGGTGCTAGGAAGTGTAATCGAGCTTGAAATCGTGATCGTCAAAGAGACTGCTGATGTCAAGATGCACAGTGAAAGAGGAGTTTTATTTTGGTCCTTTCTCACCCACCATTGATTTATCACTTTAGAAGACATGGATTAAACCACTAGAGTTATATGGGTTACATTTATGCTGCCTTTATGTACTTTTTGGAGCTTGAAAATTTGTTCAACATTCACTTGCACAGTATGGACAAACAGACATCTTATCTCCATTAAAATATCTTTGTTTGTGTTCAGAGGAGCCATGTATCCATCGCAAACAGAAACAACTGAGCACTGCTTTTCAAACAAACTAGCTCGTGAGATACAGTACAGACCTGAAAGTTGTAGGCAGGAATATAAATGATCATAGTTTGAGGTCTGGCTGATTATTCACTAAAGGTCATGTGTCTATACTTTGTAGGCCTTTTTGTTGTCATTATTCTTTAAACGTGGGATTGCTGAGAACCCCTAGTTGCTCAGTCCTCTTGTACACATGCTGGTACAACATTCACTGGGAGTTTCTGGTATGTTTAGGTATGTGAATGACAAAGTACTTGACAGACAAAAAGAATTACATTTTAGGTTTGATCCAACTCATTGAATATCGCCTCAACACTGCTTTTCACACTTTTCTCAAGCTATGAAACTGTTATAATGGTATTTCCTGGCCAACACAAACACGTGTTTGGATATTTTCGAGTCACAGTCATTCATAACATACAGTAATTGCTTTATGAGTTTGATTGTGTGAGCAGGTGAATCATTCTCTTTTACACACATTCCAGAAGTAATAGTTGGCCACATTCCTCTGAACTCAACAACAACTCAAAAAATGTTTTGTTTGGTTTATGATATCCACTGCTTCCTCAATATTGCACCTCTTTTTGTTAACATGCAGGGTATGACTAGTATGTATTTTGCCCTATTGTGTACTGTAATCTTTTCCCACTTTCTTCTCTTTCCTTGTTTTCTTTTTCTTCTTCTTCTTCTTCTTGCCTGTTTTCTTGTCTAAATGGAATTAATTTTTAGCTATTGTGGGCACTGTGAAATATTAATAAAAAAAAACTTAATTGAAAAACACTGTTTTATTTAATATTTTACATTATGTGTAACAATATTTGTGTGGGAACTGTTTATTTATGGTAGCATGTGCTTTAAGAGGAATACACAGCTCTCAGCTCCCTCTTGTTTGTTTGATTGCCCACTGACTTATCAGCAAATTCCCTGCAGGCATCCATAGCAACCCAATGTGGCCTCTTATTGTAAGGAACAACAAAATGTCTATTCAGAATTTAAATACATTTAAAATGTGTAAGGACCAAATTACTAGAAGGCATGGGCATTTTGAGAACTAATTTTGTAGTACTCTAACACACACACACACACACACACACACACACACACACACACACACACACACAAACAAGCAATCAATTACTTGAAATGTAGAATTTAATTTCAACCTTCAACCTTTGAACACTTTGTTCTTATGAAAAGATCTAGATTTATAAATGACAAAAAAAACCTTTGCACTCATACATAGAAGTGAATATATTCTGAGGCGAAATCATCACTTTAAATCATTTTAGTGCTCTTTTTGGGTGAATTATTCCTATAACAACGTCATGCATCCACAGTGCCACCAACCTATGCGTTGAGTTCAGGGATGGAAATGAATGGGGTTTCCAGGCAAAAATGCCACAGAAATTGACAAAAATTTTAAATAAGGGGGCATAATATTATAAAACAGGAAAAGTTCATTTCTGACTCTGAGTTGTAACATTAACATTTAGGTGGGAGAAGCAGGTTCATTGTAGTCTATGACACAAAGGAAAATGTAATTGCAATATATTGCAAAGTAGTGTTTTTTTATTAGTTATTAGTTTATTAGAATATTAAAAGCTATACTAGTACTCGTGCTCATCCCTAATTACAAGTTTCTTGGGAAACAGTTTTTAGTAATTTCTTCCTCTATCTAAGTATATACCTTATTGATCTATTTGACCAACAGGTACATGGTTGCTGTAGGACAGTGTAATAATGATGGATCGTGACACTCAGTGGCTGTACCAGCTCCTTGCTGAAGTGAAGCTGGAGAGATTCTACCTAAAGATGCGCGACAGACTCAACGTGACACGTATTGAGCACCTGAACTATGTTAAAGAAGCAGATCTTCAATATATTGGCATTAGTAGATCAGGTTTGTCTTGTAAAGCATTTTACTATTTCATCATCATGTCATTTGTTTTAGATGGCTTTTTCTTTCTTGAGCAGACAAATTCCAAACTCCAACATATCCTTACTGTGGTGAAAAATGATGATTCTGATATCATTAGTACCTTTATATAATGTGGTGTGTGTTTGCGTTTTGTGATTATTGTTCCTTCAGTTCTGATGAGTCTGATTATTGTTTGTTTACAGGACAGCAACAATTATGGGAAGCTGTCAAACGTTTTAAAACCAAAATGCGACCACGGCCACGTGTGACTAAGGTAGAGTATTTCACAACTTAACAGACCCTCTCTGTTTATTAATTATCTTAATATACAAGCCAACCTGGTTTGTTGATCATTACTGGCTATATTATGATAGGTCTTCAATGGTCGAACCCCAGAGGGAAGTGACCAGTTAAATGCTGTTGGACCCAGCCAGGGGCCAGACACAGGGCATGGTCTCACCTACCTTATCCAGGACAGTGAACTGATCTTTGGGGAGAGGCTGGGCTCAGGCTCCTTTGGGGTCGTTAGGAAAGCAGAATGGCACACGCCAACTGGACGAGTGGTGAGTTGGTTATGTCTTGAGTGACCAAATGCTCCATCACAGGAAATCTGAAGTGCAATAACTTCCTAGAACTATCCTCCTTTCAGTTAGTAGTACTCTGTTAAGTGTTTAATTTTCCTGGTATTTGTTCCTGATTTCAAGAAGTTCATGTTTTTTGTCAGTTGGTTTATTCACTTTTTACATTTTTCTTTTTACAAAAATAGACAAAATAAAAGAGTAAATTGAAGCCAGTGTTTCTTGAATATTTGATATTGCCACCATTCTGGTATTCCAAGGAAAAAGCATTTGGATTTTCAACATGCTACAGCAAACAATTCCAAAGGAGATATAGGGCAAAATGATTGCCTCAGTCACCATTCACTTTCACTGCATTTATTTCCTATTCAATGAAAGTGAATTGTGACTCTAACATTCTGCCCTACATCTCCTTTTGTGTTCCACAGAGGAAAGAAAGTAATACCAGTTTAGTGACCTTTAAACATTGCATTGGGGTTCAAACAATAAACATTACCTTGAATGTTTGCTTTAGTATGTTACAGGGATTTACTAGATTTTTAACTACACACCAAACATGAGTAGCATGCTTAAACATAACTAACTATTTAATCGTTTTCCACTTTTAAGCTGCCGGTAGCAGTGAAAACCTTGAAAGGTGACACATCCAGGCAGGTAGACATGGTGAATGATTTCCTCCAGGAAGTGACGACCATGCAGTCTCTGGATCACCCCAACATTATTCATCTCTATGGTGTTGTCCTTACTCAACCACTTAAAATGGTGATCTTAAAATTATATTCTTTACTAATGTACCTGATTCAGATTCTTTGCTTCTGTATGCATTTATGTATAAACAACTCATTACCTTTCCACACCCTATTTACTAGAACTTTATAAAAACAGATTTATTTTGATTTAAGTCATAACATTGACTTTTTCACTGTATTGTACTTTGTGCATACACTGCAATCACAGTAGTCTGTTTTACTGCTTTATTATTTAGCTTCAAAATTATTTATTGCATAACTGCTTTTGAATTCTAGTAATTCGTTTTTAAAATTTAACAAATGGGGTGAAATGTAGTATTATTATTATTATTATTATTATTAATGTGGTGATATTGTTTAAAGATGTAGAGAAAGTTGCAGAGCTAGTAATGCTTGGTAATGACAGATGACGTAATAACACTTTCATGCTTGTTTTTCAGATAACAGAGCTGGCTCCTTTCGGTTCTTTATACGACACGCTATGCCTACGTCAGGGAGAATATCCTCTTTCCCGTCTCTGGCTCTTCAGCACACAGATTGCTGCAGGTATGGAGTATTTAGAGTCCAGGCACTTCATCCACAGAGACCTTGCGGCACGGAACGTGCTCTTGGCTGCTAGAGAGCAAGTGAAGATCGGAGACTTTGGATTGATGAAAGGCTTGGATAAGGACAAGGACCACTACGTCATGACGGCACACAGACGCATCCCCTTTGCATGGTGAGAGACTGGATGGAAGTGCCATAAAAAGCATTTTTTTAATAGAAACAATGAGTTTAATGAAGAGCTGTTGTCACCATTAACTGCATAAATGTGGTATTTTGTGGGCTGGGGTATTCATTTCAGCCTCTCTTTCCTCTGTGTAGGTGTGCTCCTGAGTGTTTATATGTAGGCTCTTTCTCTCATGCCTCAGATGTCTGGATGTTTGGTGTCACGTTGTGGGAAATGTTCACATATTGTAAGGAGCCCTGGCTGGGGCTCTCTGGCAGACAGGTTAGTCACCTATGCTAAATGTTCCATGTCAATAGTGAGAATTAAGATGTGAAATAAACTAATTAAAAATAGCATCAAATTATCTACAATGACACGCTAATGTTCTGTTTCCACCACTGTCTCTACTAAGGACTAAATGATGTGGGTTGTGTCTTGTGTAGATCTTGTATCATGTAGAGCGGGGTGAGCGGTTGGGGAGGCCTCCAGACTGTCCGCATGAGTTGTATTCTGTGATGCGTAAATGTTGGGCCTACAATTCTACTGACCGACCGACCTTCTCACAGCTTACCACCATGGTAGCAGAGGTTAGTGTTTCAGATTTGTCACTCTGGCTAAGAACCACCCACCAGAGGTGGGGGACTCGAATTACATGACTTGACTCAAGTCTGACTGGAGTCACAAATTTAAGGACTTAAAATATAGAAATGAAGTCTTGACTTTGACTTGAGAACCAGCAACTTGACCTGACTTGCTTGATGTGAGTCACTGACTTGACTTGCTTGATTTGTCTGCAATGGACTTGAGACTTGACTCGAGACTTGATGGTTAAGACTTGAGACTTGCTTGTTTCTTGAACATGTGTGACTTACTCCCACCTCTGCCAAAATGTTTCTAGTACAGTGTGTTGACGTATGAACTGCAACCATGAACATGATACACATATTAGATCTATTTTCCATCCCATTTCTTCTTCTTAATTGTACCTTCGTTTTAACTTATTTTTCAGGCACAGCCTATGGAGGTTTGTGCAGTGAAATACTTCACAGAGCCCAGAAAACTCTCACTGCAGGCAAATGATCTAGTGACTGTAATAGACCATGGGTAAGTCAGGGTGGAGGGAGGCAAGAATGATAAAAGGATAAAATAAAGTAGGTAACCATTAACCTGCACCCTTTGGCTTAGCAGCATTCATAGTTTAAAGGAAGTGAAGTAAAACAGTGAAGCTAAATAGTGCTTTGTGATTGTCCTCAGACTCTACAAAATGGACTGTCTTTTGATTTCTGTAGTTTCTGTGCTCTTCTGCTTTCATAGGCTGGAAATGACTGAGTGGAAGGGGCAAAACCAGAGAACTCTAAAGGTTGCCTGGTTCCCCCCTGCATTGGTGGCCCCCTCTCTTACAGCATTAGGTATGGTGACATGTCCTGGTCCTCGTCCTGGTCCTGGTCCTACACTGATCTCTCCCCCCCTTAGAGGTAGTCTGATGCACACTGGTCATGGAGACACTGACCCAAGACAGAGCTGGGGGACCCCAGAAGGAATAGATGAGTGAGTGACATATTTAAATGAAGTTATAGGCCCCGTTTACACCTGTTATTAACATCTGTCTCGGTTGATCCAACAACAAGTGGATAGCAGTAAATACAGGTGTAAACGGTATCACTCAAACCACATTCAAGGGCAGTCAGAAAGCAGACAAACACTGTACATGTATTATAAATGCTAATATGTCCCAGACAGTTGTGCCTAACTTTGACAGGACTCATTTCTAGTTGTTTTAAAGTAGCATCACATTTTTGCATAAATTATTTCCTTATAGTAATGTTTGTAAATGTGTGCATCATGTGTAATTTTTCAGACCCGGAAGTTGGAGGATCCCATTAGCAAGAGAGAAGGAAGGCTCCAATCTGAAGAAAATGGCAGGTTAGAACCTACGATATACTGTAAAAAGTTACCTGAATTATCAATTTTCACTTGATCTAAGCAATAAACATGACTTTTGTTAGTATAAACTACAAATAACATTTTAAATAGATTAAATAGCATTTTTTAGGTTACCTGACAAAACATTTCGTACAGTGTATAAAACATAATCTTATGACTAGCAAGACCTGAACTTACTAGAAAAGAGGTTATGAGTGGCTACAAAAATATTTTACGATTCGTTTAATCGGTTGTGTCTTTCTATGCTTAGGCATGTCAAGGAGTCTGGAGTCCGTCTTTGGTGGTGCACAGGACAAATGTCAAGCTGGTGGGAGTGCAGCTCAAAGAACCGATGACCACAGACTCATTCTAGGTCAATTGGTCCAAGACCCCCACAGATTTGGTGATGATGTCATCACGCCTCCACGGCCAACACACCCCAACTTCAAATGCACTAAACCCCTGATGACTTTCCATGATCTGAGACCGGGAAACCCACCCACTGGTGCCTGGATCCCTCCAACACATTCACACCTAAAGCTACAGTTCCAAAACCAACCACAGCAGAAGTATTTAGTTGCAGACAACCTTGCCAAAATGGCAAAATTTACCTGGTCAAGCCTTCAGTTAGATAATGGCCTTGAAAAAGAGAAGGAGAGAGAGAGGGAACAAGAGAAAGAAAGAGGGCGGGAGAAAGCTAAGGAGAGGTACCCACCGCAAATTGAGAAGGAGGCGGTCATAGCACAGGTATGCCGATTTCTTCTTACCTTTAGTATTCGTTATGATTCTGATTTGCATAAATATCAAAGTAGAATGACTAATGCAGTAAAATTCTTGGGTAAAATGAATGATGGACTAAATCAAGATTTTAGATTAGAATTTAAGTGGTAAGCTGTTATCAGCATGTCACCATTTCTTTTGAAAAACTAAAAAACTAATTTGTAGCAAAAATGCATGCATCTCAATTACTATGAGTTGCATGCATCATAATTATAAGCGACCAACAAGATGGCTCTAATATGTTTTTTAATCATCATAACGTCTGTCAAGTGTCTGCGCATTCCTTTTTGAGCGCGCTTGGTGTGTGCCTCTTATTAGAGAATGATGTTGCTAATATTAAGCTAAGTTACTGAGTGCACGTGTGCCTCTCACTTGTGATTGGTGCATGTTAAGTATTTTATTAATAAATGGTGTTCATAAAGAGCGTGCTGTTTCATCAGAGTTGCTTCATTGTTTGTTTTGCCAAATTCTTTGCACTACATTTGTTGTGTTTATACATTGTACAGTGCAAAACATGAAATAAAATACGGTGGAAAATACCTCATTATAAATAACATACGTCTGTACTGTATGTTTGAGAAATGAAAACCCAACCAGATGTAGGCTATACATACAAAAACTATTTTGTAATGAATGCTTGCTAAATAAGAGTGATCTCTAACGAGTTGGGCTCTCTGGTGCATTCAATAGGGTAGAAAATCAGATCCGGGTTTCTTGATGATAATGTGGGAAATTGCGAGATAAAAGTAACTTAACTTACACTTACACGAGCAAGTATAATCCACATTAAGTACAACTGAAACCGGAGCTGGCAGGTCCAAAGATGCGAAACTAACGCTGAATCTCCAGAAGTTGTTGGCTCGTTATTCGTTTGACATTCAGTTTCTCCTATCATTTGCACAGTTAGGTTAAAGAAAATATGACTATATCATACAGGCATAAAACACTGAACTCAAATGGTCAATGCTTGTTGTAACTATGAAATATGCCTGAAAATGCTCCAATGGGCTTTCTTTAACTAGTGCTTGTAAGGGACTGTCTGAAAATTCAACCCACAGCACTAAAACGTCAGAGGTGTCCAAGTATTCATTCATTAATGAATTCAATTCAAGTGTAAGTTATACATAAACATTTTTTATATCAGTGTTTAAGAACATGCAAGGCAGTTGCATTGAACACTTGGACACCTTTGATGTTTTAGCACAGTGTGTGAACTTTTCAGACGTCTCTTATTACCTATAAGGGAACGTTTGAATAAATATTGAATTTAAATTAAAATGTAGGGTGCCACTGGTGGGGCCAGGCCTTTTGAGACAGGGCACTGCAACCACCCCCCCCCCCCCCAAAAAAAAGAACCGCCCTTGTGGGCTTGTAATGTAAACACTCATCCTAATGCATTCAAATCGCAGCGTAGTGCCACCTATTGACCTGTCAATCAACAAATGCGCTTAAACAAGAGTTTTAAACTTTGCCCATTCCGTGTGTTTTTGAAAGGAAATAATTGGAAAACATGCATATATACATGAACAGACCTTCTTCAATGTGCCTGATGTCAACATGCAGTCATACAAATAATCACCCACATCTGAAACGCAGTTAATACAGGAACTTTAAAAAAAAAAAAAATGTTTTTCTTTTTTTTTACTTATTGCATATTATTATCATGTAGTAACACACTGACTTAGAGATTGATGGATTTCATCAAGAAATTCGAGACCCTCCCTATGAAATCAGAACACACGGGTGTAAACCGTGATGTGTCTTGCTTGTCCACTTGTGATCGGATCATCCAATCTCGTTGTAACCGGTAACCTGTGTAAACAGGGCCTTTGATTGATCAGCTTCAGCAGCTGGTGCATAATCTAGACTAGCAACAAACTAGCATAAACCAGCATGGAAATGTATGCTGGCCTAAACTGGTCTTTTCAGGAGGGTAATCGGCTCTTTAATGCGGTTTGGTAATGTGACAAATGATAATTTTTCAGATTCAGGAGGCAGTACATGGAGTGACCAGTGAAGAGGTTCAGAGAGCTCTGCATCGCAATGACTGGAATCCTACACGAGCTGAACAACAGCTAAAGGTAATATAGAATTAACATATGTTCACTCAAATGTATTCTCCTTAAAGATGTATTTTTTGCAATACCATGCATAAAATGACCCTACTACCTTGAAATATGTGTCCCGTTTCTGTGCCCTAGACTATTTAATGATCATAATACAGTAAGGGAAGAGCCCACACTTGTTTAGCCAATCAGAGAACGCTCTCTGCCGGTCTTATTTGAGCAAGTTAACATTTTCTGACCGCGGGTGGGCTGACATGTCTTTGGCTTGCCGTCTTATTCAGTGGCTTGTGAAAGTGAAGCTGACGTTGTTTATGGCACTTTTGCTTTCATTCATTGCATTACTTTTAGACATTCTTTTGTATTTGTTTTACATTATAAGACAGACCAGCTGTATTACATGAATCAGTGCTCTCGTGAGGAATGTCAAAAAATCCTGGCTCGCTACAACTGGGACCTGCAGCATGCTGGCCGTTACCTCGTTCGACTGGCCAAAGACAGAACCAGAGAGGCTGCACTAGAAAGACGAGGAGAAAGAGTTTAAAGCAAGACTAAGTGAACTATGTAGATATCAGGAGGATCAATGTTTCGTCATCACAGAGGATTTGATGCTTCATATCACTGAATTCTGTCAAGAGGTCACAAATGACGCCTTGTCACCTTCCTACTGTGAACAATTTTCAGACCACCTCTTTTTTTGCGGGTGCGAAAGAATTGATTGTGACTCTGTTTGTTGCCCCTAGTGTGCTTGATGATTTAATTGGTGACATCAATGAAGCCATTTTCAATTGTATTAGGGGCCCAGAAGTGCAGTTTTGGTTACATATAGATGTGAAAATGTACCTGCATCTGCTAATTTCAGAGAAACTGTGTAATTGTATATGTTGAATTTGTGTGTATGTGTAATATATATATATATATATATATGTGTGTGTGTGTGTGTGTGTATTTGTAGCTGATTAATAAAGTAACACATTTTATAAATGTATATTTTTGATATTGATGATCACACAATAATTAATTGCAAGTATCGTTGCTTTCTCATTGGAAGCATACCAGGTAATTGAATATGCAATGCTGAATATATGTGGCAGTTCGCACAAACGTTAATGAATTCACTCAAAAGGAAATCAGACATTTGTAGCCCAATATTTCATTCTGTTCCATGATGCTGGATGGAGTGGGAAATTATAAGGTTTCTTGAGTCTATTATGTGTGTGGGGGTATCTGCAGCTCTGAGCAGTAGTTTCTGTCTGTTTTGCATTCTCACTCTGAAAACCACAAAATGTTTCTTGCATTACAGACTGTGATGAGGAGGAGGGCGTGGCTGGGCCGTGAAGCTGCATGGCGGGCGCTAAATCACCTGATCAGTGGGAGATCGAGATAAAGGGGAGCCGGAGGCGCCAGTTGGAGAGAGAGAGAGACTCACGCGACTGCGCTGCATGCCTGTTTGTTTTGTTATATGTTGTTTTATGTTAATTTATATCATTAAACTTTACATTGACTGTTCAGCCTGTTCCCGCCTCCTCCTTGTGTGTCCTTGAATGGTTAGGGAGGGAGGAGGGATACGCATTGTCACAGCCCAGCCACGCCCTCTTCTTCGTCACACAGAGCCACCCAGACGACTACAGCTCATAAAGGGCTAATAGGAATTAGGCAGATTATGGCAGATTAGGAACACTTAAAATTTTGGTTTGTACACTTCTGTTATCCTCAACAATCTGAAACTCTTGAATACTCGTCTTAAAATTCTGATACTGGCTCTTCAGGCTTTTAATAAAATTATGACTGATAGGTGACTTTTCACATGCACCATAAAGGACCTTTTTTTTTTCTTGGAGGGGTGATGACAGTGACTCACAGTCTTATTAAGGAAGTCTGAGCACCAACTTTCAGGTGCAAATGTAGTCTCTATTGTAAAGGCAATTTAAAATGCTTACCATTTGCACAGAGGAAAGAACATTTCTAAGAGTTATTATTAATCAATATGTAATATTTAAAAGTGCACTCAGTAATCTTTTTTCCTATTAAAATGTTACTTCTAAAGAAATTATCTGTAATTTTGAAACAAATGTAATCATGTGAGATGACGAGTTTAGTCATATCAGTAACCTTAAAAGCTGTTTAATTCTACATGGGGCAGGGGTGCCCTCATGGGGGCTGCCATTTTAAAATCACATGACCAGCTGAATACTACTTGTTTAGTCTCAGTAACCATCTTGTTATTGGGCACTTTCACTATTGGATTAAATTAATCATAGCTGATTGTGAAAAGTGAATTTCTACAATGGTATCTGTATCTGAAAACTTGATTTTTAATGATGCTGCATCAAGCCGCTAGGTGTCAGTGTAAGTCCAAGATGACACAAAGACAAAAGCTCCTGAGGGCAGCTTTTAACAATAGTATCAACTGAACTTCTGCTGAACTTGCAATGATAAAAGGCTAAAAAGCAATTAATTACGACTGAGTGTGTGTGAGTGTGTGTGTGCGCGCGCGCGAGCGCACTAAATATGAGACTTCTTTTAACCAGCCACAGACAATTTTTTGGCTATGCCCCTTCCCGAAGCTTTAGAATCCTCCCACATATTTAAAATAAAAGTTTTTGTCGTGGTTGATAAAGCTCTGGGGCTGGAGACAGGACATTTCCCTGCTGTCTCTCAAACCACACCAAAACTCCATTCTGTTGCCCGAAGAAGACTTCACACAGCGTGTAACGCAACATTTTTTTATGAAGATACCTCTGAATAAAGCTGATATCAGTCTGTCTTCAAGGGCACCATAATGCCACGTCTGATGAGCTGAACAAATTTAAGTTAGTGTTAGTGATAACCACTCTTCTATGTAATGACTTAACTATTTGCTTTCAATGAACTGCCAAACCACACATGCACAAGAATGTTGGATATCATAGGCATTGAAGGAGGCATCTATGCTGTTTTAGCAGATGGGAGGCATTTGAGTAGACAAGATGTAATGCCAAATAAGAAATTTGATGTGTTAAATTTGAAATACTGATCCCATCTCATGTTGTTTAAGAATTAAGTCTTAATAGTCATACCAAGGATGCAGGCAATATTGTAGCTATTACGTAAAACACTAATGTGAGATTGAAAGTGCAAACAATGGTTTGATCCTATTGGAGGTGTTATGACATTGGGTGTATTTATTTGTGCAGAATATTGCCTTTTTTCACACCAAGCTGCTTGTTTCTGATTGGTGGGAAAGAGGGAAGACGTAGGGTATAACTCGGCTAAAGGCTCTTTGGGGTAATTATTTTCTTTTCTCCCAAAACACTAAATAGCAACAATAACTACAATCATTAAAATTATGTTGCTCCATCAATTTTCAATAAAGATTGAAAAATCACCTTGATACATTTTGTGAAAGTACAATTTCCTTAAGGGGTGCCTTTAGCCCTGTTGTACCCTAATGAATTCACCATTTTCAACCAGGCTCTGGACAACATATTGATAAATATTTTCCTAAAAATGCATGTCCCAGTTCCCACTTGTGTTGAAACTCACTAAAGCAGGAGTCAGAATTGGATAATATTCATGTTCCATAATGGTAGGAAAGGGAGATTAAGGGAGAGAAAGACAAGGCCTCATGAGTCCATTCATCTGAGAGCATTTTTTTTTTAATCAAAATATGAATTTGCAGACCTGCCAACCTGTACGCATTTTGTGTAGCGGGTACGCATTTTGACCTCAAAGTAAGCTGGTACGATTTGTCACTCTAAACTACGCAAAAACCTGGTGACGCCTCTGTACATGCGCAGTACTCAAATCAAGCAACAGCAAAAGAAGAGTTCCACCAATCATAGCGCTGGTTTCATTCCCCAAAGAGTAATCGACAGCAACACAAAATCCTGCTTGATCCCCCTTCCACTCCTGCTGTCTTAATGATTTCTTAAATGAGGACAGTACAGTAGTCACTGTACTTCTAACTCCTTAAGGTAAATGGGTTGTGGTGGATGTGGAAAGTTAAAATATTGAATTTAGTTAAATGAATCCTCTGGAGTCGACGTGATCGCATGGATTAATTTAAAATACTCCGTCATTCATGGTCACTCAGAAAAGAGGAAGACAAAATACAGCCATGCAAATTATAAAATGCGCAAGTAATGCTGAACAATAAATCTAAATATAATTGAAATCGCTAATTGGCTTAGTGATTGCAAGTGCTGTGATTTTAAATATTTTGAGGCGCCGCGTGTTCCAGAGTGAAGAGTTCCAGAATGTTCAGGCGCGTGTTCCAGAGTGAAGAGTTCCAGAATGTTCTGTCACGTGTTCTGTGCTCACATTCATGATTTCACGCTTCTCTCTTTCACTCGCAGTGTGCACAGAACAATGTCCTGATGAGCAAAACATGGTATGTTATCAAACCCCGTGCCCTGTTACACTGATGGTACTCCAAAAACATTTCCAAGGTTGGCAGGTCTGAATTTGTATACTGTCATGTACTGTAACCCCACACATGGCACATGGCTGTTTCAGAAGTGCTTAGAGAAATTGGGGTGGGGAGAGAAAAACAGATCTCTGGAAAGCACCCATCATATCATTTGTAGACAACATCTGAATAGGAAGATATCCAACTTCCAACTATAAATGAGTTCATGTATGTAAACACAGGATGTGACCCATACATGCCTAAAAATGCTTGGTTATCAGAAATGTGTTCATTCAATTTTAAAGTCACAAGACATTGGCTTTGATATTATTTCAACTAATGGTTATCCTTGGACAGCTCTTTGGTCTTGGCCATGGTGGAGAGTTTGGAATCTGATTGATTGCTTCTGTGAACAGGTGTCTTTTATACAGGTAACAAACTGAGATTAGGAGCACTCCCTTTACAAGTAGTCCTAATCTCAGCTCATTGCCTGTATAAAAGACACCTGGGAGCCAGAAATCTGTGATTGAGAGGGGGTCGAATACTTATTTCCCTCATTAAAATGCAATTCAATTACCTACCATTAAAATTATAGACTGATCATTTCTTTGTCAGTGGGCAAACGTACAATATCAATATCAGCAGGGGATTGAATACTTTTTAACTCACTGTACAGGCACAAGATTTGGATGCTTTGTGGTCGAGCATAGGACTAGCAAGGCAAAGATCAGGGGTTTGATTCCCAAATTTTCCACAATTCATGTCTGGAATTTTTTTTGTCTAGAGAAATTTCTTGATTTTCAATGTTTCGTCAGCAGAACAATCCAAATACACTTTAAATAAGGTGTTGGTCCTCTTTTTCTGACCTTAAAAAAAGCATCTAGCCGGATTTCAAAACTGCAAAAAATGTCTGTGATTTGGCTTTGTCTTCTTGATGTGCTCTCAACAGTCACGACTATCCTACATTGTGTGTATTTGATACTGTGCATACGTCTTCACTGTGTTTACGTGTCCTTATGTATGTGACCTGTAAAGCTAGCACTTGCATATCAATGGCAAAAAGTAAAACATTCAATAAACAAGAAAACAGGTCAAATCATGTAAGCTGAAAAATAAGCCCTGCATCTCTATTCACATATTATCCATATCCAATATTCTGACAAGCACAAAACATCAGCCAGTGGAGAGTTTTTCATCAAAATTTATGCTGTGTAAAAAAAAACGTTTAATGGCATCTGATCTTTTCTGTTTTTTATGTATTTTATTTTATGGGCATTATTAAATACATATATTCACAAATACTTTGAATGAACAGCACCACCCCATTTACCCCTTCAAAATTGTCCTCTTTTTAGACAACCACAATATATGGTCACCCTAATTGAAACACCTGTAAAATCCATTGAAGAAACTGTGTGTGTGTGTGTGTGTGTATATATATATATATATATATATATATATATATATATATATATATATATATATATATAAATACACACACTGGCGGCCAAACGTTTGGAATAATGTACAGATTTTGCTGTTTCAGAAGGAAATTGGTACTTTAATTCACGAAAGTTGCATTCAACTGATTAAAGTATAGTCAGGACATTACTGATGTAAAAACAGCACCAACACTATTTAAAAAAAAAAAAAAAGAAGAAGTTTTTGATCAAATCAAGATCGGCCCCATTTCCAGCAGCATCACTCCAACACCTTATCCTTGAGTAAATTATGATAAATTGATAATTTGGTCCTGTAGAAAATCACTTGCCATTATATCATTATATTATATAAGCTGTCATTGCTGCATGTGGAGGATTTTTTGATGAGAACTCTTTGAAGTAGTTTAAGAAGTTCTGAACTTTTTTTTCAAATTGTAATAGTAATTTTTCATGTTATTAATGTCCTGACTACACATTGTGATCAGTTGAATGCAACTTTGGTGAATAAAAGAACCAATTTATTTCCATAAGAGCAAAATCTGTACATTATTCCAAACTTTTGGCCGGCAGCGTATATATACATATATAAGCAGGACACTGTATATATAGTTTAAAGCATTTAGTTCTAGAAGCAGTTATTAAATTTAGTTTTAAATTGAACTCTTGAACAGTGTGACAGTACACATGTCATTTCATTTATCAGCTTAGGCAGCTGGTTTTAAATTTTGGATACCGATTAAAAAAAAAAGAAGAAAAGAAAAGAGCACCAGGGATTTAGATCTTCAACTTAATGTAAATATTTCACAAAATAAAAACAAAGCCAGGGCTTACAAATAAGATAACAATGGTTTTCCACCTTTTTCAAAGTACATGAAATCCTATGAGAAGAAATAAATAAAGAGGGATTAGTCATAACAAAGACAACTGGTGAAAGGAGAGTAATCAACTCCCACTGAACTATAATTTAACATTTTAACACAACATATTGATGATTATTTCTTAACAGGGCTTTCAGAAAGTTCACTGACGGCTCAATGAGATTTCCTAAAAGTTTTTAATTCTAGCTCCCCTAATAAATACAATGGTACAAAATATACTACAGTTAAACTGCAAGCCCTACAAACAATAGTGAATTTATCCTATCATAACCTGAGAGTCACTGAAACCATAAACGTAATACTCACAATGAGGAAGCAAGCACCCATAAGTACAGCCTTCATCTTAACATCCATGTTCTTAGGGAATTGAACAGTGTAGTTGGTAGCATTTGTAAAGCATTTCCTTATGCAGCCACCCCGCTGTTTTGTGACTTGACCAAAAGGCTTCCCACCATGTGTGCCTTTTACCTAAAGAGTATAATGTGATTTAGTGGTGAGAAACCTGGATTTTATTTTAAAAGGTTGCTTCGGCTGTAATGCCAACACATAGCAACTGTCCTCGTGATTTGTCTATTTACAAAAGAACACCTAAAACAGGTTTAGTTTTTGCAAATGGCATATCTGAAAATAGACAATATCCAACACCAATAGTGTTGAAAAGAAGTCTTTTAAGTAAAATGTTGCCTTTTCTGTATATGTTGCTGAGATGCCTGGAATTGTTTTCATTTTTGCTCTCATCCTGAGATCAAGATAGTTACCTCAAAATTTACATCACCACAGCATTTACATGGCAAGTAGGGCCCTCGGATCTTCATTAGTACTTTTCTGTCAGGTCCCTGGATGGAGAATACTGGTAAAAACGGGTGACAGTTCTGTTTCACATACCCTATGGGTTCTCCAGGGGGGGCCTGGACTTCCAGCTGAGGGTAAAAACAATTACAGAAATGAATGAATAAAAAGAAATAAAGAGAGTAAACAATGTGTGCAACAGGTAGACAGGCATTCAGGCAACCTACTGTAAGTTCTTGAACAAATAAGGCATCTTGATGTGACAGATTCAGTTCTACACTGTCTAATTTCTTAATAATAATGCCTAATTATTCTCCACTTTGCTGTATGTGCACTATTCAAATGAAAAGAACAGGGACTGTGACTGTTTAGTAGTGACTGTAAAACTGCAAATTCCATACAGACTGTATGCCATTCATAACTCAAAAGGACACATGACAGTAACATGACAGAGGCTTGTAAACACAAATCTGAAAATTAAGCAGTGTTCATCTCATGCTAATGTAGCCTAACCCCCATAACACGGTACCATGAAAAGAATGAGTTTAAATCACTTCACAGCTGCTTGCCAACTCTTTGGCTGAACTGTTTAACTAGTCTTATATTTGGATTATAGGAACAAAGGCACCATTTTTCAAAAGACAACTGTAAAGCTATAGGCTCTTACCTTTACTGTTTTATTTGTTAAAGGGATAGTTCACCCATAAATGTAATTTATCTCATCATTTCTCCCCCTCATGCCATCCCAGATGTGTATGACTTTCTGTCTTATGCAGAACACGAACTAAGATTTTTAGATGAATATTTCAGTTCTGTAGATCCTCACAATGCAAATGAATACCAAAATTTTGAAGCTTCAAAAAGCACATAAAGGCAGCAATAAAGGAATCCATACTACAGTCTCCAGTGGTTAAATTCATGTCTTCAGAAGCAATATGATATGTGTTTTTTACTAAAAATCTCTGTAGGAGGCGATATGCATAAAGACTGCAAATCACCAAAAAACGAGAAGAGAGTGAAAGTGAAAGTTGAGATTTATATGAAAAAGAAAACTTTAATATTGATTTGTTTCTCACCCACTCTTACCATATTACTTCTGAAGACATGGATTTAACCAATGGATTACTTTTATGCTGCCTTTATGTGCTTTTGGAGCTTCACAATTTTGTTAACATTCACTTACACTTAAAGACCAACAGAGCTGAAATATTCTTCTACAAATCATAATTTGTGTTCAGCAGAAGAAAGAAAGTGAAACACATCTGGGATGGCATGAGGGTGAGCAAATGATTAAAGTATTTTCCTTATTGGGTGAAATATTCCTTTCAAGTGTGTCCTTATGCCAAAACAGGTGACATGATTCACCATATAAAACAGGATTTGATTTGTATTTATTTATTGATTTTATTTAGTCAATACACCTAGTTGGATCTTGGAGCTACTTTCACTTTCTGTTCTAAGATCAGGTTATTTTTATAGATGTTACTTTAGCATTGATAAGGTCTGTTTTACCAGTTGCAGGCAGCAGGGGCAACAACAGGAGTCACAGCGGTAAGGTCTGCGCACTCGCATGACCTCTTGGTTCATGTAGTCTTTAATCCGTATTTGAAAGCGGCGTGCTGAACCACAGATGTTTCGTGTGCAGCAGTCAGTTTTTTCTTTGGCCTGGAAGATCAATTGACCAAGGCTATTTTTGATCTCATACTGGTTGTTGGTCACAAAGCCAGTGAACACTGTAGACAAGTATGAAGTTTGTCAGATGAAAAATAATTCAGGACTAAACAGGCTGAAATAACGCAGACAAGTAAAAGTTTACCTTTTAAGGTATAATCTATGTGAAATCGTGTCAGCAACAAAATTGCTTTCAAACAATTGTAATGTTCTAATACACTTCCATAACGATTTTGTCCATACAAATTTACAAACACCGATGTAACTTCCCATTTTTATTTCATTAACTATTGGTGACAATTTTTCCCTCTTAAGGAGAATATAACAGCATCATTTGTTTCCCCAACCCTCCTCACATGAACAAGCAACGACTAATAAAGGCAGACTTACTCTCTACACACTCCATTTTTTGGTGAATAAGGACTTGGTCGATCTGAAATGCACAGAAAATACTAGCAGACATCACACACACAAACTCACATGTAGATTGGAACAGAGAGAGAAAGAGGGATGGATGGCTCACCTGAGTGAGATACTCGAGACCACGTGGTACTCCAACAGGCACAACCATGGGTGGAGCTATAGGTGCTATAGTGAAGGCGGTGAAAAGAATGGGGGCACATCATTATCATCAGTCAACAATAATTGTCTTTGCGTTGTCTTAACAGTATTAATGTTCATTGCAATTTGTGCTATAATAGTCACTAGAAAACCACATAGTGTTTTATGCATCCACACTATTCAACTTTAAAGTAAGTAAAGTCTTTGATTTAACTGTTAATAATCTAAAGATTATGTAACACTCAGATATACATTCATTTTATGCTTACCTTCATATGGCTGAACCTGGTGAGGTACTGGATTAATTGCACCAGGTTGATTTATGACTGGCTGAATTGGAGGTTGTTGATGCTCTGCTTGGGGCTCTGCGGGTGGGGGAGCCGGATTAGGTACCACCGGCACTTCATTATCTGCTGCCATGGGATAGGGGGATATGCACTGTCCTTCTGGCTGAGGCATGGGATTTGGGATGTGGCTTTGGGGTGGAAAGCCTAGTTTAAGAATGCAAACGAAGAATGAAAATGCAGTCAAACACCTTAGTGTATCAATATGACTGAAGTCAGAACTTTTCTAGCATCAGTATTTCTGCTGTTTGAGTTTCTCTTGTATTGGTTTATGTGCAGTACATCATCATTGAATAGCCTGACCTTTTCTGGTTTTTAGATTACAGGAAGACATCCTGCAATTCTGCTACAGATTTTCCGATAACAATTTACAATGCATTAACACTGCATCGTGAACTAACAATGATCAATATAATGATCAGATTCAACAGAATGTATTAATATGGGGTTAATACTGATCTATAAAACAGTTATTCATTGTAGGCATTTGGCAAAATGAAACGTGGTGTGATGCCTCTTTTTTTTTTTTTTTACTACAAGTTTGAAGCCTAGCAAGCGAAAATTGTATTTGAGAGCTACAGCAGAGTGGAAGATTTTCAGTGAATAACAATTAAAATTTCTGTTTTGTGAGGTGGTGGATTACATTAAGGGCAATGTCAAGTAATTTCCTTCTGCTACCATCTAATACTGGAATAATGGAAGTACCAATCATTGGACCAAACGTTTCTAGAATTAATTCATTTTTTAATAGCAGTCTGTCTGGATGGCTCAACTAGTATGTCATCCTCTACAGATAAGATAAGGGACCTGGGTGGCATATTTGACAGTGATCTGTCATTTGAAAGTAAAATTATTGTCTTTAGAACAGCATTCTTCCGCCTATGGAATATTGCTTAGATATAGAGTGTTCTTACTTTTCTAGATGCAAAAAAATTAGTTGATGCATTAAAAAATGGAAGACTTGATTATTAGTGTACTTTTAGCTAAATGACCCACTGTCTCCTTTAAGAAGATGCAGTTTAGATGGTAAATGGTCTGCAATTATATAGCACTTTTTTAATCTTAGAGGTTACCAAAGTGCTATACACTGTGTCCCAATCACCCATTCACATAAACACTCATATTCCAATGGTGGCAGATCTGCCTTGAAAGGCGCTAGCCTGCCATTGGGAGCAACTTGGGGTTCAGAGTCTTGCCCAAGGACACTTCGGCATGTGGAGTCGTGTGGGCGGGAATTAGCAGCCGACTCGCTGTACCACTGAGCCACAGCCGCCTAAAGATCAAATTTAGTCATATCAGTCTAATATTATCATCACTACACTGGTTATCTTGGGATGCCCATTTCAAAGGAAACTCTCAACACTACAACTGTGCCCCACCTGGCATTGCAGAGTCACATTGAATGCCAGCCATAACCAATGTTTGTCATTCAACATCTGCATCTCTCCTATTGCATATTGCAGCCTCTTCATTTATCATCATTAATGTTAACATTAATTGAACAAATTGGTTTAACATTTATTGTGTTTTTTTTGTCACTTCAGGGTTGTCGGTTACTACATGCTTTTACTAAATGGTAAAGAGCAGCATGAACACTTTTCAAAACATCTCCTTTTATATTTCACAGAATAAACTAGGTCAAATGGGTTTGGAATGAGATAAGAGTGAATAAAAGATTTTGAATTTTTGACCATTTATTTTATGCGGCAGGGAAAATTAAAAGACACTTGAACTTACTAGACAACCTGGCTTGAATTACTCTTCCTAGACATGGACATACATTTTCCAACAGTGACCTTGATAGCTTGATCAAATAATACAATTGTGTAAAAAACAAAAAAACAAAAAAAGTGTATCTTGCATAAAGAAAAAAAAAAACGTTATTTATTGATGAGATGAATATTAAATCACAGGTTAGGAGCCATTCGAGTTGTGAATCTTCAAATGATAATCTGTATGTGCTATGTGATTTTTCATTAAAATTAGAAATTAATTTGCTCTCAGAAGGAAGGCTCCAAATGGCTTTAGGGAGTTATCTGACTATTAGATAAGCAGCAAATGTTGTCTAGCTTGTCAGGGGATGGGTGTAGTTTCTAAAGCGATTTTAAAGATATTTAATGGCATTCTGTCACAGCAACGACAAAAATGAAAGCTAAAGTTACTGGTGACAGACAAGAAATATGTTAAGAACTTGTTGTCGTTAATTGATAACAATATAGGTTTCAAAGTATTCAAAATCATTATTCACACATTTTATTTATTAAAATAAATAAATAAATGACCTGGTTCTGACATGCTGAAGTCAAGTCTACGTGACTGCAGAGGCAAAAAAAATCTGATTCTGATTGTAAATACAGTGCTGGAAACAAGCTAAAGGGGTACAAGAAAAAGTGCACAAATGAATGTCAATAAATAAGGCCAAGCATGATTTACCACACCAAGTTAGACCAATGGTAAAAAAAATCACTTGACTTACCTATCAAAACTCTCCACAAATAAGCTCTTAAGACTATAGGTGGCAAATTCTCATTTTGGAATGCGTACACGTCTCCCAAACATATGGTATTTATACTTATCCCCCCCCCCCCCTCCGGACATATTTAAATAATGAAAGTGAGAAACCTTAGAAAGGCACAACACTTCTATTACCTGAATGACTCACAATTCTAGTTTTAGCAGAAAAAATGTGACCTACAAAAAAATACCCTAAAATGAATCATCTAAATCCTCATTAATTTCTGACAGTAGTTTTATATATATATATATACATACAGTATAAAGATTGTATTGTCTACTTTTTGAAAATGTTATGAACAAATATGAAGATAGATATTAAGACTTTAAGTAGACACATGTGAAAGCATTACATATGTCTTTTGAGCCTTTAAATCTGTGGTGTTTAAACACATAAAATACAGCTGGCAGGGTGCACACTACACAATTTTAAGGCCAAATATATTCATGGCAAACACAAAACAATTGGCAGACAAAAGGTCTTCACACGAGACATAATTTAAAGAGATCATCACACAAAAATGTAAATTCTTTCATAATTCATTCCTTCACCCTCATCCCATCCCAGATGTGAATGACTTTCTTTCTTCAGAAGAACAAAAATGAAGATTTTTAGAAGAATATTTCAGCTCTGTAGGTCCATACAATGCAAGTGAATGGTGACCAAACCTTTGTAGCTCAAAAAATCACATAAAGGCCACAAAAAAATCAATCCAGTGGTTTAATCTGTCTTCAGAAGAGTTATAATTTGTGTGGGAGGGAAACAGAATAATTTTAAGTCCTTTTTTATTCTAAATCTCCACTTTCAATTTCAAATGTGAAAGTGAAACTAATCCGGCACCACATGTTACTTTAAGATGTAAAAGTGGAGATTTAGAGGGGGAAAAAGAGGTTTCATATCCACACCTATTATATAGTTTCTGGAGATATGGATTTAACCACTGGAGTGTTATGGATTTTTTTGTATGTGTTTTTTGGATCTACAAAGGTCTGATTCACTAGCACCATTCACTAGCATTGTGAGGACCAACAGAGTTTAAATATTCCTCAAAAATGTTTCTTGTGTTCAGCTGATGAAAGAAAGTGAAACACATCCGGGATGGCATGAGGGTGAATAAATTTCCATTTTTGGGGGAACTATCCCTTCAATATTCACCAGGCTGATCCACAAGCAAATTCATGCCGGTATATTTAAGCTTGTCTGCGTATTGAATGCATTTAGATTATTTATTTACATGTAATATGTCTGACACAGACACTGTAAAGTGATACCATTATGTTTTTTTTTTGTTTTTGTTTTTAAAATTAAATCACATCCTCTTAAATAAAAATTGGAATTAAACAAAAAAATAACAGTGAGAAAAAAAGAAAAAAAAAGTCCTCTCACTTTTAACTGCTTTTATTTTCAGCAAACGTAACTTGTGCAAATATTTGTATGAACAGAAAAAATTTCAACAACTAAGACAACAAAAATGTGAAAATGAATAACAAACTCAGTGAAGAGCAATTTTGCCAGTCCTGTCTGGTCCAGCGATGTGGGTTTGTGCCCATAGGCGACGTTGTTGCCTGTGACGTCTGGTAAGGACCTGCCTTAAAACAGGCCTTCAGTCCAGCCTCTCTCAGCCTGTTGTTGACAGTCTGAGCACTGATGGAGGGATTGTGTGTTCCTGGTGTAACTCGGCGGTTGTTGTTGCCATCCTGTACCTGTCCCGCAGGTGTGATATATCGGATGTACAGATCTTGTGCAGGTGTTATTACACATGGTCTGCCGTCCTTCCTGTCTCCCTGTAGTGCTGTCTCAGGCATCTCACAGTACGGACATTGCTATTTATTGCCCTGGACACATCTGCAGTCCTCATGCCTCCATGCAGCATGTCTAACGCACGTTCATGCAGATGAGCAGGGACCCTGGGCATCTTTCTTTTTGTGTTTTTCAGAGTCAGTAGAAAGGTCTCTTTAGTGTCCTAAGTTTGTCTGTAAGCTGTTAGTGTCTTAATGACCGTTCCACTGATGCATGTTCATTAATTATTTATGGTTCATTAAACAAGCATGGACAACATTGTTTAAATCCTTTACAATAAAGATCTGTAAATTTATTTGTATTTTTACAAAAATGATCTTTAAAATACAGTGTCCTGAAAAAGGGACTTTACTTTTTTTGCCGAGTTATGTTTTATATATAGCATTCCTTGTGGTCTGTATTTCTATTATGACTGGTCTAGTATGAGGTCAAACGTGAATGTGTTGTTGCTCAACCTTCTCTTATACCTAGCAAAAAGAAGGACTTCGTGAGTTGGCAAAGACCAAAAAAACAAGCTAAACTCATTTGACTGTTCAGGAAGAGAATAACCAACCTCAAAAAACCTCTCACTCCATCCGTAAACAAAACAAAGATATACAGTATTACCCCAAAATAAAATTCACCCACTGTCACACAAACCAGCTTAACAACGTTGTCTTTATTAAGTTTAATGTTACACTGATATTTCAGGTTATAGAAAAAACAAACACATTTACAAGAACACATGTGTATACAGTATATTGTAGTCCAGGGTATGTTGCCATACAAGTTTTACAACTTTAAAACTCTAAGGTTTTGAGTCAAAAGTCCAAATGTATGTTATTTCTGGTGGTGGTTTTGGTTTCAAGCATCTTGTTCGAAACCCTCTTCATAAGCAGTTGAGTGAACAAGTGAACACAATAAAACCACTAGCCAACTTTCCGGCAAGGGTCAATTAATTTGCTTCCAATTTAGGAATGTTTTGAACTAGGTGTGTCAAAACCAACATATGAAACCACTTAAAAACTTTTTGGACTTTTGACTCAAAACCATACAGTTAGTGAAACTATTTTATAGAAATAAAATACTAACACAAATACATGAACATACATTATATATACACTGGTGGCCAAAAGTTTGGAATAATGTACAGATTTTGCTCTTATGGAAATAAATTGGTACTTTTATTCACCAAAGTTGCATTCAACTGATCACAATGTATATTCAAGACATTAATAATGTGAAAATTACTATTACAATTAGAATATATATATATATATATATTTTCAGACCTTCTTAAACTATTTCAGAGTTCTCATCAAAAAAATCCTCCATGTGCAGCAATGACAGCTTTGCAGATCCTTGTCTTTCTAGCTGTCAGTTTGTCCAGATACTCAGGTGACATTTCACCCCACACTTCCTGTAGCTCTTGCCATAGATGTGACTGTCTTGTCGGACACTTCTCACACACCCGGCAGTCTAGCAGATCCCACAAAAGCTGAATGGGGTTAAGATCCATAACACTCTTTTCCAATGATCTGTTGTCCAATGTCTGTGTTTCTTTGCCCACTCCAACATTTTCTTTTTGATTTTCTGTTTCAAAAGTGGCTTTTTCTTTGCAATTCTTCCCATAAGTCCTGCACACTGAGTCTTCTCTTTAATGTTGTACATGAAACTGGTGTTGAGCGGGTAGAATTCAATGAAGCTGTCAGCTGAGGACATGTGAGGACTTACACATCTCTTTCTGTCCTTGTTAGAGCCAGTTGTCCTTTGTCTTTGAAGACTTTAATGTACATGTTAGTATGAAATAGTCAGTTTTTTGGCAGTTTCAATCATTGTACAGCCTTCATTCCTCAAAACAATTATTGACTGATGAGTTTCAAGAGAAAGCTGTTAAGACATGCCAGTCTATTGCATACTGTGGCAACTCAAACACAAAGACAATGTTAAGCATTTAATTAGCCAAATAGCTTTCAGCTGTGTTTGATATAATGGCAAGTGATTTTCTATAGGACCAAATTATCAATCTAGCATGATTACTCAAGGATAAGTGTTGGAGTGATGCTGCTGGAAATGGCTTTTTTAAAATAGTGTTGGTGCTGTTTTTTACATCAGTAATGTGCCGACGATACTTTGTGATCAGTTGAATGACATTTTGTTAAATTAAAGTAGCACTTTCCTTCCGAAACAGCAAAATCTGTACATTATTCAAAATTTTGGCTGCCAGTGTATATATACACACCAACAGGAATATCAGAAGTAGTCGGCATGTGGATTTATTCATTCATATTAACCTTTGAGCATACAATGAGAAGTAAATGCTTCCTAATGGAGGACTTTTGACATATTATTAATTGCTATGGAAAACAACTAGTCCAAGTGTAATACAATTATTTAAAGAGTCTGGGTACTTCCAATCTGAAGTGCAGATCCTGTAATTCTATCGCTACATATTTTGATCAGAATTGTATTGATTATCCTTTATTTACTTTAACAAATTATTAACATTATTTTGAAATAAACATTATCTTGATTTTATTTAAACGGAGCCAGTGAAGAGAATTGAGATTTTGAAACCTTTGTCTATGGATTGAAACTTCTCAATAACCCCAAAGGGAGTTGGCAAGTAAATGAGCATTAAACATATTCATTCCCATATTTAACCGTTTTCAAATGGGTTTCTTTCTGTTCACCCATATTATTACCAAAGCCAGTCTGTAATAAAGTCTGTTGAGAATGAGATAATGTTCATGTGGTATTTTTTTCTTCTTTGGATAAATACAGAATAATCCGTTGTTTTTGGATGCTGTATAAGGCTTTTTATTCAATCCTTTAACATGAATTCTCATTTGTTTGTAGTTTATGGATATAACTACAAACTATATGACACATCTTTAATAGACTTTTTGGAGATTTGAAAAAGACATGATGGTATACTGGGCTTTCTGAGCTGTCAAGTGCCTTGTGTTGGACACTATTTATACTCATTGGAACGGTTCAATACACACAGCTTTTTAATACTTGTCTGTGGTATTCCTTCTCTAAAATGTGTATTTTTTGTGTGGAGGTTCTGACTGAAATTCTTTGCATTTAACACAATAAAACAGAATTTCCTTCATGATAACATGCAGACAAATACGCTTTCTGTAGAACATGACATAAATATTTGAAGGTATTTCATGTATAAGGTTACTTCTAGCAGTTTAAAAAAAAAGGAAAGAAAATACACCAACAGAACAAATACATTTAAATGTTAGATGCTGGTACACTTGTAAAAATTATTTGTTATTATTGTAGGCCATACTCGTTTGAAAGGCACACAATGAGCAGGCACTCATGATACACAATTGGTCATTGTAAATATTGCACTGCAAGTAAACTATAAAAATTACTTTAAATGTGTCCTTTGGTTTAACTCCAGTGGGAGCTGATTATAGGCTTTGTTACCTAATTAAATGGAATTAATGGAAGCTCAGATTTATAAGATGTCATCCAATGAATGTCAGGTAATCAAGATTTTCAAAATGATGTGGATATACAAAAGATATTTTGCAAGTAACAGGAACATCCTTCTCACTCTCTAAGAGAACACAGTATTCCGCTGGTTGGTGTCTCCAACTTTTTCAAAGAAAATGAAATCCTATGAGAAGAGGGAGAACAAAGATCCATGAGACAGACATCTATAGTGGGAAAGATTGCATTCTAATGTGTGATTTTTGGTGCACTACACAATTTTTTTTATACAGTGGTGCTCAATCACATCTATCCCTTGCAAAATCTGTTAAAAACAAGTTGAACTGAGCAGCCAAGCTGGTTCTGAATATTACTTAGCCACAGTAGAGGAGAACGCAAAGATATAGAACAAGCAAGATAACATCTCCAGTTACTCTTGAAACCTCGGTTCCCTGAGATGAAGGGAATGAGACATTGCTGAATGCTTTGGGGAAATTCCTTTTCCATGACCTAATTGAAGAGTTTGTATCATAACGCCAATCGTATTATTGGCAATGGTGTTTGAGCCCCACCCTTTTAGGCATGCATTTGCCTTATACAAGCGGGCGCTCGCACAACATTTCTTCAGAATTTTCTGACTGAGGACAAGAGCGCATCACTCATCCTCGAAAGTCTGAAGTACACTAGTGTAGCCTAGTATAATATCTCTTTAGTGTGTACAAAAATTAATAACCCCACATTGTGAAAACCAAATGGGAAGTTAATCTTAGTCTGAGGATGTGTATGAGTTATATAATACACACAGTATAATTTAACCCTTTCATACCTGAGGTAGGTTTTATTATTTTTATTGGAAGTGCTTGTGACTTCTAGTGAGAGTAAATTAGGTAGCGGCCTAAACAGGCAACTATGTTAAAATATAACAGGTAGCCTGCCCAATGTAATGGGCTCAGGCTCACCCACCGGGTATTGGAATAGTAAGCTCTCTAGACAGAGGACTCATGTAGCGATGGACACCACATTTAGGTTATAAAACCTTGCTAAAATGTTTTGCAAAGATCATCCTGCTGCAAAGCATATATCTTGTAGGGATACACAATTTATCTATGCCCATGAAGAGGCCATGCCTTTAGTTGTGTGCTTTCATGCCAATAGGGCATCTCACGCCCTGTAATTCATAAGCGAGGGTGATCGCATCAACAATCCAGTGAGATAGCCTTTGTTTGGAGACGGACAAGCCTTTTGTGCATCCTCCATAACAAACAAAGAGCCGATCTGATGGTCTAAATTGGGAAGTGCGCTCCACATGCGTGTGCGATGCCCGCACGGGACATGATCTAAATTAGACAGTGGAGAAGAGAAAGATTGTAGGTGCACTGAGCCCTAAGGGTGTTAAAAGCACCTTAGGGCACATAGCCTTTTTTGGGTTTGGTGGCGGCTTTTAAAAGCCCAGGACCAAATTCCAGACATGAGCTGTCAACCGACAGTGCATGTATATCGCCAACCTGTTTGACTGAGACCAGAGCCAACAGCAGTGCCATCTTGAATGAGAGCACACGTAACTCAACGGATTCAAAAGGTTTGAACGAGCGCCCTCAGCACCAGATTCAACTGTAGCAGGGCGAGGAGGGTTCAAGCACTTCGCTACCCTAAGGAACTTTGATTAGATTAAAGATGTCCCGATCAGCTTTTTTGGCCCGCGATCCGATATTTAAATATTAAATATCTGCCGATACCGAGTCCCAATCCGATACTTGTATTTGCCTAAATAATTAGAGCTGCAGACTGTTTTTTTTGTTTGTTTACAAAAATAACTAAGTAAACAAAGTAAGTAAAAGATGTCTTCAGCTTAATGCATTTAACTTCGTGCAGCTAGCATTTTTATAAAACTCACATATAAAAATCGACTTCTACTTAGAATGGTGTAATATCTTATTTTAACTTCAATATTCAGGTTAAAAAATAAAAATCACAAATCCATGGAGTTCTGTATGGATGAATCTAATCTTACATACACTTACAGAACCAAAAATGTATTCTATAAAAACAAATTAAAAATGTTGCAATTACACTTAAGTGGCGTAAACAGATACACTTGAACAGGCGTAAGTTCAACAATAATTAATTCAATAAAACAAATTCAAAACATATGCCTTGCGTGGTCAGGCAAAATAACAATTACTTCGCCTCGAAGGACTGTTTTACATGATCGGCTGTATGAGACCCACGAAACTGGTGTGCATTTAATACTGCACGCTTAATCAAAAGGAGGAATCAATCCAGTGTGCAGCGAGGCTGAGCCATGACATGGGGCTAACGTCAGAGCTCCATATGTCAGTTGTAAAAGTAACAGTCACATTATTTTTTTAAATCACCTCGTATGTTGTCACGAACCTTATTGTACAGCACTGATAAGGTGGTGTCTGGAATTTAGCGTCCAGAAGGCAGGGCATAGCACGGACCCAAAAGATGCAAATACCTGCATTCTCTAACACAGAGATGGGCTGGTTGTCCAAAGCTATGAATTCAACCACTCATCTTTTTGGCCTTTTCGCTCTCTCGATGATATTTTCCCTTCCTTTTTAAAAGTTTTGTCCAGTGTTTGTTGCTTCAGCACAGCAGCCTTTTCCGGTGTCATTTAAGTGAACTCACCGTATTCCGTTGCATGCTTAGTTTTAAGATGTCGTATCAAATTGGTCGTATTGAACGCATCTCTATTGCTACCACCTTGCAATCGGATTGCATATATTTGGAAGTGGATGTTGGACAGTCTTCGCTTTCTTGTTAAAATATTTCCACACTGCTGACATTTTAGCCATGTGGTTGCTAATTCTAAGTTATTTGTCAGTTTACGCTCTGCCGCAAATGAAGGTGATCGGGCTGTCTGTCGATCCCCGATCAGTTAAAAAAAAAAAAACCACCACACACGCACGCACCCGCACGCACCCGATACTTGCGATCGGGACATTCCTAAGTTAGATTGTGTCTGCCTATAGAGGAGCCAGCCTCTGGGGTGTGAAATGCCAAGATTGTCACTACGTGAACCTTAAGTGTTGATGGAGTAAGACCTGTGTCGAACCGCTCTTGAAGGAATCACCATTATGGGTCTTTGCTGCGTAAAGAGCACCAATCTACAAACACACGCCATTTTAGTACACAGAGGCATCTCATAGATGGCACTTTAGCCTGCAAAAATTGTGTTTATTACAGACTGAGCCAATTCTAGCTTGTTCATTGCTCTGTTCAGGGGCCATAAGTGTAGGTTCCACAGCTTTGGCTGGGGATGCCAAATCATGCCCTGTGCTTGAGAAAGCAGATCCAAACCGATGCATTTCAAAGCGATGTGCTACACTTGTTTTGCACCTGTCCAAGTGCCGAAAGACAAGCGTCTATCGCACAGTGCGCCACAACCTGTGTTGGACGCAGTCTGAAAACATGACCCAGCATCACACACTGCTGATAAAGGTTTGGAGCTGTCCATGGTGCTAGAGCAATCAGGCACTGGCGTGTCACAGTGAAGTGCATGCAACCCTGACACCAGGCGTGACTCGTAAATAGTGTTTGAGCCAGCACTGGAGAGGTCTTGTGTAAAAGCCACAATAAAACCCAGCATTTTCTGAAAAGACTTCAGTGGAAATGTTTTTCCATGTTTGAACAGACCGACACCAGCTGAACAGTCAACCTAAAACTTTAACAAACTGAACTCAAACGAACTTCGTGCGTCTCTCTCTCTCTCTCTTGAACTGGGGTCTTCAGCCCCCCCTTATCTCTCTCCTGAGGATTATTCAACTCGGCGGCAAGTGTGCATCATCACGGCCCAGCCACACCCCCCTCCTCATCACCCGCTTTATATTTGACACTAATAGTGATAACATGGCACTCGCCATTGGGAAGCGGTTGTGCACAGCGTGTGAAATGGGTAAGCAAGGCAAATTCTCAAGAATGGCCTGAGCCAAAGTCAATATGTCCACCAAGTTGTGGTTTGAGCATGCAAACATAAAGAGAACTGACTGTATGTGATCATTATGAACAGAACTAGATATGCCGGAGGCCACAGTCTGTGTTTTGATGAGAACATAAATGGCTGTGACATTCTCTCTGTGCACAGTAAGGGGAACAACCCCATTGCCTCTCTCACAAGGAGATTTACTACCTCGGAGCGCAGAATGTAACTGTACTGCACTGTAACGTGGAGCATATGCGTAATGCCATGCGAATGCGTAATGCACAGGTGGGTGCAGAGTTTCATGCTTGTGTTGCGGGAATCTGCCATTTATAAGATGGGAGCATTTTTAGAGGAGTGCGGGTTGATTTTGAGATGCCGGAGAAGTGCGAGCGTGAGCAGGCATGGATAACGTGCACAGAGAGCTGTCGCTTATCAGGAGCTTCTCACTCAGAACTTGTCATGCATCGGTGTACAGCACTAATAGTGCAAAGGCTCGAGTGAGCTAACAAGACACCAATCACCCACAGTTATCACAGCGAGTGCATTTGGCTGGAGGAAGAAAGAGCTTTTACAGCCTTCAGCACAACCACTGAGGGCAGGCTGACCCCATGCTTCGGCCCAGACAGTGAATGCAGCGGTCATGTTTGTCTGACGGAACGATGCGTCACTCACAGGAACACTTGCGATGCAACATCTTTCAAAATATGTGTACACACAAGCAGCTCTTTTATGAGTTTGTTTATGTCACTGGATGTCCAGGTGCGTAGTCAAGACGAGATGATGTCGGTCTTGAAGGAAGAAAGTTCTGAAGAAATGGTGCGCGAGCACCCACTTATATAAGGCAAATGTGCGCCTAAATGGATGGAGCTCAAACACATTGCCAATCATAAAATTTGCGTTATGATACAAAGGCTTCAACTAGGTCGTGGAAAAATAATTTCCCCCAAAGTGTTCAGCAATGTCTCGTGAACTGAAATGATGGGGAACCAAAAAAACTTGCAGTACATTTCAGCTTTCTGTCAAGAGTGGACAGCTACAAACCAAGGACTCAAACCACCATCACAGAAGGCTACAAATAGGCATTAAGACTCAAGGCAACACACAATATGAAGAACAAAGGGTGTGTAAACTTTTGAACTTGGGCAATTTCATTCCTTATTTTTTATTCTCTTAAAGAATAAATGCTAAACATCTTGAAAATTCTAAAAGGGATTGGTAAAGTTGAGCAAAACAATATCAACTAATGACATGCCAATTATTAAAAATAAATATTAAAAAAAAAAATCAGCTCAACTTTCAGAGCATTTCTCACAACTGAGGTCACACATAGCACTTGCAGACATAAAAGAGAGAAAGCAGCTCATTGGTAGAATGCAAGCTCCACAGCATGCATGAGATCTTGCAGTGGATTCAAACCACAGTGTATCGGTCATTAATTTATGGGGAGTGGTTGCATATTGGTCTCGGGTCGTATTTTATACCCACTTTAGGGGCAAGGCAATGCAGAACAACTGAGATTACGATTATGATTCACCAGACCATTAAATCAGAATGTAATTGTTGTGCCTGGGCAATATGTAATTGTCCGTGGACGGGAGTGTTTGTGCAATCTGTGGGCATATGCACTCAAACAGTGGGTGTGTTTGGGCCTAATTTACTATTTTTGTGAGAAATAAGTCATTCCACTTAAGACATCCAAGAACCCCTTTTATTCTCAGTGCAAAGGCTAAACTCAGTCTGTACATTTGCCGTTTGGGGATTCCACCAGCAGGTGCTTTTAAAGTCCAGGTCTCTGGAATTACAGTGGAACATAGAAGCAAGTCCCTGACAATTAAGTCTAACCAAGGTATTGTGTGTGTCTGTTGTTTAATATTATTATTTATACTTAGTCGCTATTATTTCATGGAGCAGACATCCAATCAGTCCTGACGAGCACCACTTTTTCCATGCGCATGCGAATGACACCAATGTCTTATAAATGGCCTGACTTATATCACTTGCGTTTTGCGTGCACAATTTTTCCAACCAACTTATGCCTTGACTCATCACATGCTTGCATGAAAATACAAAACTTTCGTGGCCACAAGGGCTGCACGTTTTCAAGTTTTTCATTAACCGTTAACCGAGGCCCTTAACGGTTAATACTCGGTTAACCATAGTGTGCGCCAGGGATGGAAATGAACTTTTTTGTCCACCGGCCACTGTGGATTTCAAAATCTACCAGCCACTCAATGTTTTTACCAGCCACTTTCTTGTTTTTAACCGACAATGTGTAACTGCATGTGAAAATTAATACTACAAGATCTACAATACTTAAGCAGTTTATTTAATCTCAAGTCTCAATGAAATACTGGCATTTTCTCTTTCTCTCTTATAGCCTACACACACAATCCATGAACTGATATTCATTTCAGTTCGCATACGAGGAAAACACAATGTTACGGACGTGAGCGCTCTGAAAGCGGCACTGAAAGAAGCTTTAAAACTTCCACAGAGACATCAAACAGAAAGCACAAAACCTTTCTTTAAAGTGAATTTCGTTTTGTATTAATTGTGTCTTAATTTTAATCAATGTTTCATCAACCAATTGATGGCCTGGATTTAATAAATAAGAATTAAATATAGCAGACGATATAATCATGAAGCGGAAGCGGAGGCGCCGGCGCGTGAACTGGAGCTCGTCTCATAAATGAACCGAAACTCAGTGTATAAGGTAGCCTTGCCTCACAGACATGTCTACTTAAACAGAATAATTCAAAACTAAAGAAAACAGACACAGACTGCTCTCTGCTTATGTAATCCGTAAGAAATGTGCATTTCTCTCTGGTGCTTTACTGCGAAGACCGCGAGTCAGCATCGTCAACTTCATCTTTGCAAATGACACGGACAAAGAAAAGACTTGTTTATTAATAAATAATTAAAATATCTCCTTGCTATATTTTACATATTCATAATCATTACTTTTGCCGGTTCTTTGTGACAGATTTTAGGAGCTTTATTGGCAGCGCCACGCCGCCACGCCATGGGCGCGTCACCGCACCCACCAGAATAGCCCTGTTTTTTTGTTAAGGATTTGTTTACTGTGTGCGTGATTCATTTAATGGAAAGCACATTCACTGAGTTGTCTTGGTAATCAGTGTCTCCTCCTTTATTCAAACTAATTTGTCCTTTAACAGACGAACGTCGCATGATGCTATTTTTATTTACCCGCCACGGTGGCCGGTAGGTGAAGCGAGTTTACCCGCCACAACACAAAATCACCCGCATTTGGCTGGTGGCGGGTGCTAATTTCCATCCCTGGTGTGCGCGCCGCAACCCCGAGATACAGACACACGAGAAAGGGGTAGTTCATTTTTAACACCTTTAATAACTGGTTGGACCACATTTGAAACGAAATTAATTTATAGAAATAAAACGCAGTGGTAAGGACAGAGCAGTTAAAGTAGGTCACTGACTTTTGCGTTCGTGGCCTGTGAACAAGGCCCTAGAATTTAATGCTGCATTGCAATACTTGCATTTTACCCCGTCATTCTCGATTTTAAAGTGCTCCCACGCTGTGCTTTTCTTTGCCCGCTTCATATTAGAAAACTGGTCAAGACTACTTGTGGACATTACAAATATCTGGGAGCGCTCTGGCAGTCTCTGGTGGTGCAAAAATGTATTACAACTAAATTCAATGCACGCCATTGACGCCACTTAACCGAGCAAAATGTTTCACTCGGTTACGCAATTTTTAACGGTTAATCGGTTAACCATGGACACCCCTAGTGGCCACTACACCGTCTTGCATAGTACTGCATTATGATCATAAAATATGGGCCCTGGGGTCTCATGTATACTACAGGTGGACTGTAATGTCCTTTTCAAGTTAGGCAAGTTAGTCCACTTGGCAGTCACCTTGGAAATGCTCCAGGGAAGCTATTTTCTATGGATACAAATGAAGAAAGATCGAAATCTCCAAAGAGGGTGGTTAAGATTACGACCAAAGACCATATTTCAAATCAGCAGTATAATATGACAACAATGGTATCATAAATGTACTTCTTTAGCTCAGATGCTATTTGTTAGGCTGGTCAACCGACAGCCTGAATGTCAACACAGCACATACAACATACTGTATATATTATATACACTATTTTTATTGTATACAGTGTATTCTATATTGCATGTATTGTATATTGTACATAGTATATTATTTGTATGTATACTGTGTTGTAATTATGTGTACATTAGATATGTAAATTGTGTTGCGTAAATGCACGTTCTTGAGTTGACTGACAGGCGATATCTGTATTTAAAAAGGTGAGTGGCTCTTTTAAATGTGAGGCGAGACATTCTTTTATACATCCACCAAATTGTGCGTTTAAATTTATCCCATTAATTTTAATATAAGTGCTCTGAATTGGGGCCAATTAGTCCCTGCCTTTAAGGCAAAGTGAAGCACTTCAAATCTAACTTGCGAGTCACTAAAATATGCCATTAATTTAATACTTACAATGAGGAAGCAAGCCCCCATAAGTACAGCCTTCATCTTAACATCCATGTCCAGAGGGAATTGGATGCCAAAGTTGTCAGTGTCAGTGAAGACTTCCTTTAAAAGGCCGCTCCATTGCTTACTGATTCGACCAATAGACTGCCCACCATCCTTGCCTTTGAGCTACAGAAAGAAAGAGTCTGTATAATGATTGCCAGTATAAGCTGTGGACTTTTTGCTTGACTGACTTATTAACAAGAGAACAGATGCAACAATAACTGGTGTTGATAAATGAACACTAAAATGATACTTGATCAATAAATATATATATATATATATATATATATATATATATATATATATATATATATATATATATATATATATATATATATATATATATATATATATATATATATATATATATATATATATATATATATATATATATATATATAAAAAAATTCTACATGATTATGTTTGAAAGGTCAAGCGATTCAAAAGGTTACCTCAAAGTTCACATCACTACAGCAGTTACATGCCAAGCAGGGCCCCTCGATCTTCATCACTGTCTCCTTGTTAGGTCCCTGGATGGAGAATTTTGGATAACAGGGGTGCCAGTCCTGTTTCACATACCCTACGGTCGTTCCTGGTGGTGCTTGTACCTCCAGCTGAAGGTGAAATATACACATCAATTGTGTGAATAAATGTACGTAATGCATAGGTACACCTGAACTCTTCAAAACAGAAGGCATCTTAGGCCACATCCATACTAATCTTTTTCTGTCTGTTTTGGCCTTCCTGGAACAGCGTTTTTGACAGTGAAAGTGGAGCTTTTTGAAAAACGACGTCTTCACGTTGTAGTGTGGACTGGGAAAACGGAGATACTGTATCTGAAAATTAAAGCGGCGCCATTTTGCCTGATATTCACTTTAATAGTATACTGTAGTTACGTGTTACTTTGTACTAGGGCTGGGACGATTCATAAACGTAATCGATTACGTAAATGGGTCAATTTGCATAACATGTGACGGTTTGTCGCAATGGAGTAATTCAAATGGCAGCACCCGGTTTAAACATGGATTCCCCGAAGAACAAGCTGCAGCTAAAAAAACTCGACAACTGTGACCTAAAGCGTGGAAGTATTTTAGCCAGAGACCCAACAATGTGGTGCTGTGTAAGATATGCAAATTGGAAATGGCTTATCACAGCCATACAACCGCCATGAACGAACACTTGAGGCGAAAGCATCCCGGATCGCTTGTCAAGACGACAGCACCGTAAGTCCCGTTTACTTTTTGTCGCCCCCCCCCAAAACATGACATATTACAACACGTGTTTCTGTTAGTAGTCACTTAAAATATATTTTCTAAATGCTTCCTCATCGCCCCCATGTTAAAAGTAATTTCTGCACCGCTGCTAATGTAAATTTACAGCATGCGTCATCCAATTATGTTATTTGGCCGTTTTATATTTTCTGTTTATTTTAAACGGCCATGTATGAGTGAGAAAATGACGTAAACTGTGTGACTGTCACAGTCTGTAAATCATTTCAGTTACATTCCTTGCAACACTGAGATTTAATTCAGATTGCAATAGTTTTAGTTATTCCTGTTAGGAAAAAAGTGAATTGTTGCTCGAATTGCACTAATTTTACTGTAAGATGAGGGGGAGGGAATGAGGAGGAGAGGTGGAATGTGGAGGAAGGGGAGGGAAAGGAGGAGGGGGAGAGAGAGATTGTGTGTATGTGGCAAGTTGGGTGTGTGTATTACTGTATTACTGGGTGTGTGATTTGATTGCACTTTCCTTTTACTCGAATTGAACAAGTTCTTACTTAAAATCACTCCAAAATAAAATGCAAGTACATTTTTGCAATCCAACAACAAAATAAATGTCAAATTCAAGTCACTTTCAGGAGGAATATCAAAACATTGTGCAATCTTGAGTTTAGCACTCCAACATAAAATCTCTCCAAAATAAAATTATTGTTGGGACTATAAAAATGGAGATTACCAGTTAATACTGGGCTATTTTTGATGCAGAATAATGCCCTGCAGTGCATACTTTGTTTTTGTACATTTATTTAAGAGAAGATAATTTAATAAAATATTGAAATATTAATGAGACAAGTTTTTTTATGCTTACTTTGGGTTAATTAATTGTTATATTATTCAAGTAATAATAAGAAAAAAATCTTTAGAAAAATCAGCAAATTAGTTGTTAGATTAATCGATTAAAAATATAGTCGTTAGGTGCAAACTAACAATTACAACATTCACATTGCATTCCTTCAAAAGGTGAAGGGAAGTTTACTCTGAATTGGTGTCCGATGACGGAGCAGTCAATTGTGTTTCAAACCGTACATGCAACAGTGATTTTTCACATGCCCAGTAAGGGAATTTAAGCGTTTTTATTTGTTGCAGTGTGGACGAGCAAGTTTTGGAAAATGCTTGAAAATGGCAATGTGGATGTAGAACATTCAGAAAACAATGTTTTCAAATGCAGACTTATCCTTAGAGTAACAGATGGTTTAGCAAAAATATTTTTTTAGTCCGACCACTAGGCTACTCGATAGTTTGAAATATCAATTTCTAATTAATACCAATGCCCAAATTGTCTTCTTGGCTAACAGATGCGTGAATATTATAAACTAATTAACAAAGTGTAAATTTTGAGTGAAGACTGCAAAACCATGTCTGTAGGTTGACTGTCTCTCTCTAAGAGACTCAAAAATAACACACTTTGCAAAAAATGTATGACTGTATAATCTTAAAATGAAAAAGTAAATAATCAAATTCCAGCGAGTAATGCTTTTAGGGTAATGCCTTTTTATCATTTTAATATGTTCCCTGAGGTTTCCTTAAATTAGTTAAGTTTTTTTGCAAAACAAACAAAAAGTCGTATTTGTAAAACATGATCATTTTCCACCCTCATTTTGACCCTTTGTCAGAAACGCTCAGTTTTGCTGCTGCTTCTCCTTTAAGACTTGATGGTAAACGGCCACTGTTCTGATTGGCTCTCTGCTCTTGACTGACCTGCTCTCTCCTAAACATCTTATTGGCTATGGAAATAAGGTAAAGTAGGAGTTGTATGTGTTGTGAAGGTGGTCAAATGCAAATGTCTAACACAGAGTGACATCACAATGAGGAGGAAGTAGAGAATGATCTTTTTGCCGTGAGGAGGACGTTTTTGAGTTCTGAAACTTTCAGTATGTTTTATAGTACAATGACCTCTTATATGATTAAAGATAAACGAAAATTAGATTTTTCATGTCATGACCCATTTAAGGGCACAGTGTAACACTGTATTAATTGTCATATTTATATGTTCACATTTTGTTTCTTGCAACTTCCGAAATCATTTTGATGTTAAACATTTTGAAATGCGTTACATTATCATGGATATGACTGGAGTCTGTTTTACCTCTTGCAAACAGCAGGGGCACCAACAGCTGACACAACGGAAAGGTCTGATCAGCCGGATGACCTCTCGGTCCGTGTTGTCTTTGATCTTCATATCAAAGCTGCGCAATGCACCACAGCAGTTGCGTGTGCAGCAGTCATTCTTTTCTTTGGCGGAGTAGATCTTTTGGCCGAGGCTATTTTTGATTTCATACTGGTTGTTGGTCTCAAAGCCAATGATTGCTGCATAGGACCAAAGAATATGCAGAAAAGTTACAAAATTAAAGATTTAAAACTTGGGAGTTTGGATCAAAGTTTTTTCCTAATATAACTAGAAGTTTAAATGAAATACAATTAGAAAAATATGTGGAGCAACATTGTTCCAAAACGGTGATCATCAACAAAAATACATTTAAAATCAATTACTTTACCGATGTACTGTAACAAAGCTCATCATTACATAGAAAAAAACCCTTCATATTTATTTTGGTTCTCTTGCTTTATTATGAATTTTAATATTATTAATTCATGTTTTAAGGTGAATAATATGCCCATGACTTTGCTTCAAGGGTTAAATTCCAAGCAAAAAAAATGCTTTCAAATATTTTATAAGATATTTGAAATATATATATCCAGAAATCACAATGTATGATTTTTTAACTATTTATTTGTATGATACAGCTGCAAATAAGTATTTGAACACCTGAGAAAATCAATGTTAATATTTGGTACAGTAGCCTTTGTTTGCAATTACAGAGGTCAAACGTTTCCTGTAGTTTTTCACCAGGTTTGCACACACTGCAGGAGGGATTTTGGCCCACTCCTCCACACAGATCTTCTCTAGATCAGTCAGGTTTCTGGGCTGTCGCTGAGAAACACGGAGTTTGAGCTCCCTCCAAAGATTCTCTATTGGGTTTAGGTCTGGAGACTGGCTAGGCCACGCCAGAACCTTGATATGCTTCTTACAGAGCCACTCCTTGGTTATCCTGGCTGTGTGCTTCGGGTCATTGTCATGTTGGAAGACCCAGCCTCGACCCATCTTCAATGCTCTAACTGAGGGAAGGAGGTTGTTCCCCAAAATCTCGCAATGCATGGCCCCGGTCATCCTCTCCTTAATACAGTGCAGTCGCCCTGTCCCATGTGCAGAAAACCACCCCCAAAGCATGATGCTACCACCCCCCATGCTTCACAGTAGGGATGGTGTTCTTGGGATGGTACTCATCATTCTTCTTCCTCCAAACACGGTTAGTGGAATTATGACCAAAAAGTTCTATTTTGGTCTCATCTGACCACATGACTTTCTCCCATGACTCCTCTGGATCATCCAAATGGTCATTGGCAAACTTAAGACGGGCCTTGACATGTGCTGGTTTAAGCAGGGGAACCTTCCGTGCCATGCATGATTTCAAACCATGACGTCTTAGTGTATTACCAACAGTAACCTTGGAAACGGTGGTCCCAGCTCTTTTCAGGTCATTGACCAGCTCCTCCCGTGTAGTTCTGGGCTGATTTCTCACCTTTCTTAGGATCATTGAGACCCCACGAGGTGAGATCTTGCATGGAGCCCCAGTCCGAGGGAGATTGACAGTCATGTTTAGCTTCTTCCATTTTCTAATGATTGCTCCAACAGTGGACCTTTTTTCACCAAGCTGCTTGGCAATTTCCCCTTAGCCCTTTCCAGCCTTGTGGAGGTGTACAATTTTGTCTCTAGTGTCTTTGGACAGCTCTTTGGTCTTGGCCATGTTAGTAGTTGGATTCTTACTGATTGTATGGGGTGGACAGGTGTCTTTATGCAGCTAATGACCTCAAACAGGTGCATCTAATTTAGGATAATAAATGGAGTGGAGGTGGACATTTTAAAGGCAGACTAACAGGTCTTTGAGGGTCAGAATTCTAGCTGATAGACAGGTGTTCAAATACTTATTTGCAGCTGTATCATACATATAGATAGTTAAAAAATCATACATTGTGATTTCTGGATTTTTTTTTTTAGATTATGTCTCTCACAGTGGACATGCACCTACGATGACAATTTCAGACCCCTCCATGATTTCCAAGTGGGAGAACTTGCAAAATAGCAGGGTGTTCAAATACTTATTTTCCTCACTATATATATATATATATATATATAAAAAACATACAAAATAAACTAGACAAGCTTTTATTTAATACATATAGTGCATTAAAATGATGTAAACATCATCATCTACATATAGAAGCACTTACCCTCTAACAGCTCCACTTTCTGGTGAATGAGGATCTGGTCAATCTGAAATGCACAAAGAAATACTAGCAGCAAGACATTAAATTTACAGAGCACTTAATGGTAATGTGGTGAGAAAGATATGATCTACCTGAGTGAGGTACTCCAGGCCAGGTGGTACTCCAGCAGGCACCGACAGTGGTACAGGAGCAGAAGCTAGAGAAGTTTTTGAGAAAGACAGAGATACACATCATCATCGTCATCAGTCAGCTTGCATCTTCCAGCAATACCTTTCTTGCATTGTTTTCATGTTCATTAGAATTTATTAACTAAATTAATCTCACATTTAATTCTGCAAAGTAGACTTAACTTTGACAAGTCTTCCAATATTTCACAATGTACAGTCTGTTTTAGCTGAGATCCCTACTATTTCAAGTATTTTCAAATAAAGAAAATATGATTGGTTAAATCAAACTTTTGTATACGGTTGAGTGCATAAGTTTGCATCCCACTTTTTGTCTCATAATTTTACATACCCCTTTCAGAATCTATACAAATATAAGGGATTAGATATTTTTTGTTTGTTTGTTTGTTTGTTTAGTACTGCCCTTCAAAAATTACATAAATATTTACATTTATCCAAAAATAAAATGATAATCTACTCAAATCATCGTTCAAAAGTTTGCATCCCTATGGTTCTTAATATTGCGTGTTGCCTTTGAGCAACAATGAATGTTTGCACCTTTTGTAATAGTTGGGCATTATTATATTGTAATAGTCCCTAAATTGTCCTAAATGTCAAAGCTGGATCTGTTAGGAAGTCAAATGTGCAGAAGATGCTGGAAAGGCAAAGATCGCGCAGAAACTGGAGGATTTTTCTTAAGAACAGTGGGCCACTTCACTGCACAAAACAAAGCAAGGACTCATGCACAGCTATTACAAAAGATACAAACAGTCATTGATCATTGAGAAAGCAACACACCATATTAGAAACCAAGGGGAATATACACTTTTGAACAGGATTATTTGGGCAAATTCAGTAATTATTTTGTCTTGCAAGTATCTTTTGTAAATAGTGGTTATGTCCTATGGCATGATCAGAGCAGTACTAAAAAAAACAAAAAAAGTTATGATACCTCTTTTTTAAATGATAAACATCTTGCAGATTCTTATGCACACACACACACACACACACACACACACACACACACTTTTTATTTTTATTATCTATATGCTCACTTCCATATGGCTGGCCCTGGTGAGATACTGGACTAGTTGGACCAGGTTGATACAAGACTGGCTGATCTGGAACTTGCTGGTATCCTACTTGGAACCCCGCAGGTGGGGGAGCATGCCCAGGCTCTCCGTAACCTCCCGTTGGATAGGGGGGCATGGACTGTCCACCTACCTGGGTCATGGGATATGGAGGCTGGTTAGGGGATGGATAACCTAGAATAAAATATAAAAGGAAAAGAGTGCAAAGTGTAATCTTAGAAAGGATTTTATGACAGTAATAATGTTTTTTGGCTTCACTCGGACATGAAATATTATCAAAGTGTAATGCAAAGTGTATATACAATCAACAAATTATTAACCATGATATACAGTAGTTGGTCTTGGCATTTTTCCAATTTGTTGTTTGACAGTCATCACATGCAAGTCTGTCATAAACCTTTATTGTGGTGTTACAGTAGGTAATTACCTGGGAAAGTGTGAGAATGCTTTTTTTAGTTTGTGTATATTGTTTGGTCAGAATTTAATTCCAGCACTTCTGTATGAGCCACCCTGTTGTTGATTTTAGATTATTTATTCTATTTTTAATGCCATATCAGCCTTAATGACTACTTTGATTTTGCAGATAAATATTGACATCAAAATGTATTGATTATGTATTGACGTATGGCTGGTGATAACGAATGTATATAACCCAAAATGTTGCCTGTATGATAACATATTTATGAGTAATACTGTATTATCCACAAATATGTCAGCATACATGCAAAATAATTTATATTCCAATTTCCAGAAATTGCATATTTATGCTTAATGTTGACACTCAGAGAATGCCTTGTTTTCACCCATACAAACCCATTGCTTGTGGTCGTTTTACATAGTACATAGCTTTAAATTAGAGAAGATGCCTTTGTCTATGATTACGGTCATCGTTCATGTCTTTCACAATAGACTACTACTACTACTTTTACACCCCTCCCCCACAAATGTGTAATGTTAAAGGTTGGCTATTTCCTGCTTTTTCTGTTGAATTACACATGTTCTCTGCGGTCTAAACTAGAGCCATTTAAAAAAGAAAAAAACATGGGAGGCATGAGAATCTTTCAAATAATTTCCTGACCATTGAACTTTTGTTTCTTGTGTACACACACACACCTTCATTAATTGATGCTGATTGTTTGTTTTGTACTTTTTTTTTTTTATCCTTAATAGCTGTACCATATGCATTTTTAACACATACAAAATACTCAAATGCATTAATAAAAACTACACTTACACCAGTTGCATTTATTTGAATTGCATTTCAGTTTATTTTTACTTTCATTAAAATTCAAGTTAAAATTTTCCATCCTCTTCGTTTACGCATTTCAAGTTCAGGAAAAGAAATGGAATTTAAAAAGGTATTCTCAATTCAGTTCTGAATGACACACAACCCTGATATCTTATTTGTTTTTGCTATGTAATAAGGATTAGAAAGTATAAAACAATCAACTTTAATGAAGACAAACAGAGGAAAGTATGTATGTAGTCTATTATTTTTTATATATATTTTACACACACACGAAAAGTTCTAAAGTTCAAGGTCAGTAAATTATTTTAAATATTCCTTGTAAGTTTAAGATGTTTCGAATAGGCCTCCAATTCTCTTTTAAAATTGATCCATTTTAGACTGCATTGATTTTTAAATGTATTGGTTTTGTTTGACTACACATTCATGACTTTCATGAGGTATAATTCCAAATTTGTTTCCATTGTCAACTATACAGTAATTGAAAATATTTTTTCCATTCACCCATAAATTTCAATCATGAAAGGACATTAATTATAAAGCACTATCATGTTAATAAAATAGAGGATGAAAAGTTGCTTTAAAACTTGTCCAGGGACCCGCAGGGGGCCACTAAGGGGTCCACAAAACAATTTCAGGGGAAAAAAAGTTAAAGGTGACATTTGACAAAATTAATGTTTCATTCTGCTTTTTAAATGTGTTAACAGGGAGTTAAGCAATATTCTCAATGTTTCTCGCAATGTTTCTCTTCCGGTTTTTACATCTAACATTACTCTTATATTGTGTAGAAAAAAGGTCACTAACTAATTCAATGTGATATTTTAAGGAGATTATATTTTATTCATCAGTATTAATGGGACTTTATACATTAAAATTAATAGCTGGGGGGGGGGGGGTCTCTCTCTCGTGCTGAAACTGGAACATGTATAAAACAAAAAACAGCATAAGTCTTCATTCTGCACAGATTGTGATCCATCCTATCCATTCCTGGCAAGTTTCCACTCTTCAGACTCAAATAATAACAACTTATATTTATACTTTTCTGGACACACCACTCAAAGCACTTTACAGGCCTTCTCTCAGCCACCACATATGCTGCATGCACAAAGAGGATGCAGCAGCGGCCATAGCGCACCAGAATGTTGACCACAGACGAATTGATAATTCAGATTTCTAAGCATTATAATCCCCCAATAAATATTATATCAGCACACTTTGCCAAAAGTCCAGCAAATATAGTGAGAACGTTTGACATGCATCTTCAATAGGAAAATGTCTTGCATTTATCCCCAATTATCCCATTACTAAACACATTTAAAAGTAAATTTTACAAGAACAGCCACACCCCTAATTCTGGACATCAGGACCATATCAATTCTTACACATTAGACATTTCTAAAAGCAAGAAAGGCATGACATCTAAAACAATCTATGTGTAAAAATGTACAATAATGTCAACTAAGCAGAGGAATGTTCGTGCCAAACAAAGTGATGATCCAAATTCCATTCTTAGACAAAGAATCCTAGCTCTATCCTTGTGAATAACTATAAAACCCACTGGGCATATTCACAAGGGAATCATTTAATTAAGAGATTTGGCCAGTGAACTGAATGGATATGATGTGCACTATTATGGCATGCTGCATTCATTATTCATTAATTTTTTTAGTGAAGTTGACTTATCCTGACTGGTGAATGGTCTGGGCATTCTTTGAGGACAGATTTTTAGAGAAAAAGAAGGGACAAGCATGTTCAAACTTGCCCAGTCCTTTGTTGATTTAAAAGGTATTCTGGTAGGCATTTCTCAAAATGCTTTCTGAGTCGGTGTCAACTGCTACAATGTATCCACTGCATGCCCTTTACATTGCTTTGGATAAAAGCATTTGCCAAATGAATAAATGTAAAATTGAAATGCAGTCTGAAGACCAAGGAAACACCCAGTGGATCTCTGCCATTGATCGGGTCTAATTTGATTCTCTAGACCGGTCACATGGAATTGCAAGCCACTTCCATCATGTAGATTTCCTGTTCATAGTTGCAGTGTTTGTAGCTCAAGACTATTTGAAAGGTTCATATTTGAAAAGAGTCTTTTCTTATTCTAACTCAATCAGAATACATTTGAGCCATGCATGCAGATATGCACTTAAAATTTCACAAACATGTTCTCTTGTTTGTGCAACTGTTTTGAGTACTGAATCATCGAACAAAATTCTCTATAGCATGTCAATTCTCATCAGCTGCGTTCCAGAAAGGACTTTGAAATAAAGCAATGTTAAACAAGTGGACTCATTAACTTTATCCATTTCACATCCAGACAAAAATGTAAATAGTTGATAAACCACATTTAAATAGGTCAACGACTCAATCATCAGAACAGACTTTATGCACAGAACCCTTCCCACTGAAACCACCATCACATTTGAATACTCGCTTCAATTTCTTGCAATTCCAGTTTAGTGTTAACTGGGCTTGAGTTATTCTGCAAGACAAAGGTTGAGAAAAGTTTTTTTGTGACTACATCGGACAGGTTTTCTCAAGTCATGCATTAGATAAATCACTGAGACATGAACAGGACTATAAAATGAAATGGTAGTTGAGAAGATCATATGCTTTCAATCCACTTCTTTTATTGTTAAATGGCCGAAATACTGTGAAGATTCCCAGAATTCTTCAGCTTGCTTCCGGTTCCTATGCAGAATACAATTGCTCCAAAGACAACTCCTAATAGGGTTAAGGAAGTCACTTGACTGTCAGTTTATCAGTAAAACACTGTTCAGTGCGGAAGGGACAGGGAATATTTTAGGGTGAGGAGAGAGTTCTAAAATGACGACAAACATTCATTTGCACTGAAGTGAGAACAGTTTACATTCACACGTATGGCTGTATTGCCTAATTGTGTTGGGTACTAAAAGAAAATAAAAGACCTAATAAAAGGTAAAGCCATAGATAGATGGCAGATATGTGACCAGATGCCATAATCCAAGGCCTTAAAATTGCACAGCCTGTGGAAATCCATAAATGTGGAGCACAGCCACTTTGCATGCTTTTTTTTTTTTTTTTCTTTCTGGCATTCATTTCACTGACATCTAGGGGAAATTACATTTTCCACCAGAAGACACACCTTGGTCATTGCAACACACAATAGCACAAATCAAATGCCAGGGGGAGATATATACAGACTTTTGTAGATTTTACCATAATAGTCAGCATATCTCAATGAATGGGTAACAATAGGTATTGCAAATCTCACAAACTGATCAATGCACAAACGTCATTACGCACCTGTTTTAGGAAAATAAAAAAAGAGATTAACTTTACCTGGTCCTGACATGTTGAAGGCAAGAGTGTGATTTTACAATCAATCACCAGCAGGATCAGTCAATCAGCAACAGGATCACTGTGTGGGCGAAGAAAATGTAGAGAGGCTGTGTTTGTTGAAAAGACAAGGGCTGGAAACAAGCAAAACAGGCTCACAAGAACTGAAGTCCAACTTCGAATGAAAAGACCAAATGTTAAAGGTTTACACACACACACACACACACACACACACACACACTGTAAATGCAAAGGAAGAGCTGTATGAGCCAGATGGAATCTTAAAAGCAGTTCACATTCCTTCTGTAATAAAGAGCTCAATGCAGTCAGAAACACATTGAAACAATTACACTATGACGTTATATAAGTGGGTGTGGCGACGGGCTATACATTTGTTTGCACTTATCGTGTGCATGGGGTCAAGTTTCCTCACAAAGACAAAGTGGGCATGCAGTACAAAATAATAATAGTAATATATATATATATATATATATATATATATATATATATATATATATATATATATATATATATAAAATGTGTGTGTGTTAAAATAATAATAATGATGATGATGATGATAAAACGGAGAAAAACGTTAACTTACGTGATAACACCATCCTCAAACGTGATTAAAAACTTAATTAAAATGTCGCAGAAGCTAGTTAAACAAAGTGAACTTGACGAGCACTACATAGTGTGCGAGGAACTACACAGTTGGTTGGCTTGATAAAATATTAGTTATTGTCTAGACATGAATACAGTATTATGATAATACTTAGCTTAATGCACTAAACTATTTCTAATACATACATACATACATACATATATATATATATATATATATATATATATATATATATATATATATATATATATATACATATAGCCTACAGACATAACACAAATCATGCACAGTGACTTTAAACACAATTACACTCTGTGTTGACGAAGACTTCGAAAAAGGAAGAAAATAATCCCGCATGAAAACAGCTCACACTTACATCTCAGCCGATACTCCACAAACAAGCCTCAGTGAACAAATTCTCCACAGAGCAGTTGCTGTTTTAACAGTGATTGTAGGATATGGCGGGAAAAGACGCTGAAATGTTTTTAGAGTTAAACACTACGCCCAAACACGAAGCGTCCCTTTTCTCCATGAATCATTCTCCTCCCACCTTCTGACGCATTTAGATGAGCAGCACAAGACTCCCATTAAGCAACACGGGTTTCATTTATAACAAAAATAGGATTTTAATAGGATTATTGTAATGTCAAATAAACTTCAACGATAAGTGAATCTTTGTATATGGGTGGATTGGTTCTTTTACAATTAGGCTACTCATTTATAGTCCCAATAAAGCGCGAAACCCACGTAACACACGGGCCATGAAAAGGAAGTGAATAGGAAAATTCTCACCTATTCAAATGTATAGCCACACGATGTAAACAATATCTGTGTTAACATCATTTTAGTAAGATAACGTCGCTTTCTAAATTTCTGTGTAAAGTTGTAGGGGGCATTCTACCAGAAACGTACAATTCCACTTATAAAAATCTTGTGGAAAAAAGATTGAATTCTTGAAATCTGAAACATTGAGTCACATGGAAGACATGTTACACTGTGAGAAACGCATATCATGCCACCTCAGCATGTTTTTATGCTTGAATAAATTACATTGATAGACACATTTCACACCTAAATTGTCAGGCCCAGGCACAGACAAATTTGTATATGTTAGTAATGGTTTCCTAATGATTTATTTTTTTTTTATTTTTTTTTATTATTGATCACATGTCCCTGATTGTCTCTGATCTAACATGGTATTGTAATTTCTATTAGAAATATAATCAACTTTTTGGTCAAATGTAGTTGATGGAAAGCACAGAATAACCAAGGCACTCATATAGTTGTAAAAAAAACTACATTTACATTTTACAAACACGTAATGGTGGATACATACCCCACCTTCATCTACACAGTTAGAAAGATTTATTCATCAATATTTTATCAAATAATAAATTTTTATATCATAATATTTTGTGTGACAGGACTGACCGTGGCGTGACGGGGCTGACAGTGTTGTGACAGGACTGACTTGCATGAAAAGATATGTTTGTTTTCTTTAAGTATTGTTAAACATTCCTATTTTAATTTCTTATTAGGATTTTAATGTTAATGTAATATTAGAATAACACGTTAAACTTCAGCCAATGACATATAATAAAGACCTAATTCATTAGAATGTGACTGACTACTGATTGAGTCCAAACATCTTTTTTAGTCAATATTCATTTATGTAATGATATTTCAATATAAAAAACATATTTTATTCAAAAATTTATTAACAATTCTTTAAAAATGCATTTAACAACAACATGACTAGATACATTAACAATAATGGCACAAACACAGACAGGAGTAAAACATAAACGACCGCTTGCACTAGACGTGTGCATGTATAATAACCAGAACAAACATACATTTTAATAGAATTATTTCCTAGTCCTTATACTTCACAAGCTTTGCCCAAATGTCTTTTTGGATCCCATGGTGAAGTGTGGTTTCAGGCTGAGGAAGTGGAATGAAACAAACGACATCCTCGAATACATACCAGGTCATGTCTTCTCTGGTGGGCCAGAAGAATCGGTTCTCTCCCACACATTGCATGTATCTCACTTGCACCTGAACATCATCAATGCGGGTGATAATGCCTGGGTAGAGGTCTCCGTCATATTGTATGACACGCCACTTTTGAATGACTTCTGGACCCCATTCACTCTCTTCTGATATTGGTGTTCTTGGTGAGTTGAAGCTGAATGCCTTTGTGTTATAGCATGTGCACTGTAGAATCTTGTGTATAGTGCACATGCAGCTTACATCCCGGTACAACATCTGCCCAGGAGAGGTAGTGACAACCTGGTGTATTCTCATTGTTGATGGGACTTGAGGGATGCTGTCTGACATGCCCTTCATTGCCTTGTCAATGGATGCTTCACTTATGTAGAACAGTTTCAAAGAGGTGCCTGTATGCAACAAGGCCTCAAACAGATCCATTGCATTGTGAATGTCACGGCCATGGCTCACCAACCGATCCGCACTTTTCACACAACCCCATCTGGTGCCCCTTTCCCGTGGCTGGTCTCAAAGAAATTCCACATACCAGCTTGGAATCCTTTTTGTAGAGGAGGGAGGTGAAGAGGTAGAAGTTCCCCTTCTGGCTGTACAGCGTACAAGGTCCATCACTGAGGAAATGACCACTGTGACAGTAGGGAAGAAGTTCTTGACATAGGACAGAATGGGGCTTAGATGTTCCCATATAGATGGCCCCTTTAGCCATGATGGCGAGATGGTGCTGAAGCACACTGGCTCAGCATCTGATCCTACACATAAAACTCCAGTGTACAGCATTGCTTGCTCATGGGATGCACTAAAGTGCACTACCTGGATCTCAGATGCATATTTACATTTGTAATTCTCAGAGAAGTCCACATGCATGGTACATTCGTTCTCAGTCAGATTCCTCTTCAGTCCCCTTCAGTATCTGTACTGTTGTCTAATGTTGAATGCATGGCATTTGAATTTCAAGAGCATGCCGTTGAAGTGCTCAATGAGATCATCTAGCATGATCTCAACCTTCTTTTTCACTGTCTTCTTGAAAGTTGTTTCAATGTTGTCCTTTGTCCTTTTGTGTCCTCTGTGACCCACGGCATGAATTCCACCTGTGTGGACCCTTCATACTCCCTGAGCAATGGTAAGTCCTTGTCTTTGCAGTTCCCACAGTCATTATACATGCAGTCTTTGTTGTTTTGATCACAACAGATCTCTGACATCAACGTTTTCAGTTCAGGGGTGCTGAGCAACTTCATGCTGTAAAGCTTTTGAGCTACAAAGCCCAAGTTCTCATGTAATTTGCACAAGCATGTTTCCCTATCAGAAAGCATTGGATGCACTACCCAGTAGGGACGATGTCTGCAAAACAGATAATAGGAAACTGATTTCCTTGGATTCTCTGCAAAGTATTTCTTGTGCAGGTTTTTCAGGGTGTCCACAAGGAATCACTTTTTCATCCCGATCTTGGCTTGTGTTAAGGTCTGCTTTTTCCCCGTTGTCACACGATTTAGGTTGTCTTTGGCGTAAAAGACTCTTACATTGTTTTTGAATTCCTCTTCCATGTGAACACATTTCTTTCTTGAGAAGGAGTATAGATTCCCTCCTACTGACTTCCATCGCCTTCGGGTAAAGCCAGGGGTACTTTGGGCATATTTCTGTAGCCTGTATTTCTTCACAATCATCCCTGTGACCAGGTAACTGATCAGTCTTCTTTCCTGACTATTACCTGCTTGTTGAATGTGTTGATGTAGGTCTCCGATCAATGCATCATGGAACAGGGATTTCCTTGCAGTTGGAGTGTTTCTTGGCCTCACACATTGCGCTTTTGTTGCTGGAGAACCTGACCTCAACAGCACCCGATGGAACCCTTTTTTATATCACTCTTTTGCTAAGGCCTCTTTTAACTCGTTCTCTTTGGCCTGGAGCTTTTTTCTCTCTTTCTTGGAACGCTTTCGCCCCTCTAGCTTTTGCCTACGACATACACACACATACTATCACACAATGATTTAAAAGTCATTAAAACGTTACACTACTTTTTCCTTTTCTAACCTTGAAGGCCCTGGCTCTGGCTGTGGCTCTAGCTGTGGCCTTGGGTGTGGAACTGTGGCCTTTATCTTATGCCTAGATCGTCGCTGTTGGTCTTTCCACAATTTGTGACGATGTCTTTGGTCTTGCTCATTCAACTCATGAATACTTTTCCTCCTTTTATTGTTCTTCCTCCATCTCTCCCTTTCTTTCTGAAGATGTTTCTTCTTTCTCTCAGGGTCTTCATTTCGTCATGCCCAACATTGCCTTTGTCCCTCAGCTGCACTAACTGGAGCCATCTAACTGTAATCTCTGTGAATTTAAATAATTATATTGAAATATCATCTACATAGGCCTAAGTAAAAACATTCAAATCATTTGTCTATGAGCATAAAAAGCTTCTAATTTATACTGAAATGCCTATTTATTCAAATAATGCTTTACTATGGCATGCGTTAAATACATGGAAATGTGAGGCATTAAAACACAAACATCACATATGTACATAAATAATTTATCTTTCGACAGGTGGTGACACTGAGCAGGATTCCGTAAAAGTAATAAAGCCTTAAAGGGATAGTTCACACAAAAATTATCTCGTAGTTTACTCACCCTCTTGGCTTCCCAGATGTGTATGACTTTCTTTCTTCTGCAGAACACAAATTAACATTTTGAGAAGAATATCTCAGCTCTGTTGGTCCATACAATGCAAGTGAATAGCTGCAGAAATGTTGAAGTTCCAAAATCCATATAAAAGGAGAATAAAAGTAATCCATAAGACTCCAGTGGTTAAATCCATATCTTCAGACACGATATGATAGCTGTGGGTGAGAAACAGAACAATATTTAAATCATTTTAACTATAAATTATCCTCCCTGCCCAGTAAGTGGCAAATGTGAATCACCTAAAACAAAAGAAGGAGAATGTGATAGTGGTGATTGACAGAGGAGAATTTATAGTAAAAAATGATTAAATATTGATCTGTTTCTCACCCGCACCTATCATATCGCTTCTTAAGGTATGGATTTAACCACATCTAACGAGTCATCTGGAGTACTTTTTTGTTGCACTTATGTGGATTTTGGAGCTTCAAAGTTTTGGTCAACATTCACTTACATTGTATGGACCTACAGAGCTGAGATATTCTTCTAAAAATCTTTATTTTGTGTACATGAGGGAGAGTAAATGGTGGGAGAATTAAAAATTTGGGGTGAACTAAGCCTTTAAGTTAAGTTATGTCAAGTTGTTTTTAACCCTTCTAAGGTATTGAAAAATGGCAGCTCTTTGATAATCGTGGCCATTTTTGACCAGAAGAATTTGATGTGTAAGCTTTTTATTTTTTAATATGATAATAATAAAACTTTTTCTTCCCTGAGGAACAATACAGTTACACATTTCTCTTGGGATTTTATGCTATTTTGAGCTTATTTACATGTACATTTCTAAATTTTCCATTAATTTGCATAAACATAAAAAAATCAGAGCCTACACTACTATAAGTTGAAACATGAAGAAAAGATGATGAGAATGTGACATAAATTGGAGGCAGATTTCTGTAGTCTGATGGCTTGCTGTAACAATTTTATATTTCATCACAAGAAATGCATTTGGATATATTTTAGACATTATTAAACTAACATTTGTCAAACTTTAGCATTTTAAATTTGATTTGAAGTGTCAGTTTTTGCAGTTAATGCCATTATGCTTGCAATCAAACCTGACCATGGTGTTACAAAGAGAAGACACAGAATAAGCATTTATTTGTATTTTTTTTTTTTTTACCAAAAATGTATTTCAAACATGAAAATGTAATAACTCAAAGTAAATTCATAATAATTCTGAAAAAAAGCAAAATTCTGAAAATTCAGTTAGAGCATAAGACAGATGAATCAGAGTAAACATTTTGCAATTTCAAACTTTCTATAGAAATATATTTTTTTGCAAATGTGTGTGTGCCAGATTGCTGTCATCAGTTGGAAAACAACATATGACTTGGAATGCTATCAATGACCAAAAGATGGCTGTAGAGCTCCACATATTGATGCCTTGGTTCTGTGTGCATGTGTTCGGCATTGTGTGTTATTGTCTCACCACTTTATTTCTGAGTGTGTGTGTGCCTAGTATTGTGACTGATTTATTATTATTATTTGTTGACAAATGTAAAAAAGTTCTGTGTTAGAGTTTCACCAGTTAATTTGCGTGCGTGTGTGTGTGTAAGTGTGGTTGTGTGTGAGTGCGGGTGCGGGTGTGTATGTTTTGCACTGAGGATGTCTTATAGTCTCACCCTGTAAGTCTTTTCTGCATTGTGGCTGATTTATTGATTGTATTTGACAGATTTTAAAAAAAATTGCTCTGTTTTTTGGTCTTTCCCATTAATTTTCAATGGTCAGTCAATTTTGTTACATATTTGTTTTTACAACCACTTAGACATCAAATCAAGCCCGTTTTTTTTCTTCACCAAAAATCACCAAGTCTTGTACTGCTCAGATAAAGCAAACAACTTTTATTAAATGAAGAAAATTTGGTCCAAAATGACCGAATACCATAGGAGGGTTAATCATCATTCATAAGTGTTTGGACATTAAAGAGATATAGTTCCTCCATAACACTGTAATTATGTCTTATGTAGATTAACTTCATGAGACCTGTCAGGAACATATCCGGGTCATATTTCAGCCTAAAATCAAAAGACAAAAATAAGAAATTACATATTGTAAAAAAAACAAAAGGAAGACTCGTTAGGACCATTAAGATTTTTAGCTTACATTTTGACAATATTTTAATGAATATTAAGCCTACAAGCCTCAAATAAGCTTCAAATCTTGTTGCTGGCAAATGCTGTGCTTATTCTGCCTTGCACACATTCTCAAACACAATGTTTAACAATTATCAGTATGGACATCTGTCAAAACTCTTTTAAACATAGGGTGACCTCTGTTTGCCTATATTTAAGAGGCACATTCAGAATATGCAGTTTGCTCACATTTTCCTATCAAAAACAAACAAGTAAAAAGTGTACGAAACCACTTCACTAAAGAAATCACTTCATTTTCTATGAACAGCTATACATTAGTGGATTCCTGCCAAAATGAATACAATTGCTTTTGAGCTACTTTTGAACAAGACAAGTTAACTTAGCTAAAATAAATAATTTGATTAATAAAACTTTTCTGTGACAACACATCTTAGCAGACTGCTTATGTAAATGGGAAGGTGTTGTCAGTGGTGACTACAGGCAGTCATACCAACTTTTATGGTGGCGAGACTTGTGTATTTGTCCAAAAAAGGACAATGCCAAACATCAACACAATTAAAACCATCCAATAAAACAAACCATCAAGCATGTGCAGTGTTTATAAGGATTTATTTAGTTATAGCACCCTCTTGTGGTAATATTTAACAAAGTTGAAAGTGCACCTTGCACATAAATCTGAAATCTGTTTTACACAATAGAAAGTACATTTGTAATTTGTAATTTGAAAGTAATTTGTTTTTTTAAACAAAAAAGAAGTTTACCCAAAATAAGGTTTTCTGGATGGAATTCTATTGTGCAATTAAATATTAAATTAATCTGTCCAATCACTTAATTCCAACATGTTTTAATTAAGAGCACGCATTACTATTAAGAGCCTTATTTTCCACACAATTTCACCAACAAGCCACTTTTACCAAACTATTGTACTGTAATTTACTTTGGATTACAGGTGTAATCTCTCATTTGTATATTCCAGGCATATTCCCTCCAAACACTGGAATGAGTAGTTTAAAATGTATTATGTGATATTTCTTCCCAGTCTTGCTGATTGATTTTTATTTGTAATTAATCTGCCCACAGAAGTATAATTTTAATCTGAGTATCCTATATGTCTCCTTCAAGGGCACTTTTTGAGAACCAAAACTTTTTATTGAATTTGTTTTATAGTATGTATTACCTATATAATAAATAAATGGATGCATTTCTCTTCTTGTTTCTTTTATTTTAACTTCCCTTAAAGCATAATTTCGTAACTGTAAATAATTAAAAATTGTGAATTTGGGAAGTCATATTGTTTTTAAAAATTTAGAAATTAGTCCATTTCTTTATCAGTGAGCAATTGATTAAATCTTTTCAAATCTTTATCTGCCTAAAACTTTAAAGTATTCTCTAATCTGTTTGGCCTGAAATAAGGATAAGGAAGGAATTTCTTGTAAATAAACCATATCTTTCCTAATTTTACTATTTTATACTTATTCCTACTCAAATTCTAAAAGTACCATTAATACAGAGTCTTTCTATTAATCTAAATGTTTTACTTTAAGTAAGAACAGAGATGCAAAAGATACTAACGATCTCTCTCTCCTCGCACCATCGTCTGCCATTGGCCTTTATCGCTCTCGGAGGCTTAATTAGCCTGATAAGGGACCGGGTGTGTATAATCACAACCCGGCCCCGCCCTCTGCCCTGCCACATTCCTCCCTCGTTCTCTCAGGCTGGAGAGCCCCCGGCCTGATATACACCCCCCCCCCTTTCCATGGGGGAGGGCTTGCTTTAAGCCCGGTCTGCCGGCAGGTCATCCCCATCTACCTGGACGAGGGAGGGGACAAGGGGAGGGAAACAGAAATAATTAAATAACTCCTGTAACAGTGTAGTACCCCTCCCCCCCCCCAAAAAATACTGCAAAATTTAAATGAGAGGGAAAAGGCCAACGCAGAACGGCAATGAGAGAGAGAGAGAGAGAGAGAGAGAGGAAAAAAAAAACCTACTCATCGGTTCTCCGATACACCATCGCATGGTGCTCGATCACTTTTCCACCCTCTCAGGCGGACGACAGCCACTTCTCCTCGGGCGGACTGGAGTCAGACTCACGACCCACGGTGTTCAGAACGCCCCTCCGCGTTCTCGGCGACTCGTGGGGACACTCCTCTGCCCCTGGCAGCGGCCCTACCGCTCCAGGCGGTCGGGGAGACACTTCCCTCCTCCCCTCGCGGACGGCGGTCTTCCTTCAACCCCTCCGGATTTCTGGGGGATGGCAGGGCTCTCCTCCGCCCCTGGCAGCGGCTCCATCACTCCAGGCGGTCGGGGAGTCCAGTTCCCACTCGGCTTCACCGCATCCGGGCAGTCGGTCTACTCCCTCCCCCGGTGGATGGCAGCGGCACTCCCCTGGGTGGATGGCAGTGTCGAGGACTCCGCGATGGGCATCCCTCCTCCTTCCCGGGTTTCGGCACCAGTGTAAAGGATTTAGACGGGCAAGGAGGAGGAGAGAACCGGCTTGACAATATAAATAATATTTTAATGAAAAACTTAAACAAAGAACACAATCCATACATAAAATAAAGGTCAGGGGTGACAGTGGGTCTCCCTGCCGATTCTTTCTATATAAATTAAACACATTTGATACAGTCCCATTTACTGTTGCTTCTGGTTTTTAATATATAATTTTTAACCATCAAATTACCTTTTCATAAAAGCCAAATTTTCAACACGTTTCACAATTAAATGGCCATGCAAGCCTATCAAAGGCTACATCTAAAGTCAACAACAATACTTGTTCTTGAGTGTTGCATGCATATTCTATCATATTTAATGTACATCTCACATTATCCTTCAACAACCTATTAGTTACATATCCTGACTGGTCTGGATTAAAAAATATGCTATTACATTTTTTCAATCAGCTGTAACGATAATTGATGTTAACAATTTTTTGTCTGCATTTAATAAAGATATTGGTCTGTATGAAGCACATTCTTCTGGATGTTTTTCTTCTTTATGTATTAACGTGATAGAAGAATTCCAATTGGAATTATATTAATTGTTTTCTAATGCCCAATAGAACACTAAGTATAAGATCTCAAATAAACTCTATAATATTCATTTGTATAATCATCACTACCCAGACATTGAAAATGTTTCGAATTTATTATGGCTAATTTAAATTCTTCTTCTGTTATTGGTTTTATAAGCTCTGTATTTGTTCCCTTGTCATTTCAGGTAAATTGTTTAAAAAAATAAATAAAAAAAAACATATTTCCTTCCTATTTGGGCTTCCACTTTTCATATCATTTTCTATAATAAACAAATTCCTCTGACACAAAAATTTTATTTTACTATATTTTGTTCTTTCTCATTTTTACTCATACTATAGTTGCCTTTTTTATTGGTATTCTTAATTTATATGCCTTTTGCACATTTGTACCACTATCATAATTCTTTGGTTTGGTAAATATCAAGGGTTTGTAGATTCTTTCAGATAATAATTGATTTAATTTATATTTAAATAAAATATTTCAAAGTAATCACTGATGATGTGTCCAAGCCGCATCATCCACATACAGATGGCGTTTCTCTAAACTAGTATAAGTCTGGCCTGGCCAGTGACTTCCAGGAAAGGCTGGATGACAACCGCAAAGAGGGAGGTGACGACTGGAGAGACAGTGGACAGCGCGGAGAGACGGCAACCAGGGCAATGAGGGTTAGCACCCCGAACTGCAGTTCCCGTGAGGGAGCACCCACACTAAGCTACAGAAAATCCCTTGGACAGATACCCCCAGGGGTGCCCGAGAGGGGGGTGGGGGATGAGCACCCCACACGGACGGATTTTATGGCAAAGATCATGAGCAATGGATTATCAACGATGAGTGTGACCTGTTTATGCGGCAAGAGCTGTAAGAACCTGATAGGTCTGACGATCCACCAGACCATGATGGGCTGCACAAGGAGGAAGCAAGTTAAGCAGCGCTCAGAGGCAGTGTGTACCATTGTCCCTGGTGAGACGGAAGAGGAGCAGGTCCCAGAGCCACCCCACAGTGTCCAGAACCTCCAAGCTTTGCATGCTTCACCTAGCAGACCATCGGAACATTGCCGGGTTGCGTGTCCTGCCGCACACAAGGGGACTGAGTGACACCAGTTTGACAAGGATGTTGATGGCTACCCTTGAAGCATCATTAAGGGGGAAGTGGATCAGCGACTCCAGTTGATGTGCACTTTGATCATCAGCATCGGTGCTGAAAGATTTGGCATTAAACCAAAAGCCAGCAGCACATCTAGGCCAAACTGGCGCGAGATTAAGATCACCCAGCTCAGGAAAGAACTAAGGTCTCTAAAGCAGCAGTACAGAAAGGTAAGAGAAGAGTACAGACCAGCCCTCACAGAGCTCCGGAACATCGTATGACAGAAGCTTATCTCCCTCCGATGCACAGAGTGGCATTGGAAAAGAGGCCGGGAGAGGGCCTTCATAGCAAATCCCTTTGGATTCACTAAACAGCTGCCCAGAGGAGGAAATCAACCGACACCTCAGTGACATCTACAGTGACAGTAGGAGAGAGGAAGACCTGCCCCCCCTTGGAGAGCTAATTACACCATAAGACCCATCCATCCAGTTTAACAACATAGAGTCCACCCTGGCAGAAGTCCGGGATATAGTCAGAGCAGCGCGAACAAGTGCAGCTCCAGGGCCGAGTGGAGTGCCATACAAAGTATACAAACATTGCCTGAGACTCCTGCAGAGGCTAAGGAGACTCATCAGGGTAGTATGGCGGAGGGGGAAGTTAGCCAAGCAGTGGAGGCATGCAGAAGGTGTTTGGATACCAGAGGAAAAGGCAAGTGACATCACACAGTTCCGCACCATCTCGCAAGTGTGGAAGGCAAAGTCTTTTTCAAGATCCTTGCAAACCGGCTTACTGAGTACCTCCTGAGGAATTCCTATTTAGACACCGCAGTGCAGAAGGGAGGCGTTCCAGGCGCGCCAGGCTGTATAGAGCATACAGGAGTTGTCCCCCAGTTGATCCGTGAAGCAAAGGAAAACTGAGGTGACCAGTCAGTCCTCTGGCTTGACCTTGCGAATGCTTATGGTCCATTCTGCATAAGCTGGTGACAAAAACCTTGGCAGCATACCATGTCCCAGAGAAGATCCAAGAACTCATTCAGAGCTACTACAGTAGTTCCAACTACTGGCAGCTTCAGTTTGAGATTCACCTCCGGGACAATAACATGGCTTGGCATCGCCTAGAGAAAGGCATCATTACTGGTTGCAGCATTTCAGTGGTGTTGTTCACCATGGCAATGAATATGCTCGTCAAGTCAGCAGAAGTGGAATGCACGGGCTCTTTGTCCAGATCTGGTATTTGCCAACCTCCGATACGAGCTCGATCTGACGAAGAAGATCTGGGGAAGATCTTCGACGGAACCCTGAGAGACACCACGGCAGTCTAGTCAACACAGAGGGAACTGAAATCATGGCTGTCTGCAGTGGACAAGTCAGGACTCACAGGGAAGTTCAAAGCATGGATCTATCAACACAGAATCCTGCCAAGACTCCTTTGGCCACTGCTGATATACAAAGCCCCGATAACTAACAGTTACCACCTTCACTGGTGGCTGGGCCTGCCGAAGAGCCTTAGCAGCATTGCTCTATATGGGTACACTAACAAGCTGCAGCTTCCCTTCACCGGCCTGACAGAGGCGTTTAAAGTCACCAGAGCCAGGGAGGTCATACTTTACAGGGACTCATCTGACTCCAGAGTCTCCCCTGCAGGCATCACAGTGAAAACTGGAAGGAAGTGGTGGGCTCAGGAGGCAGTTGAGCAGGCAGAAGCAAGGCTGAGACATGGTGTCTTGGTAGGTTCTATGGCAGTCGGACGTGCAGGGCTTGGTAGTCATACAAGATCCCGCTATGACAAACACAGGGGAGTGAGAGACGGTGGCTGGTCCAGGAGGAGATCCCTGCTGATGTAGAGGAGGAGCGCCACATTAGGACAGTGGCAATGCATCAGCAGGGAGCTTGGATGACCTGGGACCATGCATCTACCAGAAAGATCACCTGGACAGAAATTTGGAAGTCAGAACCAGCAAGACTCAAATTTCTGATTCAGTCTGTATACAATGTACTCCCAAGCTCATCCAATATGCATACTTGGGGTCTTTTGGAAAATACAGCATGCCCGCTGTGCCTGGCAAGAGGTTCTCTAGAGCACTTCCTGAGCTGCTGCTCGAAAGCCCTGGGAGAGGGGAGGTACACATGGCGCCAAGACAAGGTGTAGCGAATACCATTTGCACAGGAATACGACAGAGCAAACAGCAGCTCCCAGCAAGGCACAACATCGCCTTCATCAGGGCAGGGGAGAAAACGCAGGCAGAGTGGAAGACCTCAACAGGGCTGCTAGCCACGGCTCATGACTGGCAACTGAAAGTGGACCTCGGGAGACAGCTGAAGTTCCCAGAGCACATTGCGAAGACAAGACTCAGGCCAGACGTGGTCTCAACATCTGACTCCTCAAAGCAAGTAGTGATCTTGGAACATACAATCCCCTGGGAAGACCGCATAGAGGAAGCCCATGAGCAGAAGAGGGCCAAATACCTTGAGCTGCTAGATGCCTGTAGAGGGAATGGATGGAAGGCCTGCTGTGAGCCTATCGAGGTGGGCTGCAGGGGATTTCCAGGTCTCTGAACCGGGCACTCAGGCTCCTTAGCATCAGAGGGTTGCAGGTAAGAAAAGCCACCAGGAACATCACTGAAGCTGTGGAAAAATCTTCAAGGTGGTTGTGGATCAAAAGGGGAGAAATGGTGTAATGTGCCGCTTGGACACAAGCTGGTGACTGATCATCCCTAGTTGTGTCACAGATGAGAGTGTCCCGACCCGAAAGACCCGACGACCCTGGGTTTATCACTGGTGATGTGTCCAAGCTGCATCATCTACATACAGATGGTGTTTCTCCAAACAATTTATATTTAAATAAAATATTTCAAAGTAAAATTGTTATTATAAAAATGGTTATTAAAGAAAACCTTGTTATATGTTAAATTATATCAACTTCACCCATTAAAACTGTCCCAATAGACATGCCCAGCAGAACTTTTGAAGAAACTTTTTCATGGGGTACATAGGCTACAGTACTTGCATTTTCACAGTATGGTAGTTGTCTACATATAGCTGGGATACAGGAAAGTATTTAAACATTGACATTTTTTTTTTTACACACTTCAACTATAAGTTTAAAGACCTTGTTTTAAAATAAGTTTTCACCTTTTTACTGAATGCAAAAGTGCTCCATGATTCATAACAGAAGCCTGTTTTCGTTTTCCGGTCTCCAGCGTTTTCACTTGCATCCACGCATGTTTTTAATGAATAATGTGATGTTTAGCTTAATAATTTGCCAAGAACAAAAAATGGCTCTATATTGCCAATATTTTTACAGAGTCCCAATGGTTGTCTTTTGATAGAGCCTCATCCGTCAAAGTTTAAGGAGTGGGTAGATGACATGAAACGATTTCCTGAGGTTAGTTACGTGAAATCATTACCTACTTCAAGCTATGACAGACAACAATTACACTAGTTGAGCCTGAATTAATTTTTACTCCAACTAACACTTAAAATATTTGGTGTTCTCTGTCTGAATCACTGGTTTCTGCAGTTTTTACATTGCTTCTCATGGAGACCGGAACCAAAATAACAGGTCAGCGGCAATCAGAATCATCATGGCAGCTCCCAGTGAAAAATCTAAATGGTGCTGCTGTGTATTGGTCTATTAGTCATTCTTGAGATTCTGTAATATTTCAGTCCACAAGGCTCTTTAAAGTGGTGGTTTGCTAAAATGAACTGTAAAAAAAATTATTCAAGATGTTGATATGTCCATTATCATGAATTAAAGCAATCTTTTTAAAAAAAAGTTCTTTATATCTTATACCAAGCATTTTCCATGACACATTTCACCGAATTTGGATCTAGAATACGATTCATAAAATGTTCACCCTGTTTTGTGTTCCTTTGCTGAGAAAGATAGTTCATAAAAAAATGCATGATTTGTTTTAATTAAAAAACTGGCTATAAATTTTTTTCCTTCAGTCTGAACTCAACCCTGTGACACCAACCATTTTCAGCCCATTAACATTTTTGGTTCCAAATGATAATTAAATTTATAAACACATGAAATGTATTAATTTAATGCATGATGTGTTGTTTTCTGTCCTACACCACATAAGGAATAGTGACGATTTTGAGCAAAAAACCACGAATCAGTCACACACTATCATCACATCTCTTCACTGTCAGCCTGTGACAGGGTTGAGTTTTTAACTACATGTATAAATATTGTAACAAAAATATGAAATAGTCAGTATATTACAAATTCTATATAATTACTTGAATGAAAAAATGGTGTTAAAATATGTGGGTGCAAGTACAGTCTGATGGGAGAGTTGTGGCTGGGTTGAGACAAGAGTGGCAATATTGGATAATGAAAACGGGAACACAAAAAAAAATCTGTTTTGTTTGCTGAGTACAGTCTGACATGTTAAGCGGTAGAAAATAATTTGGGTTTTAGTTACAAATCTGAAATTATATAATGAATATAATGAGACCACAGGCACACAATTTGCCTATTTGTAGCTTCTTAACAACAAAAAAAGAGAAAACAGACATAAATGTTACATTTGTGCTCATTATACTGGTATGAGGGACACATTAAGGATGATGTTTATTTTCTTACATATACGGTGTATAATTTTCAAACCACTTGCATTATGTCTGTGATGGGGTTGAGAAGAAGATGCCCAAATCAGAATGAATATATTATATATATATATATATATATATATATATATATATATATATATATATATATATATAAAGGGCTTTGATGCCTGAGGTGGGAAATATGATTTCATGGAGGTTTAATATTGGGGATTATTCAGGCAAATTTATCAAATGTAGTAATAACAATAATAAAAAACAAAAAATATTCTGAATCACAAGAATGATCTATACATTGTGCAGATGCTTAAGACCACAATCACCTTTGACTTCCAGGCTTGTACTTTCTTATCATCACTGTTATACCCCCTGCATATAGCTCAAGATCTGTTTGAATCATCTTGTTAAGTGCTGAAAATTATCCACTGTTCTCAAACTGAAATCAGTAGGGCAAATATTACTGCATCTATCCACAAAGATCATTATATAAAATCACACGCATAACGTTGAATGACAAATGCAGCACATACCTAATAACAGTGATGTTGTAATACTCTCCACCATGGCAGTATAAACATAATTTAATCTGCAAATTCATTAATTTGCACAGAACGGCTTATGGATGTGCTGGCTCTGAACTCTTTAGGTTTGAAATGTTCTAAATTAGGATCTTAGGACCATTCAGTGTATTTATAGGGAGGAAAACAGAGGGGTGGGTTTTGGCAGTAATGATACACACACATTTTACACTACTTAGAGTAATCAGCGCCAACTATTTGTTCTCAATCTATGTTGACAGACATCTGGGCGGGTTGTGCCCTGTTTAGTAAGGATAGTTTATTTTCACCATGCGTGGTCTGTCAACATCTAGTCTATGTCTGGTGTACCCAGTTGCCTGAAATAGAAATAATTAGGATAGGGAGGGAAAAGAGGAAAAGAGAAAACGTGTCAAACCGCTGGTAGGCCATCCACAGAGGCCTCTCCTGCTTTTTCCCCTCTCACTTATTTGTGTGTGTGTAATACTACAGCCAGCCATCCTCTAACAGAGAGAGAGAAAGAGAGAGAGAGAGAGAGAGAGAAAGTTCTGGCGTACGTGGAGGGGAATCCAATGTTTTGATACTGTGAAATTGGGCGAAACCAGTTAATCTGATACCTGAACAGGCCACACACAGTGTCTCCAAATGACTGAACATTCAGAATGTGAACGAAACACTGTGAACGAGCTGGGATTTGAGCATGTAATCACATGAAGCTACACCATCACATACACTGACAGATTCGATAAGGTATTAAAACAACATCAATAGCTGTTTTACTATATTACACTATAGGCCACATTGCAATGGTGAAATTAAAACATGTTAAGAGAGTATATACTATTGTTCAATATAATGAAAAAATAACCTCATACAGAACTGACTTTTTGTTCTCTAATAAGACAATGATCTTGTAGCAGATACTCTATTGATGACCTGTTAAACTGAGTTTGAACTAGAACATTTTAACAACAACACAAATCAAAGATGATGCTGTAATCATGTTCCAATCTGTTGGGAGGGTGGGTAAAGTTATACAGCCTTTATCAATAATCTCATCCTATATAAACCCACCCCAGCTTCAGGTCTACAAATACCCAAAAGAGACATGCCCTTGCCAAAGAGAACGGCAAGGCGACATACACCCACAAGAAGATCCAGGGAAGGACTGTTATACAACTCCTGAAGAAACATCAAAATTAAATACTAATTTATTGAGAAGGTAAATATCAAAACCAAAACATCCTTTTACCAAATTATGAATTTTGTTCTTATAATGTAACCCAGAAGCTTAATTTTTCTCTTCTAATCAGTTTCCTCTCTGAGCAGTATATCATAAAATATTAGGCTACAATACAAAAATAAAAATGGTTGAGTAAATTTTTGTCTGATGTTGTGCCCTCAGATGACGTGCTCCAGGTGTTTGCTACTTATTCTGGTTGTCTACTTCTTAATAGACGAACTATGTGCTTTTGTGATACCAGACAAACTACGAGTAAAAAGAGTAAATATCACAATTATATTCATAATGACTTCTCTTCAATGCAAAAAATGCAGCACATTTATATTGTATATTTACAAGCCATGTTATCTCTCACATGTCAAACACTATTGTTTTCTGTACATTTTTCCTATATATAAACTGAGAATCCAGTCCTGTGTGTCTGACAATTCTGTTTTCCCCTGCAGAGCAATCACAGGTCAGATCAGGAGATGTCACCACACATATACGAGCTCTCTGATCTAGCAGACTTGTTCCCGGGAAACGAAGGAGAAATGACTCGGGACTGGGACCCCAACCCAGCCCAGTCTCCTGCTTTCTTTTCCCCTATGGAACTCATCAACGTGCAACTACCAAACAGCAACCGCCACAAAAACAAGGATAAGCGGTGAGTTGGTATACATTGCTTTTCATTGTTGTCAATCTAAACGGATGACTTTTATGCAATTTACAACTGATGTCATTAAAATGTAGCAAAAATAATAGTATTAATAATAATTATTGTAAACATTGCTATTTAACTACTTTTCAATAACATTATTTTAAATATACACTACTGGTAAAAAGTATTGAAACACTTATTCTTTATTATAATTTTTTTTCTTCACATTTTAGAATAATATTAAAGTCATCAAAACTATGGAATAACATAAATGGAAATATGGAAATTATGTTGTGACTAAACAAAATCCAAAATAAATACAAACTATGTTATATTTTAACATCTTCAGAGTAGTCACCCTTTGCCTAGAATTTACAGAAATGTACACTTGACATTTTCTCAACCAACTTCTTGAGGAATCACCCTGGGATGATTTTTAAACAGTACTGAAGGAGTTCCCATCCATGTTGGGCACTTATTTGCTGCTTTTCTTTATTATTTGGTCGAAGTCATCAATTTCAAAAACTTTTTGCTTTTAATTAAACTCTAGTTTTGTAATGAAATAAATTAATATGGTGGCACAATTATATTTTTTATCTACAAAACTACAAACATTTAAGCATATGCCTTCAGATCAAAAGATTTTTTAAGATCATTTCAGTCAAGTGTATCAAAACTTTTCACCACTAGTGTGTGTAAATGTGTAAAGGGATTTCAAAAACCCATAAAAAAAATATATTTGTGTGTGTCACTCCTAGTCCCCCTTAACAGCAAGAGTATCATATGATCAAGCCCAAATGCAACATCACAATCTTTAAGCATTTTACTTCTTATAGGAGAAGGATCACGGCTCCTCTGGACCCCATTGGCAGCTCCCACTTTTCTAGCAGGAGCAGAAAGGTATGTGCATGAACTTTTCAACTGGTGAAAACCACACAGGCTAGGATACGCTTGAACAAAACAGATTAAAAATCCCATCGCTGTTCTCAAGTTTGTTTGTTTTTTCTCAGGAGGAACCTGGAAAGATTAAGGAATATGATGCAGAGTGATCAAGCTAATAAAGACTACATATACCCTTGAAAAAGGACAGTTTATTATGTTGTATCGTACCTTTTTCACTTTTGTTTCTATTAAGTCATTGCATCTCAGGTTTATGAAACATGACTTATTTATTTGTATTTATGTTTTTCAATTACTAGCCTATCAGCACCCTCTAGTGGGGTGTAAATTGACAGACACTGTACCCGTGTTGCTGCAAAATAAAATTGACAAACTTGCTCCATCTGGTCAAATGTTTTTTCCCCCACATTTTTTTAAATCACAAAAACATAATGCACCTAACATTAGATTAGATTATGAAAATAAGACATTTAAAGCCCTATAAAGAAAAGTTTTATTTCTCTAGGTAGTTAAAGAAAACAATATCAGATGCAAAAAAAATTATATAGAATTATATATATATATATATATATATATATATATATATATATATATATATATATATATATATATATAATCATTTGCTTTGCTTTTCACTTTCACATATGTACACTATGCAAAATCTTTGATATTTACAGAATGAAACATGAGGCAAGGGATGTCTGGCTTTTGGGGGTTTCCATCCCCCCCCCTGGCGTCACAAAGAAACCACAAATAAAATATCCAAACAATAGTCTCCAAACTACTTCAAACGAAAACAACCATTCCATTTGGGGGACAGCTTCAGTAAAGCACAGCTCCTAAATCTAGCTTTCACAAGAGCATTTTTCAAAACTGAAATCTTCTAAAACAGCTTAACACATCGAAAACAAAAATTAGAACACCAAGTTGTGCAAGTAATTAAAGACGAAGTTTGATAGCTTCCTGGTACATGAGTTAACATACTGTACATTAACAAAAGATTTAGAAGACATTATTTATGCTTGACAGCTCTAATTCAACTGAAATGATTCCCTCCCCAAATGAGACAGAACTGAGAGCCAGACACTAGTTCTTTAAATGTTAAAATATTAGCTGTCTGGTCATGTCTATCTGGGTGTGATTTTCCACTCTACCAATTGTAATTTCAATTAAGGGGGTGTAATATTAACGTTGTCTTTTACCAACAGGCGATGGAATTGAGACTAGTAAATTAAAAATCTTTCAGACAAAGGCATGTGGCCCCAAGAAAAATGACCAAATGGACAGTTCACTTAGAAATTATGCATTTTCCATATCATTTGTCAAAATCATACCAACACATTTTTAGATATCCCATCACTGAATCAAAGCAAATTTTTACTCTTAAGATTTTACTTTTAATTGAATCTCAGCAAGACGTACTTTGACAAATGTGCAAGCTATAGGGTGGATGTGCCTGCCCCCATTACATTTTCTCTCAAAAGGAACAGATTGTCACTTATAAAAACATGCATGCAAGCTAATTATACCAAACACCAAAACATTTGAGTTGATAAAGGATATTTTACAATTGAGTGCAATCAAGTTGGAGTTGTTTTTAAGGAGATTAATCTGGGTACTAACTCAAGAGCTAAGAGACTAATTCAAAAAATTATTTCTCAGTGAACTGTCCCTGTAATGGGGATCTTTGACTGCAAAATATGTTAGAAGACACTATCCCAAGGGAGGGATATCAAACAGCTGTCAAATTGCCAAGAAAGAGAAATAGTGTGAAACCAAAGTGTGTTGGATACAAAAACTGGAGAACTGGGAACATTCAGAGCTATGAGGGAATGATTGAGCTCCCTCATCTAAGTGTCTTTTTTGTGAGTTGACCGTCGAGGGTCTCTGCATTTCTGGCAGTTAAATATGTCGGGCACATTAGACTTCTTAATTTTGGCGCACGAGAGGTGCACCCACACATTGCACTGACTACATTCAATCATTGGCCGTCCTGCAAAAGGTTTACCACAGTAACATGTGATCAAGTCCCATGAATCATCACCTGCAATGAAAAGAGTTTGAATGAGACTACTCATTTTTATAACATTTTATTAACAAGTTATTAAAGGGTTAGTTTCACCAAATATTTAAATTCTGTCATCATTTTATTTCCCTCATGTTGTATGACAATTAATTGACAATATGACAATTTTTTTCAGCAGAACACAGAAGTTTTAGAAATTGTAATTGCCATAATAAAAGTGAATTGAAAAGTGAAAAAGTGGGTGCAGCATGTAGTTTGGTCAAGCAAGAGCATCAGCAACTTCAAACCTCATGCAATGTTGTTAACCCTGAATTCTCTCATTTTGATTTGGGTGCAGAATACTCCCCTCAATGATTTGACCAACAATCAACCAACAAGTTTGGATCAACATTAGGGCGTGTAAATAATGACAGAATTTTTCATTTTTCACATCTTTATCAGTACCTAATCTGAGCAATGCCACTCACCTGACTCCACCATAATATCTTCATCCGCTATCCAAGTCTCTCCTTCACTGGAGCTCAATTCTGCCTCTCTGGAGGCCTCCTCCAGCTCTCCTTTCCCCAGCGATGCACCCAGAGCTTGTAGCCTGCGCTCAGCTCCTGCTCCCTGGCCCGAGTGCTCTTCTCCATGGCCGACACCAGTCTCCGAGTCTGACTCGCTATGGGCAGAGCTCTTAAGCTTCTTAAGGGCTTTGGGCTGTTTGGGGTTTTTACTGCGCTTGATCCTCGCACGTTTCTCACCACCACTGCTACTGCTGTCGCCAGCACCTGAACCTAGAGAATGGCGCTTCAGCTTCTTGTCCTTTTTGCGTTCAGCTTTGGTGGAATCCTGTCCCTCATAGAAAGAGTCTTTTAAACACATTTTGTCAACTAGTGTGCTGCCAGTAGATAATCGCTGCATGCTCTTGTTACTCTTATTGGCACGAGACTTGCGAACAAAGGTGTGGATTGTATGCAAGTTTGATGTGCCATGATTCCAGCTGGCAGCCATGTTAGAACTTGCTCCACCTAAAATGCTTCCTTCACCTGAAGCACCAGAGCTGTTTGGAGAGCTGGAAGATGCTGGTGACCATGAGCTTTCCTATGGACAGAGGCAGGCACAAAATCTCACACTGGATGGATCTGACAGTAGATCATCATAGATCAAAACAAAAACATTTTGGACAGTAAGGAATACTATATTAAAGCCCAAAGCATACTTTGGTTTGATGTGAATGACAAGTGTTTGCGGACAGGATGACAACATACATTTTGTTATCAGCTGTGCAAGCTCCAAACATGTGGTGCCCTGATTTTTATAATAAATTTGCGCATGCGCCTGAAATTCTTTGCACTATTTAGTGGGTCCACAAGGTGACAACAAAGAAGTGCTAGATGTAATCGCCGCTAGCCAGCAGGAGACGAAAGTGCAAACAACAAGTGGATGTGCACATCAAGAGCAAATGTGTGAAGAGGCCAGGAGATATCCGCATTGTGTAACGTGAGTCTGAAGGAATATAAATACATATTTATGGTTCTAAACTCCTGAAGAGAAATAATCCATCTTATAGCAGTCACAGTTCGCATGCGCTCACACAGTCAAATGGACTATTCTTTGAAAGGCTGAGTGTGCGACTGTGCACATACGGCAAGCGTCTGAAGTAAAACCGAAGTACACAATGGGCTTAAGACAAGCCTAGGGCTGAAGAGGATATTCAGTGGAAAAAGAACATCAGTGCATGTTAATAAGAACCAGAACTAATCTGTCAGAAAAAACAGATTAGTAAAGCATCACAGTGAGAATTTAGTTCACCCAAAAATGAAAATTCTCACACCTTTAAATTTAACCTCATGCCATTCTCAGATGTGTATGACTTTCTTTCTTCTGATGAACACAAACAAAAATGTTGAATATCTCAGCTCTGTAGGTCCTCACAATGCAAGTGAATGGTGAAAAGAACTTTGAAGCTCCAAAAAGAACATAAAAGCAGCATAAAAAATAATCCATATGGTTCCAGCGTTTTAATCCATGTCTTCAGAAGAGATATGATCGGTGTGGGTGAAAAACAGATCAATATTTAAGTCCTTTAAGCCCTCCCCAGCAGGTGCCGATATGTACGAAGAATGCAATTCACCAAATTGCAATTCACAAAAGACTGTGAAAGTAAAAGTAGAGACTTGAAGATGTGGCTTTAACCACTAGAGTCATATGAATTGCCTTTTTGGAGCTTCAAAGTTTTGGTCACAATTTACTTGCATTGTATGGACCTACAGAGCTGAAACATTCCTCTAAAAATCTGTGTGTTCTGCAGTAAAATAGGCATACACATCTGGGATGGCATTGGGGTGAGTAAATGATGAGAATTTTCATTTTTGGGTGAACTATCCCTGCATAATAAAACATAACTGAGTATTTCCACTAAAGCACACTAAATGTTCAAAATGCACCATTACCTCCTTTGGAGAAGGTATGTATCCGGCATATGCAAGAACAAAACTGCAAAACTTGTTGAAGTCCTCTACAGTCCTCTTTCTTCTCTCTGATGGCTAGACAAGAACATCATGCATTAGTAGGCATTGTGACAAGCACTGCCATCTGTAGGGTAAAAACAGCATTTCCTTGTTTGACTTACCAGAGCCTCTGCTTTGCACTTCAGTAACGAATCTGTAATGGAGAAAAACGGGGGAAAGAATAACATTAATTTATGGATTAACAACTGGTTTCGTTGTTCTGGTCAGACGAAACGCTCCACTTCGAGTACGCCCCCACAGCTTTCCGTTGTACAGACATGATAATAAAGTGCGTTTTTGACAGTGTGCTAACGTGCTAAACGCGCTATCCCTCCTGACACCCTTTGGATTGAAGCACATATTTCAAGTGCGCAGCGGCACCATTTTACATCCAATCACACGCACAGTTGCCGGACTGATACCTCAACAGATTTTACCTGTGCACGAAAACTAAACTAATTCAAGGCCAAGGGTCGGATGCCAGAGTATGATAAAGGCGAGAAGAAGCCACAACAGCGTGCGTCTTACGGCTTCTTCTCGACGTCGACACCGATCGGGCCAACTCCACTGACATGAAAACTCGTCCAAAGCATGTCTGACTAAATGCATTTAAAAACTTGCCGAGTGAACGCGTGAAGAATTGGACACACTCACGCTGCACTTTTGTCAATCTATTTACCGCAGCATAATTAGCGTATGACAAAAGACTCGCAGACCGGCAGCGCCAAGCAGTTACCCGCTCAAAACAGCAGCGCATTCGGCTAACAGGACATTACAACTATGGGAGTGCAGCTGAAATGTGTATTATTGCAAGATAGTTCCGCAGGCAACTGGTGAAGGAGATGAACAGCATAACAGCAGCTCCTTCAAAACCCATCTCGTGCACTTGGGCGAAGACACAATGCGCAACGCTGCGGTGTCGTCAACATGACTATTAAATCAGTCGAACTCATGACATTGGTCGGACTCCGTAAATGTATTTTTAATTAGTTGCCGACAATGGAATAACTGTAATCAAACAAACAGGAGACCAGGACCAATTTTACTTCATTGCAAAAGATAGCAACTCCGCTAATCCGCACATGATCTAATGTGGCGAAGCTAATCAGCGTATGTGCTCTTCGAAGACCACTACCACTTATTTATCACCCAAAATACCACAGTGTGACTATAAATCAAGTTGACTGAAGAAATAAGTCTGCTCCACCACAGAACATCTGCGGAATTTGCTCGCAGGCTAACGGACTCCGCTAAAACCGAACGATGATGGGTGTTGCCGATCATCACAACGTGTTTAAAGTTTGAATATTTTAATTTAGTGACCCTCGGTTTTTTCTTACCTTGGTGCTCGGACATTATCTCAAACATTGTCGCCTAATAAACTCGCTCGTCTTCACTTGGATGACACCGAGCAGTGTCAGTGTTCGCCCGGCTAGGGCGCAGCGAGCCCCGGCTGACTAGTTGTAGTCGAGCTAGCTGGACATCAGAAAGATGTAAACAACAAATTGTACTTCGTTTATAGATCTTACGAACAGGTCCAAGGAAATGTCGCTTGGTTGGAAGTCTCTGTAGAGATTAATTCACTTAAATTTGGCCAGCGAGTAGCGTTGCGAAAACAATACAGCTGGCAGTCCAATTACTTAACAAACCACCAGAAAGACAGCCAACGGTAAAACCCAGGATCCAGCATGTTTTTACAAAGAAATAATAGTTACATAAACTGCACGGTCGCGCTATTGTCCTTGTTCGACAGACGTGAAAACACGACCAAAGTTCTTCTTCTCTCTCCCCCCCCTAAAAAAAAAAAAAAAAAAAAAAAAAAAAGACGTCTGCGTGTCGCCTCCGGCGCGCCTCTCTAAATTCATCGATGTCAAACTGACTCCAGATCCTCCTTGTGGTCAAATTGCCCCTGTGCTGTACAGTTTGTTCACTGAGGGTTCATGGGACATGTAGTTCAACTAAAGAGATTTTCGGACAGGATGGCGTTGTCAAAAGTCACACAAAAACACCAAATCCCATGACTCATTGCGCCGATCGGTTGTCTGCTGTGTTCATGGGAAATTGAGTTGATCAGTTCCGTTTCACAAGGTTCAAAAAAAAAAAAAAAAAAAAAAAAAAAAAAAAAATATATATATATATATATATATATATATATATATATATATATATATATATAAATTTTCATTTTACAACTGTAGTGGATGGTCTCTGACACATCCACAGTTTGTCAGTAAACTGTTAAAGGTACACTCAGTATTTTTTCCTCATTTTAAAAGTTTTACTACCAAATAAATAATTAGTTAACATATGTATAAAATCATGACCACTCACTTGAGATGAAGACTGCAGTCATATCAATAACCTTATAGAAGCTGTTTTATTCTACACGAAGAGGGTCCCCTCATGGGAGCTGCCATGTTAGGATCACTAAATCACGCTTTCACTCATGGATCCAATTAATCCTAGCTAACTGTGAATAGTGAATTTTTACTATGGCATCGGTAAATTTAAACAAATGTGTTAAAATTTGTTGAAAAAAGTGAAAACATGCGTGACTGGTTCCTTTTCATCTGTGATGGCAAAAATTAAATAAATAAATCAGGCACCATATGATAACTCTGTTGAGTTTTCGACATTGAGGACATCACAGATTCAGCAACAGTAATGTTGCGAAAAATAATATTAGTATGCACAATTGTATAATGGGATAGCACTATGTAAACCAATTCATAAGCACTGAATTAAAATCATTCATAGTAAATTGTAAATATGATAAAAAAAGCTAAAAGCATAGACAATGCATTTGTTCATCAATTGTTTTTTTTTTAATCCTGAACGAAAACACTTATAAATCTAAATAAGTTTATTTTTTTATTTTTTTTAATAATATAATAATATATATAAATCTGCAGATGATGCTCAATGTGGGATTTGGCTTTCTGAGCCACAGAGCGCCCCCTTTAGAGAATATTTAATCATATCATGAAGATGCTTAGACCACTCTATTGATTTCAGTTCTTTGACCAAACCCCTTAACAACGATATCTCCACAGCACAGCAGTTTCCACCTTGAATGCATCACAGTGTATGTTGTATTGCCTTGAGAAGCCTCTGGTATAACCAACAAGCATAACGATCACACGAAGGCGGCTAACTCTGGAAGAAGATATGTCCGAGAAGGACCCTAAATCATCCCAGGACCTGACTGTTGTGGTGAGTAATTGATTTCCACCGAGGGGTAATGCTAGCTAGATCTTGCACTTCTCATCTGTTGTCTGATATTAAATCACGCTCACTTCACTAATTCAAAAATCTAATTGTACTTGTGAAGCGTTTGATGTGCCTGTCCACATCAGGCATTCAGTAAGCTTTCTCTTGTACTTGCGCTGTGCTGAACAATTCCCAAAACCGATTTATTTTCTTTATTGGTAAATCTGTAATAGAACATATAGAATACAATACAGATGGAAATACCTGTGGTTAGTGTATCTTAATGTTAGTTTGGTATCTAGTATGACTTCACAATGTTGAGAGGGTTCCCTTGTTACTATGGTTTCAGTTCCGCGCGTAGGCGGGGAGCATGCCCTTAAACTGCTGTTTTTACTCATGCGTGGGCAGCCCACACAAAACCCACTCGTTTCTAGAGATATTTATTTTATGATAGATATGTTATATGATGCTCATTCAGTAAATAAAAAAAAAAAAAGATTGAAGTAGTCAAATGTTAATCAGATTGCTTGTTTAACTGTTTTTTACTCTAAAAAGTTTTCTTCTGTTCATTTCAGGTACAGGCTTTACTGCAGCAGATGCAGGACAAGTTCCAGACCATGTCAGATCAGATTATTGGGAGAAATATCCTTATGCATTTTTATATTTATTTTGATCCAAATCTGTTTATATCAATTACTCACTTATTGTGTCACAATGGTTTACCCCCAATTTAGTAACCTTTTTTGTAAATTGTATTGCAATTCACCATGTTTCTTGGTAGAATGTACACAGTTGAAAGTCACTGTTCATTTTTCACTGTTCAATGCTTTTTATATTAATTATGAGGTTTATTCCAACTGGGGAATTTCATTTCGTTTTCTTCTTAATCCAAATACTTGATGAGATGAGTACGCGAATCGATGACCTGGAAAAGAACATCTCTGACCTCATGACTCAGGCAGGTGTGGATGAGATTGAGGAGGAGATCAAAGTCAGTGAGACCTCTGGAACTGCTTAAAGTCAATGGCCAACACCATCTTAGTAAGTGTATGTGGTGCAATTCCCATTTTGGTGATACCTTGCTTCCGAGGATGATTTCCATTGAGAGAACACTTTTTTTATTTTTCACTTTTTATTTTGTAGAACATGCATTTGAAATCACATTAGGATGCATCTAACTGCACATACATTCATTGTGGCAGGACACACATTCATAGGTGCATTTTTTTAACTAAGGTATTTATTAAAATTATAGTCTATCGGATAGGCTGAGCATGACAATTTGTCTCTTAGTTGTGCTAAGCCTTTTGGTAAACTAATACATCCATCTATAAATCAGTCATTAATATTTGTGTTCCATATTCCTGTAAGAGAGATACTGTACATTTTAATTGCATAATCTGCTAAAAATTAAATTTTTCAGCATTTAAAGCTGCGTTCACACTGCAAGCGACACGCAGCAACATAACGAATAAAGGAAAGAAGAGCATATCTCTCATCCTTTGACTGCAAAAAATCAGTAGATGCATCAGAAGCACTAATGTGCAATGCCATTTGGTCATTATAGGGTAGTCAAAAGCATTGCTGTAGCCACGCACACCTTCATATTGAGAAAAAGGAAGGGAGGTGGGAACAATAAACCAATAGCTCCATGCTAAGACAGAGACACTACCATGCAGGGTAGTGTAGCAAAGTCTCAACACATACCGTATATCCCAGTAAGCATGAAGGAGCAGAGCAGAGCAATCACCTGTCCAAGAGCTTGGACAATATTCAACAGGGTTCCAAAAAATAGTGGTAGTTTTTGCAAACCTTGCTCATTTACAAAAAATATTTTTAGTAAAAATACAAGAAGGTAAATAATACTTTTTATAATGCTACCATGCATCATTGAGTATATAAAATTCAGTATAAATATAAAAGTGCAAATCAATGAAAATGATTAAATCTGTGGGAATTATGCTTTCAGTATTTTTAAATAGATTTTTATTTACTGCCTTTCAAATATCGAATCTACTTGGATACAATGGCTGTTAGGATTAAATTATGGTTTCTCTGATTTAAATTGATCACTTTTTAGCCATTTCAGAGCAGAAACGTAATTACCAAGATATAATATCATCCATAGACTAAAAATATAGAGATATATAGCGAAGCTACATGCATGATATAAAACCTAAAAAGGTATTAGGGAAAGTCCTTTGATCATGCAGGAGGCCATACTCCTGGTAAAATGGGCTTTTATGCCAGTGGGATATTGTATGGCTTGCAGTGCAATAGCATCCACATCCCAGTGGAAAATTCTTTGCTTTGCGATGGGCAAACCATTTGTGCAGCCTCCAAAGCAAACAAACAGTTCCGATACCCTGAATTGACTCGTTCGGTCAATGTACATTTGTGATGCCCTTACTGGGCAGAGCATATGTAGTCTCGTAGCCTCGTTTGACTCAAAGGGAGGAGGGGAGAGTGCTTGTTGGGTAGCAACCTCAGCCCTAAAGGCAGTTGCCTGCATTTTGGCCACTTAACCTTTGGGCTTAAGTATGGCCTTTGACAGGCCTGGTCCGTACTAGGGCTGGAACTAACAATTATTTTGATAATCGATTAATCTCACGCGATTTCTCGTGTCCGAGTCGTGCCATTCGCGTTATTCACTTCTATTTGTGTCTATTCACATCTTTGCATTGACCTTGTATGTAATTGCACCGCGCGAAACCCTCGCTTTGCGTTGTATGTAAACGCACCATAATACATAATCTTCAACTAAAGGAACACATTTAAATTTAGTTTTATGTTTTATTAGCATATTTTATTAGTGTCCAAATATCTAACCATTTTGAGGAAAACCACTCATTTAAATGTTTTATTGTTTCTTTCTGACTTGTTTAGTATTTACTATGTTTCTCTTTCAGACTGCCAAGGAACACATTGAGGACCTTGAAATGCAGTATCACATTTTTTAAACAAAACATCAATCTTTTAATCTTTAACATAATCTTTTTTATATTTAATTAGAGGAAGAGTTCTCTCAAAATAAAAAATATGTTAATATTTTCTCACCCTCATGTCATTCTAAACCTGCTGATTATTTTTATTTGGACAACAAGAGTCTTTGAAGAATCTTCATGTAGCTCTTTTCTGTACACACAATTCATGGAGACCATGTCTGTCAAAACACCATAAAAGCACTATAAATGTAGTGCATACAACTCATTCTGTATATTCCAAATCTTCTGCCATACGATAGCTTTGAGTGAGGAACAGGCAAAAATGTAAATTTTTGACAGAAAATGTTCCCCTCTGCCAAATCTCTAAAATGATATTTTATTCTTTTTTCTGTTCCTTTTTTTTTTTGGTCCATTTTAATTTATTCATTTTGTTTTAGTAGCTTGAAAGACTTGGTCACTATTAACTGTTCGTTAGAAATTAGCTGCATGAAGATTCTTATAAAATTCTGCTTTTTTGTTCCAAGGTTTGGAACATGAGGGTGAGTAAATTGACAGATTTTGTTATATTAGGGTGAACTTATCCTTTAAGTAAAAATGGTGCTTGCCTATGTGGTCTACTGTAAGTGTACAGACTTTATTACATGTTGGAAACAACTGTCTACATGAACAGAATATCAAGATATTAAAATGTTTTTGTATTTATTCATTGTAATGAATGTCTGGTAAACCTTGTGGTTCCTTCTTGTTTTGCTGAGTATTAAAGCGATTAAAGCTTTATGATCATTAAGCCAGAAAAGCTCATCTGTTTTAATCAATTTACTGACCTATTTATCTTGCATGCAATTTATATAGAAATTGTCTAGTTTACGAAAAGAGCCAGAAGCGCCATCAAAATACACATTACGATGCTCCTCGTATTCTGGAGAATAACACATTACCCAAGCTGACACTGCGTCGATTCAGGGACAATGGCAGCAGTAAAACTAATGAGACCAGTGGTGCTTGTTTGAATTCCAAAATCAGCATCAAGTTCAGCAAAAAGAATGGCATAGACAAGGGCAACAGTGGCTTCAATTATGTGGCCAACTCCAGCTCCACCAAACAAAGGATACTATTTAAACGGAAGAAACGTGAACTTCTGATTACTGAAGCATAGCTGAAACTTTGTTCTTTCGTAAGGCAAGTTTAACTGAACTTAAGGTGAATGAATCATGAAATTGGGATAACAGGGCTCAACACATAGCTGAACATCCTTTATCAGAGGGCTATAGATAGGAATACATCTCAGACTAATTGTTGGTAAAGATTTCATAGGAAATCTCATCTAGGAGGAGAGAAGATCAGTTCCCCATCTCAGTGCAGTTAAAAGAGTTATTTTCTCTAAAAAAGCACACAGCTGGCGTTAAACATCCTTTTCAGGACGCGTCTTTTTAAAGACGTCTTTCCGCCTCTGTGTAGTTTCTGGATGCGGTTGATTTCTCCCCAACTCTGACGGTCATAAAAGCTGCCTCGTGTGCCTGGGCTGCGATCACACGCAGGCAGCGTTTTATGAATGTTTCATGTTCTCAGTGCGAGAACATAGCCATGACAGCATTGTGGTCGCGGCTTTCTTTTGTCATGAGAGAAAGCCACTTCAGCTGCCCCCCGTGCCTTGCCTCCTTCCTACGGGTTTGGGGCAGGCGCTGCGGGCGATGAAGGTAATTTGGGGATAATGACGGGTTCCGTATCCCCAGGTAAATCCCCTCGAACCACTCACCTCCCTGGCACGCTTGCTTGCTTCCGTCCGAGCTCGGGATAAGTGCGGCCTGCTTCATGGCCGGCCGGTCCCTTGAGCTCCCAGAATTGGATGACGACATCGCCGCTGCATCGGAGAGCATTACAGCGGCATCTGATGCTGATGACTCTCCTGGGCCGCTACCTTCGGGTCTGCTCGCCCAGTCTGAGCCTGACGCACAGAGGTCCGCTATGCTTTCCCGGGCAACCGCGAGCGCGAGGCTGGACCGGAAAACTGTGAAGACAAGGCCCTCTCTGTGAAGACGGCCCTCCTGATCGCGCTCACCTCTATCAAGAGGGTTGGGGACCTGCAAGCGTCCTCTGTCAGCGACACCTGCCTGGAGTTCAGTCCAGCAGGCACTCATGTGATTCTAAGACCGTGAACGGGCTACGTGCCCAAGGTTCCTACAACTCCCCTCAGGGTCCAGGTTGTGAACCTGCAAGCGAAGCTGCCCCGGGAGGAGGCAGGCCCAGCCCTTCGTTGCTGTGTCTGGTACGTGCTTTGCGTACCAACTTGGAGTGCACGCAGAGCTCTAGATGTTCTGAGCAGCCCTTTGTCTGCCTTGGTGGTCAGCGCAAAGGGAACACTGTCTCCAAACAGAGGCCTTCCCACTGGGTAGTTGACACCATTACATTGGCTTATCAGACCCAGGCCGTGCCCCTCCCCTTGCGGGTCTGAGCACACTTGACAAGGAGTCTTGCGTCCTCACGGGCACTGGCCAGAGGCATCTCCCTGGCAGACATATGCAGAGCAGCGGGTTGGGCAACACCTAACACCCTTGTGAGATTTTACAATCTCAGTGTAGAGTCAGTTTCGTCCTGTGTTTTCTCAGGTCCAAGCCGGTAGAACTCTGTAACACGCTGACGGATTGACCGGGTGGACCGCTTACGCCTAGCGCCCTTTCCCTCGGCCAAGTTAAAATCGTGCGCTTTTTTTCTCCCAGGAGATCCCTCTATCTTGGCTCCCTAAATGACTCCTCCCTAGCCCTGTGGGTCCGCAATTCAGCGGAGGAATTCGCCGACCCAATCCACTGCAGGTACTCAAATCTACCCTGCACTGGAATAGGTGCTCCACAGGTCAGGACTCCTGTGTGGACTTTTTCCTGTGTGTATTTTCTGTGGTACAGTCCCCTTACGAGTGGACCCCCCAGTTCCAGCTGCCCTCCGGTTGTCGTGTTGTAGCAACTCCCCCCTCCTTGAGGCTGGATCTACCACCGCGCCACTTTCCCACATTTGACCTAAGAGGCCCATGTGAGGTATTTCGCCACTTTTACCTCCCCCTTCCTGGCCAGGTGGGGTGTCCACAAGGTCTTTTCCTCCTGAAAGAATAGGAAACTGGGTAAGACCCCCTTCCCACGATGCGTGTAAGGGCCCCAGTCGTTTGGCTCTATGCGAGAAACAGAGAGAAAAGAGGCCCAGCTAGGCTCGGCCCATTCCCAGGTTGGCAAGCGTCACCTTGTTCCCCTGTTTAGGGTAACCAGAAGGAGTCCGACGACTTATATGGAACATTGGGGAAGGGTACGTGCAGTCTGACACAGCTGGTCACCTTTGCACGTAAAATACCTGCCTGCTCCTGTGTCAGCAGTACACGTACACGGCTCAGCGCATGGCGTGATTTAAATTGGACCCCTAGTGTCGCTTCTTCGACACAACGTCGAAGTGAGCGACAGACAGGGAACGTCTAGGTTACATATTTAACCTCCGTTCCCTGATGGAGGGAACGAGACGTTGTGTCCTCCGGCCACGTTGCTGAGCCGAGCCCTCAGAAAAATCCTGAATGAACTAGATGTATTTCCCCACCTTAATACCTGTGTGTCCTGGGGCGAGGTATGCAAATACTGTCTGCCAACTTCTCATTGGCCTTTTTTCATAGATCAGAGGCATATTCGGCGCTCAAGAGAGACCCCTAGTGTTGCTTCCCTCCATCAGGGAACGGAGGTTACATATGTAACCTAGACGTTACTTCTGCTTAAAGTATAAACTCTAGGTTGTTTTTATAAGTCTAAACACTGGTCTGTACAGCACTATTAGTGAGTTATAACAGAGCCACATGGACTGAATTCAAGATGGTTATGAGTACTTTCTTGTGTACTCCAGCTTTTCCCAGAGAGCAAAGCCCGTTTTACAGATTTTCAGGCCAACCTTTAAATGGTGTTTCAAGTCAAGTCAAGTCAAGTCAAGTGGTTTTAACTGTCATTTCAACCATATACAGTTAGTACAGTACACAGTGAAACGAGACAACGTTCCTCCAGGACCTCCTTGTTTCCTACATACAAGGGTTTTTTAGTAGTTATAATTTAACCACTGAATCCAAATGGTTTTCCTCTGATAGGTGCAGCTAGACTTGAATTGATAAAGTCAAGGCGAGTGGCTTTAGTCAAAATAATAATATAAGGACTAATACCACTAAATAGCTGAGCCCTTTGAAATGTGTGAAACTGATTTTGTATTCTCTCACTATGACTATGTTTTGAATAATATAATACCATACTACTATTTCTGCTGTATGCATACTCTATCTAGTATGTAGATTGTCTGTATGCCTCATATATCCGTTTGACCTACCACATATGCCAAAATGTGTACAAAAGAGCATGAAATACTGTAATGCAATGCACCTTACTTTACCTTTCATTCCCACGTGTCAAATAAACCAGAAATACTAGAAGCTGTGATTTTTAACATCTTGAATTTTTATTTGATTGGACTGACATTTTTAGACATTTGTTTTTACACTTTTTTGCAAAGTGACCATTTCTTAATTTCCAATATAATAACTGGATGTTACCCATTGAATTAAAAATGCAGCATGAGGTTGTGTGACAACAATGTTAAAAACATTTATTATTGCATAATGTGTTCTGGTTTACATTGTAATTTTAAAAGAAATAGTGGGTAGTACTGTATGTATACTTTACAGTATGCAGTTATCTGTATGCTGGCATTTCTTTCCAAACATAGCTGGTCTCTGGGAAGTTTTCTTCTGTTTATTTTTTGTTTCTTTTTGCCAGTACTAAGTGGGAAAATATTGTAATCGAACTGGCGTGTCCTGTTATTGTAAACTTAGCTCATTTTTAATTAAATAAATATCACTGGTATAAATTGGATTAAAAGCATGAAAGAACATTAGTCGATCAAACCAAGTAAATCAATGGAAGGATTAAACTAATTTGAGTATTTTAAGGAGCCATTGTTTTTTTATATTATTTGTATCCATTTCCAAGTAATGAAATGACTGTATTAAGCTTAGATAATAACACACTAAATGTATTACTAATTTTAAAGATTCTTTTCATTCTATCTTCTTAAAGCACATGATGTCTTATTATGGCCCAACAACTACATTCATGTGATAAGAACATTCTTAAGTACAGTCGTTGTGCTTTAAAATGATAAGTAATAAGATAAGTGTGAATACATTGTTAAAAGATATTTCAGTTTGGTATACTACTCGTAAAGAAATTTCAGTTGTACTGTCCACATTGTCCAATGCTTGATATGTTCTTATTTGTGAGTTTTGAATACTTGAAATGATATAAACTTCTTTATCTGAGAAATTGTTTTGTTTTGTCATTTGATTGTTGGGACTGTATGTGAAGGTCCTTAGAGTGACAACAGTTTGTTTTATCTTTTTTTTAAATCCTAATTACAGTATATGCATAGACAGACAAACTGTTACAGATGTTTATCAGATCAACATGTCAAACTGTTAAGATTATCATGAGCAATGAAAAATAAACAAACAAAAACATTAGTCTTATCCACTGGATGGAGCTGTTTTGCTATTGAACATGTATATTATAGTAATAGCACCTTTGAAATCAGGTTCAAGTTGAACAGAATATTCTCAGTGCCTCGCTTTCCCTCTGGATTGTGATATGAGGGGACCCAGAGCAGGAATTCAAGAAGGATTTTACCCTTCCTCATTCATGTTTATCACCAAAACATTTTGTTAAGAGGATTTAAATGAAGAAAAAACATATCTGTCGCCACAATTAAAGGATTAATTTGCCCCAAAATAATTACTGTTTTATAATATACTCACCCTTATGTCATCTCAAATTTGTATTGAAGTAAAACAATTGAAAGAGGGGAAATATATAATTATTAAATAAATATTTTTCTCCAAAATATGTTGGAAGTTCCAGTAGTGTCCGGCAAACTGAAGATATTTGAGTTTGTTGTTGGATGAGAGCAGAGGCTTTTTTTTTTATACATATATGTATATGTATATATATATATATATATATATATATATTAGACTTTCTGATCCTAAGACCCAACTAATTTCTGCAATTCTCCAGCGGTGTTCCTTGAAGATTCTTTGGCCACTCTAACTGTCCTCCTCGCCATGCGTGGAGACAATATAGACACACGTCCTCTTCCAGGCCGATTCTTAAGATCTCCAGTTTATTGGCACTCCTTAATTATTGCCCTGATGGTGGAAATGGACATTTTCAATGCTTTAGCTATTTTCTTATAACCACTTCCCATTTTGTGAAGCTCACCAACCTTTTGCCGGACATCAGTATTCTTTAGTCTAACCCACTGTGATTGATGATTAAGGGAATTTGGCCTGTGCGTTATCTCATATTTGTGGCCAGAGAGAGAAGGGAGAATGTGACTACAAGAAGAGTGAGTTGTAGCTAAATGTCTCAGGCATGAGCACGCTCAAGAGTTTTTCGTCATTATGAAGCACACAAACAAGTCAGGACCCATGGGTTCCACGGGCGATGGTGGGCCTCCAAGTAGGATTTCACTTAGGGCTCATAAACAGGCTTGTTGATACATGACTGTATTCATTTAATTTTATTTTTTTATGAAAAAGGTGCAGGTTCCTCTTCTGACCTGTGGGTGGCTTTCTTTTTTACCTTACTGAATAAATGCATGAATTAATATAAATTCATATCCATCTTGTGGTGTTGTTGTTCCATGTTTTAGGGGCAAAAGAAAATGGCTGTTCTGCATGGATGAATTTGAAAGAGATCTGTAGCCTACTGCTGATCTCCCTTCTGAGGCACTTATGCAAATATCTCAGATCTTTGTATGAGACAGATTAAAGCACTTTTCATACAAGATAACAAGAATTACATAGTTTGACAGAGTGATCAAGTTCACACCGCCACAGTAATTATAGATAAGCTACAATAAGACACAGGTACTCTAGTACAACCAACCAATAAAATGCTTTGGATTGACGCTGAGGACAGCATGCCACCGGTTCAATTTGCTAGCTTTTGTTAGTCCCCATTGCTATTCCCCATTTATATATAGATCCTACAGTCAATGGGGTTTAATTTATCTTTGAAAACAATGACACAACAAAGCAGCCATCTTTCAAGACCAACTCACTCCCGTCCCATTTGAGATAAACTGTGTTAAAGGTTCTAGCTACAATCGTTACGGTAGATTCCCGCCACTGCGCGCGAAGGATTCTATTTAATTCTTTACGGTAAGTATGAGTGGCTCGTGCTGGATTGGCGAATGTCAAGCTGTAGCACGCGCACGCAGTCGACTTCATCAGGACTGCCAACCACGGATTGTTTGTACTCCTTTCAGAAAAGGTAAAAATTGATTATATTTCTCTGTCTAATGAAATGTGTCAGTCTTTTAAAGTCGAGCATTATAGCCAGGATCGTTGTTGGTTTGATTTTTTATGTTGGTTTCAAGGGAAAAGTGTTTTTTGTGTCCCACCTTTTTAAGCCAGGGAGTGTACACACAGTGTAAATAGTTACTCATTTACTCGTCTGTTTGATCCGACTAATGCAATGGATGAAACATCTCTTATGATACACTTAAATGTATTAAATGTTTCGCTGATATAGGTTCAGCTCATATTGCTGGTTGGCATAGAAAAAGTTAGAGAATAAACAAATCTACTCATCGTTCAAAACTCAGCGTGGTCTGTCATAAGTGGGTACTGCACGGCGAACATTGTGCATTTAATACAAAGACGACAGATCTGCTTGAATTAAGGGTTATAGGAAAGCTATGCACTGTTTTTGCTATAGAGTTATAACTTAAGTTATTACACCCGCAGTTGTCACTCGCGCCACGGGTGATCACGGTGGAATCTCGTCATCTCCTTCATCCAATACACATACAACTAAAATCCTTTTAGATCCTCAATTAAGGTAAAGAGCAATACTTTCTCGGCATCTCTCTTCAAAAAAGAAAGAAGTGCGTGTTTAGTGGTTGTAGCAGTCTGTTTCACTCTTTCGTTTATGCATTTATTTGATGTTATCATTTATGTATTTATCTGATAAATGCCAGAATTCACATTTGTACTCAGTGTTTCCCTTTTGGATGTTGTAATTCTGAATATAGTTTGGGTCTGTTTGATTATGGATACAGGATTACTTTCTAAATGGCAGTTTGGATGATGGATCATTTTGACAACATCAGCTGCTTTTGTTTCTTTAGAGTTTGTGATGGACAGTTGATTCAGTTATTCTTGATTTAAACAAATTTTTGCTAGTACTTGGGGCACCCAGTCTTACTGTTTCCACTTTGTATTCGACAACACAGAAATCAGTATTAACACCCTCATCTACTTTTCAGAAGCACATAATTGCACCTAAAGCACTCTCCAATGCAGCAAGAGTCAGGGACAGTGTTTCATGTGGTGTAAGAGGTAATAATGATTGGCCACTTGTTCTTTAAAAATGCCTGCAGTGACTTTTAAAATTATTTGGAATAGTTACATAGTTATGTTTAAAGGCATTTTTCCCCAATGGATACATCTCAATAACTGAGGCAGAATTGGCGCTTGCTCTTCAAAAAGTTTATAGGGAATTTAACTGATCACATGTGAATGAAGGCATAAAATGAAGGCTTTCATTTACTGTCAGACACAAAACAATGATTTCTCTTGATTTTTAAAGTTTGGTATAATTTCATTTGAGGTGTGCATTACACTCAAAAAATAACTCTTTGGCTGAACTTGAATCATGGACAGTGGGTCCACGTGCTTAAAAGTTAAAGGAGTTGTCTTAAATTAAAACAAAAAGTATTTTACGTAGAGGGAACCTCATTGAATTGCATAAACCCAACTAAATTAAATAACTCAAATTTGTCTACTGAATGTTCTTGGAAAGATATTTTTCAGTGTTTTGTCTGCAGAGAGATCCAAAAACACTTTAAACTGCAGTACAGCCCATTGAAGAGACTGTAATTGGGCTTTTCCACTGCACGGTAAAACTCGACTCAACTCTGCTCGCTTTTTGGGGGTTTTCCACTGTGGATAGTACCTGGTACTTTTTTTAGTACCACCTCAGTCGAGGTTTCAAGCAAGCTGAGCCGATACTAAATGTGACGTCAAAACCCTGCAGATCACTGATTGGTCAGAGAGAATCGTCACTACCAGCCTCACTGGATTTTTGACATGGGACAGTATCGTTTGTACATGCGACATTCGAACTGTAAAATGAAATGGCTGTGCACAAAACCATGCCGTGGTCAATAAACGAGGTGCAGACGGTCCACTCATTAACGACAAATTAAACAAAGCTGAAACGAAAAAGTCTTTCAGGAAGTGCATCAGCTGTTGGCCACACACGGCTACAAACAGACCTACCAACAATGTAGGCAAAAGTACAAAAAACCTTAAAAGTGACTACAGAGCCATCAAGGAAAATTGGAAGAGTTTCGACCAAATGGACGCTATCTAGACTGGCGAGCAGTGAGAGGGAGAGTGCTCTGGACACGGCTGGAGCTCAATGAGTAGCTAATAGCTAGCGGTTTTGTTATTGTTTATTGTTTGTGTCACATTTAAGATGATGTCACGGCAGTACAGGTGGCACATGACGATCAGCCTATAATCCCACCCACGTTGAGGTGGCACTAAACTGCTGTGGAAAAATAAGCTCAGAAAAGTAAAGCGAGTAGAGTCGAGCTGAGTCAAACCGTAACATGCAGTGGAAAAGTGCCATAAGTCAATCCCTCACACCCTTGTGATGGCGCTGCTGTGAATAAGGTCTATTGTGGTTAAATTAAAGGGGAAATTAACATTTTACATCTGTTTTGAATTTATTCCTGATTGTAGTACAAACATTACTTTGCACGTCTTGGTCCTATCCAACAAAATAAGGCTTACTGTATTCAGTTACTGAAAAGGCACAAGTCTCTTTCAGAACTTTGAAGATTTGAGTTGAAACTATCATCTGTTTCATTTTTACTGATTGGTACCAATCAGTAAAAATGAAACAGATGATAGTAAGCAAGGCACTTAACTCCAGGTTGCTCCGGGGGGATTGTCCCTGTAATAAGGGCTCTGTAAGTCGTTTTGGATAAAAGCGTCTGCCAAATGCATAAATGTAAATGTAAACTATCAATATAGATGAATGCAAGCAAGAATAGTGGTTGATCGATATGAGTTTTTTTAATGGCAGATGCCGATATCCAGAGCAGGGTGGCTGATTGGCTGAAAAAAATGCCAATATATTACACAATTTAATATAGTAAATAATAGATACATAAATTTCCACAAAAAAAAAAGAATAGAAAAAAAGAATAAACTCTTATTTAGCACTATATAAACTCAACATTTCACACAAAACTTTAACTTTGTAATAAAAAAAATAAATCTTAATCTTTAAAAAAAATAAGATTGTGTTTTAAATGGTAGATATCAGCTTCTTCTGTTTAGTTATCCAATTTTAGTCATTTATTTGCACATTACATTGTTAATATATTAGGAACAAGGAAACAACACAGTAGTCTTGCAGTTATAGATTGCTTGTGCGCATTAGCAATCACATTTTCTCACAAAAGACTGAATCAAACCAATTGTATATACAGTGCACACAGTGAATATGGCATTTTTCAGCAGAAGTGAAGCACTTTTGCTTTTGAAGTTGCTCTCACGCAGTACTGCAGATCCAGCAATTAGCAAACAGTTAAAGCTTACACAGCCCGGCTCACCTGCTTGGATTGTCATGGACTGACCATCATGTGCAACTGAGTTTTGATCCTGACACGCTTGAGCACTCAACAGGAAGAAAACTTTGGATTTTCACAAGGTTCATGAATGACATCTGTTTAAACGAGGCATCCGCATATTTGCAGATGGTATACGATATTAGTTTTATTGATATTTGCCTTTTTATCATTAGACAAGACAAGTTAAAAGTAACAGGGAACTGTTGAGGAGAGAGAGGGAGAGTGAAACAGGCGAGCACTTTAACATTATGATCTTCGTGTCTGGTCTGGCACGGATATGCAGAACTTTTAAATGAGATTACCATTCTATTATTATTGGGTCTACTACATGATGGCACATAACAACAAAATGAACGGCTCCTTCACATAAAAGCAGATGATTCTCAGCACCGTTTCAGCCTTAAGAAACAAACTGGCTAAATGGGAAATTGTATCGGCCGATGGCAATAATTAAGCAATTCTGAATATCGTCCAAGTTATCGGACTCAGCGATTTATTGGTCATCCACTGATCAAGACTTATGTATGGACAGATATGTATAGTTCATTTGAATTCCCCTCAATAAATTATTCAGTTATATTACCTAAAATAAATAGGCAGGTAAAGTCATGCATTACAGGAAACGCTCTGAATTGGGTCAGTCCTCTATACCCTTTATGATTTCTTTTTACTTGCTACACATTCGTTAAAGGGATAGTTCACCCAAAAATTTCAATTCTCTAAAGGTCTAGCAGAATGGCTGCTGCTCTTTTCCATACAATGAAGGAAGATGGCAACCCAGACTGTAAAGCAATCAAAGGATAGAAAAGCACCATAAAAGTAGTCCATACAACTTGTGCCCTACTGTATTTCCATGTCTTCCACAGCCATATTACTACTTTTAGTAAGAAACAGACTTAGCCTAATTTAAGTTATTATTCTTTGAAAATCTTGCCTTCTGTATGAAAATAACACAAGCATTCAGTTCAGTTAAATGTATTAGTTTATAACATTTTCCACAATATTTTTTCTCCCAAAGCAGCTTTACTAAGAATAACGCCTTACCTTAACTTTTCACAATTTTCATAAAAAACATTGCTGACTTGGCTTGATTTTTTGAGCTCACACATGTATGGCTGGGTATCGAGTTCGATACATTTTAGGCACCAACCGATTTGCCTCTAAACAATTGAGTATCAAAAAATGTCTTGTCGTTCGGTACCAAATTTCGATACCTATGGGGTTAATCTTGTCAACGTCAGTGATAAGCATGTAGCATGCTAGATGTGCCCAAATCTAAAAGTGCCGGTGATTGGCTGTGTTTAGGCATCAAGGAAAAACACTAGTTTATGCCGGTTACGCCCAGAGATGCGGCTCACACGTGAGGCTGTAATGTGTATTCCTCTCAACCCCCATAGATGTAAAAGATGTGGAAAATTTCAAAAGTGTGGCTACATTTCACCAGGCTCAATGCCAGCAGCGAGTGATGTAATATTTGCGACAAGATAAATGCTGCCAAGACCGGCAACACAACAACTCTGATGAAGCACTTAACAGTGCACGGAATAAACTTAAGAGCTGAAAGTTGCTCCGTCTTCGACTTCAAATCTGCACGCTCGTGTGGGACATCAAGTCAAGTGTCAAGTGGTTTTTATTGTCGTTTCAACCATATACAGTTAGTACAGTACACAGCGAAACGAGACAACGTTCCTCCAGGACCATGGTGCTATATAAAACAACATAGGACAAACACAGAACCACATGAGACTACGCAGACTAAATAAAGTACCTAAATAAAATGCACGTGCAAATGTGTGCAAAAAGTACAGGACAGTACAATAAATTACTAACAATGAACAGGACAATAGTCACAGTGAGAGACAGTGCAGCGCCGACCAGTACACAGTAGTGCAAAAATATGACAGTTCCTAAAAATGTAATATAAACATAACATACTATGAGAGTGTTCTATGGACATAGCAGTTATTGAGGTAGCAGCCATTTATAAAGTGACAATAATTAAAGTGCAACTCAGTGTGTGTGTGTGTGTGTGTGTGTGTGTGTGTGTCAAACCAGTCTCTGAATATTGAGAAGTCTGATGGCTTGGGTGAAGAAGCTGTTACACAGTCTGGCCGTGAGGGCCCGAATGCTTCGGTACCTCTTGCCAGATGGCAGGAGGGTGAAGAGTTTGTGTGAGGGGTGTGTGGGGTCATCCACAATGCTGTTGGCTTTGCGGATGCAGTGTTTTTCGTAAATGTCTTTGATGGAGGGAAGAGAGACCCCGATGATCTTCTCAGCTGTCCTCACTATCCTCTGCAGGGCTTTGCGGTCCGAAACGGTGCAAGTCCCAAAACAGGCAGTGATGCAGCTGCTCAGGATGCTCTCAATAGTCCCTCTATAGAATGTAGTGAGGATGGGGGGTGGGAGATGTGCTTTCCTCAGCCTTCGCAGAAAGTAGAGACGCTTCTGGGCTTTCTTGGTGATAGAGCTGGTGTTGAGGGACCAGGTGAGGTTCTCCGCCAGGTGAACACCAAGGAATTTGGTGCTCTTGACGATCTCCACAGAGGAGCCTTCGATGTTCAGCGGAGAGTGGTCACTCTGTGCTCTCATAAAGTCAACAACCATCTCTTTTGTTTTGTCGACATTCAGGGACAGGTTGTTGGTTCTACACCAGTCTGTTAGCCACTGCACCTCCTCTCTGTATGCTGACTCGTCGTTCTTGCTGATGAGACCCACCACGGTCGTGTCATCGGCAAACTTGATGATGTGGTTCGAGCTGTACATTGCTGCACAGTCGTGAGTCAGCAGAGTGAACAGCAGTGGACTGAGCACAAAGCCCTGGGGGGCTCCAGTCCTCAGTGTGGTGGTGGTGGAGATACTCACGATTCGGACTGACTGAGGTCTCCCAGTCAGAAAGACCAGGATCCAGTTGCAGAGGTCTTAATGTGCCTCATGACGAGCCTCTCGAAGCACTTCATGATGATGGGTGTGAGTGCGACGTCGTTGAGGCAGGACACTGAAGACTTCTTTGGCATGGGGATGATGGTGGTGGCCTTGAAGCACATTGGAACGACAGCACTGCTCAGAGATATGTTGAAGATGTCGGTAAGAACATCTGCCAGCTGGTCTGCACATCCTCTGAGCACTCTGCCAGGAATGTTGTCTGGTCCAGCAGCCTTCCGTGGGTTGACTCTACGTAGAGTTTTCCTCACATCAGCCGTGGTAAGACAGAGCACCTGGTCGTTAGGAGGAGGGGTGGTCTTCCTCGCCACTACGTCGTTCTGCACTTCAAACCGAGCGGTGAAGTCATTCAGCGCATCTGGAAGGGAGGCATCTTTGTCACAGACATGTCATGACTTGCGGTTTTGTTATTTCTGTTCGCGACATGTTAATTTGTTTGCACAATCATATTTTTGTGCTTGAGTTTGGGATTCGCAAGTTCTGCAGGTTTACGTTTTACGTGCAAGCTTTGTCATGGTGCTCACACTTTTGTAATTCACTTTTGCGCTGTTTTTATGCACTTGTGCTGTTTTGTCCAACATTTAACGCCATAAGAAAGTTGCTCCATCTTCGACTGCAAGAAGACAGAGCTGGTGCAGTCATCCTCTCAGCTTCCTCCTGCCACATAACTTCCTTCAGCATGCCCACTACACGAGTCCTCCTCCAAAACTACTGATGAATGCAGCAGCGCTATGACTGGGACTTCAACAGGTAAGGTTAACTTTTAGCAAACAAACAAACAAACAAAATCGGCTAACTTGAAGTGGTACATGCTTGTGTACTTGTTAAATTTACATTTATGTGCACGGTGACATAGTCCTATAAACTGGGACCTACGTAACGTTAGATCTTGTTTGGATGTATGGCTATAGATAGCTAGCTAAATCGATGCTAAAAATGCGTTAAGACCGACAGTAACTGATCAAGTTTAACGTACATTAAACTAGTTATCTTGTTAAACTGTGCTTATCCATAGGGTTTGCTGAATTAACAGTTTAACTCTCTTTGTTTTTTTTTTCCTCTTCACATTAATATTATAGCCTCTGCCCCTGCCGACCCTGGCATGAGGAGACCAGAAGGCTCAGGAGACTTTGAGTCTGTAAAAAAAGTCAACAAACTGAAAAAATAAAACAAAAGTTTTTTTGAAGTAATGTGTAATGTATTGTAATCTTGTTAAAATGCATTTAATAAAATTGGTATCGAAAAAAGTATTGTTTAGGAACTGGTATCGAAGTCAAGGTATCGTTATTGGTATCGATATCGAATTTCTTTGAACGATACCCAGCCCTACACACATGGTAATGTAATCAGGACACTTAAGACATTATTAGATGAAAACTTTCTTAAAGCCTATTCAAACTTTTGTCCTTTTGGTGAATAAATCCCTTCTTCTGTGAGAGCTCAGGAGTGAGTCACAGGAAGATGCATGCTGTGCTTTATGAAGTGAAATATTACCAGCTCTGATTATGTATGTGGCTCCAAGCTTAGTGAAATGACTGAAGCATCACTAAACCAGAGTCCAGAAAAGGGCCAGGAGGAAACTTTGTTCCCATAACTAGGTGATTTGAATGGTAGATTTGTATGTGATCGGATTAGGACTGTGACCTTCGAGGGCAATGCATTTATAAAGCAGTATAGAAAGCATGTTTTATTTTCACATAGCACATTGGAGTCAAAGTCTGGTACTTTATTTGGATGTTGCTGTAGGTGTGAAAATATCAAGCAACTTTTCAGGTTTATCAAACATTATGTATCTGAAGTTCTGAAGAGTGTCTCTCAGTTAACCTCCTATTGTGGCTTGAATCAGATTAAAGACCCTGCTTCTGGCCTTCATTAGCCGCTTTTCAACTATCAATGCAAGCCAGGGCCATAAACTGGTTTCCACTGGCCTCTGACCTCGAGTCGTGAGACCTAAATCGCTCTGCATTCCCACCATACATGCCAAAAGCCCCAGTGTTGCACTAAAACCCGCCCTTAATACGCCTTCCTGGTGCAAACATTACACACCCTGTCCATTCTACAAGCCAAACCAAATACGCATGCTATCTAGTTATCTAGAATATCAAGTTTATATTGTATATAAGCATTAGCTAGCTAGGAAGATAAGTATCCATTGACATCTCATGACTTCAACCTCCATGGTGTCCTAAGTGGTCTCTCCACTAACTGCTGGACGATGTCCCAGCACACCGTCAATGATCTCGAACCTTGGAAAGTTCTTCTTTTGAGCACCGCTTTGTCCATTGTGCATCTTAACGGATTTGTAATGTGTCTGCAATTTTGTTTGCTGAGATGCAGGTGCGTGAGGTCACACAAACATGTCGGCAGTAAAAGACTGTAAAAATTTTACAGTAAAAAAACAAACAAAAAAACATAATTTGGTTAACGATTAGTTACTTTGGATTTAATTTCACTTGTTTTACTCTGATGGTGTTTAGTGTTTGTGTGAGTGACACTGAGTTTCTACATGTTTATTGGTCATTGCTCCTGGAAAGGCCACTATTGATGAACTTCAGATCATCATGTGCCCTTCTGTAATTATTACGGTGATAAACAATATATTATAAAATGAAAAGCAGATTTTTATAGTTTCAGAAGGTTAATATATTAACTTTGTAATTAAAAAATATAAACAACGGTACTGCACTGTAAAATATACTGTAAGAAACTGTAAAATTTTGCCGCACCCCACCCGGACCGCGGTACCCACATTGCCAGGAAAAAGAGAGCTGTTTCCTCACTCCTTTGGTCACCTAACTGGTGCCCCCACACGCTGTTCTCACGGTGGTCTGGCGCCAAGCACCTACAGTCACGGCACCATGGGGGCGGCCCCCTCGCCTCCACGCCCTCGACTGTAGACTCCCGGCTCGCACTGGTCTGATAGTGGAAAAGCGGCTAATGAAGTCCAGAAGCAGGGTCTTTATTCTGATTCAAGCCACAATAGGAGGTTAACTGAGAGACACTCTTCAGAACTTTGATGAACTTGAAAATACATAAATATTCTGGCAACCACAGCTGGCAGGTTTTTTTTTGTGTAAAAACAACTGGATTTTTTTTTTTTTTTTTTTTTTTTACATTTCAGAGATGTACAATGTTAGTAATAAACATTCAGTTTTATTAAATTATATTGAGCAACGAGTCAAAGTTAATACATAACAAGATAATAAAGCTGAAGAGACAGGCATACAAAACACGGTAAATTAAACTCTCTTTTGATGATTGTACACAGGGCTGTGGCAATACTATCAAATATCGATATATTGCGATACTTTTCCTCACAATATTTTTCTTTAGATCCCTGTATTGATATATTTATTCAGCTATTTCTGTATTCACGTCATGTCCAACAATAAAGATTGTCTAAATAAGTGCAAACTCAGAATGACATTTCTTCTTGATGCTTCTATATGAGACACAAGAGAAACTGAAACTTCCCGTTTCTCTCACAGACACGCTGGAACTCTCTCACATGTTTAACACCAGGGCTGTGCAAAAATATTGATTTTCAGACTAACTGCAATCTTTATTTGTTTATATCGATATTGATTCTTAAAATTCGAAAAGTAATATTTTAATATATGTGCTTCACTTTGCAATGTGAGTATATACTCACATATGCAGATATGATATTCGTAATCTTTCTAATAATCAGAATTGTTATTTTGTCTGATCTGATTGACGATACATTTTATTGGGTGTTGCCCAGCCCGCTGCTCTACAAATGTCTGCTAGGGAAGTGCCATTGGCCAGTGCCCACGAGGATGCAAGGCTTCTCATGGAGTGTGCTCGAACACGCAAGGGGGCGGGCACGGCCTGGGTGTGATAGGCCAAAGTGATGGTGTCAACGACCCAATGGGAAAGCCTTTGTTTGGAGACAGCGTTCCCTTTCCGCTGTCCACCAAAGCAGAAAAAAGGGCTGCTCAGAACATCTAAAGCTCTATGTACGTTCCACATAGGTACGAAAATCACGCACTGGACACAGTGACGAAAAGGCTGGGTCTGCCTCCTCCTGGGGCAGCTTCGCTTGCAGGTTCGCTACCTGGTCCCTGAAGGGGGTCGTAGGAACCTTGGGCACGTAGCCCGATCACGGTCTTAGGACGACATGGGTGTCTGCCAGACCGAAATCCAGGCAAGTGTCGCTGACAGAGAACGCTTGCAGGTCCCCAACCCTCTTGATGGAAACGAGCTTGATCAAGAGGGCCGTCTTGAGGGAGAGGGCTCTGAGCTCAACTGATTCTAGATGCTCGAAGGGGGGTCTCTGAAGGCCTGAAAGGACCATGGAGAGATCCCATGAGGGTAACAGGCATGGCTTGGGAGGGTTCAGCATCTGGGCACCTCTAAGGAACCTAGGGTGCTTCCTAGTGCTTCCCTAGGGACTTACTGCCCACCCCAGGAGCTTCCAGAACCACCACAATGGAACCGCTGTGCCTTGTCTGAACTTAGTCAGTTCAGCACCAGCTGCCTGCGCTCGTTTGTGAGGTGTGCTGTCGTTGAGGCTGAGTCTAACTCAATGCTGAGAAAAGAGATGCTCTGAACTGGGGAGAGCTTGCTCTTTTCCTCGTCGACCTGAAGCCCTAGAAGGCTGAGGTGCCTGAGCACCTGGTCCCTGTGGGTGCAGAGAGACTCTCGAGAGTGAGCTAGAATCAGCCAGTCGTTGAGGAAGTCGAGTATGCAGATGTCCACTTCCCTTAGCAGGGCAAGGGAGGCCTCTGCGACCCTCGTGAAGACGCGAGGGTACAGGGACGAGCCGAAGGGGAGGACCAGGTACTAGTACATTGGGCCGTCGATCTGTGCTGAGGCAAAGTGAGACGTGAAAGTATGTATCCTTCAGAGTTCAGCATCCTTTCACTGCATGTTGAGTGTAAAAGTTGGGTTTGCCTTGTAATATATGTCCAAAGATGAGATCCACATACTGTAATCAATTTGTCATTGATAATGTCTCTTATAATTCCCTCTTTGATCTTTACAGTTAGATGTTGATAAAAAAAGTGAAATGCTTCAAGATGCCTAATTGCACTCATTGTCAGGAGCAGATGCATGGTACAACTATTAATATGTTCTGTGAATGTAGCATTAATAGGAATGTCTGGACCCATGTTATGACAATCATTTCTAAATTTAAAGTAATTATATAAGGCCTAATCCTTGCATTTGCCATCTCAGTGCTGACTCGTTAATATCCCTTTTTTTGCTTATACTGGACCTCCTAATGAATTACACTCACCTAAAGGATTATTAGGAACACCATACTAATACTGTGTTTGACCCCCTTTCGCCTTCAGAACTGCCTTAATTCTACGTGGCATTGATTCAACAAGGTTCTGAAAGCATTCTTTAGAAATGTTGGCCCATATTGATAGGATAGCATCTTGCAGTTGATGGAGATTTGTGGGATGCACATCCAGGGCACGAAGCTCCCGTTCCACCACATCCCAAAGATGCTCTATTGGGTTGAGATCTGGTGACTGTGGTGGCCATTTTAGTACAGTGAACTCATTGTCATGTTCAAGAAACCAATTTGAAATGATTCGAGCTTTGTGACATGGTGCATTATCCTGCTGGAAGTAGCCATCAGAGGATGGGTACGTGGTGGCCATAAAGGGATGGACATGGTCAGAAACAATGCTCAGGTAGGCCGTGGCATTTAAACGATGCCCAATTGGCACTAAGGGGCCTAAAGTGTGCCAAGAAAACATCCCCCACACCATTACACCACCACCACCAGCCAAATTGAACAGGTGTTCCTAATAATCCTTTAGGTGAGTGTATATGTCCATTCACCCCAACTTATTTTTTTCCCCACTGCCCTGTTTTTTTTCTTCTGTCTTTTCTTCTCCCTCTAATGCTTTATTACCTAATAGTTATGAGTTGGTCCCAAAATAAGACAATACTGATGGGTAAAACTTTATGGTTGTATTTATTCTTCATGCATGCTATTTGCGTTGATTATTTAGGAATGTTTGTCCCTCTCTCTTTGATGTTAGTATTATTAAGATTGTTATTCTTATTAATTATTTCTCAAACATTTTTTTTTCTTTGTATCATTTTCTTTATTTTTTATGTATTTTCCCATTTTTTTTCCCCCAGTAGTTGTTGGCCTGTACATTTATTTTTTGTGTGTATGTTTGTTTTTTTAAAATTACATAAAACAATTTTTAAATAAAAAAACATATTTAATTCGAATCAGACATTCGACTATTCACTTTAAAGTCCCTGTCCTTGAGGAACCAGTTCCGGGTTTTAGCATGTGCTCTACATATTGATGTAAATACTTGTAAATAGGACAAATTAGAAATTAGCCATCTAAACAATAAACAAACACACACATGCAATTTTTTTATATCATATTTATTGATGGAATACATGAAATTTATATATTTTTAAAAGCTAAAATATGACCAAAGTGATGAAAAGCTACTGATAAAAAGAGAATTTTAGAGAATTTATTTAATTTTTAAGCAAAATGGACATAACTAAACTATACCAATATCTATTGGAATGAAATTGAAAGGATGTGAATCATAAGGAAATCTAACTATAATATTGTGATGTATCGCAATATATTGTATAGTGATAAGTATCGTATCGTATAGTGAGGTGGCTGGAAATACACAGCCCTAATCGTACACCTGTAGCACAAATGCTAGCTAGCTCAGTTGGGTTGAGACATCTCTGGTGACACTCAAATCCCTGTTAAGCTAACAGGAGCATTGTAGTTTTGATTGTTTAAATATAATTTTCCGAGCATATGGCAATGAAATCCTTTATGGTCGGAGATCGGAGAATTCAAGTAGGAATATCCCACATCTGACCTGAATGAAATGCAGCATCTCTCCAAACTCCACCTTTGACACCACCTCAATCCCCAGTTTGCCTTCTTTGGCCCAAGGGTAATCGCCAGGCCAAAAGCCATTGTAAGCCCCAAGGAGGTACGATTAAGCGACAGTGGGAATGTAACTGGCCTTGACACTCACTAGCATGCCCTCATTTGGCCCAACAGTGGAAATAAGGCTATTGAAGCCAACGGACTGGTCTTGTTATTATCAGGACAAAACACCCCACCCCAGCTGCGGCAGTCATCTGGATCTGGCAGACTAACACCCAATTCTCTAAATTTAAAAGCCCTAATCTTGTTCAATGCTTGTACTTGCTATTTTAGTCATCATACAACACTAACAAAAACTTGTAAGAAACATGACCTTTCTTGCAAGTCAATTTGGCAAGAGAGCATAAAGAAAATGTATGTAAACAGAAAGAAAAAGTACTCAGGCATATTGCTTATTAAATAAATTATTACATCATCTGTTTAAATTTTGTTAATACAACCTTTGGCCTAATACTGTAAAGTAATAGATGTGCTGATGGTGAGCTGATTAAGATTAATGATATATGATGGTTTTATGAGATGCTTTACTAATGTTGCTGTTTATTTAGCCAATGTTTACTCAACATGCCATCATTTATTTATTTAAGTGTTCCACAGAAACAGTTTTGGGTAAAATTCCTTTTTTGATTCTGACTTGAAGGCGAGGTTTATGTGAGGTTTATGTGAGAACGTTTGTCAGGATTGTAATTCTGATAGCTCAGTCTTTTATTCAATTAGCAATTGTGTCTAAAAGCTGATTTTTAAGTTCAGGAAGGGAACTGATCCATGCACATTCAAAGGCCTGCTTTTAAAAGAATAACAGTTCTAATCAAGTGTCTAACATCAAGGTTGTTACTGATGTCTTTGTTGGGTGATGTTTAATGGAAATCCAAGTGTCCGGACGTCTGCTGTACACACGGGCTTTGTTCTAAATCTTTGTGAGCTTCCTTGCTCTCTACTGCCTACGTACATATAGGCAGAATCCTAATCAAAATGAAACCTCATATGTGACTTATTTGGAACACTGTACATGAGCAGCATCTCTCAGCGCCATACAAGTAGCGCTCCTCATGCGAAGCATACTGAAGGCTCAACCAAATTCCCTATAATCAAAGTCAGGTCACTCAGCGGCCATGGTTGTAATGCCTCTGGGCAGCCGGCTGGATTCTATTTTTTTATCGAAACAAGCTCCTTGTCATGATCCTGCTCTGTCTGCCCTATGGTCCCTGTCTGTTTTCTGTCTGTGATTGTTTGTTTTATGAATGGCTGAGTCTGTGTTTGTGTTTGCCATGTACTCTCCCTACTCTGCCCCCTCTTTCTTACTGGCCTCACCTCTAGTTTAGTCCTTGTTATGTTGATTGTCTTCACCTGTTCCTCATGTGCCATTTTTTCATGCTGCAGTCTTCTTCCCTCTTGTGTTTGTCATATAGATTTGTGTGTTGGTGAGTCTGTTTATCATTCCAATTTCATCCCTTCTAGTCAGTCCTTTTTTTCTCTCTCTTCAGTTTATGTATACTCTGTTTTGTTTGTTTTCTCCCTTGTGAGAGTTTCTGTTCTTTTTTTTGTACCTTATGTGGCAGCGGGGGCGTGGTCAAGCGTCCGTCCAGGGGAGAAAGCGGTAAGGGCGCTTGCACCTGAGCCAAATTATGTCTAACACCTGTCTCTGATTTCAGTGAGCATGGGGAGAGCGGCATAAAAACGGCCACAGAACCGCCAGACAGGAAAGAGAGACTGACACATGCCAATCCAGTGTTGGCTGATGTAAAGACAAACACATAAGATGACGGACATGTCCGTAAGGATCTCTCTCTGCCGCACCACCCTCTGCAATCGGACTTTATCCCTCTCAGCGGCTTGATTAGCCTGATACGGGACCTGGTGTGTCGAGTCACGAGCCGACCCCGCCTCCGCCCTGCCACACCTTTGTTTAACAATGTATTCGTTTTTTACATTCCTGCTCTTTGGTCCTAATTCTAGTCCTGCAATTCCATGACAGAATGATCAGACCAAGATGGGACCCAGCAGTAATTAGTATTTTTCAGTTTAAACCCTGTTCCCCTGCACCCCAAAGTGCCACACAAACCAAGAGGCTCTTCGAGCTCCATCAAGAGGACAAGTCGGTGAGGAGGTATGCAGAGTAGTTTTTGGTATTGTTCTCGGGCCTTGGCTTCAGTCAGGCTCAATCTGCCTTATTGATCTCTTTATGACAGGTCTGGTTGAACCTATCAAATCTTGTATTCCTGATGGGGTGAAGGGGGAAATCTTTCCGTGACCATTCTGAGTCAGCTGCAGCTCGGCACGAGTTACGAGTCCCCTGCAGCTCGCCACGAGGGATCTAAGTTAGCTGCAACACCCCTGGAGGCTGCTAGCATTCCATCAACCATCTCAGCAGCCACCAACACCCTGTCTGACCCCTCACCTGTGGCTGTCGGCCATTTCTTCCAGTTCCCTGCGGCTGCCGCCCAGACTGATCCCTCACCAGCAGCCGCTTACCAGCCTGATCTCTTGCCAGCTGTCCTGTCTGACCTGTGTCCAGCGGCCTGTCCAGACTGATCCCTCACCTGCGGCAGCCACCCAGTCAGTCCAGTTCCCTGTGGCCACTGCCCAGCCTGTCCATTCCCTTGCGACTGCCACCCAGTGTTCAAGTGGCCATTGTCCAGACTGACCCCTTGCAATCAGCAGCCGCCCAGTCAGTCCAGTTTCCTACGGCCATCACCCAGACTGCCCCCTGTCCAGCGGTCGCCGTCCAGACTAACCCCTCACCAACAGCCACCGCCCAGTCTGTCCAGTTCCCTGCAGCCACCACCCACACTGACCCTTGTCATACAGGACACCGACTGCTGGTGAGAGGTCCAGCTGGGCAGTGGCCGCAGGGAACTGGATTGACTGGGCAGCTGCTGCTGGTGAGGGATCAGTCTGGACAGTGACCGCTAACCCCAGACTGGCCCCTCACCTCTCACCAGCAGTCGCTGTCCTGTCTGACCAGTGCCCAGGGACCGTCACTGGTCTCAACCTCTGTCCAGGGCCGCTGCCTCCCAGTCTGAAAATTCGCTAGTTTCCACCACCCAGACTGACCCCTTTACAGTGGCCGCCATTCAGACTAACCCCACCCAGTGACCACCTCCCAGACAGTCCATTCCGCTGTGGCTGCCTTCAAGGCTGTTCAGTTCCCTTCAGCTACCGCCCAGCCCCTTACCCCTCATCAGTGGTCGTCATCCTGACTCAACCCCTGCTCAGTGGCCACCACTGACCTCATCTGCCCTGTGGCCGAGGACACTCCTATCTACTTGAATGGCAGAAGATCAAAATCTACAAAATGGTTGGTTAAGCTTATGATCAAATCAAACATTTAAAATCAGCAATACAATTTTTACAACAATTTTATCATAAAATGTGCATTAGCACAGATCACGCTTAAAATGCAAATTTTTTTTCAGCCTGGATCAGCTAGAGTTTGGTTGGAGAATGTTGTTAAGCTAGTAAATTGATACTTTAATAAGCATTAATACATTGCTTCAAAGCATATGCAAATATTGGGTAAAAACTGTTTTTAGCAATGCCTTTCGGTGTTGAATGAATCATAAGTTGGCTATAATTGTATTCAGCAGTTCTCTTGCTTCGTCCACCATCTTGGATTGTTTTTGCAAAATATTATGGGATTGCAAAATATAAATGCAATGTAAGCATAAGCGTAGTTCTAGCAGGAAGATCCCAGGATTCATTCAGTCAGACATCTCATCCAATCACAATACAGCCTCCTATTCATAACCTGGCCAGCTGCCTCTCATTGTTCGCATAATAATAATAATAATAATAATAATAATAATAATGAACTTTATTTTATATAGCACTTTTAAAGAAACCTCTCAAAAATATAAAAATACAGAGCTTAATACAAATGGATAAAACATGCATCTCAAAACAACTAATGATAAAACACTGTAAATAAAATGATAGTATTAAATTAATTGAATACAATAGTATCAATTAAAAGTTTTAAGACATGATTTAAACTCACTAAAAGACTGAACTTCTCTAAGTTCTGATGGTAGAGATTTCCAGAGCTTCGGAGCATAAGAAGATAAGAAGAATGCCCTGTCACCCATAGAGTGTAAACGAGTCTGAGGAACAGTTAAAAAAAAACAGATTTAGGGGAGCAGAGATCACGCTTTGGTGTTTATGTGGTTAAAAGCTCAGACAAATATTAGGGAACGAAACCATGCAAAACCTTGTAGGTAAGCATAAGAATTTTTTAATCAACACAGAACCTGACAGTGAGTGCAAGGATTCCAATTTAGGAGTGATGTGATCACTTGCCCAGGATTGTGGCAGCCGAGTTTTGCACATATTGCAAATTATTTAATGTCGATTTTGAGACTCCAGCATTGCACTAGTCAATGTGAGATATAACGAAAGTATTGATCAGCTTTTCAGCCACCAAAAATTATAACATAGGGCACAGTCTTACAATGTTTCTAAGATGATAAAATTATGTTTTAACATTTTTTTTTACGTGTGGATCAAATGATAAATTTGCATCAAATATAACACCCAGATTTTTCATTTTAGTTTGAAGCTCCAAAACTGAAATTTGAGAGAGGTGTGCCAGAGAAACAGGACAGGCTGAGATATGAAACCAAAAAAATAGATGTGGTAGCAAGAGTATTTTTCCGAACAATGTCTATCTTAGTGCTAAAAAAAGTCTAAAAACATGTTACACAGTGGAAGTGATGCAGGCAAGGAGGTAGAACAATTACATTTGAGCTGTCTATTAATAGTATTGAATAGATGTCTTGTATTATTTTGATTATTAAAAATTATTTCTGAAAAATAACAGGTTCTGGCTGATCTGATTTCTTCTTTATAATCATGTAAATTGTCTTTCCAAGCCTGGTAATATATATTCAGGCCAGAAAGACTGCACTTTCGCTCCATTTTATGACAAGCAGCCTTCATTGAGTGTGGATTATAATTATACCAGGGAGCAGAATGCAAAGAAGACATAGTCTGTGATTTCAGTGGAGCAAAATCATCTAAGCCAGATGTGAGAACAGAGTTTAACAGAGAAATCTTGTAGAAGATCAGAAGAAGAAAAACAAGTTAAAGAAGAAACAATAGATTTCGCAAAAGCTGACAAATCAATAGATTTCTATTTATGATATTGTACAGTGTGAGAAGAAGAATTAATGTTTGGTAATTCCATATTAAAAATGATGGCTAAATGGTCAGAAAGACCTAAATTGACAAACGAAAACACAGACACAAAAGAACCATTTGCAATAACAAGGTCTAAGGTGTGACCTTTGTTATGTGTAGGACAGTCAACAAACTGGATCAAATCAAAATCTGCATACTTCCGTATTTTGATCACTCATCTTTTCACACGGTACTTAACCCTGGGTTATCTTCATTCTAAACCCTGCTTTTAACGCTGGGAAAAGCAACGTTTCACAAATGTAACTTTGAAAGGGGTTTAACCCTACATTGCGGTGCCAAAGTTATATAGTGTGAAACGATGCAGTGCCTTAATGTTACAGAAAGTTGTTTAGCAACAGACAATCAATCAAATAAAGCCTCAGCACTTACCTCATTAAATATTCATACACTTTGTACTGTCGCTGAAACTTTCACGCGCTACTTACATTCTCCGTCTGAGGAGAATGTAAGTATTTCATCTCGTATTATTTTGATTATTTAAAATTATTTCTGAAAAATAACAGGTTCTGGCTGATCTGATTTCTTCTTTATAATCATGCAAATTGTCTTTCTAAGACTGGTAATATACGTACTTTCATTCTCCGTCTGAGGGAATCCAGTTCAGTGTCGAACAGTGGTGGCAAACGCGATAACTGCCATGATGGAGAAACAGTATTCCGTGTTTTTGTGGCCTATTTCAGAAGATGAAGACAACCAGAGATGATTTGCTTGGCGACATTTTACAGAAGAGCAGAGCAGCTCCATTGACAGGTTGCATGTCTGTCGCAAGCTGCATTTGTCCAATCAGTGTTATCGTCACCGCAAATATGCAGATTAGATAAGATATAATTCTGAAGATTCTGATTCTGAAAAGAGCTTTAACCCGGGGTTTACAAATTTACGTTGTGAAACATTTGAAAAGGATAACCCAGGATTCTGTTTACCCGGGGTTGAGAATAACCTTCTGTTTTCTTACGAATTCAAGTGTAAAAAGCCCTCTTGATGTTCATGCTCTTCATCAGCCATCACGCTCGTCACCAGCCAGTCTCCATCATGAAAATACGTTAAGTTCTCAGTCTATTCTTCTTTTGGGGAACAATTGTCAATTAAAATACTGTTGCTGGTGGTAGATGGGGTTTCAGACGTTCTGCTTCCAATGTTCTCAATCCTCTGTTCATCATACGCTTTATAATGCATCAATATTGCTTCAAGCAGCAATATTTATTTTACTAATGCATTCGGTTCTCACCGATCATGTTAGGTGATTGTGCGTTTTAGGTGATTGTGAGCATGCCACTCGGGCACACGTGCACATTTCTCAAATGTGACCACAATGTTTGCATGCTTGAGCATTGTTGTGTTGGGGAAATAGTTTCCAATATTCATGCACTGTAACGTTTGGGTGTGCTGGGAACCAAGGAGGATAGGAAACGCAGGAGTAGGAACTTTAAATCCTTTAACATTAAACACTGGAGAAGTACACACGCTGGAGAAGTACACACACTGGTGAAGTACACACACTGGTGAAGTACACATGCTGGAGTAGAACACACGCTGGACTAAACATCAAACTTCACAAACCAAACATTACTTGTTAACACAACATTCTACATAACAATTCAACATAAGAGTCCATGAAACAGGTGCAGACAGAACGTGACATTACCCCCCCTCTTTAAATGGGCGACTCCTGGCGCCCCAAGACAGATGATGGGAGGGAAACAGAGGAGAAAAAGCCCAGGAATATGATCGGTGCCTGGGAGGCGGCTTCAGGGCAGGGAATGGATCAGGAGGCCTGGGAGGTGGCCGCAGGACAAGGACCGGTTCAGGAGGCCTGGGAGGTGGCCGCAGGACAGGGACTGGCTCAGAAGGCCTGGGAGGTGGCCGCAGGACAGGGACTGGGTCTGGAGGGACAGGGTCAGGAGGCCTGGGAGGTGGCCGCAGGACAGGAACTGGGTCAGGAGGGACTGGGTCAGGAGGCCAGGGAGGAGGCCACAGGACAGGGACCGGTTCAGGAGGCCTGGGAGGTGGCCACAGGATAGGGACTAGGTCAGGAGGGACTGGGTCAGGAGGCCAGGGATGAGGCCACCAGACAGGGATCGGGTCAGGAGGCCTGGGAGGAGGCCACAGGACAGGGATCGGGTCAGAAGGCCTGGGAGGAGGCCAGAGGACAGGGATCGGGTCAGGAGGCCTGGGAGGAGGCCACTTTAGGGGAGCGGGCAGAGGAGTTGTCTCTAGGGGAGTGGGCGGAGCCCAGGAAGGCTCTGTGGGCGGAGTCGTGGAAGGCAGAGCCAAAGAGGACTATGTGGGCAGAGCCATGGAAGGCGGAGCCATTGAAGGTTCAGGGGCAGAGCCATGGAAGGCGGAGCCATAGAAGGCGGAGCTGTGGAGGACTCTGGGGGCGGAGTCATAGAAGGCAGAGCCATAGAAGGCGGAGCCATGGAGTACTCTGGGGGCGGAGCCATTGAAGGTTCAGGGGGCGGAGCCATGGAAGGCGGAGCCATGGAGGAGTCTGGGGGGAGCCGTGGAAGGCGGAGACATGGAGGACTCTGGGGGCGGAGCCGTGGAAGGCACAGGAGGCGTGGAAGGCACAGAAGGTGTGGAAGGCACAGGCAGAGACTGGGGAGAAGGTGCCCGCTTCCTTCGCTTTCTCCTTTTGCCAACAGGGAGCGAGGTTACGGGGACGGTCGAGGCTACAGGCGCTGGCTCTGGGACAGTTGAGGCTACAGAGGCTGGCTTTGGAACAGTCGAGGCTACGGGCGCTGGCACACTCGAGGCTACGGGCTTTGGCACGGTCGAGGCTACGGGCTCTGGCACGGTCGAGGCTACGGGCTCTGGCTCGCTGACCGTGGCAGGCATGGGCTCTGGCTCGCTGACCGTGGCTGCTACTGTAGACTGCGGCAGTGACTTGGCCACTGGAGACAGGATAGGGTGAGCCCCCCCCCCAAAAAAAAATTATTTTGGAATGTTGGACGGAGTGGAGTTACCCTGGAGACAGGGGTCGTGGAAGGCTTGGAGGCCGGGCCGTGGAAGGCTTGGAGTTCCTGCCATAACCCTCTAGGAGAGGTGAGTAAACTAGTAATTGAGTAAGGTCGGAGAAGGGTAGCGAGGGTAAATGGAGGACCAGGGTGGCTGCAACATAATCAACCAGGGGGAGATTCCCCACCTCAGGAAGCACAGTTGAACGATGGTAATTTAACCCCATACCATAGATGGGCTTGAGGTATAGGTCAGGTAAGCCTGTAGTTGCTGCGAGGTGAAGGAACCTGGTTGAGTACTCCAGTAGGGGAGATCCTGCCTGAAAAGCTCCAGGAATAAAGCTGTTGGCTCCATGTTCTTTGTGGTTTTTGGTCAGTCCTTCTGTAATGTTTGGGTGTGCTGGGAATCAAGGAGGATAGGAAACGCAGGAGTAGGAACTTTAAATCCTTTAATATTAAACACTGGAGAAGTACACACGCTGGAGAAGTACACACGCTGGAGTAGAACACACGCTGGAGTAAACATCAAACTTCACAAACCAAACATTAATTGTTAACACAACATTCTACATAACAATTCAACATAAGAGTCCATGAAACAGGTGCAGACAGAACGTGACATGCACGTCTTTACGCACAAGTACTTCAATGCATGGGGTCCGATCTTCAATCAAGATGATGCTTTTTGCATTGCATTTTCGCTCCTATTGCAAGTCAAATCACGCTGTTTTTTTTTTTTCCACTGTTTATGTTCACTTTAGATTTAACTCATTGTGTTTAAATGAATACTGTACCTCACCAAGACTGGCATTTTGGCATAATTTTGAAATGTAATTGACCGTTCTGGCACGTTTTAGCACAAGCATTTTCAGAACACGCGTATGTTCAGCACACACACATACGCCGCTAGTCAATTAAACAGGACACAGCTTTTAGATCGCTAGCGAATTATAAAATGACGTGCTCTGGATAACTTTCAACAGCAGAATAAGAATATGATCTTATAGACATATTGACATATAGCTGGTTATTTTTTTTGTTATTGATGTCACATTTTAATCAGTCTGCTTGTCTGGTCGGGCAAGTCAAATTTTCTTTCACTTGCTCCTTCAAAAGTCCCGGACAAGCAGACAAGCCTTTATGTCGAGCCCTGTGAGCCATCAAAGAAATTAAGCAAAAGTGGTTACTAGGGTTGGAACGGTTAGTCGATGTTATCAACAATGTCGACAATAAACAATTGTCTTCAAGAACATGAATGTGAATATGAGTCATATGAAACTGATGGTGCGCGAGAGCAGCACTGCATCTGATTGAGGAGAGGAAGAAAACAGGATCGCAGTCCAGACTCACTCCAAACTTTTCAAACAATCAAAAAGGTGAATGCACAGTATAAGGCAATTATAATGCAAAAATACAAAATAAGTAAATACAGAAGCACTGTCATCGTTAAATCAAGCAGAGCCGGGTCTGGCGTCACAGCATCTAAAAAGCAAACAACCTGGCGTTATATCTTTAATGCATCCTTTATTCAAGTTCAAATAATAAGGAAGTGGGTCATAAACAAACTCCGAAAATGGCAAATCTCTGTGCAGTCAGAGAGATTGAAACTGAACCCGACTGATGCACACTCTAGCATGGGGACACTCGTCCCTCGTGCGCGTTTGCTGCTAGATTATAACGTGATGGCTTGCGACATATTGAATCACAATATGCACTATGTGTCATGGTGTGTACCTTATTGTGAAGAAAATCGGCAATAAGCGGCTTAATTAAGAAAGAAAGTTTGTTTTTGTGACTTAAAGATGGATTGAAGTGAACATAAAGGTAAGAGAGTGTAGTCTTAACCCATTATACACTGTACAAATTACGTTTTTTATTTGATTTTTGGCTTGTTTTCCAAAATAATATCTTAAACTCTTTTAAAACATTTACTTCAGGAGCATATTTTTTTTTTATTAGAAGTGTAAAAATATTTTCGGTTTATTATAGGGCTGCATGATTTGGGGAAAATGTCATATTGCGGTTAAAATTGCGATATGCGATTGCGATTGCGATATAATAAACAAATGGTATCATGAGTCAACTTGCTTGGTTATCAAGGAAAGTGCACAAATAGATTACTGATGATGCTGAAATGTGTATTTTTCAACTCAAACATACAAACTAGCAACAAATGTACATTGTTTTCAAATTAAAATATTTTTACAAAATTAAATAATATAATTGCATTACTGCAAACTTGTTTCTCAATATTACACCTAAATAAAATAGAACAATAAATAAGAACATACAAATTTTCACGAAAATAAGATTGTCCAAACAAACAGGAACATTTAAGCAGGATGTAACATGTACTTAGTAGAAAATCTTTTAAAAAGGAAACTGAATATAAAGGTGTGGTTCACTCAATCAAACCACTAAAACTGTTGTTGTTGTGTGTGTTTATGTATGTATGTATGTATATATATATATATATATATATATATATATATATATATATATATATATATATATATATATATATATTACACAGCAGAACTTTAAATCTCTCCAGGTCTTAACTCCCGCTCAGATTGCTCTGACCGCACAGAGAATGACAGTTTTGGAGTTTGCGCTTATTTACATGTCACGCTCCCGTATTATATGAACTTTAATTATTGATGAAATAAAGACACATCGCCAAGCTGTGATCTGTTTCTGTGTAATTTTTTCTGGCAACCAGTTCAGAGTAGGTCTGCTTGGCATCTATTTATGAAGGTAATTTTGGTGCAAATCAAATGATCTCCTGTGACATTGTTATTTGTAGTTGTGCTGATTAGCCACACATGTGTATCAGTAAATTTGAAGTTATAGAGAAATGTATTTTAAGAGTTGCAAGCTTGTAGATTTTTTTTTTATCTTCCACAAACACAACACAACAGTTACACCTTCTCAAATTCTTCATTGCAGGTGCACAAATCCTTTTCTACGAATCACAAATTAAAAAACTTGTACGCTCACATTTTTGCTACAGTTGTTGCAGTGAATATGGTGCAAAACACATTCACACACGCGCATCAAATAATGTGAATTCACGGACAAATTGTGCTCATCCACAAATCAGTATGTGAATTCATCCAACGAGAATTGCACACTTGTAGAGTATTTACAGCCGATTTAAGTCGCATTTTTTTCTTTCTGGTGGATATGAGTCTGGTAGATTGAAAGTTCGCATTCAGTCCGCGACACCTGGCTAGGCACTGCGCAGTCACTGTCCGTAACCATAGCAACTGCTCCACTACCCACACAGGCACAAGATTTTTCACATTTAGGCTTACAAAATCTTATGAATAACTCTTTTATATTATATATTTATACATTATGTACAATATTTTTGCCACGTTTAAATAAAGCATTTCATGGTTTTAACAGTGGATTCTAAATTCTTATGGGTAAATAAACCATGACATTTTTAATCATGGTTAAAAGTGAAACCATGTAATTGCAACATCCCTAGCTCTAATACAAGAAATCATATCAAATCAAGGTATTATTTCATATATTCATCTATGACATATGTTTCCTTTTATGAGTCATCTGGTGTAAAAACAGTGGAGAGATTCATATTACTATGGGTTACTGGAACTGTTCATTATTTTATTAGTGATAGGACCATTAAGCTTTCTAAACAGTGGAGCCTTTCTACACCATGGGGCTTTTTCACTAACAATTGAATTCCAAGCTTCATTACTCAAGTTTCTGCATACAGTTAATTTTCTACATCTGCTGGTCAAAACATAAGCTTTACCCTAGCAGGTAAGTAATGTATTTGGATGAATTAATTGTGAAAAAACAGTTCTATCGCAAGACATACAGGCTTGAGTGAGGTTTAAGATGCCATTTATTTGATGAATGTAGAACAGAAAAGTAAAGTCTCTCTTTGGCGTAGGCCCCGTCTGGCGGTCCGAGGGAGTTGTACTCGGAACCATCATATCCTGCCGGAGATAGGAGGCAGGGGCGAGGAGCCTACCCCCGTGCGGGACGGGGCTCAACTGGTGGTGGAGGTTGCCGTGTTAGCGCACTGAAACAGCAATGTGATAGATTGTGAGCAGACTTATAAAGCAATGGCTTACCTGCGATTGGCTAGGAATTACCCAGCTAATGGTGTGATGATGTACAGCTGCTAGTCTTCCCGCTAGAACTACGCTGTGCTCACATTTGTGGCATCAAAAAACGTGCTGGCAATGCAAATGTGCCATCCAGGTGCTGCAACTGCAACTAACCACGACATCGCAACCACGGTGCGTTTTCTGCTGTCAGCTCAGTTCATCTCCTTAGCAGCGCAAACATGCTGTCTAGGTGCCATAACTGGAGTATGTCTTTGAGTGTGTTTCTAAGCATCCCATGACACCACATGTGGTTTTATGAAAGCATTTAAATTCCCTACACATGGCAAAGGTTTGTTCATTTTTGCAGGGGTATTGCGCAATTAATGCTCACCCTCATCTTAGGACTCAAACGCAATATGTCATCAAATACAAAATGTTGTTCAATCGCAAAATGTTGCTATTATTTTGCATAGGTTTTGCACAAACAATATCGCCCTTATATAAGGCTCAAACACAAAATGTCATTTGTCCTTTTACGCAGATGATGTCACCCTTTTTGTAGGGCTCAAACGCAAACATTGTGTTGTACTTTTGCAGGGGCACTACACAACCATGCCTGCCTTTTCGCAAAGGCTCAATTATAAGCAAGGGCTCATTCACAAGCATTGTTTACCCTTCTGCAAAGATAGTGCACAAACAAGGCTCACCCATTCTCATGAGCTCATAGCATGTCGTACAGCCATGGACAGGCTTATGTGTGCATCATTCATTTATACTTCTTTCAGATTAGTCTTTCATCATCTGAAGACCTGGTTGTGTCCTGAGTCTAATTATTTGTTTTTGTGCTTTCTCTTGGTGGGTTAGGTTAAATTAGGTCCTTGTTCCTTTTGGGGTAAGCTCCACTCCCCTGCCGTCATTGCCTCCGGCAGGATCTGACAGTTCAAGCAGCACCTGAGCACTGAACCATAGGACGTGGCTTACGCCAAATGATACAAGTATATTTTCGTTTGTATTATGTAATTATGTCAAGTCTTTTTGATAGATCTGTGAAGTATACATGCAATATTACATTATCTTAAACATCATAATTATGTTGCCTACCTTTTAGTACTATCTGTGTATCAATAACATTCCCAGAAAAAAATTCATTAAAATGCTACCTACGCAGCTCACTAGGTTTTGGAACAAAGGAGAGGACAATCCTCGCTACTTTTGCTTTATGCCATAGCTGTTCTTGTGTATCTTTTAAATGTTGCTTGCACTAGCAGTTTTCTTAATGTCAATGTAGCATTCTGTTATTGGTTCTGCTAGTTTAAGATAAACAGTACCTATTCAGTCAACTCTTACAGTACAAGTGATTATCAGGCTAAAAGCCCCACAAGACATTATTTTAATAAACACTGCAATAGTATTGGTGTATGTGGGTGTTGATCTTGTTTTCATTTAAAGAAGCACATAAAAATTTGTTGCTAAAAAATATTTTGCATATACAGGGTTGGGAGGGTTACTTCTGAAATGTATTCCACTACAGATGACAGAATACATGCTGTAAAATGTAATTTGTAACGTATTACATTAGATTAATCAAGGTTTTGTTTTGACTATAAAAACTCTGCCAGTACAGTAAGACAAAATACACATGTTAAAAATAAATGATCTGAAAAACCTAAATATCTTAAGCAGTGTTGTTTCTAAAACAAGATAAATCAAATTGATCTTGTTTTAAGGATTTTTAGATATTTGTACAGGAAAAAAAATACATAATTATCAAGAATATGATTTTTGCCCTAATATCAAAGGTCTTACTAGAAAAAATTAATTATGATCCAACGTGAATTTTCTTGATAAAAAAAATTATAATTGTGCCTGGTAATGTGCATGTAAAATGTCTAGAAATAGCATTTTAGCTTAGCGTAAAGCTGACAATTTACACAATGTTTATTTCTATTTCTTCTGCTCCAAACTTACTTCAAACGTACTTCTCTGTCTGCTCGTATGAATGTGTAACGTTTAGAGGCCGTCAAGGCAAGGATGAAGGCGAGGAGTAGGACCCAAGTGCAGATTTATTGATGATCTTTGGTGAAACAGGAACAGGACAAGGACTTGGAACAGGAACAGGCTAAGGCTAGGACGAAGACAGACTGGACTAGACTAAGGCTAAGACTAAGGAGCATCAGGGTGACAACAGGCAGAGGTCAGGGTTACAACAACAACACTTGACAAGGTACAAGGGAAACATGAGGACTTAAATACATGAACAGGGGAAACAACAGCCAATGGACAGATAGGACTTAAACAGGATAATAAGGTGATTAACTAAAGCCAATAACAAAACTAGAACTGATAATAAAGCAATCAAACAATGAACCAATGAAAACCAGACACATGAACAAGGAGGGAAAACAGGACATGACAAGATGGGGAAACAGGAACATAAGAATGGTTTCAAAATAAGAATGCATCAACAAAAGACAATATGGAGTGTGTCAGGTGCCAGAAACTTAAGTAAAGGTACATAAACAAGAGACAATATGGAACGTTACAGAAGCCCCCCCTCTAAGGAGCGGATTCCAGACGCTCCTAGCAAAACAAAAAAGGAAAGGCAAACAAGCAGCACAAGGGGGCACAGAGAAACAAGACAAGGACAGGGAGACCATAACGGAACAAGAGGGTGGCCAGAAGACCAAGGAGGACAGGCAGATGCCCAGGGGTCCAAGGGGACGACTTCAAGGCAGGGACCGGGTCAGGATATCTGGGAGGCAGCTGCGGGGTAGAGACCGGGTTAGGGGACTGGTAGGTGACCGTGGGGCAGGGACCGGGTCAGGAGGCCTGGGAGAAAGCCTCTGGATGGGGACAGGAGGCCTGGGAGTAGGCCACAGGACTGGGACTGGGTCAGGAGGCCTGGGTGAAGGCCATAGGATGGGGACAGGAGGCCTGGGAGAAGGCCACAGGACTGGGGCAGGGCCAGGAGGTCTGGGAGAAGTCCACCGGGCTGGGACAAGATCAGGAGGCCTGGGAAGAGGCAATAGGACTGGGACAGAATCAGGGGGCCTGGGAGGAGGCCCCAGGACAGGGTCAGATGGCCTGGGAGGAGACTCAGGGGAAGCGGGTGGACCCGCGGAAGGCTTTGTAGGCGGAGCCGAGGAGGACTCCAGGGGCGGAGCCATGGTAGGCGGAGACCAGGGGGACTCCAGGGACGGAGTCATGGAAGGCGGAGACCAGGTTGGTTCCGGAGGCTTGGAAGGCTCGGGAGGCTTGGAGGGCTCTGGAGGCTTGGCGGGCTCTGGAGGCTTGGTGGGCGGAGCGGGCAGAGCTGTGGAAGGGTCAGGAGGTGGAGCCGTGGAAGGGTCAGGAGGCGGAGCAGGCGCAGGCAGAGCCGAGGGAGGCGGAGCAGGCGCAGGCAGAGCCGTGGGAGGCGGAGCAGGCGCCGGCAGAGCCGTGGGAGGCGGAGCAGGTGCCGGCAGAGCCAAGGCGGACTTCTGAGGCGGAGACCTGGGAGGCTCAGGTGACAGGTCTCGGAGGCTCGAGAGGCAGAGCCGTGGGAGGCTCGAGGGGCGGAGCCGTGGGAGGCGCTGGCTCTTGGACAGTCGAGGCTACAGGCGTTGGCTCTGGCTCTAGGACGGTCGAGGCTACAGGCACTGGCTCTGGCTCTTGGACGGTCGAGGCTACAGGCGCTGGCTCTTGGACGGTCGAGGCTACAGGCGCTGGCTCTGGCTCTTGGACGGTCGAGGCTACAGGCGCTGGCTCTGGCTCTGGGGACGGAGCCATGGAAGACGGAGACTGGAGAGCGGAAGCCCTTCCTCTTCTCCTCCTCCGGGCGGACGAGGCAGGCAACGCTGGCTTTGGGGCTGACGAGGCAGGCAACGCGTTGGCCGTGGCAGGCGTGGGCGCTGGCTCGGTTGGCCGTGGCAGGCGTGGGCGCTGGCTCGTTGGCCGTGGCAGGCGGAGACTGGAGAGCAGAAGCCTTTCCTCTTCTCCTCCTCCTCCTGGCGGACGGGGCTGTCAACGCTGGCCCTGGGACAGACGAGACTGGGGGTGCGTTGGTCGTGGCAGGCGTGGAGGAACGAGTTATGGAAGGCTGGGGGGTGACCACTGTGGGAGGAGAGGTAGCGTCCTCCTCCGCAACACCCACAGTGAAAGGCGAGCCACAGATCTTCAGGGTCTCCTCAAGGAAGTTGAGCGTCCAGCAGGGGGTCGCTGGTGGCAACCGCTCCTTTAGCTGACTGTTGAGATTGGCCCTGAAGAAAACGACCAAGGAGTAATCCGGGAAGTCTGATAAATTTGTAAGCTCCAGAAACTTACAGACGTGGGCCTCTATTGGGCGGTCCTCTTGTCTGAGGCCGAGAAGCTGGAAATTTGCCTGCTGAGCTGTCAGGGCTGCTGGGTCCATGGTTGGTCAAGTGTTCTGTAACGTTTAGAGGCCGTCAAGGCAAGGATGAAGGCGAGGAGTAGGACCCAAGTGCAGATTTATTGATGATCTTTGGTGAAACAGGAACAGGACAAGGACTTGGAACAGGAACTGGAACAGGCTAAGGCTAGGACGAAGACAGACTGGACTAGGCTAAGGCTAAGGCTAAGGCTAAGGCGCATCAGAGTGACAACAGGCAGAGGACACTCCATATTGTCAAAAAAGACAATATGGAGTGTAACAGGTGCCAGAAACTTAAAAGTAAAGGTACATAAACAAGAGACAATATGGAGTGTGACAGGTGCCAGAAACTTAAAAGTAAAGGTACATAAACAAGAGACAATATGGAACGCTACAGAATGTAACACATCATAAAAATGTGTTTCAACGCTGTTCAATCGCACTTTGGATCGCATCATTTATATGTATACATTTTTCCATCTAAAATAACTAAATATTAAATGAAACAAATGACAATAAAATGCAAATTAATCTCTTCAGTAATCAAAATGCTTTTTGAATGTATCTGTAATCTTAAATTGTAACTGTAGTGGAATACAGATACTTTTTGTATTTTAAATATGTATTCCCATTACATTTATTTTATTACTCCCCAAACCTGCTCATAGATTGGCTCCCAATATCAGCCTATGAAAGGAATATTGTCTGACTGTCGGTTACATATTAAATAGGGAAATCATTTAACCTTCCTCTAAGATCAATAAAGTATATATTTCTAGCAATGTCCAATAGACCCCCCCCCCTTCAATATCTACATCCACTGTCTACATTAGGAAAATTCTATTGACGTGGGATGCTCCATGCTACTTAGCCATGTGAAATGAGAGGCAAAGCAGTTCTTTCTGAAACGATTTAATTGCAGAACGGCTGTTGCCTTTAAATATGAACCTGAATTATTTTTCCTCACACATGGTCTTGGACAGAATGTCCTATATTTTTTTTTGTACAGACATAGATGACTGCACACCAGCAAAGATTGTTTTTTTTGTCCTCTGGCCTATTTAGCTCTGAGGGTCTTTGTCAGACACTGATTTGTTAACTACTATTTAGCTCTTTGTATGGGAGAATGAAAAGCAGGTACTAAAATGCGTTTACCTATTTTTGGACCTTGGAGACATTAGCCGTACAGTGTAAGTATACAGTTTAGTTTGTTATTGCTCTGAGCCAACAGAGAGAAGGAAAAGCGTGGGAGGCAAATTTCCAGTGAGTAAATCAAATTATACTGGGAAATTAGTAACTGAAAATTCTGGTTTAGCCATTTCAGCCTTTTTAATCTTTCAACAGGATGAAACATTGCTTTGTCTAATTTTTAATTTTCATGGTGTGTGCTACTATACCATTGTTTTGTCACATTAACCTATATGCTGATGTTTCATGTATTTGATTTAAAAAGTGTTCTAGTGGAGCGAAGTATAAGCTCGATCTGTGTATTTGTGTTTCACTTTCAAGCTTGCCTTTTTGTCTTCTGGTGGGAAAACTGAAGTGTTCTCTTTGTGTGCCATTGTTTAAGACCTAGTGTATGGGGCAGGTTCACTAAACAGTTGCGGCACTTTTGTGTGTGGTATTTCAGCGCAAAAACCTAAAAACTTGTTCACTAACCACCCACAATCTCTTTTAGGAGGCACAGTCAGCACAGAAATTGAGCTGCAATTTCAGTGCTTAAATGTAGCCATTGTCATTCCTTTCCACGCAAACATGCCTCCTTACTCAGTGTTTCAGACTGCGAATAAAATGATCGCAAATGCGACAAAAAATGATTGATTACGACAATAATTTAAAATCCGTCGGAGTGTGTCCGTCCATATGCGGTTTCATCAGATATCATCTTGTGAGTTATTGAATACATCATTAGAGCAGGCACCAGCGATGTGTCTTGAGATGCTTTTCACCTGTTCTGTTTCTGATGAGCTCGCTGCACGCAACAACAAACCCAGCGCGTGACCATATTACTCTTTTGAATCAAGTCTTTTTCATGAATCACCGGAAAGGAATTGTGGAGTTGAACTCAAGAGCTCAGGTTGGCACTTTGAATCCGATTCACTTTCTCAGTGAATCAGCCGACAGTTTGCTCACAACTGGGAGTGCAGACATTTCAAAATAAGAGTCCCATGCCTATTTTGGGCTTCTTTATAGTGAAGAGTCCTGTATTCTGTACCACTTTTTTTCTTCTTCTGGTAATTATTGTTTGGAATTGGAGTAGCACGAAAAACTGCATCTGGGATTTTATTGAGTTTGCACTTTTTTAGTCTCTGTGTCTAGGCCATCCAGTAACAGTATCTACAACAATTTAAATATATATATATATATATACACAATCAAGCTTTTGACACTTAGGACCTTTTTCAACGTTTCCGCCTTATTTAGCAGTGTAAATCTGACATACAAATTGTATATGATTTTTTTGGTGTAATATTGAGTGTAAGTTTACAACATTATGTTATACTCTGGAATCGGTTTTTAAAACATAATTACCACAGCTGTGAGGGGGTTTCTATTACAGCTGCTGAGAGAGTGAAAGTAAATGTGAGATTATCTTCCATCTGACAATCCACCACTCTCTATTTTTTCTTCTGATAAGTCATTCAAATATAATAGTGGATTTTTTCTTTTGCTCTTGGAGCAAATTGGTAAATCACAGATTTGCTGTGGTCTCCCATTCACTCTCATTCACCTCCTTAATATTTTAGTTTAGGAGCCAATGGCTCCGAAGTCATTTTTTAGTCTGGAACCCTGTCACTATTCAAATTAGTCTCATTGTAGATTGCGCTGCATTCACAAAAGTTGCCTGCTGCGATTGTGTTATTACCGCTACATGAAACTAGGCAGTAGAATTAATTTTATTTGAAAGAGACGTTGTGAACATTTTCAACCGATCATATCAGCATTAAATAATCATCAAATGATGGAGAAGAGAATTATAACCTGTCATATATCCAGATTGCTCTATTATCTGCCCCTATGGCATATATAACCTCATAGGATGAAAAATTAGAAATATGTCAGCACTGTTTTACATTACCAGTAGCGTACTGCATGCTCACATTATTTCCACTGACATGGCTCAGAGCAGGTCTCAGACTTACACACAGAAGGCAGAGCTTTCCTCCACATGCCAACTGCCAGGAGGCACAAATGTCAAAAATTACAATGTGCTATTTCTGTATCTGATATTATGTTTAGGTTGCACTGGATGCTTTTGCTTGGATACATATTAAGGGATTCATTCATGTCGGTCCCAGCTTAAATATTAGCATTTTATAGTGAGGGAACACTGTGTGCTTTATTATGTGTTATTTACAAAATACTGTCATCTTAATACAGCCAATTTTGCTATTTGGTAATTAAGGCTGCTTAAAGTTTATAACTAGGTTGTTTCTGGTAGACAGAATGCAGCTGTTTTGAGAAGCTGTTCTGATAATCCATCGGAAGACGTCATGCAGCTCTTCAAATCAGTATGACAGGCTCAGATTCTCTCAAAAGGGGCTGGTTCTGCCTGCAGCTAATGACTGCTGTAAGCTAAAGGCATTGCAGCACAATAATGGGGGAAAACTGCTTTCCCTAACAACTGTAATCAACTGGAATCAGCATGATGTATAGCTTGGTTGCTCAGTCCTGTGCCTCATTTTAAGAAGTCTTTGCACTCCAAATATGTGCTTAGTGTGAAATGTTTAATCTGTCAGATCCCAATTCATGCAATATGCATGACTGTAAATCCCACCCAGATCTGCACTGACCTTTCTTATCTACTGAGAATGAGAATGTTTTGTCATGGGAAGAGAATGTGTGTGACTGATGTAAGGACATAGACAGAGAACAGGATGTGCATCTTGTATGCATTAATTCATGTAGGATCTTTTCACATTAAAACCCTTCTATTTTTTAAACCTCTTCTATCTCACATGGCTGCAATGTTTTCTGAAGTAGCAGTTAAAGACTAGAAAAGATTAATTTCAAACAGTGTGTTTAGTTTCAAGGGGCCCTGTCTAAAGAGGGTTAGTGAGCAACAGGCCAAAAAAGACCCTTTTTTAACGACTTTTTGCTGGGTAGTAGGCTACATTTGTAAGATTATGAATTGTTGATGTTGCTAAGGCTTCACTTAGAGATAGAGCACCCCATTATGTAATCATCTTGATTTTTGGTGGATTATTTATAACATACTACTTCAGCCAATATGCTGTACTGTCAGTGAACACATGTATTGTGTTCCTTGTTAAAGGGATAGTTCACCAAAAAAATGAAAATGATTGCATCATTTTCTCACTCTCATACCATCCTAGATATATTTGACTTTCTTTCTTCTGTGGAACACAAACAAAGATTTTTTGAAGAAAATCTCCACTCTGTAGGTTCATACAAGTGGATGGTGATGAAAACTTTGAATCTCCAAATAGCACATAAAGGCAGCATAAAAGTAATTAATATGATTCCATTGGTTGTATCCCTGTGACCCAAACCGCACCCTATCCGCCATATTATTTTGTCATATTTTGACAATTGTCATACACAGGCTTGGCTCGTCTAAACGGGCAGGAGGGGCAGAGCCTCATCTAAATATTCATCCACTTGAAAACATAGATCCATGCTATAAACAGAAAATAATGCTATTTGTTACCCCATAAATGTGTTAAAAATGCTGACATATGCATTTAAAATCAGACCTTGAAAAAGTCGTAATGTAGCTGAAATAGGTAGCACTCAGAGGAAGATTTGCCCCACCAATATCTGTGGTCACGAGCCACTACTGGCCATACGTGGAAAAACTACAAACATGGCGGTGAGACCACAAGAAAATCTTCACTTTTATTGTGTTTTTACAACATAAAACATTAAACGTTACCTAAGTTTGATTGAAAGCTGTTAAGAGAAACTACTTTGTTTTCGCTGTAGGATGAAGACACTGATCGGCTCCTTAAAGCTACACTATGTAACTTTTGGCCCTCTAATGGTTAAAAAAATAAAATTTAATGTATCTTGCGGAAGAACATTGTTTTGGTTGTGCTTCGGCACTGCTCCTCTGCATGGATGATGTGGTTCGAGGCACCGTGTACACATGGATACAGGACATCTTATCAGAGCAAATGGACAAATAAATAACAAAGAAAAGAAAAGACAGTGTAACACAGTTCAATGGAAAGGAGGAGGTGAGAACCAGCTTGATAATATAAATTATATTTTAATGATAAACTTAACCAAAAGACAAAATCCAATTTACTCACCGGTTTTCCAATATGCTGTAGCCTGGTCCTCGGCCACTCCTCCACCCTCTAGCAAATGACAGCCGTGCCTCCCTGGGCAGATCGGAGGCAGTCCTCCGGCCCCTGATGGACAGAACGCCCCGCGACGTTCCAGTGGACGGAAGGGGTCTCCTCCTTGCCTGGCAGTCGGTTAGGAGCCCCTCCTCCCCTCACAGTAGGCGGCCGTTACTCCGCTCTCAGGCAGCTGGGCGGATGGCTGCGGCTGCTCTGTTGGGGTGGATGATAGTGGCAAGGACTCTACTATAGCACATCCCTTCTCCTTCCCGGGTTTTGGCACCAGTGTAACACAGTTCAATGGAAAGGAGGAGGCGAGAACCGGCTTGATAATATAAATAATATTTTAATGATAAACTTAACCAAAAGACAAATACACACATGTGTTGGGTAGCTGCCTGTAACTCTCTCTCAGTCGCACTGCCGTCTCGGGGGGATAATTAGGGGCTGGGTGTGCAGAATCACGACCTGGCCCTGCCCTCCGCTCTACCACAGACAGATATCCGAAAACATGTCATCTGGGCAGATAAGTGCCATATCTTATGCTGTTGTTTTGACTTATTGGAAACATTGATGTTCTGAAATAAATTATGTTACAAAGTTAGGCGATGTTTGTTTACATTAGACACAAAGATTGCTGGTCTGATAATGTCAAACTTTATAAAGTTTTTATAACTGCAAGATATTCTGGCCAAATAGACCACGGTAGTAACTAATTTATAGATTGTCATTGTTACCAACTAGGGTTGCAACGGTATAAGATTTTCATGGTATGATAGCCGTCTCAGAAAATATCACGGTTTCACAGCATCACGGTATACGGTATTACATGATTTCTATTATCAGTGAAGACAGAAAGGTTATTTTATTTATTTATTTATTTTTGAGCAAACACTTTATTATAATTGAAACTAGAAACCATTTATTTTATTTAAGTATGTGTAAAAAATGTCTCCCTTTTGAAAATAAATAAATAGAAAAAATAAGAAAGCTAACAGAATTATAATAATAAATCAAATTATAAACATGTTAAAAATAGCATTTAACTATAACATGTTATATAACTAAAGCATGTTAGTTTATATGTTAAATTAACTACTGAATGAAAAATAACATCAGCTGTGTTGAATTTTTAAAGTAATGTCCTATGATTATTAACAGTTAACATATACTGTAGGTGCACAACTGCGAGGACAGACTGCTGTCTGTACCTTTAACTCAGTGCTTCTCAACTGGTTTTGCTTCAGGACAGATTTTACATCGGACATCATCGACCTGCCATAGATTAATCATAACCTGTATTTAATGTATCCTGTCACATTTCCTTTTATGTTGCATAGTTTTGTTCATGGTTTTCCAGTACAAGGACATGCCTCAAGGGACATTATTTTTGTTGTTGATGTCAACGTTTGACTTTCAGCACACAACTGAATAACACAGGCTGCATGAGTATGATAAATGAATACTGTAAGAGTTACATTAACATACAGGCATGAAGGGAACATTTCTAAATTGCACAAATAATAAATACATATACATATTTGTCTCTGGCTTGCTTTTGCTCGCATGTCAATGATTACTACTCATCAATGATGTGTCAATGATGCCGAGATCTACTTTCATATTTAATTTAATCACTGAGACGGTTTACCTGCAAAATTAGCACCAAACATCACAAGCAGCCTCAAGAATGGACACAGAAGCAGCCACAAGAAAGGGGAAAGCCAGATAGAAATAGCGCACTCGTGTGCATGGTTGCCAGATTGCACAAAATAAATATTACATTAGGCGGAATATTTCCAATTTGCGCAAGTATAAATCTCAAATTGGGGGTGTTGCGTCTCTTATCTGGCAACCATGAGCATGTTAAACGCTTGTGGTGACGCGTTAGGTCCCAAAGCAAGTTAACTGAAATATCCAATGAAAAATAAAAACGCTTTTACAATAAATGAGCCGCGGGCCACATTAAACCATGTGGTGGGCCTGTAAATTGCCCATGACTGCTTTAGCTGTTTGCGGGATTATCATTAAATCTGCCTCGGCAGTCCTAAATAGTCTATCACTTGGGCGGCCGCCGAAATATCTTCAATGGGAGAACCATGGCATTGCTCTTTCCCTGCTGTCCGCGACCCAGTCCGAATAAACCAGTTGAGAAACACTGCTTTAACTGACACACACACTCATGTCAGACCCCCTCGCCTCACTTCTCTCTGACATGTTCTCCACTGCATTTGTGTGTGTGACGCAAGTTGATGAGTCTGATGGGCAGACAAGGAGGAAAGGAGATGCGCATACCGTGAAACCGGTATACCGCTGCAACCCTAGTATTCAGTAAGAGGTAGTATGCAGCTAAGTAGTTTAATCTTACATGCTATGTTTGCTGAGGTTTGTAGTGGTACAGTGTGGGAGCAATATATATCCTTGGCAAGTTAAAGTGCATGTGAGAACTCAAGTATTCCAGTGAGGCTAGTAATGGAAGGAGGAGAAGAGTGCTTGAGAATGACTGAAGCAGCAGACTGTATTGATCTTGGAGGGCAAGTGGTGGAGGTAATGGCTAAGAGTCATTCACAGGACTGAAAGCCTTAAAGTTAAAGCTGTTTGTTAGACTGTAAGTCCTTAACCTCAATCTTTGGTACTGTTTTCCATACAGCAAGACCTTGTTGGGGGTGAGTGGGTTTTTGATGTTGCATGCTGTCCTGCAGCACTTTGTCTGATAACTTTCCTGCTGTGATGAAAGGCTGCAAGCCAAGGATAATAGCCTGGATGGTCTTGACAGTCACCACTTGATCGACCTTCTGTGAATTTTCACATTTTCTTTTGACCACGATTTCTCAAACTTTGTTGAACCATTTACTCCTTACGTAACCCAGAACTGTTCACAAACTGGGTTTAATTGCCCAATTAAGTGAAGAACTACATTACCCACAATACTGAGGTGAGATCCACCAATCAAATAACTGTTACTATGGAAACTGGGATTACCGCAACTGTGACCAACCCATTCGCATAAAGCATTGTGAATGTCATAATCGAATCACACTCTCTATCAACTGCAATTGTGCAAGTGCTTTTGTGTATATTTGAAAGTTACGAATAAACCTCTAATATGTCATATTTTGTACTTAAAGTGAATAGTTTTATGTTGAGGAAAAAAGTGTGGTTCACACTGATATGAACACTGGACAATCAACAATACCAATGTGTAGTGTCTCCTCCTCAGGTCCACATTCATCTCTTTTATGTCTTCAGGGAAAGGTTCCATTACTAGGTCAGCTATCTCTATACTGATTCATCATTCCAGTTATTGTGGCGTCATCAGCAAACTAGAAACTGATATTTAAATAGTTGTTGTGGGTAAATTTGTAGTGTTTTATTGCTTGGACCTTTTAATTCACGTTTTGTGTTTCAACATTTTTGTTATCTAGACTGCAAATTGAAATCTGATATAGGCAAATCATCTTAAAATTCCAGCACCTTTCCCAAATTATTTCTGGATTAATTCAGCAATGTTTACAGATTTACTACTCATGGCAAATGTATTACCTCACATTTTAAGAAAATGTGATACCAAACACTGAAGTGAGTAAACAGCAATACAAGCACATGGCTAATGGAGAATTAAGATGTTTGGCCTCTGCACACTTCATAAAACCCTCTTTGAACGCAAAGACAATGACTGAGGAAATGAGATGCTCAACATTTGAATAGAGGGAACATCATTAATAACAACATTCTCAAATAGCTAATTAATGATTAGAGGTGCATGATGCATGAATATATTTTTGAGCATATGAAAAGCACAAAGGTTGTGCTATTTGCATTTCTAGGCAGCTGAATCAACTTAACGTTTGCTGTGAAGATAATGCTATGAGATTGAAGAACAATAGGATGAGGTGTTATGGATGGCAGACTATGAAAAAAAGCGATGGAACAGACATTGTTTAGAATTAGATTTTCTAATGGCACTGTATTGATAACACAGAAGGTTTTGAGTGTCTCTGTGTAGTTTTCTCTGGCTGAATGGTCCAAATGTCAAAATAACAGCTGTGAAATGAACAGGTGGTGAGATTTAAATTTAATTTTTGGTTTCCCTGTGCAGCTGAGACTGTGATGTACACTGATTGAGTTGGAGAGAGCATAAATATGCCAAATAAATAATATTGTTTATCATTTAGAATGCCAAGCAGGAAAATGTGAATAGCTAGTAACAGACTTCTAAAATTGACTTTAGGGAAATAGACTTTCCCTAAAATTGAAGATATTTAAGTAAAAGGATAAAGATTTTCATTTAAATTAAAGCGAATGTCTAATTTGCTCTCATGATGTCAATGGTTTTTAAAGGGTTTATGTCTCCTTAGAGGCTACATTAACGTCCTGAGAGCCCCGCATGACTACTGTGCGCATTTTACATTTCCATTTTTTATTTGTAACTTGTAGAACCTAATAAATAAGCAAAATAATAATAATTTCTAGAGCAAATAGTTTTCATAAAATTTGATGTCGTCATATGGGGAAAGTGGGATTAAGTTGTGAAATTCTAAGTAATAACAAGCTACAGAAAATCAGATTTTTATTGATCAAACTGTTTATGTGTCAAGGAGTGTTGATTATTCGTGTTTTTGAGACGTTACAGACATTACAGCTGATTTGCTGTAGAGCTGAATGAATAATTCCTATTAAAAGTGATGGCCAGCATCATCCAATCAATGGCAACCATGTTAAAATAACATTTTGTATTCAAAATCTATGTACTGATTATCATTGTACCATGTCTGCCAATCATGTTGAGCGGTCCAAACATTATCTGCAGCCTGAAACTGAACTTTTAGTCGAATTTGGAGTGAATGCTCTTGGCTGCATAGAAAGCAATAGTATGCACCCTTGCTCCCCTGCTCCCTATTTAGTGAATGACTTAACCTCTAGTGTGCTATCTGCCTACACTGGTCTCAGAAAAGTTATAAATGCACCTTATTTTCATCCAAACTCCATATAAAGCCTCTGAAAGCAAACTCTATGTAAAGCCTCTGAAAGCTAAATGTTTCAGCTTTTGCATGAATACATTTATTCTCAATGTGAAAATGCAGAGTAAATATATAGGAATGCTTTTACTAATGTTAATGAATAGAACCGTATTGTAAAGTGATAACAAAATAAAACAATAACAAAATTTATATTAAAATGAAGCGAAATGACCCATAGATGTGTTACTGTTGAAAAATATTCAAAATAATGCTTAGGTTTCTAGTATATCCCCCGTTCCCTGATGGAGTGAACGAGACATGTATCGATTGTAGTGACACAAGGGGCTTCTTTCGGGAGCCTCAGATACCTCTGAATATGAAAAAGGCCAATACCAAATTGGCGAACAGAATTTGCATGTCCCGTCCCCGGACATACGGGTAAAAAGGCAAGGATCGTGCATCTGTTCAGTCAGGTTCTGGACTGAGGAACCAAGAATAAGGTTTGGTCATAACAGCAGCTTGGTACAGTGTTGTGGCAAGGGGGACACAACGTCTCGTTGTTGTGTTGTTTTGTTGTTTTGATTGTAGTGACACATGGGGTCCCTATTCAACAGCGTCACCTACAATGAACTGTGTTACGTGATCTGCTGATGCTGGTGCAGCAAGGTATAGCATGCCTGAGCATCAGACTGTACGTATCCCTCCCCGACGCCCCACTAAGATGTCATATTGTTTTTATTAGGTTCCCGGCATTTCTCTCTCTATGTTTCTCCTCATAGAGTGTTAAATGCGGCTGGGCCATTTAATGCTATAACACGCATCGGGGAAGGCGTTCTTTTCCAAGTCCTATTCTTTCAGGGGGAAAAGACCCCATGGAGACCACATGACAAACACTTTGGAGCACCTATTCCAGTATAGAGTAGTTAGGACCCATAGTGGGTCTGGTCGGGAATTCCTCCACTGAATTCACGGTCCAGAGGGCTAGGGAGGAAAGACATACAGGGACCGCGAGTTTAGTGGACTTACCTGGGCGAAAAAATCGCACGTGTTTGCCTCAGTGGAGGGTAAAGGTGCTAGCGCAAGCGGTACACCCGGTCAGTCACCCCGACTCAACCCGGAGATTGTAAAATCTCGCAAAGGTATTGGGTGTCACCCAGCCTGCTGCTAGATGTCTGCTAGAGAGGTGCTGTTGGAGAGTGCCCACGAGGATGCCACACTTCTTGTAGAGTGTGCTCGAACGAGCAAGGGAGCGGGCACGGCCTGGGTCTGATAGGCCAATGCGATGGCGTCGACTACCCAGTGGGCAAACCACTATTTTGAGACAGTGTTCTCTTTCCGCTATACGCCAAAGCAAACAAAGAGCCGCTCAGAGAGTCTAAAGGTCTGTGTGCAGTCCAAATAGGTACGTAAAGTACATACCAGACACAGCAACGATAAGGCTGGGTCTGCCTCCTCCAGGGGCAGAGCTTGCAGGTTCACTACCTGGTCCCTGAAAGGTGTCGTAGGAACCTTGGGCACATAGCCCGGTCGAGGTCTTTGGATGCATGAGCATCTGCCGGACCAAACTCCAGGCAAGTGTTGCTGACAGAGAATGCTTGCATGTCTCCGACCCTCTTGATGGAAGTGAGCGCAATCAGGAGGGCCGTATTCTGGGAGAGGGCACTTAGCTCGACTGATTCTAGAGGCTCGAAGGGGGTTCTCTGGAGGCCTGCAAGGACCACGGAGAAATCCCATGAGGGGAACCGGCATGGCCTGGGAGGGTTCTTTCAGGAAACAGGTAGTGAACCTGCAAGCTCTGCCCCTGGAGGAGGCAGACCCAGCCTTATCACCTCTTAGGAACCTAATCAGGTCGTGCTTTCCTAGGGACTTACCATCCACCGCATCATGGTGGGCCACTATAGCGGCAACATATACCTTTAAGGTGGAGGGGGCCAGCCACCCCTGGCTGTCATGTTGAGGCTGCCTGGGATATGAGTGACTTGCAGCGACCTCAGTCGGTGCTGACTCCAAAGGAGGAGATGGCTGTCGAGATGTGACATATGATGAAAGCGCACCCTGCCTTGGTGATTTATTTACGCTACCAACACAGTGCTATCTGAATCTATCAAGACGTGCTTGCCTCGGATCAGCAGGAGTAGCCTGACCAGGAACCGGTGGCTGCGTGCCCATTGCACACTGTGCCCCAACACTGTTTGGAGACATCTGTGGTGACCACGATGCATCTGGACACCTGCTGCAGGGGGACCGCAGGGGGCATTTGTTGGATGGTCTCCCGTCTGTTTCTTCACCACTGAAAACTGCTGGGTGAAGTCTGCAACGGTATGCTGAGTAGGCCGAGCTGGGAGATGGGGGCATTGAGAAAGCAGGCTTTGTCAGTTTCCCACATCTTGACCAAGTTCACCACAGGTGACGCTCCTGGACCACAAGGGTGGCCATCGCCTGTCAGAGTGCCCGTGCTGTGACCTTCAGAGGGCGAGGTCAGTAGCTGAGCGCTGTTCCTGCAGACTACCCACGTGCAGATCTTTTAATGCATTGGCCTGGTAAACTTGCAGGAGGGTCATGGCATGCAGGGTGGAGGATGCCTGTCCGGAGGCCCTGTAGGCTTTTGGTGTCAGCGACAACATCGTCCTACAGGCCTTGGAGGGGATTGCGGGAAGTGGTTACGCTTTGCGGGCACAGGTGCACCGCAACTGCTTTGTCCACCTGGGGGACTGCCGTATAAGCCGTGGACCACCCCGCTATCAAGGATAGTGAGTGCGTTCAGGTAAGGAGGTCGGTTCTGGGCAGTAAAAGATGCCCTCAACGACCTTGTTAGCTCGTCATGCACCTAAGTGGCGCCCTGACCCGAGGAAAGAATCGTCTAGCCATGAGGGTTGAGGAGAGGATGGAGGGTTCCAGTCCAGCCCCATGCTCACAGTGGCCCGGGCAAGCATATCGAATGCGTGTCAGCCTCGAACTGGGCGGGCAAGCCTGAAAGGCGGCAGCCCAGCTGAGTCCTCCACGTCAGAAGCCATGACGCTTTATGATGTAGCAGCGACATCATCATCCTGCTCATGGCACCAACGGAGACATCAGACTGGCTGTGAGTTGAGCTGGTCTCACATCGTGCCTGAATCAATTGTGTGTGCTGGGGGACGGGTGGTACATGATAATTTACCTGGTGAAACCGCACCTGCTGAACTCCCCAAATCGCCTCCATCACCAGCTGGGTCATCCTCAATCCCGTGGGAATAATTGAGTACATGAACCATCCAGAAACGCTGCCTCATCGTTGTGTCTATGGCCTATGGCTGTCAGAAGCGGAGAGATATCTGCCACATCAGGAACAACGCAAAGGAAGGGCATCTTGAAAAAGACGCTAAGCGTTAACTCTTTTTTAAAAATTTTTATAATACCCTTTTAGAGGAGTTTTGCTCTTTTAGAGGACAACTGTCGAAGCACCCAGGGGCATAACTGCACTGTTGTACAGAGGAGGGAGAAAGCCACTGGCAATGCGCCGTAGATCCAACAGGAAAGCTCTCTTTTAGGGGTGATTGGAACAGGGTGAGGTTTCAGCTCGCTGAGCACACACAACCGCTTGTCTCCGAAGAAAGAATTTGACTGAACAGATGCACGATCCCTGCATTTTATACCCGTATGTCCGGGGGCGGGACATTCAAATTCTGTTTGCCAATTTGGCATTAGCCTTCATCATATTCAGAGGCATCAGAGGCTCCTGAAAGACCACAATTTGTGGTCCTTTTTTTGTGATTTTCTCCCCTTTTCCCCCCAATTTGGAATGCCCAATACCCAATGCACTCTAGGTCCTCGTGGTGGTGTAGTGACTCCCCTCAATCTGGGTGGCAGGGGACGAATCTCTGTTGCCTCTGCGTCTGAGATGTTCATCTGCGCATCTTATCACGTGGCTTGTTAGAGCACATTACCATGGAAACGTAGTGTGGAGGCTTCACTCTATTCTCCGCAACATCCACGCACAACTCAGCACGTGCCCCACCGAGAGCTAGAACCACACATTGTAGCAACCATGAGGAGGTTACCCATGTGATTCTACCCTCCCAATCAACCTGGCCAATTTGGTTGCTTAGGAGACCTGGCTAGAGTCACTCAGCACACCCTGGATTCGAACTCGCGACTCCATGGTTGGTAATCAGCGTCAATACTCGCTGAGCTACCCAAGCCCCTGTGGTCCTTCTTTGTGAGTAGCCTCAGGATTTATCCTCTTATTTTAATAGCTACTTTACTCAGCTGGCAAATGGGAATCAGTTGAGTAACAGAGATGGAGCAGAGCATCAGATTTTAACCACTACAAACTGCTTTGGGACTGCTTTCATTTTGCAGTATCAGTTAATCTCTTAGCAATAAGCAGCGCCTAGTGTCTCACAGTAAGGTAAGCAGCCACAGTCTGTGCTTTCTGTCCTCATTACATAGGGGTGAAGAGAGCGATCCACATGAGACAGCTGCCTGCATGAATCAAGCTCCATTCATTAACACCAAGCTAATCAATTAGATTAGACAGGCTTTGGGTTGTTCAATAAGCACTCTGCACAAGATATCAGAGAAACACGTCCTGTCCCCCTCTGTGCTGCAGAGATCTGCTGTCTTTGAACCTGAGTGGAAAGTGGAATTCAGGGAAGTTGGTGCAGTACCCTGTTTCACTCCTAAATTATTGATCTCACTTCATATAAATACTACATAAGTGATTTTTTTTGGTGGTTGACCAGTATAGGGTTTTTAATAGAGATGGGCACGAGTACTCACGTGGCAGCAATGTTCAATCATGAAAAGGTTGATCAATGTTGATTATGCATGATGTGACTTTTCACTTAATTCGAAATTCATTGACAATTACCTGACAACTAAACACAAATGTGTCAAAGAGGGAGCTTATTTTTAATTTTGAGATTGATTATGTTGTGGTTTTGAGAGGTACATTGATTGTAAGAAACGTCATATAGCAACAAAACTGATATACGCTGCAATGTTATCATTACATTAATCAAAAGAGTGTAATTAACCGTGTTTTGACCTTGTGTTTCAAAAAGTTTACTAAATGTTTCTTAAACGCTTTATTAGAATTTAATGTAAGAACTTTGACTTGTTAATGGATATTATTTAATAAAGTGAATGTTTGTCACTGACTGTAAACCTCCCTGCCCTGGGTGCCGAAATGTTTGCGTGCAGTAACACACACCTGCATCTCGACGAAATGGCAGATTTCCGCAAGATTTTCCAAGTTATAAGTCCAACATAAAGTGTCATTCCGTTGCATTTTCCCCTGTTGAAAAGTGGACACACACACACACACACACACACACCAGGCATGTGGCAGTGAACTCAATGCGCTGTGTTTCAAACAGCTGGACAGAACGCAGCTAAATGGAACAGAATGCAGCGTCTTCAAAACTGAACTTCAACTTAACACGCATATTAAAAATGCAATGGTTATGGCGTCTCCTGTTAAGCCAGCAAATTTGAAAATAGACGGTTCAGACAATCACTAAAAAACTGGTGCACGCTTATTTAATTACTAACCTGAAAGAAGAACAGACAGATGCATGTTGGGCACATAATTTAAGCGAATCTTCACATAATGACAAAATATGATCCATTATATTTTGATTATGCAATCTTTTGTACATTTTGTAATAGATTATTTTATAACAGCCTATAATAATGAATAGATTATACACTGGAACAACAAGACGTAATGCAGCAGCTATAGACGTTTGTCAGACATGTTACTATATATAAAGTTATGTACTTGTCATTGACCCTCAAGTACTCAATGAGTTTTTAATGGCCGATGTTGATATCTACAGTGACTATATTAGAAATAATTGTATTAAATGATTGGAAATTAGACATGCATATAATTAAATTCAATGAACACTTGAATTTACATGACAGGAAATGTTCATGTACCATATGATTGTTAAAAAATTGTTATGTTTGCAAGGCTGTAATTTTGAAACTGACAAAAGGGCACTACCACTTTTATTCATCCAACTTAGCATGGTGTTCTGCCAGTGCCAAAAATCTCACAATTTGTGGTCAAATGATATGGGTTTTAATGGCTGATACTTATATATATTCTAGAGAACTGGATGGCTGGTTAAAAGGGATATTTGACCCAAAAATGAGAATTCAATCTATTACTCACCCTCATGCAATCCCAGATGTGTATGACTTACTTTTTCTGCTGAACACAAACTAAGATTTGTAGAAGAATATCTCAGCTCTGTAGTTCCTCACAATGCAAGTGAATGGTGACAAGAACCAACATTTTGAAGCTCCAAAATCATATAAAGGCAGCATAAAAGTAATCCATAAGACTCCAGTGGTTTAATCCATATCGTCAGGAGTGATATGATAGGTGTGGGTGAGAAACAGATAAGTTGTTTTCTACTTTAAATGATCCTCTGCCCAGTAGGTGGCGATATGCACGAAGAATGGGAATGGCAAAAAGCAAAAGAATTTGAAAATGAAAGTGAAAAACTACTCAAATATTGATCTGTTTCTCATCCACACCTATCATATCACTTCAGAAGACATGGATTTAAACGCTGGAGTCTTATGGATTACTTTAATGCCTTTTTTGTGCTTTTTGAGCTTCAAAGTTCTAGTCACCATTCATTTGAATTGTATGGATCTTCAGAGCTGAAATATTCTTCTAAAAATCTTTGTTAGTGTTTAACAGAAGAAAGAACATTATACACTTATTTGTTGGCATGAGTGTGGGCAAAAGATTACTTTGAATTGTTTTGTAAACAAGTCTTTTAATGACAAACAATATTAAATGCATTTATATTATATCAGAACAAATTTACATAGAATTGCTGAAATTAAATGGACGCTTATTTTGCGCAATACCTTTTCAAAAGTTCCTAATAATATTTGAAAACAGAATATGTGGACAACAAAGTGACAAGGGTGTTGGAAGATTTTGGAACCGACTCCAGGCAGAATGAGCACTTGTGCTAATTGGCCAATTGGGCACAGTTGACATCTGATGATCTAAAAATAGCTAAATATCAGTCGATTAATCAACCTGGCTTATATAACGGATAATAACTTGTTAAAAAGGCCAAATATCGACCGTTCTAGTGACCTGGCTGATACACTCTTCTGTTGCCACTTAACGTCTATGTTACGAATGTAACCTCTGTTTCCTGATGGAGGGAACGAGACGTTGTGTCGAAGAAGCGACACTAGGGGTCTCTCTTGAGCGCGGAATATACCTCTGATCTATGAAAAAAGGTCAATGAGAAGTTGGCAGACAGAATTTGCATGTCCCGCCCCTGGACATACAGGTATAAAGGCGGGGAAATGCATCTGTTTCATTCAAGATTTTTCTGAGGAGCCGGGAATGGTCCGGCCACAACAGTGGCTCGGCTCAGCGACATGGCCGGGAGGACACAAAGTCTCGTTCCCTCCATCAGGGAACGGAGGTTACATCCGTAACCTAGACGTTCACCATCTGTTGTGTCGAAGAAGAGACACTATGGGTCCAATTTCCAACATCACGCCATGCGCTGAGCTGTGTACATGTACTGCTGACACAGGAACGGGCAGGTACTTGACGTGCCAAAACGACCAGCTGTATCAGACTGCACTTATGACTTTCCCCAATGCCCCACAAAGTCGTCGGAATCCTTATAGTTACCCTAGACAGGGGAACAAGGTTACGCTTGCCAACCTGGGAATGGGCCAAGCCTAGCCGGGCCTCTTTTCTTTCTATGTTTCTCGCATAGAGTCAACGGCTGGGGCCCATACACGCACCGGGGAAGGGGATCTTACCCGGTTTCCTATTCTTTCAGGGGGAAAAGACTCTGCGGAGACCACACCTGCCCAGAGAGGGGGAGGTAAGAGTGGTGAATACACCACATGGGCTTTTATGTCACATGTGGGAAGTGGCACGGTGGTAGATCCCGCCTCTTCGGAGGGAGGAGTTGCTACAGACACGGCGAGCGGGGGGCAGTGGAAACTGCCCAAGGGAGACACGGGTCCACTTTAAGGTGACCATACCGTGGAAAATACACACAGGGGGGAAGTCCACGTAGGAGCCCTGACCTGTGTAGTAGTAGTAGTTGTAGTAGTAACCCTTTATTGTCACATAGTCACAAGTAAGTAACCAGTGAAATTGGCCATCATCCTGCCCATACAAACATACAATATGACAACGGGGTAGACAGGGCAGGAAGACAGGGAATTGAGAAGATATACAGCATTACATGGGGAAAGGTGAGATAAAAAAAGCAACCCCCAGACTATGCTCCTGTTAGGATTACAGTGTGGGAACAGGAAAAAACATCTCAGCAACACTTAGCACATAATCAGTACATCTACAACATAACAAAAACTTGCAACAGGGTAGGGGAGTGGGGGATGGAGTTAACCCAGCACTGGCAAGCAGCCATCCGGACCTGCAGCCATTCTCGGCGCTGGTCACAGACCCGCCTGTCAGACTGGGGGGTACGAAGCGGCGAAGGCGAGGGATGGGGTGTGGGGCGGATGCATATCTGTATTTGTGTAAAGTCTTGTGTGTGTATGAGCCCAGAGATTCGCCAAAAGGTCACAATCCCAGGGTGTTTTGGGAGGGGGGAGGGAATGCGAGAGCGGCTCATTGCAGTGCTCTAACCAGGGGAGTTGTTGATCCATCAGCGGCCTTGGCCAAGGCCAGTGCTGGTTGGGGGGTGCCGAAACAGATAAGATTGAAATGTTTTGTCTTGGGGCGAATAGCTGCAATTTCTCAGGCTATTCTGCATGTCCGTTTTGGTCTCTAAAACGATCCATTTGCCTTTGCAAAGCTGTAAGCTCCTTCATGATGTTATACGTATTGAGAGTCTGAGTGCTGACAGCTCTGCCCACCGCCTCAATCATGACGGGCAGCCTTGTGAGGCTTTGGACAGCTGTCTCCGTCTTCTTAATTCTTCAATAACCCAGGGCAATGCCTAATCCAATCAGCAGAAGACCTGTTATCATGGTTCCGAATAGGTAGATATCTTCAACGTCCTCCACGGAAAGAACCGCCAGACACACGACCCGCCACCTCTCCCACGCGTCCATCGTGTAGCCAGCTGCAAACGTTCCGTCAGGGCAGTTAGGTTCCCCCGAACCCAAGCTTCTCCTCGAGAAGATGGTGTCAATTGCGTTGAGAGACCAGTTGACCAAATCCATAATAATTTCTTAGTTTGGAGAGCAGTGCTGAGAGAGTCTCTCAAAAGTACAAGACAGTTGACTAGACGTGACGAGAGAGCAAAGCAGGGAGGTCAGGGGAGGGAGAGGGAGAGAAAATGCGACCGCCTTCACTGAGTGCCAAACGAGAAGATGGAGCAGATTTACTAGAGTAGATTGGAGTACCCGCAGTGGATTGGACGGGCGAGTTGTGACGTGGCGGGAGCATACGCCGCCTTGGCAATTTATGTATGCCACCGTGGTGGTGTTGTCTGATCTGATCAAGACGTGTTTGCCCTGAACTAGCGGGAGAAACCTATGCAGGGCAAAGAATACAGCCAACAACTCTAGGCAGTTGATGTGCCAGCGCAGCGGGGCCCCCTTCCAACAGCCCGCGGCTGCATGCCTGTTGCACACGCCACCCCAACCCAATTTGGAGGCATCGGTCGTGACCAAGATGCTTTGGGACACCTGCTGCTTGTGGACTCCTGCCCGCAGAAAGCAGAGGTTTGTCCAGGGTTTGAATGTTTGGCAGCAGGCGGGGGTGACCATCACACAGTGCATGCCGCGCCGCCATGCTCGTCTCGGGACTCGAGTCTGGAGCCAGTGCTGAAGCGGTCTCATATGCATCAACCCCAGCGGTGCGACTGCCATGGAGGATGCCATATGCCCCAGGAGCCTCTGGAAAAGTTTTAAGGGGACCGCAGTGCCTGGCCTGAAGGTGGCTAGGCATTCCAGCACTGACTGAGTGCGCTTGTTGAGGCACGCTGACATTGAGACTGAGTCTAACTCCATGCCGAGAAAAGAGATGCTCTGAACCCGGGTGAGCTTGCTCTTTTCCCAGTTGGCCTGAAGCCCTAAACAGCTGAGGTGCCTGAGCACCTGGTCCCTGTGGGTGCATAGTAACTCTCGGGAGTGGGCCAGGATGAGCCAGTCGTCAAGGTAGTTGAGTATGCGGATGCCGGCTTCTCGGAGCGGGACAAGGGCTGCCTCTGTGACCTTCGTAAAGACGCGAGGGGACAGAGACATGCCGAAGGGGAGGACCTTGTACTGATATGGCTGGCCGTCGAGGCAATATTGAGACATGGGAGTACGCGTCCTTCAGGTCTATCGCTGCAAACCAATCTAGCTGCCGGACGCAAGTTAAAATTTGTTTTCCTGTGAGCATTTTGAACGGGAGTTTTACGTAAGTCCAAGATCGGTTGTAAGCCACCGCCTTTCTTGGGTACGATGAAGTAAGGGCTGTAGAAACCCTTCTTCATCTCGGTTGGAGGGACAGGCTCTATCGCGTCTTTGAGTAAGTGGGTCACGATTTCCGTGTGCAGGGAGTTGGCATGCTCGCCGTGTACTGCGGTAAAGCGGAGGGGGGGGGGGGGGGGGCTGGCAAACTGAATTGCGTAACCGAGTCGGATGGTCCTGGCCAGCCAGCATGACGGGTTGAGAAGTGAAAGCCACGCTTCCAAGCTCTGTGCTAGGGGCACTAATGGGACGATTATTTTTTATGTACCCGGCGGGGCTTCGCAGCGGGGCGGAGCAGGTAGTACGGCGTCGGGAGGCAAAAGTGCGTCCCAAGGCTCTAGTGCTGAGAAAAGACTCGAAGCACTTACCTTGCTCCGCACACCCGGCAGGGGGTGGGTTAGTGACTGAGGAGGAGGTCCGTTGGAGGCATCCTCTAGACTTGTCAGAACCGGCCGGCCAGGGAACACTCGCCTGCCCGAGTGACTGTGCTGTGGCCTTCGTGGCCCTGAGGCTGAGGTCGGTCGCTGAGCACAGTTCCTGAAGCACGTCGGGATTAGGACTACCCTCGTGCAGATCTTTGAGTGCCTTGGCCTGGTGGACTTGCAGGAGGACTTGCAGGAGGCATCGTCCTACAGGTCTTGAAGGGAAGCACAGGGCAACCCCGCCAGGTGGCGGCGTTCTTGGGGTATAGGTGGATTGCAACTGCCCTATCCACTTGGGGAATCGCCGTGTACTTACAGGCAAGCATGTCGGACATCTGGGTGTCAGCCTCAGCCTGGGCGTGCTGGCCTGAATGTGGCAGCCCAGACGAGTCATCCGCGTCAGATGCCGGACCGCTCTCTGATGCAGCGGCGAGCTCATCCAGCTCGAGGGGCTCCAGAGGATAGGCAGGCTGGCTATGAGGCGAGCCGCTGTTGCCTCGAGCCCGGATGGAAGTCAACGAGCATGTCAGGTAGCGGGCGGTTCGTGGGGACGTACCCAGCGATGCCGCTCCCGCTGCTATCTCTAGATCGCCTCCATCGCCGGCCGCATCGTCCTCAATCCCGTGGAAAGAAGGAATGATGCAGGGTGCGGCTGGAGTGGTGTTCCTTTGGTTGAAGGAAACCCGCGAACGTAACGTTGCCATGGTCATGTTCTCGCAGTGAGAACATGAACCATCCACAAACGCTGCCTTTGTGTGATCGCAGCCCAAACACACGAGACAGCACCTGTGGCCGTCTGAAGCGGAGAGCAATCTACCGCATCCAGGAACTACACAGGGGCGGAAAGGCATCTTTAAAAAGACGCGTCCTGAAAAGGACATTCAACGCTGCTGTGTGTTGCTCTTTTAGAGGAAAATACTCTTTTAGAGAAAATCACTCTTTTAATACATCTCTTAGTTGGGCTGTCGAAGCACCCAAACTGCACAGCCGTGCAGAGAAGGAGGAAGCCGCTGAAGTGCGCCGTAGATCCAACAGCAGATTGCTCAGAGGTAAGAGGAACAGGTGTGTGACTCACAGCTCGCTGCATACATGACCGTCGGCTCCGAAGAAAATTTCTGAATGAAACAGACGCATTTCCCCATCTTTATACCCGTATGTCCGGGGGCGGGACATGCAAATTCTGTCTGCCAACTTTTCATTGGCTTTTTTTCATAGATCAGAGGTATATACGGCGCTCAAGAGAGACCCCTAGTGTCGCTTCTTCGACAGACGGGGAACTATGCACACTAAAAGGCCAACAGTGTAGAATAGCAATTTTCCGAAAAACATTTAAAAAAATACTAATAACATTTTCCTGTTGCGGTTGAGATAATATGTGTTGTTATTCCTGCCTGTAAAAATTTAGTTCTTGTCACAGACTTCTGTTCAAATCTCATTGACTGTAAACATTCACAAGACATCACATCACAAGGTCATTGTCACTTCTTTTATTGATTGCTTCTAAAAATAATTCACTATATGCATGGTTACTGTTTGATTATTGGATTTATTTTGTTGTGATCAGCGTTTACCTTTGTGAAGCTTGACTTAGCTATCTTGCCATGCCTTAAAATACCAACAAACAATAAAATATCATTGCAATCTTCTGAAAATTGTATTTTATATTGTATTATATCTAAATAAGGCATGGACAGTTTCCTCTGTATGTTTGTGTGCAGTTGTGTAGGAGGATGTAGACATTGGTTTAAACAGTTCATGCTGCAATTTTTATATACTTTTCAGCTTACCGGGGATACTTACTATCCATAGTCACTAATGTGAAAGAGAACAACATACTATTGTTAAATTTTGCAAGCACTGCATATAACTGTTTTTGAATATATATATATATATATATATATATATATATATATATATATATACAAAATATCATATATATATATATATATATATATTAGGGCTGTCGATTTAACGTGTTAATAACGTGCAATTAATTTTACAAAAAATTCAAAATCGCAATGCTTTCCTGAGAAATGCAAGCTTGTAGTACCACCTGTTTACTCCAGAGGGCAGCAAGTGAAATTTCAGCTTTGTGAGCAACACACAGTTTATTACAGTGAACTAGGGTTGCAACAGTATTGCTGCGTCCCAATTCGCCTACTTATACTACAACCTAAAAGTATGTACTCTTTTTTTGAAGAAAATGTACATACTTTTGAGTGTGTAGCAAAAGAGTATGCACGTTCTGGGACATACTACGAAGACGTCATGCAATGGAAGAGAACGTGGTTGCCTAGTTACGCACACCGCGACAGTTAAACAAACATCGTCGTTGGCAATGCGCCAGTTAATGAGGCGCTCAGTGTCTTCATCGGACCCTACAAGATAAACACGGTACTTTTTTTGCACAACACAAATCCATTAATATTATGAGACAATAAAATATAACTTTAATTAGCGCTAAACGTTTAAGTTCTTACACTTAAAAACTGAGGGCGCATCTCCGCTGCCGCATCCGGCTGCCATGTTTGCATCATCTCAAAGCTCCTCCCTCCCGCACGCAATGGGTTGTGGGCAATATTAGCCGTTAGATTGTGCATCGATCTGCACTTCGGATTCTGACCGGAAATAGTAGACCATCCGGGTATCTTTGGAACACTCATTTCAACATACTACGATTTGGGACGTACTAATTCTATTTTCGAATACTATTTAGGATGGATAGTATCCGAATTGGGACGCAGCATATGTGATTTTCACGGTATGATAACCGTCTCAGAAAATATCACGGTTTCACGGCATCACGGTATACGGTATTACACGATTTCTATTATCAGTGAAGACAGAAAGGTTATTTTATTTATTTATTTATTTTTGAGCAAACACTTTATTATAATTGAAACTTGAAACCATTTATTTTATTTAAGTATGTGTAAAAAATGTCTCCCATTTGAAAATAAATAAATAGAAAAAATAAGAAAGCTAACAGATATATAATAATAAATCAAATTATAAACATGATAAAAATAGCATTTAACTATAACATGTTATATAACTAAAGCATGTTAGTTTATATGTTAAATTAACTACTGAATGAAAAATAACATCAGCTGTGTTGAATTTTTAAAGTAATGTCCTATGATTATTAACAATTAACATATACTGTAGGTGCACAACTGCGAGGACAGACTGCTGTCTGTACCTTTAACTCAGTGCTTCTCAACTGGTTTTGCTTCAGGACAGATTTTACATTGGACATCAAGTGTCGAACTGTCATAGATTAAACATAACCTGTATTTAATGTATCCTGGGTCACATTTCCTTTTATGTTGCATAGTTTTGTTCATGGTTTTCTAGTACAACTACATGCATCGTTACATTATTTTTGTTGTTGATGTCAAAAACAAAATCTACAGGAAAATAGAGGATCTACTATCCACATTTAAAACATTTTGGTAAAGTGGCCACATCAGGCTTGAAGTAGTGCATAGGGGGCCACATTGTATTACTTTTGAGATACATTGTTCTGCATTGATTTGGTTTTTGTAACTTTTAAGCCCAGAAATATTTGTGTACTCAATTTTCTGAAGTGTATCTGTGACTTATGGGACTATTCTGCAATTGCCTAAAGTATTATATTGCTCTACAAAGGTAGATACTTTTCTATCAGGCATTAAAAACTAAATAACAGCTCAGCTTATAAATTTATTTTACCATCTCTACTTCCCTGTTAATGTATTATTCAATTTAACAATCAAGGGGTCTGTTTTAATAAAACTTTTAACGTTTGTCGCAAAGCGGGCGTGTTTACTTATTTTTTCTAAAACATTACACGTTTACATGCTAAAAGGGTCACCTCGATGGTTTTTCAGCACACCACTGAATAACACAGGCTGCATGAGTATGATAAATGAATACTGTAAGGGTTACATTAACATACAGGTGCGAAGGGAACATTTCTAAATTGCACAAATAATAAATACATATACATATTTGTCTCTGGCTTGCTTTTGCTCGCATGTCAATGATTACTCCTCCGTGTGTCAATGATGCCGAGATCTACTTTTATAATTAATTTAATCACTGAGAAGTTTTACCTGCAAAATTATCACCAAACATCACAAGCAGCCTCAAGAATGGAACCAGTTGAGAAACACTGCTTTAACTCACACACACACACAAATATTTATGTATTTATAAATTAATATTTAAAGATAACTCTGTATAATTATTTCATCATTATATATTGATTTATTGTTATATGAGGGGCTTTCTCACCAAATGTTTTTATATGCGATTAAATGCGATTAATCGCAATTAATTAATCGGGACACCATGTAATTAATTCGATTAAAAATTTTAATCGATTGACAGCCCTAATAAATATATAATTTGAATAGCAGGCACAAACAGTTCTCTGAATGTTCTTCCGCTGATGCATTATCTTTTGCTCAGTCTCTCTGACAGTTCACTGAAGTGCCAGCTTTTCACCTCTACCATGTCCTCTACACCTCCGCCTCTCATGAAGAAGCACAGTCAGATGGATCTTGTGAGTCGTCTAAAGTCCCGCAAGGTTCTGGGAGTTGGTGGAGAGGATGATGACGGAGAGGTACACAGGTCGAAGGTATCTTTCCTCATGCTAACTCTGGTCTTTTTTATCAGATGCCATTCATTTAAAGGAAGAGTTCACCCAAAAATGAAAATTCTCTCATCATTTACTCACCCTCATGCCAACCCAGTTGTGTCTAACTTTCTTTCTTCTACAGAACACAAATGAAGATGTTTAGAAAAATATCTGAGCTCTGTTGGTCCTCACTATGAAAGTGAAAAATGACATAAAGGAAGCATAAAAGTAATCCATACGTCTCCAGTGGTTTAATCCATGTCTTCACGAATTATATGATAGGTGTAGTTAGAAACAGATCAACATTTATGTATTTTTTTTACTATAAATCTTCCCCTTTGACGAGCCCCAACAAGTAATTGGCTGAATTTGAAAGTCACCTCCACATCAGAATGTGGAAGCGAAAGTGAAAAGGTAGATTTACGAAAAAATAACTTAAATCTGTTTTACAACCACGCATAACATATTGCTTAAGAAGATGTGGATTTAACAACTGGAGTCTTATGGATTAATTTTATACTGCATTTTGGATCTATAAAGTTGCAGTCACCATTCACTTGCATTGTAAGTACCAACAGAGCCGAATTATTAATCTCAATATATTAGTTTGTGTTTTGCAGAAGAAAGAAAGTCATACATATATGGGATGGCATGTAAATGATGAGAGAATTATTTTTGGGTGAACTATCCCTTTAAGATTGTTTTTTCATTTAACTGTTTCTTTACTTTTTTTGTATTTGGAAAGCTAATTGCCAGATGTCAAACTGAAAAGCTTTTGTTGATAAAGGGACAGAATATACTGCTATCAGAGCTCTGTCCCACATTCCTAATATACTATGCTATAGTCTGCTAGAGTTGTAGCACCCAATATAACCTGTAACAGGTAAAGATGCTTTTTCCCCCTGCACTAAGAAAAAACCATCAGGGCATCTATCCTTACAGAACTACTAAATTCATGGTGTGGTAGTGTCTCTGCTGTATAACATGATTGTAGAGAAAGGAGCATTGATTCTGTAGTAACACTTTACAATAAGGTTGTATTTGTTAAGATTAGTTAACAGCATTAGTTAACATTAATTAATAATGAACAATAATTGTAGAGCATTTATTACTTTTGGTTAATGTTAATTTTCTACATGTAATACATTTTATATTAAAATTGTATGGCATATCATGCTTATTTTTTACTTGTACAATTTATGCTATTTACAAGTATTTAAATTGATTTGTTGAAGACATGTAAAAACGTGTACAGTGTCTTTAAGAAAAACTTCTGTTCTTTAAAGAGTATTGGTACATGAGTGCATGTTAATGAGAGAAGACTCAAATAGCTTTATCTCATCTTTGCTATGCATGATTAGAATTAAATGTTTCTTTTTTGTAGTTTTTGATCAAAAACTTACTGTAAAGAACTAAAAAGAATATTAAAAGAGACTTTATTCAATGACAAATATGTTGTGTTACTCGTCTTTGGACACACAAAAAGATAAATCTTGGTATTTAAGAATCAACATCGAGGTTGTTCAAATAAATATCACGATGCATCGGAAAATCTATATTTTTACCCAGTCCTACTGATTTCTGACATCTCAATTTGAAGACAGCTTTTAAATTCTTTGTCTCATGAATATTAATTAGGTAACATGGCTGTGCGGTCTAGAAAGATTACCCAGCAATGATAGTGCACACTCAATATTTATGAGCTCAGTATTTACCATATAATGAAATCACATCTTAAGTTCCTCAACATTATTTTGGTGTGGATGTGTTAAATTTGAATGGATGACAAACACACAAAAACCACATATATCATTGTGCATTTGGAACACATCTGCTGAATAGATGTTATGGCACAGTGTGGCAGTGCGGCCCAGTTTAAGGATGCTAATCAGCCTCTCACACTCATCCTGTAGCTTGCCTGTAGTAATTTTACACCACTATGTTTGAACCCACAATGAGAGCTAACCATCTCACACTCACAGTTTCCACTGTGCTCGTGGAGCTTTGAGGTAGTCTACATGAAACATGGGCTACACTTAGACACAGCCACACCTCTCTGCACCTGCGTTGTGCATCAAACCCTTGGAAGGGTCACAGAGGAAGATCAAAGGAACATCCATTAAAGAGCCAGTGTCCCAACACCCTCTGTATCAACAGAAATAGCTCAGCCAGCACCATAATGGGTGCTATATTAATAAAACAGCAGTTTCACCAGTAGTCACAGTAGATTAATTTTTAAGATGAGATTTTTTACATGATTTTGTATGTTTTCCCATTAGTTTTAAAAGACGTATGCCCTCTACCCTCATTGCATTTTTAGGGTAATCTGAGGGAAAGAAGCAGAATACCAGCAATTTATGATACCAACATTCACAGATTTTACTGCTGACTTAAAATGCACTGGCATTACTGGAAATAGCCTCCCAGGAGCGTTTCAAAGATGGCCAACAGTGGACTGACTTGCTAGAAAGACTTTGGTTTAACAGCACTCATTGGCACGTGCAACAGCATTCAGCCGTCATCAGTTGTCCAGACTGGAGCACGTGTGTTTAGCTTTTCTGGCGATAGTTTTGTTACACTGCTTTGCTAAACATGGATTGCACTGTTTAGGGGAGCATTTGATAGCGTCTTTTTCAATCAAATGTATTTATATAAATTGCTTAGTTTTGTGGAGTGCAGTCTAATCAACAATTGTAAAAAAAAAAAAAAAAAAAAGTATCACTGCAGTTGTTACAGAAATGTAGTCAGCACATAGGCTCATCTTTGATAGACAACAAAAGAGAAATCGATTATGAAAAACGAACGTTCAACGAAAATGTGCTGAAAAGTTTGCTTTTATTCACTATTCTAGAGGTGTCAAATGGGCATGTCTCATCAGTTCAGGGTCAGTAGTGCTCGTAAAAACAGTGATACGTGAAACTGAACCTGCTAATATCCTGGTTATATATGCTGTGAGACAGATCTCGCAATCACAGCACCAACTTCTTTTGCCAATGATTACCTACATAAAAATCTTGCTCCTGCACTGGCTATTGTGTGCAAATTCATAATATTCTATTCTTCACTGAATAGAATAATACTTTATAAAGAAAACAGAATAGACATTTTATCTATTTTTTCCAAAAATACATTTGAATTTAAATGCATTTGTGACAGGGTGGAGGGCGGGGCCGGTATATTTATATTTTAATATAAAACGGAAACCAAAAGACACAAACACACACATAGGATGGACAGCTGCCCTTAAACATTCTCTCTCTGTCGAACCACTGTCCGCAGTCTGCCTTTATCCCCCTCGGAGTCTTGATTAGCCTGATAAGGGACCTGGTGTGTAGAATCACGACCGGCCCCACCCTCCGCACTGTCACAGCATTCTTAAGTAAACATGACATTTCTTTATGACCATTATGTTCATATTTGGGTTGTTTTTGTGAAAGGGCTTTAGCAGATTTAAATGTTTCTCCTAGATTTTGATCATTTGTAATCAATAGCAATCATGTTGTTGTTGTTGTTTTTTTTGTAAAGTTGATCAAAAATTATTTGGTAGTTAAGAGTACAAGTCATGTTTATTTTTCAGCCAGATCTTATGAAGGAATTTATGGCCAGACCTTAAAAAATTGTAATTCAGTATACAGTTTACCCTGTGACTCTTTTAATATGAATACATGTACAGTATTAAAGGTGTTGTTTAAGTAATATGTTACTTAGTGATAGCTAAGATGAATACTGAAAAAAACATTGGCCCCCACAAAGTTTTCATCTGGATAATCAGGCCCCTGCAAGAAAGTAGCTGAAAAGCCCTGATGTAGGGTGTGATGTTTTTGAAGTACTCTGTTTGATTTCTCCATTAGCTGATCAATCAAACAATCTATTAGCCTGGCAGCTGGTCATGTGGTCAGACAAACTGTTCAGCATCTACCATTCTTATGAGTGAAAAATGTATTCCCTATTTCTAGCAGTTGTCGAGATGTGTCAGCACTCCCTAAACAACCAGAGTGAGGTGTCGATTGAGTGAAGGTCACCCACAGCACTTGACATGCTTTTCTTTCTCAGTGCAATATGCTCTCTGAACACTATGTATCTGCAATCAGTCTTCTCTCCTGAGAACAATCAATTGCCCCCGCTTACTAGCTACTGCTGTTTACTGATTAAACACAGCATAATTTCATCATGGAGGTCTCCACAAGAACAGAGTATTTGGCACACACATTTGGAAGTATCATTAGCATGAATGGCAGTTCAATGTTTATGGTCTACTTATGCAAATAAGCTACACAGACAGAATAAGAAGGAACAAAACATATTTACAAACAGCTGATGTCAGCCTGATTATAACTTTTTCTGCAAGCCATTACTATTTGTGTTTCTGTTAGACTGAACAGTCGCTGACACACCCCCATACAAACTCTCCCTGTGTACTAGGGCACACTAAAATGCTCTTATTTTCTTAAAGGGACTACATCAAGTGCCTATGAGGAAAAAATCTGTCACCATAATACAAAAGTATAGGTCACAATAGTACTGTAGGTGCATGTCGTGAAGAGCCATTTTGCTCCCTGGTGTGCTCTGATCAGGGCCACATTGTCCAGGCTACAGCAGTCACTTCTCAATGTACTCTTCCCCTCACTTACAATTCCCTTGAACTCATCTGCTTCCCTCATAATATGACCTTTACATTGGATTTCAGCACTATGGCTCCCCATCAGAAAAGGATCGGGTTTTCATCAACACTAAATTACCCACTGTGCAGAGGCTTTTAGTGGAGCATGATGGTGAGGGAGATGGTAAGATCCTGATTTCTGAGGGTGGGAGAAAAAGAAAAGTGATTGCTTGTTTTATGGCCATTAGGATGTGCTAAATTTTTTGTATTTATTTATTTTTTTAACTCTGGAAGCCACATACATCATTTTGAGATGGAAATGGAAAATAGGAAGGTAATATCAGTGTGCTGATATCTTATAGATGCCATGTATTACGAATTTCTTAGTTACGTCAGTAAGTGAAATGCCTATTTCTGTTGGTGGGTTCAGCAGAAATATGTCATTTAAAATATCCAAATTAGGGCTGCAGGATTTGGTCAAAAAGTCATATTGCGATTATTTTGAAAAATATTGCAATTTGAGCTGTGATATGATGAACCAAAAAATATTAAGTGATTTCTTTAAACCAAAATGTGGTAAGGTTTACCCAATTTGTTTGACTTAAGACTCTTTGAGGATTTGCACACAAGTCCTCTTAAAATGAACCAAACTCTGACCTTTTTCACTTCAACCACAAACAACCAAATAAATAAAACAGCACTGTCTTCATATTCACACTGTACCTGTCTACTGTGTAACTGTTTTTATCCACTTTGTGATACTGTCTCAGCCCACTATTCATCATTATTCTTTTTTGGAACCCAGTCAACTTGAATATTATATTATTGTATTATAATATTATATTGATGATGATGATTATTATACTATATTTCTGTTAGGCTGTCAATCTATTTATTTTTTAAATCAAATTAATGACATGGCATGCCGATTAATTGATCGTAATTAATCACACATCGTTATTTGCTGAGAAAGGCCCCCAAATAAAGGTAATTCATATAAAACAAAACATCATAATTCCAATATATATAAATCTAATTTGTAGTGTCTATAATAAATATATAATATGGATTCAAATTCAGTTTAAATGGCTGGTGTAAAGAAGTGTAAGGAAGAGGCGAGAAACCGGCTTGACACATTAAATCATAGTTTAATAGAGAACTCAAAATACAAACACATAAGACAACGGACATGTCCGTAATGATCTCTCTGTCACACACCGCCCTCCGCGACTGGCCCTTATCCCTCTTGGTGGCTTGATCAGCCTAATACGGGACCGGGCGTGCGTAATCACACCCCGGTCCCGCCCTCCGCCCTGCCAATAAAAACAGGCCATGAGACAGTTCTTGCACTAAATGTCCTGCCATCGAATTATAATGAGCCGCCAGGAAGAACATTTCCCGGTGGCTTTTCGGGATTAACAACAATGTTGATTCTGCTTTTGACTGATTGTCCTGCGTCACTCGATACAACCTATCTTTAATTCAAAAATAAGGATGGGAGAGCGCAACATTGGGCTGAAGCTTTTGACAATCAATTGCTCTCACTTGGTCAAAGGCGTGCCTGAGAGACTCGTCTCTTGTCTTCTCCAGCGGGATATCCCACATGGAGCCCTCACTTCCCTCCGGGTTTCCCTGATGTGGAGCTGATGTTTTTTGGCTCAGGCAATGCCTCCCCAGCCTATTGCAGGACCCATCCGCACACATCCCCCTTAATAATGTCTGAAATGCTGGCCAATTCGTACCCAAAATCAGAGGATGGGTAAGGCAGGGACTAACTGCCACATCTATTCTTTGTTTTTGTCCCTGGAATTGAACAATAACAGGCACTAAATTGTATTCATGTGTATCCCCATGCACACACCTCATCTTGACCCGTCGTGCCAAAGCCGAATCCACCAAGGCTTGATTTGTACCCCTTTGGATACTCACTGGTATACGGAATGTCCCTGCTCGATCGGGGAGGTTTGTCGGGAACCCGGCCCCACATCCATCACCGGGCATTGATCCTGGATGTGTCCTGGTTCCCGCAGCGCTAGCACAGTGGACCAGATCTTATCTTCACACCTGTGGCCCTGGATTTACCAACCTGGCAGGGAGGGGGGACAGAAACAAAGGGGGACAGGAACAGTACGGAATGGGGAAGGGGAAGAGAGAGGGAGAGAGAGAGTTGGAGAGAGAGAAAAGGATTTGCCATCTCCCGGTTACGCCACCATTCCCAACAGATGAACTGCCCACTGTGCATAGGACCACCCCAACCCCTCCACAGCATGCTCGAAAAGTTCTATAAATGCTTTGGGGTTGTCCTGTGGTCCCATTTTTACCTGCGTGATCTGAGACACAGCAGGTGTGGTCGGTCCTCTGCCTGGGCTTGCATTAGGGCCTGGAACCGTTGTTCCCCATCTGTCGCTCACTTTGACGTTGTGTCGAATTAAGTGACACTATGGGACTTCTTTGAAGACCTTGGTTACCTCTGAACATGAGAATTGGCCAATGAGATTTTGGCAGACAGAATTTGCATGTACCTCCCCCGGACAAACAAAAGAAGGGAACCATACATCTGTCTATTCAGATTTCTTCTTTGGAGCCGAGTGGTTGTGCGATCAGCGAGCTGAGATCACTTACTGTTCCACTCACCTCTGTAGAGCATATGCTGTTGGATCTACGGTGCATATCAGCGTTTTTCTCCTTCTCTGTACTGCAGTGTAGCTTTACCCCTGGGTGCCTTGACAGTGCTGCTACAAGTATTTTCTATAAAAGAGTTTATTTTCGCTAAAAGAGCAATACACAGTGCATTGAACGTCTTTTTCAGGACGCATCTTTATAAAGATGCCCTTCCGCCCCTGTGTAGTTCTTTGATGCAGTCGATTTCTCTCCGCTGATCACATGCGCTGCCTCGTGTGTCTGGACAGTGATCACACCAGTGTTTGTGGATGGTCCACAATGAGTAGAAGGGTTGCAATCTCTGCATGCAGGGTGCTGGCGTCTTCGCCGTGCAACAAGGTAAAGTGGGCCTGGCAAACTGAATCGCGTAGCCGAGTCGGATGGTCCTTCCTTTGGGGAATTCGCCAGGGAGGGGCTGTCGCGAGGAGTACAAGGTCCGAGAACCAGGCCCGGGTGGGCCAATAAGGAGCCACAAGAGTGACTTGTTCCTCGTCTTCCCTGATCTTGCACAGCACCTGTGCAAGAAGGCTCACTGGGGGAAATGCGTACTTGCGCAGCCCCACTGGCCAGCTGTGTGCCAGTGCATCTGCCCCGAGGGGAGCCTCTGAGTGGGCGTACCAGTGCGGGCAGTGGGAGGTCTCTCGGGAGGCAAACAGGTCTACCTGGGCCTTGCCGAACCTTTCCCAGATCAGCTGAACCGAGTGGGGGTGAAGCCTCTCCGCCAGGCAAGCATTGTAGTGACAGCGTGTCCGCTATCACATTGAGGTTGCTGGGGATGTGAGTGGCATGCAGCGACTTGAGTAGACGACGGGCGAGTTGTGACATGTGGTGGGAGTGTACGCCACCGTGGCGATTTATGTACGCCACCGCAGTGGTGCTGTCCGACCTGACCAGGATATGTTTGTCTCGAACTAACGGGAGAAACTTCCGCAGGGCCAAAAGGACGGTCAACAACTTGAGGCAGTTGATGTGCCAATACAGCTGGGTCCCTTTCCAACGGCCTGCTACTGCGTGCCCGTTGCAAACGGCGCCCCAACCTGATCTGGAGGCATCGGGACACGTGCTGTAAGGGTACTCCTGCCCGTAAGAAACAGAGGTCTGTCCAGGGTTTGAATGTTTGGCGGCAGGCGGGGGTGATTGTCACACAATGCGTGCCACGGCGCCATGCTCGTCTCGGGACTCAGGTCTGAAGCCAGTGTTGAAGCGGTCTCATATGCATCAACCCCAGCGGCACGACCGCCGCGGAGGAGACCATATGCCCCAGGAGCCTCTGGAAAAGTTTTAAGGGGACCATTGTGCCCGGCCTGAAGGCGGCGAGGCACCTCAACACTGTCTGGGCACACTCATTGGTGAGGCGTGCTGACATTGAGACCGAGTCTAACTCCATACCGAGAAAAGAGATGCTCTGGACTGGAGTAAGCTTGCTCTTTTCCCAGTTGACCTGAAGCCCCAAACGGCTGAGGTGCCTGAGCACCTGGTCTCTGTGAGCGCATAGTAACTCTCGCGAGTGGGCCAGAATAAGCCAGTCGTCGAGGTAGTTGAGTATGCGGATGCCGGCTTCTCGGAGCGGGGCAAGAGCTGCCTCTGCAACTTTCGTGAAGACGCGAGGGGGGGACAGAGACAGGCCGAAGGGGAGGACTTTGTACTGATACACCTGGCCATCGAGTGCAAACCACAGGAAGGGTCGGTGTTGAGGCAAAATGGAGACGTGGAAGTACGCATCCTTCAGGTCTACCGCTGCGAACCAATCTAGATGCTGGACGCAGGTTAAGATGTGTCTCTGCGTGAGCATTTTGAATGGGAGTTTGTGCAACGCTTGGTTGAGAACTCGCAGGTCCAAGATTGGTTGTAAGCCGCCGCCTTTCTTGGGTACGATGAAGTAAGGGCTGTAGAAACCCTTCTTCATCTCGGTTGGAGGGACAGGGTCTATTGCGTCGGAAAAGCGGACGCCCATGAAGGGGGGTGGGGGCCTGGCAAACTGAATTGTGTAACCGAGTCGAATGGTCCGGGCCAGCCAGCGAGATGGGTTGGGAAGTGAGAGCCACGCATCCAACCTCTGCGCTAGGGGTACCAAAGGGACGATTAATTTTGACATACCCGGTGGAGTTTCGCAGCGGCGCGGAGCAGGTAGAGCAGCGTCGGGCGGCGACAGGGCAACCTGAGGCTGGGGTGCTGAGAAAAGACTCAAAGCAATTACCTTGCTCCGCACACCCGGCAGGGGGCGGGTTGGCGACTGAGGAGGAAGTCCAGGGTAGTGTCCTCTAGACTCGTCGGAACCGTCCGGCCGGGGAACAGTCGTGGGGCTGGAGACGGGTGGTCCATGTCCAGGAAGCCGAGACTGTTGAGATCTGGTGGCAGAGTGCCGTGAGAACGGCATTTGCGGGCCAGGTGACCCAGAGACACAGGAAATAGCTGTTTTATTGAGAATGTGGGTACCGCAACCACATCTAAGGGGGGCGGCAAATGAAAATTGTTTAAAAACAAAAGATTCCCCTCCCGGCCCTCCACCGGGGGACGGAGCGGTCTTACCACCTCCGGAGCTAACATCTCTGTCGCTGGGTCGTCTGTCTCAGGAGCGCCTGGGAGCCTTAAGGGTCCTCGAGGGGGTCTGAGAGACGGGGGGCGTCTGCTTCCTGCGGTGTGCTCGACGCTGGTGCTGAGAGCTGGGCTCGGGTTGAGGTGGAGCAGATTTCTTAGCTGCAGGGGGACGCCCTCGGTGAGCAGACGGGGCAGTGCTTGTGGCGGCAGGTTTGCGGCGGGGCAGGATATGTGAGATGGCCTCTGTCTGCTTTCTCACCGCAGAGAACTGCTGCATGAAGTCCTCGACGGTGTCGCCAAAGAGGCCAAACTGGGAGACAGGGGCGTCGAGGAAGCGAACTTTGTCGGTCTCACGCATCTCGTCCAGGTTGAGCCATAGATGATGTTCCTGGACCACAAGGGTGGCCATCGGCTGCCTGAGTGCCTGTGCAGTGACCTTCGTGGCTCTGAGGGCGAGGTCGGTCGCTGACATCGGGGTCAGGGCTACCCTCGTGCAGATCCCTGAACGCCTTGGCCTGGTGGACTTGCAGGATGGGCATGGCGTGCAAGGCGGAAGCGGCCTGTCCCGCGGCACCGTAGGCTTTGGTGTTCAATGAGGATGTCGTCCTACAGGCCTTGGAAGGGAGTATAAGGCGCCCGCGCCAGGTGGTAGGGTTACTGGGACATAGATGGAGCGCAACGGCCCTATCAACCCGGGGAATCGCTGTATACCCGAGGGTAGCGAGAGCGGACGAGCAGGGCTTTTGACAAATGGAAAGCGGGGCTCTCCATGAAGACGCCAGCTCGTCATGCACCTCCGGAAAAAACTGGAACGGGGGGGGGGGGGACCAAGTATGTCGGACATCTGCGCATCTGCCTCAGCCTGGGCGTGCTGGCCCAAAGGCGGCAGCCCAGGGGAGGCGTCAGCGTCAGATGCCGAGCTCTCCGATGTAGCGGCGAGCTCATCCACCTCGAGCTCCAGAGAATAGGCAGACCGGAGGCGAGTCGCTGTTGCCTCGAGCCTGGACGGGGGTCAACGAGCGTGTCGGGGTGCGGGTTGTCCGAGGGGGCGTACCCGGAGGAGCTGCACCCGCTGCCCTCCCCAAATTGCCTCCATCACCAGCCGCATCGTCCTCAATCACGTGGGAAGAAGGAGCGACACGGGGGGGGGGGGGGGGTCGGCTGGAGTGGCTGCAACGTTGCCATGGTCATGCTCTCGCAGTGAAAGCATGGACCATCCACAAATGCTGCCTCGGTGTGATCGGCGCCCAGACACACGAGCCATCTTTAAAAGGACGCGTCCTGAAAAGGCCGTTCAACACCGCTGTGTGTTGCTCTTTTAGAGAATTAAACTCTTTTCAGAAAAAATTGCTCTTTATATAGAAAAACTTTTAACTCTGCGCTGTCGAAGCGCCCAGGGGCAAACTGCATGCCGTACATCCAACAGCAAAGCAGAGCATCAGAGGATAGAAGCAGGATATCAGGTGTTTCACTCGCAGCTGGCATACACAACCATCGGCTCCGAAGAAAATTACTGAATGAATGAGCGTATTTCCCTCGCCGGGGAATGCAAATACTGTTCGCCAACTCTCATTGGCCTTTTTTCATAGATCAGAGGCATATTCGGCGCTCAAGAGAGACCCCTAGTGTCGCTTCTTCGACACAACGTCGAAGTGAGCGACAGATGGGGAACTAAAATTCAGCATTTGAACATGCACAGAAACATACACATTCGTTGAGAATGAGTACAGAGTAGAAATAAAGAAAAAAATACAGTATGTTGATATTGATCAAATCCATTGCATCCAGTTTGAACTGCATCATATTTTGTAACCCCTACAAACATGTACCATGACAACCATAGTTCTGCCAAAAATACCATAGTTACTACAGGTATTTTAATAATATTAATAATCATTTTAAAAAAAGATAAGCAAAACTGGTGAGAACTTTTAGTGAGGACAAGATAGAAAGATTCTGCAAGAGTTTTACACAGTTTAAAAGTGAAACTATATGAATTTACAATTTGAAAAAAGGTTTTATAGTAGGCCTGTGAACAACAATTGCAGTAACTGTGATATTCTGTCAGACAACATTGGTTGCAATGGTAATAAGATCAATAAATTTGTGCCATACTGACAATTATTTGTCATACTGATGTCTTTTTATTTATTTAGGATTGAACTCTGAAAAATTAATTTGTCACTCAACATTACAGAGCAATTGTTTGTTAGCAACTCACTTATCCCACTATGATAGACAGTACTCTCACATTTCTGCTTATCTTCACAGCTACATTAATTCTTAACTATTTTCCTGACCTTCTTGAACTTTTCGTCTTGTTCTGACAGAATGTTTTTTGAGCTGCAGGTGATGTGCAAGATGTCTTGTTAAGAGCGAAATGACACTTTGAACTTGTTTACATAACGCTTTGTTTCTGCTTCTAGCTCTTTCTGATATTTTGTCATCTTTCTGTTTTGCAAGTAACTGTGGTGTTGTGATAATAGGGACTTTAAGCAACTGCTGCCAGCAGGACGGGCTACCGCGTTGTTCTTGAGTGCATGCACAACTTGGAACTCATGTCTTCCTGACATTGTACTATAACATTGTACTATAACTTAATAATGTTTTGTTTTATAAGAGATGCTGTGAAGTTAGCACAGTAAGTTGCCTACACATTCTCCACAAATGTATGTGAAATGTACAACCTACATTTGGTTAGAATTGACCTTGAATAAAAAAAGTCAATAATATTATTCAAAATAATATACAGGATGTAGACTTGACAAGAATAAAAACTATTCTTCTGACAGTATGTTATTATGTTACACTAAAAGCAACCATTCATTCTCTGCTTTTCAATAACATTTTTGTACTTGAATGATTGAATGCTCCATTCCACCATCCAGTGTCAACCATACACAGGATAGTGAACTACATCCGTGAAATTAGGCAAGGAAATTATTTTTTTTTTTTTTTATTTCCATTTTAAAACTATTCAAACACACAGAACTTCAATAGATTTATATGAGACAAAGAAAAAAAGCTTAAAGGAGTAGTTCATCCAAAATTGTCTTACCTTTGTGGAACTAAAAATATATTTTGATGAAGATTTTATGTGAATATATCCACACATTGCAAGTCAATGGGGGCCAACATTTCAAGCCCCAAAAAGAACATAAAGGCTGCATAATGTTCTTCTGAAGCTAAATGTTTTGGGGGAGAATTTGAAAGTGTAATCGAGCTTCAAATCATAATTGTCCCTAGTAGACTGCAGATGGCAAGATTTATAGTGTAAAAGGAGTAACAGATTTGTCTGTTCTCACCCAAAAATTATGGTTTCGCTTCAGAAAACATGAATTAAACCACATATGTCATATGGATTACCTTTAAGCTGCCTTTATGTCCTTTTTGGAGCTTGGAAGTGTTGGACCCATTGACTTGCATTGTATGTATACAGAATATTCATATCATGGCCCCCATTTTAAGAGCACTAAGCACAATGCTATTCCATAAGTCATAAGTGCAAAGTCAGTGGGCTTTGGTATTTTCGTGTAAGCATATGCCAAGTCTAGGCACAAGTGGATTTGGAGAAATCGAGCGTGTAACACACCAATGGGCTTGGTCAGCTGCAACTTAATGTGGAGCTTCTTCTCTGTTTGTTGTAGCATCTTGTGTCCTATTATATAGTCCATTCCCTCATGAAACAGCATTATAAACAAAAACAGCACATTCAAAATAAGTTGGTAGTGTAAATGGACTGTATGCAATGGCAGGGTTCCCACTTGCTCTGAAAAACGTCTACGGTTACTCATATAACCTTGGTTCCCTGAGATGAAGGGCATTTGAGCTCTATGGGGGAAAATACCTTTTCCACAACCTAGTTGAAGCCCTTGTATCAAAACGGCAATATTGTGATTGGCAATGATGTTTGAGCTTAGCACCTTTAGGCACACATTTGCCCTATATAAGTGGGCACTCAAATATAATTTCTTCAGAATTTCTGACTGAGGGACAAGAACACGTAGAACCAAGAACCTCCTTCCTTGAAACTTTGACGTAGTAGTGCGGCCAAGTTTTGCAGTATCTCGTTCACTTAATCTCAGGGAACCACGGTTACGTAGTGCCATACTTTATATGTACCAGGGTAGAAACACTTCGAATGTGTATATGAGGTCATGGCCTTTCAGGCGGTGTCTTATGTGTCTTAAGTGTGTATGAAAAAAATAACACCACATGGTGAAAACCAGATGGAAAGTTGATCTTATTCTGATAATCTATATGAGTCATATAATACACACAGAATAGTTTACCTCTTCATAACCAGAGGTAGGGAGGGAGGTTTTATTCTATTGGAAGTGTTTGTGACTTCGGGGCGTAAATTGGATAGTGGCCTACCCAGTCGGCTATATTAAAATTATAACAGGTAGCTCAAATAAGCAGCTCGGGCTCAGAAAGTGATGGACGACACATCTAGGTTATAAAACCTCACGAACGAGTCGTTGAAGAACATCCTGCTGCAAAGCATATATCCTGTAGGGATATACCATTTGTCCATGCCCATGAGGAAGCCATACTTCTAGTTGAATGAGCCTTTATGCCTATAGGGCATCTAATGCCCTGTGACTCATAAACGAGGGTGATCGCATCAACGATCTAATGAGAGAGCCTTTGTTTGGAGATGGACATGCCTTTTGTGCATAACAAACGAAGGACTGATCTGACAGTCTAAACTGGCGAGTGCACTCCACATACGTGTGTTTAACGTGTGTTTACATGGGGCATAATTAATGTTCTGACTGCTCCTCATCCAAATTATAAAGTGGAGAAGAGAAAGCTTGTAGGTTCTGAGCCCTGAATGTTGTGGAAAGCACCTTAGGCACATAGACTATTTGGGGTTTGATGGTGGCTTTTGAAAGGCCTGGACCAAATTCCAGACATGAACTGTCAAATGACAATGCCTGTATATCACTAACTCATTTTACTCAAACGCCTCTCTCCCCTAAGGAAATTTATGATCAGATCATGTCTGTCTATAGAGGAGCCAGCCTCTCGGGCATGAAATGCCAGTATGGTTACTGAATAGAGACTTAAGAGATGACAGAGTAAGACGTGCTTCCAGCCGCTCTTGAAGGAATGTAAGGATCTCCGTTATGGAGCAATTCACTGGGTTTTTGTTGCATGAAGAGCACCAATCCACAAATGCATACCATTTTAGTGCATAAAGGCATCTCATAGACTGTGCTCTAGCTTGTAAAATGGTGTTCATTATAGACTGAGTCAATTCCGACTCATGCGCTGTGCTCCGTTTAGGGGCCATATATGTAGGTTCCACAGCTCTGGCTGGGGATGTCAAATCATGCCCTGCGCTTGAGAGAGCAGATCCCTCCTCAGCGGTATATCCCATGGAGGTCCGCCTAATATCTCCATCATTTCCGGAAACCATGGCTGGTTGGGCCATTTTGGCGCAACCAATAGAACCGTTTCCTTGTCCTCTCAGACTTTGCTGATGACAGAGTGAAGGAGATGCATCGGGGGAAATGCATATTTGCGTTTACTTGTGGGCCAAGACGTACACTCCCAGCGTGGCTTGGGACATGGAGTACCAAAGAGGGCAGTGGGCTGTCTCTACGGAGTCAAATAGGTCAACTTCCGCATTGCTGAACATTTCCCATATCTTCAGAACTTTCTGAGGATGAAGCCTCCATTCCCTCGCCATTGGTCCCTAGCGCAACAACATGTCCGCACCACAGTTCTTACTGCCCGGAACATATGTCGCGCCAGGGATGTCATTGGTAGAGATCAAGTGCCGCCCTGGCAATTATGCACACCACCTCTTTCACTGCTAAGAAGACTCCATGCAGTTGATTTGCCATGCCCATTTCGCAATTGTCCAAGTGCAGAAAGCCGCACATCCATCGCACAATCCGTGTTGGACGCATTCATGGTCACCACTTTACGCCTGAAGCTGACCCAGCATCACACCCTGCTGATATAGATTTGGAGCTCTCAGGCAGCGGCGAGTCACAGTGACAGCAGTCGTGACTCGGTACATGGTGTTTGCACCAGCACTGGAGAGGTCTCATGTGCAAAAGACCTAACGGTATGACAGGCAGATGCTACCGCCATAAAACCCAGTATTTTCTGAAAAGAATTCTGTGGAAATGCTTTCCCCAGTTTGAACTGACAGACACTGGTGAGGTATCTGGATTCGCTCGCTCATGAGGTGCGCACGCATGCTCACGGAGTCATGTTGATCCCCTAAAACGGAGATTTGTTAGCTGGGAGAAAATGTGCTCTTCACCCGGTTGACATTGACACCCAGGCTTGAATGCAATCTCAAGAACTGCCTATGGCACGGTACAATTTGGATATGCAAGTACGTGTCCATTAGATCTATTGACACAAACCAGTCCCGTCAGCGGATGTGCGATAAGCTCTGTTTCTGAATTAACATTTTAAATGGCCGTTTTGCCAACACGTGATTCAAGCGTCTCAGCCTCAGTGTGGACGGACCATGTGAGTTCCTCAGTAATGTGGACACCGAGGAACTTGAAGCTGCTGACTCTCTCCACTGGTGCTCCATTAATGGTGATGGGGCTGTGTTCTCTGTCTTTCCTCCTGAAGTCCACTACAAGCTCCTTGGTTTTTACTGACGTTGAGGGAGAGGTTGTGCTCCTGACACCAGCGTGTCAGAGTGTGCACCTCCTCTCTATAGGCTGTTTCATCATTGTCAGTGCTGGTGGCTGCGCATTGTGAAACAACGTTTTGGCAAACTACCATGAATCTCTGCTCATCTGCTGTCATCTCTGCTTTGCTCAAGTATTGATATAGTACAACATATATAAAATATTATTTATTTTTGTTCCAACACTGCTGTTGTGGTAACCACAAAAAATGTGAGTTCCCCCTCTGTCATTCACTCGACGTTGTGTCTATGAAGTGACACAAGGGGTCTTCCTGGGACGCCAAACGTACCTCTGAACCTGAGAAAAGGCCAATGTCAAGTTGGCAGACAGAATTTGCATGCCCCGCCCCGGACATACGGGTATAAAGGGAAGCGGGGCAGCGAGTGCCAGTCAGGATTTTTCTTCGGAGCCGAACGGTTGTGCAACAGCAAGCTGAGTTCACCACTGTTTCACTCACCTCTACTGGTGATAAGCACTGCTGTTGGATCTACTGCGCGTTTCCAGCTGGCATTCTCTCTCTCTGCACACTGTGCAGTCCATGCCCCTGGGCGCTTCGACAGCGCTTTCATTGCCTGAAAGAGTGTTTCTCCTCCTAAAAAGATTTTATTTCCTCTAAAAGAGTTTGAGTTCCCACTCATAAAAGAGCAATACACAGCAGGCGTTGAACGTCTTTTTCAGGACGCGTCTTTTTAAAGATGACTTTCCACCTCTGTGTAGTTCCCCGGCTCCCCCAGTGAGCCTTCTTGCACCGGTGCTGTGCAAGATCAGGGAGTACAAGGAAGAGGTCATCCTGGTGGCCCTTTACTGGCCCAACTTTACTGCACTTCTCGGATCTTCCGCTCCTCGCGACAGCACCTCCATGGAAAAGTCCCCTGAGGAAGGACCTTCTTGCTTTGATGCTATTTCCTTAGCTTATCATACCCAGGCCGTGCCCGCCCCCTTGCGGGTTCGAGCACACTCTACAAGAAGTGTAGCATCATCGTGGGCACAGGGCCCATGGCACCTCCTTAGCAGACATCTGTAGAGCAGCGGGCTGGGCAACACCCAATACCTTTGCCAGATTTTATAATCTAAGGGTTGAGTCAGTCTCGTCCCGTGTTTTGTCAGGTCCGAGCCGGTAGTACTCGGTAACGAGTACCCCTCAATGGTGTGGGGAACCTAAGGTCTGTATGTGACACCTCTTTGGGGGCATTGGGTGCAGCCGACACAGTTACCTCTTGCACGCAGTAGCCTGCTTGCACCTGTTTCGGCAGTTCACGCAACACGATCAGTGCGTGGCTTTTTTATATGGGACCCCTTGTGTCACTTCTTTCGACACAACATCGAGAGAGTGACAGAAGGGGAACGTCATGGTTACTGTTGTAACCTCCATTCCCCGAGGGAAGGAACGAGACGTTGTGTCCCTCCTGCCACAGCACTAGACCTACCACTGTAAACGGCCGTACCTTATTTTCGGCTCCTCAGTGCAAAATTCTGACTGGCACTCGCTGCTCCACTTCCCTTTATACCCATATGTCCGGGTGGGGCATGCAAATTCTGTCTGACAACTTGACATTGGCATTTTTGTCAGGTTCAGAGGTACGTTTGGCATCCCAGGAAGACCCCTTGTGTCACTTAATTTGACACAACGTATCTTTCCTTCAGTAACCATGACGTTATGAAGTTTAGACATGATGGACCAGGGTTGGACCACTTATTTTATTTTTTATTTTATTTATTTTTTTTGATAATGTGGTGATTCAGACTTTACAACTTAGAATGTGAATGAATTCTCAATAATTTGACAATCGGAGTCTGCTTATACCACGGTTACCACATGTAGTAGGTGAAAAACATGAACAGAATCATGGAATCTAGTCATAAAACTAGCATTAGCTATAAGATGCAGAATGCCGTGGAATTTGACATATTTGGACAAAAATTAAAGCTGTGTATTTACGTATTTAAATCACAGCTTTACTGATGCTTATCTGGATGTGAGAAACAACCATCAGCTAAATAAAGCTAGATTTAAATGGATGTATGTGATTTTGCTTAAATTGTTGGGTGCATAAAATGTCCTGAAAATGTACTGGAAAATTGTGCCTTGAAAAGAGTGGGAACCCTGAATGAATTAGGATAATATTAATATGGACACATTTTATGTGCTTAGAAAATTGGATTCTAGTCAGGATTTGGATGTATGCTCCTTTTGAATTATAGGGAATGTAAGTATTATTTATAATGTTCTTCTGCTGACACAAATCAAGGCTAGGATTAATAGTGATATCGGAATGCACTTCTCTCCTACTGGTCGATTTTGATTTTGATCAATTAAATTAATTTATTGAAACAAAAACATTTTACCAAAATTATTTCTAAATTCAAATTACACTTCAAACAAATCAAAAATATAATCAAAATAAAGAAATGGTCAAAAAATCAAATACCAACTCCAGACACTTTATCCACTTCTTTCGCACTGCACCATTTGCAATGACTTAAAAGTCCCTCTATAACAACAGGCGGAAAAATGCCAATTTAAATGAGATCATAAATACAATTGTAAATATAAACAAAACAATAATAATTTAAAAATAAACCATGACCTCTTGAAAGTTTAGCACAAATCTCATACATTTTTGTTTCATAAGACGGCTACAACTCTGATCATCAGGGATATAATTTGATATTCCACTATATTTCTAGATTTTGGACATTAACTTTATTACCACATGCTGGTGGAATCTCCAAACTGCAAATATAGGAACTGAATATAGACTTTGCACTTAAAACAGACCTGCTATTTAAATGTCTTTGGTCAATTATCTATTTCTCTGGAAAATATTAAATTGTGCTTTGTGCCACTTCATTAACATACAATACCCACAGTTTGCACGCATGCACCCACAGTTAGCGCAAACCCTCCCACCACCGCCCACTTGCGCTCTGCGGTGGCATGAAAATTGCAGATTTAGTGCTCTTAGTAAAATTGGATAAGACATAGTGCTTGACATTGCGCGTAGCTTTGCACAACGAAACTCATGAAAATAGAGCCCTATGTCACATTTGTTTGTGTTCCACATGAGAAAGATACTCACTGGAGTTTGAGATGGCATATGGGTGAGTAAACGAGTAAAGTAAAAACAGTTGCCAGTGCAGGCTTGGTGAGTTATGTTTTTAAGGCAGGGAATAGCAAAGGGTCATTTGGTTTTATCTTATTTTCAATAAATACAAAATGACTTCCACTTGTTTCTTTTTTGCCCACAAAATCCATGTCTGTACCAGATTGACCATATAAAAAAGAGGGCTTTTTCAAGAAACTGCTGAGATCTCTATCTTAACTCGGAATACTTTTATTGGGGTTTCATAATGTAGCTTAGTTGTTCTTGTTATGTTAGACGCACATTGCTTATTCCTATGAAAATATATCATCATACTATAAACACATTGCCGCTAGTGAATTTTCTCCTCCAGGGCTTTATATAGATCTCCTTTATATGGATTGTTCTCTTCAGACTTCAGCAGTATTCCATGTCTGTCTCATCTAATGACCAGCAAGGCTGCTGAAGGAAAGCTGTTTAGGTTGTAGCCCCTTCCACATTCTTATCTCTCTCAATCTGTCTGAAGGATCTGTGCTCTCCTGAGGCCCACTGCCTAGATTTGACAGGGCTGAATAGGAACACAAAGCCATTATTGCAAATCAACCCTTCCTGCTGTCAAAATGGGCCTATTAAAGCAAAACTAAAACTTTAATATCAGTCTCTGCAGATGCCACACCGAAGTGTCTAATTTCACAAAATAAAAATGTTTCTCTCTGCGTGGACCATTTCAGTCTTGGCAGGCTTGTGCTATCAGCAAATCTGATAATCTGCAAATCTGATAATTTGTGAGACAGGCCTTACAGTAATGTTTTTCTTAATTGGACATTTTCTTTTACCATGGGTCTAAATTTAGTGTACCACAGCTCAGTTTATGGAGAAAGATATTGTAAGAGGTTTATCAATGTTATTATTGGATCTAAATAATTTTTTGTTCCATTATTAAAAGAAAATCATAAATGTTTTAATACTGAAAAATTCTTATTTTGCAGATCAGTCAAATGCTGGGTAATGAGATCAAGTTTGCTGTACGTGAGCCCATTGGCCTCCGGTAAGACTTTTAGACATGATCAGTTTCAGTCAGAACATTCAGCAACTTCTTCACAGTTTTGCTTTTTTGGCAGTCCTTGAAGTGTGGATTGTAGCTTATTTGCATCTAATGAGAGGCCAGTTGATTTGATGTGTAGTTTCTTTCTATTGCAGGCTTTGGATCCTCACCTCTGCTGTGTTGTTCACCTCCACATCCTTAATGGTAAGCAGTTTTCTCAAAATGACCAGTGTTCCCTTCCTAACTTCATCTAATGCTCTAGTTCAAAATTAAGCAATTAGCTCTGTTACTGTGTTTAATCTTCATTTACATGCAAGATTTTATAACCAGCAAATACTGTATCTTGGAGGTATCACAGGTAATCTTTATTATTACTAATAATTTCATGGTGGTCTTGCACTCACGGGCAGGATCTTACATCCGAGTGGAAATTGATTATTTTCTATGGACACCATACATTTTCTTAGCTGTGTTAAAACCTCTCTTTAGAGCTTCCATAACATTACAGTAATTAGATGAAATTCTTCTCTGTGTTCTAGGCACTGGCCTTCCCTAACCAACTCTATGAGATAATATTTGAGCTCACCACCACCAGAATCTCCATCAGACTCTACGGAGGAGCCCTTTTGTGTATGTTCTGCTTTATGGAATACGTTTTTGAGAAATGAAGTTAGGTTTAACACTGTAATGAGTGCTAACAGCTACAAAGTTGTCTGTTTTGACTAATATTACACATACACTACATGGCAACATGAATGTGGCTATTTCACCAATACACTTTACTCACAGGTGTATAGTTTAAAGCCCAAAGACATGCAGTCTCATTGCCAAACACATATGTTTACATGTGATTTAAAAGTTTGATTTCAGGACTAAAACAAAAAAATTATCTTTTTAAAATGTCATGTTAACACAATAGTCTGATTTTAATCATACCAGTCCATTTTTTGCAAATTCGGACTAAAAGACCTAGAAAATTGTTGCTCAGTTTTTTCCAACATACATGTTAATCGGACCACAACTGGCCTCATCATTGTGAGCATGCTCCGAAAGACAATGGTGACATGAGGCATAGATTGAACAACAAACTATTTTAAAATGTTGCTAGAAGAAGCAGGCTTTATTTGAATCCCCAAACAGATCAACATATGATGGAGGTACTTCAAACAGCACTAATACAGGGCAAAGAAGATGAATGGAAGGAGCTGCAACAATCCAGTCATGTGCCTGCCTGCTGAGATTTTGGAGGATTTTCACTTATTTAGCTGATGTCCTTTCTTCATATATTGGAATACACATTATGTAATGTATACTTGAACAGACAGATGAAGACTGTAGCTTCAGTATGCAAAAGTTTGCTGTTTCTCAGCTATAACTGCAGAACAACTGAAGTTTTTTTCATCCTGCTACATCTGTCCCATTAAACTATGCTGAAACTGTGACATGCAACCATCTAGGGACAATAACTGCTCAGCTGAAAATTAGCAAAACACACAAGCACTCAGGACAGAATTGCAGAGTTCTGAAGCATGTTACACGCATACGTGTAACACTGATAGACCACTGTCTTTCGGAGCATGCTCACAAAGCTGAGGCCAGTTGTGGTCCGATTAACATGTTTGTTGGAAAAAACTGAGCAACAATTTTCTAGGTCTTTTAGTCCGAAGATCCAAGATGGCGGTGCGGTAGCATGCAGTGGCCACTCCGGATCCAAAATGGTGCTATTTTTGTCACTTAGCCCAACTTTTACGGCACATAGACATCAGCGCAACCTGTGTTCGTGTCTACCATCGACAGACACTGTTAAAATATAAGATTCATGCAACAATCAAGCTGCATGATGATCTGCAGGAGTTGCTACGCAAACTTGGCTTGCTGCGGAGACCAGGCCTCCAGTTCTCGGTGTCACCTGATGCCAGTGCCTGGGGGAGGGGGTGTCGTAAGCGGTGTGCGAGGAAGTGAAAGCGCGGCAAGAGGGCTGGGGTCCATGCTAGGCTAAAAACAAACCCTAGCCGGCCAGCTCTCCCGTCTATCCTGCTCTCAAATATTTGCTCCCTGGACAATAAACTGGACTACATCCGACTCCAGCAGACTACGCAGCATGAGTTTAGAGACTGTTGCATCTTTGAGTAAGACTTGCGGTGATGGCTTGTGTGTTTACATCAACACGGAATGGTGCAATAACTCTATGCTAGTCTCTAGTTACTGCTCATCGCAGGTGGAGCTTGTGACTGTTAGATGAAGACCTTTTTATTTATCACGGGAATTTACCATTGTTATTATAACTGGAGTTTACATTCCCCCCCAGCGCTAATGCTAAGGAAGCGCTCTGTGAACTGTATGGGGCTATGAGCGAACTGCAGACTGTTTATTTTCGCCGGAGATTTCAACCATTCAAATCTCGAGACAGTACTTCCTAAATTCCATCAGTATGTGGACTTTGCAACGATAGGGGCGAAAACATTTGATCTTTTTTACACAAACATCCCAGGCTTGTACAGGGTGAAGCCCCGCCCCCACCTTGGCTACTCAGACCACACCTCTGTTATGCTAGTTCCAGCATACAGACCGCTCTTAAGATGCACAAAACCACTCCAGAAGCAGGTGAAAACCTGGCCAGCAGGAGCCATCTCTGCTCTTCAGGACTGTTTTGAGTGTACTGACTGGCACAAGTTCAGGGAGGCTGCAACATATGGCAACTCTACCAACTTGGAGAAATACACAGCATCAGTGACCAGCTACATCAGCAAGTGCATTGATGATGTCACCTTCTCCAAGACCATCGCTCCAACCAGAAGCCGTGGATGACTGCGGAGGTGCGTGCGCTGCTGAGGACCCGAGACTCCGCCTTCAGAGCAGGCAACAAGGCTGCCCTAAGAATTGCGAGGGCCAAACTGTCCCAGGCCATCAGAGAGGCAAAGCGTGCACATGCCCAGAGAATCCACAGTCACTTCCAGGACAGCTGCGACACGCGGCGCATGTTGCAGGGCATCCAGGCCATCACCAACTACAGGACAACATCAGTAGCCTGTGACAAAGATGCCTCCCTTCCAGATGTGCTGAACGACTTCTACACTAGGTTTGAAGCACAGAACGATGTGGTGGAGAGGAAGACCACCCCTCCTCCCAACGACCATGTGCTCTGTCTTACCACGGCTGATGAGAGGAAAACTCTATGTAGAGTCAACCCATGGAAGGCTGCTGGACCAGACAACATTCCTGGCAGAGTGCTCAGAGGATGTGCAGACCAGCTAGCAGATGTTCTTACCGTCATCTTCAACATATCTCTGAGCAGCGCCGTTGTTCCAACATGCTTCAAGGCCACCACCATCGTCCCCATGCCAAAGAAGTCTTCAGTGTCCTGCCTCAACGACTACCGTCCTGTCGCACTCACACCCATCATCATGAAGTGCTTTGAGAGGCTCGTCAGGAGGCACATTAAGACCCAGCTGCCCCCCTCACTAGACCCACTGCATTTTGCATATCGTCCAAACCATTCAACAGATGATGCCATCGCCACCACCCTCCATCTGGCCCTCATCCACCTAGATAAAAAGGACTCATACATTTGAATGCTGTTCATAGACTTCAGCTCAGCATTCAACACAATAATTCCTCAGAACCTGATTGGAAAGCTGAACCTGCTGGGCCTGGACACCTACCTCTGCAACTGGATCCTGGACTTCCTGACTGGGAAACCTCAGTCAGACCGGATCGGGAACAGCATCTCCACCACCACCACACTGAGCACTGGGGCCCCCCAAGGCTGGTGTAGAGCCAACAACCTGTCTCTGAATGTGGACAAAACAAAAGAGATGGTTGTTGACTTTAGGAGAGCACAGAGTTAACCGCTCTCCGCTGAACATCGACGGCTCCTCTGTGGAAATCGTCAAGAGCACCAAATTCCTTGGTGTTCACCTGGTGGAGAACCTCACCTGGTCCCTCAACACCAGCTCTATTACCAAGAAAGCACATCAGTGTCTCTAATTTCTTCGAAGGCTGAGGAAAGCACATATCCCACTCCCCATCCTCACTACATTCTACAGAGGGACTATTGAGAGCATCCAGAGCAGCTGCATCACTGCCTGGTTTGGGAGTTGCACCGTTTCGGACCGCAAAGCCCTGCAGAGGAATGTGAGGACAGCTGAGAAGATCATCGGGGTCTCTCTTCCCTCCATCAAAGACATTTTCAAAAAACACTGCATCCGCAAAACAACCAGCATTGTGGATGACCCCACACACCCCTCACACAAACTCTTCACCCTCCTGCCATCTGGCAAGAGGTAACGAAGCATTCGGGCCCTCACAGCCAGACTGTGTAACAGCTTCTTCCCCCAAGCCATCAGACTCCTCAATACTCAGAGACTGGATTGACACACACACATGTGTCCTGAGTTGCACTTTAATTATTGTCACTTTATACCTGGCTGCTACCTCAATAACTGCTATGTGCATAGAACACTATCTCATAGTATGTTATGTTTACATTTGGCATTTTTAAAAACTGTCATATTTTTGCACTACTGTGTATTGGTTGGCGCTGCACTGTCTCTCACTGTGAATATTGTCCTGTTAATTTTTAGGAATTTATTGTATTGCCCCATACTTTTTGCACACATTTGCATGTGCACTTTATATAGGTATATTATTTAGTCTGTGTAGTCTCATGTGGTTCTGTGTTTGTCCTATGTTGTTTTATATAGCACCATGGTCCTGGAGGAACGTTGTCTCGTTTCACTGTGTACTGTACTAACTGTATATGGTTGAATGACAATAAAAACCACTTGACTTGACTTTGACCCTCGGTTATGACCCTGTAAAGGGATTCATGGAAAGGAGGAGGCGAGACTCGGCTTGAAAATATAAATAATATTTTCACTATAAATTTAACAAAAAAGACAAACACACACGACCGACCCCAACTTCTGCCCTGCCACAGACCCCCACTGGCTCTGAAATGGGTTTCTATGGCTGTATGGCAGCATATCGACCTGTGATCTGACTTTCATTATGGCTGAATGGAAGCAAATCCTTGTAGCAAAATTGATTCTAGTGCAACAGCTATCATAGCAGTGTAAGATGGACCATCTCCATGTTAATGCCCATGATGTTCGCTGAGCAGTTGTCCACATACTATTGGCCATGTAGTGTATATTGGACTATTTAATTTTTGCATAGTTCCTCTTTCCACTGCATCTCTATCGATGCATTGCAAATGCATAATGTAAACAAATTTGTGTCAGTCTATCTCCCATTCACAGGAAATATTCAAAATAAATGAGCTTTTTCAATGGCATTTAGTGTATAAATATGAATATTTTATGCCTCTGTTTTAAAAACGGTTGACTCCAATTCCACTTAGCCACACATAGGGCATGGCATTAGAGTGCTGGGCTGTGTGACAGCACTAGGATTGTTAATGACCCCTGCTGGATACGGGATGCTTCACAACAGTAGCACATACCAGGCACTCCCAGAGCTTAAGCTTAAAATGAGCCGTAGGAGGTCCCTATGGTATAAAATATAGCGGGTGGCTTATGGGTTGTGGAAATAAAATCGCTTCCTTCCTTATGCACTTATTTAATTATGAATAGCATCCCATTTGTCTTTTCTCTATCATAGCTGACTATGGTAATGTAGACTCTAAATCAGCACAAAGAAGTTTTCCCACCCCCATTTGTTTATATTCCAGCCCTAGCCAGTGGGGAATGTAGGATTTTATGCTAATGTGATTACTTATATTATCTATCTTGGAATGCTCAACTGTATGGTATTACAACACAGTCTTGTTGGCTCTGAATAGAAGCTTTGCTGTATTTACTCAAAGTTCCCTGTGTACACATCATGTTAGTATGCAAGTTTCGTAAAAAGTATGTGTTTTGCAGTCTAGACCTTTCACTGAGTTCCAGTAGTCTTTATATTGTGTGTGACACCTGGTTCAGCTCACAAATAATTCATACTCCTGTGGTGCTGCATGGTGTGAATGTTCTTCTGTCAGATCAATGGCCAGTTCAATGGTGGGAATTACTCAAGCAATTTTGAAAAATAGTGCTGGCAGAATGCACTTGGCAGGGATGAAGAAACAGCAACTCTCTATGTTATCCATATCTGCAGTGTGGGAGGAGATCAGAAGGATTCTACAAGCTTTTCTCCAAACAGAATCCGAACCCACCGCAGAATCCTCCTCTGATCTTGGGCCAGATTTCAAGCTTTGAATTCATTGTTTAGGTGCTTTGAGGAGATTCCCCTTTAATGTATCTACCTGACTTGACTAATGTTTGCAATAAGACACAAAGTGGTCTTCCTCAAGGGGGCGCTTACTGGCCTGAAAAAAACGAATCCTTCGAGTCACATTTAAATCTTAAATGGAAAGTTCACTCAAACTTTATTCAATCTTAATGTTTTTCCGATTCAGTCAAAATCTTGATGTCCACTCTGTGTTCTTAAGAGTGCATGAACGTGCGAGCCAGTGTAAATGAGCTTCTCTCATGCACATTCATGAATGCGCAATGGACACACTGATTTTCACAAAATGACTCCGATTGTTTCGTTTTCTTAATAGGTATCTCTTTAATCCTGTGGAATGGCTTGTACACAGCAGAAAAGGTCATCATTCAATGGACACTACTTACGGAAGCATGTTACTTCGGGGTACAATTTCTAGGTGAGTGGAGGGGTTTCTTTCTCTGTCAGAGAACAGTGAACAGACAGTGCTTAGGGGTGTGAAAATGGAAAGTGACATTCAATCCTTGTTCTACCCTTAAATTAAGATAAATCCACATGCCAGGTAAATTGTTAACTCCCTTTAAAAAGTTAGCAGAGAAAATATAGACTGCACTCTTTGTTTTTAAGGCTGTGCTGCCCTCTAATGGCAACCATCTCTCTTAAATGTAAAATCCAGTCTACCCATTGTGGCACATTTTGCTTTACCACTGCTTATATAGCATGTATTTCCATAAGAGGGCAGCATATTATTGTTTCAAAACACTTACCTCAGTCAATCTTTTGTAATCACAAAACGTTTGTGCCCTCAAATCAACCAGCAAACACACACACACACACACACACACACACACACACACACACACACACACACACATATATACACCTTTTGTCAGTATTATTGTCAAATGCTGGTACTTGGAAAAACTGCTGTAAATCATGAATTGCATTTGCTATCAGGTTTATGTCACTTTTTGTTAAATAATGAAATAATGGAATTGGAAACAAAATATTTAGGGTGGCAGTAGAATTTACCCAAACTTAACAGGTGGACTGGTACTTTGCAAATGAGTCTTTAAATTGTATAAATGTTTTGTTTTATTCAGTGACATTCATCACTCTCTTGGAGATGGGCACTCTGTCCAACAGTGCAATTGGTCTTCTTCTTAGCGAAGCCTTCTTCCTTCTCATCACCTTGAGTTACTATCATCACCTCGGTCGCCGCCCCAAAAAGAACTGAGGGAGGCCAGCCACCCAGTGTTCACTAAGACAGAAGCAGTCTTGTGGTGGATGGGTGGTTTGGCACCACAGAATTCTTTGAATACAGTAGCTCTGCTGCCTGGACCAAATTAATATACTGAGAATCAGTGGCTATTGAGTGCATTAATTCTCATTAGATGGACCTCAGGTCATGACCATTGACTTCATATATTACATTATGTGAATTCACTACAAAGACATACGTGTATTTGTTTTTAAGTTTCTTTAAAAAAGGAACAGCGCAGGAGATTTTGGGGCATGAACAATAGCCGCATGTTTGGGCTTGTCCGGAATTTGTCACATCACGTCTGATTTCCAGTGTAATCGTGTTAGCCAAGCACAATATATACAGCATGGTACTACAGTACATAAACAATGCCACAACAACCAATAATATCATATATAGAGTAGCTTAGGTATGACATCCAAAATCCACACAAACAAATTGCTTAACAAATTTACTAAAAACTTGCTAAAAAAAATCCATTAAAACCTTAAATTAAATAATACATTGACTAGAACTGTTACATTTACATTTAGTAACAAGCATTTCTAAACCATGTATTATATACAGTTAATCATATAAATTCCAAAGTGGTGAACATTGTAATGACATGGTTTTGGCATAATTTGATGTAGTATTAAATGGTATTTTAAAGCTTTTATTTTACAGTGTATCTTATTATACTTTAAAGATGTACTTGTAAATTATAAGAGACATCTCTGTGTGGTTTCAACTTAAGAAATTCAACCCCTACCAATTCAGACATAATTGTTTTGTTATATTTACTGCTTTACATACCTAAGGGACATTTGCACTACATTTGCTGTAAATAATGTAATATATGAACTTGAACTAGTCCCCTTTGATTACTGATTAAAGTTTACTGAGAAAATCTCAATTGAGAGAACAAATGTCTGATGGTTCTATGTCATTTCTCCATGTTGTATCGTCCATATCATGAACTTTAAGAAGCATGTTATTAACAGTTTTGATCTCTGAAGCTGTATGGATTAAAGGTACAGTGCAAAAGTTGAAATTCTGTTTTCATTTACTCACCTTCATGTCGTTTAAGTGCTAAAATGTCACTTATGTTCAAGTACATGGAAAAATGCTGCCTCAAAATGTGCTGCACCAAGTTCTTTGTATCATCAACATTAAACCAGACAGAATTTTCATTTTTTAATGAACTTGTCCTTTAACAGCTGTCATTATGCACAATAATCCTACATTTTAAAACTGTATTTAGTGGGGTGTACTTTATGCTTTTAGTGACCATTGCATGAAGTCATACAATGCAAATGGACAGTAGCTCTAAAATGTAGCCCTTTTGTTAATATAAAATGTCAAAGTATCTCATTGAATGAGATGGTTTCCTCATTATATTGCTTTACTATTTGTTAAATATTTGTTCAAATGTTAGCACATTCAACTACTATTTACCTCTTGTGTTCACCCTGAAATAGCTACACTTTAATGTTACATCTTGGCCAACATCTGCTAGTGCTAGTTATAGATGAGTATGTTATTCACAATTATATTTTGCTGGTGTATTTTCTTACAGTATGCTTCCATCTCTGAACCGTCATTTGAAATGTTGACAGTCCTCCTCCCAAAGATCTTAGATGCAACTTTAACCCTCACAACTTTGTCAAAATATGTGACAATTCCATCAAAAAGAACTTCCAGTAAAACACATGTTTTGTGCTTTGTACTAACGGAAAATCGAAGGACCTTATTAATAAGTGCTTTGGAAATATCAAGTTAGACCGTATTTGTATTGGTCTAAGATTGCGTCTCTGTACTTCTTTATATCAACTGTTTAGTAGTATTTAGTTAATTAACAAGACCAAGGACCATGATTTAATTGTGAAGCCAAAGCACAAAGACTGTACTCAAGACTTGCGATATTTTTAGGCCACTTTATTGTAAATATTTGAATGAGTCAAAAATATGTAACAGTCCAAATTGTAAATTTGCTACTTATTATTATTATTTTTAAATTTTTTTGTATTGGAAAAAGACGATTGCACTGTTAGTTTCCGAATCTTTATACCAGATTCTAGTGAAGTTTCTTGTTCATTTATGTTTTGGAAAAAAAAAGATTATAAACTGTACACACGTATAACAGGTCTGTATCTACTTTTCGTGGAGAAAAATTGAATGTGCTTAATAAATGCTTAATAAAGTTTTTCAACTTGAAAATGTGTTCTAGGATTTCTTTTCTGCCGTCTACATCATCATATTCAGTGCCATGCTGATCTGTTGCTAAATAAGAAGCAGAGGCCGTTTCAAATTAGAGGTTAATATGTGTTATCACAAACATACTCTTAAATCTTTTTGAGGCCACTGAACCATCACAGTACGCATGGTACAGAGTAATACCACTCAGTTTCCACACCCCCCTCCCCATGAATATATTGCACAAAGTTGAAGGGATTTTAGATAATTCCTTCATATACAAAACTCAATTGATCAATATCAAACTTGCAATTACGTTACTAGAAAAATAATCTGCATTTAGTGTAACTGGCTCTTTATAGAGGTGCAGATTCTTTCTCTTCTGTCATGTATGATTTTACATGCTACACATAAATAATACTTTAAATAATAATAATAAGTTAAATTGTTATGTTTATTTATTCATTCTGAATATTTATGGGGCAGAAATATATGGCATGGGGTTCATGTATTAGTTAATCGGTTTTGTTTTGAAATATTATTAATATTTTATAAACTTAGGCAGTGCAACCATACCATTTTGTTGTCATTTGACAAGAAAACAATAAAACCAAAAATTATATAAAGACCTCTGTAGTCGCTCACGACTACATGTCAAGGCTCAGATAATGTGACCTCTTATTTTATTTATTTTTTATTTTTTATTTAAATTGAACAGGATTATATTTCAGTTTGTAAAATGTCAAATGGTACATCCCCCTAAAAAATGTTTACCTTAAGAAATATTTTTAGAGTTTTTGAAAATAACGATTTTCACTGTTCAACTGATAAACACTGTTCGGGTAATTTTTTTACCCAAATCATTTTTTATTTAAAATGGTTTCCCTTATCTTATCGGTACAAGGCTTGATAACTTTTCTTAAAGGTATGGTTCACCCCAAAATGAAAATTCTCTCATTATATATTCACTCTCATGATATCCTAGGTGTGTATGACTTTCATTCTTCACCAGACCGCATTTAAAGAATGAAGAAAAATATAGTAGCTCATTAGGTCCTTAAAATTTAAGTGAATGGAGATTTCTCTTTTGAAGCTTCAAAAATCACAGTCAGCATAAACTTCATCCTTACGACACCAGCGGTTATATAAATGTATTCTCAAGCGATACAGTCGCTTTTGGTGTGAAAAGATAAATATTTAAGTACTTTTTAACTCTAAATCATGCTTTCGTTCTGCAGCAGTAAAGCACGTGTGACGAAATCGCATTTAAAACACGCGAGAACTGGTGCACGTGAGTCACAGCTGGAAGACCAGTGCTGTTTACAAGTGAGAAGGAGGAATGCTGTACAGTAGCTTGGTAGACTAAAGTTTATATCTGTTATTATCTGTTAATACGTCACACAAGAGACCGCTTGGACTCCACCCTCTCCTGGAGCATTGGAGTATAAACAGTACTTAAATATTGATCTTTTATTCACACAAAAAACAGTCGTATTGCTTTCTAAGACAATAATTTTCAGCTGGTGTCGTATGGATGAAGTGTATGCTGTCTGTGATTTTTGGGGCTTCAGAAGATAAATCTCTATTCGCCTGCATTCTAAGGGCTTACTGAGCTAAAATAGTCATACGTCAGACTAGGATATCATGAGGGTGAGAAATAATTTTAATTTTTGGGTGAACTATCCCTTTAAATTTGCCACCTGAACATACAAAAACAATTTGGACTAGATTTGATGAGTCAAGGAGGTTTTACCAAACAGTCCCCTATTCATACTGTTTGAGTCAAATTTGACCCACAATAGGAAATGAATGTGTGAGACTATAAAACAGAGATTTTTTTTAAAAAATTGGTCAATATAAAAAGAATCAGTCCAAATGCATAACACACAAACATAACTAAAGTGGTGAAACTATAAAACATCCACAATGCAAAACACACATGCATGCACAACACACACACACACACACACACACACACACACTTGACGATATAAATAATATTTTAATAAGGAACTTAATCGAAAAGACACAAACACACACATATGACGGACAGCTGTCCGTAAACTCTCTCTCTCTCTCTGTCACACCACCGTATGCAGTCTGCCTTTATCCCTCTCAGAGGCTTGATTAGCCTGATAAGGGACCGGGTGTGTAGAATCACGACCCGGCCCCGCCCTCCACCCTGCCACATTCCTCCCTCGTTCTCTCAGGCTGTGGAGCCATTTTCGCAAAGTTCCTTTTACTTACCGAATTCTAAGCTTCACCACAGTCTCCTTGTGAAATGAACACTAGAGGCGCTACAACAACTTTGTATTTTATTCACTTTCACACAAATCATGACTACAACAGCTGATTATGACTTTATAAGCTATTCTTTTAGCTCTATTACCCACAAACTGCCATATTATGTTACTGTAACACTTTTACTATTACGTATTGTTTGCAAAATTATAAATTTTAACGCTTGTGTTACGTGGTTCTAAACTAGCCATACACGTAAGATGACACTTGAGACAAGGTGCTATTGGAAGCGACACGAAATTGCGTGGTTGTTTCAGATGACGTGCATTTCATTTCTCCTTTCGTTTTTGGACACTATCGGTTAGGTTTAGGTGTTGGTTAAGGGTCAAGATCTATGTTGTGTGTTAACCTCTTTTGGTTTTAGATCACTAATATTTAGTTTAATGTTTTAGGTTAGGAAGGTACATTGTACTCATTAATACCTCCATCTAATATTCACCTTAAAACCTCGTCTGATTCTGTGTGTGTATTATATATATATATATATATATATATATATATATATATATATATATATATATATATATATATATATATATATATATATATATATATATACACACACACACAAAAAAGTGTATATATATATATATATTTATACCCGTATCTAGTGTGTGTATTCTACATTGTGTGTATTGTGTACATTTGTTATGTAAATTGTTGTGTAGGTATGTGTACATTTGTTATGTAAATTGTTGTGTAAGTTTGTTATGTAAATTGTTTTGTGTGTTGTTTATTGTAAAGTGGTTTATGTCTCGTCACTGTCATTACTGCTATGTTGCTCGGAACTGCACACAAGAATTTCACCTGCTGTTGCACTCGTGTACACAGTAGTGTGACAATAAAGTGATTTGATTTGATTTGATTTGATTTGAATTTGATTTGATTTGATTTGAAAAAAAGTGAGTTCGGTATTTAATGTTTTGGGTCATAAAAGTTTTTCAAATCCACATTAAGCCAGCATATAGTGCTTCTTAGAACTTTACACATCTTCAACTATATATATTTTATATATATATATATATATATATATATATATATATATATATATATATATATATATATATATATATATATATATATATATATATATTTTCTTTGCACCCTCATGGCACTTTCCACGCTTCAGCAGATGTTCAATGCATTGCTCAATGTGAATTTATCTTTCATTTTCATTATTATTCATAGACTTCCTGTAAAGGAGCAGGTTTGTGCACATGGTGGAGACTGCGAGTATATCCTACAGATCCAGGAAGCAGAGTCGCACTCGACTCATTAACGCTGAACCAGACGCACAGCTGACCTCTGCTGTACTCTTCACAATTTCCCGTTCCGATAACATACGTGAGTATTGTTTCGTCACAATGACTTTTAATATTAATTGATGTATTTCTATTTCTGTCTGAGGCTCAATATTTACTTATATCTGAAGTAACTGGAGATAACAAACTTACAAATGAAGTAATTGCCACGCTTAAATGAAGAGTGTTCATGTGATGGTCTCTGCGGTCTCTGCTTGTCTTGTAGATGTTGTAATAGCAGAAGTAGTTTAAGTAGAATATGTTTCTTTCAGTGGTTTGATGCGCTGATGTGGCGCACACTACAGTTATAGCGGACAGATTGCTTCTGTCTTTCTCGTGAGGATTCAAGGATTTCTGTGCCAGTTTAGTCCTACAATATGACTAAAGGCAAGAGTCTCGATGCACACTGACAGGGATGTTTCTCCATTTCACTCATTTCGCTTTTAGTTTATAACAAGTAATTTCATCCTTCTGGGAATGAGTGTTATCAGTCAGTATTATTGACAATGTTGTGTGCTGATGTGCTCAGGCGACATGTGGGCACTCTTTAAAATAATGTATTTATGTTATTTTAGTTCAGTGAACATGCCTTTTCTCTCCCCAGCACAAACAGGCTTCTGTTTTTGAGGTTCGTGTAACGCACTGCTTATGAACTGTAATATGAGATCTGTCGTATGTAGGTCAGTTCGGTTTACAACTGTATGTGATTTGGCACGTGATGACGTGAATTGAAAAAGACGTTTTTGTTTGGGGGGCGGGACAAACGACCCCCGCTTGAAACCATGAACACTAATAGGTGTAGTATGACCCTGTATTAGCTTTCTTATGATGAGGTATGACTAATATGTTAACATTGGTTAATGCATTATGTATCACTAATGAACAAAGATCAATACTTTTACAGCATGTATTACGTAATGTGGGTTAATGTTAATTTTTACATTCTAAAAACATTTAATATATTAACATTTGTATGCGTTAACATACAAACATAGTTAATGCAATATGATGGAACATGAACAAAATTAACAAATGTATTTTGATAAGATTAATAAATAATACAAAATATAACTGTTCATTGGTAGTTCACGATACTTAATGCATTATTAACTAATGTTAACAAATGGAACCTTATTGCACAGTGTTACCATAAAAATAATAATAATTGTGAGATATGTTTCATTTGTATAGCACCTTTCCAAAGCTTGAGGTCGCTTCGCAGTTAAATTACATGCAAAGTATATTTATTACATGCAAAAGACAGTTGCATTGCATTTGTATTTATTTGGTAAGCAAATATATACAGTTCCAGTTTGCCTGCATTCCATTAGTAGGCACTATCTTAAGCAGAAACATCTGGCCCTGTTAAAAACTGGTTGCTTTATTAAACTGTGTTCATAAATCTTTGACGTAACATTCTAATAAAATGAGACAATCAACTTTAATAATGTGTCTGGACCATTTCAGTAGCTACTTGTTCCGCCCACTTTAACACGACTGGTGGCATCAAGTTAGTCTTTGTGTTCAGGTGGAGAGATTAACTGCCCTAATGAATGTATGCCTTGTTTCTGGCTGAAGCAACTATGGAAAGACAGGGCCACTGGCCCCTGTGGGCTTCCCCTTCTTTGGGGTTTCACTTTTCTATTTGCTGCATGCTGTACGGAACAGCAATGTGGAGTGTGAGACTGTTTTAATCTCATAAGAGGGGACACTGTTCACCCCTTCATGACCGCTATATGACGGTTGCTATAGCAACCTTTTTGGCTTGCCTGAGTTTAAATGAAGATGTCTTGAATTGACTAAAACTAGAAGGCCTTTGAGAGTGGTTGAATCCCTTTTTTCTAAATTCAGCTTTAGGCTTCATTCTTGCTGGTAAGCTCGGTGGCATTATAAAAAGCACACATGCTCAATCACTAGAGATATTGGTGCCTTTATAACTGGATTGGTTCCACTCAATAGTTGTGCACTTGTATGATCCTTTTCATTTTAGAGTTGCCACCCCTTATTGGTTTAGTACAACTTTATTGTCTTTGTGAGAAATCAAAGCTGGCCCTATCTCTGTGAGTGTGGGGGAGGGTTGTTGGAGAATGGGGTGTGAACTAGAGATTCAATGTACACTGGTTAGGTGAGCTGAATGCTGATGAACTTCACACTGAGGGCTGAGACTGCCTATCCTCAAAGGATACTTCTAATTACTCTCCAAAAGGCCTGATTCACATATTTCACAAGCTTTGCATTGCTTTTCGTGATTAAGGTTCTTTTTGTTGTTTTTGCAGAAGCAATTTCAGGTTTGAACAATATGAGATTGAAGATGCAATGAACTGCTACTGATAAACAGCTCCTGTAGATGTATTATAATCTCTCTCCCCCTGTGGTGGTGCACTGGCCTGATTAAAATTTTAGTTGGTGCATTGTGACACAGTTTTTATCAGTGTGACGAAGGTTGGATAAGTTACATGTGCGTTGGCACTCTTTTTGTAGACATAATAGCAGTGACCTTCATATGTAGTACATCAGCTCAATGCTGACCTTAATCAGAAGCACACAACAATGCTCCTATAAAGGGGCGGTCACACTACACTTCGCACTCCGTTTACTCCCATTCAAAAGAATCCGAATGTGGGAGACCGGAAACACAACCTCATGCAAATAAATTAGTTCTATGCTGCATACCGAAAAATCAAGTTTGGTGAACTCTGAACTGTGAATCCGTAAGACGAGAGGACGCCTAAAAATAGAAGATCGAAACGTCACACACTGACCTCTTGGCTCAATACAAAGAATCCATACTTTAAAGCTGCTTGTTTAATTGTTGCAGGAAAGTGAGTAGACAATATATATATAAAAAATTTTTTAATAAGATTATCTGTTGTTTGTGATGTTTTATTTACTTACACCAGAAGTTCTTCCGCATGACATCATATCCTGGTCTGAAAAAATTTGCATTTTCATAGCCTAATCCCCTGAAGGCTTGTTTACAGCCCCTTTTGTTTGTTGTGTTTGATGTAAGAAATGGTAGAGAAGACATTAAGAAATCCATTTTTTGATAACACTCAATGGGAGAGGTAAAAATATTTTAAGTGTAAATTCGGGAGGCGCTTGTTTATCTAAGCTTGTTAATCATATCCCAAGGATATAAATTATAAGCTTCTGCTTCCATCAAGCTGGTGATGATTTTTCCATTATCCCACCGCCTCCCTATATCCACCTTTATATTTCATAATGCCTATAGCAATTACTACTTTAAAATTGTCTTTCTATTTCTTGTTCTAGTCAGATTGTCCGGGGGGATCTCAGAGCTCAAGCCCACTCCCATGCTTGAGCCCCTTCATTATGGACAGCACTGCATATCTGTTTACCCTAATACACTTCAGGGCTTCATGAACCAGTGAATTCATGAAGTCCTTGTTTCACTGTCTAAAATGAGAAGGAAGTGTAGGTAATTTAATTCCACAGACTTCTGTCTCATGGGACTTATCAAAGTCTGAAAACATCACGATCTTTCCCATGGTGGAAAAATATGAATAAATTTGTATTTGGCTGGTTGGCCACAGCTCAGCAGCACTGACACTTTCTTCGAATCTAAATTAAAACATGCAAGTTAAATACATTTTAAATTTAAATCCTGTCTTTTTCTTTTGTCTCACAAGATAGAAATTCCTCACATGCTGATGAAAAACAAGAAATCCATCTAAAGTAAACTTTTAATGAAATACTTTTTATGGAACATAGCTTTCTAAAATGACAAGGATTTTGTCTAGTTGCACACTCTGCAGGCAGACATTCAGTTATGGGCTACATTGGTGCATTGTTTTGGATTTTGTCTATACATGGTTAAAAATGGTTCAGTTGGGTGTGTGGAAAAAATGTGTTTAAAAATTTACATTTACGCATTTGGCAGATGCTTTTATCTAAATCGACTTACAGTGCATTCAAGGTATACATTTTATCAGTTTGTATGCTCCCTGGGAATCGAACCTATGATCTTGGTTTTGCTAGCACCATGCTTGACCAGTTGAGCTACAGGAACAACAACCAAAAATTAGTTCAACCAAAAATCTTAATTGTCATAATTTTTCGTGGTTCCAACCCTGTATAACTTTCTTTTTCATGTGGAACACAAAAAGGAGATTTTTTAATGAATATCACGGGCCGTCTATTTAAAACAATGGCTGTTGATAGTGACTTAATTTAAAGCTTAAAATAGGTGTCATAAAAGTAGTAATTCAAATTCTTCTGAAGTTAAACTATAGATTTTGGTGAGAAACAACATGCATTTTAAGTCATTTTGCAGTGGAAATCGTAGTTTGGTTATCTTGGTCCGGACCAAAAAAAGAAAATGATACATTTAGTCCTGGTTCGCTTAGCGTTCACACTGGCATTTTTAACACTGAACCTAAAGATACAAAACAAAAGGCATCAGGAAAAAGTCACAACCTGATTGGACAGCTTTTATGAAGTATATTTTGCAGATGACGGAACTTGCTGAGCATCCAAAACAATGCTGTCTGCTGGGCTAAATGCGCTCATTGGATTTATGTATATATGGTGGTATTTTTACCAGCTGAGAACAAATGAAGAGCTAATAAAATGTGTAAAGGTGTCAAAACGGTGTCAGGAATTCCTCCGTTGCACACACAAATGAAGATATGCTGCAAGTACAGCTGATGGCAGTTCTGACGCCTGTACCGAACTGTAATGGTCAACATAGCTCCTATGATGAGAAGAACCAGGCATGCTTGAGATCAGAATTAAAGGCAAATTACTTCCTGTTTTTAGTCTGTTTAGACATCATTGGTCCATGTTGCGTTCATATATCAATCGAACCGCACCAGAGTTTGTTTGGAAATGGACAGAGACCCACTATTCAGGCGGTCTTGGTCCACTTGTTTGGTGTGCACCAACGTTCAGATGGCGGCATTCACACTTGTTCAAAAAAAATTTTTTTTTTTTAAAGTGAAGCAGTGCCCACTTTTTGGGTTTTGTGCATAATACATGAGGGAGAGTAAATGATGATATAATTCAAATTTCATGGATTGAATCAATGAATCCTTTTTTAAATCTCTTTACCGAAGTGCACTGTTGCTAACGTGGTCTACTTCATTTCCTCATGCACCATACCCTCTGTCAAAATAGATGTAATATGATTGAACTTTTAACAGTGTAACATTTAGTGGTGATTGTTATAGTTCTTTAAAGGTAGTATCTCTCATGTAGTATCTGAGGATTGGGGTGAAAGTCCATCCATTCATTTGCTCTGTCAAAAAGTTTTAAATGTGCTCCTGTGTTTGTCCATAAATGGTTATTTTCAGTCTGTTGTCAGAACTGCTCTGTCGCTGTTCTATATCTGTTTATAATTACTCACAATGTGTGCCATGCAACACACTCAACAAGCCTCTGAATTGCATGAGAATGTCTACCAGCATACTAACCTATTAATGGTAGCCAGAATGTGGGTCATCATCAATAAGTGTGACAACAGCCATTATGCAGTTCAGAAGAGACTATTGAACCACCCAGCTGAATTTAGTGCTGTTTACACCATAAATTTATCTATACATACCAGCATGTATCTGAAAGCAGGGGGGGGGGGCTGTAATGAATATTTTAGCTTTAGTAGAGATATGTGTCTGTGTGACGATATCGGTGTATGTTTGCTTACAGATTCTTTTTGTTGTTTATCTCACATCACTAATCCTGCAAAAATCCTTGAAATTCAGTAGGATACCAATGTTATTGTAATCCCTAGAGCCATCTGTGATCTCACAGATCCAACAAGTACTGCGTTGCTCATTTATTCCTCTTAATCTGTATCATCTGTTCATAAATCCGATATAAACGTACCCTTAATTTACTGTTATTTCTCTTTTCTTTTTGTGCATTTACAGGGTCAACAAAATGGGGAAAGGATGCATCACTGCCACCAAGTACTTCCTATTTCTCTTTAACTTGATATTCTTTGTAAGTTTCACTTTCAAATAAGTATAATAATAAGTTAGTGGACTTCAGTATGTTTACATGCATGGTCATAATCACACTACAGCTGTTTTTCACATAGTCGAGCTACAGTCTTCATCTGTTTGTCCAAGTATACATGCCACATGTACATGTCTAATCCAATATTTAAAAAAAGGACGTCAGCTGAGAAAGTGTTAAATACTTTTTTTAAATGATGGATGAAGTAAAGCTGCAATCGCATTATGTAGGTTTCTTGACTTGACTTGACTCTCAGTCCAACTTTGCATGGCAGATTACAAGTCATTTTAAAAAGACACATTATTGTTTTAGTCTGACTGAACTTGAACTTTTAAAGTGTACGCAAACATACTGAATGTTTACCCTTTGTTATCATTACTGAATTTGAATGTGTATGTATTTAATAGAAAATGTAATAAATTAGATATGAATCACCATCACAATCAACGCATTAGCATTAGGCTTGGATGGCACATTCTGGATAGGTTTTCCATGTTCCTAGCTAGGACAGTGGTTATTCTCTCCCCAGCCTGTTTCTTTTTATAATGTATGCCATTAGCTCACTCATAGTTGATGTCCCAGTTTTCAAAACGTGTATTACATAATGTATATTCTCTGAACCAATTATATCATTATCATTCTAATAATAATTCAATACTGTTTCGGGTCGTATAGTTGTTGAAGAAGTTAACGTGTGTTTCAGTTCATGGAGTCTTGCATCTCTCTTAAACAAAAAAATGCACTCATAATTACCATCCAGATGAAGTGTTGGCCATTTTTTAATCAGACAGTTTACTCCTCTTCATCTCAGATAGAGAAACAGACTGCTCTCCTTTGTCATCCTTGGCCTTGATCCATGTTGAAAGAATGAACGCTTTGGTCCAAGTTTATTCTCCCTAAATGGCAGGCCTGTGTGCTCAGGCTCAAACAGCGCACGAAGGGCCGAATGATTAATTGCAACCATTTGTAACATAATTTCTGACAGTTGCCCATACATGAACAATATACACGTTTACGAGTGACAAGCATTTTAAGTAAGACACTCAAATGATAACAACTTTAAGAGGGTCGGCTCTTATATTGTGACATAGGTGTGATAAACCTTATTCAAAATAGGTTAAGCCAAGCACCCCAGCATGTGCCCTGGTGTTAGAGATGAGGAGAGTAGATGGGGTACTTGTACCAGTGGGTTTAATGGAGGATGTGGGGCTCTTGAACTCATGCTACATCCGCTGAGCTCCCCCTCCCTTCCAACTTCTGCCACGCAGAGGCACGGCACAATCAGTCCCAGATGTTTGCTTAGAGGAGAGTCTGGAACCCCACAGTTAGAGATCAGGAAACAGTTCACGGGCCAGGATTAGTGTGTTTGTTACATACTCACACACACAAGCACACAACTTTCCTGTGTTAAACATACAGTGTTATTCAGGGAACAGATTCATACTCATGAATCCGTCTTTAGCTCTGTCAAAGAGATTTGGAGCGAACAAGTTGCAGCTTGTAAACTGAAATGTGGGGCCCCTATTTCCCCTCTTGTCCTGCAATATATGATTGATTCTACTCTCTGTCTCTCTTTCTATTTCTATTTCTCTCTCTATTCCTTTGCCCCCTGTCTTTTCTTTTTGTCTCTACAGATCTTTGGATCTATGATTATGGGATTTGGACTGTGGATCCTCCTAGACAACCAGAGCTTCATTGCGGTGTTACGTAAGTATCTGAACATGTGTTCATAAACTGTGTGCAACCACAGAAAAAGATCACCACACACACACACACACACACACACACACACACACACACAGATATATATATATATATATATATACACTACCGTTCAAAAGTTTGGGGTCACATTGAAATGTCCTTATTTTTGAAGGAAAAGCACTGTACTTTTCAATGAAGACAACTTTAAACTAGTCTTAACTTTGAAGAAATACACTCTATACATTGCTAATGTGGTAAATGACTATTCTAGCTGCAAATGTCTGGTTTTTGGTGCAATATGTACATAGGTGTATAGAGGCCCATTTCCAGCAACTATCACTCCAGTGTTCTAATGGTACAATGTGTTTGCTCATTGGCTCAGAAGGCTAATTGATGATTAGAAAACCCTTGTGCAATCATGTTCACACATCTGAAAACAGTTTAGGTCGTTACAGAAGCTACAAAACTGACCTTCCTTTGAGCAGATTGAGTTTCTGGAGCATCACATTTGTGGGGTCAATTAAACGCTCAAAATGGCCAGAAAAAGAGAACTTTCATCTGAAACTCGACAGTCTATTCTTGTCCTTAGAAATGAAGGCTATTCCATGCGAGACATTGCTAAGAAATTGAAGATTTCCTACAACGGTGTGTACTACTCCCTTCAGAGGACAGCACAAACAGGCTCTAACCAGAGTAGAAAAAGAAGTGGGAGGCCGCGTTGCACAACTGAGCAAGAAGATAAGTACATTAGAGTCTCTAGTTTGAGAAACAGACGCCTCACAGATCCCCAACTGGCATCTTCATTAAATAGTACCCGCAAAACACCAGTGTCAACATGTACAGTGAAGAGGCGGCTGCGGGATTCTGGGCTTCAGGGCAGAGTGGCAAAGAAAAAGCCATATCTGAGACTGGCCAATAAAAGAAAAAGATTAAGATGGGCAAAAGAACACAGACATTGGACAGAGGAAGACTGGAAAAAAGTGTTGTGGACAGATGAATCCAAGTTTGAGGTGTTTGGATCACAAAGAAGAACGTTTGTGAGACGCAGAACAAATGAAAAGATGCTGGAAGAATGCCTGACGCCATCTGTTAAGCATGGTGGAGGTAATATAATGGTCTGGGGTTGCTTTGGTGCTGGTAAGGTGGGAGATTTGTACAGGGTAAAAGGGATTCTGAATAAGGAAGGCTATCACTCCATTTTGCAACGCCATGCCATACCCAGTGGACAGCGCTTGATTGGAGCCAATTTCATCCTACAACAGGACAATGACCCTAAACACACCTCCAAATTGTGCAAGAACTATTTAGAGCAGAAGCAGGCAGCTGGTATTCTATCGGTAATGGAGTGGCCAGCGCAGTCACCAGATCTGAACCCCATTGAGCTGTTGTGGGAGCAGCTTGACCGTATGGTACGCAAGAAGTGCCCATCCAACCAATCCAACTTGTGGGAGCTGCTACTGGAAGCGTGGGGTGCAATTTCTCCAGATTACCTCAACAAATTAACAGCTAGAATGCCAAAGGTCTGCAATGCTGTAATTGCTGCAAATGGAGGATTCTTTGACGAAAGCAAAGTTTGATGTAAAAAAAATCTTATTTCAAATACAAATCATTATTTCTAACCTTGTCAATGTCTTGACTCTATTTTCTATTCATTTCACAACGTATGGTGGTGAATAAGTGTGACTTTTCAGGAAAACACAAAATTGTTTGGGTGACCCCAAACTTTTGAACGGTAGTGTATATATGGACAGAAGAGACCATCATTTAGATGATTGTTCTTGGAGCAGAAAAAGTATGCTCCTAAAAAACGTAATCTACTCTAATCTACATAGCTATTTTCTCTTTGACGTTTTTAAAGAAATATTCTGGGTTCATTACAAGTTAAACTCAATCGACAGCATTTGTGCCATAATTTTGATTACCACAAAAAAATATTTTGACAATTCTTAACTTAAAAAGGGCTAAAATTGTTACGCTGAATCACTTGTAAATGAATAGGGGTTAAAGGTAGAAATGTAAAGCTCACGATTTTTAAAAAGTGCTTACATTAATTCTTCTGTTAACACTCATGTATTATTTGAGCTGTAAAATTGTTTAAATTAAGTTAATACAGTTGTTTTACGGTTTTAGGTAGTGGTCAACCGATATATTTTTTTCAATGGCCGATACCGATATCTAAAGAGCAGGATGGCTGATATAAATGCAGATAAACATAATACAATTTTACAACAGCTAATCAGATGTACACACAATTTATAAAGTGGAATAAACACCTATTTTTGGCAATATTTATTCAAATTTGCATAAACTTGAAAAGAAAAAACCTTGAAATCAGAAAGTGTTGACTATCCAATGACAGATCTGTTGGTAGATTTTGGAAATGACACAAGGGAAAGTTAACACTTCAGTTAATCTGCCAAAAATCTATTTTCAGCCGATGGTTTCCACTGTAAGTGCCTCACTGTAACACAGATTTTTGTTTTTTTAAAGAATAGGAGGAACAAGTCCAAATATTATGCCACAAATGTTGTCAATTGAGCTTAAAGGGATAGGTCACTAAAACAGTAAGTTACTCACCCTAATGCCCTCCCAGATGTGTATGACTTTCTTTCATTTGCTGAACTCAAATGAAGATTTTTAGAAGAATTTCTCAGCTCTTTTGGTCTATACAATGCAAGTGAATGGGTGCCAAAACTTTGAAGCTCATAAAAGTAAGCCATATGACTCCAGAGTTTTAATCTATGTCTTCTGAAGTGATATGATTGGTGTGGGTGAGAAACAGTTCAATATTTAAATCCTTTTGTTACTATAAATTCTCCTCCCCTCTCAGTCAATATCCACTTTAACTTCAACGTTCACATTCTTCTTGTGTTTTTGGTGATTCACATTCTTCATGCATATCGCCGCATACTGTTTTACTGATTTCTCACCCACACCTATCATATCAATTCTGAAGATATGGATTACTTCTTTGATGACTTTATGTGATTTTTGGAGCATCAACATTTTGCCACCCATTCAATTGCTTTGTATGGACCTACACAGCTGAGATATTCTTCAAAAAAATCACAATTTGTGTTCTTCAGAAGAAAGAAAGTCATACACATCTGGTATAGCACGAGGGTGATTAAATGATGAGAGAATATTTTTTATTTTTGGGTGAACTATCCCTTTAACTTGTATTGAATATTCCTTTAGTCTAAAAAGACATTTAAGATCCTCAGGGAGAGATCCTTTGCTGTAAGTTGGTTACAAGAAAAATCCATAGGAATTGGTGAGAAGAGTTCTTGGTCTTGTCTTTTAATGCTCTCATTAGCGAGCTCTCCTGTTAGCTTTTATCCTGTTCTACCTCTGAATCAGACCTCCTGGCCCTGTGAGCCCGTGACTCAGTGCTGGAACCCCACTTTTACAGTACCATCTGTCTCTCATTTGCATTTGTTTGATGATCCCTGTTAGTCTCATCTTAAACCACACGATTCAGCCTTTTGGACAGACTGTCCACGATGAGTTCTGTATTTTTCATCAACAATCCCCTACCCGTACACACACAACACTGGTCACTTCTGATCTGTTTTCCATCCCAGAGGCCATTTCAGGGAGTTCTGGGTCACTGGGTCTGTGTCTTACAGATGCTGCCAAGCTTGCCTAGACTACATGTTCACAGCTGGCTCAAAATCAGCCGTTGAGCTCATTCCTCTATGTGAATGGTAAAAGCGAGCCAGGCAGGGCCTGTGTGTGAGACATAGAACGTCTGAGGCAGTCTGCAGGTGCTCCCTCATTGCCACACAGGGCTCTTTTAGCAGCTGCTCATTAGCATGCATCACGTCAATGCTCAGATCAGGCCTCTCATTGCATTAGTCATTGCAACGAACCAATTACACTGGTGTATATCAAGTATATCTGAGGAGGAAAGAATGCCCTTTTATCTGTGTCTTTCTCTTAAAGGAGTTGTTCACCCACAAATGAAAATTCTGTGATCATTTATGCACCCTTATGTCATTCCAAAACCATATGGCTATCTTCCTCAGGCGGAACACAAATAGGAGATATTTTGAATATCCTGGCTGTCATGTCAATGCAAAGTCATTTGATAGTGACTCACTTACAAAAGCATCATGCATGTCATGCGTCATATTCCAAGTTGTTTTGGTCACTAAATAGGTAAGTTCTTATTAAGTACGTAAGTAGTATTTTGGTGCAAATTTGAAAAGTAAGAAAAACTTGTTCACAGTGGTGTACGGGTTCACCCGAGAACTTGATCATGAAGACATGAACTGCCATTGTATTAAAAAGATGAACTGGGATATTAATAAAAAAAATTCCTTTTGTGTTCAGCATAAGATAGAAAGTCATATGGATTTCAAACGGCATGAGAGTGAGTAAATTATGAGTAAATACATTTTGGGGTGACCATCCCTTTAATTCTTAATGGTCCTAATGTCCCCGAATGCACAATTACAGCACTTGACTTGAACTTTCCTTTGTGGAAAAGGTCTGAGCATTTTCAAAGATTGTCTTGCAAAATGCTTTGTGCCTGACCCAAGGACATGAACCTAGTCTGATTGACTATGCCATAAAATGTTTGTGTTCTTACAAAACCGCATTTGTTTGATTGATTGTTCAGAGCAGACCACTGATTTAAGAAAGCCCAGGCTTGCACCATAGCATGATACCAACAGCAATGAATCTGTCAGCCTCTCATATTGCTCCTTTGCACGTTATATTTCATCCGACTGACACATTCCTGCAGTACACAGTGGCTGTGGGCTGTTTGTTGGGATTCCCAGCCACCCTCACAATATGGAGCTCTTGTTCACTATCGTAAAAAAAAAAAAAAAGGTTTCAGAACAACATTGTTTTTCTAATCCAGATGCCCGTGGCCTTCACTGGCGCACTGATCCCTAGAGGATTTTCCTGTTTCCGTTAAACACCATTAGGCACTTCAACGGCATGGGGCTGATTGAGATTTAGAGATTTATTATTTTATTTGCAATGGCAGTGCCCATTATTGGGGTTGCATTGAACAGTGTGACTGAAACAGGATTGTTGAATTGATTGCAGCTGGTCTCCTCAGCCAAGATTCAAAGGCATTTGCTTTGTTTAAAACAAAAAGAAAAAAGGCCTCGGTCTTTATTTGGACATTGTTTTTAGAATTGTTATGGCGACAGAGACTTTGAATAATATTTACTATATGGCGCAAAAGAGCATTTTCTCGCTATTTCCAGTTCAAAAACCTGCCATTTTTAAAAATCTAATTAGCAACTGTTTACCGAGTTAAGTCAAACATTTCAGAACAACCAAGTGACGTGAATCTGACTAACAGAATTCCCTTACAATGAACAGAATAGGCTGAAATGGTTCCAAATAAGATAACTCAGTCCACATTGTTTCTAAGAATGCTGAATTTGTTTGCTTAGTTTCATCTTATGCCTTTCAGTTTCCAACCACACGCTGGAGGTTTCTCTTTATCCAGTTCCCTATCAATCATTAATGACTAAGTTGTTCAACTGCTTAAATTATGTACGCTTAACACTATTTTGTCAACCATGTGATGATAAGATTAACTCATTCTGTTATTTGTGCTTTGATGCGTGCTGTAATCGTGAGAGTTGAGATGGTCATCACTCTAAGTGCTTCATTTCAGTATGATTACATCAGGTCATGTAACAGGCCATTGTATCCTCTGCACCCACTGTTATGCAGTCACATAGATAGCCTCACAGATCTCTGCTTGACACTGTGGTATTGTTTGCGAGCCTGTCTGTGGTAATGTTGCTTTTGCTGGGGAGTCATTGAGGTATTAGAGACAGGATGAGGTGACAGTGACTTCTCAGTCTGGCGTTCTGACAATATGCATGAAAGCCTGACTGAAGCAGGACCAGATCACAGTTGGAGAATGTGCTCTCTTCTTTTGGGTAAAGCCACTGAATGTCTGTTGAACAGTGTCCAATGGGCCTTTTCCAGTACTACACACCATTACAACTCTAATTGAGATTAAGAAAAGGGGACCTGCCAAACCCATCTCAACATTACACAATTCATAATCAAGGACAGCCCGAGACCAAAAATGAGCTAAATCCAGTCTGTCGCATGCCATCTCACCAGTAATACCACATTTGTTTAGGTAGAGCTAAAGTTGCTGGATATAAACCCCAGAAATATAAACCTGTGATTTTTATAAAATCTATTATATATATTTTTATTTCATGCCATTTCATTATGTTGAAAATATTCGCTTTTTACTGAATCGCTTAAATAGTTCACCCAAAAATAAAAATCATGTCATAATATGTTCAGCCTCGTGATGTTCCAAACCTGTTTGACTTTCATTCTCATGGCAAACATAAAAGGAGATGTTTTAATGAATATCTTGTTCCATCTTTTCAACACAATGATAGTGGATAGTTCCTCACTTTTAGGCTTAAAAAAGGACCCCATTCTAAAGTATAATTCAAAAATACAAATAAAAGTTGTCGCTTTAAGTGTTGTGTCATATTACAAGTCTTCTGAAGGCATACTATAGGTTTTGGTGAGAAAACCCCAAAATGTAAGTTTTTCAGATGAGAGAAGCTCTTTCACGTGAGAACTTGAGTTGTTTTATAGCACTTTAAAGTGAGTCACTATAAACTACCATTGTACTGTATTAATGAGATGGGATGAGATATGTATTAAAACATATTTCTTTTCCATTTAAGAAAGTCATACAGATTTTGAAGCAAAAATGAGTCAAAAATTCATACATTATATTAAAAAAAAGTAAATTATGACGGAATAAATTTTTTTGGGTGAACTATGAAGTATGGAAATGTTGGAAATTGATTAATGACTGGGATTATTTCTTGTATTTCTCACTAACAGAGGATTCGTCCATGGCCCTGAAGGTGGGCTCCTATATTCTGATCGGTGTGGGCTCATTCTCCATGGTTCTGGGATTTCTGGGCTGTCTGGGTGCCATTTATGAGATCCGCTGTTTGCTTGGATTGGTGAGACACACACGCACTGGCAAAGGCATGCACATAAATGCACCAGCACAAAATGTTCAGCACAGTTTTTACTGTCTCATAGTCTAATTGGGTTGCTGATGACTAGTTTAATTTAGGTTTTGCACATTTTTTTTTTCATGTAAATCCAAAAAAGGAACTGAGGAAATTTCAACCATGCTGAGCGGTCTCTTGTGACTTGACCTGAGAAGACTAAACTTACAGACCAGCTGTTGCATTTCTGCTGCACATATGTGCAGACTGTGCAGTTCATGTCTGAGATTGACATATGTGGTGGGTTTGCACATGAGTCAGCGATATCTGAATCCTTCTTTCTGTCTTTTTTCCTCTACAGTACTTCACCTGTCTATTGCTCATCCTCCTTGCTCAAGTGGCCGCTGCTGTTCTCATTTACTTCCAGCGTGATGTGGTGAGTGATCGCCCTATTGTGGCTCCCATAAACTTGCCGGCAGTTCAGAACACTTTATATATGGGGCGGTTGTTAATATAGGGGATAAATATCTAAAACATTGGTTCCTAGTCAGTGTTATGATCGGCAGGCAGGTCAACCTTAGGGGATGGAGGTCGGCTGGAGCACCCTCATTTCTGGAGTGGTACATAGAGATGGGCAGGGTGGCGGCATTTAGAAGGCAGGGAAACTTGGAGTTGTTTAATAGAAAATGGAGCAGCTATTTGGCATATCTGGAGGGCTTTCTCTCTCTCTCTCTCTCTCTCTCTCTCTCTCTCTCTCTCTCTCTCTCTCTCTCTCTCTCTATATATATATATATATATATATAGGTTTGTTTTTTTGTGTTTGTATATTGTCAAGTTGGACCACAGGGATGTTTGTTGGGGTCGGGGTGGGGTTGGGGAGGGTGAAAGGGAATTATGGGGGTTTAAAGTTGATTCAGTGTATATATGTTTGCCTTTCTGTTGCATGTGTCTGAATCAATAAAAGTGTTAATCAGAAGAGTTCAGAACACTTATGGCTTGCATGTGCTTTGCTGTTAAAACACTTTGAGAAAAAGTGGTGTGGCCAAAACTCCATGTGTTTAATTTTCCAGATTTCATGGTGATGGTTTTGTTTAGATTTCTGGAACAGTGTGAAAAGAGGTCAAGAGAAGCATTGCCTAAAATGAAAATATACTGCCCTCTATTGCACATATCTAGAAATATAATATACTGAGAGTGTTTGCAGGGCATTTGAGGATTGCTATTTTTGGGTAGCCCTTCACTTTCACTTTCACCATGAAGACCTGTGAGAATAATGAGGACAAAGGAAGAGTTGAACACACACACACACACACACACACACACTCACGCGCACGTTTGTGCTGCTATTCTTATGAGGACTCTCCATAGACATAATGATTTTTTATTCTGTACGGACTATAGATTCTATCCCCTAACACTACCCCTAAACGTAACCCTCACAAAAAACTTTCTGCATTTTTACATTTTCAATAAAACATTGTTTAAAATGTTTTTTAAGCAATTTAAATTATGGGACACTAGTGGTTTATGTCCTCATAAACCACATTTTTAGCACAATACCCTTGTAATTACCAGTTTGTAACCTAAAACAATTCCTTGTAAACCACCCAAACCCGCCCGCACACACACACACACATTGGTGTGGCTATCCTTTTTTATACTGTACGAACTATAAATTCTATCCTCTAACCCTACCCCTAAACCTAACTCTCACAAAGAACTTTCTGTATTTTTACATTTTGCGATTTGAATTATGGGGACACTAGAAATGTTCTCATAAACAACATTTATGATATGCAGTAAATCATAAAGAATTTGGAGCAGGTAGATGGTAGATGTTGTCCTTTGTTATCTTATCTGTCTAACATTTTGGATACAACTGCAAGCTGTCAGCTGCCAATTGGAAGCTTTTTAGGAAAAAATAAAATAATTGCTCCATATGCTCCTTTCCTCATGGGAAAAAGAAAGACTGTCTGAGATGTGCTTGTCTTAAGCAAGAGTAGTTGCACTCTGTTCCATTTTTGGAGCTTAGTAACCTTTTCCTCACTCAGCAAATTAATTTCAGTTCAAAAATCTGTGGCTAGAAAAACAAATCGCTGACCCTTTTAAATCTTATTCCAGTTGAGGGAGGAGACAACCGAAGTTGTGACCAAAATCGTGGCCAACTACCCTGGGCAGAACAAAACCACTGAACAGGCCTGGGACTACATCCAGAGAACTGTGAGTTGAGAATGGGTGTAACTCAGAAGTTGTCCTTAATTCAACATGAGCATACATTCAATACATCTGAATGTATTTCCATGAAAAAACACTCTGTGGGTTTCTGTGGGAGGTTCAAGTTCTGGAATGTAGAAATTCTTGTTGGATAAAGTCTGTTGCCCGGAGAGAGATACTCTTTTAGCCTTTCAGAGCTGACTTTAAGAAAGCTGACAGGTCAACATAAGATTTAAAGGAAGACCAGGGCTAGTTGTCACAATATTTACTGCAGTGAATATTTTTTTTAAGGTAGGTTTATTTTTGAAAGGCAATTTCTGTATTGCCACACACCTTAAAGTCTTGGCTACAAGAAAGCTATTGAACATTTGCAAAAAAAGATACATTTAATTGAATGCATGCTGACCTTGTGTGACAACTTGCCTCAAAAGTTGCAACTATGTGGGATAGGTTGTCACAGTGGAACTTGCCATTAATCCAGAGGCATAGGTTTTATGTGAACATTGGAAAAAGGGACCCGAACCAGTCTCATGTCAACCCACCACCACCAAAACAAAATCTATGCCTCTCTTTAAATCTATGTATGCATTAAACGACCAATTAAAGGCTTTTCAGCAAATTGCAAAAAGTAAAAATTACGAGGCACAAAACGATCCATGAAACAACAAAATATTATAAAATTGTGACAACTTCCCCATGTAAGATCTAGCAACGGTCTCCTCAAAAACATTTCATTAAGAAGTTTTTTTGCACTGGAAAACATATTACAAGGTATCAGACACACCAATATTAATGCAAATACATTTATTAGAAATTAGAATGTTGATAATGTATGTGTTGTTCATTAATGATCATGTCTGTTAGTGGGTTCAAATATCTTGGCTTACATTCAAACCAAGACTGAATAAACCTTCATGTCTTCTTGTTTCTTCCCTGTGTGTCTCAGATGCAGTGTTGTGGCTGGAATGGACAAATAGACTGGACTGCCAACAATGTGTTAAAAAATAACACAGCAGGAACATTGTACCCATGCTCCTGCCACAATACCTCTTTTCCACCAAATACTCTTGCAGACAGCGGCTTCTGTGAGGCCACATCTAATGACTGGCCTATCTATCAGATGGTACGGAAAACAATTGACACATACATATGTGAGAACTATCGGACATCCAGTTAATAATTTTAATGATATTTTTTAAAGGAATATTTCTGAAGAACACAAAACAAAGATTTTTGAAGAATATCTCAGCTCAGTAGGTCTATACAATACAAGTGAATGGTGGCAAGAACTTATAAGCTCCAAAGAGCACACAAAGGCAGCATAAAAGTAATGTGGTTATGACTCCAGTGGTTAAATCCATATCTTCTGAAGTGATATGATAGTTTTGGGTGAGAAACCGATCAATATTTAAGTACTTTTTTACCGTAACTCTCCACATTCACTTACATATTCTTGTTCTTTTGTTTTTGGTGATTCTCACCTACTGCTCAGGGCTAGTCAAAGGTGGAGATTTATAGTAAAAAAGGACTTAAATGTTGATTTGTTTCCCACCCACACCCATCATATTGCTTCTGAAGTATATGGACTTAACCACTGGAGTCATTTGGATTGCATATATTCTGCCTTATGTGCTTTTTGATAATCAAAGTTCTGCTCATCATTCGCTTGCATTGAATGGACCTACAGATCTGGGATATTCTTAAAACTTTGTTTGAGTTCTGCAGAAGAAAGAAATTCATACACATCTGGGATGGCATGAGGGTGAATATATGATGAGAGAATTTTCATTTTTGGGTGAACTATCCCTTTAAGTGAATCTCTCCATGTACAGGTCTCTCTTAATTTGATATGTCTCACTATACAATTTTGGCCACAAATTAGCAGTCAGAAAAATGTTGGAGATCATAAAAGATTTCTCTTGTAGAAGGGCAAAATCAGCAGTCTGATCACTTAGTGTGACATTCCAGATGATGGACGATTAATTGTCTAATTGGGACCAAAATATTGGCTGTTATGTGTATCATACAGTCTGATATAACGTGTGCCATTGCTAAGACCTCACTGGGAACATATTGTACAGTCTAACAAACATCAATCATAAATGACAATGAATAGTATATAGTGTGTACCTGGCTTAAGTTTAAAACAGTGAATCAGTACATATGATCCCTGAGGTGGAATTTATTATAGGTAGTTCCATACCTCAGGCACTTGAACCACTAATTCACAGTAATACACACGAACCACCTACACCACAGATACAGTACATCTTGCTGTCATAACTTTTTGAATCTTTCGTCATTTCCATGATTTTGCCAACAGGTCGAGTTCACTCAAGTGATCTTATGACTAGATTATTTTTGTGTCTTAAATCAGGGCTGCCTGGAGAACGTGGAGAGCTGGCTTTTCTCAAATTATGGAGTTATTCTGGGCATCTGCCTTGGTTTGGCTGTCATTGAGGTATGTTGTATCTCTTCTACCTGCGTCGACATGAACATGATACCTCTGTGTTACTAAGACATACAGTACATTAGTGTTTACTGTAAAAAAATTAAAATGCTCAGCTTAATTGTGAAGTGAATTGTAATGTGACAGAATCACATTTTTTGTGTTCCCCACAGCTCCTCGGTATGATATTGTCCATGGGCCTTTGCAAGAGTGTACACCAAGAGGACTACACCAAAGTGCCAAAGTACTGAGGAAGAAACATAGACACTCACACAAATGTATTCAGTCCTTCCTTATTGGCTTTGAAAACAGATCTCTCTCTCTGTTTCTACAGAAAATTCAGTTTTTCCTGATGAACCTGTGATTTAGGCTTGCGTTTAGTCAAGAAATAGGTTTCAAAAGTTCAATCTTTGTCAGTAACACCAGGCGAATCCCCTTTGATATCTAATCAAATCCCATGAGTGCTGTTTGAATGGCCCATTGTATGACCATTGTCTGAAGTGTAGAACAAGCTGCCCACATAAATTAATGAAAAGCTTATGACAAGTCGTGATGCCCCATAGTGGTCTATTTATATTTATACAAAAACACTCTTAACATCCAGACTGGTCTGTTTGCTTTGATATTTCTTTATTATAGAAGCCCAAACTATGAGCTACCAATCTATATAAATTTGGTGTATGCTTTATAGAAAACAGCTAAAACCACAAAGACCTGCTTTTGTTTAATCAAGTGACTTTTCTTTAGATATTTTGCATGTGTTCATTTTTTTGTGTACAAAGACTTACAAAATTTCTAAACAGTCCATGAATTTCTGGCACGTCATTAATAAGATAGTTGTCTATTTTATAATCCTTCACTTATGTTTGTACATCATTGTTGTTTTGGTTTGTGCTTTTTTTATTATTATTATTAGTGTGTATATATTTTTAGCTTTCATCAGCATGTTGGGTTTTAGGTCAGAGACAGACTATTCTTAAAGTCAAAATTTTCCCTTTGTTGTACAGACAATAATTTGTATGTTTTATTTCTACATGCTCATGTTTTTGAGCATATTTTTAAGGAAGTACAATATTAAGCTGTTCCTTGATGATGTGAACAAAATGAATATTAGCATAGCCCCCAAAGTTCATTGCAAAACAGATTTTTTTTTACAGTTGTATTGCTTTGATCCTAATTTATCCCTATTTAATCAGTGGCACAACAATTTCTTTAATTGTATACTTAAGTGAAAACAGTATATTTTTTCTGTTCTTTTCATTGGAACAAAAGGGGGGAACAAATCAACGTTTTTTAGTACAGGGAACACAGTCCCCTATGAAGTAATTATACAATTATAGAAGTATTGCAACTACATGTACCTTCTTAAGCTGAATGTGTTTCAATAAAAAAAACTCACCAACTTGTGCTCCGGTGCCTTTTTGTGGCTCTACTATGTACTTTAGCCAGTTCTTCACTAGGTGGCAGTAGCATGTCTTCTAGTGCAGTGGTTTTTGAGTCCAAGTCCCTCCACTTACTAACAGTAAGTAATAACTAATACTCACAGGCCCCCTCCATCTCTCAAAATGTTTTCTTGAATAAATGCCAAACCCCGTATTTTACACTGTAATCTTAATTTCTTAGAGGTTTTTAATTACGTTTTTTTGGGTTCCGGCTCCTGCTTGAGAACACTGTTCTAGTACACAGGAAGTCCAGTCAACAGATTACAATGTTAACTTTAGAAAGTTTTGCATAAATGGGAAGTAAATTAAATATGCACAATATCACTTAAAACAAAACATTGTGAATATTTATTGCTATGCTAAGAACATATCACCAATAATTTATATAAAATATCTACATTACAAATGTTTATTTGCTACTTCTGCAGCCAGATAGTAGTCTTCCTTCAAGGGATCATGGAGGTCTGTATTACTCTTGTGTGTTTCTTGGAGATGTTAAATGACAAGGCCCGCTGCTCTTTCTCCCTCAACAATAGAGGGTTCATTGCCACCTGCTCGCCCCTTTCACATATGGCCTTCCCACCGAGCTCCATCCTGTTTTCAAAGACTTTCCATCACCTTGTTCAAACGCCACACACACACAGCTACTCATGTTCAACTACTCTTGAATTTCCATGGCTTAAGAGTCCAGCTGGTCGTTTGTTCCTGTCATTGTAAATTTTTGGCCTAAAATTGCATAGATTCAGATGTCACTGCTAATTGCATGTGGACAAAAAAACACTTAAAGGCAATACACTATGACCTTTCAGTCTAAAATGGCCCTTGCAGTGAAATGCTCCAGGCTTAAAACTGTTATCAGACAGATGAGGTTTTTTACCTGTGTAGTGATCACAGACAAGACACCTGGTCTCTATTAATCTATGATAATGCAATTCAAATGCACCTCAGTCTCTTTCCCTAGCCATACATCCAGCAATCTGTCTCTACTCCAGCTCTCCAGAACTATACTGGTAATCATAATGGTGATGGGTTTACACTAGATTCAAGCCGTCTTTTGTCTCAATACAGAAAGCCGTCTGGAATATCGCTCTGAACATGTACTGGCAGCTTGCCAAACAACAACAGCTGCCGCTCTTTGCTCTAGTAGTTTTCATGGACAGCAGAATTTATTAATCATGTAAATGTTTACAGTTGTGGTTGAATGCTGAGTTTGTTATAGAGTAGTTTTTACAAGCAACATTACTCATTAGCTCATGTTCTCCCATTTAGATTCTCAAGATGGATTGGAGTAAACGCACAAATGATATTGTTTTACAGATGGTTTCTCGTGTTTATACACACAAAGACAGAAAGCAACTTTATTGAGGACTAACCGAACTGATTGGACAATAATGACTCTGAGAAAGAGCAGCTGACAGGAAGCCACTGAGACACGTGTGACTGCATATAAAATAGACAGAGCTGTCTCTCTCTCTCTCTCTCACACACACACACACACACACACACACACACACACACACACACACACACACACACACACACACACACACTTCCTGTGACCGAGTCATACTCTGCTCATCCTCACTGAATTTAATTTAATTTCACAATGGCACAATGGTTAATGTTGAAATACACTTCCTTGCCAGCTGTAGTAGGCTACACTGTATTTACAATGGCTATATATATGATATGAATTCAGATAATTTAATGTGTGCTATGTGGTAAGATTTTGTTGTCCATGGATGATGTCTTTTCCTGTGAATGAGAATAATTTTTTGTATGTCTTTTTCTACATAAATGTCCAAACTGATGAGCTCATGGAAGTCCTCAGCTGGTTAAGATCCAGAACATTCCTCTACAAAGTCAAAAGAGGACGATGTGAGAGGACTGTCTATAAAGCGCAGCATTTGACTCTTAACTAGGGGATGGAATTCCCTGGCATCTTCTGGTTAAATCATGCTCTGGTAGAAGTGTTATGAAACCATAGATGACATAATGACTCTAGTGGAGGGCTAGCTCTGTGCATCTTTTCATTTCAAGAAAGTTATCTAAAAAAAAAAAAAAAAAAAAAAAAGAAGACACTTAAATGTATCTTAAACCACTTTTATGGAGGGCACACAGATGCCAAATAGAATAGAAACAGCATCATTGAAAAATGAAACAGACCAAGATGTTTTATTTTACCAAGTGTAAGAATAAGCAAATTATATGCATGAGGTATTAATTTGCAGTTGACTATATAAATATTTCTCAGTGCTCCGCTTGAAAGCTGAAGTATCATTTGAAGGATTAAATCCTTATATTTTTGCATTTAGGAAGCCTCAGTGAGTTCTGATCTGATAGATGACAGCAGGGAAACACAACTGTACAATGTGTAAGTAAGTCGGTCTAGCAGCTTACAAAAGGAGAAAAAGAGAAATTGCCAATGAACAACTTCCCATTGAGTGAAAAGTGGTGGTGGGACACCTCTGGTGCTGATCTCATTGCTGGATGTGTTATGCTGTTTCACCAGGGCCAGACAGGAAAAATTTCACATAAAGAGAGGAGGAGGGAGTAAGGTGTTAATGGTGTCACACTTTGGTGGCCTGTTTTATGCATACTTCTTTATATCTGTATATACTTTGAGGGCAGTGGAACTATCAAAGTAGTTGCTAGGTGAGAAGATAACATTTTCAAAAATTAAAGTGCAATCAATCACTTTAGGGTGAGTGTGAAAAACAAGCATGAACATTTGCTGTACTCTGGCTGGCAAATTGAGGCGAAACACACTGCTTGAACCTCATGCACATCACATCCCTCTATACAGACCTTTTAGTTCCCACAGACCTCCACATGATTTCCCAGTGGAGTCAGTGGTGAAAACATACCTTGAGAATAGTGTTGTGTGGCATAACCCAAGAGAGGAGCCATGTGTGGGGTGACTTGAGATTAATGAGTAATATACATGCACACAGTTAGCATTTATACTGCAATTTGTAGAAGGGTGTAACATAAATATTATAGTTAATCATATTTTCAGCTTCATGCACAACTTCAAAACATCTTTAAATTTATAATAAAAACAAAAGAAAATTATATGATATTGCATTGTATATGAAGTTGAATTATTATGTATATGAATATGGATTATTGGTTGGAAGACAAACACATTGCTCTCTCTACACAGACACATCCCATATGACTGATGATAAAGTTCAGTTTATAGATTAAATACTCATCGAGTCTGGTGGTTAACCCCACTTACATTGACAAAGAGGGGCTTTGTTATCAGCAGTACTGTATTTTTGTACTATATTCTATGTGGCAGGTCCAGCAAAAGGCTAATGTCATGAAGAGGTTAACGGGAGAAAAGGGTCCATTTGGTCTGGAGGAGGGGGAACCATACACTGGCCTTGGGCTTGCCATCACTGTGTTGCTGGACAGAAATGCCTTGTTGATGTGAGAGGTCAACAGATTATGGTCAGACTGGTTTTAAGTGACAAAGTCTACAGTAGCTCAGATAACCACTCTGTACAATTGTAGTGAGCAGAATATCATCTCAGAATGCACAACATGTCGAACCTTGAGGTGGATGGGCTACAACAGCAGAAGACCATGTCGGGCACTTTATTAGGACCACAGTATGTACACAATATACAGTATATACAATATATATATATATATATATATATATATATATATATATATATATATATATATATATATGTATATATATATATATATATATATATATATATATATATACACACTGTATATATAAGGTATATCAGAAGTGTGTGTGTATACCTGTTGCCATATATGACAAAATACCTGTTTCAATATATATATACATACATTCATATATACTAGCAGACAAAAGTTTGGAATAATGTACAGATTTTGCTGTTTCAGAAGGAAAGTGGTACATTAATTCACCAAAGTGGCATTCAACTGATCACAAAGTATCGTTAGCACATTACTGATGTAAAAAACAGCACCAACACTATTTTAAAAAAGTCAGTTTTGATCAAATCTAGACAGGCCCCATTTCCAGCAGCATCACTCCAACACCTTATCCTTGAGTAATCATGCTAGATTGATAATTTGGTCCTATAGAAAATCACTTGCCATTATATCATTATATTAAACACAGCTGAAAGCTATTTGATTCATTAAATGAAGCGTAACATTGTCTTTGTGTTTGTTTTTGAGTTGCCACAGTATACAATATACTGACATGTCTTAAGGTCAATATTAGGTCAAAAATGGCAAAAAAGAAACAGCTTTCTCTAGAAACTTGTCAGTCAATCATGAGGAACGAAGGCTACACAATGCTTGACATTGCCAAAAAACTGAAGATTTCATACAAAGGTGTACACTACAGTCTTCAAATACAAAGAACAACTGGCTCTAACAAGGACAGAAAGAGATGTGGAAGGCCAGATGTACAACTAAACAAGAGGATAAGTACATCAGAGTCTCTAGTTTGAGAAATAGATGCCTCGCATGACCACAGCTGACAGCTTCATTGAATTCTACCTGCTCAACACCAGTTTCATGTACAACAGTGAAGAGAAGACTCAGGTGTGCCTTCAGTATATTGCAAAAATCTGTTCGCTGTTCATTGTACACCTAGTTCACACCACAACTTTTGGACAATAGTGAATCTAAATTGATTTGTTTATCCAATTAACATTTTGAACTGTGGTTAAAGTATTGGAGAGCAGAACTCTGGTCTGTTGTGTCCAGCCCATTCTGTTGACTCCAATGAGGGCATGAAGGGCTAAGGAAGCAGGAAGGAAAGTGGAGGGGATGACTGAACTAAAGCTGTTTGTACAGATGTACTGAATCAGCAAGTCCGGCACCATGGCCCCACAATCTTTGCCCTGCAGTTCTCTGACTGTCCAAATATGTATTTCTCTTCAAATGTCCACATTTTCTATCAATACCCAAGCCAAACTCCATCATATTAATAATAAACCATATCTCACTTCTTTTCTTTTCTTTTCACATGTCTCTCACTGCTTATTTTCCCTGGTCTGCTTAAGTCTATTTTTCTATATCTTTTGCATACCGTATTTTTGCAGCCTAAGTGAATAGACAATATTATCTATATTGCATATTTCATTTACAATGCTCTTTTTATATTAATTAACTCATTCATTACAGCACAGCTCTTCCTATTCATCTGTGATAACTGGGTTGCAGCTGCAGTGCTGCTCAGTTAGTTCAAGTAAAGATTGCACACCCAGTAAATTCTGACATTGGTGCAGTGCTGCTCTGCACTGTAGACCCAGAAGGATGCATGTGTTGCTCTCTTAGAATATATTTAATACGTGTACAATTTTATGAGTGTTATTTGTTGATTAAAACTGACTGCTTCCAAAAGACTTGTATTTTATCACTAAAGGTACAGAGGCTTAAACTCATCTGGCATGACATCACTTCAAATCACTCCTCAAAAATGCATGAAAGGCGACTCAGTCTTGGCTTCTCTCTCATCTACTCTCTGTCAAGAATCTGATGTTCAGCTTGACAGGGCTGAAACTCTAATGACAGTTGAGAGAAAACCACAGTCCCAGTAGACTGGAGCTGTCACTCCCTCTTTATGTAATGTGGAGATGAGTGTGTCAAGAAACATCCTCACCTCATCCTGTATTTACTTGGACAACGGCAAGCTGGCTCTGCTCAGAGAGATACTTGCACACATAATGCTAGGTAGAGATAACATATTACTGCCCACTAAAAAGCTTGATTTCAGTGACACTTGACTTTACTGTTTTAAAATAATAATAATAATAATAATAATAATAATAATTTCATAATAATAATAATAATAATAATAATAATAATGGCACAGTACAAGTCAAGTCATATGTATGGTGGTTTTCACAAAATACAGAGCACCTTTATAAAAAATCTTAGTCTTTAAGCCCCCAGTAAGCAAGCCACAAGGTGACTGTGGCAAGGAACAAAAATATTCACATAATTAATGAGGCTATGTTTAGTTCACTATAATTATTGATCTGTTAATCTACCCTATTGCTAGCACATCAAGGTCATGGGGTTCAATTCCCAGGAAAAACACACTTTCAAAACATATTTAAATGCATTTAACATAAGTTACTGTAATACTTTTACTTGAGTATTTCTATCATGAGCTACTTTAACTTTTACTTGAGCCCAGTTTCATAAAAGTATCTTAACTTTTACTTAAAGGGATAGTCCACCCAAAAATTAAAATGATCTCATCATTTACTCACCCTCATGCCATTCCAGATGTATCCGGAACGTTGTTACTGACCATGTGTGACATGTATGGCATAAGTCGTTGCGCACCATCTCCAGGACGTGAGGGGGTTGAAGTTGGAGTGGCAAGTGGGGTGGCAAGTTTAGGATGGCTGCTGCCAACCCGTGCCAGCCTTCTGGCCTCACCCCTGCATAAAATTAACCCATATGACTCAAGTGGTTTAATCAATGTCTTCTGAAGCGATGTTATTGTGATTTTGGGTGAGAACAGACCAAAATGTAATCGTTTTTTCACTATCAATCATTACATCAGCAGTCTCTTTGGCAATCGTATTTTTAAGCTTGTTTACACTTCCTGTATCTCCATCTAGCACTCTGTGGCTGCATCCAAAACCAAAGGAAGCTGTCTTGTAGCCTCTCTGCCCTATCAGTCAATGACTCAACATCTATGCTGCCTTCAAAAATCAGTCAGATGAAGTAGACAGGATGTAAAACGAACATTGGATTCGGACATGCCTTTATCCCTTCCTACCTCCACATACAGCCTCCGGAGGCAGCATTTTCCTGGTTTCGGATGCAGTCTGCACATGCATCAAGCACTAGGAAGTTTAAACGAGCTTGAAATCATGATCATGCCTAAAGACTGTTACTTGAAGATGTAAAGTGAAAAAGGATTTATATTGTGGTTTGTTTTTACCAAAAAACAATTTGATCACTTCAGAAGACATGGATTAAACCACTGGAGTCATGGATTACATTTATGATTCCTTTATGTGATATTTGGTCCTTCAGGGTTCTGATCACCATTAACTTGCATTGTGAAGACCAACAGAGATTCTTCTAAAAATCTTCATTTATGTTCTGCCGAAGAAAAATGAGGGTTGGGAAATTATAAGAGCATTTTTATATATATATACTTTATTGTGTCTTTCCATTTAAAACCTTTATTATTGCATAGTACAATCCCTTAACAGTCCTTATATAAAGACAGCTTTATTTTTAAGAGAATTTTCATTTTTGGGTGAAAACTTTCAGTATGACAACAGTTCTTTATATTCACAATGAATCAAACCATAAGCACTTGATTTTGTAATCTGATTACGTTATCCACTGTGGAATTTAGAGATGTGTTCAGCATTGGGCCAGGTAATACTACTTTTACCACCCTATTTCATCTGGATTATAAAATGGAATGACAGGTAGAGCTCAAGACCTTGTTCAATCCCTGTGGTCAGACTAATGGGGAATGGAGAGAAAGTGATTGCTGAATGAGAGGAAACAAAAATTAGGCAAGGTTTAAGTTTAAAAAGGGGAGTGTAGCTTGCCAAAACCTAATGGCTTGATATATGGCCCAGCACTTAATAGTCAGGACTATACATTTCTCCTCCCAGCACTGCATAAGTTCAAGTATCTATATCAAATGCTTGTGAATGGATGCATTTCTCAAATCTACTACATCGAGTATCAGCATCCCAATACATTATCTGCAATATAGCAATATACAATATATGTGTGCAAGCAATATACCTGGTACGATCCACACAGCATGTGGAAGTCAATTAATTATGTCAGTTAAAATGTCCATAACCCACTCCCCACACCCAGAGCTTGACCTTTCATGAAGCCTTGTACTTTGTTGCCATTTTAATAGCTCCTGACAGGAATAATAACAGAGCTGGAGGATTCCAGTTGAAACTGCAATACAAAGGAGTAACAAAAGACAGGAAAGAAGAGGTGCTGATAACCAGGAACTCTGTTAAATTAAAAGAAGAGGTAAATGTGAACATGTGAACATGCTGCTCTCTTTGCTTCTCCCAGGTTTTGATTGAAATATTCTGAAAACATTTGCATTTTTTCAGAGATGCCAAGCACCTATTTTTCCTAATTATTGCACTTTTCAGAATATTTTTTATTCATTAATCGTTATTGCTTGGGTAAAGCTGCTTAAATTTGGATGTTGCTCATTTGTATTAAGGTCTATCAGAGATGAAATGGCTCACTTTGTTTTTGAACAGTGAAAGATCATTTCTGACTCACTGAAGCTGATGAATCACAGACTTACTTCATGTATGCAGGTGCTCTCAGCCTTTGCATATGCAAAAAGTGTAGGAAAAGGGAAACATGTATTGTTATACCATATGTATATGTATTATATCCAAAAAGAGAAAAACATCAAAATAAAGACAGATATTAGCTATAGCTATAGCTATATACAGTTTTACACTAAAATATCATGCTTAATTTCATACTGCAGGATGGACACAGGTCACACAACTAATAACAAATAACATCATTTACATTCCACACAAGTGCATCTTGTTGGAATATGGTTGCTGAAACTCAGAATAATGATATTAGAGCTATAAATAACTTTACTTCTCTCACTGTGATCTGTCATCCTCCCCTCAGGTGACAGGGAAAATTGTACATTATTTAACAGTGACCTATAGCAGCAGTCACGACAACTCTAGAATTTATTGGTTTTGTCCACTGGGTAAGTAGTTTAAAATCAAGCCACTGGCAGTGTGCAGCTATAGTCCACCCCATGTAAGCAAGATGTGATGGATTTATTAATTTTCCCTTTTACAAATAATAAGTTATTATATGATGAAATACAATGTATTGTATACCTTTATGTTTTACGGTTGAGGTGCTATTTGCTGGTCTGAGCTTTGGTCTACTTTTTTGTGAGGGCTTCCTGTCTCAAGACTCTCTGCAGCTTACTGTAACCGACAGGATGATTAAGCAGTGATAGACGGGTGACTGTACAGCACAGCAGCCTGGACCTGTCTAGGTGGTTGTAATGCTATAGAGGTGCATTTTTAAATGTGATGCTCGAGCAACTGTTAACGAGAACATCAATAGGCTGAAATCCGTATATCCAATTTGCATAGCAACCGGCAACACGTTATAAACGAGTCATTTCACAGAACTAGACTACACATTAATTTTCATTCAGCAATGGAAGCATAAGTCATTGAATTCCAAGTGACTAACTGAGGCCCTGGAGGGACAAAACACTCTTTCAAACAAGTCTACAGTGTCATATAGTCATTACTAAAAAACATTGTAAATGTCTGACTCAAATGTATTATAGAAACAGGAATTAAATTACAGGAATTAAGTGTCTTGCTAAGGTAAGATAATGTCAGTTATCATATATTATGTGGGCAGACCATGAACTGTAGGTTAGTCTTGCGCACTTCAGAGTGTGGAAGAATGGAAGGAAGACATTTGGAAATCTATTTAAATGCCTGCTATGGGAGTCGAGAGGGGAACTTTTTAACCCACATTTCATTAACCACTAATCATCATTTCATCTGAATTCCCACAACCTGAGAACAACAGACAGGACACTGATTACACGTCTATATATATACAGGTTCTGGTCATATAAATAGAATATCATCAAAAAGTTGATTTATTTCAGTAATTCCATTCAAAATGTGAAACTTGTATAATGTATACATTCATTCCACACAGACTGATATATTTCAAGTGTTCATTCCTTTTAATTTTGATGATTATAACTGACAACTAATGAAAACCTCAAAATCATTATCTCAGAAAATTTGAATATTGTGAAAAGGTTCAATATTGAAGACACCTGGTGCCACACTCTAATCAGCTAATTAACTCAAAACACCTGCAAAGGCCTTTAAATGGTCTCTCAGTCTAGTTCTGTAGGCTACACAATCATGGGGAAGACTGCTGACTTGACAGCTGTCCAAAAGACGACCACTGACATCTTGCACAAGGAGGGCAAGACACAAAAGGTCCTTGCTAAAGAGGCTGGCTGTTCACAGAGCTCTGTGTTCAAGCACATTAATAGAGAGGTGAAGGGAAGAAAAAGATGTGGTAGAAAAAAGTGTACAAGCAATAGGGATAACCGCACCCTGGAGAGGATTGTGAAACAAAACCCATTCAAAAATGTGGGGGAGATTCACAAAGAGTGGACTGCAGCTGGAGTCAGTGCTTCAAGAACCACCACGCACAGACGTATGCAAGACATGGGTTTCAGCTGTCGCATTCCTTGTGTCAAGCCACTCTTGAACAAGCCACAGCGTCAGAAGTATCTCGTCTGTGCTAAAGACAAAAAGGACTGGACTGCTGCTGAGTGGTCCAAAGTTATGTTCTCTGATGAAAGTAAATTTTGCATTTCCTTTGGAAATCAAGGTCCCAGAGTCTGGAGGAAGAGAGGAGAGGCACAGAATCCACGTTGCTTGAAGTCCAGTGTAAAGTTTCCACAGTCAGTGATGGTTTGGGGTGCCATGTCATCTGCTAGTGTTGGTCCACTGTGTTTTCTGAGGTCCAAGGTCAACGCAGCCGTCTACCAGGAAGTTTTAGAGCACTTCATGCTTCCTGCTGCTGACCAAGTTTATGGAGATGCAGATTTCATTTTCCAACAGGACTTGGCACCTGCACACAGTGCCAAAGCTACCAGTACCTGGTTTAAGGACCATGGTATCCCTGTTCTTAATTGGCCAGCAAATTCGCCTGACCTTAACCCTATAGAAAATCTATGGGGTATTGTGAAGAGGAAGATGCGATACGCCAGACCCAACAATGCAGAAGAGCTGAAGGTCACTATCAGAGCAAACTGGGCTCTCATAACACCTGAGCAGTGCCACAGACTGATCGACTCCATGCCACGCCGCATTGCTGCAGTAATTCAGGCAAAAGGAGCCCCAACTAAGTATTGAGTGCTGTACATGCTCATACTTTTCATGTTCATACTTTTCAGTTGGCCAACATTTCTAAAAATCCTTTTTTTGTATTGATCTTAAGTAATATTCAAATTTTCTGAGATACTGAATTTGTGATTTTCATTAGTTGTCAGTTTTAATCATCACAATTAAATGAAATAAACATTTGAAATATATCAGTCTGTGTGTAATGAATGAATATAATATACAAGTTTCACTTTTTGAATGGAATTACTGAAATAAATCAACTTTTTGATGATATTCTAATTATATGACCAGCACCTGTAGTATACAGTATCTAAAAATCTGAATATAACATCAGTCAGTTTAGTTCCTGTGTGATCATGTTGCCATTACTGTTCAACATGCATCCAGCAAAGTCTGGCCTTAAATGCTAAAGTGTACAGTATATACCTTTTATTGCTAAATTGAGGTATTATTTATTTTTTAAATATGTCATTTATTATAACAGAATGAGCAGACTGAGAATTTTTCGATTGTTTGCACATGTCAATTAGACAATCGGTCTCCCAGGGAATTAGAAAATAATGAAACACTAAATTGGTTTGCTGAACATACACAAGGTGTAGTTGAGCTTAAAACAGATATAAGAAGTTAATAAAAATAGTTTTTTTTTTTTTATAAAATAAAATACAATTTTAATCCATGTACTGTCAGATCATAAGTGATACTGCAACTCTTACAGAAGGGTTGTAAGCAAAACCACAAAAGTTCTATTAATAGTCTTTTCTGTGATGAAAGGTGAAAAAAGTAAATTTATAAACACCTATTGCATTTAGATTCATATAAATACTAAAATATAAAAACACTCAATACCACTCTGCAAATACACAAACTGCATGTTGTACTGACCAACTTTGCTATGGACAGCCCATAAAGGTCGTGATGAGATGGAAGTGAGCTAATACTTTTGCTGTTCTTTACACAGGAAGGAAGAATGGGAACATAGATTAAATCCCAATTCAGTAGTCTGATTGTGAGATTAGGAGCAGAAAGTGTATGCAGTGCAAGCCCTTGGTTTTGCTACTGAGCACAAAATCCCTTTAAAAATGTGTCTACCTCCACTGTCTGAGTATATGGCTAAAATTCTCATTGACAGGAAAGAGAGGAGAGAAGCAGAGCAATGTACCTGTAGTCATTGTCTATAAATATAAGCCTCAGGGCTCAAGCACAGCGTGCAATGATCTAAGTTGGGTCACCTTGCCTTCACGCGTTATTTATGCAGCTCCCATAGGACCTCACAGAACCCAGATCAGTCAGTTACAGGTTCCTACAGGCTACACAGAGTGCTTGAATGTCAGTCAGTACAGAGTCTCACTGCGACTGATGACACTCATGTACACGTTTAGTTTCAGAAGGCTACAGATACTATATATTCTTTATAGACGGTATCCAGGAGGTTGCTATTTCGAGCCCAATAAGGAGTGAGCTAAGAGTGAGCCATTATTGTGCCCTTAATCAAGGCACTTAACCAAAGGCTTTAGGGACCATCCCTGTAATAAGTGTACTGTTAAGATACTGAATGTTTCTGAAAAAACAAAAAAGACTAATGCTGATGTGCCTACTAATACTCAGGGTGAGTCACGAAACTTGTGAATATTATTATGATGTAATGCACAGACCATTTCAAATAATCTTTTACTGCTTTGTTAAATAGTCATTATTGATGCAATAATTCAAGTAATTATCAATTCAAGTAATATCAAATATTTTCATAATGAATTTGACGACTTTATCCTTGTATTTGCAACTGTTGCTCATGGGATTTTGTTAGAATCAAATGTAAATAAATATGTGGATCAACAATTAGTTTCTTGATCTCGTCGTAAAGTTTTGGCCTCTTGTAAAGGGAATTCCCTGTTCCAATCTGCTTTAGTACTTATTTTAATAGACAACGAATACATCTGTATGTCAGTGGGTATATATCATGATTCGGGACACATTTGTTTGCATTTTGCGTTGCGATTTATCTGGACAAGAGCTTGAGCTGCGGAACAGTGGAGATCAGAGCGTGCATCTATGTGCTCTAGCGAACATTGTAACTGATGAGGCCACTGATAACAGCCACAACAAGCACTCATCATTACATTCAAAATAGCACATTCCAGCACTGGATCGCCACTTATTATAACACACACAAACAAAATAGATTCTCCAGCTCAAGAACTGCCAATGTTTCTTCTGCATTAGACACTCACTTGACGAAAGTGTGTTTCAGAAAGTGGAAGGGACAAAATACGCTGTCAAGTGGTAACCTTGTGTCTGTTGGTTGTCTGTCAGTAGAGGTGTGGCGACCTTCCCATTTGCTGTTGCCTTCACCTGTTCTGTTGGCCAATTCCTGTGGAGGAGGATTCTTCAGTCTCTGCCGACATCTTGGGGGAGAATCTCATCTGGTCTTTGCTTCACACCACACCAGCTTCAATGGACTGCTCCAGACTTACACAATGCACACACTCATCATACTAACACACTCTTTCCTTAGCCCATTGAGCGACTTATGTTTTACAGCTGGTACCGGGTGTGCCTGACCTTATTTGAGTACCTGCCTTTAATAAATTAATTGAACTGTTTCCCTCTGCATTTGGGTCCCTTTTGGCACTTTTCCACTGCACGTTACAGTTTGACTCAACTCAACTCTACTTTCTGAGCTTGCATTTCCACTGCAGTTTAGTGCCACCTCAACGTGGGTGGGATTATAGGCTGATCATCATAGTTGAGCCGCCTCTACTGCCGTGACATCATCTTAAACATGACACAAACTGACTAAAACGTCTCGGGTTACTTGTGTAACCCTTGTTCCCTGAAAAAAGCGGAACGAGATGCTGCGCTGCTAAGCGCTATGGGGAAACAATCTTATTGTGAGCTGCTTCTGAACATGTGTGTAACACGTCAATGAAATTGACTGGAATTTATAGCCTCGGTTGGTGAGATCATTGGACGCACCTGTGACGAGGCTATAAATAGAAGGCGTCACCAGAGTGTCGTCAGATTATTTTTCTGAAGAGCGGTCCTGGGACGTCCCAGTGCGGCAAAAGAAGCGCAGCATCTCGTTCCGCTTTTTTCAGGGAACAAGGGTTACACAAGTAACCCGAGACGTTCCCTTTACAAAAAGCTTCACTTTGATGCTGCGCTGCTAAGCGCTATAGGGAACGAAATGCCCACGCCGCCGCACTGGGGCTGTCCGGACCCCTGATCGTTGTGAAGTGTTTTCACAGAACGCAAGAGGTTCCAAACATAAGCTTGAGATGTCGACTCAAGGGCATAAGCCCGGAGTAGCAGAACATCTAACACCATAAAATCCGAAGAGTGTGTACGGAAAGGACTAGCCTGCCGTATCACAAACCTGGTTTAGACATGAGCTTGAGATGTCGACTCAAGGAAATAAGAGTCCGGAGTAGCGGAGCATCTAGCCCACAAAGTCAAAAGATGAGTTTTAAAAGCCGATTCAAAGGCTCTAACTCAAAAGTTCGTACCATGAACTTGGATTTGGCATGAGCCCGGGATGTTGACCCAAGGACATAGTCCGGGGTAGCAAAACATCCCAGCCAATGTAGAAATTGTAGAATGTGTGTGGAAGGGACTAGCCCGCCACGTCACAAACTTGCTCCTGCATGAGTTTGAGATGTCGACTCAAGGACATAAGAGCCCGGAGTAGCATGAACATCCAAACTATAGAATTTAATGAATGTGTGCGGAGAGGACCAGCCTGCTGCATCACAAACTTGCTGCAGAGGGACCCCTCTAGCCAAGGCTTTAGAGGAAGCGACCCCTCTGGTGGAGTGAGCCCTGACACCTACTGGTGAAGCTTGACCGCGCGCCTCATAGGCCAGGGCAATAGCATCCCTCACCCAATGTGACATAGTCTGTTTACTAGCGGCTGCCCCCTTGTTGCGGCCCCCATAGCAAACAAACAATTGCCCTGACTTACGCCACTGGCTTGTGCGGTGGACATAAATCTGAAGGGCACGGACTAGGCAGAGTCCAAGAAGTCTTTCCTGCTCCGGCGTTAAAAACGGCGGGGAGCAGAAGGCTTCTAAAGTGACAGGATGTACTGTCGAAAAAGGAACTTTAGGAAGATAATCAGGGTGAGGATGCAAAATTGCTTTGGCCATACCGGGGGCAAATTCTAAGCAGGTCGGCAGAATAGACAGAGCCTGTAGATCCCCAATCCTCTTAAGAGAGGTAATAGCCATAAGGAAGACCATCTTGAGAGTCAGAAGTCTGTCAGACGCTGACTCCAGAGGTTCAAAAGGGGTCTCGACCAGAGCCTCCAGGACTATAGTTAAGTCCCACAAAGGAGTTCTGGCCCTAACGGGAGGCCTCAGTCGCCTGGCTCCACGAATGAAGCGGGCGAGTCGAGGATGTCTCCCTAAAGGCACCCCGTCAATCAGGGCGTGGCAAGCCGAAATGGCGGCCACATAAACCCTGAGAGTAGCGGGGCATATGCCTGCTGACAGTTTCTCTTGCAGAAACTCCAGAACTGAAACAATTTGGCAGTTAACTGGATCTGCATCATGAGAACTGCACCACCTTTCGAAGACACCCCATTTATTGGAGTAAATTCTTCTGGTGGAAGGAGCCCTAGCACTAAGAATGGTTTCAATAACCCCAAGCGACAGCCCTGTGTCCCTCAGTTGGTACCCTTCAGGGGCCAAACGTGAAGTTTCCACAACTCGGACCGGGGATGAAATATTGTCCCCTGTGCTTGAGACAGAAGGTCCTTCCTGTCCGGAATCGCCCAGGGCGAGCCGTCTAGGAGAGACATCATTTCTGAGAACCAAACCCTGTTCGGCCAGCGAGGCGCTATCAATAAGAGGCAAGACCCTTGCTGGCGAACTCTGGCCAGGACTCCCGGGAGCAGAGAAACCGGAGGGAACGCATACAGGCGCATTCTGGGCCATGTATGCGCCATCGCGTCCAGACCCAGGGGGGCTGGGTGACTCAGAGAGAAGTAGAGGGGACATTGCGCAGTCTCTTGAGAAGCAAAGAGGTCCACTTCGGCTCTGTAAAATCTCTCCCAGATCTGTTGTACTACCTCGGGATGGAGTTTCCACTCGCCCGATGGTAAGATTTGTCTGGACAGAAAATCTGCTCCCACATTCAGGCGTCCAGGGATATAGACTGCCCTGAGTGACAGTAACTTGCCCTGGGCCCAAAGGAGAATCCGACGTGCCAGCAAATTGAGGTGGCGAGAACGTAGGCCTCCTTGATGATTTATGTAGGAGACTGCCGCTGTGTTGTCCACCCGCACAAGGACGTGGCAGCCTCTCAAATGTTGGAGAAAGTATTTCAGGGCCAGAAATACTGCCATCAGCTCGAGGCGATTTATGTGCCAATCGAGTTGATGACTCTCCCATTCCCCTTGGGCTGGACGACCACTTAAGACCGCACCCCAACCCGTCAGGGAGGCGTCTGTCGTAAGCATCCTGCGACGACACAACGCACCAAGAGTGGGACCCAAGGTGAGAAACCGGGGTCTGAACCACATAGAGAGGGAACGAAGCACTGGGCGCGTAACCCTTATTTGCCTGAGGGGACTGGCCCTTGGATGAAACCCTCTGGCTTTTAGCCACAGCTGAAACGGTCTCATATGGAGAAGGCCCAAAGGAATCACCGTGGACGCAGACGCCATGAGACCTAATATTCGTTGGAACTGAAGAACAGTGCAAACTTGACCTAGCCTGAGAATGCTCAGGGAGTTCTGAATGGAGATGACACGAGCGGGAGACAACTGTGCCTGCATCGTGACAGAATTCCATATAACCCCCAGATAGGAAATTTTCTGGGTCGGGGAAAGAACGCTCTTTTTGGCGTTGAGTCTCAGACCCAGAGAACCTAGATGAGCCAAGACGATATCCCTGTGCTGAACTGCCAGTTCTTGAGACTGGGCTAGGATCAGCCAGTCGTCTAGATAATTCAGAATGCGGATGCCCTGGAGTCGCAACGGAGCCAGTGCTGCATCCATGCATTTCGTGAATGTGCGGGGTGATAGGGCTAGACCGAATGGAAGGACCCGATACTGGAAGGCTTCGTCCCCGAAAGCGAACCTCAGGAACTTCCTGTGCTGTGGCAGAATTCCAATATGAAAGTATGCGTCCATGAGGTCGATCGTGACCAGCCAATCGAAACGTTGGAACTGAGACACGATGGACCTGACTGTTAGCATCTTGAACCTGAGCGTCTTGACCGAGCAGTTCAAGGCACGAAGATCCAAGATGGGACGCAACCCCCCCCCCCCCTTCTTGGGGACCAGGAAGTATCTGCTGTAATAGCCAGACTCTTTCTCTGGAAGAGGAACATGTTCTATGGCCCCTTTCTCCAAGAGATTTCGCAGTTCTACCTGAAGTAGACATGCCTGTTCCGGGCTTACGGTAGTGGAAACCACGCCGTTGAAGCTCGGAGGGCGGCAAGCGAACTGAATTCTGTAGCCTTTTTCTACTGTTTTTAGAACCCACATAGAAATACCTGGCAGAAGTTTCCACGCTGCCAGGTTCTCTGAGATGGGAACTAATTTCAAGACTTCCTGTCGAGGGGGTGTAGAATGTTCCGTGTCCTGGAATATGGCAGGAAGCGACGGTACATTCAACATTTTGTTGGAAACCCCTGTAACCCGAAACACCAAGGGTGGCGGGAGGGCCGAAGTGAATGATACACGCGCCCCGTCCCGAAGGGAACTACCCTCACAAGGTTGGATACAAGGACGTCAGGGCTTCTTTCTCTTGGAGATAACAGCCCTGAGGTCTTGTTTGGGAGGTTGCTGAGGACGACGAGCCTGTCCCCAATCTTTGCGAGGGGGAGCACGACTTACCACGCTCTGCTTCTGAACCTCCCTCCTCACAGAATCAGGGCGAGACTGGGTGACCGACGGCCTCGCCCCCTGAGTGCGACGAGGAAGGAATTTTCCAAAGGCCTCCTCATGGCTTTTCGCCTCCTGGAATCTGGAGATAACCGTGTTCATGGCGTCTCCAAAGAGACCAGAAGGCGAAACTGGGGCATCAAGAAGGAAAACCCTGTCCTTATCCTTGATGCCGGATAGATTCAGCCACAAGTGCCTTTCAGTGCTAACCAAAGCGGACATAGACCGGCCAATAGCACGGGCTGACTGCTTGGTGGCACGGAGAGACAAATCAGTAGCTCGACGAAGCTCAGAGAAAGCTTCATCGTCGAGACTTCTTCCAGCACTCAAATCTTTTAGCAGGTCAGCCTGGTATGCCTGCAAAACAGCCATGGTGTGCAGCGCAGCACCAGCCTGACCAGCCGCTTGATATGCTCTCCCGACCAGCATGGAGGTTACCCTGCATGGCTTAGAAGGGAGAGCAGATTTATTAAGTGATGACGTCGAACCCGGCGAGAGATAACCCGCAAGTGTCTCTTCGACCGGTGGCATCTTTAAATACCCTCGCGCCTCAGCGCCAACGATAGTCGAATATATTGACGTCGAGGGCACGTGAATGCGCGAAGTATAAGGCTTATTCCAAGAACGAGAAAGCTCGTCATGGAGATCATCAAAGAAGGGAAGGGACTGACGAGGTGTTCCCTTCCCTTGGTCACCAGACAGAAATCTGTCCTCTAATTTAGAGCGCTTGGGGGGAACTTGGTCACGTGGCCAGTCTATTTGAAGCCTGGCCACCGCGCGAGTAATCACATCGAGCAGCTCCTCCGAAGATTTTGAATCGCGATTGGAGCGCTCAGATGCGGTTAACTCTAAATCTGACCCAAGGGAAAGGAGGTCCCCCTCGTGAACTGAAGAGGCGCCGAAGCACGCTTCAGGATCACGCGAGGGACCAGCAGGATCTGGGGAGAGAGTGAGCGAAAGGGGCGAACCCGTCTCTCGCTCCTCAGCCAGATCCATGCGAGAGCCCCACGAATGAAGTGTGGGTGCCGGCTCTCGGAAGTAAGCAAGGCGAGCGCGAAGCATCCCGACCGAAAGTAGGTTGCAATGCGCGCACCCGCCCTGTTCCAACGCGAGAGTAGCGTGCTCTTCCCCCAAGCAAACAAAGCAAAATTGATGCGTGTCCCTGTCAGACATAGAACACTGACAAGGAAACACGCATTGTTTGCCCTGCTTTTCTGCCATTTTCCCCTTTTTTTTTTTTTTTAATATATATATATATATATATATATATAAAGAGAGAAAGAAGGAAAGGCTTAAGATTTTAAACAATTTCTAGCAAGAGTTTCGTGAAAACACACAGAGAGAAAGCTCTGAAGAAAAATGTCTGACGACACTCTGGTGACGCCTTCTATTTATAGCCTCGTCACAGGTGCGTCCAATGATCTCACCAACCGAGGCTATAAATTCCAGTCAATTTCATTGACGTGTTACACACACGTTCAGAAGCAGCTCACAATAAGATTGTTTCCCCATAGCGCTTAGCAGCGCAGCATCAAAGTGAAGCTTTTTGTAAAGGGAACAATAACACAACCGCTAGCTGTTAGCTACTAGCTCATTGTGCTGCATAAAGCAGTTGTTGCATGGTGATTTTACACAAGTGTAACAGTTAAATTTGCCTGGTTGTTTTAGAAGCAAGCTTCCAGTAGCTGGTCAACTAAATAAAGTGAAGCTTTCAAGCAGAATATAGAGTTAACATAACAAAATGTACCATCCTCCATCGTGGCTGAGTCCAGGGCACTCCCTCCCATTGTTCATCGGTTTAGATAGCGTCCATTTGGTCAAACCACTTCTGATGGTTCTGTAGTCACTTTTATTTATTTTTTTACTTTTCCCTACACGGTTGGTAGGTCCAGTGGTAGCCGTGTGTGGCCAACAGCTGAGACACTACCTGAAAGACTTTTTCGTTTCGCTCATCGCTAACGAGTGGACCGTCTGCACATCATTTATTGACCATGGCCTGGTTTTATGCGCAGTCATTTCTTTTTTCACAATTCAAAAGTCGCGTGAACAAATGATACTGTTATCGCTGTTGTTAACTTTAAAACTAGCGAGTTGATGTCGTGTGTCAGAAATCCAGTGACGCTGGTTGTGACGATTCTCCCTGACCAATCAGTGATCTGCAGGATTTTGTCACATCTCGCTTGGAACCTTGACCGAGGTGGTACTAAAAAAAGTATCAGGTACGAGATACTATCCACAGAGGAAAACCCAAAGCGAGCAGTGTTAAGTTGGGTCGAGTTATACCGTGCAGTGGAAAAGCCCCATTTGTCTCCCCTCACCCTCTGACAATATTAGCAAAGGCAAAAAGTGGTAGGGACTTGTCCCACCTGTAAATAATGCCTAAGCGGTATAACCAATGTAATTGATTTTGAGCAGGATTTAGATATTTAGATAGTATCCTAGACAGAATGATGTGAGTGAGTTGAACAAATCAGCAAGATGTATTTCTTACCAGTTTAGTTGTGTTACGTTCCCTGCAAAAAACAAAACAAAAAAAAAAACCTAGAACCAGCCAAAACAGGTTGGTTGGTCTTAAAGGTTTAGCTCACACAAATGTGAAAATTCGCTAATTTTCTCACCCTCATGCTATCTAAGATGTGCATAATATTATTTTTCCGGCAACAAAACAATGTTTTTAAGAAGAAAATCTCAGCTCTGTATGTCCATACAATGCAAGTGAATGGTGGCCAGACCTTTGAAGCTCAAAAGACAGATAAAGGCAACACTGAAATAATCCATACGCCTCCAGTTGTTCAATCAGTGTCATCTGAAGCTATCCAATTGGGTTTGAGTGAGTGAGAACACACCAAAATGTAACTCCTTTTTCACTATAAATTTTGACAGCAGTCTCCTTCGCGATCATAATTTCAAGCTCGATTACACTTCATATAGCGCTATCTAGCATTTTATGCATGCGTCAAACGCTAGTGTTATCAAGCTTGAAATCATGATCATGCCTAGAGTGCAATGGCAAGATGTATAGTGATGGTCTGTTCTCACCCAAAACTGACTGGATCATATGGATTACTTTAATGTTGCCTTTATCTGCTTTTTGGAGCTTCAAAGTTCAGGCCACCATTCACTTGCATTGAAATGAATTAATTGAAATTATTTTTCATCTTAAAATCTTTATTTGTGTTCTACAGAAGAAAGAAAGTCATACACTTCTTGGATGGCATGAGGGTGAATAAAGGGGCGGTCACACTACATTTCTCCATTCACTCTCATTCAAATGCATTTGAAAGCAGCAGATCAGAAACGTAAGCTTGCGCAAAAAAATTTAATACAACGCTGCATAGTAAAGTTCAAGCTTGGTAAATTCTGAAACATGAATTTGTATGACAAGAGGAAGCGCGATCAATAGGAGACCGAAATGTCACACGCTGAACTCTTGGCTCAATTCAAAGGATATATATTTTAAAGCTGCAAGATTTATTGTAGCTGCAGGAAAGTGAGTAGATAATATATTTTTTAAAAAAAATTCCCCTCACCCTTTCTTCCGAATTTGGAATGCCCAATTCCCAATGCGCTCTAAGTCCTCATGGTGGCGTAGTGACACGCCTCAATCTGGGTGGCTGAGGACGAATCTCAGTTTCCTCCGTGTCTGAGACCGTCAATCCATGTATCTTATCATGTGGCTTGTTGAGCGTGTTACCGTGGAGATGTAGCTTCACGCTATTCTCCAGGGCATCCATGCACAACTCACCACGTGCCCCACTGAGAGAGAACCACATTATAGCGACCACGAAGAGGTTACCCCATGTGACTCTACCCTCCCTTTAGCAACTGGGCCAATTTGGTTGCTTTGGAAACCTGACTGGAGTCACTCAGCACGCCCTGGTTTCAAACTCGCAACTCCAGGGGTGGTAGTCAGCGTATAATACAATTTAACATGAATCAATAACATTATTTACTTACACCAGAAGCTCTCCTGCATGACATCATATTCTGGATCATTGCATTGTTCGAAAAAAATTTGTGAACTCAAAGCCTAGTGTGACCACCCCTTAAATGATAAGAGTATTTTATTTTTAGGGTAAACTATTGCTTTTAGATAGGCTCTTAGCTGGTCAAAACTGGGCATGCAGTCTGGAAAAGTTTTTCTAGCTGGTGTCCTAGTATGGCCAAGCTAAAGTCCTCCAAACCCCTCTAAAACCAGCCGGCTGACCAGTTTAGGCTTGTTTTACTTTTTTTTTTTTTTTTTTTTTTTAAATCAGGGATAGTAGGTATTTATTTATTATAATTAAAAATATGTATTGACATTTAGATTTTATCGCAAACGTAGGGCAATTCGTTACCTGTGGAATATGAACAAATAATGCTAAGAGACGTGATGGTTTAGTATCCGCCCCTGGCCAATGTCTGGCGCACGAGCAGCACAGTGAAGTATTGAGCACAGTCAGACAGTGCGGCTGAATGCTTTACTCAGACAAAAGGAATGAATAAACGGGACAGTAATTCACATGGCAAGTGAATGAATCTTAAGGACGTGTTCATCTCTTTGGATAGCAGAGCTTTCGCTGAGTTCGTCTGTAGTTAAACGGGAAGAGAGCGCGAAACAAGGTCAGTGCATCAAAACCGTCATCACCAGAGACTGAAAACACTGTAGAGACGCATATTACTGAGGATCTGAAAGTTTCTCAGCGGTAATGCTCATGTGATGACATATGGCAAATGAAACATAGCATAAATTAACTTAGCCTATGTGTCTACCGTGCAGTGAGACATTTCACTAAGCGTTTGTATTATTATATTTCTCTTGATGATAATAATAGGCTGTTACTCTACAAGAATAATTTGTTTGGAAAACCCATTTCATAAGTTTACTTTCCTGCTTACATTTTATTGAAAGCGTAGTTTTTTTATTCAGTTCAAGCGCTGACAAAATTATAGGATTGACTTTTCTTAGAAGACTTTTTTTGTGCATTAAATTTAATTTGTCACATAATTTATTGTTAGCATGTCACATCCACGCAGGTAAATGAATGTCTGTTGTTTAGAGATTACTTAATGGCTCCAACACACTACACGACTTTCAAAGACGTCGGATTGTGGTACCGTTCATATTACACAACTGTCTGTCTTGTCATTGGTTACAATATGAAAAATGATCTTCTACTGTAAAATCTACCTATTTTCTTACCTAACTGTCCAAGAGAATTGGCAGTTTCTCTCCAACTCTTCTCTTTCTCCACCCGGTTGTGGTACAGTTCAGATGAAACATCAAATAGGCACGGGTGCTCCTGCCATTGTTCCACTAATATCTCCTCCATTTCTTTGGTCCAATGAGACTTTCTTGAACTGCAGCCATGCTAGTTGATGTTCTGTTGCAGGTACATCTGGACTCCTCCCACTGAAACGTCCTGTGCCCCGTTTCTTGCTCTCTCATTGGCCGTAGGTCAATGCTGCTGTTGTATTCATTCAAAACATATTTCACATTGCCTGATTTGGAATCGCAGACTGGTCCAGATATTTAACATGCTAGAAATCTCGCTCGCATTGGCGACGCTGAAATTTTTATTAATAATGCATATTAACTCATTTATTGCATTTATTGCCAAAACTGTCCCTTATTTTAAGTGTCCCTTATTTTAAAACTTCAAACGTGGCAACCCTACGTGGTACAGTACTTGGAAGTCCTATCAAAAAGGAAAACTCATTTACAATGTGTTTTAAGAAGGAAGTCTAGTTTGTTGGAAGGAAACCTATTTTTGTGACTGAAATTACTTGCAATCATATAGGTAGCTATGAATTCCAACCGCATTTGTAGTAAAAAATGGGAAAATATGTGAACGAGTACTAGTAAGGTGAAATCACTCAATCATTCTGACTGGATTATAAGAGAAGACTGATTGCTATAAAGGAGGGAAGAAGTGCTTCCAATCATTGTGTTCTTGTTAGCAATGGTTACCTCTAAGGAAAGATGTGCAGCCATCATTGCTTTGCATCAAAATGGCCTCACTTGCGAGTAAATTGCTGCAAAGAATATTGCACCTGAAAGAACCATTTACCGGATCATCAAGAACTTCAAGGAGAGAATTCAACTGCAGTGAAGAAGGCTTCAGGACGTCCCAGAGTGTCCAGCATGTGCCAGGACCATCTCCTCCTGAGGAGTCAGCTACGGAATCGTGTCATCGCCAGTGCAGAGCTTGCTCAATATTTGCAGCAGGTTGGTGTGAGTGCATCTGTACGCACAGTGAGGCAAAGACTTTTGGACAATGGCCTGGTGTCAAGAAGGGCAGTAAAGAAGCCACTTCTCTCCAAGAAAAACATCAAGGACAGACTGAGATTCTGCAGGAAGGATTGGACAGCAGAAGACTGGTGCAAAGTTATTTTCTCTGATGAAGCCCCCTTCCGACTGTTTGGGACATCTGGAAAATCGATAGTCTGGAAAAGTTGAATGCTACCATGGGTCCTGTGTCGTGCCAGCAGTGAAGCATCCTGAGACCATCCATGTGTGGGGTTGCTTTTCATCCAAGGGAGTGGGCTCTCTCACAATTCTGCCCAAAATCACTGCCATGAATAAAGAATGGTATCAAAATGTCCTGCTAGAGCAACTTCTCCCAATGATCGAGGAGCATTTTGGTGATGATCCGTACATTTTCCAGCATGATGGAGCACCATGTCAAAAGGCAAGAGTGATAATGAAGTGGCTCGGAGATCATTATATTGAAATTTTCGATCCTTGACCAGGCAACTCCCCGGATCTTAATCCCATAGAGAGCCTGTGGTCAATCATCAAAAGGTGAGTAGACAAGCAGAAGCCCACAAATTGTGATCAACTCCGAGCACTAATAAGGCAAATATGTATCCCCGTGTCAGGATTTGGCCCAGAAGCTGATATCCAGCATGCCAGAGAGAATTGCAGAGGTTAGGAAGAACAAGGGTCAACACTGTAAATATTGACACTTTGCATAAATTGAATGTTTTTGCCAATAAAAGCATTTAAAACTCATGAAATGCTTATCATTGTTTTCCAGTATACCATAGAAACATGTAAAAAAATAATCTACAAATACTGAAGCAGCAAACTTTGCAAAACACAAAATTTATGTCACTGCCAATACATTTGACCACGGCTGTACTGTATGTTATTGACTAATCTACTCCTATCTGTTTTATTAAAAGTCTTGAGAGAACACCATGCATCAACAATGCAATAAAATCAGAATGTTGAAGTAATATTCAAGCATATATATATATATATATATATATATATATATATATATATATATATATATATATATATATATATACATACATACAAAACCATATATACAAAACTTCAGACACTTGTTCGTCAGTAAAACATCATGAAACTTCTGGCACTAATCCCTGCTTCCAGAGATCTGCTTGCCATATACAGATGCCAGGAAAAATCCCTTTTAAGTCAGTAAGAGCCGTTATCCCTGATATCTATTGCTATTCATCCTCAGGCTTTGGTTAAGACAGACAAAGCCACTTAAAGAAGCAGTCACGCTGGGGAGGAGCTGATTGGCAGGTGAAGGGCTGATTTGGAGGCAGTAGGATTAGTGATGTGTCTGAAAAACATGCTCAGAGAGGACCTGATTCCCCTTCAGTGATTAAATCGAAGTGTATTTACTGGGTGGAGAAAAAGAGGGCTGAGGAAGGGATGACGTGCCAGCACAAAGAATTTCTCGCAGTGCTTTTGCTGTTTACACCTTTAGGTCCATTATACAACCCATCAATGTCGAAAGCTGTGGGTATACACAGGCTTCGTGGGGGTGGGGACGCTGATGTTTGGGATTTAGATTTTTTAAATTGGTAACACTTTATGAAAATGTTGTACATTAACTCATGTAACAAATAATATTGTCCATTTTTAGTTTGTGTTAGTTCTTCATGATGTTACATTTCAAATTTTTTATATTAAAATGTATTTGTACATTAAGAAATTAACATATCACCATGAGTGTAAATGCTGTAAGCATTTTTCATTTTTAATTCATGTTAATTCATTGTGTAATGTTAATATATAGAATAACTTTTTGCGACGTGTTAGCAATACATTGAATAAACATCAATCAAACAATGCTTCCATGGATAGACATACATTTTATCATGCACTTTCTCAACTACTCCTAAACTAAAAATTTTTCACTGAATAGTAAAAATAAATAAATCTAATTTATCTTATTTTCATTTAAAAGCAATGCTATTGTTTCTTTCTTTTTCTTACTATCAGCCAATGATGATTCTACAGAGTTCTATAGAGTGCAACAGTCTGGTTCCAGAAGTAAAAATCCCATTCATTTATCCCATAGATGAATTGATTTTCAATGATAACTTAGAAATCTTTAAAGACAGACCTATCATGAGCTCCAAAGTTGTTCATCAATGGTATATGCTTCCGTTTAAGCCAACCGTCCACGTTATCTCAACTTCATTGTTTAAAAACCACGTTTGATAGTGGAATTCATGGTAAATATCTACATTACCCATGGTACAGCAGAGAAAGTTCCACCAATCAGTGAACCGCGTACAACAAAACCCACAAAATTTGTCTCAGAGTGACCACACGCTCCCATGACGCACTGTGAATAACGTAATTGAGCCAGTCCCCTTTCGCCTTTAAACTACTACTTATATATTTGAACATATTGGGATATTTTGCAATAAACGTAAAATATGTTGCTTCTATACTTATAATAAACAACCTAAAATCAATAGTTTTATATATTCCCATCGTTTTTTATTCAATGACATAATTTGCAATGCTTCATGGGATTGTAGTCTGTGCCCTCATGAAACATAAGTACACAGCCTTGTAACTTTGTCTTTATGATTCGATTTTCAAATAATTTTTTACCTCAAAACAAAGTTTGTGATATTGTGATTCACCTCTGAGCTGGTTGGTTTCATTCATGGCTCAAAACTCTTTTATAAAGGATTTTATTAAAAGTCTATGGAAGAAATGAATGGGGAAACTACTTCCGGAACCTAGATGGCTGAAAAAGTGTCACTTTTGCACTCTGTTGTTGCAACAGTAACGAATGCATGTTCCATGCATGTTTGATTGACAGGTAAAACGTGCGCTCTCATTTCAGTTTTATTGTTAATTTTGTGGTTATTTAGCTCGCTTCATTAATACATTTGGATCAACAGCATTAAGTTAAATAGGGTAAACTTTCGAATTTAAGTGATCTATGCAAACTTGCGTTACATTACGCTCTTGTCATGCACGGAATGAATCCCCGACCTTGAATGAGAGAGGTTTTTCCCACATATTTAACTGAACCTCTCACTCTACGTACATTCTACGACCCAACCAATATTTTGTTTTGACATCCTTCTGGGTTATCAAACCTTGATTAGGGGGTGTCGAAAATTGCTGCCTCCTGTTGGTTTTCATTCACATTGCCTTTTACCGAAAAAATTGTGTGGGTCTGTCATGGCTCTGGTGAGATCTGTTCCTCTGCGTTTGGGTCTGTTTGTCTTGCTACAGCACATTACAGAACAATCTAGCCAAGTATGGACCCAGCGGAGGAGCCCACTCTTCCCTCTACACTCTCTCAGCAGGGAGAATCAAATCTCAGCAACTAACCAGGCTCTGGAGATGATGGCTTCACAGCTCGCCGAGCTCACCACTGTTGTGCAGCAGCTCCGCCTATCTCCCGATGCTGGCCCTTCTCAGGAAGCATCCTTACCGGCTCTGTGGTTTCTGGACGCTTTGAAGCCTGCATTCTCCCTCCAGCCCTGTATTCAGGTGTGGCTGAATTCTGTAGCGCATTCCTTTCACATTGTTCCCTGTTCTTCATGTTACAACCCTCTACTTTAGCATCAGATACAATGAAGGTGGCTTGTGTTATCACACTCCTCACCGGAAAGGCTGGAGAATGGGGCACTGCCATGTGGGACAACAGATATCCTTGCTCTGCTTCCTATCAAGCCTCTTCCACTGAGCTCCACCGAGTTTTTGATCACTCGGCTCAAGGTCGGGAGGCAGCAAGGGTCATATCTGGACTGTCTCAAGGAGATCGGTGTGTCTCAGTTTATGCGATCGAGTTACACACCCTGGCTGCTTCTTCTGAGTGGAATGACCACACCATGTGGAATCGTTTTCTGCATGGGCTTTCCAACAACATCTTGGATGAGATTTACTCTTTGGATTTGCCTCCGCGCTTCGATGATTTGGTGGATCTGGCTATCTGAGTCAAACAACGTTATGACCCTACACTGTCGACACATCAATGTCGCTTTTCACCTACATGGGCGGCTGATCCTCCCACCCGGTCTTTGTCTTCAGTTAACTCACCAGTATCACGGGCCGACACTGAGCCGATGCAAGTTGGAAGAACTCAAATCTCACGTAGGGAGAAACAGCGACACCTCATTAATGTATTCATTGTGCTCATTCTGATCATCTCTCTGCTTTCTGTCTGGTAAAAGACACTAATTTATAAGACTGTATGAGTAACTGTTTGGGCGAATATAAATTACAGAGGCTTGACCAGCGCATCCGGTGTCGGCACTAAAGCCGACTTGAATCTGGAAGCATGTAACATAACTGGCTATTGCAGAAAACCATATGTGTGACGCTACTCTGCGGGGCCCAGTTATTAAATGTAACATATGTGTGACATTACATAAGAAAGAAATTAAGGAAAACTGTAATCTTTAGTAATAAATCAGCGGAGGAATTACTCGACGTGGTTACTTGTGCGGTGGCCAGGATTCAGTTAGGCTGGCCACGCTAACAAGATACCCCCAAATGCTCCAAGTTGGAGGACAGATTTCTGACTGGTGGCCGGGGGAAGGGAACGCCTCATGAGTCCCTTCCCTTCTTTAATGACTTCCATGACGAGCTCTCTCGCTCATGGAGGAAGCCTTATACTTCCCGTGTCCACGTACCCTTGATGTCAATATATTCAACTATCATGGGTGCTGAGACACGGGGATATTCGATGATGCCGCCGGTCGAAGAGACACTTGCTGGTTATCTCTCACCGGGTTTGGCATTGTCACTTAAAAAAACCCTCTCTCCCCACAAAGCCTTGCAGAACTACTTCCATCTTAGTGGAGAGGGCTTATCAAGCAGTAGGTCAGGCTGGTGCTGCTCTGCACATGATGGCAGTGTTACAGGCGTAGCAGGCTGACCTGCTGAAGGACCTGAGTGCGGGTACCGCGGTCAACGAAGAAGCTTTTTCTGAGGTTCATCAAGCCACAGATCTATCCCTCCGCATGACCAAGCAGACAGCCTGTGCCTTTGGCCGGTCTATGTCTGCCTTGGTCAGCACAGAAAGACACCTTTGGCTCAACCTATCGGGCATTAAGGTTAAAGTTTTCCTCCTTGATGCCCTGGTTTCGCCTACTGGCCTATTGAGGGACGCTATGAACACAGTCATCTCCAGGTTCCAGGAGGCGAAAAGCCACGAGGAAGACTTTGGGCAGTTTTTTTCCTCGCCGCACTCAGGGGGCGTGCCCGTTGGCCACCCATACCTGCCTCGGTCCTGCTAGAAGGGAGGCTCAGAAACAAAGCGTGGCGAGTCGTGCTCCCCCTCTCAAAGATTGGGGACAGTCTTGTCGCCCTCAGCAGCCTCCAAAGCAAGACCTCAGGACACTAATTTCTAAGAGGAAGAAACCCTGACGGTCTTGCACTTAATCTTGTGGGGGTAGCTCCCCTCGGGACGGGGCGCGCGCACCATCCACTTCGCCCCTCCCGGTACCCCCACGAAACCTCTCCATTCACGCTGCCTCCGGTGTTTCAGGAGGTAGAGGCTTCCATCAAAAAGTTGGATGTTTTGCTGCTTCCTGCATTAATCCAGGACGCGGAACACTCAACACCCCCACAACAGGAAGTGTTAAAATTAATACCCATCTCAGAGAACCTGGCAGCGTGGAAACTTCTGCCAGATATTTTTATGTGGGTCCTAAGAACAGTAGAAAAGGGAATTCAATTCGCTCGCCACCCTCCATGTTTCAACGGCGTGGTCCCCACTACTGTAAACCAAAGCATGGAAGGCCTACTGTGGAAAGAACTGCAAAATCTCTCGGTCTAAGGGGTCATGGAACGTGTTCCCCTTCCAGAGAAAGTGTCAGGTTATTACAGCAAATACTTCCTGGTTCCCAAGAAGGGTGGGGGGTTGCTTCCGACCTTAGATCTTCAAGACTTGAACTTCAAGTCCAAGATGCTAACTATCAAAACAATCGTGTCACAAGCCCAACATCACGTTTGGCTGTTCACGATCGATCTCATGGACGCATATCTTCATATAGAAATTCCGCCACAGCACAGGAAGTTCCTGAGGTTTGCTTTCGGGGGCGAAGCCTTCTAGTATCGGGTTCTTCCATTTGGCCTAGCCCTATTAGCCCGCACATTCACGAAATGCATGGATGCAGCACTGGCTCCTTTGCGACTCCGGGGCATCCGAATTCTGAATTACATAGACGACTGGCTGATCAGAACTGACAGTTCAGCACAGGGATATTGACTTAGCTCATCTGGTTTCTCCGGGTCTGAGACTCAATGTCAAAAGAGCGTTCTCTCTCCCACCCAGGGAATTACTTATCTGGGGATTATATGGAATTCAATCACGATGCGGGCACAATTGTATCCCGCTCGAATCATTTCATTTCCTGAGCAAAGTCAGGCTAGGTCAAGGTTGCACTGCTCGTCAGTATCAACGAATACTAGGTCTCGTGGCGTCTGCGTCCGCGGTGATCCCTTTGGGCCTTCTGCACATGAGACCATTCCAGTTGTGGCTAAAAGCCAGGGGATTTCATCCAAGGGCCGGTCCCCTTGGAGGGCCGGTCCCGGTTTCTTACCTTTGGTCCCACTCTAGGTGTGTCTTGTCGTCGCAGGCTGCTAATGACAGACGCCTCCCTGATTGGCTGGGTGGTCGTCCAGCTTAAGGGGAATGGGAGGGTCGTCAGCTCGATCACATTAACAGTCACATTAACTGTCTCGACTTGATGGCTGTATTTCTGGCCCTGAAATACTTCCTCCATTTTGGCCCGCCATGCCTTGGTGGACGGGGTGCCGTTGGGGAGACATCCTCTACTCGCTCGCTTCATTCATTCAAGGTGACTAAGGCCTCCTGCTAGGAACAAGACCCCTTCATGGGACATAGCAATAGTCTTTGAGGGTCTGGTTGAGACCCCCTTTGAACCTCTAGAGTCATACAGACTTCTGACTCTCAAGATGGTCTTTCTTATGGCGATTATCTCTCTAAAGAGAATTGGGGACCTACAGGCTCCGTCTGTCTTGCAAGCCTGTTTAGAGTTTGCCCCAGGAATGATTAAAGCAATTTTGCACCCTTATCCTGGCTATCTGCCTAAGGTGCCTTTCTCGACCTTACATCCGGTCACTCTTGAAGCCGTTTGCAACGCCGGAGCAGGAAAGACTTCACAGACTTTGTCCAGTCTGTGCCCTTCAGACTTATGTTCACTGCACTAGCCAGCCAACTATTCGCTTGCCATGGGGGCTGCAACAGGGGGGCGGCCGCCACCAAGCAGACTATGTCACTTTGGGTGAGGGACGCTATTGCCCTGGCCTACGAGGCGCGCAGTCACGCTTCGCCAGTAGGCATCAGGGCTCACTCTACCAGAGGGGTCGCTTCCTCTAAAGCCTTGGCTAGAGGTGTCCCTGTGCAGCATGTTTGTGATGCGGCAGGCTGATCCTCTCCGCACACATTCATTAGATTCTATAGTTTGGATGTTCATGCCACTACGGGCTCTTATGTCCTCGAGTCGACAACTCAAGCTTGTGTCTGAGACCTCTCACATTCTTGTGAGCACACTACACAACCATAGGGGGTCTGGACAGCCACAGTGCGGTGGTGTGGGTATTCTCGTTCCCAAAGCGCTTTTCTCAGCGCAGCATCATAAGTGAAGCTTTTTGTAAAGGGAACGTCTCTGGTTACTTGAGTGTAACCCTTGTTCCCTGAAAAAAGTGGAACGAGATGCTGCGCTTCACTGCCACACTGGGATCCCCCAGGACTGATCTTCAAACAAAATACCTGAACATGCTCCTGTGACGCATCTATTTATAGCCCTGCCCCAGGTGTGTCCAATGATTACACCAGCAGAGGCTACACATTTCGGTCAATGTTCATTGATGTGTTGCACACATATTCACAGCTGGTCACACCTAAAGATGTTCCCAAAGCGCTTTTCTCAGCGCAGCATCTCGTTCCGCTTTTTTCAGGGAACATGGGTTAGTAACCTGAGACGTTCCATTAGCTTTATTTTGATGCTCTAAAACTTTTTTTGCAAAGAATCCTTGGATGGAAATGTAGTTTATACTAGTTTGAAGGTTTAACACCACATGAAATGTTCAATTGAGGTTAAAATGTATGCTGAAGACAAAACATTATCCCATTACAATGCTAGGGTTTATTAGTTTTTTATTTATATGATGACAAACTAAAGATTCATAAATCAATTCATAAACTTTTTATTAAAGATATTTTGAAGCCAGGATTCAAATGGGAGTAGAGTACAGTAGAGAGGGAGGTGAGATCAGGAAGTGACCCAAGCCAGATTCACTGGGGTCGCCTGCACATAAGCTCCACCGCAGAAAATGCCAGGGCATGTGCACAGCCCACCAGACCATGTCTCGTACATCAAAGAGCATTTGTGCAGAGCTCCACCTGTGAGCATTTGGGTTTGGGATGTTTCTTCCCCAGCCATGATCAATGGCAAGCCAGGAGATCTGAGATTTGAGGTTGTAAAGGCCTGGGCAGTGCATTGAGAATGCCGCCTGGGCCCATCTGAAAAGCTTTTGAAAAATATAAATGTGGCTGAAAATGTGGGGAAAGCTCACAGGTGTCTGTGTTCATTGCAAATTTCTGATGCCAGTCAGGGAACTGCACCATGCAGCACATGGGCAAATTAGGATGAAAAAGAGAGGAGACCACATTTTATTTAACAATGAGGAAGTTCTGTTGTTCCAGACTGCATGTAGGTTTGGACGGATGTCTTTGTTGGAAGTCACGGTGAAATGTCCAGGGACACACAGAAGTTCCATCTGTTCCTGTTTTTCATCTGCAATGTGTGAACCATGCTGCCTTCTCTGAGGGCTCAGCCAAGGGAGCTGGTCAGGGGAGTGTTTGACTGCATTCAGGTGCTCCTCTTGTTCCTCTTCACAGTGTCCCTTCTTTCAGGCAATCTCAGAGCTTTATTATGGTCATTTAAAATGTAAAATGTATTATACATTTAACATTTATATTATTATAATACTATATATACACTCACCTAAAGGATTATTAGGAACACCTGTTCAATTTCTCATTAATGCAATTATCTAATCAACCAATCACATGGCAGTTGCTTCAATGCATTTAGGGGTGTGGTCCTGGTCAAGACAATCTCCTGAACTCCAAACTGAATGTCAGAATGGGAAAGAAAGGTGATTTAAGCAATTTTGAGCGTGGCATGGTTGTTGGTGCCAGACGGGCCGGTCTGAGTATTTCACAATCTGCTCAGTTACTGGGATTTTCACACACAACCATTTCTAGGGTTTACAAAGAATGGTGTGAAAAGGGAAAAACATCCAGTATGCGGCAGTCCTGTGGGCAAAAATGCCTTGTTGATGCTAGAGGTCAGAGGAAAATGGGCCGACTGATTCAAGCTGATAGAAGAGCAACTTTGACTGAAATAACCACTCGTTACAACCGAGGTATGCAGCAAAGCATTTGTGAAGCCACAACACGCACAACCTTGAGGCGGATGGGCTACAACAGCAGAAGACCCCACCGGGTACCACTCATCTCCACTACAAATAGGAAAAAGAGGCTACAATTTGCAAGAGCTCACCAAAATTGGACAGTTGAAGACTGGAAAAATGTTGCCTGGCCTGATGAGTCTCGATTTCTGTTGAGACATTCAGATGGTAGAGTCAGAATTTGGCATAAACAGAATGAGAACATGGATCCATCATGCCTTGTTACCACTGTGTAGGCTGGTGGTGGTGGTGTAATGGTGTGGGGGATGTTTTCTTGGCACACTTTAGGCCCCTTAGTGCCAATTGGGCATCATTTAAATGCCACGGCCTACCTGAGCATTGTTTCTGACCATGTCCATCCCTTTATGGCCATCATGTACCCATCCTCTGATGGCTACTTCCAGCAGGATAATGCACCATGTCACAAAGCTCAAATCATTTCAAATTGGTTTCTTGAACATGACAATGAGTTCACTGTACTAAAATGGCCCCCACAGTCACCAGATCTCAACCCAATAGAGCATCTTTGGGATGTGGTGGAACGGGAGCTTCGTGCCCTCTGGATGTGCATCCCACAAATCTCCATCAACTGCAAGATGCTATCCTATCAATATGGGCCAACATTTCTAAAGAATGCTTTCAGCACCTTGTTGAATCAATGCCACGTAGAATTAAGGCAGTTCTGAAGGTGAAAGGGGGTCAAACACAGTATTAGTATGGTGTTCCTAATAATCCTTTAGGTGAGTGTACATTTTATTTAGAGGAATAATTCACCCAAAAATAAAACAATTCCGTCATTATTTACTCACCTTGTTGCTCCAAACCTGTATGTCTTTCATACTTCTATGGAAATAGTATGAATCAGAATCAGAATCAGAATCAGCTTTATTGCCAAGTATGCTTACATATACAAGGAATTTGTCTTGGTGACAGGAGCTTCCAGTGCAGAACAATACAAACAATACCAAAAAAACAGCAGCAAGACAGGTAATTAAAAACAAAAAAGACTAAAAATAAATAATTATACATATACGTACATACACTCATCATCATACATTCCCACATACACACACATAGTGCAAATCTATTACAATCTGATTATAAAGAACAAAATACAGTATATTATGTACAGAGCAATGTAAGTAATGGCAGAAGTGGATATGTTGGATAATATAAATAGACTTAAACTGTGTATTGCACATAATTATTGCTCAATGGGGCAATTTAATTGTTCATGAGATGGATAGCCTGAGGGAAAAAACTGTTCCTGTGTCTGACGGTTCTGGTGCTCAGAGCTCTGAAGCGCCGGCCAGAAGGCAACAGTTCAAAAAGGTAATGGGCAGGGTGAGTGGGGTCCAGAGTGATTTTACCAGCCTTTTTCTTCACACTGGAAGTGTATAGTTCTTGAAGGGGGGGGGCAACCAATAATCCGCTCGATAGTAAAAGTAATCGAAATCACTCATAAACAATATTCTTTGTTGTCTGAAGTGATACGATCACTTTATGAAATTTAAGTAATTATTCACTTTCAAATAAACTCAAAGCTCAAAGTGGGAAAAAAAATCTGTGCTCCTGAGCATTTCCCACTTTGAGTACTGATCTAAAATTAAAAATTAGCTTCTATCAAATATGGCGGCTACATCTAGAACTCAATGCGAACTCATTTGCTCTCATCGTGACAAAACGTCATGAAATCATGTCATTATTCCTTTAAGGAAAGTAAAAAATATATGATAATGTCATGAAATGTCTCTGATATTTGCATCTGCTGTGCTCTATTAAAATTGCCAATCAAGCTTAGCTCAAATTCATAAAACTCCCAAAATAATTCCTAATACTGATTTCCCTCAACTCCTTGTTTTATTATTTTAAAAGGGAAAGGGACCATTAAATCCACATTCTGAAGTGATTTTTTATGTTTGACAGCTTCCTCTTGTTGATAAGTCTGCAGCATATTGAACATTGTCCAGGTGATGCCAGAATGCCTTCTTTCAAAAACACTTTGATGGAGAGAATTGTTGGCGTCTGCTATCCAAAAGCTAGGAGAATGTCTCTGCCTAATTTGTTTCTCTATCAGTTCTGTTTCAGTACACACAAAATTAATTTCCAAGTGACAATACATTTTATAACTCTATGCTTGAAATCTCCCAAAGCATAGAAGTAATTAACTTGGAAATACAACATGCCTTATGCTTGTTAGCCAAAGAGCAGGTTTCGTGGCTTCATATTACCATTATGTGTGGTGGCTTGAGCAATGAACTTGTCATTGCCACTTCCGTCTTCCCGAGCGATTTATCATGAACAGTTAGTTTGCTTATCCCTAGAAATAGCCCTGGTATTACCTGTTAGTTAACGCTGAAATGGATGCCATGAAATATCACAGCTGTCTTTGTACCATGCGTAGGCTCAGTAAACAGCAGTTAAAAAATGTCCAATCAGAAGACTTTCTGCCTGTCATTCATTGTGTGCGTTCACAGGGCAGTCCATATATGCTTGTATACGTACCGGTACAGTGTTCTGCAACCACGAAACGCTCAGGGTCAGACAACAAAATGACTAAAATGATCGAGATGTGCCCCATACTGTAATAGATGCTTACTCTCAAAGTGTGTGTATTTTGATGATAATGCTCACAAAGTGTCAGTTGTCAGTTGTTCAGTTTTCAACACAAAATGTATTTAAATCAACAAAAATATTGATAAATCAAAACAGTGAGCCTCATTCACTAATAATTGCATGGATTTGCATACTAATATGCACAGGAAAAGTTTTCAAGAAAATTTTCTGCCTGATTCACAACAGGTGCGTAAGTACCAGATGCATCATCCAATGGCTTTGTGGGGTTATCACTCAAGAACTGACTCCAGAGCATATTGCAATTAAAAAAACTACAAAGCCATGTGCTAACACACTTATTTTGATTATTTTGATTATAATGATTAACTTTTTTTAGTCAAGTGTTACCATTTATTCAGAAAGCAGAATGTTCCAGTACCCAAACATCAGCCTCAATATGCTGATTTTCTATCATATTTGCATCAGTTGAAGCATGTCTATCTTCTCCTGTGTTGCTACTGATAGCGTGATGCGTCAGCAGCCTTGACAAATCGTGTTCTTGTCCTGTGATGAAACCTGGAACTAATCACATTTGCTTCGTTGCTAGGTTTCATTTCCCCTCTTAGATTGCATTTTTCACTGACGGTTAGGTTTAAGGTTGGGGTTTGGACGTAGAGTTAACAATATGCAATCATGTTGACTGTATTACATCATTTACAGCTAAAAACAACTTGCATTACAACTTGCTTTTGGCAACCATCTGTGGTTATTTCACATGGAAACTGGAGCTTACACGTATTCTTAAGTTCAAAAACACTTGGGGCATTCCTTCAAATGTCAAGTTTAGCCCAAGAAAAATCAATCTACTGCTTCTGAATTCAGAGTGAGATCAGTCTTTTTAGTTGAGGCAGAGTTCAAGACGAACAGATTTTCTCTCTGAGAAGTTCCTTAAGCGGTTATGCGGTAAGCGGTTTTGTGCCACTCTTTTTTGTGTTTTTAATTTTCTTATTAATAGTTTTGTGGGATAAGAGGTTATAGTTATTTATCCTATATAAAGCTACACTATCTAAGATTTTTTTGTTAGACATTAACATTTCATTAATGATCAAGTACACCAACAATCTTTTTTCCAAATCATGTTTTTGCCTTACCCAGATTCAGCTTAATTATTTCTACTTTAGTGCTGTCGGGATGGATTTGACGGGAAATTGCATACTTCAGTCATTCGTCTGTGTGTATTTATGTCATGTTTAAATAAAGATAAGAAGGTCCAGCTATATTGCACATGTATATGTGTGGTGATAGGTGTGGCTGTAGTTTGAAGCTGAAAGCTTGTTACCACAACAAATGAGTGACATTTACCATGGATCATTCAAAAAGGCAACCCTCTGGGGAATCACCCGTTTTCAAAAGTAAGAATCCTCAAACTGAGAAGAGCATGCAAGCAAAAAGGGAAAGCGACAAAGCAGATCGGCTTTCAACTCTGAGATCGAAAAGGGTTTAAAACTGACCCAGAGATGGAGTTTTTCTTGCTCGACAGGTAAGACATTTGATTAGACCGATAGTTAACTAGGTAGCTCTCTTAGCGTGGTTGTTTGTTAGATAACGTTAGCCACTCTAATGGGGCATTTTATAATGGACTGTGGTACTGCGGTACTTTCAATTTAAATGGCAATGTTTTTTTTTACTTTATGCTGGTAACAATGCTATGTTATTTATTTTAAAACAATTATTTTCAATAAGTCAAAACAACAGCAGAAGATATGCTACTTACCTGCTAAAAAGACATATTTTTCGAATATCCATATTTTTCTTCCTTTTTATTATTGAGGGGAGGGTGCGAAATTTGTCGTCGTTAGTGACATTCGCTCTGATAATATAATAACCTGTAACCAGGTTACACCGGACAAATATATATCAATACATATATGCAATACATATCGAATTAGCAAGGAAGTCTGTGGTAAAACCTGCCCTACTGTTCAGGTATGCAGAATTCTTATAGCCTGACAAAATTCCTGTCACGCTTTATCGGAATTCAAATCACAGAATTTTTTCTGTCAGAAGCAGACACGCTGAACCGTCACAACAACAACATGGACAACTTTACAGCCACGTGCATTTCTTACATTTTTACCTGTTGATTGCAGATCAGATATGCGTTATCTGTTGTGCTTGTGGTGATTGTCTGAAAGCAGAAGGTGATGCTATTTGCTCCTGGATTGTTATAACTATACAAGCTCTGCTTTGCTTCACTTTTATCCTTATTATCTCCTTGTAAATCTTAATTATATTGTTAAGACTGTGGAGAGACGTTGTGAATAAATAGATAATTAAAAATATTTATGGTTTGTCTATATTTTCCTAGCGATCACTGGCATTTGTTGTATGTCTACTTAAACAGTATTTCATCAGTCATTTGCTTTAGGCTGCATATTCAAAAAAATCATGCTTTCTTCCTCATTCTATGAATGGAATCCACATAAGATCAGTAAAAGAAGCTGTTTTAACCTCTCCATGATAATTGAAAGTAAGATATGTGCATTAAATAATGTTTTATTTCTAATGTTTATACCTAAATTCACAGCAGCTAGCATGCTTTTTTTTTGTATTTTATGATGGAATGTGTAAAAATAGTTGTCCACGTAAGATCATAAAAATACGGGTTGTCTCGTATTTGGCAGATAGACAGTTGGCTACTCTAGTTCCACCCCTTTCAGCCATCTAAAGCTCTCACAGTGGATTGTAAAGTCTGCGAAGTTAACAGGGCATAGGGAAGACCACATCAGAATGAAACGCACACGTGTTGTTGTTGTTGCTCTTCTTCTCTGATCTGTGTTGGTCTTAACTTTGGGGTTAAATACACATCACGCGGCACCTCTGTTTTTTAGAGCATGTGCATGACACTGAGGCCTATTGATAACCAATTGAAGTATATGGAGTACATGCTATGGAACCAATCTACAACTGCATTATCTAAGTCTGTTAGTTTGATTTTGCAAAAACTGGACAGGTACGATTTCGGTCGGATTTACGCATTTACATTTTAAAAAGAAGAATTATTTCTCTAGTCTGACTGAAATCAGACTTTTAAAGTGCATGTAAACACAGTATGCATTACCCTGTTGTTTATCTCCAATTCAATTAAATGCCTTTTGTTTTGTCTTATGTTGTCTTCTTTTAATCCAGTCTGGTTATCTTTGTGGTAGGGCTGGGTATCATTCAAAAAATGTTTATATTAATACCGATATCGATATCTTGACTTTGATACCGGTTCACAAACACTACTTTTTTTTATACCTATTTTATGAAATCTGTTTTAACAAGATTACAAACATTACACATTACCTCCAAAAAACTTTATTTGTATTTTTTCATTTTTTTTAAACTTTTTTTTAACAGACTCAAAAGTCTTCTGGTCTCCTCATGCCAGGGTCGGCAGGGGCAGAGGCTATAACATTAATGTGAAGAGGAAAAAAAAACAAGAAAGCTAATCTGTTAATTCAGCCAACCCTAAGGATAAGCACGGTTTTATAAGATAACTAGTTTAATGTACGTTAAACTTGATCAGTTACTGTCAACCTTAAAGCATTTTTAGCATCAATTTAGCTAGCTATCTATAGCCATACATCCAAACAATATCTAACGTTATATAGGTCCCAGTTTATAGGACTAAGTCATTGTGCACAGAAACGTTAATTTAACCAGTACACGAGCATGTACATGTTAGCCGATTTTGTTTGTTTGTTTGTTTGCTAAACGTTAACCTTACCTGTCGGAGTCCCAGTCATAGCACCGCTGCATTCATACAGCCTCACATGTGAGCCGCGTCTCTGTGCATAACCGGCGTAAAGTAGTGTTTTTCCTTGATGCCTAAACACAGCCAATCACCGGCACTTTTAGATTTGGGCACATCTAGCATGCTACATGCTTATCACTGACGTTGATGAGATTAACCCCATAGGTATCGAAATTTGGTACCAAACGACAAGACATTTTTTGATACTCAATAGTTTAGAGGCAATTCGGTCGGTGCCTAAAATGTATTGAACTCGATACCCAGCCCTACTTTGTGGACTACACCTGCATTGTGTTATTAAAAATCCAAGCTTCATTTGGTTCAAATACAAGCTGAAAGGAGATGGTTAAGTTTGAGGAACTTCACAATTCATTAGGCATGTTGCTTTACTTGCTGTTCACTGTGTCCTACTGTGCACGAATGGAATCTAAGCTTGATGTTGGTTTGAAGGGAAACTCTTTGTAATGATTTTGAGGCTCAGATGGCTTGATTGTGTAGGGCGTAATCATTAGAAATCTGACAGACCCAGATTGAAGACTTTTTTACAGTTCATGCAGTAAATAGGTATAGGAATCTCATGTGATCTTGAGTGTGTTTGCTGTCTGTGCTTTAGGTGGAGGTAAAGGTGTCCCTTTATGTGCATGTATTTAGGTGTATCTTTAGGTGTATCTCCTCTTTGTCCTGGTGTTTCATGGTTGCTAGTTCTGCCAGTCTTTTATACTTGCATGATGTTACTTGGAAAAGATCTATAAAATAAAAAGTCTAAGAATGACAAAATTTTTGTACTTTTTCTCCTTCAGTGCTGTTCTGAAACCTCTAGCCATTTCATTGTGTTTTGCATTGTGCATAACCTTATGATATGTGTGTAATGCATGTGTGAATATCCACGTATTCGCATGTGTGAGGTAATCCTGCACTCGGAGGGCTTGCTGGACCACTCAGCACTGGTGTTGATGTTTCCAGAGGTGGACTGGGACAACACCCCAGAACCTATACCATTCAATCACAACCCACTAGGGATGAAAATACCGGATTAAACAGCATGAGGCTGCCATGCTGGTCTAGGCTGGTTTATGTTGATTAGTGTCGGTTTGTAGCTGGTGTAGCTGGTTGACCAGTCATGTTGTTCAACAGCAATACTTTGCTGGTGAGCCTGGTCGACCAGTGTGGCTGTTCTAGTAAGGCAGGTTAACTAATAAAGTCTAGTTGGTTAAGCAAATAAAAAAGCTTTGTAATAGCACCACACACCACGCATCACATGTTTTGAACCAGCATTCAAAATACAACATTTGCTAGTGATCCGCTGTTGCTTACAGGAGGACTATCACATACAAACTTTCCAGCTGTAACTTTTTTTAAGGGGGCTCCCTGTGCTGTCCTAGAGAATAACTGTCATCAAAAGGCCCACTGGAATAAGCCCCAGGATGTCCATCCTTTATCTTTTATTATAAGCATACCACTAACACTGAACAATTGCAGTATTCGGTTACTTTATGTCAAAGAAATCGTTGAGCCAGCCATTATTATTGAAATGTCCAAAGACTAATGAACTCAAGCAAAAGTTCAGATTTGATCAAACATGTTGATTGAGATCAATGGATCACTGATTGTAATCTGAAAGTGCTATATATGAAGAGCATTGTAGGGGTATAGTGTCTGGGGGGATTAAGAGAGGAGTATGGTAGCTATTGTATCCTTGCAGGTGTGCCTGTAATGAGCCAACAAACACTGAGTTGAGTTATACTGGATGTCTTAGAGGTAGAAAGGTTTTAAAACTAGATTTAAATCATGCAGTTTGAGAAATATGATCACAAGGTAAGCCCACAACAAAAACACATAAAAAAGCTGAGAGGACATATGACATATTGAATCAAAAAGAAATGCAGAGGCTACAGCAAACAGCAAAGCTTTGCTACAGCAAAGCTTTTGGCAGTGTTTCTCAAACATTGAGTTCCCCGCCTTCAGGCCGGGCACGGCGGTCCCTTTAAAAACTTTCTAGAAACTCCTGGGACATATGGCATCCTCTGCGGCAGCCGCGCCACTGGGGTTGATGCATATGAGACCGCTTCAGCACTGGCCTCAGACTCGAGTCACAAGACGAGCATGGCGCCGCGGTACGCACTGTTTGACCATCACCCCCACCTGCTGGGAAAGTTCCTAAGGTTAAAGGTTCCTACCACACCCTTTAGAGACCAGGTAATGAACCTGCAAGCGCTGCCTTGGGAGGAGGCAGACCCAGCCCCTTCGTTGCTGTGTCCAGCGGAAAGGGAACGCTGTCTCTAAACAGAGTCTTTGCCACTGGGTCGTGGACTTCATTTCATTTGCCTATCACACCCAGGCCGTGCCCCCAACCCCCCCCCCCTTTGGATTGCTTGCACCTGGCTCCCTTTCCCTCTGCCGAGGTAAAACTGTGCGCTTTCTCTCTCAGGAGATTCCACTCATTCGGATCCCTGGATGATTCCTCCCTAGCCCTTTGGGTCCGCAGTTCAGCAGAGGAACTCGTCGACCCAATCCACTGCGGTTACTTACCCTGTACTGGAATAGGTGCTTCACAGGTCAGGACTCCTACGTGGACTCCCCCTGTGTGTATTGTCCACAGTACGGTCCCCTTACAAAGTGGACCTGCGTCTCCCTTAGGCAGTCCCAGCTATCCTCCGGTCGCCGTGTTGTAGCAACTCCCCCCTCCTTGAGGCTGGATCTACCACTGCGCCACTTTCCACATGTCGCCTAAAAACCCATGTGATGTATTCGCCACTCTTACATCCCCCTTCCGGGCAGGTGTGGTCTCCACAGTGTCTTTTCCCCCTGAAAGAATAGGAAACTGGGTAAGACCCCCTTCCCTCCATGCGTGTAAGGGCCCCGGCCATTCTTGCTCTATGCGGAAAAACATAGAGAGAAAAGAGGCCCAGCCAGGCTCAGCCCGTTCCCAGGTTGGCAAGCGTCACCTTGTTCCCTGTCTAGGGTAACCAGAAGGATTCTGACAACTTTTTTGGGGCATTGGGGAAGAGTACGTGCAGTCTGACACAGCTGGTCGCCTTTGCACATAGAACCGCTCCTGTGTCAGCAGTACACGTACACGTACACGGCTCAGCGCATGGCGTGATTTAAATTGGACCAATAGTGTCATGTCTTCAACACAACGTCGAAGTGAGCGACAGACGGGGAACATCTAGGTTACGTATGTAACCGACATTGTGTCCTCCCTGCCACGTCGCTAAGCCGAGCCACTGTTGTGGCCAGACCATTTCCGGCTCCTCAAAAATCCTGAATGAACTTGACGTATTTCCCCGCCTTTATACCCATATGTCCGGGGGTGTGGTATGCAAATATTGTCTGCCAACTTCTCATTGGCCTTTTTTCATAGATCAGAGGCATATTCGGCACTCAAGAGAGACCCCTAGTGTCGCTTCTTCGACATAACGTCTCGTTCCCTCCATCAGGGAACGGAGGTTACATACATAACCTAGACGATTTAGTTGTATACAGCAACACCAGGTATGGTGGCAGAATAGCCTAGTACGTAGTAAGTGGATGATATGGGTTGTGATTGATTCCTCTTGCCCCAGTCCTGCTGGAACAGACACCAGAGACCATGGCTGCTCTGTGTTTTGCCATGTTCTTTGAAGATACTGCACGTAACTGTGTCCCAGGGGTATAGAGCCTGGCCCTCCTTTCATGCATGTGTTTTTCCCCAATACCTGTCTTCTGAAACAGCAGAAACAGAGCTTGCGCAATGCCTGATCAGCATTATACCATGTGTAGCTCAGAGGGACTTACATGGAACCCTTACGAATAAGGACTGTAGTGGCAACATGGTGTAGAGAAGGTATCAGATGATTAGAAAATACTTTATTAATCCCCACAGGGGAAATGTATTTGTTACGGTAAACACATAAAGTGCAGGTGTTACACACAAAATACAGTATAACATCACCCAAAAATCATGAAAATTAATAGAATAAGAAATTTAATAATAACAGAAAACGATAAAACAATAAAATAGAAAGTACTGTATATACAAGACCCAGATATTCTGTTTAGTGAATGTTTAGTTATATATCATGTTTTTCCCCCCCGTGGTTTACAAAGGTACCAAAAATACCATGCTAGGTATGGTACATGTCCTGAAAACCATGACATTTTTAAATGCCTGGTGTTTCCATATCTTGTGTTTTTACAGTGAGGTTGACAATCAGCTCCTAGCAAAACCTTTTGTTAAATTTAAAGTGCAAGATGCCTAGAGCTTGTATGTCTGTTTAACCAGATCTGAGTGGCACAGGAAGGGTCTCACATTCCATATTGTTGAAAGCTGGAGACAGTCATGTAGGCAATAGCAGAATCTGGGCTGATCTCTGTTGCACAGGGATGATTCACATCCCTTCTGTCCGATTGATACTCACTGTCAAAAAAAATCAATACTGTGTCCTGTATACTATGTATTGCACAAGACATGTAAAAAAGCATTTTAGCAAACTCATGTCCAATCAATAGTCTACTGAGATTTAGTAAATTTTTAGAGGGGGCTATTTCCCCCTAGTATTTTCTTGTGCCAACCCAGAAACTTCTGACACCCCCTTCATTGTCCGATGAAGAGACAACCATTCGAGGCCTTGATATACTTCCGCAGAAGTTCTTATTTGTTCTTTTTTCAGCTGTAAAAATTAGCCAAGAAATAGCCAAGCAACGGTATACTTTTTGCAATCATTCAGACACCTGCCACACCACTGTGGGATGGCATATACCCTGTAGAGGTACATTTAAATATGAGGATGCTCAAGACATGTAAAGCCTTTACTAATGTGACAATAAAATGTGTTATCAATGACTTTATGCCTCTTTATATTAGTAGAATTCACATGAGGTCAGTAAAAGAAACTGTTGTAACCACACGATGATGATTTAAAGTAATATATATATATATATATATATATATATATATATATATATATATATATATGCAGTTGAAATGTTTTATTTGTCATGTTTAGGTTCGGCAGCATGGTGGCTTAGTGGGTAGCACTGTTTCTTCACAGCAAGAAGGTCTTGTGTTCGAGTCTTATCTCAAATGGGCCTTTCTGTGTGGAGTTTGCATGTTCTCCCTATGCTTGCGTGGGTTTCCTTTCAGGTGCCAAAAAGACATGAAGGTTAAGTTAATTGGAGACACTAAATTTCCCGTAGGTGTGAATGAGAGTGTGAATGTGAGTGTTGCCCTGTGATGGACTGGCCACCTGTCCAGGGTTTCCCTGCCTTTGGCCTGAGACAGATGGGATAGGCTCCATTGCTATCTGTGACCCTGCATTGGACATATGGCTATAGAAGATGGATGTTTAGATTCTGAGTTCATGGTGCTATTGAACTGATAACGGCCATAATATGCGCCGATTAAACTCTGTTATTTTAAATTATGGTGACACTACTGTTAATGTGGAAAAACAGAAAAAACAATGATGATATGAGAGGCATATCTTACTTTGGGCAGATGTGTGAATGGTTTTCGCTGCAGATGGCACATGAGTGAAGGGGCACTCAAGAGTGGATTTGGCTAAATAATTAAAAAACAAATCACACGACATGTTCTCGTAAAATGTCTCTATGTGAACTATTGTACAGATGTAGGTAAATTTGCACCAGCTCGCTAGTAGCTCTACACACCAGTGCTTCTATTCTGACTTATTTTGACTGACTGAAGAACGTAAGCAGAATTAGCTGTCGGCTTCAAGGTAGGTGGATCTCTTGGTCAACCTACCGATGATGTGGACCAATGCTAGTTAGGTGTTTAGCAGATTGTCAGAAGGTTTACTGAAAGTTTGCCCAGGTCAGCTGTTACAAACCACCAAAACAAATTCAAAAACATCTTCTTTTTGATGGGATTTTGTTCTAAATGACATCACACCCATTTGTTTGAAGTATATGGAGGCCTTTACCCACCTTAAAGATCAAAATGCACCCTTAAATCCCCCGAAAGTTCGCATCTTAGTTCTGGCCCTGAGCACAATTGCGCAATTGACAGCCAGTCTGGAGCACTACAAACACAGACATATTGTAGTGATACTTTCCAGTGCTGGAACTTGGTACATGCTACTTCATGACATTGTACCCCAACCGTCTGCTACAGCATAATCACTGCAATGCCATAGTCAAGACTATGTAAAAGATTAGGCAAGTAAGAGATAAGGTGAAGTAAACAATGTAAGTATACTAAACATCATCCTCAAACTCGTATATTAAATTCATTGCCTATGGTTGGTTAAAAAACCCCCAGTAATATTAATAATAATATCTAGGTTTTTAGACATAATGAAAAATGTCTGACAGTATATATATATCATTTAAAGGCCCCAGCATATATACTGAGGTTCTTCATTCTTCAGAGCCAAAAAGAAGCTTGAAACAGCTGAGCCACAAAATACTGTTTGTGAATATTCCGACACCAACCACACTGCTGTGGGAGGTGTTTGAGGAGCATATAAATATGAGGGTGCACAAGACTACAAGTGAAACATTAACTAATATGACATTAAAATGGCTCATTCTATGAGTAGAATTTGTCATATTTACAGGCATTCTGCATTCCTGGTATATATATATATATATATATATATATATATATATATATATATATATACAGCATAATACATTATACACCGCCATAATATGCGCTGGTTACCCTCTGGGTAATGGGTGATGGGTGTATAAAACAGTGTTAATGGGCATAATACAGACAAAAGAATGATAATAAGAGAGACATATCTTACTTTGGGCAGATGTGTGAAGCAGCATATCAAACAACAGTGAAAGGGCACTTAGAGTATTTGAATAGTTTGATTCCTTTTGGGGCGGCTGTGGCTCAGGTGGTAGAGCTGGTCGGCTGCCAATCGCAGGACGACTCCACATGCTGAAGTGTCCTTGGGTAAGACACTGAACCCCAAGTTGCTCCCAATGGCAGGCTAGTGCCTTGCATGGCAGATCTGCCGCCATTAGTGTATGAGTGTGAATGTGTGTGGAATGGGTGATTGGGACACAGTGTAAAGTGCTTTAGTAACCTCTAAGGTAAAGTGCCGATTTACCTTTAGTAGATGAATTAAACAAAAAAGAATCACCTGTCATATTCTTGGAAAATGTCTCCACTCAAACGATTGTAGAGATGTAGGTAAGTTTGCAGCTGCTCGCTTATAACTCTTCAAACTCTTATGTTGATTGAGCTCAAGGTCACACCTACCAGTTATGTGGACTAATGGCAGTAAGGTGTTTAGCAGCCAGTACAAATTTTTTTCTGAAAGTTTGCAATGGTGAGCTGTTATGAACCACCGACTTGGGGAAAAAAAATAACAACTTCATTTTGGCCAGATTTTGTTCTAAATTACATCACACCCATTCATCTTTCAAAGTATGCTGGGGCCATAATGCTAAAAGCAACCCTTCTTGCACTGTTGTAAATGACTTTTCATTTGTGAATGAAGGATTGCTCTGTTATGCCATGCTTAATATGGTTGCTTATTGATTTTTGTGTGTCTTGGCTATGATGGTTGATAATTTTACTTCCAGTTGCTGTAGCCTATCACTGTTTTAATTTAGCTTATTTTTTTTGTCTGTTTTGACCAAAGCAGAAACAGGTAGAAGGTAATAGATTAGGTAATTGCAGGAATTCTGTGTTCATGCAATTAATCACATTCTGATTTTCTTTCACTCTGATCAGCTTCGGTCTGTCCTTTTGGCTTTCTGCTTTGGTCCTCCTGAACATTTCATTGTAACACTTTAATGTGATCTGGTTGGCTCTGTGTACCTCAGATGGTTTCCAGCGACTTTTATTGGTACTCCATTTATCTTTGTTTGTTTCCATGGAAACAGATGAAAATTTTAGTCCCTTAGCATGCCCTATACAAACTTGCCACCATTGCTAATCTGTTCTTGATGCTCTGTGCTCGAGTTGAGAGGCTGACAAAGAGTTTTCTCCATAGTGTTACATTTTTTTCAGTTGTGTGGCCTCCTGGCTGAAAATCAGTGGTTTAATGATATTATTTTCTCAAAAGAATTGTGTGTGTGTGAAGTGCCCTCAGACTTAAGGGTTAAACCGAGTAAACTTTTAACTACTGAGGGAGCCTCTTGAGAAATTCCTCTTTCTGTGAGTGCATATTGTTCTATGATAATTGCAAACAATCATTTCAAGGTCAGTGTTCATATAATTGTCAAGCAGGAGACCTCTGTCCCAACTGAATGCTTAAGCTTCTGCTGAGAGGATCCGAGCAGACCTCTAACTATTCACACTAAAAGTCAAGCAAACAATATGGTTGCAAGCATGTAGACTCCAAACAAATGGTGTGGTTAAAAGAGAGTCGAGACTTTAGGGAATAAGTGTTTTTCATGAGATCTCAATAAAAGAGTTTGCGTGATGTTGTATGGAAGAGTCAATTATCTTTTTTTTTCCACAGCCTCATTCCTCACATTTGGCATTAGCTGGAAGGGAGAGACATTTACAGGTACATATGGTGTGGTGATTTTTGATAATTTTTAGTCATGACATCACAACCTGTTGACTCTTTGTCACTAAGTTTAACATTGTCAGCTTGAAATGTTATATTCACTTGGATCTTTTCACCTCACATTTAAATCTGGTAATGCAATCTGCTTGTTTATTACTAACCACTAAATGTAACCACCCATCTAAGCTTTCATCTCTGTTTTCATCACTGCAAAACCTTCTTCCATTAGTTATTATAGTGATTTTGTTTTTTACAGTGTTTTCCAGTATAATTTAGTAAACTTTCCATCCTCTCAACAATTTCTTGAAAAATATATATATATATTTTCCCCCTCTAATTCTTGTCCATATTGAAAAAATTGTGTAAAAATGCTCCTCCTGATATTTTAGATTCCATTTTTTATTTATTCATGATTTAATATGTTTAATGACCCAAAGTTTTTACATAAAATATTTCTTAGCACTGTGCTTATATCTTTACTTCCCTATCTATCACTCACTCAGCATTGTGTCGATGTAGTGACACTAGGGGTCGCTCTTGGGAGCAACAAACACCTCAGGTCTTTGAGAAAAGGCCAATGAGAATGACCCCCCCCCCCCCCCCCCCCTTCTTCGGAGCTAAACTGTTGTGTTCAGTGAGCTGAATTCCTCTGATGGTCCATTCACCTCTAAGAATGGACCATCGCTACAGGTTACACCCCTGGGTGCTTCGACAGCCTAAGAGAGTATATATTTCTGCAAAAGAGTATATTTTCTCTAACTAAGCAAACACATTGAAATGAACGTCTTTATAAAGATGCATCTTTTTAAAGATGCCCTTCCATCTCTGTGCCTCATTGCGAGAACATGACCATGGCAATGTTGCAGTCTGTCTTACGGGGGAAAGCCACTTCAGCTGTCCCCCGTGCCAGACCTTCTACTTACAGGTACGAGGCTGGCTCGTATGACGCTGGAGGCGATTAGGGGGCTCCAATGGTTTTGGTTCCACCGTGTAATCCCAGTTGACCGCTCATTCCCCAGCACACTCATTCGTTACTGTCCAGCTCTGGGTTGAGACAGGCAGCTCGCCTCAGTACCAGCCTAATGTCTTTTTCGGAATGTGGGTAACTATACAACGTTTTTTTGGGGAGTTGGGGAGGCTGCGTGCAGTCCGAGTGCATATGCTGTTACGCACACAGCAGCTTGCTTGCACTTGCATCGACAGTTCACGTAACACAGTTCAGCTCTTGTGGTGTTTTGTATAGGGAACCCTAGTGTCACTTCATCGACACAACATAGAGTTAGTGACAGATAGGGAACATCTCGATTACTGTCATAACCTCCGATCCCTGATGGAGGGAACAAGATGTTGTGTCCCCCTTTTCACAATGCTCTACTACCCGCTGAAATGTCCGGGACCCTGTCTCGGCTCCTCAGCACAAAACCTGAATGAGTGGTTGCGAGGCAGCTCCTTTTATACCCGTATGTATGTCCAGGGGAGTGGCATGCATATTCCACTAGCCAATTCTCATTGGCCTTTTCTCAAAGATCTGAGGTGTTTGGGGCTCCCAAGAGTGACCCCTAGTGTCACTACTGGAGATCACGACAGTAACCGAGACGATATCTATTAAATACTGTAAAGTTTGCATACATTACAAGAATGGCCAGTTACCGCCAAAAAAAAAAAAGAAAAAGTACAAATATTAGAGAACAGACTGAAATTTCCATTTGAATGTGTAGCAGCAAGTGTCTTAATGTATCTATTACCAGTATTTCCCTTACTGCATTAGGTTTTGAACACAGCCCCTGTCTTGTTCTTGTATTGTTTTTACTGATTTGCTTTTACTTTTAACAAGACAGGGGCTTTGTTCAAAACCTAAGGCAGTTGCCGTGTTGTCCAGTCATTCAATGACTTGATAATGACTTAGCAGCATTTTAGGAGGTTTCTCCAAGTAAGAAAACATTATCTCCATGAATTGCTTTCTAATTCATTATATTGCAGTAGTTCACATGGTTCACACTCCTGTTCTCATTTCTCTGAGCCTTACAGCCAAAATGGGGCATTGCAATACGTGTGACAGTAAATCAATGAGAAATTTCAGAGGTAGTCATTTAGTATGACAGACCTACAATAGAAGAGAACTACAGCCATGGCCAAAAGTATTGGCAGTGACATAAAGTTTGTGTTGCTCAAAGTTTTCTGCTTCAGTTGTTGTACTCTGTTGATTCACATTGTTTCTAGATTATTGTGCAGAGTGATCAGATGCATTTTAAATAATTGCAAAAAGCTTCATTGGCCAATAAAATAAACTTTAACACAAAACCCCAAATTTCAGTTTTTTTGGCCCTGGCACAAAACGACCAGCTAACATCATTTCACTTATCATATCAGCATCACCTGGGAAAGTGTGAATGAGTACTAGTCAGGTGAAATCACTCAATCATTCTGACTGGATTATAAGAGAAGACTGATTGCTATAAAAGGAGGGAAGAAGTGCTTCCAATCATTGTGTTCTTGTTAGCAATGGTTACCTCTAAAGAAAGATGTGCAGCCATCATTGCTTTGCATCAAAATGGCCTCACATGCAAGGCAATTGCTGCAAAGAATATTGCACCTGAAAGAACCATTTACCGGATCATCAAGAACTTCAAGGAGAGAGGTTCAACTGCGGTGAAGAAGGCTTCGGGACTTCCCAGATTGTCCAGCAGGCGCCAGGACCGTCTCCTCCTGAGGAGTTAGTTACAGAATTTTGTCACCACCAGTGCAGAGTTTTCTCAATATTGGTGGCAGGTTGGTATGAGTGCATCTGCACGCACAGTGAGGCAAAGACTTTTGGACAATGGCCTGGTGTTAAGAAGGGCAGCAAAGAAGCCACTTCTCTCCAAGAAAACCATCAAGGACAGACTGAAGTTCTGCAGGAAGTATAAGGATTGGAGAGCAGAAAACTGGTGCAAAGTTATTATCTCTGATGAAGCCCCCTTCCGACTGTTTGGGAGATCTGGAAAATCGATAGTCCGGAGAAGAAAAGGTGAATGCTACCCTGAGTCCTGTGTCGTGCCAGCAGTGAAGCATCCTGAGACCATCCATGTGTGGGGTTGCTTTTCATCCAAGGGAGTGGGCTCTCTCACAAATCTGCCCAAAACAATGCAATAAATAAAGAATGGTATCAAAATGTCCTGCAAGAGCAACTTCTCCCAACAATCCAGGAGCAATTTGGTGATGATCCATGCATTTTCCAGCATGATGGAGCACCATGTCACAAGGCAAGAGTGATAATGAAGTGGCTCGGAGAACATTACATTGAAATGTTGGATCCGTGGCCAGGCAAATTCCTTGACCTTAATCCCATAGAGGACCTGTGGTCAATCCTGAAAAGGCGAGTGGACAAGCAGAAGCCCACAAATTGTGATCAACTACGAGCACTAATAAGGCAAGAATGGATCACCATGTCAGGATTTGGCCCAGAAGCTGATATCCAGCATGCCAGAGTGAATTGCAGAGGTTATGAAGAACAAGGGTCAATACTGTAAATATTGACTCTTTGCATATATTGAATGTTTTTACCAATAAAAGCATTTAAAAGTCATGAAATGCTTATCATTGTTTTCCAGTATATCATAGAAACGTGTGAAAAAATAATCTACAAATACTGAAGCAGCAAACTGCAAAACACAACATTTCTGTCACTGCCAATACTTTTGGCCACGGCTGTATATTTGAGCAAAAATAGTCACTCGGTGCAACATCCCCTAACAATATCAAGTTTTTTCGAGGCAGATATTCAGATGACACCACAAGCAGAGAAAACACAGAACCTAACAATTGAACTGAATAATTGTATTTGTTATACAAGAAATGAAATCTGAAATATAAGAATGTGGATCTGCTACTATATAGTCTTCTCCTGTATATATGTGTGCTCTAGATTGTACAGTACGGGACAGAGGACAGAGTGAGCCACTGAAGGCTCTGTAACATCCAGTCTGTAAAACCTAAGAAATGTGTGGGGAGATGACCAACTCGTCGCAGCGCAAATCTCTTAAACTTAAACTGGATGTGGCCATACCCCAAGTGGAGTGAGCCTGTAATCCCTCTGGAGGTTGCAGATTAGAGCTATTATAGCATAGCACAATCGCGTCCACCACCCAATGAGAGATGCGTTGGCGAGAAATAGGTTTACACATAAGAGAGTCAGTCTATTAAATAAAGCGCTGACTACTCTCCCTTCGGGCTCTCGTCTTTTGCACACATGGATTCAAAGCACTTACTGTGCACAAACAATGACTGGCATGTGCTTGAGGAGTCACTAACCTTGGGCACAAATGGCAGGTTTGGTCTAGGGTTACTTTTTGACCTCCCTGAATGAACCACAAGGAATTAACTGATAAAGCATGTGTAACAGGGGGAGGCAGGAACCGGAAGAACAGTCAACATAAATTGAATGACATAAATCATAAACACACAGACACACACACTGCCGCTGCGTGTGTCTATCTGTCTCTCTCCAACTGGCACCTCCGGCTTGTCTTTATCCCCCTCCTTGCTGATTAGGACAATTTAGCGCTGCCGTGCGTCCTCATGGCCCAGGCCACGCCCTCCTCCTCGTCACACTCCTCCACTGCCCGATTCAGGCCGGGGAAACCTCCGGCTTGACGTACTCCCTTCCCTTCCTGGAGTGGAGATTCCGGCCATCCTTCTGCCCACCAGGGAGAAGAACAAAGGATTTTGCGTGTGTTCTTGTGATACGACTGCCTGTCCGAATCTCTGCCAGATGAGGCTCATCACTTGAGGGTAGGGACGGGTGTTTTTTTTTAATCGAGAAATCAAGATTTTGCCAAAAATATTGCAAACGCTAAAGTTAGATACATTGTTATTCCACCAAAGTCTGCATAAGGAAGAGAAAAATAATTCATAGTCTTGTCTTAATGCTGCTCCCGATCTGATCAGCTACATGTATGTGGTGCGCTCCAAATAAACATGACAGGTTAACACATGGAGGCTGATATAAAAAACAATGGTAATATTCCCAGTACGATTGCACACAGTGTGATTGTAGCTCAGCTTCATCCATCATGCGGGTATACAGCGGTTTAAGACTATAACTGGCTACGGCTGCACATGCTGATGAATGATCTCCTTTACTTTTTACCCATAAAAAAGCATTATTTACGTGAAAGTTATGGGCACTTCATTTCAAATGATGGAGAAGCTTTAAATGGGAGAATCAAACATCCACCACTCCATTATCATGATGATTCAGATAGATCACTAATTATTGCTTTGTTCTGTGATGTGTTTCAAGTATACTGCATGTACAGTATAGCCAACATTTGACAAGCGATCATTTTGACAAACTTTGATAGTTAAATTGTAATGATAAATTATTTCATATTGCTATGATGCTCGGTGTGAACCGCTAGAGGGTGCGTCTCTTTCTGCAGGGGTTTATGAATATAGATTGTTTGATATACAATGATTACTTTCTAGAGAAACTTGATAATTTAAAGATATTGATTTTTACATAACTTTCTAGATAGACTTGATTTAGATAAAATGAATACCTAGACTATCCATTAATTAAAATCTTGGATAATTAAATTTTAATTTATTTTACATTTACACACCCAGAGGATTCCCTCTGCACAACAAATCCGCTCCCCTGTTCATTATGCCCAGAACATTAATTGCTTGCAATGACAGTGTTGCTCCACACAATCAGTTTCTCTGCCAAGCTGTGAAGTTGGTGCGAGCAAACTCCCTTTTTCTGATTTATAGGCTATGTTGTCTGTCCTGATCAAAGTGTGGTAATTCCTGAGAAGAGAACACAAAATGTCTGAGAGCTAGAAATACTGTCAACAACTCCAGAAAATGTATGTGCTTTTCCCTCAATGCAGGAGTCCAAACACCTCACACTGTGTTGCCCTCGTAATACAACACTCCACTGGGAGATGCAGGTGCGAAATGCCTCTGGGTATTCCTCCGAATGGAATGCTCGAAGCTGAATGGAGTTCAGCCTGAGCCCCATATAAATGATCTCTTGCGAGCAAATAAGACAACATTTTGCTTGGTTTATTCTGAATCCCAAGCTCTCCAAATGTGTCACTAATATGTTCGGATCTCTCTGCTTGCTGCTGGGACGGCGTGCAAATGAGCAGTTCGTCTGAACCCCGCATTCTTTAGCAGTATCACAGCCGATTCCACACATTTGGTAAATACCCGATGTGCTAGAGAAAGACCGAAAGTAATTTTCACATACTCGTAGGACAGCTTATCTGTCCTGATAAGCAAACCTGATGTCTATGTCTATGTGAAAATATGTGTCTTGGAGATCTATTGACATAAACCAGTCTCTGTGATAATTAGAATGAGACAAAGTTCTGAGCGTGAGCTTTTTTAACTTGTACTTTCTGAGATGTTAATGATCTATAAATCTAAAATTGGACTGAGACCTCCCCTCTTTTTGGGATGACAAAATACCAGGAATAAAAACCCTGATGGCATTCTTCCAACAGTATCATTTTTATCACTCCCTTGCTCAGTAAAGAGGACATTTCATCCTCTAAAATCAGAGCCGAATGCTCTTGTGCCGCTGACGTTAACAAGCCTGTAACCCCTTTCTACTTTATTCAGGACCCAAGGATATACTGTGCATGCGTGCCAGTGCTCTGTCTGAACAGTGAGAGGACCCTGACCCAGAACCCTTTGACCAGCACTCAGTGAGAAAGAGGCTTAACTCAATATCGCCTAATTTCTGCCACACAGGCCGAGATGACTGGGTGGAACTGCTTCAGTGGAGGCAGGCGAGAAGGGAGCCTCTTGCTATTGTACAAGTCCCTTTCAGCTCCTGTACCCACTGGCTGTGATGGCCAGTCGATCGAGAGCTTAACTGCGGCCCTGCGACAGAACTGAACCAACTCGAACTGAACCAGAGATGGACAAAATTCCTCCTGCGTGCTCGGCAGGCAAAATGCCATCTTCGTCGAAATCCTCGTCCTCCTAGAGGATGCCTTTTTTTCCTCTATCCGCCAATGGTCATCGAACAGTGGGGGAAGGACTGGATAATTTCACACCATTACAAAGCCTACGGACGTTCCACTGACCCTTCTCTGGCCTGTGAAGAGAGACACAGGAATTTCTGCCTGTGACTCAGACCTTCAACCTTCACTCCCGAATCTTGGTCAAGAAGGATGAACAATGGAGGCAACCCTCCAGGCTGGACAACATGGCCTGAGCATTTTTAGTCCCCTGACACAAGATGCAATGAGAATCTTTTGTAGAGATCCACACGTTGCATACACATAAGCGGGGTGGGCGGCCTTTCCCACCTGAACTCTCCAGCCCTTTGGTTGCCCATCCCTCTGAGCAATTCCACCACAATGTGAAAACGTACTCAAAAAATACAATGAGCCCCGAATATCTCTCTTATTTTCCTTTTTATTTGAAGCATAGTGAGCGCCGAAAAACACTGAAAAGCGCAATGGGACAATAGCAGAGATAAACTCGCCGTGATGCGTTGGTGCACACCGCTATATACAAATAATTGTCACTCCACAAGCTCGCAGAAAATGTTTTATTGCATTTAGACGTTACTAGTGACTTCGTCCTCAAACCGCTGAACAATAAATCCTAGTGCATTTGCAGAGAGCTGCTTACAAAAATCTTCCACTGTGTAGAGTGAGAATGAGGCAGCAACAGGTAGCTGTGGTTTATATTAGGGAGGTGGGACTCCTTAAAAGCTGCAACGATTGGTCTTGACTTGACTTTCATGAGATACCAAACAAATGTTAGGATAAGAACTAGAGATGCACCGATTGCAATTTTTTTGGCCGATTCCGATTTCCTATGTTTTTGCAAGTGTGACCTGCCAATACCGATTTTTTTCAGATTCCGATTTTCTTTATAAGAACTATTATTGACCGCATATACAAACAAAATCTACCTTTCTTCAATGCAAAAATTTATTTTCATAATAAAATAAATTATTAAACATAACAATTTACTCCAAACTGCATTAAGTTAAAGGATCTTCTCTCACTTAAACAACTCTCAAAATAAAGTGCTCTGTGACTAGAAAGAGGTAGAAATATAAATTAACTGCAAATGCTTTATATAACAAAACAGATGTAATTTTCCACTATTTTTTTTACTCGTCTAACAAAACAATTCCAAAGATTACAAGCCTATGAACAAAACTGAAGTGTCCAATACACTCAACATTGACATTAAGCGTACATTAGATGTCCAAATATCAGAGTAAAATGAATTGCTGCTTCAAGATCGGCTTGTAACCATACCAACACTCCCATTTTCCTGGGAGTCTTCCGCATTTTACACCCATCTCCCGCCCCCCTCCCGTTTTGCTATTGCTTCCGGGAAACTCCCGGAATTTGTATGGCCCAAACACATCAATATATTATTCCGAGGTTCTCCAGTTGCCAGATATTGTATGAAACGCATCCATCTCACACAATCGACACATACAAATTTCAACCCATTTGTGACCTCAATCTGGCAACCAAAACCCAGCTGCTCTGTTGAAATCTACGCAGGCAGTAGACGCAGGAAGTTGAATCAAACATCACTGGTAGATTGGAGGAGAAGACTTAGCTGGTGCTCTGGTGGAAAAAAAAATACAAATAAATATTAACAACTTAAATAAATTTAACAACAGCTGGACGGAAGAATTTAATTTCATATCCCGAAGTCATATCGATAATACCCACGCCTTTTGCAATGTGTGTCGCACTGATTTAATATCGGACATGGCGGAAAAAATTACGTTACTCAGCACATTAAATCACAATGGCACAATTTGTATGTATTTAGCCTGTCTCTGTCATCCAGCACCCCACTTCCCTTCCCGGATTTTTGTGCCCAAATGTTGACAGGTATGCTTGTAACAGGCTGCGTGTGTGACATGACACGAGATTAAACAACTCGGGCAACGCGACGTCGGAAAAGTACCACCTACCTGTCTCAACTGAACCTTCTGTCCTCAACTATGGAGAACGGCTCTGAGCTCTGGCTAGCTTTAGCCGCTTTCCCTTTTTTATCATATTTTTTAAATGGGCATTTTCAGCTGGTTGATGGTGTTTTGTGTCTAATTAGGTTTGTTGATCCGAACGTTACTGTGGTGGTTCCCCCACGGTTTACTTTAGACTTATAATTATTACACATTGCGAATGTATTATGCATTATGTATTCTTCACTCACAGTGAAGAACTTCCACGTTATTGCGGCTGTGACGTTATTGCCTGCGCCGCAGTCAACAAAACGGACCGGCTCGGAATCAGAAAGAAGTGAGGCTGACCGACCGGTCACCGGTCCGGGCCGAGCATGCAGAAAATTGGCTGATTCCGGTCCCTGACCGGTCAATCGGTGCATCTCTAATAAGAACACATGACTCACTATCTAATATTAGAGATGGATCTCATAGGCCAGCTGAGATAAACATGCACAGATGGTTTGTATAGCAATGTCCTCACATAGGGCTGTAACTAACGATTATTTTGATAATTGATAAATCTAACGATTATTAGAATGATTATTAAACTATTCGGCGATTATTGCAATGATTAATCATTAGCTCTTAACCGATTATTCAGGTTGTGTGCTGACTTAAAAGATTATATTAAATGTGCTTACTAACAATAGAGGACAAAATTAACTTTTAAAAATACCTCTAAATAATATTCACTGAATTAAAGGGGAAAATACGTTTTATTAAGTTTAATTCAGAAATTCACTGAAGAAGAATCCTATTTTATCAAGTTTTTTTTGTCTTGTTTTCCACTTAAAAATGTCTAAAATCCTGAAAAAGAGATACATTTACTTGAGAAGCAACATATATGATATTTAGACTTGCTTTATGTGAACGTATCTTAAATATAAGTTTACTTAAATACTTAAATTCAAGATCTATTGTCTAAAAGCAAGTATAAATATCTAATATGCTGTTTCTCTTTTTAAAAGGATTTTTATATAATTTTAAATATTTGTGTTTTTAATATTATATTAAACACTCTCAGATAACAATTTGTTTCTTCTGCAGTAAAGCTGCTAAAGTAAATGCACATTGTTTTTAATGAGCTTTAGATATATTTATTGGAAAACAAGCCAAAACAAAAACAAATCAAAAACGTGTTGTTGCTGTGTATAATGGGGCAAAGACTTCCTCTCATCTTTCTGTTCACTTCAATCCATCTTTAAAACAAACTCTCTCTTAATAATAAAGCTGCGTATTGCCAGTTTTCTTCACAATAAGAAATGCAGTTACACATATATTATGATTCAATAAGTTGCGAGTCTTCACACTATAATCTAGCGATTGAGGGACGAGCGTCCCAGTGACAGAGTCTCTCTCAGCCGGGTGCAGTTTCAATCTCTCCCCCTCAGATCGGAACATTTGCGCAACTCATAGAGGAGGCGCTGACCATAGTGAAATGCCAGTTTCGGAGTTTGTAGTCAACCACAAGACCTGCTTCCTTATTATATGAACTTTAATAAAGCTGTAACGCATTAAATATAGCTGCATTTAAGGTGTAACGCGGGGGTGTAATAACTCCGACTCCTCTTATTCCACAACGAGAGTGCTTCTGTATTTACTTATTGGATATTTTTGTATAATTCCCCAATACTTGAGGATCTACATCACCTGAAGCTGTTTGTAAAGTTTGGAGTGCATCTGGACTGTGATCTGTGTAACTCGTTACGTTAAATGAGATCAAACGACTATTCAACAATTTTTTATAGTCGGCTTTGTTAATGTCAACTAATCATTTCAGCCCTATCCTCACAATCCACTCATATTGCTTATAATGAGTGTTTACACATAACATGAGGAGTGTATCTAGAAGCTCCTCCATACTGCCTCTTTCTGAGCTTTACCATCCAGTTGGAAGCAGCAACATGATGGATGAGGGCAATGTAAATTCAATGTTTGCCAGCGCTATGTAAAAACACTTCATGTATATGCCGCGCTTCTTCCAGGCATCTGTGACAGGTTGATTTATTCTGTAAGAGGCAAAGGCACTGTGCGAATGGATCTGTTTTTTAGCTGGGTGCAGGAATCATGCTCTATTCTGCCCCACTATCTCCTCAGTCAATAGTCCCTTTCACACATTACAGAATGTATTCTTACAGAAAAGTTACTGCATTTTTCAGGTTAGAGGTTGTGTGTGAACATAACTTTTTTTGAAAATATTGGTAAATTTTGTTCTGGCAATTGCCCTTAATGAGAATTTGTGTGAACAGCACATACCAGTAAAGGCAACCCAACATTTTCCCTGTAATTTACCTGGTTGCATGTGTAAAAAGGGCCAAATACTCTCATCTACTGCTCCAACAGTGAAGTGTTTTTCCTCTTTTCCAGTTCAAGAAGTCCTGAGAAACAAAGATTTTTGGGGTGCTGTTTTTGAGTTCTGCGTACAGTGAGTAACTATTCCCAAGATTGTGAAAACAGATATTTAGATATTTAAGGAGTTTTAACAGAAGGTCATATTTAAAGAGGTCCCCAATAGAGATGCTAGAGAGGTTTAAGGAAAGTAATAGTCATTGCCAAAGTAAATAAATTAAATAGAATGGAAAGATACAAACTTCTATGCACTCAGAAACTGTTCAGGGGCCATTAGTTAGAGATAAACATGTAATAAAACTCATTATGTTTATTAATGGTGATGAGGTTCATAGACCTTAGTTAAAAAGGCAGCTGTGGCTTTAAGATAATGGGACTTTGGACTGGAACGCTGAGTTCTCTAACCTTTTTAGTCTAATGGTCTTAAGTGGATAATCCCCAAAAATGAAAATTCGGTTATTTATAATCCAATGCTGTTCCAATCCTGTATGACTTTGTTTCTTCTTTAGAACACAATAGGAGATATTAGGCAGTGTGTTAGTCTCAGTCACCAATCACTTTCACAGCATCTCTTCAAAGTGAATGGTGTCTGAGACTGTCAAACATCTCCTTTTGTGTTCCATGGGAGAAAGAAAGTCATACAGGCTTGGAATGACATGAGGGTGAGTATATGATGACAGAATATTCATATTTGTGTGAATTGTCCCTTTAATCTGAGAAGACTGAAATTTCCATCCACATACCTTACCACACACACTCAATTAAAATTGTTCACCAATCTGCAGGTAAACCAAATTTCTCTTTTCACCTTATAACACCTGACTGAGGTTCAATGTTGCACAGGAAATTACTTTGGGAAAAGCTGGCTGGGTGATTATTGAATTATGCCAGAACCATTCTGTAAGAAGAGAGGTGGAATTAGTAGCAGCCATCTACCATTGCCTCCTGTGAAATTGTCCAGCTGTTTGGAGTTATTTTTAACGGGTGCGCAGCTGCAGAAGTCTAGCTGTGACACTTCACTGGCTGGTCACAGCAGAAAATTTGAGAGGTTATCTGTTATTAAATGCACTACTGCTTCACCTCAGCCTTTGGGCTAGTTTTTGAGGCAGTGGTCCCAATGCACTAATGAAGAACCCTATCATCATTAACCTAAATTCCCCTAATGGCCTGTAATTATATAGAGTGCATTGTCAGCAAGGGACATTTTAGCTTTACACAGAGGGAGCACTTACCATCAACCTTAATACTCTAAAAAAGGCTCCATACAGGAAAAACATCAAACAAATATTATTTATCATCACAAAAAAGAATATCCAGAAAAGCTGGATACTGAGGACAAGAGGATAAATACAGGGCAGGATAAAAATTATCATTAATTCCTGTCAACCAGAATCTAATTTAACTACTCTTTATGCTGTATTAGCAGCACCTTCTAATAGTGTTTTAATGTGCACCTTCTTTATTGTCTCATATCAGAGCAAAGGGAAGTTTGCATAATTAAAGGGATAGTTCACCCAAAATGGAAAATTCTGTCATGTGCTCGAGACACACAAGAACCAATAAGGTTTGATGTAATTGATACACAATATGACACACAAGTTGCATAGACTTCTTTTTTTTTAACACTTTGGGGTAGGGATGCACCGATCTGATACCTGGATCGGTATCAGCTTCGATACTGATGTTTTTAATCCGGATCGGGTATCGGTCCGACGAGCCCAATTCTAATCCGATAAATGTGTGTTAGTCATGTTCGTTACTGTCAAGCTCAAAAAATAACATAAAAGACACATTAAAACACAAAGTAGTTCATATGACTTGTGCATTTTATTCAAAGCCACTTGAAGATGTGCTATAGCTCTGTGAATCACAAAAGGTTGTGCAGTAAATAAAGTAAATATATAAAGTGCACGCACAGCTCCAGCACGTTATTTAACGCCGCTGCTCTGTTTACACACACACTCGCCTATTTTTAGCCTTCACAGCGGTGAGAGAACAGCCTCTAAGATGTAGGTGCTCAGTAGTTTATTATATTTACATTTAAATAGTAAAAGTGCATTTATAATGGCACAAGAGGTGCATTTTTACCAGAATTTGAATATGAAGTGAATTAAACTACTGTGAACTTGCCTACAAACAGAAACACAGGACTTACTGGAGAGTTCAGAATGTCAAAACAAAAGCATGAGGGTTTAAAAGTTAAAGGTGTCACAGAGGCAGAGATATGAACTCAGTATCAGGGTTTATTGAACAGATGATTGAAACATTGTGAGTAAGTCTACTTGAGCAGAGCGGCAAACAGCAGGTGAGTAATATCCAGACTCTGTATAGACACGATGAACAGATAACTCACAACAGTCTTATGATACTTGCAGGCAATAATGAAGACACAAGTATGTTTGACATAGGAGACCGTTCTGGAGTCTCAGAGACACTATCGATGAGAACAGACAAAGAGTGTGTGTGAAAGCGGGCATATATACAGTGCTTGATTAGCCACTAATGATACGCAGGTGCGTGTAATCAGAACTCCGGGGAGAGTGAGCGCTGACGGCAGTGAGGAAGAAAGAGAGACCGGTGGATCCGTGACAAAAAGTGCACGATTGAGATATATTACTGTATATTACTATTATAAAATAGTATTATTATTATCATCATTTGTTTACAAACGATAATAATATTTAAGTTGAATGGGTTCCAATAAATGTGTGAATGAAAACTGTGTGAATGAAAAGTGAGCTGACATCTTACAACTAAATTGAACAAAAAGAGATCTGAATCATTTAAAGTCCAGATGCAAGTTGAAAAAATATAAAACAGGTATTTCTCTTCACTGTATTAATGCCTGTACAGATGAAAACAACTTGCTTCATGCCTTACTTTTGATGCCCCAACGCAGACAATACACCCTTAAATGGAGCACACATGTGCCCATACACCAAAACACTTACCACTTTTGCCACGGGGGGGGGGGGGGGGGGGGGGCAGTGTTATGAATTTCGGAATGTATACACTGATTTTAGCTAAAGAAAAGTCGACCTACTCTTTCCGATCTCACTGTGAGATCAGTGTGCTTTTTAAGCTTTAAAGTGAGGTCAGTATCAACTGCTATTGTAATTAAATCAGCAAACTGGACATCCTTTAAAATATCTCCTTTTAATTTCTGCATATGAAAGAGCATATGGTTTTGGAAAGACATGAGGGTGAGAAAATGGCAGAATTTTCATTTTTGGTTGAACAGTTTCTTTAAAGAAAGGTGAAGTCATTACTGAAACACAGGTAATGGAACTGAGTTCAGTCTACTCTTTACACCTTGAACAAATCAGTAGAAAAGAGTCAAGAGTGGTTAGATGAATTCAGAGGATTGTGACACACAGCTTGTGGTCTGAAGCACTGAAAGGACATGTTTATTTAGCCTCCTGATTATTGCTTCTGGTGTGAAAAGGCGCAAATGTACTCCAGCAGTCCTGATGGTGTTTTGAAGCCAAGCTGGCCGTTCTCAAAACTCTTTCATAAACAATTCATCATGTACAAGTCAGCATGTTATATGCATGAGCAGTCAGTGTGAAGCCAGTTGGAGTATAGATTTATGGGAAAAAAAGCTATGAATTCTGTTTCTACGAAGTTACATTGCATATCTAATATACTTTGTGTGACAATACATTTCCAAGCATATGATTACTGGAAATGCCAGTCACTCTTTTAACTACATAATGCAAAATTATTCATCCTGATTGCCTGAACAACATAATATGCCTTTCAAAATGTGCATGTCAATGCTGACACTGATGTATTAATAATTGACAAGTTCACAAAATGATCTTGATAAATGAACATAAAAGCACAAAAACTTGCCAGTCACTCTCAACACGTGGTTCTGACTCATAAACTCATTTTGTAAAAGAGTATGTGACTATGCAGTAATGACTGTTTTTCACAATGTGTCTTCAGGGCCAGGGAGAGGCATCAGCCAAAGGTACAAGGATGGAGGGGGACTGTCTCAGTTGCATCAAGTACCTCATGTTCATCTTCAACTTCTTCATATTTGTGAGTGTTTTTATTTATGTGCACTCCTATTTTCTCTAATGCAGTGTTTCCCAAACTGGGGGTATGTGAGGTGACAATGGGGGTATGCGAATAACATTCTGAGATTTACCGTTCTTTCAGTTTCATCACAGTCTAAAAATAACATTCAAGTTAATGTATTTCTCACTGGCAAAAAGTATTTTGTGTGCTCACTAGTGTAGAAACACCAAAATGGTTGTGTCATAAAAGTCAGAAAAATATGCTATGAAATAACCATATCTTTTGCAGTTAAAAAATGTATTTACTCATGCGTCATGCATCACACATGTATCTTTTTTCACCAGCCCAATGCTAGGTGACGTAGCTTAGTGATAGCAAGTGAAATTGATACTTCACTGTTTTAACAGACTCGCACATGTCAGTCGTCCACGATTTCAGTTTATTTAACATTTTTTCCTGCAGTTTAAAACGTAATTGGTATTTAAGGTTTGATGAATAGGGAGTTTTGATTCTGATGGTATAAGTTCATTAGCTTTGATGACATGTATCAGACATTCAGCGGCCACCAAATAATTTTCCACATTCACACCCAGTAATTTTCACTCACATTTGCTCGCACGGTAGAGACCTGTTTTTACATTGTTGCCCGCAATCCTCGAATTTGGCCGGCAATGCCGTACCTGCAATAATGCACAATTCCAGACACAGAACCGAATGCTATTCTTGCAAACTGCTAGTTTTCAAGTTATGCAGTTATATCATATCTAGCATTCCCATCTCAATCAGTAAGTCATTTATTCAGTATGTGTATGATTAATATAATGTACAAAACATGTACAAATATAACATGTTAAATATAAGGGAGTTGTTTTACAAAGATAATTGTGTTAAAGAGACGTATTTTCAAATGACCTTGTGTGAATTTTATCTATGTGTTAGAGAGGGGGTATGCGGAAGGATGTTGAATGTTTGAAGTGGTACGCCACTGGAAATTTCTCAGTTAGAGACCATTGTTCTACATGCGCGAAGCAGACCAAGACTCGACTATGACATCATGCTGATTGTATTTGTCCCTGACTGGTTAAATGGATAGTTTTGTCAAATTCTGTCATCATTTACTCACTTTCATGTTGTTATAAACCTGTATGACTTCTTTCTGCCATGGAACACATAGGAAGTTAGGCAGAATGTTAGCCCCAGCCATTATTGAATTTCATTTAGGACTGGGTAAAAAAAACTGATTTTCCAATGCATCGTTATCTTCATTTGAAGAATCTCAATATTGATTCTTAAATCCCTAGATTGGTCTTTTGCTAAATGCTCAAATGAGAACAAATTTAGGGCTTTGCGAATAAAAAGGTCTGTGAATAGCCACTAATAACCTAATAAACTAATATCCTTTTATGAGAGAGAGAGAGAGGAGGGGAAAAAACTGCCTGAGTGGCTTATGTGAGGGTTTGCTGATCTAAGCTTTTTTCTTTGTTTTAGAAAAACACTGAATCTTAGTGTTTGTTTTTTTGCATGTTATGTACTGTATAAATGAGCACCATTTACCACTGATCACAATAACCACCTTTTTTTATTATTCCTGCATATCCTGTGCCTTCCTATCACCTCTCCTCGACCCTGTCCGGGACACACTATGACACATTATAAGTGAAATTTACCCATATGAATCGATATCGAATCGAACTGAATCGAAAAATACTATAATATCAATACCCAGCCCTACTTTCATTGTACAGAGAAAATATGCAATGAAAGTGAATGGTGACTGGAAGTAAAATACTACCTAACATCTTTTGTGTTCCACAGAGTAAAGAAAATCATAGGTTTGGAGCAACATGAGAGTGATTAAATGATGCCTTGAAGATACATTCTGAGCCGCAGCAATGAAGTGATGATTTGCTTTGCTTGGAAGTATGCTAAGGTTTATCTCCTGTTTTCTTTCAAATTTGAAAATGTGATGTCTGATGATATGCAGGTGCAGAGTCTTGTTTTCAGAAGAAAATATGTAGATCAAAGGACTGAAACTTCAGAACAATCCAAGTCAACACTTTGAATAAACCTTAAAGTTGCGGGAAGAACAAATGCATTGATCATGTGCCAATGTTCCTTGGTTTTGCTCATGACCTTTCCTTTGCCACACTAGTGGTGTGAGAAAATGTGCAGTTTCACAGAAGAGTATTGTTACCAGAAGAATTCCATTATCATGACTGGGAGAAACAGCAGTGGCTGAACATTAGTAACCATTTGACAGCCTCATTAAGCCATATAAATAAAGACAAATCTTTTGTATATATTTTTGAGGGATCTGTACTAAGCCCTCTTTTCCTCTTTTAGCTTGGAGGTGCATTCCTGCTAGGGGTGGGTATCTGGGTGCTGGTGGATCCAACTGGTTTCCGGGAGATTGTTGCAGCCAACCCTCTACTGTTTACTGGAGTCTATGCAATTTTGATCATGGGCGGTATGCTCTTCCTCCTGGGCTTTCTGGGCTGCTTTGGAGCCATACGAGAAAACAAATGTCTGCTACTGTTTGTATGGGATTTTATTTCTTAAGCACCAACAGATACCATTCACATAGTTATGTTATTGTGTTATTACTAAATTACAATAATTAAAAGTAACATTGGTAACACTTAAAAATGCTAATTCTTGCATGTAGAGTGGGGTCCAAAAGCAGAGCACAATCTGGAATTAAAAATTATAACATAAACCTGTAAATAAGCAAACTCTAGAATTCTGAAGAATTTAAATACATTCTTAAAAATAAACGTTTTGTCGAAAAATTTAATTAGAATTTTGCACTAGTCAAATAATCATACAAGCACATTTTGACAGCGAGCCCATTTACATGCACAAGAAAACCGCTTTACATGATAAATACAAATCATCGGGTTACTCTTTACTTTTGACATTACACCGTGAAGTGGTATGCGTGAAACACTTGTGCACATTGGATAAGCCCGTATGAGTGCTGGTAAAGATGTTTACATGCAATGCGAAATCCATCCAACTGTGTATTCTTAAGCTGTTTATGAACATACGCTGATAAAGGAAAGCCACTTAAAGTCTTTATGAGCACACACGTTGTCTGTTTATTAAGTATAATTGGTGTAAGAACATTCATGTTAACACGTTCACTGACCACATTAACTCTTTTAAATTAAAAGGTCTGATTTCCTTCCTTCCGTTGAAGCATACAGGATGCTTTTTGGATGCAGATTCTCAAATCTTGCTGGGATAAAGTCCATGGCAGTATGAGATCTTATTGCCATTAAAGGAAATATTCCTGGTTTAATACAAGTTAAGCTAAATGGACAGCATTTGTGGCATAATGTTGATTACCATAAAAAAATTACTTTGTGGCAGGGCGGAGGGCGGGGCCGGGTCGTGATAATACACACCCGGTCCCGTATCAGGCTAATCTAGCCTCTGAGAGGGATAAAGGCCGATGGCAGACGGTGGTGCGACGAGAGAGAGATCGTTTACGGACATGTCCGTCATGTGTGTGTTTGTCATTTGTTTTAAGTTTATAATTAAAATATGATTTATGTTGACAAGCCGGTTCTACGCTACAGCGTTTACTAGATTACAGAGTTTGGCGGCATTATGTTGTCATGACAACGAAGTTGGAATTAAGCCTTTACACAGAAAAGGTTGGTAAGCAGTTTTAATACACTAAAATCATTTTAGCAAGTATAATGTTCATGTCTTGTATCTATAGTTTTGAAACAGTGTGTATTTTAAAGGGGTCATGAAATGCTAATATTTTTTACATTTTGTTATTTCCCTGAGGTTCACTGACAATGTCAGTAAAGATTTTTTGCACCAAAACTGTCATAGTTTAGTAATAAATAATTTTTTTCCACCCTGTTTCTGGCCCTCTGACTCAATCACTCGGTTTTGCTCTCAGCGGCTCCTTTAAACTTCAATGTAAATGCCCACTGTTCTGATTGGTTAACATCGTGCAGGCCCTCAAATACAGCAATATTTGAAACTCAATCGGAAGAGAATAAACAAGCTCTCCACAACATTATAAAACTAAATTTCAGGGTTTACATACAACGTACGTCCAGTACATTGCATCCAAATATATTAAACTTTATTAAATTAAATTAATGAAATGCTCTTTTTAGAATGGGGAGGATGTTTTGAGTTCTGAAATTTACAGTATGCTTTTATAGTACAGTTACCTCTTATACATCTAAATATCAAGGAAAATTAGATCTTCCATTTCATGACCCCTTCAATGTTTATGGACCATTTATTTCCATCGTACGTGACTCACTGTAATGGTGACTTTTGCTTTTTTTACATATATAAATGAGGGATGAGTTTAAATACATTTTTGCCAATACAATGCCACGAATGCTGTCTTAAACACAAAAGCTAAATTTGTTTTGAACTCTGAACACCCTTTAAAAAAACAAAAACAAACTCATGTTAATTGTACAGTTCAACTTTTCACACAAATTCATATCCTGATAAATTGTACTTTAAAAAGAAATATTTTTGGAAAGTAGTATATTTCACATGTGATAGAGATGCAAATATCTCCGAACTTCATCTCAGAATCCTGTTTTTTCTAATCCACAGTTCTTCATGCTCATACTCATCATATTTCTGGCTGAACTGGCGGTGGCCATTCTAGCCTTCATATTCCGCGAGCATGTAAGTGTCATTAATGATGAATATAATCAAGCCACCTCTCTGTCATGTACCTCTGCTCTCACTGCTCTTGTCTAAATGTGGATCAACAGCTCACCAGAGATTACTTTACCAAGGAACTGAAGACACATTACCAAGGCAGCAATAGCACTGATGTCTTTACCTCCACATGGAACGCCATTATGACCACAGTATGATAACATAATGACTCTTTCTGTCTAGGCTATATATGCTTAGTACACATTAGTGACATTCAAGATGCAATGTGTATTGGTGTGTCCATAGTTTGATTGTTGTGGGGTGAACAGTGCAGAGGACTTTGATGATCAGAGCCTCTTCAGACAGCTGAACCCCAGCAGACTGGTGCCGGAGGTCTGTTGCCAGAGGAACGATCTGATGATGAGCAAAGAAGAGTGTCTCAAGGGAATCATGCCAATCCGTAACAAGGTCAGCAATCCTCACAAATTAGTGAATGTTTGTAAACGATAGATGTAAAGGGATACACAGGTATTTTAGAAGTTTTACTCCTAAAGAAATGAATAGTCATTTTGAAACACGTGTATAAAATCATGACCTCTCACTAGACATTCCAGTCATATCAGTAACTTTATAAAAGCTGTTTTATTCTAAATGGAGAGGGTTGTCTCATAGGGGCTGCCCTATTGTGAATTTTTTGCAACTGTAGTCTAATGCAGAGTCTTCTATATTTGACACTCAATTCAGGACCTGCAGCAGCTGCAGCACTCTTCTAATGAAGTGATGAGTCTTTGCTTGTTGTCTTATAGGGGCTGCCATATTAGGATCACATGAGCAGCCAAATACTAATCACTTTATCTCAGTACCCACCTTGTTATTGGACACTTTATGTGTGTATTTATGTATTACTGTGAAGAGTGAATTTCTACAATGGCATTGTAACTGAAAACTATTGTGTTTGAAAGATGCTGCATCCAATCCCTTAGGTGTTAGTTAAAAATAAAATAAAAAATGACTGGGTGCACACTTAAACGTAATTCAACTTGTAGGTTAAAAAAAATCCTAAATTGGTAAAGAAAGTCAGAAACTAAAGGTAAAATTAAAGGATGTAAATGCTTGTATTTGAGAAACGGGGGCAGTACATGTGCCTACTTGCCAAACAACTCTTTGTATGTGGGCCCAACATAGATTGATGAAGGACTTCATTGTGCATAGTTTGTGCCATTAGATTAAAATATCTATATCCACTCAAGTAACAGCACTTTGTTCTCTCATATTGAAACATACTTCTTTGAAACAGGGCTGTTATTCAGCGGTAGTGGACCATTTTGAGACGTACATCTATATGGCTGGAGCTCTTGCTATTGTGGTGCTGACTATTGAAGTAAGGTTATGATCTTTCTTTTTAATATAAATAACAGAGCTTGATTTGATATTCTCATTGCATTTTTACACTTCCAATGTGATAAGAACTTGCAGTACACTGTATGAACTATGGATTATTATTGCCATCTAGTGGACAAAGTAATTTTATTGAGGATTCTCACTATTCCATTCAAATTAATGTAGAATTATATATATATATTAATAGCATATTTGCATTAAACTCTCTCCTAATGTTATGTTTTTTTCTCTCTCATCAGCTCTTTGCCATGGTGTTTGCTATGTGTTTGTTTAGAGGAATTCAGTAATCAAGGCATGTTGTACCTATGAAAGGACATTTCAAGATGGAAAATGGCATGTCATAGAAGGCAATTTTTTTTAAAATGAACAAGTGAAACACTTATATATTTGTCATCTTTGTGTTGTTAAGTTGCAGTTATTGAGAAATGCCAAAATTTTACTTTACAGTTGGGACTTGTAAAAAAGTATCAAATTCATAAAGGGCAGTATCTCAGTAGCCCTCAGTAACGATAATAGAGGGACACCTTGCACTGAAAGGATCATATATTTATAGCTGACAAGACTGATTTGTAGATATTTTACCTCTTGTCTAGACTATTCACCGCTGTTCCAGAGCCAAATCTCTATACAGTGTGAATGGATGTGTTTGAGTCTGAGAGACAAAGAGAGGAACTGTGGGTGTATTTCTGTATAAACTCTCAGAGGCCAGCAGCTTCTGTAAAGTAATGCTTTGTGTGTTGTAACCGTGAAAGTTTCATGTCATTTTAGCAAAATTGTGATATTTGCTTTTGTGCTGTATCTATTGTAACTACACGTGACATTGACGGATGTATGAAAAAAATCACATCACCTCTAAGAACAATTTTCAAGAAATATATTTTTTACATTTATTAGTACTCATTGATTTAAAAAACTAAAACATAAAAAACATGGGTTAAAGGATAGTGGTTTATCTTTTTTTTTTTTTTTTTGCACAAAGATAGTTAAATGTACAGATGTTGATGTAAGTAAGGTAAGATTTTCCACTGTTGTGTATGCTGAGTGCATAGTTCACTGTTTTTCTAATGGGTTCAACCTGGCCATTTAAGTAGCAGATATATATATATATATATAAGCTTCAAGAACAGATCAGGTTAATTTTGCAGCATATACTAAATACTACATAAACCAAATATGGTTCGAAGGAGCATGTCTATAGACTGGAATGCTAAATTGTGCAACTCTTATCTTCAGTCTTAAGGGGCACAGGGGCATAAATATTGTAGACTGAAACTCACAAATCTTGCACGACAAGCAAGATAAGCTGGCTTGTAAAACCAACCAAACATGACTCCTGTTGACTGCAAAAAGGAAAAGAAAGAAATCTTTTCATAAAAGTGTTACAAGCTACATAGCCAGAAGTACGTATGAGATAAATAGCCCAGGCAGTGCAACACTCTCAACTGATGGGACAGCAAGAAACGTACAGAACTTTGGCATGGTGAGCAGCCAAAAATGCCTTCATCCCAGTTTCATCTTTTTCTTTGCCACCCACCACTTCTACATTGAATTATTATTTTGGTACCTCTAAGAAAAAGACACATTCAAGACAAGTTATGGGTGCCAAAAGTCAGTCCTTTATTACTTCTTCTCCAAAAGGCCTAATGCACAATTTTAACACCTGTGTTTTAGCATATCGCACATGCTTGTCATTGGTTTGGCTCGCAGAACGAGTTTCAGAAACGTGCAAAAGTGCCATCATTCATTAATCACTAGAGGACATGTTTGCTCATTTATATTTTCTTGACTATCTGTAAATGACCTGTAATTTTGTGTATTATGTATTTCTGAGTGTTATTAGCCTATATTGAAACTCTGTGATTGTGGAAGGTTTGTCCAAAAATAAATAAATACAAATAAAAAATAGATTTATCTGTCTGGTCACACCACAAAATAGGCCACATTTTGGCATAGGAAGTAAAATGGCAAATCCCTCTTTCACAGCTGGTAAAACGAATTATCAACACTCATGATATCACAATATATATTTTACCTCATGACACGTGTTGAAGGACCTGACCCTCCTAAAACAGCCAGCTCTGGCCCTTCTTGGGGAATGTTGTTTGTTTGTATGAATGAATCCCATATTTGTTTTACTCAAATTTTTTTTTTACTCATATTTGTTTTATCTCAATGTCAGTGCCATGTACATAAAACAGGATTTGGCTGGACAATCGTCCTCTTGGGTCTTATATGTGGAGTTACCTGGATTTAATTATTCATATTTGACCCAATGGATTTTTCCATTCTTCAAAGCTCATCTCAGAATGGATGTAAAAACAACAGGTCTAAAGATTAACCCTGTTTAGGTTTATTTAATATAAACAGGATTATATCACATCTTTATGTAATCAAAAATAAACAAATAAATATTTTAGCCTATTTTTATGATTTACGCATTTCCAAAGTATAACCAAATTCCATCAAATTGAATTGAGTGATCTTTAACGAAATTGATACACAAAGTCTGTCCCAGTCCCAGCTGCTTCATTCTTATAACAGAACCCTATTGAATTAGGGGAAATCATAATTTAGTAATAATATAATTTAAAATAAAATAATGTATATGTTTTAAATAATAGAATGTCTGGCTATAGTCAATGGATTTTATTTAGTTAGTAATTTAAAATCTGAAATGTACAGATGCCAACTTTCTATATATTACTATTTGAAATTGTATGAATGTCAATGGCTGTTGTTGCCGTAACTGTAGTCTAATGCAGACTCTGCCATATTTGACACACTCAATTCAAGACCTGCAGCAGCTGCAGCACTCTTCTAATGAAGTGATGAGTAGGAGGCCAGGGTCAGTGCATGTCTCCATAATATTGAAGTCAGCTTAATGCCGGAGGTTTCAGCAAGGTGAAAAGCCTCAAAATCCATTATGACCACATTCTGAGATATAGGACACATGTATATCAAAATAAATAATTGCTAGGAACACAGGTTTCTAAAAAGAATGTATATTATATGTCAAGGATCAGCATGTAGTAAGAAAAAAAATTATTCACACTTAAGGTTGTAGTTTCAGATGCAAATTGTTTCCACCGGCCCAACAAATTCTGAATGATAATTCAATAAGAATGTCACACTTATTGCCAAGTTTCTGTCCAACAACTCTATCTCCTTCTCTACTTTCTGCATTTTAAGGCCCTGTATGCCATTTCTTGCTTCCTGTTGGAGATCTCTGCTTGGAGATACTTCTTATACAGGGTCTTAACATCTTCCACAGGTTCCTTTTGAATGAGATGATTAAAAGTACCACAACAGGCATTTCATGTCACCAAATAGCTTATGTTATCAGATGTCCAATTTTAATTATTAGATATTAAGCATGTATTATAATACTTATCTCATGTTAAGATTCCTTATATACCCTTAAGTATTAAAATGAACTGCATTAACTTACCGAGTCCTCCGATAATATAGGTGGCTGAAGCAGGGTCAGTCCATGTTCAGTCACTGAATTGATGTGACATGGATGATGTATGTATACTGTAATCCCAGTTTCTAGAGACAATTAAACAATGTGGTGCACATACCTTTGCCATAAGTGCTGCAGCCAGCCACATCTCCAGGATCAGAGCAGCAGCCCCTGACTCTACTCTGTATGACAGGGCCATCCACAGATTTCTCAGGAACCAGCTCTTCTGCAGGTGTGTACTCCACGTTTGTTGGGATTAATAACATCTTCACTTCTTATTCACTGCAGCCCTTCTCTTGTTGACTAAAGTATGAACATCCTTGCTGTTATTAAATTCTAAGACACTTAAATATACTGTAAGTTAGCTCAAAGACAACACATCACCTTGAAGGATGTTCTTGTATTTCACCTTCACATGCATCCACGTCCTTTTGGGCCCATGGAGTTGGATCGGTAATCGAAAAGTAGGTGTAATTACCAGTACAGTTAGAAGAAAGACAATGTCAACATATTGTTAGTCAGAACAAGTTTACTTCATGTATACAGTATAAAGCAGGGGTCTTCAACAGAGGGTCTAACAAATGATTTATTAATCAAAAATGTTTTTTTGTGAGAACTTGAAATATGCATTGAACAAAAGCACAGTATTAAGCTCATGCAAAAAATAAATGTAAATGTAAATACTTTAAGCCAAGCTTCAAATGCAACACTGATATGCAACAGGAGTCCTGGCTCCATCACAAGCACATATACTTATGAGTATATGTGCTTGTGATGGAGCCATCCTTGTCCATCTAATGACTTGTTAGAAACAGCACAAGCTGTGATACTACTTCTGAAGTGAACTTTTTGAATTATGATCAGAGGCTTGGACGCATCATTTGTTTTGAACCTGCAACCAGAGATTCTGATCGGTCGCGTAACAAAGTAGTTCCATGCACAAATGCGTTTTTCTGACCGTACTCAGTTTTTCCTAATTTTTTAAAATGTACTTGTTCATTGAACTGTTTGTTGTATATAAGCAATATCACACTGGCAATCGTGCTATATGGCCCTACATCAGCACTACTGTGATTACCTTCAGCACTCAGCCTGTGGCCGAATCACAGCAGTGCTGATGTAGGGCCATATAGCACGATTGCCAGTGTGATATTGCTTATATATATGCAAAAATGCGTAAATGTAAATACTTTAAGCCAGGCTTCAAATGCAACACTGAAATGCAACAGGGGTCCTGGCTCCATCACAAGCACATATACTTACGAGTTTAACTTGGCAGCTATTTAACGACACACATCCTGTCAGACTTTTGCAGCAGCTACAGTGTTCCCTTTGGTTTTTATGAAATGCCTTACTTCATCATATCCTTCCATCATGAGCTGCAGTTCAGAAGCGCTGAAATAAGCTGCACGCTGTTTAGCAAGGTTGAAATTCATTACTATTTCAGTATTCGGTTTGGCAAACTATTGACTCCTCAGTTATCTTAATAAGCAACAGTCTGGTTTAAATTATCTAGATATTTGAATCCAAGATACGTATTGAAAGAACTGACAAAATCCCCCATATCAGTTATTGAGCTAGCTCAATCTGGGACTGCGGGACAAGACTAAGCATGGCGCTAATCTTTACACATTAATAACTTTTATAGTGATTTTTATTCATGTTTGCACCATAAGTATCAATAAGATAAAATGGTGGCTAAAACTGATCAACTGAACGTTGTTGGCTATGTTTGTGGCCGATAACCTTGTGAGCTGCCTATCTAGACACCGACGAAACGCCTATACCATGACTTCAAATGCTGTCTAGCTAGGATCAATAACTCATAAGCGAAACGTTCTTAAAACACAAACAACACCTCTTTCCAACCGCAGTAATGTTGACAACGAGCTACAATCTTGTTTTCATCAAAACAAGCCTCCGTCGGAGCTGGACAAATTACATTGTTCTCTAAGCGCAGCCGGCTGAGAGACAAGTCTGCAGTGACAGTCTGCAAAGTGCAAAACCGAAATGCGATACTACAAAAATATTACTATAACTTAATAACTTCACTGTTGCACATTGTAGTGTCACCAAATTCAGTTCTCAGATCAGTGGTCTCCTGCTGGTTATACTACTACACTTAGTTTTGTCCTTGGAGTTTTTTATAGGGACCATTTTTTTACAAACTCTATAAGAGATAACTAAACTCTCCTATGGCCTCTTTAGTTAGAGGTGTTGCACAACACACAATACCAAGGGATATCTTTGTTTGGTATTTGTGCAGCTGTCATTCCAAGGCATTGTGTGTGAAACCATCTAGCACAAGTTCCACACTGAATCTATATGGGGATAAATACATTAAGCATATTAAGAAAATGTTAACTTTAGGAATCCAGTAATGCATAAAAGTATAGAATATTTGATTACTTCAAATACTTCAGTACTTTCGCTACAGATTATTTATAGATTATGTACTATTTAGATTATCTTCTGTTTTGATGGTTTAAAACAATTAAACATTAAGTCTCACCCAAACAGCATCAACAGTTGTGGGCAGGTCCTCATTTCCACACAAGGAACAGAAATAATTCTTTGAAATTGAAAAAAAGTACAAGTATATTACTGCTAAATTTGTAAGAAGTGTTCAACACATTAATTTAATATTTAGAACGATACCTGATGCTTTTAGAATTTCTTCTGCCATGTCTCTTCTAGGAATGTGAAGAGATTGTTTTGATGAGTCAATGTGAAACGTCTGTGGTATGTTTGGAAATTCCATCATTGTCATCTTAGCCATCTGTACGGATGGCATAAGAACACATGTACTGTGTATGATCTTACATAGTAAAACTACATGTTGTTTTATTTATCCTAAAGACAATATGTTGCATAGAATCACCTGCATCACAAAGATCCCACAACTGGTGCCATCTTTTTGAAAGGTGTGGTTTATCTTGCCAGGCTGCCACTTGATGTTAACCCAGTCCTCCTTTCCAAATCTATTCTGGCGCAACTTGAAATACTGTCTAAAGGACAAAAGTAAAATAATTTTTGGTTTACATTTGCACATACTCCATGATTTTCGAATTTCCCCAAAATGTGTGTAACCTATTTATTTCCCATAATCTATTTTATCTTACCCAAATCTGTAGCCAGCCTTTTTGGAGTCCTCAACTTCATTTGACCCTTGAATAGGATCAACCACAAAAATGTGGTTTGAAAGGGCATGAAGATACTGTTTGAAAAAGTACATATCATTACACCATGCCATCTTTAAATATGTCATCAATAATAAATATAAAATAAGCTTTTTTTATATAAAACTTAAAAACCACAGTTGAAAAATTGATACAGAGCACTGAAAGTACATTTAATGTACAAAAGAGACTTAAAACTATGTGTATAAAAAAGCGACAAGCCATTTATTTAGGTATATTTTAACATTCTTCTTAAAAGTATTGAGAAAATTCTAAGCTTTCAGATCAGTTGAAAGTGAGTTTCACAATTTGGGGTCATAGTGAATGACAGAAGACTCAAAAGTTTAGATGAGCAGTATGGACCATCAATGAGATACTGGATGATCTGAGTGCTTTGTTTGATCAATCGTTTTAAATTATTTCACTAAGATGGAGATGAAGACAACGAAGAGGCATCTTGAGGCACTGTGAGTCTGAGTTGATTAATTACATTTAAAACATAACATTAACTTTTATTAAAATGTTTAAGAAATATGAATGTATATTTAGTATATTTACTTGATTATATGTAGTTATAAATCTTTATAGCAATTGTAAGGCTGATAACCTTTAAATGCACAAACAACGAAACATGCAAAAATGCTATATATACATATAACACATAAAGTTAATGTTTAATCACATCGCTGTCAACAAGTTTGAGAATGGATCACATATGCAACACTTTGGTGAGATTGGTTTGTCTGAAGTCACTCCAGAACTTCTGGACTGACAATCTACTTGGATATTATTTTATGCAGAAAAACCCATGATATTTTCCCAAAAAACTTTTTTAAGGATTGATGCATCAACAGATGGATTAATTTGAGATAAACAATCTGGTACAACCACAGTTTTAATGAGAAACTTGCCTCGCCTATGATGAGTTCATCAGGCCTCAAACTCTGAAACTCCCTGTGCCGCAGTTTGTGTCCCTTGTTTTACTTGGGTCAAAGTTGTCATCTTCTTTGTCAGATGCATACCTTTTCAAATTCCCCAAAACAGACCACTCCAAAGGGGAAAAATGCCTAGGTAGTTCTCAAAAATGACATCAACAATGCCTGGCCAGTATGGATTTACTTCATTGTGTGGGGTCATGGCATCCTTTTTTCAAGCTCTTCCTGTACCTTGATTAAGACCTTCTTGAATTCATGTGTGAAGGGAGATCTGCCAACAACTGTGTGGGCATTTGTACTTTCTTCATAATCTTCTTCCTGAGCTAAGGGGCTGTCCTTTAATTTTTCTGTCTCTTCCATGTCGGGAATCTTTTATTAAGTCCTGTGTGGCCTTCAGATTAATCAGGACAGTATTGGTGTTGTGTTTGCCAATTAATACAGTGCACAGTGAGCGAAAGATTTTGAGTGCTGTGGTCATTGAGGTAGTGTTTTGCAACCTGGCAAATGCAAATGTTGCAAAATTCTTCAAACCTTTGTCTGCAGTTTTTCTCCCAATTGACTGAGCGACTGAGCTTTGAGCACATGTGCAGAACATATGTGTAGCACTGATAATGTTCTAATATCCTTCCATGTCTTCAATTTTGAATAAATAGCAAAATCCCTGTCCAAGTAGCTGACAATGTTCTCCCTATTGAATGACAGAAGAACACTTTGGAGTAGTGCCCAGCTGTAGTCTGTTTCTACTTGATGTACTCTTAGTTTTGTGTACTGTGACAGTTTTCGGAGGAACTGCATTAGCCAGAATGTGATTGGTGGTATAGAGTGTTCATTTGTCAACATTTCACAGACTGGGAGGGGAGGTGCATTCTGACCACATCCAGGAAGAGTGAGAGAGTAGTAAAGTCTTTTGGTCTGATTACATTACATTACCTGTAGCATCTAAGTATAAGGTCAGTGGAGTCTTCTTTCTTATGTGTTGCACAACAATGCTTATTCCTGTTTCAGTATACATATGTACACCAAAGGGGTCAACTTGAAAGTGCTGTATGTACCCAGGCATTTTGTGAAATCTCAAGTCACATTCCTCCATATTTTGTGAGGTACATCTCCTTGAAAACATCATCATGAATTCTTTTACTTTTTCTAATCTCTGAACTAATCACTTTAAGAACATTTTTATTCAGACTTCGGGTTATGTTTCCTGAAATTAGTTCTGTAATGGGTGTTTTTTTTTAAAGTTTACTATAGAAGAGTTGGCTCACTCCTTTATTTAGAGCTCTTGCAATTCTCCCTCTTCTTGTGTTTGCTGCTGGTTTGAATTTTCTTTCATTTGTTTTGTGTGCCATTTTCCCTCTTTGTAGCACAGATATCTTAACCAGTGTGTCTCCTTCTGGTTCCTTTTTCCTTTTAAAGAAGTACTTTGCACTGCAGGAAGGAAATGTACAAACTGCGCTAATGCCCATGGTTGCCTCAGTTTCGTTGAATCGTGCAGTGGAACAATTGTCTGCCATTTCTTTCTGTTCACTGTAATTGTGAGACTCTTTGAAACCACTGGCAACTTTCTCCATTGTGTTTTGTTTCCTGTCTTTCCATGTTTAGGTTTGGCTCCTCTCCACAATGACATCTTCTGTTGTTAATCTTCTGCCTAATTCTTTTCTGATACTTCCTCTACATTTGTGACTGCAAAAACACATTTCTCCAAACTAAGTGTAGTAGTATAACCAGCAGGAGTCCACTGATGTGTGAACTGAATTTGGTGACACTACAATGTGTAACAGTGAAGTTATTGAATTATAGTAATATTTTTGTAGTATTGCATTTCGGTTTTGCACTTTGCAGACTGTCACTGCAGACTTGTCTCTCAGCCGGCTGCGCTTAGAGAACAATGTAATTTGCCCAGCTCGGATGGAGGCTTGTTTTGATGAAAACGAGGTTGTAGCTCGTTGTCGACATTACTGTGGTTGGAAAGAGGTGTTTTTTGTGTTTTAAGAATATTTCGCTTATGAGTTATTGATCCGGGAAGTTCGAATCTGTGAATATATGTCCAACTTTACCAAACTTTAAAAAAAAAATGGTCAGCAGCACCTTAATATTTGTGTTATTAGTTTACAGTAAATGAGAGCACTCTGTGTTACTAAATTACCTGCCACACACTATTTTTGGGTCATTAATACATTTTACCATATTAAATTTTTTTTACCAGATTAAAATTCTTTAGTAGGCTTATAAAAAAGAATAAAGACAATATTTATAATATTGCACACTGCTGTGGGGCTATAAGTCCAAATTTATATAATTTAATCATTTTCATTTCTTGCACTAGTATAATTTCCTCATGTCCTCAGAGCTACATGTCAAACATCTTTGACAAAAAAATTATTGCTAAATCATTGGATTTCTATTTTTTCTTCTTCACCCTTACAGTGTTTTAGTAGTTACACATTCTCTTGCTTACATGTGTTTATTTGTGTTGTATATGTCATTTAAATACTGATTGTGGAGCTTTTGTCATGCTGCAATGACTTTTAATTGAAAATCTATGTTATGAAATGATAACACACACTGGAGGTGGCATCAGCCATTCAGTAAAATAATGTTAGGGGCTAAATGTGTCTCTTCAGTGATGAATCAAAAAGATGCTTATAAAAATATGTTTCATTTTTCAAAAGTTTCAAAGCTCACTGAATTGTAGGAATGTCACACTTATGCAATGTCCTTGAAAAAATTGTATGATAGGGTCTGACATTTCTAGATTTGAATCATTGTGTTTTTTGTGTCTTTGCAGTGGTTTTGGCTCTGGACAGGCTCATCATGGGTCCTTCAGTGAAGAATGGCTCTCAGGGTCCTGTGTTCATCCCCCGAATGAAGACTAAGCATCGGATCTATTTCATCAGCCTATTCTCTGTGGTTTTTACTGGGGCTGATCGCAATGGGGATGTTCCAGTTCTGGCCTCACTCCATTGAGTCCTCAGCAGAATGGAGTCTGGACCGCCACAATGTGCATGATACCCCTTTGGTCAGGACACCTGTGAGCAGCCCTATTCCAGAGAAGGGTGACCTGAGCTGTCGAATGCACACCTGCTTTGATGTGTATCACTGTGGATATAATCCCAAGAATAAAATCAAGGTGACCTACAGGCAGATACTATTGTGTAATTGATGAATGTTTATAAGTCATAGCAGTGCTTCGTTACACATGCCTTGATCTATTTTTTTCATCTATTTGTATGCAGGTGTACTCGATCCTCTTCAGTAATTTGTGGATGAGGTAGGGGTCCCCATTAGCAGAACTGGCCTGTCCCGAGAATACAATGACATGCCGAGAGTCATCTCGGACAGTGACTTCTACACTGATGATGTGACCAGAGCGTGCTTGTTCATATCCACCAATGATGTGCTTAATCAGAATTCTCTGCGGATTCGGGAGACTGCTCTGGCTCTAGCCATGTTTCCAAGGTAGATATGTTTATCCCTCAAAATCTGCAAATCCGTCTTGCCTACTTGTGCTCTACAGTTTCTGTTACTGTGCTATCAGCCTATTCTCTGTGGTTTTTACTGGGGATGTTCCAGTTCTGGCCTCACTCCATTGAGTCCTCAGAATTGATAAAAATATATATATATATATATATATATATATATATATATATATATATATATATATATATAATATTATTATTATTATTATTATTATTATTTTTTTTGTGGGGGTAACCACTTTTGGGAAAAGTGACAGTTGTGTTGAGTTTCTTTTGTTTCTACATTATCCACAAAATAATGGGTTTAAAAGAGCAAGGTTTTAAGTAATGGTTTTGTAAATTTTTCAAGCTTGATGACCATGACGTTTTCAGAAGGCTCGTCAAGATTATTTTTTTTTAGAACTTTGTCATAAAGTGCATTCTCCAAGATTGCAACAGTTTGAATTTGTCTGCATATCATATTGATCTGGTCTACATTTCCCAAAAGCATCGCAAGCTTAAGTTGATCGTAGAGAGCATTGTCGCCATTGGATTCTACGATCTGTTTAGGCTTTTGGGAAACGCAGCCCTGAGTATTTAACTCGTAGCAGTCCCCTTCATACAGCTGCTTATCCTGTGTGTCCAAACTTTCTACATTTTATATCAAGACATAAGCACTATATTCTTGATGTTTGATTTAGTACCATGTGCTTTTCCCAGCCACCCTCCACTGCTTGCTGCAGTCAAGGCAGAACTTTACTCTGATCTTGATCCCATATTGTGTATTAGGCATTTAAATGGATATTACGGGTTCATTACAAGTTAAGCTCAATCGACAGCATTCGTGGCATAATATTGATTACCGTAAAAATGTATTCAGAGTCTTCCCTCCTTTTCTTTAAAAAAGTGTTAGTGAGGCAATGTAAGTGAATGGGGGCCAATTGTTGTACGTTAAAATACTCACTGTTTCAAAGTAAGACATATAGAATATGCACGTTACATGATTTTTGTGTGACCTTTTCTGTGTAAAGTTATAGCCAATTTTACAACTTTGTTACCATGAAGATGTAATGTCAACTTTACAGCTCATATAATACGTCAGTTTTAAGTTGCAAGTGTTATTAGAAAATGATAAGCTTCACATTTCTGTTTAAACCCTAAAATAAATTGGCCACAAATATTCGCTGTGAACAAGACTTTGAATTGAACTATTCAAAGGATTTATTATTCACTCCAAAAGATTTGTCAATGACAGCATGACTAGGGACAACTCCAAAATAAATGAAAAAATGTTTCCGCCTGCAGAGCCTCTCCCTCAACGTCAGTAAAACCAAGGAGCTTGTGGTGGACTTCAGGAAGAAAGACAGAGAGCACAGCCCCATCACCATTAATGGAGCACCGGTGGAGAGAGTCAGCAGCTTCAAGTTCCTCGGTGTCCACATTACTGAGGAACTCACATGGTCCGTCCACACTGAGGCCGTTGTGAAGAAGGCTCACCAGCGCCTCTTCTTCCTGAGACGGCTGAGGAAGTTTGGAATGAACCAACACATCCTCACACGGTTCTACACTAGTACTGTTGAGAGCATCATCACCGCCTGGTACGGCAATAGCACCGCCCACAACCGCAAAGACCTGCAAAGGGTGGTGCGAACGGCTAGAAACATCATCGGAGGTGAGCTTCCCTCCCTCCAGGATATATATAACAGACGGTGTGTGAATAAAGCTTGGAGGATTATCAAAGACTCCAGCCACCCGAGTCATGGGCTGCTCTCACTGCTTCCATCAGGCAGGCGGTATCGCAGCATCAGGACCCGCACCACCCGACTACATGACAGCTTCTTCCCACAAGCAATAAGACTTTTGAACACATGATCTCTCACGATCAACAATCAGCACTGCACTTTATTAATCCTCATTCTGTCAATATATTCTCGCTCGCAATTCAGTTAGTGTATATATATATTTATACCCTTATCTAGTGTATGTGTATTCTACATTGTGTGTATTGTGTACATTTGATATGTAAATTGTGTTGTGTAAATGTTGTTATTGTAAAGTGGTTTATGTCTCGTCACTGTCATTACTGCAATGTTGCTCGGAACTGCACACAAGAATTTCACCTGCTGTTGCACTCGTGTACACAGTAGTGTGACAATAAATTGATTTGATTTGATTTGATTTGAGAGCACAAAATGTGCATGACACAAAACTAAATCTCTCCACAATAAAATAATTAGTGGGGTAGTACGTTTGAAGGAAATTTCTTTGATTTTATTTGTGATTAAATATTTATGGGGTCATTTCTGAATTTTGCACCATCTCAATCCAGCCACACCATGCATCAGACATGCTTGTGTAGCGTCGGGTGTGTTGCATCATAAACATAAAATGTTTAGTTCACTGTGTCAAGTTAAATATAGTTTAATACTCAATCTTTAAACACTTCTTGAGATCACTTAGATCGCATTTGCGCTCCTTCAAGTGTTTTGAAAGCAAGAATGTAACGTATGTTTGTGTTGTTCTGCTACTGAAATGTTTTCTTCACTGTATAAACTGCACGTTGCTTATACAGCTGAAATTTCACTTACTGCCCTCTGGAGTAAACAGGTGGTACTACAAGCTTGCATTTCTCAGGAATCTTCCTTATTATGGTCTGGGGGAAGTGCGATTAAATGCGTAATTTTTTTTTAACGCGTTATGTTTGTAAAATTAGTCGCACTGAATTAACGCGCTAAATCGACAGCCCTAGTTTTTCTTAATACAGCAATAAATACATTAGTTAAGTTAGATTTGTATTGTCAGATTGGTTGTATCGTACAGTAAAGCATGTGAGTTACAGGAGTGTTTTTTAATTTTGTTCTTGGTGTAAATAGACCATCAGCAATTCTTTTCTTAAAGTTTCCATTTCTTTTTTTGGGTCTGAACTGTCTTTTAGTATAAGGATTTGAAGTGTGTGCCATGCTAAACCATTTGAGTAAGGAGTAATAAACTGGATGTGATGTGAGCCAGCAGAGGGCAGTGCAGCTCTATGTTTGAACTTGTTGACAAGCTCTAAATGGACCTATAGAAGAGTTTTTGATCTCTGGATAGTTATGTTTACAATTATTTGCAACATAGCAATATTTTTCCTCTGTTTACTGAATGAATGCTACATTTTTTTACATTTTAGTATTTTTTGGCTTGGGTTGAGAGAGACTCTAGTGCTTGCAAATTGCATTATGACACATACATCCATCATCTAATTCAAATAGACATAAATTCCAGCAAGGCCATTCACACATATACAAGTTACTAACCATTCCACTAAACTGTTCTTTTAAGATTTGTGTACTCATTTGATTCTTGCATTGACCTATTTCCCAATATGTACAGTATTTGATACATGTATCATCACGCTAGTTCCCTAGACCCCAAGATCAAAGATGCAGTTGAGAGTAGTCATGAAAGAGAAGAGTACACTACCACCTAGAGCAGACAGACAAACATATTCTGCTTGTATTTATGTATTTATGCAATAAAGGCCATGTTTCCGCTCTTTTGCTTTGGGTGGAAAAGGTGAGTTTTACATACTAGAAATCCCTGAAATGATGAACACTTATCTGGAGCTATAGGGAATTTCCTGGGCTCATCCAGCTGTGCTCCATTTGGCATGCAGCCTCATCAGAACCAGCTGCTCGGGTGGACATATGTGTGGGGTGAGATATAAAGACAGTGTATGTTGCATGGCCATACAGTATTTGCATCTCTCCCTTCACTCACTTCATTCCCTTTTAAATTAAGTCTTCCCTAAAACCGAGCATCTTTTGAAGTTTTATTGACTTGTAGAGCGAGTACACAAAGGCAACTCTGTTAAACGCATTTGAGTGGTGTGTTCACACATTTGTCATTTAAAACCAGATTTAGGAAGTGTTTTATCTTCAGCGCCTTTTGCAGATATTCATGGTGACAGAGTTTTTATCTTCATTGCTTTTGTTTTGCAGAGCTCTGTTGGCTGGAGGAGGCTTCTCCACATGGACTTACAGGCAGGGTTATGATGTCAGCACCCCGTGTATATACCCTTATCTGCTGAAGTGGACCTTCCTGAGAGGCAACCAGGGTGAGATCCAGCTCGTCTACTTGTACTTCACTCATTTGCTGGTTTTTATTTAAAGCATTTAAAATATGTCTTTCGTTACACACCTTTTATGTTGTTCCAAACCCATATTGCAGAATGTTATGGACAGTCTGCCTCAGTCACCATTCATATTCATTGTATGGGGAAAAAAAGTTGTAATGAAAGTGAATTGTGTTGAACATTCTGCCTTACATCATCTTTTGTTTCCACAGGTGAGAGAAAGTCTTACAGGTTTTGAACCACATGAGATTCATTTTTAGGTGAGATATCCCTTAATAATGCCGGAATACCGTGCTGAACTCAAGAGGCTGAAGAAGGAGAATGGGGAGGCCTTGCTCCTCCTAGACAAGGCCTCCCCACGGGGTAACCTCTCTCAGGGATTGCTACGGTCAGAAAGCGTTGCTACAAGGGCCAGGTCTACGACTACCCACAAATCCTAGAAATTTGTGTCTCCCTACATCCTTTCATATTAAACAACTATCAATTCCCATTTTGATAATTGAAGGAATATTTCACCCAAAAAATTTTATTCTCTCATTCATTTACTCTTATGCCATCCCAGATGTGTATGAATGTCTTTCTTCAGCAGAACACAAAATTACGATTTTTAGAAAAATATTGAAGCTCTGTAGGTCTTTAAAATGTACAGTGCATTCAGAAAGTATTCAGACCCCTTAATTCTTTTCACATTTTGTTCTGTTTTAGCTTTATGCTAAAATGCTTTAAATTATTTTTTTCACATCAGTCTACACTCCATACTCCATAATGATAAAGCAAAAAACAGATTTTTAACAACTTTGCACATTTATTAAAAGAAAAACTGAAATATTACATTGACATAAGTGTTCAGACCCTTTGTTATGATGTTTGAAATTTAGCTCAGGTGCACCCATTTCTCTGGAAATCTTTGAGATGTTACTACACTTTGATTGGAGTACACCTGTGGCAAATTCAATTGACTGGACATGATTTGGAAAGGCACACACGTATCTATATAAGGTCTCACAGCTGAAAATGCAAATCAGAGCAAAAACCAAGCCATGAGGTCAAAATAACATCCTGCAGAGCTCTGAGACAGGATTATGTCGAGGCACAGATCTGGGAAAGGCTACAAAACATTTTGGCTTCATTGAAGGTTCCCAAGAGCACACTGGCCTCCATAATTGTTAAGTGGAAGAAGTTTGGAACAACCAGGACACTTCCTAGATCTGGCTGCCCAGCCAAACTGAGCAATCGGGGGAGAAGGGCCTTGGTTAGAGTGGTGACCAAGAACCTGATGGCAACTCTGGTTGAGCTCCAGAGATCATGTTTGGAGATGGGAGGAACTTGCAGGAGGACAACCGTCACTGCAACACTCCACCAATCTGGGCTTTGTGCCAGAGTGGCCAGACAGAAGCCTCTCCTCAGTGCAAGACACATGAAAGCCTGCTTGTAATTTGCAAAAAAGCACCTAAAGGACTCTCAGACTGTCAGCAACAAGATTCTCTGGTCTGATGAATTGAAGATTGAACTGTTAGGCCTAAATTCCAAATGTCATGTCTGGAGGAATCCAGGCACCACTCATCACCTGGCCAATACCATCCCAACTGTGTAGCATGTGTTTTTCAGCGCCAGAGACTGGGGGGCTGGTCAGGGTTGAAGAAAAGCTGTTTGCAGCAAAATACAGAGATATCCTTAATGAAAACCTGGTCCAGAGCACTCAAGACCTCAGACTGGGCCGAAGGTTCACCTTCCAACAGGATAATGACCCTAATCACATTGCCAAGACAACGCAAGAGTGGCTAAGGGACAACTGTCCTTGAGTGGCCCAGCCAGAGCCCAGACTTGAACCTAATCAAACATCTCTGGAGAGACCTGAAAATGGCTGTCCACTGACTGTCCCCATCCAATCTGACAGAGCTTGAGAGGATCTGCAGAAAAGAATGACAGAAATTCCCCAAATCCAGGTGTGCAAAGCTTGACGCATCAAACCCAAAAAGACTGGAGGCTGTAGTCATGGCCAAAGGTGCTTTTAAGTTCTGAGTGAAGGGCCTGAATACTTCTGTCAGTGTGATTGTAAAAGATCTCTACTTGTCTTGGTAAGAAGGAAGCGGGAGTCGAGTGCATATCCAATGTTCAACATCTATTAAACAAAGCACAGACATAAAACATTGATGAACAAACACAGCATCGTTGTTTCTCTCTCTCCCAATGTCTCTCTCCCAACTGCAGCTCTGGTCGCGGCTTTGCCTTTTCGCCCGCCATTACCATAATCACTAACAGCTGGGCGAGATCATACACCCCTGGTGTACAGCTCAGCCTCGCTCCGCGCCATCATCGCTCCGCCTTCCTTGCCACGGTGATATAAAAAATCGCTCCGCGCCATCATCGCTCCGCCTTCCTTGCCACGGTGATATAAAAATTTTTTTTTCATTTTAATAAATTTGCAAAGTTATCAAAAATCTGGTTTTTGTTTTGTCATTATGGTTTATGCAGTGTAGACTGATGTGGAAAACAATTTTTAAAAGCATTTTAGCATAAGGCTGCAAAATGTGGAAAAAACTGAAGGGGTCTGAATACTTTATGAACGCACTGTAAGTAAACAGGTGCCATCATGCTGCTGGCTATTTGACAGTCCAGAAGGCATATTTATGAAGCATAAAAGTAAGCCACACGACTCCAGTCGATTAGTTAATGTCTTCTGAAGCAAATTGATAGGTTTGTGTAAGAAACAAATTGATAATTAAAACGTTTTTAACTTTAAATTGTTTGAAATGACCTAACTCTCGCGTGACGTTTGTTCCTCCCTTGTATACAAAGCGCATGCTTCCAACTTCCAAATTTTTATGGTGAATGCACCATAGTGCTTACGTCACTAATGTGTTGAGTGCTGGTAGGAAGTGATTTTATTAAGTTTTAATTATCTATTTATTTCTTACACCAACCTATTGATTTGCTTCAGAAGACATTAATTGGTCACGTGGATTACTTTTTTGCTGCCTAAATATGCCTTTTTGACCATCAAACAGCCAGCTGCCTGATGGAACACGATAATGACCCACAGAGCTTCAACATTTTTCTAAAAATCTTAATTTGTGTTCTGCTGAAGAAAGACAGTCATACACATCTGGGATGGCATCAGGGTAAGTGAATAATGAGATAATTTTCATTTTTGGATGAACTAACCCTTTAAGCAAAAACACTAGAACATCTTTAGCATTTTTCACCAATACAAGAATAATTTCACACCTGAATATTAAAACGCTTTTCAGTTTGCATACATTATCTGAACTACAAGACCAGATTCATTGATAATAACACAAGAATCAAGAATTTTGTTGACTGATTCTCATCATTGCACTGCAGTGTACATATGAGCTGATACAACTGAGACATAATTGTTGTGTAAATAAAACTGTTATGCAGCTTGACTCAAAAGATGTTAGAGATTTAAAATTTGCAGCCCAACCAGCAGTGATCTTTGCCACCACAACACATTTCTGTGTTGGTGAAAGCAGTTGAAACAATCCCTGTTTTTGTCCACCACGCTCAACTCCTATCCAGCCCTGTCTAGACAGGAAGTATGCTTATCATCTGGGCTGGGTGCTGAAGTACATCTGGGAGATGTTCCACAGTGGGGAGGAGTGGAGGCCAAATCCTTGTGAGAGCACCCCTCTCCCTTTAAGCACAAAGCCCCTCTAGACTCTTTGCACCTTTCATTACAATCCTCTCATGCACACCACACACCTAGATCACAATACTATCTGCGTTACTGCATGACTGGAATGGTCTGGGTGTGTATCATTATTAGAGATAACAAATGTGTCCCCTGTCTGTTCTTTAGGAGTCTTCATTCTGTGTGGTTCTGCATGGGGCCCGTCTTGGCCAGGCCACACTGAGTGACGGCTGCAGGCCGGATGTGTCCCTGTCATCATGGCTGATTCTTATATTCTACCTTTCTCTGAAGTGCTGGACTGGAAAAGGTAAAAGTGCAGGCAAAAGTAAAGTTAACCCTCTGGGGTCTGAGGGTGTTTTGGGCCCTGGAGAAGTTTTGACATGCCTTGACATTTGTGCTTTTTTCAGTTGTATTCAGCACAAACTGGGCTACAATAATATGTGAGCAACATGTGTGTACATGTTTGTATTTTTGAGAAAATAACGTTTATGCGTGGTTTTTGAAAAAACTAATATTTTAAGTCATTGAAATAAGGTCATATAACACATACTAAACATTTGTCCACAAGACTTTTGAGAACTGGATCTTGTAGCCTAGAGTTTTTGCTACAAAATGATGTGAAAACCATCCTGATCACTCATTCATACAAAACAATATAGTAATTTAACTTTTGTAAGACAATTTTAGTGTTGAAAGGTCATATGCGAGGAGGCGTGAACTATCATGAATATTGATTGTATTTCACACCTGAGACGACAAAAGACCCACCCCTGGGCCCATCAATGAGGAATGTGACAGAGAGAGAATGAATGTGAGGAGACTTAATGATCAAAATCAAGTTTTAAATTAAAAGAAATAATATGACTATACATTTTCTTTAAATAAAGACTTTACTTAATTTTAGACCTACACTACCATTAAAAGAAGTCTCTTCTGCTCACCAAGACTGCATTTATTTGATCCAAAATACAGTAAAAACAATGATATTGTGAACTCTTTTTACCATTTAAAAGAACACATATTTGAATATATTGAATATATTGTAAAATGCAATTTGTGATCAAAGCTAAATTTTCAGCATCATTTCTGCAGTCATCAGTGTCACATGATCCTTCAGAAATCATTAAAATATGCTGATTTTCTAATATGGGCATATTTAAAGTGCATTTTTACTCATTTACACCTGAATGGATATTTACAAGCACAAGCTTTGTTGATGATAATGAGACAGCATAAACACTAGTAAAAATATAATCTAAACATTCATATTATTTTTATACAATATTACATATCATATTTATATCATACATCATACAATTGAAACAGCATTTAAAAACAACTAAAACTTGCTTATTAGGAAATATTTCAATACTCTGAATCCTGGCTGGCAAGACTGGAAACAGTCCCACCCTGTAAAATATGTACATGTTTATATAAAATAACATGTCAACTAATTAAAACTAAATGACTTACTCGTCCGAAATTGTCTCCTCAGCTGGATCAAGTCTCTCTTCAAAATGCAAATGTTCATCGGAGTCCCGCTCTTCTTCTGAGGAAAATGTTAACACTTCATCACTATCCAGGAGTTTCCTCACTTGTATATCGTGCTATCTTTCAAATGCGCAGAAAAGTGAATGAACTTACTGTTTTTAAGGCACTAGTGCATTAGAGGTCTGCAATCCCGCAGAACTCCATCAGGGACTGCAGGACCCGATTCATTTCTGAGTTGAAGTTGGGAGCGTACTGTACTTTGATTAGTTTTGGATGAGAGCGGGCTGTCAGAGAATAGCCTATAAATATGCGATTTGGGTATCTTTTGTTTATTCAATGTTTTAATGAATGCAAAAAAACAATAATTATTATATTATTCAACAAATAATGAGTTTTTTTTATAATACTAAATAGAAAATGTGATGTAAAAAATGTGCACACAGCACCTGCAACAAATTACCGTATTCTTATTTAGGGCAGGTTATGCAGGTAGTCAGTGGTGCTTAAAGATAATGGCAGAGCATAACATGGGCATGCTGTTCTTTATGTAAACTTGTCTATTTGTCTGGGTTTTGCTCTATGTGGAAAAATAAATAATTAATAAATGCTGGGTTGCAGGAACAGGAGCAGTCGGGAAGAACATAATTGCAGGCAGAGAGTGGTTTGATGTGAAGAAAAATTTAGAGGGAGCTGGCTTGTGCGATATAGAAACTTGTGGGAAAGTGATGGACAGTTCCACGCAGACCTCTATATGAAATGAAGTTTCATTTGTACCTGTGTCCTTGCAGGGCATCTGTTGTCATTCCAGAAGAGAAGTTGCCAGAAATGTATACGATTTTAGAGTATCCCTCACATACATTTGGAGGAGATGCAGCGATAGGTAAGAATGTGATTTCACTACAGACATGTGGAGGAGATGCAGAGACAGGTAAGAACATGATTTCACTATTGAGAAATTAGCATTGTGTGTTACCGAATAAGCAACGGCTGACCATCATGGTGGTCGATGGGTCATTTTATCACTCAAGGGCTGGAAAAAAATGGGAACACTTTCCTTTGTAAAATTAAATCCATCTCTTACTGCTTAAGTTTGAGCGGAATTACAAATACACCCAGAGCTATTTGTGAAAAACAGTCCAACAACCCTCAGCCCACTGTCACAGTTGCTAAATGGTACCAAATGTTGTCCAAACCGATGGCTGATGCGTTCGATAGAAAGAGTCACTCTGAGAGTAAGTGCAAGCAACACTCTCAGGTTTAATACTGGGTGAAGGTGAGGTTAAATGAGCCACAACCTCTCTTCTACTCTGCAGACATTCTTTTTTCCTTTCAATGGAGTGCTAGCTCCACTATGAAAATAACCTTCAGACAGGTGGGTTAATGCCAAAAATAATATTCCTGCAAGTGTGTGCTTTTGAATTTCTCAAGATGAGATTTCTCCTGCTGTAGTAAATCATGATGAAAGCTCATTTGAGTATTAGTGATGTATCTTTATCCAAACAAATTTTTAACCACACACTTAATTTTCTTTCCATACTTCAACTGTATTCTTATGTTAAGAGATGGAATAAATGTAAAGATATGTTTTGGTTCCACTCTGTAAGTTATGTTTGATTGGCCATGATGAATTCTATATATAACCATAATTAATAATCATAGGATACTTACTCCATTGGCTTTGGCTTCTTTAATAAGTTCTTCATCTTGATGCTGGACAATTCTGTGTTCCTCTTGTGTGTGAGGGTAATGTTGTAGCTTTGCTAGACAGATATTGGGGTAGTGTTAGGACTTTGTGTGCAGAAACACATCTTGCTTTGGAGCTATGACATGGCATGAAGCCAGCGTGAAATCATCCCACACTTGAACACATCTTGATCCACTCCTTTCTTACTACCCTATACTTCCAGACAGCAGACCGATTGTATGGCTGCCATTGTACAAAAGATCTGGTCTTTGAAATATGCTTTACTTAGATTAAAAAATAAAATCCCGCTACTTTGTTCTTGATCTTTCCAGAAAACAGCTCTTAGTGTATGACATTTTTAAGTGTCAAACTTTCTTGCATTTTGACCAATAGAGGGAGCAACCAACTTATTTACTGTGTGATCTCTAAGACCAGCCTCACACAGCAGGGAGTTTCTGAAAGATTGGACATTTCATGGACTCCCATCAAGTCATCGCTCCTTAAGACTTTAACCTTGTCATGACTCATGATGCATTCTACAACACTTTTTCACTGATAGTTTCTTCTTATTAGGGAGCACTGACTTAAGTTTGGTCAATCAGTTTGTTAGAAGAGTGCTACATAGCTGCAAAATGTTAAATGTATAGTTCACCCAAATATTTTTTATTCTGTCATCATTTACTCACCCGCAATGTTAGTCTAAACCTTTATGAGATTCTATCCTCTGAGGAACACGGAGGAGAATTTTTAAAGAATGTAGCTGCTGGTCGTTTTTCCAGTACAATTAAAATGAATTGGCATTGGAGCATTGAAGCTTCAAAATGGACCCAAAAACACAGTAAAATCACCATAAAAGAATCAAAAGTAGTCTATATGACTTGTGCGCTATATTACAAGTCTTCAGAAGTCGTACGATAGCTTTAAGTGAAGAATACACTGAAATTTAAAGGGATAGTTCACCCAAAAATGAAAATTCTCTCATCATTTACTCACCCCCCATGCCATCCCAGATGTGCATGACTTTCTTTTTTTAAGAATATCTCAGCTCTGTTAGTCCTCACAATGTAAGTGAAAGGTGATCAGACCTTTGTAGCTCCAAATATCACAAAGGAAACATTCACTTGCATTGTATGGACCTAGAAAACTGAAAAAAAAATATTCTAAAAATGTCTTTTTGTGTTCTGCAGAAAAAAAGAAAGTCATAAACATCTGGGATGTCATGAGGGTGAGTAAATGATATAAGAGAATTTTCATTTTTGGGTGAACTATCCCTTTAAGTATTACATTTAAGGATTCACTGATAGTCTTCCCCTGTAGTGAGCTTTTAACCACTATGACCAGTGAGATCTCAAGAATGATTTGTGAACAAATAATTTAGATCAATCATAAACGGGATCATCCGATTTGTTGAAAATGTGCTGACTCAAAAGAACAAATCAGACATCACTACTTCTTTGTGTCAATGGAAGTAAGTAAGTCATGTGGGGTTGAAGAACCTGAGGGTGAGTAAATTATGGCAAAACTTTCATTTTTTTAATGACATATTCCTTTAACCATGGTCCAGTCTGGCTTCCTGCCCTATATAGTGTGCTGAGATGACTCCCTAGAGCATTGCTTGGGTTAGCCTCCTAGAATAGATCACATACGTGCCTCATTAAAGAGGTTAGCATATGAGCTTTTCAGTTTGAGTGCAGTAGCATCATGCTGCTGTAATCCTGTCTGAACCTATGTTAAAGATTGCGGTGATGGGGGAATGCTGGAGACACTCAGATCCACAACATGGATGTTGCTGATGAGTTTGTGTGCGTGTTATACTTGTGACAGCCCTCATTACTTTCGCCAAGTTTTCATGTAGCTAGTGTTTCATTTTAGCACATAGAAGGATGATATTATATATTATAATGACAGTTATTATAGCAGCAAATATAGTATTCTTTATAAAACCAGTGTTATGCGTAATATGAATGTTAGTTTGAGGAATTTTTTGGGTATATTCACAAGTGTATAGCCTGTAGTGTATGAAGAACCTTAAGTGTGTCAGATGAGCAGTCAGTGCTTTCTTGTCTCATGAGACTCTGTCTCTTCTCTCCTCATAAAAATTCTTGCAAGCGCTCAAATGGGGCGGGTTCAGTGCCTGGTGGGTGCGGTTTTCTTTCTGCCTCCTCCTGGTCGGAAAGGAAACTTTCATCAAAAGCTGATTTATGGGCAACTGCGCTCCCCCTGGGATCAGAAAGTCTTTTTGAATCCTCTTCCCCTCTCCATGAACAGAAAAGCTGTTTTTGTGTAGTTATATTTCTTCAGTGTTTTAGGGCCAGGCCCGTAGGGGCCGGGGGAAGGAGGCGTGACAGCACTCGTCTAATGTGCTGCACTGAGTTCTATGTTGGCAATATGACATCAGACGCACCAGTGAACAAAATTATGTGCTGCACTGCAGAAGACAACTGAAATATCATTGCTGGAGTGAGTTGAACTCATTTAAGTTAGGGGAGCTGGAATAGTTAGATACCTTTGGTTAAAGGATTAGTTCCCCCAAAAATTGAAAATTCTGTCATAATAGTATTATTGCGAGAAATTGCGTTGTATAGTTCTCACATGAAAATGTGGGCCACTGTGCTTCTCTTATGGCTCTCATGAATTTGATAACTGACGTCACTGAAAAATAACTTACATTTTGGGTTGCTTATCACCAAAACCTATCGTATGCTTTCAGAATATTTGAAACATGATGCACAAGGTGGACCACTTTAATGATGCTTTATTAAACTTTGAAATGAGTTGCTATCAACTGCCATTGCATTGAATTGATGTTGCTGGATATTCATAAAAAATTTTATCCTTTTGTGTTCTGCAAGGAAAGAAAGTCAAATGAGTTTGGAATTACACGAGGGAACGTACATTTTGACAGAATTCAATTTTGGGAGAACCATTCTTTTAAAGTGAATTCGCTAGCAATCATCACTTTGTTCATACAAAGACCATTAGAGGTCTGAATCGTTCAGTAATTGGCCTGGCAAAGTGTAGCACAGCCATTATTCTTTCTTTTTAAAACTTAGCCTGGTCTCATTTGACTCTTTGTAGTTGGGTGTAGTCTGACACCGTTTGCGGTCAGGCCAGGTAATGAGGCTGCCCCCAGCATGCACTTGGTTGTCCCTGTTAAAGAGTGCAGGGTCATGCAGGACCAGGAAGGGTGGAGCTGGGTCACTGCGGCATGGCGCCTCCTAGCTGGAGATAGCACTGTTTTATGGGTAATTAACTCTTATGTGCTCCTCACCCCTCACTGCTGGAGCTTTGGGTTTGTTAATGGATCGGTAGCGGAGGGTAAAGTCTGTGTGTCCTTGCAGTGACAGATTATTTAGGTATTATTTATGTTTTTAATTGGTGAATAATATAGTTTTCACAAAGGTATTGACAAATTTACAGTCGGTTGAAGTTAGACCAGATACCAGATTTTTTTTGTAACTGATAACAGTATAAATTATCTAGAAGACCCAAACTAGAATTGGCTAAAATATTCTGATATCCTTTGGCAAAAAAACAAAAAACAAAAAAAAAACAAATGTGAGGAACTTTTATCATGGATCATTCCTAGGGCATTTTTTTAAGGATTAGTTCATCCTAAAAGAAAAGTTCTGTCATAATTTACTCTAGCCTCATGTCATTCCAAACCTGACTGTTGAAGAATTGTACTGGTCGTTCTTTTCCAATCAATTGCAATGAAAGGGGACTGAGGCTTTCAAGCTTCAAAAAAAGGAGCCTAAAACACCATAAAAATGTGATGAACATGCCAAGAGGTGGATGCTAGGGTAGATGTCAAGATTTTTAGTTAATAGCAACTAAAAAAAATGTGTCTGTTCCTCATTCAAAGTTGTTGTATGGCTTCAAAAGTCTTGTAATTTAGCAAAATTGGCATTACATTGGAGCACGTCTCTGTGCTAGTATGGTGTAAAATTACCTGACCTTTGCCCTTAAAGTTTAGCTGTTGCCTCAGTGCCATTTGAGTGAAAACATTTTAAAAGACTGATAGTCTAAAGGGCTCATAACAGTCCGGAATGGTCCCTGCAGTCATGTCATCAGGCTTTAATGGGCTGTTTTGCCTTTGAATGTGTGTAGGGGTCATAAAGGCACGAGCAGGATGGTGGGAGTACAGGGATCCAAAAGGCATCTTTCACGTGTGTGTGTGTGTGTGTGTGTGTGTGTGTGTGTGTAATATTGCTGTTTTTCAGTTTGTCTGTGTTTTAGTGCTCTCCCAAACATTTTTTAATTCCATGTCATTTATTGTTTTCTAGGCCCGCTGGTTCTGGGAAGCGTACTTCAGCTCCTTGAAGGCTATTGGCATGACGACTCTCCAGATCATTAACGATCGCATCTACACATATGCAGCTCACACCTATGAAGAATGGAACAATCCTCCTGGTGTTGTAAGTATCCGTTTTCGTCTCTTTTAAAGTTAGTAGTACTTGACTAGTCACATCACCATGTACTGTAAAACAAAATGGCTTTGATGAGGCTACTGAATACATTTTTTTATATCAGACTTCAAAAGTACTATTGATTTATTTATGTACTGAATGTATGAGGCTTTTTTAAAGAGATGAAGATTAGTGCAATTTTTTTTAAGGCCTGTTGACACCAAGTTGACAGATGCTTGAAAAGTTCATGTGTTTCATGCTATAAATTTGGACTTGGGGTGAATAGGCTTTTACTCAAGGCAAAGTGCAGAATCAGTATCGGGCATGATTGTAATAGTGTCCACTGTTCTCAAGTCTTGCAGACAAATTTTGGAAGTAAGTAAAAAAAAATGTTTTGTTGTTGTTTGTTTTTTTTAAGAACAGGACAGTCATGTTTACTGAAAATGGTAAATTTTCCATTATATTTTGATTTGATGTGGAATTCAGGCTTTACATTTTGTATACAAATTTGAGTGATTTGGCAATTTATGGATATCTGTACTTCTGAAAGGGAGCTCTTGATAAAAAAGTGGACCTGTACTATAAAGCTATGTGTTATTTCTCTTTCCTGCCAGTCAGTCCTCTATAGATCTGGGGTGTCAAATTAATTTTCAGCCCAGGCCACATAAGTGTTATGTGTGCCCTCAAAGCGCCAGCTGAAAATGTGGCACTGGAACCTGTTTTAGTAGCACCCATCAATAACCAATAATATTGCATATTTTGGGCATTGATATTCAAATTCAATTGTAAGCATTGATTTTGAGTTTGGGATGCAGATGTAAATTATGATATTAACAGTAATGTATGCGAAAAAAAAAATATGACAGAGTGACTTTAAAGATTCCTTTCATCAGGCTCTTGCTAATGAAAGTACAGTTGTCTCTTGGACTATCTGATGGCAAGCAAATCCAGTCAAATTTACAATCAGACAGAAAAAAAAAACTAATAGCTTGGTCCACAATAATTATTTTAAATTTATCATGGCATGGTTCTTCCAGAGTATCCATAGTTTTAACAATGGTATTTATTATAAGACCATGGTGACCACCTGTAAAACTATGCATGACTCCTCACTACCGTGGTTAAGCAACCATGGTTTCATTTTTGTTATGAAAAACTGTAGTCTAAATACATTTAGAAACTATTTCTGCTAAAATGTTAAAGTTAATACAGTTAGTGTTACTACAGTGAATCCATGGTAAAAAAAAAAAAAAAGTTTGATATGTGTGGATTGAAAAGCCTTCTTATTTATGTCATGGTACAATGTGTTGTTATTTTCTTTGCCTGTGTTTTTAGAATGTATGGGCTTTTAAATATGATTTTAAACTAGTTTAATCACAAAGACATTGGGAGTTTTGAAATAGAGAATTCTCTGCTGCTTTCAAACTGGTTTCGCTATCAATGCTTCTCATGAAATTCGGCCCGCAGGCCTTAAATTTGACACTTGTGCTACAGAGCATGGAGCATAGATCCCAATTTCATGAATGTTGCCTTCATGAAGGCAATGGCCCAGCATATTTTGTTCATGACCTCATCTCTAATTTTCAATGCTGTCTAAGCTGAGACCAGAAACAGAAGAAGCATGCAGTTCAATAGGAGTTTCTGCTGATGTTGTCATTCTTTGTCATTTCTCACATGTCTCACCACCTCTCATACAGCTCGTTTACATTGAACTAAGAAAGCAGTTTATTGCCAGAAACCTGCTTAAGGCATGAAAGCAGCATTCCCGTTTACATGCACTGTGTTAGCAACTATCTGCCTACCCTGTATACATGCTGCTCGGTCAGTAAGCAGCTTTATCCACAGCAACGTATTTTCCCTGCAACAATTGTGTAAACGGTCTTGAGGGACAATAGTCGATATTATAAACTGGTGTGTATAAATTGGTATAGTTTATAGTGTTTTTTTTGTTGTTGCTGTTCCATTTCCCCCTGTACTCCCTGAAATGTTAATTTATTTCTGCTTTGCAGACTATGTTATGTTGTAGAGCTATACATCTTATGATGTTAGTTGACTGGTCCGTTCCATGCACATGCACATCAGAACACCACTAATGCGTTTACATGACCACATAAGCTACATTGTCCAGGAGAAACCTAGGTGTGTTACACCTCTTTCTTATAATGCCTTAAGTGGTGTAAGGAAAATGCCATTCATACTGTATTTACACAAACACACCATTTAATGTTTAACTAGAAATTCTTATTTTTTTAAACTCTTTTATTTTTTTAGAAAATGGCAGAAAGCCACACTTATGTTGTTCCCGGTCAAAAATGACCATTCCATTAAATTGTATATAAAGCTCTCATTATTAATATATTTTCACTAGATATTGATATTTTTGTTAACTTGATTTCCAGTACTTAAAACAGGTTCCCCGTCTGTCGCTCACTTCGACGTCGTGTCGAAGAAGCGACACTAGGGGTCTCTCTTGAGCGCCGAAAGATACCTCTGATCTATGAAAAAAGGCCAATGAGAGTTGGCGAACAGTATTTGCATACTCCGCCTCCGGATACGGATATAAAGGCGAGAGAAATACGCTCGTTCATTCAGTAATTTTCTTCGGAGCCGAAGGTCGTGTTTATGCTGACTGCTGCGTATTACACTGCTGATCCTGCTTCTGATCCTCTGACGCTCTGCTGCTGTTGGATTTACGGCGCACTACAGCGGCTGTTTTTCTCTTCTCTGCCGGCGTGCAGTTTGCCCCTGGGCGCTTCGACAGCGCAGAGTTTGAAAGAGTTTCACAATATAAAGAGTTATATTTCTCATAAAGAGTTTATTTCTCTAAAAGAGCAATACATAGCGGTGTTGAACGCCCTTTTCAGGGCGCGTCTTTTTAAAGATGCCATTCAACCCCTGTGTAGTTCCTGGATGCGGTAGAGTGCTCTCCGCTTCTGACGGCCACAGGCGCTGTCTCGTGTGTCTGGGCGCCGATCACACCGAGGCTGCGTTTGTGGATGGCTCATGTTCTCACTGCGAGAACATGACCATGGTAACGTTGCGGTCGCGGCTTGCTTTCAATAGAAAGCACGCCACTCCAGCCGCCCCCCGTATCACTCCTTCTTCCCACGGGATTGAGGACGATGCGGTTGGTGCTGGAGGCGATTTGGGGAGGGCAGCGGGTGCGCTTCCGCCGGGCACGTCCCCTCGGACCACCCGCCCCCCCGACACGCTCGTTTACCTCCGTCCAGTCTCGAGGTAACAGCGACTCGCCTCCGGGCCGGTCTGCCTATCCTCTTGAGCCTGAAGCCGATGAGCTCGCCGCTCCATCGGAGAGCGCGGCGTCTGACGCTGACTCCTCCCCTGGACTGCCGCCTTCGGGCCAGCAGGCCCAGGTTGAGGCGGATGCGCAGATGTCCGACATGCTTGCCCGGGCCGCCGTCGGGGTGGGGTTGGACTGGAAACCTCCACCCTCCCCACACCCGTCACGGTTGGATGACTGGTTCCTGGGGTTTGGGCGCCGCTCACAGCCACGCCCCCCCCCGGTCCCGTTTTTCCCGGAAGTGCATGACGAGCTGACGTCGTCATGGAGAGCCCCGCTCTCCGTCCGTCAAAAGCCCTGCTCGTCCGCTCTCGCTACCCTCGACGGCGGAGAGGCCCACGGGTACACGGCGATTCCCCAGGTGGATAGGGCAGTTGCGCTCCATCTTTGTCCCGGTGACCCTACCACCTGGCGCGGGTGCCCTGTACCCCCTTCCAAGGCCTGTAGGACTTCATCCTCCCTCAACAACAAAGCCTACAGCGCCGCGGGACAGGCCACCTCCGCCCTGCACGCCATGGCTCTCCTGCAAGTCCACCAGGCCAAGGCGCTCAGAGATCTGCACGAGGGTAGCCCTGATCCCGACGTGTTGCAGGAACTGCGCTCAGCGACCGACCTCGCCCTCAGGGCCACGAAGGTCACCGCGCAGGCACTCGGGCAGGCGATGGCCACCCTAGTGGTCCAGGAACGTCATCTGTGGCTCAACCTGGTCGAGATGCGTGAGGCCGACAAAGTTCGCTTCCTCGACGCCCCTGTCTCCCAGCTTGGCCTCTTCGGCGACACCGTCGAGGACTTTGCCCAGCAGTTCTCCGCGGTGAAAAGACAGACGGAGGCCATCTCACACATCCTGCCTCGCCGCAAACCTGCCGCCAGGGCCACTGCCCCGTCTGCTCGCCGAGGGCGTCCTCCTGCGGCTAAGAAATCTGCTCCGCCTCAACCCGGGCCCAGCTCTCAGCCCCTGCGTCGAGCACACCGCAAGAAGCAGACGCCCCCCGTCTCCCGGACTCCCTCGAGGACCCGGAAGGCTCCCAGGCCGTCCTGAGACGGACGACCCAGCGACGCAGACGTTAGCTCCGGAGGTGGTAAGACCACTCCGTCCCCCGGTGGAGGGCCGGGAGGAGAATCTTTTGTTTCTAAACAATTTAATTTGCCGCCCCCCCTTAGATGGGGATGCGGTACCCACATTCTCAGTAAAAGAGCTATTTCCTGTGTCTCTGGGTCACCTGGCCCGCAAATGCCGTTCTCACGGCACTTTGCCCTTAGATCCCGACAGTCCTGGCCTCCTGGACACGGACCACCCGTATTCAGCCCCACGACTGTCCCCCGGCCGGCCGGTTCCGACGAGTCTAGAGGACGCCTACCCAGGACCTCCTCCTCAGTCGCTAACCCGCCCCCTGCCGGGTGTGCGGAGCAAGGTAAGTGCTTTGAGTCTTTTCTCAGCACCTCAGCCGCAGGTCGCCCCGTCGCCGCCCAACGCTGCCCTACCTGCTCCGCCCCGCTGCTCCGCCCCGCCGGGTACGTCAAAATGAATCGTCCCTTTAGTGCCCCTAGCGCAGAGGTTGGACGCGTGGCTTTCACTTCCCAACCCGTCTCGCTGGCTGGCACGGACCATCCGACTCGGTTACGCAATTCAGTTTGCCAGGCCCCCGCCCCCCTTCATGGGCGTCCGCTTCTCCGCAGTACACGGCGAACACGCCCACTCCCTGTGCGCGGAAATCGCGACTCTTCTGGCCAAAGACGCGATAGAGCCTGTCCCTCCAACCGAGATGAAGAAGGGTTTCTACAGCCCCTACTTCATCGTACCCAAGAAAAGCGGCGGCTTACGACCAATCTTGGACCTGCGAGTTCTCAACCGAGCGTTGCACAAACTCCCGTTCAAAATGCTCACGCAGAAGCATATTTTAACCTGCGTCCGGCATCTAGATTGGTTTGCAGCGGTAGACCTGAAGGACGCGTACTTCCACGTCTCTATCCTGCCCCGACACCGCCCCTACCTGCGGTTTGCGTTCGAGGGCCAGGCGTATCAGTACAAAGTCCTCCCCTTCGGCCTGTCTCTGTCCCCTCGCGTCTTCACGAAAGTCGTAGAGGCAGCTCTTGCCCCGCTCCGAGAAGCCGGCATCCGCATACTCAACTACCTCGACGACTGGCTCATCCTAGCCCACTCGCGAGAGTTACTATGCGCTCACAGAGACCAGGTGCTCAGGCACCTCAGCCGTCTGGGGCTTCAGGTCAACTGGGAAAAGAGCAAGCTCACTCCAGTTCAGAGCGTCTCTTTTCTCGGGATGGAGTTAGACTCGGTCTCAATGTCCGCACGTCTCACAAAGGAGCGTGCTCAGTCAGTGTTGAACTGCCTCGCCGCCCTCAGGCTGGGCACAGCAGTCCCCTTAAAACTTTTCCAGAGGCTCCTGGGGCATATGGCATCCGCCGCGGCGGTCGCGCCGCTGGGCTTGATGCATATGAGACCGCTCCAACACTGGCTTCGGACCCGAGTCCCGAGACGAGCATGGCGCCGCGGCACGCACCGGGTAACAATCACCCCCGCCTGCCGACAAACATTCAACCCCTGGACAGACCTCTGTTTCTTACGGGCTGGAGTACCCCTACAGCAGGTGTCAAGACGCGTCTTGGTCACAACCGACGCCTCCAGATTGGGTTGGGGCGCCGTTTGCAACGGGCACGCAGCCTCAGGCCGTTGGAAAGGGGCCCAGCTGCGTTGGCACATCAACTGCCTCGAGTTGTTGACCGTCCTCTTTTCCCTGCGGAGGTTTCTCCCGTTAATTCGGGACGAACATGTCCTAGTCAGGTCGGACAGCACCACTGCGGTTGCGTACATAAATCGCCAAGGCGGCGTACGCTCCCGTCACATGTCACAACTCGCCCGTCATCTCCTCCTTTGGAGCCAGCACCGACTCAAGTCGCTGTGTGCCACTCACATCCCCGGCAACCTCAATGTGGCAGCGGACGCGCTGTCACGACAACGCTTGCCTGGCGGAGAGTGGAGGCTTCACCCCCACTCGGTTCAGCTGATTTGGGAACGGTTCGGCAAGGCCCAGGTAGACCTGTTTGCCTCCCGAGAGACCTCCCACTGCCCGCTCTGGTACGCCCGTTCAGAGGCTCCCCTCGGGGCAGATGCACTGGCACACAGCTGGCCGGTGGGGCTGCGCAAGTACGCATTCCCCCCAGTGAGCCTTCTTGCACAGGTGCTGTGCAAGGTCAGGGAGGACGAGGAGCGAGTCACTCTCGTGGCTCCCTACTGGCCCACCCGGGCCTGGTTCTCGGACCTCGTACTCCTCGCGACAGCCCCTCCCTGGCGAATTCCTCTGAGGAAGGACCTTCTTTCTCAGGGACGGGGCACGCTCTGGCATCCGCACCCAGACCTCTGGAATCTCCATGTCTGGTCCCTGGACGGGACGCGGAAGATCTAGCTGGCCTACCACCCACGGTCGTAGCCACGATCAACCAAGCCAGAGCCCCTTCCACCAGGCAACTCTACGCCCTAAAGTGGCGTCTGTTCGTCAATTGGTGTTCTTCTCGGGCAGAAGACCCACAGAGGTGCGCAGTTAGGTCAGTGCTCCTGTTTCTACAGGAGAGGTTGGAGGGGAGGCTGTCCCCGTCCACCTTAAAGGTGTATGTTGCTGCTATCACAGCTCACCACGACCCAGTAGACGGCAAGTCTCTGGGCAAGCACGACTTAATCGTCAGGTTCCTAAGAGGTGCCCGGAGGTTAAATCCCTCCTGGCCAAACCTGTTCCCCTCCTGGGATCTCTCGGTGGTCCTCGCCGGTCTTCAGAGATCCCCTTTCGAGCCGCTAGAATCAGCCGGACTCAGGGCCCTCTCTCTAAAGACGGCCCTGCTGATCGCGCTCGCCTCCATCAAGAGGGTCGGGGACCTGCAAGCGTTCTCTACTAACGACACTTGCCTGGAGTTCGGTCCGGCAGACACTCATGTGATCCTAAGACCTCGACCGGGCTATGTGCCCAAGGTTCCTACCATGCCCTTTAGAGATCAGGTAGTGAACCTACAAGCGCTGCCCCGGGAGGAGGCAGACCCAGCCCTCTCACTATTGTGTCCAGTACGTGCTTTGCGTGCCTACCTGGAACGCACCCAGAGCTTCAGGCGCTCTGAGCAGCTCTTTGTCTGCTTTGGAGGACAGCAGAAAGGGAACGCTGTCTCCAAACAGAGGTTGTCTCACTGGGTGGTGGAGGCCATTCAGTTGGCCTACCACACCCAGGCCGTGCCGCCCCCCTTACGGGTGCGGGCCCACTCCACTAGGAGCGTGGCATCCTCATGGGCACTGGCAAGGGGCACCTCCCTAGCAGACATTTGCAGAGCTGCGGGCTGGGCAGCACCTAACACCTTCACGAGATTCTACAATCTCAGGGTTGAGTCAGTTTCGTCCCGTGTTCTCTCAGGTCCGAGCCCGTAGAACTCGGTACACGTCGACGATCTGACCGGGTGATCCGCTTGTTCCAGCGCCGTTTCCCTCTACCGAGGCAAAACAGTGCGCTTTTTGTCCCAGAGGACCCAGGTCCCTGGTTGATTCCTCCATAGCACTTCGGACCCTCAGCAGTTCATCGGAGGAACGTGCTGGTCCAGTCCACTACGGGTACCTCCGGCTACCCCTACTGGAATAAGTGCTCCACAGATCAGGCCTCCTACGGGACTCCTCCTGTGTGTATTTCCGCGGTACGGTCACCTTACGAGCTGACCCGCGTCTCCCTTAGGCAGCCCTTCGCTGCCCTCCGGTCGCCGTGTTGTAGCAACTCCCCCCTCCTCGAGGCTGGATCTACCACCGCGCCATTTCCTCCCACATGCCCAAAGTGGCCATGTGATGTATTTTGCCACCTTACCTCCCCTGTTGGGCGGGTGTGGCGTCCGCAGGGTCTTTTCCCCCTAAAAAGAATAGGAATTCGGAATAAGACCCCCTTCCCTCGATGCGGTAAGGGCCCCGGCTGCTCTTGCTCTATGCCGAGAAAACATAGAGAGAAAAGAGGCCCAGCCAGGCTTGGCCCGTTCCCTAGTTGGGAGCGTCACCTTGTTCCCCCCTAGGGTAACCAAAAGGATGCTGACGCTTTTTCGGGGCGTTGGGGAAGAGTACGTGCAGCCTGAACACAGTTGGTCGCTTGTGCACGTGCAAAATACCTGCCCGCTTCTGTGTCAGCAGTACACGTACACGGCTCAGTGCATGGCGAGTTTTGAAGTGGACCCCTAGTGTCGCTTCTTCGACACGACGTCGAAGTGAGCGACAGACGGGGAACGTCTCAGTTACGTATGTAACCTCCGTTCCCTGATGGAGGGAACGAGACGTCGTGTCTTCCCGGCCACGTCGCTGAGCCGAGCCGCTGAGATGCCCGGAACACTCCCGGCTCCTCAGAAAAATCCTGAATGAACGAGCGTATTTCTCTCGCCTTTATATCCGTATCCGGAGGCGGAGTATGCAAATACTGTTCGCCAACTCTCATTGGCCTTTTTTCATAGATCAGAGGTATCTTTCGGCGCTCAAGAGAGACCCCTAGTGTCGCTTCTTCGACACGACGTCTCGTTCCCTCCATCAGGGAACGGAGGTTACATACGTAACCGAGACGTTTTGTACTTCTTTTTGGAACTTATTGATAGTAGGCTTCCTTGACCATACCCCATACAAGGTAAAGCCTCTGTATATTAGAAAACATTGTTCTTACTCTTTGTGAGAATGTGAAAGTTCCCAAAACACATTGTTATAATATTGTTCTTTCGTTCCTAAGGAGTCATGAAAGGTTAAGAAGTTGTCAGGGATGTCAAATAATCAAAGGATGTGTGTGTTTATGTTGCACTTGTGCATTATGTGCTCATCTAATGGTTGAATAGTTTCCTGAACAATATTTTTTTCATTTTTGTAACCGCATCCATTCATTCCAAATGGCCAATCATTTCTGACTGGGAACACTGTGTGTGATTGTGAGTGTGAGTGTGTGAGAGAGAGATGGTTGGACCAGGCCCTGAACACAATTTTCTTTCCAATGGCCGGTCATTTTTGACCGGGAACACAACAGGTGCAACAAAGTGAAATCAAATTGTTTTTGTGTTTTCAGATACCATATGTGAACAAAGTCAAGGAATTTTATTCCAATTGGATTATGAAAAAAAAAACAAAAAATAAAAAACAATTCAACTGGGTCAAAAGGACCAAAACACAATGTAAGGGTTAAGTACATGCAAACAGTGTGGGTAGTGTCACAGAGATATAATAGAGGGATCCGGACCCACAAGAGGCTATTTGACTTTTGGCTGCTTTAGAGTTACGAGAGAGATGAAATACTTTCTCAACATTCGTTAAAAGCACACTGAGAAGAATTGGAGCAGTACATCCACCGGGACTTAATTGAAAGCACATTTCTCCAGATCTGCTTTTTGAGATGTCAGTACAGGCAGCTTTTTGTGCTTGAGTTCTTAGGGAACTCAAACTCAGCCTGTGCTATGCAAATTAATTCTTTATACTCTATTGTACCTTTACTAAGAATCTGAGAAGAATTCCTAACATCACTTGTTTTTGCGGCACCAGTTCAGCCTTTTAAGTGCTGAAATAACAGAAGGTTCATAAAGTGTAATGCTTGTTTTTCCAGCTATTACTTCACCCTGTGAACATAAACGTGTATGCATCTTATGCGTTTCATTGAATGATACATTTCTCATCTGTAGCACCTCCTTTATTGTATTGAAAGAAGGCAGACTGTTCATCTGTTTGAGGGACGAAAGTAAAGCGACGTGACCACTGCCTATTCCCGACAGTCCAAATCTGCAGGAAGCCGCTGTCTCTCCTGCCACTTAAAATTCAGCTCTTATTTTAGCCCAGTCTGTGATGTTCGCAATCGCTGCCCATCAGCTTCAATGAGAATCTGGAGGTAAACGTTTCGGCACTGAGCCTTTGCAGTTGAACAGGCATCCATGCTCTCATCTGGATTCCATTTTCCACTAATCCCAAAGCTGTACTAGTATGATCCCAGCTGCAAGACTCGCCAAGCTCCCTCGGCCCACATGAAACGGTCTGCAATCCCTCAACGTCACTCGAGCCGCCTGTACCTCCTCTTATGTTTAACAAAAGAATACTGGTACCCAATAACAAGCTCTTCATGTGTGGTTATACCCAACCCCAAAAATGACAACAGCATTGTCATTAGGTGATGGAATTCCTCTCCACATAATCTACTCAAAACAGAAATTAAGAGATATAAAGAGGACTTTTGACAAAGTATTTCAGACCTTGGTAAGTCTGTTCTAACCGAATACTATTGACTTTGGTTTTGAGCAAATTTACATTTACAGAAACAAGCCAAAATTTGAGTATCCAGTCATTTACCTAGGTTCCACATAGAAAGTGAATACTTGCGTTGACTGTCAGAATGAAAAATTAGTCTTGTTTTCAAGCTTATTTACTTTTACAAATCGCAAAGGCTCTGCATACACTGAACCGCACTGGAGCCTGCCCAATTAGAGCAGAGCATTTTGGCTGAGCTTGCATAAACCACACCCCTGTGTTCTTCTTTATTCCTCTTACCACTTATATGTCACAGTGGTACTTTAATTATTTCCCCCCCTCTGCTTTCAGGCCCCTCAAAGAAATTTCCATTGGCATATAAAGTTAGTTTTTTTTATTAGCGGGATGGTTGACTGATGTTGTGCGAAGGACGACTGTGTCCATGGTGACAGACCGTGGTGGACGCTGCTAGAGATCTGGTGAACCACTGCTCTGTATTTGTGGGCACCTGCAGCAGCTGCTATATCGGAGGGTGAAGTGCGCTCGCAGCCATGCTGTAGGCTATCAATGCCATAGAATCTACCCTTGCAGGCCTCATTTTGTAGGGCCTTTGAGTTTTTAATCAAACTGCAACCTCTTTTATTTGTAGGAATTGTTATTACTACACTTATAAAGGAAAATTAAGTAAGTTTAAATGAAGACCTCACACAAAAAAATGGAAACTTCAAACAGACAAATTGAAAATGCATGTTTTTTTTTAAACTCAGTAGTCTGTCAGAACGTTTATATGCACTTTTTTAAAAGTTTGATTCCTGTCAGACTACAAAAATGTTCCTTTTTAATTTAAATGCTTTAGTCTTCTGAAATCATACAGGTCTGATTTTTCAAAGTTAGCCTAATATACCTAGATTATGTAATTGTAGCTCATCTTAGTCCAGTGTGTTTACATGCTAATCTGACCACAGTTGGCCTTTGCGAGATGATGCATGATGTGCATTACAGGCACTTCCTCAGCTGACATTCTTCCTTCAAATATTTGATTACTCATTGTATCATGTATACTTGGAGTCTGAGGAATCTAAACATCCAATCAAAATCTTCACTTAATATTGCAACAAGGTAGAAAGTTGATGAAAAAACAATGTTATTGTAGCCATTATGCCTGTTTTACACTGCATATCAAAGCTGGGCAGAAGCAGAGGGAATTTTTTTGTTTTTGTTTGTTTTTTTCTCTCTCACAGCACTCATGTTATGTACATATGAGTGCATTGCAGCGGGAGTTTCGGTGGCGCTGAGTCTATGTTTGCATACACTGCTCACGCTGAATTAAAGTGACTGTAGATTGGCATCATAAAGATGAGTTAACATGAGAAAGTAGATATTGCACAAAATAAGCATATGTTTGTAAACTTGTGTGTTTTTTTATTATTTTTTTCTCGTAGGAAAACAAAAAATAATAATACAATTTTTGTGAGTTGCGTGGCACCATGTGGGGGTTGGACGTCTGAGCGCTCTGTGCACTTTGGTAGTTTTAAATCATTTTTGTGTTATAAACCAGTGAGATTCTATGAAGAACTGTATGTCAAAGAATAAAAAATCATTGGGCTCTGGAGATATGAAAAGATACTTACGCCTGACAAGGACCTCTGACATACCCCTGACAAGGACGCAGACCCGGGACTCAGTTTGGATAGTGCGGCTTGAGAAATTCAATGTCAACTGTACAGCATATTGGTGATGCTGACGAAGGTCGTGGCAGACTTTGAGAATCTTGCGGTAATACGTCGATTGATCACTTCCATGAAGATTAAATTCTCATGAGTTGGTTACAAGAATCGGGGACATTTAGAAACGGATCGATTATCTGGAGTCATCAGATAGGGATTTAGCTGCTAACCCACTAGCAACCAAAGTAGATTTGGAACACATTTGGGAAAAGTTGGAAGACCTTGAGAATCCTAATTGACGAAACAATGTCTGAATTGTTGGAATTCCTGAGCATGAGGAAGGCAGAGATATGGTGAAATTCCTAGACAAGCTCTTTCCGAGTCTGCTCAACATAACCGGCCATAAGCTGACGAGGAGTGAAGGAGGAATTTCTTGGAGGAACCACAGCATTTTCTTGTTCCCAGACTTTACGAATTTGACGGGAGAGAAACGTGATCGATTCAAAGAGTACAAGAAACTCTTGCATCGGTGGAAGGTAGCTTTTGCACTGATGATTCCGGCTAAATTGAGAGTGGATACCAAGGATGGCCGTAAAATATTTAATGCCCACAGCAAGCCATTTGGTGAGTTTCATGTTGCTCCCAAGTGAGATTGACTCACTGAACATTCACTTGACCGTCCGAGGAAACGGGGCGCCTTTTTTGTTGCTTTTTGAGTTGGAATAGCACTCCTTCAAGAAACTCTTACTTCAGTGGAAGGTTGCTTTTGCGCTGATGGTCCCGGCCAAATTGAGAATAGATACTAAGGATGGCTGCAAAATATTGAAGTGCCTACAACAAGTGATGTCTTTCATAAAATCAATAGACTGAGGATGTCATTGTGTGATTCTCACATTGCCCCCAAGTGAGCTCTACTCACTGAACATTCACTTGACCGTCCGAGGAAACGGGGTGCCTGTTTTGTTTCTTTTTGTTCTGCTTCTGCCTAGTGGATGGAGTTTGTTTTGTGGAATAACACTCTTTTGGGACAGTTGTGGATGAATCTGCGCATGCCTTGTGTTTATGCCTCCTATTGACTGGAGTTTGTTTTGTGGATTTTCTTCTGTTATGTAATTCTGTCTCACAAGTTTTGTGTGGAAACACCGGACCTGAGCAATCCGACGACAATGTTGTCATGGGGGCTCATGTAGGCATATATGGACTGTTTGAGTTTAGAGGGATGGATGGTGGTTGGCGCTGTCGTGCGCTGGGTTAATGTGCATGTTTTTCTTTTTTCTATTTGTTTGGTTCAGGGGGAAGTTCTGGGTTTGACTGTAGCACTAATGTTGGAATGTGGTCTTTAGAATTTTATTTCTTCATTTTATTTAGACACAATAAATTTTTTGAAGGGCAAAGCAGGGAAGATTTTGGCTAGATATATAAAGCAGAGAGTGTCTTTTACTACCATTCCCTCAGTGAAATCTGCTGGTGGTGACATATTTACCTCGGCCACATAATGATTTTAAAGAATTCTATCTTGATCTCTATAGTTCCACGTCTTTGTCTACTGATGAAGAGATTAGAAACTTTGTGGAAAAATTTGAACTCCCTAAACTGACAACTGAACAAAATAATTCTCTTGATTCTAAGATAACCTTGGAGGAGCTTCGTGAGGTAATGAAGGCCTTGCCCACAGGCAAGTCTCCGGGGCTAGATGGATGAGTTTTTTAGATCTTATGCTACAGAACTGGCTCCACTTTTGTTAGAATTTATACGGAATCATTAAAGAATGGAAAGCTTCTGCAAACCAGGACACAAGCCTGGATCAGTCCGATTCTTAAAGACAAAGATCCAAGTGAGTGTAAGAGTTATCGTCCAATTTCCCTGATCCAGCTAGACATTAAAATATTGTCAAAAATTTTGGCTTACCGATTAATTAAAGTATGACATCCCTTATACATAGATCAGGTGGGGTTTATTCGGGGCCGTAGCTTTTCTGGTAACATTAGGAGTTTCATCAATATTATGTGGTCAGTTGCGAATTATCTGAATCTGGTCACGGCCATCTCACTTGACGCCGAAAATTTGTTTAATATGGTAGAATGGGATTATTTTTTTTACAATTTTGGAAATATACAGGATTTGGAATACTTTTATTGGATAGATTAAGTTATTTTATAGACACACGTAGTGGCGGTACAAACAAAGGGTTACCCTCTTTCCCAATTATTGTTCTGTCTCTCTCTGTCAGGAGTGGTGGCGGGAGGTATGGCGCATAAGCTTTTGCTTTACACAGATGATATTTTATTGTATTATTCATCTACGACCCCACTAGATCTATGCATTGCCTCCATAAAGTTATTCATTCCATTTCTAAGTTCTTGGAAGTCAATTGGTCTAAATCCAAAGCTTTGGCTCTGACAGCGTACTGCCTAGTAATGGCTTTCCAGCAGGGTGCCTTCCAGTGGCACAAACAGGGCATTAAGTATTTGGTTAAGTAATTTGTCTGAATAGATTGTTAATTTTGACCCCTTAATAAAAAGTTTTTCGAGTGATGTGGGCAGGTGGGCTTTATTACATTTATCTCAGATTGAGAAGGTTAATGTTATTAAAATGATTTGTATTCCAAAATTGAACCACCTGCTACTATTTCTCCCTGTTGATGTCCCCCTCTCTTATTTTACGCGATTTGACAACATAGTGAAGTCCTTCATTTGGAATGGTAAGCGTACCAGATTACATTTTAATAAGTTACATAGGCCAATTGACAAATGTGGGTTTAAGATTTTGTTTTATTATTATGCATTCGGTCTCAGATATTTGGCTCATTGGTCGCTTCCATCTGAAAGAGCCCCTCCCTGGTTTTGTATTGAACAGGAAGTTCTTGCCCCTTTTTTGCCATTGCACAGCCTTTCTATTAAACCTACTGGAGAAGTTAAGCTACACCCTGTTATCTCACATTTGCACTCTGTATGGACAAAAGTGTCCATAGTGTTTAATACAGACATTTATTTAAATGTTGCCTCGAGCAACATTTAAATAAAGTCCCCATTTTGCTGGTCAGAGTGGATTTTGAGGGGGGTTACTACACTCGGTAACCTGTATGAGAGTGGAATATTGAAATCTTTTGAGAATTTCGTTCAACATTTTGGGATACCCAGATCCCAGTTTTATAGGTATTTATAGCTGTGCCAGCAGATACTTTGGGAGAGGTGATTACTGCTTCTGGAAAAGGTCATGAGGTATCAGTGTATTACTCCCTGCTAATTCAGAGTCTTGGGGACATAGCTTTAACTTCTCAAGAGATTATGGAAGATTTCAATTTAGTATTGAAGGAGGGAGTGTGGACTAGGATTCTAAATAATGTCAAGTCTACATCTAGAGATGCAAGGGTGCGCCTTATGCAATTCAAGATTTGACATTGATTCTATTGGACACCCTCAAGATTTTATAGGCTTGGTCTTAAAGTGACACCCACCTGCTGGCGATGCCAATCAGAATTTGGAGACCCTACCCATGTCTTTTGGGAGGGGTGTTAAGAACCAAGAATTTTGGCTAAAGTTTCAAAGTTGTTTGTGTGACGTTTTGGGCACTCAAATTTTGGGCGATGGGGCATCGTACAGTGCAAAAGTTTAGGCACTTGAGAGTAATGTTGCATAGTGTGTATGTCTTCAAAAATAATTACATAAATAGTTTTCATTTATCACTTAATGTCATACAAAGTCCAGTAAACATAAAAAAGCTCAATATTCAAGTCAATATTCGGTGTGACCACCTTTGCCTTTAAAAATGCACCAATTTACCTAGGTACACCTGGACACAGTTTTTCTTGGTTGTTGGCTGATAGGATGGGGGGGGGGGGGGGGGTTGGGGGTCTGTGGGGACCATGACATCTGTTGCAGTGCTCCCTGTTCTTATTTTCTAATCTTTTCTATTTGCAAAAGTAATGATTGTGAGTCTAACATTTATATTTCCTATTGACTCACTAAAGCTGAACATATAAATAACCATCTTAAGACAAATGCTTTTGTGAAACAAAACATCAGTGTTAGTTGCTTTTTGTGTCTTTTGCAAAGTACTGTACATTTTGGGGATAAACATATAAATAATTGGGATCTGACCAGTATCATGATTGGCAGACAAATTATTTTTAGGGGTTGGAAGTCAGACGGATCACCATGGTTGCAGCTTCGAGGAGGTGGCAAATAGAAGGCTGGAGTTTGGGGACTTGTTTGTCAGGAAATGGGGTAATTATTTAATGTTTTGGGGGGGACTCTTGGGGATGGGATGAGGAGAGAGAAGTTTAGTTTAATTATGTATGTTTATTATATATTTATTTTGTATTTTTTGTGTGAGTATTATTATATGTGACCACAGGGGTTTTCATTAGGGGTTACGGTGGGGTTGGTGATTGGGGATGGATATTAGTGGGGTTTAATTGTTAAATGTTGAGTGTTGTGTTTTTCTCTGTTGTGTACTTTTGAATCAAAACAAAATTTGAATGAAAAAAATGACAAAAAAATGATTTTAAATTATATAACTTAATCAGAAATACAGTTTACATTTACATTTACATTTATTCATTTGGCAGACGTTTTTATCCAAAGCGACTTACAAAAGAGGAAAACATAAGCGAATCATCTTAATGAGACAGTGGTACAAAAAGTGCCATACTACAAAGTTTCACTATCATCACAATAGTATACAAAACCGATTTAAGTGCAACAAGAATTGTTAATACATTTAGAAAGAATTGTTTTTTTTTTTTTTTTTTTTTTTTTTTTTTAGTGACTGGTTAAACGCTCTTGGAAAAGATGTGTTTTCAGCTGTTTTTTGAAGATAGAGAGTGAGTCAGCTTCACGGATTGAGTTGGGGAGGTCATTCCACCAACGTGGTATGATAAAACTGAAAGTCCGGAAAAGTGTTTTGGTGCCTCTTTGTTTTGGTACAACAAGGCGCCGCTCATTTGCCGACCGCAGGCTTCTGGTGGGAGTGTAGCTCTGCATAAATGTTTTTAGGTATGCTGGAGCAGACCCAGTGACTGTTCTGTATGCCAGCATCAGGGCCTTGAATTTAATACGTGCATGAACCAGCAGCCAGTGGAGAGAGACAAAGAGAGGTGTAACATGTGCTCTCTTTGGTTCATTAAAGACCAGACGTGCTGCTGCATTCTGGATCATTTGCAGAGGTCTAATAGCACATGCAGGAAGGCCTGCAAAGAGAGTGTTACAGTAGTCCAGTCTAGTTATGACAAGTGACTGAACAAGCAGTTGTGTGGCATGTTCAGAGAGGAAAGGTCTTATCTTCCTGATATTGTAGAGTGTAAATCTACATGATCTTGCAGTCTTTGAGATGTGGTCTGTGAAATTTAGCTTGTCATCAATGGTTACCCCTAGATTTTTGACCGTTTTGGAAGGCGACACTGTAGTTGGACCCAGCTGCACAGTGATGTTGTGTTCAACATCAGGGTTGGCTGGAAAGACAAGGAGTTCAGTCTTGGCTGGGTTGAGTTGCAGGTGGTGTTCCTTCATCCATGCTGAGATGTCAGCCAGACAGGCAGCGATTTGAGCGGTCACTGTGGTGTCGTTGGGCTGGAAAGACAAGTAAAGCTGTGTGTCATCAGCGTAGCAGTGGTAAGAGAAACCATGTGACTGGATGATGGGTCCTAATGACGTTGTGTATATGAAGAAGAGAAGTGGCCCAAGCACTGATCCCTGAGGTACCCCAGTAAGTAACTGATGTGGCTTGGATACCTCACCTCTCCAGGCTACCTTAAAAGACCTACCTGAGAGATAGAGACCTACCTGAGAGATAGTTTAGTCTAAAACTAGAGTACACTACATATTATAGGCTTAAACAAACATAATAAACTGCCTGTTATATACGATTATTATAAAGACCAGGTCTGAAGGGTTAAAAGCAGTACCCAAATACACAGGAGTGCTAACAGTTAAACAAATGCATGTGACTCCACGTGTGGTCAGTAAATTTACATCTTACCTCAGTCTTGTATTGACGATGGATGACACAAGACTCACTGTGGAGTATCTCTTTTTATTTTGATCAATTAACAAAGAAAAAAGCATGGAAAGCGTTTACCTCTTCCTGGAGAGTTAACACATATTGTTGGAAGTGCATCATTTTTGTGAGAATACTCAACACTTAAAATGTTTTGTCTGGTGTTTTGAACAAAGACATATCTTTATTCAGTGGTTGTGCATACTTACAGTACTTATTTCTGACAATATAATTAAGCTATATTAAAAAGTGTGATTGATCAAACCATCCTCTGTTGTGCAAAACAGCATTCAAAGGCTCATCATCCTCCCTCTTTAATTAAATGATGTTTGAAATGAGCACAGCTTGTTGTGTTGGTTGTCTTTGCATGGAATTATTCTACAGAACAACATTAGATAACACCATCATCATGTAAATAAGACGTAATCACAATCAAGTTGGTAATACTTATTAACAGCTCACTCCTGATAGCCGTTTAAACTTTATTTTCTGTATAGATTGAGCAGATTCTGCAGCAAAAAATGCTGCTGCTGTAGAAGCACAGGCTTTGTTTGCTGCCAAATTTGTCGTGACGCACCTCTTCGGCTCTACTCACGTACTGCTTCGGCATGTGATGTAAAACGGGAGTTAGAGTTAATGCAGAATATTGCAGGCTCCAAAGCTTTTAAAATAGTCTTTAATGCTGTTGTTGCAGTAAGCTGTTCATTATTTCTTGCATCTTTTTGTGTCTCTTCTCCACTGATGAAGTCAAAGGGACCATGAAATGGCAAAGAAAGTGTGTGTGTTCAGTCCTTATCCTTCAAGCCAATAAACAGCAGTCTTCATGACCGCATCAGAGGCCCTTTAAGTGCTCGCAATATTTACTTTACAGCGTCACTTGATCTGGGCTCCAGTCCGTGCATCTTTGGGAGTTTACAAGCTGTTTTTAAGTGGGCCAGGAAGATGAGCCAAGCCCCACACTGGCAGGAGACAGCCACTGACGCCGATAGCGTTCCAGCATCCCTACTTCACCCCAGTCCTGCCAGGACTCATCTGCACCCCTGCTGCACCAGGGTTCACAAGAGTGCAATCATAAAATTCCACTCTCGACAAAACAGCTCAGGATAAATAGCAACATGAGAAATGCAAGTCCTAATTTGAATCGGAAATGTCCATATTAAGAGGTGTATCACTTTACATTAAGACTTTGTTTTAAACTTGCTTTGTTGGTGGTCTAGTACATTAACAGTGACCACAAACAAATTGTATATATACCCAAAGACTGTAGACATACAGAATAACATATGGAATAAAGTAGAAATTTGTGTAAAACAGATAAGCAAATAAAAAAATATATCCAGTAATGGACTTAAGAATATACTGTGTGTGGCAGCGGGGGCGTGGTCAAGCGCCCGTCCGGAGAGGGGGACCTAGCTTACCTAGCTTACACCTGAGCTAAAATATGTCTAACACCTGTCTCTAATTTCAGTGAGCACGGGGAGAGCGGCATAAAAGAGCCACAGCACCACCAGTCAGGACGCCAGTCCAGTGTTGCCAGCCCAAATATCTAGTTTGAGTTTACGGAAAGCCTTAGGTTTGTTATCAGAAGTTTATGTTTGTATTCCTGTCATTTTACGTTGAATAATTAAAGACCCCTCACCTGTGTGCAGAAGCCTGTCCTCGTGTCCTCCTTTTCCCCGCCCTGTCAAGAGTAGTGTTACACTGTGTTTATCTAATTGCTTCGTTAAAGGTGCTATATGTAATAATTTTACTGTACTAAATCATAAAATGACCAATATAAGTCATTTAAAATTAGGAAACATGCTAAGTTGAAATTCTGGCTTCTCTGATAACAATGCTACAGCCAGTATATTCTACTTTGAAGTTTCCATTCCTGGTCGGAATTTCTGTTTATGTTTTGTCCTGTGTGATCCCACCCACTGCCCACTCACCAATAGTATTTCGACACTGCCAGGTTGCCAGATTTGAACAAGTTTGCAGGCAAACAACACTGCATGCTGCAACCATGGAAGCCAGCAAATGAACTGGATCGGAGATAACAGATTCCAACTGACCTAAAAAGCCTCGCCATCCATCTAAAAACCACCATGACCAGAGGCGTAGTAAAACAAGGATAAATATTGGAGATGCCTTTGGAAGAAGAAGATAGCTTAAAGACCAGAAATCCTTTAAAACGGATACTGAGTTGGCTAATTTGCATGTCAACATTCTGACAACCCGCATGAGCTTTGAGTCTGGGGCAGGGCAGACAACTCTCCAATATTTAGAATTTGGACTGCAAGTACCCATTTCAAATGCTTGTTGTCAATCTTACCTTTAACTATATGACACCTCATGGCTTATGTATAGAAGAAGTAGTTCAGCATATTATGGAATGATGTGGAAGGCCTGGGAAATATGGCACCTCTACTCTGGAGTCATGTGGAAACCAATCATCTGTAAATGACAGGCAACTAATGTTGTTGATGTCTTGATTAGATTAACACTAGTCAATTGGTGTGGACTACAATGGTTTCTGTGATTTTATGTTAATCCCAGTTGCAGGTGAGAAAAGCTTCAATGTCTTATTAGGTGCTCAGTTTCTATCCTTTTTTTGCAAGAAGGGGAAAAATATGGAGAAATATTAAGAGTCATTCATGTTTTGATCTAGCTTTGGTGGATAACAGATGTTTGCATTTTATTGCGAGAACAACTCCAGGAAGTTTAACATTCTAATTGAATTCAGATACATAGCAGTTAACAGGAAAAGGATGGAAGGATTCCATGGAGTGACAAAGAGTCAAAAGCAAGGAAGTATTTCATTTAGCCAATGCAAACACTGCTCTTAATATCTTAGTGTATTTGTTTCTCCACGTTGTGTCCTTTTCTCCAGAAATCATTGCCAGGTTTCACTCAGGTCAGCTTAGTAAATCATTCTTTCTTAATTCATCCTCTTTTTAAAATGTAGACTACCACAAGGAATGTAGCACCTTTACACACAAAGCCTTTAGTGGATTTAACTGCGATAAAAGTTTTAGATGACTTTTATGGCAGAGATGCTTTCAGGATAGCTCTATATCCATTTTATGATATTTCTCTAGATTATGGAGAGTAAAATCTTTGCTTGGTTTGCAAGCTAATAGATGCTCATTGTACTTTCATATTTCCTAAGTTTGAAGTTGAAAGTTTAGGTAAATTTGGCTCATTGAAATGCTGCTCCAGCTGTTTGTTAACTCTGTCCTAACCTTTGTTGTTTGTAAGCTTTACATTCCATGCCACTTTTAATCACCTGCTCACCACTGCTGGTTATTAGCATTCTCAGTAATCTTTATATTTTATAGGCTGTGCTAGTTTCCAAATGTGTTTCCAAATAAAGCCATGTTTTGGCTGGGGCTGGAGATTATCTGCCCATTAAGTCATTAAATAGGTTAAAGTCATGGAAAGTGCTTGCATTTATTTTTGAAGAGAGGAAAGTTTAAAACCGTTACATTGAATTGGCCGGTGAAGTGGTTATGTGTTTTCCCAACAGAAATGGTCAAGTGTGAACAGCCCACTTTTCCTTCCCCTCATACCACCACGGACACCTGGGTTCACGGCTGTGGTTTTGACATACGATCGAATCAAAAGCCTCTTTAGGGTCATCACTGAGATCTCCAAGGTTCCCAGTATGGCCAAGCTACTGGTGGTGTGGTACAACAGAACAAGAGCCCTCCTGAAGGTCAGTAACACATTGTAGTGTGAACACTTGAGAATAATAATTATTATATTGATCTCCAGGTTTGAAAAAGTCAATTTTGAATACTTCAATGAAAAACTAAATGTTCTATCATGTCTTTGTACCTTTGGCTTCAGAAAACGTATATGACCCACGAGTCTCATGGACTTCTTTTGTGGTACTTTTGACTCCTTTTGTAATCTTTCATTCATTTTTGTAAGCTTTTCAGAAATCAACTGCCATTGTTTTAAAATTTGACTGTGATATTCATTAAAAGGGGTAGTTCACTCAAAAAAAATATATTCTCCAATCATTTACACCCTCATGCTATCCCAGATGTGTATGACTTTCTTCTGCAGAGCACAAATTAAGATTTTTTAGAAAAATATCTCAGCTCTGAAGTTCTATACAATGCAAGTGAATGGTGACCAGAACTTTGAAGGTCCAATTTTTTTTTCTTTGAAGGCAGCATAAAATTAATCCTTAACACTCCAGCGGTATAATCCATGTCTTCAGAAGCGATATGATGGCGTGGGTGAGAAACAGATCAATATATAAGTCCTTTAATACTATAAATCTTCACCTTTGGCCAGCTCTAACCAGTAGGTGGCTGAATGTAAAATTGAAAGTCAATTCTATACCAGGATGTGGATATGAAAGTGTAAATTTACAGTAAAAAAAAAACAACTTAAATATTGATGTTTCTCACTCACACTTATCGCATATCATATCGCGTCTGAAGACAGATTTAACCACTGGAGTCTTATGGATTAGTTTTAAGCTGCCTTTTTGTCCTTCAAAGTTTTGCTCACCATTCACTTGCATTGTATGGACCTACAGAGCTGAGATGTGGCATGAGGGTGAGTAAATGATGAGAGCGTTTTCATTTTTGGGTGAACTATACCTTTAAAACATGAAAAACAAACAAAAAATGTTTTCTAGTTATGAAATGCAATGGTCAAATTGGGTGGAAACAAGGATATATATTCAAGTCATGCAAAATGCATTTCATTTGAAAGCGATTGACTACATGCACCTGTTGCACCAATTTAATGAAAATGTTATACCAATGTGAGATGCATTTGTGCAGCTTTCAGAAAAGACATAAAACCCCTGATATGGAACAGATGAATGATAAGCCAGTGAGTAGCCAAACTCTTGTTCCTTTAGAATGGATAATTGAAAGCATGATATGCTTGGGTCTGGGGCCAAACCTCCCTGGTTTATCTACAAATATATAGTGTGAAACCAAGTGTTAGGCACATTAGCTGGCAAATGTCTTGACATTAAATGTTATTCACAATTCATATTAGCTTGTTGCTGTTCATGAGCTATTGAGGTTTAGAGGTCCCATTGCTCAAGACTAGATAATTTAGGAGTATTTTAATTCATTTTGATTTATGGTGTGTTTCACTAGACGTCCACCCTAAACTTTATTATGAAACCAAAAAGATTGTTTCTCTAACGGCCTCCCTTTCCTAGAGCTGTGGTCAAATTTATGGCCCATTAGAGATGTGTCAAAGTAAGCTGATATTAATAGTTATTTATTGTGGCTCTGCCTCTAATTATTCTGCTTAACAAGGCGATTAGGTATGCGTCTGTTTATGGAGTCCTCGGAGTATGGAAAAAAAGAGCAATTGGGAATTAAATATATCCTCTCCATAGATTTTAGTCATGTCATTATGAAGGGAAATACTTTGAAGTGGACTAATGGCTCACTGTTTCCTTTGATTAGAGGCGTCACTGATGCCAGGCTCAGGCTTTGTGACCCATTAGAACTAATAAGGTCTGTTCACGGGTCAACCTGGAGCTCAGACCTTGATGAAGATGGATTTCCTCCACACCCTTTTCCATTGCTGATTGTGTTTGTTTATTTCCAGCAGCCGTAGCTGCCCAAGTCTTGACTGTTTATCATTTTAATGACATTCTGGCAAACACTGACAATAAGATTGTGTCTAGGGAGTTTCTCAATTGGTTTAATATGTCTCGGAGGGGAGAGCTTTTATATGGTTGTGTCACAAGGGATATAGTTTGCTAAAGCTCTTTTAAAATGATTGTACATGAAGTACAGCCCAAACTTATTTTGGCAATTTTCTGTACATTGCAAAAAAGCGATTACAGGCATTGTGATGCAAAAGTTGTTTGCTGTATTCAAGATTCCTGTTGGTCCTTATGGCACTGTAGCAATAGATTTTTGATGTGTGGACCTCTGGATTACGTGAGTTAGTGTGTTAAACTAGTACTCATCTTTGTCCTCACTCACACTGTCTTCTGTGTACTCTGAACTCCTCCCAAGCTCTTACACAACTGAAAATAAAGAGCTTTGTCTCTTTTGCCCTGAGAAGAATTTATGTGTGGTCAGACTCCTATGTGCTTTTACTCACTGATGTGTTTAAAATTATCCACCCACTTTCTCTTTTCCACAGTTGCTGCCATCTCTTTTTGAAGTTTTCATCCTCTCCAAAAGAACACAGACATTGTATTATTATCATTATAATTATTAGTTTTCATACTCTCCTTTCTACAACAAAAGTTGCAACTTTGGCCCAAAGTTGCAGTACCTCTTAAAGTTACCAAAGCACCAAAGCACCAAAGAAAACAAGCTCAATCGCTTCTTTCCATTTGATGAGATCAAGACAGGAGCTGTGCTAGCCATCGATGACGACGTTATCATGTTGACCTCAGATGAGCTGTAGTTTGGATATGAGGTAAAATGAAAATTGCTATATTTTGTGAAAGAAATCTTTATTTGCACACTGCGCTCATTGTGGTATAGTACAGTTGTAAGCATGAAGTAACGCAGTAAGCTGGTATTATCCATCCATCCATCCATCCATCTTCAACCGCTTATCCGAAGTCGGGTCGCGGGGGCAGCAGCTCCAGCAGGGGGCCCCAAACTTCCCTATCCCGAGCCACATTAACCAGCTCTGACTGGGGGACCCCGAGGCGTTCCCAGGCCAGTGTGGAGATGTAATCTCTCCACCTAGTCCTGGGTCTTCCCCGAGGCCTCCTCCCAGCTGGACGTGCCTGAAACACCTCCCTAGGGAGGCGCCCAGGGGGCATCCTTACCAGATGCCCAAACCACCTCAACTGACTCCTTTCCACGCAAAGGAGCAGCGGCTCTACTCCGAGCTCCTCGCGGATGACTGAGCTCCTAACCCTATCTCTAAGGGAGAAGCCCGCCACCCTTCTGAGGAAGCCCATTTCGGCCGCTTGTACTCGCGACCTAGTTCTTTCGGTCATGACCCAACCTTCATGACCATAGGTGAGGGTAGGAACAAAAATTGACCGGTAGATCGAGAGCTTTGCCTTCTGGCTCAGCTCTCTTTTCATGACAACGGTGCGATAGAGCGAATGCAATACCGCCCCCGCTGCCCCGATTCTCCGGCCAACCTCCCGCTCCATTGTCCCCTCACTCGTGAACAAGACCCCGAGGTACTTGAACTCCTTCACTTGGGGCAATACCTCCTTCACCACCCGGAGTACGCACTCCATCGGTTTCCTGGTATTATGTCAAATCAAATAGGTCTTGCCGTTTTGTTTTTTCTGAAGAGGCAGGCAAGGCAGTTTATTAAATTTCATATAAATAAACATTCAATAATGTCTTGCTTCATATTTGTCTTTAACAACATCCTGTCTTAATAGCCATGCATTAGTCCATAAACAGTGACGTGACAGAGTCTGTTACAATGCTCTACCTGTAAGTAATTAACAAATTAAGCTTTCTATAGCCTATATATTCACCAGATGAAAGATTTTGTGTGTTTATATATATATATACACACACAAACACACACAGTATATATTTTCTATATAATAGATTATTAATTAAAAAGTTATTAAGTGGAAGATGTGAAGTATGTGCTGAAGTGTATGTTTAAAGTATGCCTTCTGCACTGCCCATTGGGAAAAATCTATCGACGAAGTACAAGTTGATTTTGTTTGACGATATCAATTAACGTTTCAAATAACATTAACTGATTTTGATGATAATTGGCAAAACGATCAGTCAACCTCTAAAACAAATATTATGACATTTTTAGATCAAATGCATTATTTTTCAAGAGTAACACTGTCCAGCCACAATACCAGTGGTTACATTTTCAGAAGGTGGCACTGTCTCTTACCAAATCCAATCTTCTAATGTAGCAAAAGAGTGGTGGGTAATATTAGCCCCATTATTTTTTTGCTATGTACTATGATTTTGGATGCACTTAATTAATTTACTTAGGAAAGCCAACCCTTGTAGATTTTGTTTTGTTTCCCTTCTGTAATATAGCTTACATATTGTATGAGATTGGATGGGCATCTTGAAATCACCTTGCCCCCAAGCAGAATAACTACAGTAGTTTTCTAACATTACTTATCTTTAAGTACAGGTAGATTCTTTTTACCCAACTGACTAGAGTACACTATTTGCAGAGGCTTTCCCTGGAGCAGCCTGGGGTTAATTGTGTTCCTCATAGGCACTATGGTGATGGAGCAAAATTGTGATTCTTGAACCATCCACTATTGACCAAATCTATGTTCTGCATCTCAAAGTATTCTTTGCAGCTGTAGTCTCTATTTTTATTTAGGCTTTTTCTTCTTATGGGTTTGATTTGTAAAAGATGATGACAGGACAAGTAATACACTTCATAGCTAAAGGCTTGTCTTCAGCTCACCTGCAGGCATTTATATACTATTGAGAGAATGGAGTGTAATTTATGGGTAATTATATGAAATGGAAGACAGCTTTAGAAATTGCTGCCTGGCTGAAAAACTAGCTGCTTATGCCATTTGGGAATGACATTCAAGGATTTCTACATTGCATACTGTAGGCCTACCTATCATCTTTGGGATTAACGAACTGTTAGACCAAAAGTTAATTGATTAACCCCTGATATACAGGGTTTACCTTCCTGTAGGCAGTATTATCTAAAACCACCCTAATGTTGGAAAAGTTGACTGATCCAGCCTGTTTTTGAAGATTGTGACAGGCTTTATTGGATTTCTCAGATGTCCTCTGTGTCCCTGTTTGTAGTTACGGCGTGAGTTCCCTGACAGGCTGGTTGGATATCCTGGGAGGCTCCACTTGTGGGACCATGAGATGGGCAGTGGAAATATGAATCTGAATGGACCAATGAAGTGTCAATGGTGCTGACAGGAGCTGCATTCTATCATAAGGTACAGTAGAGCGCAGAACTGTTGCATGGTCCCTACACTCTCACTTTAAGACCGCTGTTGCTTTCTGTCAAAATAATACAACATTCATGCTCATTTTCTCAGTGTCCTGGTCCTACCTCTTTGGTGGGGTCCAGTGGTTCAGAGGTTATCTCACTTGTAATTCAAAACCCTTGCTGATTTCCATCCTTCTCTTCCAGAAAGTCACTAATTTGTACAGGGATTCAATTCTCAAACATAGCTGGTTTTGTTTATAGGTTGAATGTTTTCACTTAAGTTTATTTTTCTTCCTTTCCAGTACTTCAACTATCTCTACACATATAAGATGCCGGGAGACATCAAGAACTGGGTGGATGCTCATATGAACTGTGAGGATATTGCTATGAATTTCCTTGTATCCAACATCACTGGCAAAGCCCCAATAAAGGTAAATCGACCTCAGAGACTGTGGCCAATAGTGGCTGTTTGTTTTGATTCTACTTTGAACTACTTTGGAGGGAATTTTCCAAAGACAATTTGACAGAAAACACGAGTTACCTTACTTGTTTGAATTAAGAATTTAATATGCTATATAGACATATTATAACATTCTCAATTCAAAGCTCCCTTCCCAGCCTACCCAGATCATTTAGGGAAACTAAGCTTCAACGGGTCATTCAGAAATCTTCACAAGACCACCCCCATTTGCATATTTATTAAGCAGTTTAGTATGCCCTGATGAATGGCACAGAAAATTTACATGCAAGGAGGTTAGCCAATCACAATCATGTGTATTCTTAACAGACAAATTAATCAAGCACACTGGGAGGTGGTAGTATCGGGCAATTTCTGTTTACCATTTTCAATTTTTTTTTTCTATGTAGACAAGTGTCATATGGATGTCTTTGGCCATGGCATAGCTGTTTTTCATTGACTTTCAACAATGGCCCATTTAAGGTCTGTTGAATCAGTCATATTGTGAGAAGCATTTACTTACAGAGTGTTACAACTTCCGGAATGTACAGTTCCTTAAAGAATGCAGGTACTGACAGGGTGCCCTAGTGCTCTGTCTCTGATCAGCTCTCACCCTTCTCCCCTGGCCTCTACAGTCTGTAGTCTGCAGTTGCTCTGTCCAGGTGCTGTGCAGCCTGTGAAGCACTGGCCTTAACCTCTGTTATCTGGGTGTCACTGTATGCCTCTATCCTTTGTGCTCTGTTTTCCTAAGCTCACTGGGGCACGTTCATTCTGCAGTCAGTCACGTTGTGAACCTCCTCCCCTCTCTCCTCCACATTCCCACATCACCAACACCTCCTAGTGCCCCAACCCTGCGCTCCCACTGTGAAGAGTGTCATTCAAGTGTGTGTTGAGTAAGGAGGTACGGGACAGAAGGGTCATACATCATTCTTCTAATGAGTGCAGCAGATATGGTCATTTAGCTAGGCCACGGGCACGAATGGCTCTCTCATTACATCTGAATTATACGACCTGTCATCGAGCCATCTCCTCCCACCCAAACTCACACACTCTCTCTTTACAGTGTCCTGTCATTGCATCACCAGTTCATTATTAAACAACCTTATCAATTGTGTCAGATTTTGTTGTTATTTAATAAGAGGAGAGTGTTATGACTTCTGAGCCCCAAATTGGGTGCTACAGACAGATTTTAGGTAAAAAGGTTAGGTAATGTCTTTCACAATCTTTATTTTTTTTTTTTTTTTTTTTTTTTTTTAAGCACAGATAATCTTGCACAAACTCAATAAAAAATAGAATCTCAAAGCATTTTTCCCCTCTTTGTAGGTTACTCCTCGTAAGAAATTTAAGTGCCCGGAGTGCACAGGGATTGATGGTTTGTATCTGGACCAGACACACATGGTGGAGAGGTACAGTAAAACCCGGGATCCCCTTTTGTGTGGTGGAAGGGGTTCTGGCAGCATTCTGACCCTGGCATGGCTTTTGCCTGCATCTGAAACACATTGTGGGCTTCACCATCAATTGGCTCTTTGTACCTCTGCACAGGAGATACGCCTCAAGCCACTAGGGAGACTCAATACTTTGTTCTCCTCTCCGTCCATTTTGAAATATGCTTGAGTGCCAAACTCTAGTCCATGATGCAGTATTCATGCATTCAAAAAGGTCTTTTATTATTGTGTCTGCACTTGTGTGTCAATTTTTTTTTGTATGAGAATAATTTCTCTCCAACACGTTGCATCCCCTGGCAGAGTAAAAATGCTCCACTTAGCATTTCCAAAGTCTAGTGGGGTATTTCCTGTTCTCTCAGATCAAAACATTTACATTTAATGAACCTTAAAACAGCGTTCCCTCTCAAAGAGCTGTGACACTCCTGTGTGACAGATGATGAAAACAAATCATTAATCCAATATAAGTATAAACTAGTCAAAGCCTGCATCAAAAAGGCTTGAATTGATTTTCCTTGAATTTCCTCATCTACTGAACCACAAGTCTTGATGATTGGTTTCACACTTCTAAACTGTGTTTGAGAAATTAAAGCAGGGGGATGGTTTACTCCAAACCGGCCTGTGAGAGCTTGTTTGACCTTGGAAGTGAATACGGAGTGGCAGCAGCCAATCATGGGCTCCACTGACTGCTGAACCCTTTGAAAGTCACACTGGTTAGATTGATGAAGGGGTTCCTGCCTTTGGTCATGCTTCTCTCTTGATATATTTTCTGTCATAAATGCAGAGTTTTGCACTGCTCAGAGAATGCCATGAAACCTGAGGACATCTGATCCCTTGTAGCCTTCATATCTTCTCTTCTGATTACTTTGTTTTTCTCTTTAATTTACTCATTTACTTTCTTTGATCATATGAGTCAGACAACTCTACCGGAAGAGCCATTTTTCAGTATTTGTGAAAAGCTCTTACTATGTCAAAGGAATCGTTCTCCCACTTGTCCCAGAATGACAATTTTGTCAAAATTTGCTCATCCTCATTTAACCCCAAATCCATGCAGAACATAAAAGAAAAATAGTAAAAGCAGTGAAATTAATGATGTCTGAGACTAACATTCTGCCTAATATCTCCTTTTGTGTTCCACATAAGAAAGTCATACTGGTTAGGAATTAAATGAGTATCTAAAAAAATTATTTCAGGTTTTAAAATTTCTTTCAGGTCAGATATTTATAATTGTCATTCCAGGCTTGGAAAAAAAGTTGGCATTATTATGCATATTGCGCTTTGCCTTCACTCTTTCAGCCTCTTTCTTTTTCCTTTCCAGGTCTGAGTGCATAAACAAGTTTGCCTCAGTGTTTGTCACAATGCCTCTGAAGGTTGTTGAGCATCGTGCTGATATTGTCCTCTATAAAGACGGCTTTCCAGAGAAATTCAAATGTTTTCCCAACATTGTTAGTCTGTGACACTTCCATGGCTTTGTCCGACCAGTTCTCTCTCTCTCAAACCAGACAATAATCCCTCCAGTATTTGTATTTCTCACTCTTTATCTGACTTAATGACTGAAGGCAAGTGCTGTTGTGCTGGTGGTATTATGGGACCTTAAGTACTATATAAATTATTGTCATGTATTGAGGACAGCTGCTGAAACTGGACGATACAGTGAGGTAACTTTTGGATGACTGTGAGGAAGATACACTCACCTAAAGGATTATTAGGAACAGCTGTTCAATTTGGCTGGCTGGTGGTGGTGTAATGGTGTGGGGGATGTTTTCTTGGCACACTTTAGGCCCCTTAGTGCCAGTTGGGCATCGTTTAAATGCCACGGCCTACCTGAGCATTGTTTCTGACCATGTCCATCCCTTTATGGCCACCATGTACCCATCCTCTGATGGCTACTTCCAGCAGGATAATGCACCATGTCACAAAGCTCGAATCATTTCAAATTGGTTTCTTGAACATGACAATGAGTTCACTGTACTAAAATGGCCCCCACAGTCACCAGATCTCAACCCAATAGAGCATCTTTGGGATGTGGTGGAATGGGAGCTTCATGCCCTGGATGTGCATCCCACAAATCTCCATCAACTGCAAGATGCTATCCTATCAATATGGGCCAACATTTCTAAAGAATGCTTTCAGCACCTTGTTGAATCAATGCCACGTAGAATTAAGGCAGTTCTGAAGGCGAAAGGGGGTCAAACACAGTATTAGTATGGTGTTCCTAATAATCCTTTAGGTGAGTGTATGTTAAAATCTGGATCTGTTCACCACAGCTTAAAAACTCAATTAATTGATCTGTATTATGGATGATATCATATTTGTGATGGGATAAAAGTATATTATGCCCCACTGACAAACAGTGGATGCAATATTATGCATCATGAATGTGAGACCAAACCTTGCTTTTCTTGAATTTAAGCAGATGGGGGGCTATATCTGAGGCCTATAAAATGAAAATGTGAAGACAGAAACTAATAATAAAAGTGATATTGTTAATATATTTTACATTTTCCTTTTTGAAATGTTTTATTTATTCATTAATTAAAAAAGACAATAGTAAATACATGGAAGCATGGATCTTCACTACCATAGTTAGATGTAACATTATTTCTATAAAACAAACTATGGCGTTTTTGTAATTATAAACAGTAAACTTACTCCAAGCACACGTAAAAACAATAAAAACAAAATATAATGTGATATGATTTTTTATTCTCCATATTTTTTCTGTCTTTTTTTATTTATTTATTTTTTTATGTGCTTTTTTGACAATATTTTTTATGTGTAATAAACACAGCAGGTCAAACTTACATATTTAATGTTACGTAGACTTGGATTCTGGTTGAATTGTCTTTTTTCAGCTGTTTCTGTTTGGTCCCAGAAGCAGATGTCTGAGCTCTTTGAGTGATTTAAGATCAGGAGTTTGCATGTCTGAGATAAATTCATTTCATCTCCATGCGGAGTGAACTTGTGAAGAGAAATATATTCCTGTACTGACTCTTCCTGCATGAACAAAGTGAAAATCTGGTAAGAAGGTTTCAGCAACAAGTTAGGGATTGGAAATGTCTCTAAATAATCAATTACATGCAGAGAGACAGATTTGCAGCTCCCGGTCTTGTGAAGTGTGTTTTACAGCCTAGGGGAAACTGCTATAGGAATTACTGATTTTTTTTATTTTCTACTTATAAAAATTTGTTTGAGAGGGAGCACTGAGCGTTATCCCCGTTGATTTAACCTGTTGTTGGAGTAGGCACAATCTGATTGGTCAGAATATTGCCTCTCCACAATTAGGCCAACCCGATATCACGCCGAGGCGTGAAATAGACACGCCGGTCCACTCGCGGATGCGTGTCGGTGTCACGCTTTGCCTCCTCCAGGCGTGTACATGACACGCGCGCGTCTACGTAGAATACCGTCAGGGGGCGATCGTTTCCTCGACGCCAACAACTCTCCGCGCACCAGAGAGGAAGCGATACCGTTGTCGTCGCGTTGCACGTTCGTGCGGGCGGGATGCCGGCCAATTTCGCCGGTTACTTTCACTTGTGACCATATGTGACAAATAAAGGTTCATTACATAGTGCTGCTTTCATGAAGAAATCCTAACGTTGCTGTAGCCTAACGTTGTTATACGTGTGTGTGTGTGTGTGTGTGTGTGTGTGTGTGTGTGTGTGTGGGCTGTCGAGTATCTTGTGCTGATGTAAATAAACAAATAAATATATATATATAAATATATATAAATATATATATATAAATATATATATATATATATATATATATATATATATATATATATATATATATATATATATATATATATATATATATTTATTTATTTAAAAAGTGTATTTATATACAAAAATAAACCCGGAAGTGGAGAACGCGATGTATCGCTTCCTCTTTGGTGCGCGGACAGTTGTTGGCGTCGAGGAAACGATCGCCCCCTGACGGTATTCTACGTAGACGCGCGCGTGTCATGTACACGCCTGGAGGAGGCAAAGCGTGAAATAGACACGCATCCGCGAGTGGACCGGCGTGTCTATTTCACGCCTCGGCGTGATACCGGGTTGATTAGGCAGTCACCTGTTACTAATATTTGTTCCATAATATACACTGAGCAGTGTCAGCCATTAAAGAGGTTCAATTAACAAGCTTTTTAAGGTCTCTATTATAATTTCAAACCTACTAATTTTAGGTATTTTACTATGCAGTGTATCATCATGGGATGCCAATACAGAAAACTGTTACTGATAGTATTCTACACAGGAATGTACTAAATGTATTTTTTCCATTTTATTCAGCATTTAGATAAAAACAAAACAAAAATAAACAGAAAATTTCAATGAAATGTCCACATCCACATTAGAACACCCAGCATCTGTAATGGTTATTTTAAATGTAGATTTTAAAGCACAGTATCAAGTCATTGTTAACTTGATGTCTGCAGTGGCTCTAAATGTAAGATGTCTTCTGTTGGATCAGGTTTTGACTGGGCCAGCAGTATGTTACTGTATAATGGGAAATGTCATGGGGGAGAGTGACTCACTCAAAATGAGCATAATCAAAACGTTTTCAAAGATAATCTGGCTAGTAGTTTGAGCTGTGGTTACAATGCCTTCCACTACACTGGCTTTGATTTGTACGGCCCCAGTTCATACAAAATATACAACCTCATGTCTGGCTTGTTTTTGTTTTTTTTTGTTTCTTTTTCTTGGGATGTGAAGATAACTGAAAATCCACATGGACAATAAACAATTTATAAGCTTGTAATACTTCACCATTATGTCCTCTGATTACTTTGTAGCTTGAGTACACACTTTTTAAAGTGATATTCTGCTGAAATCAGATATGATACAAATGTTCTTAAAGCAATTCAAAGAATTAAAAGAAGTTTGTAAGTGCAATAACTTACTGTTGTAAATCACACTATATATAGATAACATAAACAAGCTTGAAAGTAAATCATTATTCAAAAAGCCATATATTTATCTTAAAGCCATCACAACAGTGTTAGGTTCATTTACATACAAACCCCCCCCCCCCCAGATTTAACGCATTTTATCCCCGAAACCCCAACATACAACAAATGCAAGAATCGCCAGTCACACATAAAATAATATATTTCTAATAAGGATATTTAACAAAAGAAAATATCCAAGGTTGCTTTTTTTTTTTTTTAGCAAGAAAGGAATCCAAATGAAGCTTAAAGTACACTGTACATGCGACCACACAAAATAAAGAATTATATTATTCTAGTACTTGGATATGCCTACTTCAGTAGTATATGTTTTGAGAGATAGGACATAGAATGACTTAAGCATCTCTGTAATTCCAAGTTACTATCTGACAATTAACATTTCCTCCTAATCTATTCTCACACAATCTCTACAGTGTCCACATGTTGGCCTTTTAAATGTTTAGTTAATATTTTTGATTTACCTTCAAATGAAGTACAAGGGTGCTAAACGCAAATGTGATGACTTTTGGGATCTGTAAGTTATATGCAGAGTAGCTCATTTAATGGCGCATGAGTGTACCAATGCAACAAATGGTAGCGTTGGCCTGGATTTCATCAACCCCCCTTCTGACTCCATTTTAGTTAAATATAGGCTAACACGAAGCACAGGCTGATCCGTTGTATCACAGAATCCCTATTCACAGATGTCTGTGTTAATTAAAAAGACTGCCCGAGATCACGAGTGTGCGTGGACTCCAAGTCGCTGAGGGGACAATGGTTTGGTCGTGGTAGCAGGCCAGGCCCTGTTCAGCATGGGGCTTTGAAAGAGGAGCCATGACAGCTGAAGGGAAGCATGTGCAAGGCATGTTTGTTTTGCATTTACCCCGTGCACAGCTGTGTGGATTGTCCTTTCCCAGAACACCGGAACACTAGAGTCACTTCACCCTCTCAGTAACCTCTTAAAGGCCAAAGGGAGAAAATTAAGACTCACGTTTCTGCTCTTGGAGAGCTCCTCCAGGCTCTTCAGGTTAGTCTGTTGCTCTTGTCAGTAAGACCAAATGTAGATCTGCCCTACTTTACTAGCAAGAATCTTCTCCTGTTGAATAGCATGTAATCAAAAAACATTTACATGTTATCATTGCCTTTTTCAGCATGTCAATTGGTGGGGTGGGTGATATGACACTCAGTCTTGATAGGCAATAATGACTTCTGCCAAAAATAAATAAATAATGACGCATGGACTTCAGGAAGCCCCAACACCATACATATGATATAGCCACACCTTGGAGTACGAGACTGAGCAGCAGTAATCATCATTTTAAAGAGTCAGTGTGTTCTTTAATTATATTCTTGTCTGTTATGTTTACAAAGAGATTTTGGTGTTTCTTTTTTGTTTTTTAAGAGTATTGGAAGCTTCGCTTTCTGTAGTTTTCAAACAGAATTCAAGACAGAGTCAAGTATGGGAGTTTGGATTCCATGTTTCAACCCTCAAATCAGGTAAGTCACTGCACTGATATTATAATAAAAAGTTCTGTGTGTGTGTGTGTGTGTACATATTCATATATATATATATACACACACAGGGATCCGGATAAGCGTCCCACAAGAATGAAGGAAATGTGGTTCTCATTTAGAAATTAGAGGGACCAAGCATATCAGATTCAGTTGACGATTTCAAACAGCTTTGTTTTTACCTGATCTAAATCTGACTCCGGAAAAGCAGAATGCCCATAAAGTCCATTGCAGTGGTGCTTGCTTTATATTTCTGTCACCTCAGAGCATGGCAGTGAGGGTGATTATATTACAAAACCCTGCATTGCATTCACCCAATGAGAGTCAGGGTGGATGATGCCCAGACTGGCAAGCTGATCATTTAATTTGAAATGAGGACTTGTGCCACAAAACAAATAAAGTATGGCTTAAACATCAGACAGCCCTAAATCAGTACAACTATAGCCAGGAGCCATGAAGTATGAGGGCAAAGTAGTTAAGCCAGCAGTATTCTTTAAGTTGTTATGTTGCTTCATGACATGAAAAAAATCAGATGGGACATAAATATTATAAACAATGAAGCAAGTCAAGAGATGTTTTTTTTTTTGTTTTGTTTTTTGCAATTAACTGACAACAAAGCGTCACACTTTTTTACTATCTACAGAAAGAGAATATGATCTCAAGGAACACTCCACAAAAACAATATTTGACTTCAGACCTGTAGACCAGAAACTCTGAGAAAGAAACTATGGACCATACTTAGTAGGGTGGCTCTGAACATCATTGAGTTTTATACTTCTACTTCTACATTCCTTTGAGCATCTTTGCACTCCTATATGGCATGTATCTTTTCCTGACACTATGGGTACTGGAGTTACAAGATCCCTCAAGGCAAGTAGAGAGCCCTGTTGTGCCTAGTTACCTGCATGTGAGGTATACTAGGGGAGAAGAAAACATGACAATTTAAATCACTCTCTTTCTTGTCCTGCCGCATGCTCACTGCAGCCTCACCCCCTCATGTCTGCTGTGCCACTCTCAGTGCTCAACTGCTCTGACTCTTCACACTGTAGCCTTTCACAAACAAGTGCAGTCCATATTTCAGATAACTGATCAACTTTGATGCATGAATAGCAATCTTTCAATAAGAATTTAGTCAGCTTTTAAATGGAACAAAAGCATGTGCCTGCCTGATTATTATGTTTACACTGATTATTATTTAGGTAAAACAACATGCAGTTTCTCACAGTGAAGAATTCTTCACTGTGAGAAACTGCATGTTGTTTCGAGTCCCTTGAAACTGTCTAGCCAAAGATATTGGGGTAACACTTTACAATACTGGTGCATTAATATTCATTAATTCGTGCTTAACTAATGCATAGATAATATTGAGGTAATGTATGACTCATGATCAGCTAAGCCATTCATTAATGATTGCCACATCAGCAACTAATAAAGAGTCTGTCTGATTAATATATTAAGTCATATATGAATTGGGGATTAATTCCCTAAAAACTTATTATATGACTAATAGTGTTAATTAATGTGTAAATTAATACAATGATCTGAAGCCATGTATTTGAACATCCACCCAATATGGATACACTAATATGCATTAATACATGCTTTATTACTGCATTATTACTGCAAATTCCTGTGTTAATTACAACAATTAAAAATAAAGAGATATACAAAATATCACATATACATATTTTTTTTCTTTAGTGAGGCAATACTTCTGGAAACCAATGTTAAACAGATTTTATAAAGTTCAATGATGGTCATTAATGATAAATGAGTTCTCAAATCATGACTTTTTGGCAGTTCTTTGGCTGTATCAGCAGTTTTAATGAATTATTAACTAATGGTTTGCAAAGATATCATTATATGATGACTTTACTTGTTGAGGCACATGGCTATTAGCTCATTAAGTAATTGTTGTAATTAACACATGAATTTGCGTAATAATCCAGTAATAAAGTATTTATTAATGCTTATTAGTGTACCCGTATTGGGTGGAAGTTCAGATAAATGGCTTTGGCTCATTGTGGCAATTAACACATTAATTAACACTATTAGTTCATATAATAAGTTGTTAGGGAATTAATCCATGATGACACATTTAATAAATAGCAATTCATATATGACTTAACATATTAATCAGACAGAGTCTATATTAGTTGCTGATGTGGCAATCATTAATGAATGGCTTAGCTGATCACGAGTCATACATTAACTCAATATTATCTGTGCATTATTTAAGCATTAATTAATGCTTATTAATGCACCTGTATTGTAAAGTGTTACCAATATTGCCATATTTGGAAGAGGATTCTGTGACAGAACTAGAATGAAAATAAAGTCAGATGATTTTAGATAAATCTGTGTCTTTACAAACTGGAATCTACTGTTCAGCAAATAAATGCAGGGTTTATTTTTTGTGTTTTTATTTGTTATTTCATTTATTTTTAAAATAATTTTGAATATATTCACGTCAATTTTCTGTTTTCTTGTCTTAAAGCCAGATTGTTCTCAAGTTTATAACATCTCTGATTTTCCCCATTTTTGATTGTCTCTCTGGACTCTAAATTTAATTTCACACAGCTTCTCTATTATTTTGCTTATCTTTGTCAATCCACACACTGCTTGTCCCCAGGCCATACTTTGTATCATGTCTTGATGGTTAACTGATGTTCACATTCGCTCTTGTTCAGTTTTCTATTTATTTGTCAAGGGACATAAGAGATATCGTCCTGATGTTGAGGGGAGTCATGTAGCCCAAGAGATGGCTGCGCTGTGTTCCTTAGCTTTCATTCGCAGTGTTGCAATGCTGGAGGATTTTCGGTCTGGGTCCATGTTTAGATCGTACCCGTTAATACCAGTGCTTATGCCTGGACTCCCAAACAAACTGCCCATGTGTGTCTGTCCCATGTGACCTCCAGGACTGGGCACTCCCAAGAAGTCAGACACTCCGCTAGCAGTATGTGGATGAGGAGGCATGCAGGAAGTGACCGAGTCACATGGTACGACACAGCCCGGCACTGGGGACGCTGCACTGCTGCTTCCTATCCAGGAAGGGTTCTGAATCTGTAACAAAGACAAACGCAAATGTTAAATTCTAATGCATGCATTGTGTGGACTGGTAATTATACTGTGTGTGCTGCAACTTCAGGATCAAAAACATTAATATTATATATAGTTGTGAGAGCATTTATCAAGTCCAACTCCTCTTGTTTTTATTTACTGCATTGGCAGTTTTGCAAAATCCTCAGTGTTACTCGATGTGGAGATTTATAAAGAGATGTGAGGCATTCATCTGGCCCCGTACTGAGTGGGAGCTGTTTTGCCTAGTGCGGAGGAGGAATGCTTGTCTCTGTATGCTCCTTCAACACCCGGCCTGCCTCTCCAGAGTAACCTCCTCTGCTGGGTGATGGGAGCTCAGAGTGAATTGATAGAGCTGTACTGTGCTCTGGTACTGAGGAGGGGGAAGCGGGGTGTCTGAGGGGAGGGCCGTTGAGGGAGATGAAAGCTCTCTTAGGGAGATGCCCCAGATGTTAGCAAAGCTACATTCCACAGCTGCAGGCTCGCACCCCAAAGAGCCACCCCTGCCCTCCGACCCGGCCACATATTCATAATAAATCCAGGAGACTCTCTTGCTCTCCTGTGAGGGTGTCAGCCTCAGCTACAGCCTTGGTCTGACCTGATTCTGGGGGCTGAGGGCTGGGGGAGCCTCAGTTCCCAACATTCAGTATGTAAACGTGCAGGTATAATCAAGTTAAAGTGCGTTTTTGCTTAGTCAAGCATCATCTGTCTGTTCGTCAATATGCACAATATGTAAATAATAATTAGATATGAAGGAAGGTCATCAGCTGAGGAAGTGTCTGTAATACACATTAGGTATGTCACTTCTGGCCTTTTGATAGAGCACACACCAAGGCCAATTATGGTCTGAATAGTGGTCCATCACTGTCAGAATTTTTTTGCAAACTTTTACATTTAGGCGTACATCAGCTTGTCACTGGGGCAGTCCTCTCAAAGGTACACCACTGTACATTTCAGTCAGAATGTATTTGTTCTTTTCTGTCCCTTAAGGGTCTAGATTAGTACCTCAAAGCAGTCGCCACACTAGCAGACTCCACACAACTCGATTTTGGTCGAGGGTGTCACACATGCAGACTGTTTGGCTTCAGTGGGAGGTATTACACACTTGCAAAGCAAAATGCTGGAGGGGTGACAAACATACCAACTCACCGCAACTCTCTCTCTGATTCCCTGAGTGATTCAATAGAGTGATTTAGGGTGTTTTCAGAGCTGTTGCTTGCTTGATTTGTTCTTAAAAAAGGGGCTAAAATAATTACAAAGTTGCATTTTCTTCAAGGTTCAGTTGGCTTTCACATGGTTATATTTTAAAACTGACCAAAACAGTAAAAATTTCCTGTAGTTATTTTTATCAGTCGTTTGCTTTTGCATTATTTCTGCATTGAAATGTACTTGTTTTCACAGTCACTGAGCTCGTTCATTCTTTCCCTTTCTCACCTCGCACAATTGCGCACACAAGCTTGTGCACAAACACACACATACAAACAGAAAGAGTGAAGCCAAGTTTTTATCTGTGCAAAAGTTGCTGATGGCATCCTACCTTTGTCTGTTCTGGCAATATCCAAAAGAGAGAAGTGATCATGAAGTTCAACCTATATTTAATATAGCCGCCAAAAGGCTATATCGGTGTTTTAAATTATGAATTACAATGACAAGCTGACCAACAGATTTCTACTCTGTCCAGGTGGATTGTTTTTGTGTGGGTCTGAGTGTGATTGCCATATTCATATATGCCTATTCGAACCAAACCATGGGAGAAATGGCATCAGGTTCTGAAAAAATGCTGCAAATGAGCCAGGTGTAAAAATTTGCTCTTAGGATGTGATTCATGGAACAACTTCACCCTGTGAAAGTGTGATTGTGCATTTATACATTAGAAGCTTGCTGTAGAACATGTAAGTGCATATGCAGTTTTCAGTGAGTAAAGAAATTACGTTCCGAAAAATAGACCGCTTTGGCACCGCATTCTGATGTCATTTTAGAGTAGGAAAAAAGCCAGGAAAAATGCTTGGTGACAGAATCCCTATGGATTACTGTCAGCATTTGTGATGATATGCAGCTGAGTCCGATGAAAGTGTTCAGATCAACTTGACGTCTTGTCAGTTCTTCAGTAAAAGAAGCTCATTGGTCACTTGACAAGAACCCAAGACTCAGCGACAGAACAATTTTTCAAGTGTTTTTTTTTATTTATTTTTAATTTTTTTTAAGCCATTAACTCAGCAGGGAGTCCCAGTGGGTAAGTGATTAATGACCTCCTGCTGTTAGCAATAATGTGTGCATCGTCTTCCTCCACCTGCCCGGAGATTATGTTAATAAAGCTCACACCTAAAAATCACTGGGAAAATCGACAAGTGTGGCACTGATTTAAGGTGTAAAGTGTATCTTTGAGGTTAATTCGCATTGTCTATGTCTGTTAGTACGAATTTTACTGTGTAAAGTTTTTATATATTTTAAAGACAAATTATTGTTTTAGTCTGAAGTAAATTCAACTTTTAAAATGCATGTAAAAATACTGAAATCGGTGCTGCAGATCTGCAATCCTGTTGGTTCTCAGTCCTTATACTACACCTTCCTGAGCCCTTTATTGGAAACTATTAAATACTTGTCAGCAACATTCAATATTCTGGATTAGTAATATTTCCTTGACGTTTTCAGCTAATTCTCAAAACATCACTATACCTGAGCGTAGTTCTCAGGCCGAGTGAGAAGGGGCAGTTCATAGGCAGTGGAAAAATGTGTTCGGACCTGCTGCATCTGTCCAAAGCGCTCTCTCTTCCGCCACTTGGCTCTACGATTTTGGAACCACACCTGCAAGCAAGACAGCAAACGTTAATAATAATAAAGGTATCACATTAGTGTTAATGCAATTAAGTGACCTCATTGTAACTGGCCTTTTGCAGTGTTACATCATACACAGGAAATGTTTTCTTTGTTGGAGATTTATTTACAGAGTGAGAAAGCATTAGTTATCCAAGTTAAGTGATATAATCACTTTGTCAAACTCCACATTATTGCGCCTTACATTACATTGAACAGTGATCACTTTGTGACTAATTTGGGATCAGATGTCCAGTTGTGGATTTTCTGGTGCCTAGAGACTCAATCCAGCCACTACAACTTTAAGTCTAGAGCTCATGTTGGAAGCCCCACAGCAATATTATTTTTCAGCATCTTTTCCTGGAAAAAGTTCAGTGAGACCTGGCCGTTGTTTGATGTTGTGGGAGCTGCCAGATTGTGATGGCCTCCTTTGAGTTTCTTTTCTGTCAGAAACATCAGCAGCAGCAGGGCGCAGGGAGGGGAAATCAAAAACCCACCAGGGCAAGAGGCCTCGGAGAATGGTGTCACTCCACCACCCAGAGATGTTCACAAGTCTTTAAGCTGGAGTCTGAGTCAATTCTCAAGTCTTTCGTCACAAGTCCGAGTCATCTCAAGTCATTAAACTTTTCATCTTTAACGTTTAATGACTTGAGATGACCTGGATATATGTATACATACACACACACACACACACACACACACACACACACACACACACACACACACACACACACATATATATATATATATATATATATATATATATATATATATATATATATATATATATATACAGGTGCTGGTCATATAATTAGAATATCATCAAAAAGTTGATTTATTTCAGTTATTCTATTCAAAAAGTGAAATTTGTATAATGTATACATTCATTCCACACAGACTGATATATTTCAAGTGTTCATTCCTTTTAATTTTGATAAAAAATCAAAATCAGTATCTCAGAAAATTTGAATATTGTGAAAAGGTTCAATATTAAAGACACCTGGTGCCACACTCCTAATCAGCTAATTAACTCAAAACACCTGCAAAGGCCTTTAAATGGTCTCTCAGTCTAGTTCTGTAGGATACACAATCATGGGGAAGACTGCTGACTTGACAGCTGTCCAAAAGACGACCATTGACATCTTGCACAAGGAGGGCAAGACACAAAAGGTCATTGCTAAAGATGACAGAGCTCTGTGTCCAAGCACATTAATAGAGAGGCGAAGGGAAGAAAAAGATGAGGTAGAAAAAAGTGTACAAGCAATAGGGATAACTGCACCCTGGAGAGGATTGTGAAACAAAACCCATTCAAAAATGTGGGGGAGATTCACAAAGAGTGGACTGCAGCTGGAGTCAGTGCTTCAAGAACCACCACGCACAGACGTATGCAAGACATGGGTTTCAGCTGTCGCATTCCTTGTGTCAAGCCACTTTTGAACAAGACACAGTGTCAGAAGCGTCTCGCCTGGGCTAAAGACAAAAAGGACTGGACTGCTGCTGAGTGGTCCAAAGTTATGTTCTCTGATGAAAGTAAATTTTGCATTTCCTTTGGAAATCAAGGTCCCAGAGTCTGGAGGAAGAGAGGAGAGGCACAGAATCCATGTTGCTTGAAGTCCAGTGTAAAGATTCCACAGTCAGTGATGGTTTGGGGTGCCATGTCATCTGCTGGTGTTGGTCCACTGTGTTTTCTGAGGTCCAAGGTCAATGCAGCCGTCTACCAGGAAGTTTTAGAGCACTTCATGCTTCCTGCTGCTGACCAATTTTATGGAGATGCAGATTTAATTTTCCAACAGGACTTGGCACCTGCACACAGTGCCAAAGCTACCAGTACCTGGTTTAAGGACCATGGTATCCCTGTTCTTAATTGGCCAGCAAACTCGCCTGACCTTAACCCTATAGAAAATCTATGGGGTATTTTGAAGAGGAAGATGCGATACGCCAGATCCAACAGTGCAGAAGAGCTGAAGGCCACTATCAGAGCAACCTGGGCTCTCATAACACCTGAGCAGTGCCACAGACTGATCGACTCCATGCCACGCCGCATTGCTGCAGTAATTCAGGCAAAAGGAGCCCCAACTAAGTATTGAGTGCTGTACATGCTCATACTTTTCATGTTCATACTTTTCAGTTGGCCAACATTTCTAAAAATCCTTTTTTTGTATTGATCTTAAGTAATATTCTAATTTTCTGAGATACTGAATTTGTGATTTTCATTAGTTGTCAGTTTTAATCATCACAATTAAATTAAATAAACATTTGAAATATATCAGTCTGTGTGTAATGAATGAATATAATATCCAAGTTTCACTTTTTGAATAGAATTACTGAAATAAATCAACTTTTTGATGATATTCTAATTATATGACCAGCACCTGTATATATTTAAAAGATGCAACGTTTAATGACTTGAGATGACTCGGACTTGTGACGAAAAACTTGAGAATTGACTCAGACTCCAGCTTAAAGACTATATATATATATATATATATATATATATATATATATATATATATATATAAAAATATATATATTTTTTTTTAATGAACAATGTAGGATCTGGGATACTAATAGGATTCTACTTGAACTTAAAATGTAACGTAAAAATGTATTTTATTTTATGATTTCACAGACTTAATTTATCCTGTATGTCTTTTAGTAATAAAGGTGCTGCAGTTTTTCTCATGGTCATTTCAACAAGGCTCAGGACTTGCACACAAGCAATGCAATATGACATTTGCCATGCACAGTAATGCAATATCATTAGGTAGGGCTGGATGATTTGGCAATGATATGTACTGTACATTGCATATCATTCATGGGGGCAGAACTGCTTTCCACATGTTTGTTAGACCTCAAGAATAAATTAAACATAACTTTGTTTACAAGTCCATTCAATAGGGTAAGAAAAAATGTAAGAACACTCAGTTTAGGATTTAATCCTACATAAGGTGTGTGACCTCTATTTGATGAAATGTAGCCAATTTCCCTGTCCAGCTCAGTGGGTGGTGGTAATACACCATAAACTGGATTGCGAACTGACAATAAATATCACAAGAAGAAAAATGTCTTGCCTGTGACAGCGCTATGGATCATGAAAAAACTTTAACTACTAGCACATAAATAAACTGCAATGGTGATGTCAGAGTTGTTGCTGTGTTTTCAACAGCTGTTGTTATTGCATTGTCAGTGCTGTCTTGTTCGGTACACAACGATATTAAATTACCGAGCCTGATTGGTTTGCATGACAGCAGGGCTGCCTGCTAATTACTCCTAACAGGCTGATTTCATGTCTGTGATTCAGTTAGCTAGTTATGTGTATTACTTTGCTGAAAATTCCCTTTCATCTGTATATAACAAATTAGTATTTGTAATATTGAACATATATACGCTGTCGGCCAAAAGTTTGGAATAATGTACAGATATTACTGTTTCGGAAGGATATTGGTACTTAATTCACCAAAATGTCATTCAACTGATCACAAAGTATCGTCAGGACTTTACTGATGTAAAAAACAGTACCATCACTATTTGAAAAAAATCATTTCCAGCAGCCATCACTCCAACACATTATCCTTGAGTAATCATGATAAATTGCTAATTTGGTACTAGAAAATCACTTGCCATTATATCATTATATTAAACACAGTTTAAGCGTAACATTGTCTTTGTGTTTGTATTTGAGTTGTCACAGTATGCAATAGACTTGCATGTCTTAAGGTCAATATTAAGACAAAAATGGCAAAAAAGAAACAGCTTTCTCTAGAAACAAATCTGTCAGTCATTATTTTGAGGAATGAAGGCTACACAATGCTTGACATTGCAGGAAAAACTGAAGATTTCATACAAATGTGCACACTACAGTCTTCATAGACAAAGGACAACTGGCTCTAACAAGGACAGAAAGAGATGGAGAAGGTCCAGATGTACAACTAAAAAAAGAGGATAAGTACATCAGAGTCTCTAGTTTGAGAAATAGACGCCTCACATGTCCTCCGCTGACAGCTTCATTGAATTCTACCCGCTCAACAACAGTTTCATGTACAACAATAAAGAGAAGGCTCAGGGGTGCAGACCTTATAGGAAGAATTGCAAAGAAAAAGCCACTTTTGAAATGTCAGAGTGGACAAAGAAACAGACATTGGACAACAGATAATTGGAAGAGTGTTATGGATCTGAACCCCATTGAGATTTTGTGGGATCAGCTAGACTGTAAGATGCGTGAGAAGTGCCCGACAAGACAGTCACATCTATGGCAAGTGTTACAGGAAGTGTGGGGTGAAATGTCCCCTGAGTATCTGGACAAACTGACAGCTAGAAAGACAAGGATCTGCAAAGCTGTCATTGCTGCATGTGGAGGATTTTTTTTTATTTTTTTTTTTGATGAGAACTCTTTGAAGTAGTTTAAGAATTCTGAACAAATTCTTTTTAAATGGTAATATCAATTTTTCATGTAATTAATGTCCTGACTACACTTTGTGATCAGTTGAATGCCACTTGGGTGAATAAAAGTACCAATTTCCTTCCATATGAGCAAAATATGTACATTATATGCATATATGGCATCTTCAAAGTAGTCACCCTTTGCCTAGAATTTGAAGACATGTACTCTTCTTAACCATCTTCTTGAGGAATCACCCTGGGATGCTTTTTAAACAGTATTGAAGGAGTTTCCCTCCATATTGGGCACTTATTGGCTGCTTTTCTTTATTATTTGGTCTAAGTTATCTATTTCAAAAACTTTTTGCTTTTAATTAAACTCTGGTTTTGAAATGAAATAAATTAATATGGTGGCACAATTATATTTTTGTCTACAAACTAATTTCAAACATTTAAGCATATGCCTTCAGATCAAAAGATTTTTAAGAACACAAGAAACATTTCAAAGTGTTTCAAAACTTATGACCAGTAGTGTACATAAACTCAACCAAAAAAGAAAAGTCCCTTTTCCAGGACACTGTATTTTAAATATGATTTTGTAAAAATCCACAGATCTTTATTGTAAAGGGTTTAAACAATGTTTTCCATGCTTTTTCAATGAACCATAAACAATTAATGAACATGCATCAGTGGAATGGTCATTAAGACACTAACAGCGTACAGACAAACTTAGGACACTAAAGAGACCTTTCTACTGACTCTGAAAAACACAAAAAGAGAGATGCCCAGGGTCCCTGCTCATCTGCATGAACGTGCGTTAGACATGCTGCATGGAGGCATGAGGACTGCAGATGTGTCCAGGGCAATAAATAGCAATGTCCGTACTGTGAGATGCCTGAGACAGCACTACAGGGAGACAGGAAGGACAGCTGATTGTCCTCGCAGTGGCAGACCACGTGTAACAACACCTGCACAAGATCTGTACATCCGATATATCACACCTGTGGGAAAGGTACAGGATGGCAACAACAACTGCCCGAGTTACACCAGGAACACACAATCCCTCCATCAGAGCTGAGCTTGTTGTCATTGCAGGCAATCTCAATGTTGTGCGTTACAGAAAAGACATCCTCATGTGGTACCCTTCCTGCAGGCTCATCCTGATATGACCCTCCAGCAAGACAATGACACCAGCCATACTCATTGTTCTGTGTGTGATTTCCTGAATAACAGGAATGTCAGTGTTCTGCCATGGCCAGCGAAGAGCCCAGATCTCAATCCCATTGAGCACGTCTGGGACCTGTTGGACTAGGGACATTCCTCCCAGAAATGTCCAGGAATTTGCAAGTGCCTTGGTGGAAGAGTGGGATAACATCTCCCAGCAAGAACTGGCAAATCTGGTGCAGTCCATGATGAGGAGATGCACTGTAGTACTTAATGCATCTGGTGGCCACACCAGATACTGACTCTTAATTTTGATATTTAGATATTTTATTATAGATATTTAGATAATTAAAATGCATTACATTCTTGTGCAGAAGAGATAATCATTGATAAGACAATATAAAAAGCGGCTTTAGAATACAATGTATTGTTTACTAGCATATTATTGAACATAAGCCAATCAATGGCACACAGTTCACAGCAATCCATTTCACAAGTGAATTTGTCAATCAGTTCGAGATTTATTATGAGGACTTGTTTAAGGACCCGTCAATTTCAACAAGCGTCATACATGCTTGTGTAGCGTCTCAGGTGCGTTGTGTCATAAACATAAATTTTTTAGGTCACAGTGTCAAGTTAAACATAGTTTAATACTTAGAACACATATTGAGATCCCTTAGTTCGGATTTGCGCTCCATCAAGTGTTTGAATGCAAGAACGTAACGAATGTCTGTTTTGTGCTGTCTGGTTGTTTTCTTCACTGTATACACTGCACGTTGCCATACAGCTGACATTTAAATTACTGCCCTCTGGAGTAAACAGGTGGTACTACAAGCTTGCATTTCTCAGGAATCTTCCTTATTACAATCCGGGAGCATTCCGATTAATTGTGTTAATATTTTTTATGCGTATTTTTAATAAAATTAATCACACTGAATTAAATTGATAGCCCTAATATTTACACATGTTAAGTTTGCTGAAAATAAAAGCATTTGAAAGTGAGAGGACATTTCTTTTTTTGCTGAGTTTATATATATTGTCTTATTGTGTATTTCTGTATGTACTTAGGCTATATTTTCTATTCACTTTTTATTTTTATTAAATTTTTTTGTTTTATTATTATCTATGTCTTGTTGATGTATTGTTTGTGCACTGGATGCTTCTGTCACCAAGACAAATTCCTTGTTCCGATCGGGTAGATGTAGAATATAGGCTAAATATAGAAAATTACTCAACTTTATTATCGATATCAAAACTAAACTTTTTCCTTGATAAATATCGATATTGTTTTATTGCCCAGCCATATCATTAGGTATAATTTTGACAAAAACTTGCCAGCTGTTTAAGTCCACAAAAAAATACACATGGTGATTGCAAAACTCTAAAATATGGGACAAATCTCTCTCTCTCTCTCACACACACACACATAGACAGAGAGAGAAAGAGAGGAGGGAGAGGTGGCATATATATTTTGAAAATATTAATGAAAGCACTAGGTTTAAATTGATGCAATGAGCTATGTAGCTACACTACCCAATGTTTGTGACAGTACAATATTAGCTAGCTTTGTGTGTTAATTAATGTGACTTTAACCTTTGAGAATGTGTTCTTCCTGAAGTTTCTGATTCTGAAGGCACAGCCAAATGTGAGCACAAATGGCACGGTGGTGCCAACATGTGTAATGGGACTCATCGCATTTACGGGTTTATGTGAAAAACATAATCAAATTCTATGATAGGGGTCCGATCGATCATGACACACGGGGAAATGTGAAGCAGATGTATAAAAACATTCACAAGTCCTTTGTGTGGAGTTGAGTCAAGTCTGAAGTAAATTTAGGTTGAGTCTGAAGTCTTTTAAAATGTGACTCGAGTCCGAGTCTCTAACTCGAGTCCCCATCTCTGCCTCCACCACAGGCTTGCTTTGATGGATTAGGAGATTGCCTCTCAGCTTTTAGAAACTTAACAAATAGTGTTGGAATTTATCTGACGCTTGCATTCTTTGGACTTATTTTTCTTTTTTAGTTTGCCTTTCTAGATAAATATGCATTCAGTTTGTCTGAATAGACAGTTGTTATTTAGAAACCTGGGAATTAGAGAACAAATTATACATAAAGTGATTTCTCATGGCTCACAGTCTAAAGAGCTGCCAAAATTCCATTCTTTGAATCTCTGCTCCTCTCTGTTTAGATTATCTGTTTATTGATTTGTGGAATGGAATTTTTTTTTCAAAAGCAGACTTTCTTTTGTCTTGCAATCTGCATTTGTCACGGAGCTTGAACTTGGATCGGGGGATAGGTCTTTGGTCAATCAGTTTGTGGTTTTTGCATCCATTGCCAGCGAGATGTCAGCCAATCTCTGTGTAACCTGATACCTCTTTAGATCTGCTTGCACTTAATGTGGTGGTGGACATCAGCGTCCCTTAGCTCCACATCATATGTTTGTAGAGCTTAGCTGCCTGGATAAAAAAGAACATTTGTTTTCCGAATTGCTTGGATTTTTCAGAGACCGTATCACTTTTGTAGCTCTCCGCTTGGGACCCTAGTAGGTTGTATGACCGTCATGTTTTGAAATGATGCTAGTAATTGATACTGTCTGGGCACCTATCAATGCAAAACTTCTGCCTATTATGTCATATCATAGATGACGCACCAGCAAATAAATTGTGTCTGTTTTAATTTATATCTTTCTTTTTATCTTAGTCTCAGACTGCCTTCACCTTCAAAATGTAAGCAGCGTCATTGTGAAATTGAGAAGAAAGAAAGCGAAGTTTGTTTTCATTTGATGTTAAATTTCCTGACGCCTAAGCCCCTGGCTTCCCATATCTGCCCCTCCAGCCCTGTAGAGGCATGTAGGGAAAGATTCCCTCGCTCCTCTCCTCCCTCTCAAATGGATGAGCCTGTGCAAAGATGTGCGGTTTAGACTTCCACCTAAAGCCGAGAGAGAGACCATGTCTGGAGGAATATTTGGGGCTTTAGTTTATTCATTTGTGGTCTGCACAATGCTAGACTTTCGTCTCTCTCTCTCTCTCTCTCTCTCTCTCTCTCTCTCTCTCTCTCTCTCTCTCTCTCTCTCACACTGTTTCTTTTCTACCATGTTCTTCCCTTCAGTGGTGCTGCCAAGCATAAGGTGGAAGCTGACACCAATGGTATATTAATTTTTGCCAGCATCTAATTAGAAAATAGCCTTTTGCTGGCAAGAAAAAATCTGTATGTTGCCCATGCATGCAAGTACCACAGTAATTGGTAAAGACGTTGAAAGATAAAGCAGCTTAGAGGCTTATTATGAAGCTTTATTTATGTTTCAGCACCAGGGGAGAGAGAACAGAAACACTGGACTAAACGAAAAGGGGAAAGAGCAGCTTTGAAGTCAAGAGTAGCTTTGAGGACTGGTGGCCTGCCTCTGCTGTCAATCAAGCTCACCTCTTCTGCTTCAAATTTTTTGTTTGTTTATTTGTTTTTTTACACTTTAATTTCAAGATTGAATTATTATTATTATTATTATTATTATTATGTATACTTTTGTGATTCAAGCTTTTGGGGTGGCCCTTATGTACACTTCATGGCTGGAGTACTGTTATGCTCTTGACACAAAACATTTTGATAAATTTGTAATTTATTAATTCAAGCATATATCAAAAAATTATCATCTAAGTATAGCATGTGAAAACTGTTGAGAAAACCTTAGGTCCTGAAATAAAACCATCATGCATATATTAATTATTCAATACTATGTTATTATAACCTGTCCTGCTCGACCTGCTCCAACCAGGCGGGCATCCTAATGAGGAGGTTAAATGCTCTAGCCTATGGCCAGTGCACATCTTGAGGCCAAGGGCGTGAGTCCTACAGATACCGCACAGCTATCACGTACTAGCTGGCTCCCGTTACACTCATCCCCCTAAACCTCACTTCCATAAGGGTTACGGCACCACTTTAACCAGTCCTGATCGACCCACTCTGAGCAGGATTCAAACCGGCGTCAGCCGGCATGGGAGGCGGGCGTACTAATCAGAAGGCTAAATGATACAGCTTTTAATGTCAGTCGGTTGTGTGTGAGATTTAAACATCTCACACAGCTATCATGTACAAAGCAACAATGATCTGTGCAAACAGGGCTGGACTGGGAAGAGAAAAGGGGGGGGGGTGTTTGGGGGGGGGTCTTTGCTGTTATTTTCTGCATATCGCGGAGCCATTTTGTGATCCGTTCTGCATAACGCGGTGGCTCGTTTTAGCTTATCGCGGCCCATTCGTCCCGTTTTGCAGCCGACTCGCCCATTAACTTGTCCAGTGTTAAAAAAAAGATAAAAAGCAAGAATAGTAGCTAGCTAAATAGCTAGAGTAGAAATCCGAATTAAAAAGTCTGTAGATTCTCTCTGGGCTAGGCCAATTTTAGCCAGAGATAAGAGCCATGTGCACTGATGGAGGATATAAGCAAACCTCACCACATGAAGGAGATTCAGGCCAGGTTCTCTCGCCTACCCTTGAGAGCAGGGAGGGACACATTCTTTCCTGAGTGGGACATTAATGAAAGACAAACAGTGTAAATCCAAGGCTTCTAAGTAAAGCATGCATTTGGGGTTAGGTAAAGGGATCTCCCAGTCTGTCTGTCGGTGAAGGAATGCAGCAGTACTGCTGGAAGGATTAATGCAAATGTAAAGATGAGGGCAAAAAATGTTCTGGTTTTCCAGACCCAGGCTCAGTATAATTCAGCTGGGCTCAGAGGTTCAGGTAGAAGTTGTAGATAAAAGTAGACCCTGCACATGTCTAATCTGAAACCCCTTTTGTCTTTATGCTCTCTTGTGACAGTCAGCTTCAGTCAACTTTTGCACTGTATTGTCTATTTACCTTTAATAATATGTGCACTTTAAGGAATCTCTCACTTCAAGTGTTGTAGTTTTTTTACAAGCATAAAACAATTGTTGATTTGTTATTTAAAATGAATCCTGTCCTTCATTTCTCAAAGATCAACAGAGACTCATTTAAAAGTTATTCAAAACATGGGGTTGAATTTTATGATGGATATGTGGAACTTAAGGGGGCTTACTCACCTGTACTCGAGCTTCCGTCAGGTCAGTCCTCAGTGCAAGTTGTTCTCGGGCATACACGTCAGGGTAGTGTGTTTTCTGGAAAACTTTCTCCAGCTCCTCTAGCTGATAGCTTGTGAAGGTGGTGCGGTTGCGCCTTTTCTTGCCCTTGTTGCTCTCTCCTTCACCCTTGTCTAGTGGAGAGGCCAATTCTGAATTTGGCTGCTCCTGGGGGCTCTTCACTCCTGACTCCTTTGCACTGTGGTAGCTGCCATCCATCCCTGTGTGATCACTTTTTGGGGTCAATTCCGAATCTGTCAGCCCTGTGTTGTCTTTACCTGTAGACAGAAATGGTGATGGTTAGCATCCCTTCTCCAATCAAAATTTTGCTCTGAACCTTAAGTTTTATCAGGGGACTGTTACTTTAGATAAAAAGTGTTGTTAAAATCTTGGAATTATCATAACATTTATAAACATTTTACCCCTTTAAACATTTTAAGTTCTACCCATTCCTTACCCCTCACAAATTAATTTATTAAATATTTTGGTTCATTGATTATGTTTTCGGAGTGACTATTTGCCCCCCGTTGTAAATAGCATATGCCACAATGTGCAGATATTTGCACCCCAATATTCTGGTGAAACCATGGAAATATATGACAAACTAAACAATTAATGTTGCAGCAGTGGAGTGGGGTGTAAAGGCAGTGTGATTATGTAGTGTTGTCCTAGCGTCCTGGGTTCGATTCTGACTTTCATCTCACTCTTTTCCCATCTGATTTCCTGTTTTCACTCTTAATATTTCCTTAAATACTACTTAAAATAATAGATAAAAACTAATATAAATGTTGTTTTCATCTCAGTGATTTGATCACGGTGAATGTCCGGGAGTGCAGAGAATGGTTTGGTCCGGAGGAAGGGTCTGTTGATCGCACTTGTTCCCATGGCTCGGCATTGCTTGTGTGTAGATTGCATCACTGTATTACTATAGTAATATTGTAGTAATTACTTTGTATTTATTTATTTATTGTCAGAAACCATAGGTTAAATGCAATTAACCCCTGGTTTTACTACCGTGTTATGATAATATAGTAATCATGGTTCATTATGTGGTTACTGTAAATTTACAACAAAACACCATGATGAAACTATGGCTACTGTTGTAAAACCTAGGTTATTTTTTTCTAAGGGAAAGTTAAGGTTAGGTTTAGGGGTTGAGGTTAATATAGTGTGTCTGTTGGAATCTAAATAAGCACAATGCCGTGATGCCCATAGACTGTTAGTATTTAAATATGGGTGCAAATAGTATCTGACATTATTTGCACCAGGGTTGAGGTGCAAATAATACAGGTATATGCCACTAATTGCGCTGCAGTAATAGCATATACCATTATTTGCACCACACTGAGTCCATTTAACACATAATAGGGCCTTTCCCACTAGAGGTACTGAAGCCCATTTTAGGTACTTTTTCCTGGGACTAGTGTTTGTTGTCACTTTCGCACTTAAGGAACTATTGTTCCTCAAGCCATTTTAGGGGACATTTTTAGCTCCTATTCCTGGGTAGATACTTTTTGTGGTGTATAGGGACTATGGGATGTGCTGCAGCCTGTGATTGGTCAAAAACCTGCATTAAGAAGGGAGAGGAGCTCCACAGCCACCGTTAGTAAGTAAACTAGCTGCTAGCCTGCTACTAGGATTGCGCTAATTTTACAATTCCCTTAACAGAAATAACATATAACAAACAAAGTCTCCAAAGAGAATCACCCATTTCATGTGTGTGTGTGTGTATGTGTGTGCGCGTGCGCGCGTGTGTGTGACTTCATCGGAAGACACGCTTTGAATTTTCTTCAATGTGTGACTATACAAAAAGACATAAACTGCGTCCGAAAACTGCATGCTGCCTTCTGAGGCTGTATAAAAATGGATGAAGGTAGGATGAAATAATGTGCTTTTTAAACTGTTCAGATAGTTCCATTCATCCAAAAACACAGTTGTTTAAATCATTAACTATTAAGGCAGCTGTCTACATTTTCTGATGCAGCCACAGTTCATATAAAACAGCCCTAATCAAACAAAAGAGCAGCTCCGATCCCGGCATACCCCTTCAGTATTGTTGATTTTATTGTTTTTGCTACTTAAAACACATGTGCAAATAATGTCAGCATAAAAATGGCTGATACTAGATGACATGACTGTGGGGGTTACTTTGTGTCCACTGTGTCCTCGGGTGTTACGTTCCTCCTAAGATTTCTCATCTAGAAAGTTACTGAAGGAGAAGTACCAGAACTGTACGTGGGAAAGGGACTAATATTTAAATCCATTTCACAGATTTTCCCCATTCAATGAGTGCTTAAAATGTTGTAAAAGTCAGCAGATTAATTGAAAGCAACTTTTTTACAGTTATTACAGATTTGATTCTTCTGGTGCAACACTGTTGAAGGGCACAATGGTGATAGCTCTTTGAAAGGTTTAAACCAGAAATTAACATAAACTACTGAAGTTTGTCAATGATGAATTAATAATAGCTTTTTTAAAGTCTGTGAAAGCTATTTCAAGTTTTTTTAAGTTTATAATGGAATAAAATCCTCCATTATGGAATATGTTGTATTCACTGTATATAACACTGTGTAACAAAAATCTGCAATTACTGAAATGACACATTTAAGACGTTCATGGTTTGAGTATAAATTAATGAACATTATTAAATACAAAACAAAAGAAATGAAATACAATATTATGCAAGCTAAGATGTAGTGTTCATGAATTTACTTTCACAATTAATTTACTTTTTTAGGTCCATTCTGTGTGTGGATTAGAGAGTCTGTAAGGCCTTTGGCTTGTATCAGACTTGCAACAGTAATGGCTGATGGTCTTCACTTATAAATCAGCAGCTCATGTGAAACAGACACTGAGGCTGTTATTGATGACTGATATAAAATTACAGGTTTCCCGCCTCTGTGCTCAGGCACGATCTGTAAACTGCAGCCCTGCTGATGAGCACAGCCTCAATCACGGTTTGTGGCAAGAGTGCAAAATGGAGCTTGGCTCATTATAAGGCCACACTAGGCCAGTGACAAGACTCTAGAGTAGTAATTTTCTGCATCAATCCACTGGAAACACACAGCAGCTCAGCTGTGAAACCCCAGTCACCGTGCCGGTCATAAATTCACTCGAATAAATAAATTGGAGGGTTTTAGTACATTAGGTCATTCATCCTGCTCATTCAATGCTCATTACCTGTCTGTGCTCAGTGGAAGCTATTCTACCGAGACCTGAATGCTTCCTGAAATCATAATACTTTATCAAATTTATGGCCGTATTGGCAGACTTTTGGCTTTTTTGCCCTGTTTCTTTTACTTGGGCTCAAGGAAGAACAGGGTGTAAAGCTGGATTAGAGTTCCTTTGGGAAAATTCCCTCTGATGTGATCCAGAGTCGATCCTGAGCAGTATGTCTTACTTTAGCTCTGCACTCAGTGACACAAAGTTATTTTAGGTAATGCATTGCTGAGGTGTGTTCATTTTCTCATTGATTAAAGCCTTCTCAAGTTTGAGCTGAGAGGATAATGTGTAAATGCTACTTTATGCACATGCTTTTCTCAGCACTGTAGGCCTACTTGCAGAGCAATGTTGAGTAATGTGGGCAACATGGAAGGACATGTTTGCACAACCAACCTAAGTCTTCCAAGTTCTTCTTTTCCAACTGCCAATGGATCTTAGCCAGAGTAGCACATTTTTATATTTTGACAAGAATGAAAACAAGGCTGTCAGATATAGAGGTACACTCTGTTCAGTGGGTTGGACTGTTTAATATCTTCATGTTGATCTTTCAGCTGATGAAACATTCAAAATAATTTATGGTTAAAGAAATCCAGTTGACAAGAAGCTTCATAAAACACAGGTTGTGATAATTGCATACAATCACAAACATTTTGATAATGGAACCTGTTGAACAGAGATTGAATGTCTATCCCTCCCAATGTCTTTTCAAACGTGAAAAGATAAATATGGCATCTACCCTTACTAAGGTCTATAATTGTGAACTCTGATCTTCAGGATAGCAACTAATGCGACTTTTAATGTGGTTTTGCAAACTTATTTGATGACAATGGTTTGAAAATGGACTCCCTTTGGAAAAAAAGTCAACATTTCTTTCTTCTGAAATTCAATATAATTTTCATTACATTTTTCACAATACTTCAAGTAGATCTAATTAGATTTTTTTTAAAAGTTTTTTTTTGTTTGTTTTTTTGCTTTTTGTCAATACGTACACCTTAGAGACTGCTCGTTCTCCTGATTCCAAAGCAGGTTATATATACTCCCACCATTTTGGTTGTCTCCTTGATTGCCTTCTCAAGGTCCGTGGGCTCAGACATGGAGCCAGGCCTGGGGTCTAATGGCTCCCACATTGCCTCTTGTCTAGGATTGACACATCATGATAAGCAAGTGGGAGCAGCATATTTACTCAAACATAAATATTTTCAGCTTGTGCCTACAGATGCTTCACGCCTCTTGCCCCCAGATAGAAAACCTGACAGCCTGTTTGAAATCAAGGCCTAGCGATCAAAGTTTTTTGTTTATTCCCTGTGACACTGATGGCTTTTGGCAGACCTGGGGTATTGTGACAGTCTTGTTATCCACCAACGGTTCAACCCAGGCTCTCTGTTGCTCAAGGTGAACAGAGAGTTTGCTGTCCCTGTTGATCCACCATATGGACGAGTAACATGACCCGCCTTTTAGGCAAGAAAACTCACGGCAAACCATTTCTGTCAGAGTGAAAAAGTTTTGGACATGAGCTCTGAAGGCGTTTGTGGTTAAAGATTTGCAACAAAAGGGCAAAGCTGATCATGGTCCTGCAGGTTAACCCTGTCTGTGATAGTGCTAGACACACTGGAGATTCATGGGTCGTTTATGGTATTAGAAAAAAAATCTTCCACAGACCAGAAATAATCTCCTTCCTTAGCATTGAATGCAAATGAGAACATGCAAATGAGCAGCATAGACAAATAGCAGTAGAGTAAAATGCTTTGAATATTGCCCAAAGTGACTTTTTCCTTCAGTCTGCATAATATAAATTCAGTTCTCTCGTGCTTCTGTGCATTACCATATCTATGTTTGCCTGTAGTGTTTATTCTGTATGACTATTTGTTAGAGCACCAGGAATTGCGTGGTTTCCCATTTAGTCTCTGCTCTACATCAGTGCTTTGAGTATTTATAATGTTGGTTCTAAGACCACACATCAGTTACAATTACTCCTTACAGAGCTAGTGAAGTCTGAAGTAGTGAATCTGAAGTGTTCTTCTCAGCCATTTCAATGAGGGAAATTACTCACAATATATAAAGTGATGGAATATCTCTGTTTAAATACATCACTGAAATCGCAGATAGTCATTAACCACTTTTCCACCAAAACATTCTGAGCGTGGTGAGTTATGGTTCCTGTAGCATTTTCACATCAACACGGTTTGGTATAGCATGATTACAAATCCTTTTGTCTTGGGTTTCCCTGACGGTAACTAACTGTACTTAGTACAGAGAACCATTCTGGTGGAACACCTTTACTGATGTGGCAAACCATGATTGGTCACATGGCGAGACGCTCCATTCTAATCTTTATTTCACGGCACCTCAATTGAAAAAGAAACCGTATCCATGACAAAGAGCTCAGATCAGTATAGAATAGCATGGCTCAACATAAGCCGTTCAGCCCATTTGTGGAAAAGTGGCTATTAAGTATTCGCATGGCTGTGCTGTGCCAACACAGAGGGTGATAGGACAGGAAAAGAAGTTCAGCTGTGGGTTAGGTGGGACTAATTGGCTTTTTAACCTGAGTGGATTCACACCTGTATGCATACATAGAATGGGGCTTGTAAACCTATTTTACAACATCTACTTTTACCTCTGACTCCAGAGTCAAATATCTTCAAATAGTTTGCCATTTGATATATCCTATAAATTGTTGGAAAGGGCACCACTATATATTTTCATAAAATATGCATGAATGGCTCACACAATGGTTCCAGACCAACTTGCTCTAAAAAGGTGCCAGTGGTTCCGGACTTTGTAGGATGTTAGTGCTCGACCCTGTGAGTTAGCATGGGTCACATCTTTACAAGGGGCAGTTGTTTAGTACCAACTGAAAATGGGGGAACACATCAAAGTATAATTTAACTAGCTGTAAAGCGGCAGGGCATCCCTATGCCTTTTTATGGAATCTGATTGTGAGGGTCAGCAGCAGGCAAATAAAAGAAACACTATAAATTAGGCTACCTGGGGTCTCTGTGAAGGGTTAATGATGAAATACGCCAAAGCCCCCAAAAATGTTTAAAAAAGTACAAAATAAATAAGATGTGCTTGTGTAGTAAGACTAAATCTTTATTATGACTGAAGGCAAAGGGTAAATGAAATGTGGGATGGCATTTGCTCATCTAAGATTTGATTTACATCTGTAATTAGATTTGTTTTCTGTCCTTAATATATGGATTGAATTGTAATAGGCAGCTTAGTTCTCTGAAGCCAGGCCAACCTGTCTGAACTTCCCTTCCGCTGTCTAATTATTTCAGGCTCTCTCAGACGGACATGGCAACATAGGCTTACGATTGATAGGTTGTGATATGAAGAGAGGTTTTGGCTGGAGGCATATGGAAATGGTGAAAGATTTTTTTTATTGGTGATTGTGAGCGTGACACCACAAGATATTAGTAGAGAGTGGGCCTCATTAGTAAACGTCTGCATACACAGCCATTGGCAAAACCAGAGCAAATCACATACACAAAGGCAGATGTGACAACAGCACAATTCTGAGCATAACCTGACCATACCACAAGGACTGTCTCCTTCTTTTACTCGCTTTATGTTTTAGGGGTCACCTAACATTCTTGCGTTAGATGTCGCTTTCAGAGTGAAGTGTATTTTTCTAAGCAAAACAACTCCAAAGACAGCAGTTGTTTCAGAGGAAGAGTTGCATCTCAGCTGGTGTGGACTGAAAAAAAGCCCAGTAGTGAGAATCTGATAGGTATCCACAGAGAAGTCCAAAAACACAGCTAGACCAGAAAGACGGTTTATCCCAGCAGGCAGCAGCAAAGCGCACATGCTGGGCAAGAAAACACATCATTTCTTTAAAGCAAAAAAAAAAAAAATCACAGTTGGCTCAAGTCGCCCAGGTCTCTTGGAGTGTCAGGACAGAAAAAATGGTTTAAACTCAAGATGAGGTTGTTCAAACCTGAGAATAGAAGTTTGAATCCACAAGCATTCTCAAACAGGAAGCAAGGGGGTGTCAGTCTATATAAAGCAAAACATTTTGCTGGTTTTACTAACACCACTTTGCTTCAGTTGCTGCCTTTCCCATGATTATGTTTGTGGAGAGATCATATTTGGTGGTTTTGTGAAAAATATAGGAGGTAAAGTACTCGTATATTTCGATGATTTCAAATGTGGCTTTTCTTTTGAAACATTCTCAGGCAAAAACAGTTTTCTAAACACAGAGAATCTCTGATGCAGGGCTATTTGGATATGGTGCAAAGTCTCCCCTTGTTCTATTCTTCCTTTTTTTTTTTTTTTTTTTTTAGCAGTTAAAACTGCATTTCCAAAACCCTTGGTAAAATCCGGAATCTCCTGGATGGAATTAGAAACCACATTGAAGCGGTGCTGTATTTAACAAGCTTTATGGAATGCTGTTAAAAACAACAACAACAGCAACTAATAAAATCACTGTAATTTAAGATAATGTCAAGATAAATGTTAAAAAGAACTAGCAGCTAACATGGCATAAAAACAAATCTGAACACCAATCACCAATCCAATCTTATCTTCATAATATTTTTGTTTGCTAAAAGAGAAGATGTACTGTAGATGTATAAATTACTTTTCTCCTGTTCATATTTTAAATATATGCCACTAAATAGTGTATAATCATTGCAACATATCTACATAGTTTCTCTTAAAAAGAGCGCTGGTAGTTGAGGACCCATTTGTGGGAAACTTTTTTTTTGATTATGCACTTTTTAAATGGAGACCTGGTCTTTGAAGCATACTGACGACCTGCCGATTTAAGCAAGCAGAGTGAGAATAATGTTAATAGTAAAGCCAAATTATGAGCTAACTGGTAAAATGATCCCAAGAACTTGTCACATCTCCTTAGGTCAACAGACCGCAGCAATGTGCTTTTTTCCTCATGTTGAAGAGTACCTGAAGACACTTTATGATCCTATGATTTTGTATTAATGGTTGAAGTGATTGTTCTTATTTCTAACTGTGTGATGCTGCACGAGCAGAGCGATGGCCTTGTGTCAAACTAAATTTATGGTGGATTAGTTTCAGGATACAAATATGACTTTTTCCTGAATTATAATTCCACATGCTTCCCTGTGTCAATATAATCAGGAACTGTAATTAGACTTAATGATTTATATTATAGTCAACTTTGTTCTGAAGTGTTATTAAAAAAAGATATTATGTAAATGAAATTTGGAAATCAAATGAATTTCATAGTGATAATTAATGTATGCAGTTATTTTATCATAATTAAATTTACAGATTTGTAGTACTATATATGTTTATGTTTTTACTAAATTACTAAGTGATGTTTTGCACATTTCTATTTATTTATTTATATGATTACTTGCACGTGTTTTTATGTATTTTTATGGTAAATGGGACTGGAACAAAGGTCAGAGCTCAAAGTAATTCTGACCATTTATGGTCTGGATAAAAACTCTTTTTATCATTCAAATTTTTTTGCACCCAACAATTTTTGATGTGCTACAATTACATGTTCTTGCTCCTATCGCCTGTAAGTAAAAATGCATTATAGAAATACAGAACTTAACTACTTCCTTTCATGTAGTTACTTCTCAAACTAGCCAAATGCTCACAAAATCATAGTTGGCTAGATTTACTGAGAGTTTTTAAAAAGAAAAAGGTTTACAAGCTCTAAAACTGAAAAGTCCTAATTGTTAAAAGTTATTTCAGTCTCTTAACATTATTTCAGGCACAACCATATGATTAAGATGAAAATGATTTTCCAAAATGTCCATAATGAGCTGGGACTACTGAGAATACAAAAGAAGTCCACTGAACAAGTCTCAACAGGACAACATGCTTTGTGTGATTTGCTTTGTCACATAAAACGTTGTTCTCAGCTGAGCAATTATATACAAACTATGTGCAAGTTAAAGCCTTTGAGATCCTGGCAAATACCAAAGTATAAAATAATAATAAAAAAATAAGTGATAGCCAAATCTTTACCAAAACAAAGTCATGAGCTCTGTTGCTTGTCTCGCAAGACTGCGTCTTAGCTCTCCATCGAGCTATCACAGGCATTAGATGATGTGATATCGTCAGTGAATCACTGATATGTAAACTATAAACTATAGATCTATAGTTAACAAACTAAATATGGAACTATAAACTTTACAGCCACATGTATATCATACTATGATTTCTCATTAAATGTAAACTCAACGTTGCTATATATTCTAGCCCACTGATACATGTTGTGTATCCAAAATGATTGAATACTTTAATATGTTGTTCATAATGACTTCATTTAAAAGAGGCATTTGCATTGTAAGCACACAGGTTTAGCACATGCGCCCTTGATATTCTGTACAAAATTAGTGATCTGTTCCATCAACAACTCATGTCAAATCTAAAAATTGCAATGATGACACGAGTATTGGTCCAAGGCATTTGTTTAACGAAGTTTCTTTTAACATTTCATAGGCTTCTTTTGGTTTTGAAAACAAAATTGAGACCATGTTAATGTACATCTGACCCCATATTAGACCCAGATTAATCTTCTTTATGTGGAGTCTCTTGGCTAATGGAGCACTTTATTCAGTTCTTTGGTCAAATTGGGCTTTCACTGAGGTATTGAGGGGGCTCCCCCTTTACAGTGTCATTATTCTGTTGTTAACGATATACTGACCACATAAATTATGAATAGGTCAAAAACTTTTTAAAAACACATGTTCTCTTCAACCTAAAATGATCGTGCACAAGGGTTCAAATATGATTCAAATGAAGTCTGTGATTGCAGTACCATTTAAAATCTTAAAGTCACACTTAATTCTGGAAAGTGTCATGGTTTTATTTATTTTATTCTCTAACTTTTCTCCTCAGACATTATTACAATTCATCAAATCACAATGCACAAAGTGGGCCTAAACAAAGTTAATTTTTGGCATACCAATTTCATTGGCAGGACATTTTGTATGTTGTACTTTATGACTCCTTTGGTTTTCAATTATTTATTTATAGTTCTTCCAAGCATGAATAATTATATTTTAACAAGTTTTTGTAAATGAAATCAAGTCTAAGTAATGAATTATAAGTCACTCTCTGCATTTTTAAATTTCATTGACCAATGAAAAGTAGTTATTTGTGTCGAACTGCCTCATCAGAATACATAGTTATTTTTGTGCTTCGAAGTTGCTGCTTGTATTATATGATCAAAAATCTGTCTCAAAAAGGTTGTTTTAAATGTCCACTGCAAATGTATTAGTAGCCTAATCTATAATAAATGAAGGAAGCAATCATAAACTCTTTGCAGGTATGATTAAACCCATTTAATCCCACCAGATAAAACTTTGACCACAGTTTAGTTTAGAAGTAAAGATTTATGAGAGATTTGTTAAATATAGATGAAAGTGCAGACTGTCTTGATTTCATGTGAAGATTTTTACATGAGTGGTGCAAATAGTTACATGACCAGAGTCACGGACAAGCAAAACATGTCAAAGCTCCATAAAATGATCAAGTAATACACACAGTTTCCATATTTATTGCACATAATATTTAAGGGATCTATTATTGATTTATTTATAGATTGCTCTGCCTCATATAAATCATGTTCACAGGACAAGTAAACATTTGAGCCATAATTGTAACCAGTGGGAAAACACAGAGACTCATTTTAATAGGTAACTGACTCACGTTATAAATGACAGATTTCAAAGTATTGTTACTATATATATATATATATATATATATATAAATTATTATTTTATAGTTTTCTATTGGGTCCTATTGAGGGTTACAGTTGTGCCCAATAACTTTTTTGTTGTTGTTTTGTTTTTTAGTTAGAAAAGGTGAACTGTTTGTTTAATTGGGCTATATAAGGAGAACAGGCATGTGGGATTCAATTTTGGATCCAATCAGTTGCTCGGTATGTTACAGTTATATGTATACATCATATACAGCTTACATCCATTATTTTATCATCCCATTGTACTGAAACAATGAAGAGTGCTTTTTTTTTTTTTTTTTTGCAGGATGCAATGAAAGTCGCGCAATATACATTAGACCCATTTTCTAATTGTTAATAGATAAAAAGAGCTGGGTATTGTCATCATTAACATGTTCCCGATATGTCAACACTCCCTTAACACAAGAGGCTTTTCTGTTCTGATTTAGGATGCATAAATCCTCACCTGCGTTGAATAAAAAGATATCTCTATTTATTTAGCCCAGCATGAATTAGTGCGTTTTACTTTGAAAGACTACAATATTTTACAGTCCTTAATTGACATTCATTGATCGAAGTTATTTTTCAGTAAACAAACAACAGCATGAAAATGCAACTATAGGTTACTGCTGTTTTCTTGCAATAACGAGCTTTAATTTAGAATCAGCTGCCGGAGATCTCGTTGCCACTGGCATGTATATATGATGTACACATACTTCAGGCCAGTATTAGATTCAAAATGTCACTTTATTTAGAACTCTAAATCCATAAGGTACATAATTAGGTTTTTCTGGCACTTATGTCGACTTACGTCGGCAGGTTGTACACTTGGCTATAAATTGGCTCATCAGAGAGGTTTAGATTCTCCTGGGAAACAGACAGTAGACTTTTAAAAGACTTAGCAGACCAGTAGACTTTTAAAAGTAGGCTAGCCTGTATGTCGATGTCTTGTTGCGTCATTATGCAGCGCGTTCCCGAAAGCTGTAATCCACGTCTATGAAGCGATTAATGGTTTGTTTGGTCGTTTTTTAATAGTTCTTCCGATCTCAATCACTTTCTTAATCCTCAAATCTCTCATTGTGTTTCTATTTATGTCGATTTTACTGTGTTGCATGGTGCTTTTGATGAAATATATTATTATTATTATTATTATTATTATTATTATTATTATTATTATTATTATTATTGTTATTTATTTATTTTTTGCTATTATTATGCTACAAATACGCCTAAAAATTCCCTTTTGCATTCGGTAATATTTGTATGCTAGACTGACACTTTTCTTTTTAGACAGTCGTTTCGACGTACAATGATGTTTATATTTTTTGACAATTGAAATCGAGACATGCAGTTTTATTCCAACCCAGTCCCACAGGCTTCTTAGGCCTATGAGAGAGAGAGAGAGAGAGAGAGAGAGAGAGAGAGAGAGAGAGAGAGAGAGAGAGAGAGAGAGAGAGAGAGAGAGATTTGTTCTTTTTTAAAGATGTTTTTGTCTTTAATGACTTCAGTGTTCCAAATATAATCATCATAGGCGTATATTGTTTCAGGCTTTTTATATATATATATTTAAAAAGATGTTATGGCTGTAGTTGCATTGCGGTAAACTGCCAAAAAGTGCTGAAACGCACCTGAAAAGCGAAGTAGCCTACATTTATTTAAAGCACTGTTTATAATGTTCTTGTTCTGCCCTTGTGCTCTTTTATTTTATTTACTTGTTCATTATTTTCACTAATACCAAAAAACAGTGTATTCTTGTAAATTAGGCTACGCCTGTTATAATTCCAGAGAAGTTGTCTTGCATGTGGCCGCACAGCACATTACGCAGATGTGTTGACGACTTATGATAAAGTGATCATCTCAAACAAATGACCTACTGTCAGTTAGAAAATATGTGAATTGTTAAAGATGCATTAACTAACTCAAACATTTATAGACACCTTGAAGCATTTTCCCAACGTCATTATTTGTAATAGCTAAAACGCTTTGTTTTTCTGATCGTGATTGTTATTTATTTTTCGTCTTTTTTGGCTTTCTCAATAATTTGTGTAGCTCAATATACAGCCACTTTTACTGCCTTGTAGTTCAATTGTCGTTTAACATCTTTCTGTTTAAATGGGGTGATTGGAAGTAAAGTGTGAAGTTCCCTCAAAAGTTGCACGCATGTGTTGAAAGAAATACATTGTGAAGTTTTTATGATAAATGCATAGCTGAACGGATGACTCAGTAGAGTTTATCGTTGAAACAGAAATGTCAAATCAATTTGGGCAACCAAATAAACAAGGTACAGCGTATTTGCGCCCATGTGCTTTTGATCAAGTTCAGTTTTTCGTGCCCACTTTGACATTTGTGTAATAAAACTTAGTAACGTTTTCAAGCAGACTTTGCGAAAGCTCCCATGTCATGGCAGTGTCTTATGTTTGCATATAGTTCCGAATAAAAGCGCATCACTTCATTTCCTGTCTATTCAAGAGAACATGCGTGTGTTGTGCGACATGTTCCCCAATGGCTTTATAGACTAGAGGGTTTTTATATTAGTTTACATACACGATGCTGCGATCACAATTAATTATATTAATATTAATAGTTATAATTATAATATAAATAATAAAAGGCTAATAATATTGTGCTGCTCGTCAACTTGTTAAACCATACACATTACTGCGTTTGTTTACCGACAATGTGTTAATTTAATTGTCCGATTCAGATCAAATATTAAGAATTGCACTTGATTATCGCATAATTTAATTCAATCTTCAAAGGTCACATTTAATATTCGGGGAAGTTATGCCTCCACCTAATTGTGTTACTGTGATAGCTGGGCCAGTTACAGACTATTAGTCCATTGCATTTGCTTTGTAAATATAACAGAGACTTTACTCTGATGTGATTGTCAATATAAATAACCACCTCTTCAGCCGCAAAAGGGGTGCTAGATCCCAGTTCTGATTAATTAAATAACCTGGTCTAATTGTGGCATTTTCCTTATGGGCTTTGCAGATTATCTTGTCTTCACAGAGTCATAGAAGCATGCCAGAACTGTTCTTTTGTCCTACATTTATAAAGTACGAGAGATTGGAAGGATATTTCACTAATACTTTATTGTAAACTCACCATAACAAGCGATGAGTCCTCCGTTGTGTCCGCTTTCCTGCTGGAGTTTGCTGCTGTCTGGGGGAGTTTTGCATGAGGACCTCTGCATGAAGAGGTGGTATTTGTTAAAGGTGCCTTCCTCAGCAGTGGCATCCAATGACTGGCATTCTTGCTGGAACGGGCTCCGAGATGTTTCCCCGTACGTCTGACCTTTGTTGGTCAGGAAAGCAGGGCTGTATTTGGTGTCACTCGCCTGGAATGTCCTGGACGGGTTCGCTTGGTGATCCCTACCTTGCGGTGCAGATGGACTATAATATGAATCCATGGATGTCATGTCGCAGTATGAAACGCACGTCTCGGCGTTCATTCCTAAAAAAAAAAACAAAAAAAAAAAAAAAAAGTTTGGGGAAAGAAACAGACGTCCAGGCGTTTTTTCTCTCTTTCCTTTTTAGAGAGAAATGCGAACAGATACTCTCACACTCTCACCCTCTTCCTCATACAAACGAACACACACACACACACACACACACACACACACACACACACACACAGACATACACACTCACGCACGCACACATAGACTTGAGCGGCAGCTGGGTTTGGTTATAAAATGATTCAGATGTTTTCCAGAAACGGATAGCTGAGCAAAAGCTAAAAAGCCCCCTTAAGGTTAGTGGAGTAACAAAAATAATGCGTCTTCTGAAGATGCAGCCCAGATCTCCTCTGTGTAGACCACTAGACGGACTCTAAGTTAAGACCAATCCTCTGTTTTTATGTAGATGAAATGAATGGGTGAGGTCATAATTTTTTGGGGGGGGAAATGTGTGGGGAGGCTTAACACATGACTTTAATGTAATTGGGATATGAATATATAACTGATTGATTGCGAAGGGCAACACAGAGGGTGCAATTTAATGGTTGATACGTAATAAACCTTTATCCTGACAACAAAGAACCGGGCTAAAGCCCTATATTTAGGCCTATTTATCATTGTTGTGCATCTCTTTTCACTATTACTTTATCACTATTACTTTTTTAATGGTAAAATGCTTTTAGTTCAGTGGACTATATTGTTACATTTTGATTGACGTGTCAACAGGTCTGTGGTGATCACTGCTCAAATTAATAAAATAATATAGATCATATATTCTGTCTAAGATACAGGCCACTTGAGAAACCAACATTTCTCAATAAATGTACATTTACTGGAAGTTCACGATGTCATGTTCCATGTTTGTTTGTCTTCAGCTATTTTAGTCTTTGGATTTGGTGTTCAAAAAATTTACCACAAATATTTAGTGCTTTTAAAAATGCCTTTCATGGTTTTCTCATTTTATTGAATCGTTTCATATAAAACTTGCTGAAGCAACATTGCTCATCCATATTAGGCTGCACGTATTGTTTACCTTGGTCATGTGGTCTCAGAGTGGCAGTAAAACTTTTACGACGCTTTAGTTATGATAACGAACATTATTTTATTTATTTTGTCTTTTCTCATTTAAAACACATCTACTTTTCATTTAATTGCGGAAGTGAATTTAATAAGGGCTTGTTCGTACAAGGAAATCTTAATGTCACCTCATAAAACTTCCATTCGTTTTTGTTAAATAAAGACACAAGTTATTGGAAAAATGTGTTGTCTAAAAAAATGGCAATTCTGTGGTACATCTGCATTACAGGGTTTCTCTACTTCATTTCAATTGGACACCACCAACCGAATATTTAGCCTTCAGTAACGTCTCATTCGATCATTCCTGGACTTTGATTGAATTTTAATCTTAGTTACAATTTTGTTTGTTTTGTTTTGTTTTTAACACGGCATCAATGCTTATCCTAATGCACTGTAGAAGAAGAAATGTGTCTAATATATCAAGGTATTTTGCCAGCAGCTTTAAGGATTCGATTCTAGTATTATGTAACATTAACACTGGCTAGTATTTTATTAATTCCTTAACCTAGGTATTTTAATTTACTGAGATCGACATTTCTTTTCGCATCTAGCCGACTATTCGAGCAAACTCTCGGTTGATTACATGGCGAGCATAAACAACGTGTGACGTCATTTACTGTAAGCTTTTGCGCCGTCCATTCAATTATTTTGATGAATGTCATAACGTTATTATGCATGGACAAAAAAAAAAAAACTAACTAACTAGATGGTTGTGGTTTAAAAATAGACAAAACACAAATGCAAAAGTTTGGAATATGAAAAGCAGAGGGGGGAACCTGGGCAAAAGAACAAGCCTGCCCTAATTACACATCCGAATTACGGATCCAACAAACGCAAGATGCAAGGCCTAGTCCAATAAGGTGGCCTGTAAAACTGCTACAGCAAAGTGAAACAGCTGCAAATAATTCGACAAAAGTACATATTTTACAGCAGTCTGGATCTCAACATTATTAATAAGAAATAATAATGATACCAATGTTATTTGGATTATTTTGCTATATGATCAAAGCAATTAAAAAAGCCTATATTGTGGGCAACTTATTTTAAACGATCGACACAAGCGTTTGAGTGTCATTAGAAAGTAGACGACTGTGGCTTTGTTGAAATCGTCAGAAAGTGAAATAAATAACGCAATAAAACAGGGTTAGCTAAAGCCGCGTTCCCTATAAAAATCAACAGAGCACATATTCTTGATTTGCAGCTTTTTTAAGTTCTCTCACACCTAAAGCCTTCCCAATCAATGGTTGTATCCTCTTAAATAATAATTGATCGTTCTTTCCCCCACAGCCAGTTGGACGTTTGCACTGCACCGCGTGGGTCTGTTGCTTGCAGTTGTAACAATATTCAGATGGGAATTAGGCCTGCTAGGAATATAATATGAACTACCTCTACCGCGATACTACTAATAATAGCATATTTATTTTTAAGTAGCTACTTTTTGTTACTAATAGGCTTCTATATTGTTAATAGGTTATGTGTACAGTCAAACTTTAACGAGTATAATGATCTGTCTATATGCGTCTGTTTAAAGAAAAAAGAAAGAAAAGATTTCAATGATTTATATTGTCTTGATTATTGTGGTATGTTTAATCTGACAATGTTCTTGTGCTTATTTTCCCCCGAATGCAACTTTACGGGATATTTTTTTTTTTTTTTTATTTTTTATTTTTTATCCCGCTAATTATCATTATTATAGTTCCAGAATGCATTATTATATTAAACTCATAATTCGCTTGTCAGATTTTGCGTAATTTAAAGCGTGAGTTGTTTGTCTGTCCTTGCGTTGTGCAGGCTGAAACATGCACGCAAGTAGTTTTCAGTATTTTTTTCTTTTTATATTTATAGAAAACTACATTGCAAATAGTGTCTGCGACGTGCAGACTGTGGGGTCAGTTCATATGCACAATTTGCTCTGCAAAAGTTCACTTTCAGAGAAATGTGCATTGATTAGATGCGTTGCATCCCAGGGCGAAATGTAATTGAATTAGCTCAGGTTTAAAGTTTGGGTCTCGGTTTTCAGATCGCCCTCGTGAATGATAAACATAGAAACGACAGAATCTGCTCCATTGGTATGTAGTCATTTTGTCGAACACGCATGGAGATTTCTGAACGTCTTTGGGACGGGCTATTGTGTTATGAATTATTTATGGCTGTCAAATATCACAGTCTAAACACCGGTGCACGTGTCTAGGATTATGTCATTAGAGAAGAGGAAAAAAAGAGCATTTATTGTAACGCGCATATTAACAATGAACTACAATTCCCACTCCAAGGAACTCAACAAATGCAGACTAATTAATTGATCGGCTCAACCATACTTCTTCTAAAATGTGTAAACTCAATATTTGCCGTTCGCTGAAATAAACGGCAATAATGTTTCTGTGGGCAAATATATCCCACTTTGTTTTTGTTGATTGCCCTCAAATCTGGTTAATATCCATTTACACACTGAATAAAGCACAACAGGTTTAGCATGCTTTATTTATTTTGATGTAGTATGCATACTCTGCAGAAAAAGCGCAAGAAGCACAAACAAAACTGGCATCAATACCTCCCAGATGGTGAATAAAACAGCCCCTCAAGTCATCCAAGCAAGTCTCAGAACCTTCCTCATCCTCAAAGGCTGCAACAAGCACTATTTGGTAGAACAAACCAGAAACAGAAAGTCCAAGTAGAGGAGGATTGCAGGGATAATGTTGTTTGCCACCCACTATGGCTTTCTCAATGCTTGCAGGATGTGGCTGCTTGTTTGGACAGGTAAAACCGGAAGATGTGATGTAACTTATTTTTTGCATCATGTTGGGCTGCAGTGACCTGACTTTCACTGTCATAGAGAGCAGTCACTGGACTGAGCATAAGGATCCTGTAGGGTTTATTCTACAGCAGAACAAATGCAAACCAGACAGAATCTCTTTCCAGCTCCTGATTGGATATGTAGGGCAGTTAGTCCACTGAAAAAGGTGCCTGTAAGTTTATACATCACTGTCTCCATATGTCATGGCAGATTATTCTCAGCACAATCGGCCCTCACCTTTGCTAAGTTGTCCATCGATGGCCAGTTCTTTCAGAGTTTGCAAAGAAGCAACATTTTAAGATGACTTATTTGATCACTATCACATTCATTTGTTTGGTGAGTATGTGAGTGACAAAAACTACTAGTTTCATTTGGATTTGTCATATATATTTGTTGTACCATGGTCCATCAATGAGAGCTGTAGCCCTATAAAGATATGTGACAAATGTAAGTGGCTGCAGTGAAAAATAACATCCCTGTATATTGAAAACGTGTCAGCTTGGAAGGCTAATGAAAGCTTACACTAAACCACATCCACCTGTCTTTAATAAATCAGGAGATTGAGTATGGCATTAATGGCACAAAATAAATATAAGGCAAAATCTTATTTGCAACAATAACGTAATAGCATTTTTTGGAAAATTAGATTTAAGGTACGTTCAACTAGCGTTGTGAATGATGTATGTCCTTTAGAACCATTATAAACCAACAACATCTAAACTAAAATATTTGGTGTTAGTTTAGGTTTTCGAAATAGAATACTTACTATCTAGAAAAAAAGAAAAACAAACTCGTCTCTTCCCTTTTTTCTTTTTCTGCATTTACTCTAGTTTCTCTGGTTTACACCTCAAATTCAGAATTGTGACACTGCTAGTATTGGTGGCTCCTGTGTGATACGGTGTGAAATTTTCTTTTCCTCATTTGTTGTAAATGGCTTTGGATAAAAGCATCTGCCAACTGATTAAATGAAAATGTAAAACCTTTGATTTTTTTTTTTCTGTATAATATTTTCTCGAAAATGTAGGTATAACCTTATTTCATGGTTCCAATAATAATAATAAAAAAAAAAACACAATGTTCCTGCAATCAAAAAATAATCATAACAATTCTCAAGATTGTTGCTAAAATTAAATTCATGAAATACAGGTTAATGCATATTTGCAGCAAACATCTGCAGCTATAAGTATTAGTTATACTAATATTACTATATACTAAACTTTTATTTTTCCTTATTCGTTTCCTCGGATGGCATTTCTTTAACTGCATTGGTTGCTAAATTGTTGGATTACTGTATATGCTCAGAAACAACAAAAATTAAAGGAAGCATATAATGCATCAAAAGACAGCTTAGAAATGTTGGCAAATTTGCTGATATATTAAAACTTGACAATTCTTTGTTACTTCTCACACATGCAATACACATCCCAGCAAGTGACAAACCATATCCCTGTGTTAGCACACAGAGCATGAAATCTCATGAAATCCCTCACTCTCATGAAATCTGCAATGTTGGAATCTCAGCCGAAGACTTTATGACAAACAGGGCTAAAATCTCCAAGAATGAAGAAATTTGTGACTTTTTTATCAGCTCTGGCAAAGGGAGTGAGGCAATATCTTTATTAGATACATTTAATCACTGAGAGGTCTGGCATGTGTTTACAGTACTAGAAATGTTAACACGTTTTTAGCTTTTTCATGATATAATGACTGAAATCTTTGCGTCACTGAGACAGTAAATTATTTAATGACTCATTCTATCAGTTATAGCCTGTTTTTCTCCATACAAAATCTACAGTAAAGGTGATCTTTGACAATGTTCTCTTTAAATCCTTGTTTTATTGGCCTGCTGGCATGAATGAAATTCACAGGTTAAAACATCATATAATGTGTAGCTGTAGTGCTTTCAATATATCAAAGAGTGAATATAATTTACAAATCACACATTTTTTATTAGAATCTTTCATATTGTCCCAACTTTTTCAGAATTGGGGTTATATGACAGATGTGCTCAAAGATATAAAGTTGACTAATGTAACACTCCTCTAAATTTGTTACACCTATAATTATTTGTCAAATTAATTTTGATTTGGTATCTATTTGAGTTGTCCTAAAAATATTTTGAAAGGATACTAAAGTAATTCCAAGCTAACCATTAATGAAAGTACATTGTTGGTCACACGGGGCTCATGGCCTGTGGCAAAGTCAGTGGATGCTTCCTTTTGAAGATGATAATATAGCATGACAAGTGAGTCATAATTGATGGTATTGTTCAGTAACAGTGACTCACGATTTCTCACAGTCCAGATGCAGCACTGACCAACAGCAGGAAAACAAGCGAGGAAATTATCTTTCTCATTTTATTTGGAAAAGTCACTTCACGCTTTATTAATTGATTTGGCTAATACAATTAAGCCAGTTCCTCTTTTTTATTTTGGTACTTATGAGCCAGATTTCATTCCTTGGGAAAACGCCCTGGGCATAGGAAATAGGATGCCACTGCAGTTAAATCACCCGATAGCCCTTTTCTATTTCAATGGACTGCATGCATAGTATGAAGTGCATCTCTACCTCCAAGTCCTTCCGAGGCAATAAACAACACTAATTGCCCTTCAAACAAATTTGACATGTCTTACATGTGCAGTTCACACACCATGCATTTATTCTCAATGTTAAATCCAAACAAATTTTCTTCAGGACAGTTTGTGCCAGTTCCTACAGCTTGTGTGACATTATCGCTGTACAGTAATTGTCAAAGTAGGTAAAATGTTTAAATTACTGCTGTGGGATATATTTGAAATATATCATAGGTTTCACTGTTAACACCCACTGTCTACACAGTGATGTGTTTTTAATGCAACTGGAATTTCATAGTGTCATGAATCTCTGCAGCCCTTTGTGTCACAGTAATATCAAAGAGGAGAATTAATAACAAAAAATGTGGACAGCGAGACAATTCATTTAGGATTTTTCTATTTAACTATTTCTGGTCTTTTTATTAGCTTTAACCTAGAGAAAAGTTATCGAACTAATATATCCAGACAAACAATGAATAAAACATGAAATCCAATCATTTACAAGTTTTCTGTCTGGGGAGATAAAGGACTGAATTGTATTTATTTAGAAAAAACATGGGGAAATTGTATGAGACTAGTTTAAGGGAATAAATGTTAATAGTATTGTCACACTATCATGATATTTAATTTTTATATTTAAGATGTTTCATTTTAAAAGGAATTATTATTCCTTTATTATTGATAAATCTATTAATATTTTCTCTCATGTCACAATGTACAGTGAACAGCCCATGTAACACTGTAAGTGCAATGAATTATGCTAAGATTCTCTGATCTGCCAACTGGATTTTGAATAGGTCAAAGGAACAAATTTAAAGGGATAGTTCACCCAAAAAATGAAAATTCTCTCGTCGTTTACTCACACTTATTCCATCCCAGATGTGTATGACTTTATTTCTTCTGCTTAACACAAAGTTTTTTGAAAAATATCTCAGTGCTGTTGGCTTCTGAAAGTGAAACTAAACAGGCACTACATGTGACATTCAGATGTAAAAGTGAAAGTAAAAGTGGAGATTTAGAGTAAAAAACCGACTTACATTTTGATCTGTTTCTCACCCACATCTAACATATCAGTTTTGAAGACAGATTTAACCACTAAAGGAACCATATGGATTACTTTATGCTACCTTTATATGCTTTTTGGAGCTACAAAGGTCTGGCCTCGATTCAATTGCTGTTTAAGGACCAACAGATTTTTTTTTTAATCTGTGTTTGTGTTCTGCAGAAGAAAGAAAGTCTGGGAAGGCATGAGGGTGAGTAAATGATGAGAGAATTTTTGTCTGGGTGAACTATCCTTTTAATAAATAGTAATTAATAATTAATAAAAAGATTCAGATTTAAACACTGAGTCACATGGATTACTTTTATGCTGCCTTAGAGCCTTTATGTGTGTGTTTTTTTTTTTTTGCTTAAAAATGTTGGTATGTATTTAATTGCATTATGACAATCCACAGAGGATTCTTCTAAAAATCTGTGTTTGTGTTCTCCAGAAGAAAGAAAGTCATACACATATGGGATGGCATGAGGGTGAGTAAATGATTGTAGGATTTTAATTTTTAGTTAAACTATCCCTTTAACAGAAGGGTTATGAGGGTTAAAGCAAGCGTACAAAGTCTCTAACTTTGCTCAGTTTCTCCACAAATATATCAAATTGTGTTGACTTTTTGCATTTGTAAAATTTTTAACAAATTTTCCTGTCACCCTGGTTGACCAGACATTCTGCAGCAACATTTAACATCTTTAGACGCATAGGGAGAATAACTATGATCATGAACTGAAATAATCTGCAAGGAAATTCTTTTCCCATCAAAATTATTCCTACGTTTAAGGCTAGGCGAATGCTTGGGAGAGGAGCACAATCACTGCCATCACTTCACCATGGTTACCAGATGGTGTGCCTCAACCACAGTCATGCTGTGGTCCTGCTCATATGAAACATGACTCACACACTTGGCTGTTGGCTTGTTTATTCCGCTGTGTGTGTGCGCGTGTGTGTGTGCGTGTGTGTGTGTGTGTGTGTTTTGTGGTGGTGTCTGTACACTCTGAGACACATGACCACCAATTCTAGTCCAGCTCCTGACCTCTGCATGGGCGTGTGGGTATACAGCCTGGCCCTGAGCTCTGAAACTTGCCCAGATATGAGAGCATCTCCTGGATGAAGATGAGCTCTGTCTATTTGGAGCTTTGCTCCAGATTTTTATGTGTAGCTGAAATTGGTTTCACATGAGTTGGGGGCAGGCTGCATCAGCAGATTTTCTGATCAAATTAAACAGAGAAAGGGGGGAAGTAGGCAGCGGTTGGACTGATCTTTAATTCAATAAACAGTACTCAAGGAAGGGAGGCAATCAGTACTTGTTCTCACAACTCTTTTCATGGTCAGAGATAGTTTAACCCCCAGCAGCAGAGCAGCCTGCCACTCTCTACACAGGTCTGCAGCACACTGCCCTGACTTGCTCTTCATCCAAACTTGGTAAAGTTGTTTTTAAGCCAAAAGAGCTGTCAGATGTGCACATGATAAGGATAATCTTTAATATTTCTTCTCTTTAAACCCTTTCACATACTGTAACAGAGCTGTCTGTTCAATATAATTTGTTGGTGCGATAGAGGATTGGACTACAGTAATACAAGAATCATACCATTGTGATTCTCTGATACTTTATCGACAACCAGGTTCGGTTTTTGTTTTTACACCTCACTGGATTTGGATCTGCTAATCACATTGGAGGTCTGATGCTTCAACCCAGAATGCCTTTAAACTATAGATGAAAGTTTATTAAGATTTATAAAAATGCTTCCCATATGTGACTGGTTCTGGAGTCTGGTCTTGATCTAATGATTGCTCCTTTAGTGATATGATCACTTGGGTGAATTATGCCACTTCATCAAATTCAGAGCACACTCGCCATGAGCTGTACGGCGGTTAAGGGAGTGAAAGGAAAAAGCAAAAGAGAAGCAGGAAAAAGGAACAAAAGAAAAGAAGAGAGATGGAGAGACAGTATAAGGGAAAAAGAGATACAGGGAGAGGATAAAGAGAGCCTTTAGAATGCTGAAATCAATCTGAAGCAGGACAAGAATGTTGCGTTTCATCAGGATTGTTGATCAAAAGAGTGATATTGAGGATTCCTCTGATGAGTAGCCCAAGCACCATGCAAATTCTACATTAGGTATGTAAGTGAAGAGGAGAGTCCTCAATGCTATGGACAAAAAATAGGCAAACTTCGGACATTCCATGATTCGGTGTCACCACAGTGAAAATGGGCAAAACACACAGAAAAGCTGTTCTTCTGGACTTTGTGTTATAATATCAGCTGCTCTCCTGTGAAATGCAGAAATGCACAAAAAGGCCCCAGAAACACCAATCATACCTAAAGTATTTCACAAATGGCCACTGGCATGTTAATAACTAATGCTTCTCATGCTTTGACAGTTATGAGCAGTGTTATTTAATTTTATCCCATTGGTTTTGAGGAGTGAAGATGAGTTTTAACAGTCTATAAAAACAGAAGAATCCTGAGCATCCTGGTACATATCTATATGGGTTAATATGCAGGTTCTTATTTCCAAAGAGATATGATCTGTTATCAGAAGTACAGTATATGGTATATGGGGCGGCTGTGGCTCAGGTGGTAGAGCGGGTTGTCCTCTAATCACAGGGTTGGAAATTTTGGACACTAAACCAGGCTTAAGATATTATTATTATTATTACTTTTATGAGACCAAATCAAACAAATAATTCTAGAACTTTTCTCAGAACTAATTTCTGAGCTATTTTTTGCACTAGGAACAGAGGTGACAAGGTTATTTTAGTTAACGGATGAGTTCCCCTCAAGTTCACACAGGTGCCCCAGTAGGGTAACCACAATTCATAGCATCAACTATGGACATGTTCAGGTAATATTTGACAACCAAAAGGTGTCCAAATACATTTCTTAATTTCAAGCAGTATGTTTTCTTTTATAACTTCTACAATTATAACTTTTAAAAATCTAGCAAACATATTTTTGTTAATTGCTTGAAATTCGTAGGCCTACTTGTGCTTATTTTAAAATGAGTGACACATGTTTTGATGTTTTGCTATTTAATGCAATGACATTTGTGCATTTTACAATCTCGAAATGTAGGAGCACGTTGTACAATTTACTTCTTACCTCTTTTTATAAATCTCTTGGAAAGTTATAGCCTAAAAATAAATCTATATGTAGGTGTGCATGAGTACTGAGCACATAGCACTCCAAAGCCATCTGAGCTTGTAGACAAGAGAACATTTCTCACAGATAATGCCGTGCAAATGGCTTGCAGACAGCAATTTTGGTAACAATTTATTCTGAATAAATTACACAAATGTCCAGCAATTCTCTCTCTCTCCCTCTCTCTCTCCCTCTCTCTCTCTCTCTCTCTCTCTCTCTCTCTCTCTCTCTCTCTCCTCTCTCTCTCTCTCTCTCTCTCTCTCCCTCTCTCTCTCCCTCTCTCTCTCTCTCTCTCTTTCCTTTGGGGAAAACCAGATGTGGGGGTTCTGGGTGCTGTGGTTGCTTCTATTATGTTTGAATTTGTGATAATAAAACAACTGAATTGCTTCTGTAGACATTTATTATATATATATATTTTTTTATCTGTTACTCACATTGAAGAAGATGTCTGTCTTTGTGACCTGCCAATGGTATCTGGGGTCAGAATTTCTTAGATTCTGCATTGAGTTATTTGTTAGAAATAGGCCTAAACAATCAGAACCAGTGCTATCTGGTTAATTTAGAGGTATTTTTGTTTGTTTGTTTGTTTTTTGGAAGAACAGTCAAGAATTATTTGGGTAGTCAAAGGAAAACGCTTGGCAAACTGCAGCACTTAGACTTTGAATTTTCTTTAAAAACAGATTAAATCTCAAGGAGATCTAATTGGCAGCCAAATGCTTTCAATTTGAAAAAAAAGCACATGGCTTTCCCAACTCTCTCTAAACATTATAAAAAAATTATGAGCACTGTAATTTGTAAATCCATCTGTTACTTTTCCTATAATATTGTATCTTTTCAATAACTTCGAACACTGATTGAAATCTGATTGGTGGATCTAGCTACTGCATTCTTTATATTTAATAAGATTTGTATTTAAGGTTTGCTGCAGCATCCAATGCATAGACAGCTGCCAAAATAGCTCTCTTGTTATACATTTCGTTGTGGTTCAGGAAGAATTATTTTTCATAATTTTTTCTACACTTGGCCTGAAATGAGAAGAATGACAATGCATTTGATTTGACGTGACTTACAACATGTTGACAACTGCACCATATGAACAAGTTTTCACCCAGAGAGTTTCAATATTGAAAATCTCCAATGAAATTGTGAACTATTCAGAGCATTTCTTTTTTTATGTGAGGCAATTATACTTTTTCTGCCTTGATTTAGTTGAAAAGTAGCTTAGAATGCATGGATGGAGATTTTAAAATATATATTATTTGATTTCGCTCATTAATTTTTACACTAGAAACATGGTTGTCATGCTCAAATTGGGTTGTTACTGTCTAAACAATGTGCCAACTCTCTTAGTCTATGAAAGAAAAACAAGCCCATAATGTTCAAACAATTGTGAATTTGTTTCAGATTGTTATGTTGAAATAAAAGAGAGACATGGTTTTCACTATCAAGACACTGACTGTTCTTTAGTCTGACAGATGGATTGCTACTTTATTGAAAAATAGTTTTATTGGAATCGAGATCATCCTAAATAATTAAGTAAACTCCATTTATTCTCCTGAGGTAGCTAAGTTCAAATGGCTGTCTGACCTACGATGCTAATGCAACCCTATAACTATTTAACACAAAACAAAACACCACATGAATTGACTTTTGTAGGAGATGCAAGTAGCCTAATGTTTTTTTTTTTTCACAAGGCAAAAATAAACGAAGTGCCTCCACTGTAGAACAATGTTTGTTCTAAATGTGTCCTTAAAATGAATATTTTCTATAAATAAGAAAACAAAGACAACTCTCCCTTCTGACTGGCTGGTTTTGTGACTGCCATGTGGAGAGATTTATTTAGAAAGCCAGTCAAACTTACCCTTTAACTCTATTCAGAATAGTAACCTGTTAGAATGTAATACACACTATTTGTTTCTATATACTGTATGCATTTTATTGTCTGCTTGTCAAAATTTAGAATAGAGTTGTTATATTTTGGAGCATATTGAATACAGAAATGATACAATTCCCAGGCTGCTCTGACATCTCTTCACATCTGCTCAATATAAAACCGCAAATTGGAGAAGACGAATTTTCGTACAAAATTATATTACCCAGCTATTTCCATGATCACCAAAAGGGCTTTCTTTTCTGTTGGAATGAATTTGTCTTTGGGTCATCATGAGCATAATTATGGAATTGCATTTCAACAACTTCAATTCAGTCATGAGCAACAGTGACTATGTTCAAGATGACTATTTTTTTCAAATTTTTATTTACTATATTCATGACAATCACAAGCCTAATACACTATGCAATTACAGTGGCATCATGCTATGAAATTGTCCTCAGAATATTGCCCATTGAGCTGCAAGTAATGATGGGTTAGTAAAGATATGCTTAAAACCCAAGTGCATTTGTGAGGCAATGGATTTGTGACACATCCAAGTCTAGAACTGGCACTGCTTTGGACTCCAGATGTTCAGGGCATTCCTGTAATGATTTGAGTCTTATCCTCACACTTTCCAAGACCAGTTTACTCAACCTAATGTAAAATTCTTGATTATACAGTATGTGAACTGTTTCTTCTGTCTCTGCTGTGGAACATCCACGTGAGGTGCAGAGTTATAGACTTGGCTACGCTTTAGTGTCTTTTTATATGTCCCAAAACTGTAAAAGCAACCATATTTCATCTTGTCTCTGTATCCTTCTCACCACACAGTCTCAGTGAGCACACTGAACATTTTTAATCATTAAAATTATCTCACCATTTACTCACCCTCATGCCATTCCAGATGTGTGTGACTTTCTTTCTTCTGCTGAACACAAATGATGATATTTAAAAGACTATATCAGCACTGTTGGTCCATTCAGTGCAAGTGAATGGAGGCTGGAACTTTGAGACTCCAAAACACACACAAAGGCAGCATAAAAGTAATCAACACAACTCTAGTGGTTCAATACATGACTTCAGAAGCGATATGATAGCTGTGGGATAGAAACAGATCAATATCTACATCCTTGTAAAAAGTTTTGTTTGTGAAATCAGTTGCCATACATAGATGATCGCTTCAAGGTCATATTACGCATATCACCTAGGGCATCAATTTGGTCAGCGGCGGTCCTGTGGAATGGCAGAAGGGTATGTAAACGATGAGAGAATTTAAATTTTTGGGTGAACTACCCCTTTAAAATTGGTCTCCACTTGTTGAATTACAAACATGCTAACATTATTAACCACTGCTCTCAACTGGACTAGGCAAAGTAACGTGTAGAATAAATAATTTGTTTCTGCCAGTGTCCAACATGATTCCATTGCAAGAAAAACAAGGTGGGTCTCTCCAGGCCTGGCCGAGGCAGCATTCTCTGTTAGTGCATTTGGAAAGGATGAAAGCTCAGTGTGAACCCAGAGGTCATCTTATGACCCTTTCTGTGTTTTCACAAGCAGAGATTCTACTCTTGGAAGTTGGTGAGCAGATCGGCTGGTGTTGTCTTAGTGAGGTGGGCCACACTCTCACAGTAAGGTGCCCGCTGTCATCACTGTGACCTCTGAACTTTCTGATGGCTAGACCCAGGACTCCCGAGACTGAAACCAGTATTGCAGATTTCCAAGGACTGAAATTCGTAGCGGGGTCAAAGATCCCAATCCAAAGTGCAGTGGACATGGTCCTTATTTTTTTACTATTATTTTTAGGTTTCTGTATCTTCCATTATAAAAACACATTTTTATCTTTGGTCAATTGTGCTGGTATTTTATTAGCTATATTTTTAACACATATTTTGGTTAAAATATTCACAAATCATCTCATTCCCATGTGTTTGTTTACATTCTGCTTCCTGCTAATAACATCAAAATCTAAAAGTGTGTCTCTTTTAAGTAAAATACAGAAATAAAAACTTATCTCAAGATAAAGCTGTAGATCAGTAATTGTAATCTGTCCTGATACTAAGTGAATCAGGGGAAGAGGTAATGGCAGTGGTCATCACTGAGCCCTGAGCTTTCCCCATCACAGTATCTGTGCAACACCTGTTTTTATGCAGGATTTAACCTCCTGCACCCCCTGAGTTAAATGTTTGTCGAATGTGCACAGCACTGTCAAGTCAGTCAAACAGCCTTTGGCCAATACCTAGACACATACCTAACCCTCATTTAAACAAACCAGGTTACACTTTCTCTTCCCTTCCTTGCACTTCCCATGCCCCCACCGCCACAATCACAGTGGCTGCAAGTGGGGTTTGCATTTCCCCTTTGTCCTTGCCTTCCCCTCAGGCTCTCAATCATAATTTAATTAAACATTCACTTAAGAGGATCATGCAGGAAGAGAGCAACTCTCACAGACAGGTCAGGGCAAAATAATGCAGTCAAACCGCACGGCCTCTGGGTAGAGGAATATAGCTTAATTTTGCAAGTGCACAAAGTATTGTGTATTGATTGTGTATTTTTTTCATTATTTTTACAGCTGTTTTCTTCATTAAGTTCCCTACATATTCTTGAACCCAGAAAAATATATCTTGTAAATTGTGAGAAGTTACTCTAAATCTAAAACGTAAAAGTTTTAAATGCTCTCTGAGATACAACCATGTTTTTGTCTCTTAATCCTGACAATGTATTTATGATAGCTGTATTTTCCTTGAATGAGTATTTTCCTTCCTCATGCCTCTACTAGGTTTTCAATTGACCCCTGGAGTGACAAGAGTAACAACTGGAGAGCAGCAGTTTTCTTATGGATTTTGTTTTACTCATTTCAGTGTTGCCTTTTTGATTTCCTAGAATAGCCTCCTCAGTATAGTAGACTGTATTAGATTACTATAGCTATTAGTCTACCTAAAGTCATGTTTTCTTCTTTCTAAAGTCAGGTTTTATTCAAAATAAGATTGGCAAAAGAAAAGATACCTTTGCTTTGTTTCTTATCTATCTGCATCCCTTCACATGAACCACATTACAGGCTGATGCAATGAACACAGGCAACAGCTTCCTAACTTGACAAGCCATTCTGTTCGTTCGTTTTCTATGTTCTTAGTTTATATTAAGTTATGAGGTCGCTATTCAAATGTTTATTTTGTAAAAACAATACTTTTTATGAATTAAGCCATATACTGCACTATTTTAATGTTAACAAATTGACAACAGCAAAAATAGATTTATGTCTTAAAACAGGATCCTTGTCCATGTTCAGCGGAGGTGTAAAAATCTTATTTTGTGCAGTTGTGACTTTGGAAAAGAGACGCCTCTATTTTTGTCCTGCTATAATATATTGGATAATTGCCATGACCAAAAGAACTAGTGTCATTTATTTGGAAAAAGAGAAGCAGTTGTTAAAAGCTCTCAATGACTGTCTCATTTTACATGACTTTCCACATTAAACATTTTAACATCACGCTACATGGAAGGGGTTATAGTACTTGGTGAGGGGTTGGAGATGGAGATTCGGCAAATTGGAATCACACTCACGAACTTTAACACTGTGCTGTTCACTTCGATTACCTGTTTAAGAAGCATTAGACCACATCACTTGGTTTAAAGGGTGAAATTCAGTGGACCAAATGCAATGAAATTATTGGGTCTAGACTGAGGGAAGTAGAGTAAACAGCCTCTCCTTGATGAAGGCACTGGTCTCAGACACAGTGAAAACTAGCTGCTGCAATTCTAGGAGTTTCTGCAATTTTTATAGATATCTTTGCCTGTGTTTAATGGAGTGAGTGTTTCTGACATAAAAACACTGACATATTAAAACCTTCATGATGGTAGAAGCTGTTGATCATGGTTAGCTGCAGTTTTTCTCTTGCCTTCTTAAAGAAAATAAGTTAAAGTGGAATGTTCAAAATGAACATTTGGTTGTTTGTTGGAGTTAGTTTGGTGTCTGACATCAAGCTTGGCTGGTGACTCAAAATGGACCACAAGTCTCTGGTCATTCACTGCAAATGGAGCTGACATCATCTTCCCATCATGTCAATGCAAATTTCTGAGACTAAGCAAAGCACTGTCTGGATAATTTTTGGGTCTGTTAAGTTTCGGATTCTGACTCCTCAGCTAGCCATTCAGTAACTAAAATGGGATAGCATATGGAGTGTATGTTACACATACCGAAGCACCAAGATGTATTTGGACACTTAGGCCCCAAAAAATTATAAATATCATTGCATTTATTAACAAAATATCAAACCAAATGACATTTGTTGATTTTTACATTTATTTAACCAGGCTGTTCTCTTCAGAACAAAATTCTTATTTACAATAACAGCCTGACAAGAGGACAAAAAACTCAAAACTGATAAAATCAACAAAATACACACAATACATAAAAACACTGAGATATATATATATATATATATATATATATATATATATATATATATATATATATATATATATATATATATATATATATATATATATCTCAGTGTTAGATTACACCTGTAAATGTTTTGGATAATTTTGCCTATAAGTACATCATCAACTGTTAGCAATTGTCCTTTTTTAAATATATATATATATATATATATATATATATATATATATATATATATATATATATATATATATATATATATATACAATAAATACATTTAAAAAAGGACAATTGCTAACAGTTGATGATGTACTTATAGGCAAAATTATCCAAAACATTTACAGGTGTAATCTAAAATGCTTATTAATGACTTTTTAAATGATGAGACAGCGACGTGTGTTTCAATTTTCAGCCATTTTTATAAATTATTCCAGTAACTCGGAGCAGCTAAATTAAAAGCACAACAGCCATGGACACCTTTCTTTTGGGGATATTCAAAAGGATACAGTTTGATGATCTGTTTAAATAACGACAGCATGAAGATGTTACAGTATGTAGCTTGAAGATATGCAGGTCTCAAACCTAACAGAGTTCTGTAAAAAAAAATATATATGAATGTAGTTCTCACCTAGTGTTTAATGAAGACCAGTTTATAGTGGAATATACAGTCAATTATAATGATGAGTTCCATAGGGGGTATTAGTAATTAATCTAATTGCAGCATGATATAAAACATCTAAAAGTTCAAGAGCTCCTTTGTGTGCACACCTGTACACTACATCTCCATAATCAAATAAGGGGACAATAGCAGTAATAAAGTTATTAAAGCAGATCTATTACGATATGAAAAACAATCTTAGATGTCACATTCACTTGGAAATATACACTCACCTAAAGGATTATTAGGAACACCTGTTCAATTTCTCATTAATGCAATTATCTAATCAACCAATCACATGGCAGTTGCTTCAATGCATTTAGGGGTGTGGTCCTGGTCAAGACAATCTCCTGAACTCCAAACTGAATGTCAGAATGGGAAAGAAAGGTGATTTAAGCAATTTTGAGCATGGCATGGTTGTTGGTGCCAGACGGGCCGGTCTGAGTATTTCACAATCTGCTCAGTTACTGGGATTTTCACGCACAACCATTTCTAGGGTTTACAAAGAATGGTGTGAAAAGGGAAAAACATCCAGTATGCAGCAGTCCTGTGGGCGAAAATGCCTTGTTGATGCTAGAGGTCAGAGGAGAATGGGCCGACTGATTCAAGCTGATAGAAGAGCAACTTTGACTGAAATAACCACTCGTTACAACCCTGGTATGCAGCAAAGCATTTGTGAAGCCACAACACGCACAACCTTGAGGCGGATGGGCTACAACAGCAGAAGACCCCACCGGGTACCACTCATCTCCACTACAAATAGGAAAAAGAGGCTACAATTTGCAAGAGCTCACCAAAATTGGACATTTGAAGACTGGAAAAATGTTGCCTGGTCTGATGAGTCTTGATTTCTGTTGAGACATTCAGATGGTAGAGTCAGAATTTGGCGTAAACAGAATGAGAACATGGATCCATCATGCCTTGTTACCACTGTGCAGGCTGGTGGTGGTGGTGTAATGGTGTGGGGGATGTTTTCTTGGCACACTTTAGGCCCCTTAGTGCCAATTGGGCATCGTTTAAATGCCACAACCTACCTGAGCATTGTTTCTGACCATGTCCATCCTCTGATGGCTACTTCCAGCAGGATAATGCACCATGTCACAAAGCTCGAATCATTTCAAATTGGTTTCTTGAACATGACAATGAGTTCACTGTACTAAAATGGCCCCCACAGTCACCAGATCTCAACCCAATAGAGCATCTTTGGGATGTGGTGGAACGGGAGCTTCGTGCCCTTGATGTGCATCCCACAAATCTCCATCAACTGCAAGATGCTATCCTATCAATATGGGCCAACATTTCTAAAGAATACTTTCAGCACCTTGTTGAATCAATGCCACGTAGAATTAAGGCAGTTCTGAAGGCGAAAGGGGGTCAAACACAGTATTAGTATGGTGTTCCTAATAATCCTTTAGGTGAGTGTATAAGGTCAGTAGAAAAGGACAAAGAACTATCAAGCCAAATCCCACGATACTTATATGAAGTAACAGCAGTAGTAGTGATATTTCTTGGACCTGATTTATTCCTTCCGATCCACATAACTTTTGTTTTGGAGCTATTCAAAACGAGATTCAGATTGAAGAAGGTCTGCTGAATGCTCTGAAAGCTATCTTGAAGATCATGTGAGAGTCCTGCAGAATGTAAGATTATAGAAGTGAATATTAATATTCTTTTTTGTAAATAATATGAGAGATATTATCAATGTAGATTGTAAAAAAGTGTAGAAGCTAAAGCCTTGAGGAACACCCTTGCTGATAGCTATTGTAAAGATTGATACACTTGAACTGCACATTTGGTTTAGCACCTGTGTGAACTTATTGAGGGGAACTTAATTCATACATCCACTAGTTATTAGTTAGTGGTTAGTGATTGCAAAAATGGCCCATACATATATATTTTTTTAAATGTATACAGAGCAAAAGCATGATAAATGCTTTTAAAAGTCTGATAAAAAAAGATTTCAGGAAATTCAGTCCTTGCTCTGAATTTTAGACTGTGCTTCATGGATCATCTGCACCTGAGTCAAGTTAACCCAAAATGTTTTGAAACGCTGTTGTTTGTATCTCTCCCAGACCACACCGTAACATTCAAGCAGTTATTGTGTGCCTGGTTGCCAGAAGTTTACCAAAGCTGTCAGGTTAGCAAAAGCTCCAACTCCCATGGCAGAGGTCACCCAAATCAGGAAACAAAGAGAGTCTGTCAAACCACTAACATCCCAGAATGTCCTGGAATAGACAGAAAGATGCTCTGTCAAGCAGGGTCCTAACCAGAGTCATGTTCCTTATTTAATTTAGGGGGACACTTGCATGGAAGAATGCATCTTTTCTTCACAGCTCCATTCATTCAAAATGCTGAGTAGTGAGGACAGCAATAACGAACACTTGGTTCTAACATGACCATCTACCATGCAGCCACAAATTCCCCCTGATTGCACATATGCTACATATGCCTGTATACACATACACAAACTTTACTTTTTTTCTTTTCTTTTTAAAAAACAAAAATATGAATTGAGTTGATGGCCAATCTTTAAGACTGTTTGTTTTATATTTTTCTGAAGCAGCATCAAACAGGATTCAATCATGCATGAACAAGAATCTAAAATATCAAGTTACATTGATCTATATCCTTTCACAGTGTGAATAGTTCAGTGAACGATCATGTTGTTTTTGATAATGCTAAAAATAACCCTTGGCTGGTGCTTCCTGCTGAAATAATGCAGGTAGTGAAGAGAGGTATTGCTCTCAACAAAGCTCTTTTCATCTTGCTTAGGTGCAAGTGATTCCAATTACAGCTACGAGTGCTGTTTACTGGATGAGGTCAAAGGGTCATTTGTGAGCGTGTCTGATCCTCAAAGTAACAAAGAGCACTGGGACCTTCTGAATACCCTCTCTTTCTGGCGAAACACTACATTGTCCAAAAAAAAAAACACATATTTTAAACTATCTGTTTAACTGCAATATATCATAATTATTGTATATTATATAATGTGACAATATGACGAGATGGCGAAATCATAAGAAATCCTATTATATTTCCATAAAGGAAAAATGAATGAACCAACAAACAATGTTACCAAACCTAAACCTAACCATAAAGACTAACCCCTTACCCTAAACCTGACTTGGATTGTAATAGGGAAATTACTTTTATGTGCCACAGAAGACAGAACACTTCAGGAAATGAGTAACCAAAGTTTAGATTTGACATTCTGTTTTTTTGATTGGTTGGTCTAAAAGGCTTTTGTACATAAAAGTCCTATAATATCTTACAATTTCGCTATCTTATATGAATTACTAGGAGCTATTAAGATCCATAGATAGACAGATAGATAGATAGATAGACAGACAGATAGATAGATAGATAGATAGACAGACAGACAGACAGACAGACAGACAGACAGACAGACAGATAGACAGATAGACAGATAGATAGATAGATAGAGGGATGGATGGAGAGCGGGAGGGAGGGATAGATAGATAGATAGATAGATAGATAGATAGATAGATAGATAGATAGATAGATAGATAGATAGAAAGTTTCAGTTGACCTTTCACCCCTGCTTCCCCAAGAACTCTGAAACCCACTTCCTCCCCTAGTATGTTGAAATATAACCAACATTCCCAAACAGCACCAGAACAATGTCGGCCAATTAATCACATTAATATGGGACCTCAGAGCACAAGAGGCAAGAAAAATCAATTTGTTTTAGCAATCAGAGAGTTCCGCCAGTGAGGAAGAGAAGTGGGATAACCAGAGGAGGAAAGGAGAGGAAGCCGGGATGAGGGTCTGCCGTGCCTGAAGGCTACAGGCCTTCCTGTCAACAATGGAATATGATGTGGCACTCGCACACGCACCCAAGGCATTTCAGCGGCAGAGTTTGCATAACTGCCTCGAGCTCATCCTGTCTGCTAAACTGCCAATATGAACATTGGTGCATAGTTTTTGCTGTTGTTTTGTGATAGGAGACATTTGTGATCTTTGCACTTTAATTAATTAATTTTTTTAAAGAATGTTCACATTTAGGAATGCTGAATATTTAATTCTGTGGTTGTATTGGATTTGTGCAGTGTTTGCTTTTACCTGCAGCTGTACATGTTTGAATGTGTCACATTAAAAAAAATATGTTTTGCCTGCTAAAACAGTAGCTCTTTAACATATTTCTGTCTATGTAAAAGTATTTTTCTATGTCTTCAGTAACCAGGATATTAACAAAAACAATATGTGTGCCTTAGCACACAAGTTCTTCCTCCACTAACTGTTGTAATAATCCCAATTTCCTGCTTGGGAATCAGTAGCAGTAATTTGAAATAAAATTTTATTGCCAATCAGAAATAGCAAGCCTTAGCTCTATGAACTCACACATAATGGGCTTTACTTTACATGCTGCCTATTACTGTAATGAGGTACAAGCATATCTAGAAACACATGTTTTCACTGTACGAATTTATTATTTAGCAAAACAGTAATAATTGCCATGTATATTGCCATAATGATTGCTTTTGGACAGAAAATGTTTAAGTGTTTTTTTTTTAAGTGGCACTTTCTGTTAATAATTGGTTGGTGCTTTTTCTCATACTGATAAACTCAGCTTAATTCAAAATTCTTAGAAACTCCTTAGCCTAGTGTGTTTATTATTTTGCAATATAAAGGCTTTTACAGCATTTAATGGCATAATTTAAACTTGTAAGAATTTGCATGTGAGTCTATGTGTAAAAACAAAGCTCTTTAGTGTGATGAAAGTTTGGTCAAATGTTAATTCAATACTTTGCACGAGTTAATTGGATCTTTGAGTATGAAACACAATTACAGAAGGCATGCTCAGATGTGAGATTCTGTGTATATGTGGAAAAAAAAAGTCATTAGATTAGGCTTGTGTGGAGGTTGCAGTGGCTGGTCTAAAAAGTAGCTGGTTCTCCTGGCCTTGTGCCATCAAGACTTGTGACTTGCGCTCAAAGGTAACGATTGTGACTGGGGCTTGGAGACAAAAGCCCCACTCAGCGCACTTACTATTATTTTCTGCCTTACATCCATGCATTCTGCCCTTCAGTTGCTAATTCAATAATCGCTAATCACTCAATTAAAATCACATGCACCCAACAAGTAAATAAGGCCTCTCAATGGGCCATCAAGACAAAAAAAATAAAATTTTCCTCTGAAACATTCTGCCTGTGGATAATAAGTGGAACAGCTTCAAGTCATTATTCTATCTATAGCACCAGTCAATGCATAAATATCCCAAAGAGGGCAAAACTATTATAATTAGAAGGTTTGATTAATATACCGACAGAGCTACCGAAATGTCACTCCAGCACTGGGAACCCAGTTTGTACCATTTTTACAGTTATTTCTTTTTTTTTTTTCAATATAAATGTCTATTAATGCACTACTCAGTTAAGTTGCTTTATTACTTATTATTATTAATTGTTCATTTAATATCACTTTACCGAAATTGGTTCAGTATTTCCCCCTTCAGTGGAATCAGAATCATCATAGTCACTTATTACAGTTATTAGATTAGCTTTTTCTTCCTTTTTTCTCAGTACTAAAAACTCACGGTAACATTTCTAACATTAAGGAGCTAACAAACTTTCAAGCTAATTTGCCCCACAGTGTAATACAATAATTTGCTTTAAAGGAATATTCTGGGTTAAATACAAGTTAAGCTAAATAAACAGCATTTGTGGCATAATTACAAAAATATATTTAGACTCATTCTTCACTTTATGCAAATCTGCATTACAGTGAGGCCCTTACAATGGAAGTTAATGGGGCCAATCCGCAAATGTTTAAATACACGCTATTTCAATAGTCACAAAGCGTAAAAAAAATAAATACAAATTTTAAATAAATAACGTAGTGTGTTAAAATCTCTTACTAAGTGTAACGAGGAGTCAAGTTGAGAGGGATCCATATACGGTTTATTTAAACAGGTAAGTTCAGAGTACAGACAGGTGAGAGAGAGACCTCCAAGGGCCGATTGTGGAATCTTCACCGGCATTCGTGACAGAATGTGACTGAGTTTCTTGCAGGGTAAGCGAAGACGAAGGTCTCGGGTTGAGAGCCACACCCACTGTCCTGGAGTATAGCTGGGACTGGGACGACGATGGCGGTCCGCTTGCTCCTTTACCCTGTTTATGGCCCGCTGTAGATGGACATATGCCTGATCCCACACAGCTTCACTACGCTGAAACCAGCTGTTCACAGCAGGCACATCGGACGGTTCACCAGACCATGGAAACAAAGGAGGTTGGTACCCCAGAATGCACTGAAAGGGTGTTAATTTAGTGGAGGGTTTGGGGATCGAGTTCTGTGCATATTCGGCCCAAGGAAGGAAATGGCTCCAGTCAGCTTGGTTTTGTTGACAGTACATCCGCAGAAATTTTGTGAGTTCTTGATTTAGCCATTCCGTCTGGTCATTAGACTGAGGATGGTAACCTGAAGTGAGACTTATGTTGACATTCAGTAATCAAAAGAAGGCTGTCCAAACCCTAGAGGTAAACTGAGGGCCCCGGTCAGAGACAATGTCCTCAGGAAGACCATAGTAGTGAAACACAAAATGGAAGAGGTGTTCTGCGGTTTCAAAGGCTGATGGGAGTTTAGCCAGGGGTATTAGACGACATGCCTTAGAAAACCGATTTATTTCAGTTAATATGGTGGTGTGACCATGAGAGATTGGTAGATCGGTGACAAAATCAATGGCGATGTGGGACCATGGTCATTGTGGTAAAGGTAGAGGTGGCAGCAGCCCTGCCAGAGGTTGTCTGGGAGTTTTTGCTGTGGCGCAGGTGTGAGAGGCATTCACGAAAGTACTATTGTCTGCCTGTAACGTCTGCCACCAGAATCGATTCCTTAACAGTCCTACTGTGGAAATAATACACGGATGGTCAGAGCTTGTGGAGGAGTGTACCCAACTAATTACCTTTTCTCGTAGGTTTGGTGGTACAAACGTTCGGTTGGGCGGGCATTCAGGTGGAGGCGGATCTTGTGCATGGGCCTGGGAGATTTCAGCCATGATGTCCCACTGGACCAGAGCTAAAATCAGTGCTGGTGAAATGATGGGTCCTGAAACGAGATTCTGAGGCGTGGAGTAATATTGATGGGAAAGCGAATCGGCCTTGACATTCTTTGATCCAGGGAGGTAAGTAACTGAGAAGTTGAATCGAGTGAAGAACAGTGTCCATCTGGCCTGTCTGGGATTTAGTCTTTTGGCTGAGCGCAGGTATTCCAGGTTGCGATGGTCTGTTAATACCAAGAATGGGTGTCTGGACCCATCCAGCCAATGTCGACATTCTTCAAATGCTGCTTTCATGGATAACAGTTCACGATTGCCCACATCATAATTCCGATCAGCAGAGGAAAGTTTGCGTGAGTAGTAAGCACATGGGAAAAGTTTAGGAGGATTACCTTGGCATTGAGAGAGGATGGCGCCAATACCGGTGTTAGATGCATCGACTTCTACCACGAAAGGTGTGTTGGGGTCAGGATGATGCAGAACTCATCGAAGGCTTGAAAGGTGTCAGTAGACCAGTGACGCTTGGTGTGTCCACTCTTTACCATGGCAGTGAGTGGTGCAGCGACAGTGCGGAAGTTTCTAATGAATCTTCGGTAAAATCCTAAGAATCGTTGGAGTTCCTTTACTGTAGCGGGTTGTGGCCAGTTTAGAACTGCTCGTACCTTGCCCTCGTCCATGGACACCCCTTCTGGACTGATGATATAACCAAGGAAGGTGACTGATGTTTGGTGGAATTCACACTTCTCTGCTTTGGCATATAGTTGGTGTTCCATGAGTTGTTTCAAAACTGCCCGGACCTGCTTGATGTGTTCCTCCAGTGTGTCTGAATAAATCAAAATGTCATTAATATAAATTATTTGGCACTGGTTTAACATATCTCTGAATACATCATTTATGAAGGACTGGAACACAGATGGACTATTGGACATGCCGAATGGTATTCATAGTGCCCGCTGGTGGTGGAAAAGGCTGTTTTCCCACTCATCCCCCTCTCGAATGCGAATAAGGTTGTAAGCGCAGCGCAGGTCAAGCTTGGTGTAAATTTTAGCAGATCTCAGCTGTTCCAAAGCTGCGGGGACCAGGGGTAACGGATATTGGAACTTGACTGTTATATCATTCAGACCACGATAATCAATAAAAGGACGAAGGCCCCCATCCTTCTTACCAACGAAGAAGAAGCCAGCTGCTTCCAATGAAGTGCATGGACGAATGAATCCCTTGGTCAGTTCTTCTTTGATATACTGCTTCATAGCTTTCGACTCAGGATCCGACAGGGGAAAGATTCTGCCTCTAGGTGGTGAGGTATCAGGTAACAGATCAATGGCACAATCACAAGATCGATGTGGTGGTAGTTGTGAGGCTTTGGTTTTACTGAATGCTTCAATCAGGTCTGCATATTCAGAAGGTATATGTGGTGCTATGTTAGTCTCTTTAGTTACCTTGGTGGTTCTCACAGGAATAGGGGTGACAGGTTTTAGACACTTGGTCGAGCAGTTTGATCGCTATCGTATGATCTGTTTATCACACCAGGAAATTTGTGGATTATGGTCTTGCAGCCAGGGTAGACCGAGGATGACTGGGTGGTGAGGAGAGTGAATGACGAAAAGATGAGTAACTTCGGTGTGTAAAGCCCCAATCTGTAAAGTAAGATCTGTTGTAGTGTAAAGTACATGGCCGGTTCCCAGGGGACGCCCATCTAGTGCTGCCACTGTCAAAGGAGAGTTACATGGAATCAGTGGAATCTTATGCTGTCGGGCTAGAACTTCATCGATAAAATTACCTGCTGCCCCTGAATCTAACATAGCTTTAGTGATGATGTTATCAGATTGGCAGGTTAATTTTACGGGCACTTCAAAACAAGCAGTAGTCTGTGTAGAGGAAATTAACAAACTCACCCCGCGACTGTGTGCTTGAGAGGGTCGAGTTGGGCAGTTAGCTCGCATATGTCCCGCTTGGCCACAATATAAACAGAGATGATTATTGATGCGTCGTTCTCACTCCTCTGTGGAAAGATGAGTACGACCAACTTGCATGGGTTCAACATCATCACTGGATCGATGCATTGGACTAAGAGGTTTTGACAATCGGTCTGGTCTACTGGAGCAAATGAGATTGTCGATGCGAATGGCAAGGTTAATGAATTGATCCAGGGTTCTGCCTTCATCACGGCAGGCCAGCTCTGACTGTACGTCAGTAGTTTCAATGTATCCTCCACCCAAACGGTTTGTGTTGCGAGAGTACGAAAAGACAAAGCGAATTCAGCTGCAGTATTTCTTCCCTGACAAAGTGCGAGCAGTTGTTCCCCAGCACTCCTTCCTCCCTCAGAATGTTCAAAGAACTCTCTTAGACGCTGAATGAAATCATTGAAAGTGGTTTCGTTCAACCCTTGACTGGCCCAGATAGCTTTTGCCCAATCAGGCGCTCTTCCTGCGAGCAGAGAGCACACCAGGGAGATTTTACTTTCATCAGTAGGACAGAACGAGTGTTGTTGATTCAGGAACATTGAGCACTGCATGAGGAAGCCCTTACACTTGGTGGGAATTCCGTCAAATTTTTCTGGAAAGGCTAACCGTGGATTGGTAGTTACAGTACTGTGAGGCATTGAGATGGGTACCTGACTCGCTTGAGGTGCTGGGGAGGCGGACTCAGGTGTGGGCTGATGGAGACTCTGAACAGATTTCACCAACTCCTCCGTAAATGAAGTGAGTCGACCAAGTTGATGTTGGTGAGATGCCAGTAGGTTTGTTTGGGCAGTGAGTTTGTTGGACATACGCATGAGGACTGCTGGATTGGTAAGTGGCGAAGTCTTCTGTAATGAGGACTCAGGTTGACAGGGATCCATGTACGGTTTATTTAAACAGGTAAGTTCAGAGTACAGACAGGCGAGGGTTGAATAATCAGGGCAATCAACAACATCAGAGACAGAGCAGAAACAGGGTAAACAGGCAGAGGTTCGGGGCAGGCAGCAAAACAGCAGTAGTAGTATTCCAGGAAGAGTTATAAATAGACAGGCAGCAAATGATCGTAATGTGGTAATCCAAGGCAAGGTCCAAACACAGAAAAGGCAACACAGGGAATAATCAAAACGCTCATAAATGTAGCCGGGCAAACAAGGATTCGCAATGAGTGAACTAATAGACAGGGCTTAAATAGTGTGATGATAATGAACAGCTGTGGGGTAATCAGACCAGGTATGCAGGCATAGGGAAATGTAGTCCAATGTTAATATTCAGGTGAAAGAGAGACCTCCGGTGGCCGATTGTGGAATCTTCACCGGCGTTCGTGACACTAAGCTTTCCTGTGTAAAGTTGTATACAATTTTACAACTTCGTTCCCATAGTGATGTAAGGCTGTAAACCCTAAAAAGGCCTTACACAAATAACACACGTTTTAACAGAAGAATTAATGTAAGCGCTTAAAATAAAATTATAAATTATCATTTATAAATTATAAATTATAAATGGATTAAGGGAAAGGAGGAGGTGAGAACCAGCTTCAATATAAATAATAGTTGTAACATAAAACTGAACAAAAAGACACAAACACACACATGACGGTCAGCTGACCGTAAACGATCTCTCTCTCATCGCACCACCTTCTGCGGTCAGCCTTTATCCCTCTCAGCGACTTAATTAGCCTGATAAGGGACTGGGTGTGTATAATCCACCCTGTTACGCACATTTCTAACTTTAAACCCTACAAAAATTGGACCCTATTCACTTCCATTGTAAGTGCCTCACTGTAACCTCGATAGGGATGAGCCTAAATTAGTTTTTGTGCTAATTAACATTATGCCACATATGCTGTTGATTGAGCTCAACTTGTACTGAACCCCGAATGTCCCTTTAAAATACTTTTTTATTTTTATAATTTATGTGAGAGAGAGATGCAAGAAACAAAGTAAGAATGGGCAAAGTTAAGTACAAAACATGCAGTATACCAAATGCTTTCATCACCTGCAACTTATAAGTTGTTGTGCTAATGTTTCACACAGCATGACTGAGAAATGAGACAACCTATTTTTGTGGACATCAAGATCACGAGCAGCAGAAAATCCTGCAAACCACAGCACTGCACCATACAGTTCTAGTGTGAGTTTACTGGCAGAAAAAGAGGGGAGGAAAAGGAAATGGGGCTTGGCATGTTGACTCAGGAGAAAATCCCCCAGGACCCCTCAATGGACAGCTATTAAAGTTTAATTGCCCGCCTGTCTTGAAAGTTATCATGTGTTCACGTGGGCTAAATAGCAGTGACTATCGAGGGGGAACAAACCAAAAAGTGTCCTAGCCTGTGAGCACAAGGCTACCAACAACTGTCTGTAAAGCATATTTGAGATTGGGATTCGGTTTTCAAGTCCCAGTCCTTCACCATAACTACAGCAATTACCAGGCAAAGCCCTGATGTTTTTCAGGAAATACTGTGGATGACAACAGTTCTGAAAATTTCCACGATCAGCCCAATTTTCCATTCTCTCACAGGAAAAAATAGAGAGTGTCTGAGCTTTGTAGCATTGCTATTTGCATAATTCACTTTGATGGCAAGATATTAGCCCTCCATCTTTGCTCTCTTTTGCATATGAAGATTACAAAGGGACTATTTGCAGCACCATGCAGACTACCAGGAGGAGACTATCAAAGGAAGGGAGCACGCTTTAAAGTTAGGACACTTCGATTGTGTTACAGATTGGTTCCAGGTGAGGCGGCTTTGGGAAGCTCGGCCAGAGGAAAATTGCCCTCCACGAAGTGCAGGGTGAGAGGCAGAGAGGCTTCACAGTTGGGATGGCATTCCAGAATTCCCAAACTACTCACATTTGGCGGGATTTGAAAGGATGAAGGCTGGGCCTCAAAAATCTTCTTGTGGTGATTGCCTACAAATAAAACCTAAGCATTAGGTTTAAAAGTTTTAAAAGTATGGTAAATAGCCTTTGATTATACATGTGATACTTCTTAAGTGATAATTCTGTGATACTTATTTTCCAGATCTGTTGTTTTTTTCATTGTATATTTTTTCTATCTTCAGTATATGATGAGTGGTTCCTGCAAGATGACAATTTGTATCATTATATTCCTACAATCTCCTGAAAAACAACTACATACTGTATATGGTAACAATGTCAGACTATGGCTGTGCTGTGATTTTTTCAACAATGGAAGATGATAAGGACTCACTGTCATTAGCGTGTCCTAGAAGCAGTCCATGCCACTCGTGTCTTCTGAAGGCATAACCAAAATAACAAACCGAAACTGAACTGCTGTTTTGTCTCAGATGTGATTGAGAAAGAAAAGGGAGAGAAAGAGCTTTGAAAAATAACTTTATTATTTTTATTTATTTTCTCACTGCATTTAGAGTGCTCAGAATTCAGAGGAAAATATTTCTTTTTCGTAAATAGTAAGTCAAACATTTCTGTAATTTCAAAAATACAGGACATTATGTAATCATAATGCTTCACTGATGCTTGTTCTTGATCATCTTCAACTTTCAAACCCCAGTCTTTCTAGTGAAATATGATCAGCGGACATTACGTTATTGCTTCTACTGTAATACACTTCCATCAGTCATCTTCTTTCAATAGACAAGTGCTGCTCTTGCCAGGGTTCAGAGCAAAATGCGCCTGTGCATTTAAACGCATCATGAAACAATTCTCACTGCAACACTGTGCAGATCTCCAAAGGCCTTGCACACTGGGCATGAGGAGACAGGCTCCTGTGGCAGCCGTTGCTCACTATTCATCATGTCAGGCTGATCTAAAGCAGGCCAGCTGTGGGAGACATGTTTAGAACAGCACTGTGCCAAGACCTGCCCTTCCCCTTCATTCACCTGGGCTTCTGTATTTCACTACACTATGGGCTCTGTTTTCGTGATCGCACTTGGCACAGCGTTACCTGCAATGACCATGCGCTACGACATGAGTGCTAATTCTAAGCACAATTTTGGTGCCATGTGGGCTTGGGTGGGAACGCTTGTGCTAACTGTGGGTGCATGTGCGCAAACTGTGGGTGTATTGTATGTGAATGAAGTTGCGCAAAGTGGAATTTGCTATTTTCCTGAGAGATAGGTCTTTGCAATACGACATCTGAAAAGCACATCTAATCTCGTGCAAAGTCTAAACTTAGTTCCTGCATTTGCAGTTTGGGGATTCCACTAGCAGATCATATTAAAGACCTATCAATCACTTTTAAAACTAGCCATAATTTGTGTGTAATAATAATAATAATAATAGTTCGTTTTTTTTTGTATAGCGCCTTTCCAAATACAAGGATGCTGTTCAGAAATTAAACATAAAACATTAAACAGAGAAACATATGATATGACAAATATCCATTACAACAATAATGAACAATGGGAGGAAGGAAAGCATGTTTCAGGTGTCCCGTAAGACCGCAGGTGTGACAGGCTGAAAGAGAATTTGTTCGAAAGAATCTGGAGGATGCAAGAGGATCTTTCATTAATACTCACTACCAACAATTCAGTTAATGGTAATGTGTATTTGTCAATTCTCTGATTTATATAAATTTGTGTCGATTTAACCGAAAAATGTTCAAATGCAAGTAATGTTAATTCCCATGTTGAAGTATCTTAGTACACTGAAGTCAAATATATAATATGGAAAAGTATAATTATATATAATGTAAAATTAAGTATTATAAAGTAAATGTAAAATTTTATTTTCATTTTCTTTTCTCTCCACATTGTCATAACTGTCTTAAGGTTTACCTCAGATCTTCCCTTCTCACTCAGAGAGCAATCGTGCAGGTTGAGAGCGATGTATGCTGTAATAGCAACCATGATATGCTCTTTTTGCATTTGTCCTACGAAGGCCATCTCATTTAAACAAAGCTAATTCTAAGTTGAGGATGGTCGGTATACAACTGCCTACAAATGACACGTCCTACCTAGCACCAGCCTTCGTAATGAGGCACACATACATCTCGGTCTGGAGTCAGGAGTATACCCAAACATCCTCAGTAATATTTCACAGCATAACTCCATAGCACTGGAATGATGGCAGACAAAATGGTAGAGATTTCACAGCAAGGACATAGTTATTGTGCCACAGAACGCTAGACACAAATGGTCCATATATCTATTGTTTAAGTGCATTACATACAGCCAATTTACACTACCAAATTCTTATGAACAGGCTGTCTTCATTTATATTTACGTTGCTTGACAGGGAATGGAATACATAATATTATGCAAACGGTGCAATAACTGGAGAAAAACCTGAGAATTAAATTGCACTTGACCCAGTGATATGGCGGCTGTAGGAATCGATGTCCCTTAAAGAGCCAATAACATTTTTGATAGAGACATCACCTGTCAGTTTACATGCGCATGTGCCAAAATTAAAGCGATCATTAGCATGACCTGAGCTAAGGAACCACAATTAATGATACGATTGTTGTTCGATTTTATTGCTGATTTTAAATATTTGCTTGTAATCTTAACAAATTATTTAGGAGATTTCCCCATTCAAGTAGATAGGAGCTGTACTTGTGTTAGAATTTTTTTGTGTTTGTTTTTTCCATTGAGATTAACTGAACCTGTGAATGGTGTACAGTATATGAGTGTGACACTGGTATCCATAGAAAATAGTGTCCCATGTCTGGAGGCATTACAAACTTGGTTTGTAACTTGGTACAAACGATTGACCTGACTTGCCTTAAAGGGACTATGGACAAATGCAGTTTTCTTTGCTGTTTTGATGTATTTCCTATTGAAACTGCAAGTTAAAGGAGGACATATCAAATGCCTTTTTTTTTTTTTTTTTTTTAAATAACCAATAGATTTGAGTTCACAAATATGAACCATTTGGTGCTTGCTGTTGCTGGTTGGAGGCAGATTATATTTTTCCCTTTTTGATTTAGAGAGCATTTCACTGGACAAAACTTTGGATATGCATGTGAGTGCAAGATGAGTTATTACTGTTTTTGGTTAATTTTCCTGAAAGAGAAAGACTGTAAATAAATGCTTATAGTTAATTTGGTAAACTTTTATGAGAACCGGTACATTATTGATGGCCTCGAACTTAAAAGACTTGAAGTGTTGCTGTGTCAGTGTTTGTTCATTGAAAGAGCTGAGCAGTATTGTTTCTGTTGTCTTTGATCACATATTTTCTCTTCAACTCCCTTCAGAAATAATTATGACTATTATCAAGTTAAATCGGACAGCTGAGGTTAAATCAGCGCAAATGTGGACTGGAAAGTCTCCATTCTGTTTGGATTATTAACGTGGGGGAAAAAATTACATCTTGTAATGGTTCACTGAATTCCCCACTGATTGAGTTTACACAAAGAGGAAAGATTGTTTCCACCTTCGGCTAGGGATGAGGCAGCAGCACACCAAAGAGGATCCGGCAGGACCTTAGCGCTCAGCTAAAATCCCTCTGCCCTCAGCAGAGGCCACACAGAACAAATAAGCTGTTATTTCACTGTTGTTTGAAAGGCTTGAGGAGGGACTGGTCCCGTAATGAAAAGAAAATAGAGATGATGTTCTCATGACAGATATGGAATAGCGAATCGACCCAATCAGCACTGCAGTTTGAGTTCACACCTCTTAGTCTAAGAGCCCCAACAACTCTCTCCAAACCTCTCTCCCCCTCAGCTCAAAACCTCACTGACTAACTTACTTTCCCAACAACCTGATCCGGCCTAGAGGCCTATGTCATCACTTCCTGTGCCTGATTTGTTTGGGAACTTTAATCCATGCCCCTGCCCAGCAATGCTCTGTTTGTTTTGAAGGACAACCAGCAAACATGAGCTGTAAACTAAGGGACTTCCAAAACTCTTGCGCAATGCTTAAAATTATAGCTTTTTTGTGTTCATGAAGTATGTCCTTAAAAGGTATATTTTCTTTATGGAGGTAATTTGCTGGACATTTATAAATGAAAGAATTATTAAAGAATTGTGGTTATATGCGCACTGTTGTTTTTATCCTGAATGTGACTGAAATTTTGTTGCCACTCAAGAGCACAAAACACAATTATTAAAGCCCTTGTCTGGGGACACATGACTATCTTCTTTTCTCCATTCTGTTTGTTCACAATAGGGCCATCGTATGGCCACCACAAGGGTGAATATTTGTGTATTTATGTGTCAGAGGTCACTTAACTTCAGTATGCCCTTAAGCTGATCCACATGTCAAAGGAATAGCTGCATTGCGAATCAAAACTAGAGAGGGAGGAAGTTCTGTGTTTATGCTTTTCATAGACATTCTCTTCATTTTCAAAGGAAGAAAGCTCTATTGGCGGGTCGGTCTGTGCATTCTCTACGCTGCACAGATTGCCGCTGGCCTGGCTGCATAGCAACATATTTAAAATCACAAGCTTAACTCTTCTCTTCTCCTTAGGGTCACAACTAAGGGCCTCTCCAAATTTTATCTTTCATCTTGATGTCTGGAAAAAGCTATAGTCTGATCTGAAAGTGTAATGATTAGACATGCACAGATCAACCAGAATTCTCATACAGCTTCTTGTAAGTGGCCTCATTGGACTAAGTCCTTATTTGTGTGCACTGATAAATATGTAAATGAAATCCATCTGCTTATGAACAATATTTTCAGAAAAAAATTATATAGAAGTCACAAACCTCAGAGCAATAGCTGAGAGAAAACAATGAGGGCATAATGAACATATGGTGAAGATATTTGTGCTGGTCCCTGATGAATTTACACAGATTAATGTGAGCAGACTGTGTGAGAGTATGTAATTCTTGCTGCCATTTTTTTCTCTAATAAATATTACACCCCCCCCCCCAGACTGCACATAATTTTGTTAGTTTGTGTTGCCATGACAGTGCCATGATGCATCATTATTTTGTCTGCTTGTAGATGTCATGTCATTGCTCTTCTTTCATACACGTTCTTATGGAATGGAAAGAATTATATTAGCTGTTTTATTACATTTTTAAATATAATTTAAATGTAGTATTTTTTTCAAAAGTTCTTGTGGAATGGGAAAAAATTTCTCACTCAAATAAAAGTTTTTTTTTTAATATATATATATATATATATATATATATATATATATATACAGAAATCTAAATATAAGGTAACATATGTAAAAACACGCAGTACTGCTTCCATGTGGTTTTTACAAAAATTATCACTGAAACATACCTTTATGCATCGTATATTACAAAAGGGTACAAATTATTTACATTTTCATATTCAGTCTGTAACATATTTTCCCAAATCATTGTTAAATTTGAATATGTGTGCCCATTTACACATATGTGCCCATTTAAATTAACTACAGTTTAACATATGTGGTCATAAATTGCCATTTATCAGATTTCTGTATTGCAGTTATATTTTAAATGGTGATTTTGTCATTTTTCCTCACATGTTCTAATGGAATGGAAAGTGAGAAATATAATTTGTCATGATGGTAAATGATTTGAAATACTATGAATGTTGATTTTATAAATGTCCACTGACTATAGAGAAGGAGCTAACTGAAGACAAGGTTGGATCATGGATATTTGCTGTTCTGGAATGAATAGAACTGGGTCTTGATCTGCTCAGAAAATTGCTTGTTCTTGTTCATTTACCTGGTTTGGAACAGCAGACCATAATGAATGCACAGTCACAGTCACAGGAGAGCAGCAGGGCTATAACCTAAGCCATAATGACATAATAGAGGAGAAGACCTCTGATGTAAAGCCATACAGTCCACAAACATGCACACAGGCATGCATATGTGCACAGTTCTCGCAGTTCACACTCCAAACAAACAGCCCTTCCGTGACATACACGTACACTGTTTTTCAGGAGATTCATCAGGTTACCATTTCCATGTAGACCATTGCTGGTGCTCTGAGGTAAACCTTGAAGCTTGCTGCACTGTGTGGTATTGTGTTAATTTCAATTTTATCAATGTGAAGTATTTTTGACAAGGCGTCTCCAAAGATCACCCATGCCGTGCCATACTCGGTGACCCCTGTGGCCTATGGGGGTGTTCTGCACGTCTGGATCGTCCGTCTCTCTTACCATGCTGTAATGAAGAGCTCTGTTTGAATCATCAAACTCAATCGCCGAGTTGACCCCAGATTGTCTACAGAGCTCAGACATGTCAACCCACATCCCCATTACTAAGCCACAGTCTGCTACCCTCCTTTGCCTGTACTGGGTGGAGGAGGTCATTTCAGCCTGAAACCTACTGGGAGGGTGAAGGGTTTATGTTCTGCCAGGAGCTGAGCGACAGGTCCATTTGACTGAATTAAACAGACAGACTCCAGTTACCTTTATAATGACAGACACCACAGTAGACAGTGGATGTGACTTTTGCTTAACCTGGGGGACAGCCTCCAGATATACAAATGTGCCAATCTATGTAGACGCTCTCTTGCCAAACAGACACAACATCTGGCATCTACTGTGTATTTGGTAGCCTGTTCCATTGCTTCCTTCAGCAGATAGTTAAATAAACACTGATAATGACATGTATTTACCCGACGCTCTGTCCGTTTGGCACACTATGGAACACTTTTTCCAGAGATAGAGTTTGGATTTGAGCTTGATCTTACAATAACTATGATGAAATGTGGAAATATTAAAGGAGTAGTTAATTAAAAAATGAAAATTCTGTCATCATTTACTCACCCTGATTGAAATTCATGCGCTATATTCCATGTCTTCTGAAAGCATACGATCACTTTGTGCGATGTACTGAACAAAATGTAATTTGTTACTCTACAAATTAGGGTTTCTATGCATCTTGTGACCAAACGCCATGATGTCATGAGGTTTGGAGTGACATCCGGGTGGGTAAATAATGACAGAATTTCTTTATTCACTATTTCTTTATTCACTAAGTCACAAGTGTAAATATGAAATTCTTTTGTCATGTCTGTTTTCATTTTGATTTGCTTTAATTGCAAATCTTAGCAGTTGTCCCATACATAGGATATTACTATCCACTCATTGTCATTGCATAGTGCAATGATAATAATACAGTCTAAGCAAATGTTTGAATCCATTTCTTCCATGTTCATCCATTTCCCATTTTCTTCTAGATTCAGTTACAAAGAGAGATCGGAATTTTGACGTAATTCTGATCGGCTGATACCATCACATTCAGCAGGAAGGAGGAGACATACAAATATGTTTCCAGTTTGTGTTGTTTGGATGAAATGACCATTGCTGTTATCTCTTCATCAGTTTCTATTTTGCTTTTCCAATATGGATAGATTTTACCCTAGGTAACACTGGGAGCTTAAAACCCACCATAAAACCTAAAGTCAAACATGGACCTGTAGAAACTGCTCCAAGTTTGGGTTTAGATTTCCATCTCAACTGATTTCCTTCTGAATTAAGAGCAAACATGGTGGACGCCATCTGTTTCTTTGTAGAGTGGAAAGAGTTTGATGTTCGCTTCTTGAACGCTTTTAAGAAGTTCTCTGTTAACAACATTTTCAACTTATCGTGTCCTCTAAAACGCAGATCCTTGTGTGAGGCTCCTTATTTTATTTCAAAACTCTCTAAGAATTTGGCCTTTAGTGTCTCAATGACAGTGGGCAGAAATTAATCTTTAAAGGAAATGCTTAAATTGGAGGTGACTTCATCTCTGCATTTATGCCAGTTTGGTATTTCCACATTGATTTTTGGAGGACATCTAGATGAAGATTTGGTGGTTAAACAAGAAGAGAACCAAAGCTGAAAGTTGAGAGTTGGAAAGAGAGGCCCTATAGAGCTCCTCATTGTTGGCCCTCTGAGTAAGTCATGATTGCAACATATCACTAGTTAAATATGATCCTCTCACTGTTGGTAGTGGTGTCTGAACTTTCTCCATTGACTTGCCTTACACTTTGATCATTTAAAATCATACCATATCATGTTTACCTTCGATGCTTTTCTAAAAGTTACTTTTTTTACTGTATTTTCAGACATTCTTTTGCTTGTTTATTATAAAGCTATGATCTTGAGTCTTATTAGGATCCAGGGTAAAGATCACTCCTAAATGCAATCCATCCAGGTTATATGTGACAGGAAGAAATGTGCTCTTTTCAAATCGTGAACATTTCTGAGAATGAAAGAGGTCTAACCCAAAATCCGATGTCAGAAACCATAACATATTACAGAAAAAAACTTAAGTAAGGAATGTACTGTATAACTCCATGACACATAGAAGTCCTTATATGAGTAGCCCAGCCTTGAAGTACATTGTGAATATGAGTGACAGCTGATTGTGAAAACTCAGATCTAGTGGGGTCACATGACTCTAGACATCTGGGACGCACGCTCTTTGCTGAGGAGAGAGAGCGTCCCAGGAGTTTCCATAATGCCCTCTGTGCCTGGCTCTGTTTTAGTAGAGTGACGGGTGCACTCAGGTTTCATACTGCAAGATAAGATCTAGTTTGTGTGAATTCTTTACAGCAACCAGCACTGGTCAGTGCTAACCCCCTCAGAGCAGATGCAATATCATCCCATGTTTGAGGGCCAAGTGCATTATAGCCCAAACTACAGTCAGTCACGCTAGATAAGAACAGGATCCAAGGTCAAAGGTTCCACTTCCTTCTCATACACCCATGTTACTGAGTAGTTTTTTTAACAATCTGAAGATTGAGTGTGTATTTTAAGATGTCTAAAATGAATTGTTTGGGTGGTTTAAGTCTTTATGCAGTCAACAGGCTGTGGTCAGTGAGTGAGTGAGCAGGACTTGGTGGAATAAAAACCTACTAGAACTATCATTTTTGTGTCCATCTGTGGAGCAACAATCTTCTATTAACCCATGCACTTAATTAATTTATGACCATAAATAAAGGCACTTTCCATTAAAGGGATAGTTTACTCAAAAATGAATATTCTGTCATCATTTACTCCACCTTATGTAGTTCCCTATGCCCCCCCCCCCCCCCCCCACCCCCCTAAATGTTTACATGACAATTTACACAAGATTAACTATTTCTGCTACTCTAAAACTTCAAAGCCCCACAGCATGTCTACAACCACATCCTTTTCTGATCGTACATGGATTTTGTTGAATGAGAATAGAATTAGGCAGAAAATATATTATTTGTAGATTTCTATATGATGTAAAAGGCTACATTGATAAGTATTTCTTGTATAAAAAAAAAAAAAAAAAAAAAAAAAAAAAGACTAACTGCATTAAAAACATTGACAAGATGTAATCGTGTATTTTTCGGATTTATGTTTCATCTGTCAAAGCGTTTTTGTTAAACTGTAGAAACACGATGTAGCTCCTCTATTAAGCTCCCAAGGGAAAGTTCCTCAATGACATCATATCCATCTTTTTACTCACAACAGCGTGAACTTGTATGAATGAAACACGTCATTTCTCTGCCGCTCAAATACTCCTCGGATCACATCATTTACATGGATAAATGATTTCCAGCTGAATAGGCTAAATATTAAATGAAAGAACTTTACATTAGAATGCAAATTAATCTCTTCAGTAATCAAAATACTTTTTGAATGTAACTGTATTCGGATTACCAATGAATTAAATTGTAACTGTAGTGGAATTCAGTTACTAATATTTAGTATTTTAAATACATAATCCCATTACATCTATTCTATTACTCCCCAACCCTGGTAATAAAGTCAACATGAATGTATATTGTACGTTAACCATTTGCCCTAATCCAAACCCCAACTACCATAAGTGGGGTAAAAAAAATTATTTTGGAAAAAAAAAAAAAAACGCAATTTATGAATCGCACTGCCCATTGTTTATGTGAATGTGATTACTTCTTGGTTCCCATATGACCATAAGTCATGTCTCAGAAATTGCTTGCACATTACGTTGTGCTAGAGGGAAATGTGATCATTCTTGAATCGATGCAAAAATGCCTGATGAGAATGGTGCTTATCAGTAATTTGGATGAATGGGGTTGATTTCAGGGTACATTAACTTTCGGAAGCAACCTGTTGATTTCCATTGTGATACGGTTGCTATTTTCTCTACTTTTACTTAGGATTGCTCTTGAAGTATAACTATTACTACTATTACTATTCAGTATTGTGGCATTGCTAGCCTTGTATATTTGGCTCCTATATGAAAAATTGCTTGTGTTTTAATCATTTGTGAGTGTATTTAAACTAAAATCATCTGCTAAATGTTTAAATTTAAATGTAATGAAAATGTAAATAATATATAAAATGTTAATATTCAGTATTTTTGTCCATTTCTATGGGCAGTAATGGCCATGCCAAGCTTGCAGATTTCAAGAGTGATTTCTCATGTTGGTGGTGGCGTAGTGGCTTGAGCACAGGGCTGCTAATCAGAAGGTTGCTGGTTCGAACCCCACGGCTGTCACCATTGTGCTCTTGAGCAAGGCACTTAACTCCAGGTTGCTCCGGGGGGATTGTCCCTGTAATAAGTGCACTGTAAGTCGCTTTGGATAAAAGCGTCTGCCAAATGTAATGTAAAAATGTTCTCTCTGGGTCAAGAGGAGATGGATGCACAGAAGAAATCTGCTTTCTGTAAGCCTCAGTCCTGTGAGACTGCTTCAAAGGAAGAAGATCAGCTGCAGTAACTGAAAGACAGAACGAGGAAGGAATGAGTACAGTGAGTGAGTGAGTGTGGGCCTCTGAGGCTCTTTCTCTCAGGTGAGAGGTGTGCTGGAGAGGAGCGGGAGGTCATGAGCGGGGTGTTCTCTCACACATGTACACACGGCTCTTTGGTAGCACCGAACCAGGATTCATTATGTGCATAACAGCAATGACAGTTTGACTACAATGTGTCAGGCACTGAGTGATGTGTTTATTACCAATTCATGAGAAAAATCCTTTCTTAATAATTGGTCAGCGTTTGAGCATGTTTTAGCTCAATATTATCACCTACACTGGGTTAAATATGAATTATCAAAAGTAACTTTCGGAGATTTACTGTAATTCAATGTAAAAAGTATTCTAAGTAAACTGAAATATTTCTCAGTTATATGTATCAAGTGCACTGCTATTTAGTTGAAATAACAGCCTCGCATGTAATGTAAACAACACTGCATGTTACCACGCCTCATGATTTATTTAATACATTTTTTTATTTATTTTATTTTATTTTACGTATTTGGCAGATGGCTTTATCCAGAGCGACTTAAAATGCATTCAAGGTATACATTTTTTGTGTGTGATCTGTGGGAATCGAACCCATGACTTTGGCATTGCTAGTGCCATAAAAGTCATACAATTGGGCCGATATCACTCTTGTGAGAAAACAAGGATTTCACAATGTGCTCAACAATTAAGTGTTCTCTTCTTTAATGTCAGTCGTTACACTTTTACTGCCAGTGGAAAGTATGCACTCAAGAGCTGTGGACGAAGAGTGAAGGGAAGGGCACATTGGGGACTACACTCAACACTCCACTATAAACCACACTCAGCCAACTCATCTGGAAACCTTAACAGCCTTTTGGAGATGAGCACTTTTAAAGCACTAGAACTTTTATTTAGGCCTGGGTTACATGTACATCAAAAGTCCCAAATGACTTTCCAAGTCTTCAACAGCATTTTCCACAGTTACAAAGAAAACTGTTCTTCTGTAATAAAATTGGTGCATCTATTCAGAGTGAAATGTCGTACACTTCTCATCCTCTCCCAGGGCTATGGAGAAAATTAGACGACTGATATCTGCATCATGTGTGCATTACAAGGAAATAAAATGTCACTGCAGTTTACATGACACATGTTATGAATCATAGCTGTAAGCAATTGCTTTCCATTAAATAACAGATACATTAAGTTCCATATGGCATATTTGAACTATTAGCAGATGAGGGAAATGGCTCTAAAAGTCCTGCAGTTGGTGGGCACACAAGTCTACAGTACATAAGTGACAACTACGGCCCACCAAAGGAAAAGAGCTAAACAGATTGTTGAGGTGTTAGAAGACCCCCCAAGTAGTGTTGAGGAGAAGATCTGCAGCTAGCACCCCCCCTACCCCCCCCCCACCCCTCCAGGGGAAAATAATATTTCTCTCTTTGATTTCAGTCTTGGCACCAAATGCAGCTCCGCTCTCCCATATGGGAAAGCATCTTTACAGAAAAAGACAAAGGGAGAGTGCATATAGGACCAAAAAGAGCAACAAATTGGAGTCTTCTTTCACCTACAAATGGACAGACCTGTGTCCTGATGGATGTCAGTAGTAATTAGGAATTGACATGACACCAAGACCGGATTCAGTGCAATCTTCATTGCAGGCTCTCAAAACGCACCAGTTTCTGAAACAAATGCTCCAAATGAGCCAGCTGGGCTCTTAAACCTCTGCTGAGTGACTCCAATCAGGCTTCCAAAGCAACCAATTGGCCCGGTTGCTAGGGCGTGCAGAGTCACGTTGGGTTAACCACCTCATGGTCGCTATAATGTGGTTCTCACTCTCGATGGGGCGCGTGGTGAGTTGTGTGTGGATGCAGCGGAGAATAGCGTGAGCCTCCACACACACTAGATCTCCGCGGTAATGCGCTCAGCAAGTGATAAGATTATTTTCACATGGATTGACTGTCTCAGATGCGGAGACAACTGAGATTAGTCCTCCGCCACCCGGATTGAGGCGAGTCACTACTCCACCACGAGGACTTAAAAGTGCATTGGGAATTGGGCATGCCAAATTGGAGAGAAAAGGGAAGAAAAAAAGTACAGTAAGTACTAGGGGAAAAAGCACCCCATTTAAAAAAGGGATTATGTAAAAGACTGTCTGGACTGAGATTGAGAACTAGAACACATATTATGTATATCCTGGACTAAGAATGGTTGGAGTAAGAAAAAAAAATCAAAGCAGATCAAAGTACACAGAAACTAATAAATACATGATATAAGCCTGACAACTGAGATATAATATAGATGTGTAGCGAAAAACCAGTCAAGCCGTGCTGCCAGTGATGCACAGATATGTAGACAGGCACAGATGGATAGCAGGACAATGGGGGTGAAGTGGACAGACAAAGAGGAAAGATGGAAAGGGGGAGTAAGACATGGCGGGACACTGTAAGAGAGAAAGGATGAAGAGGAGAGTGCAGAAATCGGAGGGGCATCTGGTGAATTCCAGCACTGGTCTGAAGTGCAGTGGGAGCGGGTCTTCAGCTCAAGTATTTGTGGGGCCCCTGTGGTTTTTCAACTAATAAATCCACTACATGTCTTTAATATGGGCAGAATGTGCAGGCAGAGGAGTGCTGAAGGATGTATGGCCATTACTCAGCGGCCCACATCTAAAGAGAGGAGCTTGGTCTGGGACGGTGCAGAAAACTCCCTCCTCCTTCTCAATCCCTCAATCTGTGAGCAGACTGTCGCAGCTCTGCCGAGGTGTGAAAAGGAATGGATCTCCTGAAGCTGATGCCACTAAACTATGATTTAATTTATGACAGCCAGGCACCAGACAGTGCTCACAGAGTGTTTGCTGAGTGGCGCTAAAAGTGGGGAAGACCATTTCTGTATTAAAAAATGTATCACTAGAGCCTCTTTTTCCAGAGACCTTGAGTCATAGATTAAGATCTTCTTGACTCAAGAGTTTATTGTTTAAGTCAAGAATTTACTTAATTAATATGTACTGTAGGTATGTTTCTATTGACTGGTTATGTTTTAAAATTGGACATTTCTACCCCATTTTCAAAAAATCTTTTTGGGAGATTAGCGCCATCTTCTGTTTCAGAAACAGCTTACTTCTACTCAATTAATAGATACTGTAATAGGACTGGTACTACATAAAGTCAGTCTTTGATATGCTTTTATATGATTAAAGGGATAGTTCACCCAAAAATGTAAATTCTCTCATTTACTCACCCTCATGCCATTCCAAATCTGTATGACGTTCTTTATTCTGCTGAATTTTTAGAAAAATATTTCAACTCTGTTGGTCCATACAATGCAAGTGAATGGTGATCAGACCTTTGTAGTTACATAAAATCACATAAAGGAAACATAAAAGTAATCCATACATTTTGGAAGTGATATATTATGTGTGGGTGAGAAACAGAACAATATTTAAGTAATTTTGTACACTATATCTCCACTTTAACTTTAACTTTCTGATGTGAAGGTGAAACGAAACAGGCACCACATGTGACTTTCAGATGTAAAATTGAAAGTGAAAATGGAGATTTAGAGTACTTAAATTTTCTCCGAATTTTCTGTTTCTCACCCAAAACTATTATATCGCTTCTGATGGATTGAACCACTGGAGTTCTATGGATTACTTCTATGCTACCTTTATTTGATTTTTGGAGCTACAAAGTCCTGGTTACCATTCACTTGCACTGAATGGACCTACAGAGCTGAAATATTCTTCTAAAGTTGTAAGGCTGTTAACGCTGAAGAAAGAAAGCCATACACATCTGGAATGGCTTGAGGGTAAATGGTGAGAGAATCAACATTTTTGGGTGAACTATCCCTTTAAATTAATGTCTTCTTTGGGTGAGAAACAGATCAATATTTAAGTCCTTTTCATTATAATTGTTTACTTCCAGTCACTTTCCAATGCATGTTCATGAGAGAACCGAGTACATACAGCCTCTCATGGATTTAAGTGTGCTGGCATGTTCAAATGAAAGCAAAACCAATAAAGCTAGGAGTGGTGGTGGCGTAGTGGGTTAAAGCACATAACTGTTAATCAGAAGGTTGCTGGTTCAATCCCCACAGCCACCACCATTGTGTCCTTGAGCAAGGCACTTAACTCCAGGCTGCTCCAGGGGGATTATCTCTGTAGTAAGTGCACTGTAAGTCGCTTTGGATAAAAGCATCTGCCAAATGCATAAATGTAAATGTAAATGTAAAGCTTGAGAACAGTGCTCTGTTAAATAAACCGAGCTGCACTTCCGGTTCGAATATGTCAGTTCTCATGTGCACATGCCAGCACGCTTACAGTGGCACCAACAATTACAGTGAAAAGGATTTAAATATTGATCTGTTTCTCACTCAAAGGGATTGCATTACTTAAGAAAACGTTCATTTGACCACTGCCATTGTATGGATTACTTTTACTATGTCTGTCTGTGTTTTGTGGAGCGCTGATTAAAGCGCTGATCACCATCCAGTTGCATTGTATGGCCCTAAGGAGCTGAAATAATCTTCTAAAAATCTTTGTTGTTTTGCTCAAGAAATAAAGTCATACACATCTGATGGCATGAGAGTGGGTAAAGGATGAGAGATTTGTCATTTTAGGGTGAACTATTCCTTTAAGGGCAGTAGGTGAATGGAACAGGCATTGAAACCACAAATTCTCATGCAGTTTATTAGAATTTGCATTCAGGTTGCTAAGACGAAAACTGTTTTCAAATGAATGCATATTAGTTTGATGAGCTTAAGTCAAAATTGTAATCAAGCAAATCTATGTTTGGCTTTTTCATTTGTTCTTTGTTCCAATTTGAGGTGAGAACATGTTAAAATACAATGTCATCACAGGTGGACACATTAGTGGGCATTCAATCACAACAGAGAATGCTCCCATATAGGTTTATGATTATATGAATAAACTCACTTCAGTGTCTCTGTCATGCTCTGCATCTCTCTTCTCACATTTGAAACATGAAGCAAACATTTTTGGACACAGCGCCAATTGTCATCATAACTCTCTGTCTGGGACGCTGCTCTTGGCTCAGGCTCAGAGTCAGCCCGTTTGTAGTGCGCTATATGTCACTATTGCCTGCAGATTTGTGAGCTATCATCAAGTCTTATGTGTGAGACGATTGCTAGGAGTGGCCTCTCTGCATTTCTTTTTGCATTTCACCCCAGCTTTTACTTTTTTGGGGGGTGGGGAGGCTCCTCAACTGTCAAGAGAGGCCAATAATCTCACTCTCTCATGTGGTTGGGATCCTTTCACAATCTAAACACTTACCATTTGTTTGTGTCTGTTGCTGCCATCTCTCCTACTCTCAACTGCGACAGATTTAAATGCTCTCTGGGACCTCACACGCATATGCAATAATATGGCAGCAGCCATGGATGCAATTATCCTCCTCTTCAGTCTTCAAGTATGGAGACCTCTCTTTCCTGATTGAAACAGATACATTTTAAAATATTTAGCATTAGATTTAAATATAACAAATAAGCCAGAGCTTTTCTCACATCTAATGTAACTTTTCTGAGTTAACTGCAGTTACTTTGAACTAGGGCTGGACGATTAATTGAAAAGTAATTGAAACCGCTCTAACTGACGTAATTTTCCCATGTCGGTTATTTTGTTTTTTTAATCCTGTTACTACTTTCCCCTTAAAAACATACTACTGCGTTTGTAGTAGGGCTGTGCTAAAAAATCGATTTGGCAATATATTGCGATATTTATTTTCGCGATATACTACATCGATTTCCAGCTCAAAAAAATTGATTTTTGAACTACAAGCTCCGTTCCTGTTGATGTCGCAGTGCGGCTAGTTGCCCAGAATTGCCGGTGACATTTTCGGTAGAGTGAAAAGCTGGAAGCAGCATGGCAGACGCAGCTGACAAATTAACAGCGGCCCCTTCAAAATATAAGGCCTATGTGCAGGTGCACTTCAGTTTTAAAAACAAACCAATGCAATATGCAAGCTTTGTCACGCTGCTATAAAATATTCAGGTAACACAACCAACTTGCGAGCACACCTTGTCAGACGTCATGCAGATATAATGTTACAGCAGCCTGGATAACACCACTAACAAACTTCCATCTACCTCAGCTCCAGCTCTAAAAATAACGAAGTCGTTGGTGCATTTAATTTGTCATGATTTGCGCCGCTATAGTGTCGTTGAAAACACCGGCTTCAGGAATATGGTTAACATAATGGAGCCGTGCTATGTGATCAAACACATTACTGAGGTAGATGTGACCAGGATCTATGAAGAGGTGAAGCAAGTAGAAAAAAAAAATCTCTTGGCTCAGCAGAAAGAGTGGCCCTTACGTGCGATGGCTGGACATCGAGAGCCACTGAATCTTATGTTACGATCACGGTGCACCACATCAATGAGGATTGGGAACTGATTTCTCATGTTTTGCAGACGAGGGCAATGCATGAGTGCCATACTGGCAGTAACATCGGCGAGCTGTTGAAAGGAACATTAGAGGAATGGGACATAAAAAGCAAGGACCCCGCTATAGTTACAGACAATGTATCAAACACGACCAGCGCAGCTAGTTGGTTTGCTACATTTTAAATGTTTCGCGCATTCCTTGAATTTGGCTTCACTGCAGCTAAAACCAGTCGCCCGATTGCTGGGAAGTGTGAGAAGAATAACCAGCTGTGTACTGCGTGAAAAACAAAAGCTGCTAAATCTGCCTCAACACAAATTGCTCATTGACATCGTTACCAGATGGAATAGTGCTCATGACATGCTGCACCGCTTCTTAGAACAGCAGCCTGCCATCCATGCTGCCCTCCTCTCAGCTGAGGTGAGGAAGACAGAGAAGGAGATCTGCACCCTCAGTGAGTCAGACATAACAGCTGCTGAAGAAGTGGTCACTGCTATGAAGCCCATGATGGTAGCTACACTTGTTATGTCAGAGGAGACCACTACAACACTATCAGTTGTATTTAATTTATCATTGTGATGTATTAAGATTGTGCACAGTAACTTGTATTTCAGCTCTGTTTTTAAATTTTCAGTGAACTGTGCAATATCGCAATATGTATTGTATCGTGATCCATGTATCGTATCGTGATTTCCTTGCCAATACCCACCCCTAGTTTGTAGTCCACCCCGCCCAGTCAGCGGCATTGAAGCAACATGGAGGCGAATTCAAACACCGAGTCAACTAAGCAACAGGAGCAGCTTGTGCCAAAGAAAAACGCAGTGTCCGTCGTTTGGACACATTTTGGCTTCAGTAAAGTAGACACCAAACAAAATGAAGTCAAATGTAAACACTGCAGAAAAACCGTTTCAATGACCAAAGGTAATACCACCAATCTGTTTCAACACTGAATATGAACAGTGCATGGCTCTAAAAAAGAGAGAGACTGACAAGCGCCCAGTAACAAGTGCCTCCACAAAGCAGGTGTCGATAACACAAGCATTTACAAATGCTACACAATATGAAAAGGATTCAAGCAGATGGAAAGAAATAACTGACGCTATTTGTTACTACATCGCGAAGGAAATGACTCCCATAGCTACTGTGAAGCGCAGTGGGTTTATAAAACTCTCGACAGAGATACACTGAGCCATCGCGACCATATTTTACCCAAACCGCTGCCCAACGTGTACAAAAAATGTAGCTGTTGAACTGAAGTCTGTTCAGCACTTTGCAGCCACATCTGATCTCTGGTCAAGTATGACGATGGACCCATACTTGAGCCTTACTTTGCACTACATTGACGATGAATAGAAGCTGCGCAACAGATGCCTTGAGACGCCATATTTTCCAGTCGATCACACGTCAGAGATGATTGCACAGGGCATGAGAGATATGCTTTCTGCGTGGGAACTCACGGAAGAGAACCTCGTGGTCATTACGACAGACAATGGCGCTAATGTTGTCAATGCTGCACAGCTGAATGGATGGACATGGCAGTGGTGTTTTGGACACCGGCTGCACCTTGCAATCGGTAAGTGCACGTCAGTTTAACAGACACAATGCTATAATATTCAATAATCTACTTGGGCATATCTGGGTGGTGAATTCTTTCTGTGTTTTGTTGTATGTGTCATAAATTATAATGTCTATATGTTTTTATATAACTTGTGTTTTTTATTATTTTCTTTTCTGTGCTGATGTGTTGATGTCCTGATGCATCATTAAAGTAGAAATAAACAAATACTCTAGAGGTGTTATTAATCTGATAATATTTAAGTAGTTTAAAAGGCATTCAAAGATTCAGGAATAAGTGAAACGGTCAATCATATAATAATTAATGTTTTTTGTGTGCGTTTATTTCAGAAAATGGAATGAAAGTTGAACGTGTGGCACGGGCATTGAGGGTGTGCAAAAAACATAGTCAGTGCTTTTTCCTATAGTTGGAAAAAAAAGAAGGCATTAGTGAAGGCACAACCAGAGCTGAACCTGCCACAACACAAGCTGAAAATGGCATGTGTCACCAGATGGGGATCAATGCAAATGATGACTGCAAGGGTCCTTGAGCAAAAGAAAGCCGTCACACAGGTCCTCAATGATGATAAAAAATCAAGGCATCTTGTTCCATCTTGGGCTAACCTGGATGTCTTGGAGGCTGTCAACAAAGCTCTCTCCTCATTGATGGAGTTCACAGATGTCCTGTCAGGAGAAGAGGATGTGACCATTTCATTCGTGAAGCCAATCCTACACATCCTCAATTCACGAGTGCTGGCTGAGGAGGACGGTGACACAGAGCTGACCAAAACAATCAAAACCAGCATCACTGAGTACCTTAAGGGGAAGTACTCAGACCCCATCACAGAAGAGCTACTGGACACAGCCAGGTTTTTTGATCCCAGATTTAAAATTACATCCATTTCTGCACACCATGTTGTCACCATTCAGGAGAAAGTGAAAACAGAGATGGAGTCAGAAGCTGCATTCCGCAGGGAAAGTCCCACAGAGATTACAGAGCCCTCTACAAATTCATCAGAAGCAAAGAGGTCATTAGGAAATTTTTTCAAAGGAAGTGAGGCAACTCCTTCAACTGTACCCACTTTGTCACTTCAGCAAACACTAGAAGCAGAGTTGAGCAGCTACTTGGTGTCCCCCTTGTTGGATGGTGAGGAAAATCCACTGGAATGGTGGAGAAAGCATCATGTACACTTTCCCACTATAAGCAAGGTGGCAAAAAATTATCTCTGCATACCAGCCACTAGCTCCCCACCAGACCAGGTTTTCAGTTCAGGAGGAAACATTGTTACATGCCTCAGATCCTGCCTGAAACCTGAAAAGGTAAACATGTTAGTGTTTCTTAGTAAGAACCTAGAGTAAATACTTGTGCGTATAGAGTGACCGGACAAGATCACTGAGAGGAAGATCACATGCAACAGCGATCAGATTCACATATATAACGATGACACAAGATACACAGCCTGCTGATCCATTAGAGGAGCCCTGTCCAAGCCCTGCTCTAGCTCTTAATCAGCAGTTTTTTGTTTTTGCACATGGCATTGTTTAAAATATTTGTTTACAGGAGATGAAATTATTATTTTCTACTTTTGACATGGCAATATTTAAAATAATCTATTTTCTTTGCAAAAAATTCAAGTTATTTATTTTCTACTTTTTTAGGATACTTGCTTTTTACATTAAAACAGAAATGTGACCTTTTTTTCATAAGACGTTTTAATTTCAAGCATTGTGTGCTTTTATTTTAATTGTTTGAAATATTCAATAAATAACCATAAATAGTTTGTTTCCTTCAGTTATTTGAAAATCTCAAAGATAAGAAATGCACTCTTTCATTAGAAAAAAAAATATCCCACCTTTAATAGTTGAGCATATTTACAGTACAAACCTTGTCAGTAAACTATGAGGGCAAAAAAAAAAAAAAAACATAATTAATCGTAATTGAGGTAAAATGTTCAATTAATCGAGATTTTGATTTTAGGTCATATTGTCCAGCCCTACTTTGAACCATAGTCTCAATGTGACTGCTGAAATCCGTCCCACTCAAGTTCCCTCACATGTGTCTCAGGTGTCCTAGCAGAGTAACCACAGAAATATTTCAACATATCAGCTATGGACATGTTTGACGACTATGAATTGTTCAAATACATTTTGTCATAATTTTGAACAGTGTCTGTATTGTTTGAAAATTTGAAACCTAACAAACATATTTTTGTGAAATAAAGTGTGTGTTGTGCTGTATTAAAATAAATGCCACTTAGTTTGATATTGTTATCTTAATCTATTTTAATGATATTCACATATTTTTAAGTGTGGTTTAAGTGTCCTAATATGTTTTGTGGTGACATATATGAAATATACTGTATATATAAAACCGCCCATTTTTTGATAACTAATAAAACTTTTGTATTTTGGGCCTAACTTTTGTTAATCATTTATGGCATAGTTCATCCAAAAATGAAAATTCTCATATTTTTTTCACCCTCTTGCCATACCAGATGTGTATGACTTTCTTTCTTTTTTTCTACAGAACACAAAGATTTTTTGAAGAATAAGCTCTGTAGGTCCATTCAATGCAAATGAATGTGTACCAAAACTTTGAAGCTCAAAAAACACATAAAGACAGCATAAAAGTAATCCATACAACTCCAGTGGTTAATTCAATTTCTTCTAAAGAGATATAATAGGTGTGGGTGAGAAACAGATAAACATTTGTCCTTTTCTACTAAAAATTCTCCTCCCTGCCCAGTAGGTGGTGATATGCATGAGGAATGTGAGTCGCCAAAAACAAAAGTTTTATAGAACTTAATAATATAGAATTATAGAACTTGGTTCTATAAACCCATTGGTTCCTGGGTTTGGGATTCAGCCCGAGCCCAGTTCTCATCCCCAGCATAGAGCCCCTTGTCTCCCAAGCCGGCATGAGGACACAGAAGGCTCCTAAGCGCCCCTGAGATGGTCGACCCAAGGAGTGAGATGTCTGATACGGAGCTGGTATCCAGACCACTCCATCCCCCGGTGGAGGGCCGGGAGGTAAATCTTTTGTTTCCTTATCCTTTTTGTTTGCCGCACCCAGAATGGGCTGCAGTACCCAAAGCAGTTTACTCACTCCTTGGGTCACGTAATCAGTGACAGTAGCATATATAAATCACAAAGGCAGAGTACGTTCTCGTTGCATGTCGCAACTCGCCTGCCATCTCCTCCTCTGGAGTCAGCAGTGGCTGAGGTCGCTGAGGAAACTCATATCCCGGGCAGCCTCAACGCCACAGCGGACGCGCTGTCATGGCAGGCAATGCTCATTGGAGAGTGGAGACTCCACCCCTAGATTTGGATTTGGAGTTGATTCGTCAAAGCACAGATAGATCTGTTGGCTTCCTGGGAATCCTCCCACTGCCCTCTCTGGTATTCCCTTACAGGAGCCCCTTCTTGGGACAGACGCGCTGGCACACATCTGGCCCCGGGGGCTGCGCAAATACGTATTCTCCCCAGTGAGCCTTCTTGCACAGACCCTGTGAAAAGTCAGGGAGGATGAGGAACAAGTCACCCTCGTGGCCCCATACTGGCCCAGCCAGACTTGGTTCTTGGACCTCTCACTCCTCGTGACAGCATCTCCCTGGCATTTTCCTCTGAGGAAGGACCTTCTTTCTCAGGGATGGAGCAGGACGCAGTAGACAGTAAGTCCCTAGGGAAACATGACCTGATCATCAGGTTCCTCAGAGGCGCCCTGTAACACAGTTCAAGTTCATGGCAAGGAAGAGGCGAGAAACCGGCTTGACAAATAACTTAAAGGTTTAATGGAAAACTCAAAAGACAAACACATAAGACGACGGACATGTCCGTGAATGATCTCTCTCTCTCCCATCACCATCGGCGAGTGGCCTTTATCCCTCTTGATGGCTTAATTAGCCTAATACGGGACCGGGAGTGCGTAATCTTGCCCCGGTCCCGCCCTCCACCGTGCCACACGCCCGGAGGCTGAATCCTCCCAGGCCATGCCTCTTCCCATTATGGGATCTCTCCATGGTCCTCTTAGGCATTCAGAGAGCCCCATTTGAGCCACTAGAGTCAGTCGAGCTGAAAGCCCTCTCCTTAAAGATGGCCCTCCTGATTGTGTTCACCTCCATCAAGAGAATGGGAGACCTGCAAGCATTCTCAGTCAGCGACTCTTGCCTGGAGTTCAGTCTGGCAGATTCTCACGTGATCCTGACCCTGACCGGGCTATGTGCCCAAGGTTCCCACGACTCCCTTCAGGGATCAGGTGGTGAACCTGCAAGTGCTGCCCCGGGAGGAGGCAGACCCAGCCCTGTGGTTGCTGTGTATGGTGCATGCTTTGCGCACCTATTTGGATCACACGTAGCGCTTTAGATGCTCTGAGCAGCTCTTTGTCTGCTTTGCTGGACAGCAGAAAGGGAAAGCTGTCTTCAAACAGAGGCTTGCCCACTGGATCGTGGACGCCATTGCATTGGCCTACCAGACACAGGCCGTGCCCACCCCCTTGCGGGTTCGAGCACACACTACAAGGAGTGTGGCGTCCTCGTGAGCACTGGCCAATGGCACCTCTCTAGCAACATCCAATACCTTTGCGAGATTTTACAATCTCCGGGTTGAGCCGATTTCCTCCCGTGTTCTTTCCGGTATGAACAGGTAGAGTTCGGTAATACAGAACAGCTGGCCGGGTGTATTGCTTGCATATATCGCCTTTCCCCTCCCCTGAGGCGGAAACGTGCACTTTTACCCCCAGACGAGTTCCTCCCTAGCCCTATGGTTCGCGAACTCGACGGAGAGGTTCGCAGCCAGCCCCACTACGGGGTCTAATATGCCATGTAGTAGGATGGGTGCTCCACAAGTGCCGATTACTCCGGTAACCCCTGTGATGCATATTCTGCAGTATGGTCTCCCTGGCACGGCCTGCTCCCATGCTAGTTACGTCGCTTACCCCCCTCAGGGATGTGGGGAACTACATGACATCTTTTGGGGCATTGGGGGAGGTTACATGCAGTCTGATGCACCTGCATCAGCATTTCACGGTTCACTGTTGTGCCATTTTTCTATAGGGACCCCTAGTGTCACTACATCAACACAACGTCGAGTGAGTAACAGAAGTGGAATGTCATGGTTACTGTCATAACCTCTTTTCCCTGATGTAGGGAAAAAGATGTTGTGTCCCTCTTGCCACAACACTGTACTAGCCGCTGAAATGGCTAGACCTGGTCTCAGCTCCTCAGCACAAACATGAAAGGAGTGGACATTTTATACCTGTATGTCCAGGGGAGTGGCATGCAAATTCTACTCGCCAATTCTCATTGGCCTTGGGAGGTGTTCAGGGTTCTCGAGAGTGACCCCTAGGGTCACTACATCGACACAACATCTTGTTCCCTCCATCAGGGAACAGAGGTTATGACAGTAATCATGATGTAATCAAGATGTTTCAGTTTCAGTTCATATGTCTCTCCACTGACAATATCTGTATAGGTAATATAACTAGAGACCTCTGCAAAGCATAAGTTGAGTGATATTGGTGTACTAAATCTGATATAACAATATCACTGCACTCAACAAAACAGACTTCATCATAATCTTGATGGTGTAAGGCTGGGGTGGTAGGACATGGCATGAGGTCAGCCCAATGTAGGTGAGTGACTAGTGGCAATCAAGATGGAGTGTCTTCAACAGGGTATTCTGTGAATGCAAGCACCCACATTAAATATTTTTTCATTTGATTGAGCCTTTTATGGAGGTCATAAATGCAAGACTCACATGTGTGCAGTGTTGCATGTTTGTGGGTGGCAACATCACTCTTGCTTGTCCTTTTTCTAAAGGGTTCAAAAGAAAGCTGAAATCTGGAGCGGTCCCCTTTCCCGTCAGCGCAAATAAATTCCTTACTCCTCAGCCGAAAGTCTTCTCTTACCACTTGCGGCGAGACTATAGCACACTAAATAGTGGGGCAACTTAAGCTTGTGGGCATCAGACACACTAAATCAGGAAAGAAAATATCCCTGCACATAATGCACAACATGATTTTCACAGAAAGTATCTAATATTTCAAGCCACTGAACTATACCATTTCTGAACACTGATATTATAATTATACATGTATAATATTATTCCAAGACATTGAAGATCTAATAATATATATATAATATTAATGTCAATGTGGAGGAGATTGCTTTGGCGGAAAGTGAGAGTGTATATACCCTGATTCACTTACACATGGTAATTGGTTATTTGTCAATGAATCTTGTCACCATCAATGAAAGATATTCACTGAGAAGAAGAGCTCTTGATGGAGTAAACAGTAATTCAGTATATGTCATTGTACAGCCTGCTTCTGGCCTCTAGTGGAGGAAATTTTTACCACAGGGTCATATTAGGTTGATACTGGTCTATTTAAATTTTAGTGGTATTTTCTAATTCAAAGGGTTAATTCACCCAAAAATTAAAATGATCTTATCATTTACTCACCCTCGTGTCATCCCAGGTATGTAGGACTTTCTTCTGCAGGACACAAATTAAGAGTTTTAGAAGAATATCTCAGCTCTGTTGGTCCTCACAATGCAATTGAAAGTGAAAATCACTTTCACACCAGAAGGTAGATGTAGATTGTAGATTTACAGTTAAAAAAATAACTTAAATATTACATAACTACACCTATCATATCACTTCACATTCATAGATTTAACCACTGGAGTCTTATGTATTAGTTTTATACTGCCTTTTGGGCCTTCAAAGTTCTGGCCACCATTCAATTGCCTGGATTACTTTTACTGCAACTTTTTCATCTTTGGGTGAACTATTCTTTCAAATTCCTACACATATTTTTGGGTTAGTGATGTTTTTATTCCAAATGCTCTAGATTGTTTATATACTTTATTAAAGGGATAGCTCACCCAACAATGAAAATTCTCTCATCATTTACTCACCCTCATGCCATCCCAGACATGTATGACTTTTTGGCTTTTGCTGAACACAAATTAAGATTTTTACAAGAATATTTCAGCTCTTTTGGTCAATGCAATGCAAGTGAATGGTGGCCAGAACTATGAAGATCTAAAAATCAGTGGTTTATTCATTGTCTTCTGAAGCGAACCAATCAGTTTTATAACCAAAATATAAATCCTTTTTCACTATAAACCTTGACAGAAGTTTCTTTGTCGATTGTGATTTCAAGCTTGATTACACTTCCTAATGCAGAGTGGAGTGGTGGCATAGTGGGCTAAAGCACAGAACTGGTAAGCAGAAGGTTGCCAGATCGATCCCCACAGCCACCACCATTCTGTCCTTGAGCAAGGCACTTATCTCCAGGTTGCACCGGGGGGATTGTCCCTGTAATAAGTGCACTGTAAATTGCTTTAGATTAAAGTGTCTGCCAAATGCGTATATGTAATGCACCATCTTTAAAGGTGGAGCAAGTCATTTGAATCCAATACACTTTTTGTCAAATTCCAAGAAAATCTCTTCACCGTCCGCTAGCTGTCTGTTCTGTATGTGCACTGAAAAAAAATCTGGTATTTGTACACAACCCTGGCTCTGTAAATGGGAAAATAAACAAAGTGGATCAGACCAATCCACACAACACTATTCCAGCGTGCATGATTTTGGGGGGTGGAGTTTCTGAATGAGCTCTGAAGTGAGGGGTGTGTTTCAACAGTCTTTCTCAGGAATCTCTTACTCCACCTTTAAGGGCTATTTACACTTGTCCATTTCAAGCGTTTTTACTTATCGGATTGCTATCAGATTGAATAAGCATTTACACTTGGCCACATCAATCTGTCTCTGCAAAAGGGATATAAATCCAATCTTCAATTCCCTTGCTATATGCGAATAAAGCAGTGTTTACTTCCGTGATTATGCAAATTCCGAGTAGTGAATTTAAAAGATGTGATTTATTATTTGATCCAGCGCGCATGTGACCGTGTATGGGTTCACTGTGTGTTTTTCATTCAACGTGCTGTGTGATGTGCCATTTGCGTCAGCTGCGCTCTTGTCAGTGTTTAGTTTCAGTTTCATCATCAATCTGCATCAAATAAATGAGGAAAACTGTTCTGTCTCTCCTACAATGTGCATCCATTTCTTTCTATGTTATTTTATACTGAATGAGAGCCCTAAGCAAATATTCAGTAATGTTTCAATTTTTTTCCATGCTGCTGCAGTGCAGTTTGGGTAGATGCTAGTTTACTATGTGACTTGAAATGCCAGCTGCGTTTTCACTTGAACAGTTTCACCTGGAATGCATCTCAAACCAAAGTGTTTTGTGTGATCAGATTGCAATTTGTCTCGAATGCATTTCAGAGGGCATTTACATCTGGTATTTTCATGATCGGATAGCTATCCGATCACTTAAAACGTATGAAGTGGCCAAGTGTAAACAGGCCCTAGCGCTCTGCGCATGCGTCAAGCAATAGAAAATGTAATCAAGCTTGAAATCATGATTGTGCCTAGAGATTGCAATGGCAAGATATACAGTGTAAAAGGAGGTTGTGGTGAGGGTGTGGTTGAGTGTCAGTCCAGGGAGAGGGGAAGTGGTAAGGATTCATCCCTGGGTGACAATTAGGTCTTACAGCTGTTTCTTGTTGCAGTAATTCGGGAAGAGCGATAAGAGGAGCCCACCCCAGAGCACAGGGAGAGAGAGAGAGCTACACAGCTTTAGCATGCATGAGAGTTTTTACAAGCTTTACAGAGTGTATTTTGAGTTAATAAAAGAGTGTGATGTTACCTGAACCCTACTTCCTCATTCCTACAATGATCAGTCCTGTTAAAGTTGTACCGAAACCCGGGAAATCTTAGGAAGCTAATATGCCACCATGGAGTCCTCACCGTTTGCCGAAGTAATCCAGTCCCTTGCCAACATGCATCAGGCACATCACCAGGCCCTGCTTGAGGTACGTCGAGATCAAGATCAATGTTTCCAGGAAATGGGCCCACAGTATGAACCAGAGGCTTTCCTTGAACTGTTTGAGTGGATGGCGGAGATCTAGAAATGGTCGAAGTCACAGTGGGTGGCCAGCTTTCTTCCGCTGTTAATCTGAGGAAGCGCAGATCATGGCCCAACACCTGTCTGCTGCGAACCTACTGGTGTATGAGGACTTGAAGTAAGCCATCATGCAACGGGTCGGATATAGCCCTGAGCAACAACAACAGCACTTCTGCTCGCTGATGCTGAGCCGCCGTTTGCGTTTTTTCCAACAGCTCCATGATAACTGCTGGAAGTGGCTGCTGGCAGAGGAGCGCAATCCAGAGGGAATCGTCGATCTGGTGGTGCTGGAGCAGTTCGTCCTTCATCTGCTGACCAGATTTAAACCAGATCAGCAAAACGTGTCCAGTGCTACCGCCCAGCGTCGCTGGAAGAGGCCGTCCAGCTAACTGAGGTCCACCCCCACACATACACTTGTCTGGTCCCTCCCCCACCCCATTTCTCCGGAAACCCAGTAAACGGAGGTTGTTTACTCCCAAATTAGCTTCCAGGTCATGGGGATTTTTCCAGCAACCTTCTGAAATTATGGAGGTAGTTGGTCCCCGGGATGTTGACAATGGTGGTTCCGGAGAGGGCGGAGCTCAGGTCGGAGGTGAATTTAAAAGCCAATCATCTCACCGCGGTCACTTATGGAGACCACCTCTACCTGGTAATACAAACCTCATACAGTACCACATCGAGACTACACACAGGGTAGTCGTACGTACTCATCCCTACCGACTGCTTATTGCAACTAGAAACAGATGTCACCCCCTTTTTGGTCTTGGGTCTTGGGCAGGACGCAATCGCCACAGTTTTGTCAATTTGGGGACGCACCTGCCCATGGCCCAAGTGGAACCCCAGATACCGTACCTCCACCCGCACTTCTTGGGGTTTTCTGTGAGTCCTACTCATCGCAGCAATCTCAGAACCGCCCTCAGATGCTGCATGTGGTTCTTCGCCTGCAGACGCGAGCAAGATGACTCATCGTTTTGACAACTCAGTGCCCGCAATGAGACGACTGACCCACTCACCTGCAGTGTTCTGGTGAAGACATTTCTCCTCCTCGCCGTCAAAGATGTCAAATCCTGTTTGTGAAGTGATTAAACTTATACTGTGTGTATTTATAAGGTCATATCAATTCCCAGTCTTAAGATTTATGAACCCCCCCCCCATGACATCACATCAGCTTACTGGCGCAATGTCTACTGACCGTAATCAAAAGGGAACGTCTCCGATCACGTAACCTTGGTTCCCACAAGACGAAGGGAACAAGACATTGCACAAGCTGGCTACTGACTCTTTGAGTTGCAAGTGATGCGCACCTTGTCCCTCAGAAAATTCGGAGGGAATGGTGATTTTGCACCCGCTTAGGCTAACTGGGCGCCTAAAGGTGCGGGGCTCAAATGGGGCTTTTCCACTGCATGGTACATCTCGACTCAACTCAACTTGACTCTGCTCGCTTTTTGGGGTTTTCCACTGTGGTTAGTACCTGGTATCCAGTACTTTTTTAGTACCACCTCGGTCGAGGTTCCAAGCAAACCGAGCGATACTAAATGTGACATCAAAACCCTGCAGATCACTGATCGGACAGAGTGTATCATCACTACCTGCTTCACTGGATTTTCGACACGTGACATCAGCCCACTAGTTTTAAAGTTAGCTACAGCGATAGCAGTATCATTTGTTCATGCAACTTTCGAATTGGAAAAAGAAATGGCTTTTGCGCAAAACCAGCCGTGGTCAACAAACGAGGTTCAGATGTTCCTCTCATTAGCGCCGATCAAAATGAAAAAGTCTTTCAGGAAGTGTCTCAGCTGTTGGCCGCACAGCTGAGACATGGCTACCACTGGACCTACCAACAGTGAAGGGAAAGGTTAAAAAAATTAAAACTGACTACAGAACCATCAAGGAAAAGTGGAAGTGGTTCGACCAAATGGACACTATCTAGACCGGCGAGCAATGGGAGGGAGAGTGCTCTAACTCAGCCATGGCTAAAGTCCAAGATGGAGGATGGTACATTTTGTTACGTTAACTCTATATTCTGCTTGAAAGTTTCAATTTATTTATTTGACCAGCTATTGGAAAGCTTGCTTCTACAACAACCAGGCCAATTTAACTGTTACACTTGTGTAAAATCACCATGCAACAACTGCTTTATGCAGCACAATGAGCTAGTAGCTAGCAGCTAATGGTTGTGTTATTGTTTATTGTTTTGTGTCGCGTTTAAGATGATATCATGGCAGTACAGGCGGCGCAACTATGACAATCAGCCAATCCCACCCACGTTGAGGCGGCACTAAACAGCAGTGGAAAAGCAAACTCAGAAAAGTAAAGCGAGTAGAGTCGAATCAAACCGAAGCATTACATGCGGTGGAAAAGTGCCAAAACACCATTGCCAGTCAGAGAATTGGTGTTATTGTAAAAGGGCTTCATCTAGGTCGTCGGAGAAGGAATTCCCCATAGTGCCCACTTATTGGTGCAATGTCACATGCAAGGTTACATGCATAACTGGAGATGTTTTCCTTGTATCTGGATTAACCGTGCATGCTTACGTAGTAATTACATTTGTTAAAAAGGTTTTCATTCACAGAAGGCTACATGCACAACAGTCAATTAGGCGAAGAAATGTGAGATGCAGAGGTTTCATGAAACAATTATTGGAAAGAAATTAACCGGTTGTAACCGGATACCAGCATTTAAAAATAGTTTTCACTCAAATGAGTGACCTGTTTTTGGTTATGTCTTGGAAAAATACTGTTCGTTTTGTCTAAATTTTGGTTCTTTGAACTGTTTTTTTTTTTGTTCTTTGTCCCTGGCTATTAAAGCAATTTTTCACCAAAAAAAATATAATTCTGTCATCATTTACTCACACATATTGTTCCAAAAATGTATGACTTTCTTTCTTCAGTGGAACACATTTGTTTTAATTTCAGTTTTGTTTTTTTATACAATGAAAGTGAACGGTGACTGAGACCGTCGTCCTGACAAACATCACCTTTTGTGTTCCACTGAAGAAAGAAAGTCATTCAGGTTGATGAATGATTTTTCCTTTTTGGGTGATCTCAGCCTTATATACTACATTCTTATTATAGGAATATTACAGGCTTAATACAAGTTAAGTTAAATTGACAACATTTGTGGCATAATATTGATTACCATAAATAATCATTTTTACTTCCTTTTCTTTTAAAAAGCAAAAATCTACAGTTACATTGAGGTACTTACAATGGAAGTGAATGGGACCAATCTGTAAACGTTAAAATATTCACTGTGGCCATAAGACATAAACAATATACATGTTAACATAATTTCCAATTTCACAACTTTGTTGCCATGACGATGTAGCTGTAAAGCCTACTACAAAAATGACCACAAAATTACGATTTAAACAACTTTACAGCTCAAACAATACGCAGCAATACAGTTTTAACCAAGAAGCTCTAAAATAGGTTTTAACAGACAAATTCATGTAAGTGATTTCATTAAATTATAAGCTTCACATTTCTACTTTTAACCCCTCCAACATGTGGCCCCATTCACTTCCATTGTAAGTGCCTCACTGTAACCTCGATTTTGCAAAATATTTTATGAATCGCTATTTCGCAAAACACCTGTATACAGGCACAAAGACGGACACCAATCAGGGTCCTTGAGCGCTTCTGCATTGTGAGGACGAAACTCGCGGAGCTGCTGGTGGAGTTGCCGGGGAGCGTCTGTTTTAGGCACAGAAAATTATATCTAGACACATTAAAATCCGACTGCATACAAATACAAATATCTCTTTCAATACACTAAAAGTAAAGGTAAGACGTCGTTATCACAAAAATTGCCCCTGTCCTGCGTCCACAAAAGAAATGTCCAGCTCGAGCTAGCGGCTAACTCACACAATCCGCTAACAGAGACAATCTTAAGTTTGATCCTGTTAAACTCTCTTGTTATTTCATTACTTAATGTGTTATGAGGCAATTGATGGCTCAGTCCCGCTATTGTGTAAATTAATACGTGCAGCCAATATAGATGAAGACGACTGACCATCTGATCAAGGGAAAGATTTGAGTCTGCTAGACTAAAAACATCAAAATGTCCTTACATGATCTCCATGGTTATGTGCAGCTCGTTTTCGTTCTGTCCTAGTGAAGATCAGTGACAGTGAGTAGGGATAGGTCAGAATTCATTCAATCTGGCAAAATGGGGGTTTCAGTTTCTTCTGTAGGGAAAGCTGATATACATTTGTTAGTTGTCTGGATTAAAAATGCAGGTGTAGACTTTAACCAAGATATTATGATAATTAACAGTAATAATAATTAAAGTGATCTTTACTCTGTATTTGTGTTCTTATGCCGTTTAGGTGAAGTTGTGATATCTTTACACCTGATCAAGTGGATATCTGTCTCGTTTTTGGGTTTCATATCTGTGCTAAACTTTCTATCTACAGATGCCATCAGTGACCACTGGCGACAATGCTGTTCACTCCTCCAGTCCAGATTTGGGCTCTGCGCCATCCGAAGCCCTTAAGCAAGTTCTTGGTGTAATTGACAAGAAGGTTCGCAACATGGAAAAAAAAAAGGTAACCTTACAAGACATAGTCTGAGATATGGTATGACATAAGACTTGTATGTGTTGACACATGCTCATTGAGATCTATGTTATAAACTAGTAATGACATCTGATACTTTTCATACCAACCTTGTTGAAAATCAATCTGGCAATAGAACTAGCATCATAGACTGTGTTGCCCTGGATCTATTCCCTTGGGGACAGAGCACACTTTTTTTAATGCAAATGATTTGTTCTTTTAAGCGTTATATTTTAATACATTGATGGTGGTACCGGTTTGGTTTAAAGAATCACATGATGTTTAACATTATTAGACTGACACAGAAAAACACAATCACCATTCCTAATACCTTTCAGGTGGCATTTTGTAGTAGAATGCATGTTTCCAATGAAATTAAAGATATACTGTTATTGCAATTTAAATTAAAAGATATACAGCCTTAAAGTCCATGTTCTAAAGTGTCATGACAGTATTGAGTCTTTGTAATTTGTATGTTGTGAAGTATGTGGAAATGTTTAATGAAAGTAAATCAGACATTTGCATTAGTGTCACTGTTTATCAAGAACTCCAACCAATTACATAAAGTGGAAATTGACTAGTCAATGGTGTAATAGATGGGTGTGGACTGATATGCTCACATGGGTTTGGTGTACAGTTTACATTTTATATGCATTTGAAAATATGCACGTTTTCACTCATTACCCTTAATATGACCCAATTTCTCTGTTAAGAGCAAGCTGGATGATTACCAGACAAGGAAGAATAAAGGAGAACGGCTCAACCAGGATCAGCTGGTACGTTTCTTCAGTAGAATACTAGTCTTCGCTACTCAGTCAAGTATTACATCAGATGTTATTTAATGAATTAAATGTATGTTCTTTTATGTGGGATGTTTGTAGGAGGCTTTGTCTAAAGCGCAGGAGGTGGCTCACAACTTGGAGTTTGCTCGTGAGCTGCAGAAGAGTTTCATGGCTTTAAATGCAGAGGTATGTACTTTTTCACTGGTGTTATTGCTGAAATCAATAAAGCTATAAGTTCATCACTCTTAGTTTGTATAGTGATTTATATTTATATAAAAAGTGAACTATGTGATTTTTTTGATAATGTTGTGACTGATGGGTCTGACTGTCTTAACCTCCTGAGACCCCCACATGACTGCTGTGTGCATTTTCCATTTCCCTCTTTGATTTGTAACTAGTAGCACCTAATAAACAACCACAAAAATAAAGCAAAAATTGTAGAGCAAATAGTTTTGCTAAAAGTTGATGTACACATATGTGGACAGCTGGACTAAGCTATGTCAGATTTTTTTTTTTCATCAAATTTTTTGTTTCCAGGAGTGTTGGTTATTCAGGTTTTTGATGCGTTACAGACATTACAGCTGATTTTCTATAAAGCTGAATAAATAATTCTTAGTAAAAGTATTGGCCAGCATCATCCAATTACTGCAAACCATGTTAAAATAACATTTTGTTTATACAATTCTGAATCTATGTACTGATTATCACAGTTATGTCTCATGTCTGCCAAACATGTTCAGTGGTCAAAACATCACCTGCAGCCTTAAACTGAACTTTTGGTCTGATGTTGTTATTAAATGCACTTAGCTGAATAGAAAGCTATAGGATGCTCCCTTGCTCGCTGTTTAGTGAATGACTTAACATTCAGTGTGCTGTCTGTCTGCACTGGTCTCAGACAATTTGAAATGCACATTATTTTTATCATAACTCCATATAAATCCTCAGAAAGCTAAGATTCCTAGCATTTGGATGAATATATAGATTCTCAATGTGAATGCGGAGTAAATATAAAGGAATGCATTTACTAATGTTAATGAGTAGAACCGTTTGTACAGTGATCATATAAAAAATAACATTATATTTAAATAAAGCGAAATGACCCACACATCTTAGTTCAAAATTACAGTTTTTTTTTGAGGGAATAAGGTCCCATTTTCCACATGTTTATCAGCACACTGATGCGAAAAAATTAATTAATTTTTTTAAGCGTCATATCAAACAAAAATATAAATGCTGCTCTTTACCCCAAACATGTTTAAATTAAAAAATATTTAAAAAAATATTTTTAACCAGAGGCACTTTTGTTGACTATGCCTGTAGAAGCCCTTCACGGAAATAGATGTCATGCAGTTGTCACATGATGTGGTGCACCAGAAGTTTAACCCTTAAAAGACAATGTAGTGTTGTGAACAGTATTCAGTCATAAATAAATTAATTTAAATTATACGTTGCGTATAGTGAAGCCAAAATGCAAAGTTCACACATGTGGACACGGGGTCACACAAGGTTAATGATGTCTTTTGAGTACCAGTTGTTGAAACATAATAAACACGCTGTCTTCAAATGATCTGTATCACAGTATTGTATTTGAAAACTGCAACATTACAAAAAATAAAACATGTTTTGAACATATACTGAAAAGGAAGTATTGTACTCTGTCTCTAAAAAATGGTATCGGGGCATCCCTAGTCTCATCTCAACCTCAGTCTCATTTGAACTCCAGCTTTTAGTCTTTAGTTCATCCATTAGTCTTAGTCTCATCTCGACTTAAAAATCTTTGCTTCAGTTTCTACCAGTCTTTTTTTTTTTTTTTTGTGCCAGTACATATTTTAACTATTGCCGTTTGTTCTTTTTGTAGATCCAGAAAACTGTGAAAAAGGCAGCACGGCGGGAGCAGTTGAAGAGGGAAGAGGCAGAGCGCAAGCGATTGAAGGCGGTGCTGGAGGTGCAGTACCTTCTGGACCAGCTCGGGGAGGAAAGTGTGAGGCGTGACCTGACTCAGTCCAGTGGGGAAGCCCCCCTGCTTACAGAGTCAGAACTCACTGCCTTGGACGAGTTCTACAAACTAATTGGCCCTGAGCGGGACTTTAGCGTAAGGTGAGGGCATAGGGAGACAGCTTCCTTCTGCTCTCCATGTAAAACTTCAGGTTTCAAACTCTTATGTTTTTGTAAATATGTTGTTTATTGTAAATTGGTATATGTCTCGTCACCTGTCATGACTGCAATGTTGCTCAGAACTGCACACAAGACTTTCACCTACTGTTGCACTCGTGTACACAGTAGTGTGACAAAGTGATTTGATTTGATATTTGTGTTGACAAAAATATACTGAGTGCATTTATTTCAGGGTGGCTGAGCAGTTTGAGGAAGCATCCATGCATTTGTGGGAGTTGTTGGAAGAAAGGGATAAAGCTGTGGCTGGAACCACATGTAAGTTACTTTCAGTGAAGTACATCAACTCTATAATCAAACCAATGTATGCTCTCCAGTTAGCCAGAATGTCAATAGGACCGTCCCCCACTTGGCCTCCCTATTAATGGTTGCACTTGCCATAGCTTTTGATGGACATGGCTTGCCCTCTCCCCATTATACTGCCCGAAAAAGGTAAAACTAGGTGGTAACAATGCCAACACTAAAGCTGGGATAATTTTGTAGTTGCTGCCATTTTCACACTGGCATAGGTGAGACAAACCTGTTTGTCACAGTACAGATCTTAGTCTAAATGTGGCATCACACTAGCAGATTAAAACAACTCTATTTTGGCATGTCTCGCTTGCAGACTGTTTTGAGACACACTTGCCGGTTAAGAATGGTGGAGGGATGACAGACATACAAACTCACCACAACTCACACTTAGTTTAAATGGCAAACGATTTATAAAATGTATCTATTAATGACTACAGAGAGCACTTAAATATGAAAACAAGCAAATCCCGGACATTTAAAGTGATTTAGAAATCCTTGTCTGACTTTTTTAAAGTCCCGTTCGGGGGTAAGGACGTGTTGTCACCCTAAACAACCAGATATTACAGCTTTTCCTACCTTTGGTTATTGTTGTGCTGAACACTGGGTCAGGTGAATGCTCTGACATTGCAATCCACATATATCTTCTTCCTCTTAACGAATATTATCCAGAATGAGCAAATTAAACATGATTGTCACTAGAGGGTGAAATGCAGCTGTTGTATCCGGAGGTCAGAGACTGTGAAATGGGGGCTTTGTCACCTCTCAGTCATTAATGCTCTATAACAGTTTGGGCTTACCAAGATGGCCGATCGAACACTTCTGGTGGCTTCACCTCCTGCTGGCAGTTTACCGTTGTGTCAGCAATCCAGTTCTATATATACAGTGCTGTGAAAAAGTACTGATTTCTTCTATTTTTGAAACTCACTTTTATTTCATACATGAGAAACCTGAGGAAAAAGGGTTTCAAGACATCGAATATTATAAAAGTTCTGGCAAAATCAAAATGGGGAGCTGACTTCACTGTACTTTAACGACTTTACAGAGTGCTAGTCCGATCCCGGCTAGACTATGCATGCATTGTATATGGCTCAGCAAGAAAGTCCTACATTCAAGTTCTGGATACCTTACATCACCAAGCACTACAACTGGCTTTAGGAGCATTCAGAACCTCTCCTATTCAGAGTCTTTTCACAGAAGCCAGAGAACCTTCACTCCACAACAGGTGTTTGAAGTTGGCAATACAATATACAGTGAAACTGAAGGCAAACCAAAGCAATCCAGTTTACCAGACAGTTTTTCACCCTGAACAGTCTTACTTGTATGAAGCCAGACCCGGATATATCAGACCTTTTGAAATGAGGATGAAACCTTATCTAGAAAACCTGGATATCAATTTGGACAACTTAACCCAAGATCATGTCTGTCCTATACCACCCTGGGATCTGAAAACTCCAAATATCATTTTGATAATGTCCCAGCACAAAAAGACAGACACACCCTAATGAGTACCACCAGCAATTTTTAGATATAAGATGTGCTTTTCCTCTCCATAAACCTGTTTTCACTGATGGATCAAAAGCATATAATAAAGTTCCAGCAGCAGCAGTTATTGGAGATCAACACTATTTAATCTGTATTCCTGGACAATGCTCCATCTTTACTGCTGACGCTCGTGCGCTACTTTTAGCCCTGGACATTTTTAAGAATTAACAAGGATGACATTTTTAAACCTTCAGACTCAAAATCTTGCCTTCAAGCTTTGGAATCTGTAAAGACTGAATACCTCATTATTTTGAGGATTTTAACTAAAGTAGACAACTTGAAGGAAGAAAACTTCAGTATCTTTTTCAACTGGATCCCATGTCATTGTGGACTGTCCGGCAAGGGGAAAGCAGATATCGCAGCTAAAGAAGCCCTTTCTCTAGAAATCACAGAGTATAGTATTCCACCCACTGACCTAAAACCCTTACTAAACTCTTATATCTCTAACAAGTTGCAGATATAATGGGACGAATGTAAAAACAATAAGCTTTATGAAGTATGTATAACTAATAATGTTTTCTCTAACTTTGAAAATAGGCATGAATCTAGACTGACACATGGATTTTTATTAAAAGGTGAAGAACCTCTGTCATGTCTTTCCTGTCAGACTGTTCTGACTATTGAGCACATTTTATTGGATTGCACTGATTTTAATTCTGTTAGACAAATGTTTTACTCAAACAAGCTTATCGGACATCTTTAAAAAACGTATCACCTACAAATATTTCTGTCTATCATAAAACTAAACTTCCTTATTTAATTTGTATATTTTTGACACTTATTGATTGTTCAACCTTTAGCAGCAACAACTGCAACCAAACACTTCCGATAACTGGAGATCAGACTTTCGAGCATGAACTGCCTGTTCAAGTCAGGACTTTGACTAGGCCACTACAAAACTTTAATTTAGCATTTTTTGAGCCATTCAGAGGTGGGCTTACTCCTATGCGTTGGATAATTTTCTTGCTGTAAAATACATTTGCACTTGAGCTTCAACTCAAGAACAGATGACTGGATGTTGGCCTTTAGGATTTTCTTGTAGAGAGCAGAATTCATGTTTCCCTCAATTATTACAAGTCGCTCTGGCCCTGAAGAAGCCAAGCATCCCCACACTATCAAACTACCACCTTCATGCTTACTGTAGGTAGGATGTTCTTTTTGTGGAATTCTGTATTTTATTTACGCCAGATGTAATAGGACCCTTGTCTTCCAAACAGTTCCACTTTCGACTCATCAGCCCACAGAACATTCTCCCAAAAGCTTTGAGGTTCATCAAGGTGTGTTTAGGCAAAATTCAGACAAGCCTTAATGTTCTGGGTTAGCAGTGGTTTTTGCCTCGCCACTTTTGCATTGATGGCATTTTGGCCAGTATCTTTCTGATAGTGGAGTCATGAACAGTGACCTTTATTGATGCGACAGATGCCTGTAGTTCCTTGGATGTTGTCCTTGATTTTTTTATTACTTCCTGGATGAGTTGTTGCTGTGCTCTTGGAGGAATTTGGAAGGCCAGCCACTTCTGGGAAAGTTCACTACTGTGCCAGATTTTCTCCATTTGGAGATAATGGCCTTCACTGGGGTTCTTTGGAGTCCCAGAGCCTTTGAAATAGCTTTGTAACCCTTCCCAGACTGATGTATTTCAATCACCTTTTCCCCCATCATTTCTGAAATTTCTTTCAACCTTGGCATAGTGTGCTACTGTGTGAGACCTTTTAACCAACTTAATGCTGCTGAAAAAGTTTTATTTAGGTGTTGATTTGATTGAGCTGGACTGGTAGTAATCAGGACTTGGTTTGTCTTGTCCAACTGAATCACATTATGAATGCAGTTTCATAGATTTAGTAACTAAGTGGGCAAATACTTTTTCATGCAGGCCCAGTTGGTATTGGATAACTTTTTTACTACAATAAATAACATTATCATTTAAAAACAGTATTTTGTGTTTACTCAAGTTGCCTTTGTTTTATGTTAGATTTTGTTACAATTTTTAAAACAATTTAGTATGAGATATACACAAAAACAGAAGAAATCATGATGGGGGCAAATACTTTTTCACAGCGCTGTATATCAGTATTCATTGTGTATGTATTCCCTCGAGGCTTGCCTTAGAATATTTACAGTGCATCCGGAAAGTATTCACAGCGCTTCACTTTTTCCACATTTTGTTACGTTACAGCCTTATTCCAAAATGGATTAAATTCATTATTTTCCTCAAAATTCAACAAACAATACCCCATAATGACAATGTGAAAGAAGTTTGTTGGAAATCTTTGCAAATTAAAAAAATTTAAAATATCACATGTACATAAGTATTCACAGCCTTTGCTCAATACACCAATTACAGCCTCAAGTCTTAAGCCTCAAGCACTGTATGTCCATATCAATTCAATGAGTAAAGAAATTTTCAATTAAAACACTTGTGTTTCTGTTGTGTAATTTCATTAGTCATTTTATTGTAGGAGGAAAATGCTTGGTTACAGAATCACTATGGATTCAGCATTTGTGATATGCAGCTGAGTGTAATGAAAATGCTCAAAGAAGCTCATTGGTCACTTGAAGAGAACAAAAGTTTTTTTCTATCATGTTGGATATTTTTTTCCTGTTGCTGTGATTATTAACTCAGCAGGGAGTCTAGACAGTCAAGTGATTAACTACCTCCTGCTGGAGGACGCTAATGCTCAATTCCCCGGCAATTATGTGAATGAAGCTCACACCTGATGATCACTGGATAAATAAGCTAGTGTGGCTCCAACTTTAGAGACCTGATTTTGGTCATAACATGTCAATAATATGTTGTTACTACATTTTGACTTTGCGCAGCATTATCGAATGCCACCCTCTCACATTTTTTTTTGCTATTGAGGAAAAAGTGCAGTTGATAGAAACATATTTTCTGTTTTCTAACAGACAAAGCCCTTAAGGAAACCTTGGACAAGATGCTGCTAAGTGGGTACTTTGATCGTGCTCAAACACATCAGAATGGACTGTGTGAAGAGGAGACGCAGACGGCTGCTGCAGAGTCATCGGAGAGCGAGGACCGCCCTACTGAGCCCGGTATAAACAAAACCCATTAAACCTTAGAACTTGGGGTATAATGAAATATTGTTTATATCGAGATACAAAAATGTGACCATTCTCATTGTGGATTAAATTTTTTTTATCATGAAATAACAGTCAGATTGATCAATTTCTCTCAATTTTGACCAACAAAAATTAACATCAGTGAGGGCGTTGTCCACGTTGGTCTGTGCACCATGTGTTGGTCTGATGCATAATTTTTCTAAATAACCATAGACCTGTTGCGGTTATTAAATCATATAGATGTTACTTGAAGCACAAGCCTTCATCGGCCGTTAACTATGAGGATTCAAATAGTTCGCTGACTGTTGATTTTCTCTGTAACGTGAATCTTGCTTACTGCAATTATATATATATATATATATATATATATATATATATATATGTATGTATATGTCATATATGTCGTGTTGCCGGTCTTGGCAGCAATTATCTTGTCGCAAATATTGCATCGCTCTGTTGGCATCGAGCCTGGTGAAATGTAGCCACACTTTTGAACTTTTCCACATCTTTTACATCTATGGGGGTTGAGAGGAATACACATTACAGCCTCGCGTGTGAGCCGCTTCTCTGGGCATAACCGGCGTAAAGTAGTGTTTTTCCTTGATGCCTAAACACAGCCAATCACCGGCACTTTTAGATTTGGGCACATCTAGCATGCTACATGCTTATCACTGACGTTGACGAGATTAACCCCATAGGTATCGAAAAATGTCTTGTCATTCGGTACCAAATTTCGATAAGACATTTTTCGATACTCGATTGTTTAGAGGCAAATCGGTCGGTGCCTAATATGTATCGAACTCGATACCAAGCCCTACTCTGATGTATGCAGCCGACAAATGCGACCTCTGGAGGATGCAGCCTTCCAAATGAGACACAGCCTGACAGTCACACACTTAGCAGCTGAGGAGAGAGAAGGACAGCTGTGAAAACAACAGCTGGAAAGTGGAAAATGAGTCAGAAGCACAGTAGCATTTGGATGCATTTTAATATTGTAGACAGTGTTAGAGCACATTGTAGAATTTGCCAAAACAAAATCTCATATAAAGCTGGTTCTACTCACAACCTACACGGGCATATGTGAACTGTGCTCAATAATAATTTAATTAGGATTGTTTTAACACCATTCAGAGTCAAACTATCGCAAGTTGTTTGACTTGGAAAAAAAATACAAAACAACAGAGGAAATCACATCTCAGCACAAAGCGGCAATTTAGTGACAGGCTGGTGGTGAGAACTACACTTTACCTCACATTTGGAAAAACAAAACCTACGAGTGGATGACACTCGTCTCCTCATGGAGATGGAAAAACAAAGTTCTCTGTACAGGATTTCATTTATAAAGATTTAAATGCAAAAGAAAAGGAATTCCTCAGCTGTTTGTTTGGATTGTAAGTTTTAATTTAAAATGTAGGTGATGCTACCTTTTCACGTAAGAGAAGTACCATGTTTAATGGCGAACTACTTACCCATTGTTGTATTTGTGGTATACAGAAGCCACTGATCAGCTGCACACCGCAAACACGTCTTATGTGAAAGCACAAACCGCGCACGCTGCTTCTGCACCGTGTTCGCAGCGCATACGTACCGCATACGTGTACTGCAAATGGATCATATGTGAAACGGGCGTAACCCCTATATTTGAAACAAACAAAAAAACTTCCAGCTGATAGCTCAAGATAATGCTGTTTGTGTTTTCACAGAGGGGTCCACTCAAGAATACACGGGAACTAATGAAGTTGAAACAACGGAGGTGTGAATTGATATTACCACCCTTTTTTATATGCACACTTGCAGTAAATCATGATATTGTATCTTGTTTTCCAAATGGTTAATTAACAAACCTCTTATTTTCTATTAGTTTGTAAACAGACAGTTCATTCCAGAATCCACCTACAGCAACAGTGACAAAGAACAAGGAGGAGAGTGGAACACCAGCTCTCAGGTATGATGATGCATCTCTTCTGTCAAAGTAGAAACTGTTTAATTAGCAGGTTTTAGCCAGATATTGTTGTTTTGTTTTTTAAAACTTGTTAACAAAATTACCAGGGTCAATTATTTTATGGTCAAGGAAAAATTATTGATTGAATACACAGTAGGGCTGCATGATATATCGTTTCAGCATCGACATCGCGATGTGCGCATCCACAATAGTGACATCGCAGAACATGCGATGTAGTAAGATAAACATATAGTCTATTAGTGTTGTCAAAAATACCGGTACTCCGGTACCAAGTACAGGGTCTACCCGGTTCCCATGCAGAGTTGGGAACTTTCAAACGCTCACAACAAGCAAAATATGGCGACAAGCAAAGTAGCTGCTGTTACGGAGTCTCAACTGAATCTTGTCGAAAAGAAAAGTGGAAAAAGCCAGTTTTGGATATTCTTTGGATTTGAGGCTGGTGAAAAGGGAAACATCATAGATCAGCAAAAACCCATTTGTAAACGCTGCTTTCACAATTTTCTGACGAAAGGAGGAAACACATCAAACTTAATAAAGCACCTGAAAGACAGAAACACAGATTTATTCAAGCAACTAAAGCAGGTGAGTTTAAAAGCATATTATCATTTGTATCAGGGCTGGAACGATAAATCGACATTATATGTCTTTTGATCTCATTTAACGTAACATGAAATCACATTAAACTGTAATGATGACGTGCGAGAGCAGCACAGCCGTTCACGCCTCTTGGAGGAAGTATTACACAGATCAGTCCAGATGCACTCTAAACTTTCACAGTTTCATCTTATGTAGATCCCAAAGTATTTGGGAATTATTAAAAAAATCATAATAATAAATTCAGAAGCACTCTCGTGGAATAAGCGGAGCCGGAGCTCTTTAAAGGAAACATGCGTTACATCTAAATTGCAGTTATATTTAATGCGTTATTGCTTTATTAAAGTTCAAATAATACAGAAGCAGATCATGTTAATAACTATAAACTCAGAAACTGGCATTTCTCTGTGTGATCGGTGCCTCTTCTATGAGTTGCGCAAATGTCCCGATCTGAGGGGGAAAGATTGAAACTGCACCCGGCTGAGAGAGACTCTGTCACTGGGATGCTCATCCCTCTAGATTAGCTCGATTAGAACACGATTGCTCATGACTTATTTAATCATAATATATGTCACTGTGCATTTCTTATCGTGAAGAAAATTTACAATATGCAGATTTATTAATAAGAGAGCATGTTGTTCAGTAATCTGTTTTTGTGTTTTGCTTTGGTACCGAAAATGGTATCGAGTACTGTGAACAGAACTTTGTACTGTGTACAGAGTTTATTATACGTTCATTGCTGCACGTATGGCTAACCATGGTGAATTAAACAGTGTATAATAAAATAAACTACCCAAAATAAGACAAAAAGTAAAGTCATTTTCTGTATCTTTTTTTAATTAAAATTTTCCATTAAGATGCAGTTCCCTACAAAATCACCCCAATCATTCTAGAATAATTAATTCTTCTCAAATAGAGCTATTCAAGTCATCTGGCGAAGTCATCCTGTATTTTTTCATATCGCAATATATATTGCAGAAAAACAAAATATCGCAATGTCAGTTTTTTCCAATATTGTGCAGCCCTAATACACAGTAATTGTGATTTCCAGGCTTGGAAAAGTTAGTTGTAAAATCTTCTAGTTTTCTTCTAATTTTACTCTGCTCTAAACAACCACTCACAAACAGCAATATCAAATCATTTAAATCTGTAACCTCCATGGATTGTTATTTAATAAATAAATAGAAGTCAACCCCAGCTATCTGAAATATTTTGAAAAATCCTGATCCAGTAAGTGTTGTAAATCCTTATCTTTGGTCAAAGTGTTGTAACCCTGGATTACGTGGTATGTGAATATGTATTCCTTGGCTAATATTGTCGGGAAGCATCAGTATGCATTAGTCTTTAAAATTGTAATGTGGCCATATGCATAATTAAAGTTGGTTTAATTAATCAGATCACTGTGTATCTTAAAGTTGCATTGCAGGCAATTAATGTTTATTTAGTGCTGTTCACTTGTAATCGGATCACCTGAGGGGGGGATGTTAATACTAGGTGTCTGTTTATATTTTCAAACTCCTCATGCTTTCTATTCAGTCAGTGAGCTCTCTCCAGCAGCAGCCTCCTGCAGTCATGAGCCCGGTACTTGTCAGCTCAGAACCGCACACGCTGAACACAGACCTGGCTCCCCCTGCAACAGACCCTGTGGTCAGGAAGCAGGCAGTCCAAGATCTCATGGCTCAAATGCAGGGAACCTTCAACTTCATGCAGGTAAGTAGCACAATTCCTCATTTCCTTTAATTCTTTATTTTCAAGTACAGCACTTTTTTTTTCTAAATGCATTGGTGTCATGTAATGCAGGATTCCATGCTAGATTTTGAGGGACCACCTTTAGATCCTGCCATTGTGTCAGCACAACCTATGAAACCTTTGCAGATGGTCTGTCCACCAGGTTGGTATTGCTATTCTAGCTTTAATGCAGGTGTTGTTGAGTGGCAGTTATTTTACTGCAGAATTTATGTATTGCTTGATTCATTATACTTGTTTTCAATGCTAATCTGTAGCTCACACAGAATCCAGACTCCCCCAACACAACAAACTTCCTGTGCAGCCAGAACCCATGCAAGTAAGTTGCATTAAGTTGATATTTCATAGTAGTGTCCTTAGTGTGACACCTTATGACACTTTTCCACTGCACGTTACGGTTTGATTCGACTCTACTCGCTTTACTTTTCTGAGCTTGCTTTTCCACTGCTGTTTAGTTCCGCCTCAACGTGAGTGGGATTTTAGGCTGATCATCATAGTTGCACTGCCTGTACTGCCGTAACATCATCTTCAACGCGACACAATACATTAAACAATAACACGACTGTTAGCTACTAGCTCATTGTGCTGCATAAAGCAGTTAAATTGTAACAGTTAAATTGGCCTGGTTGTATTATAAGCAAGCTTTCCAGTAGCTGGTCAACTAAATAAAGTGAAGCTTTCAAGCACAATATAGAGTTAACATTCCATCCACTTGCGTCCATTTGGTCAAACCATTTCCACATTTCCTTGACGGTTCTGTAGTCACTTTTTACGTTTTGTTTTTTTTACTTTTCGCTGCACGGTTGGTAGGTCCGGTCCGGTGGTAGCTGTGTCTCTGCTGTGCGGCCAACAGCAGAGACACTTCCTGAAAGACTTTTTTGTTTAGTTCGTCGCTAATGAGAGGAACGTCTGAACCTCTTTTATTGACCAGGGCGTGGTTTTGCGCACAGCCATTTCTTTTAACAATTCGAAAGTTACATGAACAAACGATACTGCTATTGCTGTAGATAACTTTAAATCTAGCGGGTTGATGTCCTGTGTCAAAAATCCAGTGACGCTGGTAGTGACAATTCTCTCTGACCAATCAGTGATCTGCAGGGTTATGAGGTCACGTTTAGTATCAGCTTGGCTCGCATGGAACCTCGACCGAGATGGTACTAAATTAAGTACCAGGTACTATCCACAGTGGAAAACCTCCAAAAAGTTAGCAGAGTTGTGTCGAGTTTTACCGTGCAGTGGAAAATCCCCATTATGCTATATATTGAAGGTGCACTCCGTAACATTTTGTTTGTCACCTTGGACAGTAGGGCTGCACAATTTGGACAAAAAGTCATATTGCAATTATTTTGAAAAATATTGTGATTGCGATTTGAACCGCAATTATGATGGTAACGTTTTCCACATGTTCAACTGCAAAAAGGCTACTGGGGTTTGCACACTTGAGCCCTCTTAAAAAGAACCAAACTGAGAACTTTTTTCAGTTCAACCACAAACAAATAAATATATAAACAGTGAAACAAAGTTCTTCATATCCAAATGTTACCATCCACCATGTACCCGTTTTTGTCCATTTTGTGATGGGGTCTCAGCCCACTAATTATCATCATTAGTTTTTAAACAGTCAACTTGAATATTAGGGATGCTCAAATCAAGATTTTAGCATTCGACACCAATCTCCAATTTTCATCTCATCAATCGATGCTGATCATTTCACTTTTTATCAGCAGCTCTGTCAAAACTGGTTATATGTAAGCTTTCTGCTCAGTGTCACTGTTAACTACATTTCCCTGTTGGTAAAACCATAGTTTTTGCGGTCAAAAATAATGTTGGTTGATTGAATAATACAGTATACACAAAGTATAAATGGCTTATACAAACTATTCTTTACTGTATATAAGATAGTCCTAAAGAATGAGGCTTAATGTCAAACTGAAGTTGAACTGATAACCCCTTGGTGTAATTCAATTTAAAGTGAAAATTTTGGTTAGTTTGTCATCATTTCATTTAATTATTTTAATTTCATTTAATTATTTTATTATATTTAATTTAGTCATGCATTATAGTATAGTAACTAAATATTTGATATATATTTATTATATGTATGTTCCTTTTCATTTTGTTGGATGTTGGTAATATTAGTTCCGCTTTCACTTGTTTCCGCGGGGAGTGTAATAAGGGCGACACGCTCTCTCGTGAGAGGTAAACAAATGGCATTAGATTGGAGATGTTTTTGGACTCTACAGGTGTTGCTGTTTGCTCAGCAATCATTAAATAGAGATGTTTGAATAATACGCCATCTTGTATTCAGCGTTATCGTTATGATACCTGTGCCTTGCGGAGACTGAGATGCTGCTACCGCAGATAATAATAAAAACGCTTCACGCAGGACGCGCCACTTTAGTGTAAATAAAGCGTTTAGCGCACGTGAGCAAACGGAACCGAACCATGTGCACTTCTGTTACTCTCAGCATGAGAGGGAGTTGTGGAGCACAGAACCGCTCTGAAAACACCAACAATGATCTAACTTAATATAGACTGCAGCGCAAATAAACTTTGAAGAGAGCAGAATATTTATTTATTTAATTAAATCGCAGCCCTTCCAGTTTAATAATCGCACAAGGTCATATCGCGTTTTCGATTTTATTTTGATTAATTATGCAGCCCTATTGGACAGTGAAACCTATAGGTGTGGATGCAGAATCATTCAAAATCAATAGTTTTCATTGACAGGTGCTATTGTAGAAATTCTCTGTTCGCAATCCTCCATGATTAATTTAATCCAAGAGTTATTAAGAGAGTAGTATTCAGATAGTCATGTGATTCTATAATGCCCCATGTAGAATAAAAGAACTTTTATAAGATTATTGATATGGCTAGATTTTATGCATGTTTCAAAATTACAATTAATTTCTACAGGAGTGAAACCTTTTTAAGAACTCTTTAAAACAGCATTTTTCTAAGTCATTTGTTAATTGTGTATATATATATTTTAGGACTGTATATTCATTGAGACTGGATGGGATGTATGTACTTTTAAAAATGTATTTCACTACAGGAATACATGGAATAAGTGAACTGCCAAAGTTAAAGCAGATTAAAAAATAAGTTGTGACCAGATACAAAATCTTTAAAAATTGTTATTTTCCCTTACATGTTCATGTCAATTTTGATAACAACCCATTAGCAGCACAACATGCTTTTATACACATTTGCTGTCTGAAATTATCTAAAGTGTTCCTGAAACACTTAATTTCCCTTCCAAGGTCCCTATGGCCCCCCCTCCAAATGAGACGTATTCCTCCACACCCCCTTTGTACCAGCCCCCTCATGCCTCTGAGCCCCGACCGCAGACAGACACCATTGACCCTCTCCAGGTAAAAGCGTGTGCTGCAGTTGTTTTGCAGATGCTGTGTGTACACTTTGGCTTAGATATGTGAGTGATATAGAATGTACACACCCTAGGTCTCCATGTCCCTGTCGTCCGAGCAGCCCCCAACCCCTTCCTCTCAATCCCAAGTGTTTCAGCCTGTCTCCAAACCCCTTCACAGCGGCATCAACGTTAACGCAGCTCCATTCCAGTCCATGCAAGCGGTAGGCCTCAACCTGTCTGCATCACTCTCTAAACTTTTATTTCTTCACAGTGTGTCTGCCCATTTTGCTTCCGTTTTGTTTTTCATAATGTGTATCGGGCTTGTTTTGTTGAAAAGGATAATTAAGCTCTTTTCTACAAAAGATTGTACCATTGTCTACCATTTGTGGACTTGCAGTCACACACATGACTTTGAAGTACCATGACCTTCTGTTCAGTGGTCAGACCTTTTAAAGAGTCTATTTTGATTAGAAATGCAAGTTAATATTCTTACATTTTTCCTCCCCTCCATTAGGTGTTCAATATGAATGCTCCAGTTCCTCCAACCAATGAGATAGACTCTCAAAAGATTTCCAGTCAGTACCAGAGTAGTTACGGCCAGGGTTTCAGCACGCAGGCCACCCTTCCAGCTGAGCAGCAGGAAATTCCTCAGGAATCCATGCAGTCAGGTAAGAGGTGACCATTTCTAGAATTTACTGCTAAAATTGCATCATATTACTCCAATATTGTTGTTCTGAAGGCTAGAGTATATTCCAAGGCAGTTTAATAGAGACTGACTACTGGTATTAAAATGAACAGGAGAAATTGGAAAGGCCAACGTATGTAGAAAAGGAAGTCCCACCTTACAGGTAAAAGAGCGAATTAACTTTTAGATACAGACATCGTCTGTCAGTAAACTCAATTCTTGTGTCATGCACATTCGCTTAACTAGCCTGGAAAAATCTTTTATTTTTGTGTGTGTGATCTGAGTCAAAGCAGCACAATTTATGATACCATTGTTGTCTGATTTTAAATATTTCTTTGATCGTAATCTTGTCCACTTGTTTTGGAGATTCCTGCCTTTCCCCATTCAAGTAGAGACAGATGGAGCTGTCATTTTCTATGCAGATATTTGCTCTTTTTAATCTACAGGACAAAACGTATGGTGCTTCCGGTATAGTCCAATTCCCAAACAAATGGCTTCTATGAGCCAGTTCTTTTCGTGAATCAAAAGCACAAATACATCAATCGCAGTGGTACAGAAATAATCTTATATTGATGTGCAAGTAATGAATGTCCTGCTCAAAATAAAATAAGAACTATGGAAGAGGTACAACATTAGACTACATAACAGTCTAAGCTGTCTGTGGAATTGTTACTGTTATGTAACGTTACCTAAGACCTGTGAGACTTCAATCAAGCAGTGATGTTTCAACTAGTTGTTCATATGACCATGTGTAGTTAAAGATACAATAGTTTAAAATAAATAAATGAAATCACACTTGTTTGTTTATATTTATTTATATGTGTATATATATATATATATATTAGTTAGGTTCAGTGATTGCATTGCATTTATGTATCTAAAAAGTCTGCAAACATGCCTTCTACAAGTATTACATTAAATTTATTTTTAATTTGTTAAATTTGCTTGGAAGAAATCTGAAATTAACTAATTATTTGGCAAAAGACAACTGAGGGCAGTAAAAACAATAAGAATTGTACTTCTAGTTTCCAGATGCTGTAAGTTTTCCTCTTTAAGTACTAAAATAATTTTTACTGTAATCGTTACTTGAAGTGTTAAGAAGAATCAAAACCGGAATTGCTAAATTCCTGATGATGTCCATCTCTAGTGTGCAGATGACGCAAACAGTCCACAGGTCTAGAAAACTGAGGTGCTCATGGACTGTGGTGATGACAGTTTGTGTAAGATGTAGTGGCATGTGGACAACTGAAGAATACTAGTGTGGTTTAAAGATCACATGCTACTGTAAATAATTTTTTTTTTCTTCTTCTTAGTGGTTGGCCCTTTCCATTCTCAAGACCAAGGTATTCCATCTGCAGGGGGGCACCAGTCTGCACCTCAGCAGCCCTCAGGGCAGGGAACTGGTTTCGGGCGGCCAGGTCAGTCCTTTTATAGCAACAGAGCAATGCCACGTGCTGGACCCAGAAATCCCAGAGGGGCCATGAATGGCTACCGTGGACCATCCAATGGATTCAGAGGTCAGATATGCTCTTCTCTCTATTACTTTGGCAAAATATGTCAGTCTGAAATGCATTATGTTGAAACATGTTTTCTTGCATTCTTAGGTGGATATGATGGGTATCGTGCTCCATTCCCCAACACTCCCAACACCGGATACGGGCAGACGCAGTTCAACACTCCACGAGATTACTCCAACAGCACCTACCAACGGGTAATTACAGTAAATAAAATGCTGAACAATTGAGTAGCTTGGTAAACATGTGAAAAGTCAGATATGAAACAAAACGTGACTGTAATTGTAGATGTACTGAATATGTAATCTGTCATGCCTCTTCTTTTCAGGATGGATATCAGCAAAGCTTCAAGCGAGGAGCCACCCAGGGATCTCGAGGTTGCTCTCGAGGTAATGCTCAAGTGATGCGATCCTAAAAGCTTTGGAAGACTTGTTTCTTTATGGCCACTTTGAACATTCATTTATTGAGAATGTTATCCCCAGCCCATATTTTTACTCCTGTCAGTGGTTTTGTTTTTTGGCTTATTCATTAAAGTAAGCCCGCTTTGATAGTTTTAATATACTGATGTGTTTTACACAGACTTGTGTAGAGCTGAAAATGTCAGTGTTGTGATTTTTCAGCCAGGTCTTGTTTAAAACATAGATATTCCTGTAAACTTGAAAGATTTTCATTAATTTATTTTTGTTATAAAATAAAATGCAAAAAGTTAATTGCCACTGTCTTTCTAATTCATAGGAATGTTTTGATATTTTGTTGGCCTGACCCACCTCCCCATACTTGGTTCTTGCCTGTATATTGGGTACTGAAGGCATTAATAATTTTTTTTCCCACCCCATTTCATTTGAAGAGTTGTTCTGCTGTCCTGCCCTTTTGTATGCTCATGTCACTCCTTGAGAGAATGTTTCAATAAAGATGTGTTGCATTACCTGCTTGTCTGCCGCTGCTTTCTTTTTGCTCTCTGTGCTTTGAAAATCTTCTCACCTGTCCTTGTGTCCTTTGCTAAAGGGCTGGTGTTTGACTTTGCTTCCTTTAGTCTTCTAAGGGGAGACAACTGGCTTTTGGTCAGTTTTCTGCTACTTCTCTTTGCTTTGCCTCTTGCATCATGTACTGCATACTGCTTTCCAGCAAGGCTTACATTGCCCTCCACTAATATTGGCACCGTTGGTAAATATGGAAGGCTGTGAATTTTTATTTTATTTTTAATCCTTTTGATCTTTCATTCAAAATATTAGCATAAATCTGTCCTATAATGGATATCAAATAATTGAAAACACGAAAAGAGATTTTTTTCAATAATGTGTGGCACAATTATTGGCACCCTTTTATTCAATGCTTTGTGCAACCTCCCTTTGCCAAGATAACAGCTCTGAGTCTTCTCCTATAATGCCTAACGAGGTTGGAGAACACATCAAGGGCAAGGATCTGAGATCATTCCTCCATACAGAATCTCTCAAGATCGTTAAAATTCCGAGGTCCATGGTAGTGGACTCTCCTCTTAAGTTCATCCCACAGGTTCACTTTCATCATCTTGTGTTCGAGATCCAGCTATGGGAAGGGCATACACACCTGACCTCTGCAGAACCATCCAATTGCACCAAGTCTGGCTTGGGGGCATAAAAGGACCTGTACATGCAACTTTCCTTAGTTGACATTCCCTTCTCGTGATTTCTGAATATTAAACTCACCGTTCAATTGGATTTAACATTTTGACTTTCACTTAACATTCTGAAGTTGGACACATCTACGGATCAGCCTCTGCTAGGTGCGACTGCCAAGGAAATACTGGTCAGTTGCTCTTTTATCCTGCCTGCAAGCCGCCCACGCTCATTGGCCTTCTCACTTTTACAGCTGCCCAACTTTCTTCGTTGCTGATACTTTGGGAATAAAAATTCTGCGGTTTTCCACGGCATGGCTCAGTTGAAATCCATGACATCTGCAAACTCTGGGAACCAGCAGTCATGGGTATGCCCAACCGCCTGCGGAGCCCTAATTGCAGTAAGGGATACTCATCCCTTCTGCGTTGTGTATGGGGTTGAAACATGTGGAGGAAGCTCTTTCTCATCCTGAACTGTAGCCATTGCTTTGCCTTGCCCAGGAAGCTCCTGCGCCGTAGACTCAGTAGCTGCTTCCCAAAGCAGTGAACTTGAACATGATGACTCGGACGATGGAAATGACGATGATGCTGCAACTCTGGGGGACTTCCAGAGTTTGCCTGCACTTAGTTGAGCCGACCAAACCGGCTCGTGTCTACTTGAGGATGCAAGTCTTCCCAGTGTTTCCTCGTTAGAGTACAAACCACCCAGAGTGCTTGAGGGCTCAGATGACATGGAGGCCATCCTGTCAGCCCAGGCTTCCCCAGTCAGTAGTTCGGCAGTATTACTTCATGCAATTCTCCTCGAAGTGTGTGAGCGAGCGGCCACTTTACTCAACCTTTAATGGCCAGATCTTCAAAGTGCTGCCGATCAGGAGAGGATGTCTATTACGGGACACTGTTAGGGCCGCTGTGTGTGCAAAGCACATGAAGCACAACTGGGGAGACACGCTCAACCTTAACCATGGTCTTGTGGGCCTTTAGGTCAAGGTTTTGGCTGGGCATGGTATGGGTGACAACCCCCACCATAGAACCTTTGATTACCAGACAACTCAACCCCTCACAGGAAGGTTGCTCACTTCCAAATTGCTTTTCAGCCTCCATTTTCAGGGCTTGTTCAGAGCCTCCACTCTCGCCATCTGAGCTCTGTACATTTCCTACATTCTTTCAACCTACCAGACTGTACTTCTGGAGGACATGGGCAAACACTTAGAGAGGTCCAACCAGAGCAAATTGGGGCTTCCCCTCCGAGGTGGTCGCCACCATACAAAATACTAGGGCCTCGTCCATGAGGTCTTATGATTGTAAGTGGTGGGTGTTTGAAACATTGTGTAATACACATCATTTTGTATCATATCAGTGTTCAGTCACTGATTCTCCTTCTCCAGCACTGCAATGATAAGGAGGACAAGGCATTTAAATTGTCTTCCCAGAAAATGTACACCTCACCAAGGTCCTACTTTATGGGCATCACAGTCTGCTACAACTGAGCCAGCATTCCACAATGCCGGCAGACCTAAGCCTCGTAAAAAGCTTCCTAGTCAGCATTCGAAGCCTAGGGGAAAATGTCCTTTGCTGTCGCCGTGGCCAAGAAGACCCCAACCCTACCCCTTCTGACTCCAAAAGGAAGCGACCTGCCTGATGTACAGAATTTGAGGGGCTCCAAGTCTAGGTTCCTGGGCTGTCAGCCTTTTTGTAAGTAAGGATTTTCCCATCCATTTTCCCATCCTTACAAGATAAGGAAACTCTCAGTTGGTGGGGTTAGCCCCACAACAACCGAATGTGCTCACTGAGGAAAGTAGTGCATACAGGTCCTTTTATGCCCTCAGGTAAGGGTGGCACCTTACAGTGGCATTGGACACGTACTCCTGTCTCTCAAGCCAGACTTGGTGCAATTGGATGTTTCTGTAGAGGTCAGGTGCGTATGCCCTTACCATAGATGGATCTCTCCATCTATGCCAGCAATTGTGGCAAACATGCTTTGTAAAATAATATTTTAGATTTTTTTTCCCCCCTTTCAGCTATTTTACTTCAATTAAAGGTTAGATATTTGTGAATATTTTGAATTAAATATTAAAAGGATAAACAATAGACATTTTTTTTCACAGCCTTCTTTGCTCACATTTAACAAGTGTGCCAATATTAGTAGAGGGCACTGTAACTGAGTATGAAGTATTGATTTAACACTTCGATCTTGGAAACGATGACCTCCGGCATTGCTACGACTCCAGCAACAACTGATTTGATCACACTTTTTTTTTCCCCTCTACGTTAAGTTAAATGGGCTTATATGTCCCAAAGATCAAGAGCCATTTGATGGACTCTGTTTAAATTGCAGGAGCTAAAACATGTTTTCTGAAACAAGCTGATGGGATTTTCATCTTGAAATCCGTTTCCTCTCAATATAAAGATGGTTTAAACCCATTTGTCCTAAAGTGTATTACATTCACTGTGCTTTTATTGAATGTATTTCACTTTTATTCTATTATTTCATCTAGTTTAGAGTAGCAAGATTGTTACAGGTAGCCTCACAGCCAAACTGTCCTGAGACAGTGGTAAGAATAGTTGAAGTTCTAGTGATCTCTGTATGTCTTTCCCATGTATCTAACTTGTGTAATATGAAGTATTTACATGATGCATTTGTGCATTTCTAAATGTTTTGTAATTTCTGCATCATTAAAGGCACCTTCCAGAATTGCATGGAATCTGTTTGCTTGAGCAGTATATCTGGATTGGCCATAAACAATGGAAGACAAGGGGAGCATTGCTTGAGAGCATTTTGCAATTCTGTTTGTCACTAGTGATGCAGAAACGATACATTGCATTTTTTAAATATAGCATAATATGTGAAACACCACATACATGTGCTGTGGTGATTGCTGGTTTCTGAAGAGCCCCCACTATTTAGAGTCCATATCGTAATTGCCAATTAAATGATTGAATGACACTAGTTAGTTTTGAACTCCGCATTGATTTTCTGATGTATTTGGGTTTCAGGACGAGGGGGACTATATCGGTCCAGCAGAGGAATGGGTCCCATGGCTGCACAACAGACCAGCTAAACCCAATATTTTTGCCGTTATCAGCCCTGTTCAGCACTCTAATCTCTTCCACCCATTGGATTCCCAAACACGACCCATGCCACTCCACACCGTGTAGTTAGATGACATCTTAGTCAGGTCAAGGACACAATCAATGGTTTTGGGAAAACTGTATCAATGAGACTATAGCACTCCAAGCGCTTTCTCTCAATCGTATGCTTTTGCGTAGCCTTTAAACATTTGAGAACATGTGCCTTTGATTATGGGTGTTTTGTTTTTGATAAGGTGGATTGACAAGGTGGAAAAATTACTTGGTACACGTAGCTGGAAACCGCCACTAGATTCTGAATGTGAAGTACACCGTATACCAAAGGCACTTTGATTTTGGCCAAACATTTAGTTAATGTGAAGAATTTGTATGTACTGTATTGTAATGTGATTTTCTTTATTGGCTCAGCCAAATGGTTTACAGGAAATGCATTGTACTGTATGTGGCTGAATGACTGCTTTAGTGTATTCAAATTACTGTTGGTTAGGATTAATGCAAACAAATAAATGATTTTTGAAGGATAATGCACTTTAACTTTTTTCCCCACACTTACTGTATAAGATACAAGTAGAAATTGTTCTTTCTAGCCACAGTGTACTCAATTTATTAAATGCAGAACACATCTTTTAGGTTTAGTACTTGATACAACAAACTGATGCTTTTGACATAACTGAATCTGCTGTAATGTACCAAAGCATTTTCAACAGATTAAACCTTTTGGTCTATGTGATACCTAGAATGTGTGGTGAAAATTCCATTAGTTGATTGGCTGAAGTAATTGAATAGTAAATTTAATGCTTTGTTACCTTGTTCATAAAGCTTAATTTTTTTAGTTTTCAAATAGATGTTTTTATTGACACATCTGACTTAAGTTACACTCTCAAAATTCCCAATGTAAACAACAGCTAAAAGTTCAGGATAGCCCTAATCAATTAAAAACAAAAAAAAACATAAAATGTCCAGTACAATTCAAAAATATTCTGATACCATAAAACTAGGTCCCATGTAGCGCTGGGTAGCCATTAACATTTCTGGGGAAAAAACAAAAGCATTCACACAGACATCCAATCCAATGTATTGGAAAATAAGTTATCCTCAACATATGAAAAAGATAAGTTTCATAACGAAAATAAAGTAAACATTTATATTAAACAGCAATGTCTGCATGTCCTGAAATTGTACTGTTTGTTGAAGTCTCTGTAATCCTGGCGCTAGGTCAGTTTCTCTCACGCACAACCAATGAGCATTAAAAGCCATATGATGGTCCTATGGCACGTTGTTGTAATTGAGGGGCACCTGTGGTGGATCTTGGGGTTGGTTGTTGTGGCCTGGAGGCATCGGCTGGTCGACTTGTGGTATATGTTGGTGTCCTTGTCCCAGATCTTGTTGATTCTCGGGTAAATTATGTTGTTCTGGAGGGATGTCCTGGTGTCCGGGCGGCAGAGGTTGGTTGTGTCCTGTAGACTCAGGAACAGCATTTCCTTCCACTGCCACAAGATAGAGAATTTTGTTATATTACCAAGTACATCAAACTAAACTGCAATTAACAAAGCTTTGTACAGTTATAGGGTTAGGCAGCACAGGACATTTTTCAAATTGGTAGGTAAGAATGTATCACATGCTCAAATGTTACATTTTCTACTAAATGTGGTTGACCTTCTGTGGTGTTAATTGTCCTTGTGCACAGCTGACAGAAAAGATCAGCTAATGTGCAATATATATAACTGAAACCCAACTGCAATGAAATTCAAAGTAGAGTTTGAAACTAAATGCTGGGAGTCTGCCATGTTAAAGTAGTGATCTGAAGTGGTCATTATACAAGCTCTAAAAAAATGCAGACCTGAATTTTTTTAAATCTAAATTTGTAGTGTTTGAACTAATAATCACTTATTCTGTGTATTGTGGGACCATTTGTACATATCTGAATCTCAATTTCAAAAAAAGGCAATTTCTGGAAACTCGAACAATGAGATTAGTCATGTAATTATGTCTGAACAGGAATCAACAGGAAAACATGATTTTAATGTTAATCACCTATTGTACAAGCCTTTGGGCACAAGAAGAATTCAACATGAATAAACTAAACCCTATTAAAGCTTAAAATTCTTTGTGAAATGTTTCTTTAATCTTCTCCACAATAAATGTTCAACTGGAAAACATGTTGGACAATCTTAGTACTCAATAAAACAATAGTCACCTTTAGTACATGTATTGCATAATTTCTTATTCACAAATGAAAGCGTTACTTACGATGCATCTCAGGTGGAGGCTGTACTTGATGTGTTTTTAACCGCTCCATATGCTCAACAGCCTGATAATTAAGTCACACCGAATAGGGGTTTATTCGTTTGCTTTAACCAAACTTTTTCATTAATTGACAAAATGAAAAACTAAAAGACGAATGAGTTGAGTTACCTGCTGCAGTTCTATTTTCTGGGCATTGAGCTGCTTCTGCTGTCTTTCCAGTTCCTCTCGCTGTTTATGAAGGTCAGCTGCTTTCTGGCTCAAGTCTTGCTCTTGCCTGGTCAACTGCTCCTCAAACTCTCTCATTTCTTCCTCAGTGTAAGCCTGGTTCTGTTCTAGAGTCTGAGGTGAAGTATTGGCCCAAGATAATTCAGAATACATTGCAACCATTCTACATAAAGCCCAGTGCACACTGTACAATTTTGGACACAAGTTTGCCATCAGAAACAGATTTCAGGAATCATAAATGATCACTTTTGATCGCTTAATGTCACATGCTCACCGACAGTCTTGCCTTGTGAAGAATCTATGCTTCTGATAGTGTTGCAGTGCTACAATGTGGAAGCTCTTATGATAGCCGTCTAAAGCTGGCGTTACACTGGCAGACTCAAAAGAACACTATTTTGGTCGAAGGTGTCACATTTGCCGATTATTTTGTGGAGATCTTGCTCTCTTCAGTCAGCGGTATGACACAATTCCTGAGTAAGAATGATGGAGGGGTAACAGACATACAACCTAACCGCAACTCTCTCTCATTCCCTGTTACGTGGAGCTCGCCTACATAATAACAGGAATTCCGCATGAGAATAAACAATTGTAAAAGATTGATTTAGGATGCAATTCGTGGAGTAAATTTACCTTGTGAAAGTGTGTGATTTTGTACTTATCCCCTCAAGGTTTGCCGTAAAATGTGCATGTCCATATGCAGCTTTCAATGAGTTAAGAAATTACGTAAAAAAAATTAAAAAAAAACATTTATGCACCACCGCTTTCTGATTTCATTTGTCATATTAGAGTAGAAGAAAAAATGCCTGAAAAATGCTTGGTGACAGAATCACTATGGATTACAATCACATCAGCATTTGTGATGATATGCAGCTGAATGGGATCAAAAATGAAAACGTTCAGATCAGACATCTTGTCAGTTCTTGAAGAAGCAGCTCATTGGTCACTTGAAGAGAACAACTACTTGGCAGTAGATTTATTATTATTTATTTTTTTAACCATTTTTATGTGCTTTTACGTTGTTGGATCAATAACTCAGCAGGGAGTCCCGATGGTCAAGCGATTAACCACAAATTCCCTCTTACATCAAATTGCGACACATATCAATGAGGGTATCAGAACATGTCATGATTGATTGTTCAGTCAACACTGTTATTCGTGACCTCAGTTCTAAGATTATATTATACAGAGTCTGACATAAAAGACGGCTTATGTCACACAGTTTGCCTTGGCTTTTACACAAAATCATAGCGAAGTCAAATTGTGCAATCTGACAAGCAACAATAGTAAAGGACAGAAAAAAAAGAAAGAAAAAAAACCCAGTGTGCACTGACTTGTTTGTTGTTGTTTTTTGTTGCATATGTTCATGAATGGAGAGCCATGGCCTTATTACGTATTTGATAAATCTACCACCACACTCACTTCCCAGCTGTCCGGTTCCAGAAACTCTTTTTTCTTCGTAGCAACCAGGAACTCATCCAAGGACACCAGTCTGTCTTTATTGGAGTCAACCTGTAAAGCCAGATGATTACAGATTTAGAAAACTGAGAATTATGAGGATTTTTTGGAGACAGATTAACAATAATTTATATTCAGTATTCGCTGGTATGACATCCTTTTTTTCATTTTTCAGTGAGACTGATGATATAAAAATAGCATGTTTACTATGTTTCAGCATCTAAAATGTCACAGAAAAACACCATAATAATAAGCAATATGTAAAGGCTATCTATCTATAAGGATTCTTTTGTAAATATAAGTGGCAGGATCTTTTTCAAGAACATAAGCATCTCTGCATGTTACATGTAGGGTTCTCTGAAATTATATATAATTTTTTCAATAAACAAAATAAATTAATTGTTTTCTGTGTTAATTCCAATTTATCATCAAAAGTGTGTTTAAATAATTAATTAGAACTTAAAATCAAATAAAAACAGAACAATTACTTTTCAACATAACATTGTAATATTTTTATCATATGAAGAACTTTTATATATAGATCCTAACAGCACAATAATTTAAGTTATTTTTGTCAAATAAAGTGTTGCACAATAGATGTGAGATTTTACTTAAATATAATACAATTATTATTATTACTACAGTGATTATAACATAATATATAGTAAGCAAGTAAGCATAGAATAACTAGTAGTACAGTAGTGATATAACTATACAGTAGTGATATATTTCTGACATATTTAATTTAAATGGATCTTTTATTTTGATCTGTTTTCAGTGTAAAAAAGCCAGCTTCACACATTCACTTTGAAACGTGCAGCACGTTTAGACAAAATAATTTATTTCATTAAACTGCAGCCTTTGTAGTTTAATAATCACACTAAGATATATCGTGATTTTCATTTGTGCACTGAATGTTTATGCAATGACATTTGTATGTCAGAAGGTATCAGAGCATTTTTACAAGTACAAGTGTGAGAGCACAGTATCGGGCCTGATACCAGAACTAGACTTCCCTAGTCACAGATCTGGCCAATCTTTCCATGGTTGCTAGATCATGCAAAGAATATGTAAATCATGATTCATGACTATTTTATTTATTTTTTATTTAAAAAATACTTGTTTATTATCGAACCTCATTCATGACATGCTCCCTCATTCGCAGCCTCTCCTCCTCCATTTCCAACATGTCATCCTCTTCATTAGTTGGATCATAGATCTTCTCGAGCTGGACAAAACAAAAAACACAAAAGATGATCTGTATAATATCCACTGTATAAAAATGTATAACTAAAATAACCACCACTTCTGTGAAGATATTTGTTATTATCATTAGGCCATTTACCTCCTTAGTGAACAAGGCTTCCAACTCTTGTTCATCAAAGAAGCCATCTCCATTCGAGTCTGCAACACAAAATGCCAAATGTCATTCTCACTGCTAGTATCAGCAGAGCTGCATGGACAGAAGTAGGCTGAAGAATGTTTTACCATGCAGGCTGAAGAATGTTTTGGGGTCAAAATCTTCTGGGTCCAGGCCATCAGCATCCTCCCACACTTCTTTCAGTTGATCCTTACTACCCTGTGGACCAAAATATCAGTGAAGCACGAACATATCATTCAGTGAAATCACTAACATCAACAGGAGTTCATGTCTGCACGCTTACAGGGTGATTGACTTTGGGGTGATCAGCATGTTTCTTCTTCATCTCCTCATAGTGCTCCTCCTCTTTCCTCTTGCCCTCCTCATCAAGTGTCTTCAGGTGCTCCTGTCTCTCATGCTCCTTCATCATCTCGTACTTTTTAAATTCTTCATGCCTTTCCTTGTCGAAATTTTCCAGGTCTTTTGTAGCCTATGTAGTAGGATAATAAGTGGTGTTATGACTGCTACACAATTCCTTGATAGTGCTTGAGTCTTCAGCTATCTAAAGAATGTGTATGGTACTTTATTCTTTTGCTTATTGAACTATTGTCTGAGGAACATGCATACATTTTCTGTCTTTTATGAAAAAATGGCCATGGGAACTGACATTGGAGTAAGAACAAAGTGATTTATGATTGCACACATATACAGTACACCATTTTCTTTAGATATTCTTATACAGTGCATGTGGAAGAGTGATGAAATCCTAGAGACTGTATTAAGATATCCTTGAAACATAATTCAAACATTTTTAACCAGTCCAGTTTCACGTTATATATGGAACAACCCTAGTATACCATATATTCTTTCAACACACTCATATTTTTATCCTTTTTGCCATTTTTATTCAACACAAAATGATCATGATCAAAAATGACTGCATCCTAATTATTGGGGGGAAAAAAATGTACTTTATGATTACAAGCAAATCCAATGGGAACATGCAGGCTTTCATATTATGAGGATCAAATATAACATGATGGGAGAAACATGGAAACACTACAAGTACTGTCGTACCGATTTGATGAGTCTGTCCAGATCTTCCACCTGAAATGTGTGAGGGTTCATGTGGTTTAGATATTCAAATTGTTTGAGTAAGGCCTGGTGATCTACTGCAATATCTGACAAACACAAGAGAGAACTGTCTTCAGAGAATGCTTTCAAATTATGATCCATTACATTGTAAGGACTATTCCAACCACAAGCAATTCAAAAACACTGTAACAAACCTTTATGGTAAATGGTCTGCGCTTATATAGCGCTTTTTTAACCTTAGTGGTTTTCAAAGCGCTTTACACTGTGACTCTCATTCACACACACACATTCACACCAATGATGGTAGAGCTGCCATGCAAGGCGTTAGCCTACCATTGGGAGAAACTTGGGTTTCAGTGTTTTGCCCAAGGACACAACAGCATGTGGAGACGTGTGGGCCGGGAATCAAACCACCAACCCTGCGATTAGTGGCTGACCCGCTCTACCACCTGAGCCACAGCTGGCCCATCTTTAACTACACGTTGTCATATGAACAACCAGCGAGTAATTACACTTATATAAAGAAATAGTTCACCCGAAAATGAAAGTTCTCTCATAAATTTACTCAGCCTCATGCCATTCCAGATGTGTATGACTTTCTTTCACTTTCTTTCAGTCAGTGAATTAAATACTTTATAAATTAAAACTACTTCCTCTTTATTTGGAACAAGACAAACAATGTCAAAGTAAATAAATAAATAAAAATCAACCTTACCAAAATGCTAAATATAACAGTATGCCACATTTCAGTTTAAAATTGTTAACTGTTGTTATATTATTATTATAATAAACTTTGCTAAAGAAACTTAAGATGTTCTCAAAGCAATGCGACAAATAAAATAATACACAAGTAAAAAAAAAGTGATACCACTCTGAGCTCTCCTGTCTTTGCAGCACAGAATCGGACAGACTGCTGGTTTTACACGCACTTTGGTGCTCCAGAGACAGTGCGCGCCACAGTCACATGAAACATTCGATTGTCAGATGAGAAGAATATTTAGCATTTTTAAAGCACCAAAATGTCATTAAATTTGCTTGGGCGGCAACAGAAAAATTTTCAGTGCTGGAAAACCCAGTTTGTGCTCAGCAGAAGAAAGAAAGTCATACACATCTGGGATGACATGAAGGTGAGTAAATAATGAGAGAATTTTCATTTTAGGGTGAACTACTCCTTTAAGTCTCACAGAAACGCATTAACAGTTCTTGTTTAATTTCCAGTTCCATTAGATTCTGACTGCAAGCTTAGTTATAATTCATATTATGTCCCGATTTAGCCGACTGTGGAAAAGCAGGAAACATTGTCTGAGTATCTTAGAATGGTGAGCTGACCACTGTGGAAGAATGCAGATGTTCAATGCAGATGGTTTAAAAAGGGACTGGTTCTTGTTGTTTGGGCTTTATGTTATGTTCATGTAACCGGTCCTGCTCGACCACCTCTGTGCGGGATTCGAACCGGCGTCAGTGTAATTAATGTCATATTTTTGTCTCGAAGGAAAACTACTGCCATGAAAGTCTAAATGAAGTGTGTAAAAAATTAATTGTAAGGGATTACTCTTCAATTTTCATGGATACATTAACAGGACCATGTTTTAATGGACCAGCCAGTTATGAGACAGAACTGACTAATTAGAATTGAGAAACAAAACACATCAGCATATGTGCATAAAACCAAAAAGCAATCATTAATGCATTTAAAAGCTTTCAGGTATTATTTTAATGGCCGTTCTTACCATTCCCTCCTTCAACGCCGTGCTTGGCTTTGATCAGGGTCCTCAAACGACTGACCTCTTGCCTTTTCAGTTCGTCCAGTTTGGTTCTCACATGGTGGCTGACAAAGTCAAGCTCGTTAGCCAGCTTTCCTTGCTGAAATCAGCAGAAGTCATTTGTTTTCATGTGCGACCTTTGTTTTGCTGCTTATGCAACACAAACAGGGCCTAACTGTTTCTTACCTTTATATCTTCCATGTCTGTGTTGTGAAGCTTCTCTCTGAAATGTTGATCTTTCTCAAGGAAATCAATAACTTCCCTGAGATAACGGTCATAATGTAGTCCAGTGTCCTAGACAGAGTCAAAGATATATATTTTTGCTCTTAAGATAAACAGATATGATCATTTTGAATGCTTTCAAATGGTTGATGTTGTTGCCCCCCCCCCAAACACACACACACACACACACTAAAAAAAATAAACAAAGGATGCTTATGTAACAAGAATATTTGGCTATTGTCCTGACACTTATAATAACATTCGTATAATTTGATACTTTTTTCTTTTTTTAATCAGCTGTTATCTTACCACACTCTGAGGTGACTCTTTGACTGCCTCCTCTGGGAGCTTCACCTTAGTTTTGTCTATACTTATTGGCACTGCTTTGACACAGGACAGCACGCTCGCCAACACAACGCAGCTGGTGAAGAGTCCCTTTAAACAGGACATCTGGAAAATAAGCACACGACAAATAAGACATTAGGTCATGAAACGCACTGGCTGTGTCACAAAACCAAGTGAGCTGCCTACATAGACAACATTTTTGGGCATCACTGCATCACAAGAATCGAAGCCTTTTTGGAATCTTAGATATTAACGAGAATTCGAATAGAACAACTGGCATTGCAAATAAAACACGCCGACGATTCCCCAAAAGGCTGTCTTACGTAGGCAGCTAAATAGCTTTTTAGACACGACCACTGATTGGCAGCCCAGCAGTCCAATAAATCCGTTACTAAGGAAAAACATTAACAGGCAGTTAGCGGTCCACTATATTAAAAAGTGACACTACAAATATATACGGTTATGCTGGGAAGCCATATTATATTACAGTAATAAGGTTGGCCAGGGTAGCTGATCTCGACACATATAGAGGCTAATTTCATTAGCTTTCCACTGACAGCGAAACTCACCGCTGACCATTTTAAAGGCGAAAAGTTGAATGGCTTATGCTGTATGTGTGTTAAGGTTCCCGCTGCCATATTCACAATTAAATAATTGCACTAACGTTGTCAGGTCGATTTCTAGCGGGCTATCTCGGATGTTTTCTGCTTCCTTTCATTCCCGCTTGCTTCCTGACAGTCCGCTATCTCAGACTGGTGATGATGATGATGATGATGATGGCTTGCTGGCGAGCGTTAACCGACTCGAGCAACAGGAGGAGACAGAGAGCGCGTCCACGTATATCATACTGGGGGTCTCTGGTTAATAATTCGCTAATAATTGTTTCCTTTGAGACAAAAAGTGATCTTCCTCAAGGGAGCGCATGGGGGCTCATAATGCCAGATCATCCATTGGGATGGATTCAAATCTCAGGATTGATTATATCTTTTAAAGATATTCGTGCACTAAAAAAAATCATTTTTTTTTTAAATAATTAACACCTGAATGACACTGAGAAACTTTGATAACGTTGGATTAAAATACAAAATGAAGAGTTAGAACAGGAAAATTATTATTCAGACCATCGTTGGCCATCTCAGAACCGCCAAGCTCCGCCTATTTTATCCTCCGGTTTCTATCCGCCTTTCTGTTCTGCTTATTTACAGCGGCCGGATTTTCTTAGAGCGCCACCTTCTGGTAAATTTGAAATTATTGAAAAGTGTAAGAAAATAGATTCAGTCATTCGTTCATCCATGAATTATTTATTTAATTATTATTATTATTTGTATAAAATAAATAAAAATATTTTTACGCATTTCTTTTTTTTTTTTTTTTACATTTTAAAAATAGTCATGTCAGTCAGTCAAAATCATGAAATATCACATTTTTGCACCTATTTCTATTATATCACAGTATTTTTTATATATTTTTTGCATTAAAATCATGACTAACATTACTTATTATTACTTCAGTTCCTATTATTAAATAATTGTATCCAGATTTTATGGCAAGGAACCTTGCTAAATCAACCCAAAATTATGAAATTAGTTGACCTTCAAAGAAAATATGATCTACTGACTTAATAATCAACATTATTGAAAGTAAAAGTATATAACAATTATATAACCATTGAATTCTAAAGTAAAATAAATATATTTTTTCACATAATGCATATAATAGAAGTCATGCCTTCCGCAGTTGACATTCTGTGTTCCAGTAAAGAGTTGAATTTCCTTTTGTTTCATTTAATTAAATGCGGTTCTAATGAATTTATTACTACAACACTTCCAATAGACCTTTTTCACACTCCTGTCTCTCTCTCTCTCTCTCTCTCTCTCTCTCTCTCTCTCTCTCTCTCTCTCTCTCTCTATTATATATATATATATATTAAAAGCTCAATATTATAATAAATAAATAAATAACCCTTAATTTCTTTCAACGAAAAAAACGGGAAAATAATTTTTATATTAATGAAAAATATAAAATAATAATGTCAACAACAATAATAATAATTATCATGTAGCAATGATGTTTCTTCATAAAAATGTTTAAAGGAATATTCCGGGTTCAATACAAGTTAAGCTCAATCGACAGCATTTGTGGCATAATATTGATTACCACAAAAAAATTTTTTTTTTTGAATCATTCCTTCTTTTCTTTTAAAAAAAGAAGCAAAAATCAGTGTTCCAGTGAGACACTTTACAATGGAAGTGAATGTGGCCAATTTTTGAACATTTAGAATTTCTAAAAGATACAACACATTAACAATATGCGTGTAAATATGGGGGCTGGATGGCAGGGGCAGGCAAAATACATACAAACTGTGATTGTGCGGCTGTGATTTAATGTCCGATATTAAAATCAAGGCGACACACATTGCGAAGGGCATTATTATTATTATTATTATTATTATTAAGAGACATTTTTATGGTAATCAACATTATGCCACAAATGCTGTCGATTGAACTTAACTTGTTTTTCTTTTCTTTTTTTAAATATATATAGGCCTATATTGAACAAAAGAATTACAGGGGATACATAAGTCACACACAGAAAAACACTTAAAAAAAACAGAAAACTCAAGGTAGAGCAAAGCAATATACATTCAATAAATGAACACTAAAAAAAAAAAAAAAATAATAAAAAAAAAATAATAATCAAATACAACTAAATAATATAATAAAAATAAATAAAATAATAATTTTTTACCTTCATGAAATCAGGAGGTGATTCTTATAATGAAGCCATAATTATTTTAATCAACGGAGCAGTTTTAGCAGCTTTCTTGTTAAATGATAAACAAAGAGAGTCATAGAATAATTTTCGATCGATACACAACAGCCTTAAAATTGGCCTTAGAATCAGTGATTTTACATTTATGGAGATGAGTCCACAGAGAGTTCACAGTTTTAACCTGTCATCCATCTCATTTGACCCGGAGTCCCAAAACAAAAACAGCACATTCATTAAGCAGAGACATTAAGCCAGGCTACTTCTTTCCAGAACTCCTTTGCATAAACACATTTTTTTTTTTTTTTTTTGAAGTGTGGTATTGGTTCAACATTAAAGTTGCAGAATGTACATTGTGAAGAAATATAACTTAGAAGAAGAGAGTTACAGGGATAGTAATTATGAAGAATTGTATAATGAAGTTCTTTCATCTTGTTAGGTAACTGAAACGTATTAATGCCAGTCCATATATTAATAGTAGCAAGAGAAGGATCATTTAATTTCCACTTGAAAAGAGCTTCGGGGTGACAGCTGATTTTCCTAATAAGAGTTCTTCTAATCCAAGAATTGTTACATTTGATACTGGAAAGCTCCAATCCACCAATGGATAATTTATTATGAAAATTATAAAGCTTGACCGGAAGTTTGTTGCATTTGAAATCGCAGGCCAGTAAAAAATTTAAGTTGATTTACTTATTAAGATGCCCAAATATCTAACAGTACTTTTGACCTCAATACCTTCTATATGGCCTTCATCAAGACTGTGAACAGCTATAATTTCACTTTTATTTGTATTGACTGTGAGACCAGAGGCATTAGAAAACGAATTAATCGCATTTAACTTGACTTGACTTGTATTAAACTCGAAACAGAACTGTCAGGAAGTTCTATTTTACATCACTTCCGCCTCCCTTCTTCACTTCCTCTCAGCGTCGGCTCGCTCTTTCTGTCCTCGCTCTCAAAACCGCCATTATGGGTCGTATGCACGCTCCTGGGTAATTGTTATTTTTTCCATCCAAAACATCTTTTGAGGATAATACTGCTAACCCCAAATGCAGATAGCATTGTATTACATAGTTTATGATGACAATATGTATTAAATTGGGATTCAAATGTTTATAAATAGTCAGAATCTGCTTCCACGTTCTCCACCGTGAAGCGTGATGGCACCACATGTAGTGTGATGTAGTGGCAGTTCTTTCTATACCGGAGCCCGACCTCACGTGAAATCTTCCGATCGCGTTCATTTGTGTGAGTAAGGCGTGAATTGTCAGGTATCATGCCAAATACATTCGCACAACGGACGCTTGTGTATCGGATGTGCTTTACTGTGGCTCTGGCTATTTTTCGTGATTAGATTTTAGTAACTACTTGGTAGTATACAGGTGCTGGTCATATAATTAGAATATCATCAAAAATTTGATTTCAGTAATTCTATTCAAAAAGTGAAACTTGGATATTATATTCATTCATTCCACACAGACTGATATATTTCAAATGTTTATTTCATTTAATTGTGATGATTAAAACTGACAACTAATGAAAATCCCAAATTCAGTATCTCAGAAAATTTGAATATTACTTAAGATCAATACAAAAAAAAAAGGATTTTTAGAAATGTTGGCCAACTGAAAAGTATAAACATGAAAAGTATGAGCATGTACAGCACTCAATACTTAGTTGGGGCTCCTTTTGCCTGAATTACTGCAGAAATGTGGCGTGGCATGGAGTCGATCAGTCTGTGGCACTGCTCAGGTGTTATGAGAGCCCAGTTTGCTCTGATAGTGGCCTTCAGCTCTTCTGCATTGTTGGGTCTGGCGTATCGCATCTTCCTCTTCACAATACCCCATAGATTTTCTATAGGGTTAAGGTCAGGCGAGTTTGCTGGCCAATTAAGAACAGGGATACCATGGTCCTTAAACCAGGTACTGGTAGCTTTGGCACTGTGTGCAGGTGCCAAGTCCTGTTGGAAAATTAAATCTGCATCTCCATAAACTTGGTCAGCAGCAGGAAGCATGAAGTGCTCCAAAACTTCCTGGTAGACGGCTGTGTTGACCTTGGATCTCAGAAAACACAGTGGACCAACACCAGCAGATGACATGGCACCCCAAACCATCACTGACTGTGGAAACTTTACACTGGACTTCAAGCAATGTGGATTCTGTGCCTCTCCTCTCTTCCTCCAGACTCTGGGATCATGATTTCCAAAGGAAATGCAAAATTTACTTTCATCAGAGAACATAACTTTGGACCACTCAGCAGCAGTCCAGTCCTTTTTGTCTTTAGCCCAGGCGAGACGCTTCTGACGCTGTGGCTTGTTCAAGAGTGGCTTGACACAAGGAATGCGACAGCTGAAACCCATGTCTTGCATACGTCTGTGCGTGGTGGTTCTTGAAGCACTGACTCCAGCTGCAGTCCACTCTTTGTGAATCTCCCCCACATTTTTGAATGGGTTTTGTTTCACAATCCTCTCCAGGGTGCAGTTATCCCTATTGCTTGTACACTTTTTTTTCTACCACATCTTTTTCTTCCCTTCGCCTCTCTATTAATGTGCTTGGACACAGAGCTCTGTGAACAGCCAGCCTCTTTAGCAGTGACCTTTTGTGTCTTGCCCTCCTTGTGCAAGATGTCAGTGGTCGTCTTTTGGACAGCTGTCAAGTCAGCAGTCTTCCCCATGATTGTGTAGCCTACAGAACTAGACTGAGAGACCATTTAAAGGCCTTTGCAGGTGTTTTGAGTTAATTAGCTGATTAGAGTGTGGCACCAGGTGTCTTCAATATTGAACCTTTTCACAATATTCTAATTTTCTGAGATACTGAATTTGGGATTTTCATTAGTTGTCAGTTATAATCATCACAATTAAATGAAATAAACATTTGAAATATATCAGTCTGTGTGGAATGAATGTATACATTATACAAGTTTCACTTTTTGAATGGAATTACTGAAATAAATCAACTTTTTGATGATATTCTAATTATATGACCAGCACCTGTATGTGAGGAACTTGTAAGCCTCATTTTTATGGTTTGAGGGCTCATATCGTTTCTTTCCCTACCCTTTCTTAATATTACCTGCTGTTAGGTAATATGGAAACTGGATAGCTTGTTGTAAGCATGACAGTTCTCAATTGTATGTTGTAAATTTAATGTGTTTTGTTCTGTAAAAGTGATTAAACAGTTTTTTATTATTGCATTCAGCAAGGGTTTGTCCCAGTCGGCGCTGCCCTACAGAAGAAGTGTCCCTACAGTAAGTGCATTGATTCACATGCCCTATTCTCTGCAACTGGAATGCCTTTATCAATTGCTAAAAACCTTTAAAACCATCAGACTTAACCAGATTGTGTTTTCTTTCAGTGGCTCAAACTGACATCTGATGATGTCAAAGAGCAAATCTTCAAACTGGCCAAGAAGGGTCTGACCCCCTCACAGATAGGTAAATTTTCACTCTTATCAAGAGACGTTTACCATGGTTTGTTTTTCTGATTACTCTGTTCCAGTCTAGTACTCATTTTACTACCTTAATGCTCATGAAAGAATACCTTAATGCTCATGAAAGTGTCATTTAGCTGTGCTTATATATATATATATATATATATACTTATGAAAGTGTAATTTAGCTGTGCTTATATAGTTTGACTGTCCTGAGCACAGGATGTTTTCATATAGAACATTTTGATCAGGCCACAATGTCTACACAACAGTTGTTGAACTGTTCATTGTAATGGCTTTTTCCTCAGGTGTGATCTTGAGGGACTCTCATGGTGTTGCCCAGGTGCGTTTTGTCACTGGCAACAAGATCCTTAGGATCCTGAAGTCCAAAGGCCTGGCCCCTGACCTGCCTGAGGATCTCTACCACCTCATCAAGAAGGCTGTCGCTGTGAGGAAGCACTTGGAAAGGAACAGAAAGGTAGTGAAACATAAACATTAGCTTATGAATCTTTGCATTGCAGGCATATGAAAGCTAAGCACAGTTCAGTCCTGTTTTGATGCTTAAAATGCTTTTCCTTGCAATTGCCCTGCAAATTGGAATGTGGAACCTTTTAGATTTTGCTCTGAAATAATCAAAACAATGCTGGATTGAGATGGTTTTGCTTCATGGTTGATGCTTGTATTTATGCAGGACAAGGATGCCAAATTCCGTCTGATTCTGGTCGAGAGCAGAATTCACAGGCTCGCCCGCTACTACAAGACTAAGAGAGTACTTGCACCCAACTGGAAGTAGTGAGTGTTCATTTCAAATTACAGGGTTGCTTGTTTATCAATTGTGTGTGTGTGTGTGTGTGTGTGTGTGTGTATATATATATATATATATATACAAAGAGCTTCCCAATTATGCAGAGCACATTTCATTGTCCTATTCTTCCCCTTATAAGAATTTAGATATTTCTTATGTGCTAGATAAATTCTGGAGGTAAATTAGCAGTGTGGCTCCATTGTGCCACCACTGCCAGTCCCCTTCATACAATAGCTTCTTTGTCTTTCATAGGTGTTTTTTTTTTTTTTTTTAAAGGATTCTTTTAATTTGTTTTTGTTTTTTATCCACAGCGAATCCTCCACAGCTTCTGCACTGGTGGCTTAAATTAGCAGTTTTTGGACAAATAAAAAGTATTTGGATCAATTAATGTAGTGTTTTTATTGCTGTCAGTGTGAATTTATTCTCATTTTGTACACCAGCTTCTAGATTAATTTCTCTATTGTGCTGGAATTAGAGCATAGTGTTGCACTTGCTCAGCCAATTGAAATACTTTTGAGACTATAAATGGGTGAATGGTCTTAAAGAATAGTTTCCTAGAACTTATCTAATAAACAATTTGTGGAAGAGGAAATAAGTAAAGGCCTTGGTAGAGACAAGTTGTGGTTTGACAGTGTTGATTAAAATACACAGAATTCCCAGAGATCTTTGGTTCAGTGAATATTTTAGTACACTGATTTGTTTAATAAAAAATTAAATATTTTTTTTTTTCCATCTGTGAAAAAAAAAAATATGGACAAACTTCGTGTGCAGATACTTGCCCTCATGATATCCCAGATGTTTTTTGACTTTCATTCTTCACCAGAACACATTTGAAGACAAATATCTCAGCTCAGTAGGTCCTTAAAATGAAAGTGTATGGTGATTATTTTTATTTAATTTTTTTTCTCGATGCACCAAAAATCATAGTCCACATAAATGTCATCGAGGCGACTCCAGCTGTTCAATTAATGTCTTCTAAAATGATACAATCAATTTTGGTGCGAAAAAAATCAATATTTAAGTACTTTTCAACTATAGTCCAATGCTTCACGTGAAGGTGGAGTTCCAGCGGTCTCTCGTGTGATGTATTCTCATTGCCATGATACAGACTTTATCTCACGTTATCTACTCTGCTGAGACATCAAGGATGAGCACACAAATGCATCAGTGGGAGTGTAAATCGAGATACAAATACAGATCAAAACCAACAAAGCTACTGTACAGTGTTCCTCACTTTTAAACATTACTGCTCTTCCAACACTGATGCTCATGCGTCAGTTCTGACGTGTTTCAAATGCCAATGTGATTACGTCGCACATGCATACCGCTTCTTACCAGAAGCATGATTTCGAGTAAAAATCGAAAGCATTTGTGTCACTTAAAGCATTTTGTTTTTTTTTGCACCAAAAGCATTTGTCACTTAAGATGACATTAATTTAACGTATGGAAGAAGTTTACGCAGACTGTAAGTGATTTTTTTTATTATTATTTATTTTTTTTATTCTCAAAAGATAAATCTCCATTCACTTTCATTTTAAGGACATACTGAGCTGAGATATTTTTCTTCAAATGTGTTCTAGAAAGTCATACACACCTGAGATATCATGAGGGTGAGAAAATAATGAGACTTTGAATTTTGGTTGAACATTCCCTTTAACATTTTAAAAGAATTATCCCAATAATATGAATTTTTTTTTTTTTTTTATGCCTTCACAGATGTGTATGACTTCTGAACACAGATTACAATTTTAGATGAATATCTCTGCTGGTCCTCAATGCATGTTAATGGTGGCCAGTACTTTGGAGTGCCAAAAAGCACTTAAGGCAGCACAAAAGTAATCCATACGATTCGGTGGTTAAATTTATGTCTTCAGAAGTGATATGATAGTTGTGAGTGAGAATCCGATCAATGTTTAAATACTTTTTTTTTTAAACTCTAAATTCTTCATGCCCAGTTGGTGGTGATATTCATGAATAATTTGAATCGTGAAATGTGGATATTAATAGTAAAAAAAAAAAAATGGGTATAATTTTGTATCTGTTTCTCATAAGCTACTCTTACGTTTTAATTGAATTAAATTTCACAGGCCCCATCTTTATTGGGCCCGATTCATATTTGCAAATAATTAAAGGTTGGCTTTTGCCTCGAATACTGTTTAAAATATGTAGAGCTCATTTCCACTAGAGGTCAGTGTTCACAAGCCAGTTGCAATTTGTGCTAAAACTACCAAATTCTTATAAAAATGTGTAAAATGATCATTAACATGCTGTAGAAGAGAATATATTTTAATGAACCAGTCTGATGAGTGACATGGTGTTAAAAGTAATTTTTCCCTAATGGGGATTTTCATTTTTGTGTTAAATATGTGAAAATGTCTTAAGAAATGTGATTAGAGGTGGATGGTTTTACCCAGCTTCTCATAACTGACACATTTACTCCTAAAAGCTTTACACATATTTGACATCTGTTTATTTTAAATTATTATTATTTTTTTAATTATTATTATACAAAAAGCTGTCATTTCAAACCTCTTAATTTCCATAGCAGAGTAGATATGTACTGTTAAATTCTGAAAAGCCATAATGGTCTATTATGAATAGTACCAAGTTCATCATTCAAAATTTATTCAGGGCTTTCAAAGGTCTCGTCAATGAGATGAGATAGGATCTTTAACTGAGAACTAAAATAACATTAAAGTTTTTCACAAAATGTTCTATGTAGTATAGGACATCGAAGCAGTACTTTCACAAATAGATGTGTGCATATTATCATGGGATATATTGAGGTTTTAGGATGCTCTTATATCAGCAAACATATTCATTATTAATCACACATAGATATAGATTAAACATTAAATGCATGTATTTTGTGCATCCTTGCCTCAGTCTAGCCCAAACCAGTTTCTAACTGTTAAGAGAGCCTTGCTAAACCACAGTTAATGAATGGTGCATGCATAGAGACTGCAAGACAACTTCTTGAGGATTTAACTGCAGTTGCCTCAGTATGAACCGCTCCTAAGAGACAGGGGTAATACTGAGTCACCTTGCTGCATTGTGAGCTGCTGGCAGTAGTGAAGAAACCTTCAGCACTACTTACACTGCAGAGCTGTGCAGGACTGCACACCAGCACTGTGATTGTGTGGGAGTGGAATAACAGTAGACGAAAGACGTTTTAAGTGTAATTGTATTACAAAAAGCCCTTAATTCAAACAAGCTTATTAGCTGAACATGCGCTGTGGTCTGTCTGAGGCATATGGTGTGTTATTTAGACAGACTGGGGGCATAACATGGAAATGTGGACTGGGGTCTGCACTAAAGTCCCACAGCACTGGTTTGCTTCTGTAGGGTTACATGCCTGTCAATCACACCTACTCCCAAATCAACTCTTCTGCTCAACTGAACTGTCAGCCAAAGCCAAGAGGTCTGGCTTTATAAAACTGCTGACACAATATAAAAGTGCCCTCAGTGAATTCTGTTTATAATTATATACATATAGTGTATGTTCTTACATGAACAATAGTTTCTTAGAATATAACTTGTTTGCTATAGCCTAGTTGTCTGTTGTTGTTGTTGTTTTTTTTTTTTTTGGTCCAAATAATCCCATTTTAAATTGTGAGAATAATAAGGGAGTCAATGATTAAGCCAGCTTGGAGTTGAAAACTACTTTTAAGTGGAATTTCAGTAATGTGTGGCATAATACTGAAGCCATAAACATATTTTTCCATTGGGCATCATCAAATGTCTCTTCTGCTGGTGTTTAAGACATCTAGACGGAAACAAGAGGGAAACATTGAATCAAACCAACAAAAGGCATGCCGACAAAAGATCCCCCCAACTCCAAAGGGATTCTGTGCTAAAATATTTATATGACTCTGAAGTGTTTGATGTAGATACCACTGGAGTCAACTGGCTGTTTTGACAAGAACAGAGTGTAAATCAGAGATACAAGGCAATTTTTTTTTACATGTTTTGTTCAAGGGAAACTGTTAACAAAATCCCCTTCTATCCATGTATTTGTCCCAGGCCAGCCAATTCATACAATATATTTTTATGAAATTAAAACCACACATCTGAACATAAAGAGCAATGATGTATGTTGCATTTAAAAAAACAAAACAAAATGAAAATAGTGAATTTAAATATGAAAGACATACTTTATTTGCCTGCCAGCTGTTTCCTGTTCATTAACACATGTGACATGACTTTGAGCTGTGCCTCTTACACCTGGCTGAAATGTATGGGTGGCATGAGGAAACTGGACAAGTCTGGTTTGGCGCAGTGTAAGCGTTATTGTAATGTTATGTTTGAGATGGCTCACTCTCTCCTTGGACAAAGGGAATCAAAAGTGATCGAGCTGATAGATTGAAACCTTCACCAATGTCACCTTTATTCACCCAACACGAACAAGAAATGTGGAACATTTAGCCCAATTAAACCTGCACTAAATAATTTTACACATAAATCTGCCTCAGAAATATTACTTTTTATGCCTAATAAATATTTTCAAACTTTTTGATGCAAATGACCCTATGTGAGAAAAAAGTAAATGTGATATAAAGACTTCTTGTTTGCCAAATTGAATCTTTATCTTTTATATTGTCATTGTACTAAAGCCAAAAGAAATTATTCAAATAGTATCTGGAAAATATTTACTTTATATTAGGGTGACAATAAATCTTTCTTAAACAAGAGTATTGTTAGATTTATAAGCATAATAAACATTTCAATTCAAATGTATTTGTATAGAGTTTATTTATTTTATTTATTTATTGTACAATAAATGTTGTTTCAAAGCAGCTTTATAGAGAATAGTGAATAACAAACTTTATTTCTTACAATTAAGAATTTTTTGAATAACATATTAAATTAAATCCAGATTTATTTTTATCTGTTTTTATTTCTTAGAATAAAATAATCTTGAATTAATGAAATGTCATAATGTAAAATTTTTTACACTTTTTTTCTTTGAAATTTGTTATGGACACCTTGAAAATTCCTGCTCTATACAATCAGAAAATGATACATTAATGAACAATTTACTGACGTTGCCTGTTAATGCAATAATTCTGAATAATGTACTATTTTAAAATGTAATTAAGTCTAAAAACAAATGTTTTGGATTATGTAATCTGAGTACATAAACCAAAAGTAATGTTACATTTCTCCCAACCTAACAGAAACTGCTGTGGGATTACGCCACTCAGTAGGCAAGTGTTGGGAAGTGTTGGTTTTGCTTAAAAATGGCTTGTTCTATGTATAAGTATAGGCCGACAGTATATCTTACAGTTTGTTCTACAGTATAAGGTCAACCATCAACCGTCAGCCACTACAAACTCTGTAGGTGGCTATAAATAGCATGGGCTAGTGGAAGGATAATCAACTGTTGTTGCATTTGGATTGTTTCTTTTGTTGTGACTCTGCCCTGCCCTAGCAAGATGTTTGGCTAGGTGTGCTTCTGTTGTTATCGTTAGGAATGCATGGGAGAGTCTCTAGGTACAGTATGTGACAGTTTTGTGTAAGAGATACTGTATCTCATACTATGAGACGTAATGGCACGTTTGGTTTCATAAGGTGGTGCATCCTTGTCCAACTATTAGCTCACACGCAGGAGTCCATTTACCAGCTTTGGAGAGTTAGTTTAGTCAATTAATTCTGAAAAAAGGAAAAACCTAATAAACCTTTTGCATTTTCATTAGCAATGTGTATGCCATTCAACTGTCTAGACAATGCAGTATATACATTAATAAAATGAGCAGCACAATTGTTTTTTGTCATACTTGTGTTGAGGCCGAAGCAGTGGGAATTTACAAATGGATACATGTATATACTGCATTATATACATGTATGTATGTATGTATGTATGTAAGGGAACCACTTGACCATATAAATGTATGTTTGTATATAAGGGAACCACTTGACCATATACATGTATGTATGTATATAAGGGAACCACTTGACCATATACATTTATATAAGCGAACCACTTGACCAAATACATGTATGTATGTATATAAGGGAACCACTTGACCATATACATGTTTGTATATAAGGGAAACACTTGACCATATACATGTATGTATGTATATAAAGGAACCACTTGACCATATACATGTATTTATGTATATAAGGGAAACACTTGACCATATACATGTTTGTATATAAGGGAAACACTTGACCATATACATGTATGTATGTATATAAGGGAACCACTTGACCATATTCATGTATGTATGTATATATATATATAAGGGAAACACTTGACCATATGCATGTATGTATGTATATAAGGGAACCACTTGACCATATACATGTATGTATAGAAGGGAACCACTTGACCATATACATGTATGTATGTATATAAGGGAACCACTTGACAATATACATGAATGTATGTATATTACGGAACCACTTGAGCATATACATGTATGTATGTATATAAGGGAAACACTTGACAATATACATGTATGAATGTATATAAGGGAACCACATGACCATATACATGTATGTATGTATATAAGGGAAACACTTGACCATATATATGTATGTATGTATGTATATAAGGGAACCACTTGACCATATACATGTATGTATGTATATAAGGGAAACACTTGACCATATACATGTATGTATGTATATAAGGGAACCACTTGAGCATATACATGTATGTATGTATGTATATAAGGGAAACACTTGACCATATACATGTATGTATGTATATAAGGGAACCATTGAGCATATACATGTATGTATGTATATAAGGGAACCACTTGAGCATATACATGTATGTATGTATGTATATAAGGGAAACACTTGACCATATACATGTATGTATGTATATAAGGGAACCATTGAGCATATACATGTATGTATGTATATAAGGGAAACACTTGACCATATATATGTATGTATGTATGTATGTATGTATATAAGGGAACCACTTGACCATAAACATGTATGTATATAAGGGAAACACTTGACCATATACATGTATGTATGTATAAGGGAACCACTTGAGCATATACATGTATGTATGTATATAAGGGAACCACTTGACCATATACATGTATGTATCTATGTATATATGTATATAAGGGAAACACTTGACCATAAACAGTACATGTATGTATCTATGTATATATGTATATAAGGGAAACACTTGTCCATATACATGTATGTATCTATGTATGTATGTATATAAGGAAACCACTTGACCATATACATGTATGTATCTATGTATGTATGTATATAAGGGAAACACTTGACCATATACGTATGTATCTATGTATGTATGTATGTATATAAGGGAAACACTTGACCATATACATGTATATAAGGGAACCACTTGACCATATACATGTATGTATCTATGTATGTATGTATATAAGGGAAACATTTGACCATATACATGTATATAAGGGAACCACTTGACCATATACATGTATGTATCTATGTATGTATGTATATAAGGGAACTGACAGTCCAGTTTATATAATACATTCCTTGAGCCCTGTTATTTTCGAAGTAATAACAGAGTTTCAGAACTCGAAGTGACTTGATGTGGACTTCGGGAATGTTGATCTTTCCAGGTTTTAAAGTGTAACTTAAATCTGTGAACACAAGCATGACATTCGTACAGCATTGTCTTCTGTCAAAGAATAGCAGGTGGAATTTCGTGTGCGACATCTGTGCACTGGCAGCATCAACACCCCGCCTGATCAATGATCCCCTGCCCTTATTCTTTTCTGTCGGCTTATAAACTGGGACAAAGACTTTCTTCTCAAGTTTGGCCTGCCCCTTTAACAGCAGTGCAACCCTAGTGGCGATTATCGGACCGTCCGGTTCTCTGGAAACTCTGCGACGCAGCTCTCACTTTAAACGGGGATCATGGCGGCTCCGCTCGGGCGGGACACACTACCTGATCACTGGTCCTACGGAGTATGCAGGGATGGCAGGGTCTTTTTCATCAAGTGAGCAACCATACACAAGGTTTAATCGCGATACTGATGAATGTATTTATCAGAAATCCGCACCTTTGCGATGGGTCTCGTAACAGGTGTTTCTTTTTTCAGCGACAAAACTCACAACACTACTTGGCTTCATCCCCGCACTGGCGAACCTGTCAACTCAGGACACATGATACGATCAGGTACGGGAAATCACAATGCTTGCACTGTGTGCGATGTTAACTTTCATCGGATCCCGCTTTAAGTGTGTTTAAAGTGAGGAGGTGAAAACACGTCCTCTGCATAATTGATGGGCTACTTTCTGTTTCGTTAGAAACTTGCTGCGCCTTAATAGAGTTTTCTACAAATATTTTTCTCCCCCTAGATTTACCGCGGGGATGGGAAGAAGGTTTCACCGAGGAAGGCGCCAGCTACTTCATAAAGTAAGCCATAGTACATTTATGTTTGTCCTTGTGGCACCGCGGAGGATGCGAATGCAACTGCAAAGCCCTCCCCAACGCGCTCACTCACGCCTCCCTCAGCGATCAAGAGTAGTGTCGGGTCTGTGCGCTCTTCACCACCTGTATATTGAGAGTATACTTAGATTTGATACGTGAAGGCTCATGATTACTGCTGATTTGCAATTGTGTATACTGTAGATCCATTCGTTGTCATTAAAAGATAGTCAGGACCTCAATGACACCAGACAACTGACACCATCCATCCATCCTAATTCTAAAGCATTACACAAAGGCATTATTGTGAAATAATTGCTTGAATAACAGAGATAAAAGCAAATAGAGTATTGTCTTTAAAATTAGAGGAACTTAAAAACACTTCTATCAGGAAGACTTGCAGACTTGAGTGAAATGTAAGATGACATTTATTTGATGAATATAAAACAGAAATGTATTGTCTCTCTTTGGCCTATGCCCCGTCTGGCTGTCCGAAGAAACATTCATATCCTGCCGGAGATAGGAGGCAGGGGCAAGGACTCTACCCCTGTGCAGGACGGGACTCAACTGGTGGTGGTGGGGTGGTGGAGGTTGCATGTTAGTGCACTGAAACAGCAATGTGATAGATTGTGAGCAGACTTATAAAGCATTGGCTTACATGTGATTGGCTTGGAGTTACCTAGCTAATGGTGCGACGATGTACAGCTGCTAGTCTTCCTGCTAGAACTATGCTGCGCTTACATTTCCATATATAATGCTTCCCTAGATAATGTGGAACAAATGCATTAAATACATTTGAATTAATGAGCCGGCTCTTGCTCAGAAAGATGATTTCCCTTGGAACCTGTAGATTCTAATTCAGACTCTCATCTGTTAAAAAGCATTTTATTGTCTAAAGTATAAGAAATGCATTACGCCAAAACTTCATGATCACTTTAAGGTGTTTTTTAATGTATTTATTTTCAATCTACCATTACTTTGAATAATTAGAGATTCGGTAGAATTTAGAGAATGACAAAATACCACAATTGCTTATTACTGGCATCAGCATTGCATTTTTAGTGCTTTGTCTGTCTACCTTACTCAAATGACATTTAGATACAGTATATATAGATTACAGCTGATAATGGCATGTAAATCTATTTGATCCAACAAAGTATTTGGTAAGAACAAAGGGTGCTTAAATGTGGACAGTTGGCAAAATCTTTCATCATTATCTCTGCAGCGGGCGATGTGAGAAATTCCGGTTGAGGGTAAACGATTGATGTTATGTCATAAGCATTAAAAATGACAGAAACTTGAGAACAAATGATCACAGAATTATAGCAAGCTGATATTGTTCTTGCTTACCTATCTGATAAGGATTATGGATTTCAGGACAATGGTCAAATATCGCAAATATAGAAGCATTTTAGTTATTTTGTTGAGTCTTTATCCATTGATGGAAGAACGTGAGCAGACTAACCTGAATAGCTATTAGCGCCTTCACAGCTGTAAAGTTGGACATGTTTTGAGAACTTTAGATAATTATCCATCCATCCATCCATCGTCAAACCGCTTATCCTGTGTACAGGGTCGCGGGGGGCTGGAGCCTATCCCAGCTAACATTGGGTGAAAGGCGGGGTACACCCTGGACAGGTCGCCAGTCCATTGCAGTAGATAATTATGTTTATTTTAAAATATATATTGAGTATAGTCAGAACCTGAAGAGTTTGTTGTACCAAGATGTACTTACTGAAGATACAGAGGACGTCCAGACAGCAGGATGCTTGTGTATTAAAGTTCTTAGGCAATGAGACTGTCATGCTGCTGTTTTTCAGATAAAATACAATTATTTTGCGGGAGATGAAGCTGTGCAGAAGTTCATTGTTCTCTGTAAAGCAACTTTAAAACAGTATGTATTATTAAAAGCACTGTACAAATACATTTAATTGTAATTGTTATATATTGTTATTTTAATTACATTTGAATTAAAATTTAAATTAAAGTTGAATAAAACATTTCTAATGAACTTTTAGCACATATACACACAGCTGTTAGCACAATTATGCTATCGTTTATGTAATCATTGCACTCTGTTTCTGTTTTCTCTATCATAGCCGGTGCATAACGGTGGATAATATAAGTAATCTCCGCTATTGACTTCTTTCCAATAAAGTGAAAAAAGCACACAAACAAATTATTCCAAAGCTTTTTCAAAGAGATGTTCCTAATCAATCGTTCTGTAGACAGCCGATGAAAGAAGCAGCATCTGCGACTTGAGTGCTGTGCTTTGCGAGTGGTTTCTGATCATAACGTTGCTGTTTTAGATAAAACTTTTGCTTCGCTTGATTTCATTTACATTTATGCATTTGGCAGACGCTTTTATCCAAAGCGACTTATTACAGGGACAATCCCCCCGGAGCAACCTGGAGTTAAGTGCCTTGCTCAATGTGGTGTCCATGGGGTTCAAACCAGGGACCTTCTGATTAGCAGCCCTGTGCTCTAGCTACTACGCCACCACCACCTCACATTATTATTATTAGGATAACCATAACATCTTACAGCATTTAAAAAGCAAGAATCTAACCACACGACACGCAAGCAGTGACTGCTTATACACAAAAAGCCAACCAATCGCACTTTCGATAGCCAACCAGAAATTCCGCCCACTTTGTGAAATACAGTGGTCTCGCTGAGAATATTGTGGATAGAGTGCACTGAAATGCACCCAACATGGGAGCCAGGCAGCCCATGACCTCTCTCTGCTCACTTAATGGAGGAAATAAAGGGCACTGCCCAGCAGGACTGGATGTGTCTTCCCATTAAAATTCTCCTCATGTACGTCAATGTGCAGGATTTTAACCCTCTCCATTTAGATTATGTTGTTTCCCCTCTGTCTGTACATGTGTATGCGTGTGTGTGTGTGTGCCCATATGCCCGTGTGATGACAAAGATGTATTGCATAATCACACACTCAATTTATGGTGATTTGACTCTCCAAAGTCACTTTACCCATTTAGCTTCACTAATAAGAAATCTACACCCATCATCATTGCCAAGGTATCTGGCCCTTCACTGTCCTTCACTGAATGATCTGTTCCACATGACATTTAGATGCTTCATACCACATTAGAACATTTGTGAATTTGCCTGACAGATTATTTGTTTGTGAGAAACATTGCACTTTACTCCCAATAACACTATAAGTAGTCCCAAACAAGCAGCAGGAGCAAGTGAGAGCCAGTGTAAAATTATAGATAAAATTTCCCCCCTCAAGTTGATTCCATGTGCTTTGAAATTGTGTAGAGTCTGTTCCTTCTTTAACACAATAGCCATGCAGTGATTTGCTGCAGGACTGCAGTGAAGATAATGTTTTCTTGTGGCTTAATTTCAGTGTTTGTTTTGGAGAGGCCCTGAATTAATTCAGCAAAGTATATATAAATAGCATGAACCTACAGTGATGTACTACGAATTGGAAGTGCAGTTGAGGATTGCCCCGCTACTGCAGTTTGTGAACCTAAGCTGTTTCACATTTGTGATGTAAAGTTTGATAAAACATTCTCTGATGCCAAAATACAAGGCAATCACAGGGTGTCTGACAAGTCAACCAATGGGAAAAACATGACAATCACCCCGTTATCTCAATGCTTCATGTAGCTTGTGCGGCCTTGCTCTCGGTTTTGCATCTAAATAGCACCAATTTCCCACAATTGGTATTTCCCACGATGTTTATTTTTTAGTTCAATGCTCCACTGGTGTCTGACCAGCAAAATGCATCCCAACAAAGCTGCTATAGTGAGAGGAGGTGTTTTAAAGGTCACAGAAAATAATTTTAGAAATGTTATTGCTGACAGTTTTATTGTTGGCCATGTGAATGGGCTCATTGTGCCGTCAAATAATAACCAGTGCAGCTCTGAGAACGTAGAGATAAAAAATGCCAAGACTGTAAAATAATGCACTTATTTGTTGGCTAATTACATTATAGTTCCTGTTTTGATCCAGGACTTTGATGCTGGACATTGTCTTTGTGTCATTTAGTGTTAACAGGGTTACAAAAGGGGGCAGAATATTATTTTAGGTCAAGAATGCTAGAACAGAGAAAGGTAGACCTATTTCTCCCTTTTTTAGGTATGGTGAAGGTGTAGCTTCCCATCCATTAATCTGCCAATTTTGTGGTTTAAATTGCATGGTTTACTACAGTATGTGGTTATTTGATTCAGTTATGCCAACGATGTTCCCTAGCACCATTTGTGTCAAGGCTGACAGACGTTTGTGACTGTGTGTACTTACCCTTACCCCTCACTTCAGACTTGTTAAGAGAGATTATGTTTATATTTCTTTGGCATCCTCCTGTAGTTTTATATATCAACATTTATGCCAGGAGATTGTAAATTGTGTATAGTAATTTACGGGATGTTATAGTATGCACAGCAGAAAAGAAAGAGTGATGCTTCGGCTGTCCTTGAGACAAAACACATTTGCGTTACATTAGCCACTCTAGGGCCCAATAATTTTTCTGCTGATGTGATTATTAGTTTTGTGGTTAATGGGCTCTGCATCCTACATACTGGATTATTATCCAAGGTGGATTTGATGTATTGCTGACTTGGGATATGCCAAACATTTAATATATCCCATACAAGCTTATATAGGTAATGAATTTATGTCTATATTCATCTAATTAAGAGCTATGAATGGGGAGAAAGGTTATGAGATGTTCCTACTCATTTCCAGCAGCAAAGAGGCACGTGTTCTCCATCTCTGTATTCAAGTCCCTATAAGGCAAGTTACTTCACTTGGCCAGTTTTTTTCTGGCAGCTGTAGTAATGCAATTACAGTACAGCTCCTATCTGCTTGAATAGGAAAAGACAGGAATTGCTAAAACTACTGTTTGAGATTACATTCAAATTAACACTTTTCAAATTAATAAAATCAAACTTTCTTATTCTTTAGCTCAAATTACACAAAACAATCTGTATTTTTTCAGGCTGGTCCAACACATGTACAGATGATTCCTCTGTCAAAAATGTAATTGACTCTTTGAACATAAGACAGAACTTCCATTCCTGGCTATTTCACCATATTGAGCATTATGATTTCTCCCATTGATTTTTATATGAGTGATCCATCTCTTCCTTTTATATGTGTCTCACTGTGTTCAAGAGACTGAAGCTGGATTCCTAGGTGACCTTTATATGACATTACTGGTTGGTTGTGACAAATTATCTGAAAGATAGATCCTGAAAGGTCAGCTTAGTGTGAGGAATGACAATTGAACTCTGTGGACATCAGAAAGTTTTGGCTGACTCATAAAGAGTCAAGGTGTTTCATCTCTGTAACCTGCACTGAGGTCTCAGAATGTGAATGGCAGGAATTCTCAGCAGGCCTCCACCTCAGACTGGACGATCAGACGTGTGAGGAATTGCGTTTGTGTGGAGGTGTGCTTTCCACTCTGTGTCTGTCTCACTTCAGCAGTTTTTCAATAGGGTCCTGGGTCAGTGTTGTTCATTAGAGTGACAGTCTGTCCTTCCTCTCACCAAGGGCTCATATTGGCAGGTTCACAGATGAGAGATCTTTACTAGGACACTGAGATGGCACTGTTCCTAATTGTACTGCATACTGCGGTATCCTGGGGTCAGATCATAGCAATACCAGGCCTTGGTCAGGTAGCTTATGAATGAAAATTTTGCTGTATTTCAAAATTCTCATGATTACATCAGTTGTTACTGTGGAGATGAGCACTTGAATGTTGGAGTGTAATCTGGAGGAATTTAATTTGCTTCAGAGGATAGCCATCTGATGTTTGTGACCTCCTGGTTTGTTGTGGGAATTATGCTAAAGAGTTAGTTTACTCAAAAATAAACAAATTTCACCATTGGGTCATTCCAAAACCATATGACTTTTCTTCATCTGTGGCAAACAAAATTAGATGTTTTGAAGAATGTTCATGCTGCTCTTTTCCGTACAACAAAAGTAGATGCTGATTTATACTGTCAAGCTTCGAAAATTTGTCTATAATCATTAAAGAGACCGTTCACTCAAAAATGAAAATTCTCTCATCATTTACTCACCCTCATGCCAACCCAGTTGTGCATGACATTCTTACATCAGCAGAACACAAACAAATATTTTTAGATGAATTTCTCAGCTCTGTAGCTGAGAAATCACATAATGGAAACAGACAAGAAATTCATTAGACTCCAGTGGTTAAATCCATATCTTCAGAGGCAATATAATAGGTGTGGTCTAGAAACAGATAAAAATGTAAGTCCTTTTTTACTCTAAATCTCCACTTTCACTTTTACGTCTGAACAATATGTGGTGGTGCCTTTTTAGTTTCTCTTTCACATTTGAAAGTGCATCTGAATGCGCTTTTTGGATGGCATGAGGATGAGTAAATGATGAGAGAATTAACATTTTTGTGTGATCTATCCCTTTAAAGTATACAACTCTTTCTATTTCAAGTCTTCTAAAGCCATGCCTCTTTTTATCCTTGAGTGATGAACAGACTGAAAGTTTAGTTGTTATTCTTCCCCCCGCCTTACTTGCTTACTTGCTGTTGCGATTGTTCATCATTGCTATCAAATTGGCAATAGAGTTCCGAAACGTGGGATGGCAGGGGAAAAGCCATTTATATGCATTAGGGAAGCGCTACCTGATTTATAGACTTGGGATCAATGCCTTTTCAGAAAATTTCTAGATGAAAATCTGAATTTTTTCAGTTATAAATAGGCCTAATCATTGCACAATAGTTTTTGTCTCTTCATACATATTTCTCAACACAACTTTGGTAAAGTGTGAGTGTCAGGGTAAGGGGGTTGCACACCAGACACGTATGACGGAAGACATGGCACATTCTAAAATTAGAAACTAGAAATTAGAAACTTGAAATAATTTTCTATGAAGGTACGCACACCACCATTTGCGGTCGGTGTCTGTCGATGGCATCCTGCTACGACTCCGGAGTCTGCTCAAAATTCTACAGCACCACAGAGCACAACTTTAATAGTTTTCCATTAAATTCAACCCAAATCATTATCAAAGGACATAGATTATTTACTGTAGCCATCACTGGATGATAAATTGTGTATATGTATTTTGCATACAGCCTACACAATGTATTGTATAAGTATACCTTTTTGGGGTTTGACAGCTTGAATGAAACCTATTCAAGGCTACATACAGAGAAATTGCATAATAAATGTCGGCATTTCAAATTGTTTAGTTTGTGTAGTTATTACATCGGTTTCATACACTAACTTCTTGAAGAAGTTCAAAAACCTTCGTAACTTTGTGTATGGTTACTAGATTCACATCTTTGGACTACCACCTGCACCACATCGATGCTTGCTTCAGTATTAAGTAAAGTATATGTTATATCACCACCTTGTGGTCTCCCAAAGCTATTACGCCAAACTACATTAAACGGAAAAGCCTAAAAGGGGAAGTTTTAGAGAATAATAAAAGTCTGTTTATTACACAAAGCTATCATATGGGCTCAGAAGACTTGAAATATAGTGCAAGTCATTGTCTTTGTGTCATTTTGCATTAACAGGGCTGAATCTACTTTTCTGATGTCCTTTTTTGAGAGGAGCACATGAATAGTGTTTCAGTCAGATTGGGAGAATAAATGTAAAAGTTGTTAAATTGGGCCGTCTCCATAGTAACTGTTCAGACTCTGTAGCTGTTTACTGTAGCAGAAGCTAAATAGATTTTTTTTTATTATATAAAATTACACGCACCCCAGTGGTCATAAATTATAGAAACATAAAAAAACAACACAAAACACACACACACACACACACACACACACACACACACACACACACACATACAAAATGTATACATTTAAACCTAGAGATCCCTCTCAACTACCCCACCACGAGAGGCTTCCAAAAGGCCAATATCTGCCCCATTTCCTATCAAATAACTCCCATGTTGCCCAGCCTTCTATATGTCTTCCCCTCAAATGCCACCACCCTGCCAATCTCTGTGCACCACTCCCGAAACAAGGGTGCTCCGACCGACTTCCATCCCCTAAGGAACACCTGTCTTCCGATTATAACACCAGCCAGGACCCAATTCTTTATGCAACCATCCGCTATATTAATGACCGTCCCATCGCGTAGAATACAGAGTCTGGGGCAAAATTAAATTTAAGTGCCCAATACATCACACATTAAACTCTGAACCCTCAACCAAAATTCTTGGATCTTAACACGCAACCAAAAAACATGGGTTTAAATTTTTGGCTGGAATCGCCAGCAGGTGGGTGTCATTAAGACCAAGCCTATACAAGCTAGCGGGGGTCCAATGCTAAATAGATTACTAATATCAGACAGGTTTGCACTTACAGGTTTGCCATTGTGTCAGATCTGCCATTGGTTTGTTCAGTATTTACTCTCACAACATGATTCCTGGGATATTGAAGTAGAATTGGTTCTAGCTGCAAGCTTTATTTATTCAGTGGATGGTGGCGGTGCAAGATTTGAGGTAATGGATCTAGTTAGGGTAGACTCTGATGAAAACAAGGCAGTGAAGATTATACATACTGTCTGTTTACTAGGTTTTATTGTCATAAGTCACGTCTTAATGTCGTAGTTCTTTGTATACTGGAATTTTTTGGAAAGGACATATTTGAATGACACCACTGTACACAGCATTAAAACCTTTTGTATGGTTTGCACATCTTACAACCTTGTTTTCATTCACATTGAATTAAATATGGCGTCTAAGGTCCCTGACGACTCTGTTTGAGGAGCCCGCTCTCCTTACTCCCTTCTCTCACTTCACTGATCATCCAACAGCCTGAGCTCAGGCCAAGTCTGAATGTCACTGCCGTGACAACAGCCAGTTGCTTGTGCTGCAGGTTTTTGGAAATTCAGAGAAGGGAACACAATGGCGGGACTGTTGAGTGTGAGCGGTTGTAGTAAATTCAAACACATTTACATGTGCACTTAATAAAAAAAGTGTAACCTCCACTTGGGAATATACATTTACACATGAATGAACACCTGTGGAAGTGAATAAAAGCTCCTAATAAAAGGATTTAAAAAAAAAAAATGTTTTAGAACTTGTATTTACCCCCTTTGCTCTTCCTAGCAACTTAGCACAAGTTAAAAGTTTGCATCGTGTTATAGGGTGTAATGTGGTTCCCCCAGTTTTTCTTCTCAAAACGCCAGTGGATACTTAAAGAAGTCAGTCTGCACTGAATTTGTTCAATTCTATAGCTCCCCAAAGACACTGTGACACAATGGTGTTCTATTGGGACAATATATTTTTTGTCATTTGGGTTTACATCCTACTGGAGCCGCAGTGGAAGTGTTGTATTTCCATGAGAATTGACCGCCTACAGAGAATCAGATTATCAAAATCCAGCTCTTTGGTAGAATCTCAGTATGTGGTATTTTTACCTCAATCTCTCTTTTGCTTCAGAGATACACTTTTGGTTTGTTTTCTCCACCCCCAATCTGTGGTTCTCTGAATGGTTCAGTCTTCTGTCTCCTGCTGTTCTCGGAGCACAGTGAGTTAATTAACCGTGAGATGTTTCAGTAGAGTGGATGCGAAACACTTTTAATGTTGATTAAACGGGATGGATTACCCTAAAGGCACCATCTCCTAACATTGTCAGTGGACTAGCATTTACGCCAAACCAGCAACTCCCCCCTCCATGCTTCACTGTTCCTGGGTTGATGTGTTTTAAGCTGTCCCATACCTTGATTTCAGAAGCAAAGCATACACATCCTGGAAATTACCTTTGACTTCTTATTTTCTGATAGTATAAAATATTGCTACGTTACTTGCTGTCAGGTAACTTTTAAATGTATGGAGACACACTCTTCTTACAGAACAGTGCCTTCTGCCTTTATAGCTGGCATTTTAATTTATTTCAACAGTGACGGTCCAGGATGGTCCAGACATTCCTGAGTTTCTGTACTGTTCACAGTTCAAAGTAAATTATGTCTTAGATTTGAGAGGCATTTGTCTTCACTGCACAAGTTTCCTGTTATTACTTCTGGGAGGACTGACATTCTGACAGTGCCATAATGAGTTTCTAAATTAACTCTATTGTTTTAAGGGGTTTGTTTAGTTGCTGAAAAATATATTTATTATAGATATTTCTCCTGCAGGATCAACAGCAGGGATGAAGAGATGTGTTGAGGAGAATCTAACCATGAAACTATAACATAGCATTGCATGATAGCAGAGCATCATTGTATATAGTAAACCACAAGGCATGTTTTTAGAGCAGTCATATCAAAATAAGTTTCCCCTGAGGACCGTTAATAAAGTTTTTTATTTTTTTCCAGAATTAAAAGAGCCAGTGTTTTACTGCTGTACCTTTAAGACATCCATGTACACTATCTCTCAATATCTAACATGACTAACAGCCCTGCTGTGCAGCTTACCGGGAGCTGTTGGCTTTCACCTTGGTTCAATATAGTTCAATATAGTATTCATTTACAACATCTTTGCAAAGCCTGCATTACATTGTGGCAGGTTCACAATACATGCTGCAAGTTACATGCTGAAATGTGCAGCACAAACTAAAGTAAAAGTGCACTCAAAAATTAACATTCTGGCATCATTTACTAACCCTCGTGTAATTCCGAACTTGTATGACTTTCTACCTTCCATTTTGGCTGCACAATTAATCAAATAAATAATCGAATGAACTAATTGTTAAAAGTGTCAATTATAGCAGTTCATGTATGTCTACTCATGTTATGTCAAAATTTTCTGTTTAATTAGGTTGTCTTGGGAAAGCCAACCTTCTGATATACAATTTAAACGTATATTTTATTAGGGCCCAAGCATTGAAAGTGGGAAGGCCCTATTGTTCTTCTAAGGATTATTATTAGGGCACAAGCACTGAAAGTACAGAGCCCTATTGTTCTTCTAAGGATTATTAGAGCACAAGCACTGAAAATACGGAGCCCTATTGTTCTTCTAAGGATTATTAGGGCACAAACACTGAAAATACGGAGCCCTATTGTTCTTCTAAGGATTATTAGGGCCCAAGCACTGAAAGTACGGAGCCCTATTGTTCTTCTAAAGATTATTATTATTATTATTATTATTATTATTATTATTATTTATTTTTTTATTAGGGCCGAAGCACTGGAGGTGCTAAAGACATATTGTTTTTGGAATGTTTTTTCACAATTATTATTATTCTTAATTTTATTTTTAATGCATTCACATGTTTATAAGGCATTCATCATACTTGAAAACACAAGAAACTTCACACACTTCAGACCTGCGTAAAATCAAAAAGTTATGTAGTGATTAGGCTTGGGTGTGGTCGAGGAGCTCTACAGCACCTCCAAACACAGGCAATGGTTGGGTTGAAGTTGCTCAGATGTGGACAAGATTTGGTATGGTTACTGCTCTCAACGCATTAGACAAAGTTTACTTGGTTGTATTTGACTCTGCCCAACAGGAAGTCAGCCATGTTGGATGAAATGTGGGATTTTCACATTTTCCTACTGTGTTTTGATGGGCTTACAATGGCTCAAAACTTATGAAAGTTTACATATAAATTTGTCTTAGGGCATCTTTTGATTTGATATTGCAATGCAGCATAGACGTGCCACATCGGTTCCACAATGCACCCTAGTTCGTACATGCTTATTGCATTTTTTCAAAACTATTGATACTTGGCTTACCCATCAAAATTTGGCAAGATTTTATAAGTCTTTTGTCATTTGTCTTGGGTGTGGCCAGTGGACTCCATAGCGGCCCCCTAACATTTTGAATGAGTTTATCTCTGTGGTTGCCACATAGCTTGTCTGATAGTCACAAGTTTTATAGACAGATATATCAGATAGACAGATATATCTCCCATTGGCTTGTATTAGATCCGCCCAACAGGAAGTTTTTTTTAAAAACTTTTAAAATGCATGCTATGGAATTTGAAACACTCTTCCTAGGAAACTTATATCTTTGCCGTGCATTGTGTGATTTAGATCAGAATTGAGATTTATACTTGGAATTGGGGTCTGATCACATGGATGTGATTATTGTGGGGCACAGTCATACTGCCACCAACTGGAAGCAGGAAGAACACTTTTTATAGACTTTGGAATAGCACACTCATTTTTACCCGAATTGCTTCAAACTTGTTTAAAATAATGTCAGGACAATGGTGATGTGAAATTGGTAAGGATTTATATATCTTTTATAATGTTACCATGCCAACACATTGAATTCTATTATTCCTTTCTTTATATATTAGGTGAGTTTTTGAGGCACTTTGAATGCTTACATTTGCTTGACATTTGGCACACACATCAGAGTTGTTAACCATTAGGGCTAGGCAAAAGTTCACATGGTGGTAAAGTGTGTTGTCTGTTTTTGCCCCTTTTAAAATATGCATTTTTGGGATGGTCTGTAGCACACCTTTTTTACAGTCTCTATACGTAGTAGATATATAGATCTCATCAAGCCGGACAACTTCGCGATGACAGTCTTAAGCTCCGCCCACCGTGAAGTCGGCCAGGAAGTGAGTATAACTTGGTCATGCTTGGTCTGAATGTTGTGAATGGTTACCAATGGGCCATTCCTGATTACACCAATATGGCAATTATTATGACACTGTATTCAGTTACACAATTTTATGTGTTATAGAAACATGGTTATGTTTTTGAAAATGTACAGTGAATTGCTTCATGTGTACTGAAATATACTGGCATAACTTGTGCAGTGGTAGTATATTTTAAAAAAAATTCAGATAATTAAAATGCTTTACATTCCTGTAGCAGAAGAGTTAATCATTGATAAGACAATATAAAAAGTGGCTTTAGAATACAATGTATAGTTTACTACCATATTATTGATCAAAAGCCAGTCATTGGCATACAGTTCACAGCAATCCATTTCACAAGTGAATTTGTCAATCAGTTCGAGATTTGCGCTCCTTCGAGTGTTTTGAACGCAAGAATGTAACGCATGTTTGTGTTGTTCTGCCTACTGAAGTGTTTTCTTCACTGTATAAACTGCACGTTGCCATACAGCTGAAATTTCACTTACTGCCCTCTGGAGGAAACAGGTGGTACTACAAGCTTGCATTTCTCAGAAATCTTCCTTATTATGATCCGTGGGCATGCGATTAATTGTGTACATTTTTTTAACGCGTTATTTTTTGTAAAATTATTCGTTCTGAATTAACATGTTAAATCGACAGCCCTAATATATATATATATATATATATATATATATATATATATATATATATATATATATATATATATATATATATATATATAATTTACTGTTACTAGATGACCCAGACACAGAGGCAAAAAGAGTGCAAATTGAATGAAATCCTAGATGCAGTTTATTGTGCTACTCCAATCCCAATCAATAATTACTAGAAGGAAAAAAGAGGTACACCATATGGGACTTTTAATTATCAAGAAGCTCCAAATACACATGGGACTCTTATTTTGAAATGACTGCACTCCCAGTTGTGAGCTAACAGCTGATTCGTGGAGAAAGTGGATCTAATTCATACTGCTAACCTGAGCTCCTGAGTTCAAACCCTCTTTTTTCTTCTTTTCGGGTGATTCAAGATCCAGTTTAAAAGAGTCATTTGGTCACAACTCTTGCACTGGGTTTGTTGTTGCGTGCGGTGCAGCAAGCTTGTCACAACAGAACGGGTGAAAAGTGGCGCGAGACACACTGGCGAAACCGCATATGAGGGCACACAACCCGACTGTCGCCAATGTCAATTATTTTTGGTTGCATTTGCAACCATTTTAGTTGCAGTCTGGAATCCTGACACCCCCAACTTTAAAAGTAACTGCTTACACAACCCACACTTGCTGTTAACTCGTGCTTCCTCTAAAGTAATTGGAGTGGAATTCATGATGTTTATAGGTGGTGGTGGTGTACGCTTTCTAGTGGTATTCCCAACTTTATCATCACCAAACTGAACAAATACTACATTCACAATTGTGTGCCATGTCTGTTACAGAACCACAGATACCATTTAAAAGCCTGTCAGTGACATCAATATTCTTAATTAACTTGACTTGTGGTAAACACAAATTAAATACTTTGGAAAAGTGTCCCTTTTGAAGTTGCATTTGTTCTGTTTGTTGATTTTTCTTAAAATCCTGAGCCTCTACACAAATGTGGTCTGAGCAATATGCAATTATCTGTTTGATGTTATGCTCTTCCACTTGCGTATTTATTGGGAAAATGTGTAAAGCGGAAGAGGTGAGCCCAGTTTCCCTACTTTTGAGCATATTTAAGTTATTAAGTGATTGTGGGGAACTCTTGCTATGTGTACGCAATCTATTCAATATTTCTACAAAAGCTGAGTCTTTTTGCCTAACAATGTTTGTTAATTCTGACAGAGCTGTTCTACAAATCCAATGGAGTATTTTGCGAATACAATGGTTTTCCTCTCACTGGTGGCAATTGGAAAAAAATCTCCCACAGCAATTATACTAGCTTTACCAAATGGAGAGTAGTCATCTCTCTGCTTTATTTGTCTAAGCCCACCATGGACATAGGCTGGTAGGCTGTGGTTTACCATAGACATTTCATCTGTAATCATTATATGCAAGTCACTAAATACCACAAGCATTTTATTTTATTTTTCTACTCCTAAAGGTATATAAGGCAATTTTACATCTGTCCCAATTGAAAATGTACTATTGATGGTCTTGGCACCCAAGTTGAAAGCAGCAATTCCAGTAGATGCTGTCAATGGAACAGAAACTTGGTTTGGTGCAGTGGCAATTTGGTATAATAATCTTGACGCTTCATAACGAATAGCTCTGATTAAATGTGAGTTTCCTGTTCCCTGCACCTCCAGTAACAAATACATGGAAAGGCTCTGGCTTTTTACATCTAACTTTCTCTAAGCACCACTGTCTTTTGTTTGGAGTTCAGAGACCTAAGTAGACTGAGAGCATCTGATCTACACAAGACATTCAAACTAGATTCAAATCAATTTCTTCTTTCATTTTGGATTGATAGATCAGGAATTATGTCAAAATGCTCATCAAGTTCTTTTGATGAATCTATAATCTCTTGTTGACATTCCAAGTGCTCTGACTTCACAAATGAAAAAAGCCCAAAGCCATGCTCGTTAACCAGCGAGCCACAATGAGCTAGTGAAAGGTGTGTTCGTATGATAAGTGTGTGCTTTGTGGAAGTCAGGAACAATCTGAAGAGAGTCCGTTGAAGCTGGTGTGTTGCAAAGCCCAGATGATATAGTACCTGAGACGTGTGCAGAGGAATCGTCCTCCACTTGAACTGGGCACAGAATCTACAAAAAACTAAGCAAATGTAAACAATGTACAAAAAAGTAAACAAAAGTTAACAGAATTATTGTATCATTCTGCTAAATACCAAAAATCAAAGTTAAATTACATTATTCTTTTTTCATTGTGAAATAAAAACAAATCTTCACATATTCACATAGTTTATGAATTAATTCTGTCTAAAGCTGATTTGGAACAATATTTATTGCGAAATGCCCTATACAATTACATTTGAAATGATTTTTTTTATGTTTCTCTTCACATTACTTTAAAAGTGGGTACAAAAAGATACATGTAAATTGATACAAAGCAATTATATTTATTTTGTTTTATGCCAATCTAAAAGGGATCTTAAAGGGCAATCACGTGTTATTTTTCGGAATGCCTTGCATAAAAATAAATATATTTATCTCTTTCAACAGATATCCTTATTGAGCTGGATGATATAGCACCTTTTTAACAAATAATTCTCCTCTTGAATTTTCTGAGAAAAGATTATACATAAATTCACTTTATCACATTTTCGATAAAGGAAGAGAATCATATGCAAATTGTAGCATTTGTTACTTCAATTTATGACCAGTCAGAGGCAGACACTTATAAAGGAGCTTGATTTATTTTGTGTGTGTGTGTGTGTGTGTGTGTGTGTGTGTGTGTGTGTGTGATTTTGTAGTGACTGGGCATTGCTGGAGGCTCGAGCATTGTGTAAACAAGCATGGCTCTTTCAGCCCACGTCATGAATACTATGTGTGTGTGACCTTTATTTGACATCCCCTTTGTGTAATCCTAGGTGTGATTGGCTGACTCAATTTGAACCTCCGGATCGGCAGAGGTTGTGCTTAGTCACAGTACGACAGACAAATATTGCAATGTAAGCAAAATATTGCAAATGTTATTGATGCAGTGCAGCTTCTTGTTTGTATCACTCTGTAATGTGTACATAAGAAGTTTACTCTTTGGCAGATGTTCACTTGTGGAAGATTGATGTGAATCAGAGGTTTCTTGGCTTGTTCTCTGGTTCAGTTTGATCCCTCAGATGTTTCTCAGCATATGGATGAGGTGTTATGAGACAGCATGCTTGTGCAAGTATTACCTCTCTCTCTCTCTCCCTCTTAGTGAAGAGAATAAGGGATAAAGTGATTATTCTGCATTTTTCAGGAGCCTTTCTCTGTGACTGGACTGCTTAACGTTTTCCTGTTGCGGTGGGGGCTGTGCGTAGTGGAGCTGCAGTAGACAGAACTGCTCAGGAGAAACTGGACAAAAGAGAAAAGCTCCTTTTGAACTTCCTCCAGTGTGAATCATTTATCTTGTGGAAATCATGTTATTTGTATCTCACCTGCAGCTGCGTAGGGTCTCTATGTATCCAGGCATACTGATTTCCTTCAGCAATGCAGGGTTAGGCAAAATTCTGTCTCCCTTTCAATTCACAATTTAGAATTTGAACTGATTTTTACCTCACTTCACATATGTTCAATTAGAATGACAGGAAGAGGTATTTTTATAAATTGCAATTAAAAATACATAGTGATACAATATAGGACTTCAAATGACACAATTTTAAGACAAAACATAAATAATTACACTGTTCATAATGCCTAATTATGCCTAATTTATTTCATGATATGTATATCTTATATACATATAAGTGATTAGTCATTTCCCTATGCTAAATTCAATACTATTTAAAGAACCAAAAAACACCCATCCCTTACCCGTTACAAATATATTCGGTAAATTAGAGCATTCTGGGAAATGAAGTGTTCTTCCTCAATAGTTCAACAAATGAAAGTTAATATATTAAAGGAAAAGTTCACCCAAATATTATAATTTCTCATATTTTTACTTACCCTTATGCCATCTGAAACTTTAAAAAAAAAAGGACATAAATATTGATCTGTTTCTCACCAACACTTAATATATAGCTTCTGAAGACATGGATTAAACCGCTGGAGTCGTATTGATTACTTTAATGCTGCCTTTATGTACTTTTTGGAGCTTCAAAATGTTGGAACCAATTCACTTGCATTGTGAGGACCAACAGAGCGGAGATATTTTTCTAAAAATCTTCGTTTGTGTTCATTAGAAGAAAGAAAGTAATTTACATCTGGGATGGCATGAGGGTGAGTATATGATGGGAGAATTTTTACTTTTAAGTGTAAACTATCCCTTTAAGCAAAATTGCATTATTAATAATCATTACTTTCTTAAATTCAAATGTGACTTACAATTGTGTATCCTGTTTGCTACCTCAATTAAAATTACATTTATATTCAGGAATAAAATTGGATTTTAAATGGCACTCTCAAGTCACTTGTGAATGGTGCATAACATTGGAGCACTTGCTGTGAGTCCAGTTTAAAGAACTTGCCAGAGGACAGCTTTTAGCTAGATCTGAGCTGACCTGGGACTCAGGAGACCCCTGGTGCTGATTTGTCACTTACAACTGTTGTATTGTAGCCAAAAAAGCTGTTACTTCCTTTAAGAAGTAGGCACCAGATACAAAGTGGCATGGTATCACATCTTCCTTGACAGATGAAGGACATGCCAGGCGATAAACACATTGTTTGTGCTGGTCAAAACAAAAGGGACTGGGTGTAATAACAGAGCATTGACGGGGAAAGGAGGGTGGAAAAACAACGAGGGGATTGAACGGACTAGGCACAATGGCTGCCTGTGTCTTGTACTGAGTCTCAGGGTCGTTCAACTCGGACACAGTTTGACTTGAGCATGCAGCGCATTCATTCACATTTGTGGCTGAGATGTAGCAATGTCTGTTGCACTGCATGAGAAAGTTTGCAGACCTAAGAGACAGCAGACATAGAGGCGTGCTGGGCAGTGGAGATGCTACAGTCACTGCCAACATGGGTTCCTACTGCAGCTGCCTACCTTTGGGGCATGTGACCAGGTAGGACACTGGCTGTGAGGAGACGTAGACTGAACTGGAGACCATCAGAAAGGAAGAGGATGCAATTGTGTATATTGTGTAATGTGAATATTTTATGAGGTTTTTATGTTCAGGGCAAATTAAACTGGCACTGCATTGAGATCGTGAATGTAGTATCAGAATAAATCAGTACGGTAGGCTCTTCTCTAAGCTTAACTGGGACAAACAAATGAATGGTGAATTCACTTAGCAGTTGGACCAATTTTGCGTCATTTGATAACTCAATGTAACCTTCATCTGTTTCACTAATCATACGCAATCCGGTTTAACCACTTATATAGTTATGTGCTTTAGGTACTGCAAACATGCCTCCCTTCTATTTAAATGAGAGTATTATAGATTGCACTATATTCACAAAACTCAGCGCTATTTGCATAGTGCAGTTAATGTTGCTCTACAAACTACATTTTTAGTTTTAAAGAGATGTTTATGAACATTTTATTTGTATCATGTCAACATTGATTTACTAAATGATGGATAAGAGTGTTATAACCAGGCATAGCACATCTCAGTTGTGGAGTGATATGATGCCAGATCATGGTCGTCTGCTGCATCCTTCACAACCTGCAGCATTCTGTCAAAAGAGATTCAAATAACTGACATAACTGCAGAGCTGCAGTTTTCATTCTCCTTCACTTTAGTTGCTGAGAGCCTGTAATCAGACATTTCAGTCTGTGGGATTTAGAACAGGGAATTATGTTATTTAGACCATTAAGCTGGCCTGCTTCAGTTAACGGAAAGGAAATTCCAATGGCTAATAACTAAGAGCCTGTTATACTATCTGATGATCTTCACAGTCTTTAGCGTACATGTTTGAAGAAAATAACAGATTCTGTTTTTATTAAAAAGGTGCAATTTCAGACTTTTCTATCAAGAAACTGGAATTGTATTTGTCTTAATCCTCTTTTTAAATGCAAACTCAAAGTTTCTAAATTAGAGTGGCTCATAGCATTTTTTGATGCTATAAATAGATTGGGCTGTATGTTGTGTGGACCTTGGAGCGCTCTGATGAAAAACAGTATAGAGAATAATGCATAATTAGGCTCTGTTATGTTCACGTAACCCCGATTAGACAGGTTTCAGATGGAAAGGATATTCAACAAAAATACAGGCTAAAAATTATAACATCTTATTGCACAAAACTATCTAATAAAGGGAAGAAATAAGAAAGGCTCCAACACAGTGTGGCACAAAAACTTCTATGCACATCCTGAAAGCAGAATGACGCATTTCAATGGAACCACAGAACTTGGGAGTCTCAGGGTGATCCTCGCTACACATTCAGATGTGTAATGTAAGGTAATGATGCGGTTACACAACTAGTTCATGACATCAAGCAGTTTAAACCTTTTTAGGCAATGTTTTATTCAAGCAGTGTCAGACAAATCCAGCAAAATACTTTAATCTCTCCAAAGCACCTCACAAATACAGGAACATTACTCACAAGAGACGAGAGACAAGAACTTTCCCATTTTATTTAAGAATTCCGTCTCCCAATAAAACAACCACTACTATAAAAAATATTAATGTTAGTAGTCAACCCCACTAATTGACTTGTCCAGGGGTCGGCAATCTATGGCACACATGCCAGCATTGGCACATGGAGGGGTAATCACTGGGAGACCAGCAATGGTGAGAGAGTAGTAGACTATTTTATTCATATGAAATGCCACACCTGCATTCCAGTTTACATCTTGATGTAATCCTTCCTCGTGTTTACGCAGCGTGTTTTCATCAGCTGAATGGGAGGCTAAACAAAAAGGTCAAATGTGAAGACAGTATACCCAACAGACTCGTGCAGCACGTACAAACCATTCGCACATCATGAGCCGGCAGGGCTTCACTTTCGATTAATCACGTGTGTAAGCGCACTCGCATTGATTCGGTCAGATTGCGCGGATAACAGCCTTCATTCCGTGTTTCATTTGTTTCTTTTTGCTTTCAGAACAACACGTCATGAAATAATTAAAACACCACTATTAATCCGTGAGCATACAGGTACACTGTCCTTAAACCATAGTCACATTCAAAATTACATGAAAAGATTAAAAGAGAAAAAAAAAAAACGTATATTGTGGGGTTAATTGATAATTAATAATTTTGTGTCAATTCAAAATATAAATTAAACCTGGAAATAAAGTTTTAGGATTTTGCAGGTACAATTCACCGAAATGGGCTAAATAGTTGATCAGCTTGTGATGCGCAATGTACTATGTGAGTCTCGTCACACGTTAATAATGTTTATCCTCCCATTTAGCTGATGAAAGCACACTGCGTAATCATGACAAAGGATTACATCAAGATTGGAATGGAGGTGTGAAAAACTCTAAGTAAAATAGATTGCTCCTCTTTCGCTGTTGTTTACGTGCTAGTGATTACCCCTCTGTGTGATTTAAAAAAAATACATGACATTATATAAGACATATTTAAGATTCCACACAATTTCGTGATCAGTAATCAAATAAGTAGATTTGTGACATTAACTGTGTTAAACCCACATGTGAATTTTGCACAAAAGGATATGTTTTCTTTATTATAGCACTTTCAAAAGATGCTCTGTGAAAATTCACATGTGGGTTTTGCACAAATTTTTCACTCAAACTGCTATGCTGATAATATCATTTTTAATGAAAAATAAACAATTAAAATAGAAAAATCTACCCAATTTCATGAAAAGTTGTACATAATTTACGAGGTGGCTATTTTGTGTGATGTCGCATGATTTTGTTCGCATAAACTCTTACAATTTCATCACGTGCAAATTTCCAGATGTCTAATGTGGAAGTATGCGTGAGTTTCGCGCATGTGGCGTAAAGGGCATGCTTATTAAAATGATGCCCTTACCCAAACCCCTTATCAGTAGAGTGTGTAAACATGATAGGAAGCTGTTGTGTGTGACAAGCAAGTAATCGTCATTGGCTGTAGTGAAAGCCGTGGGAATACAGTCGCACGATATCAAACCAATTTGCCAAATTTTGATATCATTCGAATCCTGACGATTTTGTCGTGAGAGTGTGTTGGAAAAATAGAAAATAAAAAAAAGTTGGGGGTGTCAGCACAGAAAAATAAAAAATGGCACTCCATGTCAAAAAGTTTGCCAACCCCTGGACTAGTCAGTTGTTGGATGACTAATCGATTATTCAACCACCGTGGCACATCCCTAGTAGATTTTGTTTTAGTGCATTACATCATTTGACAAATGAAACTTGAACTTTATTTATAAGATCATTCAGACTGTAGGTTCTTGTCTGTAGGTACAGTAGATAATATCACATCTCTTTTCAGCAAGCCACATGATTTTAGGTATCATTCAGGTTTGTTGCACAAACAGTATGGGTACAAGTCAGTGTTTAATACTTAAGGTATGGAGTTTAGAACAAACCCTTTAAAGTAATAGCAATGCAGAAGTTTCCTTAGCCATAGCAAAAACCACTAATAAAATAACATTTGGCCACTTCTATTCAGTAAATCTCTGACAAATAACCTTTTTCCCCACCCTTTGTCAGTCTTTGGGGGAAAAACGATTTATCATAAGTGCACTGTTGTACCTAAATAGTGCACATCTCTTTGAAAATGTATAGTTTGAATTAATGGATTAAGAGTACTATTTTTTTTTTTTTTTTTTTTTTTTACAAGCCACAGAGTGTGATTATAGTAAATATTAAATTTTATTGGAAGGAATATTCATTGTATGCTGTTTCAAGAATAGATACACATTTTGGTGCACTTTGCATTATGAAGTAAACCATACATTATCAAGTTTGACTGATGTGGATACTAGAACAAGCTTTAATGGTGGCATTGATTGCTGCAATTTATTTTTGTACCTAATTATAGCCATGCAATGAGTTTATTTAGCTCTCTCAGGTCCACCATCATTATCACACACATGCATTCTAAACTTAATCTGCCAGGACTGATCACAGGACAAATAGCCTGGAGCACCAATTATGGCAGTAACACACCTTGCCCAAATTAAAGCCTGGATGAAATATCTACCGTGAGAGGATGAAGTTATCTGTCACAGTCAATGATCCTCTGCTGGGCCAGAGCAGCCTGAGAGCTGCAGCGTGGAATACAGTATCTCTATTACTCTGTCCTGCTGTGCTCAGGACAACCACCAGAGAATGCTGTTAAATCTTTGACTTTCATAGGTCACATGTGGACAGCCCTAGATAGGAAGTATAAGTTTCCTTTGAGCGGTACTACTCTCATTCAGGATTTAAATGGATAGCTTGTGGAGGCTTTTCCTTCTGATGTTGCCCTGTTCATTTATTATTTATATGCAATTTGCTGGATAAAACATAGAGTTAGCCTCTGTCAAGTATTTTCCCTCACCTTGTCAAAAAAGTAAACTTATACCAAATGTAGAGATGGGAATCATAAGGAATTTAACCCATTTGCATCTTAAGCTACACTATGTCATAGAAACATCTAGTCACTAACTGCACTGCCTGATTGAAGTCTCACAAGACTTAAGTGTGACAATACATAACAGAGTAACAATTCTTATTTTGTTTCAAGTTGTACATGAAGGAAGTTACAATTTCTGCTTCTGTTATGTTCTGTTACTGCTCCAACTAATGTGTAAGTATATTTGATTCACTAAAATTAGTCAATTTGTTTGGGAACCACACCACACTGATCACGCTGGATATTTTTGATGCACTAAAAATACTCTATGTCTCAGGCTCTTTGGTTTGCATTTCTAGCCATGTCCCACAATATTTTCATCATAGTAGCTGTCTGAGGATTTCTTAATTCAAAAGCTTGCATCTTTTTTCTGCACCAATTGATCAGCTCCTTAAACCTGAGAATAGACACATGGAAGAGGAAGGTTCTGGTTGCATCCTGAGAGCTAGCTCATCAGTTACTGCTGATTTGAGTCGTCACACTAGATAACCATGCAGCAGGTGTAACCTGAGACCAGCAAAGAAGGGGGCTTATGGTCATACCCTTTTTTCTCAGCTCAATGTAAGGATGAGACCTCTCATCTCCTCAACCCCCCCCCCCCCCCCCCCCTTCCTAGAGAGAGGCACACAGGGGAGACGAAGAAGGTGCTGACGGGCTCACTCTGGATGACTAGGAATGCCTCAGATCAGGCTGATCCAGCACTAATTTCACCAATCCAACTCCGCACTCCACAACCTCAACAGACAATCCGGGGAAGTGGTTGGGCAGAGACTAGAGCAAACATAGGTCATATGAGCAATTAGCATCGGGACATTTTTGGTACACAAGGCTGACATTCAGACATATAACATCAACAAAATTTCTTCACTCACTATCTCTGAGTGAGTCTAGATAGCTGTAAGGCTTAGGACTATTAGTCTTGTTTGACGTTGACAGCACATACCAGAAGATACAAACGAGGAAGGAACAACGATTTGTGGATATAATATATCTTAAGGTAATCCAACTTCCCTGAGGAAAACAAATAAGAGAAACTAAAGATAATACTTGTAAATAGATGTGTTGTGAAGTGTCCTGAGGTCGTCAAGGCCAAATGAGTGGTGAGTACCAAAATATTGTAAGAACAAGACACAAAGTCTTTCTGTAATTCCCATGTACATATTTATTGACAGGAAGGACGTCGACTCTGCAGACTATATTTAACAAAGGATAATTAATGACCAAAACACTATTTAACTTTTTCCCAAGGATGATCTAAAACAGTTGTGATAAAAACAAGATTAATGGCAGTCCAGTTATCACTCAAGCTATACTGAGTAATAATAACATATGATTTTCAAGTAATGTTATGGCCATTATTTCAAGGCAATGCAGTAAAATCCATTAAGGCTATGTGAATGGTTATTATATCATGTGATTCTTTAACTAGAGCCATCGTCTATTTATTTGACACCTGGGAATTTCAAGAGTGCACAATGCTTTACTTTAAAGATTAAATGTGTACTATTGGTTACTATTGGTTATTGGTACTATGTTTCTCAGTTCTCATAATCCGTTTCTTACATTTGTAGCATCTGTTATATATTGGATGAGATAGCGTTCTCAGTGTGATAATTTAATTTTGTTTTTTCTTAGCTTCTGTATGCAAATATTATTTCTGAAAAACTCTTGGCAGTTTGAAGATTCTCTTTGAATCTGAGATTCTTGGATGCACTCTAATATCTTCCAGTGGACTTTGTTTCACATATTGCAATTCTACTAGAAGTAAACTTTGATAAGTTGATTAGTTTTGATGTGAAAACATAAATTCAAAACAAGGAACCTCAAGAGTTCGAACCCCAAGGTTGTGGGACTCAATACCAAATTTAACACCCTAATGATTCCATTTTAACATATTTTAATGTGAGAAGGAGAATGACTCATTAATAATCGCTACTAACTTGTCCATGTGGAAAGATTGTATCTCTAAAGAGGGTACATCAAGGGCATTGAGTATGATATTGACTTGGATGATTCATTTCCACTCTCCTGCTGTCAGATGACTTCCTTTGTGCACAAATACTTTCTGGCACTGACAGATCTTCCTTTTATTTTTATGTGTCACAGAAACAAAAAATTCATGCCAAGAATGTGACATCTGTTTTATCGATAATATACTTTCATTGTCTGATTTTTCACAGAGGTGACTGTCTGATTTTTAAATAAAGGGTAAAACCAAATTTATGTGCAAATTAGATTGTTGTTGCCAGTTTGTAATTAAACAAGAGGGAACGAGACACACACTGAATCTGAATATCCATACTTCCCTATTATATAGTATGCCAAAAACAGTATGCCAATGGAGTAGGATGTCCGAATCCACAATATTCATGAAGCATTAAACGAGAAGTACCCAGATGACACTATTTCCGGTGAGATTCTGAAGTGTGGATAAAGTAGACACTTAATCCCATTATCCCTCTTAAACGGAGGTTTTAAAAGATCCCTCAAAACACTGGTTTTAAAAGAACAATTTTGAATCGCAATCACATGACTCTTCTCAACTGTAAGTGCTCCATATACCAAGATGCTTGTTCCTTGTGCTTAAATGGTGCTTGTTTAACAAAACCAGAGTAGACATTTTTTGCGGTTGTTGTTTTTATGTCATATATTCGAGTCACAAAACAATGCCCACGTCCCGGGATGAAATATGTCCAAAATCTATTCATACTACTCGCATACATACCTAAAAGAATGATTTGCTGGCAAATAATTACATCATTCATCAAATACAGTACATTCTGTGACAGTACGTGGTTTTTGACGCTATGGGAGCACCTCCAAGAGGGCGTTGACTTTGAAACCCTATACCTTCACACCATTTTGATTGGCTGGTGAAACTTGGCACTCCTCCTATGCTGACATCATCACGGACATGTTAGCCAGAGCCTTGAGTCACACCATCAGTATTTTCCGACTGAAGAGAAGGATAACGTATCTCTCCTCCCATTAAAATGAAATGATCGGAGCACTGAGAAATTTAATGAGTTGACTTGACTTCAAAAAAGTGAGGAAATCAATTGCCTTAAGAAATCAAGTCAATATACTTATTTGGTTCAAATAAAGTGGACTATTCCTAGTTAAAGTAAATTTTTCTTAGCTGACCAATGGCTCGATTCCAAGACAGAGGCTACATTCTCACCGCAACTGAATGCGGCCCAAATCAGATTTTTTTCACTCATGTGACACTGATCTGTTAATTGGATGACAATGTGAACAGCTAAATGCTATCTGAATTTGACATTTTCAAATCCGATCTGGGTCAGTTTCAGATGTGGAAATAAATTGGATACGTGTCTGATTTTTCCTAATGTGACCAGTATGAACAGCCAGGTCAGATTTAATGTGATTTTTTTTTTTTACATCTATCTAACACAACATTGGCTACTTGCGCACTTGATGTACTGCGTGATATGCCTGTTATGCTTTAAAATTAAACATTTTAAGTAATATCTTGGTAACACTTTAGAATTAATTGCCATTTGTTAGCATAGGTTAAAAACATTAGTTAACATAAACTAACAATAAACAACACTTTTATAGCATTTATTAATGTTTGTTAATGTTAATTATGACATTAACTAATACATTTTTTAAATAAAAAGTTGTATTTGTTAACATTGGTTAATTCAATATGAACTAACATTACCTAACAATAAACAATTGTAATTTTATTAGCTAACAGTAACAACGATTAATAAATGCTGTAATGAATCATTGTTAGTTATTTATTCCTAATGCATTAATTAATGATAACAAATGGCACTTTATTGTAAAGTGATACCAATATCATTTCTAGTTAATGCATTCAGTTCCTTTTTTAAGACAAGTCAAAAATATATATAGGCTTCAACATTTGGGTTTAGCAGTTTGAATGTCAGATAGTAAAGTATTTGCATTAAAAGATGCAGAGGTAGATTTAGCATATGTTACACCACTCTTTGTTCATGTCACTCCTGCAGAAAACAGTTTTTATATTTCTCACTGTATCAAAACACAAATGCAATCAAGTCAATAGAAATTTTCAATAATTACAGTTAATAACTTTAATATTATGCAGTTTTACTTGCTGTCCTCAATTTTATTTTGTCTGGCTTATAATATTATATTCTTGAGCTTCAACAACAATTAAATTCCACTATATACTGCGAATGACTTTATTTAAAATATTTTATCCATCACTTGCTGATACTTTATTAGATAGTCATTAAGTGTTGGATTCAGTTAAAAAAAATTCATGAGTTAATTATTAACATTAAAATAACATACATGCCTGGATTTGTTATACATATGTAATCACCTGGCCAAAGGCTTTGATGCAATGACACTACCCAACAGGGGAGTGAAACATTGCACACATGCTCTCATTCACATCAGTGGGAATAGGCATTATCCAATTGATTAGTGATCAAATTTCTTCCTCTGTGAATGGGAAGAGAGGGAAGATACAGTATATGCGGGTTATAAAACCTGGCAAAAGTGTTAGAGGAAGCCCAACCTGCCACCAGACATACGCTCTGCCCATGCCCAGGAGGATGCCATACTCTTGATAGAATGAGCTTTTATGACCATGGGACATTATTTGCCTTGCAGATCATATGTAAGCACAGTAACATCCATGACCAAATGGGAAATTCTTTGTTTGGAGACAGCCAAACCCTTTGAGCAGTCTCCAAAGCAAACAAAGAGTACCCTAATTGGACTAGTTCAGTAATGCACATGCTCGATGCCATCACAGGGCAGAGCATATGCAGTCTCTTAGCCTCGTCCGACTCAAAGTGAGGAGATAAGAATTCCTGCAGGGTAACAACCTGAGCCCTAAAGAGGGTTGTCAGTACTTTGGGCACATAACCTTTCTGGACTTGAGAATTGCCTTTGACAGGCTGTGGTAGGGTTCTCCCCAGTTTGAAACTCATTAAGGGTAGGAGAATGGACTAAATGCATTCATCGGTCAAGTGATCCAACATGGAAGGAAACTTGCTGACTGGGCACTAACATGCTCTTTATCAAGATGACACCCATCTGTCATCATGAGTCCCATCTGCTTCAAATATGGGAATGTGTTAGGAGCCTGGGACAACCAGAATTGTCAGACTTAGAACTGGAATCCAGTCCCCTCAAACGAGAATGTCAGGAATAGCCTGTGACGAGAGGCACATAAAAGTATTCGCCTTTCAGGTCGATTGATGCAAACCAGTCCAGAGGGCATACATGTGACAGGAGTCTCCTTTTTGAACAAAGACTTCTTGAGTGTTCGATTCAAGTGTCTCTGGTCCATTATGGGCCGCAACCCATCACTCTTTTTGGCAATCAGAAAATAATGGCTGTAAAAGCCTTTTTGTTCTTTGCCTGTCGGTACACTCTCTATTGCATACTTGGCAAGGAGAAACTGTACCTCTGTACAGTTTGAATTGGCACGTCCTGCATGTTACAGTGGAGGAAAGAATGTCATTGGAGTAGGGTGCTGTTTTATTAAACTGAAACACATTGTGGTAAGTACCCAGCTGGAAATTCAAGGAAGACTACACTATATATCCAAATAGCATGTAAGAGGACACAGAGGTTGGTCTGTGACCAATGGGGTCTGAGCTCTGCTTACCCTCGAAGGAGGTGGTCATTCATAATAATTGGTCCAGTTAAATCTGGAAATGTGCCAGTTTTTGTGAAGTTGTTTGTTGCTCTAAGAAATGTAGTGATGTTTGCAAACTTTATTTGGTTGTGACCTTTGGCACAGAGCCAACAAATATAGACATTTGACTCAATCCCAGCATAGAACTGCAGGGAGAGCGAGAGGAATACTGAGGGAAGACAGTGAAGTGGTCCGGGCCTTATTTTCAGCCTGAGCAGACTGGTCCATGTGCAAACGACCCTGCTTAGTTCATGCCAAACCATCAGGAATGCTTTCCCCACCCAGAAAAAGCTTTTCTGCTGGGGCAAGGTCCAGGAATTGCCACCTTTCCACTTGGATTCAGGCTGCTGGAGTTGCTTGCTCGGTGGCAGCTCTGTTTCCACTCTATGGGAAAGAACGGGGTTAGCGATGGGTACACTCTTACTGGCTGAATGCTGTCCCAAAGTAGAGCAAAAACAAACTATCTGGGGTACTACCACAACTCTGGAAGATGTGTCTGTAAGCCAGCATTTGCTTTTTAGCCGATTGAAACATCTGTGTAAAAGCATCAATAGTTTCTCCAATACAGCCCTGCTGACTCACCGTGGCATCAAGAATGACGGCTTTGTCCCTTTTCTCAGATCTAAAATCTTTAGCCAGATGTGGGATTCAGCGGACACCAGGCTACCCATAGATGTATCAGTACACAAGGCAGTTGTCTTGGTTTCCCGGAGCGCCTAATCTGTGGCATGATGCAGATCATGGGATTCAGGTTCTGGACCATTCTCATTCAAGTTCTTCAGCAGATCTGCCTTGTAGGCCTGCAACTGTACCATGGTGGAAAACACCTGTGAAACATTGCCATCTTTAAAGAGACATGTTCCAGCAAGCATACTCATTTATTTTGCTTCAAATTTGCTCTTTTATGAATGCAATGTTAACACTGCAAACAAGTGCTTTCAAAGCGGTTCTTTTTTGGTAAAACAGCTGGGAGAAGAATATGACTAGTTTACGCTAACCATGTGGGTATAGGGTTTCAATGTTAACACACCTTGGGAGATACTCCCATAGCATCAGCTTTTGATGCAGTGTCAAAATGACCTTTTTGATAGAGAACTCAACCTTGCCTGAGTAGCCACAAAAACCTGCTTTGTGAGACAGGCTTCTGTTTTAACTGGATGGCAACTCAAGACTGGTTTATGATAAGTTACTTGCCATTCAGCCTCAGTGTATTTTACAATATCAGCATAAAAAAGGCTTTAAAAGTTTAAGGAATTTTCCGGATTTGAATTAAGCTCAGCCGACAACGTTTGTGGCATGATGTTGATTACCACAAAAAATAATTATGACCCATCCCACAGAATATTCTTTTAAAGTGTAACATATATAGTTTATATACGTGTTATACATATGTAGTCTTAAACCACTTGATACATTTGTTTTTTATGTCTAATACATGGGATAATAATTGCCTCACAACCACTCATCTGCTCTTTAATTACCTAAATTAACACCTTATATGCATCACCGAAATGGAGAAGGCCGCCAAATCGATAATGTGCTGAAGGTCTCCATGGGCTGTGGGACAGTAATGGGTTGAGTGAGCAGCATATGTGATGTTTGATTTTAATTACCCTCTCAATTAAGTGCCAAATCCACGTGCATGATTGATCATCCTTCCCAATTCAACCAGATGAGGTCCTCCACTCATCCCTTGACTCTTCTGCACATCATCAGTCTTAGCCTGGCTCATCTAGCATTTAAAATTACATAATTGGTGGCCAGACCCCATATCTTAGCATCCTCACTGGCTCTCATTTTTCATCTGAGCTGTGGTAGCAACACAGTGGCTGGGTTGGAGGGTTTCTTAACAGGGGGATTGTGATGAGCATATGAGGAAAGGAGGGCCACTGCTGGTCACCCCTCTGGAGTAACTCAAAGCTCGAGACTCATCCTTCACCTGCAGCCCCAGCTTTCATTAGCTGAAAGCAGCCATTTCCACAGCCTATAATCAGTCTCACCAGTTGGAAATCTGTCCCTCTGCTGTGCCTTTAAAAGGTGGCTTTTTTTCTTTTTCTTTTAAGGGATTTTCTTGTTTTTTCAAGCCAAGTCTATTTTAAGCCATTCTTTTCTCTCGTTGTCTCAACCTTTCTTTTCCCTGCCTATTTCAATCTTGCACCCCATCCCTTTTATCATTGTCTCATTTAATTTGTTCTCCTTCCCTTCTCCTCCTCCTACCTCTGTCCTTTTCCTCTCTCACTTTTTCTTTTTCTTCTTCCTCTGCATCTCCATCACCCCTATCTTGGCTGATTTTGTTGGATGTAAGTACACACATAATTTCATACCCATCCCCCTGTGTCTCTCAGAGAGTGGGAGATCCGAGAGCGGGAAGTCTGTTTAAATGTAACTCACGGCAGGGCAGGGCTTGTCTGCAGCAGTAACAGCAGCCTTGCGCCGCTCAGAGGAGTGTTTATCATATGCAAGCAAACCTGCGGCAAGCATGTGGAACCGGGCGAGTTATTCTGAGCACATCCCTCAGATTGGGCACCCCTACTGCAATGTGGCGCACAGGTGTGTATTTGCTCAGTGTCTTCAGCTCCAAAAGCTCAGCTGTAATTTACCTGCTGCAGAGATGAGCTCAGTATTGGGTAGACGAAGTTATGCTGTTATGCATGTGTATATTGATTTATTAATGCTTAGTGTAGCTGTGTGCTCTCTGCTTGTAAGTGCTTTGATCGTTTGAATTATGCAAGTGAAATATTCAAGTATCATTTGAAGAATGATCTATGTGTGATCTGTTCTGGTTATTCATACAGTCAAGAGATACACATGGAACATGCAGGCAGCTGTGGTGACAGTGGAGATGATGAGAGTGTTTCTTATTTGGGAATTTCTCACAATTATATTTGGGTAGTTGAAAATACCTTTAAGAAGTTGACATGCTATACTGCTAATACTATTTTAAACAGCATTGTGCTAATTATTACGCATGCAGCTTTTATGACTGTAAAACAGATCATATTCGCGGGCAAGGAAGAGGCGAGAAACCGGCTTGACATATAAATAATAGGTTTAATGGAAAACTCAAAAGACAAACACATAAGAGGACGGACATGTCCGTAATTGAGCTCTCTCTCTCGATCGCCATCTGCGAGTGGCCTTTATCCCTCTTGACGGCTTAATTAGCCTAATACGGGACCGGGCGTGCGTAATCACACGCCGGTCCCACCCTCTACCATGCCACAATGACTTTTTGTGTAAAATAATTTGTGGAAAAAGTTCAAATAAAAAAAAGGTGAAACACTTAAAAAAATTATGATCAGTTACAGGAACAAGTATATATGCTTTTCCTTATACATTCATAAACATTTTAAACTAAAACCTTGATATTGATAAAAAAAAGGCAATGGAAAACGTCTCGGGTTACTTGTGTAACCCTTGTTCCCTGAAAAAAGCGGAACGAGATGCTGCGCTGCTAAGCGCTATGGGGAAACAATCTTATTGTGAGCTGCTCTGAACATGTGTGTAACACGTCAATGAAATTGACTGGAATTTATAGCCTCGGTTGGTGAGATCATTGGACGCACCTGTGGCCAGGCTATAAATAGGAGGCGTCACCAGAGTGTCGTCAGATTATTTTTCTGAAGAGCGGTCCTGGGACGTCCCAGTGCGGCAAAAGAAGCGCAGCATCTCGTTCCGCTTTTTTCAGGGAACAAGGGTTACACAAGTAACCCGAGACGTTCCCTTTACAAAAAGCTTCACTTTGATGCTGTGCTGCTAAGCGCTATGGGGAACGAAATGCCCACGCCGCTGCACTGGGGCTGTCCGGACCCCTGATCGTTGTGAAGTGTTTTCACAGAACGCGAGAGGTTCCAGACATGAGCTTAAGATGTCCACTCAAGGGCATAAGCCCGGAGTAGCAGAACATCTAGCACCATAAAATCCGAAGAGTGTGTGCGGAAAGGACTAGCCTGCCGTATCACAAACCTGGTTAGACATGAGCTTGAGATGTCGACTCAAAGACATAAGAGTCCGGAGTAGCGGAGCATCTAGCCCACAAAGTCAAAAGATGAGTTTGAGAAGCCGATCCAAGGGCTCTAACTCAAAACTTCGTACCATGAACTTGGATTTGGCATGAGCCTGGGATGTCGACCCAAGGACATAGTCCGGGGTAGCAAAACATCCTAGCCCATGTAGAAAATTGTAGAATGTGCGTGGAGAGGACCAGCCCGCCACGTCACAAACTTGTTCCTGCATGAGTTTGAGATGTCGACTCGAGGACGTAAGAGCCCGGAGTAGCATGAACATCCAAACTATAGAATTTAATGAATGTGTGCGGAGAGGACCAACCTGCCGCATCACAAACTTGCTGCAGAGGGACCCCTCTAGCCAAGGCTTTAGAGGAAGCGACCCCTCTGGTGGAGTGAGCCCTGACACCTACTGGCGAAGCTTGACCGCGCGCCTCATAGGCCAGGGCAATAGCATCCCTCACCCAATGTGACATAGTCTGCTTAGTAGCGGCCGCCCCCCTGTTGCGGCCCCCATAGCAAACAAACAATTGCCCTGATTTACGCCACTGGCTTGTGCGGTGGACATAAATCTGAAGGGCACGGACTGGGCAGAGTCCGTGAAGTCTTTCCTGCTCCGGCGTTAAAAACGGCGGGGAGCAGAAGGCTTCTAAAGTGACAGGATGTATTGTCGAAAAAGGAACTTTAGGAAGGTAATCAGGGTGAGGATGCAAAATTGCTTTGGCCATACCGGGGGCAAATTCTAAACAGGTCGGCAGAATAGACAGAGCCTGTAGATCCCCAATCCTCTTAAGAGAGGTAATAGCCTTAAGGAAAACCATCTTGAGAGTCAGAAGTCTGTCAGACGCTGACTCCAGAGGTTCAAAAGGGGTCTCGACCAGAGCCTCCAGGACTATTGTTAAGTCCTACGAAGGAGTTCTGGCCCTAACGGGAGGCCTCAGTCGCCTGGCTCCACGAATGAAGCGGGCGAGTAGAGGATGTCTCCCTAAAGGCACCCCGTCAATCAAGGCGTGGCAAGCCGAAATGGCGGCCACATAAACCCTGAGAGTAGCGGGGCATATGCCTGCTGACAGTTTTTCCTGCAGAAACTCCAGAACTGAAACAATTTGGCAGTTAACTGGATCTGCATCATGTGAACTGCACCACCTTTCGAAGACACCCCATTTATTGGTGTAAATTCTTCTGGTGGAGGGAGCCCTAGCACTAAGAATGGTTTCAATAACCCCAAGCGACAGCCCTGTGTCCCTCAGTTGGTACCCTTCAGGGGCCAAACGTGAAGTTTCCACGATTCGGGCCGGGGATGAAATATTGTCCCCTGTGCTTGAGACAGAAGGTCCCTCCTGTCCGGAATCACCCAGGGCGAGCCGTCTAGGAGAGACATCATCTCTGAGAACCAAACCCTGTTCGGCCAGCGAGGCGCTATCAATAAGAGGCAAGACCCTTGCTGGCGAACTCTGGCCAGGACTCCCGGGAGCAGAGAAACCGGAGGGAACGCATACAGGCGCATTCTGGGCCATGTATGCGCCATCGCGTCCAGACCCAGGGGGGCTGGGTGACTCAGAGAGAAGTAGAGGGGACATTGCGCAGTCTCTTGAGAGGCGAAGAGGCCCACTTCGGCTCTGTAAAATCTCTCCCAAATCTGTTGTACTACCTCGGGATGGAGTTTCCACTCACCCGATGGTAAGTTTTGTCTGGACAGAAAATCTGCTCCCACATTCAGGCGTCCAGGGATATAGACTGCCCTGAGTGACAGTAACTTGCCCTGGGCCCAAAGGAGAATCCGACGTGCCAGCAAATTGAGGTGGCGAGAACGTAGGCCTCCTTGATGATTTATGTAGGAGACTGCTGCTGTGTTGTCCACCCGCACAAGGACATGGCAGCCTCTCAAATGTTGGAGAAAGTATTTCAGGGCCAGAAATACTGCCATCAGCTTGAGGTGGTTTATGTGCCAATCGAGTTGATGACTCTCCCATTCCCCTTGGGCTGGACGACCACTTAAGACCGCACCCCAACCCGTCAGGGAGGCGTCTGTCGTAAGCATCCTGCGACGACACAATGCACCAAGAGTGGGACCCAAGGTGAGAAACCGGGGTCTGAACCACATAGAAAGGGAACGAAGCACTGGGCGTGTAACCCTTATTTGCCTGAGGGGACTGGCCCTTGGATGAAACCCCCTGGCTTTTAGCCACAGCTGAAACGGTCTCATATGGAGAAGGCCCAAAGGAATCACCGTGGACGCAGACGCCATGAGACCTAATATTCGTTGGAACTGAAGAACATTGCAACCTTGACCTAGCCTGAGAATGCTCAGGGAGTTCTGAATGGAGATGACACGAGCGGGAGACAACTGTGCCTGCATCGTGATCGAATTCCATATAACCCCTAGATAGGAAATTTTCTGGGTCTGGGAAAGAACGCTCTTTTTGGCGTTGAGTCTCAGACCCAGAGAACCTAGATGAGCCAAGACGATATCCCTGTGCTGAACTGCCAGTTCTTGAGACTGGGCTAGGATCAGCCAGTCGTCTAGATAATTCAGAATGCGGATGCCCTGGAGTCGCAACGGAGCCAGTGCTGCATCCATGCATTTCGTGAATGTGCAGCGTGATAGGGCTAGGCCGAATGGAAGGACCCGATACTGGAAGGCTTCGTCCCCGAAAGCGAACCTCAGGAACTTCCTGTGCTGTGGCAGAATTCCAATATGAAAGTATGCGTCCATGAGGTCGATCGTGACCAGCCAATCGAAACGTTGGAACTGAGACACGACGGACCTGACTGTTAGCATCTTGAACTTGAGCGTCTTGACCGAGCGGTTCAAGGCACGAAGATCTAAGATGGGACGCAACCCCCCCCCCCCCCCTTTCTTGGGGACCAGGAAGTATCTGCTGTAATAGCCAGACTTTTTCTCTGGAAGGGGAACATGTTCTATGGCCCCTTTTCCCAAGAGATTTTGCAGTTCTACCTGAAGTAGACATGCCTGTTCCGGGCTTACGGTAGTGGAAACCACGCCGTTGAAGCTCGGAGGGCGGCAAGCGAACTGAATTCTGTAGCCTTTTTCTACTGTTTTTAGAACCCACATAGAAATACCTGGCAGAAGTTTCCACGCTGCCAGGTTCTCTGAGATGGGAACTAATTTCAAGACTTCCTGTCGAGGGGGTGTCGAATGTTCCGTGTCCTGGATTATGGCAGGGAGCAACGGTACATTCAACATTTTGTTGGAAACCCCTGTCACCCGAAACACCAAGGGTGGCGGGAGTGAAGAGGTTTCGTGAGGGTATCGGGAGGGCCGAAGTGAATGATACACGCGCCCCGTCCCGAAGGGAACTACCCTCACAGGGTTGGATACAAGACCGTCAGGGCTTCTTTCTCTTGGAGATACAAGCCCTGAGGTCTTGTTTGGGAGGTTGCTGAGGGCGACGAGCCTGTCCCCAATCTCTGCGAGGGGGAGCACGACTTGCCATGCTCTGTTTCTGAACCTCCCTCCTAACAGAATCAGGGCGAGACTGGGTGACTGACGGCCTCGCCCCCTGAGTGCGACGAGGAAGGAATTGCCCAAAGGCTTCCTCATGGCTTTTCACCTCCTGGAATCTGGAGATAACCATGTTCATGGCGTCTCCAAAGAGACCAGAAGGTGAAACTGGGGCATCAAGGAGGAAAACTCTGTCCTTATCCTTGATGCCGGATAGATTAAGCCATAAGTGCCTCTCAGTGCTAACCAAAGCGGACATAGACCGGCCAATAGCACGGGCTGACTGCTTGGTGGCACGGAGAGACAAATCCGTAGCTCGACGAAGTTCAGAAAAAGCTTCGTCGTCGAGGCCTCTTCCAGCACTCAAATCTTTTAGTAGGTCAGCCTGGTATGCCTGCAAGACAGCCATGGTGTGCAGCGCAGCACCAGCCTGACCCGCCGCTTGATATGCTCTCCCGACCAGCATGGAGGTTACCCTGCATGGCTTAGAAGGGAGAGCAGATTTATTAAGCGACGATGCCGAACCCGGCGAGAGATAACCCGCAAGTGTCTCTTCGACCGGTGGCATCTTTAAATACCCTCGCGCCTCAGCGCCCACGATAGTCGAATATATTGACGTTGAGGGCACGTGAATGCGCGAGGTATAAGGTTTATTCCAAGAACGAGAAAGCTCGTCATGGAGATCATCAAAGAAGGGAAGGGACTGATGAGGTGTTCCCTTCCCTTGGTCACCAGACAGAAATCTGTCCTCTAACTTAGAGCGCTTGGGGGGAACTTGGTCACGTGGCCAGTCTATTTGAAGCCTGGCCACCACGCGAGTAACCACATCGAGCAGCTCCTCCGAAGATTTAGAATCGCGATTGGAGCGCTCAGATGCGGTTATCTCGGAATCTGACCCAAGGGAATGGAGGTCCCCCTTGTGAACTGAAGAGGCGCCGAAGCACGCTTCAGGATCACGCGAGGGACCAGCAGGATCTGGGGAGAGAGCGAGCGAAAGGGGCGAACCCGTCTCTCGCTCCTCAGCCAGATCCATGCGAGAGCCCCACGAATGAAGTGTGGGTGCCGGCTCTCGGAAGTAAGCAAGGCGAGCGCGAAGCATCCCGACCGAAAGTAGGTCGCAATGCGCGCACCCGCCCTGTTCCAACGCGAGAGTAGCGTGCTCTTCCCCCAAGCAAACAAAGCAAAATTGATGCGTGTCCCTGTCAGACATAGAACGCTGACAAGGAAACACACATTCTTTGCCCTGTTTTTCCGCCATTTTCCCCTTTTTCTTTTTTTTATATATATATATATATATATATATATATATATATATATATATATATATATATAAAAAGAGAGAAGGAAGGAAAAGACTTAGATTTTTAAACAATTTTCTAACAAGAGTTTTGTGAAAACACACAGAGAGAAAGCTCTGAAGAAAAATGTCTGACGACACTCTGGTTACGCCTCCTATTTATAGCCTGGCCACAGGTGCGTCCAATGATCTCACCAACCGAGGCTATAAATTCCAGTCAATTTCATTGACGTGTTACACACATGTTCAGAGCAGCTCACAATAAGATTGTTTCCCCATAGCGCTTAGCAGCGCAGCATCAAAGTGAAGCTTTTGTAAAGGGAAATAATGTATCAGCTTACAAGCCTTATGTGTCAACAGGCGAGTCTGTGCCTGTCAGCACTGTTCGGGTCCACTCTGCAGATTTTGGGTCTGTCGATGTGATAAGTACAGACTCTGACTTTTTACACAGAGACTGTGATTCAGTCAAGTAGGAGGATATCAAACATGTTTGATATTTTAGAGCCGACTATCCATGACTGAAATAAATAGAGAATATGTGTATGATGCTCCACTACTCAAATTTGAAGCCATGCGATTAGCAACCATTGGATATCGATCATGAAGGGGCACGAAGCTCAAGAAATAGAGATGGAAAGCAACCACTCAAGGTGGGAGTTAACTTTTAATGGCACACACCTCCAGCTTGTGTTGTCATCTGTAGAGGCCATACTGCCCATGTCTTCCCTCCCAAGACCACACCCAGATGCACTTGGCACGTGCCTTTCGTGGGTCAGAGTAGCAGCAACAACAACAGCAGTGCTTCCCGTACATTCTTGTGTGTGTTTACATCTGTCATGCGAACAGAAGAGGGAAACACATGAGTTTGTGATCAGATTGGATCGATTTGACAGTCTTTTGTTGTGTGATTCCCAGTTATAATCTGTAGCCATGTACATTTTGAAACATAGTATTTTTAGGATTTGTTCAGATTTAAAAATTGTAATTGTAATCCAGTCTTTACTTGTGTAGTCTCTATTTCTCTCACACACACACATTTGTATAGGACCACACAAATTTCTGAATTGTTGTCCTTGTTTAATGTAGGAATTTTATGTAATACTGCAAACATCACTCTGAACTTAATATCTCATTATTCTAAGACAAGACAGATTTAAGATTTATATAGGTGGCTATATTGTCAGTTTACCAATCACTGACTATGTATACATTGCCACTAGAAAGCAGCTTATTGCGAGAAAGCAGTTTATCGCAAGAAAACAGTGTTCCGGTTTACATGCACTGTATAAGCATCGCACTCTTAACTCTCATATACAGTACATGCGGCTCGGTCAGTAATCAGCTTTCTCCACAGTAACGTAATTTCCTTGCGATGCTTGTGTAAATAACAAACATGTCATCTGAGGAAGACTTTGCTATTTTAAAACTCCAGGATATCCCCAATGTACGCACACACACGCAAACATGAAGGACATTCGATATTATACACTGGTGTTTATAAATGGGAATAGTTTATAGTGTATGTGATTTTCCCAATTTTCTCCCAGAAATGTTGCATTTTTTCCACTATGTTGACTTGTTGTTGGGCTCCATCCAATTACATTTGTTATCCCGGTCTGATCCACGCACGCACTCTCTTCAAACACCCATGAGAACACTGCTTCTGCATTTACATGGCCACATAAAAATCTAGAGTTCTGGCAAACTGGCCGCAAGTTTGCTGCAAAGCTCATTTGAATTTGAAAATGATAAGTGGTGAATTTGTGGCAATTTTGAGGCAAATTTCCCATGAACTCTCGATTTTTGTAAGGGACGTTCTCAGAGAGAAACCTAGGTGTGTTTAACTGCTTTCTCTTAATTGCTTAAATGGCGTAAAGAAATCAGCATTCTAGTTTATATGAAGTTTCAGAACATCGCTTTCTGCAAAAAGTTAAACCCTGTAATAAACCATTCTAAGTGCATGTAAATGTGGGCACTGGCTCTCAACCTTTAACTAATTGGTCATTTTATGACCTACTCCTTGTTACGATGCAGAAAGGGCCTCTGTGACATGGAGGGGATTACAGGAAAATGTACTGTATTTATCAATCCCCTTTGGCTGTCCTGTTTGTTACCTCTATCATCTCACTGACAGCATTAATCTAGACTGCTTGTCATCTTACAGCCACAAGGTCCAGCCATCATCAGGTACAGCCACAGGGTCTTAATATGGACCTTGAAAGGAGGGACTATTTTGATTGGGTAAAGTTCAGTCTGTCAGTCATGAGTTTTTCTGTGTGATACAAAATAACAAAGAATTTTAGAGAGAAACCTGGATCTGACATTCCATGAATAGAGTCATGAAATCTTATGTTTGCTTTAGGTGATTAAACATGCTCTGGGATTCCAGGAAATTGTAAAAAATCCCAGAATGTCTATGAAATCTACTTTGCAGAGGTCTTATTTATGAAAGCCTGAGCAGTTGTTTTCCCCAGAATTATGTAGCTGTAGAAGAAATGCCATTCCACTTTGAAATACTTTTTTGACTGCTACTCTGGCATTATTGTCTACACATGTATGAGTTCTTATGGCTTTATGTAGTGTTTACTCAGTAGTGTATTGCTCATAGAAAATTGTAGAACTCTTTTACTCTGTGACCTTTCTACATTGTTCCTGTCCTTATGTGATCTGTGCTGCTGTTTTTAGTCTGAGCAGGTTACACAGTCTGTGTTGTGTACATATCTATATGCTTTAAAAGAAGAGTACCAGTTCTACAACTTGATTGGTGTACAAGGGGCTTAGTGTTATGTCTGTGTGACAGCATTGACTGTAGGGTGAAAGATGGACAAAGGCTAGTAGTTGGAACTATATAGGGTTGTGTATGTTTCACCGCTTGTTTTCAAAGTTACTTGCTTCCCCTTTTTCTCTCTCTCTAAGAGACACATACACACTCTTACTCTCGATGTTTTCTACACATGTGATAGAGAAAGAGACATTTTTTTAAATAAATTATAATTACTTTTTCAAGCAAGTCTACCATTGTTAATTCAAACAGATACGTTGGCCCCTAATTCAAGCCATTTTTTAAAAAAAAAACAATATTGTTATGTAATAATGGCAATGCTACATGTCTACAGTATGTTATAGATACAGTCTGCAATGCGTCATATAATGGGGACATAGTTGATCATGAAGAAAAACAAATCCTAGTTGCTATTGTTTTTGTTTTTTTGTTGTTTTACATTTATATTTCACTAGCTTACTGAACAAAACAAATTCACATATAAACAAGTTTAAGTCTGCAGCAGGCTTTTTATTATGGGTAAAGTAAACAAGTAAACAACTGATCTGCCGAAATGGATGGGTAATCCCTGTCTTGTTTTCTGTATCAATTGAAGGTTTGGAGGGTACACAATGAAGCCTCTGGTGCTTCAGAGATGATTCAATGATTCAGACATCAGACATCAGTCTTTCTGTTGTCTCTGTATCTTTCCTTACCAGGGGAAAATAACACATGCAGGGCTTGTTGTGTCTGTTTTGCAACTCACCTCTTGTCCTACCCAACTAGAGATTCAAAACTACTGCTCTTTAGTCAATGTAGGTGCAGTGAAATGTGCACTGCACAATAAGTGTTCACACTTGATCATTCAGAAACTACTATTTCTTCTATTTTCTGAGTGGTTGCAAACTAAGCATCCCGCCATGGATGTTGAGTATATAAGATGCTGCGTCTAATTAAAAAAATGGACAACCTCTTAAAAACACTTCGAGACCCCTGCACTAATACGAATGCCAGCACTCTTGGAACGCTGCTTTTTCATTCAGATTAGAGAACCGGAACTACCTGTTTTATAACGATAAACTCTGTGATTATTTATTGCATAGTGCAGAGAGCATGGATGCTGGGGCTTTAGAGGGAGCTACACTTTCTTATGCATAATGGATTTTGTTGGCCTTTATGTCTAGTGGATATTGCTGAAGGAATATTTTTTAGCATCTACAAAAATAAGGATTTTCCTATACTAAGATTCTGAAAGTCGGAACAGCTGTCGTGACTGATGATTTCTGATTTCTGTCAGAATGATATGCACTCCCCCCCCCCCCCCCCCCTCCCCACAGCTTTAGATTTAGATCAGAGATGAAACATAATCCAGATACAAACTTAAGCAGTTAGTGTTTGTATATATGTGTATGTGTGTGTGTTGTATGATGAAAGGCACAATTTATAGTGCACACACGCACAGGTAATTTTTATTTGGCCAACCAGGGAACCATCGTCAAACCTGAGAGCATACTGTATGTGAAACTGCTGAGGTTGAGTCATTTCATGTCTTCCTTTCCACTATTCTATCTAATAAGGGGGAAAATGGCAAAAAATAAATACATTGAAACATAAAATAAAAACCCAGAGAAGCAAGACGAGCATTTGGCTAGAAAGCAAATTCTAATGATCAGTATTTTGTCTAATAGATTGTGACAGATAGAACAGTGTTGATATAAAAGGCCTGTTGTTACATGCAGTATTTTCATGGGTTTATTCAGAAGCGTATAGTAACAAAGTGCAAATACTTATTTACTGTGGGCCTACTTAAGTACAGTTTTTCATATTTGTACTTGAGTATAAATATTTCTTTGGACTTTTTAACTTCACTACATATTGAAGAGAAAATTGATACTTTTACTCCGATAAATTTCTTCAGACACTTTCGTTACTTTTGCGACACAACACCAAAAAAATAAAAAAATGCGTGCAGATTGGCGATAGTGATGTGTGATTGTTGAAAGAATCATTGGAGTCGAATCTTTTAACTGATCAAAATGATCCAAAAAGATCTGAATGATTTGGTTTGCGAATCATGAATCTGAATCAAAATCACAAGTGAAGTGCGTGTCAGATGTCTTTTCTGGGGAAGACAAGAAACTGCTCATGTAAGTTAAAATTAGTTTTTTGACTAATTCGTTTGATAAGTTTAGGCTTAAATATTATGAAAGTGGTGAAATGATGAAGTTATGTGTGATCAGTTTCCTGCCTATCCAGGAGACCTGTTCATATAAAAGTCAATCATATGTGTTTATATTTTAAATTTTACCAAGTTATGATGTGTATGAATATTTACCAGTGCTCATGAAAATGTCCAACAATATTTATTTTTGTATTTTATAAAGATTGATGAATAGTCTTTGCCTAAGCAAAACAAGCATTCTTGTGGTTGCTTTGCTTTGAAGCACATTTATGCTACAGTATGTGGTAACTAGGGTTTTCTGGATGGTTGCTAGGGCATGCTATGCAGTTGTCAAAGTGATCTGCTGTGTGTTTTAGGGCATTGCTACAGTATGTGGTTGCCAGGTTGTTACTATGCTGTTGCTAACTTGTTTTCTGTTTTTTTTAGCACATTGCTCTGCAGTTGCCAGGGTGTTCTAGGTGGTTGTCAGGTTGCTGCTATGCTTTTGTTAAGTTGTTTTAACTCTGTTTTTAGCACATTGCTATGCAGTTGCCAGGGTGTTCTGGGTGGTTGCTTATTTGCCCAAATGAAAAGAGCCCACCCCCACAAGTCTCTGTACTGGTCACTAATATGACTCAACTCCCTCCTTCAATGTTCCAATTTTTATGGACTTTATGGTGTTCATTTACACCATCCCATAAATATGATCATTTCCTTCCTCATTGTGAAGTGCACCAGTCCCTCCGCCAGCAAAGCACCCACACAACACGATGCTTTCACCCTCATGTTTCATGATTGGGACGGTGTTCTTCAGCTTGCAAGCCTCACCCTTTTTCCTCCAAACATAATAATGGTCATTATGGCCATTTTTGTTTCTTCAGACCAGAGGAAATTTCTCCAAAATGTAAGATCTTTGTCCACATGTGCACTTGCAAACTGTAGTCTGGCTTTATTTACTGTGGATATAGATACTTGTCTACCTGTTTCCTCCAGCATCTTCACAAGGTCATTTGCTGTTGTTCTAGGATTGATTTGCACTTTTCACACAATAGTTTTACTCAAGTATGACAAATGGATAATTTATACAATACTGTTTATTAAGCAGTTTATTAAGCACTTCTTTCATCTTTTTCTTCGTTCTCAAGATAATGTGTAAGTCATCATGAAGTGTAAAGACTCAATTATTAATTAGGATGTAAAAATTGATATTAAAGCTAAAATATAGCTATTCTAAAATAATTTCTTATTCTTATTCCATCTTAATATGCAGTGTAGATAATTTGGAAGCCATTTGTAAGTGTCCCTGTGGTGCTATCAAAACTGTTTGTTTGAGCTACCCATCCAGCCCGTCAGAGCAATATTGGGGTGATTAATGGCATTTGAGATGGGCTTTTTTTTTTTTTTTTTTTGTAAAGCCATTGGGGGGAGATTTCTTGAATTTGTTTGAACACTTGAGTATTTTTTTGCAATTCAATTAGATGATGCTGGTTGAGCAAAAATGACACATTTCAGCTTTTAAAGTTACATATAGCCAAGAGGTCACAGTATAAATGGTTATTTTTTGGCTGTTCTGGATGAAAACCTTTTTTAAACTGCTCTTTTTTTTAATTTAAAACACCCCTATTGCTTGTGTTATAGATACTGTATCTTTAAAAATGCCATATTTTAAATCTGGCTCTGTTACTAGGATATTCTGCCTGCTGTAAATCTGTTTTATTGCAGCGGAGAGCCTTACACTGTGACAATTCTGCTTATATTTGGAAGAGGACCATCAGTGATAAATGCAGTTAAGTGTTTGGCTGAACTGAAGCCATGGGCTGTCTAAACCTCAACTACCAAGTGTCCTGAGAATTGTAAAGAACTGAACATTTCTAATCTGAGATGAGCTGAAAACTTCTCAGATTGTTTGTCAGAAGCAAAGAGCTTGTAAGATTACAAGATGTCTGAAGTTATACAAAAAACAATAATTTAGTGCCTTCAGAACCTGAGGAAGTACTGGGAATATGTTCTTCCTGTGGAGGGTTAGGCTACTTTGATTTTGTGCTTGAGCTAGGATACTTGAATTCTAGTTTGGTTCTTGTTTTTCCTGTAGAGCTTGTCTCTGAAATAGTTCAAAATAAATGTATGTTCACTGTGTCACTATTGCTTGCATTGAGTCAATAAAAAAAAATTAAATTTTTTTTTGAAAAGGATTAATCATCAGCTCTTAACCGACTATTCAGCTTGTGCCCTGACTTAAAATGTTGTATTAAATGTGTTTACAAACAATAAAGAGGACAAAATCATCTTTTAAAAATATCTCTAAAAGTTTATTTTTGTCATGTGGTTATGCAGTAAAGACAAAATATACTTATATTCAAGATATATTCTATAAAAACAAGTCTAAACAAGTCATATATGCTGCTTCTCTGGTGAATGCATCTCTTTTTTTTTTTTTTTAGATAATTTTAAATATTTGTGTTTTTAATATTATATTAAACACTCTCAGATAACAATTTTTTCTTCTGCAATATTGCTGCTAAAGTAAATGTACGTTGTTTTAAAAAAGTTTTAGATATTTACATTGGAAAACAAACCAAAACAAAAACAAATCAAAAACGTTTTTGTTGCTGTGTATAATGGGGCGAAGACTTCCTCTCATCTTTCTGTTCACTTCAATCCATCTTTAAAACAAACTCTCTCGTATTAATAAAGCTGCGTATTGTCAGTTTTCTTCACGATAAGAAATGCACAGTGACACATATATTTTGATTCAATAAGTTGCGAGCAATCACGTTACAATGTAGCTGCAGCAAGTGCGCGCAATCGAGGAGCATCCTCACGACAGAGTGTGCCTCAGCCGGGTACAGTTATAATCTCTTCCCCCATAGAACAGGATACTTTGTGCAACTCATAGAAGAGGCGCTGATGCTCAGATAAATGACAGTTTTGGAGTTTGTAGTTATTTACCAGACTTGCTTCCTTATTATATGAACTGTAATAAAGATATAACATTAAATATAACTGGATTAAAGATGTAGTGCCGGGGTGTTTCCTTTAAAGCTGCTCAAGTTTTGCTTAAGCGGACTTAGTGGAGTGGTAGCTCCAGCTCCGCTTATTCCATTTCTGTATTTACTTATTTTGTATTTTTGTGTAATTCCCTCATACTTTGCGATCTACATCTCATGAAGCTGTTTGGAAAGCTCTTTAGAGTGCGTCTGGAATGTGAGCTGTTTTTTCTTCCTCTCCTCACTCAAGCTCGAGCTGCAGTGCTGCTCTCCCGCACCATCATTAGAATTTTGTATGATCTCATGTTACATTAAATAAGATCAAATGAATATTCGACGAAGCATTTTGTCCATTTTTATTGTCGATTGTTGTTGATTATCATTTTAGCCCTATTAGACATAGTACCATAGTACTTCTATGGGGTTATGGACATGTAGCGTGGAATACCTTGGATTAACATGTAAATGCCATTCTACATGAATATGATAATCGTTCAGTATCATAGTATACACAGTACCCCGGTATTATCGGATACATAACTGTACCATTTGCGTCAGACAGATGCTTTAGAGGGTCTCACTGGATGTCAAAGTAATAAACATTGCATTTTTAGGATGCTATTTCAAATTAAAATGAGTTTAAACTCTGAAAATCGTGTTTTTATACTCAAGCTGCGCTCTCATTCTGTGGCTGCGTATGCATACTTTTTGCACAGAATGTATGTACGGATCAGGGGGCATAATTAACTGCGCCATGGAATGTTTTCTCTGGGTCAAAAAATATCAAGTAGCACTAGTGTTCCCGCTCTGCAGTCTCCTTAAATAGCAGGAATCCTGCTTGACCAGAGATAGCACAAGCGATGCTCACATGAAACACAGACGTCACATGAGAAGCATAGTAAGCACTTATGAAACGCCAAGCCTGAACGTGAGATGCATTTAATATAATTTGTTTGGGCAGCCGTCACATTTTTTAAACCCTCTCCATGTTTCTTAAATTCTCTCAGTCTCATGTGAAGCCCTGCCGATTGAGAGATAAGCCCACAGTGCACACATGGATATTTACAAATTGCGATATACACAATAGCAAATCTCTATAGATTGACACTTTATATCATCGCCATGATATAAAATCGACAGCCCTGGTTAAAACAGAACATCTGAAGTTAAAGTAGACTATTAGCATTTTCTATGTGCTTTCTGGATGAGCAGTTGACAGCTGTTATTAGAAAGAAGAGTGTGAGCTGAATGGAATATGTATTTCATGGATGACTGTGCATTCCTGCAGAGACTGAGACTGTGTCCTTGATGCAGATAATGTTTACTGTGTGAAGGACATTGGAACATGTTTATACCCAAATAACAACTGTCACAGCAATATTTCCATCAACACTGCACTGCTGACAATGTAATGTCTCATCTTGTCATCTCATTTTCACTCACACAGTCAGAAAGATTTTATTGCCAAAACTGAAAGTTTTTACAGCTAATCTTGCAGGTCACTGGCAGGCTACTCCCAAGATCAAACTAAGAATACTAAGGCAGATAAATGCTTTGCCATAATGGAGAATTGCACATATCTGCACCTAAGGCCTTGTCTTTGAGTGATCAATCAACTGAAACCCAGATCAGTTAATGTTCTCCCTCCCCTGTTACTTCAGAAACTGCAATGATGGAAATGACATGGAAAGATCTAGTGCATATTTATTCTGTAGTGGGTTTTATTAGTGTTTCATAAGACCACATTTAGTAAAATTATAACTTGAGTAGTGTGAAATGTGTGTGTCTGTATCAGCTGCTGTTCTTTTTTTGTGATGGCTTCATAGCTGTCTTGGGCCTTTTCTCCACACTGAATGGTCAGGATTTGGAGAGCCAGCTGGATCCTTTGTTGGTATACAGGGCTTAACTATAAGAATTTGTTCTGCCAGCATGCTATTGCCAGTAGTTCAGATTTTTTTTTTTTGCCCTGCCTACAGTCAAAAAATAGCTATATATTTAGTTTAAGAAAGAATTAAATATATTTATAATTCTCTTTTAACCTCTGTGAAAAAACATCTAGGTATGTTGAGGTAAACAAAATCAGTGCCTATGTTTCTATCCTCATTTGGATGTTGGTGGTGATATGTTGCCTGGTGCTATGACTACAGACAGCACACCACCTTATTACTGCAACAAATGTGTGGCCCAATTGCTCTGTCATCATTCAACCCGATATCACGCCAAGGCGTGAAATAGACACGCCGGTCCACTGGCGGATGCGTGTCGGTGTCACGCTTTGCCTCCTCTAGGCGTGTACATGACACGCGCGCGTCTAGTTGCAATACCGGCAGGGGGCAATCGTTTCCTCAACGCCAACAACTCTCCGCGCACCAAAGAGTAAGCGATACCGTTGTCGTGTTGTACGTTCGCACGGGCAGGATGATGGCCAATTTCGCTGCTTACTTTCACTTTGTGACTGTGTGACAATAAAGGGTTACCACACATACTAGTTCAGGACATGTTTGTTCATTATAGTGCTGCTTTCATGAAGAAATCCTAACGTTGCTGTAGCCTAACGTTGTTATATGTGTGTGTGTGTGGGCTGTGGAGTATCTTATGCTGATGTAAATAAATATATATATATATATATATATATATATATATATATATATATATATTTAAAAAGTGTGTTTATATACAAAAATATATATCCTGCTAACCGTAAGTGGAGAACGCGATATATCGCTTACTCTTTGGTGCGCGGAGAGTTGTTGGCGTTGAGGAAACGATTGCCCCCTGCCGGTATTCTACCTAGACGCGCGCGTGTCATGCACACGCCTAGAGGAGGCAAAGCGTGACACCGACACGCATCCGCCAGTGGACCGGCGTGTCTATTTCACGCCTTGGCGTGATACCGGGTTGCATCATTTGTTAGCTATGCAAGATCTCTGAATACCACAATCTCTCAATTTCAAATCTGAAAACAGCCAGCAATCAAGCCTGAGAATTAAACTGCACCAGTCTAAAATGTGTTGTAACTTTCTAAGTGGTGCTCGTCTGTCTGAAAAATCAGAAGAGAAGTTTGTCCTTGTGCTAGCACCATTGTATCTGTGTTTCTATCAGACTCATGCCTGTTAATAAGTATCCTAGAGAGTTTCAGAGCTGCCTTTAATCATTTAGAATGCACATCATGGAATGGGCAGCAATGTGTGAAAATGGGATGAGGCCTGCTTGATTTGCATGATTTGCATTGTTATAAACCATGATTAATTGCAGTCCCCAAGAAATCAACAAAAACTACAATATCATAAGCGTGCATCTTCTGTTCTTTCCTGGTTCCAAATCATGTTTGAATATTTGGAGTAGCATGTAATTAATTGGAGAAAATCAAATTTATTTCCTTCATAACCAAATTGGTTTTAACGCTAACTCATAAACTTTTAAAGACATAGTTTGTTTGTTGATGGTATATACTTATGTTGAAGCCATCATTCTGCAAGAAGAAGTGCTCTGCGGCTTCCATGATGCATTGTGGATGACATAATCAAGTCTCCCCACACTTTCAAACCGCTTAGATATTTGTATAATCTGAATATTTTGCAATACATTTTAAATATTGGATTTGAATTAAATATATATTTTTTTAATACTAATAGGGCCCTATATTAAGAGCACTAGCACTAAGCACAATGTTATGCAATAAGTCATAAGTGGCCATAAAATTTTGGTATTTTTGTGCAAGCAAGTGAAATTGTACACACACCGTGTTAATGGGCTGAGTCAAGAGCAATTTAATTCTGATGTTCTTTTCAGTTATTGCAGCATCTGTGTCCTTTTATATAGTCCATTCCCTCAAGCACCAGTGATATTAAGACAGCACATTCATAAGAAGTTGGTAGTATAAATGGACTGTATGCAATTAATTAGAATAATAGAAATATGGGCCGCTCCTTTCATATGCTTAGAAAATGTTTCTAATTTGGATGTATGCTCCGTTATTATAGGGAATGTAAGTATTATTATTTTTCTTTTCTTTTTTTTAAATTTTCTCCCTAATTTGGAATGCCCAATTCCCAATGCTCTCTATGTACTTGTGGTGGCGCAGTGACTCACCTCAAACCGGGTGGCGGAGGATGAATCTCAGTTGCCTCCATGCTAATTGTGCATGACACATGCTACCCTTCATTGAGAGCGAGAACCACATTATAGCGACCGCGAGGAAGTTACCCCATGTGACTCTACCTGCTTAAGAGACCTGGCTGGAGTCACTCAGCACTCCCTGGAATTCGAACTTGTGACTCCAGGGGTGGTAGTCAGCGTCTTTACTCGCTGAGCTACCCAGGCCCCTGGGAATCAAAAGTATTATTATCACTTCACTAGCACTTCACTACTAGGTTTTAAACAGTTAAATTCACTTATTGAAACACAAAGTAAAAATATTTCTAAATTCAAATAGCACTTCAAAATGAAACAAAAATATAATCAAAATAACAAAATGCTCAAAAAAATCAAATAACAAACCAAACATTTTACCCTCTCCAACTTCTTTTACTGGCACCTTTTGCAGTGACTTAAAAATCATTGTATGAAAACAGGTGAAAAAATGCCAATACAAATGAAACCATAAATACTATTGTAAATATAATCAAAATAAGATGATTTTAGAAACAAACCATGACCTCTAGAAATTTTAACTAAAATCTCATAATTTTTTGTTTCTTAAGACAGCAGCAACTCTGATTGTCAGGGACATAATTTGATGTTTTACTATATTTTCACAGTTTGGACATGAACTTTATTAACACCTGCAGGTGGAATCTCCAAACTGCAAGTGCAGGAACAGAAATTGGACTTTGCACTAAAAACATACCTGCTTTTGAAACATCTTTGCTCAGTGACCTATTTCTCAGGAAAACAGCAAATTCCGCTTTGCGCCACTTCATTAAAATACAACACCCACAGTTAGCGCAGATATTTCCACCCACGGCCACTTGGCATGAAAATTGCACTTAGAATTAGTGCTCTCGCGAAAATTATAGATAAGACATAGCGCATGGTCTGTGCGCATAGTGCTACGCTTCGCGCACTCACAAAAATAATCATAATCACCAACTTTAAATCTATGGTTTTAAATTTTTCCATAGTTTTTAATTTAATTGCACAATTGCACAAACCTTTGTCATTTTGTCCAATTTCCAAACACTGCTGTGATTGATCTTAAGGCTGGTTGGTTTGGTTCATCGTTTAGAACTCTATAACTACTTAAAAAAAAAAAGAAAAAAAAGAATGGGTATAAAAAACTTTGGGAACCAACACGGCTGAAAAAGTGGGTGGGAACTGTTGTGTCCTATTATGACTTTGCAGGTATTACTTGATTATAGATGGTTTTATGGTAAAATCAGCATAGTATTTTGTACATGTTCAGAAGGTTAACAGTATACATGTTATGTTTACTTACTATGAAAAAAGAATTGCAGAAATGTTTTCACTGTGCAGCCTATGTGCTTTGTGCTGTTGTGCTTCAGTCTCTGTGCACGTCACTCCTATCCTGCAGCAATACTGCAGATGGTGAGACACTAAATGTAGACTTTGCATCTGTTGGTTGTGTATCTGTGTATTTTGTGAAGAATTTATGCTTTGTGACTTTATCTTTTCTGCCTGTCTGACATGCGTTTTTTTTCTCAGAATTTCTAATGAAACCAACTCATGTACAGAGCCCATTCTGTTTGTTTGTAATGGGCATATTACAAAGCTTCATGAAGTTTTTTCTGATGTTATACTGATGCTAGTGTTGGGTTCGAGTCCAAGTCAAGCCAGAGTCTTTACACAATGGAGTCCGAGTTGAGTCCGAGACCAAAAGGGCAGAGTCGGTCTCAAGACCGAGTCCATAACAGGCTGTGTCCAAGTCGAGTACGAATTAATCGGTTCATGAATCTGAATTAAAATTGTAACCATAAACTCAACATCAATAGTTTACACTTATTTTAATCTTCACACATAAGAAAAAAAGTTTGTCAATATAAATGTAACAAAAACATCTCTGTTGCATTTCATATATACATTTTTAGGAGTAGTATCCTGCTGAACAGACTTCAAAGTGGGTCCTGTTAAAGTTATGTTTATGAAGACAAAACTGTCCTTCAACACAATTCTTATTGTGTTCTGTTGACATTTCAATTACTTGTTGCTTTTCCCCCTTCATTCAGACATTGATTAAAGAAAGTTAAAGCTGTTTAAGTCATTACAACCAAGGTTATGTTTCAAATTTTAATTGAGTTTTTATTTCTGCTTCATTTTCAATTTGTCAGTTCAGTTTAATTTAGTTTTATTTAAAATTATTCCTATCTAAAGAAATAATAGTCTATGCTGAAATTTCTTTCTGAATATTTTTTCTCTATCTGCCGACTGATTTGGGAAAAACACCGGAAAAGCGCAGCCTTGTCGTCACGGACATGATTTTCTAGTTAATTTGCAGGAAACCTCACAATGCAGGGCAGTGCTGTGTGCTGCTAGTGTACCTAAATCCCTGATGCATCCATGCGAGTCTCACAGCAGCTGCCGCAGAAGATAAAAAAATAAATAATACATTTATATTTGCTTGAGCAGCAAACACGTTGGTCTGCAATCAGTCTGAAATCTTTAAATACCAACCAAAGGAAATTTCATTGAGCTCTTCTTTAACTGCAAAAACATGGAGAATAATAATTTTGACTCATACATTTAACAGCATTTGTCTTCTAAAGTGTCAGAGATAAAACAAAAAGACATGCACAAGTTACCTGGTGGTTTACAATAAAATAAAATAAACATTTATAATTAAAACATTATAACCAACTAAATTCATCTCGTAACATGAAGTTTAGCTTCATACACAAACTCTGTCATCGAATAACACATTTATTTTATAGTCTATAATTAAATTATAAACAAAACATTTCACTGCTCAAAATATCCTAATATTTTATTGTATGTGTGCATGAATGTTGTGAATGGTGGACAAATGCTGTAAAAGAATGTATTTTAAACAGCACGCCAATGCTTTGAAAATAATCGGTCAATATTAAACAGGTGCTGTTAGTCTGTTTAGAGTTGCTGTCTGTTTTAGCAATAACGCTTTTTCCACCAACTATTTAAAAAGTTAGACAGTTAATTCATCAAGCTATTATGAACCAGATCAAGCTGACATCACTGCGTGGACCACAAGAGACTACAGAAGCCTACATTTGTCGATGCATTATGCCTTAAAAGACTTAATATCCAATATTAATACTATTTTTATTTCAATATGCTGTTTTTGTATACTGTGAGAGACATGATGTGGGTGACTTGACTCTTGATTTTAACACCAAATGCAATTTTACCAGTTGTCAGGTCCCGTGTTGTGTGAAACTGCCTTGGTCAGTTTCTATTACATTGGATACATACCCATCTTTATGTTTTTGTCGTGCCATCTACCTCGGTAGTCGATGTTATACATTATTCTCTATAGTAATATTCAAGCATATTGGTTGACTGATGAGTGTGCCTGTGCACGTGCATACGTATATGTGTGTGTGTGTGTGTTTGCTTAAACACAGTGAAACTACTCTGGCTATGTCTACGACTTCAGGGGCTAATACAGATGCTTGCATTCATTTCTGTTTTGTTTTTTCCTTTTTTTTCATTGCTTCACAAATGTCATGGACAAAAATTCCCGAGTCCCAAAGGCTTGAGTCCGAGTCAAGTCTGAGTAAAAATGCATCCGAGTCCGTGACAAGTCCAAGTCCATTAAAATTGGACTTGTGGCAGGGGCCTGGGTAGCTCAGCAAGTAAAGACGCTGACTACCAAACCTGGTGTCACAAGTTCGATCCAGGGCGTGCTGAGTGACTCCAGTCAGGCTTCCTAAGCGACCAATTGGCCTGGTTGCTAGGGTGGGTAGAGTTACATTGGGATGGACCTCCTCGTGGTCGCCATAATGTGGTTCTCGCGTGGCGAGTTGTGTGTGGATGCCGCGGAGAATAACGTGAAGCCTCCATATGCACTAGGTCTTTGTGGTAACGTGCTCAACAAGCCATGTGATAAGATGTGCGGATTGATGGTATCAGATGCGGAGGCAACTGAGATTCATCCTCCACCACCCAGATTGAGGCGAGTCACTACACCACCATGAGGACTTCGAGCGAATTGGGAATTGGGCATTCCAAATTGGGGAGAAAAAAACTATTGGACTTGTGACTCGAACTTGAGTCTAAGAAACTCAAGTACCACAACTCTAACTGCTACTATGAGACATGAGCAGCTAGCTAAACTGCATCAGCTTTTCAGAAGTTGAGCTGATGGTAGTGAGTTCAAATTGTGTAGGTAATACACTTTCCAGGCAGCTTGAAGTTAGTACTTGAGATGATCTCACGAGACCTGATGTAGCCCACTGTTGGAGTCATATAGTCTCCTCAGATCAAGTTTCTTAATGTACCCTGTACAGGTATTTGTTACTAGTGGAAGCTGGTTTGAGCATGTTTCACAAATGTTTTTCTCCTTATTTTGCAAAACTAACTTTAGATTAAAGATAACTTTTCAACTTTATTTTCTCAAATGCAAATTGCTGTCGCATTTGATCTTTGAAGTGCCTTGGCAATTTATTTCATTTTGACTCTCTGGGGGCCATAAAACAGCTATTTCTTTGATAAATTGCCTGAAATAGTTCTTTATAAATATTTATCAGTAGGCTAATTTAGTGCCAATGAAGTGATGGAAAAGCTGATGCTGCCTTATTCCTACTGGCTCCTCTTTTCCCCCAGGCCATCATGAAGATCCGGTATTATGGACAAAAGGGTATATGCATCACTCTGTGTTGATTAGTAGTCATTTAACAAAGGATTTTTTGCCAACTAATGACAAGATGTTTGATTGGCATGTAATATTAGGCCATAAAAAGATCAAACAGAAGTGCTGACCATGCTATGCCATGTTTTACAAATGAAGGTGCAAACTTTTTCAGGGCCAAAATTTCAACTTCTTTAACTTTGCTTTGTTAGCTGTTCTCAAATTTTGATGACTTTTCTGAGTTTCTCCTCCAGGCAGATTTGAAATCAAAGTAAGTTCATCTTTGCATATGTTGTCTTGGCAATGCTCTGCTAGCAAAGCACTGGATCACATTTTAATTTTTATAATTTTCATCTGAAATTAGCTATCAAAAAAAAGATATTGTATTTCCAGCCTAATTTCTTAAAAATTCTGTGACTGTGCCAACATTTTTGCAGTTACATTACATGGATTATTACACGTGTCATGCAGTTCTGAGGTAAAATATGCACTGTGTGGGGCTAAAAGAGAGTTAAATATTAGTTTTTAAGGTTAATGCTCCATCAAGTTAAATCAACAAACCCTTCCTCCAGTGCTTACCATAAACCTAAACCTAACCGATAATGTCATAAAAAGCATATGTGACATGAAAAACACAATTGTGATGCAAACTTGTCATTTTGTGCTGCTTTTATGACTCCCATTTCAGCTCACATGTCGACTCTCGTGTACCCCGGTCCTTTGTAGTTCAAGTGCAATGCTCTATCAGTTGAGCTACCGTGGAATTTAATTGTGCTTGAGCAAGCTTGTGAATGTAGTTGGAAATGTTAAAATGTATCTGAAAATTTGTGTTTTTGAACTGGTAATCTGCTGATTTATTCATTATTTCTGTGAAATGGAACAGATGGTGTTATAGTGCCTCTAGTTAGTGTTGTCTTAATACTACATTTTCAGTAATTTGTACTGATATCAGTAAAATTTCTCAATACCAATTTCGATACCACATATAAAAATAGGTAATATGATATTGAAAACACTTTTAAAATGTTAAATTTCAATGTAATAAATTAAAACAACAGCATGTTTTAATACGTTTTAACAGCAGCATGTTTTTTTAGAAGACATGGGGTCTCTCTTGAGGCCTTTTGCATCTCTGATCTATGAGAAAAGGCCAATGAGAAATTGGCAGACAGAATTTGCATGTCCCGCCCTCGGACATACGGGTATAAAGGAAGGGAAATGCGTCTGTTTCATTCAGAAATTTTCTTAGCCGAAAATTTTGGAGCCGACCGGTTGTGTATGCAGCGAGCTGCGAGTCACACACTGTTCCTCCCATCTCTGAGCAATTGCTGTTGGATCTACGGCGCATCTCAGTGGCTTTCTCCTTCTCTGCATGGCAGCTTTGCCACTGGGCGCTTCGACAGCGCAGTTAAAAGAGCTATTTCTCTAAAAGAGTTATTTTCTCTAAAAGAGCATATACACAGCTGGCGTTGAACATCCTTTTCAGGACACGTCTTTATAAAGATGCCCTTTCTCCCCTGTGTAGTTCCTGGATGCGGTAGAGTGCTCTCCGCTCCTGATGGCCACAGGCGCTGTCCCGTGTGTCTGGGTAGTGATCACACCGAGGCAGCGTTTGTGGATGGCTCATGTTCTCATTGCGAGAAAACAGCAACGTTGGCAACCTCAACGTGGTGGTGGACGCGCTATCACGACAACACTTGCCCAGTGGAGAGTGGAGGCTTCACCCCCAGTCGGTCCAGCTGATTTGGGAACAGTTCGGCAAGGCCCAGGTAGATCTGTTCGCCTCCCGAGAAACCTCCCACTGCCCGCTCTGGTATGCCCGAACGGAGGCTCCCCTCGGGGCAGACGCGTTGGCACACAGCTGGCCCGTGGGGTTGCGCAAGTACGCATTCCCCCCAGTGAGCCTACACCACAGGTGCTGAGCAAGGTCAAGGAGGATGGGGAACAAGTCATTCTAGTGGCCCCCTACTGGCCCACTCGGACTTGGTTCACGGATCTCGTACTCCTCGCAACAGCCCCTACCTGGCAAATGCCCCTGAGGAAGGACCTTCTTTCTCAGGGACGGGGCATGCTCTGGCATCCGCACCAGACCTCTGGAATCTCCACGTCTGGCCCCTGGACGGGATACGGAAGATCTAGCTGATCTACCACCTGCTGTCATAGACACAATCAACCAAGCCAGAGCCCCTTCTACCAGGCTGTCATGTTCTCTGTTGTCTTTTGTTTTTGTGCTTTTATGTTGAAGTTTCCTATTTAGTTCCTGTTTCCTGTTTGGTTTTGGTAGTCCTTTGTAGTTGTCATGTTCTCTGTTGTCTTTTGTTTTGTGCTTTTATGTTGAAGTTTCCTGTTTAGTTCCTGTTTCCAGTTTGGTTTTTGTAGTCCTTTGTAGTTCTGTTTTTTGATTGGTTTTCCCCTCATTGGTTCCATTTCCCTGATTGTTTTCCCAGGTGTTCCTTGTTTCCCCTTGTGTATTTAAGCCCTTGTTTCCCTCCTGTCCAGTTGTCAGTTATTTCATGTTTTTGTTTTGCCCTACATTCCTCGTGGATTTTGTTATTCCTGGTGTTCTTGTTTTTGGCTACAATAAAAGCTGCACATAGATCCTCTCCCGTTTTCTGATCATTACAGAATAACTGACCCACACCAAACATGGATCTAGCGGCTGTTTTCCTTCAGCTGAGCCGAGCAAACCTCCCGTTGACAGAATACTCACGTCTGTTTTGCACCGTTGCCCGATGCACTAGTTTTACTGATGGGCACCTCAAGTCCATTTTTCAGCTCGGCCTCCTGGCCCAAGGATGGATTGAGTTGCCTGAGACTGGTGATTATACGTGGGAGAGGTATGTCAACCTGGTGTTGGAGACGTTTGCCCCTGTCGGTACCTCCAACGAGCCCTCGCCTGCCACGGACAACAAGCTCACGCCTGCCACGGCCAACGAGCCAACGCCCACGCCTGCCACGGCCAACGAGCCAACGCCCACGCCTGTCACGGTCAACGCGTTGCCAGCCTCGTCCGTCCCAGCGCCAGCGTTGCCAGCCTCGTCCGTCCCAGCGCCAGCGTTGCCAGCCTCGTCTGCCAGGAAGAGGAGGCGAAGAGGAAGGGCTTCCGCTCACCAGTCTCCGCCCTCCACGGCCCCGTCCTCAGTGCCAAAGCCAGAGCCAGCGCCTGTAGCCTCGACCGTCCCAGAGCCAGAGCCAGCACCTGTAGCCTCGACCGTCCCAGAGCCAGAGCCAGCGCCTGTAGCCTCGACCGTCCCAGAGCCAGCGCCTGTAGCCTCGACCGTCCCAGAGCCAGAGCCAGCGCCTGTAGCCTCGACCGTCCCAGAGCCAGTGCCTGTAGCCTCGACCGTCCTGAGCCAGCTTCCCAGAGCTCCGCCTCACGAGCTTCCCAGAGCTCCGCCTCCCGAGCTTCCCAGAGCTCCGCCTCCCGAGCCTCCCAGTGCTCTGCTTCCCAGTGCTCCGCCTCCCGAGCTTCCCAGAGCTCCGCCTCCCGAGCTTCCCAGAGCTCCGACTCCCGAGCTTCCCAGAGCTCCGACTCCCGAGCCTCCCAGTGCTCCGCTTCCCAGAGCTCCGCCTCCCGAGCCTCCCAGAGCTCCGCCTCCCGAGCCTCCCAGAGCTCTGCCTCCCGAGCCTCCCAGTGCTCTGCTTCCTAGAGCTCCGCCTCCCGAGCCTCCCAGAGCTCCGCCTCCCGAGCCTCCCAGTGCTCCGCCTCCCGAGCCTCCCAGAGCTCCGCCTCCCGAGCTTCCCTGTGCTCCGCCTCCCGAGCCTCCCAGTACTCTGCTTCCCAGTGCTCCGCCTCCCGAGCCTCCCAGTGCTCTGCTTCCCAGTGCACCGCCTCCCGAGCCTCCCAGTGCTCCGCCTCCCAGAGCTCCGCCTCCCGAGCTTCCCAGAGCTCCGCCTCCCGAGCTTCCCAGAGCTCCGCCTCCAGAGCCTCCCAGTGTTCTGCTTCCCAGTGCTCCGCCTCCCGAGCTTCCCAGTGCTCCGCCTCCCGAGCTTCCTAGAGCTCCGCCTCCCGAGCCTCCCAGTGCTCCGCTTCCCAGAGCTCCGCCTGCCGAGCTTCCCAGAGCTCCGCCTGCCGAGCTTCCCAGAGCTCCGCCTGCCGAGCTTCCCAGAGCTCCGCCTCCCGAGCTTCCCAGAGCTCCGCCTCCCGAGCCTCCCAGTGCTCTGCTTCCCAGTGCACCACCTCCCGAGCCTCCCAGTGCTCCGCCTCCCAGTGCTCCGCCTCCCGAGCCACCCAGTACTCCGCCTCTCGGGCCTACCAGGCCTCAGCCTCTTGAGCTTCCTAGGTCTCCGCCTCCAGGGCCTTCCTCTACCCCGGAGCCTTTCTCGCCTCCAGTGCCCTCTGCGGCTTCGCCTCCTGAACCTTCTATGGCTCCGCCTACCCTGGCACTGCCCCTGGAGTCCTCCTCGACTCCTCCCAGGCCTTCTGACCCTGTCCCGTGGCCTCCTCCCAGGCCTTCTGACCCTGTCCCGTGGCCTCCTCTCAGGCCTTTTGACCCTGTCTTGTGGCCTCTTCCCTGGCCTTCTGACCCTGTCTTGTGGCCTCTTCCCTGGCCTTCTGATCCTGCCTTGTGGCCTCCTCCCTGGCCTTCTGACCCTGTCCTGCGGCCTCCTCCCTGGCCCTCTGACCCTGTCTTGCGGCCTCCTCCCTGGCCCTCTGACCCTGTCTTGCGGCCTCCTCCCTGGCCTTCTGACCCTGTCTTGCGGCCTCCTCCCTGGCCCTCTGACCCTGTCCTGTGGCCTCCTCCCTGGCCCTCTGACCCTGTCCTGTGGCCTCCTCCCTGGCCCTCTGACCCTGTCTTGCAGCCTCCTCCCTGGCCTTCTGACCCTGTCCTGTGGCCCTCTCCTTGGCCTCCTGACCCTGTCCCAGTCCCGTGGCCCTCTCCTTGGCCTCCTGACCCTGTCCCAGTCCTGTGGCCCTCTCCTAAGCCTCCTGACCCTGCCCTAGCCCTGTGGCCCTCTCCTAAGCCTCCTGACCCTATCCTAGCCCTGTGGCCATCCCCTAGACCTCCTGACCCTATCCTAGCCCTGTGGCCATTCCTCAGACCCCTTGACCCTGCCCTAGCCCTGTGGCCATCCCCTAGACCTCCTGACCCTATCCTAGCCCTGTGGCCATCCCCTAGACCTCCTGACCCTATCCTAGCCCTGTGGCCATTCCCCAGACCCCTTGACCCTGTCCTAGCCTTGTGGCCATCCCCTAGACCTCCTGACCCTGACCTGGCCCTGTGGCCATCCCCTAGACCCCCTGACCCGGTCCCTGCCCTATGGCCGCCTCCCTGGCCACCTGACCCACGGCCATCTCCCTGGCCTCCTGTCCCTGCCCTATCTGTCTCCTGGCCACCCCCCCTGTTCTGTCATAGTCTTGTCCCTCTGTGCCCCTCGTGTCCCCTTGAATTGCCTATTTGCCCCTGGTGCCCCCCTGGACTATCTGTTTACCTTGTGCTCTATGGACAATGTTTTTGTTTTTTGTTTTTTGTTTTATTTTTGGAGCGTCTGGAATCCGCTCCTTAAAGGGGGGACTCTGTCATGTTCTCTGTTGTCTTTTGTTTTTGTGCTTTTATGTTGAAGTTTCCTATTTAGTTCCTGTTTCCTGTTTGGTTTTGGTAGTCCTTTGTAGTTATGTTTTTTGATTGGTTTTCCCCTCATTGGTTCCATTTCCCTGATTGTTTTCCCAGGTGTTCCTTGTTTCCCCTTGTGTATTTAAGCCCTTGTTTCCCTCCTGTCCAGTTGTCAGTTATTTCATGTTTTTGTTTTGCCCTACATTCCTCGTGGATTTTGTTATTCCTGGTGTTGTTTTTGGCTACAATAAAAGCTGCACATAGATCCTCTCCCGTTTTCTGATCGTTACACAGGCAACTTTACGCCCTGAAGTGGCACTTGTTCGCAAATTGGTGTTCTTTCCGGGCTGAAGACCCACAGAGGTGCACAGTTAGGTCAGTGCTTTTATTCCTGCAGGAGAGGTTGGAGGGGAGTCCGTCCCCTTCCACCTTGAAGGTGTATGCACGTGGATAAAAAGCATTGAAATCTGCTGTTGGTTAATTATGATCTGATGAATGAACTCACAACTCTCCGTTGTTATGGAAGTCGGCATCTTTTAGTCACTGTTACTATGGTTACATCTGTTAGAATACGGTTGTGATTTCGGTTGTTCATTCATACAGAAAGCATTAGAACTGCTACTGTATGCTGCTGTATGAATGGGACATTTTAGACTCACACCTGTAAGTAAATACGGTTGTCAATCCCAAACACTGTGGGAATGTAGCCAATGATAAATACTATACATTTTCACTAAACAGTAGTGGTATATTTCAATTGTAATTTCTTAAATTTCACCCATCAAGCTTTTATTTTGAAATAAACTTTTATTTTGGAGTGAAGGCATTTAATTTTATAAATATATAGTCTGCAGGCACTGCACGTGTCACAGTAAATGAGTGCTCTATACTGACATTTGCTACAAAACGTACAGCACGCAATGCTCATAAAATGCGTTTTTATGACCGTACTCAGTTTTTCACATTTTTTTAAAATTTATTTGAACATTGAAATGTTGTATATACACTAGCAATTGTGCTATATTGCCCTAAATCAGCACTGCTGTGATTACCTACGGCAGCAGTGCTGATGTAGGGCCATATCGCACTCTTGCTTGTGTGATATTGCTTAAGCATCTCCACTTCTAAAAAGTATTTGAAAAGTCATTAAAAAGTCTGTGTAAACATGCCTTTTGCAAGAATTGTATTTGTTTATAATTATTTAATTGAAATAATAAATCTGATCATTTGATAACAGACTGCTGAGGGCAGTAAAAAAACATTTTCTAAATATTTCTTCCTTTTAGAGTAAGAATTGTTAATGGAACCATTAAGGAATCAGAATAATTAAGAGCGATCAGAATTGAAACCAAAATCGTTACATTCCTAACGATTCCCATCCCTACTCCACATTTGTTCCTTGTAAAGTGTCCCTTTAGAGTGAAAGCTTGTGTTGTCATTAACTCCATTATAGTCACTCCATCACTCTGCTCAGTGAATTGCATACATCTGAGCCTGTGAGCAACCAAGCGGGGCAGACAAGGGTATTTGCGTTTGTGTCCAACTAAATCTCCCATTCGTTTCACTTTCTTGCACGCTGTACTAATTAGCTTTCTGATGGGGTGCTCCTCAGTGCTGGGCTGCTGCAAGACCTTCAGCTGGGGGGATAGCATTTGAAAAGTCCTGTGTAATGAATAGGATGGACTCTGACAATGTTTTTTAAAGTCTGAAACCCCAGTACTAGGATTCTGGACTGTTGTTCATCTCAAGGGCTTGTATGGGCCTGTGAGGTCTTTTTTTGTGCCAAGTGTCCTTATATTGGAAAACTGTCCTTTGTAAAAAGGAAGCTTGAGATAGCTGGGGTGGAAGGGTTGTTTTGTTGGCCCAGAGTGACAGCCCCCTGAAGCAAACTTTTTATGTACCACTTTTTTCTTTGGAGAGATGCTTCACTCTTGAGGGGCCAGGATCATGATGTCACTCAGCAGCAAATTTTTGGCTGTTAATGATCTGTGTGTACATGGATTGGTGCTCGCCACTGACAGAAGGAGAGCAGTCCCTGTTGGTGGTTATGCTCAAAATAGTCAAGGAGAGGTTGTTTAACCTGTTGATACACAATTCCCCCACATGCGGTGGTGACGTCACTCTGCTTACATTTAATATATAATTGTAAAGAAGTTGGCCCTCACGGACAAGGAAGAGGCGAGGAACCGGCTTGACATATAAATTATAGTTTAAATGGAAAACTCAAAAGACAAACACATAGGACGACAGACATGTCCGTGAACGATCTCTCTCTCTCACGCACGTCCTCCGCGATCGGCCTTTAACCCTCTCAGAGGCTTGATTAGCCTAATACGGGGCTGGGCGTGTAGGATCACGACCAGCCCCGCCCTCCTCCCTGCCACATTCCTCCCTTGTTCTTTCAGGCTGGGGAGCCCCCGGCCTGACGTACACCCCCCCCCCCCCCCATTTCCCCGCCGGCAGGTCATCCCCGTCTACCTGGACGAGGGAGGGGACAAAGGGAAGGAAACAAATAATTAAAATGTGTGTGTGTGTGGGGGGGGGGGGGGGGGGGGGGGGGTAATCTTGTAACAGTCCCCCCCAAAACCACTACAGTTTAAAAAAGGAGAGGGAAAAGGCCAACGCAGAGCAGCAGCGAGAGAGAGATAAAAATAAAATAAAAACTTACTCGCCGGTTCTCTGATATGCCGTAGCTTGTTCCTCAGCCACTCCTCCACCCTCTAAAGGACGACAGCCGCACCTCTCCGGGCGGATCGAAGGCAGTCCTCCAGCCACTGGCGGACAGAACGCCCCGCCGCGTTCTCGGGGAGCCGAAGGGGTCTCCCCCGCCCCTGGCAGTGGTTCTCCCGCTCCAGGCGGTTGGCAGCGAGTCCCTCCCCGCTCGCGGTCGGCAGTATCAAACCCTGCCGCGTTTCAGCGGCTGGTAGGGGACTCCTCTGCCCCTGGCAGCGGCCCTAACCGCTCCAGGCAGTCGGCTAGGAGCCTCTTCTCCCCTCGCGGTCGACGGCCGTTCCTCCGCTTCCAGGCGGCTGGTCTCCTCCGTCCCCCAGCAGATGGCCGTGGCTGCTCCGCTGGGGTAGTGGCGAGAACTCTGCTATGGCGTATCCCTCTTCCTTCCCGGGTTTCGGTACCAATGTAAAGAAGTTCGCCCTCACGGGCAAGGAAGAGGCGAGGAACCGGCTTGACATATAAATGATAGTTTTAATGGAAAACTCAAAAGACAAACACATAGGATGACGGACATGTCCGTGAACGATCTCTCTCTCACGCACGTCTTCCGCGATCGGCCTTTAACCCTCTCGGAGGCTTGATTAGCCTAATACGGGGCTGGGCATGTAGGATCACGACCAGCCCTGCCACAATAATTTACAGTCTATAAATGGAATTAATGTTAACAAATTATACATCGTTTCAATAGTCTAAGGGTTCAAAATTGATATCCGTTCTCTGTTTCACGATAGCAATGCTCCAGAAACAGCAATTTAGTTATTTGTGCCAGGAGTACAAATGAAAACATGCAATTCATACCTTTGTTATGAAAATGCGATCTCCAGATGAATCCAGTTCAACACACTTGGGTCAATTGTCCATGGCAAGCGTTCACTGAAAAACATCCAGTAGTAGTTTTTGTCCATTAAAGTGATTTTTGTCTCCATTGTTTACATAAGATCAGATCTGGATAAACTCCTCCGTAGAACCTATAAATAGATCATTTTCTTATTTTGAGTAATAGAGCTTTTTCACAGACTGTGATGACACGTTTTCGCCTTATTTAGCAGCGTAAATCTAGCAAATGTTAAATATTTGAATATTGAGTGTAATTTTATAACATTATGCTTTGTGTTATATTACCCTGGAATTAGTTTAAAAAAATCATTACTACAACTGCTAGGGAGTTTCTATTAAAACTGCTGAGAGAGTGACAGTAAATCTGGCATCTTAATCGACCATTGTCTATATTTTTCTTCTTCTGGAAATTCATTCAAATGTAATAGTGGGTTTTTTCTTTTGGTCTTGGAGCAAATGGGTAAGTGAAAATAATATTTGCTGTGGTCTCCCATTCACCACGGTCAAAGTTAAACCTGCAGTCGTTTACTTCCGTGTTCCAAAACCCAGAGTGTGAAAAGGTCTATTGGACCTATATTAATTCTCTGTGACCTATATTAATACTCTGTGATTAATTCTAGTTACTTTTTGAATACATAAAAAAAAAAAAACAATTAAAAATGATCAAATGAAACTGGGTCGGAAAAATAAATTGTATTTGGACAATTTCTTTTCTGAATAATAGCATAGTTAAAATTCAAAAGGTCTGAATAACCAAATCCCACTGTGCTTTTCTCTAAGAATGTATCTTTTCTGACTCTTCTGATAATACAAGCAGAAGCAATTAATCCAAGAGAGAATCTAATCCTTGTGCTACCATACCTTATTTCAATTAAGTACTAGAATAGCACAACGCTAGAGAGAAAAAAATAAAAGGCCATTGATTAAATGTTGCTGTGTTGGGTGGTCAGGACTCTCAAACAAGCAGACTTTATTTACAGTATTTACAGTTTTAAACATTGAACAAGGTACATACTGTAACTTGTTCAATGTTAAAATACTTTCAGAGCAAAAATACTATAAGTGAGGCATTTGTAGGTTGATTTAAATGAAAACTGTAAATACTGTCTGCTTGTTTGAGTGTCCTGACCACCCAACACAGCAACATTTAATCAATGGACTGGGTTTGGGACATGGCGATTTGTTTGTTCAACCAATTGCAGATGGGGAATTATTTTGGAAAGTGATTTGAAAAGGTTGCTTATTGTTGCAATTCCGCTAAGTGGCAGTAAATGTGTGGAAATTACTCACTTCAGCTTTAAGTGCAATATGCCTATTTGTGCATTTTGAGTGGTTCCTCTTGAATAATTTGTATAGTGTTGGTTTATATTTTTAGAGGAATATGTGGTTTATTTGAGGCTTTGTAGAAAGACTCAGTGTAGAAGTGGCTGGCTGTGTTTATCATTGCAGAATCATGCATGTTCTCCAGGTATCCTATTCATGCAACTTGGTCTCATAGAATCACATTACGATAACTAATTTATTACAAAGTGAGTTGTACTTGGCTGGTTCTCAGCAGTTTTCTGGTGAAATGAACACTAGAGGTTCTACAACCGCAGGTTTTTTCACTTTTACACAATTACTAGTAAAACAGCAGATTAACAGTTCATAAACATTTAGCTTATGTTTCGCTATGTTAGTCACACAGTGCTATTGAATGACATCAAAAGACTTTTACTAGATTTAGTATCAGAATCAGAATGAGCTTTATTGCCAAGTATGCTTACACATAAAATGAATTTGTCTTGGTGATAGGAGCTTCCAGTGCATAAACAATACAGCAACAAGACATAGATAATAATACAAAATAAATAAATAAAAATAAAATAGAATAAAAATCAAAATTGAAGCGCCACAAATGGTTTTACATAAAGCAGGTGTCTTGAGACAAATTTTAAAGATTGAAAAAGTTATTTTTAATTTGAAAGGGGATCTAAAAAAACAGTGGCCAAACAAAAAAGTTTGTATAGCGCATGTTTACATAGAAAAACAAATGGTAAACTGGATGTTTGCAAAACATCCCCATTAGCCCCGTCCACACCGCCGGCTACATTGCGCCACAAAGCATCACAATCTCATTCATTTTCAACGGGTTGCAGTGACATTGGCAGCAGATATCGCCATGATGAGAGACAAGAAAATTGGATCTTTATGACAAGCGACATTTGTAAGAGACTACCAATGAGAATGAAGACAGTGAAGCTCACGTCATCCGTCTCCAGGCAGTGAATGTGGTGATACTGGAGTCCAGTGCAGGCAGGATGGAGATGTTAAAAGTTTCTGTGAGTGATTTTCAGTGTAACCACATACATGGATATAGCCTTATAAAAATCATGCATGGAAAACCTTCTCGGCATTCCGATTGAGTTTGATTCACGTTTATACATTTACAGTATGTATGATATCATATATTCTTATACAGGTAAAAAACACTATCTCTTGCTAAAACCAACAGAAATGATTCCTTATCAGTGTTTCCCCTAGGTGTACAGCTTTATTTTTTTTATAATTTATTTTTATGTAATTTATCCACAAAGTGTGCAGCTTTTGTCACTGCAGTGTATCTTTCTGGGCTTCTGGAAGAACATTTCCAGAGCCTCTTGATATGGGAAGTCAGAAACGTCTGGCCCATTTATTGAGATCCGCATGCATGCTGCAAGATGGTCTCCTTGTAGCCTATTGCGGATGTTTGTCTTGACCTGCAAATGCATTAACTGTTAAATGTGATAGCTTAACATATAGCTAAAAGCAGCAAATCCTATTGTGAAAGGTTTGTATTACCCTGTTCATGGTTGAGAAGTCCCTTTCACAGTTTACACTACTGACTGGGACCGTCAGAGCAATAGAAGCCAGCAGGCTGTTAGTCTGAGCAGACAGTCAGAACAAATATGTGTGTGATTGAGCATTAAAGCCTATATTATTTTATTTTTTCGTTCTTTGAATTAGTTAATTATATTAATTTAAATATTTTGATTGTTCATATCTTAATTTTTTTTTAAAAATATTTTTATTAATAGATCCGGCTCTTCTGATATGCGAGCCGGCTCCCAACGTTCACCTACAAGAGTCGGCTCTTAGACTCGTGCGCGAACGACCCATCACTAGTGACTGGACTTTTGCTGCTTGTCAGGGAAAGGGCGTGCAGCACTTGGGCTCTTTTCTGTACTTGGACTCGGAGCAGTAGCGCTACTCCGGGTGCTACTTACAGGAGAGCGAGTGTTGCCATCTTCACCACCCTGGGAGCGTTTAAAAAACAGATATTTTTGTCTTCTTTTCAGGTGATTGACGCAACATATTTCCGACGCACGCTTTCTGTCCACTGGTGGGAGTGTGTGATGGGGAGTCGACTCCAAAGAGTCGATTCCTCGACTCTGAATAGCCCCAGACTCTTGGTGTCGACTCTGTTACTGTGTCCGAAATCACTCACTTGTGAGTGTCTAATCCCTATAAAAATTATATTTTTGCAGTAAAGTCGAGTAGATTGTATATTTTTAACATTTTGAGTGTATTACTATTTGTTATAGTTGAATTAATGTGACGTCATATCACGACCGTAGTCTCAAAGTCTAGTGTATTCGCGGCATTACACCATGCCAGAGAGCTGTCGTAGAAACGTTGTATTTATCCTACACGTAGCTTGTAGCTTCTCTCTTTAGAAATAGATAACAGTCATGGTGACTTTAGTTTGTAATTATGCATACCTCCGTACCAGAAAACCTGGAATCGAACACCCCTATGCTCACCTGTGTGCGCGCGAACGTGTCTGTCTGTGTGTGTGTGTGTGTGTGTGTGTGTGTGTGTGCTGGCGTGTGTATGCGCGCATAGGGGCGGACTCCGCCATGCGCGATACAGAGAGCTGAAGAGAATAGTAAACGTGCGACCATGTAGAGACAGAAATGACATGCTGTCGTGTAAATAAGATAAATAACTTAAGTGCTATTTAGTTTGTTCTATTGGAAAGGTAACCTTAAATTACTTCTGTTGTGATCTGGTGCTATATAAAAAATATAATTAACTTTACCTTCAAGGGGGGGGGGGCGGGGGGCGGGGGGCGCCCTCCTAATTTAATGGCAGGGGAAACACTGCTTATCAAATTAGAATGATGTATTAGTTTTACCAGCAGTTTAATCTGTAATCAGAATTTCCAAAGCTACTATGGCCAGACGTGCAGTCCACCAATAACATTAAAGCAACAGCAGTAAGAACGCCCACCAGCGACACCTAGCAACAATGAGTGCTTTGTCAGGTGGGGGTCTTTGGCCGCTGCGTCTTGCACTCTTTTTACTATTTCTCAGATTAAGCAATGGGTTTTTAAAACGCTTTGTCAGGAAAGGAGTTCAATTTGGAAACGTGTGTCTTGAAATCCTTGTGTTCTGTTCTGTTGTCCATTCTGTCGTACTCTGTCAGTTTGAACAGGCTCTTCAGAGACTCACAGATTTCAACAGAATAGCTCAGCTATCTGGTATATGTACTATAATATTATTACCGTATGTGACGCTCCTGTTCTACCTGCTTTGGCATGGGAGGAGGGAGCTAACAAGGAGGCTACAGCCTTTAGCATCAGTCGCTAGTGCACCTCTTGAGGTCAAGAGAGTGAGGTTTTACACATTGCACAGCTATCTATAATCTGGCCCCCATTACACGTACATACAACTGTAATAAATGAAAAACCCTGTGGTAACACCATTATTATAAAGTTTGAGTCTGGGGCAGTACTGTGGCACTAGTACAACACCATGGTAACATAGCACTGTCTATTTAAATTTTTTACTTAACATTTGAGAATATGAACCAGTTGAAATATATTATTTATTTTTTGTTCTATGCACATTATTTTAAAATGGAATGCTCTTTTTTAACAGGAATGTTCTTTGCAATAATTTAACAGGGTGCTGTATGGTTTATACATTGCATCCTCTTATGGACCAGAAATGTCATAGAAGCTACACAAAAATAACGTGTTTGCTTCAGCTACTGCGTTTTTTATCACACATTTGCTTGAATGACACTTTTGTTTTATTTGTAGGATTTAGAGTAGGGACATTGATTATGTTTATTTCTGACTGATCATTACCTACCATGGCAACATTTATGAAAAATGAATTTACGTGGCTTATTACACATTTAGCTAAATTTTCCCATTGAAATGTCCATTGGGGGTACTCAAAAGCGAGTGAAATTGTGTCGCAATCAGACAAGGTTTTATAGTTGAACATCAGAAAGAGATTTAAATGAGTAAAATGTACCTCCCTAACCTAAAACTTTAACATACACCTAACCAATAGTGATCTAAAATCAAATGACAGGTAGACACAAAACAGACATATTTACCCGTAACCAATGTCTAAACCTAACCTAATTGATAGTGTCCAAAAACAAGATCAGAAACGAAAATACTGTTTTCAGAAGGAGCCACATCATCTCATGTTGCTTCCTTCTATGACACTCTCATCTCACCTTGCGCGTTTGACTAGTCTCGAACCTCGTACTCCAAAGTCAAAAGTCCAAGACTCTATCAGGTGTGCTACTGTGCAAGCTAAACATATTTAAATAAGTGTGTATATGTAGAGGGGTCTGTAATACAAGTGTTAAAATTTATATTTTTTCAAATGATGCATTATGGTAAAAGTGTTTAGATATCATAACATTGCAGTGAGTGAGTGTGAAAAACAAGTGTTTATAAAGTCTCAGTCAGCCTTTCTGTGAATAAAGTGAATAAAGTTGTTTTAGCACCTCTAGTGTTAATTTTAATAGGAAACTGCAACGAAACATAAAATACGGCATGTAATTTTCATGAGATCGGGCTGTATTCATACTTCATATTTGCCCTTTTGTTGGTTTTGTTATCCCTGATCAACACTCACCTTTTATTCAGTCGAAGCACCATGCAATAAATATACATACAGTAATTAATCAAAAGCAGTCCCCACCATAATTACATGTCCAGATGCATTTTAATGCATTGCTTCACAGTCCCAAATGTAAAATATATTTTTTTAAATTAGGACCCAAAGCCCTCTGTTCTGTAGAGTTATACTGTTGTAATCTAACAGGCCTATTTTTTGGGTATCAGGTTCAATATTTGTGTTGGAGGTGTGCAAATAACACATGCTTTCCTGGTCTGCATACCTTATGCTTTTATCACTTTTTTATCTCTTCTGAGCTCACACACTACATTTTACAGCTCAACGACTGGCCAATATTTTGAAATGTTGAAAACAAGCTGTCTGAGAGAATCTGAGGTGCCGTGGATTCTGGAGTGTGCATTGTTTTTAGCAAGGTTGTGGGCAACAGGGTGCAGACACATTCCTCTGTAGGCTGTCATATACTGTATGGTAAAAATAAGGAGAGCAGAAAGAAGTTAAATTACATTTCACTGTGGCGTAGTCAAACTTGACTACCCAACCATCACGATTTTCCCCTCCAATTTTCAGTCATTTTGCACAGGAAGCTCTTGCAACAATAAAATGTTCAGCTGTGTGCTTTGCTTGGGAAGTCTGACAATACAATTTACATAAATTTTGGGGTGAACTATTCTTTTTACTTAAGAACTTTAATACTCGCAAAGTGCACATTTATGTAGAAATTGACTTTACAAGTAATACTATTCAAATAAAAATGGTTACCTGCCTGATGACTGATAACTTTATTAAGAAATGCAGCATTACCTGGTTTAAATTAAATTGTGAGAAGGATAGCTGACTCTGCAGACGATATCTACAACTTACAACACAATCAAAGCAAACAATCTACAATTACATTTACATTTAACATTTACTAAGTAAACATTTTCATCTGCAAATTTTACCATAGTGGATCAAATTACCAGATTTAGTTTTTTTTCCCTCCAAAACCCATGTGTAATTCACATTCATGAAATTAATACAATGGAATAGGTTGATTATTTTCTGCAATTAAAAACTGAAAATTTGAGGAAAAATATTATGTTGGGTCTTGATGTTTTTGCAAAGGCTATGGATTCACCAGAGGGTCTCTCTCTCTCTCTCTCTCTCTCTCTCTCTCTCTCCTCTCTCTCTCTCTCTCTCTCTCTCTCTCGCTATATATATATATATATATATATATATATATATATATAATGGAAATAGTGACACATATAGTTTCATGGTAATAAATATTTATGGCCGTAAGTTTTCTCAATTTAATTAAACCTGCATTGGCAGGTGTGCTGGGTTATGAAGCTCAGATAGGGAAATATTTATTTTGGGACAGAAACTCCTCCCAATTTTAGTGTCTGCCCACTAACGTCCTCATTAATGGGCTGTAGTTTTGGCTGGAAACAGAGAGAGTGGGAGTTAGTAAGAGAGAAAGCGGGACAGAGGGAGGGAAAGTTAGAGAAGAGGCTTGATCTGATAAACTGTGCAGCTGAGCTCTGCTCTGGTCCTGAAAGAGCTTGATCTCTGATCGGCTGTCAAATACTTTGTGGTGAGTGAAACTTTTGGCAGGCCATTCTCAGGACTCTCGCAGATTGGAGAGGTTTGGTTACCGACTCTCATCACTTCAGCAGGATAACAACTTGCCACTAGAGCTTTTCTCTTATCCTGCTACCACTCACAGGACAAGTCTCAGTCATGGAATGACTTCCCAGGAGGAAGTAGATAATCTATCCACTCTAGCAGGTAAGACAGCTTTAGGGCAGAATGCTCTGCAGAGCAGCAGAAAAAGAAATACAGAGTTGAATGCAAGGTTGAAACTTAACGTTTGAAGCTTTGTGTTTAAGTGGAGAAGTTTATTTACTCTTGTCAAAGAAAGTAGATTGTGCCTACTCATAGCACACCTGAAGTGATGAGGTATCAATACAAGATTAAGGCTCTCGGGTAGGTATGAATGGCATGGTACTACTGCCCCGTGAACCCTAATGCCTATAGGGCTTAGTATGGTACATCTGATTAGGAATTACTCCTGAGCCTGTTGTTTGCTGTGAAATTGGGTAGAGCTGACCTTTGAACTACCCCTAAACCTAATTTGCAATAAACAAATATGTAAAAAAAAAAATATAGATTTATATATATTTATTTTTTTACGTGTATATATATATATATATATATATATATATATATATATATATATATATATATATATATATATATATATATATATATATATATATATATATATATATATATATATATATATATATATATATATATATATATATAAAACAACAGCAGCAAAACAACAACTATAACTTAGAATTGTGTTTGAGCCTTCTTGCTTAGGCAAGGAATCTTACAGCTGAGAAAATAGACGGTGCCTTGAAAATATGGAGTAGAGAACACAAAGAAAAAAGGAACTGGCTTTTCTCAGTGGGCATTGCTGATCAAAGCTAGAATTCTGGATACTAAGTGCTGCTATTTTTGTTATTGCTATTATTAAGTGTTGCTGTTGGGTGGAAAATTAAATTCAGGCATTTTTTTTAACCACATTTGAGTACTTAAAGACCACTCGATAATGCCTTCTGATAATTTTGTATTTTGATTTGGCATTTAAAATGGGAAGGTTCTCTAGTGTGTTTGCTTGTTGAGGACTTTGCATAAAGATTACTTTTATGTAGCTAAACATAACTAGGTAGTAAATGACCATCTTTTTAAAATGAGTTCAAATGGAAATACAAACAATTTAAACATTTTAACCGTATTGGAGAACTCTACAGACCATAATGTAATGCAAGTAACATTGGCTGGTCGCTTAAACTTTTTGTTTGTATTGCAATGCTCTTTAAGAGACACTAAAATTATATGTTAATCTCACAGATAGGTGTTCTCTCAGTAAAAGGGGTGTGGAGAGGTGAGGTAAGACATCTGTGTGTGGACTTTAACTTGCTGAATATCAATAGGCAGACTACCTCACAACACAGCTTTATGTACTAGATGTTACATGTAAAGCGTGGTTGTGGTGTGCATAATGCTGGACTTACATGTTATGCATAAATTTTGTTCGTCAAAGCATAGCATAGAATTAAACGCTTAAGCAAATCACTAATGTAAGGATAGTTGTAATGAATAATTTCACTATTATTATACTTCTGGTGTAGTAGAGTTGGGGTACTTGAGTTCGGACTCAGACACAAGTCCAATTTTAATGGACTTGGACTTGTCAGGGACTGGAGCCTTAAGGACATCTGAGTCCGGCTGAGTCCATGACATTTGTGATGCAATGAAAAACAAACAAACAAACAAAAAAATTCTGTAACATAGGGTGACCATCCTCTTTTCCCCAGACATGCCCTTTTTTCAGACCTGATAAAAGTGTCCGGTCGTGATTTCTAAATTGCCTCTAAATGTCCGGGATTTGTCTTTGTCTTCATATTGATGTGCTCTCTACAGTTAGTATTATCATACATTCTGTTTATTTGATATACTGTGCATGTCCTTCCGTGTGATTATTCTGGCTGAGAGCAGCAGTCTTGCAAAGTACATTTTAACTCTCTTGCCCATGCGTCTGTGCTGTATGTATAAGTACACTTTAAAATATAAGTTCCCAACTCTGCAAATTATTAAATAGAACACAGTTTTATCAGACGCACGCTTACTACGCAAAGTAATTTCCAACCGAAAATGTTGACTATATCGAGACTATCAAATTTACTACGTATCAGAGTCATTTAAACTAATATGACGGATGAAATTGACCATGATGGAAATTGTACAACTCAGTCCCTCACATATTTCATAGTTACCTGTAAAGCTGGCACTTGCGTTTCAATGGAATAAAGTCAAAAAATACAATGAAGAACACAAGTGAGGGAAGATGTCTCTGTTCACCTATTATCCATAATAAATATAATGTGAAAATCATGAAATGTCAGCCCAAGGACGACATTTAACTTTTGGGAGGTAGGCTAGACCTGGACGCAGCAGGAGGACTGAAAAGTGTGAAGTGTAGTACTGTAGTATATAAATGATTTTTTTTATTGGTATCTGTTTTTATTTTATGTTGTTGTATTTCATTTGATGGGCATTATTAAATGTTTTAATATGACCATTTATTAAATGTATTAAACACATTCAATACATTGAATTAATTACATTGTATGTATTTCACTCATAATTTTAGATTTAAACTAAACTAATTGAATGGACAAATTGAAAATCAAGTAGAAATATAAACTAAATTAAAATAATAATAATAACTCTGTTGTAAAGACTAACACAGCTTACACTTTCTTTGGTGTATGTTTGAGTGGAGGAGAAAAGCAACAAATAATTGAAATATCAACAGAACGCAATAAGAATTGTGATGAAGGACAGTTTTGTCTTCATACATCTAAAGCATATGCTTTCATTCTGAAACCACTTTTAAGTTTGTTCAGCAGTATACTAATCATTTGTTTTTTGCATTTCTATTGCCAAATTTAGTTTCATAGTTGTCAAGGTTATAATAAGTTTTAAATATTGATGTTGAGTTTATGGTTAGAATTTTAATCCAGATTCTTGAACAGATTCATTCAGACTCGACTCAGACTCGGCCTGTTATGGACTCTGTCTTGAGTCTGACTCTTGAGCCCCTTTTGTACTCGGACTCAATTGTTTAAATACTCAGACTTGACTCTGACTCGACTAAGGTGGACTCGAACCCAACACTATGGTGTAGTGTAATCAAGAAAACAGATGGGCTGTTCAATAAAAAATCAGTTCGATTGAATATGTTACAGGCCTTAATAAGTAAAAGAGTTACGATGGGGGTTAGCAAACTTAATTAAAAAAATCAGTAACCATTTAGTCAGCCTTATATCATTCCAAATATTTTTGACTTTCTTCTTTGGTCAACAAGAGAATATATTTTTTATCCATACAATAAATGTGAATGATGACTTAGGCTGTCAGTTAGGACTGGGCGATAAGATGATGTAATCAGATATCGACAATGTCTGACAAATATCCTGATGCCAATTGCAACAATCATTGAGAGAATCGACAATTTTGGAAAATTACAAATTCATGGAGCTGGGAAGTCACCAAATATATTAAATATCATCACAGGGTTTGAAATTAGCAGCCTTCAAATGTTGATAGCCTATATCATGTGAATGGCAGGTAATTTTGCTCATCTACCACTGTAGCGGGCTAACTGCAAGGCGTCTCGGAATGACACTTGACAAGAAATACTGTAAAAAGACACACACTTGATGAAACACACTTTATTATATTTTGAAGAACAGATGACAGAAAAGCCGTCAACGCGCTTGTCTGATGCACTGTTTGTTCAGAGGCATGCAGCTTGAGTGTGTCTTGTGGAAAGCACACATGTAAAGAGTATCTCACTTTTTCTTTTCTGTTTCAGTCATCTGAAAACGTTTTTTAAGAATAATACCATCTATGAAAATGCTGCAAATGACCTCAGACTATTTCAGGAGGTGCTTAAAGTTAATTTTGCTTTATTTCCATGGAGTGATGTTTAGCACCATGTTGAGAGTGGTTTGACTCGTTCCGTGTGTCCAAAGATGAGATCCACTTAATGCATTTGTCATTGAATAATGTCACTTTTAATATCCTTTCTGTCATTTATAGTCAATTGTTGATGAAAAACAACAACAACAACAAAACTTTTGTTGTTACTTTAGTCATGCATAGAATCCATTTGGGTCCTCTCTTTACAGAACAGATGATTTTCTTCAATGTATCAATTTAAATAATTGCAAATAGTACGAATTATGCATGTAAATAAACATGTAACAAAATATAATATATGCAATATAATGTACATTCTAACTGAAATATACCCATGTAAATCAAAATCAAATAGAATCAGGAAATCTGTATCAATTTCAAGTCCTAGCTGTTGGCCCCTAACATTCTGCCTAACTTTTGTTCCAGAGAAGAAAGAAAGTTAAGTTTGGAACAATATGAGGGTGGGGAAATTATGACAGGATTATTACTTTTGGGTTAACTGTCCTTTTAAAGGTAAGCATCTACAGTAGGAGAACACGGTGTGCACATGAGACAGGACAGTCTTATGCCTTTATCATGACACACTTTGTCTCTATATATCTGCATTCATTGATCTCACAGTTTTAAATGCTCTGTTCTGTGTACCTCTGCAAAAATGTAGATTAATCATGTGCATTTTTCTTGTCCCCAGAAATTAGAACAATACAGCAGTCGTACAGGGATGAGAGTTCATTTCTAATAATGTCATAGGAGGCATCATGGCAAAACAAACAACACTACTGTTTTCCTTTCTGTTTAACCACCAATACTAATGCAGAGAATTCCGTGGCAAGTAGTTTGGAAGTAATGCGATGAAAACAAAAGAGCCAAAGAATGCAGATTCCTAATTAACAGTGGAAAAAACAAAACTATTGTATAAGGCCAGAGCAGTTTAGCAAAGTGCATTATGCTTTTGGACGTAAGAGCAAGAGTAAATCAGGAGATATTCATGTTTTTTGTATAGGCTGCACTTCTTTGACCCAGAGCGTTACTTCTCAAAAAATCTGGTAGATAATGTAGTTTTTGTGGTCTGCGTGACATACATGAAATTACCCCAGAGAAAATAAGATGTTAGATCTTAATGTCCCATGATCTCCAGATAAACTTCATTAGTAAAGCAATAAGCCACGAGAGGCAGTGCGTGAAAGGCATGTCTGTTAAATACAAGTTAAGCTCTACTGACAACATCTGTGATATGCTGTGGATTACCATGGAAAATAATTTTGACTTTAGTTTGTAAAAGCAATGCTCTTACAATGGAAGTCTATACGACAATTGCTTAAGGGAGGTTTTTATAAAGTTGCTTTTATTAAACTCTGGCGACAATATGACAAAGACATTTTGTCACATACGACACAAATACTGTATTAAATGATTATTTAATTATTAAAGTGAATAATCACAACAACAACAACAAAAAAAAGGATTTCACCAAGTGATATACGTAGTTCATAAATTCAGCACACATGATGCTATCGGGTCTGTTCAAAAACCTAGTGAGCGTCCTCCTGAGGCAGCATTTTAAGACACCATAGACGCTCCTGCTACAAAGGCTGGTTCAAAAGGTATCTTAATTATGCTGCCTCTTTAAGATCTCGTTTTGACCAAATTTTAAGGTATCATCGTATGTATCCTTCCCCAGGTAAGTGATCCCAGAATGCACCGTGATGAGTTCGGTGGAAAAACAAATCCAAGATGGTGGACGAAGCAAGAGAAATTTAGATTATAAATATCCTTATAATCCATTCAATACTAAAAGTATCAATAAATAACAGTTTATTGTTGAAGTAGTTCTCTTGCAATGATTTTCACTTTTTATTTAAAAGATAAAAAGTATTTAGAGAGAGGAAGGGAATGGGATTTGGTAATGTTGCAATGTGTTGCATGTCATAAAAACCCCACTGCACAACGGCTCCAATGCTTTCCATTCACATTTTCTTGACCAATTTTTTCTGTTTCTATGTGGCGTTAACAGGCTAAAATCAGAAAATCCCATGTTTGGGTCTCATTAAATTCTTTTCCACAATCGGGTTGAATTTTTCTCACGTCGGGCAAAATTTACGCACACATCCGCCAGGCGAAAATGATAAGGCTAAGAGATGAACAGTACAGATGTAGTAGCACTCCTCTTCTCAGGAAACCACTTAATTTAGGTATTAAGGCTCCAGCACACTCATGGATGGCAAAGTTTGTCTTCATTCTTCGCTGAGTGCCAAAAAGAAGTTGAATGCATCAGTACAACGGAATTTGCGAACATTCAGACACCCACCACGCTGCTGTGGGAGGCTTTTAGTGGTACATTTAAATATGAGGATGCTCAAGACTTCATGTGAAACATCAGCTAATATGACATTAAAATGAGTTATCAATGACTTAATGCCTCATGAGTAATACACACAAGATCAGTAAAAGAAGCTGTTTTAACCACACGATTATGATTTAAAGTTATATATATAGTCATATGCAATTTGAATGTGAATTTGTTCTTCGTGCTGAAGATGACACTTCACGCCATAGAGTTCAGTGTGGAAGCCTCTTAATGCTCCAAAGTTTAATACTTAAAAGATAGAGGTGTGTTCAAATCCTTAATCCTAAGTATAAGCAGTAATAAAAGTAATGCTTGTCTTAGTATGACTTTTGTATGCTTAAAGCTGTTCAGTCATCTCTTCTTACTCATGTGTAGAAAGTGGAAAAGGGAACAAAGTTTAAACTATCAAGTAGTGGAAACATCTGTTCAAATCTCTCTTTGGCTCTCTTTCTTCCATAAAGGACAGCTAGATGGTCTCTTGAGCACACCTGAAGGAGGACTCTGCTGGCAGTTCTTAAAACTTAATTTCCAAGCCTGGAGTCCATAGAGAGTCATTGATGGATGTGACTCCAAATAGTTTTTTAAAACATAATAGATTAGATAAAAGGTAGACAAGTGACCTAAAAGTCAGATAAGTTACTTAAGTTACTCACTTGGGAGTCTCTCTCAATCATCAAATTATCACCACCGAGGGATGCACATTTTCAGCCAAACACACTGCACAGAAAAATAAATAACCAAATCGATGACAGCCAGCATATAGTGTGTGTTATTTCACCATTATTTTCACCCTAAGAGATCCCTGTCCTGTCTTATTCCAGCCGATGACAGCAAGATGTTTTAATGCTCTAGTTAAAACAGTGAATGACCCCATGTAATTGAAATAAATAAAGTTTCTGCAGCAGTTTGTGCTTAGCCTTACACTTTGTGTTAAATAACATAAGTGGGCTTGGCCAGGCTTCAACACTTGTCACACATTCAGCACTGCTCTGCGAAAGTCATAAGAATTCTTCAAAGTTAGTGTATTCCTGTTGAATGTGGATCTTATGGCTACGTCACCCACAGCAGGGGAGGGAAGTGACAAATGATACATGATTAATAATGGATTACTCATTTTTCTTTTCTTGTTGTTTTCCCTAATCTCTCTTGTCTCTCAACCTTTTCTTCTTCTTGGATGCAGCCACAACCAGAGGACGACGACGTTCAGACATCCTGTGACAGGACAGATCTCTTCAGAAAACACTGACTTCATATTACAGGACCCGTGAGTTCTTTATTTTTGATTTGTACCATATAATCTGTACTTGCGGATGCATACTTCTCGTTAGTAATGAGAGCATGTGTTTAAAGCTGACGTGTGTCATTTTTTAAAGTTAAAATTCTTATCTTAAAAACTTAAAAAGGACCTATCCTTGCTTAATGTCCAGAGACAACTTTAAGCCATTTGTTGGTTGATTTAAATCAATTTTGATAATTGTCTCTATCAAAACATTGCTCTGTTTGCATTTTGGCCAACCTGACATGGCAACACTGACTTAACCAATTATGAGAGTTTGTTGTGGGACTTCCTGCTTGTTGACCAATGCCAAATGGGGGGAGTGTTTGGGAAATCTGTTTAAAAATGATAATTTTTGATGGTCTGTTTTGTGATGCTAGTGGCACAGAAATTACAAACCTCTGTTTTAAAAGGTCATTGCAAGTTATTTGTACTGTTAACCATGTTTAAGAATAACCAATGGGAGTGTTGAATAAATGTTTTCTAAGAGAGATTGATAAAAGAACATCATAAATGGATGTACTAATACAACCATTGTCCATGTTACTTGCATGAATTTTCTTCTATTCTCCGCTTTCTTAAAAATGTTTTGCTGCATCTATGGCTGCGTAAGCTATTGCTATTATATACCTTTGGCTTTATGTGTGTTGAATCTGTAAATCAGTTGAAAATGTCCAGAGATAATGATAGAGATGGGTAGTACTATTATTGCATTTTACTATAAAGATGATGTGGCCATTATCTAGTTAGGAGCTGCAGAACTAAAGTCAGTTTAATTGAAGGCTTCTGTTAATCTGTGCCATATTTTGACTGCAAAGCAGACACATAAATATGGTTGGTACTTGCACCCACCCAGTCACAGCCCAGTAAGCACATGTACAAAAAAATACACATCTTTCTATTGCATTGTCTATTGCACATAACAACAAACATACAAAGCAACCAGTGTAGTCCAATTCACAAACAAATGAGCCCCACAAATCAGTCTCAAACTGGGTTTAAATCGATCTAATGACTCACTGAGCCATTCAGAGTATTATTTGACTTGTGTACTGAACCGTAAGTCATTACTTTTGGCATGTTCATCTTGAAATGAACCAAGAACTGGGGGATTGTTAATAGAATCGTTCAGAAACCAGAACTGGATTTGGAACCATAATCAGTAAATTCCTTGCAGTTCCCATTCCTAGCTTCAAATGTGTAGGACTAGGAATGATTAAGTGATTCCAATACTTTAGTGTTTCTAAAGTACATTATGTATGCATATTAGGACTGTCAATCAAACATTTTTTTAATCAAATTAATTACATGATATGGCGATTAATTAAAATTATTGCAGTTAAATATACAGTATATAATAATATTTGCTGAGAAAGCCCCTCAAATAACAAAAAATCTGTATATATTGATCAAGTAATTTTAAATAGTTATATTTAAATATTAAAATAATCCACATTATTGAACTTAAACCTATAATTGACCTAAAGTCCACAGCAATGCATTTTGCAATTGAAATCGTCAATCTGTCCAAGATAGATTTATTATAAGGGATTTTCTAAGGACGTGCCAATGTACACATACAGTTGAAGTCAGAAGTTTACATACACCTTAGCCAAATACATTTAAATTGTTTGTCACAATTCCTGATGTTTAATTGTAGAAAACATTCCCTGTCTTAGGTCAGTTAGCATCACTACTTTATTTTAAGAATGTGAAATGTCAGAATAATAGTAGAGAGAATTATTTATTTCAGCTTTTATTTTTTTCATCACATTCCAAGTGGGTCAGAAGTTTACATACACTTTGTTGGTATTTGGAAGCATTGCCTTTAAATTGTTTAACTTGGGTCAAAATGATTTGGGTAGCCTTCAACAAGCTTCTCACAACAAATTTGTCCCATTCCTCCAGACAGAACTGGTGTAACTGAGTCAGGTTTGTTGGACTCCTTGCTCACACACGCTTTTTCAGTTCTGCCCACAAATTTTCTATCGGATTGAGGTCAGGGCTTTGTGTTGGCCACTCCAATACCTTGACTTTTTTTGTCCTTAAGCCATTTTGTCACAACTTTGGAGGTATACTTGGGGACATTGTCAATTTGGAAGACCCATTTGCGACCAAGCTTTAACTTCCTGGCCGATGTCTTGAGATATTGCTTCAGGATATCCACATCATTTTCCTTCCTCAAGATGCCATCTATTTTGTGAAGTGTGACAGTCCCTCCTGCAGCAAAGCACCCACTCAACATGATGCTGCCACCCCCATGTATCACGGTTGAGATGGTGCTCTTTGTCTTGCAAGCCTCACCCTTTTTCCTCGAAACCTAACGATGATCATTATGGCCGAAGTGTTTGATTTTTGTTTCATCAGACCAGAGGGCATTTCTCCAAAAAGTAATATCTTTGTCCCTTGTGCACTTGCAAAAGTCTCTCTGGCTTTTTTATGGTGGTTTTGGATCAGTGACTTCTTCCATAAAACACCGCCTTACTAAGCTAAATATAGAGACCATATGCTTCATCACTACAGACAATATTTATTGTTTTATTTTATTTTCATTTGAAATCTATCATGAAATACAAGAAAGAGTGAGATAGAAAAAGAAAACAACTCAACTCAAGTCTTTTTAAAGGTCATTTTAGAATGTCATTGTCTATAATATATATCCACGTGTCCTCACATAAACACATTGTTTTATATAACAATGTGCCCTCTCATGAATATAAAATGTATATTTCAGACATATGTATTTTACAATGCTCTTAGGATTTTTTGTTGTTGTACATAGCTACATCATAAAATTTGGAATCTTAGACAGAAGTTCATTTTGTCAGAATGGAGAAAAGTTTGGGAAACGTTATAGTCAGAAAAACAGAAAACTATAAAACTGTTCCTCTGCACATGCATTCATTCCCAGTGCTTGGTCTTCTGAAGCCAGAGAATGGCTGAGCAAAAGCAAAAACTCAGGCAGCATATTGATATAAGTTTGGCTTTAATGATTTACTACTTGATAATTAACTTGTAAATTCACTTAGAAACAAAACCTCTTCAGGACGCTCATGTTTATAACCTGACTGGAACATATTGGGCGCCCCTCAACCCCAAGAAAAAAAAAAAGCTCAACGGATCGGCTTGAATTCATAAGTGACTTTTTTATATTCAAAACAGTGTTTTAAGAATAAAGGTAAGCAGTTTTCAAAAAAAGCTAATGTTATTGTTGTCAAAGTCTGTCTCCCTAGTGTTTCCTAGGACTCTTATTTTGAAGTGTTTCCCCTGGACTACTTTTCCCATCATGCACTGCCCTCATCACTGCCATCTGTTCCTCATCATTCTCACCTGTTTTCCATTCCCTCATTATCCCTTGTGTGTGTATATATACACTCCAGCGTCTCATCTCAGCATCTACTTGAAACAGTTGTTCTCTCCACCTGGTTGGCAATGCCATTCTCCAGTGCAGCTATTAGTTATAAACAAATTAATTATCTAACCATCTTTGGTTGTCTTAAATGACTGATTTATTATTTCATGACAATGAAAATAATGTGTATTGTATACAAACCTTGGCATTTCTCTGATGTTTTTAATCCCACATGAAGCACCCATCTCTATAAATAGCCTAGTCATGATACAAAACAAACTCCATGCTGAGTCAGTAATTGTTTTTATTTAACCTCTAGAGGGCAAAGTTATGCTGTTGAACCTAGCAGTTCAGAATTTAGAACCCTCCAGCGCCAGCCACGGAGAAATTAAACCAAAAATAACTATTGGAAACTATCGAGATGATTTTGTTCCAATAGCCAATAGTTAAAAAACGCAACTATCTGTCAACTATCTCTATTAATCTGTAAATCTGAGATATCAGTTGACGTCTACCGGGTACATGATTAATTGTGTTATTTATTTTTAATACATAATGTTTTTATAATAAATCACTAAATTTACATGTTAATTTAACAGCCTTAATGCATATACATTTCATGTCTTATTTGTCCTGCATCTTGTGTTGTAGTTGATAACTTTGTCATTGATGTGATCATAATCAACAACATACTAAAATAATATTAAGTATTTGTTCATTATTTGCTATATCATTAAAATGCTCAGCACCTCACCTGTTTCTTTCCTCCTCCTCTCCACTCATTTCAATGTCTCCCAACATGTCAGTAAGCTGAGCTTGAATTTCTACATCGTCAATGCTGTGAGAGTTAAGAGCTCAGATTTACATTCCCCCGCTGAGACAGATCTCTGTGGCACGGTGGAGGGCGGGACCGGCGCGTGATTACGCACGCCCGGTCCCGTATTAGGCTAATTAAGCCGTAAGGGATAAAGGCCACTCGCAGACGGCGATCGAGAGAGAGAGCTCAATTATGGACGTCCGTAATTGAGCTCTCTCTCTCGATCGCCGTCTGCGAGTGGCCTTTATCCCTCTTGACGGCTTAATTAGCCTAATACGGGACCGGGCGTGCGTAATCACGCGCCGGTCCCGCCCTCCTCCGTGCCACATTCCTCCCCCGTTCTTTCAGGCTGGGGACCCCCGCGGCAGGTCATCCCCATCAACCTGGACGAGGGAGGGGGCAAGGGGAGGGAAACAAAAAACAACAATTAAAAATGGGGGGGGAGGGTTCCTGCACTGGGCAGTACCTCCCCTCCCACAAACACCATAATTTAAAAAAGAGGGAGGGGCAAGGGGAGGGAAACAAAAAAAACGACAATTAAAAATGGGGGGGAGGGTTCCTGCACTGGGCGGTACCTCCCCTCCCACGAACACCAGAATTTAAAAAAGAGGGAAAAGGCCAACGCAGAGCGGTAGCGAGAGAGAGAGGAGAGAGAGATTAAAGGAAAAAAAAAACCTTACTCGCCAGTTCTCTGATACGCCGTAGCTCGTTCCTCAGCCACTTCTCCACCCTCTACAGGACGACAGCCGCGCCTCTCCGGGCAGATCGGAGGCAGTCCTCAGCCCCTGGCAGACGGAACGCCCCGCCGCGTTCCCGGGGTGTCGAAGGGGCCTCCCCCGCCCCTGGCAGCGGTTCTCCCGCTCCAGGCGGTCGGCGGCGAGCCCCTCCCCGCACGCGGTCGGCAGTCTCCAACCCCGCCGCGTTCCAGCGGCTAGTAGGGGACTCCCCCCGCCCCTGGCAGCGGCCCTAACCACTCCAGGCGGTCGGCCAGGAGCCCCTCCTCCCCTCGCGGTCGGCGGCTGTTCCTCCGCGTCCAGGCGGCTGGGCTTCTCCGTCCCCCGGCAGATGGCCGCGGCTGCTCCGCTGAGCAGTGGCGAGAACCCCGCTACGGCGTATCCCTCTTCCTTCCCGGGCTTTCGGCACCAATGTAAAACAGATCAAATTCATGGGCAAGGAAGAGGCGAGAAACCGGCTTGACATATAAACTAAAGGTTTAATGGAGAACTCAAAAGACAAACACATAAGATAACGGACGTCCGTAATTGAGCTCTCTCTCTCGATCGCCGTCTGCGAGTGGCCTTTATCCCTCTTGACGGCTTAATTAGCCTAATATGGGACCGGGCGTGCGTAATCACGCGCCGGTCCCGCCCTCCACCGTGCCACAATCTCGTTCTGTTATTTGCTTACACCAAGAATGTTATACTGTTTATAATGAATATTCTGCTGAAACAAACTCATGGAAAATTATTACAAAGTTTGCCTGCCCCGATTTTCCTGTTATCACTAATTGTATTTTATATAATGCTCCAAATAGTGTTGGGTATCTAGAAATGGTTCTTATCCAAAAACGAGTTTCATAATAAATAAATAAAGTACTAGAACCAAATGATTTTGATGTTCATTTCCGTTAACAGAAAGAACACTGTAGTAAAATGCCTGCTAATGAATCTACAGCATCACTTCAAAATAAATATTTTTTTTAACTGACTTGTGTTCTTGTCATTCAATAGACTACAGAATCTTTCTATTGTGTTGTCCTTGGTGGTTGCAAAGCAAGCATAAAGCGTGACCATTATAATCTGATATGCAAATTAATCAAACTCTTTTAATGAATCATCAAAAAATACTCTTGAATCTTTCTCAAACACATGAGTAATCTAACGACTCAACCAGTCATTTGCCTTGCCACTCAGTGTATTCCATATAGAGATGGGCTCATGGATTTAGAATGTTGAGCTCTTGTAGGAATATTGCACATGGCCGTCAAGACCATTTCTCATGCAAATGACAGGGAAGTAAATGTTGCTGGCAGGGTTGATTGATGCTTCTTAATTGGGGCACTGTTCGTGAAGTCCCTGTTCCAAGTTCAGGTTCAGATTAAACACCAAAAATGTCAGAGTAGTCATTGGAGTGTTGTGTTACTGCAGGGATCTAGTTGTTATTTTACCAACATTCTAGCCTCTTGTTTGAGTGCCCAAGAGATAATGGTCATGTTGGCCAGATGTTTTAAAGAGGAGTTCCTGTAGCTCAAATTGTGCTAGCAATACCAGTTCAGTTCTCAGGGAACACATACCGTAAACAGTGCACTCAAGATATTCATTTTATCAGTAAGTTGCTTTGGATAAAAGCATCTGCCAAATGAATAAATGTAAAGAGTGAGCCATATATTGGAGAAGCAGTTTGGCACTTGTAACTGTGTTGATAATGCTGAGTCTTTCAGCAGCCTGTGACTGCTGTTGAATGCCTGCGGTTTGTAGAAGAGAGAGATAGTGAAGTTTCAGGACACTTCTGGCTGCTCTAAAGTGCTATTTTTAGCAAAAGTCCGGCCTCGTTCAGTCCTCTCTCCCCATCAGCCCTGCCTTTTCCTTTGGTAATATAGCAATGGAAAGCTAACCTCACCCATAACAGCTGTGTTGCATGCTGATCTGTGGGAGAAAAACATTGTGAAATATGTCATGATGTCAGCATCATGAGTAATATCAAAGTCATTGATCCTTACTGGAATGTTGCTGCGGTTACCATGACAGCCATGGTGTGGGTTTCTAGTTAGCAGGTTCCAGATCACTTATTCTGGAGAATAAGAATTAAACATGGCCAAATGTTAATGACACACCCTGCACAAGTATGTTTGGGTGAAATCAATATTCCAGTTAATCTGAGTGTCCCTAAAACTCACAACTGATTTGAACGCAAGTGACACAAGAGAAACAACATGATTCTCTAATGAGCATAAATACGCAGAGCACATACACATTTTGGGTAAAATACCTGTTTTTGTGTCATATTAATCCTCTGGGGTCTGAGGGTATTTTGGGCCCTGGAGAAGTTTTGACATGCCTTGACATTTGTGCTTTTTCAGTTGCTTAAAAACATATTAATGGCTAAAGTCTGATAACACTGTATTCAGCACAAACTGGGCTACAATAATATGTGAGCAACATGTGTGTACATGTTTGTATTTTTGAGAAAATAAAGTTTGTGCATGGTTTTTGAAAAAACTAAAATTTTAAGTCACTGAAATAAGATCATATAACACAAACTAAACATTTGTCCAAAAGACTTTTGAGAACTGGATCTTGTAGCCTAGAGTTTTTGCTACAAAATTATGTGAAAACCATCCTGTTCACTCATTCATACAAAACAATATAGTAATTTAACTTTTGTAAGACAATTTTTGTGTTAGAAAGATCATATCCAAGGAGGCGTGAACTAAAATGAATATTGATGTAATTCACACCTGAGATGACAAAAGACCCCTCCCCTGGGCCTATCATTGAGGAATGTGACAGAAAGAGAATAAATGTGAGGAGACTTAATAATCCAAATCAAGTTTTAAGTTAAAAGAAGTAATCTGACTATATATTTTCTTTACATAAAGATTCTAGACCTACACTACCATTATAAGAAGTCTCTTCTGCTCACCAAGACTGCATTTATTTGATCCAAAATACAGTAAAAACAAAGATATTGTGAACTGTTTTTACCATTTAAAAAGTTTTCTATTTGAATATATTGTAAAATGCAATTTGTGATTTTCAGCATCATTACTGCAGACTTCAGTGTCACATGATCCTTCAGAAATCATAATAATATGCTGATTTTCTAATATGGGCATATTTAAAGTACATTTTACTAATTTAACCTGAACACATATTTGCAAGCACAAGCTTTGTTGATGATAAGGAGGCAGCATAACCTCTAGTTAAAATATAATCTAAACATTCATATTATTTTAATATCATATTTATATTATACAGCTTACAATTGAAATGCCTGCTTTAGCCGAAACAGCATTTAAATGTAACTAAAACTTGCTTATTAGGACATATTTCAAATGTCAATACTCTGAATCCTGGCACTAGTAAAATATGTACATGTTTATATAAAATAACATGTCAACTAATGCAAACTAAATGACTTACTCATCCGAAATTGTATCCTCAGCTGGATCAAGTCTCTCTTCAAAATACAAACGTTCATCGGAGTCCGGCTCTTGTTCTGAGGAAAATGTTATCTCTTCCATACATTCCTGGAGCTTTCTCGCCTGTGTATCGTTGTAAACGCGCAGAAAAATGAATGAAATGTGTTTACAACCTCACAGTCGTGGTGTGTACATTTGCATTGATCGTCTCAGCACATTAGCGTATGAATGCAGGAGAATATTTGTTTTAAATTTGAATTGTTTTATTTAAAAGTAGACATTTAAAGCTTTCTTTAGACATATGTTTCATGTTTGTGTGATAAGTATTTGCAGAGTTTCTGTTCATTTTTGTGATGTGTTTCTGAAATATGCTCGTGAACACAGAGACTGTTGAAAGCTCACCCTTTTTATTTTCTTTATTTTACAAAAGCACAATGTTTCATTGTTATTATGAGTGTACACAAATAAGAGAAGACCCTTTATAGTCTCTAATGATGTCTTGCACTTATCTGTATACTCAAAAATGACGGCGTATTTTAAGTTGTTTCTGCTGTAATGATGAAAATATCCAGCAGGACGCGCCGGCGTGTCCGTCGACCCCAGAGGGATAAACTGTTATTTATCAATACTCTTAGTATTAAATTGAATATAAGTATATTTATAATCAAAATTTCTCTAATTTCTTCCGCCATTTTGGATTTATTTTTCCGCCGAGCTCATCACAGTACATTCTGGGATCGCCTACCTGGGGAAGGATACATATGTTGCAACCTTAAAATTTGGCCAAAACAAGCTATCTTAAGAGGAAACATAATTAAGATTCCTACCTTTTGAACCAGCCTTTGTGTCAGGAGTGCACCTATGATGTCTTAAAATGCTGCCTCCGTAGGACGCTCACTAGGTTTTGGAACAGCTGTATCATCATATATCAGATGTATTCATGTAAAATGAGTGGAGTGCATTATGTACAGCTGAATGTGATGGAAAGTGTATTATAATGTTAATAACCAGGTTAGTGGGTCTAAATCTCACTAGCTGTAAATTTGTGCGGGTTTGGCGGCAAAATTCATGTTGTTTCTCTGTGTTCTAGGTGGCCTTCAGCCAGAATCTCTCTTATCTCTACAACATAAAATACAAGGGCTCTGTGCCCATTTGTTTAGAAGACAGGTAAATAATATGCCTAGATAAAACAACAGTGTGTCCCATGATGCAAACAATGAGTTTGTACAAAAAGTTTGTATCTGAGCCAGTTTATGAGGTGAAAAATAAGTGGTAAAAGAAAACAGAATGTTGTTCCAGTCCACAGATCTTTCCTTGGTAATGCTGCTGTAGTTTCCTGCTGTTTTGATGTTGTACACTGGCCTCAGACACCTCCTGACTCTTCTGTCACACTACAGGAACTTGTCACATTCCTCAGGAAAAAAAAAACACTGCATATGGCTTTGGTGTTTTGGAGATGCAACACTGAAGGGCTGTCTATGAGTGTTAGATTTTGTGCAGGGTTATTTTGATTTACAGGGTTATCTGCCAGCTTTGGTGAGTTTTAGCACCATAATGACTATTTAAAAAAAAAAAAATTGGATTGATGATGCATCATGCAATTTTTGCATTGGTATGTTTTTTTGTTTTGTTTTTTTATTCTGTCATCAAGATCATACTTGTACCGTTTTGCAGAGAAAGCTGTTGTTTATCTCAGATTCAAGTGTTGTGATGTGAAGTGTTTATGTCATAGAAACGTAATGCAATATGACTTACTGGGAGTTTATTTTGTGTGCTTAATGGATTATAACTGGAGATGAGTTATGAATGCAAAATCAAAAGAGAAGTGAGAAGTCACTGGGTTCTGTGTTATCAAGTATGTCATGCAGGGACATAATCTGGCTTGAGCATAGTAAAAACTAGAAATGACTCTAATCAATTCCAGATTACTTTTTCACAAAATCATACCGAAATACATCATATTCTGCCAACTACAGCTCAATTACTCTACCACTGATTTCCCCTCAGATGAGTGCAATTGCATTCTTTCTCCCCAATGTTTTATTTGATGTATGAAGCCATTGATTTAAAAACAGTAGATATTTACTTATCTGCTTTATCAGCGGGTTCTAGATTCAACCCACTCATACTGTACTTTTGGATTTCACCATTTGTGTCCGTGTCCACATCTTCTGTGAGATATCAGTGATGGTGTAAATTTCAGATGGGTCTGTAAAATAGCTTTTGTCACCACTTTGCAGACCTCTGAGATTCCTACATTTTATAGACTGCATGTTATTCTTTAGTACAACAGCAGTTATGTTTATATTTCACTTACATTTGGCTGATTCAGTCTCACATAGACTGACTTTTGACTATTGGCATGAAGTCTGACCCATTTTACTGTTTATTCTGGCAAAGAACCACCCAGTTAAACAGGAAGAGACCATATAAAGCCAGTGTCACACTAGCTGATTTTTTAGGTGTGAGCTTTATTAACATAATTGCTGGTAAGTGAGAGATGCATTAGCATCTGCCAGTGGGAGTTTTTTAATCCCTTGACCATTGGGACTCCTTGCCGAGTTAATGTTTACTGCAAATGGAAAAAAAGAATCCAACATGGCAGAGAAAATCGTTCTGGCTCCGGGGCAGACTCTTGTGCTCTCTTAATCAGCAGACATGTCTGCTGTCCTATGTGTTTGTTTTAAGTTCTTCATTAAATTATTATTTATATTGACAAGCCGGTTTCTCGCCTCTTCCTTGCCCATGAACGTGATCTTCTTTACAAACATGTAAAATGACCAAATGCAATTTAGAGAAAGGTTTATCTGAAATTGTTTACCATATTGGAACGGTGAGTGTAGACATGGTAATTATTATAGCTGTCCATCCAGAATTATTTAATTGCAGATTATTTAACAGACATACACAATGTTGAAATCTGTATGCAGATTTGTAGTCATTTTCAATGACAGATTACTAAACTTTAAAATTTTGTCCACAAAGTCATGAATATTTGGTTATATCCCTGCATCAAATGGTTACTGTTCAAACTATTGCACTATGGGCTAGCCATGATAATTTGTTTGTGCTTTGTAAAATGTGTGCTCTGTATAACCATGGATTATAACAGAAGAGATTAATGCAACAGCAAAAGACATCCATCTGACGCATATGTACCTAGACCAACAATTAAAACGTAATTCAGTCAGAACTCACTTCATCACCCCCATCCCATTTAGAGTACTTCTGAACAGAGTTTTGATTTAACTGTCTGTTGAAAAAATTAACATGCCTACTCAATAGTCGGTTTTACTCTAGGTCGTACCTTTCCAAGCAGTCTCTGCGGTTTACGTTTCTCTCTGACAGTGTTTGGGAGAAGTTTTTTATTTGTTGCCTGCAGTAGCAGCACTGCTCTGACAGTTTGTTTGACCTCTATAGTCTGTCCTCTGCTTCCCCCTATTCTCCCTCATCTCTCCGCTGCTCTACCCTTCTCTCTGCTGACGTGTCCAAAATGCATTAGCAGTACCTGAAACTCAGTGCTGCTTTTCATGGAGCTCTGCTTATTGGAAAGTAAAATGTGTTCAAATACTTTCAGGGAGCAGCTTGGCATAAAGGCATTTGTATCATGGCAACAGAGGCTCTGGCATTTTGCAAACATTTGGTTAATTATTTATTATTACACATTAGTTGACCTGTTCTGGTTGCTGCCGGCTAACGGTTGCAAGAGTCTATGTTTGTGGCTTGCTAGCCTGCTTAGCATATCTTATTCTTATGTGTTCATCTTTTTATCCCTTAGTTTTTTCCTCTCTTCTACTGTTTCAACTGTGTGTATTTTACCGTGCACACCCGTTTACATCTCGCATCTCGACTGCATGCATTTGTTTTCTCCTCTGTGTTTTTTTGATAATAATCTAAGATTATTGCATCAATCACAAAAATCTGCTGATCAGGAACCACATCGAACCACATCGATCTCAAACCCTTGCCGTTCAACAACAACCATACCAACAAAAACATCAAACAATTGCATTAAGTCATGGCATACGCTCTTGCTATTTCTAATAGCTTCTTAAAGCATCTATAGCTTCTTCCACCAGCAGTGAGGGATTCACATGTGATAAATGTATGGAATTAGTGAGGCTGGTGGAGAAGATTAATGAGTTAGTGACACGCATCCAAACGCTTATCCCTCCTCCTTCCCGGGTCTTCGGCACCAGTGTAAAGGGAACAATGGAAAGGAGGAGGCGAGAACTGGCTTGAAAATATAAATAATATTTTAATGTAAAACTGAAATCAAAAGACACAATCACACACTTAGGACAGACAGCTGCCAGTAAACATTCTCTCTTTGTCGCACCACCGTCCGCAGTCAGCCTTTATCCCTCTCGGTAGCTTGATTAAATAGTTATTCATCTCGGCACTAATGATGTCTGCTTCGCCAGACGGAGATCACTAAAGATAATGTTAAAGAGGTGTGTGAACTTGCAAAAACGATGTCAGACACAGCAATATTCTCTAGCTCCCTCCCTGCTCATCGTGGTTATGAGGTTTATAGTAGATTAGAGTCACTGAACGTCTGGATGTCTGTGTGTGTGGTGTCCGGAGAATAGCATAGGATTTATAGACAATTTATAGAAAAGAAAGTTTTTGGGGTAGACCTGATTTGCTCATTTCTAAATGAAATTATTACAGATTATTACTGTTTGAGTGAAGCCTGGCTTAAACCGGAATATTTTAGTTTAAATGAATCTACTCCCCCATGTTATTGTTATGAACATGAGTCTCGTCTGAAGGGTTGAAGAGGAGGTGTTGCTACAATTTACAATGTAGTTTTTGGTGTTATTCAGAGGACATGATATAAGTTTAAGTCTTTTGAAGTGATAATGCTTAATGCAACACCATCAGATAAAAATAAAATATATCTTTCATCTTTCAAAATCAAAAACCACAATATGCATGTTAGATCCAATACCAAAAGAGGTATTCCCTGTAATCTCAAAGCCTCTTCTTAATATTATTAACTGCTCGCTATGCTTAGGACATGTCCCAAGAAACTTTAAAATGGCAGTTATCAAACCACAGCTTGATCCTGGAGAAATGTCTAATTCTAATATCTTAATTAAGACCGATTTCAAATCTCTTATTTATTTTGAAAATACTAGAAAAGGTAATGTCCTCCCAACTATGTTCATTTCTACAGAGAGATGGTATATATTAACAATATCAGTCAGGATTTAGGCCCCATCACAGTACAGAGACTGCTTTTATCAGAGTTACAAATGACTTGCTCTTATCATCTGATCTGGCTGCATTTCTCTTCTAGCGCTTTTAGATCTTAGTGCTGCATTCAACATGATAGATCACAACATTCTCTTGAATAGGCTTGAGAATTATGTTAGCATTAGCATGGTTCAGGTCCTATTTATCAGACCGCTACCACTGTATGTGTAAACGAGGAGTTGTCAAATCAAACAAAAGATAAGTATGGATTGCCACAGGGATCAGTTTTTGGGCCACTGCTTTTCTCCTTATATATGCTTCCCCTGGGAGATATTATCAGGAATCATGGAAAAAGTTTCCACTGTTATGCCGACGATACCCAACTTTATATTTCTCTAAATTAGCAGAGTGTATCAATGAAATCTAAGATTGGATTACCAGAAATTTCATTCTACTCAATTCCGACAAAACAGAGGTGCTAATTATTGGACATAAAAACTCTATATATAATTTGACTCTTGATGGATTTACTGTTACGTCGTTTTCTACAGTGAATTATTTAGGTGTTATATTTGATATCAATCTGTCCTTTGAAAATCGAATTTCCAGTGTTTATAGAACAGCATTTTTCCACCTCTTTGCTAAGTTATGATACATGATCTCTGTTGCTGATACCGGAAAACAAATTCATGCGTTTATGACCTCAAGACCATAGTATTGTAATGCATTACTGGGAGGATGTACTGCAAGCTCAATAAATAAACTTCAATTGGTTCAAAATGCAGCTGCCAGAGTGCTGTCTAGAACCAAGAATAATGATCATATTAGCCCCATTTAATCATTGTTATATTGGCTACCTGTTAAATTTTATATACATTTTTAAATTCTCCTAACTACATAAATTAAGCTTTGAATGGCCTAGCTTCACAGTACTTAAGTGACCTTCTACCATGCTATATTCCATCACATTTATTATGAACACAAAATTCTGGCCTGTTAATAGTTCCTACAATATCAAAATCCACAAAAGGAGGTAGCTCATTTTCATATTTGGCTCCTAAACTATGGAATTGTCTCCCTAACACTGTTCAGAACACAGACACACTCACTCAGATTAATTCTAGACTAAAGACTCATTTGTTTATCTGGGCATACACCTATCCATCAACTCACAATTAGTCTGCTTGAGTTAGGTCTGTTGGAACCAGAAACATTTCTCAGAAGCATTTTTCATAATCTATAACTCTGCAATAAATTGAATAGCATCTATGCTATTCTATTTGTGTTCCTGTCTCAACTTCGGGATTCATATCCTGAGGTTACCAGTGCCGGCCAGATCCAGCTCCGTTCCTGCTTTGTGTCGCTGAGTGATGATGACAAACTACAGCCGGTGCTAGCCAGACTCCAACTGTAAGACATCAGATACATAATATGCCACTGCCTGAACCTTGGATTTAAGATGGACCCCACCAAACCTCACCGAAATGATCTGTCGATTGAACTGTGATGCACTTCACTGATCTCTGTCTGCATCACCTTTGTTTATTGATGGACTACACTCTTAAAATGGAATACATAACTAACAAGGACAATCCATCTATGTGAACTTCTGCAGTTAATCCAGGATGGACTTCAAATGCATTGGTCATTAATCTTACAGTTCATACAAAATCTTCGTTTAAACACTGGCCCTTAACACTTAAGTTTAAACATTTTAAACCATGACTTGCACTGCACACAAATAACTAATATATTCATGCTAGTTAGCCAGAGGGGAACTAGCCCCACAGTGAGTCTGGTTTCTCCCAAGCTTCTTTTTCTCCATTAAACAACATCGGATGGAGTTTTGTGTTTCTTGCCACAGTCACCGTCAGCTTGCTCACTGGGATTCTAAATGCAATTATCCTTTAAATATTTAATTATTTATTTTTATACACAATTTACAATTACACAATGATGACTCTTAAGAGTTTATAGATATTCCAGTTTCCTTTTCTATTAAAACATGATTTGCTGTAAATCTGCTTTGAAACAATCTGTGTTGTGAAAAGCACTATAAAAATAAAAATGACTTGACTTGACTATTTAACAAGTCATGCATTTGAGATCAAATACCTGAGAATGTTTACACTCTCTTTACCGTAATGTCAGCGAAACTGTTAACAAGTGCCAGTTGGAACAGATACATCACGCAGTGTCAGACTAAGTGCAGTGTCCTTGACCTGTACGGAGGGGTGTGATCTCTGTAAATACAGTGCATTCTTCAGTTGCCGTGAATTCCTCCACTTTCCTCATCCACCGAGTGCTCGTAGCCAATTGAGCTAAATATGAGATGACTTTCTGCCATCCAAAAAGACACTGTGATATTTCAACATAAACATGCTGTGATCTTAGAGAGTGTAATGTTGATGGATGTAGACTTCAAGCAGCTTGACATACAGTAGATGAGTGTATGAAGAGTGGGTGATTGTCTCCCAGTCAAAACACCCATAGATATGGAAGCTTCTTTGGGGTGGTGTATCAGTGACCCTGCATTACGTTTTCTGTTGATGCTTTACTGTAGTCTTGTCTTCATCTAGTTATGCCTTGTTTAATCAAAAAAGTGTGGATGGATGAATGGGTGGATGATTGGATGGACTTCAGGATGGATGAGCAGGCAGTCAGGAAAGAGACAGACTGATGGATAGATGGATGGAGAGGCATATGGATACACCGATACATATAGACTGTTAGTGAGTTAGTTAGATGGTTAGTCAGTTAGTTATGAATGGAAATTTTTTTGTTTGTTTGTTAGTTATACTTTAGATTGATGGTACATTTTTAAGTTAGTTAGTTAGTGATGGAGGATGGGATGGATGGTTGGTTAGTTATGTATGGTTAGTCAGTTGGTGATGGAGGGAAGGATGGATGGTTGGTTGATTGGCTGGTAAGTGATATATGGGTAGAGAAACAGTTAGTTATTTAGTTAGTTAGTCAGCAGGCAGTTGGGAAGACAGAGAGTAAGGATGCACTGATCTGATACCACTCTGATACTGATGTTTTTAGATGGATCGGGTATCAGTCCGACAAGCCCAATCTAAATCCGATACTGTTTGTTAGTCATGTCCGTTATCAAGCTCCAAAAATGACATTAAAGAACCATATAAACACAATTAAAGTAGTTCATATGACTCATGCATTTTATTCAAAGCCACATGAAGACATGCGATAGTTCTGTAAATCACAAAAGGCTGTTTAATAAGTATAGTATGCACGAGCAGTGCTGCTCTCACACGTCATCATTAGAGTTTTATATAATCTCATGTTACGTTAAATGAGATCAAACAACTATTCGAAAATGAAACTTTTTGTCGACAATTTTTTATTGTCGATAATGTCGACTAATCGTTTCAGCCCTAGTGTAAACAGAGCAGCGCCATTCACTAACGCGCTGACTTTAATGTAATATGAGTTCATATGAAACTCTAATGATGACGCGTGAGAGCAGCACTGCAGCTCGCGCCTGACTCACAGTCCAGATGCACTCTAAACTTTCACAGCTTCAGGCAATGTAGATTGCCAAGTATGTTGGAATAATACAAAATAAGTAAATACAGAAGCACTCTCATTATGGAATAAGCGGATCTGGAGCTGCCGCTCCGCTGAAGCAAAACTTGCGTGTTGAGCACAGCTTTAATGCAGTTATATTTAATGCATTATAGCTTTATTAAAGTTCAAATAATAAGGAAGCAGGTCATATAAATAACAAAAATTTCAGAAAATGTAATTTCTCTGTGTGGTCAGTGCCTCTTCTATGAGTTGTGTGAAGTGTCCCGATCTAAGGGGGAGAGATTGAAACTGCACTTGGTTGATGCACACTCTGGCATGAGGACCCTCGTCCCTCGAGCACGTGTGCTTGCTGCAGCTAGATTATAACGTGATGGCTCGCGACTTATTGAATCACTGTGTCACTGTGCATTTCTTATCATTTACATTTGCAATATGCAGATTTATTAATAAGAATGTTTGTTTTTTTGGTGAGTTAAAGATGAATTGAAGTGAGGAAGTCTTCGCCCATCATACACGGTAACAAAATACATTTTTTATTTGTTTTTGTTTTGGCTTGTTTTACAAAAATAATATAAAAACTTACTGAAAACAACATACATTTATTTTAGCATCTATACTGCAGAAGAAAAAAGTTTTATCTGAGAATGTTGAATATAATATAAAAAAATAACTTTTTAAAATACCTAAAAAAATAAAAGAAATTTACTGAATGAAACTTTAAAGTATTTATTTTCCTTTAATTCAGTGAATGTCATTTAGAGGTATTTTGATTTTGTCCTCTTTATTGTTAGTAAGCACATTTAATACAACCTTTTAATTCGGGCACAAGCTGAATAATTGGTTAAAAGCTGATGATTAATCATTGCAATAATTGCTGAATAGTCGAATAATCGTTCTAATAATCATTAGATTAATCGATTATCAAAATAATCATTAGTTTCAGCCATCGTTGACACATGCACAGGCAGGCTGGTGATGCACTCACGGTCATGGCTATTTTTAGCCTTCACGCGCTGCGCAACATTTGAGCGCTACTCACAAACAACATCTCAGATGTAAATGCTTGGTTCACTTATAATATAAACTCTGAAGAGCTCAGAATGTCAAAATAAAAGTTGAGGGTTTAAAGGTAAATGTGCACGATTTATATATATTACTGTTATATTTAAAAAACTAAAAGTCAATAATAATCATAAGAATTATTATTATAATTATTTTATTTTTTTTACAAATTATAACAATATTGTAAAGTTGAAAATTGTTTCCAACGAAAACTGCCTTCTTTTCTACTGATGAATTATACTGGAATTACTTTTAATTTTGCTGCTGCATTATCCAATAGACTAGTTAACAATAAAGCTTTTCTTAGTATGCTGTACATTTATATTGAAATAATGTGTAGTTAGAGGTTTGTGTTTATTACATAATGAAAGTCCCCCAATTAGTGCCACTCTATAATATAAAGATATTCTAAACTGATTATGCAAAAAACAACAACAACAACAACACTGGAATCGGATTGTGATCAGTAATCAGATATCAGATATTCAGATCGGAAGAGAAAAAGTGGTATGGGATGCGTCCCTAACAGACAGATAGACAAATGGATAGATGGATGGAGAGACAGATGGATACATTTAGACAGTTTGTAAGTTAGTTTGTCAGTTAGTTATGAATGATAGTTTGTTTGTTTGTTATACTGCAGATGGATGGAGAGTGAGTGAGTGAGTGAGTGAGGGATGGATGGATGGATGGATTTCACTCATGTTACATTATGAGTACTTGTCATTGTCAGGCCAGGTCACCTGAGACAACTACTCTCACTTGGGCTGTGTACACTGAGTGGTAATCGTGTCTGTTTACTATTCTTCCTATCATTGTGTTTGAATAGTTTGCCTTCAGGGAACATGTCTGACAAAGTGTCACTTGAGAAGGAAGGTCTCCTCTGTATACTTTGTATCCTCAGGCTCTGCTTTGCATTGTTGGTTAAATTATAACTACAAATTAAATATATTTACTTTTCTCTTCATTTCACCATGTGTAATAGTTATCACACCTTACACCTGCTGCCAGAGATAATGTCTTTATTTCTGTCCCCTGTAGGATAAATTCACGGATGTCCAAGCCACCACTAGAGCTGAGGCCTCCCAGCATGGTCAGCGAGTCCTCTGTTGCTGTCTCCTCATCCCCAGCAGACAACACCTCAGGATCCAGAGTGAGAAGCTTCATTCACTGCTGATCTGAGAGCAGTTTAATTTGTTCTGTTGCAGTTTAGGCTTTGGATTTGCATGGCAAAGAGCTAATTCTTAACTACATATCATATCCTGTACCATACCATGCCAAGTTGGCTATTTGCAGAGAGAGCAGCATCAGTGTAATTTTGGTGTGTGTGTTTGTGTGTGTGTGTGGATCTTATATTTTTAAATTATATTGAAAACTGATAAAAATGTTTATAGCTAATGGGGGAGAGTAAATTGGCTTCATCTATTTTTGTTCTCTCCCTCTGATTTTGATAAATTACCCAAGTGAAAGGTGTAATATGTTACTGATTTTTCTAGAACAAGAGAAAAGTGGATTTAGTCTCATGTGCAGTTCAGCTGTTTTGTGCAGGGGTCAGGTGGAAATACTGCACAATATCTGCAGGGGGTTGAGAACCTTACAGAAAGCTACTTCCCACTAATTAAATCTGAGCCTGTTTGGGACAACCACACTAGACATGTGTAGAACTTTCAATAGTTTCCCTACCTTTTAATATGCCAGAGTATATTAATGCTGTAGACAAGGGGTCAGCAATGAAATGCCATTTAGAATTTTTCTGGTTAATCGCTGTGCCGATAGACATAGGAATTTTTCATAATCTATAACCCTGTTCTTTTCCAATGCAAATCTTTGGAATGTAATTCGTCCCACACCTTCTGTGCTATATATGAATGATACCTCAAATTGTGCAACTTTTGCCTTATCTAAACATTTAAACTTCAACGTTTTCCCAGTGGACAAAAAAAGGAGTGAAAGAATCCCATAGACTCACCTTTGAAAAGAGATCAGGATTATATCTTTGGATATAAAAATCACTCGGACCTAATGGTGTGGGATCTTTTGACTTGGTCAGCAAGCAGCCATTAAGTAAAACCACAGCAACTTCCTAGCCAAGGCCTAGCAACTAGCCACAACCCTAGCAACTGTATAAAAACATGTTCCAGCCATATCTCAGCACCAGAATATCATAGAGGGACACTGTACTGAGCCGGCAGAGGCCCTTGGGGGACAAGCCTTAACTCAGTACCAGAATATCATACAGATATTAAGGGGGTGCGCTCTTTTCACAACATCCTTGTGGTCACTGTTGCCATGTCAGGCACTACCCACATTACCCGATTATATAGTCATTATATAGTTTGCCTTTACACACACACACATAGATGGAATAAAAGCAAGGAGCTCTAAAATGCCTGGAGAGAACTATCCGTTAGCACCACCATTCATTTCTATGGCAGTGTTCCGCTAGTGGAGGGTTTCCCTGAAGTACGCAAAATGGAGTTTCACTTTGCTCATGGGTGCTCAGTTCCTGTATCAGGTGTCACATGACTGATTACTTGTCAGTGGGAACAGATAAGGAAAGAGTCAATTTCACACATTTATGAGCCCTCAAAATCAGATTGTCACTGGAAAGAGATGTATTGAATGTATATAATGCAATATATTTTTGATTGAAATGTTTCCTGGAAAAAAGCACATTTCATCAGAAAACACGGCTACTTTTGCATGGCTGTAATAGAGAAACATGTTTTTTGGCATCATAGGGTATAGTTCCATACTTACAGCAGTGGCTAACAGGGACTTGCTAACCAGCTCCTGACCCCCTGAGATGATTACAAAATCATCACTATCAGAATCTGTACCTGAGTGTACTCACTCTGAGAGAAAATTTTAAAAAAGTTCAGGATTTTGGCCTTGGTCTTAAAAGATGACAGCAACGGTTGAGTTGGGCCAGGTCACAGGGTCTCATTTACGAGCCAGGTTCAGGCTTCAACGTAATGCCCATGCAGAACTCTAGGCTTGACTAAGACAGGCCTTGACCGTGGAACTCAATAACTCAGGTCATTTATAGCGGTACTTTAGTTTTGGCTGAGACACATTGGTCCCTTTGGTCTCATACCAGTTCAGTTACAGCCCTATGGCTCTGCTTTCCTCAGTTCTGCTTTAGAAATGGGAATGCAGAGAGATAATAGTGGTCACCTTCTGTGTTGCTAGGTGTGTTAATGACCTGACTTGAAATACACTGGCTGTGACACTGTGTGGTAGATTGTGATGCTGGTCTGTCAAACGCAGCACTATGTCAGCATCATATGAGCTGCACAAACCAATCAATCAGTCCCAAAGGCCCTCGTCTCTGCACAAACACTCTTCTGGGAAGGAACCAGGCTCCCAGTGGGCATCAATCATTGCCCAACATTTGTTCTTTCTTATAAAGCATTGTGTCTTCACGTCCTTGTTTTTTATAGACAGCTATCAAAACAGAAATGTCTTTTATTCTGTTCTGATGTAATACACAAGGGCCAGGATTAATGATCATATTAGTATTCTAGTTTTCTAGTTTTCTTCAGTCATGTCTTTGATTTAAAAGGTAAGTCTCATACAGAAACTGTAACTGTTGAAGTCTTTAGGGGAAAACTCTTTTTTTTTATCATAAATGAAGGCTGATATTAGCTCTCCTCAATTATTCTTTGAAAATGTTGATGTGTATTGTGACAATTGTTTATTTCTAGAAGCTCTAAAGTGGACATTTTACAGTCTTCTGTTCACACAGAACATAATCTTGAATCTCATATGACCCTGTTTTAAATTCTTTGTCTATGTACATGTGCATTAGACAGATATCTAGCAGTTTTTTTCAGTGTCTTGCATCATGAATGCTGCATTTCATAAGATGGAATCTCAAGTTAAAAGTAGTTCCATTGTGCTTCGTCTACATGTTTCTGAATGCAAGAACGAGTCCTATGTGAATAGACTCTAATTCGTTGCTGTGTTCTTTTTGGGCATATCTAAACCATTAATATATATGTTAGAGTATCTAAACAAACCTGCTTTTTTCTTATTTTCTTATGTTTTGTATACCACAGAGTTTAAAAACCAGTGGGAAGGTGCATTGCTTTGGCAAGCGTGATCATTCCATCAAAAGGAACCCTAATGTCCCAGTGGTGGTGAGAGGATGGCTCTACAAACAGGTACGGCCCTCAAAAATAAAATCCTGGTGTGAGTAAGTAGAGTATGATTGTATTGTGATCAGAACTGATTGTCTCAATTAGATCCTAATGAGGCCTTTTTTAATTAACTTGGATCCTACAGGCAATGAATTGAGTAAATTTGTCAAAGGTACATTAACACAGCGTGGAACATGTTATTCAATAAAAAGCTGAACTGATATTGTTCTTCTGCCCTCAGGACAGCTCGGGCATGAGACTGTGGAAGCGCAAGTGGTTTGTTTTGTCTGATTACTGCCTGTTTTATTATAAAGGTGAGTTATAATACTCGGCCAAGTACTATTAGCTGCAATTATCTAAAGCAGTCACAAGTGTCTCATTTTATTGCATTGTAATTTTGTTTATAAGTTAAACACTTTGAGTCCATGCTGAAGGAAATGGCCCATTTCATGGAGTACATATAATTTATAAAGCAATAAGAGGTTTCTCATTTTCTCTTTTTGTGTCTGTTGCTTGCACATATATTGGATGTTGTAACACTGTAGTTCACCCAAAAATGTAAATTCTCTCATGATTCTCATGAAGATTTTTAAAAGAATATCTCAGCTCCAGTGTTGGTCCTCCAGTCCTCCTCCCCCCACCCTGACAGAAATTATTAGAGAGTTATGTATTCATTTTTACACACAAAAAATAAATAAATAAATAAAAATACTAATTAATGCATAATTAAATACATGCCAATGTGTATAAACTCGAACTAGCAAAACATTAATTATGACAATGTTGGGAAGAAATATGCAAGTTCATGTTATGGTTTCTTAAATTGGCATCAAAAATGGGTATCATTATGTATAGAAATAAACTTAATGTAAAGTGCATGTAATCCAAGTCAAGTGGTCTAAGAAGTAAAAAAAAAAAAAAATCAAATGCACTGCACTAAAGGTCTATGCACATTGTACAGTATGTTTCACAGCAGGAACATTTATAGCCTTTCATCAAACCTGGGAGTCTGGGGCCCATCAGGTACACAATCTATTGTACCATGACGTTGTAGGGAGGTCTAAAATTATTTTTATTTATTTTTGCAAAAAAAGCGACAAAGCATTCATTTCAGTTGATTTTTGGTGCATCATTTGAACGTTTTCTTTAGAAGCCTAAATTTATTGTGTAGCATTACATGAAATATTTTGACACTAGGGCTGTCGATTTAATGTGATTAATTTTACAAAAAATAACACGTTAAAAAAATTAACGCAATTAATCGCATGCCTACGGACCATAATAAGGAAGATTCCTGAGTAATGCAAGCTTGTAGTACCACCTGTTTACTCCAGAGGGCAGTAAGTAAAATTCCAGCTGTATGAGCAACGCACAGTTTATACAGTGAAGAAAACACTTCAGTAGGCAGAACAACACAAACATACGTTACATTCTTGCTTTCAAAACACTTGAAGGAGCACAAATGCGATCTAAGGGATCTCAAGAAGTGTTTAAAGATTGAGTATTAAACTATATTTAACTTGACACAGTGACCTAAACATTTTATGTTTATGACGCAACACACCTGAGATGTCTGACATAGGTGTACATTGACGGGCCCTTAAACAAGCCCTCATAATAAATCTCGAACTGATTGACAAATTCACTTGTGAAATGGATTGCTGTGAACTGTATGCCAATGATTGACTTATGATCAATAATATGGTAGTAAACTATACATTGTATTCTAAAGCCGCTTTTTGTATGGCAAATTTATCTTCACAACTATAAATGCTGTTTATTGATTAATGGGTTATCAGCTGTCTTCCTTTTCTTCTGCTGTCTATCTTGTCTGTCTTGTTTCTGAACAGCAATCTAAATCGAAAAATTATATGATTTGGCGACTAAAAACAGCCATTTGGCTCCTTAATATTTTAGTTTAGGAGCCAATGGCCTGAGAAATTCTACAAAAAAATCTTCACTTGTGTTCTGCAGATGAAAGAAAGTCATACACATCTGGGATGGCATGAGGATGAGTAAATGATGAGAGAATTGTAATTTTTGTGTGAAGTATTCCTCTTTTATACCCGTATGTCCGGGGGCGTGGTATGCAAATACTGTCTGCCAACTTCTCATTGGCCTTTTTTCATAGATCAGAGGCATATTCGGCGCTCGAGAGACCCCTATTGTTGCTTCTTCGACACAACGTCGAAGTGAGCGACAGACGGGGAACTAAACGTTTTCAGACATTTTCATCTAACATGTGCACTTTACTCTAGACAATCATGCACTTTTGACCATCATGCAGTAGTTTTCTCTTTTGTTCCTCTGCAGACAGTCGAGAAGAAACAGTTCTAGGCAGCATTCCTCTGCCCAGCTATGTCATTTCCCCCGTAGGACCCGAGGACCACATCAGCCGCAAGTACGCCTTCAAGGTTAGACAGTTACGGTAATCTCCAGTGCCACACTGCACTCTAATGCTACACACTAATCAGTTTCTCTGTGTTGACTCACCTTCATTGGCTTCATTGGTTGGGCCTGCAGGAATTGTCATGTGACTTACTATCATTGGTAGTGTGTGGGCAGCAGTGAGGGCTGATTGATTGATTGATTCGGCCATTGTTTGGCTCTACTCTCTGATCTATTCTGTCTCCAGCTGACAACACACATCACTAACTGCATCCCCGTAGCACAGGGCACTCACAGCCTCAGAAGGGACTTCAGTTCTTATACTTCTAATGCAGTGTTTTTGTGATAACTTTATTTAAAGGGATAGTTCTCCCCAAAATGATAACTCTGTCATAGTTAACTCACGCTCATGTTGTTCCATATCCCTTTGACTTTATTTCTTTTGTGGAACACGAAATGAGACTTTAGTCAGAATGTCAGTCACCGTCCACTTGCATTGTATGGAAAAAAGATGTTATGAAAGTGAATGGTGACTGACATTCGGACTGACATCTTTTGTGTTCCACAAAGAAAGGTCTTTGCAGTTTGGAACAACATGGGGGTGAGTAAATGATCATATATGGGTGAATTGTCCCTTTAAAGCCCTTTGAACACAGTATTATATTTTTGACAAATGGAAAATATTCATGCCCTGCGATGGACTGGCGACCTGTCCAGGGTGTACCCCGCCTTTCGCCCAATGTTAGCTGGGATAGGCTCCAGCCCCCCGCGACCCTGTACACAGGATAAGCGGTTGACGATGGATGGATGGATGGATGGATGGAAAATATTCATGATGGCTAATTCTTTCAAAGATATATTTTTTAAAAATTCCTTATTATAATATTTATAATAAGGAGTTACTGGACCTTATTTACAGTAGTGCCATCTTTAATTTGAGACTGAAATGACAAAAAGACTGTAAAGGTCAGTCTCTTCAATGGATTGTACAATTTCTCCATAATATACGAGTAATGAATAATTTGATGTGATCAAGGTGCTTTATACAGTGCATGCCATTGAAGAGACTGTTATTCTGTCCCTCCCTATTCTCTCCCATTATAAAATAGCTGATATACGCACACCTTTGACCCCACATCAGTTTAATTCAATGTGTCATGTTTTTAGAGCAGTTGTGTTGTTTAGTAGCAGTAAACGGTCTACAGTTAGGCTAATGAACTATAGTTCTAAAGAATTGTTTATCATTATCATTATTAATAGTGAAAGTAAATAATTGTTTTATTTAGGTGTCTTTATCGCATTGCTGTTTTATAAAAGCACTTGGCTTTGTGCTTAACAAAACCCTTTAACTATGGTAAAACCACTGTAACTCGCTGCCTCTCGTGGTTTATTGCTTTAATCTGGAACATTCTGTTAAGAAGTGTTAGCTGCTCTTACTGTGCTCCACTTCCATGGCATTGAGCTGTGTTTGGTAGCTATGCATGTCTCACATTGTTAACCCATCCTCTCATTCCCCTTGATTAATGACCAAAAAGAGCAATGCCATTTTATCCTGAATATCTCCTTGAGTAGCTCTTAACAGTTTGCTGTAGTACAATGCAAGCAACATGATGGATTTCTTCAAGGTGATGTGTGTCATTTTTTCTATGTTGTCCTTTTCCAGATAAATGTGCAGTGACAAGTTGAAGTAAGCTTTATGTTAGGTGATTTCCTGAAAAGTAAACACTGTAGTTCTGTGACACTTTCAAAATGGTTGTGCCCGACATTGAAACATTAGTTCAGCCAAAGGTGTGAGTTCAGGGCAGAACTGTTTGTGTGACTGATGGCAGAAGATGATGGTGTTTGGAAACATTTTTCAAAACAGTAGTTCTTTTTGCTATTTTAGTGTCACTAGTGCCACAGATATTGCACACTTCACCTTTCATTCGGAAAAATATATACATTGGGTCTAGGATTTAAAATCCCATTTAATCTCGGAAATAAACAAAGTTTTAGGATAATTGTGATTATCCTTCTCTTTTGACTGGGATTGTTCCCCTCCATGTCTGTCAACTAGGGCTGTCAATTGGGCAGAGACACTGCAAGTAACAGAGAAAGTTCATGTCAAATTTTAACAAACACTGTGTAACAAATTGTTATTTTTTGTTTGGTTCCTGGATAGTAAGTGTTATTTCCTAATTGCTTATGCCTCAGAAGTATAGAAAATGGCTATTTTTCCCCCACAAACTTTGCTTATGTGACCAGGACCGTGATATTTTGAAATTGACCTATTTACCAGAATATTCCAGATAGATTCAGTGCTGAGTAAACTTGGAGTAACATTTAGAACTTTCCAGTAATATAAATAGCAGTATAAATACATTTTACATTTATGCATTTGGCAGACACTTTTATACAAAGCGGCTTACAGTGCACTTACTACAGAGATAATCCCCCTGGAGCAACCTGGAGTTAAGTGCCTTGCTCAAGGACACAATGGTGGTGGCTGTGGGGATCGAACCAGCAACCTTCTGATTACCAGTTATGTGCTTTAGCCCACTACACCACCACCACTCCATACAGATACCACAAATACAGAGGCCTTAAGCCCACCAGATCGGTTTAGTTCCAGCTACCTAAGTGTATACATATCTGCATTTTTCTGAGATGGCATAAAGAGGCTGAAAGCATCCGGCAGACACATTTTGCTATGTCTGCAGCCCATTTATCAAGACAAGAGTGAAAAAGTACTCTGTGGAAGCATCTGCAAAGATGTGTGAGGGCTACAAGGCATATTTCGGTATGCCTGTCGGCAGTTCCGCCGCTCCCTATAAGCAGAATACGCAGTCTGCGTAAGGCACCAACTCCCTAGAGGGGCACCATCTTACCTTAGGAGGGCACAAGAAAGTCCACCGGCAGCCCTTACTCACACGTTATATGTTATTCAAGGACCCGAAAGCAGTTGCGGAACACAGATGATCGCTTGGGCGCTCATATCATCCATTTTTTTTAGCTTGAAAATTTGGTCTCCATTATAATAGTATAGTAGTATATAATAATAGTAGTATAATAGTAAATGACGAGAGAATTATAATTTTTTAGTGAACTATTCCTCGGAGGCAACATCGCATTTGCCTTTGCAGAAGAATACCTTGGAACAAGCTCAGTGAAAAAAAAATGTTAGAGGGCAATGACAATCATATATATAATTAATTTAATTATAAAAAGTATCAATAAAACTTTGTTTAAATTATTTAAAAATAAGGTACATTGAAGACATGACACGAACATCGATCATGCCTTTTGAATCACTTAACAACCCTGTAGGTGAAAAGGTGAATCCAATTTTGTTTACATTTATTTAAAAAATGACATCTTGGAAGATAGCAAGGCAGATCTGTAGGTTTTGAAGCCAAGATGTTTACATAATTTACCTTGGTGTTCTGCTGAAGCAAAACTCCTTCAGAAGAATGATACTGCAAGAATGTTCACATCACTGCAGCTCATTCATTTCCTCCGCTCAGCCAGCCTCCCTTATGGGCACACAAGTGCATCGTTCAAACTGCATTACCCTGCCGATAATCCCCAGTGCTGGTATGTGTTTGACTATAGTGCCAGCAGGCAGATTAATTATACATCTAGACTATTTCTAATATCCTCCCCTCTTGTAAGCATAGTAGTTTGTAATGCACCAGTGCTAGGTGAAAGACCTTGTGTCTCTCTGACGCTCTGGGTGTTAATTAGCAGGTTGTTAGTTAGGAGATCTCCATCAGTGAAACTAGCCAGCAGCTATTTGAACATCTGGCTGGGCTATTTTCATGTGAATTAGACCCTAAGGTATGCTGTTTATCGAATGCTGCTTTTACTCTTACTAGTTTCGCTTAGTCAGCAATTAATCAGTTTGTGTATGTGCAGTGCAGTATCTGTGTGGATAATTAAGTATGGTTTTGAACTGCCTGCGATCATTTGAGAATGGAAAGGGTAGCCAGTGGACATAATGGCCGTTTATCTATTTTGTTTAGGATATGACAAACAGTGGACTGAACTGAATTTGGACACTTAAGACACAGTTTAAATGTATTAATGTTTTTTTTTTTTTTTTTTTTACAAAATATCTGAAATAAGTGGCATTTTATTTTTAGAAATTTAGCACTAGTACAACTACAAGTAAAATGTAAAAAAAAATATATATATATATTATTAACAACAGATATGTTGTTCAAAGTCAAGATAAATAATTTTGACACTTTCCGGTTTTCAAACTTTGTGTAATATAATAGTTAACCTGATGAACTTCACCTTTTTAAACTTGAGGGAAACTGACTTCATATATCCACTAAAATGACATTGGGAGCAATTGATCAACCATAAATGTAAAAATAGGTTTGAAAAGTTAGTTGTTTGTAATGCAATAAAATTCTGACATTTTTAAGTATAACTTAAGTGTCCAAAACTGCCCTAATGCTTATTTCGAGACACTGTACTGTATATTTGAATTAATTTAAGCATAAAACTTATCATGCTTGACTTTAATTGATTCATTTATTCTGCTGCAACGTTTAAATGTTTTGATGATTCTTAATAAAATAAATAATCTTTTCCTGTTCTCTGGAGTGTGGTACTCTTCTGTCCCAGTGGTGTAATTCTTGCTTTGCTGACACTAATGCTAATTGGGTTACAGCTCATCCAGCTTACTGTATCTGACAACGTTTCAGAACTGAGGAGATTTAACACATCTTCTAGTTTTGCTTAACATTTTCACATCGACCGTGCTCCACCTCACTCTGTTTTTGCCCAACTTACTCTGATTCTCTCATTCCTACTGGCCTATTGCATCCTACTGTGACCTGGGGCATAACGGGAACTGAGCCAGGTGCATCTGTCGGAAGGGCTATCTCCTGAGTCCGCCTCTTGCATGAATAGGTATTTTAATTTCCATTCATTAATATCAGCGGATCTCCACTCCATCACCAGTGCTGTGTATGGCATCCTCCTAACCTGATGAAAAATGCACATGCCAGATGTGCATTGATGTATGTCTAAATGCATGTGACTCACTCCGCCTCCTCTGGAACAGGCAATGTCAGCTTGAGATTCCAATCTTAATTTTCATCTCCTTAAATTGAAAAATGGATAGGCAGAAAGGTCCTGTTGAACATGTAACACTCAACTCTTAGTAAAGTTGAGTTTTGTTGGTGTCAATGGCTGAGACTGGCATTGCTGGATTCCTCTTCACACTGCAACATCATCATCATCATTATCATCATCATCATCATCAGTTGTTTCAGTGTTGAATTAGAGTTCTGACACTCCCACACAGTTCTCCATTGTCTGTTCATTCTCTTTTCAATTCTCACCAGTACTATTACAATGTGAGATATGTTTGTTTTTAACATGAATGTATGCAATTGCATTTAAATTATAAGAAATATTTTTTATAGAGCACAGCACTGATATCTTATGTACTATGTGTGTGGCAAATTAATTTATCACAGACATATCCTCTTTAATTTGTAACCTGTTGTCTTAAGTAGAATTTCTTCAACGGATCTTATTTTTAGCTGACCAGAGAAATATAATAAATCTGTGGCATGCTTTTGATTACCCTAGACAATAAACTTGACACGTTCATTTTTACAAAGTAAGGATCATGTCAACTTTATTTCGGTGGTAATCAACGGCATGCCATTGATTCTGTCCATAAACATTAAGTTGTAAATTCCTCAAATATTCTTATAATCTGGAAAAGTTTACCAAAAAGTAAAAGAAGCTTGTTCAGAGTGCACATACGTTCACGAGACGCATTAGTGCAAGTTCACGTGTGAATGTGAGCCACTGTAAACAAGCTTCTCTCATATCATCCATCAATGTCCAATGGCCATCACTATTTTCACAGATAAATGGCTTAGATTTTGGGATGTTGTTTATAGGAATATTCTGGGTTCAATACAAGTTAAGCTAAATAGACAGCATTTGTGGCATAATATTGATTACCACGAAAATTATTTTTGACATGCCCCTCCTTTTCTTAAAAATAAGAAGCAAAAAGTCACTTACAGTGAGTCATTTACAATGGAAGAACATTTTTATGAACATTAAAATACCCACTTTTTCAAAAGACCCAAGACATAAACAATTTGTTTTTTAACATGATCTTAGTGTGATAAAATTGCTTGTGATCATTTCTGTGTAAAGTTATAGCAAATTTTACAACTTTGTTGCCATGACAATGTAATGTCATCAAACCCTGAAACCCTTAATGGTGATTTGAACTTTACAGCTCAACTAATACACAAGTTTTAACAAAATAATTAATGTAAGTGCTTTTATAAAATTATAAGCTTCGCATTTCAGTTGAAACCCTCCAAATATTGGCCACATTCACTTCCATTGTAAGTGCCTCACTGTAATCCAGATTTTTTCTCTTTTTTAAAAAAAAAGAAAAAAAAAAGAAAAGAGGAACGAGTCAAAATAAAATTTTGTGTCACAAACGCTGTCGATTGAGCTTGTATTAAATCCAGAATATTCCTTTAACAAAACCTATCGAATGTCTTCAGAAGACTTGGAATGTGACTTTTGCGTCCTTTCTAAGCTTTAGACTGAGTTGGTATCAGCTGCCATTTAATTAAAAAAGATGAATCAGTGTATTCATTAAATTTCTGGGTGAACTATTCCTTTAAAAGCCTGAACAATTAAGTCAAACCCTCTGATTAATTACTGTATATCCACTTTACAGGGATAACTCTGAAAGAAAGCCCAGAACTAGACATCTAATCAGAGGTCATTAACGTCTTAAAGACAGGAATGTGAGAGGAATGTATCAGCAACCATACTTTTCCTGCTGATATATTAAGACACTGAAATCACTTTGCTCTAACCCAGGTTGAATCTTCCTATTTTTCAGTGTTTGTCATTTGATGAAAAAGTGATTGATTTTTGTAACAAGATTTTCCTTCTTTTTACTTTGGTTTCATCGTGAATGCATTCAGCTGTAGTAAATGTATTTTGCTCAATTGAATTTGTGTTTGTGTGCGTGTGTGTGCGTGTGTGTGTGTGTGTGAGAGAGAGAGAAAAAGTGGAAGAGAGAGAATTTGTGCATCGTATTGTCTTATTGTATTTTTTTTATTTTTATGGAATAGCATGAAGAAAATGTCCCTACAACCAATCAGAAGACCGTGTCGCTCTCAGGCTGTCAATCATTCTGAGCACTCAGCTTATCAGACATTGGGTTTGATTAGATATGTCTTTTAATAGCGGGATGTTGGGCCGAGTGACTAAGTTTGGCCTGTCTCTGGTTTGGCGAAAGTTAGCGAAACGGCTAACATTGTTAAAAACAACTTTAGCCTAATCTCCGCTTTACAAACTCTGTATTATCAGAGTGGTCATTTTTATTATTATTATTTTTCAAATCTGTATTTAATTACTGTTTGTCTTGTTTTCTAGTGAAATATCTAAACCATAAACCATAATATCTAAACCACATACAGCAAGACTTTCAATGGCATATGTTTTTACTTGTTTTAAGCAAAACCACAATAAATTTATAATTAAATGTTTTATTTTCTAACTGCCTTTTTTTGCTGTGAATCATCATAGTAAAGGTCATAATTGTATGACCTAGATAAAAAGAAAAAAAAAAAAAAACTTTAATGTATCAGGAAAAAGAAGGAACACAATTACTGGATGAAACTTGATGTGATCCAGTGAACTGTAAAAACATTATGGTAATAACAACATCATGTAATATAACTCCTACATTCCCATGCAAATGAGAACACCGTAGAGAAATATGAAGACTTCACAGGCAGATATCGGATATTGGAGGCGCTGCATTAGCCATGTGTGACGGTGGGGTAATAGACTCCTGGAAAAGCTGAAGAGATGTGCCGTGATCAGAGATGGAACTGTGCAATTGTGAATTAAGAGGCATCAGCTATGTAGCCCAGTGGCTGCTTCATTGACATTATACAGAAGCAGCCAGTGTTTCCATGTGTAAGCTGTTTGTGTGATAGTGTATGTTTGTAGTCTGACGTGTAGAGGTGGGCATGATGGTCTGCTGCCCATCTGAAAGGGTCTGGATGGGCCTGGCGAAAGCGCTTGAGCTGGACTCTGTTTTGAAGGGTTAAGATTTTTGAGTGGTGGCGGTGCCCCCTATCTAAGAGATTAGCCCAACAGTTGCATTTTGGCCACAGCAGATTTACAGGAACAGAAGGTGCATGGAGCTTGTTTAGCGGGGGGTGGGGGGGGTGGGGGGTTGGGGGCTGTTAACCCTGGCATTAAACAGACCACCAGAGCAAGGGGGTAAGAGGCTAATTAATAGATATGTTTTTGGAGGAAATTAAATAATATTTTATCATCTGATTTATATCTTTGAAGTTAAATATGAAATATGACAATTTATATGACAATCGTAAAAGCCCTAAAACAGACAATTAATCGTCATAATCGCAATTATTTGTTTGACAATTAATTGTCAGACAACTTTCATAATCGTGACAGCCCTATGTGTATGTGTGTATGTGTGTATTTGCTAATAGCTTGGTCTGCATCTCTATGTGTGTATTTGTGCATTTCTGTGTAAGGCACATATGCGTGAAAAGTCATAAATTGACTTTTTGCCACGCCTGCTAATTGCAAGTGAATAGGAAAAAAATACTGGCCATAAATATTTCTTACTGGCCATGAAATGGTCATTTGTATTTCTTTTTATTAAAATTATATTTATTTTTCCCTATGACTATTATTATATAGCATATTTTCCTTTCATATTTGTGACAAACAGTACAGCAGTTTCGATATTAACTTGTCTCCGTATTTGAGTAAAACTCAAATCTGCCACAAAACGGAGGATTTTTCCTTCAATTTTTATATTTTTATTTTATTTTATTTTTGTGTATTTTTGTTGCTTTTTGAAAGAAATATTCCACAAATGTGTTGCCTAACTGAGTTCTAGAGGGGTAAAAAAAAGAAGAAAAAATTAGACATCCTAGATAACCTTTTGATGATAAATTGTCCACTCAGCTAAAAAATTTGTAAGACATGCAAGTCATAAAATGTCAATTTTAATGTCTTTAATTAAATCGCCAAAGACATTTTTTACATAAATTTGGCATTTGGCAAGTGTGAATTTTGTATCCTGTGTGTGTGTGTGTGTGTGTGTGTGTGTGTTTGCGTGTGCATGCAATTGAGAGAGGGGGAGAGAAAAAGTCACTGTTGTGTAAACACTGTGCTGATTATAATGTAATATACCAATAATATGTTGAATAAGAAGATAATGGTGCCCTTCACCTTTTTCCCCTTCCTAGGATAGGCTTGCAAGATTATTTATTCATCTATCGTTTGTTTGCTGTGTACTGAGAGTCGGAGTTCAGATCCTCATTGTTGATTTTTCTGACGTTGATGCTCTTTATTCTGACAGCAGTACAACAAATAATTATATATGAGCCTCAAATGCTTGCACAGAACCTGTTCTACTAGTGCAGATCATTTGACTGAAGTGCATGGTAATTATTTGTAACAATGATAGTGAAGTTATCATTGGTTGTTAATCCTCTTATAGACCGTTTCCTCTGTGCTCTACTGTGTAAACCACACTGTTCAGCATGACTCTTGAGTTTGCTACAAATGCGAACATGCTGTCACAACAATACTGGGGCCCTCTGATCAGGGGGCCTCATCTGCACGTGCAGCCTGGTCATGCACAAGTGTTCCGGTCACAGCTGATGGTCCCCTCTGTCCCCTCTCTCTCTTTCTCTCACAGGCATGCCACACGGGAATGCGCTCCTACATTTACAATAAGAATTCTCTGATTGGCTCGCAGGCCGAGCACTGTGGCATGAGGACCTACTTCTTCAGCGCTGACACGCAGGAGGACATGAATGGCTGGATCCGAGCCATGAACCAGGCTGCACTGATGCAGAGCCATGGCGTCAAGAGGTCAGTCACCTCCTCACACAGTCTTCCATCACCTCTGTTTCTCTGAGGGCTGACTGCACACAGGAGTAAAATCAGTACCTGCATATTCATTTATAGATAAAAAGAAATCAAAGTTGACCCTGTTTAATTGACTTTCTTATTAAATCTTTCTGGTGTCATTTTGCGTGATTCATCAGTGCATGCTATTAAAAAAAGTCCACATCTTTCATCATTTTTTTTTTTTTTTTTTTACGCTGACTTAACGAAGGCTGCATGGGTGGGGAATAATAATAATGACCAAAATGGATGGGCACAAGTTCCCAGAAGTGACAGCAATTATCAATCATGAAAAAATTAATTGCATGACTTTGCACTCTGATATCAACTGTACCCATCATCGAGTGCTTGGTTGATTTATAACATCTGATAAATAATATAGCCTAATATGTTTCACACCTTTGTGATTGACTCAAATGCTGATGGATAAAATAAGCCCAGCCCAATATTATGTGCTGTATCACTAGATGATGCATAGTAAATGAGTGTGATCATTATTATTGCTATTAAAAATATATTTATTTAAAAAAAAAAATAAAAGTCTTGAGATTTGAAACCATTGGGTTTTGATGTCAAAACATGATCTGCCTTGTGTACAACATGTGCAAATTGTTTAAGCGCAATGCTGCACAAATTGGGTTTTTATTTTATATATAAAATTGGGAATAATTTTTTTGCCTGGACCATTTATTATTTTTCCCAGATTAAAGAACATTGTTTAAACTGATATTCCGGGTTCAATACAAGTTAAACTCAATCTACTGCATATGTGGCATAATGCTGATTACCACAAACATTTGTTTTGATTCGTCCAATCTTTTCCCTTAAAAAAGCAAAGATCAGTATTCCAGTGAGGCACTTTCAGTGGAAGTGAATGTGGCCAATTTTTGAAGGGTTAAAGGCAGAAATGTAAGGCTTATAATTTTCCAATAGCACTTGCATTACATTTTCTTTTAAAACTCATGTATTATTTGAGCTGTAAAGTGGCTTAAATCTGTATTGTCATTGCATCGTCATGGCAACAAAGTTGTAAAATAGGTAAATAGGTATAACTTTACACAGAAAAGGTAAGTAAGTGATTTTATCACACTAAAATCATGTTTACACACATATTTGTCTTGTGGCTATATTTTTGAAAAAGTGAGTATTTTAACGTAAAAAAATTGCCCCCCTTTCACTTCCATTGTAAGTGCCTCACTGTAACACAGATTCTTGCTTCTTTTTTAAAGAAAAGGAGTGATGAGTCAACATATATTTTTGTGGCAATCAACATTATGCCACAAATGCTGTCAATTGAGCTGAACTTATATTGAACCCGGAATATTCCTTTAAGGCATTACATGACCTTGAATGTTGTTGGTTCATTAAGTATAATCAGTTGAAGAATGTGCATGTAAATGCACTCTTATTAAATGTGTTGCGAATGAAGTTCTTTACGAAGTGAAAAAAGAATGTATATCAGAAAAATTGATTCGTATTTTTTTCTCCACTTCTTTCCTCTCGTCTTTTGTACTTCTTCTTTTGAACCCACATTACTGTCACTTAAACTTCCACTCTTAATTCTCTGATACTTCATGTTCCTTCACCTGAGCTTTTGTGTAATAATGTAATGATTGATTTTTCCTGTATGAGAATTTCATGCACAACAGAACTGAAGTGCTCTTAATGGTTTCTGTACTACTGTTATGTTTAATTGATCTCAGAATCAGGCTATCAAATTTCATAATTAGAACAGCTATCCTAATATATAGTAGGTGTGTGTTACAAACTAGTAATTACAGTATTATGCTATACATGTGGTTTATGAGGACATTTCAATTGTCCCCATAATTCAAATTGCTTAAAAAACATACTAAACAATGATTTTTTTTGAAAATGTAAAAATGTAGAAAGTTTTTTGTGAGGGGTAGGTTTAGGTTTAGGGGATAGATTCTATAGTTTGTATAGTATAAAAATCATTATGTCGTTGGAGAGTCCTCATAATGATAGCTGCACCAACATGTGTGTGTGTGTGTCTGTTGGAAATTGTACTTTTAAGTCTGAATCATAACAGTGCCCATGTCATTGATAAGCTGTATATGATGTATACAGATTTATTGATTATGAAGCAAGCCCATGTCTGATCTACAGATCAGAAGTAAGAGAGCAGATCAGTGTGGTATAGTCACTCATTTGCTGCTGTTGCAGAGGCACAGTGCCATGGCTGTGAGTGTAGTTTGACACTGCAGCTCTGGGAGGAGGATCACTGCGGCATGCTGCAGCCAGCTGACTGTGGGCCACCAGCCAAGAACAGAGCACTCAGCCTGGGTGTGATTTCAGTGTACTGCCCCCCTGCTCATCACTTCCATAAGTGCAGAGAGGGTTTGTCCTTAGGGCGTTCATTATAGCTGGGCTTTTACAGTACACATACAAATGAGAGAATGTGTTTTATAACTACGAAGGTGGCGATTTACAGTGCTGTTTATGGTTGTTGGACTATTTTAGTGTTGCCTTTGGGGTTTTGTATTTGTTGGACTTGCTAATGCTTTTACACAAGCATGTGGGTTGTTGGCATGCTGCTCAACTATCTGAGTCCAGGCAACCTGTCTGACCACGCTGAGGGTTAAAATTCACTGTTAGTGCTGTGTTATTGTATTGACCTTCTGCCAGGTGTCCTGGACCTAATACAACAGCACCATCGAGTGGTCAGTCCATTGCATTACATGGCAATATATTGTAATTTGTAACTCTAGCAGCTTAATGAATTGGATTTGTATTGTTGTGCTCTGATGCATTTTATACCCCCTTTGTTTGTTATCTCAGTTTCATCTGTAGATTTTTCCTGAATTATGCTTTGAATTTTTGCTCTTTAAACAAACATAGTGTCTATATACAGCAGTCACCTTTGTCAGTCACATGATGTATTATTTTTTAGATTTATGCAGGCTACTATTGCACTGAAAATACAATATTAGAACAAATAGCTGAAATAAATTATATACTATTATATAAACTGCTCTTAATTTTAGTAAGAAATGTCATCCCAGAGTATTTATTTTGAACAAAATGAATGTCTGTATGATGGAAATAGGTTTGTTTCACTAGAGAGGTTAAAGGTGGGCTATCCATACTCTGAGTTATGGACTTCTGTTGTTGCAATTTTAAGCAAGTCTAAACTAATTTCAGTATTTTGTTGTGTAGTACTAAAAATAGAAAACACTCCTGCACACTTGTGCAGTAATTTAAATAAAGCTTGCAAAATCTTTATTTTGAGATCTCAAACGGGCTCTGCACAAACTCCCGTTCAAGATGCTAACGCAAAAACACATTCTAACATGCGTCCGGCATCAAGATTGGTTTGCAGCGGTAGACCTGAAGGATGCGTACTTTCACGTCTCAATTTTGCCAGGGCTGGGCATACCAGTACAAGGTCTTCCCCTTCAGCCTGCCCCCTCGCTTCTTCACGAAGGTTGCAGAGGCCGCTCTTGTCCACTAAGGGAAGTGGGCATACGCAACTACCTCGACGACTGACTGATCTTAGCTCACTCTTGAGAGGCACTGTGCACTCACAGGGACCAGGTGCTCAGGCACCTCAGCCGTTTAGGGCTTCAGGTCAGCTGGGAAAAGAGCAAGCTCTCCCCGGTTCAGAGCAATGCTTTTCTCGGCGTGGAGTTAGACAAGTCACAATGATAGTGCGCCTCACAAACGAGCGCGCGCAGCCAGTGCTGAATTGCCTCTTGTCATGCAAAATAGGCACTGCGGTCCCTCTAAAACAGTTCCAGAGGCTCCTGGGGCATATGGAATCCTCAGGGTTAATGCATATGAGAGTGCTTCAATACTAGCTTCAGACTCGAGTCGCAAGATGGGCATGGTGCCGCGGCACATATCTTGTGATCTTCTCCCCCCTCTGCCATCATTTATTCAACCCTTGTACAGACCTTTGTTTTCTGCAGACAGGAGTATCCCTACAGATGCCTCCATATAGGGTTGGGGCACCGTGTGCAACAGGCATGCAGCCGCCGGTTCCTGGACAGGCCCGCTGTTACGTTGGCTGCCTAGAGTTGTTGGCTGTATTTCAAGCACGTCTTGATCCATTCAGACAGCACTGCGATGATAGTGTACATAAATCGCCAAGGCAGCGTGTGCTCTCGTCACATGTCACAACTCGCCTGCCATCTCCTCCTTTGGAGTCAGCACCGACTGAGGTCGCTGCACGCCACTCATATTCCGGGCAGCCTCAACATGTCAGCAAAACTCAACTGGGAGTGGAGGCTCCACCCCCAGGTTGTTCAGCTTATCTGGGACCGTTATGGCAAAGCACAGGTAGACCTGTTCGCTTCCCAAGAGAACTCCCATTGCCCGTTCTGTACTCCCTCTGGTCGGAGGCAAGTACCCTCGGGACAGATGTGATGGCACACAGCTGGCCCCAGGGGCTGCGCAAGTACGCATTTCCCCCATTGCTGTGCAAGGACAGGGAGGATGAGGAACAAGTCACTCTATTGGCCCCTTACTGGCCCACTGGCCCACTCAATTTCCCCTAAGGAAAGACCTTTTATTCTCAGGGACGGGGCACCCTCTGGCATCCACTCTCAGACCTCTGGTATCTCCACATTTGGCCCCTGGATGGGATGTGGATGATCTAAGTGGTCTACCACCAGCTGTCATACACACGATCAACCGAGCCAGAGCTCCCATATGAGTGCGGCTGTCCCCCTTCCACCTTAAATGTGTATGTAGCCGCTATAGCGGCCCACCACGACACAGTGGACGGTAAGTCCCTAGGGAAGCAAGACTTGATTATCTGGTTTCTAAGAAGTGCCCGGAGGGCGAATCCTCCGAGGCCATGCCTGTTCCCCTCATGGGATCTCTCTGTGGTCCTTACGGGCCTTCAGAGAACCCCCTTCGAGCCGCTAGAGTCAGTTGAGCTTAGTGCCCTCTCCCAGAAGACTGATTGTTCGGTCTGGCAGATTACCACGTCATCCTAAAACCTCGACCGGGCTATGTGCCAAGGTTCCTACGACCCCTTTCAGGGACCAGGTAATGAACCTGCAAGCGCTGCCCTGGGAGGAGGCAGACCCAGCCTTATCGTTGTTGTGTCCGGTACATGCTTTGCATACCTATTTGGACCGCACGCAGTGCTTTAGACTCTCTGAGCAGCTCTTTGTTTGCTTTGGTGGGCAGCGGAAAGAGAACACTGTCTCCAAACAGAGGCTCGCCCACTGGGTATTCGACGCCATCGCATTGGTCTATCGGATCCAGGCCATGCCCAACCCCTTCCGGGTTCAAGGACACTCTACAAGAAATGTGGCATCCTCATGGGAACTGGCCAACGGCACCTCTGTAGCAGATAACTGTAGAGCAGCGGGCTGGGCAACACCCAATACCTTTGCGAGATTCTACAATCTCCGGGTTGAGTCGGTTTCATCCCGTGTTTTTTCAGGTCCAAGCATGTAGAACTCGGTAACACGGGACAACTGACCGGGTATACCACTTGCGCAAGGGGCATATGGAATCCTCAGCCGCGGTCGCGCCACAAGGGTTAATGCATATGAGTGCGCTTCAATACTAGCTTCAGACTCGAGTCGCAAGATGGACATGGTGCCGCCGCACATATCTTGTGATCTTCTTCCCCATCTGCCATCATTTATTCAACCCTTGTACAGACCTCGACAGTTTGAGTCGGTTTCGGCCCGTGTTTTTTCAGGTCCAAGCATGTAGAACTCGGTAACACGGGACAACTGACCGGGTATACCACTTGTGCAAGCACCTTTCCCCTCCACTAAGGTGAGTCTTCAAACTTCCGCTGCCTGGATGTTCTTCCTCCCAGCCCTCTGGCTCGAGAATTCAGCAGAGGAATTCCCGACCAGACCCACTGCGGTTACTAATTACTCTATACTGGAATAGGTGCTCCATAGGTGCCGGTTATCACGGTAACCCCCTGTGATGTATTTTCCGCGGTACAGTCCCCCTGTCAGGCAGACCCGCATCTGCCTTGGGCAGTCCCCATTGCCCTGGTCGCCGTGTTTGTAGAACTCCTATCTCATTAGGCAGGATATAATACCTTGCCATTTCCATGTGTGGTGACGGGCCCGTGTGACATATTTGCCACATTTTCACCTCCCCAGGCTGGGCAGGATGTGGTCTCCACGGGGTCTTATCCCCCTGACAGAATAGGACTGTAAAAGAACGCCTTCCCCGATGCGTGTTATAGCTAGATGGCCCCAGCCGCATCTAACACTCTATGAGGAGATACATAGAGAGAGAAAAGGCTGCGGCTGGCGCTGCCTGCTCCCATGCGTGTCATTTCGCTTGTTCCCTCCCCCCCAAGGGAAAACCTTGGTCGGATGCCGGGAATAAAAACAATATGATGTCTTAGTGTGCCATTGGGGAAGGTTACGTGCAGTCTGATGCCATGCTCCTTTGGCACGCTACAGCTTGATCACCAGCATCAGCAGATCACGTGACACGATTCAGTGTAAGTGGCGCTATTGAATAGGGCCCCTTGTGTCACTACAATCGACACAATGTTGAGTGAGTGACAGAAGGGGAACGTCTAGGCTACTAGTGTAACCCCCGAGATGTTGTGTCCCCCTTGCCACAACACTGTACCAAGCCGCTGTAAGGGCCGAACCTTTTTTCTCAGCTCCTCGGTGCAGAACCTGACTGAACAGATGTACGATCCCCACCTTTTAAACCCGTATGTCCGGGGGCGGGACATACAAATTCTTATCGCCAATTTTTTATTGGCCTTTTTCATATTCAGAGTTATCCAAGGCTCCCGAAAGAAGACCCTTGTGTCACTACAATTGACACAACACCTCGTTCCCTCCATCAGGGAACATGGGTTACACTAGTAACCTAGATATTACAGAAATACACTTGCAATGAAAATGAATGGGATAGTTTATAAACAGTAAAATATATGCCATTTCAAAACAATATGAGTGTTTACATAATTTTATTGTGATACAATTTCTGACTAACTTTATCTGTGGTTAGTTCTATTAAATATTACACATTTATTGCCATGACAACAAAACCCTGTTATCCCAGTTTAGGATATAACTTTACAACGATTTACACAGAAGGTTAGTAAGCATTTTCATCACACTCAAACCATGATAACACATTTTTACATCTTGTGGCTATACAGTACTTTTGAAATGGTGTAGTTTTTATTTTGCATTTATGGACTGGCACAATTCACTTTCATTGGAAGTGCTCACTCTAACCGAAATATATTTTTGTGATAATCACATAATGCCACAAATGCTGTCGACTGAGCTCAAAGGGATAGTTCACCCAAAAATGAAAATTATCTTGTCATAGTCATCCTCATGCTATCCCAGATGTGAATGACTTTCTTTCTTCTGCAGAAACACAAACAAAGAATTTTAGAAAAATGTCTCAGTTCTGTAGGTACATACAATGCAAGTGAATGATGACCAGACCTTTGAAGCTCCAAAAAGCTCATAAATGCAGCTTAAATCCATCCATATTTAATCCATACGACTCCAGTGTTTAAATCAATGTCTTCTGAAGAGATATGATAGGTGTAGGTGAGAAAGAGATCAATATTCAAGTACTTTTCTACGATAATCTCTACATTCACATTCAAAATGTTAAAGAATGTGCAAGTCAAAGTGCAGATTTATTGTAAAAAAAAACTTAGATATTGATCTATTTCTCACCCACACCTATTATATAACTTCTGATGTCATGGATTTAATCACTGGAGTTGCATTGATTACTTTTTTGCTGACTTTATGTGCTTTTTGGAGCTTCAAAGTTTTGGACCCTGTTAAGATATTCTTCTAAAAATTTTAATTGAGTCCTGCAGAAGAAAGAAAATCATGCACTTTTGGAATGGCAGGAGGGTGAGTAAATTAATTTTCTTTTTTGGGTGATCTATATCTTTAACTTGTATTGAACCTGGACTATTGCTTTAAGTCAGGTTATCTGTAATTTTTAAATCTGTGATCAACCAACATATTTAAAATATAGACTAGCCAAACAAATCCTTTGGGTGTTTGTTTATTTGTTTACTAGTACAAAAATCTCTGAATTTTGTCATTGAAATGTTGCAATTTTTTTCTACTAATAGATAACTCTCTTTCCTTCTTCCCACAGAGAGGCAGAAATAAACTCTAAACCTGAGCAGCATACAGTTCTTCAGACCAACCACTTCAGCAGCAGCATCAAAAGCTCTTCCCAGGCAGAGGGCCTCCAGCAGGCAGCACAAGGGGAGGTGGCAGAGTTCAGGCTGGAGCAAGATGGGGAGGAGTGCTATGTTTACAGCAAGGAAGTCCTGGAGGATCCTGTCAAATGTGTCTCCCCTGGAGAGATGGAGTTGGATGGGCTTTCCCATCCATCTCGCTCACCATCTACTGTGCCCGCTCACAGGAACGGGCTGCCCTCCTCGGGCAAGCCCCCTGATCAGAACGGGAACGTAGTGTATAAGAGGGGTCTCGTCCCCCGCATAGACACCGAAAAAAAGGTGCAGAGGAAAACAGCACTTGCTCAGGTGGAGCACTGGATGAAGGTGCAGAAAGGAGAGCCCAAAAGGTCAGTTTTGTTATAGATATCTAAGTGCTTTAATAGGTCAAATGCTAGGAAATTACACACATTGTTAAATGCTGGACTGAAATTAAATGATGCAACTTTGAAAACTAGCATTGTTGTGTCATTGTGTAGGCTCCAATTTCACATTAAGGAAGGAGCTCTCTCTAGTGGTAGTGAGATGAATACAATAAATGTTAAAGGAATAGTTCAACCCAAAATACAATTAATAAAAAAAACTATAAATTCTGTCATCATTTACAAATTCTCATATCGTTCCAAACCTGTATCACTTCCTTCCATGGGACAAAAAAGGACATTTTTTGAGTAAAGTTGTGCTGTGCTTTTCCATACAAATAAAGCATATTGTGACCAGAGGCTTTCAAGCTCTGAAAAGGACAAAAAAAGTATCCTAAAATTACTTTTGAACTTGTGTACTATAATCCAAGTCTTCTGTAGCCATATGATAGATTTAAATAGATTTGTCAAGTTGTTATTTGGTGAAAATTGTTTAGTCTGCCCTAACTCTCTCAATCAGTTTTGAATGGCCATTTTCATCTAGCTGTGTCAAGACACTTTGCACTAGGTTTTACGTCAATGTCATTAAGGATATTGAATACTGAATCAAGACGCAGCAAGTTTGAATATGCAGAAGTGTAATCGAGATAAGAGAGCTAGGGTGATCAAATTGTTGTTGTTGTTTTTTTTGGGATGAACTATTCCTGTAAGATTTTAAAGGCATTTATTGTTTTGCTACAGTAGAATTACTGTTCTTTTGGGTTTGTCTTTTTATTAGTAGCCCTTTTAATGAATGACATTTTTGTGCATGTATAGAACCAAATTGAAAATAAACAGTAAGAAACATTCAATTAACAGTAAGAAACCAATTTACAGCCATCCCACAACTGAGTACACCCTGCCTAGACGGACCCCTCCTCTCCAGCCTAAGGCAGCCATGATGGATGCGTACCAGTCGTTGCCAAAGACCACTCGCCATCACTCTTTAGGCGGTTCCCCCCCAGTTTCCCGCAACCTGCCCAGTGACTACAAGTATGCCCATGACCGTCTCAGTCACTTTCGTATGTCCACCGACGAACGGTTGGCCTCTAAAGAAGGGATGGTTTGGCAGCTGTACGAGTGGCAACAGCGGCAACAGTTCCGCCACGGAAGCCCCACAGCACCCATCTACTCCGGGCCTGACTTCATGGACACGGCAGCCCTTAGGGTCACTCTGGAGATGCCCCGATCCATATCTGTGCCCCCATCACCAGGTGACATACCCCCACACGGACACCCCTCCAAATCCCTGTCCCTCCGCAGGCCCCACACTCCTTCTGACAGGGTGACGGTGCGCCCCCTGGATGAGTTTGCCACCATGGACACACCCAGCTTGGGTTCTCCCAGAGGAGTGTGTTCCCAGATCTCAAAGGTATGGAACGTGGAAATGTTCATATAATCTCACAATTCTAAATTACTTGTGGTGAGTTCTTCTCTTTATTCAGACCACAGGAGCGTTGATCACCCAAGGCAAGAAGGGTTATGGGAAAGTGAGTGTGTGAAATAGCCCTCTTGTAATTTCCCTCAACTCAAGCTTTGATTTGGACTTTGTGACAGAATTCACACAGTCTGGCTCCCAGGTGCAGAGAGATTTTCAACAGAGTGTTTTTGTGTTTATGTGTGCATAGCTATAGTTCCTCGTGTGGCAAATAGTAGCATCTGTCGGTTACACCCCCCACATGTGAACGCCCCTCCCAGCACCACATTCACACGCGGCATCAGTCACAGAAGCCCCTGTGCGACTTACAAGTTAACATACTGTCACTATCATTGCTACTCTGCATACGTCAGGACTCATGTGAACTCACTAATTATGTTCTTGCAACAGAAAGATTCACAGAAGCTGTCAAAAGCCAGATTAGAAAAAAACATGACTTCAATCACTGAGAAGTTATTGAACAAAGAACAGCTCTAACCCTAAAGAGCATTGAAATTTTAAATAGATTAATTTTAGATGCACATGTACTCTGTGACTCATAGGCTGGAGAGCTGTTTTATAGACCTCCATGGAGGATCACTCGACTTTTTAGCTGATAAGATTAGCCAAAGGCTGATCAGAGCACCCAATAAACAGCCTCAGCAGTGGTTTCTTTTTTCTGATCTTGTATTTAAATAAAAAACCTATTATACAGCAAAAATGCAATGCCGTGGGATTAGCGTTGCAAACAGAGTATACAGTACTACTCTGCTGGTAGTGAACAAATGTTGTGTTAAGAAAGCAGGTTGACGATAATTTATGTGTAGTTAATTAAATCTCTTGTTGTTTGTGTCCTTTTGAGGTGCCGTGATGGGCCTAGATGAAGAATTTTGTATGTTAAGCAAAACTGTCAAATCTTCGAAGCCCCATGGCATTTGAAAGGAAGCATACACACTTTCTTAGCTGAAATGAACAGATGAATGAATAAACATTTGCTCTGCTGAGCATTAATTTTGTGTGCTAAACTTTGAAGCTGACTTTTACTTGACTTAAAATAAGAGTGCATTTTTGGACTGCTGTTTCTTCATTAGGAAACAGAGTTCATTAGGGTTGGGTGATCAACGATCGGATATCAATGATGACTGACAAGTGCCCTGATGCCGATTGCAACAGTCATTGACAGATGATGACCGGCAATTTCGGGAAATGACAAACCATGAAGCTGGGAAGTTGCCAAATATATAAAATAATAGCCTAATAGTCACCATAGTTACCACCACCTTTTTTCAGCATTTTAGAAACTACTCCAGATATTAAATAGTTAAAATCAGAATGGATTTAAGAGGCTGGTTGTGTCTATTTTCACTGCCTACATTCTCTAAATTAGATACATAGATGTCTATTTATTGTGTGTGTTTACATCTGGATAATGATTTTTTTTAACGTTGTTTGCTCATCTGCAATGCATCTATTAAACTTTTCTTTCAACTCAGACATGAATTGTTACAAATATGCCATGGCTTCACCACTTGGTAAAAACATCACATATATCAGCAATGTCATAATTAAGGAAATACAGCCTGTCGGGAAAAAAATCATTATGAAATGGCATACTGGCTAAACCTAATTATACTAATTTACAATAATAAAATTCTGAGAGTGACGAAACATTACAAATTGATATCTTGTGACAGCTATAGTATATATCATTCACTCCATGATAAAGTATTGCTTTTCCAATTTTTTTTTAAATTTGCTTAAGCTGAATATAGGCCATCAAAAAAAGAGGCAAATAATGTTATTGGCGGTGGGGGCTGGGTGATGGGTGGATGAAGTAATCAGTTATTATGATGTTTTTAATGAAAATGTAAAAAAAAGATATGTTTTATACATATCATCTAGTCCTAGTGGTTATAACTGTTGACCTCACAGCAAACATTTAGTGTACTTTTGTACCTTCACAGACTTCACAACTAGAGAGGAGATCCATGCCAACAATGGGCTACATCACACACACAGTCAGTGCACCGAGTCTGCATGAAAAAACGGTAAGACTTCAAAAGAGGCTAACCACTTTCAGAAGAAATTTATTTTCAAACTATCATAGGCAAACATAGAAGATCTGCTTGGTTAAATCACATTTCTGCCAAGAGGAGCTTTTTGCTTTATGTTCAGGAGATTTCATTAAAGACTGGCAATTACAGTTTGCTTTAGTCCACTCTTATTGGCCAAATTTCACAACATCTTGGCGCCGCCCTGGTGGTCACCTCTTGAAGTGCTTTCTCTCCCGTCTCCCCGCTATCCTGCAGCTGGAGGAGTTGACCCTGCTGCTCATCCAGCTCAGGAGACACCGGGCCAAGATGGCCAGCGTGCACAGCAACACATTCACACACCTGCAGAACCAGTACAATGGTCTCTCAGGCCCCAGTTTGCAGGTCAGAGGGTCACAATCTCCCCTCAGCCCCCCCATCTGAGCATTTCATGCCACTCTTTCCCTAACCCCATTCTGTGCTCATCTGTAAAGTCATGCACTGGTGGTTCTAGTTGTGATTGCGCTGGTTTGGTCTAGGTTCTCCATTGGCATGTAGTCTTTAGTAAAACACATTATAGCTTGGGCTGAATAATCCCCCCCCAAAAAATTCTCTGCATTTTGCATTTCTTTAGAATGTTCTTGTATTTTGAAACTGCTGTTTTGTCCCTCAGATTGTTAGTAGCATGTTGCTTGTTGACTTGCCTGCATTCACATGATTGAATGTTTCCATGAAAAGCAAACACATTGAAAACATCACTAATTTACTTGTAGTTTGTGCACTTCTAAATACACGTGAAGTGTGTCAAAGAATAGTACCTATGAAAGAATAAAAATGTATTAAAGACATTACTTAAGGCCTATTTACACCAAAAGTGTTTTGACAAAGAAGCAACATACAACTTTTTACTGAAATGCAGCAGATATGATCCAGGTTTATGAACATTGCACACTGAGACCAACTATAAAAATAACTCAGTGTTTATATTCTCAGGCTCAACTGGAAACAGTTGGCAAAATTTGTCTTACTGGTTGGTGAGTTTTTTTCTGCTAAAAACAATACAACAACAACAAAAAGCTTGATCATAATGAAAGCAAAAATAAGGAAACGTTTATGCTTGATATGAATAGGCCTTTAGAGTCAAGAAGCAAACCACTATTTTTTTTAGGTTTACTGTGTCACACATACCGCTGTGCATCAGGCTTCAAGGGGTCATATCATGAGGAATCAAATATTAGAACTAAGTTGCAAAAATGTAATTTTTCAATGAATCAACACATGATCTTCTATGTTTACACTTATTTGGTGTTCATAAACTTGGACCACATTGTCAAGATGAGCTAATAAGGAGAAAGCGTCTCGGGTTACTTGTGTAACCCTTGTTCCCTGAAAAAAGCGGAACGAGATGCTGCGCTGCTAAGCGCTATGGGGAAACAATCTTATTGTGAGCTGCTCTGAACATGTGTGTAACACGTCAATGAAATTGACTGGAATTTATAGCCTCGGTTGTTGAGATCATTGGACGCACCTGTGGCCAGGCTATAAATAGGAGGCGTCACCAGAGTGTCGTCAGATTATTTTTCTGAAGAGCGGTCCTGGGACGTCCCAGTGCGGCAAAAGAAGCGCAGCATCTTGTTCCGCTTTTTTCAGGGAACAAGGGTTACACAAGTAACCCGAGACGTTCCCTTTACAAAAAGCTTCACTTTGATGCTGCGCTGCTAAGCGCTATGGGGAACGAAATGCCCACGCCGCCGCACTGGGGCTGTCCGGACCCCTGATCGTTGTGAGGGTTTTCACAGAACGCGAGAGGTTCCAGACATGAGCTTGAGATGTCGACTCAAGGGCATAAGCCCGGAGTGGCAGAACATCTAACACCATAAAATCCGAAGAGTGTGTGCGGAAAGGACTAGCCTGCCGTATCACAAACCTGGTTAGACATGAGCTTGAGATGTCGACTCAAAGACATAAGAGTCCGGAGTAGCGGAGCATCTAGCCCACAAAGTCAAAAGATGAGTTTGAGAAGCCGACCCAAGGGCTCTAACTCAAAAGTTCGTACCATGAACTTGGATTTGGCATGAGCCTGGGATGTCGACCCAAGGACATAGTCCGGGGTAGCAAAAACATCCTAGCCCATGTAGAAAATTGTAGAATGTGCGTGGAGAGGACCAGCCTGCCACATCTCAAACTTGTTCCTGCATGAGTTTGAGATGTCGACTCGAGGGCGTAAGAGCCCGGAGTAGCATGGACATCCAAACTATAGAATCTAATGAATGTGTGCGGAGGGGACCAGCCTGCCGCATCACAAATTTGCTTAGACATTAGCGTAGATGTCGACCCAAGGGCATACCGGGGTAGCAGGAGCATCTAGCCAAACCATAGATCCTGAAGAATGTGTGCGGAGGTGACCAGCCTGCCGCATCACAAACTTGCTTAGACATGAGCGTAGATGTCGACCCAAGGGCATAAGAGCCCGGGGTAGCATGAACATCTAGAAACATGACCATGAAACCAGATGAATGTGTGCGGGGAGGACCAGCCTGCCGCATCACAAACTTGCTGCAGAGAGAGAGGCCTCTAGCCAAGGCTTTAAAGGAGGACAGCCTTCTGGTAGAGTGCGCCCTAAAACCTACTGGCGAAGCTTGACCGCGCGCCTCGTAGACCGGGGCAAAAATGTACCTCACCCAAAGTGACATAGTCTGCCAGGAAGTGACCGCCCCCGGTCATGGCTTCCAAGTTAAGAATTGCTGCCGTGACTTTACGCCACTAGCAAAAGTGGTGGACATAAGTCTGAAGGGTACAGACTGGACAGAGTCTGAGAAGTCTTAGCTGCTCCGGCGTTACAAACAGCAGGGAGCAGAAGGCTTAGAAAATAACCGGCCAAGGGATGCTAAAGACACCTTGGGCAGGTAGTTAGGGTGAGGGTGCAAAGAATGCTTTTGGTCATTCTGGGGCAAACTCTAAACAGGCCGGCAAAAGAGACAGAGCCTGTAGGTACCCAAGTCTCCTTAGAGACGTAATTGCCATAAGAAAAACCATCCTGAGAGTCAGAAGTCTACCAAACGCTGACTCTAGAGGTCTAAAAAGGGGTCTTACCCTGTGAAGAGGTCCTAGCAAGGACGCCTCTTAGGGGGCACCCCGCCCACCAAGGCGTGGCAAACCGCAGTGGAAGCCACATAGAACCTGGCAGTGGCGAGGCAAGTGTCCACTGACAGTTCTTTCTACAGAAAATCCAGAACTGAAGCAAACTGGCAGTTAGCTGGTTCTGTAATATGAACTTAGGGGGGAAACTGGGCGACTCGGGGAGAAGTAGATGAGACATTGCGTTATCAAAAGAGGCGAAGAGGTCCTCTTCTGCCCTGTAAAATCTACCCAGATCAGTTCCAAGTGGAGGGAGCCGTAGCACTTGAAATGTTCTCGGAAACTTCAATAGAAAGCCCTGTGAACCTCAGTTGGTACCCTTAGGGGCCAAGCATGAGAGTTTTCACAATTCGGACCAGTGATGAGAAGGTCCTTCCTGTCCGGAATCGCCCAAGGCGAGCCGTCAAGGAGAGGAATTCGAGAAACATATCCTGTTCGGCCAGCGCAGCGCCATTAAAAGGAGGCAAGACCCTTGCTGGCGAACCTTACCAAGACTCCCGGGAGCAGAAGAACCGGGGGACACGTAAGTGCCTTTGAGCCCAGACCCAAGGGGGCTGGGTGACTTAGGGAGAAGTAGAGGAGACATTGCGCTATCATAGAGGCAAAGAGGTCCTCTTCTACCCTAGATTAGTAAATCTGCTCCCACACACACACGGGCATCCAGGGACGAAACTGCCCTGAGCTGCCCTGGGCCCCAAGGAGGATCAAACGTGCCAGAAATTCAGCTGACGTGAACGTGGATCCCCCGATGGTTTATGTAAGAGGCTACTACTGTATTGCCCACCCGCACCAAGACATGGCAGCCTCAGGAGGAAGTATTTCAGGGCCAGAAATACGGCCATCAGCTCGAGACAGTTACTGTGACAACCGAACTGACGACCCTCCTATCCCTTTAAGCCGGACGACCACTTAAGGCAACTACCCAGCCCGTCAGGAAGGCGTCTGTCGTTAGCAGCCTGCGACGACAAGATGCACCTAGAGTGGGACCCAAGGTAAGAACCGGGGTCTGAACCACATAGAAAGGGAACGAAGCACTGGGCGCGTAACCCTTATTTGCCTGAGGGCACTGGCCCTTGGATGAAACCCCCTGGCTTTTAGCCACAGCTGAAACGGTCTCATATGGAGAAGGGCCAAAGGAATCACCGTGGACGTAGACGCCATGAGACCTAATATTCGTTGATACTGAAGAACAGTGCAACCTTGACCTAGCCTGAGATTGCTCAGGGAGTTCTGAATGGAGATGACACGAGCGGGAGACAACTGTGCCTGCATCGTGATCAAATTCCATATGACCCCTAAATAGGAAATTTTCTGGGTCGGGGAAAGAACGCTCCTTTGGCGTTGAGTCTCGGACCCAGGGAACCTAGATGAGCCAAGACGATGTGCTGAACTGCCAGTTTCTGAGACTGGGCTAGGATCAGCCAGTCGTCTAGATAATTCAGAATGCGGATGCCCTGGAGTCGCAAAGGAGCCAGTGCTGCATCCATGCATTTCGTGAATGTGCGGGGTGATAGGGCTAGGCCAGACCAGGAAGTATCTGCTGTAATAGCCTGACTTTTTTTTTTTTTTTTTTGGAAGGGGAACATGTTCTATGGCCCCTTTTTCCAAGAGATTTTGCAGTTCTACCTGAAGTAGACATGCCTGTTCCGGGCTTACGGTAGTGGAAACCACGCCGTTGAAGCTCGGAGGGCGGCAAGCCTTTTTCTACTGTTTTAGAACCCACATAGAAATACCTGGCAGAAGTTTCCACGCTGCCAGGTTCTCTGAGATGGGAACTAATTTCAAGACTTCCTGTCGAGGGGGTGTCGAATGTTCCGTGTCCTGGATTATGGCAGGGAGCAACGGTACATTCAACATCTTGTTGGAAACCTCTGTCACCCGAAACACCAAGGGTGGCGGGAGTGAAGAGGTTTCGTGAGGGTATTGGGAGGGCCGAAGTGAATGATACACGCGCCCCGTCCCGAAGGGAACTACCCTCACAGGGTTGGATACAGGACCATCAGGGCTTCTTTCTCTTGGAGATACAAGCCCTGAGGTCTTGTTTGGGAGGTTGCTGAGGGCGACGAGCCTGTCCCCAATCACTGCGAGGGGGAGCACGACTTGCCACGCTCTGTTTTTGAACCTCCCTCCTAACAGAATCAGGGCGAGACTGGGTGACCGACGGCCTCGCCCCCTGAGTGCGACGAGGAAGGAATTGCCCAAAGGCTTCCTCATGGCTTTTCGCCTCCTGGAATCTGGAGATAACCGAATTCATGGCGTCTCCAAAGAGACCAGAAGGCGAAACTGGGGCATCAAGGAGGAAAACTCTGTCCTTATCCTTGATGCCGGATAGATTAAGCCATAAGTGCCTCTCAGTGCTGACCAAAGTGGACATAGACCGGCCAATAGCACGGGCTGACTGCTTGGTGGCACGGAGAGACAAATCCGCAGCTCGACGGAGTTCAGAAAAAGCTTCGTCGTCGAGGTCTCTTCCAGCACTCAAGTCTTTTAGTAGGTCAGCCTGGTACGCCTGCAAGACAGCCATGGTGTGCAGCGCAGCACCAGCCTGACCCGCCACTTGATATGCTTTCCCAACCAGCATGGAGGTTACCCTGCATGGCTTAGAGGGGAGAGCAGATTTCTTAAGCGACGATGCCGAACCCGGCGAGAGATAACCCACAAGTGTCTCTTCGACCGGTGGCATCTTTAAATACCCTCGCGCCTCAGCGGCCACGATAGTCGAATATACTGATGTGGAGGGCACGTGAATGCGCGAGGTATAAGGTTTATTCCAAGAACGAGAAAGCTCGTCGTGGAGATCATCAAAGAAGGGAAGGGACTGATGAGGTGTTCCCTTCCCTTGGTCACCAGACAGAAATCTGTCTTCTAACTTAGAGTGCTTGGGGGGAACTTGGTCACGTGTCCAATCTATTTTAAGTCTGGCCACCGTGCGAGTAATCACATCGAGCAGCTCCTCCGAAGATTTAGAATCGCGATTGGAGCGCTCAGATGCGGTTAACTCGGAATCTGATCCAAGGGAATGGAGGTCCCCCTCGCGAACTGAAGAGGCGCCGAAGCACGCTTCAGGATCACGCGAGAGACCAGCAGGATCTGGGGAGAGAGCGAGCGAAAGGGACGAACCCGTCTCTCGCTCCTCAGCCAGATCCATGCGAGAGCCCCACGAATGAAGTGTGGGTGCCGGCTCTCGGAAGTAAGCAAGGCGAGCGCGAAGCATCCCGACCGAAAGTAGGTCGCAATGCTCACACCCGCCCTGTTCCAACGCGAGAGTAGCGTGCTCTTCCCCCAAGCAAACAAAGCAAAATTGATGCGTGTCCTTGTCAGACATAGAACGCTGACAAGGAAACACGCATTGTTTGCCCTGTTTTTCCGCCATTTTCCCCTTTCTTTTTCTTTTTTATATATATATATATATATATATATATATATATAAAAGAGAGAAGGAAGGAAAAGACTTAGATTTTTAAACAATTTTCTAACAAGAGTTTTGTGAAAACACACAGAGAGAAAGCTCTGAAGAAAAATGTCTGACGACACTCTGGTTACGCCTCCTATTTATAGCCTGGCCACAGGTGCGTCCAATGATCTCACCAACCGAGGCTATAAATTCCAGTCAATTTCATTGACGTGTTACACACGTTCAGAGCAGCTCACAATAAGATTGTTTCCCCATAGCGCTTAGCAGCGCAGCATCAAAGTGAAGCTTTTTGTAAAGGGAACAGCACATTTGGTATTATTCCTAAACACCAGAAGAACTAATGAGGAGAGTAAAATATGGAAAAGCCTGTCAAATCTTGTGTGTGGAGCGTGTCGCTCTGCAGATGCTTTTGAAGCATCCCAATGTTAGGAAAGAGTGTATGAAGTTTATTTTTAACAAGGTCCCTGATCATTTCAGTCTGACATTAACAGTTCGTACTGAGAATGCCAAAAAAAAAAAAAAAAAAAAAACAATTCAAGAGAATGGGAAAAATTTTATAATAATAAAAAAATATTATATGACCCTTTTAAATAGCAAGATTGCAGATTGAAGTTGGTAGGGCATTCAATGACATTATTTTCTCAACAACATTAAATTGTCAGTCTAAAAGTCTTTTTTTTTCTCGCCAATAGGAAATGTATGTATTTACAAAAAAAAGAAAAGAAAAAATATAAATAATAAAATATATATATATATTTATATATATATATATATATATATATATATATATATATATATATATATATATATATATATATATATATTTTTTTTTTTTTTTTTTTCTCTATATGTCCAAAACTGGATGCAGTCTGATTAAAAAAAAATAAAAAAAATGGTATTAATTATATAATAGCCTGGATATGTAATATACATATAATATATAATAACTTATCATACTGCAATAATGCCCTAAACCTTTTGTCATGTGACCACCTCCTCCATTTCCCTCTTAAAGGCAGATGACACATACATGCAGCTGAAGAAGGATCTGGAGTATCTCGACCTGAAGGTGGGCTCTAGTGGATCTGACTTCACCTTCCTCCTCCTCTCGCCTCCTCCTTCCCTCTCTCTCAAGGCATAAATTCTTATAAAATTTTCTTTTCCTCTTGCTTACTCTCTGTAATAGCTTCTCTACTCTCTAAACCTGAAGAATGTGTCGAATTAATTTAGATACGGATGATGACATGCAATTTCATTAGTACATTTTTCTCTGAGAGCCATGTGTGATATTTAAACCTTAAAAAAAAATTATCTGAAATTATGCTTTAATTTAATCCACTTTGTGGATGCATGGAAATGGCAACTGGCAATCTGTGAAGATTCAAAGTCAGGTTGCTGATGGCTATTCATTTTAAAGGGGCTGTCAGACATTTTTTTTTGGAACAGCACACAAAAAGAATATCACTACTACCTGACTGATATCACTGGAAAAGGGTCTTGTTGAAACCACATCTGTTTTGTTGACTGTGAGCTGCGATTGTAACCAATTAGAAGGCACTCTCATAAGGCCTGTCCTTTATTTAAAGATATCTCATTTGCTGACATCTGGTTTGTTGACATGTCTTTTGAGTGCTTATCGGCAACTGTTGTCATAGATTTTGCAGATTAACCGATAGTTCCAAAAAGCAACTATCAGCACATATTAAAGCGATAGTTCACCCAAAAATGAAAATTCTCCCAACATTTACTCACCCTCATGACATCCCAGATGTGTATGATTTTCTTTCATCTGCAGAACACAAATAAAGATTTTTAGAAGAATATTTCAGCTCTGTAGTTCCATATAATGCAAGTGAATGGCTGCCAAAATTTAGCAGCTCCAAAATCCACATAAGGGCATCATAAAAGTATACAGACAACTCTGGTGGTTAAATCCACATCTCCTGAAGCGATATGATAGGTGTTGTTGAGAAACAGATCACTATTTAATTCCTTTTTCCTTCACTTTCACCTTCTTCTGTTTTTGGTGATTCACATTCTTCATGCATACTACCCCCTACTGGGCAGGGAGGAGAATTTATGGTAAAAAACTACTTAAATATTGATCTGTTATTCACCCACACCTATCATATTGCTTTAGAAGTCATGGATGTAACCACTGGAGTCATATGGGTTACTTTTATGCTCCTTTTATGTGGATTTTGGAGCTTCAAAATTGTGGCACCCATTCACTTGCATTGTGAGGACCTACAGAGCTGAAATATTCTTCTAAAAATCTTCATTTGTGTTCTGCAGAAGAATAAAAGTTACGCATCTGGGATACCAGGAGGGTGAGTAAATCATGAGAGAAATTTCATTTTTGGGTTAATCAGTAAAATCGGATATATCAGTGTACCTCTATTTCAGTATTTAATCAGTATTGAACCTTTCATCTATCTGGTGTGCAGTGTGTCTTAGGGTGTGTGTGTTCTGTTTAAATGTATGAATGGTGTACACACAAAATGTGACCCGTCCATGCCTTCATCTGAAGCAGTTGTCATTGTGTGATCATTGAGTTGTGTGCCTTGTGCAAGAACTGTTTTGCAGGCACACATACCCGTGTGCATGTGTCATTTTGACAAGATAATTGTTCATTTCAAAAGCTTAAGTTCTTAAAAGGATGTCCAAGGTTGCTCTTTGGAAAAAATGTCAATACAGCTCTGATGAGGGTTTGTCATAGAAATTGCATTGTAATTGTGCCCATTATGTGAAGTCCATGCTAATTATTTCCATGAAGACATTAATAATTATTTTAGGGTTTCTGTTCACGAGTGAACATTTAAAGACAGCTGCTCTTACTTATAGAGTGTCCTTTAGCTAACCACTGTTTATCACTAAATCATAGTCTTTCAGTGTATTGCAGTGTGTCTTCTGGTTCACTCCCTTCATGGTACATGTTAAGTTTGCATCTGATGAAAAGTATTGATACTTTACCAAGTAAAGAGCAGCACTTTGGGTGGATCATAGCTGCTATCCCGAAATACCCCACATGCAATTTGCTTATAAACACATCACATGGTTTCCAAAAAACAGTTCTTTTGTTTCACCAAAGCTGAGTTTGTTTACACGGTCTGATTTCAGCAACATTTTTGACAATAGACTGTTCAAACTTGTTGGTCTGGCAAAAGATGTGATTTGCTTGATCAACGCAACTTTATAGCCTTAGAGACTTGATGTTGATACTCGTGTCTTTGAATTTGTGTAAGTTTTTTTATATGTTGAATTTAACAGGTAACTGGACATGACTCACTTAAAGATCGATCACCTCTGCCTGTTAAAATAGCTGAAAGTGACATAGATGTAAGTTTTCTCTCTTCTCACTCTACTCATTTAAGGAATAGTTCACTTAAAAATGAAAATGATATCGTAATTTACTCACCCTCATACCATCCTAAAAGTGAATGTCATTCTTTCCTCTGCAGAACATAAAAACCCCCAAATATTTTTAGAAGAATTTTTTAGAAGAACAGTTTTTTAGGTCCATTCAATGCAAGTGAATGGTGACTTTAAGCTTAATGCTCCAAAAAGCACATAAAGTCAGAATAAAATAATCCATATGACTCCAGTGGTTAAATCCATGTATTCATGATAGGTGTGGGTGAGAAACAGATCAATAAAAAAGTATTGTTTTTACTATAAATCTCCACATTTGACCAGCCCCGACCAGTAGGCGGTGATATGCACAAAGAATGTGAATCTCTAAAAAAACGAAAGAAGAAAAATCTGGAAGTGAAAGTGAAATTTATAGTAAAACAGGACTTAAATATTGATCTTTTTCTCACCCACACCTATTATATCGCTTTGGAAGATATGCTTTAAACCACTGAAGCTGTCTAGATTACATTTATGCTACATGCATTTACTTCTTAGAGCTTCAAAGTTCACTTGCATTGAATAGACCAACAAACCTGAGATATTCTTCTAAATATCTTTTTTTTTCTGCAAAAGATAGGAATTCAAACACATATGGGATGGAATGAGGTTGAGTAAATGATGAGACAATTGTCATTTTTGCTTGAACTATTCCTTAAAAAAAAGCCCACTTTCTGACCACATTCCTCCCACCATTTCTCATTCTCTGTTTGCACAAAAAAAAAAAATAATGAAAAAAAAAAAAAACTGCAAAAGGCTGAACTAAAGCCTGAATATGTGCGAGTAAACAAAAACAGGCTGCGGTACGCACTGTGGGGAGAAGCAAGCTCTCGCATTGTCAAGCTTTAATCTATCAACAAGGGCTTTTTTATATTTAATGCTCAATTTCAAGAGAAAAATACATGCAATGTGATTTTAAAACTTAAGGCTTGTACATTTGTTCAGTTTAATTTTTGTATTCCAGTGCTTTCTCTGTTTTTCATTTGATTGGAGGTAAATAATGTGGATGTCCTGGTTTTTCATCATTAACATTGATTCATTTTAACAATTTATAAGAATTTTGTTGCTAGATTTATCTTAGTGATGAATATTTAATGCTGTTAAAATAACAATATATGGCTATAAAATAATAACAGCTTAATAATTAATTGGAGGGAATGATAAACAGAGCGGAGAATATACAGGCAGAGTGAAAAAGACTGTAAACAAGACACTTCTGCAGCTTCTGTCTCTCGCACTAATGCACACATACCCTCTAACCCATTTTTCACAGAGAAAATGTTGTTTGTTTCTGCGAATAATGACACCAAAATTGTCTTGGGTGCAGGGAGTTTATGCTAATGAATATCTTCAATAGTGGGAAATGTTGAATATGGAGTACCAGAAGAATATATTCTGGCGGCCCTCTTTTTGATATGTGTATATTTTATGATCCATTTTTTTTTACCAGTGCACGCTGCATGGTGACCATGTTTTATTGCTGCTTTTGATTGTCTCCCCAGGTTAAGCTTAGTAGGTTATGTGAGCAAGACATGATCCTTCAGGAGCTGGAGACAAGGATTCGGGCACTCAAAGAAGACAAGGTTTGAAGCAAAACCATATACTACATAAACAAAAAAACATATTCGTATTAAGAATCTTTGTATTGTTTTCCATTTAAAAATACCCTAAATATTCTGAATTATTTACCTGATGAGCACAGCTGCATAAAAACTTTGACTCACTGTATTTCATGATATACTTTGTGTAGCAAGTGAAAGAGCAAACCAAAGCTGACAGTGGCAAGGATCGAACTTCGTAAGATATATAAATAGATGAGGATGAAACTGTGGGAGGATCAGAAACTACTTTTGCTAGCACATTTTTTAACAATTCAGGGCACACATGCATGCATATGCAGGGTTGGGAGGGTTACTATTAAAAGTATTCTGCTACAGATTACAGAGTACTTGCTGTAAAATGTAATTTGTAGCATAGTCCGCTAGATTACTCAAGGTCAGTAACATATTCTAAATACTTTGGATTACTTCTTCAGCACTGGCAGATTTCTTTTCACTTGTTTTGACTATAAACAAGTAAATAAAGTAAGAAAATACACATACACACACACACACACATATATATATATATATAAACATTATCTGAAATAAATATCTAATGTAGTTTTGCTACTCAAGCAAATTGATCTTTTTTTAATGATTTTTAGATATTTTTACAGAAAATCGATATTTAATTTCTCATTAAGAATAAGATTTTTGTTCTAAAATCAAAGGTCTTACTAGAGAAAGAAGTTATGCTCCAATGTGAAATTTTATCATAGAATTAATTATAAAATATAATCACGTCTGGTAACAGATGCATGTAAAGTCAAGAAATAGGATTTTAGCTTAGCATAAAGCTAAATGTTTACATGACAATTTACACAAGATTAACTATTTTTGCTTCTCCAAACGTCAAAACCTGTTGAATGAGAATAGATACAAATAACATATTATTTGTTGCTTTCTATATGATGTAAAAGGCTATATTGATTAGTATTTCTTGTAAAAACCGCATTAAATTGTATTTATGTTTCATCTGTCAAAGTGTTTCTAACTGTTTTTTGTTAAGCTGTAGAAACACGATGTAGCTCCTCTATTAAGCTCCCAAGGGAAAGTTCCTCAATGACATCATATCCACCTTTTCACTCACAACAGCGTGAACTTGTATGAATGAAACACGTCATTTCTCTGCCACTCAAACACTCCTCGGATCACATCATTTACATGAATAAATGATTTCCATGAATTGTAACTGTAGTGAAATAAAGTTACTAATATTTAGTATTTTAAATACGTAATCCCGTTACATGTATTCCGTTACTCCCTGACCCTGTGCATTCACAAACATTGATTTGAACAGATTTAATGCAGCCACATAATATAATTGATATCATTGACTAATTTGTTGTTTAGTTAAATATAATATGTAACAATTAAATATAATGATTAAATGACTTCTAATAAAGTTATCATTATAGTTCATTAAACAACAAATAATTCATTTTTGTCTTGCGGCACTGGCAGCATAAAAAGGAAACAATACCAAGAAACTCGTTAATAAAATTCTTATTATTATTATTTGCAGTTTAACTGTTCTGCTGGATGGTATTTTTGGTAATAAGGCATCTCAGTGACTTATGCCATTTCTTTGTCTCTCTGTTGTCCCTTATCCTCTTCTCATTCTCATTATCTAGGACAAGCTGGAGTCAGTTCTGGATGTTTCCCATCAGCAGATGGAGCAGTACAGGGATCAGCCGGCTCATGCAGAGAAGATCGCCTACCAGCAGAAACTGTTGCGGGAGGACGTGGTGCACATCAGGGCGGATATTTCACAGGTGTCTACGGTGAGGACAATTACGTATCAGGCCCATACACTCACAAAAGATCCATGCAAAACTAATATCTGCTTATTGCAACTGTAGTTTTGAAGATTGTTTCTGTCATGTGTTGAGCAGGAGATGGAAAATGCTTGGGCAGAGTACAGCCACTTGGAGAAAGATGTGGACAGACTGCGATCAACCCTTCAAGACCAGATGACCCACAGTGCTCTGTCTCGGGTCAGTATACCAGAGGAGAAATCATTCAATCATTCAAAACAGCCTCTTCTAAAAACTGCCAAATGATTAAATAAGGTCAGATCATGGAGTTAATTCAGCACATATTGGTAAATTCAAAATACTATAATAATTATTTCCAGCATCATGGTCAAACTTTTAGCAGATAATTATTACACAAACCTAAATCATTTAAGCTGTGGTGTGCAATTTCTGCACCACAATAATTTCGACTTTTGTCAATATTCCCCCTTCCTCCCTCTCGTTTGTCATTGGTCAAGCAAACCAATAGTTTGTTCCACTTCATTCAGTAGTTCCCCCATAAACTCATTCCATTGGAGTCAGTGTTGCTGTGTCGGGCTTCTCCATCAAACAGAGCAATGTTGCCACAGAACCACATTATTAGGACTGGTTAAAAATATAGATTTTCTGATGCATCTCGATCTTTGTTAGAACGATCGCAATATCGATTCTTAAATCCCAAGGTCACTCTTTTACTCTATGTGGCGACCTTCTTAAGCAAGTAAATCACTCGCTTGTGTCAAATGTATGTGATTAGCCACTGGCTGGTAAACTTCCACATTTAACACACCAGTGATTGAGTACTAGTGGTGAAGAAGTTATTAGCACTGACATCCTTTCACTGTGTGTTGAGAGTTCGGTTTAACTCGTTCTGTATATCCAAGGATGAGATCCATGCAGTCCACGTGTCAGTCTTTTTAATACCCTGTTCTTTACAGTCTGTTGTTGATTAAAAACAACAACAAAAGAAACATTTAATTGTTTCCACACACAGCCCCAACATTATCTACCCTTTTTTTGGGAAATCAGCCTTCGAATAGCTTCATTATTGCTGCTACATTGCCTCAACTACCAACAGCCTACACTTAGGATAGTGAACTACATTATTTTACTTGGCAACAGACTTATTTATGACTGTTATTATTAATAATATAAACTGTTTATAGAATATTGGCATCTTTTATCAGTGTTGTGACATCTTTTTTATAAAAGCAATAAGCCGTTTGAATCTATACATTACAGCGATTTCACTGTGGGTTAGGGGTTTTAGGCATTCCACTTAATATCATGCCTAAAAACACCCCTAACCCACAGTGAAATCAATGTGACGCACAGACTCGTGTGGCTTTAATAGAGGGCAGAGGTCTTTCTCTGCTCAAGCCAAAAACATTTATTTCAGCTTTTATCTCTAATGCATACTTCCAAACTGAAGTATTGATACAGCTGGAGCAGCAGAGTAGGGCAAAAGATGTTAAACCGTGTCAGCCCCTTTTTATTCTGCATGCACCTCTCAGTTCGGTAATTGATAGAGAATGAACAGTGATGAAAGAGATGTGGAGCTCTTGGAACTGGAGTCAAGATCTAATGTCAGTTTTTGATCAGTATGATAGAGCCTTTAGAACAAGGCATGTGGTGTCTCACATTATTGATTTCTCAAGTGTTTTTGAGAGAGCACACACAGACATAGTCAATAAATTATGGCTTGTTCTGAAAATACAAATAAGAGAAAATCCTAAGTGGGTGATTCTATGTTACACACAAGCTGAAAAACATATAATAATAACAATAATAATATAAAAAAAAAGCTTTGAGATTTATTTTTAAAAGTAGTGGCACTAGATTCTGCATCATTTTACCATTATATGTGAGAGCTTAATGGTTCGTTCAACTATTAAATATCCTAATTCTAACAAGTTACACATTTTTCATGTGTTGTCACTAGTAACAGTTTTGTGGTGTTACATGTAGTAACCAAAAACATGTGTACTAAAGTGTACATTTCTTCATAGAGGTCACAAGTGAAAACACAGTATCTACTAATATTTATTTTTTATTTAAAAAATATACCTTCTGTTCTCTTTTATACTTCTTTGTATACTCCACAGACACAATAAAAATGTGATTTTTTTTTTTTAACCTCTTAAAAATAGAAATAGTTCAAAAGCTCTTGAAAGAGCAGGAGACATGAGAAATTATTATAAGTAATATTTATAAACAGTCTAGAAGATAAGTTAGCGAACATTCAATTATTATTATTATTTTTATTTTGTTAAGTAAGTTAAGTTCTGCAATCAAGTTTAAGTTTAGTATGGCCGTGGACAAGTTTTCATGATCTGTCGTTTTTATTTTTAATTTATACGTTTTTATTTTCTCTAGAAAGAACAAATCTCCATAAGTGTTGTCAAAGTAATTTTATATTTTATTTTCATTTGCCTGGATTTCATTTGCAACACTTATCAAAGAATGACCCAAGTAAATCTGGATTAGAGAGTCTGCTACATGCCTTAAATGTGCATGTTTTGAAACACTACGATTCAATTCCTCCCTGTTCTCATCTTTAATATATATTCTTTTGTCATGTATATTCTATCGGCTATGTGTTCCATTTCATCCTTTGCTATTATACTAACATGCATGGTAACTATTGTTACTGTGCAGCATGAGAAGTGTCAGCTGAGGAAGGAGCTGTGGAGGATCGAGGACGTGCTGGCGGGCCTGAGCTCCAGCAAAGCCAACTACAAAGTGACCATTGACTCTTTGCGGAACCCAGGTGAGAGCAGGCCCCTGCCTGCCATCACCCCCATGCACTGGAACACAGAGCGAGGTACTGGGGTGCATCACTACATGCAGCTGTGCTTAACGTATGGAGGTGCCACTGATAATCATACATGTGTGTTTGTGTGTGTTGGATGTTTGCGTGACCTAGAGAGGAAACTCCTGCCTTCAGTGTCATTGTCCGCAGTGCCTTCTATCTCTGCGAGCCCTTCAACAGGAGAGCTAAAATCTGCAAAGCCCAGTCCTCACCTTAGCTCAGTACAGACCACCATGCAGATCTCACAAACACCCCACAAGTCAGAATGGGTGAGTGAGCAAAATGCAGATATCATTAAGTAATTGTTATTTTCAATTTGTTATTGGTTTCCACTTTACGGTATGCCTGTTATTTTGTGTAGTTTTATTTTTTTTCAGCATTTTCTAGTATCAGTTAAAGTATACTAGAGCTGCCAAAGATAATGCTTTAACTGATATATTTGACATTTTCTTAAAAGTATGGTTCACCCAAAAATGAAATCATCTCTCATCGGTTACTCACTCTCATGCCATCTTAGATGTGTATAACTTTCTTTCTTCTGCAGAACCCAAATTAAGATTTTTATAAGTATTTCTCAGCTCTGTTGGTCAATTCAATGCAACTGAATGGTGCCAGATTTTTGAAGCTCTACAAGGAACATAAAGGATGCATAAAAGCAATCCATGTGACTCCAGTGGTTAAATCCATGTCTTTAGAAGCAACATGTTAGGTGAGAGGCAGTACGAATTGTAGGTGCCGATATGCACGAATAATGCGAATCGCCAAAAACAAAAGAAGAACGTGAAAGTGAAGATTTATAGTGAAAAAGGATTTAAATATTGATCTGTTTCTCACCAACACCTTTTCTATTGTTTCAGAAGACATGGATTTAACCACTAGAGCAGTGATTCCCAACCCTGTTTCTGGTGCTTTTATTCTGCCTTTTTGTGCTTTTTGGAGATTCAAAGTTCTAGCCACCATTCACTTTGCATTGTATGGTCCTACAGAACTGAAATACTCTTCTAAGCGTGAGTAAATGATGAGAGAATTTTCATTTTTGAGTGAACTATACCTTTAAATATAATAATAACACTAAACAAGACTACTCAAGAAAGTGGGCAAAGGAACAGGGGCCGGATTCACCAAACGTTCTAAAGAAGAAAATTCTTCTTAACTGACATTTTCTTCTTAATTTCTAATGTAAGAAGAAAGTTAAGAATATTAACTTCTTAAAACATTTATTATGTTTTTTCTTAAGATTGTTCTGAAGAAAAACTTAAGAATCATTCCAATTCTAAGAGAAAAAAAAATCTTAAAAAGCATCGTAAATAACATCTTAAAGTGTTTTGAAGCTTCTTAATGTGGTGGCCAATCATACTTATTCAAACAGATGCGCTGCATATAGCACTCTCTCTGCGATCTTTAGAGTTCATAGAAAACATAGTAATTATAACATTAGAAAGCTGAGACTTTCTTTTTCACCTCCCATCCACATCCCTATCGGAGCTGGGCACAGCAGAGACAGACTCTGCCACCTTTTCCCATTTACACGCCTCTTACTTTCTGACATGATATTATTAATCAAGCTTCCCAAGGAGAACTTGCAGTTATTTCCTCAACAAGAACATATTGTCTATTGAAGTTTTTTTTCTTCCATCAAATGAAGTTATCAAATGAAATGGTTACCAGCAAGTGAATTCTCCTATGACAGGTACTGTCTTTAAACTAACACATCTCCACACTTTACACACACCACAAATATTGCGAGGTTCTTGCTACTTAAAAAGGTTAATAGATGTATTTATTGTTACGATTATGTTGTTGTATTTAATATTTCGTAGGCTATTAGACAAGGCAACTCCATGAGCAGGCTAGTATGATCAGACAATGTTAAAGCCAGTCTTAAGATGTTCATAAGAAAATATTTGAGAAGTTCTTAAAAAACCTTTTCAAGAATTTCACTCGGGACCTTTCTTATGAACTACTTATCATTTATCCTTAGAACTTTCTTAATTTTTTTCATTAGAACTTTGCATGAATCTTGCCCCAGATTCTTTCAGTTACAATCAGAGGTCCAGATGTGGTGCAACAGTCAATTGATCTGGGGCCGTATAACAGAAACATCCTAACTCTAGAATCCTATCTCATCTAACTTGTAATCAGATCTTAACTTAAGGTTTAAGATAGGAAGTTTCTATTATAAGGCCCCTTGGCTGGTATCTACAAGATTGTAGGTTTGAACTCCACAATGGGTCAGTCATCAGCTATCCCCTTTGTGCCTTTTAGCATGGCACTTGTGTCAGATCATGTGTACTCTATGTTGCTTTGGATAGAGGTGAAACATCTGTGTTTATATCCATATTTGTGGACTTTGCATGCAACAGACCGAGGAAGATGCCCCACCCAGACCCCCCCTCCCTCATCTCTACAGCCCTGATGATCACCCCCCTGCTGTGCCCCCTCTACCCAAAGAAACATCTGTCATCCGCCACACATCAGTACGTGGACTGAAGCGTCAGTCCGATGAGCGGAAGCGCGATCGTGAGATTGGGCAGTACACAAATGGAGATCATAAGGTCTTTAACTCAACTAAGCCCAATCTATTCCAGTTTCATTTGATCTGTTCTGTGCTACTGGGTGAATGGTAGTGGGGTTCTGAAATCTACTCTCCTGGGACTCTAGGTTGAGATACGGGCATTCCTCAGTGAGCCTGAGCTGCTGGGAGTTGGTGAACAAATGGAGGGCTTGAGCTGTGACAGTGGCTACCAAACCCTACCAAACAGAGGTACACACACACACACACACACACACACACACACACACCCAGACCCTCACGTAACAGCTACAATTTGAAATTTGAGTCACCCTCATGTTGATCCTAAATGGAATGACTTCCTATCTGCTCTGAAACACAAAAAGTCACCATTCACTCATTGTACGAGGCAAACATTCTGCTTAACTTCTCCTTTCGTATCTTATGGAAGAAAAAAAGGCATATGAGTTTGGAACAACATGAGGGTGAATAAATTATGACAGAATTAACTTTATGTTTTAATGTGGGTGCTTCATTATGACATTGATAGAGGGGGAGAATTAAGCCTGTTGTTTGTAAGAGATGCACCTCCAGCTCTGGAAGTTTTTCTAATCTGATACAACTCCTTGTTAGGTTTGTTAGGCTCATCTTCAAGACTAAATCAGTCAACAAATATTTCATCATTTGTCACCCTCAGAAGAGGAGTCACCACCACAAGCTTGAAGGTAGGAGACCAAATAGGCCCTGTGAGTGTTTTTCTTTTGACAGTCAGAGGGAATAAAGGCACTGAGGTTACTTTGGCAGAGATGATAAGTTGAAAGTTGATTAGATGCAGCACCCAGTGCAATCTGCCTAGCAGATGAAATAAAAACAGCCAGTGTGGGATTGCGACAGACTTTTATTTACGAATGAATTACTGCGTTGTGTTGCCATGCAGACTGTGATCAATCTCTGTGTGCCGCTCCCACCCTGACAGATTCATGAAGAAAATATTAACAGAAAAGAACTCAGCAGAGATTTGAAACAGGACAACATTTTCTCTGCCTGCTATTTTATCTGTTATTTCATATCATCTTTGCTCTTTCTCTAACTACAGTAGTTTAACTACATGTCATTGTCAATCAGGATCACTATTTGTTTGCTGGGATGTGCATGAGAATCAATAATCAGTTTTGTTATTTTTATTTAATGAATGTGATGCATTGAAAAGACTGTATGTACTGCATTTGCATTGTAAACATGACTAGTTGTAGATGTAGGTCTCTCATTATTATGTAATACTGGAATATTAAATGCATTCTAGTAAGTCAGTTCTTCCTAATATTGTCATTCTAGTGAGTCAGTTCATTTAGACCTGGGGTTTTCAAACTTTTTGATTCCAAGGACCGCTAAATATGACAATCCGTTTAGGGACCCCCTTCCAAACAAGCAAAAAGGCAGCAATATACAGTATTTTCATGTATAAAGAGCTACAGTATTTATATTGTGTGAGAAAAATTGTAAGCATGATATTGTTAAATAATTTGGAATAATTATTCAATAATCATACATTAATGCATTAATTTATGAGATAAATAATATAATGTAATATACAATCTGATTAAATTATTGGATTTTATATTGTTATTTTATAAAAATAAATAAATAAAATATCTCAATTAAATAATAAATATCTGAGAAATATTTACTTGGTATTAATTTGACCACATATCTTTTTTACCCACTATTAGAGTAATGTTGCATTTAGAAAAACATATTCAGTTTAATTCAAGTCTGTTTGTACACATAATTTTTTTATTAATCTTTTACACTTTTTTTTTTTCTCTGAAATTTTTCCTGAAAACCCCTAGGACCCTGTTGCGGTCCCCTGGGGATCCCCGGACCCCAGTATGAAAACCCCTAATATACACAGTTCATGTTAATGAAAAACATTGATTTTAAAATTGCTTTTTATTTGTATGTATTGATATATTGTGACATACATATACATGCAATTAAATATTATTCTACCATAAACTCACTTACATATTATATATTACCTTGCAACGATTGCTGTTTGGTCCAAATTATGGTTCTTTTGCAAGTAAAAATCACCCTTTTAAAGGAATAGACCACAAATGAGGATATTTTGATGGAGATATGAGATGTTTTTGTGCAAAGCAAGTCAATTGGGTCCAACACTTTCTGGCTCCAAAAAAATTAACTTAAAGGCAAAACTTAAGTGGTTTCCTCCATGTCTCCTGAAGTGATATGATCAGTTATGGGTGAGAAACAGACCAAAATGTAAATAATTTTTCACTATTAATCTTGACATCTGCAATCTCTATTGCACAATCATGATTGGAAACTTTATTACATTTCCAAACACCATGCAGAGCACACATGCATCATGAGTGAAGAGGTGTAAGTGTAAACCATTTACAGTTCAACTTAACATATTGACCAAGCTATTTGATTACAAAAAAAAATTATTATAGTAATTGGCATTAAGAATTCTTAAAATGTTTATTATTTTCTTAAATACGCAGATTCCCTGTGTTACAAACATAAGTACTTGCCCAGTAAATAAATATATAAATGGACATGAAACATTGATTTTAGTAAAAATTATTATATTATGTTAGAAAGAGACCACAGAAGTCAGTTGACTGGGACAACAGCCGATTAGCCGATTTGGCAGTCATTAAACAAAAGTAAAAAAACAATTTAAAAAAGGTAGTTTAAACAGTAAGAACACTTCTAAGCAAACATAAGCAAAGCTAGTGAATGTTGGTCACATCCTAATTGGTTAGATATGGGGTTTTCAAACTTTTCGATTCGAAGAACCCCAGAGATGGGACCCCCTTCCAAAAATATAAATGGCAGCTATATATTTTCTCTGTAATTCTCTGTGTACCCCCTATAACCTCCTTGTGGTCCCCCCAGTTTGAAAGCCCCTGGGATAGATCTCTCTCTCTTCCCCCTGTATATCCTCCCTCCCTCTTGCAAATTGTCCAAATTTCTCCCTTTCTGCTTTTATCTATCTATCTTTCTATCTTTTTTCTTCTATCTTTCTTTCCACACCTTTCTGTGGTGCTGTTTGTTTCAGCATTCTTAACACATCCATTGATGTCTCCTAGGAGAGACCAAAGAGTGCCTTGGAGCGACTGTACTCTGGGGAGCCCGTGCAGCAGCGCGGCCGCATGAGTGCCGAAGAGCAGCTGGAGAGGATGAAGCGTCACCAAAAGGCTCTTGTACGGGATCGTAAGAGAACGCTCAGTCAAGGCGAGCGGCAGGCCTCTTCATCTCGCTCCTCTACTTCCGCCTCTAGACCCGTGTCTGCAGACCTGGGATCAGTACGTTAGAGCACAATGACACATGCTATCATCGAGAGAGGACTAACATCCTGACATAATTGCACACTCAGCTATTTACTATGTTTTGGTGGAGAACTGTAAGGTTTGGCGTTAACGCGATCAGTATTTTACTAAAGTAGTGTCTACTGCAGGTAAGTGGGTAAGTGAGAAGTGTTTTAGTGGAAGGAGGAGGGAGAGATCCTCATGCAAAGGAAAGTTCCAAGTTATAGAGCCACATGGATGGGCAACAGAATAAGAAGAGACCGAAGATTTGCTATATGCCAATGAAAGTGGATGTAATGAGTTGCAATGAACTATCGATACTTATTGCACTTGAATGAAAGCTTCAAACTATTCTAATGACTCACACACCTAATGGTTTTTAACTTTAAGCTTCGGAGATGGATCTCACGGGAGTTTCTCCTGTGCTCCTAGCCTATGCAGTAGCATCCTTCTGGGATCTTGAATCAAAGCAGTATGCTTTTACTTGGGGGTCTATATAAAAAAGGTCTAAACGCCCAAGCCAACACTAACATCAGAAAGCTCTTTTAACCTCTCTTTAACACTATTTTAATGCTCCAGGTTTTGGGAAAAGGGGTTAGCTGGGTTAGTTGCTCAACTAAATCTCAAACACAAGCTCTCAAGCCTTTTAGCTGTTCATCACTCAGCCATAGTTATTACAGCGTAATTACATTGTAACTACAGTGTAAAACTCAAGCTGCCATTCCCAGACTCTACTGTGCTTACTTCACTCATTTATTTATTTGTTTTTAACTAATTTTGCCTCATTTTAATTTTCACATCTGGCTTTCTAATCATCTAAGTCTTACAAAACCTGCAAAATCTTGTTGATTTTCTCCAATTTGATTTGAAGCAAATAATAAACTTTTTTGCACATCACATTTAATGTATTTATTTATCATAATTTTTTGTCAATTTAATTGTCACTCTGCAAAATCTGACTTTTAATATTGACTCTAGCTTACCTGGCTTTTATTATTATGAAATTGACACCACATATTACCCAAATGCATCTACGAATATGCACTATGAATAGCCTGGTTTAAGCGTGAATGAATTAAAGGAGTGAAAATAAATAAATAAACTGTGTTTCTCCAGTGGTGTTTATTGTTCTACTTACTGAACATGTTTTATTAATCACTTGTACTCTCATAACAATATAGCAGAAAATTGTAGCGTAATTTGCAAAAGGAAAACAATTTCACAGCTCTGCTTTCTTTTTTATGTAGATGTTTGCGCATAAGAAAATAAACACTTTGCTAGTAAAAAGAAAACAAGTCCTTTGTTCTTTTTCTGCCTTCTGTGAAATTGATCATTTTATACAGTGTGTTTCCCGTCAAACAGTTTTATTTTCTCCAGTAAGCACTCTAAAGTCTGTGAATGAAGCATGAATGAAGTTGTATATGGAGCATTTTATCATATCTTTCTTACTGTGCAAGAGTGTTGTACACCACGGTTTGAGAGCTTGAAAACAAGACATCTTAAACACAATTACTCCAATTACTTTTTACATTCTACAGCGATTCAAGGACTGCTGGGACTATATGCAATTATGCCCAGTTTATAGGTCTGTGTGTTTTGTTTTTGGAATGAAATGTTGGATGTTAACTAATATATAAAACACACAAGTCATTTTGGTTATACCACAAATACTCTTTGGTGTATGCATCAGATGCGCTGGTAAGAAGTTCAGAGGTATTTAGGAAAAAAAAAAAAATCTGCATTTGGTGAGAGCTCAAGTGTAGTCACGCTTTCCCTGTGTTGTTATCATCAGTTTATTCTTAGTTGCTAAGAAGTCTGTCACAGCAAGATCTCTTGAACATTAACCAGTGTGATTGGAAGAACTATTGTACACTTTACCTGTGCATTAAATCAAGAGAGGACCGTTTCAAAGCCAAAATATTGTATCGGACACACAGTTTGCTCTGTCAGGTCCTGAGTTGCATGTGTGTGAGTTGTAGTTTAACCCTCTCAGGTGCTGTGTGTCTGTGTGCCCTCAGTGGAGGAGAGAGCAGGAGTTTGATATGCAGCTACTGGTGCGGGCAGTACAGGGTGAGGAGAGGCCAGCTGAGCACACTGAGAGACAGCGCTCCCACTCAGATGAGTGGCTCACCCTAAGCAGCAAACCCAGAGAGCTGGACCTAGAACCTCTGGACTACCAGCTGGACCTCAGCAAAGAGGTAAGTCAGAGGCTGTTTGCTCCCTCTTATTGAAATATGTCAGGGTTAAATATATTACCATTTGAGACAAACTGATGCAGGGAACATGAAGGATAATGGGTTGGAACTGTTTCATGATCTCCCATCTTCAAACTGTGACAACGAAATTGTAGGGGAATCAGATGAGGTTGTGTTAAAGCTGCAATGTGTAATTCCTGTGTGGCACAAAATTTAATTGCAAAATGAATGATGGATTCCAAACAGGTTTCCCAAACATGTCCAGTCTACCATTGTTTGACAAACAGATAGTCCAGCCTAAAACTTAACCTGTTGATTCAGCCAATGTTAATATGTCAGGTCGATTGAAAAAGCTACAGTGCTTGCACTTTTCAGGGAAATTAACCTACAAATGGCTACAAGCTACATTTGAATCTTGACAGCTTTGTACTGTTAGCTGGGATAGGAGAAAATATTTTAACATCAAAAAGCTTTAAGGTAAATGGACCAAAGATTAAAGGGCAAATGACAATCAAATCTCAGTGACAATAAACTACCCTTGAATCTTTGTTTAGATAGAAATATAAACATTTTGAAATTATATAGGCCTATAGTAATTGTTTCAGACTAATTCTAGAATCCAGGGTTCTTTCAGACAGCTAACATTGAATAATAAAATTCTATATAAAAAAAAATGTGTATCTTCTAAATTCCTGGATAGCTGTCTAAGCCGCAGAAGGTGGATATCCCTGAGCGCTATGTAGATCTGGAGCCAGAAGAGCCCCTCAGCCCTCAGGAGATGGAGGCCCGTCACCGCAAAGTGGAGCGCATCAAGAGCATTCTGGCCAAGTCTAGGTACTAAGACATCAGTGCTCAAGCTTTCTTGCACTAATGTGTGCATTTCTTTCAACTGTTTTAATGTTGTTGTAAATACCGACAAGCTTTCTTGTGTCTTTGCAACATCAGGGGACTGTATTCATATTTTGACTCCACGTTACAACACTTAACCTTGCTCGACGTTCATTTTCATAAATCTGTTTTCAGCTTCGGCAGTAGACAGTGACTGATTTGTTTCATCAGTCGTTTTAACTTTAAACATTTAGAGTAATTATCCATTATTTAAAAAACATCACAATAAAACATCCCAGATAAACCTTCCAATGAAGTTGCACAATCAAAAGTGAACTTGAATCCTGAAAACGGTCTCTTTACCAATGATCAATTCATATGTTCTTGTTTGTTACTGAGTTACTGAATCAATATATCAAGTTCTTATCACTGATTTCCCTTTTTTGTTCATTTTCATTTACTCATGAACTTGGAATTCCAATGCATTGTAAAGTTGGCCGTCGGCATGCTTGGAATGTGTTGGAATTTCATTCATAAGATACTCAACGGTGTCTTCGTGTGGGAAATCCAGCATGGTTTTCAAACTTCTTGTAGTGGCCAATCCCAAACAACAAAAACTATTATGCCACATCGTTGAATTTCGCCATACAGGTGAACAACTAAATGAACTCCGGTTATACAGAAAAAAAATAAACATTCTTTATATAAATGGCTCCTACAATATTTAAAAGGATAGTTCACCAGAAAATGACAATTCTCCTATCATTTACTCACTGCATGCTGTCTCAAACTCATCTGACTTTCTTTCTTTGAAGGATGCATGAGGTTTTATAATAGTAAACTATGTGACTCGAGTGGTTTAATACATGACTTCTGAAGCTAATTATTTGCGTAAGGTGAAAAACAGACCAAAATGTTAGCCCTTATTCACTATAAGTCTTCACATCAGATTTAGAAAGCAGTGAAGGCTTTAAGATGGTGATTCTTTGACTTTGCACTGGGTTGCCAGTATCATTATGCATCAATAAGACGTTGCATTTTATTTTTTAGTGCTTACCATCAGCATTTTGGCAACTGCTGTACATTTTTAAAGTATCCCAAAAAACTCAACCAGCTACTCTATCATTTTAACTCATGTATGCATTTTTGAAAATAGCCCAGCAACATTGTGTTCGGTTTGTGTACTGCAATCTTCGAATGTGCAAAGCTCGAGGAAGTATGTAAACAAGCTAAAGATATTTAAAGTAAAGAAGGACTTAAATGTTGTCTGTTTCTTAAAACCAGAAGCTATCATATGGCTTCAGAAGACATGGATTAAACCATAAATGTATGGATTACTGTTATGCTACCTTTATGGCCTTTTTAGGTCCATGTTTTGGACCCAATTTTTCTTATATTGTATGGACAACAATACCTCATAAATCCTTCACATAAAGATAGTCATACAAGTCTGAGATGGCATGAGGGTGAGTAAATAATGAGATAATTTTCAGTTTTGGATGAACTATCCCTGCTGTGGCAGTGCATCATTTTTGTCCACCCTGAACTTGCCATTGTTCAATTGTCTTTTTTTGTGTGTGTATGTGTGTATAAGTGTCCAGAATATGCCTCCTCCAGTAGCAGTAGATAAGCCGGTGCTGTCAGACTTAGACTCTGCTCTACATGAGCAGGAGAGGATCATCACCATGTCTTATGCCTTAGCATCAGAGGCCTCACTCAAGAGCAAGCAAGTGGCAGGTAAACTAACACTTCCACCATGTAGTACTACACATACAATCATTTTCCACACATTTTTTGCATTAACTACATAATGTGTACTGCATGTACTGCTAAAAAAAATCTAGCAGCTCTTAATTATACTGTGCTAACTCTGCAAAGTTTACAGATTTATTGCAGTTGACTCATTTACAGTTATGTCATTAGCAGATGCTTTCTTAAGCTTCTTAAAGGGATAGTTCACCCAAAAATAAAACATTCTGTCATCATTTACTAACCCTCTGTAGTCCTCTGTGGAAGACTAACAGCCTCAGTCACCATTCACTTTTGTTGCATTTTACATAAAATGAAAGTGAATGTGACAGAGGCTACAGTCCCTATCATGTTGCCTAACATCTTGTTTGTTCCACGGAAGACGAAATGTTTTAATTTTTGAGTTTTATTTTTAAATAAACTCACCCTTCAAAGTAAAAAGTGCATATCATGTTAAATTGTGCAAAGTGTGTAAAAGTGCAAAGACACGGAGCTGAGAAAACAAAATGCTTCTTAAAGTAGGCTAAAGGCTGTCGCACACAGGACGAGATGCGCCACGGTGCATCATGACTAGGACACGGCGCAGGGCAACACAGGGCAAGTCAATGCAGTTCAAAAGTTTCCAAGTTTTTTTCCTCTTTAAGAATGAACAACGCTAGAGTAAATAATCTATGTCCTGAAATTTGAGCAGCCTCTGGAGTCTTAGCTGGCGGTGTGTGTACCTTCATTGAAAACAGTTGTTTTAAAGTTTAGAACGCGCCATGTCATCCGTCAGACGCGTCTGTTGTGCGACCCTCTTAAGAAGATGACTATAACAACCATACAATGAACAGTTTACTCGTGTATGACTATGCCAAAAATAAAATCACATATCATTTACCTTTAAGGTTTAAATACTCAGAAAATATCACAGAACATTTTTTGAAAATCCTCAGAAACTATCACTCGCAATCTTCATCAAACAATGTCCATAAATGTTCTAAATCATCACACTGACAGCTACTGACTTACTGCAAACATGGGAGAAAGCATCCGCGATGGAGGCGTGATGAGGAAGAAGAAAGAGCAAAGCCAAGCCTATCAGCCACAACGTTAATAACGAACATTATTCCTTATTAGTGCAGATCTGACGAGTAAAGATTCTTGCTAATTGGGAGACATGTCGGATATTTAGAGCTGGGAGGAATCTCTTGATGAGGCCACTTTTACAAAGCTGATCAATGACCCAGTTGAATATGCGCTGGGGCTTGTTCACTCTGCATCCCGTGGCAGCACTTTGAACATGTTTCTGAACTGGCATAAAAGCGCAGCATCTTTTCATCTTCACTTCTTACAGAGGCCTCACTCTCTCTGCTAGGTCTAACCTTCAGATGGGGAGCAGTGTGTCTCTCTTAGTCACACAGATTTACAGTCAATCCGTCATGACGTGATGGATCTAATGTGTAAGGCAGTGGGGCATGGTCAACAATATTCACAATATTTCCTATGTCAGAGGATCTTATGCAAGCGATATCAGGGTTATGATCACCCGCTGCATAATTTTTTTGGTGTTCTTTGTGTAAAGAAATTAACTACAATAGTCTGGCTGTGACCTTCCGATTTGCACATTCGCTCTGACACGGTGAGCTGTGGTGCACATGCGGGCGACATGAGTTTGAATCGTACTCTTTATGTTTTTTGATCCAGTTAACCCCATCGTTCTCTGTTTTTTCAAACTGTCACATCAATAAAAATGGCAATAAGACAACTGAAGCAAAACTATAGGAACCCTGGATGAAAACGCTGCTGCTAGTCTTTTGACTGGAACCACAAAAAGAGATAGTATGTCTCCTTAGTTGGCTTCTCTTCACTGGCTTCCTGTTCACTGCAGGATCCAGTTCAAAGTTTTAATGTTTGTTTATAAGGGCTTGCGTGGTTTGGCACCTCATTATATTTCTGTTTTCATTTCTCTATATCAGTTCTCTAGACCTCTGTGGTCATCAAATAGCTTGCAGTTAACTGTTCCCAGGTCACGCTTAAAATTGAAGGGTGATTGAGCATTTTCAGTTGCAGCACCATGGCTTTGGAATAAGTTGCCGCTACATATTGAATCCTCTCCAATTACTGATGATTTTAAATCGTTCATTAAAATATACTTGTTTGGTTTAGCATTTTAAACGATGTGAGTTTAGCATTATTACTTTTATTGTGTATGTTTAATTTTTCTTTAAGTATGTTTTGTCATGGTAAATCTTGTAATGCTATATTTCTTTCATTTTTTTTAATTTTTTTTTTAACTGGTCTAATCGAACAGCGCTTTGTTCAACAGTTTTTGTTTTTAAATGTGCTATATAAATAAATGTGACTGACTGACTGCTGGAAATTCCAGCTAAATCCAGCTTCTGATGGTAGCTGGTTTAAAGGGATGGTTCACCCAAAAATTAAACTTCTGTTCTCATTTACTCACCCTCATGTTGTTTCTTTCTTCTGTGGAACACCAAGAAAGCTTTTAGACTTAGTGACAGCAGTAACCATTCACTTTCATTGTATGGGAAATGGACGCAAAGAAAGTCTAATAAAAAGAATACTGCCTAACATCTCTATTTTGTGTTCCACAGATGAAAGAAAGTCATATAGGTTTGGAACAATATGAGAGTAAATGATGATAAAATTTTAATTTTTGGATGAACAATCCTTTTTTATATGATATCTTGCTAGTGGAAGCTGATCATTAATGGTCAGTAGCTGGTCTGAGCTGGTTGATCAGCTAAACTACAAGCTAGTGGGGCTGAGGTCAACCGGGTTAGAGCTGCCAGACCAGGGGATTTTTAAAAATCGTATGCAATTAATCATGTCCCCAGACCGAAATAAAGAATATTCCTATCATCAGAGCAATTCAAGCTTGAAGTACCACCTGTTTTCAGTAGGGGCAGTATGCAAAACTCCAGCTGTATAGGCAATGCTCAGCTGTGCAGAGAACAAACCACACTCAGGCTTGCTTTGCTTCTCAATCGGAAGGCTGCAGCCTAGTTAGGCTGGATATCTCGGCTGCCACATCATCAAGCACCGTAGAAGGCCTTCTCAGTTGTGAGGACCCTTGGAAGGTAGCCTCGTTTCACAGCCTTTGTTCGCCATATTTTGGAGAATGCATCAAGTGTGTCCTTCGCGGCACTTGGATGGATTTTTGTGCACTGTTGGCCAATTATAGGACTGTTTTGAATAATTTGGAAATAAACAATATGTTGCCTTCTAAAGCCACTTTAGTCTTATCAATGCTTTTCTCATCTTCCACAATAATATAATGCATTTTAATAACAATCAGAATTATTATATTGTAAAAGTTATTAAAAGAAAGTAGTTATAAAGTATTATATTATATAGTGCTATTTAAATGTACCTATTTCTAATTATTTAATCATTATATATTTAATCAATTGACAGCCTTAATCATAATATTTGTTAACTATTTAGATAAAACTTCTGTTTGTGTATCTTTTTTTTTTTTTTCATTAGAATTATTTCCACCTATCAAAAAAAAGAAGAAGAAAAAAATACAGGTAACTTGAGAGGAAAAAAATGAATACTGTTGAAGACCAACTCAAAAGTGCTTCTAAATTGTTCCATATCAGAGAAAGTAAATCAGACTGATAACAAGTACTGACGCAATAGCATTGCATCAACACATCCTCACACTTCACATAATTCTTCACTATGGTTACAGTCTTGTTCCATTGGTTGAGAACTTGCTTTCAGTAGCATGAACAAGTAGTTCCCTCCTTTACAGTCCATATGTGAACTTTCAAATCAAATGTTTTTGTGACATTAATGAATAGAATCTTTGTTCCTCTAAACTTTCATTTGTTAGTCACCCATGATTTTAATTCTTATCTGATGGAAATTCTAAAATCCTTTCTGTAAAAATGACGAAGAATTATTATTATTTGTTGCTGAACATTATTATCTGAAAGATGCTACACTGATTTTAAAAGTGAATGATTGACAGTTGAAACACACAGTATATAACACAGAAATTAAGAACCTCACGGTGGCCATTGAAAATTTCATACACAGGCTGTCAGTTGAGTAGGCCTATGCTACACCATCTTGGCTAAGTTTTAACTGGTTGACCAGTTTGACATCCTCCCAGCAGGGAACAGCTATGACCACTTGTTATTCTAAATAAATTCTATTATCTCCCAGAGCCTGAGAGGTTTGTTGTGTTGTGTGACTAGTTCACTGTGCATTAACACCCCTCTGTTCCTGTCTCTGCTCCTCTTCAGCCTCACCGCAGGTTAACAGTCCCACCTCACTCCCTCAGCCTCCTCCTCCTCCTCCTCCTCCTCTCCCCCCCGCCACTCCTGTTGCCATCTCTACGGCTCAGTCTACTCCCCCTCCCTTGAGCAATGGATTACACTACACCTTTGTCTAATCAGAGCAAAACAAAGTAAGGACTAACCGCTAACCATTTAGCGTGCTAATATGCTTTTGCTAATTGTTCCCTGTCTGCTTTGGCACTTTTTCCGCCTGCATGCTGCATGAATGTGCCTCATCAGGGCCCATGCTCTATAAACTTCATGAGAAGGGTAGAGTCGACCCAAAATGGTCAAATGTCTCCACATCTGGAGTTAGAGAGGTGTATGAATTGTGTGCAAATTGGCTTTTTGTGCATTGCCAGCACCAACGATTCTAAAAATTCATAAGCAAATGCTGCCTTTTGTGAATACTTTGTAATTAACAAAGAGTCGTGGCATCACTGAGATAGCACTTGCAGTTGTGTTGCCAAACACATCTGTAAACAGCGATGATCTTCAGTGTTTTGATGCCTGTGGTTCACTAAAATAAAGAAAGAGAAGGTTCTCTTCTTGTGCATTCTTCTTCCCAATTTCCAACCTGGCCTCATATAATTCTGGTTCTAATAACTACATTTCAGCATATTTCTTTTTTCATGCGACTCATTGTACATATTGCAGAATATTTTATATTCAGACACATATTTTTCTTAAATCAAAGTTTGATTTATACAAAGTTTGATTTTTGGCTGACCAGATAATAATAGTGAAAAAATCAAAATGTCAGCATTGCATCGGAGAATTAATGTAGAAGGAAACATGAAATGGCCACTGAAGTATGTGCATGTAGCCTACTGTTTAAATATCATTTAAATAAATACACGTAAGAAATGCAAGTATTGTTTTTTTCTCATAATATGTTTTCAGTTCAGTATATTTAATACATTCAGAATGTTTAGCGTGAATTTGTGAAGTTTTGAATTTACTGTTAATGTATTATTACAGATTCAAATTCATTTAAACTTCACATAGAACGTGGGATATTTCAGACCTTGCTTTATTAATTCGAAATGAAGTAAAAAAAATAACATGCTGTGTGAATACAGTTAATAACATACCGCTACATTAGTGACGATGTATGTACCTGAATGCTCTGCTGGCGAGAACTTAGATGATTGTCGGTGTGGATGATCCAGGGAGTCTGGCAGATCAACAATTCAAACAGCTCTGCTTTGTTTGATGGCTTTAACACTATCACCATTTATGCAGTCAACATAGGGTACAATGGGGCTAAAGGCACACTTTAAGAAAAAAAAAAGAAGCTTATTTTCTGGTCGTAAAATGCATCAAGGTCAAATCATGGAGCAATATAATTTGTGTGAACATAAATAATAACAGAAGTTTTTGATTAAAATATAGTATTAAAAACACTTGGGGTAAAAGGCCCCCATGGCATTTGTAGTGATATTATGTAAATATAGGAGCAATAGTTATAGGGGAAAAATTTGTCAACTAATGAATATAATTTTGAGACAAATGATGCAGTTTTTGAGTAACCGTTAAAAGTTAATGCTTATTCAAAGTAATCACTTCAGAAAAGGGTGCACCGTTTCCTGTTATTTCCTATCTTATGTGACATTTCATAACATCTCAAATATTCTATAAACATATGAATCTCCACTGTGATTGGATCAGTCAGTGTGACCCCACTTTTTCATTACAAATCTATTTTCCCCACTTAAGAAAAACAATGTGTTTATGGGGGCCTTTGGCCCCTGAAACCTTTCACTTATTGGACAGTTATTGAAAAACTTTTCATTTAATCACCTTGAACAAAACTGAAAATTACAAATAAGTATTAAGTCTCAGAATAAGTGTGATAGTTTCAGGGACTAACATTAGCTACATAAATTAGCTGCATTTGAAATATGATTAAATATTAGCTCAAATTGCCTTTGCAAATCAAACTTGATTTCAGGAACCTTGAATCAGGAAAAATTGCAGTGCATAGTGACAAACAGGTGTTTAGGAAATTGCTGTGGAGGTTTTTGATGCTGTTTAGTGTTTTGGGAGAAAATACAATTATATTTGCCTTTTACCCCGGGGGGCCTTTAGCCTCAGCGTACCGTATTGTTCATCTACAAAGAAACACTCCATAATAACATTGACCCCTCCTTTATCTTTCTTCTGTGTTGCTGACTGGAATTGACATGCAGCACGCAAGCTTGTAAGATTTTTGAGCGAATCCTTTGAGTCAGTTCTTTTTATCAGAATCAGTGAACTGATCAAGCTGGTTCAAGTCAGTCTGAATGATTCAAAAGTGAATTGGTCTGAATTTAAATCATTAAAAAACTTCTTATCCAGTAATCATGAATGACTGGAAAGGGCATGGAAATTCATTGATCAAAAAGTGTGGGAACTCTGTCTATCTGGCATGATTCTTGTACCAGCCACACTGCAGTCTGCTCCACCTTCACCTGCTATGTGTGTTCTGTTTATCAGCATGCTCAAAATGTACCCACTGCCACACCTTTTCACTTCACCATGTTCCTTTCCTATGCTATTATATCATCTAGCTGCTATTTGAAATGAATATGTAATTTTCATGCTTGTACACATTTATGTTAGTCAAGACAAAAAGACTGAACTGTCCAGTGTGTTTACAATGTTTGCTTACTTACAGCATCCATATTCATCTGTTACGTGGTGCATGTGCCATACATTTTGAACTATTTGGAGTGTTAAACTTAACCTCTTCTCTCTGTAACATGCTGCATAGAGAGGAGGAGAGTGGAGAGTGTTTACCTGTCTACTTTGTAGTAAGGTAAAATATGAGTGGTAAATATGATTTGGGAGCCCTTTCACCTTTTTCAACCAGCCTCCATGCAGTACATGTTTACAAATGTTTACAGACGTTCATGGGCTTGGGCAAAAATAGTCAGCATAATATTATTCAGTTAAAGAAACAGGTGCAAGCACAACAGGATTATTAACTGGGTTATTAAAGACATGATTTTTTTTTAACACTGTTTAGTTTGAAGTTTTGCTCCTTTAATTAGAAGATGTGTTACTTTGCTGTGTAGTATTGAACATTTTAGTGAAAGCACACGTTTCTTGACTCATTCACATACAAGTATTTATTTGTTTATTTATTATTTTTACACATTACACTTTTGATCTCTTTTGCAGCCAAAGCTGTGTCTGGATATTGAGGTGCTGTCAAATTGTGAAAACTCCACTTGCGGTGGATGAGCTTACCGATTCACATCCCTCACATTTAGAGAGGACATTAGCGCACTTTTGGACTGACGTTGGAACTCACTTCTGAAATGTATTTTTGTAGCACTGTTATGAGGTACTTATTTGATATGGACATTTTGCTGTGGAAACTGCTGTGTATACACTGTACAAAATCTAACCACGATAACCCAGATATAGAGCCGTTTTATATACATCATTGCACTTTTAATATGCACCATGTTGTAGAGAACATTTAAAGGTCATATTTTACTTCTCAAGACAAGATGGTTGTGGGAGGAACAATGGTAACATATGGGTTTTATGCGTACATGTGATGTGCGATATTATGAACATGAAGGGTAGAAAAATGTCCAATGTCGATTGTATTTTTGTCAATTCAGATGATATTCTTACACCAAATCACTTAAAATATTATTTTTATGTATCAAGCACTGCCAGATTCCAGTTAGCTTGCCAAATACATTTTATTTTTGTTGACAATGTTAGGGAGAAAATTACATGAAATAATATTTTCAGACAGGATTTTTGGGGAATGGGTGGGGGAGGGATATGTCACATACTGTACTTTTTAAAGAAACTGTAAATATTAAAGATATTAACAAGTTTTTTGTCTTTATGTTGTTTCTGTTATCAAAAAAGCAAGAGGAGGAATTTCAAATTGTCCGTTTCATTAGAGAAAGGATGATAAATAAGGTATTTGTGAAATGTTTTAAGACAGAGGAAGGTTTGACAGTATTACATTTACATAAAAAAAGCAGTCATCAACTCCAGTCTCACAAAGCTAATTGGAAATGACGTGTTTTATGACTTATCTTTTCATCTCACCTTGTGTTTTATTCCCTCGGAAGATATTCAGTTAAACTTAATAAAGAGAATAAAAGATAAGAAAATAAAGAGAGAGCTTTAATTTCAAAATTCCTTTTGGCTTCACTTATGCGCTATAATAACTTTTTCATTGAATGGAAGTACAAAGGATAATGGCCACAAATGTGCTCTCATCAGCGCTCCAAGGATTCCCTTTAAAATGTGCATTAGCAGTTCTGAACTCTTTATGTTTTATAAAAAGTCATTCAACTTTATTATCAGAAGAGAACTGTAAGTGATTTACTTTTAAAACAAAAACATACTTTTTTATTCCATATCACTTTCTTTTGTGAAGGCTTATCACGTTATATAACGTGTGTGCATACATACATATATATATATATATATATATATATGTATGTATGTATATACCCTGTGATGGCCAGCCCAATCTCCAGACCTGAACCGCATTGAAAACCTCTGGAATATGATCAAGAGGAAGATGGATGGACACAAGCCATCAAACAAAGCAGAGCTGTTTGAATTTACCAGGAGTGGCATAAAGTCACCCAACAGCAATGTGAAAGGCTGGTAGAGAGCATGCTAAGATGCATGAAAGCTGTGATTGAAAATCAGGATTATTCCACCAAATATTGATTTCTGAACTCTTCCCAAGTTAAAAAATTAGTATTGTGTTATTTAAAAAAGAATATTAACTTGTTTTCTTTGCATTATTTTAGGTCTGAAAACACAGCATCTTTTTCGATATTTTGGCCAGTTGTTATTTTCTGCAAATAAATGCTCTAAATCACAATATTTTTATTTGGAATTTGGAAGAAATGTTGTTAGTACTTTGTAGAATAAAACAAACATGTTCATTTTACTCAAACACATACCTATAAATAGTAAATCCAGAGCATCTTCAGAGTAGTCACCCTTTGCCTAGAATTTACAGACAAGAACTCTTGACAATTTCATAACCAATTTCTTGAGGAATCACCCTGGGATGCTTTTCAAACAGTATTGAAGGAGTTCCCAACTATGTTGGGCATTTATTTGCTGCTTTTCTTTATTATTTGGTTCAAGCCATCAATTTTAAAAACATATTTGTTTTATTATTACATTTTAGTTTTATAATAAAATAAACTAATATGGTGTACATGTCTGCAAATTCTAGGCAAAGGGTGACTACTTTGAAAATGCTAAAATGTAACACATTTTAAACACAGTTTTTATTTATTTTGGATTTTGTTTAGTCACAACATACTGTAATTCCCATAGTTATTTAATAGTTTTGATTACTTTAGTTGGTTGTTGGCAGATAGGATGTCCCAAGCTTCTTGGAGAATTCAGCACAGTTCTTCTATCTATTAGATAGATCTTCTATCAATTGCTTCTGTCTCTTATGTAATCACCATCTGAATGGTTATGATATTCAATTTTTAAACAGTAGACTATGTTTACATTTTTAGCATTTTCAACTTCACATTTTGTTGACTGATTCATTGCTGATTTACTCTGTCTGTTACAGAAGTTATTTAGAAAACCACAGCATATCAAAAGACTTTCTTTGCTTTATAATCATTGTCTTGGTCCCTGCCAATGACATTCACTAAGACACCCTTGATTGAACTTTTTAGAGTCCTAGTGAGAGCAGGTTTGAGGATAATTTGTGTTGTAGCCCTCAAGTGAGATCTTTATCTGTAATTGGAGAGTAATTACGGTCTCTCTGCTGCTGAATCTTGTTCTTTGAAAGCACCTGTGAGACATGCTTCTCCTCCCATAGCTCCACAGCAGGAGCTGCCACATCTCACTGCATCTGATTAGAAGAAGTGAGAGGTGGCCTACTATGTGTGTGTATGAGCGCATGTGTTAGCGAGCCTGGTGGGCACAAGTTTGATCACATCCGCTTTTCTGCTTATTTTGCAATAAGTGAGCTGTTTTTCCTCCTCCAGCAGAAATCCACCCAAGACCATCCATCGAGAATTGTGGCATTTCCATTTATTGATGTTTGGCTGCTATTTCATATACATTTGTTATTCCACACTGTGGATTTCAAAGAGAATAAGAAAAGACATATTATGCAAATTCTGTCATGTTCTGTTAAATGCACGGAATGTCTCAGGCATTAATGCTTCACAAAATATTTCACACTCGTTCAAAGAATTTAAACACATATATAAGCACACCTACAATGCTTTATTTAGAGGCTTGTCATCTAAGGATTCTGTGACATTGAGTGTTTGAATAACATTTAACCTTTGTCCATTTCAGTTCATAGAACTGCCAAGCGCATTATTTCATATCAAAGTTGTAGCGCATCACAGATCCTATTGTGTCCACGCCGAAAGGTAATTCAATTCTTGGATGAATAGATGCTTATTTAGAACAGAATAGAAGTTCCTTGGAAATGCAGAAGGAATGCTGTATTTAAATTTGAATACTGTAAGTGTCCTTCATTTGAATTAATGGATTAACAAATGAATGATAGATTGAAGAGATTGGAAGAAAAATATTGCTCTTTATTCACCACCCTTCTAAATGTGAAAACGCTTGAGAGCATTGTGGGGATTTTTAGCATTGATGTCCATAGTGGGAGCTGTAGTCATTGCCGAGAATCATTTACAAATATGCAGTTGAGTATAAACTATTTGTCAATATTGACATGAATCTGGGTGGTGTTCCCTCCACAGGACTGCTCCAAATGCTCTCTGGTGAATTGGAGGCGACTGTTTACTAAATGTCTAGAAGTTACTAAATTAATTAGTGCAAAACTGTGTGCAGCATTTCTCCACCAGTCTCCATAAATATGTCAAAACATGAATTGTTTTGGAGTGGCTGAATGACTCTGTTTTCTGAAGGGTCACCTGTTTCAAGGTGAAATTTGAGTGGAGGGACTGACATTTAACTATTCTGACCTTGTCTTAGGAACGAACACTGTGTTGACCCTGGAGCTTGACAGCTTGACGTGGTGCTCTGCTCTTTGCTTTTTGAATTGTGGCTGACCATACTCCAGTCGCAGAGATAAAAGTGCAACCTCATGCTTTGCTGAGAAATAATCAGAGGTAAAACATTGCACATGGGAAACAAAAGGGCATTCAATGGTGAAACACCACAGATAAACCCATGTAAGGTCAAAGGGACAATACAATTTGTAAACCTAATGGAATGGGGAAGTATTAATCAGCACTACGAAAATTAATCTTCTGAAAATGTGAAAATTTGGCAAATACATCACATGGGCCCATCACCACACATGGAAATGGCACGGTGAAAGATCCTGCCTAATGAAGGAGGAGTTCTACAAACACGGCGGTGGGGACTGCCCAAGGGAGATGTGGGTCCGCCTGACAGGGGGACCGTACCATGGAAAATACATCATTGGGGTTACCGTGATAACCGCACCTATGGAGCACCTATTCCAGTACAGAGTAATTGGCACCTGTAGTGGGTCTGGTCAGGAATTCCTCCGCTGAATTCGCAGGCCAAAGGGCTTGGGAGGAAGAACATCCAGGGAGTGGGAGTTTGAGAACTCACCTGGAATTAACAGAGCACGTGTTCACCTCAGTGGAGGGGAAAGGCGCTAGTGCAACCGGTATACCTGGTCAGTTGTTGGACCTGACAAAACACGGGACGAAACCGACTCAACCCATAGATTGTAGAATCTCGCAAAGGTATTGGGTGTTGCCCAGCCCACTGCTCCACAGATGTCTGCTAGCCAGGTGCCGTTGGCCAGTGCCCACGAGGATGCTACACTCCTTGTAGAGTGTGCTCGAAACTGCAAGGGGCAGGCACGGCCTGTGTCCGATAGGACAATGCGATGCCACCAAATACCCAGTGGGCGAGCCTTTGTTTGGAGACAGCATTCCCTTTCCACTGTCCGCCAAAGCAAACAAAGAGCTGCTCAGAGAGTCTAAAGCTCTGTGTGCGGTCCAAATAGGTACGCAAAGAACGTACTGGACACAGCAACATTAAGGCTGGGTCTGCCTCCTCCCAGGGCAGCGCTTGCAGGTTCACTACCTGGTCCCTGAAAGGAGTTGTAGGAACCATGGGCACATAGCTCAGTCAAGGTCTTAGGATGACATGGGCATCTGGCAGACCGAACTCCAGGCAAGTGTCACTGACAGAGAACGCTTGCAGGTCTCCAACTCTCTTTTTGGAAGCGAACGCAATCAGGAGGGCCATCTTCTGGGAGAGGGCACTTAGCTCAACTGACTCTAGCGGCTCGAATGCGGTTCTCTGAAGGCCCATAAGGACAATGAAGAGATCACATGAGGGGAACAGGCATGACCTGGGAGGATTCATCCTCCGGGCACCTCTTAGAAACCTGAAAATCAAGTCGTGCTTCCCTAGGGATCACTGCGTCGTGGTGGCCGCTATAGTGGCTACATACACCTTTAAGGTGGAGGGGGACAGCCGAAATGAGGGAGTACTCTGGGGGAGCGATCAGGTCTACCTGTGTTTTGCCATAACTGTCCCAGATCAGCTGAACCAACTGGGAGTGGAGCCTACACTCCCCGTTGATCGGAGCCTGTCATGACAGCACATCCGCTGTTGTGTTGAGGCTGCCAGGGATATGAGTGGCGTGCAGCGATCTCAGTCAGTGCTGACTCCAAAAGAGGAGATGTGACAAGAGCGCACGCTGCCATGGCGATTTGTGTACACTACCGTCGCGGTGCTGTCTGAATGGATCAAGAAGTGCTTGCCTCAGATCAGCGCGAGAAACCTCCGCAGGATAAGAAATACAGCCAGCAACTCTAGGCAGTTGATGTGCCAATGCAACCGTGGGCCTGTCCAGGAACTGGTGGCTGCGTGCCCCAACCCAATTTGGAGGCATCTGTGGTGACCACAATGCATCTGGACACCTGCTGTAGGGGGACACCTGTCCACAGGTCCATCCAAGGGTTGAATAACTGAAGGCAGAGGGGGGTGAAGATCACACGATCTGTGATGCCGTGTCGCCATACCCATCTCGCGACTTGAGTCTGAAGCCAGTGCTGAAGCAGTCTCATATGCATCAACCCTAGTGGCTTGACTGTGGCTGAGGATGTCAAATGCCCCAGGAGACCCTTGAATTGTTTTAGAGGGACCACGGTGCCTATTTTGAATGAAGAAGGGCAATTCAGCACTGACTGCATGCTCTCGTTTGTGAGGCGCGCTATCATTGAGACTGAGTCTAACTCCATGCCGAGGAAAGAGATGCTCTGAACCGGGGAGAGCTTGCTCTTTTCCCAGTTGACCTGAAGCCCCAAAAGGCTGAGGTGCCTGAGAACCTGGTCCCTGTGAGCGTGCAGCGAGGTAGTTGAGTATGCGGATGTTCGTGAAGATGCGAGGGGACAGGGACAGGCCGAAGGGGAGGACCTTGTACTGGTACACCCGGCCCTCGGACACAAACCGTAGAAAGGGTCGTGTCAGAGAAAAATCAAGACATGGACATAAGTGTCCTCCAGGTCCACCGCTGCGAGCCAATATTGATGCCGAAAGTTGGAATATGTTTTTGTGTGAGCATCTTGAACGGGAGTTTGTGCAAAGCCCGGTTGAAAACTGGAAGGTCCAAGAAAAAGGTTTCTCTGCTGGCACTCCACCGGAGGATGGAGTGGTCTGGAGGCCAACTCTGTAGAGTTCATCTCGCTCGCTGAGTCGACCAGCTCAGGAATGCCTGAGAGCCTTTTGGGTCCACAAACGAGTTTGTTAGACGGGGGTGTCGGCTTCCTGCGGGGAGCTCTACGCTGGGGCCGAGAGCTGGGCCCGGGTTGGGGCGGAGCTGCCTGTTCTTTCACAGCCGCAGGGGGACGCCCTCGGCGAACAGACGGAGTATGTGTTCTTGAGCGATGAGGAATCGTTATGTGTTGAATGGTCTCTGTCTGTTTTTTCACCACTGAAAAACGTTGGGCGAAGTCCTCAGCATCGTCGGGGGCGTTGAGAAAGCTAGCTTTGTCAGCATCCTGCATCTTGACCAGGTCCAGCCACAGATGTCGTTTCTAGTCCTCGAGGGTAGTGAGAGCGGATGAGCAAAGAGGTCGGTTTCGGGCAGTAAAAGGTGCCCTCCAAGATTTCGTCAACTCGTCATGCACTTCCGAGAAGAAAGGAACTGAGGGGTGTGCGGCTGTGAGCGGCACCTTGACCCAAGGAACCAATCATCTAGCTGTGAGGGCTGAGGGGGGGTGGGAAGTTCCAGTCAATGCTCTCCGATGCAGCGGCGATATTCTTATCCAGCTCGGGGCATCTGAAGGAGACATCGGACTGGCCATGGGTTGACCTCGGTAGTGTACACATCGAGCCTGGACGAACCCGTGGGAAGAATGCGCGGTGGGCGGCTGGAGTGGCGTTTCCTTTAAGGAAGGAAAGCCACGACCGCAAAGTTGCCATGGTCACACTCTCGCAATTAGAACATGAACCATTCATAAACGCTGAGTGTGATCGCAGCCCATACACGAGAGGCAGCATGTATGACCGTCTAAAGCGGAGAGATATCTACCGCATATAGGAACTACACAAAGGTGGAAAGGCATCTTGAAAAAGACGTGTCTTTAAAAAGACGTTCAACACTAATCTGTTTACACTTTGAGGAAATAAACTCTTTTAGAGGTCTATTTGCTCTTTTAGGAAATGCTGTCGAAGCACCAGGGGTGTGAACTGCACTGGCGTGCAGAGCAGGGAGAAAGCCATTGGTAATGTGCCGTAGGATCCAACAGCAATGCTCTTAGAGGTGAGTGGAACAGCAGTGACTTTTTCAGCTCGCTGATCACACAACCAATCGGCTCCGAAGAAAGAATCTTTCATATTCAGAGGTATCCGAGGCTCCTGAAAGAAGCCCATTGTGTCAATACAATCGACACAATGTTGAGTGAGTGACAGAAGGGGAAACATCCTTTTTATTCCAGTAGAGATCGATTTTCACAATAGAGTATGTCCTGTGTTGTTGCTGTACATCATCGTACCATTAGCCAGGTAACTCCTAGCCAATCAATGTAAGCCTATGCTTTATAAGTCTGCTCACAATCTATCACATTGCTGTTTCAGTGTGCTAACACGGCAACCTCCACCACCAGCAGTTGAGTCCCGTCCTGCATGGTGGTAGGATCCTCACCCCTGCCTCCTATCTCCGGCAGGATGTGATGGTTCCTAGTACAAATTCTTCGGACCGCCAGACATTACATTTCTGTTTTATATTCAACAATTAAATGTCATCTTAAAAATTCACTCAAGTCTTCGAGTCTTCCTGATAGAAACTGTGTGCACCTAACAAATGATGTTGAGAGGTGTAATCACAAATTATCTCCTTTCTGGATTATTTCATGTCTTTGGCTGAAAATAATTCAAAAGCACAGAATTACCGTGTTTTAATACTTTATGTTGTCTCAACATTGCATTCCAACACTGCAGGGATTCTTATAATGTCTATGCCTAACTCATGCATTCACCTAAGGGAGGCTGAGATTCTAATACAAAAGGTACTTTGAATCCAAAATGGTATCTTATGCTCTTTTATCACCATTGATTTGCTATCTATATTTTTGGAGAGAGATGATGAATAATTGACGAGGTCAGCTCAACATCATTCAGTGTTCTTTTATACACATCCCTGCATAACTAATATAAAAATAGATGAAACTGCAACAGAATGTAGGTGGCTAACACCTGCCACGGCATCGGTTGTACGTTAGAGCAAAGATTAACTCATGATCTGAAATGTCAAGCTGTCTTTGTTTGTTCTCGACAACAATAAAGAGGTTAATATTCACTGAGATGAACATCTTGGATTTCTTGGTCAATCAAGCGAACAAGATGAGAAGGAAAGCGTAATAGCTTGAGACAAATGAAAACCTTTGTATGCGTAAAAATGCTGTGCAACAAAGCAATGAAACGTTTTCCCTAAATGCCTGGCATTTACAATACCTACAGTGAATTGGGCTTTTTGTAAACATAAATGAGGTAAATGTCCTTGGGCTTTTAAGTTGATACAACAGTTCTTTTATCTTCAGGAAGCCTTTTCGCTACATCTCTCACAACAAATTAAGTCAAAGCACTGTCTCAAGGCAGAAAAACAGAACACTTTGGCTTAATTTTTTTTGGCTTAATCTTGCTGTGTTTGTGAAACCTGCCAATTAATCATTGATGTAAACATTTAATGAGGCTCACCTAAAGCTTCCAGCATTCTGCACCAGCTTTGCACTACATGGTTCTTAAGGGGGGTTTCAGACAGGATGCTAAGTTCACATACATACAGTATTTACCCTCCATTAGCAAAGAGTGTGGATTTCTGTATTCCAAATTATCTTCCATGGTATTGCACTCAATATGAAAACCCTACATTTATGCGTTAAAGGTGCAGTAAGCAATTTTTTCATGGAAAATTGTGCAAAAATGTCCTACTCCCTTTAAGACATTAATGAAATAAGTGTCCAGAGATATCTGACCGGTCTCTGTGACAGCTGTTGACTTTTAAATCAGCAAACAAAAATGTGTCCGTGAACACAGACATTGGCATTTTTCACCTGTCGATCGTTTTTCTCATGCTCAAAGTGGTTGTATTTGAAGCGGATCATTAAAGCTATGATTTATAATTTTTGTTATTTGATGGTGCTATTGTGCCACTGTTGAATTTAACAGCCACAGGAACAAACAATGTTGCTCTTTTGCTCAGTTTTGGTCTCAAAATTATCTTTGGAAGGTGGGTTTTTGGAATGAGGGGCGTGGCTAATTCAACGGCTCATTTATGTGGAAACTTCAGAATGTTGAAATCGATTACAGCACCTTTAAGTTCAGGAATATCAGTACAGTTGAAAATAAAATAAAGCTATGAATGCATCTTTAGATACATGTACATTTCCAGAAGAGGGACTCCAGTGCAAATTTGTTGCACCTGAAATTTTATTGTGTTTATATTGTATTATGTATTACATTTAGCCATTTACACTATCAGTTACAATCATAAATTCAATGTCTATGCAATAATTGGGATAATATAATGTTACAAACATTAGTGCAAATCTGCCTATTTCTCACATCAAAAACACAGGGAGAGCAGATTAATCCCAATGTAAAACTTGGACGCAAGTCTTGCACCATGTGTGTTTGATCAAAGTGAAATCAAATCCAAAAGTCTCTACAGGGGATCTGGGACATCATCATTTAGATTTGCATTTATGTATATTTACACTAATTGGAAAGAACACCAAACAACAAATCCATCCTACAGTGAAAATGTTAAGACACTGAAGCCCTCTGTCATTAATTAAGAGCATGTAGCTTTTTAATTTAAACATAATTAATCAACTGTTCCTGTTAACTTAAAAGAAAATTTTAGATGATAATGAATGATAATACTAATAATGAAAAATTTGATGAAATGTAGAGACAAGCGATATTTAGGTCAGCAAATGAAAACAGCGTCCCACTTTGCAGATCTGAATGGAACCATGGTCATTTGCATGTATGCAAACGAGTCATGTATTAATTACATAACATTATTCTCCTGTAAGAACAATTGTTCATTGGATGTTCTCCCTTCCTACACAGGCTCATTCAGAGATTATGCCACTTAGTTTGGAGTGACGGTTCACAAAAGTCAACCCAAGGCAATACAACTGTTTTATGTTTGACCTTGTGAAACATGTTCAATATACAATGGCAGCATTCATATTTGAAAACATCATTCTTCTAGCATTATTGTGTTCTTTGTAACCTTAGAATTTACAGGTTGTACTTACAAAACCTTACAAAAGGGCAAAAAAGAATTGAAAGGAACAATGGTACTCACAAATGAACAATTGAGATAAAAAAAATGCCTTAGAAATTTTACATTTCTTACCAAACAACTACAAATTTTACAGCTAATTCATCAATCTGAACTACAATTATTTTGCTCTCCAATTGAATGCTTTGATTAAACTAGCTACGACACTAGAATGAGATGAGAAGAGAAAAGAAGATCTCTCTGTTCTGTTTTTTGAGTAATGATACAAAATAAAAGTGTGCAACAGCAATATTTTCCATTTGAACATTTACTAAAGTTGCTGTAATCACACCTCAAGCTTCTGCACTGATGTTACTGTATCAGAGAATCAAGTGATGGCAAACAATGATGTGATCGAGCATTCAGCTTGAAAGGTCATTATTATATTTTGAGAGATTAAATATACTGTGCACATGCCCATTACAAAATGCTGTTATCCTTAATTAAAATGTAAATAAACACCTAAATTATGCGCAAAACGTAATAATGGATAGCTGACATTCAAAACACCTCTTTCTGTGTTTCACACCACATAATGTTTTGCAGTTTGTAATTCTGTCATTTTTACACAGACCTAAAGAAATGCTTAAACCTCTAGACTAAAACAGAAGAGACACGGTGCTGTGTTTGTGCTAGTTTTGACTAATTATTCAGATTCAAACTGCATATTTAAGATATTTTGGAGAATCTTAATCCAGTTGTCATTTTACAGTAAGTCAATGCAATACAAACTGAGATCAGTAGATTTAGGCTAAAAATGTATTGCTCATTAATTAAACACATCAGACATATTTCTCCTGCAGATATGGAAATGTATGAAATCAGTTTTTAATGGAGGCCTCCCATAAGCAGATCCTTTATGAGGCTTTTGAAAGTATACCAGACAAATATATTTGTGAAGTGTTGTTTGCTAGTTCTCAAGTATTCACAGTAAATCATGTGGCAGCCTTCATATTTCTTTTGACAGAAGAGTGCGGCCTAATTAAACATGCAGAACTGGAGAAGAACACATGTTAATTTAATGTAACAAAAATGTTGATTTTTATGCAGGCCTTCCTAAAATATTAATAGGCTAGGCTTTAATTTCACGATGCATCAAAGCACTTCATGATATGCTAATTTTATGAATGCTGCCTCTTTCTCTAACGAGCTGGACAGAACATTGGTCCAGACCTACAAGCTTGAACCTGCTCCCTTAAATCTGCAAACTGTTTAATTACAGTCTCATGGTATAGAAAAGACCTTGTGATTTTAAGAGTTTGTCAAAGGGACCAACAAAATTGACTTGACATTTGTTCATAGATAATTAGTTAAGTCATGAAAACTTTTAGGCAGATGGAAATAAATCATGCCCTTGTTAAAACGTATTTAAGTAACTGTTTTTCACAGTCAAGGCCGAAGTACGTCAGAGGCAATAAACGGAGGATTAAAACAGCAAGCTTACAATTTCTTTATGAAAACAATTCTGTCGAAAAATCTTTTTATTTAATTTTATTACAGTTCTCTCATAAGTTTGGTGGTATTTATCATGTTGGTATATAAAAACTGCAGATAAAAAATCAAATTACTATTACTACTATAATCTATAATCTATTATTATTATACTGTTGTCTATTGAACAATATCTAACCAGCAACATTTTTTAGCACTTTAATTTTAACTAAGCTGCTATTCTTAAACCGAACCCTTAAATCTATTGGATGATAAGAATGCTATAGGACCATCAAGGATGTCTTTTTTGTCAAGATCAGTTGACTAAGTCAATATATAAGTCAATTCTGCCTGAAGGAATAGTCACAATACAGAAACGGGTAACGCTTTACAATAAAGTTCTATTTGTTAACATTAGATATTATGAACAAATAACATTATTTTTAACAGTATTAATATTTGTTAATGTTAATCTGAAATAAATTTAGAATTTTTTTTCCTCATAAAAATATCAGTATATTAACAAATGATGTTTTTATAATCAGAGCAGACCTACTCTTGAGTTTGCAAGCAATATTTGATGCTTTCTTTTTCAAACAAGGAGGTATGTGATTTAAACTTGGCCTTGCCAGCATTCATTAGAAGAGAAGACAGAGGTGTAATTCCTCGAGAAATCGATAGGTGGCGCATCAGCCCTGTGCATAGATGCTCAGCGCCTACCTGGTACACACTAAACCTGATTTCTGCACGAGTACGAGGGCGACGATGAGCACAACTCTGTTTGACTACTTTAATTACAATTCATTTGAAATAATAATAATAATAATAAAAAAACATCAAAAATGTATATAAAAAACTGAAAGATAAAATAATTACTAGCTGACATTGACTAAATGTCAAAATTATTGTAGCATTATTGTGAAAAATGATTGTGAGGCACAGCCTACAAGACGTGTGTATCCTACCTTCAGACAAACGCATATCTGCAAAGTGTGTGTGACGAGCATTTCGACTTTAATAAGTGTTTAATAAGCTGTGTCTGTTTAATTTTTTTCAGCTTGTGCGAGAACATCGACATTGTGCATTTCTAGACCAGTTATGGAAATGTGTCTTTCCTTCTTCCCCGTTACCTTGGTGTATTTTCATCTGACATTTCGAGCAGCCAAACGAATTTAACATTAAAAAATAGTAGACTCTTCTTCACTGTTAAATAAAATAAAATAAAATCTAGCTGGCGTCCAGTGAAACTTTTGACATTGTTTTATAGTTGTTTGGAAATATTTTCGGTGTCAGCTTGAGCAGGCTGAAAAAGAGAAAAGTTTTGGTTCCGTGGCGTTAATGCCTTGAAGGCAATGCTTTGTTTGAATAATTAATCTTCTCTTTGGTGTAGATAGAATCTGGGGATGAAGATGTGACGTGTGGATAGGATTTTTCTCAGGAAAAAAAGGAATGTGAAAATGAAAGACAGACAAGAGCCAGAGCAGATGTGATGAGATGTTGTGAAAGGATATCTATTCTGGCATACCCACTACATCCTTAATTCTCTCTCTCTCTCTCTCTCTCTCTCTCTCTCTCTCTCTCTCTCTCTCTCTCTCTCTCTCTCTAGCCTGTGTGACTCTTCACTTAACAAACAGCATTTTCTTCTGCATCTGCCCCTTATCATTGTAAGTACAACATTCTATTATACATCTATTGTTTTATTTTGTATTACATTTTTATGCATTATTTTATAGCACACAATGAATATACACTTTAATTACAATGTTCACTTTTATGTTTGTTGTAACTACTATTAATTTGAACTTTTATTGGAAGTATTGATGCTGTGTTGGACAGGGCTGTATTTCTAATTTCAGATCCCAATGCACAAGTAACAGTCTTGTCAGTTTTGTGAATTTGATCTACATAGTCTGGTCTAACCTGCATTCCTGAAGTGCGCTTTTCAATGCATCCATCAGAACTGATTTATGACAGCTTTATTTAGTAAAGCCCGTTTGTTCACGAGTGTTTTAATGTAAATCGAATTATTTAGATTAGATCTGCATAGTTGTTTGGAGGAATCTAATTCAGTGGCATGTTTGTTCATGCCCTTTATTATTACATCTTTAAATATATTTATTAGAATGTATATTTGTAGTGTAAATTACACAGTTAGGATACAGCCCAAGATCACACCGCGTCAGGTCAAATATATATGTTTTATATAGGCTATTTATAAATCGTTTCTTATCACTCAAGATCAGATTTATGCTGCCTAACATTTGTGCATGATTTAAAATTCTGAAATGGAACTTTACTATCGAATCGTTTCTTTTCTCTTCGCGAAACAGGATACAAATGGAATTTTAAAGACTGTTTAAAATTTCTCTAATTGCTTTTGCGTTCGAGAATCAATGTTTCTCCAATACTTCTTAACAGACATGCAGGGGGTCAATCTCTGGACGAATTACACTGGATTTCATCTTGTTTCAAGTCATTTGCTGTAATAAACAATAATAATAATAAAAATCACGATCCACTAAACATCTCAGGATAGTATTTCAACAGTCACGACTCTTTTACATTCAGGATGACCTGCGGTGGCCTTTGCATTGTTGTCACAAGACTAATTAAAATGAACTTAATTTCAAGTGTTAAATATTGTTTTGCAAATCAATATTTTGAGATGACGTCGCGTTAGATAACATTCTTATAAACAAAAGTAGCTACATTAATCACATTTATAACAGCGTTTGATAGCCGTATTTTAAGTTTCCTTCTATGATTGTTTTATTTTAAAGAAGCAATGTCAAAGTGTTGAAACATAAATATCATCAAAGTGCCTGTAGGGGAGTTTCTTATCAGCAGACAAACTGATAGAGACAACGATTAACATACATCAGTATTTTTTACATATAGGCTCATTTCTGCATCCATTCCCACCTGTAAAAAATAAAGAGGCAAAAAGTGTGCCATCGCTTAAACTTGGCCTCTGTTCGCCGATTTTCTTTAAAAGTTAATAAAAAACTAAAGAGATACCCAAAAGAGTTAGTAACGCAGAGGAAGAGATCCACACCTTTACATTTTCACCTTCACATCTGCATGTCTATGGGCCAAATTTATGGATGGGCCTTCGTTACAAAATGTGCAAAATATACCGAAATCCGCGCAAGGGTTTAATTCAATTTTGCACCTAATCAGAACTCGGTATGAATGCGGTGTACATAGTATGCATATAAATATGTTGTATTGTATAGCCTATTGCTCCTGATAACTGAGGTGAAAAAGTATCACCTGAGCTCTGGCATTTACCCCACATTCTCCACTACTTAAAGTCTCTCTCTCTCTCTCTCTCTCTCTCTCTCTCTCTCTCTCATGTGTTGTCTGGGAGGGGGAGCCCTGCCTCTTCCCTCAGATCAATGCCCTGGCCACTCACTTTCTGATGTTGCACGACGGGAAATGCTTTGAATACTTGCGACATGGCCGCTTGCATTGATTGCCAAGATTGACAGCAGTAACCATCGTCCTCTCTCGCTTCTGTATTAGAGTAGCGAGCGCGATAAATATACTTACATGTGCTCTCTGCAGTTTTGACAGTTGAACTTAATATATAGCCAAAGCGGGATTTCCTCTCCGGTCAGTGGAAGCGAGATACTTTAGTTTTTTTTCTTTCTTTTTCTTTGCTTTACTATAGCATACTATAGCACTTCATCACTTCTAACCCTTTTCAAAAGCAAAACGGGATACTGCGAAGACGAGTGTTTGTGTTTGGTGCCCTGCTCACATCAAGGTAAACTTTTATCATTGGTAACCTGCCGTCCGTGATTTCGTGTCTTTTCGTTGTGTTGTGTTTGTTGATCGTCATTTAGCGTAACACCGCTTCTCACTGTTTTCAGAGTAGCGGCTACTGTTTTAGGCTATATTTTGACGTTTCCTTTACCGTTGTTATATATTAAGGCTCTAAAGTATTTGAATGTTTGGTTTGTCTTGGATTTACATTTGACTTAACAGTTATTTTCAGATAAAAGAGATGCGTATCACTCCGTATCACTCACATGGCGCGAGCGACTTCTGTTGCTTCTTCCTTCAAATAAACTGCTAAAATCATGCTAATTAGCAAAAACAATTTATCCGACGATACACAGAATGTTCTTCTTTGTATTCCCTGCAGTTATGATGTTTTATTTTTACTTCATTGTCCGCTGTTGCAACAACTATTGTTGTCATGTACGCACGCGCCGAACTGAAACGATAACACATCTATTGGGCAATAATAATGCGCTGTCTGTGTCTAACAATGTTGCTAAGATAATTCCTCCGTATCCAGTGCCATTGTACAAATCCGTACTATTTTAGAGTTGTAGACGTAGCTATAGTTGTCATCCGGACAACGGGAAACTTCCCTGCGTAGGAGGTAATTTCACTTTTGTCCACAGAGCGGTACTATATATTGACAACAACGGGGAACGGCCGCTATACAGCACAGGCAAGAGCCTCTCTGGTCCGTTTTGGATGTGCTTTAAGTTTCCCTCTATTAAAAATAATAATAATAATAATAAATACAAATAAGCATGCTTTGTCTATTTAAGATCGGACACCGCTTATATAAGAGATAGCTATACAGGTGTATGGTTTTTATCAAAAGTGTAAGGCCAAATTGTTCTCTCTGCGAGCCTGGGAATTGTTTCTTAACTTTCGCTTGAGGTCAGGCATACTGACCCTTGAAGAATGCATAAGCCATAAATTAAAATGAACACCTCATCCAAAGCTGATCCATTTAGAGACAATATGCAGCTTGGACAAGCAGACGCTTTTTAGTCTCTGAGCTCCAAAACGTTTCCGAAATACACGAAGTTCAGACTGAAAGTAAGTGAATTTGTTTGATCAGAATGATTGCTGTTTTATCTCTGAGTGGTTATAAAATGATCCGCCTCTAGCTCAATACAGTAGTTGACAGAAAATGGCTATGTTGTTTCGGAAAATTGTTATTTTTTTATTTAATTTAATTTTTTATATATAAAAAAAAATGTAATGTGTAGAAAAAAAACTTGAACTTGAGATGTTTGAGTTTGCACTTACAATAGCTTAAAATCATTTCAGTAATATTTATTTTGTTAACATTTGTTTTCCATTGTTTGCCATTTAATTGAGATGAGATAGCCCACTTTGCATCAGTGTGTCTTTGCCATTTGTTTTTGTTATGCGCTACATGATGCTTTTGACATTTCCAGAAACAGTGCGAAGACGTTTTGAGAGGACAAATGGTGCGCAAAGTGTGTGAACTCCGTCTGTAAGACACAGATAGCCCATTTTCTCATGGGTGTTTCCCAAAAGTAGACTCTCACAGACACAGATAAGCGCTTTTACACTGCTGGACGCGTTGTGATAATATTTCAATAAGAAACACATCACATCACGCCGACTATAAAGGAATTTAAACTCTAAAAGAGTCACCTCAGGAGGACCGCACGCCCTTCAGACACGTCTAACGGGAAATTAAAATAAAGCAAAACACCTTTTAAAGCCCAGAGCAGAAACACAAAAGTTTTGTTGTTCCCGTGTAGGGACGCAACCTGACACCTTAATTAACCACAGCTTAACTTTGCTAGTTTTTCTCTCCTGAAATTGTGTCCAGCCTGTAAGAATAACAGGGTGTCTAATAATACATTCTTGTCTTAAGTGAGAGGGGACTGTTTGAAAAACAATCCCTTTGGCTTGTCCCTCTGTTGGGATGAAGTTGAGCCCGTAATGGCATTTTGTTTTGAGCAGTTGCAGTTCCCTCATAAGGTAAGATGGCACTGGAGCCCCATTGGAACATTTATAATTAGACTGCCAGTTCAGCACATTGTCCTGATTGCTATACAGGGATAGACTTCTTCACTGACATTGAGGAAGAGTGTCTCCTGATGGACAGCATGCGACTGTTTGCTTTAAATGCAGCCTATTTTCTCTTAAGTCATACACTCAACAGACAAATCATTTAAAAACAGAATCGAAATAGAAAATAGAAAAAAACCGCGTTATTTAACAATGCACATATATAATAAAAAATAAAGCCACTTTACTAATAGTGAACCCCCTCTTTTATAAAAGCACCTCTCAAATGCATGTGTAGGTTTTTTTTTCTACTTCGCGGGGTGTTTAAAGTTTTTTTTTTTTTCATTTTTTTTTTCATTCCAATTTTTTCAAGGCTATATTGAATTTTCTAAATGTTTTTTTTATGAGCATTAATTAAATATAAATCAAAGTTTATGCGCAGTTTTTTTTACGATCTTCATCCGATGCACTTTCACAGTCCACGAGATGAAAGCTTCCGAGTCTGAGATAATGACGATCTCTATTTGTTTTGCAGGACTTTCTGCCCGTGGATTTGGGGAGGAACCTGTGGCTCTGTGAGAGTAAAGAGCATTTCCTAACTGGATCCTGCAAGCAGAAATATAGACTACCGACAGATCGCAGACGAACGCTTATGGTGCCAGTAAGTTTGAGATTTGCACCGCATTCTGCTCCGCGATGTCTCGTTTGTGTTTGAATCTCCTGTTTGATATCTCATTGGTGACTTGACAACTGAGAAATTTATTTTGAACAGATTGGCCAGATTGATATGTAAAGAATCCGCTTGTAGTAGGCTTTATTTTTTTTTTGTCAGCCCCTGACATTTGTGTGTGTGTGTGTGTGTGTGTGTGTGTGTGTCGGCATACTACCCCGATGAAATATTATATGCAGTGATGATAGTTTTGCATACTGTATTTAGGATTGAGGTAATGAATCAGTCCAGCTCTCGTTGTTTAAACACTATTGCAGTGAGTCTGTTAAACTATCAGACTCTATGCAGTTACTGAGTGTTTGAAATACAAGCCAAGACTAATGGACAATAATCTAATTGAGAACATAAATCTTTTGATTTAAGTTTTAAATTCAATCTATTATTTTCATAAAAAAATAAAATTAAATAAAAATAAAAATCAATGAGGAGGTGTTTTGTAGGGCCTCCTAAATTTAAGGAAAAGTAATAGGAATAGATACTCATGTCAAACCTTTGTATATGGGCACTAATTTGTTTTTATATTTAATATTCCTGGAATGAGACAATCAATGTTCTGTCCATAGTTGATCATAAGTTGTGTACAGTATGTATATATGTATATATGAATGTGAAAGGACTGCTGTTGGCTTCTTCTGGGACATTAATTACATAGCTGCCTGGCATCAGTCGAACGCATTATCACTCCTAAAATCTGGACAGTAAATTAACTTTAAATAATTCCCTTTCATGTGATTTGTTTAGCCATGCAGCCACAGTCTGTTGTTTCCAGACGTTGTCTGCCACATGTCTTAGCACTTGTGAATTATTGTCTCAGATTTTCCTAACTCTTATTTTGACTTTTAATCTGTTTTCAATGAATTTACACTGCTCGGGCATTTACACAATTATCATTGGCTCCGTTTTATTATTTACATTTTTAATGACCATATATTTAGCTTATACTATCATTACTTACCCTAGTAAAGCTAAGTTTACATGGATGCCTTTTATGTTTAAAGAACATTTATACTTCTTAAGTGGATGTATATCTTAAAGATACAGTGAGGGATGAAGTGAGTGGAGGGATTTTTTTTCTTTCTGACAGCGCATGGCCACTTTTAGCTTACAACAGGTTTATTAATGAATAATTTCAGTGTCTTCAAAATTATATTAAAATGAAAACAAAGACTTTTATTTTAAGTTAAAATTGATACCGCTCATCATATACACCTGTTTAAAAATGTGAGTGAATATCTTTTATTGTCATTTTGCGTACTTAATGTATGAGTGTATTATCCAATGCGTACACAGACAGGAATTTAGTGGAATAGAGCATGTTGATACAGAGGAAGATGCTCAGGTGCAACCCTTGTCTGGCTGTGCCTTGTATCGGAGAGGTTAGAACAGTGCCAGTAGAATTCTAATGATAAACAACACTGGAGGTAAACAACAGCAGGCCTGGTAAAGGTAAGCAGCACGCCAGCCGTAGGGGAGGAATGCATGAGGAGGAAATGTGGCAGCACATGTTGTGACATCTGTCTTTATAAGTGTTAGCTAATTTGCTGTGGAATATTTCAACAATGATCAAAACCGATGGCAACATGTTTATTAGAAGGCTTTTTTTTCTTTTGTGGCAGAATCTCGCAAGTTTCTGCAATGTGTTCTTGAAGCTTTGCAGCTCTTTTAATTATAAGAAGTTAGGCTACTAATTAGCAAATGAGGAAGACATAAGAAAGGCGGCATTTGCTTAAAAAATATATTATTATTTTTTTTCGTAGTTTTGTCATGCTTAAATTGCAAATCTTGAATTCATACACAAACTGATGTTTCATTGTGTGTAAGCAGTTGCTTTTCTCAGAGCTAAGCACTGCATTTTTGAAGAAAGACAGATACATTGTCATCAGTGAAGATGGCACACTGACAGCTGCCCAAGTTCCCCAGGGTTTCCAGCATCTCCTAATGAATTACATAGACAGCAATTCCGACCCAGGATGTGCAGAAACAAAATCAAAGCTGTTATCATGGTTCAATAATCAAACGACTGATAGTAAATAAGTATATTTGTAGTCTTGTGAAGACCTTTAACATTAGGAACTAAGTATTTCTTTCCTCCTGTGCAAGTACATATTATCCAACCTATACTTATTTGTGGCTTAACAACACACCCAAATTGCAGTCTTGCCTCTGAAAAATATATGTGAAGCTATAGCTCAGGAGGCCATGTGAAATACCAATATAGTTGGGCATGTCTTTCAGCGACAGTCTAAACTGCAAAAGATTTTATTTCTAAGACGTTTTATGATTTTTTACGCTTTTGCAGCCTTAGTTCTAGAAATTACACTCGCTCAAGAATAGAAAATTTTATGTGTCTTTGATGTTTCAGACACTCTTTGTAAATAAATGGCAGCTCTTTGACCTGTGTTGAAAAAGCATGTTCATTGGTTGCCCAGTGCTGCACAATGAACCTGTGAGAGAGAAGCTTTTCAATCCAAAATATTACTAAACGCATTCTTCTCCTCTTCTTTAAACAGATAAACACATTTACTTCAAGCACAGGTATAGAGCTGCTCTTTAAATTGATCTAATCAATACACACCATTGCCCAGACCATCAAAATCACATTTTCTTGAACTTGTCGACAATAAGGTGCATAGTGTGCCTTCAAGTCTTTGAAATTAGGTGCATGAAAAATATGCCTTCTACATTTTTTTATATTTCTCTTTTGTTGTAGTTTTCTTCTAAGCAAACATTAATATGTAGATTTAATGGTAGAGATATCTGGGACTGTGAGTTTTTTTTGACATTGGCTTTATTTGTGGTTATAATCAGCATTATCTGATCTAGTAATTTTTTTTCAAATCAGAAGAAGATTTCTGCTGTGCAAAAGATGATTCGGGTCCATTTCCATTTCAAAGGGGTTCGCTGCTTGCTGCAGTAATTAAAATGCAGTGGTTTGGAGCCCGTATACAGCGGAGTGGAGGGTTTGCTGGGAGAGAGTGAGGTGGTTGACTCCTGCATGCGTCTCCAAATGCACTTATAATTTTGTACAAATGTTTATGCCAATCCATGCTCTTTTGCGGAGATGGCCAAAACCATTTCAAGACAAAGTTAGTTGCTTTTCCCTTAACCTTCATGTTGTGGCCTCCTTTCTCTCTCTCTCTCTCTCTCTCTCTCTCTCTCTCTCTCTCTCTCTCTCTCTCTCTCACTCTCTCGCTACAGCTGCTCTCTGACACACAGGCTTTGGCACGTGTTTAACCTTTAATTGGTGCATGAATAAATAATGTGAATCAATCTTTTGATATGGACTCTGTGTTTAGGACTAGTCCTTCTCTGCTCGTGTTTGCCCTTGCCGTGATTGCTTTTTTATTTTCCATTTTTCATCCTCTTTCGGTTCTGACCAGTTTAGTTGCAAACATTGCAGAATTGTGCAGATCAGTTAGCAATTTTTTATGTTTTGTTTGATTTTATGGCATTATTAATACTTTAGAATATTATAAAGTGTGTGGCGGAATTTTCTTTTAAGTAAATTGCTGGTTTGTGACAGATGCATGTGTCTAACTAAACATTTTATTTCTTATATTTATTACTTTGTGCTGTGTTATAAGGGAATCAAAGAAGCTTCATACATGTACAGTAACTGGACAGTCTTTCACAGTAGTTGTTTCTTTGTGGGACCATTGAACTAGCAGCTGGCTATGGAGTCATCATGCTTATTGTGGCATAAAGAATAAGTATCGTGTACAGTTACATATTAAATTGTTATAATTGAGACTTTGTAATTGCCCTTAAAGTTTATATCTAAAACTTCACTGGACTAAATTTTCAGTGAATTTTTATTCCAGTATCGGTTTACTCATCAAATGATTCCATCTTCTGCCATAAAAATAAATAATATAATTATTTACATAAAAGTTCAAATTGTAGGCTTCACTTAATGTATGTTTCATTTAACATCGTCTTGTGATGGAATTCATTGTCAAACACAGATTAAGGGAATCAGGGAATCAGATTAAGGGTGAGCTGTATTAATATACATTTTGTGCCAATCCTGGTCTTTCGTGGTAGAAAAATAATTGACCATTAACCAAAGATGCTAAGTTTGCCATCACAAAGGGATCTGCATGGTGCTCAGCAGAAAATTCTGCATTCTCTGAACACTCTGCAAATAGAAATGAGCCAGTTATAGATCAAGCTGGCAGAGAGCCTCTATCTGTACTACACGTAATTTGACTGTAACCTACCTACAGTACATGCGGCCAAACAGATCTATATGTATTACTTTAAAATCTTGTGAATCTATCGTATTATGAATCCCACAATGAGTTAGTTGGTCTGATTACTTGATCTAAAATGACATGGCACACAGATGTAAAAGGCCATGTCTGAAATGAGTATTGCTTTTAGAAATAACAAACCTGACCGTTTTCCTCACTTTCATATAAACACATTTTAGTGCACACAATTGGAGATGGCAGTCATCTACAGCTCTGTAACTATATAAAATACAAATTATGTGTCGATTTTGATTATTAAGCTTAAAACGTTGAAGTCTCAGTATACCTCAGGCATATGAGGTATCATTTGAAACTTTTCAGAGAATACCATCCCTTTTGCATTTATGCTACACAAAATAACAAAATGAGGCCTGAATATATTTGTCTCGCAAATTAGCACCCCCTAAAGGTAATGAGGTACCCTGTAAACCCTAAAGTTGTCATTACTGTATTAAGTATTACTTGAATTTCAATTTTGTACTCATACCTCAAATATTTAAGTCCATTGAACTTATTTTTCTTAAAAATCCATAGACTTAAGATTAGAAGTGTTATTGAAACTATTGAGTCAAAATTGAGGCTACGGGGAACACCTACAATCCCTTGCTGCTTGAATGATGTTTCCTAGGTCAGAGAGAACAGATTGGGGAATATAAATTAATTAATAAATAATTGTTATCATAGACATTTTATCTCTTTTGTTGTATTATTTATGCTTTGTTGCAAATAGATGTTTGGTGTAATGTCACCATTAGGGTGATCTGTGTCTCTCTGGTCAAGTTAGCCCCTGGTCACATTATCTCAGTTCTCTTTGTGCATGTGCAGCTGAAGTGCATATATGCATTTCTGTAAGGAATTATTTAATAACTGACCTAGAATCAGTTATCATTTTTATTTGAGCTTTGCTGTTGTTTGACCTAAAGTCGAATCAATTCAATTAAAAAAGTAGAAACAATAATATTTAAATTCAAATCTGAGTTAAGTCTTCTTGAATGATGTTAACTCAACTTAAATAGTTAAGTTCACTCTACTTGAAAACCAAGTTAATTGAACTTAAATACACAAGTTTTGGGAGACCCCATTACTCAATGGAATTGAGGGAACGAGTTTACTCAAATATGAATACTAATATTTTTCATATGGCACTTAAACGGACAAGTCAAATATCAAATGAAAGCCCTCATTCTCAGGAATGTGATTGCACAGTTTGTTGCCGTATTACCATAGTTCAAAAGATTTTCAAAAGAATCACAAAATGAAATATGATTTCCATAAGTCATCAAATACGTATGTCTCTTTTATGCAGCGGTCATTGCTGCTGTAAGCCTCAAATAGCTAAAAACTATTTTGTACTTGTCTGTGAGCTTGCTTGGCTGAATAATCCAATGTTATATATTAGATGTCCAGAACAAAATATACCATCCAGCAGGAAAAGCATGCTAAACAAATCATCATAAAAATATGTTTTCAACTATTAATGCAACAATGTTAGATATATCGTCCCAAAGATGAGGATTTCAGCTAATGATTAAGATTCTAGTCCACTCAGAGGCCAAAACACAAGGCCGAAACAATGAGGGTAGTGCATAAACTGAAAATGACTTGTTTACAAAGTTGGGACAAAAAAAATCCGGTTTATCATAACATTATAAACACATACAATATTATTTATAAATAATATTGGGAGTTTTCATTTTTATTTGGGGGGTTTTATGAAAAAATAAGACACATTTTTGCAATTAGTTCACAGTATGTGTGAATGGTGTACTTATAAATTTGAGTGTGAAAACTGCAGGCGGCAGCGCAAAAATTTTAAGATTTAACATATAACATTTAAGAGTTAAGATTTGAATACTGGAATGCTTATGATAGAAAGCATGGTTGTGTTGTGTTATAACAATGAGATACATTTGTATTAAGAACTGTGTCAAAAAAAATATCTACCCCAAACCTCAGAGCAGAGTTTATCTCCAGACAAAAGGGTCTTTGAATTCCCGGGGACTTTTCTGTTTTGTGAAAAAAAGCTGGTTGTTGTCTTCTTAAATGGTATTGTAATCGCTTTGGCTCTGGCTTTTGTGATAATGTGAATCTTCTAGAATGTGTCTTGGATATTTGCTACTCAGAAACCAGAAACTGGTGGTTAATTGCAGGGGAAACTTGTTGTTATGCAAGACTTTAGCAATAGCCATAGGACTTCTAAAAGTCTGGAAAATTATATGGAAATATTAGAAGAAATGATGCCAAAATCGCATCACCCACAGTTCTTTTAGTGGAAACTCAGGATGCGAAATAAAATTTTCAATAAAAAAAAAAAAAAAGTAACAAAGGAGGGTGGCGTTAAGGGGAGGAGAGGTATTCTGTGGCTGTGTTTCTGACAGCTGTTAAGCTGAAGTATTTCTGCCACTCTAAATCCAGCTCTTTTTGTTTCCTTATACCAAGATTATGTACACACTCGCAGATTTTTGCTGTTGGTGAACATGTGCGTCACAAGAAAATGATTCAGCAGACCAAACCACAAGTTTCTCTCTCTCTCTCTCTCTCTCTCATTTCATCTGAAGAATCGAAAGCCTCTGTTACCTGACTGTCAGTGGAGTAAGATGTGTATGTACACTGAACAGCAGCAAACAGACAGACTGACAGAAAGCACTTGACTGCCGTTATTGATGTGTCCATGAACAGCCTTTGATGATGGGGCAAGTGGTGACAGTAGCTGATGTGTGTGTGTGTCAGCGTTATCTGCCATTTTTGCATTCACAATTTAGAGAGGAAGAGACAGAGTGGAGGAGAGTGGGTTGTCTGACATTGAGTGGTTTTCATGTGAAGAGACTCAGCAGTTAACATTGTTAGTCTTATTTCAAAGCTGCGACCGTGGAGATAGGCCTCTTTGTTAGGGCCGTATGAACTTTATGTGTCTCATGAAGCTCCAGTAGGGGTCATCGTTCCTGGAGTCATAGCACTAGCAGCTTGAAGATAGTGGACAAGCAAATGCAGTCTTAAACAAAGCAGTATGAACTCACTAATCATGTGGTTTATCCAAAGTGAAGTCTTTTCCTCTCTTTCTTGCTTTGCCAATATATATTAACCACACCAAAGTAAAAACACCAAGCTGGAAAAAGTGAATCTTTTCTTGTGGAGGAGTATAAAACAAATTGTAATTGAATAAAATACCATCCTCTTTTTCAGTAGTTTGACATGCTAAATCTTTGGGGCAAGAAGGGCTAGGAACATAATTCAAAGCGTTAATTTTTCTTGCAAGTAGTTTTAGTGTCAAAAAGATGTTTTGTAGTTAGTAAAAGCCAAGTCAAGCTGAATGAGTTAGCTACAATGTTGTGATCTCTCTCTCTTTCTTTTTTTGAATAGGATGACTGCAATCTGTTAAAATAATGGAGAAAATCTTGTGGCTTTGCCTTTCATGCATCTCTTTGGAGCCTCTTTGACAATCTTTCAGTCCTGCAGCTGAAAAGAGCTCACTCATCACACACTCATAGTCTCCCTACCATGAAAGAAACTGAAACTATGACACAGGGCTAAATTAAGCCCCTGGGCCTGCCGAGATGCAAATTAGACATTTTATCAGTGCAACACTGATCGTCCCAGAGCCAGGGCTTTTTCAACGAATTAAACAAATTGTTCCATTTGACACTGGAGCTGAGAGCTGTGGATCTAATCCTGATGTTACCTTGAAAGCACTTGTCTCCTCCCGGACCATTTTTAGCTGCTTCTACTAAGATGTTGTTTTAACATTATTTAATCATTGTATATATATTTCAAGGCCAAGTCAGAGCGACACATGTCAGTTATTGGGGTTTGGAAAGGAGTCTTGGTGCGTTGAGGTGTGTGTTTATGTGTAAAGGGGATGCAAGCTTGAGTGATAATGTCACATGAATGACTTGCGGTGCAGTGTCAGAGGGGAAGAATGCTTTCTGTCTCTGATCAGTGGTGGAAAAGAAAGAGAAGTTGTAGGGGAGGTGGAGGAAGGGAGCAAGGGATGGCCCTACTCCTCTTCACTGTTGCTAAATTTACTCCATCTGCAGTGTGGAAGAGTTTGGGTTGACTCCAGACCAAAGAGAAGCTTCTAATTAAACTGTCATCATTATCAACTTGTGGTCACCGATCATCCCTGAATCTGATGGAATCAGAAAGGCTTTTCCTTCAAGTGCTGTATTGGACATAATTAGAAAGTGAAGAGCAGAATGGGAAAGTGCTACACAAGGCTGTTTTTTTTCTTGTTGGAGTATGTCGAAAAAAGGCACTCAGCCATTTCCACTCAGGTTTAAACAATTACTGCACATCAGAGGGAAGCAGAGGAATCTTAGCTGAGTCTGTTAGACTCATCGTTTTTCCTTCGACTCACTTTATTTCAGGGGAAACATTAGCCGTAGCTTTAGCATGTTCAAACCTGTAATAATTTCAATTAGAGCCAATGGGTGTGTTTGCCATATTCGGATCATCACTGTTTGGGAAGTGCTCCCCTTAAAGGCTGACAGCTCTTAATACGATATTCCAAGCATAGATATGTGAGTGACACTGAAGAGTGCGCTAAAATGCCTTATCAAATCATAATTACAACCCCAGTGATTAAAGGGGAAGTGACTCTGATTAGAAGAGTTTCTGGGGACGTGGAAACAGGATGAATATTCAGATGGGAAAGGCAAGGAGACATATTATTTGGAGTTTTGCTCTCTCTCGCTCTCTCTCTCTCTCTCTCTCTCTCTCTCTGGAGTGAGGTATGTGTCTACCAGACTTCTGTGCAACCACAGTGCTATGATATCATCTTTACCACACAGATTTCATCTAGGCCCTTTCAGCTCTGGCTATTGGGCAGAAAATGTGCATACAGATATCTGCCCATTAATGTTAATCTTTTCTCTCTTTCTCTCTCTCTCTTTCCGCATCTGTTAACCTGCTCATTGAGAATGTATCAAAGTATATTTCTTCCCTTCTTGTGTCTCTCTTACTGGTTTTGCAGTGGAGTCTGATTTACCGCCACATGGGCACTGTATGACGGAAACTATGAATAGGGAAAAATGGGTGGGATGGACAGAGTTTGACTCTTGTTTTCATATGCTATCAAACTGGCATGCAGGCTTAATGCAGAGGGCTTTCAAAGCAAATTGGACTTGAAACGGTGAGGAATGTGAAGGGGGAAATGGCAAGGCCTTGCTCTTTCTCTCTCCACTCTGGTGTGCTTGGAGAGCTCGATGGGTATCGCACGTTTTTGTGAACTTCAAAGTATGCACTGTTTAAGCAAAGCAGATAAAAGAGCATATTATTAGCACTCGTATTCAACATGAAGATTAGGATTTCTTTAGCCTTTTCTCCCCTCACCTCTGAGAGCCTCAAACACTGGCTGCCATGTGATAACCTCTATTTTATAAATCATTTCAGTGAGCGTTCATAAAATGTAGGCTGTGAAATAGACAGCGAGGGCCTCTCAATTTTACAATTTCACAACCGACTTCCCTCTTAGAATGACAGTGACTAACCTGACTATTACTGCTTTGATTTCAGCAGGGCTTGGTTTTGCGCTCTGTGAGCTATACATAAAAAAGCTTAGGCCTGTCTGAATTTATATCTAAATGCTGCTTATCTTCCAGCCTTTTCACAGACTTTAGAAAGGAGTTGTATATTCACCCTACGTTAAAAAAAAAATCATGGCTGTGTTATGCTTTTGAGCCTTGGCTCCTATGTGAACGGCACAAAGAGAAGCAGAGCACCATCAACTTTTTTTTGCCATATTTCTCTCTAATATGGAATGTTTTACAGATTGGATTCTTTCAGCGTCGACACACACAAGCATGTAAACTGGGCACACACAAAAATTCTGGTGTTGCAGGTGTTCTCCAACTTGTGCGTGATTTAGAGAACACCCGAGCACATAAGACTCTAAGAGTCTCCACAAATCCCTACATTTATTTATTTACATTTCTGCTTCCCTTTTCTTGAATTTACCCGTCAAAGCCCATGCCGGGAAAATTTACATTGCTGCGTAATCTAAGATACATTTGAAAATAGTGTGTGGTGAACAGTAGTGGCGGCGGAACCCTCCTTATATTTTCATTGGAGCATTGTCAGTTTTGCTGGAGCATAATAAGAACCATGTGTTCTGCCGGCGAGAGAAAATGAGAGACCTTTCATGTGACCCACCTGTCGCGCTTTCAGTGCGATAATGCTAACCTTATGTCACCATCGTCGGCCAAGCGAGCACGAGAACGTATGTATCAACACCAGGGGAGTACCCAATCTAAACTGGAGCCTGGCACCTGACTTTGACACACATTCAGAGACCTTGCAGGGAAAGACTGTTTAACATAAGAGCCAAGCATGAGTGAAAACAGATCTCACAAACATACAAACAAACATGAATGGTTCAGGCATAATATCTCACCATTTATTTTCTTCTTTAAATTTCCTCTTTAACATTGGTTTGCTCCTCAACAGTTATGAGCTTCGACTTTGCTAGGTGAGGAGTTCCAAAACGTTCTTCAATTTTCACAAGGTCTTTGCCATGCCGTAATAGGTTCCCTGGGCGTGACTGGAATATAATAATCATTTTATGGTATTTCTTTTACCCCCCCTCATGCTGAGAAAATGCTAAACGTGCACAACCACCACTGAGCATATTGTTGGACCGTGATGTCAGTTGTTATTGCTGGATACTTAGAATAGGAAAAGTTAGATTCTTTTCCCAAAATCCACTGTGCGAGAAGCATTATGTCACAAAGGCAACATTGTAGCCAGTTGGGTGTGTTGGATGTAGGTTTCTGTGTCTCCCTTCTCACTCCCTTTTTCTATACCATGTTCAATCACCCTCCAGCCGACACTTGCGTCATGGCACTTCCCTTCTCCTATGCTGAAATCAGTGGAAACAGTTCCTATAGATTGGCTGTGTAATGGAAAAGTAGCAGTATAATGGGGGAAAAATATATATTGCTACACATATGCCTGTCAAATTTTAGACCACATTCTGTAAATTATCTACAGTATATGAAAACATGTTTTTTCCAGTAGCACCCTTTTTTCCAGAAATGCCTGGTTTCATATGTAGAGCATTTGTTAACATCCATTTCAGCACTGGTTGGATCATGGCTTTCTAACAATATTAGTCTTGGTAGATTATAGCTGGCTGGCTGGTTACATGAGGGCAGTGATAGAGCAACAATAATCTCAATCTCTAACTTGCCTGCACTGTCATGTGACACATGGAATTTCGCTAACAACCAAGCAGTCGCTTGGACGGAGAGGATTTCTTTAAAGCTGCCCTCCATCAGCTGCATACTGCAATCTGATTGCCTTGTGCAGAATAAGAGCATCATGGGAAAGGACGTGCATCTAATAGCTAAGTGAAGAACCACGCATCTCCTGTTTTTCACTAATTGAATTCTGCACTAAAATATGCTGGCAGGAGCCCTTACCTTGTTTGACTTATTTATTGCCTGACTGGAGAGGTAATTTGACCTCTTCATTTAAAAGACTCTTTTTTTTCTTCTTGCAGAAAAAGAGTGATAAACTCAATTACACCACCAATCAGTGACTCAAACACTGTATTTACTTTCTTAGAGGGGGAAAGGGAACCATGGAGAAGAGAGGAGCTCTTTTGCGTGCACTCTCACTTTCTTTTTAGTCCTTGTACTATCTGAGCAGCTGTAGTGTATGAGGCTAGTACCAGAGAGAGAGAGAGAGAGAGAGAGAGAGAGAGAGAGAGAGAGAGAGAGAGAGAGAGAGAGAGAGAGCACTCAGGCAACTCCCAGCTTTTTTTGAGATTTTGTCAATTTTTTAAATTATTTCTCTCTCTAGAAAATTAAGAATTCCAAAAAATTCTTAAATTGACCAAATATTTTCTATTAATTTGCATTACAATATATAAAGAACATTTGTGATTTTTGGGCCAAGAAAAAAGAAGAAAAGATAATGTTATTTTCTTAATGGTTAAAACGATACAGTTATTAAGATATACATAATATCCTAATTCTTGCTGTTACTTACATTAGAATAGACGCTCAGTGAAAGGCTTTTGTTAGGAATTATTCCATTTTGTTCTGCTGGAATTTATGTGCATGCTCTTGAACTTGAAAAAAGAAAAGAAAATAATATTAAGGTTTGAGAGTTTTTGTACCTTTGCACTGCCTGAAAAAAAACAAACAAAAAAACACGTCAGAATGCTCCTGGATTTTCATGAAGCCACCTGACAAAAACCCTAGAGCACAATGTGCTCCTCCCTGCTTGCTGGTAAAAGAATTAAAAGTGAACTTGTGCATGAAGTATGCAAGTACCGATGAGTCGTGACCTCTTTTTTGTTTTTCCATCATTCATTCTGAGAACTGAAATATTTTCAGATTTTACATACCATTCAAGCCATCCTTGGGGAACCAAGGCTTCTCCTGGCGTGCTTAACCAAGGTTTCTTCTATTCCTCCGAAAGAGAGCACTGAACACAAAAATTTTTTCTCCTTTGTGATCTTGACCATGTCTCTTCATTTAAATTGTATCTGTTCATTCATCGAGAATGCAAACTGTGAAGGTTTCAATTCAATTGCAAATGTAATATTTAAAAAATTAGACACTCCTGTGTCTGAGCAAGAACAACGCAAATAATTTGCACACAACCAGCGGGCCTGGTTGTAACCTGATCTTTTCTGGATCAATTGAGTCCATTCTGGTTTAATTCACCATATGATTGACTTTCAGCACAGCTTACCGTTGGAAAAATATCCCTGTATAGACTCAGGCCTTAAATAGCACAGTAATTTGAATACAGATGCCTGCTGCCTAAACCTTGTCACTAGAAATGATCAGAGTCAGGAGACAATTGCAGGTTGATTATGTTGTTACTGACAGAAGTTGCAGGTTCTTTGTGCATCAGATATATTTGCATTTAAATGCTCATTGTAAGCAGGCAAGGCATATGCACTCTTGATTGTTGGCACAACCTTTATTTTTGTGGTGATTTCTCAAAGACAAACTAAAATGAATCGCAAGAATAGATAATCTAAATGGAATTATTTTTCCAAAGGTAGGATGCACATCAATCTATGTGGCACAATTTGTTAACTTGTTTTCATATCAGTCACATTATTTCTTTCATTTCTGGCTGCATAATCCATCCTGATGTTTTGTCATCATATTGTACAGTAATTTTCTCTCTGAGTGAGTCAGTGAGGCTGCGTTTGAATGTTTAAACATTCAACAATCCTTCGTTGTGTTACACCACATACTTGACCTGTGTGTGTATGCCTTGTGCCTTTATCTGTTATATATGCCTCATGTTTGGTCTGTGTGTATTGTATCATAAAAGCGTGTATGAGGCAGGTGTGTGTGTGTGTGTGTGTGTATGTGCTCCTGCTGCTTCAGGCTCTGGGTTCTTTGTCCTGCAGCACTCAGCATGTCTGCCTCCTCAGGAGAGCCAGGGCTCTCTCTCGTCTGGCCACACAAAGGCACTGCCTTTCTTTGAGGTGTTAAAAACGTCCATTTATGCATTCCCTGGACAAAAAGCTCCTGGACCCATTTTCGAGGCCATTGGCAACACAGGCAGATATTGTGGCCACGCTTCTTCGGCACTCATTTCACAGATTTTAAAACTGGTATGTGGTGAACAGGATTTCAGCAGCTAAAATGCCCCGTGAGAATATGGGCGATAAGAGAGAGAGAGAGAGAGAGAGAGAGAGAGAGAGAGAGAGAATGGCAGACAGCCCCATAAACTAGAAGATGAGACCAGGAGAATAAACACATTACCTGAGAGAGAACCAGGTTTGCTTTCATAACCCAACTCAATATTTGGGAGTGAAAGTACCATGTGCCGTTGATATGGAATAAACTCTCAAAATAGAATGACGCCAACTTGTCAATGTCAAAAAAGACAAGGCCCTGATCCCTTGGTTTGCTCAATTCTAATCATGGACTGGAGCGTGTGCAGTCTGTATCGAAGAGAACCAGCTCTGTATTTTACTCAACTTGAATTCCTCACAGGCTGGATTTGAGGCCCTGAAGTGGCCGGTCAGCCGTTTCTTCCCCTAATACGGAGTTTCGCTGTAGTTATTTCACAGCAAAGTAAATCACATGTAATGTATCTGCAGTGTCGGACATGAAAGTCTGGCTTGGTCACAGAGCTGTCTGCAAGTCTAAGGAGTGGAGATGTTTGATTTAAATACAGCACCCTCCCCCATCCACGGCTTTCTCCAAGATGAAAATAGTGAAATGCGCTTTATAAACACAACAGAAAACCTGCGACTGTAAGCAGGCCCTCTTAAGCAAGTGCTTTTTTTTCTGGGTGAATGGCAGATTCAAAGAGAACGATCAATGCAATACGACATCTCTTTTTTATTCCTGTGAAAGAAAGTCTTTTTGGTTACGCTGCTCTTTTTAGTGTACCCTTGTGCATTTTTGCAAACATGGATGGTCCCCACATATTGTGTCATTATTGCTCCTCTGTGGCGAAAATCCGACACACACTTACTGTCAGCCAGTGCTTTTCTCCCTATGTTTTTACTAGATATGTACTTAATATCTGGTACTAAGCATTTACATCCACTGACCTCACCTGTCAGCTGCGCACAGGCTGATTTTATTCTGACAATAGGCATGCATGGAGGTTTTCATAAAACACCGCCTTGCCTCTTTGCTATACCCCCACTGCCTTTGGCTCCATTCTGCCTTATTTTACCCTCCTCTGCCTCATCTCCCATCATCCAGTCCTGCTGTTAGTACAGAGATAACCTGTCCTCTACCAGGTAAAAGACCGTCCTGCTGATGGAGGATATTGCCTCTTTTGTCCCAATAACTACTTCCCCTAAATCCCTTCTTAACATGTTTTGGACTTGGGGAGAGTAACGGAGGAAATAGTACATTTAAAGTGATTTTTTTCCTCTGAAGGATGCTGGATAAGAAGAAACCGAAGGCAAAGTTGATGCAAATGAAAATATTTCATCCTCGGTTGTACAGCACTGGGTGTACAGCATGTTCATGGTCAGAGAAATGAAGAATTTAATCTATATTTGACCCATCTGAAGCACTTTGCCTTACAGTTTGGTTGCTTAAAAACCCTAATTATCAGAGCACATACTGTATGCAGCTTATTATGTAAAGCACACTACTGTATTATACCCCTTTTTGAAAATATATTTAAAACAAGCTGCTTGCTTTAATCGAGTGTCAACGGGTGGGAGAGCGTGACTCTGTTAGATTGTTATTGTGAAGCCTTGCAACTGATTCAACTGCCGTCATATGATGGTAAAAGGCACAGTGCTGTTATGCACATGATTGATTAAATCAGCCTGAAATCAGCCTACTGAAGATGAACACATGCCTGGAATTTGAAAGTTTGTTTGATTTCTGAAAACTCTTTTCTGGATTCTTTCTCCAAGGGGCAAAAGGCAAAGAGAACAATTTACAAGCTCAAGGCTAAGTCACATTCATCCTGGCGAAACTCAGCAGATGAAGAAGGTGTGGCTGGATATTAAGTGAGTGTAAAACTAGCAAAAATGGGAGTGAGAAGTTATAAAGCAACTAAAATTCACAAAGAGAAATTTCTTTACCACCAAAAGTACAGAAGGCTAAATTCCAGTTCAAGTGGATTCCCATTGAGATTACTGTATTTCACCGCAGAATGTGCACAAATGATGTCTCAGTGCTCGTTTCCATAATACTTATGTTCTGCCACATATGGATCATGGAAACCTTATCGAAGATAGTGAGAACTATGGAGGACTTGTGGAGGACCTTAATTTCTGAAGCATCAGTTCAAGCTTTTACATCATGTCCTGTGTGTGTGTGTAGCAATTGGCTCATGCTCTTGGAGTCAGATTGGGGTAGTGTGTTCGTTGGAGGCAATAGCTGGAGTCACTGTCATGGTCGATGGATTGGCTTTACCAACACCGGCTTCAAGCACCCCACTTAACCACTTTGAAATATTCAGCACTGTTTTCATTAAAGGAACTCAATTCCTCATTTGATGTGGTGTGGAATATTACTAAAGGATGGTTTAACAGGAAGAACCCATCATTAATGTTTGGGTGCCCCCCTGTCTGTCCTCATGGGGTTTAATGGGCATGAGCTTTCTGTAATTTGCCAAGAAGCTTGGCTTAGCTTGAATACTCATACAGTTTGGAGACTGGTGATGTCTCTCATCTCTCTTTTGCTCCCGCCCTTCCTTACTTCTTAATTTCTCTTTATTTCAGCCCCATTTGTACAGCCACAGTTACTTTATCACCACAGTCATTGTAAAGAGGAGAGAGAACACAGGGATCAACATGTGAGAAAGCCACAATGGTTATTGAGGACACAATGAATCAGTTATAAACTGTTGGGTGACTAATAAAAACAGGCTGGTGCTGATTGGAATCCTCTTTAATGAATTTATGATCGGTTTGTGTGAGTGCAGTCCCGATTGCACGCGTAATGTCTGCCAAAGTCGCTTATATCACAGGTTAAGGTTTATCTCATTGGTTTAATTATTTCTATTTTTAAGACAATATCATTGTCTTATTAGTCACAATCAACAGGTTTTTTTTCATCCAGAGAAATTATTATCTTCAATTTCACCATTGTCTTGTTCGCAAGCTTGTTACTTTCATCATTTTTCTCAATTAGCATCAAATTATAATTTCAAATTCCTTTTTATTTTTTACCCCCTGCATTTAAAACAGCTTCCTATGTATTAAAGCACAACAGGCATTAGTCATATGTTGTATGGCTCACAAAGAGAAAACCGTTTATTGAATTACCACCCTTGTCAGGGGTTTGCGTGTGTTTGTCTCTCTCTCCCAAATGAGAGCCTGCACTAGCTTTGTGAAAATTTTTTGTGAGTGCACACACACAGACAAGTACACTGTGAGTGTGTGCGGTGTGAACGGTGAGACAGTGTGGGGCACAGGCAGGCCATGGCATGGTCCTTTGAGAACGTGGAATAGACTGTTAGCTCAGAGGTGCTATTAAGATGACAACAGCTTTCCATTCACACAGGGTCAGACCTCCTGCCTCTTTTCTCCCATTGTCACCTTCAGCCTCAAGGTTGCCACATTCAGATCCATTGGAGACCAAAGATCTCTAAGTTTATTCTATTAACCCACCCTCCCACGCAGCCATTTACTTAGTCCATGCAGTTTGCATAGTTCTTCAGCGCTTGGATGAAAATGAAGGACACATATAGATGGTTGTTGGCTTGCTAGCGGAGACAAAGATGGCACAAATTATAGGCGAATCAATTAGCTGTGACCTCAAACCCCCATGTCCTTGTTTAATTGGTGATGCTGAGGCAGGCTAATTGTATAAATCAGTTGGTAATGAGATTCCCTCTTGTTGTGAAAAACAGAATAATGTGGAGAAATGAACATCAGTGAGATTTGTGCAGCACTATTTTCTCTCTCCTTCCCTGTCTTCTTCTACATCTCCTTCTGTCACATGAAGGAAATGTAACGATACACATATGGTTGGATGATGGTGAAACTGGGTTTGTCTCTGTCTGTTTGTTTGCGTTTCCTTGGCAGTGCTGCCGTAGCTGGTGGACCTCAGAATACCTGCTAGAACTAGCTGAGCGTGTAACCAAATAAATCATTAGTGCTCTGCAGTGTAATAGACGTGGAGAGAGAAATTAGAGAAAACAAGTGCTTTGTATGAAAGCCATTTATTAGTAGAATCAAACAGTGCAGGGACAGATTAATGAGGTATTAGAGAAGTGGACTCTAAACATTGTCTAGGACTGAATCCCTCAGGGAGAGCAGAGTCTAACTGGAGTCCGTACAGCACTATGACTGTTTAACTTCATCTGCCGGGCCTCTGACTGCCTGCCAGCACTCTCTCTCTTCACTCATCTAACATCCTCTCTCTCTCTTTCTCTCTCTCTCTCTCTCTCTCTCTCTCTCTCTCTCTCTCTCTCTCTCTCTCTCTCTCTCTCCCTCTCTCTAGCTTCCCACTCCAAAATTCTCCAAAAATTTTCCTAAATTTACTCATCCTAAAGGCATCGCAGATGTGCATGACTCTCTTTCTTTCTGCTTAACACAAAGATTTTTATAAGAATATCTTAGCACTGTAGGTTCATTCAATGCAAGTGAATGGTGACCAAAATTTTGAAGCTCCCAAAAGCACATAAAAGCAGCATAACATTAATTAATATGACTCAAGTGGTTTAATCCATGTCATCTGAAGTGATCCAATAGGATTTGGGTGACAAACAGACCAAAATGTAATTCCTTTTTCACTATAAATCTTGACTCCAGTAGTCTCCTTGGCGATCATGATTTCAAGCTTGATTACACTTCCTTGTGCCATCTAGCGCTCTGCACATGCGTCAAGCACTAGAAGGTGTAATCGAGCTTGAAATCATGATCAGGCTTAGAGAATGCAATGGTAAGATGTTCAGTGAAAGAGTTGGTACATTTTGGTCTGTTCTCACCCAAAATGTATTGATTTTCTTTAGAAGACATGGATTTCTTTTTTGCTGCATTTATGTACTTTTAGGAGCTTCAAAGTTTTTGCCATCATTCACTTGCTTTGTATGGGCCTACAGAGCTGAGATATTCTCCTAAAAATGTCCTACCTTTTGTGTCCTGCACAAGAAAAGTCATACACATCTGGGATGTCATGAGTGTGAACTATTCATTTAAAGAAGGTACAAATATAAAGAAACTCATACAAGTGAAAACCCTCATGTAATTTTCTCTTTGTTCTGTTGTAGGTCAGTTTCATGAATTCAAAATCAACTCACCAGTGATCTTTGGGAGCTGGGGATCAAGTCTTTCTGTTTACGTAAGTTTAATCACTTTACATTGAAATTTGTGTCTTTTCCTGCATCACTTCTTTATCAGTTCTTCATAAACCCCACACAGACTCACAGATGCATTATTTTTTTCTCCATAGTGCTGTCTTATCCATTCTCTCTCTCTGCTATGATTTTAAACTCATAAAACCACCATACATGCTTCGCTACCACAGGAAATGGTGGCCTCACTCAAATGATTAAAATGAATAAGTGTGTTTTTCTGTTCTGTCTCACTTTTCCTAGAATTAAGTTTGCTTGAAAAACAGTTGAATACCCACAAGCACAAATTAATGACTTGTAGTATATGCCTCAAGGTTTTTTCACACTTCCTCCCAACCAATGACATCCGTGTCATTCCTCATTTATGTGTAGTTAAAAGCTAAATATCAATGATTAAAAGAAGCTGAAACATATGATTGTATGGCTTGAATTCCATTTTAGTCCTTTAAAAACATTGAAAGTAGTCTTTTAGAGTGAGAGAGAGAGAGAGAGAGAGAGAGAGAGAGAGAAAAAAAAAACGACTTGCTTGTTAGCACCTACCTCCACGTTCCACTCCAACACACACTTCCATTGGCGCATATAGAGGGAATCTATTCTCTATGTTAATACCCACTATGTTATTGGTACTTTCAGGCTGCCAGTTTGCCCTAAATAAGAGCATTCAGAGTAATGAAGAAAGAGCCCCTTTTAAAGAAACACAGACAGGGTCTTAGTAAACAGTCAATATACGGCTGCAGTTTTCTGCCACAATATGTCTTAAATGGGGGTTCTCTCTTTCCAGCGTAGTAATAAAGATCATATCTGGCAATGTGTTGCTCTTGGAAATGTTGAGCAAACAAGCCTCCTGAAAGTTAAGTTCATATTAATATTTTTTCAAATGTCACTTCGATATGAGGTGCAGGACAGAGTTATTTTAGTGTCAGAAAGTCCCACTGTTGGCCCTGCATAATTAGGCCACTGAGAATGGCATAGTCTCGCTCAAAGTTCAGGGCCTCATGCTAATGCGGAAGCTTTATCCTGTGATTTCAAGTCAAACACCGGCTTCATCTCAGATCAATATGCCCTATTACACCGGGGCATGCTCTTTTATTTTGGCTGCGGCTGTAGTGTGTCACCAATGTGTTAAGTCCATGTTGAATGGCTGTCAGAGGAAGGAGAAGCAGATCAGTGAGGTTCGCTCAGCTGAGCTGAATGGGGAAATAACAAAAGGGCCCAGGAGTGATTAAGGCTTTTATCTGCCTGGCTTGTCACACAAGGCGAGAGTCCGAATATCTCTGTCAGCCTGAAATAAGCGGCAATGGGAGCCAACACAGAGGAAGATAATGCGCTATGATATTTTTGGGAAATTGTACTTTGACAAAATATGATATTGAATATGACTATTTGTTTTTGTGATTAACCTCTGGAGGCGTACCGATTTTTTCAGGGCTTTGAGTAATAATCTCAGCAACGTTTAAAGGACGTTTTTTTGTCATGTTTGTTGTAACTCCATTGGTTTTGGTAGGTTGGAATGAGGTTACATGTTCTGTGTTGTGTACAATCATCTACCGCTACAGAACATCTGTGGTCTGTCCCATTCTAGGTCCTGTAAACACAGATATTCGCATTGATATGTCGCAGGGTCAGTTCTCTATTTAGGGAATGAAACGCTGATTGTTAAGCTGAATGAAGGTGAAAGGACCACTTCAGGTAGAACAGTAAACATCAGGCCTATGCACTGGCCCAGCTCCAGCTCTGAGGGAAACAGTGTAAGCCTTGTACTGTACATCAGGTTGGCTTTGTGTCAGTGTTCAGGCTTGTGTGTGTGAGTGTCCACGTGGGTGGGTCAGTGGGTGAGAGAGTGAATGTTAACTGCAGCTAGTATTTTATTTTCCCATATTGTGAAATAATTCTACATTTGATTGATAAATTAAAAACAATTCTATTTATTTTCAATGCAGTTTGTTGAAACTAATTTTTCCACAAGTATAGTCAGTATCTAAATAGAAAAAAGCCACTCACAAGTTTAAGCGACATCTAAACTATTTGACAGAAATCTTTTGATTTCAAAACTCATTTCTGTAATTCAACAGCCTTTTCCAAAAGCACAATTTTTTATCTGTCTATATGTGTTAAAAATCACTAGCTGCAGGGCATGGCGATTCCAACTAAACCAGTGTCCAATGTCTCCTTCATTTCACATTGTTTCAGTATGATGTCAAAAGAAGAACTGGGCTCATCTCTGATGCTTACGGGACCTATGAGACCTAACGTACTCATTAATCTAAATTCCTTTGCAACTTTAATCTGCATGTTTAATTAATCACAAAATGAGGTAGTAAGTAATTTGGGCATATGTGTGGAATGCATGCGCCTGGCGTTTAATCACTCTTGTGCAAACTCATTTGAAAACACCTGAGGATGAGGCGACAGCATCTGTTTGAACAGGCAGAATACACTCTTTGTCAGTGCGTGCCATTCATCTAATAAAGCTGCCGGAGTCTGCCTTCATTTTGCATTTAGCGTGTCTCACGGTTGATGTCTCTATTGGGCCGGTGTCTCTGGGAATTATTTTCTGTAAATTGTTTTTTAAATAAACAGCTTTCCTTGACCCCTAATGAAAATGAATAACTTTTGGGTGGTTATTTTACTATCTATTAACAGTCGCTCCCCAGCTACGGTTCTTCACTGACCCTGTTCTTGATTATTGCCAGAGAGGCTGTTCAATAGGGGTCGGCCTTTTAATTTCATCAGCTCTGTTCTCTTCTCTCAATCCAGCAAGCCCAGTGGAAGTTAAAATTTCATCTCTGAGAATTTAGAATCAGATTTAATTGTTGGAAATTAAATTATTGTCATGAAAGGAAGTCCTATGGACTTCAAACATCTGCAATGGTTGAGATCCTTGCTGAAGTATTTAGGACACAGGTTCCATTCGTTTTCTCATTAGTTCTCATGAGGTTTTCTCTGGGAGACTCCAAGAATATCATAAGTTATTAGTTGAGGATCGCTATTTTTGTTTTTGATTGCGTGTAGATGAGCCCTTTCAACCCCTGAGATCTTGGGTGATTGATTTTTAACATGAAGTTCACCTCATTTGTTTGTGTTACTTTTGGACAGTTTATTCTAAAAGACCAGATTGGCTTTTTTTGGAGAATCATTGTTCATCTGGAGCATGACATATTCAATCGTCTTCAATCACCCCACTGTGACCTAACATACCAAACACGATGTCACGGCTGGGGCAGTGGCCTCTGCCAAGGATTATCCAATATAGTATTTAGTCCTTTTGATGGCTTTATATGCTTAATTAAATTTTTAGAAAAATTAAACATAATTTAGCACAGAAAGGCCAAAACCCAAATCAAATCAAATGTTATGTCAATGTGTCTAGGCTAAGAAAAGTGCTTTTCTCAAAGCTGTTTTTATATTTAAAATATTTGTATATGCACACAAAAAATCTTGATGCGTGCATGAATAATAATGAAAAAAATACTCCCTCTAAAAGTTAATTTAAAATATATTGTCAATGTATGTATTAGATCTACACAGACAATCCTTATAACATTTATTGAGAAATAGTTAATACTTAAAATTTTGCATTATCTTCACTTGCATTCCATATTTTTAGTTTCTTCTAATTACATTGGAAATATAAAGATGACAGTGCAGTGACTTTGTACTTAATAGCCACCTGCATAAAGCATCTGAAAAGACAACTTGTTCTGTTATCTTGGACACATAGCAACTTTTATAACTTAATTAGAAACTGTGCGCATGTCATTGATGTATCTTATCTTATCACATTTTTTATTTATTTTTTTTTTTTTTTGGAATGCCAAAGTATGAATATGACTCCCTGTATTAGTATGTATTTTTAGAGTTTTAAAGGTACACTCAGTATTTCATTAAAATAGATTTACTTCTAAAGAAATGAATTGTAATTTTGAAACATGTATAAAATCACAACTACTCAAATAAGATGATGACTCGTGTCATATCAGTAACATTATAAAAGCTGTTTTATTCTACATGGGGCAGGGGCACCCTCATGGGGGCTGCTATTTTTTAATCACATGACCAGATGAACACCACTCACTTAATCTCAGTAACTGTCTTGTTATTGGACACTTTCACTCTTGGATTAAATTAATCATGGCTGATTGTGAACAGTGAATTTCTACAATGGCATCTACAACTGAAAAGTATTGATTCTGAATGGTGCTGCATCCACACCACTAGGTGTCACTGTAAATCCAAGATGACAAGAACAAAAAATTACTGAGTGCACCTTTAATGGGAATCGTAAAGACTACTAGAAAGATGAGTGTGTCTTGTTAAAGAAATATATTTTTTAATATATGTTTAATTATACATGCCCATTAATCTGAAGCTATCTGATTACCACTTGACTCGTAGGAATACTGTGAATATAATTAGTGCTTATGTTTCTCTGCTGCACATAATGGGGTATTTTCTCCCACTTGGTTTCATTCACAAGTGTGCTGCCCATCCAAACGGTTAGTGGGTTAGTGGGTGTAATTCACCTTGATTCATTTTTAAGTTTTAACGTTTTGTAAAAAGCTTGAAACATAATTATCAAATAAATTCAATGTTTTCAGGTTACAATGCAGCAACCTATATGTCTTGCATTAGACAACATAATGGCCTCGACGTAATCTAGCTTTTAAATTATGCTAGCTGATGGAGTCGTTGAATGACCTACAATCGTATGACTCAAAATCGTACATTTTTTTCTCCATCAACTAGCCCAAAGGTTGAAATAAGTTTAAAGCTGCAAGACTAAAAATATCCACTTCTAAAAAACGAGAATCTGCCTCCAAGCTTTAATTGATTTGTCTTTCAGATGTAAGTTAAGAGAGACCTCACCTTTTGTGGGTCTTGTAAGTTTGTAAGCATGTGGTAATGTGTCCATTAGGGGAGGCAGATGTTCGCCGGTTGAGTTGTAGGGGAAAAGTGTGCGCTGTCTAACCCACTAAGTGGCTGTTTCTCTTTGCTAATATAAAGGAGACCGTGAGCCCTCATTAGCAAGTGCTGTCATTCAGACACAGAGTGTCGGTCTGATAGTTCTTTCTGGTCCACTGGCTTCACTCATTGCCATAAACATATGCTCTGTGCCCTGCTTCTTTCCATCTTATTTATGACTTTAATTTGTTGTGTGGGCTGCGCTGGAAATCAAATTTAATACAATCCTCCCAGGCACCCTGTCATATAATAACATGGTAATTTCTGTGTATCCTTTTGAAAAATGAGAAAATTAATTCTTCCTGACATGTTCTAATTATTCCGGTGTGAACAGGCAAATCCAGTCTCTCTCTCTCTCTCTCTCTCTCTCTCTCTCTCTCTCTGCTAAGTGTCAGCGGCAGGCGTGCAGCCTCGACGGCATCTAGGTGCTAATGCTCACCAGCAGTGCGTTTAATTTGAAACATGACCAGACACCTTTCAACACACCTTCCTAATGTTGGGTTGCTTCACACAAATTAATTCACTACTAATCAGGCGGCGCTGAGTGGGGTGTGAACGGGGGGGTTGAGACTAAGGGATGGGACACTGCTGCTATTAGAAAGGGTGTATTTAATCGATGGAGGGGGGTAAGCCTTTTCTGTCACATCTTTTTTTAATGCTGTTTGGAGGTGAGTGTACACATGTGAAGGGAGGATACCCATGAGACATGTTTGGATCTGCGGACCGAGCAATTTTTTTTCTTTCCCCAGCGTTCCCAGCACTGTCAAAACCTTTTCACACCTTCCGTGGTGCAGATGAGAAGAGATGAAATGCTAATTTAATTAAACTGTCATCAGTCACTTCAAAATAAGTTCATTGGTTTTACTATTTCAGGATCTATGTTCTATGGTCTTTTTTCTCTCACTTTTGTCAAAAATGTTTTATGCGTCTACTCTGTACAAAGCAACAATGACTTTAAAGTTTTTTTGATTGTCCAGCCTAATGTTGATTATAATGAAGTCTCACTCTGTTTTCTTCAAATCTGAGCATATTTGAGCCAAATCCACTGGTCTTAACTTAATTTTGACAAAATATGTAGTTACTGCATTTTGCCTTTGAATGACAAAGTTCAGATATTTCTGAACTGAAGACACCCACAGTTGTTCCAAAATAAGATAGTATAGTTCATATTTAAACATGTGATTCCATTGGAACATCTGAATATTATACTAACTGAAGAGTGTCTGATATGAGAACAGAACTCTTATGATTTAGCACGGCCAAGACTGAATATTTGTATGTGGGTGACACAGAAGCCTGAACTCCCTATTACATTTACATTTATGCATTTGGTAGATGCTTTTATCCAAAGCGACTTACAGAGCCCTTATTACAGGGACAATTCCCCCGGAGCAACCTGGAGTTAAGTGCCTTGCTCAAGGACACAATGGTGGTGGCTGTGGGGATCGAACCGACAACCTCCTACTTAATGATTTAGTGCTTTAGCCCACTACACCACCACTCCTATTACATCCTCAATTAAACCTATGTGCTTTCAGTGAGCGCTCAGGTGCAGGCCAGCCAGCATTGTAGATCACATGACACCATGGGCCGTTAATTTCATAATTTAATTTAAGCCGGGCACGAGGGTACAGCCATGCCATTGCAATTTTTGATTATGAGTTTTAATGCATTAATAGTCAAGGAACAGTTTATTAAACAAGGAAATGCACAGAATGTGTTTTTACATCCTGCCTTTTCCGCAAATTCCTGTCAGTGTGCGGCACTCTGAAGAAATATATGCCCTTTTTTCCCCACTCTAATTATGAACAGTGTCTAAAGGCCGGTGACAGGGGAAAAATAAACAAACAACTTGAACCTTTGGGTCGGGTTAAAACCACAAAGGCAAAATTGATTTGGTGTGTGCCTACATGTGTGAGCGGGAGAGAAGAGAACCTCCAAATTATGACGTCATGTGCATTGAAGAATAGAAGCGCTTTATAGTCTGTGGGTGGGGTCGAGTTAACTATGCTTCCCTCCTATTCGCTGAGGAGGGGCGTCGCCACTGCAGCGCCATGGCGTTGCATTATCACATCCCACACCCTCGAGGATTAATCAGTGCCATCTTGTCTGCTGTAGGAAGATGTGGTCATCTTCACGGATGAATTTATATGCAGGTTTGTGCACTGCAGTTCATACGCAATTAAAAGTCTTTAGACTAAAGATGTCAGTCATTAAATTTGGTTTGTTGCATTTTCTCTCCCAAAGGCTCCGTAAATAAAAATTAGTCAGGGAGTAAAGATGGAGCAAGTCTTTCCTGTCATCCAAAATAAAGTTCTCCGGCTTTCAGTTCCTCCCTGTCGCCTGCAGAACACCTACAAAGCAGATTGTGATAGCAGAGAGGAGCATAGGAGCAAAGTTGAGCCTGCTATAAGAAAAATCTCCTGGATTTCCTTCTGTGCCTGAGCCCACCCAGTCTACATAGCACTACATTAATTCAGCCAGTCAATCTAACTGAAAGTTTGAAATGTGTGCCGCGTTAGCGAGGCGGGCCGTACAGAAGCCGTGTTAATAGCAAAGGCTTGTTGTCCATATGGTACTGTTTTAATGGAGCACATTTGTTGCAGATGGTGGGAGACTTCGCTTGGGCAGAAGCGGTTCTTGGCAGGTCTTCGGCTCTTTGGAGAAAAAGGCACATGGAACTCAACTTTTTACACTGATGTCAATCTTCCCTTTTTTGCAACATGGCCTGTTTCAAATTTAAGTCTTGCCACTTTATTTATTACTTGTAGATATGCTGAGACAATACAGAATGGCTCAGTCACTTTTTCCTCAGCTCAGTCTCCAAACCAAACCTCAATGCCCCCACACGTGGATCATATTTTTTTTTCTATTTTTCTAATGTTTTTTTTTGGCTGCAGGTGATGACTGAGGTAACGCAACAATCGGAGGGTGAGAAAATGTGGGAGAGAGAGAGACTTATCTCTTGAACACTACTGTTTCATGTGAACTCATGTTACTGTATTTCATGCAACACGAGATATCGCTTCTAAATCACTACTGATATCACTACAGGATAATTCCCTCTACGGGAGGGCGAATCTTAGGAAAACTGTCAAGAACGTATCCTGGTTGTTTCTTTCACCCAAACAATTACATATGTACAGTATATATATGTAAATGAAGCCTATTTTACAACCATTAAGATTTTTTGACTTGTGCCCATATTTTCATGCTACAAAATTAAGCACCTCTATCAATTCTCATGCAATTAAAAATGCAAAACAACAGCAACACACTACTACTACTACTAATAATGCTAAATTTAGGCTTTTATTTTATATGCAAAATTTTGATTTTGGAGTGAAATGTGATCTGAACATGAGTATAAGAGATTTACTTATTGGACAATTGAAACAAAATGTATAAATCACAGTCACTATTTCCTTCTCACAGTGCAATAGATGTGTACCACATGGGCCAGTTATTTGAGTTTTTGTGTCTTTCCTGACACTTGTAGTTTGTTGTTCAGCTGGGCATTTTCCCGTTGGGCCGACGCACTTTGGGGCCGATCAGGGGTGGACTGGCCATCGGAAGAACCGAGCGGGCCGGTGGGTCAGCCGCGAAATGGACCGAATGGCCCGCGAATAAGCTCAAATGAGCTGCTGCATTATGCAGAATGGAACACAAAATGGCGCCGCGATATGCAGAAAAGGACACCCCCCCCCTTTTGGGACAGTTGCTTTGTAAAATCCCAGGCCGATTTATCTTCTCAGTCCAGCCCTGGTTGTATATAGATAAATGTAATAAAATTTGGATATGTTTACTTCTTCTACTACTTTATTCTGCATATTTTATTAAAGCAGAACAAACAGAAGCTCACATTAAAACTGCACTTCAATCTAACCTCTCTTCTCTCTTTGCTCTGAGTACACTATCCGAAAAAGACACAGTCATCTTGCATGCGTTTTTGCTGTGTTCTTGCTGCCCCCTAACAAAAGCAAAAGTTGCTGAGAGAGAGGCAGAGAGAGGTGGAGAGTGTAAGAGGAGGGTGTGCAAGAGTGTGTGCTTTTTTTAACACTCTCTCAGAATGGTGAGGAGACACGCTTGATTGCCTCTGTTGCATTTTTACTGTTGTTTTCTCGCCTTGTCACTGCTGTGGCAGCACTTGGTATTATGTGAGCGGAGAGCCCATGGCCGAAAACACTCCTTTCCCATCCCTCCAGGCACCTGACTGTAAGAGATGTCTCAGTGGGTCTTACGGGTCCTCTGCCCCGCTAAGTGCTGGCCGGCCTGAAAGGCGCAATGTCCTTGGGGTTCTCTGATCTCACTCCTTCCATTCTCTCAGTGGCTTTGTCTCTACCCAAACACAGCAGCACTACTCGCCACAGTGAGAGAGAGAGAGAGAGAGAGAGAGAGAGAGAAGGAGAAGGAGAGAGACAGAGGGGAGGGAGGGGAGAAACATGGGGCAAATTACACCCATGTCGCAGAAAGCGAAAGCATTTAGGAGGCAGAAGACTGGATGTCTTTTGACTCTGATGTGTTTCTTATTTATGATGATGATGATGATGTGAGATAGGGAGTGGGGAGTTAGCATGAGTAAAATCGCTAATTAGTTCCAGAACTTGATGAATTCTGCTTCTGCAATATTGCATTTTTAAGAAAAAATAAATAAATCTCCAGTCATCACACCAGGAGGAAATGAGATTAAGAGAGAGAATCCATTCAGATTGGGAAATTTGTACTGTTATGATGTGTATTCATGGCCCTTTTAAACCGCATTGTGCCCTTTACATTGCCTTTTGTGTAGCAGTTTACTTAACAAGACACACACACACACACACACACACACACACACACACACACACACATACACAGAGTACTGTATATGCATGTCTCAAAGACTAATATCAGATACTATTGGAAACCTTTTGGACCCAATTTCCAAACATGTGCTCCCAAATTTGCAGTGTTAGGCTTTAAGAACAGCCTCTCTGCATGGTGATTTCACGACCACACATGCTCCTGCCTCCCCGTTGGGTGCGTAGCCCAGCATTGGCGCAGATTTGGCCCTATGTGGGCCCCTATGGTCCAGCTGCTGTGGCCCTGCCACACATGGTGTACAGCTGGACCACCACACTTTGTGCTTTGGGAGGAGCAGAGCCCCAGGAACCACTGTCATACGATAACATATCATCAAAAACAGCACTGGAAGACCATGTATGATAATGACAAATGTCTGTTTCTCTGAAAAGATGGATGAAAAGCTATTAGTGGAGCTGTGGGGATTGTTCCATCTTTGTTCTTCAGTTCGGTTTGGAAGAGAAAAATGTTTCAGGGACAGTCAAGGATGTGCGGGCGGTTTTGTCTGTTACTGTTTCTGTTTTAAAGTTGCTGTGCTAACGTGTATTTGCTAAGTTACAATGGCTTTCTGTGTATTTCTCCTGCTACAGAACCCAAATGCTGAACATGGAAGGCTTTCTGCGTAGCAGCTTTTTACTGAGGTTAGTTGCTTAAGTTCCTCTGTCGTTTCCTTGGGAGCTTTCACAGCTCCAGATATCAATCCACCTAGCATTAGCAAACTTGTGAGATGATGTGTTGTGTACATATGTGTTTGTGTGTTTGCTTAAAGGGATAGTTAACCCCAAAATGTTATCTTTATTTATTCAGCCTCGTGTTGTTACAAACCTGTATGGCTTTCTTTCTTCTGTGAGGCACAAAAGGAGATGGCATAATGACAGCTCCAATCACCATTCACTTTCGTAAAAATAACATTTCTCCATACGATGAATGGTGACTGAGAATAAAATACTGCCTATTTAGTGTCCAACAGAAGAAAGAAAGTCATATGGGCTTGGAACGAAATAATGACAGTATTTTTTTCTGGGCAAACTATCCCTTTAGACTCCCTGACATGTTCACACTGCCACCCTGCAGATAGTCAAACCCTTCTTACACCCTCTGCCTCCCACACCATCCCCTGTCAGTCAGAGAATGATAGATAGGTTTTACCCCTCATTCTGCATGCACATGTCTGTCACTTTCCCCTCTCCCTGATCGGACAGGTCAAGGTGGGGTAGCACTCATTTTGTGATTCTCACCATTTCCTGTTTTGTGTGTTTGTGTTATAACCGCAGTCAAAACTAGTCAGAATGCCCCTCCACCTTCCTGTGCTTCTAATTAAGAATTTTTGCTGTGTGTCACTGCACAGAGGAAGTAAATAACAGTGAGTGTGTTAGCCATTGGCTGTTCTCTCTTTGTGCAAAGCACCTTCTCTACACTTGAATTTCTAGCAAGCCTAATTAGTGATCTCTCATTAAAAACGGCAGCATCTGCCTTTCAAAGCTGCTGTCAGCCAAACTTTGCTAAAGCTAATGAATCCCATTTATATCTTTTCAAAAGGTAATTTATTTGATTAAATAAAAATAATATTTTATTATCTTTCCAGTTTGTTAGAATCCATACAAATGTAACAATACTATTCAATAATTAATGTTTCATGATTTAAAATATAAATATATATATACAATTATATATATCTTATATATCTTGTAGAAAGATGATTAATAAATAATCACCAGTAATCATACCTTTTTAAACATTAAATGCCAACATCAAATTGAAATTTACTCTGGTCTTCCTGTGCATCATTCTTCAGTCCACATTATATATATATATATATATATATATATATATATATATATATATATATATATATATATATTATATTATATGGGCAGGGAAAATAAAGTTCACCAATTGCCAAATAGCTATTAAGGGATTGTTTTCAGTTACTATGAGCCTTTCCAAAATCTTCAATGCCGCTTTAATGCTGGTTAACATTAATGTAATAATAATAGATTTTTAAAGATTATAATGTGTAATATGTGTTACCATTGGGATATGTTGAGCCTCCTCCAAAATGGGTTCTGGAATTGAACACTGGACATCATGATCCAATCAATTACCAGTTGATAAAATCAAGCCTGTCTGACATTTTTACTTGTTGAATATTCTATTTAATTTATAAGTATGCCACATTAAAGAAGTGGTTGTTTCATACTGGCAAAACCCATTCATGTTTTTTAAAACAAAACAAAATACAAAGAGACTTTTGTTTAGTTCATATTGCATATGTCTGGTCTTATTGTATATACTAAACTATCAAGTATATTTTAAAGTGCTGAAAATGAGAGTTTATTAGAATGAAATGTATTATAGAGATCCCCACTGTAGTATTTTGTTGAAAGATTATTCTGCGTTGTCACATTGACCGTAGTGTTCTTCTGAGTGTTTCAGAATAATCACATGCTTTCAGGACAATCTGTGGCAAATATAAATGCATTCTTTAACGATTTGCCAGTTATATCATCTGTACAGAAACATCACTCGAGATGTTTAAATTCTCTTTATGGTTATGAAATTGTAAGTGTCCATTCAGACATCCCTGTTGCTGCTGCAAGTTTGTTCGAAAACACGTGACCCACTTGTATTGCCCTTGGCAGTAGGATCTGCCAGAGCATGCTGGATTATTGTCAGCAAGATGCTTTTATCCACCCACCTTCCTCCTTTAATGCTGCAGAATGGAGGATTGTCTTTGACTGTGGCCACCTGTTGAAGGAGTATATCTAGATACATTGGGGCAGGGCTGGAAGGGAAGGGAGTGGGCCGGAGGTTGAGACAGGACAGTAAGTGACACTTTATCACTTTGTCACTAATCCTTCAAGATGTTCAAACTGTTACCAAGAAAGAAAAAAAGAAAGAAAATTATTGGAATAAAGATCGCTCCATATACAATAGTTCATGACAATTATTTCCATTTCTATTTGTTTTTTTAACTGATTTATCACATTAATCTGGAGAAAATGCATCATTACACTCACATAATACACTTGTTACGGTTGAAAGTAATATTACATGATTGGAGGAGAGATATATTGCCTTAGGATAGCCCTTTTTGCTTGGACATTGGTAACAGAATCTTCTTGTTTGGAGGAGTGGGTCAGAGTGGGGTCTCATGCAGTAAGTAATAACAGAATCTATAAGGAGTTTATGCAGATATTCATCTATATAAAAATGTACCTTCTTTCTCCCCAGTTCTGTTCAGATCAGGTGAGCAGAGATAAGTCAAATAGTTTTTTTTCAGTCCCTAGAAAGGAATTTTCTAGTAACTATCTTTATTTATCAATCATCATTTGTGTCATTAGTCAGAGTGAAACTCTCCCCAGCAATCCATATTCAAATGCACATAGCAATTATTGTAGTCATTTCATTCTGTGCTCAGATAATTAAGCTTTAAACAGCTTTAACCAATGTCTTTCTATTATTTTTTTTTAAAGTTATTTAAAGTAATCTTTTAATGTTAAAATTTAATTTCACATTTCAAGTATTACTGAAAGTGAAACATTAAAGCCCTGTTTTCCAACAAATATTAAAGATCATTTTTTAAAAGAAGCAGAATTTATTTATCTTGGGTTGAGTTGCATAATGGACACTGATGTTTTTTCATTGATCACGTCAAAGAATTGATTAGTGATTTAGCATAAGGGTGGGCTAAATAATGATAGAGGGAGGGATATATGAAGAGAGAGAGAGAGAGAGAGAGAGAGAGAGAGAGAGAGAGAGATTTCTCCAGCACTTCCAGGCTAATCCCAGAGGAGAGGACCTCCATCTCTGCCATTATTTTAAGTAATGAAAGGAGAAAGTGTGTAACAGCTAGATTGTTAATTAATTTACTCTAACAAGATGAAGATAAATGAAGCACACTGAAGGTTGACTAGGCGAAGGGGGCCCACTTAGCATCCCCTCTCCCCTCGGCCCCTACTCACACAAACAAAGAGCCGTTCTCACACCAGTCAGCACATAAGGATTCTTATGACTAAATGCCTTCACATCCCTTTCGAAAACTTATTTCAGATTTTATTCAAACTTTCAAAGCCATAATGACCTAGATCTGTAAGGGGAAAAAAAATTTCTTACGTTTTTAATGTGCTGTGATTTAATCGGATTCCAGCACTTCTGGCTCATTTGCCATGCTTGCTGATGATTTATTGATATTATTCTCTATGGTTAGTTATTATGTTCATAGCCATCAGTCACTTCATTGACATGTGTGTGTGTTCTGTTTATGAGCCTTATTTTGTGACTGAGCTGAGCCAAAAATTTGAACCAGGCCCTGTCAATGTTAAGCTTTAGTGAAATAAGCCAACACAAGAAGTGTGAATGGATGATTCTAGGTCATTTTTGCCTCATTCTATATAGAAACGAAGATCAACATAAAACGCTTTCTTTATTCTGTGTAAACAGGCTCAGATCTTTATGGGTCTAGCACACGGAGGCTACCTAAGCTTCCTGAAAGATGTTCTTCTGTGGCCCAGCCTCATTCACTGTATGAATAGTAGTGGTCTAATGCGGATTGGTGGTTATTTAAGCGGTGAGAGAAAGAGGCCCAGACACAAAAAGCAAGAGAGAAAGAGCATTTTTTCAAAAAGCCAGGCAATTGTCTTCATCCAAGCGCTTTTTTTTCAGGGCAAGCAGTGGTCTATCAAGGGCTTTCTTTGCCAGACAATTCTGCATGGGCCCTGCATGGCAGAGCAGACCAATCACCGTGGCACCCATTCTCTGCACCTTAATTTTTTCAAGTCACCAACAATAGGTTGTTGATTGTGTGGACAATACCAGTACAATTACCTTTTTCTGTTGTGGTGGCAGAGCAGCATTTTAATGTTCGCTCCTCGATAATAGAATCATTATTGTTATTCTTACAGCGGGGCCTCAGGAGAGGGAATAGCTGCTCCCGGTATGTCATTATTTTGCAAATGTTCGATTAGCTCATCATGAACTGTGCAGCAAGAATCACATCTAATTAGACAGAGGGAGCATTGCCGCTGGCCCCTCTAGCTCCTGAGTTAAAAGGTACCACTTGATGGGCCAATAATATAAAGAAAGGTGGTAAAAAGAGGGATTAGGGCTGTTGCCGTAGTAACTCCAGCTTCCATCTGCGAGCAGTACAATGGACTTGTGTTTCTCCACCACCCTTGATTGAAAAATAGAAGCGAAAGAGCGAGTACTCTGAAAGGGCGAGATCCTTTTTAACAACAAAGTGGAATTTTGGCCTAATAGGCTCTTTAGTTAGAGTTGTTTGGGAAGACTGCTGGAAGATAGAAGAGAAGTGAGATCACCATGTAATCCGAAGGGCCGCAAAGGTTGATGTCCTCCTGAACAATAGCAGTTAGTTTTGGGTGTCCTGTTTTTTTGGCACATTGGTGGACATGGGACCTGCATATTGGCTCTTCTCAACACGTCTTGAAAGGAGAAAGAATAAGAGAAATGGGAGGTGCAGGGAGGTGGAGCCGAAGAAATTGGTAAGGAAGCTGGAACAAAAGTGCTCCGCGGCCAAAAGCTTCTTGTTCCTAACTGACTCTGAATAAACACCAACTAGATTAATACATTTTCCAATTAGAAAGAGCTGTCAGATGATGTTTGGACAGCCTCCAGTCATTCCCGTCTCTGTTCTCTGTGCAATGGATAGAGCGAACAGGAGAAAACAAGTTTTTGCACTGCTCTGTTTGTTCCTGCCGCTTTTTGTTCAAAGAAAACCAGGGCCTTAGCAGTTTTTCTACTTGCACATCTTTCTATATTTACCGTAATTGTCAAACATACTGTAAATATTCAGGGAACAGAAATTTCTGTAGTGAATATAAATGTTTTTAGTTATGCTTAACTCTAAAATGTTTCATTGGCTTAAAATTGCTCTTTGTGAATGTAATCTCTATAAAATTATTTCTAAAATTGATATCCAATAATCGTGGAAAAGGTCAAGGAAGTTAATTTGCTCAAAAGATGTGGACAGCCTGAATATTATTCTGACATCATACAATTATGCTAGTTGAAAGTCAGGCAGCTTATTGGTGTTGTCGTATCTTGTCTTTTAATAAATAGTATGAGAGTGTGACTTTACTAAAGTCAAATTAGACAATAAATGAGTCAGTAGAGATAAAGTGGTACCGTTTAATCCTAAAATATTTATACGTTAGTAGTTATCTAAGTTGACATCATTATTATTTTTTCCAAACCCTTTGATGTCCTTCCAAAAACATTTGTCATGCAGTAAAAAAAATGAACAAAGAGCCATTAACAGTTTTTGTCAGGGACAATATGTTCATGATCTACAATCTCCGTCCCTTCGTGTTCCTCGCCCATTTTATATCCCCTATTAGTGGTGGAATATGTCCGCTCACATTAACTTAATTTATGGTTAGGGGCACTGTAACAGCAGCACAGGTTAATGAATTTGGCATTACTGAGTAACTGTTATTGAAGGCTGAGGAGGAGCCCAGCAAATGCAAGAGATTTTAAAGCTCTCTGCTTTGCAAGATGACGGTTGAGAGGGAGATAGGAAAGGAAATGATCTGAGCACATAATGAACTCCTCTACCCACCTGCAGGACAATTGTAAGAAGCTCTTGTTTTCTGATATGATGTCTCTGGACCATTAGGTCATCATTTGTGAATCCAGCACAAAGCCTGACAGATATGAATGGCATTTTGATATGATTACTGTTAATATAATTTTGGTATGGAAAACTGTTCTCAGTAAAGCCAGCCTGGGACACAGGTGTTTAGTACTCTTTGACAATGGAGCTTTTTTCACCCCCCTTTCTGGCACACAGCAGATTTGCATCCTCTCATACTTTCCTAAATTTTAAGCTGAACCTCAAGAGGAAAATGTTTTTGGTCTTTCCAAGCTCAGAATACTTAATGAGGTTCTCAGAATTTTCATTTAAAGATCTGCTTACAAAGTTTCTTACTAAGCAGCTGTCGTAGAAGTTTCTCTTAAAATTGCTTAGGGTAAATAAAAATAAAGTGGGACAAATGTTAGAATACAGTAAAAGTATAGAGCATAATGTGGATTGCATAGCCCAGAAAATGTGGTCTTGGAGGAATTTGAAGAACAATATTTTTCTATCTAGAAACATTTGAAAAGCAAGAGAAATTCTCCATTTGCTTTTCATGTATTCTCATTGCTATCTAGAACAAATAATTTTGATAAAAACACAATCTTATTTGTGTTTTTTTTTTCTTTCCGGAGGGCTTCTCCAAAATATGATTTCTGAAAACTTTAAGTGGTCTCAGAGGAAACTTGCATTTACAGAAGCTTTTTCAAAAGTAATAAGATGAAGAAGAATGTAAGAAACTTTTTGACTGAAAAGAAGTCAAATTGATGTCTTCTAAAGTGAACTTGCCTCAGATGTTACCTTAACATCCATACTGTTGCTGGCTCACAATAATATGGTGTGACTTGCCAAATGCTTGATGATTGGCTTTTGCATTGTCCGACACAGTGAGGCTTAAGAAAACTGCCCTGTGATGACTCACTGGTCCTTGAGCTTGTCTTCCAGCAATTTCATTTATCATTCCCTCCCTTTCTTTTTCCCTCCATCAGCATCTTTATACCTCTCTCTGCTTTCAAGACATGAGTACTTCCGCTCTCTCTGCCTTGACACTGTTGTGCATAGCTCACCCACCCTTTCAATTTAGATTTCAATTATCATGTTAGTTTTATGATTAGGCTTGTGTCCTCCAGGAATCAACCTCCTCTCTCTCTCTCTCTCTCTCTCTCTCTCTCTCTCTCTCTCTCTAACTCTCTCTCTCTCTTCCCCTCTGCAATCAGATTGGATCTGATGAATTGCTCCTGTAATTACTGAAGTTATTGAAAATGCAGATTGCTGATGACTAGCAGTGTATCTGTTCATAGTGCATTAACTCTAACTGTATCAAACGAAAGGCTTGTTCAAGACCCACTCAAGTAATGAGACAGGGCCAGTTGGATGCCATTAGCCAGAAATAATAGCACGCTTGAAAGGGGTGAACTAAATTAAGACACACTCAGCCCCATTATGGTGCCTTTGTTTTATTCCCTGAGTGTATATTTATGTGTGTGTGTGTGTGTGTGTGTGTGTGTGTTATATGGAGTCTCTGGCCAGGTCAGCAGATGAAGTATTGTCACCAGTGATTTTACTGGAAACACAGCCAATGGAATTCTCCGGTGGCTGAATTGCTGGGACTTCATAAATTGCTCAACATGAGGTATTTTCTCCAGCTGGCCCAAACCTTGGCCAGTGACCATGATGCAATCCCTGAGAAAAAGGGGTGGGGATAAAATGAGGAATGGTGTCACAGAAAAAGACTGAAGTTCTGTTGTGAGCTTAAAGTGAGTAATTTAGCATTGTTGCTTGTCAACCCTGACTGATGGATGAGCCTGTAGACCACTTTAGATGTCCCAACAAATCGATTTTCAATGTGTTTCACTATAATTCTGAGGACATTTAAAAGTTAAAAAAGACCTCATAAGTATAGCCAAACCTGTACATACAAACTGTGGCTGAATGACCTGCCCTTCCCGCTCTTTATCATCATCCCGCTTCTTCAGGCTGTCTTTCAGCCAGGTTTACAATGGGAGTGAGCAGGAGAGAAGTGAGGTGCAACTTAATGAGCCTCGTTTGGGCAGCGGATGTCAATGGAGCCTCATCACCACTGCCATAAAAATGCAGAGCACGCCTATCCTCTGGGAGCCGGCTTGTGTCTCCTTGTTTTTACACACTAGGTTCCTCGCAGGTCTAGGAACAGAGTGGGAAGGGTCCGGTGCGAGTTAGATGCATTGCCAGTCCCACACCCCCGGCCCCTCCCTCAAATTAGAAATGCCACTGAGGATTGGAGCATGCTTTGCGACTGATGGGCCAGGATGCCGTTTTGCCTTTTCCTCACATGTTGTGGCCTTGGGAAGACAGGCCACTAAAGAAGCCACCTGCCCTCGCATCCCGGAAGAAGGGGAGCATGTTGCGGCCACCGGACACCACCCATTTTACATGGACCTTACCCTGTAATCAACCCATCCTTCACAAAGCCCCATTCACCACAAGGGTGCCAGATCCCCCTTTATTTTGGACACTTATCCCCATGGACACTTTCTTCCCCATTTTAAACATTTTATGTTTATTATTATTTCCAATAAATGCCTCTCTGAGGACTGACGCCAAACCCACTGTGTCTGTCTTGCTCACCCGCCACAACACACACATAGAGAAATACAGCTCATTCTGCCTGTCAAGCTGCTCTCCCAACAGTTTAATGGCTAGGGTGCTTACAGAGGTACTTGACTCCTGAGCTCATAATGTGACATACCACATTACAGAGAGACTAAGAGACAGACACATGCCCACTAACTGGGAAAGAGATGCTGAGTGGCTTAAAAGTGGAGGGCCCAGTGAAGTGGTAGCATTAAATTACCTAACATGTCACTCACAAACTTTCTTTATTTTCTCCTCTTTTTCCCCCTGTAGCAAAAGCAGTGAGCTTCAGATAATTTAACTTGAGAGCTCTAAGCTCTCAGGCTCTAAGCCTAAGAAGCCTCCTATATTTTACCAGTGTATCCTACAGACTTATTCCTGGACTGCCACGTCACTGACGTGCAGAAACACTGGAACACTGTCACAAAAGAAACCTTGACTCGAGGGGGCCTTACATAAAAAAAAAAACAGTTACAGCATTACAGCATTAGAGCCAAACCATCTAACATAATACACACACAGCCCTTAGAAGCTAAATTAGGACCTCACATAGACACAATTCATACTAAGATAATGATTTTTACTACACCATATACCTAACCCTCGCTGAAGTTTGTTGACATAACATTTTAAAACATGATTTGACTGATTTATCAGCCTTTCAAATAGCACAAAACACTTCTAATGTCCTCAAAAGTCTGTTTTAACACATTTCACTGTATTTATAAGGACATTTTCACTTACAGACTAATATAAAAGAACACAGTGCGTGAGTTGTCAATGGACCTAACACACACAAGTACACATGCTTAACATGTGTAGACACGCTCCCCACATGCTTAAACTGTATCTGGCTAAATGGCCCACTGTTAAATATTTACCCTAAAACTGTCTCCTTTTGCTACGGAGGTGATATCAGAACAAAACAGAAGGAGCGTCTGCCAGCATTATGCTTTTATAACGCTGCATAAAACGTGTTGTTTGTCCCTTTAAAATGCAGCACTTTTATGAATAATGCAGCTCTCAATTTCAAGAGGAAACACTTAGAAGTTGGATTCATAAAAAATAAATCCCTTAGTGTGTTTTGTTTTTCCTCTGTGATGATGAGAGGAACAGTTAGAAAGTTAAGTGCCGCCACATGAAATGAAGCAAGCTCGTCAAGCACAATTGTTTAGCTATAGCGCTAGTATAGAGTTACTGTAGTCGTTATCTATGCTTCTCTGTAACTGGAAGGGTCTATTAATACTCTAATTAGAGTTCATTTCAAGAGTTTCCTGCTTTAAATTTGTTTTAATGTAACGACAGAGGACTTGTTTGTTTTCAGGTGTCTAAGTGGAGAGGGTTGATGCAAGCTATCTAAATAGCACCTCCATTCTAACAAGTGCTCTGCGGATTAACTTATGACCCTATTCGGGAGAACAAAGTTCAGAGCCACAGCACTCAGAGAGCCAAAACTTGCTGTAGTTAAGTCTCAGAGAGGCTTTAGCACATGATCTCCTGGCCGCAGCAGCCTGGTTCCGTGTATATTATTAGGTTAATAGGATTGCACATGTTTACACCAACTGTTAGCTTAGCACAGGTCAGAGAGGTGGCTTAAACTTGTGTAATTGGCTTATTAAGAAGGCTCAAGTAGCATTGTTGTAGAAAGATTAAAACACAAACTGAACCTCTCGTACAGACACCGGGGTGCCGCGCGATGTCGGGCCACGTGCGGCGAGCATGGGCTAGCTGCGTGCTCCCTGTTTTTCAGCCTCAGATAACACGCAGATTGAGAAACATGACCTTTGTCAGTGGCTAGCTATTGTTTGCAGATCGGTTGCACACTCCACAAGCTGTGAAAGACACATCTGCTGCCTTGCACACAGAAAAAGGGAGAGGAGGAGAGAGAGGGATAAAGGGAAAGAGGGAGGAGGGAAGAGCTGTGCCACATGTCACACACTGCCACAATACCTATCCACTTATCAAATATTTGTCTGGCCTTCACCACCTATTTACCTTCTCTCTTTTTGCTTTGCTTATTTAAGTCACTCCGTGCTTGATACAATGTTACCAAAGACTAGATGCTACAGTCTCTGTTTCCCCCCCTGGATTATTCACCTCCTCTCTGTCAGAGAGCACATGATCTTTGGGGACAGTATGTGGACATTCTCTTTTGTGTTTTGTTATATAGTTTGCTTTCAATTTTCTCTTTCTTATGGCCTTGTACATCGTGCTGTACGTCGCCATGCTCTTGGCCAGAATACATTAGTTTTGTGGCTTGCTCTATGTTTGATGACAAATAGAATTGGTGTTAATTTGCTCACTGCTCAGTCACTCTTCCCACTAGCCCTCTGCTGAATGGCTTCAGTTGCCAGCTCAAAACGTGTGTTTGTTTAATATGTTTTTGATTGATTCAGCAATGATGATCCATACAGTCAGTATTGAGCACACACACACACACACACACACACACACACACACACACACACACACACACACACAGGCAAACAAAAGCCCTTTTGTGCTGCTGGCAGGGCTCATGAATTCAGGGAGAGTGGGTTAAGATTGCTCGATTATTTTATACGGGGCCAGAGCGAGTTACCGAGCCCAGTCCCGGCCGCATGGAGCGGGATGGCTGTGGTGACAGAAAACCACAACAGAGCCCAGGCCTGGCCTCTATGGGAACCAAAAAGCGATGGACAGCAGCCAGAGACAGATATACACCACCCCTGTCACAAAATTGCGTTTTTTTAAAGAAAGCAATTTAGTTAATGATTTCATTCTGAAAGTCCGTCATGATGCATGTGTCTGCCTCTGCCAGGAAAAGAGTGGGGTGAGAAGAAAAAGAGAAAGAGAATGATACACAGACGAAGGTGTTAGTCAACACGACTACACTTACATTCTAACCGCTTGTGGCTGCCGTACGGATCGTGTTACCGACTTACATACTGCTCTTTACAAATGGCTCAGTGCTGAGGCAGCCCGTCACTGACCATACTTTGATTTTTGTCTTATTCATACTAGACTCCAGTCAGATATTTTTCCAGTTTTTAAGAACATTTTTAAGACACTACTGTGCTGTTTTATCTGAAACAGGAGCTTGTGACTGAGCAGAGAGCTGAAAAGCAACTGGTAGACACAAGGTTTAATAGCAGACGGGTGAGACATTTTCTGTGTCAGTCAGCGGCTAATCCAGTAATGTGCCTGCTTTCTGGCCTGGATACAAATCTGCTGCACACTTTTCTGTTCAACCATGCTTGTCAGCTCCTGGTTTTATTAGGCCGTGGTTCAGCGTGTATCATATTCACTTTATCACTTGTTCCCTGTGCCGCTCCATGGGCTGCTCCATCTTAGCATTGCTAAAATATCAGCCCTTCATGTACTCTCTGAGCCAGATTTTCGTGGAAATTATACAGATCTATGGACAGACTCTTGCTCTCGTCTTGTCATCTTCTCTGTTCTCTCTCCATTTTTTGTATCAGCTGTCAGTCATATGGGGAACATGAGGGCCAGCCGTTAAACAGCAGGAGGTTTTTATTCAGCCCCCTTCACCCGACCTGTCACCCCGGCCACACACTGTTGCCCATTTTTTCCAATGAACGGAGGCGAATGAATTAGTTTCAGAGGTTTAAATCGGCAATCAATGTCACTTGCCCCAACATAATAAGGCGTAATTGTAGATCTTGAAGATGTGTCCTGACTGACCCTGGAGATTCGTCAGGCATCTTTACATGGCCTCATCTGGGTGGAGCAAATGAACTGCCCCTGTTTTGATTTTCCGAATGATGTGTCACATGAATTGTGGTCTCTTGCAGCACTCATCTCCTCCCCAGACTCCACAGTCCTCCCTAATCTCTTCTCTTCCTGTTCCTTCCTTTACACATTTAATGTCATAGAAATAAATAATTCATCGGCCCTCTGAGAGGACAATGTTAACGGGATAGTTCATCCAAAAATGAAAATTTGTCATCATTTACTCACCCTCATGTAGTTCCAAACCAGTGCAACTTTCTTTCTTACTTGGAACACAAAAATAGTTATTCAAAATGTTAGCCTTATTCAACATTCAATTTTTCGTGGCATCTTTTTTTCACATACAATGAAAGTAAATGGTGACTGGAGGCTATTTTTTTTTTTTAAATATTTATTTATTTATTTTATTTGAACATTTTTAGATGAACAATTCTTAATTTTAGGATGCAGCAAGGAAAAAAAACAAGAAATAAAACAAAACAAAAAACAAGAAAAAAAAGAATAAATAAAAGTAATGCCTTCAGAAGAATTAGGGACTAGCGATAACTAATGAGCTGTTTGTGAATCTAAAAAGCACCCGGATTAGTGCAGCTCAATCAAAGAAGCATAGAAGGTAATTTCCTTATTGTTCATCCCATTTATGAGATGACAATGAAAGGGAACAAAACAGCTTTTCTTTTCATTAGACACCGCAAATTTTCCAAATTGGTTGACTGTTGACTAGCGAGAAAAAAAGCTTCCTATTTTTGGAAAAGAAAGGAATTAGGGTTACAGTGGCCAGAGAAAGCAGGGCACTGTGTGTCGGCATTCCAGATGTCCAAACGGCAGTTGTACCAACCCAATTTTTCTTTTTTCTGGGCACCGGGTGCCAGTGATGACCTCATGAGCTCCAGGCTGAAGACTGTAGGCATACAGTTCTCGCTGACACTGGCTTGAATAGCCCTCAGCCTTTCATGCCTCCTTCATTCTCTCCAGTCCTCTAGCGGCAAAAATACTCCCTCATAATTAGCAATTGTCCTCTTTTTTTGGCTATTCCGAAAAAAGTTCTTTGTCTGGTCACTTTTGTGTCTTCTTTTTCATTCTTTCTTTTTTATCCTTGCTCTTTGAATTCCTCGCTTTGTTATTCTTATCTGCATACATCTTTTCTAATTTGTTTTTTGTGAAACTTAGCAATCCTTCCCTCTCTGTCTATCTTTAGCATTCTCACTCCATCTCTCTCTCTGTCTCTCTCTTTCTCCAGCCCTTGTCACAATGGACTGTGGGAGATTTTACACATGATCGGTTGACTCTTTTGCTGTAAAGTCCACCGCTCTGAAGAAAACTATCTTTATAAATTACAAAGAGGACCTGTTACTGAATGGTGCTTTGTTTACTGTTTTTCCAAAAAGGGGCCCCCACAATATTTCATCTGTCAGAGTTGCTTTTCTTTCCCCCAACAATGCTTGATTGTTTTCACAAAAAGAGAGGGACCGAGAGAGAGAGAGAGAGGAAAAGGGAGAGAGAGAAAGAAAGCCAGAAAAAAATGAATTCAGGTTCCACAGACAGGAGAATTCTGTATTATTTTTTCCTGCCAAATTCCGATCTCTGTTTTCCTTCCCCTGCGCTCACAAAGGGCTCATAAGTTACTGTCAACTGTGAGAGAAACCACAAAGCTCCACTATTGCTCAGCAAATAGGCTGTGTTGCTTGATAGCTTCATTGGCTGTAAAGTTTGCTTAACTGTAGCACTGACACCAGTCACTTTGGGAACTGCAGCTCCATAAGGCCCCACCTTCTGCACGTTTTCAGAGACAGCAAGGGACAACAAGCTGTGTTTCTCATGTCTGAGTCTTCTCCGGCTGTACAGCGACTAGAAAGAGACACGCAAGACCTTGTGTGCGGAGGAGCTTAACAGCTGCTCTGCCGGTCTCTCCGTTCTGTGTGTGTGTGTGTGTCTATGTGTGTGTGTGTGTGTGTGTGTGTGTGTGTGTGTGTGTATGAGCGTCCGTCGTTTAGCGTGGTGTCGGATATGTACTGACAAGACTTGCAGCGGCTGGGACGAACGGCCTGTAGGTGTGTGTGTAAAAATCTGAAGAAGGATTTGTGGAAGTGTAATGCGCTCCATCTCTGAAGTGGAGTGTAAAGAACAGAGAAGACCACCAGCTGCCAAACAGGCTGAGGGGGACAGTATGTGAGTCTATTCTGACCTCATACACATTCATTAACACACATACAGTATCTCTCACTCACACTGACACAGTGACTGGCAACTTTGCCTTAGTGTCCGTCTACTCCTCAAACAGAATATTATTTCTCATAATTCTCATAATTTTCCATGCAAAAGGGTTTGCTTGATGTCTGAAATGTACTTTTTGGAGTTGGTTTTCTGATTTTAGATTGCTCTTTCAATTGAACACTGCAGTGGATATGGAACAGAACAGAGGTTGAAAGACAGTGAAGGACTTTTGTTTATGTATAATTGTATAATTTAAACAAACTATTTCAGATTGCTTTTAAGAGTGAAGATATTACTCTGACTGTTAGATCTCAGAATTATTATCCATAAGTTTAAAGTGTTCATTAAATCTGATCTTATTGTCAAATTTATGAATGACATGGGTATAGCACTCAAATATTTTAGCATTTTTTTTCTCGATAAAGCTTTCTTAAATAATAATAATTCATAATAATAATAATAATAATTATTATTATTATTATTATTGTTGTTGTTAAAGTAAACATTTAAAAATATTATTTATTAACATTTATAACAATTTAAATTTTATTATTATCACAACAACATAAACATTATTATTATTATTATTATTATTATTATTATTATTATTATTATTATTATTACCATTATATTTATTATTGTAGTTTTTTTTATAATTATACAAATCATAAATAGAAGTTAATCAACATATCATATTTGAAGAGCTGAGCTGAATTGAAGTTGGGAGTTCTTTAATTTCAAAAGAAATCTACTACTGATGAAATCAAAATGTGTCACATGTTCTGAGTCCTGAGTTCCTTTCTGAAGAACAAAGCTGCCGAAATAAGTTGTTCTACACTGATCATACCACTGAGTAGCACTTCCTAATCAGAAGCTCTGGAACTTCTGAGAGAGACAGTTCTTTGCTTCTCTTTCTTTCAGATGAAAGTTCATGGATGAGTAGACTGCACATGCACAATGGAAGGATATAATTTAAAGGTGCTAAACAGTTACAGCGGGGCTGATAATTTTTCAGCCCAGGATTCACAGGTAACAGAGGGTTGACTATAGGAGGTGAGGACCCTGAGAATCTGTGCTCTGTCACCTGCATGATCTGCTGTCAGAGGTACACTCACAGAAAATCACATATGCAAGCTCATCTGCCACATTGTCTCACACTCCTGTTCTTGCTTTCTGTGGGACACTTGTTCATATCTGTGTAATTATTGACAGAAATCTCCTCTGTTATTTTTAGGATTAATGAGTGAAGTATTATCTACATTTTAAGTGCTTTCAAATTGTAACATTGTTTTCTATAAAGATGAGTATCAATTACTCCTGCATTAGTAATCAAATGCTCACTAGCCATTAAGGCTGCAGCAGCAGCTGTTGTTTAAAAAAAGTACTGCATAAAAATCATCAGCATTCAGCAATGATATTTTCCAGAAGGTGTATTTACCGATACAAAGAGCATTTTTGTTTATTTACATGCTTTGTAATTGCTAGGGTTCTGTTGGTATTTTTTCCTCATTTATTACTTTATGTCTGTTTGTTTTCCACTGACTCGCACAATTATCATAAAAGGGTGAATGTATTATTATAAACCTTGCCACAATGACTCTGCTCAGGAATACTACAATACACAGCTTGCTTGTTTTTTTTTTTTACAGATTCCCTTTCAGGCAAAAACGCTTCTTGTTACCCTGGAAATAAATGCATTTGAGTGTCTTGTTTCAGATTTATGATTAGCCTTTTAAACTCTTATTTGAAATGTTTTATAATGGCTAATGCTCTTTATTATGTTCTTTTCCTGCTTGGGAGTTTTACGTTGCTATGATTTTTTTAGTCTTGACTTACCTTCAGGGGTGTAAAGTAATTGAGTAAAAACACTAAGTATTATACTTAAGGATTATTTTGGGGGATTTGTACTTTTAAATGGAATACTTCGAATTTGACTAAATTACATTTCCAAACAAAATGTTTTTTCTTTTTACTCATAATTTTATTTAAACTTGAGAAGTTTAAATAATTTTCTTTCGTCTTACTGGATGCAAGCCACCTTTTCACTGCATCCGACAAATGACTGATGGTCAATAATCTTAAATGTAGTGTTGCTCGACGGCTGTGTGGAGTTCCGATTATCTGCAGAGGCAGAATTTCTGACTGATTTAAGCTTCGAATACGTTGAAATATTTGTGCGACTAGACTGTATGTGTCCACCCGACTGAATGTGATGTATTCATTCACAACTATGAGCACGAAGTGAGAAACATTGACGGTTTTTGTCCTAAACTTTATTCTAAACGCCTGCTATTTCTAGATTGGGCAGTTATGATGTCAGAAATTATCATTCACATATCACATTGCAAATATATATATATATATATATATATATATATATATAAAAACAAAAGGCTTTTGTAATTAAATGTGTAGCCTACATGTCATTTATCAAAGAACATTGCGTGACTGTGGCAACATTTTTGCAACATATAAACTTATGTGGTTCATTACACGTCTCAGGGCAGTACCGAAATGATATGTCCACTGTGTGGTGCTAAAAGCGAGTGAAATGTTATCCCGAACAGATGATGTTTTTTAAGGTTAATGTCCTATCAAGTTTTAAATCAACAAAACCTACCTCCCTAGCCTAAACCATAAACCTAAACCTTACCGATATTGTCAGAAAAAGCAAATGTGAGATGAAAAACTAAATTTCTGAAGCAACCATGTAATTTTGTTGTGCTCCTATGACACTTTCAGCACACGTGTTGACTCACATGCTCTTCAGGACTCTGATCCTTTGTATTGCATATGCAACACTCTATCGGTTGAGCAACCGTGCAATTTGATCACAGTTAAACAAGCTTGCAAATGTAGTTGGTCATGTAAAGCAAACGTTAAAGTGATTAATTCACTATAGTAAAAGTATTTATATGTCACAATATAGCAATGTGTGAAGAACTGACTGAAAGTGTTTGTGAACTGATGATCTGCCGTTTTACTCGTAATTGGGTGAAAGGAGATAGAAGTCATTGTTTTAGTGCCTCTAGTGTTAATTCCACCAGGAAATTGCTGTGTTACCCACAACAGGCCACATAAAAATAATTTTTCCAAAAATGTAGTTATTGTAATATGATTCTTTGACCAGGTTGCGAATGTCAGACAGTAAAAAGGTAACTTAATAAACCAATTGAATTTAACAACATCCTCACTCTCACGATCTCCTCTGTTGATTTCATTCTAATTTGGAAAAAAGTTTAGATACTTGCACTTTTAATTGAGTAAAATTTTCACTCAGTATCCATACTTTCACTTAAGTATACATTCTAAGTAATTTTAAACCCCTGCTTACCTTTAAAACTCTTGTGATATTATAAAGTGTGTGTGTGCATGCACGAGCGTGTGTGCTCGGGCATGTGTCAGTGTGTGTTCCGTTACCCGTGGAAACTTGAAGCCCTGTCATAAAGCAGCTTTTGCCATTTTCTGCTCACCCATCGTTAGCTCCCTTAACAATGGCCCTCTTGTTTTACCCTCTTTTATTTTATTATTTCTCTTCATATAGGTCTGGGTGATGGTGCCGCAGAGAAAACTGGCCTTCTAATATTTCCTTTCAGGAGTGACTGGTGATTTAGGGGGTCTGCTGGCTTGTGTTTTTTTTTTTGGGGGTGGGGTGGGGGGGGGGGCAGCAGTGACACCATACCTCACAAGTTACTTATCACCATTGTCTATAAAAGGGCAACAGAAAGAGACAGAGGAGCGGGGGGCTTCTAACGATTGAGAGGGGCGAAAGCGGATATCCCAAGACACATGGCCCCCAGTCATAAGACCCCCTAAGGAATACCACCGCGGGGTGTTTCAGGGGGGACGTCTTTTAATGCCACTAACCAATTAAACAGAGGTCAGTGCGTGATGAAATGTTAGCAGTGGCTACAATTCATGAGTCAAAGCATTCCAGGCTACATGAGAACTCGTGGCGAGGACTCAACTCCTTATCCTCATAAACGTATTGCAATATTATCAGCTGTATATGGGGCCTTTCTCCTCTCCCTTTCTCTCTCTTTCTTTCGTGAACTGGAAAAAGACAAGCTGTGCTGCTCTACACTTATTGATTGGTTTGGTTTGTTAGCTGTCCATTGTTATTGTGTAATCAGGCTTGAGTTGGAGAGGACTGACAGGAATTTATATGATGCCTCCCTGGCTTAGCTGATATATTTTCTGCTTAATATGCACAAAGGGCAACACATCGGACATATTTACTGGAGGAACAGATTGAATAATTAATAAGAATAAAAGGAAGTGCTGTGGTGACTTAAAGGACTGTATCGTGGGTGTTTCTCCCTCTGCAAAGCGTTCATCTGATCAACGCATAAAACTGAATTTCATTTGATGAAATATGATGCCTTATCCTGTGTCGCGGCTAGTTTGCATGATTAGTTGCCCCTTCGTCCGTCATACTCTACATCGAACTGAAAAAGATTTTTGTTTTACAGCTAGTCGGGAGGAATTCAATGATTTTGTAGTGTGCTTTAAATGAATTTTCCTGGTTTAATACAAGTTATACTGAATAAACAGCATTTGTGGCAATATATATAATCAACATTATAACAAAAAAAATAAATAAAACTTGCATTGAATCCAGAGAAACACAACAAAGAATTAGCTCTTTATTCCTTTGTAACGACATTCACATTGTTCCGTTATACTAACAGTGTCGCTATAGCTATGGGTGCAGATTAGCCGGGTGAATGTGCTGAGGGGAGTTGGGGGGGATGTTATGGTTGGGGGAAACAGGGCAAAACTCATGAACACTGCCCCAGCTCACTGCACTCTGTGCTGGCTGTGCACACAGGCTGAGCCACCCTCTCAGCTCTCCTAATGAATTATTAACTCCAACTGACAAATACTGTTACGGGGCCCTGGCTCAGATCTGTTGCGTTTTCGAACAAAATTGTTGTAGACACATGTTACAAGAGGATGGAGTCAGCCCCTCGCTCTCTCTCTCTCTCTCTCCCCCTTTCTCGATATCATGCCTCAGCAGTTTGACTGATGGCTGGAGACTGGAGGGAAAGGCCTGAGAGACTGAATATTTTAGAGGATAAATAATACCACTCGATTTAGTGTGTAATACAAAAGAAGTGCTTTGTTTCACTCGCACTCCATTGAAGATGAAGGTGGGATGGGGGTTGTGCTGGAAGCTTTGGCTCTTTGGATCCATGAATAAAAAATAGGAACAGAATTACAGATATCTCTTTCTCTTTCTTTCACTTTAAGAATGTGTCTTTCCTCCAGTTCTCCTCCTCTTGTTGCTACACTGAAGCCGGTGTGCCACTTCCGTACGTGGTTCCTCTCACTCTGCGTGCTCTGAACTTTGCTCTTAATTTTGATTTTCAATTAATGCTGTACAATTTCAGAGATCACTTACTGTTTGATATAATTACAGGAAACAATTTATTGGCTGATTAAAATTGAGGGCTTGTTCTTGCTATAGAAAATAGGGGCATGGAGTGGTCTGGGTCTCCAGTGTCTTTCCCCTGTGCTAACTAACAGACTTAGTGTGTTTGCACAGCTGCGGTAGCCTGCTTGATTAACTTCCATTGACTTCCATTGTCCATTCTGCTGCTACAGAACTCATGGATGAGTGTGTTTTTTTAGTTTTTTTTTGTATGCATCAAAACATTTTTGTGCTATATCAAGGGTTATTTCTATTACTGCAACCAAGATGAGACAATATGGCTGCACAAGCCTTTTTTAATCTCACTAACTGAACTGTATTAAACAATTCATATTGAGAGTGCTGGTTTAAGTGCTCAGCCATGTGTGCAAATTGATGGCACGTCTTCAAATGAAGTAGTCATACTTTAAAGGGCCTGAGAGCAATTGGGCCTGACAGCCCATTGCAACCCACACATCCCTCATGCGCCGGAGTGTACGGCTGCCATGCGCACGTGAACAGATTAACTCACAGTTTGGTGTTAAAATAATCTCTCCCGGTGTCAAATTTGTTTTTATCCCACGATGAGCCCCATGCTGGAAAACTTGGCAGGGCTGGGAGATGGAGTTCTGGAGGCACCTTGGGTTGCCTTCATTACCCAGCCTGCCTTTCTCTCATCTCCCCACAGTCTCAGTGGGCAGTGGAAGGACATTAGCTCACCTGCAGCCTTTGACCTAGAATGCCCATGCTCTTTGTCCACGCTAATGTAGCTAGCGGCAGCGTTTTGGCTTCCTTTGCCTCCTCATTACTGCCGCTACCTCGTGTAGACTCCAGACTTTATAGACTCGATTCAGTGAGTAACACCCATCCTTTGGTGAGCGCTGGGTGTTTAGTCTAGATAACTACCTCATGTAAAGTTCAGAGTAAATGTTGACTGGCTCATAGTGAACACATTAGGTCAGTTGGAAAGCCTTTAATTCAAGTATTTAAAGCAAGAGCTTAATTAGAATAGCAGGCTAAGTATTTATTTACCTAGTAGTATTAGAGTAATTCTGTTAGTTGTTAACACAAGTGACCTGTTGATATATATTTGTCCAGGCGCAATTTTTGCACCTGTTATGCCATGTTCCCACGTATTTATGCTGACAGGTTTTTGTACATTTGTTTTTTTTTTTTGCTGCCTGGTTTGAATTTTACCTGCTCTTTAATTCAAGTTTATTTTCTTGGAGAAACATTCCAACACTAAAAAAGTTGCTCAATGTGAAAAAAGTGGCATGAATGAAAAATGAATCTTGGTTGAGTTTTATGCTTTATATGACATTACTTTTTTCTTTAAAAAAAATGAATTTAGTAACATTTGCAAAGTTACCTCCCTTATGCCACATCACAATCTAGTCCAGTTGAACCTTAAATACAATTGCACAAGCAGAAAAGCACAAATACACACAACTCTGTGTGTATCTTGGACATTTATATACTCATTATGAATGTAAGGATTGAAATCTTGTTAAGTGTTAGTGTCTCAGCGTCACAGATCTTTTTTTGCAGTTGATGGCAGGGTTAGCGCTTTAACGAGAGTGTGTTATATGGTATGGTAACCCTCTTAGTGCGGTAATCAGTCGTGGGGCGGGGGGATCGGGCCTGCCTCTGGCAGCTCTCCAGCCGTAGCTCAGCATGTCCATTTACATTAAACAAAGGATTAAGAGGGACCCCAGTGCCTGCCGTTTCTCCCGTACTGAGGCAGAGCCGCCCTCTGAGCCATTGATAGGATCTCCGCAGCTATGATACCGGTCCAATCCTGGGGTTAGATGGGAAGCAGAGGGACAGAACTGCAGCCAAGTTCATATGATTGTGATGATGTGAGAGCAGAGGCTGGTATGAGTGCGCTCCAACACATGCTGCTGATAAAAAGGAAATAAATCATTAGGTTCTTCTCAAACCGTGCTCCAGCATTTCCTGTCTGTGACTGTCAAGGACTTTTTTTTACTTTTCTCTATCCATAGGAAGAATCAGCTGAGCTCTCTTTAATATCTCAGTAGGTTCACCCAGACATCAGTGAATCTACTGAGAAAAACATCTCTGTAATCTTACATTTCTTTTCAAAAGAGATCTCAACAATGTCTCAAACATGTATCATTAAATCCTAAGTGTACTTATGTCAACAATTGTCACATTTGTTTCTAATTCAATTTTAGGAAACAAAAGTTTCAAAAAAGACAAAGTTGATACTTGAAACAAATCTGGGAGCTTCTTTAAGTCTGGTGAGATGTGAAATTAAAACAATTTAGTTTTTTAGAATGATGTTCTGAAAATTTTGTGACATACGTGCATCCTCTGCTCTTTTCTCTCAGCAGAATCATGTCTTCCAAGCAAGCCACTTCTCCGTTCGCCTCGACCCGTGACGTAGGTGAGGATGGAGTGAATCAGGAGAGCATGTCCTGGGAAAAGGAGGAGAACTTAGAGCCGCTGGCTGCCACTCAGCTGCCCCTCCACAATCTGCTCCACAACAAACCTTCTCTGGAGGAACTCCAGCCAATCAGCAGCAGCGTGCCGCCCGAATCCGACTGGGACAGCTTGATGTCGGCCCAGCAGCGCATGGTGAGAGCACAGAGCCACTGTCAGCCCTATGATGATTTTGCCAGTCACAGCTCATTTACCTGTGCTAACAGTATGTGTGTTTTTTTTAACATTTTTATGAGGTGTAGCTGAACGATCGCATTATTAAAGAAAGTTGGTCTAGGCTGGTCTCAGAGAGTGAGAACTGTCTGCTATAGATGATTTGTCTAGAATTCTGGTAGGCTTCACATATTTTCCAGTGGTGAATCCTTTACATCACACTCTCACAAAGTTAATGTGACGGTTCACCCAACAATGAAAATAATCTGCCACCATTTCATTGTTCCTATGTTGATCCAAACCTAAAAAGGACACAAAAAGGAGATGTTAGACAAAATTTTATTATCAGTCACCAAACGCAATAAAAGTGAATGAACATTTCATCATGATATGATGTTTAATCGATTCTCTTGGACTGCGATCTGATATTTGCCAATACTACAAGCCTGCCGTGATACGATTCAATTCAGGGACCTGCGATCGATATTCCAATATTATGTGCCTATTAACAAAATAAGGTACTTCAGATGTTGAATTTTAATACATTTTAAATAAAGCCACACAAAAGTGATCATCACTCATTTGATAACAGCAAATTTTTCAATTTAGTCCAATTCAAAATACTTACACTGCAATATTTTTTCATAATTTTAGTGGTAAAACACTGTAAAATGCTAAAGTAAAAAATATATTAATTGGTAAACGGGTAGTTATCTTAAAATATACAGTAAAAAATTACAGGTGTTCCCAGAATTCCCCACTTGACCCAGTTCATTTAATCATATTTTATGAGAATCGTCATGTTTCTTCTTATTTTTAATATCAGTTATGTACTTTGGGGTGTTCTGTGTTATATTAAATGTAGTTTAGTCAATGTTTATTGAATTATTTTTATTTCACATGTGTTACCCTAATGGTGTTGAGTGTTTGTGTGAGTGACACTGAGTCTCTACATGTTTATTGGTCATTGCTCCTGGAAGAGCCAGTATTGATGAACTTCAGATCATCATGTGCCTTTCTGTAATTACTACAGTGATTAACAATATATTATAAAGTAAAAAGCAGATTTGTACAGTTTCAGAAGGTTACTATATCAAGTTTATTGTTTAATAATATAAACAACAGCAATGCACCGTAAAACATACAGGCATCAAAATTGCATCCCATAAAGCCTGAAGCGAGGTTACTGTATTTTTTATGGTGAATTTATGGCAACTAAAGCTGCCAGTTTTTTTTTACCGTAAATTTAACAGGATTTTTTTTACAGTGTACCCATGACTTATTTCCAACTATCCGTGCAGTTGTATTGAAAGATTCTATTAGAGTTAACTGGGATAAATGCTAGTAAGGGTGTAGATGTGTAAAGTCTTTTAACTGATGCTAGTGCTGGGTAGCAGGTGTTTCTTTTTCCCTCGTTAGTGCTGTTCAGAATGTCACCGTTGTCAAGACGTTTCACATGATGGTTGAACTTCTCCATGGTACTTTTAATTAGCAAGTTCTCATGTAAATGTGTCGCATGTGCAACGATATTGAGAGAAGCCCAAATTAATCGTGCATTTGAGCTACACTGCTTTAGTCATGAGAGTTTGCATTTAAGGAGTGCTAGGCTGATGCACTCGCATGTAAAGCAGAGCACAATTTGGCGGTATGCTTAAAGAATGTGACTCACCAAAAAACACAAGAAGAAGAATATGAAGGTGACACATGATATTTTTTTCCTCACCCTTATTATGGTTAGAGTGTTAGGACTGAGATGTATCATTACTATGCCCATATCCACCTCTTCAAATTCGTGTTTCTGTCAAATCTTTATCTCTAGTCACTAATGTGGCTTTTTGTCAGGCTTTTGCCTGTGAGAAGTTTATGTTTCACTGTAGTGTAAATACCGACTTCTCAGCCCTCTGCACTTGCACTGTAATTTTGTAATCTTTCAGTAGTATGTGAAGTTACCTGTATGCTGTGTAGGATCAGACAAACAATCACTTCTCCCGTTCATTCTGTTATCCCTCTCTGCGTACGTGCTCGGGGAACACTCAACTATTAGCTGCAGACAGAAGCCCAGTTAACTTCTTAACCACACACAGGTGGGACCGCAAAACAACAGCAGTTTTAGACAGGGCTCAGATTTATGATGGCCTGGAGGGTTCTGTGAGGAGCAGCCACTCACATGAGAAGAAAAAAATGACACTGCTCTGAATCCCAGCTCTAACATACACTCATACCTTTAGGAAAGGAACTACAGTGGGCATTCTATCACAGAGATAGGAGAGAAAAGAGCTGTTAAAACACTATTCATCTGCTATCTTGAAGACATAATGGTTTCATTTGTTGAAAAAATTGCTGCCTAAACTCACTTTTCTTTGATGTACAGTGTCTTATCTGGGATATCATAATCCTTCAGTTGAAATTATTACTTTGGCAATTTTGTTGTTTGATGGTGTAAAAAAACAAAAAAACAAATAAAAACCCCTCAACCCCTTTCTCCAAATCTCGCTTTCCTGCAGGAATCGGACAGCAATAAAGTGTGCTCCTTGTACTCTTTCCGGAATAATTCTACCTCTCCACACAAGCCAGAGGAGGGGGCCAGGGAGCGCGGTGACCTGCTGAGCAGCTCAGCCTTCGGAACGCCAGAGCGCCGCAAAGGAAGCTTGGCCGATGTGGTGGACACACTGAAACAGAAGAAACTTGAGGAGATGACAAAGACAGAGCAAGACGGTACGAGAAGTTTCAGTGTGTTTGTGTGTGTTTGGAGGGCGGGGGAAGATGTGTGTAAGGGATTTAGGAATGTACACATTGCTGTGTGTTTGTAAGTGTATGCTAACAAATGTCTTGGGTGCATCAGGAACCCACAAACCATGCACTGATTTTCCCAAACACTTTGTTTTCCTCGTTCTTTCCTCCGCTCGCTGTCTCTTTTCCAGGCCCTCTCTGCTCTTTTCTTTAAAACTCTGTATAATTTTTAATTCTACATGATCCATCTCTCTTCTCCCACCACACACACACACACACACACACACACACACACAGAAACAAACACACACACACACACACAGTCCTTTAATCTGGGAGGACTGACGTGTCTATGTTTCCAGTTTGTTCTGAACCGGGTCCAGTGTGACAAAGAGTGGGTGGCACTACCCCTCAGCTTAAGTGTGGTCTCTGGGCCATGCCAAACCAAACTCTCAGACCATAAAACACACGCCACAACCTGACGCCAGGAACATTACCTTTTTATTCTTTAGTACAGACGACAGCATTCATGCCACAAAATTCATCTACAGACCAATTCAAACAGCTCCAAGAAGACTTTTTTTCTTCCATGTGTTTAGAGCCCAGAACTATCTAAGGATTTGGCAATTTACTTATATGATATAAATTCGATATAAAACATATGTACAGTATAGTGTAAGAATTTTATTGTACGAAAGATTTATATTATACATTTTGGTAGGTATGAGTTATAACTTCTGGAGCAAGTTCAAAGCTAATTTTGTTTGAAAAAAAATCTCATTACTGAAATCAAAATTTTGTTAATTGAAAAAACTATAAAGTATGCATGTCCTTTTCATTTTGTTTATCGTTTAATAAAATTAATTAACATTTTGATGAAGACCATGCCACAGTGGAGCCAGTTCTCTGGGAATACGACAAATACTGGAAAAGCTGAAACGGGTTCTCTTCTCGTAATTAGTGTAAAGCAGAAACCTATACAATCAAATACCACACACACACACACACACACACACACACACACACACACACACACACACACACACACACACGCACACGTTGGTGCGGCTATCCTTATGAGGACTCTTTGACTTTGACGTTTGGTGCGGCATGATTTTTATACTGTACAAACTATAGATTCTATAGTCTATCCCCTAAACCTAACCCTCACTAAAAACTTTTTTACATAAAAAAAAAAAAAACATTGTTCAGTATGATTTTTAAGCAATTTGAATTATGGGTGAATGTCCTCATAAACCATATTTATAGCATGTACTGTAATTACCAGATTTTAACCTTAAAAATTGTCCTCGTAAACCACACACACACACACACACTCAGACAGAATTGCTCCTTGGGGAGATAGTCTCATTTAAGCATCTGGGGAGCTCTTACCCTGAACACTTGATCAGAGGAATAAATTAGGCTATAATTCAGTTAAAAGTAATTTTTTTTTCTCTCAAATAGTTTTCCTCCTGATCTCTGTGAAGGTCTTCATATTAATTTAATCATATTTATGGTCTGTTTTGTTATCGCCCATAGTTATAGAAATATTTTGAATATGAAATCAGGATAAATTAAATAAATCTGAGTGAGGGGCTGTCAGTCACACCTAGACTTCTTATTCACATATTCATAATTGATACAGAAAATTATGACAGGCCATCCATTATCATAAACGGGGTTTTTCGTTTCACGGAGCAGTGCAATGAAATGATTTAGCAGCATTCTAAATTTCTGAGAACTGATTTTAAATAAGTTTTCTCTAAAAATATTTCCACCTATAATTTGCCTGTCTGTCAATTAAGGTGCCTTATTAAACAAAATGCCCCTTTGGAAATATAGCCCAGCATTCAAAATAGGAAAAGCTTTTAAAAAATATAATGGTTACAGTATATTAACGGTATATAGAAATTAGGTACTCGGTGTGAAGGACTGTGTCCTCATGGGTTCATCTATTTGTTTCCGGTGGGGAAGTGTTAGAGATGCGCTCTCAGCCCTCTACGGCCTGGGTGCTATGCCAATGTGCCCCAGCTGGTATGGCCAGTTGCTGCAGTAATTTAAATGGTCAAGTGCAGCTCATCCTCCTGAAGCCCTGTATGTTTAGTGCAGGCAGGAGAGGGTGCTTCACTTCTAGTGTACAGCTGTGTTAATCTGCCCTTAATAATGGAGACAGAACTCTGTAGAACCGACCTCATGCCTCCATGCCTTACACCACAAACTCCCTTGTTGCACAAAAATTAGTTCTCCAATTTGAGTGAGATTAGAGACCTGCAGAGTTCAGCACGTTAGCGTGAAGATGTTGGAATGAAGTGGTTCTTCGTCCTTGAGGATATCTGGGTTTAATGCAGCTGTAAGGGCTGTAAGACCAGCTTCAAGCATACAGGACTGTAAATATTAGATTAACCCTTTCTGTGCTGCTAAAAAGCAATTGAGAGCTATGTGCTGTCTTAACATCTACTGTCATCTACTGTGTCGCGGTACATACACCTTCAAGGTGGAGGGGGACAGCCTCCCCTCCAACCTCTCCTTCAGGAATGAGAGCACTGACCTAACTGCGCCGCTCTGTGGGTCTTCAGCCCGGGAATAACACCAATTTGCGAACAAGCGCCACTTCAGGGCGTAATGTTGCCTGGTAGAAAGGGCTCTGGCTTGGTTGATCGTGTTTACGACGGCAGGTGGTTGATCAGCTAGATCTTCCTCATCCCATCCAGGGGCCAGACGTGGAGATTCCAGAGGTCTGGGTGTGTATGGCAGAGCGTGCCCCGTCCCTGAGAAAGAAGGCCCTTCCTCAGGGGAATTAGCCAGGGAGGGACTGTCGCGAGGAGTACGAGATCCAAGAACCAAGTCAGAGTGGGCCAGTAGGGGGCCAATAGAGTGACTTGTTCCACGTTCTTCCTGACCTTGCACAGCACCTGTGCAAGAAGGCTCACTGGGGGAAATGCGTACTTGCGCAGCCCCGTGGGCCAGCTGTGTGTCAGTGCGTCTGCCCCGAGGGGAGCCTCCATTCGGGCATACCAGAGTGGACAGTGGGAGGTCTCTCGGGAGGCAAACTGGTCTACCTGAGCCCAAATCAGCTGGACCGACTGGGGGTGAAGCCTCCACTCTCCGCTGGGCAAGCGTTGTCTTGATAGCCTGACACCCTTCTTCATCTCGGTTGGAGGGACAGGTTCTATTGCGTCTTTGAGTAAGAGGGTCGCTATTTCTGCGACTTTGGCTTGTTCGCCGTCCACTGCGGTAAAGCAGATGCCCCCGAAGGGTGGGGGGCTGGCAAACTGAATTGTATAACCGAGTCGAATGGTCCTGGCCAGCCAGTGTGACGGATTGGGAAGTGAAAGCCACGCATCCAAACTCCAAGCTAGGGGCACTAAAGGGACATTTATTTTTGATGTAGCCGGCAGGGTGGAGCAGCGGGGTGGAGCAGGTAATGTGGCATCAGGAGGCAAGGTCGCGTCCCAAGGCTCTGGTGCTGAAGCATTTACCTTGCTCCGTGGACCCAGCAGGAGGTGGGTTAGTGACTGAGGAGGAGGTCCTGTGCAGGCGTCCTCTGGACTCGTCAGAACCGGCCGGCCGGGGAACAGTCGTGGGGCTGAATACGAGAAGTCTGCATCTGGTGTACCGGGACTGTTGAGGTGTGGCGGCAGAGTGCCGTGAGAATGGCATTTGTGGGCCAGGTGACCCAGGGACAAAGTAAATAGCTCTTATATTGAGAATGTGGGTACCGCAGCCCGAAGGGGGTGTGGCAAATTAAATATATAAAAAAATGGATTCTCCTCCCGGCCCTCCACCAGGGGACGGAGTGGTCTTCTTACCAGCTCCGGAGCGAACATCTTGGTCTCTGGGTCGGGCATCTCAGGACGGCTTGGGACCAAGTTCAGCCACAGATGACGTTCCTGAACCACGAGTGTGGCCATCGCCTACGCGAGTGACCGCGCTGTGACCTTCGTGGCCCTGAGGGCGAGGTCGGTCGCTGAGCGCAGTTCTGCAGCACGTCGGGATCAGGACTACCCAATTGCAGATCTTGAAATGCCTTGGCCTGGTTGACTTGCAGGAGGGCCATGGCATGCAGGGCGGAATCGGCCTGTCCGGTGGAGCTGTAGGCTGTGGAGGTCAGTGAAGACGTCATCCTACAGGCCTTGGAGGTGAGGGGACCGCCGTGTACCCGTGGGCTGCTCCGCCATCGAGGGTAGTGAAAGCGGATGAGCGAGAGGCTTGGTGACGGGTGGGGAAGGGTGTCCTCCAGAAACTCGTCAGCTCATCATGCACTTCCGTGAAGAAAGGAACCGGGGGGGGGCAGCTGTGAGTGGCGCGCAGACCCGAGGAACCAATCATCCAGCCAAGAAGGCTGTGGGATGGAGGGTTCCAGTCCAGCCCCAAGCTGATGGCGGCTCAGGCAAGCATGTCGGACATCTGGGCGTCATCCTCAGACTGGGCATGCTGGCCTGAAGGCGGTAGCCCAGTCGAGTCATCCGCATCAGATGCCGGACTGCTCTCCGATGCAGCGGCGAGCTCATCCAGCTCGGGGGGCTCAAGAGGATAGGCAAGCTGGCTGTGAGGCAAGCCGCTGTTGCCTTAGTGCCGACGGAAGTCAACGAGCGTGCTGGGGGGCAGGTGGTTCGCGGGGGCATACCTCGCGAAATCGAGCCTGCTGCCATCCCCAGATTGCCTCCATCGTCAGCCGCGTCATCCTCAATCCCGTGGGAAGAAGACGCGACGTGGGGGGTGGCTGAAGTGGCGTTCCTTCTATTGAAGGAAAGCCGTGACCGCAACGTTGCCATGGTCATGTTCTCGCAGTGAGAACATGAACCATCCACAAATGCTGCCTCGGTGTGATCGCAGCCCAAACACACGAGACAGCGCCTGTGGCTGTCAGAAGCGGAGAGCACTCTACCACATCCAGGAACTACACAAGGGTGGAAGGGCATCTTTATAAAGACGCGTCCTGAAAAGGATGTTCAACGCCAGCTGTGTATTTGCTCTTTTAGAGAAAATTACTCTTTTAACTGAGCTGTCGAAGCGCCCAGGGGCAAGCTGCACTGCTATGCAGAGAAGGGAGAAAGCCACTGAAGTGCACCGTAGATCCAACAGCAGATCGCTCAGAGGAAGAGGAACAGGTGTGTGACTCGCAGCTCGCTGCTTACACAATCATCAGCTCCGAAGAAAATTTCTGAATGACAGACGGGGAAAGGGATATTCACCCCAAAGCTCACTTATTGTGCCACATATTGTTCCAAACTGTTATAACTGTCTTTCTACCAAGCAACAAAAAAGGAGATGCTTGGCACAACAAAATGAGGGTGAGTAAAAGTTTAACCTCTCCTTTTTCTCCTGCTATTTTTCAATAAGTCTTGGCTCAAGGAAATTGTCACCGCTTGCTGTGAGGTATATTGTCCTAACCCTTACAGTACATCTTTGACGTAATGTGTAGGCTGCACATATTGTGTTGATGCTTAGTGCTTTGTTCAGAAAACAGTATTGCTGGATTTCAATCAAGAGGAGATTGAGGCATTCTTGAAAGAAAACATTCATATGGGCACAGTCTCTACTTAACTGAATGTGCTCCAGGGCTCTAAGAGTCAAACACTCTCAAATTCAATCAGACCTATTAGAACTGGACCGCAAGTCAGTGGGGCCGGAATGCTATCTCAGTGCTCTCCTCTATTTACCCTCTCACTAACAATCCTTAAAGTGCCTTAAGTGCTTGTGACCGCTCTAATGAATGAAAATATCCTGCCCAAGTCTAAAGGACTACATTAAGCTGAATAGTCACCTTCACTCTAAAAGCGGTATATGAGCCTCTCTTCCCTTATAATTTTGTATGCAATATTTTTAAGCTGGTATTGTGAAAGCATTATTTATTAAGAGCTATCTGGTCGGTGCTTGACAATAGTATAAAATGTCTAACTAAAGTGGAAAAAGCTAAATAAAATGCATGTCGAAATAAATAGAAATTACCGTCCATTATAAAGATTCAAGGTGACCTTGCCAATAATTAAGGACCTTTTTATGAAATGTACTTAAGTAATGGACTTTGATATATGAATCCTTTACAGTGGTGTTTGTTTTCATTGTTGCAATTACAAACACTTTTATTCTCTCTGGTGCATTTATGAACTCTCCTTTTTTTCTTTTTTTGATAAAGTGGGGTGATTTTTTTAACCTTTATTTGGTTGAACTGCACTCACCCTTCCTCAACCTTGAATCAATTTGTTTGCAGTTAATGAATTCAAAATATCAGGTGTGTACATTGAACAGCGTGCTTAGACACAGCCCCATTCTCTCTCACCGACCTATTTAAAGCTTTCCATTGGAATTTTTTAACAATACAGTCCAGGATAGTTTTTTTTTTTTCTTTTTCTTTTACAATCCCACAGCAGTTTGAAGCAGATGGAAAGATCTAGTCACCGCATCCGCACCTAGTCAAAGAGGCATACTGCTCTAGTTTGGCCATTAGTGAGCCACAGACTCTGCCAACTTAGTCAGCAGTCTTGTATTGGCAGGATTGGCCAAGGCTACTGGTAATAGCTTGTTAGCTGCTAATCCACGCTTAGAGCCCTGTTTCTCTGAATGCCAGCATTACATTTTTCTGGAAGAACGGTAGCAGGGGTTCAGATTGGTGGCTGGAAAATAGACCATTCATACGGGCTGTCATTCCTCTGTGAAGTCTCGTGTTTTCCTTTCTGCTGAAGACCACACACTGTCACACGATTAGGAATCCATAAAAAAAAAAAAAATAAATCTTTCAATTTTAAATTGTTCCTTTTATATTGTTTGTAAAAATTCAGCTTGCATGTCAGGTTAATTTTTTATAGTGTTTCCATAATCACATTGATTTGAGTCATAGTAAGTTTAAAAGACAAAATCCGCCATAAAAGCATTGAAATATGATGCTTAAAAACGTCACCCTCTCTCATTTTCTCAGAGGTTGTTTCTTGTGTCAGCGTCTTTTGCACAGTTGCTCAACCCTGTGCACCCTGCTTTCCCGTTTCCCTGTAAAAGTGAAAGGACAAGGTTGTTAGCCGTTTTATCATGCACAAAGAAATATGCCACCCACCATCTCGAGCAAACAGGTGTAGAAGAGGCGCTTTCTGAAGACGAGTAAATTATGCTGCCAAGAGTGACCTGGGTGACAACAGGAACAGTTGCTAATGTGGCATGGATGAGGACTCTCTCTGGGGTGGCAATCATAACCACTCCGAGGGGCATAGAGGAGTTCAGAGGAGGTTAGAGAATAGCAATATACACCTGGAGCTTTGTGTATTGAGTCAGAGTTAATGAGTTTAGCAGGGGGGCAGATCCTTCAGTGCCTCCATCCCAGGTAAAGCCTGCTCTCTGGGGCAGAGGGATATTTCCATAACCCCCCATCACCCCCACCTTGGTGGATCTTACCCATTTCAGCAGCAGGTGAGCATCGGTGTGCATTTGAATAACAGCTGTGAGTGTGTGTGTCTAATCTGCTCTATGTAGATATCTGTGTACCCATTCTGTAAATGTGCCTACATACTGCGATGTACAGTATGTTTGATTTAGAGTCATTTTTGGGACACTATCCCACATCAGTCACGATTGCTTTAAGACCACACAGGAAAAACACCCTAAAAGTTCATAAGATATGCAACAATGACAAATTTAATATAATCTATGTACAAATAATCTAGATAAATTACATATTACTCTGTGTGTTTCAACATTTTAATGAATAAAATTTTTTAAAATATCACATATTAAGATTGCACTGTTTTAGTTACATAATCAATTTTTTTTTTCTATATGAATATGTCCATAGAAGATAGTTGATGTACAGCCCATAGAGTTTTTGGCAGATACCTGCACAATTACAGTCAATGGCGCTCTGAACACATCATTTTGGGTCCTGTCCAAACATCTTACTTCTCTAGGAGCTTTGTGAGCACTATTTGCATTGGAAACAAATGGTCTTTTTGTTTATTGGACGTTGGGCTTTCAATCAAAATATTTTCATCCTGCCTGAAAGCCTGATTGGTCAAGCTCACAAATGGGCAAGACTTCGCAACAAACAGCCAATAATTTAAATGTTATTGACGATATAAATATATGAAATGTCCGTATGAAATGTAAAATCTCAGCTGTAAATACACACACAGTTACAATATTTACAATTTGATGAAACATATTTATTACAGCTTTCATAATCTGTTTTTGAGATTATAAATTTGAGTTTAGTTAATTATTTTCATTGAGAAATGTTATTGTTTGAGTTGTAGTTTGAGCTGTTTAAGCACCAAAAACAATTGTCTGTGCTCCCCTACTTTTAAAAAGCACCAAACCCTGCCCCACATTTACGTTATTCTAACTGAAATTTGCCTCCTTTTTTTTTTCTTTGTTTTTTCAACATCTTGCCCAATATCTCCAGGCAGCACATGTCTTTTCCCATCAAGATCAGGAGATTGATGGGTTTGGCCAACGAGAGAATTGAGTGCAGAAAGCTGTTTTACCGCATGCCATTTCGGTTGCATTTTTATGATCCCCTTGAAAGGGTTCTTGTTGAAATAGCAGAGGGGCTTGCTTTGGTCTCTGCTCTCTGGTTGCCCTGTTATCTACCTCTGATTTTTATTCCACCTAATTAATAACAACATTTGTTGTAATGATGTGTGGCACCAGCCCTGGAATTGATGCATACACAATGAAGTCAAAGGCTTGTCCGGCTTTTTTAATTACTTGGCTAGTGCCCGGGCTGAACCTGAGATCTGGAGTGTTTGGTCCATGATTCCCATAGGCAGAGTACACTGGCCAAATATCAGTTGTTCAAAGTATTCTCAATTTCTGCATGCTCTCCTCTGTCAGTAATGCAGTCTAGCTGCTGTCTATCTTCAGCCGGGGCTACTTGTCTCAATAAAAGTGCATGGATTTGATTAATCCACGTGTGCTTGTACAGATGTCAAAATATGTCCTGGCGTGTTAGTTACTCTTCAGGGTGATGTGTGGATCTCGAGAGTTGGCAGGTAAAGTAAGTGTGTAACTGAGTGAGTTGGAATGCCTAGCCTGCTCCTTGTATAGAGAGGATCTGGCCCATCAGTTTTGTTTGAATAGGTAATGTAAATCTGCTGGGGTAGAGGAGACATGAGCTGGAATGGCTTGTTAGGACACATGATCAAAAGCTCCTCTCGCTGCTCTCTGCTCCTTGCCAGTAAATTCTCTTGCCACCCTGCGAGGCAGACGTTAACAAATTTTTTTTTGCTTCTAAGGCTGATGGCCCCCACTCCTGTCATTCTCCTTAGAGAGAGCTACGCTACTGACAACCCTTCAGAAAAAATAAAAAGAAGGCAGAAATAGAGAAAGAGTCAGTGATACAGACAAACAGGCACAGTCCAGAACTCTGGCAACCCTGTAATGCACTGCAGCCTGTATGTTTCATAGAAGCGTATGTTTCAATCATTCCACTCTCGATTGCTGAGTGTGGCTCAGTGGACCTCCAAAACTCTGTCCCTGCTCCAAATAGAGTGCTCCTCTTCCACATGACAAAACAAGCAGCTGCTTCTGCCTCAATGTGCCATTCTTTGTGTCTGTATCACCTTCCCTCTTCTCAGATTCCCATTAGTCAACAGTAGCAACTGCTGCAGAGCATTCCAGGAGCCATCTTCTCTCTCGAGCCTCAGCTGTTGACTCTGTCCCCCTTATGTGAGACGAAGCACAACACATCTATTGTGCTTCTGTCATGGAGCTGGGGCTCTCCTGATAGGAGGAAATGGGTGTTTCAGGGAGACAAATCATAGCCAGGACTCTTGAACAGAGCCCCATTTGTCTCCTCTCTCACACCAAAGGTACGTCTGCTTTGAATGAGAAGTTCTTGCACAGTAATTCAGACACCTTAAAGATGGCATGAAAAAGTGAGCGTATACATTTTTCGTAGTAAATGCCACTGGTCTTAGTGTGCATGATTCAATAAGTGCATGCTATTCATAAAAAATAAATAAATAAATACGTTCTTGACATAACTTTTTCTGCTAGTCTAACCAAGGTTGCACAAGCTGGGAAAAATAACACATAAAGCAATAGTCTACCCTAAATGGAATATTTTGAAAGTTCATAATTTACTCACCTTTATGTTATTCCACACCCGTATGACTTAATATCTTCCGTTGAACACAAAAGGAGATGTTAGGCAGAATGTCAGTCTCAGTCACCTTTCATTTTCATTGTATGAAAAAACAATGCAATCAAAAGTCAATGGAGACTGGAGCAAACATTCTGCCAAACATATTTTGTGTTCCATGGACAAAAGAAAGTCATATGGGTTTGGAACAATATAAGGGTGAGTAAATGCTGACTGAACTGATGAACTGATGAATAAAATCAGGTCCCACCCTATTATTTTACACTCGATAATCACTTTCACTCTTATATAATTTATCGCATTCCACAAATGCCATTTCAAGTTGTCCCTAAATATAATATATAGTGTATTTAGGATAAAAAAGTAAGGAACATTGTCTCAGCAACAGTGTTGGAATAGTGGTTTATATGTAAAGGAGCACTGGAATGAAGTGGCTAATGGTTTCAATGAGCAAGCATCTTTATGTATCCCTCTCAGTATTTGGATTAGCAAAATGCTGATGCCTGGGAAAAGAGGACCACCCCATTAATTAGCCTTAAATCTATCACTTTGCAGCTGAGCACTGCTGGTGGAAATATCGGGACCCTTTATGTAAATTAAAAACAGGCTGATCAAGATTAGCTGGACTTAACCTGTAAAGTGTGTATATGAGTATGGTCACAGCACCCCCCACACCTACCTCCCCCTGTCACCCCCTGCCTTGTGCTCAGTTCCCAGGCAATGACTGCACATAACTGGACAAAAGATCTAGTGTCATCTGACTAGGATCAAAATAGTGTCAATGTAACTCACACTGTAGCCACAGACGGGCCGGTATGGCCAGCTAATGATTTCAGGCCACATAGCAAGGCTTGTTTTATAAGACCCAGCTACGTCACCTCCATCTGGCTGCTAATACCAACACCCTTCCCAAAATTTGCAGGCACATCAGCCAACACAAGCCCTCCTGTAAAAAGACATACAGTACATTGTTTTCCTTCTCCAAACAATAAACGTGAACATTGTGTAACGAAGAGTTGTATGTGACAGAACCATTTACTTCTCTTCTCCTTGTGTCTTTCCCTCTTGCGTTCTCACTCTCTTTGTTCAATAAGGTGTCACACAGTGCCAAGGGATGAGATGGGATGTCAGAAAAAACAGATAGAAACATGTTTTATTGCTCGCGAATGCTGCAGCACTGATCATTGTAATAATTTGCTGAACACCATCTCTCATTGAGATTGGCCCCCATATAATTTAAGTCTGTGTAGGTCAAATGGTTAATATGCTTTAGGACCCTGTCATCAATTACATGTCATGAAGGTTTAATGATAGCTTGAAGTTATGAGTTTTAATTCTAATTAATGGTTTGCTAGGAAGGAAAAATATTTTTTCCCCCATAAAATTCCATCAACTGCAATTTGTGATTTGGGCAAAAAGGCATGCTTTCCACAGGAGTGCCCTGCCTGAGAATGCATTCTCCACACTTGTCTGGGTCTGGTCTTGCACTGTGGACAAATGAGGTATATTTTCACCCGTCTGTTTTCTTTGTCTCTCTGTCTCTCTTTTTCCCATTCTTGAGAGGTGATAAAGAAATGAGCTTAGCTCCATGTGAAACGGCAGCGATTTTCCGTCCTCTCACAGCAGGCTGCTGTGGATATGACCCCACAGCATGGAGAAAATGGAACGGGTCGATTCAAAGGAAAATACAGCGGTCATTGTTGCAGAACCATGCAGGAAACAATGGTGCATTGAGTGTCTTAGCTGTAGAGCAGCCAGGAGACTTCAGAGGAATCGGAATTCTTAACCTTTTTAAGTATTATGTTTACCAGTAACAGTGCCATGTCAACACGGCCTCTCCTCAGACTAGCTCAGATATCAAAAGATTTAGAAAAAACCTTTAAGTTACTGTCAAATCAACATTTACTTCTTACAGTGCCCCTGCCTCTGATAATGGGCAGAACTGGTCGGATTGTATCCTTCTTGTTCAGTGGCACTCCATAGGTGGATTCTATTCCTGTGTGCAGCTGTGTAGGCTGAACTCAACAGTCACTGGTGGTCTGTGTGTGTGAGGCAGAGGGAGTGCAGTTACATGATTGCTGCATGTTTGTGCGAGAGAATGGAGGCCGACAGCTAAAAATAGTGACCTTTTAGACCTGTGTGTGTGAGCGCTGAACTCTGACATGCTGGTAAACAGAGTGCGCTGCACGGGACCATAAACATTTTTAATTGTTGCCTCATAAAAACTGAAAATGTCTGTGGCAGCAGTGGCAAATATGCTTCCTTAATTAGTCAAACAAGTTTTACAAAGAACGAAGATGCCTCGTTTTAACTTGCACTTTTTAATGCACTCATGCACAAGTTCAGTACAAGTTGTATTCCTGTAATGTATAAAATAGGTCTTGACTGCAAAATAGATTGCACTTGTGGCTGTAAAATGCCACTTTAGTTTATTATACACCCAGGTTACTTAAGATCATCAATTTTAATAATACTGTATTTTAATATTTTCTCTCAAACGTGCAGTGTATTTGAAAATCTTAGACTTAAAAAAATTAAATACATTGTCAATTACTTTACCGAAAGAGTGCATATAAACTGAGCCATAATGATTTTATGGCTGAAATATCTTCTATTTTAATTTTAGCACCACATCATCATCTTGACGCAACGCTTAAACTCTGCATATATTGTAAGAGAGAGCTCATCAAGCACATCCAAGTTGATCCGGCATTTAATATGAAATAAAGTTTCAGTGACGACTCAAGGCAATTAGCTTCACAGCTAATTTTAATCCAATCACGTGGATCCTATCAGTTTCTTTTTGTCCTTAGCACCCATTAATTTATTAAATTACTCTTGAGCTGAAATGATCGCAATACGCGTCATTATTCACACATTTTTATTAATTCAGCGTAGACAAATAAAAGCGACTGTTTTGAAGCATTGATTAGTAGAAGGGTTTATATTTGACAGTTAGATTGCAGGGTAGCCAGCATAAAAAATGGCTCCTCTCCAAGGTACCCAGTAATTTATTTCTTGTACAAAATGATTATAATTTATTACAGTATGTAGACCCTAATGATTACTGACATCAAATGGAAATGATAAATTAAGATTAAATCCATATATCTGTTATTATTTAAGTGCTAAAACCTTTCAATGTTATTTTAGAACATTTTATTTCTTCCATCTGCCTTTTTTCACATTTACATTTAAAAAAAAATTAGTTGTTTAGTTTATAAAATCCAGAACACTTGAAAATGTTCAGAATGTTGTGGTAGTTTAGGAAAAAAATATTTTATTTTCATTGGAGATTAACAGAAATAAATACACTTAGCTGAATATAAATAATATAAACTTTGAAAACAAAGAGGTACACAAGGGACATGGACAGGATGCAAAATGTTTGTGCAGAAAGGCGACACGTATTTTTAAATATTTTGGTATTTAATTTTTGGCTAAGTTTTATTTTTCCTCTCCATGTTGCTGAAGATTTTTCTTGTGAGTAAACTAATGAGCAACAGCAGGACAGAGCAGTTGGGGTGGGCTGCCTCGGAAGGCTCGCTCAAACTGAGAGGAGGCTAAAGAGGACAGGGGAGGGAGAAAGTTCATTTTGCTATCCAAGCATTAAATGGTCCTAGTTTTCTTAAAAGTGACCTTGTGGGGAAGGCAGAGCCGGCGAGCTCCGGCGCAGCTCCTTCCAGCTGCACACATGGCATCCATCGGGGCACAATCACGTGCAGTCCCAACACCTCAGGCTCGGACATATGTTGAGTTTTATTTCATTCTTCTGACATTAATCCTATTCACCAGCTGTTCTGCCAGCTGCCACTCTCCAGCTTAAGAGGAGATTGCAGTTTTGGGGGCTCGGAGTATGGGCTTATCTTGGCTGCTGATCTCTCCACACTAAGTTCTGATTGGATTTTTTTTCCGTCTTGTGCCTCACCTCCTCCTCCCTCCTCTTTTGACACTGTAGGATCCTTGAGTTGAACTGCTCAGACTAGCAATCTCTCTTGCTCTTTCAACTTTGCTTTAATTTTGTCTCCCCCCCCCCCCCCCCCCCCCCCCTTCCTGTCGAGGCAGGGAGGCTCCAGGGGTGTGTTTTAATCGCCTGCCCAAGTCTTCCTTTGGATGTCTGCCTTCAGAAGATGCTGACCCTCTGCTAGTGTCTCTGTTTAGCCCTAGCTTCATCAACATTTATTATTCAGTTTTGTTCTTTCGTAGCCCTTGCATTTGGTTCCCAGACTACCTCTCCAGTGGATGTTCTGAACCCATCTGAGGATAAAGATACCTGGCAATCTGTCTTCCCAGTGTCACACATGCAATTAAAATTGTTTTTATCCATGGCTTTGATTTTTTTCACTCTACTTGAACGATTTTTTCTTCTACGTCTTTAATTCTTTTATTTAAACATATTTCAACTTTATCTCTCCCGGTCATGTTCCTAATCAGCGTGATTTCATTGTCTGATGGAATTTCTCCTTTGCCATTAGTGCTGCAGAAGTACCCTGTCATGCGTAGTCTGGCCAGTGTCAATTGATCATTGGTGGCTGCTCACTTTAATAATTCAGCCCTGATTAGTGCAGAGTCCTGCAGTAAAATGGATTGAGGAAGAGGTCATGTGGTGCCCTGCTCAAGAGGTGAAGCCTCTTGGGAGTGGTTAATTCATATATGCTTGATAGACATGTGTCCGGTTTAGAGAGGTCAGGAATCGTGCGATTGTGGGCTCAACGTGGTCAGCGAGGTGAGCTTAGCACCTTAGATCTGCCAGATAAAGACAATAGTGGCACACTACAGCCATCATCCTGTCCTGTTAAGAACTATTTCTATCTCGTTGCTTTTTATAATTACCTGAATCTGCTTCTTCGCTATTATGATCAGGCCTCTGAGCCATTATTTCCAAAAATGTTTTTACGTTCGATAAAATTGATAAATTCCATTGGAATGATGCTTGGCAACCTCAAACCTCAGTGATAAATTACATTTTATTTTAAGGTAGTTAGAAGGATGGATGGATGGATGGATATATAGATACAATTTATAAATATAATGAAATGTATGTCATTATTTATCTAATATCTAATTATAAAAATAAATCTGTATTTTTTTGTGGCAAAGAACACCCCTTACCTGTGGTAAAAAACCACTATAACACATGACCTCTTGTGGCTTATTGCTGTAATAACTGTACCTTTAGATATTTCACTCAACAACACTAAAAAAAATTAAATAATAATAACTTAATCAAATGAAATAAAAGACTTGCTAAGGCTAATCAGCCTATTTGCAGCAGCTGTCGACAGATGGAAATGGCAGTGCGGTGTTCAAGCAACCTACAGGTGACTAGCAGAGATGCTCACTAACTGGAATAATGAATAGTATTAGGTGTCAATTAAATCAAGCCTTCTCCGAGGTGCAGGTGCTCAACAATATACTGACACATCTCAAGGAGCCAAGGCCTCTTCACCCATGCATGCTAACAGATGCATTTGCATATTAAAGAACCAAAATTATTTAACTGAAGCAAAAAAAAAAAAAAAAAAAAAAAAAGAGGGAAGAAAAAACACATGAAAAAAGAAAAAGAAAAAAGGGCTTCTGGAAATGATGGAGGTTATTAAAACTGTTGACAGGGAAGGAAGGTAATTGGCAGAAAATGAGGGAAATGCTACTGTTATACAGTGCTGTATGTGAATGCACGAGTATGTGTGTCGTTATTTTTATTTTTCCAGTACAACTCTTCTTTTTAGCTGTTAGCGTTGTGCACAGTCGCCCGGGTGTGTAACCTATTACGTTTAGATTGCTCCCTTGCAATTAGTGCCCTTTTTGTCCTCACTTCAATAACAGCATGATTATGGAGACTTCAGGAGCATTCGCCGCCGCCCCAACTAACAGCTGTTGTCTCTGGAACTAACGACGGGAACGACAAAACATGTTTTCTTGTGGCGTTTCACTTTCCTGTCTGCCTCTTGTAATTATTATACTCTTATTTTGTGTGATGATGGAGTCTTGTTTTAGTGGCTCTGTGATTAAGACATTCAGAAGATTTTCCCTTAGTGTTGTGTGTGCACGTTTACTTTTGTGTGTGTGTGTGTGTGTGTGTGTGTGTGTGCGCACGCATTTAGCTTGTGGCTCCAGTTTGTTTTTGTAAGAAGGCGGAGGGGAAATGTAAAGAGAAAGAGTTCATTTTTGGTTTTCAATTGACTGCAGCATCTCTATTGTGAGAAACAAATCCAGTTCAAGAAAAGCCTTGAGATATGATTTCAGAGGGGGACAGTGTTTTTCCAATAGGAGCCAAGGAGAATGCCTGGAATAAGTTGTTTTCCCCACTAAATTGTACAATACTCTGAACATTCTCTTGACCTTGGATGCTTGACTATTTCTTATTTTTGTCTAAGCTTTTTCTCTCCTAACATTATTAGAAATGAGAGTCCTTAGAGGATAATTATTAACCTAACTGTGATACTTGCTATGAGAGTGCCCTTAAAACTGGGTGGCTTCAAGTGGAACAATAATACCTCTTCCTCAGTTGGGCCTTCTTCCTCTTTCCATTTTTTTCAGTTCAGAGAATGAACACACTTCCTCTGATTCCCCCATCGTTAGAAGGCATGTTTAGAAGATTAGGAAATTGATATTGTCATTGTCACTTGATCATTGGTTTAGTAAGTCTGTGTGTCCTCTGAAAAGTGGACCAGAGATATGCTAAAGGGGAGCAAAAGAGGGAGCATGCTTTTTCTTTCCTCTAAGACGGTGATTCTCATGGAGCCTGTCAAGAAATTCCCTGATCCTATTTTACTCCAAAATAACAAGAACAAATAAGAAATTATGTTTATGAATATAATTTAAACTGTATATATATATATATATATATATATATCAATATATATATTTATTTTATAAGAATCAACCAACAGCTCTTGTGTCATAGCACTCTCTTAATATAATAGTGATGCTTTTTAAGGTCAGTTGAGAGTAAGAGACTTAATATGTTTCAGCTATAGTTCATTGGAAGTCAGATTATGGATGCAGTGTTTGGTGGACAATTGACAATAACAGTATGAGGACAATAGGGCAGTTCACTAAGGACAGCTGTAATGAAGTGTGCACTGTGAAGTGGAGTGTTTCTGGAGAGAGAGTACTTTCTCTCTCTCTCTCCCTTTCTCTGTGACTCTTTCAGTCTCGTTCTCTCACTTCTCGAGTGTAAGGATTGATTGGGGGAAGATCAGCTTCCTGTGGTGGGGTTTACAGTGGCGTTGTGAGACCTGGGGGTGCTGGCAGATGTTCTGGCTGTCTGCCACAGGACAGGACTCATCGGGACAGGGGTACACCCTCTCCGCTCAGCACAACTGCAGCTTCAGGGGCATGACACAGCCACAACATCTCACACATGCACAACTGTAGAGGTCATAAATGATGGCACACAGATTTTTTGCAAAAAGACTGATCAAGTAGTTTTCTACATTAAACTTGTTTGGCTTAACTGTTTTAAGGCAGTCAGATGAGATATCTAAGCACAGCTTTTCATTATATACATTTGTGCTACATTAAGGCAACATCCTGACCCAAAGTGAAATTAAAATTGACACCATGCACATTCATTTTCTTCATTGTGAATTGTTCATCAGTGCACCTTATAAAAAAAAAAAAAAAAAAAAAAAAAAAAGAAGGAAAGAAATTTATAAAGTTTATAATCTTTCATCATAAAAAAAAATTACTTGCTCCACCACAAAATACCTTTTCGGCTTCTCACCTCAAACCACCTGTCACATTCTGTAGAAGGCACTATTGATGATCTAATCAGTTCCCAGTGGATACAATTTATTTGTCCTACTTTTTCCACACTGAAATACACCACGGTAGTGTTTCCGGTTGACTTGAAGTTGAAAGCAATAGAAAGCTATTAAAATAAAAATGCAGCAATTAAAATTATAAAAATTTCTCAACTTTGAGCTTAATTATCAATACTTCCTGTTAATGTGTTGCAGTTGTGTTCTTGTTAAACATGCACTTTTTGCCCTGGGTTTCATCTGGTGATGAAAAAATGCTTAACACTTAACACAGTCCCTGAGTCTTTACAGGGATGCTGCTCTTTTAAAAACATTTATGCAATCTTGTCAACCAATCTTTGCTCAAGGTCTCTTAATTGAGCTGCCATTCTAAATAAGAGAAGATTTGTCTGGCAACAAACCTTGCTGTTGAGTTTGGATTGTAGATGAGTTGATAGATACATGAAGGGCAAGTGTAGATGGTCCATTAGTATGTCTAGGATGCACTGGAAAGTTCCTGCTGTGACTGCACTGGAATCAGTAAGTTTCTCCTCTGACTTTACAGTGGACTCCCTGACTTTCATAGTTTAGGGGGCGTTGGCTTTATAAAGCCAATAGAGGGATTGTGGCATGCTATTTTGTTGGGATTTGGGAGAAATGGGTGTGCTGCTTTCTAATTCACTCTTTTGATAGGGATGGCCTCCTGAGTGTGTAGATGGTGACGCTTTAAAGTAACAACACCGACACTGAGACACAAGTATATCTGGGGCTGCAGTGCTCTCTGAAGAACAATCTCTCTCTCTCTCTCTCTCTCTCTCTCTCTCTCTCTCTTTATTGTTTCTTCTTTCTTTCTCGGTTTTTGACATTTATTGTCATGAATGTGGTGCTCAAGAGACTGTAGATCAGTAGGGTGTCCTCTAAACTCTTTCTTTCCCTAGTGCAATGTCATATCAGTGAGACAGGCAGGGCCAGAGAAAGCTCCACTGGGTCCAGTGTGGCAAAGGGCTAAGCCGTATGTTGAGATGGAGGGGCCATGGGAAATGTGAATAGGACAACGATAAGGGCTATTGTTTTCATTCCAATCTCATCTGGGCTGAATTTCTTTCCCTCAAGCCACGTCACACTTTATCTTAGAGGAGAAGAGAGGATGCAAGGGGTCACCATGGGATAACAACAATAAAGTTAATGCTTGCTTTATTTATCTACTCATTTTAGGCCTCTGACAGGCCTTTCTAGACAAGTACAATCTTTTCCACACTTCCTCCTCAGTTTGCAGAGTCTATAAATTTCATAATGTCTCTGAACTGGGGGATGTTTGTATTTTGAAATACAAATGCAAATGTGGGGAGGAAATTTACCTTTTTCAATGGGCTGAGCTGAGAGATGAATGGATATGGCTGAAGCTTTGTTTGATTTTTGGAAATGAATGGTCCACATTTGTTTCTTTGCATTGGTAATATGTTAGTGTGACATTTAAGTATTATCCAGATGTTAAGCAGTGTTTCCATTGGCATTTATACTTTCGCTGGTGAAGATGGAATGCAACTTGGGAAATTGTGCAAAAAAATATCCCCTTATTATTAATCTAAATTCCTTTGAAATGTTCTAGATTTATAAGCGTACTTTGAAAAAACCCAGATGTCTGTCTCGTTAACTGCTTGTTTTCCTGAAGTATCTTCACATTAAAATATTGCAATCGGAGTCGTAGTTTCATGAGTGGATGGGTTGTTTTCTGTGGGTGTTCCTAGCCATCATCCACAAATGCTGGATATTTCTCACCTCTCTCAGGTAATAATGTTATGGAGGAGAGCTCCAGCACATTCCAGCTGTTGCATGTGTGTTTGTGTGTGTGTGTGGGTGGGTTTGGTTTGTGTACGAGGACATTTTTTTAGGTTATAAACTGGTAATTACAAGGTTATTATGTTATAAATGTGGTTTATGAGGATTTTTTTTAGTGCCTGCATTATTCAAATCGATTAAAAAACATACTAAACAATGTTTGTTTTTTTAATGGAAAAAAGGTTTTTGTGAGGGTTAGGTTTAGGGGTAGGGTTATGGTTAGGGGATATAATCTATAGTTCATACAGTATAAAAATCATTATGGGTGATTTTACAGAGTGGAGCTGAATGGGAGCTGGCACTGCATTATCTCCAACAGTTGGCGCATTCCTTAATGATCAAGTGCTGGAGAAGCATCTGTGCTGAGCTCTGTGTGTGCAAGACAGAGAGGAGGAACATGGGAAAAGTCTTCCCTAAAACCATTTAACCCCCATAGGACAATTCCACCCCAGCCCTGTGCCATAAAAGGAAGTTTCTCTTTTTCCAACTCTTTTTTCAGCCTGGAGGAAAGAATGTACTGCTATTTGTTTTATATTTTTTGGTTTATGTGTTGGGTGCTTGTGTGTACGTATGTGAGTATTGTCTGAGGGGAGTGAGTTGAGAGTGGAAGCACTGCTATTCAGGGGCAAGAGCAGCATCACATACTTCAAACACACACACACACACACACACACACACACACAAAACACTGGGCCTTAGCATCTCAAAAGGTCAAGGAAACAAGGTCATGTATTTGGAAAGTCAATAAAGAAATAATGTTAGAATGGCCCAAATGGAGGCCTCTGATCAGTCTGTATGTATGTATGTATGTATGTATGTATGTAAGTCTGTCTGTCTGTCTGTCTGTCTGTCTGTCTGTCTTGCTTTTCTCATATTTTGTAACCATATTGGATTCTTAAATTTTAAGTAAAGAAAAATATAAAGCGGTGCTCATGATAATAGAGGCATAACTGCAACAATCAATTTTAAGGCATGAGATGGAGATGGAGAGCGCATCACAGCACATTCATAAGTGCAATGATTTCACTCATCTGGAATGTTCTATGGCCTGGTGTACCTCAAGATATGACTACAATACACGCAGACACAAAGCATGCAAAGCAGAATACCCAAAGTCATTCCCAGCACTTTTGTGCTCATGAATTGTGTGAATAGCAAAAGTGTGTTCACAAATGATTCATTGTGCGCGCGAGTGATTTAAATACTTACGGTGCCGGAAGGCTGCTAGCATCATGCAAGAATGTCTGCTTTAGCCCTGTGCCCTTTAGCCTTTCACACAGGGAACAAACTCTTCTCTTCCTGCCCATGATGTCATTGAACGGCAAGATGAGACCCACAGGCCCTCTGCAGAGGTCATGCCTGCAAAAATCTAATTCCTTAGCTCTGAAAAGGTAGAAATCTTTTGGTCGTACAGGACAAACATTTTATATCAGTATGTGACAAGAAGAAGGGCGTGGCCGGGCATCCATCGTTACGGCCTGGCCATGCCATCCTCTTATTCACACAATACATGCTCTTATTTAATACTGTCTGATCTTTTGGCCCCTATAAATCTGAGCCCATTGGTCATTTTGCCCGATTCCTCTCCTTTCAAATCCACTGCATGTTTTTTAAGCTGGGTGTACCACTGTCCTGTGTGTGTGTGTGTGTGTGTGTGTGTGTGTGTGTGTGTGTGTGTGTGTGTGTGTGTGTCTTTGTGTGTTTTGTGTGATGGGAACAGGCTGACCCAGACTGCGAGCTTCAGACTCTTGCTGGTTAGCAGTGTGTTCTTTATCAACGACCCTGGGGCCGCGGCTCTGCGGATTCCAGCCATTCCTCCTCCTGATTCATTGTCTGCCAGACAAATGTTAATTGTTTTCATCATTGCCGGCTGTGCGGGGCCACTCAAGCAGACCCATCTCATACCTTCCCCTTTAATGTCTTTGTGTAGCGCCTCACTCTTATCACTCTTTCAACCTCTTTGGTTGACCTTCAGAAGACCAGGGGCCAGATCGCACATAATCCACATATCATATGTGTCTTCTTTGTTTAGTTCTGTATGTGCATGCTTCAAAATTTAAGGAACACCATGCTTTCCCTTTAATGTACAGTATGTAAAACAATTAGTACTAAAGAACCATTCTCTCAGTTTGTTTTTTGGCTTGAGTTAGAAATATATTCACCTTGATGTTTTTATAGAATGTACTGCACTTGCACTGCATTCAAGCTTTTTATTCAGACAAAAACACTGCTATGTGCATACTTTTATAAATTAAAACATTTTTTCTGAACTTTATACATCACTCTTAATACTCGATCAACTGGTGTGACATACTTTTCTACTGTATTACACTGCTGCTACTGATCTCTATTGAATTTCACGTTATTACCATGGTCCATCCATCAGAACGTGGGTTCAACAATTATCATGTTCCATGGCTTTTGAAAGCCAGGTGCGTGTAACGTTCACGTTCCTAAGAAGTGGAAGGAATTTGTTTCTTTCATTTTGCTCAACACACCTTTTCAATGTGAACGTTTTTCCCTGATTCTTTCTCTTTTTTTTTCATTGTCTTTGAGACACCTTTTTTCTATGAGCACAAATTGTTTTGTTGCTCAAGGTTTGTGGGTCATAGTCAAAGCTTTGGATTTGAGAGAGATGCTGTGTTTCAATGAAGACTGTTGTCTGAATGCCTTTTTACTCCAGTCGTTCATAAAGTGTATTTGTTTTTATACTTCAGATGTGTATTCAATTTAACCGTTTAAACCCATAAAATGTACTCTGCCACAAGCTATTGAATTTGTTCACAGGATCTAGGATAAATTATTATTTTGTCCCCATTGAATATACATTCTGTTTGAATATGAGATATCCACTTTTTGTTTCAGAATCCTCCTGCATGGAGAAACTCCTTTCTAAAGACTGGAAAGAGAAGATGGAGAGACTCAACACAGGCGAACTGTTAGGAGAAATCAAATGTAAGAAGACTCCTATGACTTACTTACAAATCTGTCTCTATCAAAGTTAAGACTGTCTCCATTCCTATCAGAGTTAATGAGGAATATGCTCCTAGCTCTAGAATATGGCAGAGAAGGATCAGAAAACAACCCTTTTTTTAGTCACTCTTATCTTTCCTGTCTAAATTCTTTTCGCTACCACTTGTTAATTTGAACAACTTTCTGCTCAACAGGACAATTATACAGGTTTGAAACACATTATTGGGGATATCTTGCGTTTTTATCACTTGGAATAGACAATTAAACAGGAATTACTGTGTATTCAGGCAAGTGAAACACATTTCAGTTTACTAATGGGTAGTCACACTTTAAAGGAAAGGGGGCTTGATGTAAACAGAGAAAAGACGAGAAGAATGCATTTATAAGAGTGTGTATTGGAAGACAGTCCAGCACATGCACTGTTTATAACCAGTGAAGGTGTGCATGCCATGGGATGAGCGTTTTTGTGTGTATGTCTGTGCGTGTGCGTGTGTGTGTGTTTCTTCATGCAAGCTGATCTTAGCACTGGCTGTTACAGAGAAGTGTTTATGTAGCAAAAGAACACTGTAACAGCTCTCTGATAACACACCAGTTCAACCCAGCTCCAGTCACACACTCCTCCCTCTCACTTTATTTTATTTCCTCTCCCTTTCTGTGGCACATTGGGGTTTTTAGCTTATTCCTACCAACACGAATCTCAGACACATGCAGAAACAGAGCTCCAATCAATTTGTCACATACTGTAGTAATACCAACTACAATCCCTACTGAACTCCCTTTTTACAGCCACGCAAGGGTGTAGATTTAGCTTGAATACTGGGGGGGTGGGCATTTACATGTCTCCATTAATCACAGTATAAATATTGGGGGTTGTACTTGCTTGTTTTGATTATTGTGAGGGTTACCACCTCCCCATCCCCCCTGGAAACTACGCCCCTGCAACCACGTGTTTCAATAACAGCCTTTTCTGTTCGGCGAGGTACAGGTGTCATAACACTCTGAATATCAAATATTACAGCGTATGTCTGTGTATTTTTTAATGAAGAAGACATTTAGGAGGCAGTTAATAGCACGATTGAGATTGCAAGGGTAATAACATTGGAGAGAATTGTTATTGTTTTTTTGTTCCCTCGCTTAATGGCCCTCCTTTCCTTCCCTGTGCTATATAGAATTATGAATAACATTTGTCCTTGGTTTTAATTACTGGAGGAGGGGTTGAAATGGGGGGGTGGGGGGGGGGGGGGTGCATTCAACGGCAATAACCTTAATGAACGCCCAAATGTAAATCACATCTTGGTAAACCAGATTCATTGTACCTGCCCCCTTATGTGGCACTGTAGATCAAAGTGCAGCGGAGAAAATGGCGAGGAATGATTTAGCCCTTTAAAAGGAGATCTTTATAAATTACAGGGTATTTTCTGTTGGATAAATGGTGTTGGGTGAGGTCATGTTTAAAAGGTATAAACAGGTAGAAGGTGTTGATAATACCTCACCAGTGGCCTCTGTCTTTATTTCCAACGAGGCTTCGGGCGGCTGCAGGGAAACAGACAAAATTACATTTCATATCATACCGGCAGCCTAAGGTTTCTAATTAGCCTCCCATTTCATATGACTGTAGACATTTCAAAGGCCTTCTTTGTGCTCCCCCTTACAAAATGTCTCTCTTTGCGTTTGAAGTCGGCTTGATGTAAATACGGGCAATTAAAAAAGAAGCTCGGGGTTGGAAACACACAAGGTCTGCTTAATTAATACACAAACAAAGGCACCAAGCTGAAAAAGAGAAAACACACACAACTTATGATTAAGATCTAAAGTGTTAGATTAATCAGAGAGCGCATTAATAGTAAGTTTAAAAAATCAATACAAAGGCCATACATGCCGCTAGCTTGAAATTAATAGAGGAGAGCACTAGATAAAAGATGGCATGAGGATGAAAAGAAAGCTGTTGCCTGGTTGGCCTTGCTGTTTCTGCTCTCGTATCTGAACCGATTGCAATGTGCATTCTCGCCACTGTTCTTTTGTGCCATTGTCCCCTTGCTACAAAAAACTGCCTTTGATCTTTGTTCGATAAATAAATCATGTAGGAATAGCTGCCCTCACCGAACTGTGTCTTAAAATTAAATCTATATTTCTACTCGCTTTTAAAACATATAGCTCCACTTTGAGTGTTTGACATACAGATGCTTGAGATCTATGCAGCTGTTCTTTAAAGCCTTTACATATTTTGCGAACCTGTCAAGACACTATGCCGTGGTAAGAAACAGTTTACTAGCTGAAGAAGGCGACTGATTGCTTGAGGGGACGAGGAACAATAGTGCTGAGTGAAAAAAAGCAAAACCTCAGAGAACACAGAACTGCTCTCTAAAACACAGAAGCACGTCCAGACATGCCCAACTCAACATTATCTCACATTGAACAACAACAAGTAAACAAAATGTTCACACCAGTTCACACAGTTTCGGTTCTATCTATGTGTTAAATTAGTTATCTGTAACATTGTTCCATGATTCATTCCATCAGGTGTGTGTGTGTGTGTGTTTGTTTGTTTGGTAAGTTTAAATGGAAAATAAAATTGTATAAGGAAGGCCTGACAGGAAGGCCACAAATGTGCTGAAATGCTTTAAAGTGTTCTCTTAAAGCCCATTGGAGGAATATAGACATAGAGTAAGGGGCAGTAGTACTGGGTACAGCGCGTGAAGCAGAGTAAGCTGTGGATCGTTTTTCACCCACTGCCGCCAGAGCGGTATGTTTGTTCTCATACCTGAGCTCAGCTGTCAATCATGGGGAATAGTGAAGAGAGAGATGAGATCTGCAAAACAAAACCACAAAGCAGGAGAAGCAGGATGTCTGGAGGACGTCCAAGCCACAGAAGTGCCTGCTCGATTGTCTGAGAGAGAGAGAGAGAGAGAGAGAGAGAGAGAGAGAAATATGAGCGAATAAAGAAGAACACATCAGATATATGCCAGAGAGGTTTTAATTGCCAAATTTAATGCAAAGAAGTGCTGCTGGTGCAATTAAGGCTTTTGACGTCAAATACATTTTTTTAATGGATGAGAAGCTACGGCTCACTACAGCAACATTTAATTATTCGTACAATTAAATACACTGCCACCGTTTGCATCCTTCATTAATTTTTTGATATTTGCTGGACACTTTAAAAAAAGAAATTTGAATTAATATTATGGTGGAATTTTATTTTGGCTTTGTTGTGTTAAGTCAATCAGAGCACTTTCAAAGCCGTTTTGTTTATCACCTTGAATGTTCGGATGTCCCTAACTGTTTAAAACATGAGATAAAATGGCTAAAACTCAAACTGTACTCATGCAATCAGAGTACAAACAGCAACCCCCCTCTCCCCAACCTCCCAAAAAAGTAAAATCTTAAATGTAATATTATGGTGCGATAGCATGAAAATGGTTGATTTTGGAAAAAGCCTTTTCCTAGTTTCATCTACATGATTTTGGATAGAACGTCCTTTGGTCAGTAGATAAGTAACAGAGTAGACGGACTGAGTGTGATTTTGATGGGATTCGTACCTGGCTAAGATGCTCTTTGAAAGAGGGCAGACTGTGAGCGTACAGAGCTCTGATTGTTCCACCAGCTGGATTTACTTGAAAACATGATTATCCAATCTAACATTGCCTTGATTCTTACTGGCTCCATTAAAACCAGAGAGCTCGTACCAATGTAGATATGTGATGTGACACTTAAGCACACAATTTCTCAACCATTTGAGGCATCTTCGTGAGTCACTTTTTTTCACATTGCTATTCCATCTCATAAAATGGTATGAAACATACAAAATTATATCTACTAGTAAGATACAAAAAGAGTAATTTTATCAATAAAATAAAGACAAAATCAAAACATTCAAAATAATTCATATTTTTCACAGTATTCAATGAAAGGCAAAACTTCACTTTTTGATATTTGATCAGTGCCACATTAGGTTGTGCACAAAAATCATTCTCCATTACTCCTTTGAGGCATTGTTCCTTATGGAGAGCGAGCGAGGAAACCTTCTCCACCCATCTCGTCGTCTTAAATATTTTTCCATCTCCCCCATCCTCCAGTGGCACGCTCTGCATTTTTCTCTCCCTAACGCCTCAATAGTCAAACTGTTTGCTCTTATGTACCCAAGTGAAATATGAGTCACTGTAAATTATTATTCTTTGGGCCACATTTGCAAGATAAATGCAGGCAGAGTTGTGCTCCGTTTCTCTTCTAATGAATTGAGGAATTTAGCTTGTGGCGTTTGGCTGGAGAAAAGCACACCTTGTTTGCTGCCTCTCCTCACATGGTGTTATTGAATGTGAACAGAATTGCATTTAGGGAAGACAGCCACTGAGGCAGTCCAGCACACACACACACACACACACGCTTTGGTGCGGCTATCCTTATGAGAACTATAGATTCTATCCCCTAAACCTACTCCTGAACCAAACCCTCACAAAAAACTTTCTGCATTTTTACATTTTCAAAAAACATTTAGTATGATTTTTAAGCGATTTGAATTATGGGGACACTACAAATGTCCTCATAAACCACTCAAACAAACACACACACACACACATACACACACACATGCACACACATACTGTTCAGACCAGAGGAAAATCACTTCTCTGGACACTAAACCACGGTTGCTTGCATTTAAGCATTTCCACTTCACAAATATTTTCATTTATTAAGCACATGTCCTACACTGTTACATTCGCAAGTCTGGGTCTACAGTTACAGAGGTGATGAAATCCAGTTTAACACAATTATTCACAAATTAAAAACATCTTTGCATGATGTGTGCCACTAGAGCTTTAATGCACTGTGCTGCAGTATTTGGAGAGTTAATGTATATCAGAGGGTGGCTTGCAGAGCTAATGTTCTGCTCACAGGCGTGTAATGCCGTTTTAAGAGCTGGCAGGACCGCTGCCGGGCCGCTTTAGTGTGTGTCATGCTGGATTTCTGACTACAGAAGAGTCTCCAGATTCTGTTTCTACTCCAGCCCAAGCCCTAGGGTTCTAAGGGGAAATACACAGCTGGTAATGAAATCTTTATAGGTAGGTACACAAACATACACATATATGTTTGAATCTGAGAATAAAGTACAAGATAGGCCTTAAATGTTTGCCTAGTTTGGTTGTTGACTCTAATCAGGGCCTTTTATTCTCTCTAATGATAATAATAATAACACAGGAAGAGGTCTAGGCATTTAAGTGAGTTATGAATAGGTGATTTTAAAAGTGTGTGCACAAGGAAAGCTCTGTTCTCAGTTGTGACCTCGGAACAGATCAAATTTGATAGAAGAAACATTGAAATGCACACCAGGAGCTCTCTGTCCCGTGTCAGTCCTGTGTGTTGTGTGGTTAGTTTGAGCTGTTATCTCAGTAGGACTCTTTAATGAAGAAGTCCGTGTCATGGTGAGGATGCTGGGAGAAGAGCAGGGCTCTTGCATTATCTTAATTACACTTGGAGCATCGCTGCTGTCGTCATTAGATTATTAGTCGGCATTAAAGTGCCCCATGAACGTCAAGAGCATGAAGTGTGTCTCTGTTTAAGAGCCACTCTGTTGACTTTTGGTGTCAATCAAGTATTTTCGAGATGGGAGGAAAAAAAAATGTGTTGACAGTGTGCAGTAAGATTTAATGGCGTGTGTGTTAATACACTTCGCATTCTCAGAGTAGTATTTGCACTGCTTCGTACAGTATAGTACAGACTCTTATGGATATATTCATAAAGTGATACATCTCATGGAATCAGCTCACTTTTTTGCATTTTCATAATAGATTTTAATTAAAATACATTTAAATATGTTGAATAAAAAGTATTATAAAAAATGATGATGATGAAATGTTTTTTAATCAACATTTATTCATTTATATTGGGGGTGGGGGTGGGGCAAGGTGTCAAGGTGTCAAATTTTGTTTATGATGGGTGACGTAGAAATTCTTTTGAGCTTTACAGGAGTAGTTTCAGTGTGGGTCTAGCTATGCATGCTAACATTCACAGTTAATTACATTTAAATACTCACAGCACTGTATCTGGTTTGGCACAAGTGGAAATTGAGGACAAGATGTTCTCCCTCTTTATAGCTTGGACAAGAGCTGTAAATTTGCATTATGTTAAATTTGAACGCAGCATTGAATGGTTTCTTGAGTTGATGATTTGAGCTGCCATATGTTTGCATGTGCTAGCACATCCTGGTGCATGCTAGTTAATGAAGTTTTATTGGCAGGATCAGCAGGGTTTCGATCATTGCATGGGGCAGCAGGCCAGGTAAAACAGCTGTTGGCCGTACTATCTCAAGAGCAAGGGAAACTAATATTGATATAACTAAATATTAATGTGATATCACTTAAACTGCCGCTTGTCATTCAACAACAAAAATGTGCTGTTTAACATAAAAGTGCTGTTATATGTTTCTCTCATCTTTTGTTTAAAAATTTGAAAAAAAAGCAAATCTAAATTGCGGAAAACATATATATGTATTGCTTAAAATGTAAGTATTTTATTCAAGTATTTTTATTATTATTACATTAATTTTAATCAATAATTTTAGGTATCAGTTGCAGTTTTAGGCAGTTTTATGCAGTTTTTGAATTTACTATAGTATTTGAATATAGCAAAGGTAAATATAAATGTAGGTTGAACAGAATTCTAATGAATTTGCATTTGCCTGTGTGTGTTCTCCGTCTTTAATCTTTGATTTAGTTTGATCTAGTTTTTACCCTTGGGGTCTTGTCTTCAGATGCAAGAAGCTTCTGTAGGATGAAAGACCATTAATAGTAATTTATCTGTGATCACCTTTGAGTTCACTGATAAAACGGTCAGTTTGCATTTTTAATTCTCTATTATTCCTTTAATACTATCTTAATTGTTGACCTTGAAAATACATTGTAGAGTTTGAATTTGAATTGTGAGATTTAACATAAAAGAAACTTCAGAGTCCATATGGGGAGCATAAATTGTAGTATTTGTTTGTGGAGTATGGCTGGCCTGAAAATAATTAGTGCCTGTTTTTTGGTATAGATGAAGGAATATACCTTTTCACAGCCTCCAGCACCGACAGGCATGCCAGCTATGTGTAGCCTGCGTCTAGACCCAACTCGGGCACAATCGCTGCTTTTAGAGCCCTCTTAATTTACTTAGGATGGGCTTGCAGCATATGGGAGCATCCACAAAAGCCGACTGATGGAGAGACAAAGAAATTCCAGTATTCGGACATTAGGGGGGAAAAAAAGTCATTCAAATGTAGTCATAATGGTTCAGCTGTCGTAACCAAAGGAAGAGAAGAGAATAGAGAGTATTTCCCTCTTTTGCTCCTTTCCTTTTTTCATGCTCTTTCGTCCTAGTGTGTGCCTGGATCTTTTATCTCTCTTTTTCACATGGGACTCTTCAAAGTAACAAGCTGCCCTCTCTTTCTCTGGTGCTGGACTTGGAACTCAAATTAGGGACTGCTTGATTAGAGGGGAAAGGGGGGGGGGGGGGGGGGGGGGGCTTTGGCCTGGGGTGGCAGAATAGCTGTTGGACAGAACAAATCGCACCCCTACAAAGTGTCTTTTATCTGATGGCCCCTCCCTTTGACAGCTCCCTCGCTCGCTCATTCACTTCAGTCACAGTTGTTTCTCTCCAGTATTCTGTTAGGCATTGTGGGAAATATCATCCAATCTGGTTTGTGACACTGAAAGGGAGAGGAAGGTAAATGTTCGAACAACGTTTCTTTAGGATTCGCTCGCACTGTTTATGTCCAGTCTTGACAGCTGATAAAGGAAGCTCACGTAACTCTCTTAATTCTTCCTTTCTCGTTCTTTCTTTTTACCCCTCTTCGGCTCAGCCAAGGGTCCTGAGTGGAATCTTATGTCCTTAGCCTGCCTTGATGAATTAGACAAACCTAACCTGCACTCATTATTTAGCTAAGGAGGTCTTCTGGCCAGACTTGTCTCTTGCAGGAATGACAATGCAATGAGACACCTTTACAAGAGTAGGCAGACTCAGAGCAATGCAATATGCACCAGTGCCCTCTTTGTCAGTACTCTGCAGACAGAGCCGAGCCAATCCATGCCCCCCCCCCCCCACCCCCCACCCCCCACCACCAATAAAAGTTTTATCTGCTTTTAAAAGAGATCTATAATTCAACACAGGAAGAACAGGATTCTCACTACCAAAATATGAGGTGAGTTGCAATAGACTAAATGCCAGTCAAAACCAGTAATTATCATAGCAGTGACTCCAGTCAACGTAAGTTTGGCCTACTAAATTATATTACAGACAGAAAACAACAAGAAAGGACCAGAACAGAGCAGAAATCTGAGGAGTGAGAAAGACGAGGGAAGACATTTACCATTTTGGTAGTGGGGTGGAGTTGGGGGATAGGGGTGATCTCTGGACATTTGAGCCAGAGACCAAACAATAGAGCCTCTGTTAGTATGCTGTTGGTGTTTGTGCAGACTGGCACTCCCCACACACAGACCCTGTGCTGGGCCCTCCAGAGCCTGTGGCCCATCAGTAAGACATGGCTACAGTAACATCCATGTACACTCAGTTACCAACCAACAAACACACACTAGTCCTTGCAAGGCTGCTCATTTTTTACCAGTTGACTAACATTTCAGAAAAGAAGCCAAGTAGGTAGTTACTCGATAATTCAATGTTGGGTTAACTTAAAACTTTCTGCTATTTTCCACATTTTAAAAACATTAACAGATAATTCCAAATGATTTTCATTCTTTTAACAGATAAATACAAGAAATAAAACTACATAGACCACAGCACATCAATTTTCACTTTAATCATCTTTACTCTGGTAATGCAAATATATTACTATACAAATATATTTGCATATATTTGAAAATGTTTCTACACACAATTACACAGGATGCATTTTTAGATTGAGGAATTTTCGCACTGTTACTTCCATAAGGAAGAACCACAACTAATCCATGTGTAGGCCTCCTTCTCAGGGGCCCCTGAGATACTCAGTTGGGAGGAGAAGTGGGTGGGGTTGGGTGGAAGTAAAGCTATTTGACATCCAACATCCTTTCCGACTTTGTGGAGTGGCTCTTCCTTCATCCATTGAGAGATACTCCACCACCACCTACCAACCCTCTCTGACTCACCCACCTCTTTTGCTAAATTTCTCACTCTCTGGGCCCAGGCTGAACATGTGGGGGTTAGATATCAGTCCCGTCTGCAGCCAACGCTAAATGCGGCCCTTCATGGCTCAAGTCAAAGGTTAATAAAATCGGTAGCAAATGTATCAATTTTACAGATAAGCCATTCAAATCAAGTCGACTAAATAAAAAGTACATTTAGACTTAGGGAAACCACATGCAGCAGTAGCACTGAATGGGTGATTTTAGGTGCCTTTTTTGAGAGAGGATAAATGGAGCATTGCAGTCTCTCTCTCTCTCCTCCATTATGGTGGCGACGGCAGCACAGGGCCGACCAGTAAATTGCTTTGAATGGGGGCTGGAGGTTGACAGGCCTTATTAAGACAAATGGTCTTCCTCATCGGAGAGATAAAATAAATCAGGTGTTTAGTTAAATTAAAATAGTTGAACTAGAGCGGGCCCCAGGGAGCCCCTATGGAGAAACTCAAGACAGATGTGGTCAGAGGAACACAGGAAGACACCCAGGAAAGAATTTAACACTGAGCTGGCCAAAAGCCAAGAGAATCATACAGTTTGTACGGCTCTCTGGCTGTTCTTGTGGAGCAGCAGGTTACTCACAAAAGGGAAAAAGAGAGAGAAAGCTTGCCACGCGAGACCCAGTTACCATCATGCTTCTCACAAGCTATTATGTCTACTTTGTAATTCGGAGGATGTATCACTTAGCATTGATTAGCTAAAGGTACTGCACTTCCTCCTGGATAAATGTCTATGAGGCATCCTTATTGTCTTATTGTCTATTGTGTGTGATTATGTGTTCACTGCTATGTTTGATGTGCATGTGTATGTGTGTGTGAGAGAGAGATAATGAGAGGATGCAAAGGTGACAGTGACCCTGTTTGTGAGAGGCACGTAAGCTCTGAGGTGTTTGTCTCGGCTCATCCCTTAATGAGAATTGAGAGCAATCATTACCCGACAGCGCCTCCAGTCAGGGCAAACATGCAACTGTCACCAGCACACACACATACAGTACACATACAGTACACTTGCCCTGTATTGTCTGTCACTAATCTACCACCTTTACTCGTTTTGTGACAGCTCCTCTTATTTAATGGGAACAATTCCATTCCTCACCATCTCTCCGCGAAGCTGTGATCACTAGAAGTGGAAAGAAAGAGCGAGAGAAAGAGAGAGTGGGGGCTCGCGACCTTCACACTTTTAATGAAGCTTTTCTGTTTTCAGACCAAGGCTGTTCAGCTGAGACCATTCTTGGTTTTGAAGGAGCTAGAGTTTCAGAGGACAGACCTTACATCCCTCTCTCGCTGCCCTCTGTGGTTTTTAGGAATCCTCTTGACTAAGACATAGCAGTCTTGGATGCTCAACATTTTCTGGCTCTGTCCTGGCCTCTCGCTGATCCCAGGAGCTTCTTTGTGGGTGCTTTTTATATTTCAGAGGAAGGCTACTGATGCACAGATCAATTAACAAGGATCTGTTTTCTACTGCTTGCTTGCTTTGTTTGCTCTTCTGTCTCTAGGAAAACTGACCTTTGCCTTGATATAGAGACTATATTTAAAAAGAGGTGAGGGACATCTGGCTGATGTAACATTAGACGTAAAACTTTTTCTTCTCACTGCTGGGAGAGGTCAGGGATGCTCATTTGAGAGAAGACTTTCATCTACTGGCTCCATATGCATATCCAGAAGGGAGAGTCTGGAAATATTTGCCATGTTTGTGCACATGCGCATGGGTCAGTGTGGTTGACTGCTTGTGTTCTGGCTGCAGGTACTCCAGAGAGTCTTGCAGAGAAGGAGCACCAGCTCTCCACCATGATCACCCAACTTATTAGCCTGCGAGAGCAGCTACTCTCCGCCCATGATGAACAGAAGAAACTGGCCGCTTCGCAGATGGAGAAACAGCGTCAGCAAATGGAGCTGGCACGCCAACAACAAGAGCAGGTGAGAATGTGCATCCATCCCCCAACCATGTCTCATTTGCTTCATTTTGTATATGTCCTATAAATCATATTGCTTCTTTTAAAGCAAATGAAGACATAATCAGCCATGCATCACCACTTCTCACTTTAATTTCTCGTTCATCAGAGGAGGCAATAAAAACAAAATTGCTCCTATTTGCTTTTAAATAGTTAATGAGTCTTCTTGTTTAGCGATTTGTTTATTTTTTTTTTTACTTTGTGATATTTCACTCTTAGACCAACCTGGGCTCTGCAGTTGTAAAGAAATATGCAAAAAGTAACAGTTTATATACAGTGTATAATTGATGAAGTATGGAAAAACAGGAAAATGTTTCCTTATTAGATCAAACTTGGCATGAAAAGCATGTGTAGATCAAGCAAATGAGGCATAGTGAGCGCATAAGCAGATAAGCACAGCTCATGAGCTCTGTTAATGTCGCAAAAGATCTATCTACAAATCCACTGTTTTTATATCTAAACCATATAACTGTTGTAAATTTATTATGCAAATTAATGAGTGCATATTAATGTTGTCTGCATTTACCTGAAATGGATGCATACATTTATGAATATCCCTGTTAATGTCACCCGGTTCTCCACATTAATATCCAAGTTTATGAGGATTGTATATTCATTGTATGCTTAGCTGATTTTAATAAATGGTTATGGTGGGAATTTACTGTTTTGCAAATGCTTAAGAATGTATCCCTTTCCATTAATGCCAAACCGAATGGAAGGAAAGGGGAGATAGGGGTGAGAAAGAGAGAGAGAGAGAGCGGGAGGATGGGGGGGCTGCCTGAAGTTGGGATGTCATTTAGTCATCCAGACACGACACAGTAATTAACTGTTGACACTAGTGAAGAAGCCAGCACAAATTAATCCTGACACATTTGCAGACGGGTGATATCTTACAGTGAACACTTTGTAATTATATTTGAAAATGAAAATTAAATGACACTTAAACCTAGGCTGTCAGGCTCACTGTGGAGGAGGAACAGGGGAGTCTGAAGGGCCGGGAGGAAGGGAGGGAGGGAGGGCAGGAGGCAGGGTTACATTGAATGATAAAGGCCCACCCTTGGGCAGACCAAACCAGTCTTTCACCCTGCTGCGGATTGCCCGGCCAGACCCGGGGCTGTGTATGAGGCACTGTCTCTGACATTAGCTCTTCACTGATTACAGTTATTAGGGTCAATTGGTGAACGAGAGATGTTACCCACAAGCTCTGATTGCATGTATTATCTGTCTGTATAAATACATGGTACAATGAATCCAGTTGCACTTACATAAACATCCTTTAATGTTTCGGGCCTTTTGAATTCTATTAGAGTGTAAGTGGTCTGGCTGCATTCAGCTAAACATATCTTTTTGCTTTCTCAGATTGCCAGACAACAGCAGCAACTTCTGCAGCAACAGCACAAAATCAATCTTCTTCAACAGCAGATCCAGGTCAGTGCCCAACTTTCACATCTTCATCTTCTCTTGGCTCGTCATGTAGTACTGTCAAAAACTGTTATTTTGTTATTACAACTGTCATCAATCAAGTTACAACTGTCACCAGTCTGGATAATTGGCCAGTGGTAATTCAGAAAGGGACTATACAGTAGATGGGTAGCATAATTATCACTCCCTAATTAATGAAGAGAAAGGGAAAAAAGCACACAGAAATTAGAAAAAGCTTAATGACACCAAGCAGTGCTGGTTTGCATGTTTTGTGGAAAAGTGCCCTAAGGGTTTGCGACATGAAAGCTGCTGGTAAATACCTCTGAAAATACACTGTCCCAGTGCAGTGACGTGGCAACGGCTTTGGAAAACAGCACAAGTGCTACTGTTAGCCCCAGTTCTCATTGTCACCGACATTGGAAAAACCACTTCACGTTAATTTTCTTTAATGCCGTCTGCATTGCGGCCAGCTATTCGGTAAACGTTCCACATAAAGTGCGTAAACCATGCCTTTTACAAATATTTGATGTTTACTTTAAGTCAGCTTGAGTGATCTTTTGAAGCTCTCTCTCTTTATAAGAGTATTTCAAGAATAGGCTCATTGAAAGTTTGCTCTTTGCTTAAAATAATTGAATTGGATTAGTTGCAAAGTACACAGAGTGGTCACCCAAATCCGTTTTCTTGCCACAAAGTGGATTGCACTTTTTTTTTCCCTCCATCAAACAATTATGTGAAATGAAAAACTGGAAATAGAGAAGGAGGGAGAATTCACATCAGTAGGGAAAAAGTAAGCTTACTAGAGCACCCTAAATAAATGTGACGTTTTTCCAAAAGTGGCGGGAGAGTTGCAGCTGGAGAAGAATAAGTGTGCTTATGTATGTGTGTGTAATTAGCTATAATTTGAGGACATTGTCCCTAAATGTTAGCTAAATCTGATAAAACTTAAATTGGACAATTGATTCATAAATAAAGTAAATTTTTTTCTTTAATTATTATTATTATAAAAATGCAAAAAAAAAAAAAAAAAAAAAAAAAAAGATTATGCGATTCAAGTACAAACTTAAATGCGCCATCAGAGATTGGAGGAGAGGCTTAGAAACAATTAAAAACAATAAGGCTGTATTTGTTACATCATATAACACAATTTTTAACTTGACATAACAATGAACAATACTTAGAAAGCATTTATTAATCTTGATTAATGTTAATGTATACATATTACTTTAAAAGCTGTGTACATTAACATTAGATAATTTGTTATGAACTAACAATATGAACAGTACTTATAAATAAATTATCATTAACAAATATTACTCAGTGCTGTTAAACATTGTCTATTGGTAGTTCAGGATACCAAATACTAATGCAGGTAACTAATGCATTTAAAGCAGTGCAATTAACGAATAGAACATAATAGGTTGTGGGTTAGGGTAAGGTAAGTCAATAGTATTTAAAATGGCTTTATATGAGACCAATTGAAGTCTATGGCAAGTCCTCATTCAGAGAGCTAAGTAAATGTGATTGTGTGTGCGTGTGTGTGTGTGTGTGTGTGTGTGTGTGTGTGTGTGTGTATGCGTGTGTGTTTGGGTGGTTTATGAGGACAATTTTTTAGGTTACAAACAGGGTATTATGGTATAAATAGGGTTTATGACATGTCTAGTGTCCCCATACTTCAAATCATTTAAAAAAACATTCTAAACGATGTTTTTTGAAAATGTAAAAATGCAGAAAGTTTTTTTGTGAGGGTTACGTTTAGGGGTAGAGTTAGGAGATAGAATCTATAGTTCGTACAGTATAAAAATTGTGAGTCCTCGTAAGGATAGCTGCACCAATGTGTGTGTGGATAAAGGGTGGTTTGGTGTCTGGCATGTGTAGTTCCATGATGCAAGGTTAGTGGACCACCCACTCTGTGACATGGACATTCACTAGCTGGCCGGTGGCAGTGGTCAAGGTCTTCGCACACACACACACACACACACACACACACACACACACAAGCCAAGGGCACCATGAGCAGCCTGTGCCAGGAGATGCTCTCTTCGTCTTCTTCCCTGTATTTTTTTTTATTACTCGTACATTTATTGGAGACAGGTACAAGTCTCCCCACTCCTCTATTCTCTCCCTTATTCATGTCCAATACACCAATAATGTATGTCAGCCACTCTTCTCTCACATTTTTCATCTGTTTTTACACACTCATTCTTTACCCCTCAGTCTTCACTTTTCACTCTCTATTTCACGTCTCATATCTCCCTCTGTGTTTGACTTACTCTTCAAAGCCTCTGAGCTTGAGGCCCAACCAACGGAATCCAAGCTGTTTTTTTCTCACGTGCCGAGAACCGCTCTAGAAATCACTGTGAGGTTAACCATCAGCCTTTCTTTCTCACTCTACTCAGAAGTGTCAGGTAAAAACAAACCACTGTCTTTTTTACATAGCCCGGAGCGGGACAGATTTATAGCATGGCTGTAAAAACTCTTTCAAGTGCACTTCTCAAGAGAAAGACTGAGTCTGTTAAAGGCCCCTGCTGTTGAACAGCATACAGAACTAGCCACTGCGCAACCTCTGTGACGTAGTCCACCACGCATGTGAGAGGGACCACACTTCGCTTTCCAGAATACACGCCCCTACACGCTACTGTGTGCTCAGTTAGTAGCAGTGGAGTGAGAGTTTAACAGTTAAATTATCTTTATGATGTTAGTCTGCTGGGTTTGGATATTCCTAACTAGTGGAGGCGCTCATATCATGCTGCAATCTTGGGTAGTAACTAACTAAATGTTGCAACGTCACTTACTTAACTTACTTAAGTTTTTCAATAGAGTGATAGTAACTCAGCTGTTTTGAAAATTGTATGGAGTTTTACAGACAAGCAAGCTGAGCCAATAATTAAACCTGCTCTGCTAAAACCTCTCTTACTCATTTAGTGGTTTGGTTTATTACCAATTCACTAATCTTATCATGCTTTTTTCTTCTCTGACTTTGTTTTCATATATCATTGCCATTGCCTCCCTTTGTGACCCATTTTAACTTCCATCTCCAGAGGCCATGGTTGGTCATAAAGAAGAAGGGAATGTCAGAAGACAAGAGTAGAATGCAATGCCATATGAGAGGAGGCTTGCTAATGCAATTCACTGGCACTCTGTTTTCATTAGAGCTAGCTCTACAAAAAATGCCCAGTGCTCTTAATAAACAACAGCTTAGAGTTAATTAGTACTCCAAACAAGCTCTTCAGCCTTCATGTAGCAGACGTAAAAGTTGAGTGGTAAAACAGCATGCAAGGATTGGGTTTCCCTGCTGTTAGCATGAAGCATGTGCGTGGTTTAAAGAGACAGCCTCACCCTCAAACTGCTACTGTTTTGGCTCATGGGGGGAAGTGGCATTTTAGACATTTATTGATGATGTAACTGATCACATCACTGGACTGAATGGGTTCCAAATAAAACCATCAGGCCTGTAACCCAATACAGCGCTAGCTCTGGCAACCAAATTCAGTTTTTCTCCGGAAAAGTGAGAGAGATGGAAGCTAGCGTTGTGTGGAAATGTTTGTTGCCCAAATCAGCCCACTTTTAAATTGGACTTCTCTCTTTTTCATTCTTTCACATTTTATACAAAGAGCTCTGAGAGATGGAGAGATTGAGTCTTTGTCTTTTTTCAGAATTACAGTGTCACTTGTTTAAAGATAGCAGATGTTTAGATTACAGAGTTAGGAGGCTTATCAGAACTTCCAGCTCAAGGGTTTGCTCTTATTTATTTCTTTAGCCAAAGCCTCTTGTTGAAAAATTTCACATGGCATCTAATTCTGTCCATGGACGGGATTACCGTTATGCGATTCAAGTACAAACTTAAAAGCGCCATCAGAGATTGAAGGAGAGGCTTAGAAACAATTAAAAACAAATGTCGAAAGTAAATCTTGATTTGCAAGAGAAAATGTGTTACTTATGTAAGACAAGTAAAGCTGGACAAATAAGACCATGTAAAAGCCACTGCCTTCAACAGGAAGCCAAAAAAGTCGCTAAGTAAGTCTGTGTTGTTCTTAGCTGTTTTGAATTGGTATTAATCAAGCGGAGTGATCCGGGTTCTGCTGACCTGTTTACAAAAAGCCTGTCTCCTTGACAGTTCATTTCACTGTTTTATTCGGCCTCACTTCTGTAAATTCTGCTGTATAATTGGAACCCGAAGTGAGCTCCCATTTACATACAGTAGCTTCCCATGAAGAAAGAAAAATCACATATAAGATTTCGGAGATATAAATTGATTAAATGGAGACTTAAATGGTGGCAAATAGTTATATGCTCTTGTTCATAATTTTTGTACTTGAGAAAGTGACCCTATTAATCTCTCAAATATGTGTCCTCTAAAAATCCTCCAGTAATCTTAAACGGTGCTCAGATTTGCCAAGACTGCCGCTGAAGTCAAAAGTTTGAGATTTTGAAATGAGCTCAAACATTTCTCATAAATTTCTTTCAAGACCAAATTATCTGAGCTATGATGTCCACATTCATTTTATAGCTCAAACAGAGCAATACTCTGTCAAATGATAAATGAAACAAAGAATAAATGATTAATCACTCCAACTCCCATTTGTTTTGCTTAGCTTGAGCTGCCCAGGCTGTCGACAGATGTTGATAGATATATGATGTTAGATAAAAAAATAATCTATTTGTACAAAAAGTTGTCAAGAGATACTGTTCTTTGTCTTCTTAGCTTATATGTCTTTCACACTTCATACTTACTGTATAAATATAGCTGCCGTGCTCAGTTAAGATTTCAAAGGTTTATACAAAATGAAGTTAAAGGTTCCTATTCATGTTTAAGATTTTATTTCCCTAATGGTTCCAGTGATGATTTCAGTAACGATTATTTTAGTACTTTTGAGAAGAATTATTTAGAAATGAGAAATGCTATTCTTATTGGATTTACTGCCCATTGCAGTCTGTTGCCAAATGATGAGATCATTTCAGATTGATTTCTACAGAGCAGATATAACAAATTTGAAATACATTTAATACAGTTCTCGTAATAGGTGTGTTTGCATACTTTTTAGTGACATGAATGCAGTTGATCCTAGCTATGCTTTAAACAAAAATTCTAAACAAACAAGGAAAATAACACATTTCATTCTTTGATTTATTGTTAATAATATTCTGCTTATTACAACAAAATTGTGTATCTTTACACATTGTGATATGATAACCAGTCAGTAACTGCACTATTTGATTAAAGTCTCACAAGCCATTTACACAATATTTAATAAACGGTGACAGTTCAAGAGACCGTTTCGAATGTGTTATGTTGTCTAATGTTGTACTTCTGGCTTGTGCGAATTCCACAGTCCTTATTTCATTTTGAGTTGGACATTCATAACTTGCGCATCAGTATTAATACTACACTGGACTATACAGGAAGTGCCATATGTTTCGCGCTAAGCTCATTAGAGTAATTTGTTCGACAATCAGACTATGCTGGATGAGTTGTATGTTTTGCAATGTATATAAATATGCTCTATATTAAAAAAATTGCATCGTAAGAGTCGTTCGGGAAGGGAAGGGTTTTAGTACGGTGTTCTATCTGCATCGACATAAAATTGCACGCTGGGGAATCGGATTAACGGATCCGAAAGTCATGATGATCGTATGGTTCTGGTATTTTCTTTTAAGAATGGAACCGATACTGAACAAGAATTGGTTCTTTGTACCCAATCCAATTTATACATGTGTATATGTCTATTAGGCGGTATTAGCTCTTTCTAGGCATTGTTTGGTGATGGCAGCTCAAAATTCCCAGGCCGGACTCTGTTCTAGGACTGACGTGCATCTCTAGCGTAGAGCTGGCATGGTTCCATGCATTCCTGCACACTGGGGCTGGTACGGTGTGAGCTGAGGTGATGCAGGGAGGAGAACACACAGCTGGAGACAGGCTCATCTTTTTGTATACACACACACACACACACACACACACACACACACACACACAAGCATGCACAAGCATCAAGAGAAGAATAATTCTCTCAAAGGTCAGCATGAACTTTAGATACTGAGGAGAGAGGCGAGGCTACATCGTGTTTGAGGAAAAATTCCAGTTGAGATCAAACAACTCTATGAGAATTCCATTATGACGCTTATATTATGTCTCTCATATTACTGCAAACAAGAGCTTATTAGCTCTCGTCCCATTCTTTCTCCTTAGAGATAACGCTGGAAAGAGAGAGAGAGATAGACACTGAGATCTGTTTATCAATGGACAGAGATGATGTTTGTCCGTGTAGGGCCATTGTTGTGCCGACCGTCGCTTCCTGTGTTTTAAAGCAAAGCGCCGGTTCAAACACTCTGTCATTGTATAAGCCTGGTTCTACTTATCTAACCCCAGGACTCCGCTTCCTCTTGCTGCTTTACTGAGAGAAACCTCCACGTGGCTGTCTTCCGCTCTCCTCCAACCCCCCCGTCTCTTCCTCCCACCCGTCCCCCCCTCTCCCCTCTTTCTCCTGCCAACACCGGCTGGATCACACAGATCTCTTGCTCTCTGTCTCTCACCCTCTTCTGGCAAGCGTCACTTCCACTCGCCTTATCTATTTCTCATTCTTAGACTGACATGAAATGTGCGCACCTTTTCACATTTTTCCACACTGAATGTGGGGGACAATATGGGACATTCAGAATGAATGTTAGTTAAATTAAATATGGTCAAATGTGTCAATTGGAGCTGAGAGTACACTGAATTATTTAAAAAAAAATTCTCAGATCACCTAAATCAATGTGGTAACATCTAAATTAACTGATTTTAGTTAAGTAAAAATTATAATTCAACCAGAATACACTAGGTAAAACCAATGAAAGCTCTGAGTTGGATCAAAAAGAAAAAGATCCTTAAGGTACCACTTTTTATTATATACTACACTTGTGAGGTGAAAGCTTTATTATATTAGCTAAAAAATAGCAAAAAAAAAAAAATTATTATTTGACAGGATGGTATACAAGTGAAAGGAAATTAAAGGGAGACGGGCCAATATGGGATCGGAAAATTCAAATTACATAGGGTCACTCACAATTAAGCACACAACATGTACGACAACATGCACTCCCATCATTTGTTCAAAACGCTTTCAATGTGCCATTATAATGGCGAAGCAGAAATAAAAAGAAAATAGTTGCATGTTGAAATTGTGTGGAAATCTGCAGAACTTTTGTTTGAGTTTTATGGGTGCACATTCCATGCAGCCCTACTCATTACTCTCTATTTTTGCTCTCTGGACATATCAGCATCAATTAACACTATAAAAGATACCATATAACATGATTCTAGCTTTTGTGAATGCAACATGTTTTTATCTATATGGTTTTAAATTAATGATGAAATGATGATGGGGTAATTATATACATTTCAGTTGTGTTATTTTCAGTACTTCCATACATGATCTGTATAACAGCTCAATGGAAGAAGAGTGGCACTATTAAAGCTAAAGCAGAATCTGTTGTCAACATTTACTTCAAAGCAGGAAAGATTCCCTGACATGTGGTTTTAAATGGTCTGGGGGAGCAGCAGGGTGCTGATAATAACTGATAATAGCTGCATTCAGCCACCATATTTAAGATTCTTTTTAATTCTACATGGCTATCCACCACCAAAGTAAAGCCAGACAGAATAAATATGACCTGTGCATATAACAGATACAATTTGCGAGTATGTTTGCATTTGATGTGAACACTCTGAGAGGCCGGTCGGAAGGTGGAATAGTGAGCCTTTAGGATATTCTTTTGTTCCTGTGAATTGACAGACAGATATCCGTAAGTGTGTGTGTATGTGTGTGTGTGTGTGTGTGTGACTGATTCATCTCATATGTGTGCCATTTCCCCAAGCCACTGTGAGTGTGCCCTTATAGGTGTGTTTATCAGTGGGAGAGGAGGCCAGGCTAAAGGGTTAATCAGAGCCAGCTTTCTCTATATATCACTCACACAAACACAAAGCACACACTTCTGGCTTGTTGGCCACAACTAAAACTAATTAAATCTACAATAATTCAATATGCATGCGTATATTTGATTGTGTGATAGTTCTATTTGATTATAAAACTTGATGCATACTTCCTTTCATTCAAAAAGTTCAAAATGTTGTCATCTTTGTGAGATTATTGAATATGACGAGAATCTAAACAGGTTGCATAGCACCGTGTTCCTCGTCATTTGATGCATCTGAGCTCACAAACAGGAATGTAAATATTATAGCAGTCTGTTCTGAGAAGTTGCACAATGGTGTACAGGTCTCTTCTCTCGCAATTTTGCAGAGCGGTGACAGGATTCACAGAAGTTGAACAAAAAGAAACTTTCTTCGCTGACAGAACAGAGCCTCCTAATTAAACAAACAACATTTTGGGGAACTCATTCGTTAGGCCTTTTTTTCTGAGAGATAAGAGATCTTACTTTTTCTTTGGGGACTTGTTCAGTTCTTTAAAACATTATTATTAATGCACGCCAGTCGGAATGAATACAAGCTTTGTGATTTGTTGTAATTTGAATGTGTGTGTGTGTGTGTGTTTAAGGAGAATAATTTTTTTAAAAATAGACTGTGGCCAGTTAACATATTTTCTATCTCCCTCAGGCTCAGCAGGATCTGTGTTAAGAGAATTGAAATCTGGTTCCTGTACGGCAGTTTCATCTCCTCACATTCATATTACAATCACCATTATTTAGCTGCTGCGTATGAAGCTAATTACCATAGCTTTGTCTTTAGCCCAGAGCCATTTAGTTTGCCTTTTTAATTCAATGAACAACAATTAAATCCAATATTTCATTAAGCTCCCTCAAATGCACCAGGCGCAATATAATGGTGAATAATTCAGCTCGGGTTTTTAGATAAATATAGGGGTGTCTAATTGAACAAAGATAATGCTCCTAATTTGCCTCTTGTTAGATGGTTTTGGTTGTCTCCCAGCACCCTTGTGATCTCTCATGCTAAAGTCTCATTTATACAGAGACAGTGCTGAAAACAAGCTATGCTAAAAAGAATGTGTTGCCAATTAGCATTGTCTGCCTGGCAAATAAATTGTAATAAGGAAGGAAATGAGCCTGGGTGCACAGATGTGTGTTTTCGTCTGCCTATGTGTGTCTGTGTGTGTCTCTGCGCATTGATACCCTTTTCTTTACGGCATGGAGTACGCTAGCTTCTCCTCCACCAACAAGATGAGGACCATAACGGTCTCATCAAATCCTCTTGGCTTGTGCCCAGTGCGGTGGAGCCTGAAACATGCTCATCCTCCATTTAGCCGAGACTGTTAGCTGATGAAGAGCCCAACATGCGAGAACGGAGATAAAATAAAGCGGTGACCTGACTCATTAGCTCCCTTTGATTTAATATATTGACACTTGGATACAAATAATTCCATTTAGTGTGCTTGGTTGGTGGGTGGGAGAGGGCGGGGGATCAATTTAATTAGTTATGAAATGTGACTTCTTGTCACGAAGCAGGAGAAATGCTGACGTTAAATAAAGTCATGTGCGGTTTGAACAATAAAGCTTTCGTAGGCCCTGTTTTAAAATTTAATGATGCATAAAAATGGGCCTAATAGTTACATCCTCACCAACAGGCTATGATGCCTGTGATATTAAGCTAATGGATGAATGAATGTAGAATGTTAAAAGCCAGTTCAAACAGATCCTGATATTAAGAATATAAACATCGCCTGGCCGGACGGAAATTGTCACGGCTCTGTGCGTTTCAGAGTTTGTCTAAGGGGAATGACTAGTGGTGTCTTCAGTATTGCTTTTCACTGCATGATCAAATAATATCCCTTTTTTCCTTTAAAATACTCTGTGGATCCAGGCCAACAGAAAGACAAAGGATACAGAGATTGACACCCTCAGCTAGATCACGATTTAACAGAAGCATGTAATAGAAGACACAGCAGTTTGTATTCACTATATTTGTGCGTATGTTTAAGCGAAAAACCATGTTTCCAGTGTTAAGCTGTATACAGCAGGATCCTAAACATTGTAAGAGAGCACAAAGACATACTTATGTCGTAACATATGAGAGCACTGCAAGTGACAGCTCTGGAAGACACTCAATAGTAGGCAAACACACGGCAATTATAGTTAATTGCACACATCTCCATGGTTTTTCTTCATTAAACGGAAAGACTAAGCTTTTATAAAGTTAGCAACTATAACTGTGTGATCAACTTCAATGTCACACCTGAATTTAGCTTGTATTAGTTATCCATTAGTATATTGCAAATGTGTTCCATTCATATTGGCATAGACACTGAGGGTTGGGTCCTATTAAATTAATAGTGCACGCAAAGTATGAATTGGTATGGTCCAGTGCAATTTAATTCTGAGGTTTTTCTCCGGTTATTGTGGCATCTGCGTTTTATTATATATTTTGTTCCCTGTCAAGCAACATCGATATAAATGAAGACAGGCCATTCTTAAAAATATATGGTAGTGTAAATGGGCTCTATTCAATGCATTAGAAGAATATCAAATTGTGATTTATGCCACTTCATTAACATTCAACACATCCACAGTTTGTGCGCACGTGGCCAGTGATAGTGAAAGTCCATGGCATTTATGCCCACTTGCATTCTGCACTGGCATGAAAATTGTACTTGGAATTAGCACTGGGCTTAGAAAAAATAATAATATGAAAATAGAGCCCTGAGTGTCTGAGATAACTAATAATTGTGAGTCAAAGGCATTTTGGGAGAATCTCATCTTAATTGTTAATTGTCTTGGCATTGCTACGACAAACCACAGCTGAGTGGCATAAAGCGGGCACTGTCAGGCCGACTTTCTGAATCTCATCAATAATAATAATAATAATAATAATAATAATAATAATAAAAATAATAATATGTTTTATTTATTAAGCACCTTTCCCACAGCTCAAGGTCGCTTTACAATAGAATGACATAATAACAACAAAATATGCATAAACAGAGTTGACAACTCAGAAACAAACAGGAATCACAACAAACAAACAAACAAAACATTAAGATGTAGAAAAAAAGTACTGCAAGCATAGATATGCTATCAACTGAGACTTGAAATCTGAGATGGAAGAAATAACATGGAACTCTAAAGGGAGTGAGTTCCAGAGTTTCAGTGCCATGAAACTAAATGATATACCACCCATAGAGGTAAGATGGAATCTGGGGAACCAGAGGACCTGAGGGAAAGCATAGGTCTGTAAGACTGCAGTAATTCAGAGAGATAGTGGGGTGCAAGGCCATTGAGGTTAATATAAGGATCTAGTATTAGATTCGAGAAGAAACCGGCAACCAGTGTAAGTCACGGAGAACAGGAGTATTTTGTGCAGTACGACTGGTGCGAGTGACAATGCTTACTGCAGAGTTTTGAACATACTGAAGTCTGACAATGAGTTTAGCGAACAAACCAATCAAAAGGGAATTACAATAATCAAGGCAAGTGAATATAAAAGCTTGGACCAGCTATTCAGTGTCTTTGTGACATAACAGTGGGCTAAGACGTGTTATATTATGGAGGTTAAAGAACGCAGTCTTAACAAGGGAACTAATGTGAGGTTGAAACGATAAGGATGGGTCAAAAGTGATACCCAAATTACGAATGGTTTTCGAAAGTAAGAAAAGCACCCCATCAATGGAAATATTCATATTTGAATTTTGTACAAGAGCTGGTAAACCAAATAACATAACCTCAATCTTATCCATGTTCAGAACCAGTCAAAATATAGATTTGCAGATCATTAGTGTAACGGTGGTAGTTAAAGCCATAACAACGTATAATATGACCAAGGGGAAGCATATAAATATTGAAAAGCAAAGGGCCAAGAACAGAGCACTGCGGGACTCCACAATTAACAGGGATATTGTGACATTTAAATTTCTTAATATAAAAAAACCTAATCTATCTGTGAGATAGGACTTAAACCAAGAGAAGGCTGTTTCAGTGACTCCAACAGAAACGAGTTGAGAGAGAAGTATGTCATGGCAAACTGTATCAAACGCAGCACTCAGGTCCAGCAAGATTAGAAAACCAAGACACCCTGAGTCAGCAGCTAAAAGCAGGTCATTGCTAATTTAAAAAAAAAGCAGTTTCTGTGCTATGGAAAGTGCAGAATTGAATAGATTGAAAGGAGTCATAGAGATTGTTAGGATGCAGATGTGATTGCAGCTGCGAAGCAACAACTCTTTCCAATATTTGTTTTTATACAAAAGGGAGATTAGAAACAGCCCTAAAGTTGTTCAAATCAGAATGATCCAAGCCAGGTTTCTTTATATTAGCGGTAACAGCAGCAGTTTTCAGATCTTTCGGAACAGAGCCAGATGAAAGAAAGCAGTTTATTATATATGAGATAGGAGCTGAAATAATAGAGGTACAGTTTTAATAATGGGAGTAGGCACAGGGTCTAGCTGGTAGTATGATAAGTTAGATTTTCTAATTAACTCAGTCACAGAAGTTGGGCTGGTCGAGGAAAATTTAGAAGTGGACAGGTTGATCAGGTGGTAGCCAGTTAGTAGATGGTGCAGGAGAGAACCTGTACCAAAATGCACCTGTCAGTCGCTGACTCTCCACAATCCTTTCCAGATGAGGCAGGCGGACCTATACTTAGCTCTCATTGTGCTTGGGCCCTGTGAGAGGAAAAATATCAGTTGGTGGATAACACATCCTCTTGTGTCATGTTGACTTAGTTTCCTCTCCCCTCCTGCCTGGCCCAGTGTTTTCCCTGTTAATGTTGAGCAAACTGTTTTGTCTTTGCATTGGCTTTTTACCGTGGTGCTCAGCCTCCGCAGTGGGCACACACACGGGGGGAAAGAAGGCAAGGCATTAATAGCCTCTACTGTGTGCGGCCAGCCGGCTGTTTAGAAAGAGGGCCCGTGTTTTCTTAGGGCTAGGGTGGCAAAGCAAAGCATTCAGCCCTGCGTGTTGCAGCATAAAAAAAGGGCCGCTTTGTTTTTCATATGGGGCGGAGGAGAGTCCAAGCATTCCCAGCGGAATACAATGAATGAGCTTTTTTATCTTTTGATAATTTTTTATAGTTACTGAATCGTTGTTGTCTTTCTCTTTCTCCCTCTCTTTCTTTTTCATAAATATTCTTCCCCGTCACTGGGAGTGCACATGATATTTGAGCGTGTTTTAAAGTCTCAACACTCTCATGTGCCTGTGATAAAGTCCCTGCCGTAACAATGTCAGCTTTCTGCTGGACAACAGAGTGCTCTCTGTTGTTCTCTGGGCCCAGCTGCTGGAAGGCTAGAGTGAAGCCAGTGGCACAGTCTACACACAGATGACAGGAAGAGGGAGAAATACTCCCCTCTCTTTCTCTGTCTCTCACTGGACAATGACATTTTTAGTTAATGGGTGGTCTGACTCTGAAGCATTAGGAGCATGATATTTCTGCCATTAACCTGACGAAGGCTCCTAAATTACTTCACATTGTTTAGGTGATCTAGTTTATGTTTTTACCTGCAAAAGGTAAAAGGTTTGTTTCATACAGAATTTGTGCACACTTACTAATTATTATTACTAATATTTTAGCAAATACTTATTTTTATCATTAGTTTTTTTTATTCTTCAAGTAGACTGTTTCTCTTTTGAATTAGGCCTTGTAATAATATTTTAACTATTTATTATTGTGTAGGCCAGATTAAGCATAAAAAGAAATAGCTATTGATCATTGATGTTATTGCTTGAACATGGACCATCTTATTTCCCTCTTTACTGTTCAAGTCCCCTTAACACCATCCTGGTCCGAAAGGGTCTGACTGTATTGTGCCAGTGCCATTTTTCATATATATATATGGAATAATAATGTTGTCCACAGACTCATAAGGGGTTTGTTTATTTCTGTCCTTTTCTCCCCTCATTACCCATGCTGTTTGAGCCAGTCCCCTCGGGTTTAGCCAGTTTACTGCAAACCTTTTTAATTTTATGACAAGACCCTGACATAAATATGTTTTTCTCCACAACCCCCCACCCCCGAAGAGTATGTTAAGTCAATTCCATGAGTAGGGATAGAGAGAGAGAGAGAGAGAGAGAGAGAGAGAGAGAGAGAGAGAGAGAGAGAGAAAGAGGTGGACGTATTATCTGTGTGCATTATTCCACAGCAGTGCTGAGCTTAGAAGACTACTAAGCCTTAGGCTTGTCTTTGATATTTTATATGCAATACAACCCTAATTGCTTGAAATATTTACAGACTTAAATTACATTTTAGGTTCTTAGAGGCCCAACAAGAATTTGCCTTAAGAACACATTTCTGTTGAATACACACTGATCACATTTTACTGGTGCTATTAAGGGAATAGCCTTTCCCTCTCAACATCTTTGTACTGAACTAATTTACTAACTTCTCCCTCCCAGCATGAGGCTAGATTCTCCCCTCCAAATATTAAGCATGCTAGTTTTATCATTCATAAATTACAATGTGCAAATTTATTTGATTAAAAAATACAATACAATTTTCTTAGTGTGTTATTCTCTCTGGCCATAGGGGCATAATAAAAAGTCAAGTTGAATGTAAAATGTAGAGATCGGAGCTCAGTTGCTCGTGTATCATGCATGTGTTTTTTGCCCCAAGTAAGTCTTGGGTGGACTTGAAGTAAAGCTGAAGTAGAAGGCAGAGGGGGGAAGGGGACCGTTCTGCTTTTAACAGCCCCGGACTTAATATAGATATATTGGAATGGCTCTTTTCCAAGAGGGCTTGTTTAACTGTGTAAGGAATTAGTGGAACAAGAAGTCATCTATTGGTTATTCCTCCAGACGAGCCGAGTGTAAGCCAGTGTCTGGTTTCTTTGCACCTTGCCCCGTTCACACACACAGACACACACGCACACACGCACACACGCACACACACACACACACACTCACACACGCACGCACACATGCACATACACACACACACACACACACACACAGTCCTCATTTGTTCCATGTCAGCTCTGGGTCTTTTGGTCAATGGGGCTAGTGGCGTAACATACATCCAAATACATGCAAAGACACTGTTTGCCAGTCCTCTTTTTCAAATGCAGCTTTCCAGGATCAGGAATGTTAATTTTTTACTTTTCTCTGAAAAAAAAGAACAAAGAACGAACGAACGAATGAAAGAAAGAAAAAACAGAGCTCATCGACCGATAAGCCTTTGAGTCTAAGGACTAGTGGATTGTATGAGGCGGGTTGGTCCAGGTCAAAGCCACGGCCACACAAAGCCTCTTTATTCCTGGTCTGTATCTGTGTGGCTGAAGAGGGCCTCCTGCAGAACTCCTCTCTAACAGAGCATAGAGATGAGAACAATGCGTTTAGTCTGTGGCACAGAGATGGAGACCTTGTCTTAATTCCAGCCTGGTGCTGACAGAAAGCACAGGGATCAAAGTCTGACTCTGCCCTATCGATCCACACAGCCCGATTGTCATCAGCAGCTGCTGAGCAGAATATCTACTACTTTGATAATGGCCCGCGAGCATGGGTTTATATGTGTGTGGGATTAGAGCTCAAAGCCGGCGTGCACTGGAGGAGTGTGGTTAACTGAAAAATGACCTGTGACGTGAGAGTAATGTGTACTCTGGGATCTATGGGATTGTTTAAAAAATTGACATCTTCAGATCAGAATAATATGCAGACTCCTAAGCGCAGAAGTGGTTTCATTCAGCAAAGAGCTCTCTCTCCGGCACACTCGCACTTTGCTGGTTAGTTTCCAGAAAGTGCTCATTGAGTGTGTTCACAAAGTAGCGGGTGTGAAGTTTGCTCTGTCGGGGCTCGCTGTGTGGATTGAGCTCAGTTGCCAGACCCTCTAGAATCACTTCACTTTAAAATGGATCCCCTAAGTTGGTTTACTTTCACAGTCATTTTTGCTCGGGCGGCATTGAGCGAAGTCAAGAGAAAGAGACGTAAAGTCAAGAGAAAGCTATTTTCACTCCTTAATAAAATTAAAACGGCCCTGTGTTAGAGCCTTTCTTTTAACAAGAAACGGTAATGTCAATTGGAATGGAGGGAAATTCAGATGAAAGTACATCACAGTGCAAGGTTGTATTGCCTCACATTCTGCTTGTTGATGGCACACTTAATGCTTAACCTAATGCTCTGGGGGATTTGCTCTCACTGGCTTCCTCCAAAACTCAAAGAGAAGTCTCTAGTCAACATTGAAAGGCATTTTGGACATGTTAAAACAACTCCCCATATCTTCCTTTAAAAGGGAAAGAATCCCAGACTGATGCTTCTTGAAGATCAGTCCCTATTTTAATGTTAAGAGTAGTTGGGGACAGGTGGGGGGACGGGGGGCAGGGTTCTCCTGAGCTCGGCGGGGCCCTTTAAAAGACAGTGAGGAGCATAGGTGCTGACAGGGGAGCCATTGAGCACGGTAATGACTTGTACATCTCCATTTTCAATGTGTTTGTGAGACAGCCTGGGACTGTATATGGCTACAAATACACATTTACAGCTACATGGCCAGCTTTACGATAGCATACATATAATACTGACTGTTAAAGGGTGAATTTCATGAAATCTGTCAGGAACATGTCCAGGGCATGTTTAACCTCCAAAATAATAATAATTATAATAATAATAATAATAATAATAATTAAAAAAAAAAAAAAAAATATTAACATTTACATTTATTCATTTATCAGATGCTTTTATCCAAAGCAACTTACACATGAAGAATACAGCTAAAGTAATTTATCCCAAGGAGGGATTAATATGAGAAGTGCTGCAATACGAAGTTTCACATTGGTTCAATTGCTAATTTTATATCAGTGTCAGAAATGAACTTTTACATTAAGGGGCAATATTTGCCCCCTGGATTTGATTTTTAGGGGACATTTTATACCTTTATATGGCTCTTTTTTTTTTTTTTTTTTTAATAAAACATATAAAGTGTGACATAATCATTTCATGTCAAGTACTCATCTTTAAAGGAGCACTTAGTAACTTTTCTATGCTTGTCATCTTGGAGTTACACTGACATCAAGGGGATTGGATGCAGCATCAAGCCCCCCATTCATACCGTGGGTGACATTGTCACTTGGTGTCACTAGACTTTGCGATCTGTGTTGGTGGTGGGTGTTCCTACTGCTGCCACCTCTCTAACATTATTGGTGAAGTGCACAACCATCCATAGTAGCGTTTGAAATGCTGACTACAGATAATACTGTCTATAAAATTAACATATCATTATAAATAGACAAGGAATCAGTTATTTTGCTTCTAAAAATGCACATTCTGCAGAGGAGAGTGTTTTATATAATCTGCAGCAGTGTTAAATGCACAGTGCTGGGCAGATTACTGATTTCAAGGGTACTGATAACAAATTACGTGACAAAAATGCAATCTGTAATATAATTTTATAGATTACATTTTTTGGGATAATCTAATCTGATTATTTTTGGATTACTTTCAACCTATTTCTGTATGGTTTAAACGTTTGAGTGGTGCTTATGTCCACAAATTCAGAAAAATGATCGCAAATGTAAAAATATGAAGGAAGTTTTCATATTTTCATGTTTTCCCCTTGTGATGCTGATAGAGGTCTAGGCCCTCCATAAATGACAGGTTCAAATATGTTTTGGGTTTAACAGGCATTTTTATTGGAATTTCTATAATTATGGACAGGTTCCCAGGGCACGTTAAAACAAATGTGGTTATGGAATTTCGCCATTTTACAAACGCCATCCACGTATGGTAAGAGATCATATATTTGTGAATCAGCATCAAAACAAATTTTCAATTTAAGAAACTAAAAGTAAATTTACTCTGCTTTTCCAATTATGAAATGTGTGTATTTGTGCATTTTGATGTGTTTGATGGACAAAACCCCTCCAAAGACATTGCAAAACCTATTACACACAGAGTGATATCTCAAATAATAAATGATTTTTTTTTTTTTTTTGGTGTTGGTTAGATTTGCAGTGTATAGTAAAAAAAAAAAAACATGCTTCCAAATGTTCCTTTAGATTTAACATATATTCCAGTAGACAGGATATTAACTTTTGGAAGGCAGAGTTTACATTGCACAGTGATGTTTTTGCCAAGTGTCTCCTTAAAAATGAAATTATCTCTATAGATCCAGTGTTTAAATGCTGAGATTACCGCTCCATCTTCACCTGGCTGGCTAGTAGCAAATATCAATTTCTGAGTGCAATGCACATAACCCTCCCCCCTCTCTTCCGAAAACACTTGAAGGCTTACCGGACATATATATATCAGAGGTTTGCTGATTTTGAATGAAAAATGTAAAAGATTGAAAAAAGTGAATAATTAGGATGATCAATAAATTATTAACAATTTACTGCCGTTGACTTGAAACATCCTGCAATATTTGCCAAAAAACGCCTAAAAAAGGCCTACCCAAATTAAAATGCATGCTGTTCTTGAACCCTTTGGAGTATATGCATGCTTTTGGTCTCTTTTGAAAGGGGAGACTTTGAGGTTTGTTCCTGAATAGTCAGAATCACTGTAAGTCTTACTTGTATTGAGTAATAGAACTTTGAACACACTCAAAAAGGGGAAATAAACTCCGCCTACATTTTTTTTTTGTAAAAAGATGCCTGCAGATAACTACAGCTGGGAGGACATAGCTGGAAAACACAATTAGATCATAGCATGAAGCCTTACCAAACCCAATATAAAATTTGATAACAATACATTAGAAAATGAGTGTTTTACACATGTTTATCCAAGTGTATGTATAGGCTTCAAGGATATTGATACCTGGCCACACCTCTAAAATGCACCGACTGGCTAAAATGACCTGTCCATCTAAAGTCCAGGGGTCAGCGGACATTTTGACATAAAAATATCTGTAATGTTTACATGTTCAAGGTAGCTTCATCAAAGAATACAAAGTTGTGTCAGCTCTGTCGGTTAGCTCGAAATGCTACGTCTATACTACGTGGGTGTTTATTGATATATAAATGTGTTATGGACCAAAAACTTTGTTGAATTGGATTGTATGGACCCTTTACAGTGTAACTAAACCATTTTTGATGGAATGAAGTGGATCAGTAGAGTAAGATGAGCATTATAAGTGAGTTTCTACCATTTTGGATTCGTTTATTTTGCTGTAAGTGGTCTGAGAAATACACCGATTGTACCCGCTGTGTTAAGTGTATATTAAAATGGTTTACATCGTTCGAATCACAAGAGTCTCAGCTTTCCAACGATGTAAGATATGTGTATCTTTTAATTTTTGAGTTTTTGCATTTCGTGAAGTTATTGCGCAATAGTCGACCGGGCCCGCAGACGACCCGACGGGCTGTTATTAATATGTAATCTACAAAAACTGTAGTCCGATTACAAGTATTTTTAAATATAATTTACAATTTTTGTAATCTGATTATGTAATCCAGATTGCATGTAATCCGTTACTTACCAGCACTGTTAATGCATCATATCATTAAACAAGAGGAACATTATATCAATAAATGAATCAAACTATCTCAGAATGACGGCACGGTTTTCTACGCATCATTTTATTAGCTCATATCCATGTATGTGGTTAGAAACAAATAATATAGAACAGTGAATTCACAATTTTTACTTCTCCATCTTACCTGCACTCAACTCCATTATCACATTCTGCTTGGAGATGGATGACGCGAGCTACTCTGTCTTCACTCTCATTGGTAGTCTTTGGCGAATGTCGATCTTCATTTGCTCAGTTTGTCTTGTCACTCCCGACGGTGATCTCTGTTGCCAACGGTCGAGACAGCTCATGTCGTTGGAAGCCGCTGTGCTCTCAGTAAAAATGATTTGGATCTCACCTTTCAGTGACATTTTTGCCCCCAGTACCCCTTAATTTCTGACCCTGTTAGAAGTTTTATTTGCTTAAAGAAATTTAAGGTCATTTTAGGGCCATTTTGACAGTATGTTCAGGACAATTAAGCACCCCGTCCATTAGAATTACTGTAATGCAGATGAATGAATGAATGAATTAATAATAAATACATACATACATACGTACGTACGTATATACATACATACATACAAACATACATATCATTATCATAAATTTAATGAAAAAATAATTATCAACACTAATAAGATTGATTAATCTATAGCTCCCTTTTTACTTCAGGGGTTTCCCCCTCCTCCTCCTTTTGTTTCAGTCATTTAACCTACAGCGAGTGCACCCTGAGTCTTTAAACAGGCCTCCACTGATTCCCCTGTGTTCTTAACAGAGGGTAAATTAATGCCTGATCTAAGGGCAGGGGACAGTAGTGAAGACACGGCCGGTTGATGTGTGTATCTCTGACAGGGAGACAGATTGTGCTATGCATCACCATAGACTTCATCAGCTGTACAGAACTTATGATATATGTAAGAGGCGGGAGGTAAAGAGGTATCTCTCGCTTTCTCTCTCTGTCTGTCTGTCTTTTCCTCACTCTGTGCCTCTACTACACCCCCATGAACCGGTCCGCGGTGTACAGAGAGGAAGAGGCTGCCAGCTACACAGCCTGACTGATTGCTACAGATGCTCTTCCTCAAGTACCACGAGTTACATCCTTGCCACGGCAGGTCTTCGGGGACAAACAATAGCACCTGTTCCTAATAAGATGAGGCTCGTTCATGTATCTTTAATGAAGCTTTGGGGCAGATGGTGAGAAATGGCATTATCCCATCTTCTGGTTCTAAGGAGCCGATAAGACAAAGGGCAGATAGAGGCAGGCCTACAATAGGGCTGAGTTTATGAGGTTCAGAGCTTCCCAAGACCTGAGCTTTCCTCCTCACATCTGCTCCACTTCATTCTTTCACGCTCTTGATGAATTGACTGGCAATACTAATACTGCAGGCAGCTGGCTGCCTGGCACACTGACAGTGGGGAGGGGGCCAAAATATCAGGGCACAGAAACACACATACGCATGTTCATACTTAGGTTATCTTAGGTAAAATATTCATATATGTATAAAGTATAAATCTCCATTACAGGGTTAGTTCACCCCAAAATTTTAATTTGGTAATTATTTTTTCACAATCATGTTCCAAATCCATATTACATTCTTCAGTGGAAAACAAAAAGGTAAGGAGTAAAACAGAATTGAACTTTCCCTTTAATCAGAGATAGTAACATGTGCATGTACTGCATAATACTTATACAAGAGTTAGAAAAATGTTGTTTATAATAGTTTTAAATAAAGTACAACATGTCGTACTGCAGGACACTGCTGTTACTGTTTGAAATCCCATGCCAATGTCCAACATACTATTTCTAAAACTTGTATACACATGCATGCACATATACATGCACTGTATAAGTGTTTGTGGACACATGCATGATCCATGTGTGTGTATGGACACTATTTGGAGAGGGTTAGACAGAGAGAGACAGATGGATCCAGTGACTGAAATAGACAGAGCGAGACTGATGGATATAATAAGCAAGCTTCCATACAGGATGCGATATGCAATTTATCAAAAATCCATCTGTCTAAGTGCAGACACATAATTCTATTCTCTGTCTATTAGCAGTCAAAGAAAATTGCCAGTGATAATCTTTACATCTTTATCTGCATTGTCTGCTTGGCTCTGCTAGTATACTTTAATTGACAGGCTTGAAAGGTAACCTTCACTTTTAGTCCCCACTTTAAGGATGCTTATTTGATTTTCCACTCAAAGATGTGGTGTGTGTGTGAATTAAACATTAATGTAAAGGCCTCATTACTGCAAATCACAACTCTCAAACTGAGGGCATATTATCTTTTCCTACCTTGCCTTTTTTTTCTTGTGATGTTTGCACACTTTGAAACAGCACTAGGGAAATGTATTTTATTAGCAGATTTATTATTAGTATTGATAGTTAGTTTGTTCATTTCTAATGATTTCTAATTCTGCCTTAACTGTTATGAGTGTTCAGTTTGATTTGAATGAAGACATTGATAATATAGTTTAAGAGTAGATGGAGCAAGGCAGGCCAGTGGTTTTTGTCATTATGTAAGTTGGTCTCGGTCTGGGATTATATGAAATGACATGTCAAGGAACAGTTGTGCTTTGGTTCCACTTTAAAAGCAGCTGTTTAATGTAATTCTGTGGCTTCAGACTGATTCGCCTTGCAAGGCTAATGTGAATAAGGCTAATAACAATTATGTATGTGAATGACCTTAGCGGCCCACTGAAGGATACCAATTTACATGGTCAGAGGCATGCAGAGAATAATCTTGTTTTTCTCCTAAAGCACTTTGACATAAAATTTATCAGAGGAAGAAAGACATTACAGATGCTATTTATCTGTACCACTCTTCCACCAACTTCCTCACCACTTACATTTTGATAAATCTCAAATGCAAGAGCAAACCTTTTCCACAAAAGGTCATGTTTAAGAGCCCTCTGATCCCTCTCATTCAGCACATTTAAAGTATTTGTCACGTCAGTAAAACAAAGAAAACACTCTCACACAGTTATTTCACTTCGGCTTAGTGTTAACTCTGTAGATGCACTTTTGTAAAGTGCAACGCTCAATAAACAGAAAAGTGCCGGATTGTTCCTATTTATTTCTGCTTAGAAGAACTCACTTAGTTCGAATCGATGAAGTGGACCTGAACACTTGTTTAGCACCTGGGGAACAGGCCCTACTGAACTGAGCTCTAGCGTTAGGTGCTCAGAAGACGAAAGCAGTGTAAAAACAAGAGATCACGCAGATCTCAGCGAGAAAGTAGTTGCTCAGAGCAGGTTGATTTCATGCCCCAATGCTGCAGCAGTAATTGCGTCCATACCAGTTTTTATTGCAGGCTGATTTTAAAAAGGAATGAATGGAGAAACATTATGTAATGTGTTTATTTGGGGGGGGGGGGGGGGTTGACCTTTATTAACCCGTTCACCAGTTGGGCTCCCCAGAGGCGAGCTGCCTGCATTAACTCTATCCTGGCCCACAGTAGCAGCCCTGCAGCATATCAACCACTGGCAGGAAGCAGGGAATGACAGCAAGATTGGGTCCAGCCAACACTCCACAAACATGTGTTTTTAGACTTCTATGGGAAGTCACCCAGATCCCTAAAAGCTCAGACTCCCTTTTTCTTTGTCTTTGTTTCTGTTTTTCTGTTATTACTCTTACTCTCTTTCCTGGAGACATAATCCACTTGCACACATGAAAGAGCTAAAGCTGACCTTATTACATCAATACAGTTCTCCATACTTTTCAATAAAGGAAGAATAAAAACAAACATGGTTGAGAGTATTTCAAAGGCACCACAGGCAATGACTGGTGAAATATCACAAATAAAATAAGCTTTTCCATCTTTTTCACAGCTGAAAGCAGGTGCAGTAAATTACTGGCCTCCAATCGGCATTTATCATCTACATAAATGATCTGACAAGACCATAAGACAAATGCTGTGTATCTGCGAGAACGAGCTGTGTTCATAGGCAGTCTGTCAGCGTGACATTGAGTGCACATATTTGATGATGAATATCTCACCTGTTGGTCTTAAAAGGGAAAGGATTCTGTTTTTACAACTGTCCTGTTCTAAAGAATCAAATGTGTGCTCATGACACTTATATAACAACTGAACGCAGAGTAAAGCCTCTTAGATTCCTCACGGTGAGTCTCATGATTAAGCTTTGTAAGGAATGTCAGCCTGACAACAAAAGACAACATCTCCGTGTGTGTGTATTTGAAAAATTATCAGCACGGAAAATCTCATCTGGTTTCATCATATTATTGTAAAGATCGCAATCACCACAGTACAATTAATTGGGCCTTTTCCTTATGATATAAATATGCACGAACACTCCACAATTACTGTATGTCACCCCTGTGTGTGCATATGTGTGAGTGTGATGGCTTCTTTGAAGTGCTAAGTTAACGTGCGTTTGGCGGTATTAACTGCAGGTAATTCTTGAGCGTGTGCAGGGTGGACCGGGGCAGAATATGAGCGCTGCTGTCAGCCTGTGTTAGACTCCTGTGTGATCTCCTCTTGCTTTGTGTTCAGCAGGTCCAGGGTCACATGCCTCCGCTCATGATCCCCATTTTTCCACACGACCAGCGCACTCTGGCAGCAGCCGCAGCAGCCCAGCAGGGCTTCCTCTTCCCCCCAGGCATGTCCTACAAGCCCGGTAAGAACACACATTCAGCTTTTTTTCTTTTCTGTCATTTTCTCCATCCATCCATCTGTCCGTCTGTCCGTCTGTCCGTCTGTCTGTCTGTCTGTCTGTCTATCTATCTATCTATCTATCTATCTATCTATCTATCTATCTATCTATCTTCCATCCGTCCACAGTATCTGTTGGGAAATGGCCATCATTCACTGTACCACAGGAACTTGCCTCTCTTCCAAGTTTCTCATGTCTTTCACTTTTCCTCAACATTAATTTTGTTATTATTATTTCATTTCTTTGGGTTTACTGGCCAATTTCTGGGTTTTAAAGAGTCTACAGAACACACCTCTTTGGATTCTGAGAACATCTCTCCCCTTCAAGGGAATTCATTCTGAACATTGTGAAGTCTATCCATGGTGAAGCAGCCAATATTGGCAGAATATAAATGCTTCATGGCACACAAATATGCAGAGGAAGTATGTAAGGGGGTTAAAGGGAAAGGAGGAGGCAAGAACCGGCTTAACAATATAAATAATATTTAATTAAATAAAAATACACAAACACATACAGGGCAGCTGCCCGTTATTCTCTCTCTCTCTAACTGTCGTCACCGGCCGCCTTTATCCCTCGTGCGCCCCATCAGGCTGATTGGGGTCTGGGCACGTGTTATTCAGCCTCCTGGCATCCCCTCCAGGGGATGGGGCAGGCCTTGCGTCCTGTCTGCCGGCTGGTCATCCCCACCTTCCTTGACCTAGGAGGAGACAGGAGGGGAAAAATAAAAAAAAGAACAAAATAGCCGAGGGAAAGTCCCACACGGAGCAACAGAGAGAGAGAGAGGAGAGAGAGAGAGAAGCAGCTCACTCACCGGTTCTCTGATGCACCGTTTCATGGTCCCTGATCACTCCTCCACACTCTCAGGTGGACGACAGCTGCTCCTCCCCGGGTGGACCGGAGTCAAACCTCCAACCCCCAGAGGACAGAATGAACCTCAGCATTCCCGCGACCCGTGGGGACACTCCTCCACCCTTCCAGAGGCCCTACCGCTCCAGGCGGTCGGGGAGTCGCTTCCCTCCTCCCCTCATGGATGGCGGTCTTCTCTCAACCCTCCACGTTTCTGGGGGATGGCAGGGCACTCCTCCGCCCCTGGCAGCAGCTCCATCACTCCAGGCGGTCGGGGAGTCCAGTCCCCACTCGCCCTGCAGATGGCAGCTGTTCCCCGCGTCCATGCGGTCGGACTACTCCGTCACCTGGCGGATGGCACCGCCACTCCCCTTGGTGGATGGCAGTGTCGAGGACACTGCAACGGGCATCCCTCCTCCTTCCCAGGTTTTGGCACCAGTGTATGGGGGTTAAAGTGAAAGGAGGAGGCGAGAACTGGTTTAACAATATAAATAAAGTTTAATGATAAACTTAAACAAATACACCCAAACATAAACACATACAGGGCAGCTGCCCGTAATTTTCTCTCTCTCTAACTGTTGTCACCGGCCGCCTTTATCCCTCGCACGCCCCATCAGGCTGATTGGGGACCGGACACGTGTCGTTCCAGCCTGGACCCGCCCTCCTCAGCTCTACAAAATATTACTAATATAACACTCCAAATGTCTTCCAATAGCTGCACTATTAGAACTAACATTAGTAGATGCTCATCAATAGTTTATTAATGAAGACTGGATCTAATGAATTAAAGGAACAGTTCACCTAAAATTTTTAATTCTGTCATCATTCATTTGTGATCCATGGAAGAAAGTCATACAGATCTATTTGACAATATGCCCCTCACCCCTGGTAATTTGTGTTTAATTTTAAAGGAGTTCAAGACCTTTAGTGAGCATTTACTCTTTTGCAAGTTGAAGGGCCTTTAGTGAAGCTGCCTGTCATACTTGTCCTGGCAAGTCTTTCTTCTCCTTTTGTGAAAAAGATAATTGCTCCTCACGCAAGCATTATAAATTCAAAAACAAATTTGTAGGAAATCGCTACAACATGCAGGCTGACTCACTGCCAGGCCAGTATCCCTCAACCTCATATCCAGTCATTGTTCAGAGATTTAGGGATGTGCCACTCTTATTTTCTGTAATTAAACATTTCAAAGCAAATACCTGACTCTGAAGTGATTAGTGGCCTTTAGTCCAATCCTCATCCTTCCATTATTTTCCCTCTTCTCTTTTTGTAGTTTGATTGCTTTTTGTAAAAAATAAAAACACTTAAGTAATAAATTTAATTTTAGTAGAAGTCAGCAGGTGAGTGATGGAATATTGCAGGGTGTGGTAGAGCAGCTAATAAATTAACTAAAAAGGTAAATGATGGAATATAAAGTCAGCTATTTTGGAACTACAAAGGCATGACAGGCTGAACAAAGAGCCTGAGGGGATTCTTTTCCCCAGTTTGATTTTTTAATATGTTTGACATGGAAAGTGTTTTAGTACAAATAACAGCAGCTGTAATGGAATCCTTGGCGTGTGTAAAGCACTTGCATTATTCATAATTTGCAAAACAGTAGAGGGGAGAAAACTTTAGGAAATGGCTTATTGCTGTTAGCATGCATGACTCGAATTATTGTCATGGATGATGCGATAGGACTCTTTGCAGTTTGCAGGGGGGGGGGGTTAGCCTGGCTCAATGCAAGCGGCCAAGGCCCAGTGCTGATGGCCATAAACCTGCAGTGAAACAGCAGAGATCCCCTTTCTCACACACTGTGCTCAATGGCTTGCTCTTGGTCTAAAGAGAGGACTCAGGTCATCCTTTTCGCAAATAGATTTGAGGAGGATAGTGGTGATCCCCCCCTGTGTGGGCATGACGAGAGTTATTGCTGATAGTGGGACTGCAAATCGCTCCTTGGATGTTTACGGTCCTTGGAACGCAATGATCCCACAATGCCTGATTGACACCCCCGCTGACAGACAATGATTCTCCAGAACCTTGCCTGGAGGGCGCATTCGTGTGACAGAGAATGTGCATCATGTATGCATTTAGATATAGACAAACTGCATTAGCAATTGATGATCCCCGTGTTGAGCTACTCTATAGATCCTCAGTGGATGTCGCCAGTTATTGTTCTCAGTATTTTTTTTTTTTATATAAAAGAGTCTCTGATCTCGGCCTTGAGGGAAAAGCCGTGAGCGAAACACTGAGCCCTTTAACAAAACCACTCAGTTCAAAGACAGCCCACTCGGTTTGAATATTCCACATGCTCAGCTCTTGGCATCAGCTGGAGCAGAAGTGAAGAGGTTGCAGAAGGATCACTCTGCCAGTCACTCCTGCTATCCTCCACCTTTTCATTAGCCTTGTGGCCCTTGCTTCATATGGAGCACCAGCCTGTGTCGGCAGCAGCAGTGCCCTGTGCTAGACCCTCGGGTCCTTCCACTTTAAGTTGTCCTGTGCCAAGTTGGAAGCCCATATTGGCCTTGATTTGCAGCATGATACCTGACTGAAATACACTATGAATACACTATGAAACTCTCTAGCAATGCCTTTATGTGAGAGAGCACTTTAGCCATTATTCATCAGCTCTTCTCATGCTTACGCATTTTTTATAAGAGAAGAAGATAGTGGAGTATTGTAGTCTGAGCTGAGGAGGTTTGCCCTTCCTGCTTGGTCTCTGTGCAGAGAGCTTGCTCTGATAAGGTTCTTCTCTAATAAAGTGATGCTATCACAGGGAAATTACAAGATGAAATGGAGGATCTGGCTTGGGATTTCTGGCCTGAGATGTGTGAGCTAAGAGCTTGTACTTAAGGCTGAAACATACTCTACACAAGTACGTTAATGCAGATGCATCTAGCTACTCAAGCTCGATTTGTAGCATTTTTGAAATTCAAATTGTGTCAGACCACAATTTGTAATGCAACCCAAGTACATGTTGCATTCTTAACATTGCCACAAAGGGCTAAATAGTGGACATCAGTAAGAAATGGCCACTTCTACAGCCAACTACTGTAATGGCGGTGCAACGATTTGAATATAATAATTTTGAGCAAGTAAGTTAAAGTCAATGTATTTATAACAACACACCCTTAATAAAAACACATTCAGTTTAATGGCACAAACATTTGAATGCAACTCTATCGCCCTCTTGGGTTCTGATGCTTGTTACCACCACAGTAAGGCAAAAACACACATTAAGCACTTTGAGTCAGACCATGTGTTGGCAATGCGTTGACCAAGTGGTCACACCTGTGTGCATACTTGTTTGAAGTATGTTTTTGGCCTTACTCCTATTTTTCAATCATCGTTGACCACTCTTGCAGGCCCAGGAACATGCTGATGGTCTGTGGTATGGTTGTGCCCTGTTACCCAGCCCTCTTTGGAGTTGATGAATCAGATGGATACTCAACCCATAAGAGTGTATGGAAAGGGTCTATTGGGCCCCCAGGGGGGCTGATAATAAGCTTTTGGCCCTTGGCCCTAGCAAGCTTGGGGAAACAACCCAATTGGGTAGTGGCGTCACTGGAGCCTCCCTGGCATCTACTGGCTGGGAAGGGGCCTGAGAGCAGCTATGCTGGAGACAGGCAGATTGGCCTTTTAAACCAGATTCACTTTCCCAGACTGACATAGAGAAAGCTGGCAGCCAACCCAGTATACTTGAGCCACTAGAAGCCCACCCAGCCCCCAGAACATTAGCCTTGGCCTTGTGTTCTCTGCTGGCACCTGACCCACCTATGGCTCACATGACATATCACCACAATCACCAAGAAAGACACAGAGAGAGTTAGAATGAGAGCGAGAAAAAACCTTAGGCAGTAATGACCCCCTCTACGTCCCTTATTACACTATTTGAAATCAGTTCAATTCACTCTTTATTTACCTCTGCCACAAGCTCGGATTGAATTTCCTGGCTGAATCACAATGTGCTGTGGTCAGTGTGATTGCAAAGTGAGTGAGAGGGTAAAAAGAGGGAGGATATATATGTTTACCCCCATGCCTGTGGCTTAATAGCTCCATATGTTTGTGAGGAGAAGTGACAAGTAGAAGTGGAGGCTGAAACAGGGCCAATTGCCTTCCATGGGCACACTTCATTCAAACCTCTAGCAGCAGACCTCATCATGTCTGTTACACTCTCAGAGCCAGAGACAGGGTTATATACACCAACCACAATACAAAACACATCTCACACACTTGACACACACTCTCACAGGCACTCAATTATCTGTATAGGGTTTCTGCAGCCAGATCTTCCTATTATGGTTTATGTTTTTATCACCCTATTGTATCTGTTGTGTGTTATTCTATTGCATACATTTGATTTCATGATGAAAATGTATTTCATGCCATATTTAGATAAAAACTCTTGTCGTAACCTGTTGAAGTTGGCCTCAGCACCTCTTTCTCTCACACAAATTTTATTGTGCCAAATCACATTGTAAAACACATAATGGCATGTAGAACAATAGTGCAACAAGTCTGCAGCCATGTCAAGCTTCGAACTGAACATGATATATCGTCCATTTTATTTACACCACAGATAGTTGTGAATAACAGCATAAAAAGCTTAACCTGTGTACAATGCATATACAGATTAGAAAAGACTGTGCAAGTGTGGGCACAGATAAAAAGGAGAAGAAAAAGAAAGAAAGGGGAAAAAACTGAATGTGAGAGAAAGAGAGACGTTTCTGTGCAGATCCCACTCTGCTTTGGCCAGCTGACTCTTTTGTGAGTGCAGATGTTTGGGCTAAGTGCCGAGGCTGGGTGCAGGCAGGCCCACAGGAACTGTGTTGGCACTTGTCTGGCCTGCCGTTGGACCAGCTCATTGTCTCAACCTGTGCACATTGTTCACAATCCCCCCCCCCCCCCTTTCTCTGACAGGTGATAACTACCCGGTGCAGTTCATTCCATCCACAATGGCAGCTGCTGCAGCGTCAGGACTCAACCCTCTCCAGCTCCAGGTATGTACAGCTACAAAAGAATTTACGGGCAGTGGGCCAAGCCCTGAGCACCGTGTGAGCAAACCAGCTGTATGTTAAATAACAAGTTAGAGCTAAATCACTCACACCGGTCCACCCCTACTAGCTTAACACCTTCCATCTGCGATATACCCATTTTTGGCGGGCACAGTCTTCATGCTTATGCTTACACCTACATATGAACTGGGAGTTTTGTTTATGAAGGGTATTTCAGGGAGTAGATTCTCCAGGACCTTAAATGATTTTTTGTTCACTGTGTTCTTAGTAACTTTGTGGTATAGTAACATAACATGATGATGGAAGAGCTTCCAAGACCCTCCAGGCTGCCCTCAGAGCGATTCTCAGAGTTGCAGGCTCACAACTCTACTTGTGATCCCCACTCAGATACTATCTCCAGGCAACATGCTTTAATATAGATCCATATCTTTATTCCAACATTTTATCTTATTATGCTTGTCATTTTATTTGTTTCAAATAAAGGCTTTGAAAGGACTGGCTCAGCTTTTTGTTTCTTGAAGTATTATTCTGATTACTTTCAGGGGAAGGCAAGGGCCATTATTAGCACAGTTAAACTAATGTCAATAGTCCTTCCTGTTTACTCAAAGAAATTATGAGGTCTTATAAGTAAGTCAGTGAGGAAAATTGATGCTGTCCTTTAAAACTTCTCAAAAGTTCCTTCAAGTTCTTTTGAACAAAGATTGGAGTAAATGATTGAGAACAGAAGGTGAAACAGCTTACAGTCCAGCGGTTGATTCATTTATTTCTTGTTTTTATTCATAGACAGTTGTTGTTTTGTCAAAAACAATGGTAAGCAGTTGATAGCAATTAGACATTAAGCTCTCTGATAGCTGGGAATGTTACAAAACAAAGCGGTGAGCAGAGGGAGGAGGACGTGCGTGGGAGAGAGAGGCTAGGAGAGCGTTTTGTACCTTTTCTTCTTGCTGATACATGTGCACAATTTGTCCTTCGGAGCTTATCACTCTCAGCATTAATGAGCCTTGGCAAGTTGGAACAATGCTTGCAGCTGGAGCTGGAAAGGCCTCTGCTATAGCATGTGACTTTGGGGAGAACAATCATTTGTGTTGAAGGTGTGGGATGAGTTTCTTCATGTTAAAAAGCATGTGTAGTATGTGCGTGTAATTGTAAGAGAGCAAGCTAAACAGAGAAAGTGAGCAAATGGGGGAAAAAACTGATAAAAAAATTATTGGTAAAAAATGTCTTCCCTACTCCTGGAGTAGGCAGTATTGGCGTAAACTGGGCCTGTCATGTCTATTTATAGTGTTCTGATGGGTCAGCTAGAGTCTGGGATAGTCATATATCAGGAGGCACTGAGACCCCTCAGCCATTCATTGTGCTAATAGATTTAACCCTGGGAATGGGCTGTAACCAAGCCTCTGAGTCCATGACTTGGCTGACCTTTAGAAAATACAGTAAACACAAATGGGATACATTCCCATTAATTGAAGTTTGTCTGTCTACCACAGATTTAGCTGAGCAGATTGCTATTTACTTAACGTATAATTCAGTCTAAGAAAGCCTAGCTAGTCAAACATACCCTTTCCACCGCAAGTGTGTCCCAATCATCACATGAATGTGAGTTCACAAAGCACAGTGGAAAATTATTAAAAATTATCAGGAAGAAGATGAAACTCATTTCAAACATGATGATAAGGTTACACAGGAAACTTTGATTCAAAAGCATCCAAAACATTGTTTTGAATAAAAAGGACAACAGATATACATAGATGAGGTTGTAATTTTGTGGGGAAGGGAGATATGGAAGAATCTGTACAGCAGTTAGCAAGTGCTATCTTGTGGTTGTGGCTGATTTTGTCTCGTTTCCTTTTTTTTTTTGAGCAAGAATAACAAGCTTTGAATTCCCATCTTAAATCAAAGGCAGCAAATCTTTCTAAATATGTCAGATAAATGAGGGCCAGCACTAGGTCATTGTTAATGAGAGGTATGTATGGATTTGTCTGGTGTGTCTAGCTGATTATCTGTAATGGCAGTATCACTGAGTTCCCGCCGATTATGCATCACTGATCCGCTCAGTGGGAATGACCTCACCTATGAGATCCCCACTTCCTGTGCCAGTGGACCCACCCACCCCCTGCCACTGGCTGGGTGCATCTGTCTAATTAGAACATCTTAACTTGTCAGCAATTCTGGCAAGGTATCATTTTCCCTAATTTTCTAAGTTTAGACTGGGGAAATATATGAACCTTAAAAAATGCTCAGATTGAAAAGGAATTAATATCCACAATACCATGCTCACTCATGCAGGAAGAGGGACGTCCGCTCTGCCACTCTTAATGTTGCCGATGCTATGGCTCGCAATTTTACCATGTCATAACAGTAAGTGGGAAAGCCGTGGAATCTCTCTCTCTTTCTTTCTTCCCTCTGTCTCTTCCCCATCAACCAATCCCTTCCACGGGCTAACAAAAGGCCTCAGGTCCTGGGGAGTGGAAATGAAAGCGGCCAGGCGATCTGAGAGCGTAATTTGCTTGTCAATACATTTCCCTCGGCCGCCAGCACACGCACACACACACTTGTCACCGCGAAGCCCAACACAGCGAGTAATTTCACTCAATGCATCCCTGACAGATTGGCCCTCGTCTGCAAGTCACCAGAGGAAAGCTGCCCAAACTATTCCCCAGTCCGCGTGCCTCTCTTCATTAAGACCCTCTCAGGGTTCAGAATGAGCTGGGCACGGCCTCCAAACAATGGCTCCATCCCCCTGTGTTGCCTGCCTATTAGAAGTGACACCTCTCACCTCCAAGAGGAAATTGTGTTCAGATTGTAGCCGGATACCCAGATGGTTTTAAAGGAACTATCCTAATTCTACAAAATAATTTTATTTTATTTTTTTGTTTGTCTGAATTGGGATGTAATTTGCCAGTGTACATCAATTGCTTAGAGAAAAACAATTTTCTTAAAGCTGTTCTCACCCTGATATATTGTTTTGTCATGAGGTTTCTACAAATCTGAAGTCAACTTGCGAGAGGGACTTTTCTTTTTTTTTTAATCAATGGAAGCAGGCATTAGGATTTCAGCATTTCTAAAGTAAAGCATCATGGGATAAAGTAGAAAATCTGGGGCCTTCCTGTGGCACATAATAGATAGAGCAAACACAAATGGTTCCTATTTAACCCCTCTCTCTTTTCTTTTTCTCTCTTCATTCTGCTTTATTATTTTTTACACTCCATTCTCTCTACTCCTCTCTTCATAGCCCTTTTTCACATTTTTAAACAGTATTTAACATTTCAGTTATCCTCCTACTCAATTGAAATGATATTTCTCATGCTAAAGGTGCCTCAGTTAATGCTGTCAATACTGGCAAAGCTTACACATTTAAACAAATAGTTCCCACAAAAATGAAAATTCTGTCATCCTTTATACTTCCATCATGTTCTTCCAAACCTGTATGTCATTCTTTCTTCCTTGGAACACAAAAGAAGAGGCAAAATGTTAGCCTCAGTCATCATTCACTGTCAATGTATGGAAAACAAGATGCAATGGAATTGAATGGTGACTTTGATTAGCATTCTGCCTAACATCACATTTAGGTTTCTAGGAAGGATGGAAAGTCATACTGGTTTGTAACAACATAAAAGTTAGTAAATGATGGTAGTATTTAAATTTTCTGGTGGACTTTACTTTAACACCAGAATGGTGTTTCAAAGCAGACCTGAGGTTCAAGGAAAGATCTGTTGAACTGCTGGGGTTGAAGAAATGAGGGAAGAGAGGAAATACTGTGTTATCTTTTGTTTGGATGATCATGTCTCTGCGTTCCGGATGTGTGGAGGGAACAGGGCTTTCTGCCACAGCTAACAAGTGGAGCACTTTCAAATATGAGCTGCAGAAATGAGAGCGAACAGCTGCTGGTGCGATTGAGGAGGAGAGGAGAGAGAGAAGAAGGGAGGAAAGGAGTGGTGTGCTGTGCGAGACAGACTCCGCAGAGATAGCCAGAAGACGAGAGGCGGCGTGAGCACAGGGCAGATGCGCTAATGGGAGGAATAGGTGGACATCTGGATGGATAGAAAGATGGGCACTTAGAATTGTAAAACTGAGAGTCAGATGGACAGAGGCAAGTAAACAAACAGGAGAGAAAAACAGACAGAGAGATTGTATCGGAAGAGTGTAGCTGAAGATACTTCAAGAACCTGGGTTCATATTGTATCAAAAATGAGAAAAATGATTGGCACTCATTTATTTCTTTTTTTTCTTTTTTTGTCATTTTCTTTATATTTATCACAAGTAATTTTTCTCTTGAGATTTTTAAGGCCCATGGGTTTTTGCACCCTATACTGGTAGAGCGCAGTGATTCTATCTTTTTCATCTGAATTTAGACTGTATCAACACATGGTTATTTGCACATGCTTGTCTAGAGGAAAATCTCAGCACTTCATTTTACCCACGGGAACACATCAGAAATCTTACCGTTAAGGGAGAGTTCACCCAGAATTGTAATTTTCATTATTTACTCACCCTCATGCTGTTCCAAACTTTCTTATTTTTGCATTAATGGAATGTAAAATAAAATGTTACGGTAAATGTTAACCTCAGTTGCCATCCCTTTTCATTTAATCTTTCCCTTACAATGAAAGTGAATGGTGACTAAGGCAGTCATTCTGCCTAACAACTTTTTTTTAAAACATCCTGAGAGTGAGTAAATAATGACATAATTTAAATTAGTTAATAAGTTAGTCAGGCAGTGTAAGGAAGCAGAGAGAAAAGCGAAAAACCAAGGATGATGGGTAGAAATGGGGGAAGGGAGAAATTAACGAGGGAGAAGGCTGGATGCCAGCAGATGGGACAGATGTCTAGCTATACTGGAATGCACTGGCGAAGTGCACAAGTGCACCCCTGCCTCTCTTTCTGACATCTGGGCCAGCCTGGGTCAGCCCGCCTGCCTTGGGCAATGAGCCTGGACAAGCCTTGTGGCAAACGGGCATGGGCGCCCTAATGCTACCGAAATGACGGGGTCGCCGATGCGGCAGTAATGCAGTCCTCTCCCCATGTTACCACTCAGCTGTGGTCATTCAGAGAGAGGACACACACACAAGAAGAGTCTTAGTGTTTGTAATTTAGTGTGTATAGAGTGTTTATGTTGTGACATATGATAATGTAGCAGTGGGGTTTTTGTGGCCTCATGGATTCGTTTCAGTGAGCTCAGACTGGGGCCTATGCGGATAAGTTGAGGAGAGAGAGTCATGCACCATTATAGCTAGAAGCAGTAAAATTGGCTAAATCTGCCACTGTATTTCACAGCATCTGCCAGAAAGCAGTCATCCCTTTACTTTAAGAACAAACAGGAGACTGAAGTTGTTTTTTCCCCACGTGATGGACTACTTGAGTGTCGTATGTACTCTTGTAGCCAAAGGCTCAAATCCAGTCTTTTTAGTTTGAGTTTAATTACTTTATATCTCAGAGACAAATATTCAGAGAATTTATTTGCTTAACCCTTAAAAGTACAGTCACATTAATTATACTGAAAATTGTTATATTTAGAAGAAGATAAATTCATCTGAGGCAAAAATATTAAGCAAGATTGCATCTTGAATATGTGTAGTCTTGATTCATTCACATTTTTACACCTGCTTTAAGCATATACCTCATAAAATGTGCTATTATTTATTTATATGATGTTCATTCATACAAATTTTCCTAACAGGTATTTTGCAATATTAAACGTTATTGTCCTTGTGGATAATAAGCTGTTTGAATGTAAAAAAAAAAAAAAGCCTTCCCTTTCGTAGATGTCTTGTTCAATTCACATTTTTCACTTGTATTTACTATAAACTCATTACATTTATTATTAAAATCATTATTTCTTTGTTCATTTTTCGTTACAGTGTAAGACACAGTTAGAGTCATTGTATGTAATAAGCTGTTTGGCTTTAACATATCATAACCATTTTCAACTGTACCTTTTCAGGATATAAACAGTTTATCCTGCACGTTTACATATTTCTTCACAGAGGTGGAGCTCTGAATTGGCTTTGGGAGACACTTCAGCATAGTGCTGATGTGTCCTGGAGCATGGTCTGAAAGTGTTGACTAATCTGGCTGATCTGCAAATACTGTTGTTGCAGGCAGAAACAGCTAGCCCTCTCATTATCTTCTGTCTCCAGAGGGGCTGCTTTTAATTATTAGAGGCTAACGGCCCGACCTTGGGCCAGACCCCACTCATTTGGAATCCACGGACTGTGAGATGGGCTTGGCTAATACAGTAGTGAGTGAGAGAGGCAGGCAGGGGATATTAACAGAACTGTGTGTGTGTGAGTGTTGCCTGAAGTGTGAGGACTGCGGGCAAGCGAATTGAAAAGCCTAATTTCCCGAGCCCTTCTCTCTCTCTCTCTCTCTCTCTCTCTCTCTCTCTCTCTCTCTCTCTCTAACTAAGCTGTATAGCAGCGAGTCATTTAATGCTCAAGTGGACAAAGGTATTACCTGAGTCATTGGGGTGGATCAGACCTTTTCTCTGCAGGCCTTTCTGAAACCACATGCTGAGAGCAGCTCAACATCTCTGACTCTTTTTCTCTCTGCCTCTCTTTTAGCCTCTTTCTTTCTCTTGAACCCCACCAGTGTTCGGTCCCCATCAGCTCCCATTTCCTCAGAGCCAGCAGCTTCAGTACACACTGTAATAGCTCTCCACTCTGTCAGATTGCTGCTTATACACCACTTTGTACATCTATTGGTGTTAGCACATGTGTGTTGAGATAGTCTTGAAGGCAGTGCTTGTCTTTTATTCCTGTTTTTAAGACCATACTCTTTTTAAGGCCATACAATGCAAATGCTTCTACTGTAGCTACACAAGTTCGATTTCATGCGGTGTTGCTTTACGAAATGTGTTAGAAAGCAATTCATAACTTAATGAGCGCATGTTGAGTTGTTGCATACTCTGTGTTGCCACAAGGGGCAGTATAGCCAACTTTTGCATAAACAGTCCTCTTATACGGTCAGTTTTCTCGTTTAGGTAAACTTTTAAAAAAATTTTGAAATTAATATTCCTGAGAAAGTTTGTTAAAGTCTGTCGATATATTTATATCTACTCACCTAAATAATAAAGCATTCAGCTAATGGCACATAAATTTGAAGGTAACTCTGTCGCCATACGTATATCAGAATGACACAAGAATGAATGCCAGCGTAGTTATGCAAGGGCACACATTAAAGTCTTAGTTCATCTAAAAATTTGAATTCTCTCATCATTTACTCACCCTCATGATATCCCAGATAAGTATGATTTTTTTTTTTAGCAGAACACATTTGAAGAAAAATGTAAAATATCTCAGCTCAGTAGGTCCTTAAAATGCAAGTGGATGGTGATCCGATTCTTGATGCTCCAAAAAGAACAGACAGTCAGCATAAACGTCATCCACAAGACTTCAGCGGTTAAATTAATGTGTTCTAAAGCGACACGATCAATTTTGATGAAAAAAAGATAAATATTTAAGCTCTTTTTAACTAAATCATCCGGTCAGCAGTGGTAAGCGCATGTGATGTAATCACATTGGCACGTGAGAACTGAAGCACGTGCGACACATGGAAGAGCAACCCTGTTTTTAAATGAGGAGGAACACTGTACAGAAGCATCATTGGTTTTTGTTTAGATCTGTACTTGTATCTGTTTCTTTACTCACAATGGTGTGTTTGTTTGCTTATGCTGGATGTCTCGACCGAGAGGAGAACATGAGATTACGTCTGTACAATGGCAACACAAATACGTCACACGAGAGACCGCATAAACTCCACCATCTCTTGAAGCTTACTGGAAGCAATGGATTATATTTAAAAGTACATCAATTTTTATATTTTTTGCACCAAAAGTGATCATATTGCTTTACAAGACATTAATGTAACCACTATGGATCATTGTTTGGATAATGCATATACTGACTGTCTGTGATTTTTGGAGCTTCAAAAGACAGATCACAATTCACTTGCATTTTAAGGACCTACTGAGCAAAGATAAGCAATTTTTCTTCTAATGTGTTCTGCAGAAGAAAGTAAGTCATACACACCTGAGAGATCATGAGGGTGAGTAAATGATCTATCCCTTTGAAGTATACCAAGCATTTGTATCAAGTATTTTTCTGTCTTACGAAATCAAGTGGACATAACGAAATCCTGCAAGTGATTCTAGAAAGCCTGGAAACTTAAATCAAGATTTGACAGGAAAAGCAAAATAAAGTGCACAATAAAGTAATCATTTATTGTCTTGTAAAATGTTAGGCTGGAACTGCTTTACCAATTCAATTAAGGTATGGGATTAACATACCTGTTTTTAGTTTTGTGGAGCAAGGGGAAGAATGAAGCCAGCACATCCCAACTGCCCCTCTCCCTGTTCAGCCACTTTCAGCATGACCCTCATTAGCGTTGGCCCTGTTTGCTGTGGAGACACTGCAGTATGGCTAGAGGAAAGGGAGAGCATACCCAGTGGAGCAGCCCTGATTTATCCTGCAAATGCCCTTCAGAGACAGACTCTACCACATGTGTCCTTACATCACTTTAGCAATCTCTCTCTCTCTCTCCCTTTTCTTTCTGTTTTTCACACCTTTCACCATCCCAACAATTGGCCATAATATTACAGAGGCCACATCACATTCTGTAAAGCTCAGTGTGAAGGCAAACACACATCTCCCATCCTGCCCTTGACAAGAGAAGTGTGCTACATGTCACACCTCTGCAGTAGCAATGTGCTTTCGCTGTGCCTATCTGGCTGAGAGGGACCTTAATTTTCACCCTGTGGCTTTGACCTGATAATCAGGCTTCACAAAAGGCAGACTGATTGGCTATAATTTGAAGCAAAAGCCAATTACACTCCTTTTCCGGAACAATAAAGTTCTTCCCACGCAAGGTTAGAGTCCCTCTGCCCATCCACAGCAGCAACAGCAGCACTGTTAACAAACATCTGTCCAGCAGACTGGGTCAAGGGCTCTCCTTCTCTCTCTCTCTTTCTCTCAAGTATACAAACACAATCAAAGATAGACACTCAAAGAAATACACACATTCACTTATTACCTGTAAAGAGAAAGTGATTGTGTTGTTTTTTTTTACTCTGTGGGACAAATGCTTTCTGTTTATGAGGCTGGGGAGCTGTGCTATCACTGTGTGAACTTAATCAGCCTGCCATTTCCGCTGTCCGTGTGCCGGCGTTTGCCCCAGGTCTCCTGCAGAAGAATGACCCTTTTGTTGGGCACTAATGTGCAAGTGTTTAACTTTGGTACCGGAGAGCATTTCAGTGTTTATATCTCCTGATACATGTAGACACAAAGCGCTTTGTCTGGGCTCAGGGTTTTCTCTCTGAGTGGCTGAGGTGGGACAGGCCACCAATGGTGGTGCCACTTTTTCCATTTCAGACAAATGGAGTCCTTATGTAGCCCAGTAAGGAGAGGAAATGAGAGCAGAGAGAGGGCAAATATGCTTGGCAAAAACCAAGTATACCAAGTATGCTTTTAGATACACAAGCAAAAACCCTCTATGCTTTTTTTTTCAGGTTTTTTTTTCTTTTATGATTATTTTCTAACTAGGTAAAAATGCATATCAGCATGTGATCCGTTTTTGTCAAATCCATTCAGTAATTTAACTGAACTAATTTCCCAGTCTAAACAATTATGGCTGTTAACCATAAAATCAAAACAACATCAAATACAAAAGTAGCTGTAAATATTACACAAGATATCATAGTAAACACAATCTGCTAAAATGTATTTGCTTCAATAATTGGCCTGTCCTAATGATACATTATACAGCTCTCTATTGTCTAACATCACAATAGATTTGAATGTTATCAGTGTTTCAATTTAAGTTATTGGGTGTGTTTTCTTCACATTCATGTTTTTAAACTGATATAATTTTTTTCTCCTGAAAAAATGCGTGAATGCAAAATTAATCTGACAGCTACTGTATAGGCACGTAACCCAAAACTAGATCAGCCTAAATGTTGGATGACAGTTAAAATAAGAGGAAATCACAATGGGGTATTTTTGCCTTGTGCCGTGGTTAATTTCTGACCGTGGTCTGATCCCTCCTATTTAATGAGAAAAGCAAATGACAATTTAGCATTTACCTTCTTGATAATCAATATTTGCCAGAAGGAAACCAGAAGTTCATACCACTCTCTTCTCACTAGAGAGCATGATATTATTCACAATTGTTCTCAGATTCTGAATAATGCAAAGCTCTTAAACAAACATCGATATGCGCTGTTGTACAATTTGACATTCTAACCCTGGGTTTTGTATTTAATGGTTCCTTTTGATCTAATGTTGTTTTGATTTTTTTAATGGTACAGTTAATACTCTTCTTCTTTTTTTTTCCTTTCTCTCCCTGGTGTGCGGGAATTACCGATCTGTTGAAGTAAAAGTCATTCTCAATTGTTTTTGACAGACGATCAGTCTCAGAGCTGAAATCTAAACCTATTTTGCGCACTTTCTCTGCACTTTTCTGAAAAGTGATTGACATGCAGCCCTTCAGCCTGCTGAATTCATACTACTCGAAGGTTGCTGATGTTAGCGAGTGTATTGAGCAGGGGCCAATGAAAATAAGCAGAAGAACATGAATTCTCTTTGTAAGGTGCTCTGTCTTAATGAACACCTTTGATAAATGGAGTCATGGAAACTTGACTACCTTGAGTTTGTGTAACTTTGTTTAAGGGAATGTGTACTGTGCAATAGAAGGTGGGGGAAGCTCAGGTGACTCAATAATGTGCCAATTAAAGTAAAAGAGGCTTAATAGAGAGAGAGAGAGAGAGAGAGAGAGAGAGAGAGAGAGAGAGAGAGAGAGCGCGCGAAGAAAAGCAGATCTTAGAAGCAGCAAGTTTTCAGTCTGCAAATTTTGTGTGATGAGTGGAAAAACAGTGGTTCCAAGTCTCTTGTATGTGTGCCATCACTGTGTGGTTTTTTGGGCTGCTGTCTCTCTCTCGATCCAGGCTTTGATATACAGTTAGACCTTTGATGGAGCTTCAATGTCGGGATGGAAAGGGAAAAAGAAATGCAGGAGGGAGAAAGAGAGAGAGAGAGAAGAAAAGAGAGAAGAAAGGCTTTGAATGTTGTCTGGCTTTGAATGCTAACGCCTTGTGGGTTGTCTCTCTCCGTACAGCAACTCTATGCCGCCCAGATGGCCAGCATGCAGGTCTCTCCGGGAGCCAAGATGCCTCCACTCCCCCAGCCCCCCAATTCTGGTGGGCCCATCTCCCCTTCTGGATTGAAGAACGAGAAGAGGGCCTCTACCCCTCTCACTCAAGTAAAGGTACGTGGAGTGGTTCTTGACCCAGTCTTTTCCACTTCCCCTGCTCACTAAATCAGCTGTGGTAGGTACTGCAGTGAGCACTCAGCGCTGGTTCTCGTCTCGTTCGAGCCCATCAATCTGAGCTGCTTTTACAAGGCACTCGCTCTCTCAAGCAGAACTCTGTGGACAGGGTTGCTATGGCTTTCCCTGCTCCTGGAGAGCAATTTTTGGAACACATGGTTTCTCATCAGAGATGGCTGGCCACGATTTCCTGATTTTTTTTTTTTACTTGGACAGAACAAAGGCAATGACATCACAGACACATAATCTAAATATATTGATGAGGCTAGAATGATGTGATGACTCCCTTTTGTTTCTTTTAAAAGATCAACAGTAGGGTACTCACAGTACATGGCAGGTTTCCACCAGTTTTCAGCTCTGAGCGGAGGCCATATACATCATTGTCCTGTTTTTTGTTTTTTTTTGTGCTGCGGCTGTAACTTAAAACACTTGCACATTTGGAAAAGTTTAGGTTAATATCACAATAGAATGGGGGATAAATCATTGAGCTGAACAGTAGTGTGTGCGTAGCGCTGTAATCCTTTTCAGTCTGCTCAGCTAAACTGCACCTCTAGGGCTTTTGGAATAGTGCCCTTCAAGACTACTGCCACATATCAACATCTCAATGTCTTTTCAGAGCATATGGCAGGATCATTGGCAATTACACAGAGGCAGCACCGAACCACATATAGTAGGATTGGTGTATTTTGACATCCAAAGTCAACATGTTAACCCCCTTTAAATCTACTCATTTACCCAACACGAGCTATATGAGATACGTAATGTCTTTAATCATAATAGTGATCAAACATGTTGTATGATTTTTGCCCTACTAGTTCCATATGTTGATATGTTGTGCTTAATTAGCTAGCAGTCTGTTTGTTTGTCTAGTTGAGGCATAATTGAATGACAAACTGTTGTTGGCAGTGACATTTTTAAAGAGCTGGGGGCAGTTGCTGAATGTGGCCCATCTGTTTGGACAGTCAACACACTGCCAATGAAATTGTATTCTAGCTTACATACACTCTGAGAGATTTACAGTTTCTCAAAAGAATATAAGCGCTACTGATTGTTGTTTGAAGAGAAGCACCTCATATGATGAGATATATAAAATTATTCCTGGATTGATGAAGCTGGTATACTGTTTTTATCATGAATGTGTTATAGTTTAAACATCATCAGATCTAATTATTTACAAATGTGCAGTTATGCAACATCATGAACACACACATTCAAACACGTTTGTTATTATATTATGGTTGGGACCTCCCAGTGACTTCTGTTGTACTTAAATTAAGTCAAGCTATATTACAATAAACAATCAACTCAATCCTTAACTTTAGTCTTTTAATATTTTAACAAATAGCCTTTAAAAGCCTTACTCTTTGTTATTTATTTTTCCCTGTTTAAAAAGTTTTTTCTGCTATTCTGTAGCAGAGAGCTTATACACTCTTAATAGTAACATGCTCATCCCCAATAACAGCCAAGAGCAAGCTTGATGGCCTTATTGGATTTGTTTGAAACAGGCTGTATGTGCTGTTAGCTGTTTCTCTGAGCCCGAGAGCAGGTGAGAAGATAAAGATGTGCACTCAGACAGAGTGGGTTTTAATTAGCCTGAACAAAGCCTAGCCCTTGCTACACTGAGGAGCTACAGCATGGCACAGAGCCTGGCTATGAATACAGAACCCATGTCTTGGAGGAGTTGGTCTAATTAGTCTACAGTAATAGCCGTCTTTTATGTAAGGTGGAAAGCATGTCTCTGTAGGGTATCTCTGTTTTAACAGAAGCTTTGTGTATTTTATGTACAGGAGGAGGGAACACAGCCTCTCAACCTCTCCGCCCGGCCCAAGACAGCTGAGATGGTCAAATCCCCCACATCCCCCACACAGAGCCTCTTCCCCGGCAGCAAGAGCAGCCCAAACAGCCTGTCCAAGAGTGGAGGTATCCCCAGCCCCATCGGAGGAATGGGCCGTGGCTCGTCTCTGGGTAAAGCTTTAGATTTTCTCTCTTTTTGGTATTCAGTCTGTTTTATCAATAGTTCTGTGTGGTGTAATCTTTCATAATTATTAAAGTCCTCAAAGCCGAGGGAATAATTGTATATTTCTGATTCTTTGTAGTATGAAATCAGAGAGTGCAATGAGCTTGACACACTCCCAAGTCATAATCTCTCATAGACCTTGCCAGTTTAACTGATGCTGTTGCTGTATGTGTTTTTTTTTATTTTTAAAGCTTGTAGTTCATCTCTCATATTAAGATTTTTTTTGGAAGCTGCTAGTAATAATTACTAAAACAGTCTTTCATTAAAATGACACCGTGTTGTTGAGCAGCACTTATTCCCCTTCTCCTCATGGAGTTGGGCTTTGAACACAGGCTTGGTGTTTGTTTTTCTACTATTTCCGAGATTTAACTGCCATCCGCCTCACTTCACTTTGATCCACTAATTACAGAAAGGCGACACACACTGAGATTGCTCCTTTAGTTTCCTGTTCCCCCCACACATGGAGTTGGCCACACTTACAGTGCACACATGCACATTGTACTCACAAGACCTCCTATGTTTTGTTTCAGAATGCATCCTTGTGCATATGTTTGTTGTATTTGTGCATTGACTGAGTCATTTGTCTCAGCAGACATCCTGTCCAGCCTGAGCTCAACAACGCTGTTTGGAGATCAGGATGCAGTGATGAAGGCCATCCAGGAAGCGAGGAAGATGAGGGAGCAGATTCAGAGAGATCAGCTACACCATCATCAGCAGAGCATGGAGGCCAAACTGTCTGCACTCACCGGCATGGGCCTTAACAACTGCAGAGCTGATAAGGTGAGATGGATAGCCCCAGTGGTGAAATGCATAGGGCACTGGCCTCCTAAGCCAGAGATTGTTGGTTCGAGTCCTATCTTGGGTGAGTTTTAGCACAGTGATGCAGCGGGCCCATAATCCAGAGGTCAATGGATAAAAATCACTTCTGCTATTTCTCAATTCCTTATAATTTCCTGTAGCTCAGCTGATATAACACACTGCTACAGTAGCAATGCCAAGGTTGTGGGTTTGAGTCCCATCTAGGGTGGGTTTCAACACAGTGATGCAGCGGGCCGTAGCCCAGCCCCAGAGGTCCTTGGATTGAAACTAACCTCTGCTATTTCTAAATTCTTTTAAGATCCTGTAGCTCAACTGATAGAGCATGGCAATTGCAAAAATTGTGGTTACACGTGTAGTGATAAAAAACATTGAATGCAGTGTAATTCGCTTTAGATTAAAGTGCCAAATCCATATGTGTAATGTTAACATGTTATTGTTAAATGAAAGTTTGTTTGACACCTTTAAAACAACAGATTCTTGTTCCTTCTCCTTTTGCCTAATGCCACAACAACAGTCAAAGCTCAAGGACTTGAGCCCACAGTGTTTCTCAGAGATGATCTTTAAAACCAATCAAGGCCTTTGAAGCATGTCCAGAGAAGCGCCTTTGATTGGCATTGGCAGGGTAGATGGTGTACAAGTGTGTGTTTGCATTCATGAGCGAGGACCATCGCAGTCCTCTGGTGCCTGGCCTGTGCGGGTTCAAACTCTGATGTCTCTACTCAATTAAAGCATACAGGCAGCCCTCTTCAGCCCCTGGTGTGGGACAAGCCCACTTTGTACCGGGAGCAGGCATGCTCTCAGGGATTCCTTTTAAAAATATCTTCAATCAATGAGTCAATCAAGGAGCAGAAAAACAGGCACCGCTACCATCTGATTGATGCCACACTGCCAGTTGGCTGTGAGATGCAGGCAGGAACTGGGAGTGGAGGCTCATTAATTTTTCAGCACCTGATTACTTTCAACCAGCATCTTAAAGTAGGTCAATGTATATGTAAAAAAGTTACAGTGACTATTTTTCAGTCAACTCAGAAGTCTGGGCAAAAGACATCTGCACCGATGTGGGTGGCATCGAAGAAAGACCAAAGCATGTCCTCAATAAAGGGCAAGATCACAGCAAATTCCCGTGTTTTCACCCTAATAAGACAAACAATGGCAGCGTTTAACTGAATTCGTTACAATCCCAATGGTTATTTGTTAATTCCCAGGATTGGGTAATTTTTTCATTGTTGCTGCTTCTCGTAGCAATTTACCTCTTTATGGGACAGAAAGGCATTGTGGTAGTCATAATCTTGTTTTCTCAAACACAATGTCTAACTCGAAGCCATTATAAAAGGAGATATCACTTAAGCTACTGTATTACACACCGTTCTTTCACTCTTTGTTTGTGTTCTTTGGAGGTGGATACGGTATGCGAAAATGCAGCCATCACCTGTGGCTGTATCCCTCCCTTTCCCTTTTCCCATTCTATCTACACCAGCCTCAACTCATCCTCTCCTTCATTCTTTACCTCCCAAAATCACTCTGGGGTTAGCTCATGGTCAGCCAAACACAAGAATATGCCGCTACATGACATGAATGTTGCTCCAACAATGGCTGAAAAGGAACATTTGTCAACAGGCAACACACACCTATGCCTGCATTGTTCTTACCAGGTAGAGCTTATCGTTTTTTTCTCCTTCTCTTTTGTCTGGTCTTGGTTTTGTCTTTGCACGATTGTAAGGCCCTGCCTTTTCACATGGTTATTTGGGCACCTCAGCTCAGGTGAGCTTTATATGCTTTTCTAAGTGGGGATGAAATCAGGTTGGAGGCTGCCTGTCTCTCTCCACCACCTACTTCCCCACCCCCGATCCCCTCCTCCCCAAGCCCCCTGCCCTGGAGAAAAAGACATTAAGCTTGCAGCTAAATGTGTTTTCCCTAAAGGACTTTGATGTAAGGGCAGGGTAATTGTGGACAGTTGGCAGGGCAGAGGAGGGAACAACAAATAATAATTAGGTGCTCTATCTGTGCGAAAATATGACTGGTATGTTTGGGTTATCATTGTTGCTATAGGTTACTGAGCACATCACAAAGACTCCTTCCTTTTTTGAAGTGAATCAAGTATCATTTGCAAAGCCTTACTCTTTGTTTATATCTTTTTCCCTGTTTGAGTTTGCAATTGCTCTAGTATCTGAGAATATAAGTTTATGACCTTTGCGGTAAAATCAGATGGAAGAAAATGGCAGACGTCTTTTGTACCATAACCTCTCTCAGAAGCCTGTCAGCATCTGATGATATCATAAAGGCAGCTCCACCTCAGTCAGTTGGCCTGTGCTTGCTGCTCACGCCTGACACTGGAAAAAGGCATCTATGTGTTCTAGATAAAAGCTTTCACTTTGGTCAGTTTCAGAATATTAATATTTTATTGCATCGCCTCACCTGACATAAATCCTGAACACACTTTAATAACTGCCTTCAAGACTGCTGTTTGGAAGTTTATCAAAGTGAAAACTTACATGGAAGATTCTGGAAAGATAACATAAATGGGATTAAGGATAGGTTAAAATCATCAACTGAGGCTGTTGGTGGGTGATATTAAATATGGATTTATCCCAGTGTAACGACTGAGCTGCAGAAAAGGGCTAAGTGCTGCTTACAGATGGATCAATTCATCTTTTAGTACAAAGTGGGTCCATTGAACACAATGGCATGACCTGCATCCTTTTCCCTCTCTCTTTCCCTCTCACACACAGATACTTTCATTTCTCGAATCTCTCTACGTCCTGCCCCCTGAGATGGTGAAGTCTTCTGTCTTTTAGGTGCATGTGTAAAATATTCATGTTTTAGTGTTTGCTTGGTTGTTTTTTTTATTTGTCTTTTTTTTCCTTTGACATCCCATCAGTGAAATAAAAGCTTTTATGGGACTTCTAACAATTTGCCTTTTTCAAATATTTATTAAATATTTTATTGCCTACAGTGGGCAATTAATCTACTTTATTATTAATTCCTTATCCCAGTGCATTTTTCCCCCTCGGAAGAACACTGAGTTGTACGTTTACAGATCCATTTTATGCACTAGTTTCAATATAATAAGTTTAACTTCTTTGTTTGATTTTACATTTCAAAATTACATTTTACAAGCTGCGTAATGATAAGGCTCCACTTTTGGAAAGAGGCCAGAATTTGATTTTAGATTTCGGCCTCACTAATAATTTAGTTTCTGACAGATGTCACAGTCTGGCAAGGAGATAAAATATATTCTTGTGCTGACACTTCTCAATCTGGAATCAAAGGGTGAAAGGCCAGTGTATTGACCTATTGAGCATCCGCAGGCCTCCCCCGCCCCCTCCTCGCCTACGTTATTGATGAGAGGAATATTCACTTTTCTCAAATCCCATAGCACCGGGCCACAAACATTTAATTGGAGCTTTGCAGACTCCTCAAAATCCTCACCCCGTACCTTTAGACCCAAAGCCAATGTTTGCCCTCGTTCCCTCCCTGTGTGTGTTAGGGTCCTATTCACACTTGCCTTTACAAAGAATTGGGTATAATCTTCTCTGGTGTGCAGCCCTGGAAGCAATTTTCTACCCCCTTTTTCTGCTGCTGTCTTGGAAATTGCCAGCATAGGTTATTTTTGGCCACAAAGTAAATCCTGCCATACATGGTTTTGGCCATCCAAAATGTGATTATATTATGAACTCGGGCACTGCCCATAGCCAGTAAGTGCCATTGTTGAGAATTTCTCTCATTGATTCTTTGTTTTAATTATACAGATGTGCATGGGAATAAAAATAGTGCCTTTTTCGCTTTCTGAGTGGGTTTGAACATCTGTGTGTGTGTTGCTGTATGTCCCGGGCTAGTTCTGAAACAATACTACACACTTATTCTTCCTGTTACTTATCCCTTAGTAAGACATGAATGGAGTTAGCTTTGTGCCGATGGCCCCTGATTTTACACTGTGGCTGCATAAAATCACAAATGTCCAAAACAGGACACTCATTCAAAAATGTAACAAGCCTCTATACCGCAGACCTGCACAGCTCTGCTTATAGAGAGAGCTACAAGAATAGGCTACAATGAGTCATTTATCTGGCACCATATTGGGACAGAACTCCTCCGAACAAGCGCATAAAGAAGCCTCTGTCTCCCAGATCATGCGATTCTGAGTGTCCATTATTGTAAATAGACTGCATGATAAGAGTTGAGAAAGCACGGTCCCTCTTAACAGATCCTTAAGGACTCAGTGAATAGTTCAGGGTCTTATAAGTCTGACAACATTTAAAAATAATAATAATAAAAAAGGAAACCAAAAAGAAAAACAGAGCTGGAGACTTTCTTTTACTGCAGAGAGATGGACACATATAAAATGGTTTATTTCCCTAGAGATGTTGAAGGTCAGATGTTGTGGGTAAATTTCCCTGTTTTTATAATAGAGCACAAGTTGTCAGTTTTACATGCAGTTATGCTATAATCTACCACTGAATAGTACATTCTAAAAACAGATTTAAATAAAAGGAGAGCATTAGGCTGAGCACATAGAACTATTAGGGCTGTCTGAATCGGGCAAAATGTCACAATGTCCTCAGATGGTGTGCTTCTGGAAGGTAAAAAAAAGTTCTGTGATTGGATGCCCACAAGTGGAGGGGTCGTAGACCCAGCAATGCTCTGCCTGTGCCTGCTTCTTCGGTCTGGGAGCCTGCGAGCGCAGAGCACCGCTCGGGAATAAAAACCGAGCAACCGCATTAAAGAAATTTTGGGCTCGCCGCACAACTGCATGTGCTTTTGACTAAACGTTTCAAAACTACCAACTACTGGAAAGCTGCACCATTATAAATAACATTGTGATTGGTTACAGCAGGAATTGAAAGCAGATGAGGTGCAAAATTGTTGCGCTGAGTTGTATTGAGTCTTGCTCTCAATACAGCCAAAGAAATTTTAGATGGCTGAAGCTCACAACCTCTATTGCATATACAGAGTCGGCACTCATGGTAATAGGCTTTCAAAGCCTCCCTTTATTTCTCTATCACTCGGATCTCTCAGCCAGGTGTAGAACTGACAGAACATGCTGTATTCGCAGCTTTCAGAGCTAAGGCAAGGACATGGCACACACACTTATTCACTGGACCATTCTGTCTTAGCAAGTTTTTTTTTTGCCAGATTATGATATTAGCCTTGTGCACCTGGGCAACAGTAAAGGCAGATTACTAAATCGACTTGCTCGCACCTGCCAAGGTCAGTCATTAGTTTTGATCAACCTTCTAATACTGTGCCTTTCTATTTCCTTCTTCATCCATAAGCAGCAGAGGCGTATGCTTCTTTGGCTCCATTTTTAAAACATCTGGACATGGATTTGAATGGCCACGCTAAGCAGCACGGTGCCCAAAATTGTCTCACAATTGCCATTATCTGGACTCATGCAAACCCGGCTGGAACAATCCAAGACCATATGGCTGAAGCCAGTCTATTTATACAGGAGGAAAAGCGTCACTCTATGGCAGTGTGATGTGTAAGTACAGGGTACACACCAGCACAATGCGCTCCTGCCCAAAATACATGCTACTGCCGATGCATCTGTAGGCAGCGCTGCGGTCCTCAGGCACATGTTCTGCGGCCGGCCTGATTAAAGCCCTCTCCGCTTCGCTGACATGGGCTCCTCACTCTGGCTCCGCTCCAGATGTTCAGAAGTTCCAGCAGCCTTGCCATTGCTCCTTCTGTGTTATTACTTCACCGTGCAGCCATCCTCTGTATTCTATACTAAATGCATTCTGTAACCAAATTTGTGGATGAAGGGGGAAAAAAAGAATAGTAGAGGGGAGATTATTGTGGGTGTCTTTTTCCACTTCAGCTTAGGACTGTGCGGTTATAATTTTAGATGTGGGAATGAAGGGCTGCATGCTGAACCCATTTGAGGGAAGGGCCAGCCGTGTGCCAGAGAGGTCGCGGTTAGCATGGGAGGGGCACAACGTGTAACATGACATCTTGCATTGTTTCTTTTTTTGGCTCCCTCACCGCGTTCTCCCTTTCTCCTTCGCTCCGGCCTTCTTGTACTTGCGTAGAGTTGGGGCTCCTGCCATCTTGCTGTTGTAATGCACATTATAAATATCCTTTATAGCACAATGGTTAGAGAGATCTGCCCATGAGTATCTGCTGGACAGGCCTCTCTTAGGACAGTACACTCCCTTTACTGCTTTTCTGTTGCAAAGTGATCAGTAAAAATTTAATGACACCATAAAATAATAAAAATGCCACTGATTTATCGCAGCACTTGATGCGGACATTAGTAAAGCCGCTTTAGACCTTTTTCAAGTCTTCAAACAAAAAGCCTGGTGTTATGCATATAAATTATCAAATTTTTTTATTTCTGCGCAATACTAATGCTACGATATAAATTATACAGTTACAACCAATTAGTGTATAAAACATAGTATATAAAATTTTATAGAAATTCATTGTGCAACGTTTGAAGGTGTGCACATTTCGTTTTATGTTCTTAATCACTTACAGACTGTTAATGTGCACTGTAAACAGACCACTCCTGTGGTTATAAGCCATGAATGAACTCTCTCCCTCAGTCCATTTAGTTAGACCTGAGACACTGAGGTGTCTAATCCCATTTACATGTACTGTAATAGCTCTCTGTCAACACGTTCTTTAATTACTTTTTTTGTTTCCAAGAGGAAAAGAAGAAAGTTTAGCATCCAAACAGTATTTAATGAAACTCACTGATGGATGCTTCTTGTTTCCCAAACTGATGTTTAATGATCATGACTTTATAAAAGGGGTTGATTGATCAGAGAGAGCCAGCTGAGCAGGCAGGAGGGGAGGACAGAGGCAAGTAATTTATTACACCCCTTCGAAACACACACACATACACACAGTTGTTGAGCTCTTCCCCAGTGGACTGTCCACGGCGCATCGCCCATTGCTCGTGCGACTAATCGCACATCAGTCAATTTGTCATCGGGGGTTGCGCGCCTCTTTCATTAAGTGCAATAATGCAGTCTGGTGATGAATACAGCAGTGTAGGAGGCTTTACACGGAGTGTGGCACGCCGAGCTAGCGCTCCAACTTAGCTTTACAAAGCCGCCCGGGCCCAGCGGGGACCGCTACACATGTCATAATTATAAAACACTTAAATAAGCAAGGCAGAGTCAAGACAGGCAGCTCTTAATGACAGGCCATAAGCAGGTAGTGGTTAATTGTACATCAGAATCACTCAGATGGCCATAAATAATGATTGTTCCATCAAGCGTGGTGGGAAATTGCGGTTCTCTCTCTCTCTCTCTCTCTCTCTCTCTCTCTCTCTCTACCGCTCCTCTCTCTGTCTTTTAGATGCTTTAGTCCCTTTTTTTATAGTAATAGTAATTACTAGTAACAAAAAAAGTCGGCACACAAAGTGCACTGAAAAGGCTTGAATACAAGTAAAACTGTACATTTGTTTTGTTTTTATACAATATATTTATATATATATGTATATATGTATTTTTTTTGTGTAAAATACACGTTATCGCGCATCATTTGCAGACAAAAAAAAGATTAATCAGACGATTCTAACCTTGCCATTTTTAAACAGTAAATGACAGTGAATAAAGTCTATTTAAAGTGACACCAGGTGCAATGAGATCAGAATCATCCCAAGTAATCCACTATTGTCATGGGCTATTGACAACTTGAGCCAAAGAGATAATCTTTTGCCATGTGAAGAGCTTCCATGCTCCATGGCTCCCCAGTGACAAAAAGACTATAAAACAAACAAAAGAGCAAAACGGCCAAAGCAACCCGGCTGAAAGATTAATGTGTACGTTGGTATCTGTGTCTGCATGTGTGGCAGGGGAGCTGTTAACATTGTGTTGGGAGCCCGCCCGAGTGTCTGTTCAAACTGTGCATGATAGGCATTCTCTAAAGAAAAGAGAAAGACAATTCAAGCACACCTTTTGCCTGAGATTGTATGCACACCCTGGGAGAAGAACAAATGCTCTGGGGCTGACTCGCTGTTACGTGCCTGGCTTTTAGTGTCTTCCAGGCCCGATCGGAGGGGGGAGAGATTTCTTGTATCATGCCGAGTCAAAGTGTCCATCTCCTCCTTGAGTCTTCAGAGAGAGTGAGACAGGTCTCCGCTAATGCCCTGCCGCACTCAAGGCAGAACTAGGTCATTTAACAATGGGCCCGAGCAGTGGTTGGCCCCTCTCCCTCTGCATAATACATTAAGTGTAATGTGCTGCAGCCATTCAGGAGGGCCCCCCAAAAGCTGTTATTTTATTCTGTAAATGAACACGGACATGACATTTAATATTGTCGCTCGGGCGAGGAATGACAGGGGTTTATTGTGCATCAAGTGCGACATGATGCCGAGTTTAATCTGAACAGAAAGCAACACGACAAAAGGGAAAACACAGCATGTTCCTCCAAGCATGGGCCTTGAATAAATGATAGACAGAGAACTCAGGGCAGCCGAGATGAGCATGTGCTGCAAAGAGGGGGAAAAAAAAAAAGCTGAACATTTCACTGGAGGTCCCAAGCTGCATTGTGTGCACAGGATCTTTCAGTGAGTTGTTTTGAAATCCTTTTTAGAAGAGTGTTCCACATTCTTATCGGTACAAGTCCCTACAGATGAAGACAGTAAAAGACTAGAGCCATGATAAAGATAGCTTGACATGAGCATATCAAAATGCATACAGCATGTGTGTCCTATGTCAAAAGGATATTTCACACCAAAATGAAAATTCTGTCTTCATTTAATTACCCTCATGATATTACAAATCAGTCACCATTCACTTTAAAGGGATAGTTCACCCAATAATGCAAATTATATCATCATTTACTTACTCTTATGATATCCCAGGTGTGTATGACTTTCTTTCTTCACCGGTACACATTTTAATTTCATACCAAATGTGATCATATCACTTTAGAAGATATGAATTTAACAGCTGGTGTCGTATGGATGAAGTTTATGCTGACTGTGATTTTGGAAGCATCAAAAGAGAAATCTCCATTCACCTGCATTTTAAGGGCCTACTGAGCTAAGATAGTCAGACACACCTAGTATATCATGAGAGTGAGTAAATAATCAGATAATTTTCATTTTTGGGTGAACTATCCCTTTAAATGTATAAATTAAAAAGTGAATGAAATGAAATTTATTGGTGACAGGCTGTCAGTCCATAAAATTCTGCCAGAAAGTAATATGGGTTTGGAATGAGGATGAGGATGGGTGATAACAGAAAGTTTATTTTTGGGTGAACTATACCTTTAATGTTCATGTTGTACTAGCCCACAAAGGCAAAACTCAGTAACTACCCCAACACTGAAAGTTGGTTAGTGTGGTTAGTAAGAGACATGATTTTGGTCATATTTTAATTTTGACAAAATGTGTACAATTCTCATTTATGCAAAGTAATTTATCTGAATAAACAGTTTTATTTATTAAAAGTTATTCTGTCAAATACATATAGATAATATTAGATATCGGTAGTCAGGTAATTGTATTTATCTCAATCAGTACTTAATATTTGTTTATTTATTTATTTTATATTTCGCAGGAGAGGTCTCATTACGACAGCCTGAGCCATCACCTGGGTAAACTAGGCGAGGATGGAAAGATCGGTCACAGAGTCATCGACCTCACCAGACCAGAGGATTTTGAAGGTAAGTGTTACTCTGTCTGTAGTGGCACACTGTGTCAAATCATATTGCTACAGCTCACAAATTCTGTTTGCCGCACTTTGTACCCTTGCAAAGCATGTGGCATATATCCAGGGTTGGGAGTGTTACTTTTGAAATGTATTCCACTACAGATTACAGAATACATGCTGTAAAATGTAATTTGTAACATATTCTGTTAGATTACTCAAGATCAGTAACGTATTCTAAATACTTTGGATTACTTCAGCACTGGTAGATTTGTTCACTTGTTTTGAATATAAAAACTCTGCCAATACAGTAAGACAAAATGCACATGTTAAAAATACATTCTCTGAAAAACCTAAATATCTTATGCAGTGTTGTTTCTAAAACAAGATCAATCAAATTGATCTTATTTTAAGGATTTTTTTATATTTTTACATGAAAACAAGAAAAAAAATTATTACCAAGAATATGATTTTTGCCCTAATATCAAAGGTCTTACTAGAAAAATAAATTATGATCCAACGTCTTGATAAATAAATATGATTGTGTCTGGTAACGTGCATGAAAATGGCTAGAAATAGCATTTTAGCTTGGCGTAAAGCTGACAATTTACACAATGTTTTTTCTATTTCTTCTGCTCCAAACTTACTTCAAACGTACTTCTCTGTCTGCTCGTATGAATGTAACACATCATCAGAAAGTGTTTCACCGCTGTTCAAATGCACTTTGGATCATTTATATGTATAAATATTTTCCATCTGGAAGGACTAAATATTAAATGAAACAAATGACAATAAAAAGCAAAGTAATCTGTTCAGTAATCTAAATACCTTTTGAAGGTAAATTTATTCAAAATACCAACGATTTAAATTGTAACTGTAGTGGAATACAGTTACTTATATTTTGTGTTTTAAATACATAATCCCGTTACATGTATTCCGTTACTCCCCAACCCTGCATATATCTGACACTACTTGCTACTCGACTACAGTGAGGAATGTGGTCACTTACAGTTCAGTCACATGGTCAGACTGACATTACATGGGTGCTTGGTTAGAGTCAGGGAAAGTTAAAGGCATTAATGCAGTGTGTGTATTCTGGGGTGGACTACACAGCTGTACTTAACGTTTTTCACAGATAGTTCTGATTTGCTAGTTGATGACAAGCTAGTTGTTGTCCTCCAGGCATGGCCTCCATTGCCACTGCTCATGTTTGATATGCTGGGCACAGAGGTGTAACTTTAGATAGCACTTATATGACAAGGCGTCATCTCCTTTTGTGGCTCTGTTAGTAACCATTAGTGAGGAACACTCATATGTGCCAGTATTTTTCCAATGTAAATATTTGTAACAGTTCCCATGGGAATCCAGAGCAAAGACATAGACAAAAAATAAGAAGATTATCCTAAATATGTAATGATGGGTATTATCAAATTTATAAAATGAGCAGTGAGCCTTGAACATTTTTGTTGAAGATACAAACACAATTGATATTTCTTTTTTTTTTTTTTCATACACTTATATGATCAGCCTCAAATAACTCTGTTTGTTTATGAGCTTTCAAAAACATAATTTATTTATTTGGGCTTGGTAGAAATCTCCTCTGTAAATAGAGGTTTCAAGATGCAGTTTTTCTGGTCTGGCTGGATCTTCTCTGACCAGACCAGAGCAGATTCCCGCCAGGAGCCTGTCCCACCCCTTTCTGATCAGTGAGAAAGTTGGGTCCTCGAGTCCTCCACACAGTGGGAACCCGTCTCCTGTGGGCACTGGAGCAGTCAAAGCAGGGTTGAGGGCACAAAGCAACCCAAGTGATGGGGTGTTCTTTTAGAGTTCCAAGTGGAGGTGAAGGAACAGAAAACGTCCCGCCAGTTAACTCCCAGTAGGGAGTAGATTATGAGTAGGCAAAGGCCACAGAGGTTTCTCATCCCAGGGGGGAGCAGTGAACAAGGCGCCAGTGCGAGCACTCTGAGCTCACCAAGAGCCGTCCCATCTCCATCTTCCCACAAACAAATCGAGATGAAGGATGTGAATGGCAATTTTATGATGATGCACCCCACATTAAATAGTCTCTTTTACAACCAGAGTGTGTTTATCCGTTGAGAAACACAGAGTGTGTTTACTTGGGCGTTTTTGTTTAGAACCTTTTTTTTTTTTCTTGATAGACCAAGTCAAACAAATTCCATTACTTTCCTTAAAACATTTCAGCAATGTAAGCACTGTGGATTTGATACCTACGAATGAAAAAAGCAGTACTTCATCCATTTTATTCTTATTTGCCACTAGTATCTGTTTTATTACACTGTTCTGTTTAGAAGTTTTGTCAATAAATCTATCTACACTTTTATGCCCTTTAAATTATTTATCAACTGACTAGGAAACTACCATTTGAGAATAAAATTTCTTGACACTTCAACAGGGCAAACAGACTCACACAGTAACTGCCATTGGGAGCAGAGGAAAATTACTGAGTGGATGTTACTGCGCTCATAACAGCGGTGTGCTCCCCGTGTGGAGGTCCTGCCTGCTGAAAAGATGCGTTATATTGAAAACGGCTCGGAGTGTAAAACAGCTCTCTGTCATTCCTGTAACTCACAGAAAGCTTTAGGTGGCTTGAACTAATATTTGCGAAGCATGCAGCAACCAAATTAACAGCTGCCAAAGTTCTAACGAGAGAGAGGGGCCGTTGGAAAATAACTGCGGGGTATGGAAATAGATAGAATTTCCTTCATTTCGCATAAAGCCACGAGCCACATGCATCAGCTCACCGCAAAGTCATTAGGTCTTTTTAAGCTCAGATGAAAAACATTAACTAATACCACAAAAGGCTTTAGTATTGCCTCTTTGTTCATTCACATATGGCAGCGTATGAGTTTTGTTTGCCGAATGGGTCGGGTCGTGCGTGTGTTTAAACTGTCTCTGTCAGAGAGGGGTCTTAGCAGAACAAAGGGCATGTTGAGAGATTCCAGAGGGCAGGAAATCGAGGTAATATAAGCACACTTTTGTGACAATACCTGTGAAAATGAGCATTGGCTGGACTGATTAACTAGGAATGGACAAATTACTTTGTAGTCTATTTACAAAATGGGCTTAGAGCTGTGTTTTTTTATGTGTTTGATTGGTTAAATTGCTGCATAGTTATTAAATGGCAATCTTTTGACTGTAGTCAAAGAAAATATAGAAAGGTTAAACAGGCATCTTTGTGTTAGAGGATTGTTTGATAAACAGCATATTATTTTGTCATAATTTGAACAAATATATGTAGGGATCTATAAGAAACAACAATATATAAAACATTACAGTTTACCATATAATTAATCATATGTAATGCAAATCAGCCCAGACAAAAGACAAATACTTTGCAGCTTTTTTTTTTTTTTTTTTGCGCATCTGTGTATACAATTAAGAGACAAGAGAATGCCAAAGCATTGCTATTACCACTGTTGCTGTAGTCTGCATTTCAGTCTGGGTTTCCTTTAACTGACAGCCTCTGAAACGGTGCTCAAAGGAATTTAGAATGCCCCTCTAAAAAACCTTACAACATCCAGGGTGAGATAAATGAGAAATAATAGCTTAAAAAAATATTTGGTGACAATCCATGCTTTTGTCCCTATACACTCACACAAACACACATACACATACCTAGCAGAATTCCAAATATCCAGTTGAGTGAAAACCAACAATTGTCATGTTAATGCCCGCACTGAATACCTTTATGGAAAGGTGTCTCTTTCTTTATTTGATCATGGGCAAAGGGCCCGGCCGGTTTGCGTGATTGTTGCTTGTTTCACAGAGCATTGGGAGCGGATTCTTGAGTGACAGTCTGTGTGTGCCCTCGGAACAAAAGGCTAGCTGCAGCGAGAGCCTGAGAGGCTCAACATTTTGGCACCATTCCATGTACCGTCGAGTCTGGGCCTGCTGCAGACAGGTGTGCTGGGCCGCAGGGCCCCTTTCGCTCTCTCTCTCGATCTCTGTAATTCATACAGTCCCCCTCTGCTCTCCCTCCTGTTCACCGGGAGAGACAAATTAAATGGAGATTCTTGTATCGCTCTGTCATGTTGGGCAACGGGTCTCATAAATCACAATAAAGTCGATTAGAAGCCTCCTGCCGTCAACCCACTACCCAACCTTACGCACCTCAGGGGGTCTCCCGTGGCATCCCAAAACATCTGCATTTATTTACACAATAACACACCTAACTAGGTGCTTCCTAAAAGCTTTGCACGTGGGAAAGAAATGTCAATTAATGCTAATTTGTAAATGTCAGAGGCACGTAATCTCTCTTTTATTAAACAACAACAACCAGGAAAAAAAGCATAGTGTTGTAAATTTCATGTTGTGGTATACGGGGTGACGTTGCACAAGGCAACCTTGCTGCCAACTCTTTAGCTGGTTTTGCTTAAGGCACATCATGATTTCAGTGTGGTGGGGGGGTACGGACCACCTGTTTCTTCATGCGGGGCTCCATGCCAGGGTCCACTGCTCCCTCAACCCCGCAGAGCACCAGCTCGCAGAGGTAGACGAGTGACAACAACCCCACCCCCCCACCCAGATGTAGTCTTTTGCCCCAATTAAGTCGGTTCTCATTCCTGTGGTCTTCTCAGATGGCTTAGAGTGCTGTGTCTGTGTCTGTGTCTGCTTAGCCACCCTACAGCCTGCTGACACACAACAGCAACAACAGTGCATGAGATGATTATTACAACCAGCCCCGGTCCCTCTCATTCACTTTCTCTCTCAGTGGACAAACTGAAGAAAAGAAGCTTAAAGGGATAGTTCACCCAAAAATGAAAATTCTCTCTTCATTTACTCACTGCCATGCCATACCAGATGTGTATCTTCTGCAGAACACCATTTATGAATTTAGAAGAATATTTCAGCTCTGAAGGTCCATACAATGCAAGTGAATGGGTGCCAAAATATTGATGCTCCAAAAAGCACATAAAGTAATCATAAATGTAATCTATATGACTCCAGGTTTTTTTTTTTTTTATCCATATCTTCAGAAGTGATATGATAGGTGTGGTTGAGAAACAGATCAATAATTAAGTAATTTTTTTGCAAGCAATTCTTCTCCCTGCCCATTAGGGGGAAATATACATGAAGAATGTGAATCACCAAAATCTCAAGAAGGCAAATATGAAAGTGATCTGTTTCTCACCCACACCTATCATATCATTTCTGAAGACTTTGATTTAACCACTGGAGTCTTATGGATTACTTTTATGCTGACTTATGTGATTTTTGGAGCTTAAAAATGTTGCCACCCATTCACTTGCATTGTATGGACCAAAAGAGCTGACAAATTCTTCTAAAAATCTTTATTTGAGTTCAGCAGATGAAAGAAAGTCATACACATCAAATCATTACTTACCCTTATGTATGGCATAAGGGTAAGTAAATGATGAGAGAATTGTCATTTTTGGGTGAACTCTTCCTTTAAGGGGCATCCAGACTGAACGCGTTCTTGTGCTAATAAAAAGCTAAATGCTGTGCAATGAATAGAACAAAATTTGGGTGTCTAAAAATGTTTTTAAAAAGAAAATATTATCTATTTTAAATATACACGATGTCCAAAAAACATGCTGCTCCAGTGTGGGATGCTGAAAAAACAGAGACATGTGGCACAACAGTCACAAATCATCTGGTGCACGTTTACATAGAAAAACAATGAAAACAGAGCAGAAGAACACAAAAACGCACGCTGTGTCTCTTTTACTCATAAGCTGTTCACCTCTGCCTATATCTGCATGCATGCCAGTATATAAATTGCTGAATCAGTGTCAGTGGTAAAGTAATGGCACGGGGGTGAATCATAAATTAGAGCTGGCCATCTCTACACCCTGAACAGACAGTGGCTGTCGTGTCTGGGCGAGGTGGCTGAGTGAGTGAGTGAGTGAGTGAGCGAGAGAGCAAGAGAGCGAACGAACACTGGCTGGCTGGCAAGGTAATGAATGCCTTCATCTTGCCCTGGCAGTCAGCAGATTGCCCAGCGTTGATGGATACTGTCAGCCCTACCCTACGCTACACTACATTTCATTGCACAATAAACATGGCTGTCAAAACCAAACAAAGTGAAATCAATTTATCCTGCACGGTGAGTGCGTGCTAAATGAAATTAATGTACTGTGCGGGGAAGGGTGCCGCTGTATAATCCCCACACCCCCAGCAGCTTGCTTGCGGGCTTCGCCGAAAGATGGGGTTGAGCCCCAGGGCTGTGTTGTTCCACACATAGAAAGCTGGAACTAGGCAGATATTTTTCTAGTGTGTATGGTGACACAAATTTATTGCATGTTTGCGAGATGTGAAGCTCCACGCAGACATATATGAAGGGCTGCGGAGGTACTGCCTTTGCCAGAGTGATGAAGGAAGATCATAGAGAGGCAAGATCAGAGAGCACCTTAGAGAGAGAGAGAGAGAGAGAGAGAGAGAGAGAGAGAGAGAGAGAGAGAGTGAGTCAGACGCCTATAGACCTGCAGCAGTGACAGCAGACCCTGACTGATGCACCATGACTGCGTGGAGCTCTAAACTGTCTGGCCAGCCAGATAAAGGGCAGCCCTTTCTGGATTAAGAATGTGGTAGTATGATTGTTAAACATGACGTGTGTAAATGGATCTTTGGGATTCTGCCCATCAGGGCCTGGGGAATAGAGCCTCCTGCTGGCTGCCTGAAACTTAGAGCTGATCTCTCGCAGGACCCCCGTCTTGCTGATTTTTGCATGAGTATTTTTGAGAACAGAGAATGTTAATCTTGTGAGAAGATTCCGCTGTGGACCCTTTTCGTGCTCCACCCTCTCTGAGCAGTGCACTGCCACCAGAATAATCGATGTATCAAACTTGTATAGCAATACAGTGCCAAGATCCATTACTTAGCGAGAATTTTTATTTTGTTCATCAACACCAGTTATAATAGAAATCAAAAGCAGGTACTGTGTGCCAAGACTTGAAAGTTTCAGGGTCCTAATGAATACACATCACATGTGGATGATGAAATATTCATGGCAGATTCCAAGCCTTCTTATCCAGTTTTTGGATCATTAAAGATGTATAGAAGCATATGGAAAGGCTTTTTTGGGGGTTTGTTTTATTTTTCAAGCCTTGTTTATCAACATGTTTTTGTTTGTTGAAATATTCATACAGCTTTTATTTAATTCTTTCACATCTTACATATAAAAGGAAGCAAATGTGCATGCAAACAGAATCATTTTCACTTTGCTGTAAAGTTAAATACAGAAACTGGGGGACACACATGCTGATTGTGAATGGCCTGATTGAAGAGTTGTTGCACTCTTGAATGCAGTCTGTTTGCCCTTTATCACACTCTCGCTGTGTTAGTGTGTCAAGTTAGAAGACATTTTTTTCTGAAGCAACTTACTGTACAATTATTACAGAAACAATCCCACTGGTGCACACTGGGGTCTCTCAAGGGCAAAATAATTCAGAGTTTATCTCTTGGTGGGTTTGACATTACAAGCCTTCGGTTACCAGCCCCAAATTAACCACTAGGCTTCCGCACCACCCTATCATATAAAGAAATATCTTTTGTCCAGACTTTGGCACTGGCACTCCAAATTTTACCTTACTTACATACACACCTTCAAGCAACATTTTTTTTATTCAGAACATAACCATTATAACAATGAAACAGCCATCCAGAAATGTTCTGCAGTTCGAACGTAGCAAAGAATTTTGAGACCCAGACAAAATATTTAAAATGCATTATATTCAAGCTCCTCTTCATTTGGTTTGAGCTAGTTTTCACTCATCAAGATTTGGTTTACCATCAGTAGTATCTTGTGCTATGTTCCAAAACATGGGCTTGTCTAGTCTGGTTTGAAACAGGCAGTCTGGAGTATGAGGTACTGTATGCCTCTCGGGATCCCCAAACCCAGCTCTCTGGTTCAGCTCCAGTCACACTGATGTGCTGATGGATGCCCTGCACTACTTAGTTGATTAATGGTTTGCACCCACTCTCTCCTTGCTCTGGTGTTCCTAGGGAGTCAGGAACTGAATGGCTCTGCAGATAAACCACATCTGTATTATTGTTGGCCAACAGGAGGCGCCAGCACTACCGAGGCACGGGTCTACAGGGAACCCCGGGGAAGGAACAGCAACGAACCTCACATTAAACGGCCCATGAATGCCTTCATGGTCTGGGCCAAAGATGAGCGCCGCAAAATCCTCCAGGCCTTCCCAGACATGCACAACTCCAACATCAGCAAAATCTTGGGTAAGTCTAAGCCCCCAAATCAATCATGACCAGCAGCCATGGCCATTTGCATTAGCCTTTCCGTTTTCATACCGTAAGAATAAACTGAACCTCTGCCCAGTGTCTCTGCAGTGCTGTCCAGGGAACTATTGTAGAGTGGTTTAGACACTGGCAAAAAATGGCTTCGCTTATTTTGGATCACTCTAGCTCAATGGTCTAGTTAACAGTTAATTAAAGAGTCATTCTACTTATTGGAATGGCTTTGCTTGTCTTTGGAGTAGCAGCTCAAGGAATAATTGTGATTGAGCTGAGTACACTTATTGTAGGTTTAGGATTTGTATGTATGATTTTCAATAGAATAAAAATCAGAACACTATATTGCTAAAAAATAAGACACTCTGTTAATGACAGCATGACTTAGAAAAGCATTAAGAAACACTAATCCTCTGTTGAGGTAAAGGGAGGGACTGTTTTTACCAAAATGAAACAGCCCACTGTTCTGGATCAAAACCAAGCCTTACAAGACCAAAAACATAGCTGCACCATTAACAGAGAGGGTGTGTTTTATGTTGATGGAGTACAACTTACTGCACCTTAAATTTCATGAAAAATAAGTGAATCATATCAAAGCCATTTCTTTTCTTATCAATTAGTAGACACACATATCCACATTACAACTTCTGTATTATGCAAAATGTTTTTAGTGAATATTATCCTACCTTATCTTCTTTTGCAAATAATTCTGCACAATTCAATGCAGCTGAAACCGAAGAGCAGGGTTAAACTTGATGGCGTGCTGCCTGCGGGAGCAGCTCAATTAGATGGATTTAGTGGCTGTCACGTGGGCAGTGTTTGTCATGAAAAATGACAGGGCTAAATGGGTCTTGTTCCCCAGTCCAGAGAGTCAATAGATCACATCAACTAAAAGTCCCGTCAACTCGGACATTCTAAAGGCTGGAGAAATTTACTGCCCTGTTTTTTCTGCTAATGCAGCAATGGTAACATTCATGCAGTTACCCTCCAGTCAAAACAACAGTACTTGCTACAGAATAATGTTGCTGAATTGTTATACTTAACACTTATTGTTCTTAAGTTAATTTTGAAACACTATGTAGAAAAATGTACTTTAATAACATTGGATGCTTTTAAAGTATTAATAAAATATTATTAATTTGAAATAGTTTTTGTAAAATTATAGTATTGATATTCATTTTATTTCTCCCAAATGATGTTTACATACAAGAATATTCTGGTGAGAAACAACCCGAAATGTTAATAATTTTACAGTGAAACTCTAGACGTCTGTTGTGCATTCATGAGTACACGAGAGAAGCTCGTTCACAGTGGCATGCTTGATTATGCAAGAACTTGTGTTGAATTTAGCACTTTATGCAAAGTCAATGTAAACAAGATTTTCTCATAGTGTTCAAGATTGGGCATCAGATCTCAAGGTTTTCACTGAAAAAATATTTTCAATTCAGGTTCTTTCTTGTGAATTGTGTTATGGTTTGTGAGTCACAACTCAAGATACTTACGATACATTGTAACATTGATAACATTGTATTGAAAAGACCAGTGGAGTAGTGGTGACTGAAGAGGTGGGTATACTGTATATGTATCAGTCCCCATCCACCAACCCCCAAACACACACACACAGTCTACAAAAGTCATATATGTATATAAACTTATTTAAAATGTGTAATAATATATATTTTTCATTAATAGAAAACAACTTATTGTAAGGTCTGTAATCATAGTCCTTTATGAGCATAGAAAATGTGTGCTAGGGTAAGAAAGATTCTTGCTGGCATGGTGTACAGTACACAACTAAAAACAATATGGTATCTTGATATATATCTATTTAAATTAATGCTTGGAAATTTAACGTGTTTATTTCTGTAATTCATATTTTTTGTTTAACATATAATTGAAACAAAAAAAGGTGATTAATGCAGTATCCTTTTTTTTTTTTTTTTTTTTTTACTTCACATGATAGGAGAAATGCCCCAAGTTCAGGCTAATCAGCCTTACAAGCTCCAATTAGGGTGGGTGGGTGGGTGGGGGGGGGGGGGCATAAGACATCTGCTGCCTGCCAGGAACAAACCCAGACACCTGTTACAATGTACATTTGTGCACATCATTCATTATGCACAACGCATGTACCAGGCATAATAAACACCACAATGCCATATCTCTTTATATCACACGAAAATGCTCACTTATATATTCATCTGAACCAGCGTAAAAACGAACCCACCCGAGTGAGACCCAGCGCATGCGCGATAGATACTAACGGACCTGTCTGTTCAGCAAGGTGCAGACAAGTATACTTGTAGAGACTGAATGGCAGCCAGACAAAATAATAGTTTTGAGATTTTAAACTTCAACAAATTAAACTTCAACATTTAATGTGTATTATATCTGTATGCATAGTGTCTAATAATGCATTGGCAATGTACACTTAATTTATTTTGTCAATATAGTTTAATATGAATTGAATCTGCCCATTTGATCCTACTATTTTAAAAAGTCCACTGTATAATGGCAGAAGATTTTGTCCAAATTGTAACTACAACCTGTCCACTGATTTTATGGCATGTATTAGCTATTAAATGTTAATTCATTATTAATATTATTAAATGTTAATTTCATTGCCAGTAAAATGGGTAAAACTTGATATTAATTTAAATTGATAAACTAATACATAATAAACTGTTAAGCATTGTAGCTATTATAAGTGTAGTAATGTTATATTATTATATGCAAAATAATTAATGGTTATTTTTATGTAGTACTAATGTAGTACTAATATGATTTTTTTTTTTTTTTTTTTTGATGTTTTGTGTGTGTGTGTGTGTGCGCGCGTGTTTAGTATAGTGAAATTGGTTTCTTAATAAGAAATAGAAATTTGATCTCGTAATAAAAAAGGTTCCACTGACAAGTAAAAAGCAGAAAAAATTACATTTTAAATAATTACTGGATAACTCAAATAACTTGGTCAGCATCTGCAAAAATCTTCAAAAACTAGCACGGGTGCAGTCAGTACTTTCACAAAATGTAATAGGAAAAGTTGTATTAAATGTTCACGTTTTGCAGCTAAGTAAATTCACAGCACAATGACAACTCTAGTGCTGAAATGAATGTTCTGATTGGTTGCTGAGTCAGACTCTATATCTTTCCCATACCTTCAGGAAAGCATTCCTGCCTCCCACTGCTCTGTGCATGTTTAGAGAGAATCTCTGTACACTTGAAATCAAAAGAATAATAAATACATTCAAAATTCACTCATTGTTGCTGCAGTATTACCTCAGTTGAACAACATTGAAAAGTTATGGGTCAAAAGCCCGGGTCATATGCAAAATCTCTGTAAAGATAGGTAAGCATACAACGAATGCTTGCATGTGCGACTACATTACTGGAAAATTCAGAATGTGAAATTCATTAAAACTTCTCCTTTTGTTTTCTACATAAGATAGAATGTCATTTGGAATGACATGAGGGTAGGTAAATTCTGACAGAATTTTCATGTTTGGTTGAACTATCTCTTTCATTGTTTTTAGTGATTATCTTTACAAAACATGTCCTAACTTATCACCACTTGTGGTCATTAGGATCTCGCTGGAAGTCCATGACGAACCAGGAGAAACAGCCGTATTATGAGGAGCAGGCGCGGCTCAGCAAAATCCACCTGGAGAAATACCCCAACTACAAGTACAAGCCCCGGCCCAAGCGCACCTGCATCATCGACGGCAAGAAGCTGCGCATCGGCGAGTACAAGCAGATGATGAGGTCGAGGAGGCAGGAGATGAGGCAGTTCTTCACTGTGGGGTAGGTCCACCATGCACTGGCCTCTACTTAAACCCTGTCTGCTGTTAATGAAGCCAGCTTAGAGCTCTCACAATAAGCAGGTAATGACTCCATGCAGTGTGCCAGTTCCTGGTGTAAAGCCAGTGACCCTCTAATCAGCTTGATGGGAGTAATTCAGCAATTTAGCGTGTTTAAAAGTGACTCTAATTTTATATGGCCCTCACACTTCATTTTAATCTTCAGTGTTTTAAAGCAAGCAAGCCTTTTGTCTGAGACATGGTCACTTTGTGATTATGTGTCGTGGTAACTGATATATATTTATTCATCATAGGAGAGAAATATATAGCCTCGGGATTTGATCATGGGTCAAATCCCATCTGCAAAACAGGATTTTCTTTTAAGAGTATTAAAAGTAGTGTTTTTTTAATTTTATTTTATTTAGACTGTAACAGAGGGCAGTGGGACTCTTACAGCCATTACTTTAGGATATTAGGCTTGAGTATGAATGTAGAGAGGGATGTGGGGCAGATGTTTGGAGCTCAATTCTGTAATTTTACTTTGTGTTGTGAATAAAGAAAATGCCTGCTCCAGGTGTTTCCACTTCGACAGCAAGAAAAACAAGTGCTGGAGTATCAGTCAGCCTGTTAAATATCAGGAGTCCATGTGTCTACCAACCAATTGGCTTTGTCGCCCTGAAAGAAATGAGTGTTATTTTCACAATCTTGTTGTCACTGATTGAAAATAATTTTTACAGGGCTTGGGATGTTCATCTGTAAAGAGCATGAGAGACAGGGTTTTAAATATAACTGTTAAAATTCAAGAGCCTTATGTTTTTGGCCAGTGTTGTGTGTGCTTCTTTCCATTCTCTAATTCCCCAAGACTGTAATTGTTTTCCTTGAGAAACGTTAAACTTTTCATCTGTCTCTTAAAAGCTTGTAAGCTTCTCTGAGCTTGGCAGGAAGTAAAAAAAAAAAAAAGTCCACTGGCACTTCACAAGGATACATCTGTCTTTTGTTCCCCACCTCTGAATCAGGCAGCAGCCACAGACACAGATTCCCATCAGCACCAGTGCAGGTGTTGTCTACCCTGGTGCCATAACCATGGCGACTGCCACGCCCTCCCCTCACATGACATCAGACTGCTCCAGTGCCTCGGCTAGCCCCGAGCCCACCATCCCTGTCATCCAGAGCACCTTCAACATGAAGATGGAGCCTGGCAGCATGGTTCCTAACGACTCAGTGAATGGAGAGGATGAGATGGACATGTACGAGGACTTTGAGGACGATCCCAAATCGGACTACAGCAGTGAGAATGACACACAGGAGCAAGTCAGTGCCAACTGAGGCAGCGAAGAATATCCTTTTATTATTGGAATACTGAAGAACACGGAAAATAAAAAATAATGAACTAATCAAATCTGAAATTGAAAAACTTGTTTCTGATGATATACCTTTTGGGAGCCAGCATGCAGATGTGGCTCCTGCAGATTTAACAGCTATTGGTCTTAAGTGTTTCTCAGAGTGTGGAACAATTTGATTGTGTTTTATTTTGTTTTTTTTTTTTTATTGTTATTTTATTGTTTTTTTTATGTGTTTTGATCATGATCAATTTACGGTATTTCCTACAACATTTTGGATAATAGAACTTAACGATTGAAACATTTCATATGGATGCATAACTCACAGTCTTACTTCAATTCACATAAATTTACACATGTATGTGTTAAACTCTTTTTCATTTCTTTTGAAGCGTACATTACTGTTTTTGATGGGGTTCGATATCTCACTCAGGTATGCTGTACCAGCAAACAGCTTGTGAATGTTTTTAATCAGAACTATTTAAACTGAAAAAGACAACAAAACTTCATTTGACATTTCATAATGCGCTAAAAGTCCTTACATTTGCTGAACCACAGAGGGAAAGCCTACAACTCCCCATTATTATTATTATTATTATTATTATTATTATTATTATTATGTTTAAAAATGTCCAGATGTGCCAAACATATCATAAGCTTCCTGCTCTTAAATCTTAAAATGTAATGTCTTAAGGGAGAGACCTCACGAGTCTTAGACAATCCTTACAAAATCACAGAACTTTGAAAGCCCACATTTTTCTCCTCTCCAATGACTTCCATGTTAAATTGCTCAGGAACTAAGAGTGTCATAGTTCTCTGGGAGGTTGAATGCAGTGATCGCCCAACCAGCAGCCTCTCTCGGCCCTCTAGTTCGGTCTTACCCTCTCAGTTCTTAATCACACTGATTGTAATCAGGCCAGAATGCCAAGGGGCCAAATGGCATCCAATCTGCAGAATTGGACAGGCAGTGAAAGGCAGCTTTGGTGTATTACAATCACAAATTGCTGTTGTACAATATGCACATGCACATTCTGCTAAACTCTTTAGCCCCGTTTTCTTAACTGACAGAAGATAGTCTTAAAGCAGTGCATGCCCTTTGGGTTTCTGCAGTGTGTTCAGCATTAAGTCTTAAGAGAACACCCAGCTTATCTGGATGTTTTTGGCCAGTTATTCAGAAAAACAAAATAAATAGTAAAGAGCAAAATATGGCACTTATTTCACAAAAAAATTATTTTGAAAATTGAGTGGATATACATACTGCCTGTGTACTAAACTGAATTATATTTACATTTAATTAAACATATGCTTAAACTAGTAAACTAGTAGAAAAAGTATTAAGACAAATCTGCTGAATGTGGCATTTTCAATCATTTTGCTTGGATTGGATCTGTTTTGAGCACTTGAAAAAAAAAAAAGAAAAAAAAAAATATAACAATATGTTTAGACTCATTCTAATGTGCCCTTTGTATTCAAATAGACAGTCCTGCAGCTCAGCTAAATCATGCTGTTGTTCCAGTGGTAGAACTCAGGTTATTTCCATGTGGAAGGACAGCCAAAAAGCAGCTAGCGGTCAGGGCCTCTTGTTTTAGACTTTGGCCCTACTGAAAGCTCCAGCAGGGCTTGAGTGCCATTCACCTCCATTCACCTGACCTCTGCCCAGTGCACACCCTGCCTCAAGGGGCTGCCATCTGGCTCCCAGTATCAGCCCATGCCCAAGAGAAGGTACTAAACAATGGAGACGAGGCCCATGTGGTTTATTGTGCTCTCTTTCCATCAAAGTGTATGCAAAAGGCCGCAGCCAGAAGCAGCCCACGAGGTGCTAGCGAGCAGATGGAACAAGTAGATCAAGCTGTGGGGATTATTAAAATGACTGACGAGTCTGTATCATCTGAAATACAGCATAATTAATGCATGAGTCCAGCTATTTTCCTTTTGCCCTTGAACCTGCCTGTTTCATCAGTAACCCAGAGATTAGAATAGACAGGAAATGTCACAGCGTGGCTGCTGGTCACTGCATTACCTCCAAAAGTCTAAAAGGCACCAATGTGTATTTAGCACTTATTTCTCCCAGCAGTTGAAGCATTAACTCTTATACTTAGCCCACCTCTTTGAAAAGCATTTACTTAATTCATAGAAGTTTTGAGCACTTCTCTAGAAGCTTGTATTCGTACCTTTATTTTATTTCTTTTGTTTTAGTTTGTTGTGATTTTTACGAAAAAGGTACAGTACTTGGCTGGGTGTCCCTTGATATCCACATTCAGTTTGTTATTTTTTAAAGCTGTTATATCTGTTTGCTGGTGGATTGGTTGATTTGTACTTGATTTGTACATATTTCCTTGACCATGCCAAGCCAGTTCTGTAGGCTGGTAGTAGACAAAAGGACTGTTGTTGGGACTGAAACTTGATTGCGCTTGTATAGGTTAAAAAAAGAAAGCAAGAAAAAAAGAGACAATTTCAATCTCACACGGAGACAATGATTCTTAAGTGTTACAAGCACTGGATATAAATGGTATTTTTTATCAATTCTGACTAATGTGAAGCTGTTGTGCGAAAAAGAAAAAAAAAGAAAAAATCTAAATGAACAAGTCACCTGTTTGGACTCATGCGTGCACGCCTCACAGTTGCCAGATTTGAGTCATTTTTCTCTCTACATATTTTGTTAATTTATGCAAAGACACGTGATGAATGAACAGTTTGTTTAAGCTCCAATGCTGCCTAGGGGAGACAGAGCAGTATACTCGACGGAGAGGCTTGTGTAGTGACTGGCCAGACACACCGGACTTCATTATCAAATTTTAATGGTCATGTACGTTTGTGTTGTATATTGTAGTTGAAGCTCTCTAGTGCATATAGACATTTTATTGTATTTATTAGCCATTGTTGGCTCTAAAAGTGTCAGTAGAACATAATTAAAGGACAATCAGAGAACAAGAATAAAAACAGTGTAATCTGAAACCGTATTGGAGCTCAAAACAAAGTTACTTTTTCTTTTTCTTTTTCTTTTAAAAAAAAATACAATAGTTCTCCATCTCATCAGTTTTTGTTTTCTTTGCATTGTAAATATAACATAGGAAAATAGAATTCTATTTTTGTTCACGGATACTTGTACTGAAGTATAAATTATGTATTTTACTTTTTTTGTGTGTGTATATTGTTGGTCATTGTAAAAAAATGATAGAAAGAAAGAAAGAAAGAAAGAAAGAAAGAAAGAAAGAAAGAAAAAGAAAGAAAGAAATCACAAACTGACAATTCACTGTACCTCATGTAGTTGCTTAATGCACATCCCTGTTGATCGAGTAGTGTTAGACAGACAGCTGAGACACCCGGGCATCTCACTTTCATGTGTTTCAGTGATGAACCTCTCACTCCTTTTATCCAGACATTTCCTAATATATTCAGGCTTCCTTCTATGTTGTAAGTGCATTCTGTAGCAAAGGACAAATCTTGAAATTAATGTACTTAATCATTTTTTTTTTCATATTTTTTTTTTTCTAAATACAGAGGTACTTGCTGAAGTTTTAATAATTGGTTATGTGCCAAATTTGGATGGAAAGCATGTGTAATTAAAGGGCAGCAGTTGTGGCATATCATACAGCTTCATTTGTAAACACATGCCAGCATATTGTCCAATGGGGGTGTGCAAATATTTATTTGTTTTAGTTTTTTCACACTGCACAATACAGTCCCATTTTGTGCATTTGAGGTTTTCATACAGAATTATGCTCTGTGTTGTTTCATAGTGTTTAATAGAACATTTCACTTCCAGCCAAAAGCAATTAAGTCAATAATACATAACTTTCACTGCCATATTAATGAACAGTAGGTACAATAACTGAGGACAAAGCTTGGGTGTTTATACTTATCTTACTGTAATGCTTTTGTTTTGTTTTGTTTTTTGGTATGGACTTTTGTGATGTATATTGTGGGATAGTTTTTGTTAATTTAATCAGCACAATTCACTGACATGCTGGACTGATATGCTAGCTGCTGTTCAGAAGAATTCAATTTTGCTGTCAGGGGCAACATATCTTGTTGTCAATGGTACTTTGCTTTTAGATTTCTGTAGTCCCTCATGAAACACTGTGTGTGGCTCCTCCGTCACTAGGGACGCTCTTATTTGGAATTCTGCTAGCAGCCTGATAACCCTTTTTTCTTTCATTTTGTCTTTGTGTGTGTGTGTGTGTGTGTGTGTGTGTGTGTGTGTGTGTGTGTGTGTGTGCGCGCGTAGAGACAGGTTTCTTAGCAGGTACATAGACCCATGGCAGGTATGCAGGCGTTAGAGATAGTATATCTGTTGCTGCTTTTTTTTTTTCTTTTTTTTTTTAAAGTTTAAATTCTAAAAGTGTAAATAATTTATCATAAAATCTTGTACAGTCCAGTGTAAAGTTTTTAATTGAACTTTAAAAAGGTTGCCATCATATATGTTTTCACGTTCTTCTTTATACAGTACAAAAGACAGCTATTTGCTAAGGATGTTATTGTTTAAAAAAGAAAAAAGGTACTAAAAATATTTTTGCTTGGCTTTAGTATGTGAACCAGCAAGTTATTGGTTTCCATGTGCAGTATTGACGTGAGGTAAACTAATTAATGCTACAGTTGTATGTCCAGAGACCAGTCTTCTCTGTAATGGTAGTATTATTATAACAAATAAATAAACCAGATGAGTGACACATTTAGGTTTATTTAGACACCTTAGTGGATTGTACAATAGAGGTTGTTCTCCCCACAAGCAGCATTTGGCATATTGTAATGTAACACATTTCTACAGTATATTCTCAATTCACTGATGTACGACAGCAGATGAGGGTGTTCCTGCCTGTTTGCTTATTTACCTCAAGAGTTATTCTTTTTCCATAAAAGACAGAATACACACACATCTGACAAAATCGTCTCACCATCACTCAATCTTTTGTACTGCTGTTCACACTTACAAATTAAAGAGACATTTTGTTTTATATGTTGTGTTTGTGTTTGTATTTTCATTTCTTTTTTACATTCTTGATTCTTGGTAATATACTAATGTCACCATATTTAAAATAGCATTTAACTGGAACAATAATACATTTTTAATATAATTAAAAAATTCCACATTTGGAGTTTGTTGTGCTGAAGTAAATGTAAACATGAAATGAAAACATGTGCTTTGAGCAAAATATAAGCTGCAAAAATAAATGCAACGGCTGAAGGGAAATTGCAACTAAAGAGAAAATTAAAACATTTACATACCTATGTGTATTAGTAAGCAAAGAGGCAAACTGTACAAACTAAAACAATTTGCATGTTGAACTGCAGCCTTGTTAACAGAGTTTTGTGTGCACATTCCTCTGTAAATTTATTAGGATGGGCAACAGAATGGATGGATAACAAAGTTTGCATTTGTGGTTGACCTGATTATTTTATAATTTTTGGTTCTGTGCTGTAATACAAAGGTTAAATCCCAAAGCATTAAATGATTAACACCCATGATGCAGCAAAGGAACAGTTTGTCATCTGTCCTACAATATTTACTGTTAGAGTAACTGTACTTACAGCACTCACCTGAGGTAATATCAATGAATGTTATGACTGTTCATAAAGTACATGTTCACCTATTACAGCATGCCACAACAGTAGCGTATGTTGTCATAACTGGAACCTGCCATAAAATAGTCTATTATAAACTTTTAGCTAAATTTAAACAAGCACTTATGAACAGGAAACAATTTGTGAAATTGCAAAATTTGAAAAGGTTAAAATTAAATAAAAATTAAACAACAATAACAAACAAACATTGTTTTGGCCAGCAGAAATTGTAATTAATAAACTGTCTAAAATTAAAATACAATAAACTCAGGATAAATTGTCACATGTTTAATGTATTTTAATTTTAGGCAATTTAGTAATATTACTGTTGGCCCAAACACGGTTTTTTATGTTTTTATACTAATTTAATGTTTAGAAAAAGATGTTTGAAATCACCATACAAAAACACTGCTAGAAAAATCACACGTTTGTATGATTGGACTTTTGACTCAAACGCAGACACATACACATGCATGCCTAATATGTACTGCACATTGATTAAATTACCAGCTAAAAAGGCGCTTTTTAACTCTCTCTTGTTACTGGTGTCGAATGTCACATGATTTTTTTACCTTGGAAATGTGATTCACCGTGGTGTTGTGGTTTCACACATTTTATCGTCCGCGGACCATGTGCATTCATCAAAGAATCTTTAGTATGTGAACTTGCGACACACATCAGATAAAATAAGTCAACGTAGCCTATACAGGTGGGTAAACTCGATAAGAAGTTCCCTTATGACACAGTATGCTTGACATTGCGTGTATATGGGAGTTGTCTTTGAAACCTTAGTTGAAACCTCTTTATAATAACGGCAATATTAGAATAGCTGTCCGTTAAGAAGGTACATTTAACACCATTCCTCAGATTTTTCTTCCTTCAAGCCCTTTACTGCTTCACCGTCCACTACACGAGTCAGCAGGTGGAATCTTCTCGGTAACAGAAGACACTCCGCTCAACTGCAGTGTTCCAGCGAAAATCACTCCGCCTGGCTATGCATTGCTGGTGAACGTTCCACTTCAGCATGCTGATTCCCCACAGTGCTTCAGCAGTGTTGTGTATCCTTACAAAGCTATTGCATGTTGTGTATTGTGATATATATATATATATATATATATATATATATATATATATATATATATATATATATATATATATATATATATATATATTAGCTGTCAATCGATTAAAAATTTTAATCAAATTAATTACACGATGTCCTGATGAATTATTCTCGATTAATCACATTTAATCGCATATACAAATATTTGCTGAGAAAGCCCCTCATATAACAATAATTCAGTGTATAATGATGAAATAATTATACATAGTTATCTTTAAATATTAAATATATATATATATATATATATATATATATATATATATATATATATATCAGGGTTTCCGTTGTCCGGTAATTACCGGACATTGGCCGGAAAAAAAATTAAATGTCCGACTAAACTAAATCTCTCCGGTCAAATTGTCCGATTAAAATTGCCTAATAATCCCGCCCCCCTAACACAATCTGAATTTGAGAATAAGCCTAAAATGTATCCAGAGTGGACCAAGCTCGCCAAAATAGCCTGTGTAATCCCGGTCTCGAGTGTTCCTGCAGAGAGGGGGTTCTCGCCGCAGAATCGGATCAAGACGAAGCAGCGAAGTCGCCTTGCGGAGAACAAGGTTACGCGGCTTATGCGCATTGCAAGTTGTGGAGAGACACTGGGAAGTTTTGATTTTAAGTCAGCAGCTGCACAATTCAGCACTGCAAAACAGCGTAAAAAGTAGCCTAAAATGACGCGAGACAATGTTATAGGCCTAGTCATTTGTTTGTTCCAGTTCATTTGACAAGGAGTCATTTCACGGTGGCCAATTTAAATGTTACCAGCTAAATGAGACATACTGAGAGTGTATAATTAAGTTCGCTTGAGTAAAAACAATAGGCTACTATTCAGATATTTTATGTGGGGAAGGGGGATTGGTTTGTTAAACAATGAATGTGAAACGCCAATCGGACGTTCATTTTTTTTCCGTCTATTTGAAAGTTAGGCTAATAAACATGTTGCATTCTATACGGCCTGATTATGTCATTTTTTTTTAAGTTACATAGCCTGCCTCCAGTTTTCCTCAACTTGACTAATTAAGAGGCGATATTTGACCGGCATATCATCAAAATGTCCGTAAAACGAAACCTCTGCCGGTCACTTTGACCGGCACCATTTTTTTCTAGCGGAAACTCTGATATATATAATATATCATATATATATATTCATATTCAGATAATTAAAATGCATTACATTCTTGGGGCAGAAGAGTTCATCATTGATAAGTCAATTCAAAAAGCGGCTTTAGAATACAATGTGTTGTTTACTACCATATTATTGATCATACGCCAATCATTGTCACACAGTTTACAGCAATCCATTTCGCAAGTGAATTTGTCAATCAGTTGGAGATTCGTTATGAGGGTTTGTTTAAATGCAGAGTACACTACCTACGTAGGGCACCAACCCCGGTCGCAGAACACTCGCTGTGTCTGAAACCGCCCCCTATCCACTATATAGTGCACTATATCGAGTGTCCACTATTTTGTAGGAGTGTCTAAATTCTGACTGACCCACTTGTTCCCTACTTTTGGTCACTCATTCTTACCCACAAAGCACTCTAATTTCAAGTGTACATTTGATGTTCACTCGATAGTGGTTAATTTCCCACAATCCACCACGGGGAAGACGTACGAGCTGAGAGTTTACTGATTCCTTCACTCCTGCAATGTTTTATTTCTTGCTGAATATAGTACATTACATTTTGACAAATCATAACTTGATTAAATTAACATTATATTATATAGAGAAACAAGACATACTGATACTTTTTAAAATATACTCTTATTTGATAAAATGTGTTTACTCTTTATATTAATACACAGTATATATTAAAAATGGCACACATAATGAGGTATGAGGTATTTCATATGTGGCATTGTTTCTGCAACAGCCCCAGAGCTCTGATACTCACGTCAGAATTCACTCAGTTCACTTACTGCTGAGTGCACTAACTGCCATTCACTGTATAGTAAATAGTGAATGAGTAAACATTGTGGACACAGCCACTCTCTTCGCCATACGATTGCCTCGCGCCCACACATCTCACACGCATGAAACTCGCGCACCTCACTATGCACATTCAGAAAGGCTGCCTGTTTGCGCTCCAGTTGTCGATCACGTGAATGGCAGTGACTTACAGTTAACTTGGATGTTTACATGGATTTATACAGTTAATCTGCATGAAGTAGCTGTGATAGTTTCCAGTACCCCTGCAAGGGCGCAGAGTATATACATAAATACTGTTTATGACATGCGGGATGTGAAGTGACACTAGGGGTCTCTCTTGAGAGCCTCAGTTGCCTCTGAGCTTTGAGAAAAGGCGAATGAGAATTGGCAAACAGAATTTGCATGTCCCTCCCCCGGACATACGGGTATAAAAGGAGGGAATCGTGCATCTGTTTTGTCAGGTTTATGCACTAAGGAGCCAAGAATAAGGTACGGCCGTTCCTGTGGTTGGTACGGTGTTGTGGCAAGAGGGACACAACGTCTCGGTTACAACAGTAACCTAGATGTTCCCCTTCAGTTACTCACTCGACGTTGTGTTGGTGAAGTGACACTAGGGTCCCTATCCAATAATGCCATGAGACTGAACCGTGCTACGTGAACTGCTGATGCGGGTGCAAGCAAGCTGTTGCGTGCCAAAGGAGCAGCCCACGCCAGGCTGCACATAACCTTCCCCAATGCCCCATAAAAATGTCATGCACTTTTTAGGTTCTCCCATCCCTCTTCTCTTGAGGGGGGGAAGGATTGGCGTGCCAAGCATGGGAGCTGGCCACCCCAGTCGCGGCCTTTTCTCTCTCTATGTTTACCATAGGGCTGTTAGAAGCGGCTGGGGCCATTTTATGCTATAACACACATCGGGGAAGATGTTCTTTTCCAATCCTATTCTTTCTGGGGGAAAAGATCCTTCGGAGACAACATCCTGCCCAGGCTGGGGAGGTTATATGTGGCAAATACATCACATGGGCTTACGATCCACACATGGAAGTGGTGCAGTGGTAGGTCCTACCTGGTGAGGGAGGAGCTCTACAAACACAGCGGCCGGGGATGAGGGAGCTGCCCAAGGGAGAAGCAGGTCCACCGATGGGGGGACCATACCATGGAAAATACAACACAGGGGGTAATCGTGATTACCGATACCTGTGGATACCTCCTTTTAATATTTGAAAAGGAGGCTGCAGAACTTCTGAACTGGAACAAAAAATATGCTTTTTGCTTAGAACGAACCAAAATAAAAAACATTTAGTTTTTAGTCCCCTATTATATATATGTAATCTCATGTAAAATGCCATTTTCTTGCATTGTCAGATTTTTTTTTTTAATAAGCTGATTTTTATTGGTTATTAACAAATTCTTGTTCATGTAAACACACTAAGTGTTGCTATGTTGGTCTGGTCAGGACATTTAATTTCTGGGGAATCAAAATGACTCCTTACATATTTAATCACCTTTAAATATGTAACTATGTGCTTCCTCCATCAAATTATTTTGAAAATGCATCTGGAATTGATAATGGTGAGAAAAAAAAAAAAAAGACAAAACAATCTGTTGTTTGTCGAACAATGTGACATGATCATCAAGACAAATAGTTTTTTTCTTTTTCACTGTAATCTCATATTAAATGCTCTGTAGGTTCCTTAGGCGCCCTCCCCCCAGATCACACTCTTGTTTACATTCAAGTGTTGCCTTGGCATTTACATAAATATACTTCTAAATCAGAGGGGAGATGGTAACAATGTTGCTGAATCTAGGAAGACCATAATCCCAAGTAATGCACCATGCCCTTGCTCTGTTGTTCGGCTTCCATTTCAATGCTAAATTCATGGTTCTGGAATATGCGTTAGCCAACACATTAGATCTTCTGTGGCTGATGTCCCTTGTGCTATGGTCTCGAAAAATGCTTATGATTTCAGAGGAGGGATGGGGGTGGCCTCCTTAATAAAAAAATAAAAATAAAAAAAAATAATTCTTCCTCCCAGGTGCACAGAGGAACCTAAAGTAAACAAAGGTCAACCAAACCATGTCTTCGTTTATCCTTGCGCAAGTATCCCAGTCCCAAAAGCAAACACATTCTGTTTAATTAAAGTGATTATAAAAGACAAATAAGATCAAGTGGGTCTGTGTAATGCATATACTATGGCACAGAAAGATTAAAAAGGCAAAAAAAAAAGATAATATGTGCTGCAGATGCAAAGCACTGTGTATTTCTGTTTACATGTAATGTTAACTGGTTTAGAAGCACAGGTTGACCAATTCAAGCTTTAAATGGCCATTATGTCTGGGTCTACTTGAATTATTTTATTCAAGTTGAATAAACTTTAAAAAATTTACTTAAAGCAGACAAAATTGCTAGAGAAACAGAATCTAATCTTTAACATTTACAAAACACTGACAGTCAGTGTGTTAAAATAATAGCAGAGCACTTCCTGCTGGATGCGATTTTCAAAATGAGAGATTTGCTAAAAACAGATATCTTAGATGTAATAGATGATAATTCATCATCCACCATGGCAATGTACTGGGGCTGTGAAAAATTTATGAATTACTAATTAATGAGGCATTCTGAGCAGATTTACATATTCATAAAGGTGGGGTTGAGTAATTGACTTATGCATGAGAGAGCTGAGTGATGGTTTTGAGATAATAACACATGCCTTCATAAGAACCTTTATTTTTCTAAACTCTTCAAAAAGCAGAGGGACTGAAGATGCTTTTAAATTTCCATTACGTCTTGATTCTTCCCAAAATAAATGCAGTCAAATGCTTTCAGAGATAAATACACTGAGGGAATGCAATGATGTGAAACAGTATGTAAAATGGAATTCTGTGAAATATTGCCCAATACAGATTCTTCAGTATTTTAGCAAACGGATGTGCCCAACAACCATGCTTATAAATTCTAAACATGTGATTGAACCCAATAGTGAACACACAAATATGATTGAGGTCAGCTTTTTGGAGACTCAGATGGGGCGGGTCCAAGGAGGTTTGGACAGGGTGAGCGTGTATGTCACTCAGAAAACATCCATGCCATTGTTTGAAGTCATCTAACAAAAGCCTGTGAAAGCTGACCCAAATATGGTGCATTAGAAGAGTACAAAAACATTCAGATGGTTCCTAGGCTTTCTTTACAGCTATGCACTGCCGAATGACAAGTTCAACAAAAACATGTTGAGTTTTTCACCCAGGCCTATTGTGTTCCCACATTAACTTCAAGCAGAGCTCTTTGAGCCCATCCAGAGTTGTGTCTGGGCCTGCGATGGCTCTGTCAGCAGGCTTGGCCTCCACTACACACCACACCGTCTCCTTCAATGTTCTTTTCTTTCTCACTCCCATTTTCCCTTCTCTGCATCTTGGCTTCCACACACATTGAAGCAAGCGATTGATGGGGTGAGAGAGAAGTTAAACAATTAAAGATGGCTCTCTGAGCCAACTGTTTTGTGCATTAGGCTTCATGCTGAGATGAAGCCTTTGTGCTCAAAGTTATTGTTTGGATGGAAAACTAAAGATCTCATTCTCAAAGCAAAAGGACTCTGAGCTCTCTTTCTTTAGCTTGTGTGAATAATATATCAAGGTGTCTGGAAATAACCAGCATTTGATCAGCACTGTGACCAGATATATATATATATAATGATATCTGGAATGCAATGAACCAAGAGAAACACCTGAAAAAGTGGTTGGCGAACACAACATCTGGCAACCCTGGCCAATAAGAGAAAAACAAAAACAAATTGCAAGTATATGGCAGGTCTTGTTATTTAGCAAACCATATAACAGGTGTCCTTATCAATCAGCTGCAGATGATCACTATCACACACAGGGGGCTTGACAGCAGAAGTCAAGCATCACAAATTAGGCATTGCTTTAGGAATGCCGAAGTTTGAGTTTAACCTTCCCGGACTTTTGGAAGGCACATCCGAGCACGGGAGAGGCGTTTTGGCAGAGGAACAGGATGCCTGGTGGGTCCACACATCTCAGGATGCTAGTACCCCACACTAATCCATTTTAAACCATCTGTGAAATTAGCAAGATTCCATAAGTCCTTCACCTCCAAGGATTAAAAATATGGTTCTGGGTCTGAGCCATCTATACATATGTATGCATGTCTGCTATCTCTGGAAGCAACTTCTGCAACTATAATCACACCTTACCCTCTGACAGACACACATTTGAAAAGAGAACTACTTTAAAGACAATTTCACCTACGTCTCCCTCCTCATGTATTTTCAGATGCTCTTTGAAATGTATAGAAACTGTACTTTGTGTTACATTACATAAATATGAGCCTTCTTTGTGTGACTGACTTCCCCTGCAATTCACCACTCTCCAGAGTTGAATAGCAGCACGACTCGCAGCCCTGGCCTGCTGAAAAGTATGTCTAAAACAAACCATTCTAAATGAAAAGGGAAGGAATTTTGGGTCTTGAGCATCTTTTGAATGGCAGTCTGGACTAGGAGGTAAATAAAAGCCATACATAGACAAAAGTTACCTGCAATGCCTCCTTGAACCATACACATAAACAGCTTGAAAGTGCAACTCTTCCGCACTGCAGAGCTGGAGCCAAAAGCTGTACAATGAAGTCATGAGTCAAGTCTAATGAGAAAATCAGATAAATAGCAGCTGGGCTCAGGGAAACAGCCCTCCCTGACTGATTCACTGGACTCAGTGGCAATAGCGTGGAACTCAGGAGGAGCTGCCACTTCCAGAATAGTAAAATATTGTTCCAGACGACTCCCTCCAATGTTTAGTCATAGGGCCATGAAATAACAGGGCTGTCGCCTCTGTGCAGCAATACAGCATTAATTATTATTTGCAGCCCAAACACCTACATGTTTGTACTAACACTCTGACAGTTCATCCAAACAGGCCATTTAAAGGCTGCAACATAATTCTCTGTACTTACGAACACCCCCACCTAGCCTCCCCCATCCATCCTACTACAGGCTCATGCATAGAGGTACAGCACATCAGAGGGATTAACAATCAGTTCCGATGGAAATTAAAATGAACATTTCTTATTCAAAATTAAAACGTCACTAGGGCAGCCGTCAAATCTGTGTATGCGTGCACATATGCCCAGAGTAACATAAGGGCAAGTCGGCAATGCCAAGGCTGCTTTCATGGCCAAAGATTTGTAATGCAAGCTTTGTGAATTACAATAAGATTTATTGTGCAGCAATATATGTCTAATTTTCCATCTACAGCGGGGTGCTTCAGCAGCAGAGAGCTGACACAGGCGTCTATTATACACACCACAGTTAAAATGTGGTTATTTTACACATGCTCTCAGGGGAAGGAGATTACTGTGCACTCTAGTATCGGACAAAAAATGATTGATGAAGATAACAAAAGGCACACATAAATGGTTTTCCAAAAAAGTTCCAAAAACCTTATCTTTTTTTTTCTACCATTACAAACAGAGTTTAAGCAGATGATGAAAATCCTACCTCTCTATTGGGTTCAGAATTATAATTTGTATTTTAAACAATTACAGTTTTCTGAAATTATAAGTCACTATTTATTTATCACATAGAGCCATGTCAAGAGGTGAAACTACTTGGGAGCAAAAAGAGTGAACCCAGTAGCCAGGGCTAGACTGGACTGGGAAGAGAAATCGGCCTAGGATTTTACACGGTGATCCGAAAGTTGGTGTTCGCTGTCCTTTTCTGCATATTTTCTGTGCAACGTCATTTTGTGGTCCGTTCTGCATAACGCGGCAGCTCATTTGGCATGTTTCTTAGCCGACACACCGGCCCGCTCATTCTCCCGATGGCCTGTCTGCCCCGATTGGCCCCAAAGTGTGTTGGCCCACTGGGAAAATGCCTGGTATGCCAGATTACCAATCCAGCCCTAACAGTGGCTGGAATCCAAAAGATGAAATTACCCATGCAGTTCAGAGGGCTTGGTTTCCACCAGGATTTCCACCCAATATGTGGCAGATGCTACAGTCAGTCAGCAGGAGCAAATGTGCATTAAGAATAGCTTCTATACAATTGCCTGATATGTTTAGGGTAAGCATATTCAATGTACATAGATGGTCCGATATAACCTTGAGCTTTCTCTAATAGAGCCAGATCTATGGTTGTATAGTGCAGGAATATCATTGCACAATATGGGCTGACCATCTGTTGGGCATAAAGTTATATTTCAAGGGTTTACACATAATAATTCTTCTCAAAGATAAATAATAAGCCTTGAAATAGATTCTCACAATGTCTACCCACTCTTGAGTGGCAACTAACAAACCAAACCATCATGACTAGCAAGGTAAGATAAGTAGTACAGGGGAGACAGGGCATGTCAAATAGGAAGTTGGAACAAGTGCATTAACTGAAAATGTTTGAACAGTGTTCTGAGGACATTAGTATTTCTCATAATGGACCATTTTCACACTTCCAGGTTTTGGAACATGCAAGTAAACAATTGCAGGTGAATGGGAGACCATGGCAAACATAATTTTTGTTTACACATTTGCTCCAACATCAAAAGAAAAATGGCACTATTACGTTTCTACAACTTTCTAAATGAAGAAAGAATAGAGAGTGATGGATTACAACTGTCAGAAGAGAAAATATGGCAAATTACTGTCACTCTCTCAGCAGCTGTGTTAGAAACCTCATTGCATCTGTGGTACCTAATTTTTTAACACCAATTCTACGGTAACATAATATTAAGTATAATGTTATAAATTTACATTAATATATTACAAAAATTGCAAATTTAAAAAAGCTTGGTAGATTTATGCAGCTAAATTAGTCAGAAACACATCATCACAGTTGGTGAAAAGGGTCAATTTTCAGGTTAGGACAAGTTGTCAAATGCATTTAAATGTTCTAATATATATATATATATATATATATATATATATATACACACACACTGATCAGCTACAACATTAAAACCACCTGCCTAATATTGTGTAAGTCCTCCTCGTGCCACCAAAACAGCGCCATCCCGCATCACAGGATAGAAATACTCAAACCAGCCCATCTGGCACCAACAATCATCCATGTGATTATCTAATCAGCCAATCGTCAGGCAGCAGTGCATAACATCATGCAGGTATGGGTTGGGAGCTTCAGTTAATATTCATATCAACCATCAGAATGGGGAAAAAAGAATTATCTCTGTGATTTGGACCGTGGCATGATTGTTGGTACCAGACTGGGTGGTTTGAGTATTTCTAAAACTGATGATTTCCTGTGATTTTTGCACAAAAGTCTCAAGAATTTACTCAAATGGTGCAAAAAACATCCACTGAGGGGCAGTTCTGTGGACAGAAACACCTTGTTGATGAGAGAGGTCAACAGAGATTGGTCAGACTAGTTCGAACTGATAAATTATACAGTAACTCAGATAACTACTCTGATAATTGCTTTGTACAGTTGTGGTGAGAAGAAGAATCCTTTTCTGAGATGTGGGTTGGCGCTGTTTTGACGGTACAAGGGGGACCAACATGATATTAGGTGTTGTGGCTGATTAGCAGAGGTGTGGGACTTGAGTTACATGGCTTGGCAAATTTAAGGACTTGTGACTTGTTTGACTAAATGAAGAAAATGACTTGACTTGACTTGACAACCATTATCCAGAAAGATTAATATGTAAAATTACTGTTCAAATGTTTGAGGGTTGTCAGTAAATTTAAATTATTCACCATTAATCTCATGCTTTGTAGCACAACATGTTTGAAATTAACTGACAATAACCCTCTAAATGTGTATGCCTTTTCTAAACCTTCTCAAGAATCAACAATATACCATAACCATTTGTTGGCAATACAAAAATATAACAGGCAGATTTGCAGTCACAACACTTTATTTAAAACATGGCAAGTAGTATAAAATATAGAAAATGACTCATGAAGACATCTAAGTGCTCTCATAGTGATTATGACTTCTGAAGAATGCAATACCTTTATGACAATATTATATAAATGTATCACTGAAGGGAATTGACTGTCTTCAGAAAAGTTTCGATGGCATTTTATTTTCATCTTACCTCTGTATAATTTCCAATAAAGTATTGTTTATAAGCGCAGGGCTGCTTTGTGTATAGGCGATACCAAGGTAACGGCTATATATATTTGCTGCATAAGCCCCACCTACTGTCAGAGAGCGAATTTGCATTTTCATTCAGCCCATCTGCCGTTTTTATTAGATCAATGTGAAAATTTGACCGCATTTTTACACAGCATACAGGCAGTGTTAAATACATTTTAACCTGTTAATTCTAAAAATCTAAACAATAGGGATAATAAGGTTTCTATAAGTATTCACAGTATTTTTAAGTGCCCACGATAAAAATACTGTGCATGTTCATTAACGCAATTTACTAATACATTTATATATATTTATATATTAGGGCTGTCAATCGATACACATTTTTAATAAGGATTAATTACATGGTGTCCTGATTAATTAATCACGATTAATCACATTTAATCACACAATATTTGCTGAGAAAGCCCCTCATATAAATATAATTCAATATATAATGATGAAATGATGATACATAGTTATCTTTAAATATGTATATAAAAATAAATAATTATATATAATAAAATATATAAATAAAAATATATTCAGATAATTAAATGCATTACAATCTTGTTGCAGAAGAGTTAATCATTAATAAGACAATATAAAAGCGGCCTTAGAATACAATGTGTTGTTTACTACCATATTATTGAATATAAGCCAGTCATTGGCATACAGTTCATAGCAATCCATTTCACAAGTGAATTTGTCAATCAGTTGGAGATTTTTTATGTGGGCTTGTTTAAGGACTGTCAATTTACACCTGCGTCAGACATGCTTGTGTAGCATCTCGGGTGCATTGTATTATAAACATAAAGTTTTTAGGTCACTGTGTCAAGTTAAATATAGTTTAATACTTAGAACACATCTTGAGATCTCTTAGTTCGGATTTGCGCTCCATCAAGTGTTTTGAACGCAAGAACGTAATGCATGTTTGTGTTGTTCTGCTGCTCAAGGATGTTTTTCTTCACTGTATAAACTGCGCATTGCCACACAGCTGAAGTTTCACTTACTGCCCTCTGGAGTAAACAGGTGGTACTACAAGCTTGCATTTCTCAGGAATCTTCCATATCATTGCGGGCATTGCGATTAATTGCGTAATTTTTTTTAACGCGTTATTTTTAGTCAAATTAATCGTACTGAATTAACACATTAAATCGACAGCCCTAATATATATATATATATATATATTTTTTTTTTTTTTTTTTTTTTTTTTAAGAAATATCACACGAGCAAGAGTGCAATATGGCCCTACATCTGCACTGCTGTGATTCGGCCGCAGGCCGAGTGCTGTAGGTAATCACAGCAGTGCTGATTTAGGGCCATATAGCATGATTGCGAATGTGATATTACTTATATACAACAGTTCAATTAACATTTATTTTAAATTGTACGGTCATAAAAACGCATTTGTGCATGGAACTACTTTCTTACGTGACCGATCAGAATCTGCCACTGCTGGTTCAAAACAAATGATGTGTCCAAGCCTTCGTTAGTAATTCAAAAATGTTACTTTAGAAATAGTATCACAGCTTGTGCTGTTTCTACTAAGTTATTGGTAAACAAGGATGGTGTGTGTGTGTGTGTGTGTGTGTGTGTGTGTGTGAGAGAGAGAGCGAGAGAGAGAGTGAGAGAGAGAGAGAGAGAGAGAGAGAGACGGAGCATGTTCACCATCACCTGTTGCCACACCGAAGCAGAGATGCTGTCAGCTTTTTGAAGGTCAGCTTTCTCAGTGGTAAAATAGCCATCCAAGCGGGGGTATTCCTCTCTGTTTCGTGGTAGCTGGTGTGCAAGAGTCATTCCCTAAAAAACTACAAAGTCCTCCGCCATTTTAAACAGTATGTATCCAATGTGGAAACTTCGGTAAGAGAGAAGTATGTTGAGTTCTGTAATCAATCAGTCTGCTGTGTCTCTCAGTTGTGATGAGCCTTAATACAGAAGTTGTTCTTTTAAAAGTCTTTTAAAGCTATTTCCTTGCTTTAGTAATGTAGTAGTAATATGAGCGATCACAGAGCGCTGTTCTATGTAAGCAATGACTAACGGATTCACTTCACTTCAACAACTGGCTCATATTACACATCTTTTGCCACCACCTGCTGGCTAACATATGTAATGTAACAAAATAATATATATATGTAAAAAGAGACACATAGACTACATTAGCTCTTAACATATATGCACTACTCTTACACTTAAGTTTAGGATGACAGACATAGTGATACACACAGTAAAGCGTCCGAGTGCTGATGGTGTCAGACCATCAGTGCTTATGGAATCTCTCTTCACGCAAATATTTGTCTATGACAACAGATGGAAAAAGACTAGTAGGCTACATATTAAATTTTAAAGTAAAAAAAAATTCTAATGATAATAATCATAATTAAGGTGGACATGTTTTTGTATTATTTTATGATTTAATCACACATGTATAGGCTATTTATAAAGTGAACCTGCATAGTTGCGTTCACAATGCAGCTCAATGGAAATAAAAAATTAAACTTCGAGCATCTCCTGAGATAGTCTAAGGTCATTTGCAGCATTCTCATAGATGACACTATTCTTGCAAACAGTATTCAGATGACTGGAAAAGGAAAAAAAGAAATAGTGAGATACTCTTTACATGCATGTGTGCATCAATGGCTTTTCTTTCGTCAGTTCTTTAAAATATAACAAAGTGTGTTTCTTCAAGTGCTTGTCTTTGTCTAACAGCATTTCCAAGACATCTTAGAGTTAGCCCACCCCAGAGGCTGGTAAATAAGCTCATTATTTATATATTATAAAATATATATAATGCGCCTGTCATAGACTATCCGCATTTGATGGGTTTAAATTTCCTACCTTGTGCTATTTAATATATTTGGAGAGTTCCCAGCTCTGTGGTTTTGCAATTCTACAGTGTTGTCGATCATCGTCGGTCAATGAGTGTCGCAGTCGGCGTTTTACATCGGACGATTACATCTTCCTATTGCCCAGCCCTAGACTTAAATATTGAACTTCAAAAGTACATTTTTGGGTGAGCTAACCCTTTAAATCTGTTTTAAGCAAAAATAGAATTACTTTGTAATACATACTGCAGTATCAGTCCATTTAAATTGACATAAAGTCCAGTGAATGAACAGTGACATTTTGTCAAAAAATATAAATATGACCAATTAAACTTCAGGTAAATCTTCACCATAATAGGATTTGCAACTTGTACTGAAAACATCTCAGTTACGTACATATCCTCGGTTTCCTGAGACGAAGGGAAAGAGACACTGAGTGCTAACGCATATAGGAGTTGCCCTTCCACGTGACCTAGTTGAAACCTCTCTACAATAACAGCAATATTCTAATACTGGCTATGGTGTTTGAACCCTGCCCTTGTGGGCGCAAAGCTGTCTACTATAAAAGCAGGTGCAAAAACACCATTCCTCAGAATTTTCTGACTGAGGGACAAGGAGCACATCACTTGAACCTCAGAAGAACTCAGAGTCTTGTTGTCCGGACAGCTTTCGCAATTTCTCGTTCCCTTCGTCTTAGGGAACCGAGGTTACATATGTAACCGAGATGTTCTTGGTTACTATCGTAACTTCTGTTCCCTGATGGAGGGAACGAGATGTTGTGTCAATAAAGTGACACTAGGGGTCGCTCTTGGGAGCCCGAAACACCTCTGATCTTTGAGAAAAAGTTTTGCACTGAGGAGCCGAGACATGGTCCTGGCCATTTCAACGGGTAGCTCAGCATTGCTGCAAGAGGGACACAAAGTCTCATTCCCTCCATCAGGGAATGGAGGTCATGACAGTAACCAAGACATTCCCTATCTGTCACTCAGTCAACATTGTGTCAATGTAGTGACACTAGGGGTCCCTATACAAAACACCACAACCCAGCTGAACTGTTTTATGTGGACTAGTGGTGCAGGCAAAGGCAAGCAGTGTTAAGTGCACCTGGCCCCCACATAACCTTCCCCAATGCCCCACTAATATCGTACGGTCCCTCACACCCCGGAGACAAGACAAACTCATAGTGGGAGCAGACAGAACTAGCCTTGGCCTCAGGGAGGAGAAAGATGCTGGTGGAGAGGGAGAGCCGCCCCTCCAGCCTCTCCTGCAGGAAGGAAAGCACTGACCCTACTGCGCATCTCTGGGGGTCTTCACCTTGGGAAGAATGCCAGTTTGCGAACAAACGGCACTTCAAGGCATACAGCTGCCTCGTAGTGTGCCTGAGTGGTCTTGTCTACCACCACCAGTGGTAGGCCACTTAGGTCTTCCACGTCCCATCCAGGGGCCAGGCATGGAGATTCCAGAGCTCTGGGCGTGGGTACCAGATGGTGCCCCGTCCCTGAGAGAGGAGGTCGTGAGGAGTGTCAGCTCTAAGAACCAAGTCTGGGTGAGCCAGTAGGGCACCACCAGGACTACCTGTTCCTTGTCCTCCCTGACCTTGCACAAGGTCTGTGCAAGCAGGCTCACTAGGGTGTATCTGTGCGGAGGGGAGCCTCAGTCAGGGAGTACCAGAGTGGGCAGTGGGAGGATTCCTAGGAAGCAAACAGGTCTACCTGTGCTTCAACGAATTGACTCCAAATCAGCTGTACCACCTGGGGGTCTCCACTCTCCCCAAGTCTCTGACTCCAGACGAGGAGTTGGCGGGTGAGTTGCGACATGCGATGTGAGTGTAAACCACCTTGGCGGTTTATATACGCTACTGTCACCATGTTGTCTGTCCGGACCAACACATACTTTCCCTGGATCAATGGCCAAAGCCTCTGCAGGGCCAGCAACACCACCAACAACTCAAGGCAGTTGATATGCCAATGCAGTCCAGGAGCCTGCAGCTGCATGCCCATCTAAGGGGACCCCCGCCCACAGAAATGCAAGGTCCATCCAAGGGCTGAACAAGTGGTGGCAGATCAGCATGATGGCCACACCATGCCCATCTCGGGACTCCAGCCTGAAGCCAGTTCTGGAGCAGTCTCATATGCATCAACCCGAGCGGCGTGAGGATGCCATATGTCCCAGGATCCTCTGAAACTTTTTCATTGGGACCTCTGTTCCCTGCATGAACGACTTCAGGCAGCTCAGCACCGACTGCAAGCACTCGTTCATGAGGCATGCTATCATTCGTGGATCACTCCATCCCGAGAAAAGAGATACTCTGAACTGGGGAGAGCTTGCTCTTTTCCCTGTTGACATGAGGCCCCAACTGGCTAAGTTGCCTGAGCACCGGGTCCCTGTGTGCACACAAAAGGTCTCGAGAGTGAGCTACAATCAGCCAGTTGTCGAGATAATTGAGGATGTGAATGCTCACTTCCCTTAGTGGGGCAAGGGCTCCCTCTGCAAATTTCATAAAGATGAAATCCCACCGTCCTTCTCCAGAATGAGGAATTAACGGCTTCAAATTCTGCTGTGTGTGTTGGGGGGGCTTACGCTGAGGCGGTTGCCTTTGTTTGGGGCATTGCTTGCATGGCTTTACCAGCGGTTTGACTGCGAACACCGTCATCTGCTGTCGTACATCAGTGAATTGAGAATATACTGTAGAATTGTGTTAGATTACAATATGCCAAATGCTGCTTGTGGGGAGAACAACCTCTATTGTACAATCCACTAAGATGTCTAAATAAACATTAATGTGTTACTAATCTGGTTTATTTATTTGATATAATAATACTACCATTACAGAGAACATTGCGACATTTGGTGAAGCTGAGACAGCTGGTTTGGGGTTTATAGCCAGGTGCTGGAATGAGGCAGAGTGGGAGTGAGCCGGTTGTGATGAAGTACTGCTCTGTTTTGGCATAAAATGTCTCCTAGCCTGTGGTTGTAGCTTATGAAGGCATTTCAACAGCATTAATCTGCACATTATTTACGTTCACGTTTTTAACCCTGGCACGCATTATTGACACTTGCGCACAATAGTTCATTGCCACACGAGGAAATAGGAAGATCGTGCATGCATGGCGTCTCCTGCACACGCAATACAAGCTCTCGCAAGCAATACTTACTCGCTCAAGCAGTGACTCACATGCAGCGGTTCCATTGGTGAAGCCATGTATAAAGGTGAATTTGAGAATTTGTTATGAATCTTCTTATAACAGGCATCCAATCACAACAGACTTCCGGAAATGTGTAACATATCTGGTATTCATATTGAAGGGAATCAATTTATGTCAGTTAGTTCCCCTTCTGTCACTCACTCGACATTGTGTCGATTGTATTGACACAAGGGATCTTTCTCGAGAGCCTTGCGTACCACTGTATTTGAGAAAAGGCCAATGATGAATTTGCATGTCCCGCACCAGGACATATGGGTATAAAGGGAAGCGGACATGCGCCTGTTAGTCCGATTTTTTCTTCGGAGCCGAACAGTTGTGCAGCAGTATGCTGAGTTTCAATACTGCTACACTAAGCTCGACCAGAGCATTGCTGTTGGATCTACGGCGCGTTTACAGCGGCGTTCTCTTTCTCTGGCCTCACAGCCAGTCTGCTTTCTCCCTCGAGCCCCCTGAGTTGGATGATGACATCGCCGATGCATCGGAGAGAGTCCAGCCGTTTGATGTAGAAGACTCGACTGGGCTGCCACCTTTGGGTCAGCCCGCCCAGTCTGAGGCTGATGCGCAGATGGCCGACATGCTTTCCTGGGCTGACTTGAGCATCGGGTTGGACTGGAACACTCCGTCCTCCCCACAGCCTTTGCGGCTTAACGATTGGTACCTCGGGTCAGGGTGCCGCTCTCAGCCATGCCAAACCCCCCCACCCTCCCCCCCCCCCCCCAGTACCTTTCTTCCCAGAGCTGACGAGGTCGTGGAGGGCACCTTTTACTACACAGAACCGAACTCCTCACTCGTCCACTCTCACTACCCTTGATGCTGGGGCAGCCCACGGGTACACGGAGGTCCCCCATGTGGATAGAGCAGTTGTGATCCACCTGTGCCTCGAGAACGCTAGTATTCCCCTCCAAGGCCTGTATGATGACGTCGTTGCTGAACTCGAAAGCCTAAAGCGCCACTGGTCAGGCCGCCTCCACCCTGTATGCCATGGCACTCCTGCAAATTCACCAAGCCAAGACACTTAAAGATCTGCACTTGGGTAGTCCTGACCCTGACGTGCCGCTGGAACTGGGCTCTCCCACCGACCTTGCTCTCAGAGCCACGAAGGTCACAGCATGGGCACTCAGGCAGGCAATGGCCACACTCGTGCTTACTCAATTACCTCGATGACTGGCTCATTCTAGCTCACTCTCGAGAGTTACTATGTGCTCACAGGGACCAGGTGCTCAGGCACCTCAGATGTCTAGGGCTTCTGATCAACTAGGAAAAGAGCAAGCTTGCTCCAGTTCAGTGTATCTCTTTTCTTGGCATAGAGCTTGACTCAGTCTCAATGACAGCACACTTCAAGAACAAGCGCACACAGTCGGTGCTAAAGTGCCTCGCTCTCTTCAAACCCGGCACAGCAGGCAGAGGCTCCTGCGGCATAGTCGTGCCTTAGCCATGGTCGTGCAGCTCGGGTTGATGCATATGAGACCGCTTCAACACTGGCATCAGACTCGTGTCCTGAGATGGGCATGGCACCATGGCACGTACTGTGTGTTAATCATCCCTTCCTGCCATCAGACTGTCAACCCTTGGACAGACCTCTGTTTTCTGCGGACAGGAGTCCCCCTCCAGCAGGTGTCCAGACATGTCTTGGTCACCACAGATGCCTTTCAACTAGGTTGGGGCACCGTGTGCAACGGGCACGCAGCTGCTGACTCATGGAGAGGGCCCCCGCTGCATTGGCACATCAACTGCCTAGAATTGCTGGCTGTATTCCTTGCCCTGCAGAGGTTTCTCCTGCTGATTCAGGGCAAGCATGTCTTGATCCGTTCAGACAGCATCGCGACAGTAGCATACATAAATTTCCAAGGCGGCGTGCGCTCTCGTCATATGTCACAACTCGCCTGCCATCTCTTTCTTTGGAGTAATTTCTTTTGGACTGAAGTCGCTGCAAACCACCCATATCCTGGGCAACCTCAACATGGCAGTGGATGCGCTGTCACGATAGGTCTCGCTCAGCGGGAGTGTAGGCTCCACCCCCAGGTGGTCCAGCTGATTTGGGACCGGTTTGGAATGGCACAGGTAGACCTCTATTCCTCCCAAGACAATTCCCACTGCCCGTTCTGGTACTCGCTAATGGAGGCCCCTCTGGGGACAGACATGCTGGCACACAGCTGGCCCCGGGGGCTGCGCAAGTACGCATTTCCCCCATTAAGCCTTCTTGCACTGGTGCTACACAAGGTCAGGGAGGACAGGGAACAAGTCACCTTAGTAGCCCTTTACTGGCCCACTCGGATTTGGTTCTCGGATTTCACACTCCTTGTGACAGCACCTCCCTGGCAAATTCCCCTGAGGAAGGACCATCTTTCCTAGGGACGGGGCACCCTCTGGCATCTGTGCCAAGACCTCTGGATCTCAACATCTGGACCTTGGATGGGATGCGGAATATCTCAGTGACCTACCACCAGCGGTTGTAGACACAATCAACCAAGACAGAGCTCCCTCTACCAGGCAGCTTTATGCCCTAAGTGGTGCTTTTCAAAAATTGGAGTTCTCCCCAGTCTGAATACCCGAAGATATGTGCAGTTCAGTCAGTGCTTTCATTCCTGCAAGAGAGGCTGGAGGGAAGGTTTTCCCCCTCCACCTTGAAGGTGAATGTAGCCACTTTTTCGGCCTCCCCGGCTGACTGAATCCTCCCTGGAAAAGCCTGTTCCCTTCCTGGGATCTCTCAGTGGTCCTCTCAGGCCTTCAGAGAACCCCCGTTCGAGCCGCTTGACTCAGTAGGGCTCAAGGCCCTCTCCCTGAAGACGGTCTGTTCTCTCTGCCCAAGGTTCCTACGACCCCCTTCAGGGACCAGGTCATGAACCTTCAAGCGCTGCCCCGGGAGGAGGTAGACCCAGCCCCTTCGTTGCTGTGTCTGGTACCTGCTTTGCGTATCCATTTAGAATGCACGCAGAGCTTTAGATGTTCTGAGCAGCTCTTTCTGCTTTGGTGGACAGTGGAAAGAGAACGCTGTCTCCAAACAGAGGTTAGCCCACTGGGTCATCGACACCATCTCCCTGGCCTACCAGACCCAGGCTGTGCCCACCCCCTTGCGGGTTCGAGCACACTCGACAAGAAGTAGGGGTGTTAATCTGGCCAATGGCACCTCCCTAGCAGACATCTGCAGAGCAGCGGGCTGGGCAACACCCAATACCTTTGCAAGATTATATAATCTCAGGGTTGAGTCGGTCTTGCCCCTTGTTTTATCAGGTCCGAGCCAGTAGAACTCGGTAACGTGGCACATCTGACTAGGTGTACCACTTGTACTCAGTGCCTTTCCACGTGCGCTCTTATCCCAGGAGATCCCACTAACTCGGCTCCCTTGATGACTCCTCCCTAGCCCTCTGGCCTGCGAATTCAGCAGAGCGACCAGACCCACTACGAGCTTCAAGTGCTCTCAAGAGCTACCAGCGTCTCCCTTGAGCAGTTTCTCTGCCCCGGTCACTGTGTTTTTAGAGCTCCTCCCTTACTAGGTGGTACCACCGCGGCACTTTCAAGTGTGGCTTGACAACCCATATAACATATTGGCCACATGTTACTTCCCACCAGCCTGGTCAAGATGTGGTCTCCGCAGAGTCTTTTCCCCCTAAAAGAATAGGAATGGAAATAACACCTTCCCCGATGTGTTTTATAGCATTAAGATAGCCCCAGCCGCTTTATGCTCTATGATGAGAAACTTAGAGAGAGAAAAGGCCGCAGCTGGCCTGCTTGCTCCCATGATAGTCATGTCGCTTGTTCCCCCCTCAGGAGTGCTAGGAACCTAAGAACTGTATATGACACTTTTTTTGGGGCGTTGGGGAGGGTTACGTATGGCCGATACAGTTGCTTCTACCACGCAGCAGCTTGATTGCACCTGTGTCAGCAGCTCATGTAACACGGTTTACTGTATGCCATTTTTAAATGGGACACCTTGTGTCACTATAATCGACACAATGTCGAGTGAGTGACAGAGGGGGAATTTCATGGTTACTGTTGTAACCTCCGTTCCCTGATGGAGGGAACAAGATGTTGTCTCCCCCTTGCCACGACACTAGACCTAACACTGTAAACGGCCGAACTTTACTCTCGGCTCCTCAGTGCAAAAACCTGACTGACAGACGCACATCCGCTTCCCTTTATACACTTATGTCCGGGGGCGGGATATGCAAATTCTGTCTGCCAATTTCTCATTGGCTTTTTCTCAATCCAGAGGTAGTGAGGCTCTCAAGAAAGACCCCTTGTGTAACTACAATCGACACAATGTCTCGTTCCCTCCATCAGGGAATGGAGGTTACAACAGTAACCATGACATTCTACAAATATTGGAGTTAGATTTCTATCAAATATTGCTATATGTAACTATTATATAACTTTTTTTTTTTTTCTGTAGAAGTTGACATTACAGTGCATCCATCAAGACTCAGATTATATTTTAGCATCTTATTTTTTGAGGTTTTTGTTCCAATGATTAGTACTTCTGTTTTATCAGAATTTAGTTGAAGGAAATTTCTAGCCATCCACTCTTTGATATAATTTATACACTGTTCATTTGGAAAATTGTGAAAGTTTCGAAGAAATATAAAGTTGTGTATCTTTGGCTTAGCAGTGAAAACAAATTGCATGGTTCCTGATAATGTCTCTCAGGGGGAGCATATAGGGAGATAAGCCCTGGTATATGTTGGTGGGCCGGTATTTGTGGAATCTACAGACGTTTTACCAGAGGCTGATCTATCTCTCTTGGTCCCAGGGCGTCACCTTCACTGATTCACTCAACCAATGGCATGAGTTTATTCAGTTTATCCAACCTATGGCAGATGGTGTGAGTGTTCAGGAAATGTGTTTAAAAACCATTCTTAGTTTTGCAATTCCATTTGCCAATGCTAATGGCACAGAAATTCTACACTTCACCTCTACCCAAGCTGAATCTGTTTATCAGAAAGCCCTTATGCTCACTCAAACACAACCCTGTTGGTAAAGGCATTGCTAAAACACAAGAGTTAAATAATGGACATGATAAAATACCAGTGTTTCCCCTTTTTAAATTCAATATGTACTGCATCTAAAATCTTGACTTTTTAGATGTGGCCATTTTTTATAGAAGAGATACATATACTGTTTCACTGGCTTCAAGTTCGACATTACGTTTTGTGCCTCTGTAAATATGGTGATATATTTTACAAGAAGATAAGAAAAGTACTAGCTGAATTGTTGAGGTGCAACCGATTGGACGCACCATATTGTTGCTGGGTGCTGAACTACTTTTCAGTGCATGCGTCCTGCTCTAAGTGGTGAGCCATTGAAAAGGGGGTCTTACAAATTGACAATTTACGGGCTTTTTCTGTAACAGCACTTAAAGGCTACTGGCATCTTTTGCCTTTCCTGTGTCATTTTCCTTTTTCTTGTCTCACCCCTCCAAAATAATCATAAATGTAAGTATGATTATAAAAACGTGAAGCTGCCTGAATTACTGTTGTTACCTCCCTTGAAATTCAACACGCATCCTGCACAAAAATTAAACCAAACATGCTTTCAGATTTTGATTATCACTATGCAGTCACTCTGATGAGGGTGAATTTTAATATTTATCTACTGTGTCCTTGAGAAATAAGAGAAAGAGGGAAGGGTGGGGTTGTGATAGTTTTTTATTTTTTGTTTAAAAAAAAATATGGTTTTGTTTTTTAAATTATACAAAATAGATTGAATGTGAATGAGTTTTATGTACTGTTTATTTGTTATTTTTGTTTATTTTATTTATTTATTAATTCAATCTACATTATCCAATATATAAATAAATAATGTAACATAAGCTGTTGTGTCCATTCAATCCCCCCCCCCCCCCCCCCCCCCCCCAATGCTCATATTTGTTTGTGTTACTGCCTTTGAAAAGATTGACATTTTAATAAACTGTTTTTAATTAGAAACACTTTGAAATGCCGATTCCTGCTCCCATCCATTTCGCCATTCTGATACGGGTGGCTTATTAAATCATTTGCCGCTCCTGGGTGATCTCCTTTTGAAACCAAGCCTGACCCTCCGGGCACAATTTATTTTATTTTTAAAATTATTTTTACCAGCAAATTTTGCATCAGTTCAAGAGAATTATAAATCATTATTACACAGGCAGACACTTCAAACATTTTGTAAAAAGCTTTCTGAGCGATGAGGCTTCAAAGGAGGATGCTCTGCCTTGTGACGGCTCTGCTGGCATAGATCCAGTTATTAATACCCTGTATTTCACTATGCAAATGCTGTGAATAACTTCTTTTAAGTACATGAGGATTATTAAAAACCTTTGTTTCAACCAGGAGGAGGTGCATTATCGATATCATATTACAGGAAATGCCAGAAGCTTTTTGTGATTTAAAATAGCTAGAATGACAGGGAAGCTCAGCAAGAATCATTTATGTGCTATCTGAATCTCATAAACATAATTCTGAAGAAAATATGACCTCCCAGTTGTAAATTACATATGTCGTTTTATAAGGGTGAAACATCAGTCCACCAAGACAGTTCTATAGAAAATTATTTGCTGTTAATCTTGACATCTTAGAAATATTTAAACCTATGAAAATCACTATATGCAAAGCATAACCATGAACAGAAAAATATAATTGTAAAAATTTTCTTACATTCTCAGTTTATTTGGGAGTTTGTGAGTTTTTTTTAAATTTTATTTTAATATTTTTAACCATGCTCCATGTTGTTCGCAGACGCGGTGGTGTATTAGCATGGTGATGGCATCATTGGCACCCCCTACTGTTTGGGGGTTCGAATTGGTGGTCTGCTTTTGATTTGGCGCCCCCTTCAGCTATGGATAGAACGGCCCTTGGACCACTGAAGGAAAACATGTCTAAAAGTGTTGGCAGACTGCATGCCTTTTGTTCAATAAAGCCTCAAATTGTTGGAGAAAATCAAAGAGCACATGTCATATATATCACATCTTAATATACAGGGACCAATACGTCACTGTTAACTTAAATAAAAATTATCCTGGGTTAGTTTAAAATAATGCATATCTGTGAATTATAGAAAAAAAACGACAATTATGTTTGAAATTAACAGTGATTCTAAACTCCTCTGATGATTGTTATTAACTTCAAGTTAGGGAAGTTCAAACTAAACTAGCAATTGGTTCACTCTAAAATCTGAAAATCAGTTTCAAGTAAATAGCTGTCAGTTTTCTTTTTCTCATTAGGGATGAATACTGGTGAAGTGGGACACCTTTTGTCATGAATGGAAAAAAGTCTCACTTTTTCTTCTATTTTTCCAGATTTGCTGGAAGTAAAAAAGGCTTTGAAGGCTATTTTCTTAATCTGCTATTGAAAATTATCACATTTATAGCTTTGATATTAACAAGAAAAGTAACATTTTCCATGCAAGTTAAAAGCCTTTCATTATATTTGTTTTGTGTTGTTTGGTATTTTTTACCTAATTCCGTATATTCTAAATAAAAAAAAAGCAGAGCATATAAATGTGGAATACAATTTTTTTAGTACATTATAAATAGTAATTGTCACTTTATTGACACACCACTTCATCACTATTTATTTAGAAAAACTGTACATCATTGTTGTGGGTTTCTTATTCAATAGTGGTTTGGGCCAGTGTGTAAAATCCATTTGATGTCCATTACAAAATCATAGCACTAAAGATACAAAAAACATTTCGCATAAATGTTTAAGTAGATTTGTGGCTTTATTTATTTTCACAAATGGAACTTAATTTTCAAGGTGTCAGATATTTGCTTTAAACTCTTAATTTATTCCTCTCTTTATGGGCAAATGCATTTCTATCATCTGTTTTTTATTAAGCTTCTGTTTAAAAAAAATATAAAAACTTAGTAGTTTACTAAATGGCAATGTGATGTTTTTCCAGAGACTCATTCTTCAAGGGTCGTCTTGGTAAATACATCATGATATGTGATTGCAGTCCTATTAGTGCTCCATTAGACCACTTATTATCATAGAATTTATTCTGACTCCGTTTTCTCACCCATACGCATGTCAAATATTATGATTTAACCTTTCTAGACTCCATTCATAAGCTACATCATTATATTCCAATCTTTTCATTTACTCACAAAATGTTATTGAATTTAGCATATTCAATAGTGCTAGAAAAATGTTATGTTTAACACTAGTCATGTTAAAAGAATAACGCATTCTGTGTTCTCAGCATCAAAAGAGGTGAGAGCTAAGGTTCGACCACTAATCAGCTTTTTACAAACAAAGAATTAATGTACTGATAATCTTTTAGCTTAGTGCGTTTTTGTTTACAGCCTGCACAAGATACTATTTGATTTTTGTATTGAAAAATGTGTTAGATACATCCTAATATACTTTCATTTAAATTACAATGTGGTGAGAGACGTCCTTCAGTCGGAACATGTAGAGATGATTTCATGGACACTTCAGGACAAAATACAACATAAATTCCTTTCAAACTCTGCTAGAATGCAACTGGTCTTATGATGTTGTTGTGTTGAAGTTTGCATTTGACTGAAAATGCAGTATTCTTATGGTTTTATGATGGCTCTTTATTATTAGTGGCTTTAAGCTGCTTGGTCAAACAAGGAAACAATTACAAGATGTTGGCTTGGGAATTGCTTCAACATGCCAAATAAATTTATCTTGATCCTTATTGTGGTGAAAACATTTGTGGAGCTTTGCCGATTCATTAACCAAAAATGGATGATCACTGAAGCATTATGTTTATAATAAAGCATTACGTTCAGATTTCTGCACAACCTGTAGACAATTAAACTCATTAAATTGTGGTTTCATTGTTATTCAATGAAATCTGTAGTCTCTGAATCAATTTAAATTCCAAAGTAAAAAATATTTTGAAATTATTTAAATGAAAATACCTTATTCTCAATATGTGTTAGCTCTGACTGTGTGATATGATAAAGGAATTCTGTCTTTAAAAAAAAAACCTTATCAAAATGTTGTCAGTGTGATGCATGTTGTAGATGTGCAAAGCAAATATATTCCTCACCAGTATTCTCCACTCGGTTGTAGTTTCCACCCATATATTTGCATGCAGATGAATAAAGTACAGTATTTCAGCCATTTGAAGTTTGCCATCACTACTAGTGATCAGTGGAGGCTCACCTGTGTGCCATGTCATAAAAGATAGAACTATTAGAACTGATTGACTCGAGTCTTTTAAGCCCTAGGCAGGAGTGCTTTCAAAAGTCCTATGTCTGTGAACCTTACCAGAAGACTTTGATTTAAAAAGACATTCATTACCATTGATGTGGTATGTTGCTATGATTCCATTGCACTCAGTGAGGTTAAGAGTTGTGTTCATCTAATGATAATCAAAGTTAATGTTGATCAATTAATAATGTAAAAATTGTGGATAAAATGGAGCAAAATAATAATATACTTTGTATATTTTAGTATTTTAAATGCACATGGTCTAAACCTTTTAGTTTAAATTTAGTTCTACCAGAAAGACTTGGGAGAATAATACTGAACAATTAACCATTTATTTACAGCTCGGCAAACAATATAAAGATAAAAGTTCTTTGGCGTAGGCCCCATCCGTAGCTCGCAATCCGGGGGTCCGGACTCTGCATTTCCTGCCTGGCGATGAAGGCAGGGGCGCAGCCGACCCCCAGTGAGGTATGGGAAAGGACCATCCTGGTGGTGGTGTGTAGGAAGGAAGGGATCATCTTGGTGGTGGGGAGGGTGGAGGAGAACGAAAGCGTCAGCATCTGTGAACTCAGACATGTGTAAGTACCCATCTTTTATACTGCAAGTGTTAGAACGCGATTGGATAGATGAGAAGGTAATGAGTGACGTAACAATTTAGTCTTCCTGGCAGAACTTATGCTAAAGCTTCCATTTTGGTAAGTCTGGATTTTCCCAAGTGCGAGTATGATAATCAAATCAAATCAAATCAAATCAAATCACTTTATTGTCACACTACTGTGTACACGAGTGCAACAGCAGGTGAAATTCTTGTGTGCAGTTCCGAGCAACATAGCAGTAATGACAGTGACGAGACATAAACCACTTTACAATAAACAACATATTACACAAAACAATTTACATAAACTTACACAACAATTTACATAACAAATGTACACATACCTACACAACAATTTACATAACAAATGTACACAATACACACAATGTAGAATACACACACTAGAGAAGGGTATAAATATATATATATATATACACTGACTGAATTGCGAGCGAGAATATATTGACAGAATGAGGATTAATAAAGTGCAGTGCTGATTGTTGATTGTGAGGGATCAAGTGTTCAAAAGTCTTATTGCTTGTGGGAAGAAGCTGTCATGTAGTCGGGTGGTGCGGGTCCTGATGCTGCGATACCGCCTGCCTGATGGAAGCAGTGAGAGCAGCCCATGACTCGGGTGGCTGGAGTCTTTGATAATCCTCCGAGCTTTCTTCACACACCGTCTGTTATATATATCCTGGAGGGAGGGAAGCTCACCTCCGATGATGTTTCTGGCCGTTCGCACCACCCTTTGCAGGTCTTTGCGGTTGTGGGCGGTGCTATTGCCGTACCAGGAGGTGATGCAGCCAGTCAAGATGCTCTCAACAGTACTAGTGTAGAACTGTGTGAGGATGTGTTGGTTCATTCCAAACTTCCTCAGCCGTCTCAGGAAGAAGAGGCGCTGGTGAGCCTTCTTCACAACGGCCTCAGTGTGGACGGACCATGTGAGTTCCTCAGTAATGTGGACACCGAGGAACTTGAAACTGCTGACTCTCTCCACCGGTGATCCATTAATGGTGATGGGGCTGTGTTCTCTGTCTTTCTTCCTGAAGTCCACCACAAGCTCCTTGGTTTTACTGACGTTGAGGGAGAGTTTGTGCTCCTGACACCAGCGCGTCAGAGTGTGCACCTCCTCTCTGTAGGCTGTTTCATCATTGTCAGTGATCAGACCTACAACCGTCGTATCGTCAGCAAACTTAATGATGGCATTGGAGCTATGTGTCGCCACACAGTCATGTGTGTAAAGGGAATACAGGAGTGGGCTGAGAACACAGCCCTGCGGGGCTCCAGTGTTGAGGGTCAGTGATGAGGAGATGTTGCTGCCCATTCTAACCACCTGACGTCTGCCTGACAGGAAATCCAGGATCCAGCTGCACAGCGAGCTGTTTAAGCCCAGAGCCCGGAGTTTCACATCAAGCTTGGAGGGCACTATGGTGTTAAATGCTGAGCTGTAGTCTACAAACAGCATTCTCACATATGTGTTCCTTTTTTCCAGGTGGGAAAGAGCAGTGTGTATTGTAGATGCAATGGCATCATCAGTGGAGCGGTTGTTACGGTAGGCAAACTGCAATGGGTCCAAAGAGGTGGGCAGAACAGAGCAGATGTGATCTCTGATTAACCTCTCAAAGCATTTGCTGATGATTGGGGTCAGAGCAACAGGACGCCAGTCATTTAAACAAGTGATTTTGGCTTGCTTCGGTACAGGCACAATGGTTGATGTTTTGAAGCATGTGGGGACTACAGACAGGGAGAGGGACAGGTTGAAAATGTCCGTAAAAACACCAGCCAGTTGGTTCGCGCATGCTCTGATGACGCGGCCCGGAATGCCGTCTGGACCCGCGGCTTTACGGATGTTCACCCGTCGAAAGGATCGGGTTACATCCGCAACAGAGACGGAGAGTGAACCATCATCTGTAGTATCGGCCGCGAGTGCTCTCTCCGCGAGGGCGGTGTTGTTGTCCTCGAAACGAGCATAAAATGTATTAAGCTCGTCCGGGAGAGAGGCAACGGTGTTCATGGCGGAGTTTTTATTCTGTTTATAGTCCGTGATGATGTTAATTCCCTTCCACATACTTCTGGAGTCAGTGGTGTTGAACTGACCTTCAATTTTGTGCCTGTACTGGCGTTTGGCTGTGCTGATGGATTTACGGAGGGCATAACTGGCTTGTTTACGCTCCTCCGCGTTCCCGGAATTAAAAGCGGTGGTCCGCGCAGTAAGTGCCGCGCGAACATCGCCGTTAAATCAGGGTTTCTGGTTGGGGTAGATCCGTATGTTTTTCGTCGGAACAACGTCCTCTACGCACTTCCTGATGAAACACGTTACGCTATCAGCGTAAACCTCGATGTCGTCATCGGAGGCAGACCGGAACATCTCCCAGTCCGCGTGATCAAAACAGTCCTGTAGCGCAGAGTCTGATTGGTCCGACCAGCACTGGATCATTCTGAGGGCGGGTGATTCCCGTTTCAGTTTCTGCCTGTAAGCGGGCAGAAGCAGAACGGAAGAGTGGTCAGATTTGCCAAATGCTGGGCGGGGGAGGGATTTGTAGCCATCCCGGAAAGGAGAATAACAATGATACAAAACCCGGTCCCCTCGTGTGTTAAAGCTGATGTGTTGGTGGTATTTTGGTGCTATTGTTTTGAAGTTGGCTTTGTTGAAGTCCCCGGTAACAATGAACGCGGCCTCAGGGTGCGCGGTTTCCTGCTGACTTATACTGCCATACAGTTCCCTAAGTGCCCGGTCTGTGTCGGCTTGTGGGGGGATGTACACAGCAGTGATAATGACCGCTGTGAATTCCCTCGGTAGCCAGAATGGTCGACACAGAAGCATGAGAAATTCCAGATCAGGAGAGCAGAAAGACCTGATAAAATGTACATTCCTCTGATCACACCATGATTTGTTGATCATAAAACATACACCTCCACCTCTGCTTTTACCTGAGAGGTCTTTCGCTCTGTCCGCTCGGTGCACGGAGAAACCCGTGGGTTCGATGGCCGAGTCTGGAATCTCCGCGGACAACCAGGTTTCCGTAAGACAGATAACACAGATAACTGTGATGATGTGCTGAGATGATGTATTCTGATGATGATTATGTTCGGAATTGCATACTAACATGCTACTCATACTATTTCTGCAGTATATAGAATGTTTACTGTGCACAGTGTGCACATTTTCTGTATGCATGGAATACTTGAAAAATCTACTGCATATGTAAAAATCTGTAGCCAGGAATTCTGTGCTCCTTTTACATAATATTTCTGGAATTGTTGTGGGCCCTCTGCACCTTTGGGCCCCTAGAACCATTCCCACCTTTCACCCCAGTCGTTATGGCCCTGCCAAAATGTAACATCGGCTGTGATTCATCTCTATTTTTGACTGCTAAAAGAGATTTTTTCACAAAAATGTATTATTTAGAATTAAATTTTCAACATAACTGTCCCTGTTTAACTGGATGTCACCTGATGTCTGAACTAAACATGCAATGTGAGGATGTCACGTGACAACAATAGCATATTGTTTAAATTGTTTTAACTTATTTTTAAATCAATATTTTCTCAGTTACTTGATTTTCATGAAAAATTTAAAGTGTTATTTAAATTTTGAATAAATTATACAAAGAAAATCAGAATAAGAATGAACTTTAGTGCCAAGCATGCTACACACACAAGGAATTTGTCATGGTGACAGAAGCTTCCAGTACCAAGAGAATGCAACGTATATACATACATACAAACATATACATTTAAACATATATACATATAGTGTCATAAAAAAATTATAATAATAAAAATATGATATAACAGATACAAAAAAAGAGAAATATGTAGTAGCGCAATAACACAATACTAGAATAATAAGTTGTCATCACTGCCAATAATTTAAATGAATTTAAATGCATCTGATTTGTCATTGCATTCTTGCACACAACAGAAAAATATACATTGCAAATATAACATTTTGACATAATGGGAGTAGACCTGAATTGAGTTCTGAAATTTACACTTTTCATTGTTAGTTAATTGTGGCAGCTTTAATCTTGATTTCTTTTTTTTTTTTTTTTTATTGTGGAGCCCTGGTATACAGTATATTCTGCACTGTATTCTGCAAGTATTAAGCTAGTATTCCATTGCGACCAATGTTGGAAGTTTGGAACACCGGACACAGTCAGGATGCACCAGATCATACTTCAAACCTTAACAGGCAGCATGAAATAGCAGATCTGCTCTTGTCTTTTTCATCTCAGGAAACCAGGACAGACCGTCAGGGACAAGCGCATGCCAAAGATACCCAAGTGCTGCTCTTCCAGAGTTAAGGAGGGAACCAGTCTCCCAAAGTGAATTTGTATTAAATGAAACTGCAGCTATCAACCTTTAAACTGAACAAATACTGTAACAATGAGACACTGTTACAATACTGAAAAAAGACACCTCACTGTACACACATTATTTTCTTTTCTAATGCTTATTTTTAATGCAAACTATCTTTTTTGACTTTGCACCCTGCATTTAATTCAATCAAATTAGAAAAATAAACACAAATTTATTATCTAGTGTGAAACCTGATACCTAAAGGTGTTCCCTCATACATATCTGAAAAAAAAAATACAAAATCTGTCCAGGCAGAAAGAGAACAAATGTGGAGGTTTTCTATTCTATTGTCACTTGCATTTGGCTTTCATTATGTTCCTGCCCCAGGCGCCTGCCGGCCTGTGAGGGAGCCAACAGTGATTTGGTTTATAGAGATCATATGGCAAGGAAACAGGGCTTGAAAGATGCAGCTCCAAGAACGAGATTTGATGAATTTCCTATGATTTGAGCTTGGGTTTATTCTTTCCTGTTGTGAAACAGACACCCCATATAGCACACACGCCTGGACAAGGGATGAGCAGCAGAGAGGGTCACTTAAACTACAATGTAGGCTCTGTTTTCACACATCTTGAATTGCCTTTCCTATCAGGACAAGAGGAGCCGGTAAGTGATCCAGAATGTTGGCAGGAAACCACACAGATTGAAGGTTGCCTTTGTCATTAACAATTAATGTAACCACCATGGCTGTGATCAGCTTCGAGCATGGATTTGATCACATCTTGTGATTTAGTCTGTATTTTTATTGTATCTTGTTAAAAAAGGGCAAAAGAGACACTGTGGAACAGAGAGACATCATAAAACCTTGAAATTGTCTTGAAAAGAGCCCTTTATATTTGGTTTTATTATAAAGATTGAAACCAGAAAAAGTTGATGTTTCAAGTACTGCTTGACCCTCCCTGTCAAAAAAGACAATGACTTTCTGCTAGAATGAATGCCAGTCTTCATCAATGTGACCAAAATGTCATCAAGTAATTTAATGCTCCTTTATGTCACTGTATCGTTTATGTTCCCGAGCATGCTAGAAATTAGTCCCAGCTGGGAATTTTTGGATGCCTGGGGGGTGACAGGCTATTTAGACATGCTACTTCACATTGCATTAGAGTGTACAATATCAGGCACAGAAAGCCAAAGTAAGGCCAGATTTCAGGCAATGTTCATTGGGCCTGGAGCGATAGATCACTTACGTCAAGAAAAGTCAATGATAGAGAATCTGGCCTGGAGAGGAGCCCAGAAGCCCTGAAAAAGTGTGAAACCTGTTGAAAGAAAAGAGCAACTCATTGAGAAAATCCATTAACGCTCGAGAAGTAAATAAGCATAAGAAGAGATGTCTTGTTAAATACAGTGTTTGATAAAGCAAGGCTTTGGCTTGAAGAACTGCCTCAGGGCACCGGTGATACAAGGTAGCGCAAGAAATGGTTATTGATACGGGTAGATGTTTTAGAGAGTAGCTATATTCAGTGCCAAGAGAAAAAATTCAGGGTGAGACATCGGGCTTTCCTTGTGCCCTACTTGGAATCAGTGTACCATACAGGATCTGTGCTTAATACAGTAAAGACACACAAAGACCAAATTGCAAGAATTATAATTTTTTTCCCTTCTACAAAAAAGTAAAAAGTATAGAAATACACCTAGTTTTCTAAAGTGTTATTATTAGAATGGCGATAGTTGTTACTTTTCCTCTGCTGTTTGATTACATGTTGTCTGGCGTGAACCCTCAATGAAACCAAAAGGACACTTAGACTTGCACCGCTAAACTGATCTCATCTTCAGCTTCATGTTCACGGCAATCATCCTCATTTTCCTGCTTGTGTCATACACTTGACTTCTTGACCCTTTCTCTCAGATGGCCACAATGTTCAATTTTACAGTAGCTCTCAATCTGGTTTGGGACAGGAAACTACTTAATGCAATCCCTTGCGTAAACCAATTTGAAATGACGTGTTTGAGACTAGCATTTGAGATGCACAGTTTGGCTTAATGTTGGTCTAGATTGTTGTTATTGAAACGAGAGTACCTTTTACTATCAAGTAGAACCATTTTTGAAGAAGAGGTGAATTATTTTGTCCCCTCAGAGACAAGGTCAAGGCATCATCAGGAATGAGCCACCTGTCAGATGACCTTTGACCCTTGAATCATCTTGGCTGGTAGCTCCCTCAGTAGATTTGATTTTAATGTGCTGTGTTTTTTTTTCTTCTTCTCAAAGCTCTTCTTATCTTTTTTTCTGTCCTGCTGTGTGCTTGAAGACCAAGTGCAGCCAAAAAAAAGAAAAAAGAAAAAAAAGGCAAATCCCACATATTAAGACAAGTTTGAAAGGCAACATGATCATTAACCTGTCCTTCTGCAACTCTTTACTAAATGTAAAAACCTAGGGATAAGGAATGCACATAAAATAATATATATATATATATATATATATATATATATATATATATATATATATACATTTACAGTATATGTTCAGTGTAGGATCAGAGTAGCCCAGCAGAAGGAGATAGAATTAAACCAGAATTAAAAGACCATTAGACTCCGGCAGCTCATTTAGAATGCTGCTGAAAGGATTCTCAATTGAACAAATATTACTCCAGTTCTCAGGTCTTTACATTGGCTTCCAGCTACATTTAGAATAGGTTTTAAGGTACTATTACTCCTATAAAAATCAGTTAATGGCCTAGGACCTAAATACATTGCAGATATACTTGTTGAATATAAACATAACAGACCTCTCAGATCATTAGGATCAAGTCAGTTTGAAATACAGAGGGTTCAGTCAAAACAAGGTGAGACAGCATTTAGCTATTATGCCACCCACAGCTGGAACCAACTTCCAGAAGATGTCAGGTGTGCTCCAACAGTAGCTATATTCAAGTCAAGATTGAAAACAAATCTGTTTAACTGCATTTACTCACTGAGCACAGTGCTGCACTCACAGATTGCACTGCATAATGTTGTGGCAATACTGATGCTGGGTAAGCAAACATCTCAGGTTGCTTAAGTGTAACCCTTTTTCCCTGAAAAAAGCGGAACGAGATGCTGCGCTGAGAAAAGTGCTTTGGGAACATCTTATAGTTGTGACCAGCTGTGAATATGTGTGCAACACGTTAATGAACATTGACCGGAATTTATAGCCTCTGCCGTTGTAATCATTGGATGCACCTGGGGCAGGGCTATAAATAGATGTGTCACCGGAGCATCGTCAGATATTTTGTCTGAAGAGCTGTCCTGGGGCATCCCAATGCAGCAGTGAAGCACAGCATCTTGTTTTTTCAGGGAACAAGGGTTACACTTAAGTAACCCGAGACATTCCCTTTACAAAAAGCTTCACTTATGATGCTGCGCTGAGAAAAGCGATTTGGGAACGAGAATACCCACGCCGCTGCACTGTGGCTGTCCGGACCCCTACGGTTGTGTAGTGTGCTCACAAGAGCGTGAGAGGGCTCAGACATGAGCTTGAACTGTTGACTCAAGGACATAAGAGCCCAGAGTGGCATGAATATCCAAACTATAGAATCTAATGAATGTGTGGAGAGGGCCAGCCTGCCGCATCACAAACAGAGGGACCCTTCTGGCAGAGGGACCCTTCTGGCCAAGACTTCAGAGGAGACGACCCCTCTGGTAGAGTGAGCCCTGATGCCTACTGTGAAGCTTGACCGCGCACCTCGTAGGCCAGGGCGATAGAGTCCCTCACCCAACGCGACATAGTCTGCTTGGTGGCAGCCGCCCCCCCATTGCAGCCCCCATGGCAAACTAATAGTTGCCCTGACTTACGCCACTGACTAGTGCGGTGGACATAAGTCTGAAAGGCACAGACTGGAAAAAGTCTGTGAAGTCTTTTATGCTCCGGAGTTGTAAACGGCAGAGAGCAGAAGACTTCAAGTGTGACAGATAGTCAGGATGAGGGTGCAAAATTGCTTTGCTCCTTCCTGGGGCAAACTCTAAACAGGCTGGCAAGACAGACAGAGCCTGTAGGTCCCCAATTCTCATTAGAGAGGTAATCGCCATAAGAAAAACCATCTTTAGAATGAGAAGTCTGTCAGACACTGACTCTAGAGGTTAAAAGGGGGTCTCAACCAGACCCTCAAGGACTATTGCTAAGTCCCATGAAGGGGTCATGTTCCTAGCAGGAGGCCTATGTCACCTAGCTCCACGAATGAAGCGAGCAAGTAGAGGATGTCTCCCCAATGGCACCCCGTCCATCAAGGCGTGGCGAGCCGAAATGGCGGCCACATAGACCCTGAGAGTGGCGGGGCATTTGCCTGCAGACAGTTCTTCCTGCAGAAAGTCCAGAATTTAAGCAATCTGGCAGTTAACTGGATCTGCATTATGTGTACTGCACCATCTTTCAAAGACACCCCATTTATTGGCGTAACTTCTTGTGGAGGGAAACACATACAGGCGCATTCTGGGCCATGTATGCGCCACCGCGTCTAGCCTCAGGGGGGGACTGGGTGACTCGGGGAGAAGTAGAGGAGACATTGTGCTGTTCATAGAGGTGAAGAGGTCCTCTTCTGCCCTGTAAAATCTCACCCAGATTTGTTCCAAGTGGAGGGAGCCCTAGCACTTAAAATGGTCTCAATAACCTCAGGAGAAAGCCCTGTGTCACTCAGTTGGTTCCCCTCAGGGGCCAAACATGAAGGTTCCACAGCTTGGGCCGGGGATGAAATATTGTCTCCTATGCCTGAGACAGAAGGTCCCTCCTGTTCAGAATCGCCCAAGGCTAGCCGTCGATTAGAGACATTATCTCCGAGAACCATACCCTGTTCGGCCAGTGCAGCGCTATCATTAAGAGGCAAGACCCTTGCTGGCGAACTCTGACCAAGACTCCCGGGAGCAGAGAAACCGGGGAAACGCATACAGACGCATTCTGGGCCATGTATGCGCCATCGCGTCCAGACCCAGGGGGGCTGGGTGACTCAGAGAGAAGTAGAAGGTACATTGCGCTATCTGAGAAGAGGCGAAGAGGTCCACTTCTGCCCTGTAATATCTAACCCAGATTTGTTCCACTACCTTGGGGTGGAGTTTCCACTCCCCCATGGGTATTTTCTGTCTGGACAGTAAATCTGCTCCCACATATGGGCATCCAGGGATATAAACTGCCCTGAGTGACAGGAGCTTTCCCTGGGCCCCAAGGAGAATCTGACGTGCCAGCAATTCAGCTGACATGAATGTGGACCTCCTTGATGGTTTATGTAAGAGACTACCGCTGTATTGTCCACCCGCACCAAGACATGGCAGCCTCTGGAGGAAGTATTTCAGGGCCAGAAATACAGCCATCAACTCGAGACAGTTAATGTGACAATCGAGCTGACGACCCTCCCATTCCCCTTGAGCTGGATGACCACTTAAGACCGCTACCCAGCCCGTCATGGAGGCGTCTGTCGTTAGCAGCCTGTGACGAAAAGACGCATCTAGAGTGGGACCCAAGGTAAGAAACCGGGGTCTGAACCACATAGAAAGGGAACGAAGCCCTCGGCGCGTAACCCTTATTTGCCTTAGGGGACTGGCCCTTGGATGAAACCCCCTGGCTTTTAGCCACAGCTGGAACGTCTCATGTGCAGAAGGCCCAAAGGGATCACCGTGGACGCAGATACCATGAGACCTAGTATTTGTTGATGCCTCAGTACTATTTCTCATGTACTGAAAACAATGATAGACAATACACACTGGCTTTGCATATTACAAAATGCTCTAAACTGGCAGCTCTCTGTCGTGGTTAGAGGCGGTGACCTGATTTTTCCCACACCAGTGGAAATGTACGGTTACATACTGGCATGTGGTGAGCTAAGCAGGTGTTTTTAATACAATCCAATGAAAATCAACCTTGCGAGTCTGCCGCTCAGCTCCAATTGCAATTCATTGAAAACGCCCTCTCAGCTTTGCTCACCAAGGAGGGAGATCCAGCGTGTGCTCATTAGAGACTGAATGGCAGCCAGAGAAAATAATAGTTTTGAGGTTTTAAACTAGTAAATTAAACTTTGGCATACAATATGTTTTATGTCTGTATGTATAGTGTCTTATAATGCATTGGCAATGTACTTGATATGTTGCTTAGATTGATATGTATTGAATCTGGCCATCTATAAAGTACATATTTGGCATTATGCCCTGAAGTGATTTATTTGGGTGTTAATCTCTATTTAAAGACAAGATTAAGAATACAATTGGAAATTTGAGCAATTTGTTTGTGGTTCAGTTTATTATATTGTGCTTGTGATTGGAACAATTACTGAAGCCAATTTCCATAATGTTAAGGATAATTTATTTATGGATGAAATCATAAATAAATTTTCATGCCTCAACTCTCTGAGGGAGTTCCATTGTAATAGATCAAATATTAGATTCCTTGGGTACTTGGATTGCTGTGGAAACATCCTATTATGATATTTAGTGAGATTCATGCATCTCAGAAAATTAATGTCTAAGGCTTTGTTAGTTCATCCAGGGTAAGTTCATTGGCAGCCGAGAGAAAATGTGATATATAGTTATTATTTTTGTATAAAAAGATAAGCATGTTTTGCAAAGAAGTAAATACAATGATTAAGTTTGATTTAGCTTTTTCTAATAGTTTGTACTGTGAACTTCACTATTGAAAGGCCTGTAAAATTGTAGGTTTGTCAAGTTTCAGTTCAGGCCTTTATACTGTACCTGATTTCTATGATTTTTGTGTATTTTTTACCTCATCATTAAGCTTAGTCACACAGACTATCATTTTGGCCTCCCTCACGATCTTAAATAAAGTTAATTATATTTAATAATTTACAGTGACATTTCTTGGTTTTGGCAGCATATAGGTCATTTTAAATGAAAACCCTCTATCATCAATTACCCATAATATACATACATCACTCTCAAATCTCCTTGACAATTTTAGCCATTGTGCGCTGGGTAATAAAAGTACTTTTGGAATAGTTCAAGATGACTAAAGCTTATAAAGAATGAAAATTGTCCCTCAAATCAAATAAAAACTTGGCAGGTGCCCTAGTCCCTCTTATAATGCATTCAAATCACTTAACTAAAAGCCCAGGGATGTGTAGTGGATAAACTTAATCAGTGCAATGTTAAATGCAGTCATTTTTATTTCTGATTTGCACTGACTGCTGCTCTTTGTTTACAGTAGAATTGCCTGATATCATAATATGTGGTTTTTATGTTTTTTCAGTGTCATCCTTTGTTTTTCCAAGTCAGCGTATCCTCAATTTGACATATTATATTGAAAGCACAGTCCTCTAAACTTTATTCTTTCTTTGCTTTCCTATGAGGTATCACTTAAAGTACATCATGCATTGAGTAACAGAAGTCTTATGATATTATTGTACATTACACATTCTTTTAGAGAACAAAGAAGTGAAAAAGAATTGTTGATAAATGGCTTTCCATTATTGAGTGTGCTATTAAAAACCCATGGACTCCTGTTTTCAAGTGTAGGAAAAAATGAAAACAAAAGACGGCATTGTTGTGGGATTTAACTCCGCTTCGCCAGCCAGAACCTCAGAAAATTCCATGGTGTCACATAATACTGTCAGTTTCCTATTGGAAGTGCCAGCGCTGAAAGAATGAGTATGCTGGCAATCAGTGTGTATGTGACCATGCCTTTTTTTTCTTTCTTTCTTTCTTTTTTTATTTCTGTGTGTGTGATGTTGGTTGTAGTGGTCTGGATAAGGCTGATGATACTCTTGGAAAAATTCTGGAGCTATCCCATAATTTTTGGGAATTTATTTTCAAAATCAGGAGCCATATTTGCTTTATCATTTTACCACCATGTGTAATATTCTATAAAACAAGACAGCAATATGCTTTCCAGCCATATGCTGCATGGAGAGTATGCAGACCAGTAAACCAGCTGCTTTAGTCTGTGGCTCTGGGAAACCAGTCTACTTTTGGGTGTTCCAGAATACATAGGCAGGGTGCTGACAATGAAATAACTCACCTGTCCTAAAAAAAAAAAAAAAAAAATTCTGTTATATATTGTATCCAGGATTATTGTAGTTTGATTTTATTTAGTTGCACTTTTATTTCTGTTTTATTTTCAATATATCCCAGACAATTTTGTTTAGTTTTATGTTTGTTTTGTCTTAGTTTTAGTTTTTTGTGTGTTTTATAGTTTAAGTTTAGTTTTAGTTTTGTATTATATTTCGTTTTTATTTTTGTTTTAGTATTTTAAAGCTGCAAAAGTTAATGTGTTAACTGAATTTCCCCTTTTGTCACTCACCGACATTGTGTCGGTGAAATGACACCTGGGTCTCTCTTCCTCATTCCTTGGGTCACCTAGCCGGTGCACATACACACCGTCTCCACAGGACCTCCTCCTCTGTCACCAACCCGCCCCCTGCTGGGTTCGTGGAGGGAGTGCTTTGAGTCTTCCCTCAGCACAGGCGCCCCGGGCCACAACTTTGCCTCCCGATGAAATACTACCTGCTCCCCCCAGCTGTGAAGCCCCACCAGGTATGTCAAATGCGCTCATCCCCTTAGTGCCCCTCGCACAGTACTTGGACGCTTGGCTTTTGCTTTCCAACCCATCGCACTGGCTGTCCAGGACCATCCGACTACACGATTCAGTTCGCCAGGTGCCTGCCCTGCTTTAGTGGCATCTGTTTCACTTCGATGCATGGTGAGAATGCCAACACCCTGTGGGCGGAAGTCACAACCCAGTTACACAAGGACGCGATAGAGCCTGTCCCTCCAGCCGAGATTAAGAAGGGATTCTACAGCCCTTACTTCATCTTACCTAAGAAAGGCGATGGGTTGCAGCCAATCTTGGACCTGCGAGTTCTCTACCAGGCCTTACACAAACTTCCATTCAAGATGCTCATGCAGAAAGATATCCTAACATGCATTCAACATCAAGATTGGTTCGCAGCGGTAGACCTGAAGGATGCGTATTTCCACGACTCGACCTTGCCCTGACACAGACCCTTCCTATGGTTCGCTTTTGAGGGCCAATCGTACCAGTACAAGGTCCTCACCTTTGGCTTGACCCTGTCCCCTCACATCTTCACAAAGGTTGCAGAGGCAGCCTTTGCCCCACTAAGGGAAGCGGGCATCCGCATACTCAATTACCTCTATGAAAGGCTGATCCTAGCTCACTCTCGAGAGTCACTGTGTGCCCACATGGACCAGGTGCTCAGGCACCTTGGGAGGTTAGGTCTTCGGTTCAATTGGGAAATGAGCAAGCTCGCCCCGGTTCAGAGTATCTCTTTTCTCGGCATGGAGTTACACTCAATGACAGCGCGCCTCACAAACGAGCATGCACAGTCAGTGCTGAATTGCCTCGCCTTATTCAAACCAGGCACCACAGTCCCTCTAAAACAGTTCCAGAGGCTCCTGGGGCATATGGCATCATCAGCGGTGGTCGAGCCGCTTGGGTTGATGCATATGAGACCGCTACAGCACTGGCTTCAGACTCGAATGCCGAGATGGGCATGGCGCCACGGCACATACCGTGTTATTTTCACCCCTTTTTGCCATCAGTTACTCAACCCCTGAACAGACCTCTGCTTTCAGCAGATAGGATTCCCCCTGCAGCAGGTGTCCAGACGTGTCGTGGTCACCACAGACGCTTCCAAACTGGATTGGGGCACTGTGTGCAACTGGCACGCAGCCGCAGGTTCCTGGACAGGACCATGATTGCATTGGCACATAAACTGCCTAGATTTGCCTGCTGTATCTCTAGATTAAGGGCAAGCATGTCTTGATCTGTTCAGACAGTACCACAATGGTAGCATACATAAATCACCAAGGCAGCGTGCGCTCTTGTCAAATGTCACAACTCGCCCGCCATCTCCTCCTCTGGAGTCAGCAGCGACTGGAGTCACTCATATCTCAGGCAGCTTCAACACGACAGCTGACGTGCTGTCATGACAGGCCATGCTCAGTGGAGAGTGGAGGCTCCACCCCCAGGTGGTCCAGCTGATTTGGGACCAATTCGGCAAAGCACAAGTAGACCTGTTTACTTCCCAGGAAAACTCCCACTGCCTGCTCTGGTACTCCCTGTCAGAGGCTTCCCTCAGGAAAGACGCGCTGGCACATACAGCTGGCCCCGGGGGCTGCGCAAGTACACATTTCCCCCAGTATGCCTACTTGCACAGGTGCTGTGCAAGGTGAGAGAGGATGAAGAACAGGTACTCATAGTGGCCCCCTACTGGCCCACTCAAACTTGTTTCTCAGACCTTAGGCTCCTCGCGACAGAACCTCCCTGGTGCATCTAAGGAAGGACCTCCTTTCTCAGGGAAGGGGCACACTCTGGCTTCTGCGTCCAGACCTCTGGAACCTCTACATCTTGCCCTTTGATGGGTCACGAAAGATCTAAAAGTGTTATACCACCTGCTGTCATAGACACGATCAACCATGCCAGAGCTCCCTCTACCAGGCAGCTCTACGCCCGAAAGTGGCATCTATTCACAACTGGTGCTCTTCCCGATCAGAATACCTGCAGTCTTCTGCACGTCAAATGTGCTGTCGGGTCAGTGCTCTCATTTCTGCACAGGAGGTTTGGAGGGGTGTCTGTCCCCCTCCACCTTGAAGGTTTTGTAGCCTCTATACCGGTGCAGTGATTCACACGATGCAGTGAACACTAAGCCCTTGGGGGAGCATGACCTGGTCATCAGGTCCCTTAACACTAGAACTAACGGAATTCTATAACTACTAGAATGGCCACAGCGGTCATTCTGACAGTTCATACTAGACTGTACCAAATGTCATTTTTTTCATGTCATATTTACATTCGAAACTTCAATTGAGGTTTTAGAATGAAGCTTCTAATGTCTGTCGTCATATTATATGACGTCATCACCCTAAAAAATGTCAAAATCCTTGAACAAAATCCTCTATAATAATATATAGAATAAAATAGAATACTATGGATTAAATGGAACATGGAGCGCCAAGCGAACGCAGGTAGGCCTACATAATAAGATCTTTTTTGTAATATATAATAGTGCTAGACTATACATATATATATATATATATATATATATATATATATATATATATATATATACATATTAGACTTTCAAAAACATTTTCACTGTGGTGATATATATATTAGCTGCTAGAATGCCCCGGAAGGTGCGTGCCTCGCTTTTTGTCAAGCAAGTTTTTTCACCACAGTAAAAAAACGCCAACAAACATGGATTGAGGCAGAATATTTTGTTAGATAAAAACATTTGGAAATTTTTGAAATTATTACATCTATCTTTTTTCGAAACAAGTTGACTTTTGGACTTTACAATGCTCTGGAGTTATTGGAAATGTTTGGACAACACAAATCGGAAACAATCCTATGCAGCCTCCACTGGAATCAAAATCCATGAATAAATGAATCTGTTATATTAATAATAAACACCAGGACACAAAATTTTAATTCTAATGAATGTGAAAATGTATTAGTTCATCGACAACCACAGATCTTGCTATTGTAGCTAATTACATATACAAATTTGATTATTTATATTTTATTATTTTCTTTGTAAAATAAAAACAAATCAATACAATAACTTATAAAAACATCACCAATGTGTATTTCAATGCATAGTAAAAACCTTGACAAAAAAAAGACGTATGAAATACAGGCCTAACCCAAAATGGCCAAAACGGTTAATAAAGAATGTGAACATTCGCTAAACTGTGGGAATACTAACTGATTTAGAAAGCAATATTTGTTTTACAGTGAGCAAAAATATCATGCTGTAAAACTATAATGAAAATATCATGCTGTAAAATCATTATGAACGAATTCTCCTAAAAGTGGGCTCACTTGAACAAGGTATCTGGTTGTTTTGGAGGAAAACACTGCACATCATTCACTGATGCTTGTGATACTCACAGTCAACACAGGTACTCTCTACCTTCCATGTGGAGCTCCCACACACGACCTTTTGACATTTGTCACAAGTGTCCTTAGTTTTGTTTTTCTAGCAGTTTCTCTGTGCAGTTTCTCCACACTTGGCACTGCCTTCCCCTCTCCATCTGCAGCTGCTCCTGCCTGGGTCCTCACACCGTCAGCTGTGTGGCTTTTGCTCTCATATGGCCGTAGCGAAGTTCATGTGCCAGTCGCATTATGAAGATCCTCCGTGACATTCTCTCATTTGTGCATTTCTTGAACATGATGGAAGCATTTATCGCAGCCAGGTCAAGGATATTATAAAACACAGCCACTGGCCAACTATGTGTGGCTGCTTTCACATAGTATTTCCTTGCCATTTGATCTAACACATCTACTCCAAACTTGGTTCTGTGTAGTATGTGACTGTCTCTGGTTTAGCCTTTTGGCCACTTGTGATGGCAACAGCTGTGTGGACAGTGCTTTCCTTCTTTTGCACTGATAGACTGTGAGCTTTGCATTGTCACTTCTCAGCACCTCCGTGGTGAACAGCGCCCTTTGTTCCTTTACGTAGCAAACGCTGAAATGCGTGTGGTCAAAATGATGTTAGAATAAAATATACACACATTTAAGAAAAGTCATGGGTTTTATTTCAACAAAGTTATTATATTGGAAAAATGTAAAAACGATCAAAATGGCCGCTGTGGTAGTTCCACTAAGAGCTTCCATTAAGAGGGTCAGGGACCTGTAAGTGCCCTCTGTCAGTGACACTTGCCTGGAGCCCGGTCCGGCAGATGCTCATGTCACCCTAAGACCCTGACCGGGCTATGTGTCCAAGGTTCCTACATCCCCCCTTCAGGGCCAGACAGTGAACGTGCAAGCGATTGCCCCAGGAGGAGGCAGACCCAGCCTTATCGTTGCTGTGTCCAGTGCTTCCTCTGCCCACCTATTTTAGACAGCACACAGAGCTCTAGATGATCCGAGCAGCTCTTTGTTTGCTGCGGTGGACAGTGGAAAGGGAGGCTGCCCCTCAACAGAGGCTTGTCGAGTGACGAAGGCCACGGTGCGGGCTCTCGGTCAGACGATGTCCACTCTTGTTGTCCAGGAATGGCACCTATGGCTAAATCTGGTCGAGTTGAGGGACGCAGACGAGGCATGCTTTCTGAAAGTGCCCATCTCCCAGGTCAGCCTTTTTGCCGTTACCATTGAGGACTTTGCCCAGCAGTTCTCAGCAGTGAAAAAACAGACAGAGGCGATACAGCACATAATGCCTCAGTGCGGCACAAGAGTGCATACCCCGTCTGCTCGCCGAGGGTGTCCCCCTGCGGCGGTAAAACCTCCTGCTCTGCCCCAGAAAGACGCAAGTCCTCGGCTCCGTCGTAGACCCCCCGCAGGATGTTGATGCCCCCCTGCCTCATGGCCTGGTGCTAAGGCCCCAGGGAGGCTCCTAAAGCCCTTGTGTTTCCCGCACCCTGGACAGGCTGCAGTACCCATGTTATAAAAAACACAAAAAAATCACAGTCTCCTTTTCAAGATGCTGACGCAGAATCAAATTTTGGTATGCATCTGGCATCAAGATTGGTTCGCAGCAGTAGATCTGAAGGATGCGTACTTTCACGTCTCGATTTTATTTCGACACTGACCCTTCCTACGGTTCGCGTTTCACGGCCGAGCGTATCAGTACAAGGTCCTCCCCATTGGTCTGTCCCTGTCCCCTCGAGTCTTCACTAAGGTCTCAGAGGCAACCCTTGCCCCTTTAAGGAAACTGGGTGTTCGAATGCTCAATTAACGACTGGCTGATTCTAGCGCATTCTAGTGCACACAGGGACCTGGTACACATGCACCTCAGCCATTTAGGGCTTCGGCTCAACTGGGAAAAGAGTAAGCTCTCCCCAGTTCAGAGCATCTCTTTTCTCGGCATGGAGTTAGACTTTGTCTCAATGACAGCACGCCTCACAAGCGAACATGCGCAGTCGGTGCTGAACTGCCTGAACTTATTCAGGTGGAGTATGGTGGTTCCACTGAAATATTTTCAGAGGCTCCTGGGGCATATGGCATCCTCAGTGGTTTTTATGCCGCTTGGGTTGATGCATATGAGACCGCTGCAACGCTGGCTTCAGACTCGAGTCCCAATCGCGTGGCTATCACGTCGACCTGCTGCCACTTATTCAGCCCTTGGACAGACCTTGCATTTCTTCTGGCAGTAGTCCCCCTACAGAATGTTTCCAGGTTTACTGTCACAGCAGCTGATGCTCAAGGGAGAGAGGAGAATCCACCCCCAGGTGGTCCAGCAGATTTTGAGTCAATTTGGGAAAGCACAGGTAGAACTAATCTCTCCCCGGGAATCCTCCCACTACCTGCTCTGGTATGCCCTGATGGGAGCCTGTGCAAATTTGTGTTCCTCCCAGTGAGCCAGAGCATTTATTTGCTTTGGTGGACAGTGACAGGAAACACTGTCTCCAAACACAGGCTTGCCCACTGGGTTATGAACACTATTGTGCTGGCTTTCTAGGCCCAGGCTGTGTCCCCCTCTTCGGGAATGAGCACGCTCTTCAAGGAGTCTGGCATCTTTGTGGGCACTGGCTAATGGCACCTCTCTAGCAGATATCTGCAGAGCAGCGGGCTGGGCAACACCCAATACTTTCGCGAGATTTTACAATCTTTTCTCCCATGGGAGTTCACGAACCAGGATTTTTTAGTTGGATCCAGTATGTGTGCTAACATGCCCTGTACTGGGGTAAGTGCTCCACAGGTGCTGGTTTCCTCGGTAACATCCTATGATGTATTTTCTGTGGCACGGTCTCCCTTCGGTTGACCCGCGTCTCCCTTGGGCAAAGCCCTCTCTGCACCGGTCGCTGTGTTTGTAGAGCTCCTCCCCTTTGAGGCAGGACCTACCTCTGCCCCACTTCTATTTGCGGCCCTGAGCCCATGTGACGTATTTGTCACATTTCAACCTTCGGGTAAGGGTGTGGTCTCCTCTGGGTCTTTTCCCCCTGATAGAATAGGAAAGGAAAATAACACCTTCCCTGGCACATATAATGAGCGTTAAATGGCCCCAGCTGAATCTAGACTCTGTGGTGAGATGTGGGGAACTATTCAACGTTTTTTTGGGGTATTGGGGGAGCCTATGTGCAGCCCGAGTGCATCTGCTTTTATACACGCAGTAGCCTGCTTGCACCTGCATAGGCAGTTCACTTAACACAGTTCAGCCGTTGTGGCATTTTGTATAGGGACCTCTAGTGTCACTACATCGACACAATATTGAGTGAGTGACAGAAGGGGAACTTCTCAGTTACCTGAATGAGAGTGGGCATTCCAGCTCCTTTTATACCCGTATGTCCGGTATCCAATTTGCATTGGCCTTTTCTCAAAGATCTGAGGTGTTTTAAGGCTCCCAAGAACAACCCTAGTGTCAGTACATTGACACAACTTCTCATTCCCTCCATCAGGGAACGGAGGTTACGACAGTAACCGAGAATTTATGCTTTTATTTTTATTTTAGTTCATTAATTTATTTTTGTTTTGCCATTTTCATTTTAGTTTTTGCTAAAGATAAATCTATAAATCATTAGGTAGTCACATTGGTGAGTTCTGTATTATTAAATCAGATCTTTAGCTTAGAGCAATGCTTGATTGCTTTTTGAGGTAAGGAATGACGTTACAGAGTTTTGTATTTATTATAGCTTTGGCTTTTTGCATACAGGCCAATTGTGCTACTGTAAAAGACAAACCAATATATGCTTTACCACAATCATCATGAGTTTAACAGATGAGAAAGCTTTTCCTAAGATACTTTCCTCTCTGTTGTGTAGGGATAATAGCATATGTAAGCCAAAATGTTAATGGCTTTTTGAGCTCGGTCACTTTGAGAGGAAAGATGTCATTTCCAGCAGTAGCTATGGTGCAGTCCTGCACTGTTTTAATGAATCTATGGCCTCGTAACTTTACTTTTTGAATTTTCCCCAGCAGATGCCAGACCATACCATAACTTAGTAAATGTGATGCATTTGAAATTACTGCAACATAGTTAAAAAGGGACTACTTTATATGAGCAGCCAACACAGCCTTATCCATGTATTCTTGGTGCTCTTGTATCTGCACAGTATGCAATATTTTAATGTATGTGGATAAATATTTCTTTACAGAGAATTAACAACAATGGCTTATGGTATATGAAAAGCATATCCATTAAGTATAATTCATTTTCCCATTTCCCAATTCATTTTTTGTCTGAGGATGGTAAAGCAAAATGTATGGCCAGCTTTATGAACACAGGGTTTGTATTGTGTCTTCAATTAAGTACATTTGTGTTGAAGAGTTTTTTTAGTTTTTTTCCAGTGAGGAAAGACAAGGTAATCTGAATATAATGTTTGGGATGAAACCTGTTCAGGTTTGACTTGCAAAATCCAAATTGTCTTATGGAGCTCCTAGCACAGTTATGAAGTCATCAGCTATCTTAACAACTTTATAAACACAATACTTGAATTGTTTTATTGACATACTTCCGATATGTAAATCTTTAAATAAGTGATAAATAATGAAAACACATTTTTGTTTGTCAATGTACCATGCAGATCCTACCGGAAACGTTCGAGCAGCCTACTGTTTCTATGGTAACCTCAGGGATTTACCACTTCTATTTGAAAGTGTCAAATTGGTGCCAGGTGAAAATACACACTCATGTTAACTTTTAATCTAACTTTTATGGTTACTAAAACATTGCATGAAACTGTTGACACAGTCCTTACTGTACTAAAAATTGTTATACATATTACATTAGACCACCCCAAAATTAATTAGTTGATGTTTGGTCATTTTATAAGAATTTAAATGCACCCTTTTTCTGATTGACATAAGTGGTTCCGTTTAGTGTCACTTCCAAAATTTTCCAACAGCCTTGCCAATGGATACAAATTTATTGTTTTATTAATTACATTTATTTTTTTGTGATTTTTAATGATTACTATGTACAATTTGTGTTTACTTAAATTCAGAAATGTTGTGTGCATCAGCTGTCATTAAATTGTATTATGTCAGAATTATATCATCCACTCTGCTCACTATCGGCATCAGTCATTAATAAAACCTGTATCGGTTGACCACTATTTCAAAAGGGGATCCAAAATTTGCACCCTGCTCTCTTCTTAGCAAAAGCTTGTCACTAATGATACTGTATACTGTGGTATATGTTGTCAGCTGAACAGCCAAGAGACTGGACCTCCTCATGAGAAACACACATGGTGTTGTACATAGTATCACCAAACTGATCTGGTATGGCGTCTATTACTTACTTACTATTGTGGCATCATGTGTGTAACCCCTGCCTCACTGCTATACATGTTATAGAGCTATATGCATGTACTCATCAGGGAAAGGGCTGCTTAATGAATGTGACACAATAAATGCATGTAATGTGATTTCACGTGATGTGAATCGTAAGGTTTTGATTATTTGGCTGGAAACTGAACAAATGCACATAGAACAGAATTAAAATTTTGCTGAGACTGCCTATTGATTTCATGGCGTTTTTTTCAACACTCATTTAGATCCACTGAAATAGTTCACAATAGCTTTTCAATAATCAAAATATATTAATAAAATGTATGAAATGTCCCATTGTCTTTGATAAACTGTGAAATATGCCACAAAGTTTTGTTAAAACTGCACTTAATGTTTTTATGAACTACTTGGATTATGAAGCTTTTAGGAAACTTGCCTTAGTAATTAAGTGCTACTTAAGTGATTCTAATGTTCCAATTAGTGCTTCAGGAAACCCAGCCAAAGTTAGATGTAGGCTATTCTCTGTTGCAAACTATTATAAAAATATTAATAATAATAATTAAAAAAAAACTTTATAGCTTGCCATTTGGCCTTTTTTTCCTAAAACGTCTCGGTTACGTATGTAACCTCCGTTCCCTGATGGAGGAAACAAGACGTCGTGTCGAAGAAGCGACACTAGGGGTCTCTTGTGCGCCAAAAGATGCCTCTGATCTATGAAAAAAGGCCAATGAGAGTTGGCAAACAGTATTTGCATACCCCGCCCCCGGATACGGATATAAAGGCGAGGGAAATACGCTCGTTCATTCAGGATTTTTCTGAGGAGCCGGGAGTGTTCCGGGCACCTCACCAGCTCGGCTCAGTGACGTGGCCGGGAAGACACGACGTCTCGTTCCCTCCATCAGGGAACGGAGGTTACATATGGAACCGAGACGTTCCCCATCTGTCGCTGTCGCTGTTGCTTCGAAGAAGCGACACTAGGGGTCCACTTCAAATCACGCCATGCGCTGAGCCGTGTACCTGTACTGCTAACACAGAAGCGGGCAGGTATTCTACGTGCACCGACGACCAACTGTGTTCAGACGTATTCTTCCCCAATGCCCCCAAAAAGTCGTCAGAATCCTTTTGGTTACCCTAGGGGGGAACAAGGTGACGCTCCCAACAAGGGGACGGGCCAAGCCTGGCTGGGCCTCTTTTCTCTCTATGTTTTCTCGGCATAGAGCAAGAGCAGCTGGGGCCCTTACTGCATCGAGGGAAGGGGGTCTTACCCGAATTCCTATTCTTTCAGGGGGAAAAGACCCTGCGGAGGCCACACCCACCCGACAGGGGAGGTAAAGGTGGTGAAATACATCACATGGCCTCTTAGGTCACATGTGGAAAAAATGGCGCGGTGGTAGATCCCGCCTCAGGGAGGGGGGAGTTGCTACAACACGGCGACCGGAGGGCAGTGAAAAAGACTGCCTAAGGGAGACGTGGGTCAGCTCGTAAGGTGGCCGTACCGCGGAAGTACACACAGGAGGAGTCTGCGTAGGAGGCCTAACCTGTGGAGCACCTATTCCAGTAGGGGTAGCCTGGGGTACCCATAGTGGACTGGGCCGGCAAGTTCCTCCGCTGAACTGCGGACCCAAAGGGGCTAGGGAGGAATCAACCAGGGACCTAAGGGGGTCTCCTGGGAAAGAAGGCGCACTGTTTTACCTCGGCAGAGGGAAAAGGCGCTGGAAACAAGTGATTCACCCGGTCGACATGTATTGAGTTCTACGGGCTCAGACCTGAGAGAACACGGGACGAGACTAACTCAACCCTGAGATTGTAAAATCTCGCAAAGGTGTTAGGTGCTGCCCAGCCCGCAGCTCTGCAAATGTCTGCTAGGGAGATGCCCCTAGCCAGTGCCCATGAGGATGCCACACTCCTAGTAGAGTGAGCTCGAACCCGCAGAGGGGGTGGCATGGCCTGGGTGTGATAGGCCAACAGAATGGTGTCCACCACCCAGTGGAACAACCCTTGTTTGGAGATAGCGTTCCCTTACTGCTGTCCTCCAAAGCAGACAAAGAGCTGCTCAGAGCGTTTGAAGCTCTGGGTGCGTTCCAGGTAGGCACGCAAGGCATGTACCTGACACAGCAGTGAGGGGGCTGGGTTTGCCTCCTCCCGGGCGCAGCGCTTGCAGGTTCACTACCTGATCTCTGAAGGGCATGATATGAACCTTGGGCACATAGCCCGGTCGAGGTCTTAGGATCACATGAGTGTCTGCCGGACCGAACTCCAGGCAAGTGTCATTAGTAGAGTAGACTCTTGATGGCGGCGAGCGCAATCAGCAGGGCCGTCTTTAGTGAGTGGGCCCTGAGTCCAGCTGATTCTAGCGGCTCGAAAGGGGATCTCTGAAGACCGGCGAGGACCACCGAGAGATCCCAGGAAGGGAACAGGTTTATCCGGGAGGGATTTAACCTCTGGGAACCTCTTAGGAACCTGACGATTAAGTCGTGCTTGCCCAGAGAATTGCCGTCTACTGGGTTGTGGTGAGCTGCGATAGCGGCAACATACACATTCAAGGTGGAAGGGGACAGCCTCCCCTCCAACCTCTCCTGTAGGAACAGGAGCACCGACCTAACTGCGCACCTCTGTGGGTCTTCTGCCCGGGAAGAACACCAATTCACGAACAGACGCCATTTCAGGGCGTAGAGTTGCCTGGTAGAAGGGGCTCTGGCTTGGTTGATCGTGGCTATGACCGTGGGTGGTAGACCAGCTAGATCTTCCACGTCCTGTCCAGGGGCCAGACGTGGAGGTTCCAAAGGTCTGGGTGCGGATGCCAGAGGGTGCCCCGTCCCTGAGAAAGAAGGTCCTTCCTCAGGGGAATTCACCAGGGAGGGGCTGTCGCGAGGAGTACGAGGTCCGAGAGTGACTTTTAAAAAAAACAAAAGATTCTCCTCCGGTCTTACCACCTCCGGAGCAAACGTCTGTGTCGCTGGGTCGTCCGTCTCAGGAGCGCCTTACGGGTCCTCAAGGGGGACGCCCTCGGCGAGCAGACGGGGCAGTGGCCGTGGCGGCAGGTTTACGGCAAGGCAGGATGTGAGAGATGGCCTCCATCTGCTTTTTCACCATAGAGAACTGCTGGGTGAAGTCCTTGATGGTGTCGCCAAAGAGGCCAAGCTGTGAGACAGGGGCGTCGAGGAAGCGAACTTTGTCGGCCTCACGCATCTCAACCAGGTTGAGCCAGAGATGACGTTCCTGGACCACAAGGGTGGCCATCGCCTGCCCGAGAGCCTGCGTGGTGACCTTCGTGGCTCTGAGGGCGAGGTCGGTCACTGAGTGCAGTTCCTGCAGCACATCGGGGTCAGGGCTACCCTCGTGCAGATCTCTGAGCGCCTTGGCCTGGTGGACTTGCAGGATGGCCATGGCGTGCAAGGCGGAGGCAGCTTGTCCAGCGGCGCTGTAGGCTTTGTAGTGTAACGAGGATGTCGTCCGACAGGCCTTGGAAGGGGGTATAGGGCGCCCGCACCAGGTGGTAGGGTTACCGGGACAAAGATGGAGCGCAACCGCCCTATCCACCTGGGGAATCGCCGTATACCCGTGGGCCGCCCCGCCATCGAGGGTAGCGAGAGCGGACAAGCAGGGCTTTTGACGAATGGAGAGTGGGGCTCTCCATGAAGATGTCAGCTTGTCATGCACCTCCGGGAAAAATGGGAACGGGGGGGCGTGGCTGTGAGCGGCGCCCAGACCCCAGGAACCAGTCATCCAACTGTGACGGGTTTGGGGAGGATGGAGGGTTCCAATCCAGCCACACACCGACGGCGGCCCGGGCAAGCATGTCGGACATCTGCGCATCAGCCTCAGCCTGGGCATGCTTGCCCGAAGGTGGCAGCCCAGGGGAGGAGTCAGTGTCAGATGCCGCGCTCTCCGACATCCACCTCAAGCTCCAGAGGATAGGCAGACCGGCCCGGAGGCGAGTCACCGTTGCCTCGAGGCTGGATGGAGGTCAACGAGCGTGTCGGGGGGTGGGTGGTCTGAGGGGGTGTACCCTGCGGAACTGCACCGGCTGCCCTCTCCAAATCACCTCTACTGCCAGCTGCATCATCCTCAATCCCGTGGAAAGAAAGAGCGACACGGGGGGCGGCTGGAGTGGCGTGCTTTCTATTGAAATCAAGCCACAACCGCAACGTTGCCATGGTCATGTTCTCGCAGAGTTGTGTCATTTGCAGCTGGCTGCACACACGACCATCGGCTCCGAAGAAAATTACTGAATGAACGAGTGTATTTCCCTCGCCTTTATATCCGTATCCGGGAGCGGGGTATGCAAATACTGTTCGCCAACTCTCATTGGCCTTTTTTCATAGGTCAGTGGCATCTTTCGGCGCTCAAGAGAGACCCCTAGTGTCGCTTCTTCGACACGACGTTGAAGTGAGCGACAGACGGGGTACATAAGTTTATATAGATTGTCAAAACGATCATATGAATCATCATTGATTTATGAGCTGTTTCACATACAGTAGGCCTAAGCATCTTAATTTACGTAGTAGGCTTACATGAAAATAGTCGTAGTGCTCTGGAGTAATTGTAGTACTTATAAGAGCATTGTGTTTATGCAAACACCTGCAAGAAAATTGCTAAATTACACTCAATAAAATTTAATACAGTTAATGTTAAAATTGTTAAACTTTATGCAGTCATATGTAATTTTAAGATATTTTTATTTAAATATTGTTTATTTTTTCTAAATAGAATATAATTAAATATTCCTTATAATATCATTTATTCTATATTTTCTAATAGGTTATCTTACAATATAATTCTATATTTTAAACATTCCACTGGTGAAAACATGTAAATTAGCTCTTGGCCTGGCTTGGCCCCGTAACACTGTTTAAACTACTGCAAGCTGACATTAATGAGCAGTGAGAGAACTGGTGATTTAGAGGTGGGGCAGCCCCACTCCACACTAGGAAAATAAATGCAAATAATAGATATTTCTAGGCTGTAATTAAACGGATTGTGATTCAACAATGAAGTCATGAGCATATCATTTAGCTGGAATAAATGTAGCCTGTGAGTCACATTAAGGAGTGTTATCACATCTCCCTGCATGGCAAGACTAGCGGCAGTTCCATGGGAATATGTTGTTTTCAGGCTGGCATGCTGGGTGATGTCATGGTAGGCTGCATGGACAATCAATAGGTAACCCATTGCTCTGTGCTTTATTAGCTAACACTGATTTATCTATTGTGAAAGGGCTTTTAATGGGCTAGGTAAATGGAAGCCACAAATCTTTAAGCGGTAGTTTCGATATCTTTAATAGAGCCAATATTGGATGGGAAACTTGAGCCCAGTATTCTCAAGACCTGAATAATTATACTTTTTGAATTCAAATTGCTGAATTGGACTTGTCTAATCATACATATATAGTATATATAGTTAAGTGCACAAGTTTGCATCCCTCTTTTTTCTCATAAGTTTATTGTCACATATTCCCTGTTGTCTTTTGTTTTTGTGCTTTTATATTGAAATTATTGTTTAGTTTCCTGTGTTAGTTTTGTAGTTCTTGTAGTTTTATTCCTTGATTGATTCTCCCTGATTGTTTCTCATTCCCTGATTGTTTCCCCAAGTGTTCCTTCTTTTCCCTTGTATATTTAAGCCCTTGTTTCCCCTGGTTATTTTGTAATTTTTTGCATGTTTTGTTATGTTCTGTGCCTGGTTTCCTGCATTTGTTATATTCTGTGTTACTTTGTTCATCTTTTGTTTGCATTAAAGCTGCAATTCTCATTCTTTTTCTGCCTCGTCACAGAAAAACTGACCCAAGATGGACCTAGCAGCGGCCTTCATCCGGTTGAGCCGACCGAACCTCCCTATAATTGAATACTCTCATCTGTACAGCACCATTGCCAGATGCACAGGATTTGCTGATGCCCACTTGAAGTCCCTGTACTAGCTCGGCCTCCTTGCTCATGAATGGAAAGAATTGCCGGAGACCGGTGACTACATGTTGGACTACATTTTAGAGATGTTCGCTTCTGAAAATCCTCTTAAAGAGTCAGCGCCCAAGCCTGCCACGGCCAACGAGCCAACACCCACGCCTGCCACAGCCAATGAGTTGGAAGCCTCGTCCGTCCCAGAGCCAGCGTTGCCATCCTCGTCCGTCACAGAGCCAGCGTTGCCAACTTCGGCCATTCGGAGGAGGAGGAAAAGAGGAAAGGCTTCTGTTCCCCAGTTTCTGCCTGTACTCTCTTCCACGGCTCCGCCCTCATAGTCTTCCATGGCTCTGCCCTCAGAATATTACATGGCTCCGCCCTCCACGACTCCGCCCTCAGAGTCTTCCTCGGCTCTGCCCTCAGAGTCTTCCATGGCTCCGCCCTCCACTGCTCCACCTTCAGAGTCTTCCACGGCTCCGCCTTCCACGGCTCCACCCTCAGAGCCCTCCACGGCTCTGCCTGATCCCCCAGAGACTCCTCCTTCACCAGTTCCGTCCGCCTTACTAGCGGCGACTCCTACAGTGGCACCACCTCCTGACCCATTCCCTGTCCTGTGGCTGCCTCCCAGGCCTCCTGATCCAATCTCTGTCCTGTGGCAGCCTCCCTGGCCTCCTGACCCAGTCCCTGCCCTGTGACCAACTCCTGACCCAGTCCCTGTCCTGTGGCGTCCTCCCAGGCCTCCTGAACCAGTCCCTGTCCTGTGGCCTCCTGACCATCTCTCGGCCCTGCGGCCACCTACCACGTTGCCTGTCCCTGTCCTACGGCTACCTCCCAGGTCTCCTGACTCAGTCCCCACCTTGAGGTCATCCCCTTGGTCTCCTGGCCGTCCACCTGATTTGCTTTTGTCCCCTTGGTCTCCTGGCCGTCCTCCTGATCGGCTCTGGTCCCCTTGGTCTCCTGGCCGTCCCCCGGATCAGCTTTGGTCCCCTTGGTCTCCTGGCCGTCCCCCTGATCACTCTGGACCCCTTGGTCTCCTGGTCACCCGCCTGATTGGCTCTGGTTCCCTTGGTCTCCTGGCCGTCCCCCGGATCAACTCTGGTCCCCTTGGTCTCCTAGCCCACTGCCTGATCTGCTTTGGTCCCCTTGGTCTCCTGGCCGTCCCCCTGATCTGCTCTGGTCCCCTTGGTCTCCTGGCCATCCCCTGGATCTGCTCTGGTCCCCTTGGTCCCACCTGATCTGCTTTGGTCCCCTTAGTCTCCTGGCTGTCTGCCTGATCAGCTATGGTCTCCTTGGTCTGGCATCTCCCAGATCTGCTCTGGTCTCCTAGCTGCCTGTCTGATCAGCTCTGGTCTCCTTGGTGGATAGGGTGGTTGTGTTCCACCTGTGCCCCAAGAACGTCACCACCTGGTGGGATTGTCTGCTACTCACCTCCAAGGCCTGTAGGGTGTCATCATCACTGACTTAGAAGGCCTACAGCACCACTGGACAGGCCGCCTCCGCCCTGCATGACATGGCTCTCCTGCAAGGCACTTAAAGATCTGCAGTTGAGTAGTCCTGACCCCAACATACTCTGCCACTGACCTCACTCTCAGAGCCACGAAGGTTACAGCGCAGGCACTCGGGCAGGCTATAGCTACCCTCGTGGTTCAGGAACGTCACCTATGACTGAACATGGACGAGATGCGCAATGTTGACAAGGCTCACTTTCTCAACATCCCATCTCCCAGCTTGGCCTCTTCGGCAACACCATCGACGACTTCTCCCAGCAGTCTTCGGCAGTAAGGAGGCAGAAGTGATCTTGCACATCATGCCACTGCACCTAGCACCTCGCAAGCAGTGCATGCCCCAGTCTCCAGGACATCCTCTAGAACACGGAAGGCCCCTAAGCACTCCTGAGACGGAAGACCAAGGGAGTCAGACGTTCGCTCCGGAGCTGGTACCAAGACCACTCCGTCCCCAGGTAGAGGGCTGGCTGGTTAACATTGCTAATAAAAGAGCGATTTCCCCACTTCCTGTGTCATCTAGCCGGCGCGCGCAATTCTAACGGCACCAAAAAACACAGTCCCAGTTCCCCGGATGCAGTTACTTCATATCCACTGCTACTCAAGGACATGATAGAGCCTGTCCCTCCAGCTGAAATGAAGAAGAGTCTCTACAGCCCTTACTACATCGTATCCAAAAAAGACAGTGGGTTGTGGCCAATATTGGACTTTTTCTGGACTTTGAGTTCTCAACTGGGCTTTACACAAACTCCCATTCAAAATGCTCACACAGAAACAGATTTTATCCAGTGTTTGGCATCAGGTTGGTTTGCAGCGGTAGACCTGAAGGACGAGTAATTCCACGTCTCCATTCTGCCTTGACATTGACCCTTCCTACAGTTTTTGTTCGACGGCCAGATGTTTCAGTACATGGTCCTCCCTTTCGGCTTGTCCCTGTCTCCTTGCATCTTTACCAAGGTCACAGAGGCAGCCCTTTCCCTGCTATGGGAAGTGGGCATCTGCATACTCAATTACCTCGACGACTGACATATTCTAGCTCATTCTCGAGAGTTACTATGCACTCACAGGGACCAGGTGCTCAGGCTCATCAGCCGTCTAGGGCTTCAGGTCAACTGGGAAAAGAACAAGCTCTCCCCGGTTACGAGCATCTGTTTTCTAGGCATGGAGTTAGACTCAGTCTCAATGACTTTTGTTGTCATCCAGTCATCTGAGGCATGGGGCAGCAGTGAGTTCAGAGGTTGTGATAAGGTGGTTTGAGGGGTCTAAGAGGTGAATTAGCATAGCTTGTATGGAGGTGTAAGAGGCTTTCAGATCAGATATGTCATTGTTGGAAATTTGTGGAGCCAGTATAAGAGGCTGTGAGGTGGGCACTGTCGCAGGAAGAGTTTGCTGACTGTGGCTGTGGGAATACCTTAGCACACATTCTCTTCAAAGTACCTGTGTCAGGTCGGTTGTTGTAATTTGGGTCCGTCTATGTCCAATGTCGCCTCAACATTGTGCCCCTGGAGGGCCATCAACCAAGTGGCTATGCGTGCAATGGTGACCACACCATCTCGGATGTGTTGGAAGTTGAGGAATGTTACAGGCTGGTGACAGGTCTCTATAATAAACTTTTGTGGTCCGATTTAGTTGGAGAATTGCTGGATGGCCCATACAGTGGAGAGCAGAACTTTTTCACAGTCTGAGTATTTACACTCTGGTGGAAGAAGTGTCTTGCTGGCATATGCAAACACTCTTTTGTCTGTTGGTATAGACCAGCACTGAGGCAGTGGTTTGAGAATCCAGCTTCCAAATAGAATTCCTTTTGTGTATCGGTGTAAACCAGACATGCAGCTGTGCACAAATGCTGTTTCAGTTCATTAATGGCATTTTCTTGAGCTTCTGTCAAGAAGAATGGGCAGTTCTTTTTCAGAAGAACAGTTAGAGGTCATGCAATGTCGGAGTAGTTCTCAATGAACTGCTGTGAGTAGTTGCACACACCTAGAAAACTTCGCAGCACTGAGACATTGGTGGGTGGCTTGAACTTCTGAATGGCTTGGATAAGGCTGGACTAGGGTTCAATGCCCTGTGATCCGATGAGTGGGCCCATGTAATTGACCTTGATTTGGCACCGCTGTCCTTTATGGAGGGCAATGTTGGAACTGGCAGTGGTTAATTGGTGCAGAACGTGGTCTCCTTCAGGTGGTCAGCAAGTGTTGTGCTCTTCATGAGAACATTGTCTACGTAAATTAGGTTACCTTGTCACTCTGGCGTCTGGGCATGCTTTTTTCGGGAAGATGTTGAACTCAGCTGGTGAGTTGGCATAGCCGAATGGGCACCTTGTGAAGGTATACTGTCAGTTACCTAATGTGAAGGCCAGCTTGTGTTGCTCTTCTGAATGCACTGGTTTGGTCCAGAATCCTGAGGCCACATCAAGCATAGAGAAGATTGTGACTCCTCTGATTCTGGGTATTTCCTGCTCCAGTTGGGTCATGGGTTATCACAACAGTGGCACTTGCTGGTTCAGTTTTCTGTAGTCCATGGTGGACACTTGCCATTTGGTTTGACCAGATGGGGGCAGAATAGTTGCTGTTGCATGGACCGGATGACACCTTTCTCACGCATGGAATTGATGATCTTCTGCACTATTTTGTATGAGGAGATGGGAATCTTATATTGCTTGACGAAAGTGGGAAGAGCATTCGGGTGGGTTGGGATGTGCACCATGTGGAGGTTAGTGAGGCTACAGTCTAAAGAGTCTTTGGCAAATGACGCTTTGTATTTGTACAGGACATCTCTGAGTTGTTGACGGTCTGCATTGTCCTTAATGGCATCTGGGTCTCTCAGACTTTGTTGTACTTGAATCTCAAATCCTGGGTATGGCTCCTCTGTTGTTTTGTCTGTCCCGTTGGCAGTCAAAGGTGCAGTACATTCATCAGTATTGAAGGTGGGCTGGTAAGAGACTGTATACTGCAAGGTGTTGGTCCTCATTCTGCTCCGTTCTGCACTTCTGTTCTTTGGCCACCGGCATGACAGAAGTGATTGAGATGACTTTGAAGGGTGCCATGAACACTGTGTTGTCTGGATCATCGAAGGTGGGATAAGAACAATTATTGGTAAGGTGAGGTCAAAGTCATGGAAGTCGTGACTCATTAACCATCCCAGATGGTGGGCCTTGAGAATTCTGACGTCCATTGCCATGCAGTTGTTGAACAGGATGGTGTGGCTTCCAGAGTGAGGCCAAGTTCGCATTTAGGTTAAAGTTGGAAGAAGCCCAGTGTGTGGTTTAGGGTTTGACCACATCACAGGCTAAGCCAAACAGTGACTCCTTTGGTGCAAGCTGGTACCATGCTTTCCTGTTCATTGATTAGGGTGCAGACCTCTGTGATGGTCTGGCCTGACAGGAGGTTCTCATAGTTGACAGGAACAACAGGGGGCTGTGAGGTCAGTGGGGCCCACACTACCTCATTAATAGTGTCTACATGAGCTTTGAGGCAAATCAAGTTGTCTGCTCCAATGTAGACATGATTTGGTTGGTCTGGAAGGACCAGGAAGTAATGGGTTAGACACTGGTCATTCCATTTCAAGTAAAAAAGCAAAGGGAAGTTGGTGCACTTGCTGGCAAAAGGAAGGTCTTGTGTGTCTTCAATGAAGGCATTGAACAGTGCCAGGCTGATGGCTGAGTTGTCTGCCCACAGTGCAAGTATAATTTCTGTTGTTGTTACATCATTCAGCCTTAGGAGTCTTTGGGGAGTTGAAAAGTGAAGAGTAGCAACCTTGAACCTTGCTCTGGATCAGAGACTGTGTTCCCATGGCTGGCCGTGAGATTTTACATGATCTTTGAGACCTGATAGTCTGGCTCGGTTGATCTAGGTTGCAGGAGAGGCAGAGGTTCTCGCACTTGAGCCCATATTTAGTCCATATTTAGTCTAAAGTCCAATAGAGACTCGAAGCAATCTAGCAGATCTTTCCCAATGAGGAATTTGGGCCCCTTGTCTCCCTTGTACCATGGTGCCGACCACTCAAATAGCCATGACGTTTAGCACAACTGTGCAGTACTCAGGTGAGGCGTGTGAATTTAAATGTAAATTCAAACTTTTTTAAAACCAAATTTAAATAATTGTGTTAAGTAAAAGAGGCAAAAAGACTGAATAATACTGAATAATAAAAAAAACAAAGTAAGAGAATGAAGATAATGATGATAATAATCAGAATGCCTCCTCCACACGGACGGATATACCCTTTATCTGATCCTGAGAATAAAGCAGTGGAGGAGTACATTTCGGAATCCCTTGAAAAAGGATTAATTCGACCATCCACTTCTCCTGCTTCAGCTGCCTTATTCATAGGAAAGAAGGATGGGGTATTTGTCCATGCATTGACTACCGTGGCCTGAACTCAGTCACTGAAAAATATCGCTATCCTATCCCTCTGGTACCTGCAGCATTAGAGCAGTTACGAGACGCCAAGATCTACACCAAATCTTCATAATACCTACAATTTAATCCACATCCAGGATGGGGATGAATGGAAGACAGCCTTTTCAACACACACTGGCCACTACGAATACCAGGTAATGCCTTCCGGACTTTCCAACAGTCCATCTGTCTTCCAAGATTTTGTAAATTATATATTTTGTGATCTGATTGGCAAATGGGTTATAGTATATATTGATAACATTCTGATATACTTTTCTTCCCTCGATGAGCACATTCAACATATCAGAGAGGTGCACAACTGCCACTGTATGCCAAGATGGAGAAATGTGAGTTTCATTAGTCTACCATCTCTTTTCTGGGATATGTCATCACCATGGACTCTTCCAAGGTGCATGCCATGCTGCAGTGGCCACTACCTGGGTCAGTCAAAGAACTACAGCGCTTCCTTTGGTTTTACGAAATTCTACAGACAGTTCATTCGAGGTTTCAGCTCGGTGGCTGCCCCACTCACCTCATTGCTTCGTGGTAAAGCCCAGAAACTTAACTAAACACCTCATGCCCATCAAGACTTTGATGATCTTAAACAACGTTTCACTACTGTCCCCATTCTTCATCATCCAGACCCCACTGATCATGCTGGAAGTGGATGCCTCTGATTCTGCAGTTGGTGCGATAATCTTCCAACGACAAGGATTTGCCCGCAAACTCAATCACTTTGCTTTCTACTCACGCAAGTTATCTGCTGCTGAGAGAAAATATTATGTTGGCAACCGAGAACTCTTAGCCATGAAGGTGGCTTTCGAGGAGTGGAGACATTGACTTGAGGGAGCTGGTCATCCTTTTCTGGTGATAACAGGTCATCACAACCTGGAGTATATTCAGTCTGCTAAACGCTTAAATCCTTGTCAAGCTCTATGGTCTCTCTTCTTCTCCAGGTTCAATTTCACCATCACCTTTCGACCTGGCTCCAAGAACACCAAAGTCGATGCCCTGTCCCGCAGTCCACTACTGGCAACAACCCTGTGACTTCCATTATCACACCTACTCTCATTCCCTCTCCCATACAATGGGACATAATGGCAGACATCACCAAAGCTCACAACCTAGAACCCACTCCCACAGACTGCCCTCCAGATAAGGTCTTTGTTCCCAGCTTCTTACGCAACAGAGTTATACACTGGGTTCTTGACTCTGCCTGCTCGGGACATCCAGGCACTCAAGCTACTTGCAGGTTAGTGCAAAACCGGTTTTGGTGGGAGAACATAGCGACTGCGGTCGCTGAAAATTAAAATAACTGCAATGTGTGTGCCACCTCTAAATCTATTCAACAGCTCCCATCTGGTCTCCTTCAGCCTCTACCTGCCCCTCAACTTCCTTGGTCTCATACTGCAGTAGATTTTAGATATTAGGCATACCTGAAGACATTGTCTCTGACCGTGGCCCCCAATTCACCTCCCAAGTCTGGTCTGCATTCTTCAAATTGCTCAATGTATATTTGCTCTACATTTCCCATAATCCTCCACTCTGATTGATGACTCACCCACCTGTTTCACATTAACTCTGTCATTTAAGTTCCCAGTTTACACACGTAAAGTGTAATATATAACACTTGTTCTGCCTTGTCTGCAATTCTTTGCATTATTTACCATTCCTGTTTTCCCTGTGTTTTGACTCCTACAGTTCATCATATTTCCCAGCCTGCTTGTGTGTTTTTTGGATTTATTTCCTAAATTTTAGACAAATAGAAGCTTATAATGTACAGAACTGAAATTGGATTTGAGCCTTTCAGTTATCAGAGAAATTAGTTAACGCTGCAACTTGTCTCAATATAATAATAATAATAATAATAATAATAATAACAATAATAACAATAATAATAATAATAATAATAATAATAGATTGACACCGAGTTGGCTCATAAAACAAAGTTTAAAACATGCCCGCATTCTCCACCATAATATGTAGTAAATTCGCTCAAAGGGGTTAAAATCCTTAACACTCTTTTCCAATTATCTGCTGCAATGTCTGTGTTTGTTTACCCACCCTAAACTTTTCTTTTTGTTTTCCTGTTTCAAAAATTGCTTTTTCTTTGCAATTATACCCATAATCCCTGCACCCCTGAGTCTTCTCTTTACTGTTGTACATTAAACTGGTGTTGAGCAGGTAGAATTTAATGAAGCTGTCAGCTGAGGACATGTGAGGTGTCTGTTTCTCAAACTAGAGACTCTGATGTACTTATCCTCTTGTTTAGATGTAAATCTGGCCATCCACATCTCTTTCTGTCCTTGTTAGAGCCAGTTGTCCTTTGTCTTTGAAGAATGTAGTGTACTCCTTTGTATGAAATCTTTAGTTCCCTATCTGTCACTCACTCAATGTTGTGTCGATGTAGTGACACTAAGTGTCGCCCTTGGGAGCCCCAAACACCTCTGATGTTTGAGAAAAGACGATTTAAATTTGTCGAGTGGAATTTGCATGCCACTCCCCCGGCACCTGGCAGAAACATCCTAGGCTCCTATCCAAGGCCTATAAGACTACGTGGTTTTTGCTGGAAAAGGCTTACAGTGCTGCAGGACGGGCTGCCTCCACTCAGCATGCCATGGCCCTGCTGCAAGTCCACCAGGTCAAGGTATTGAAAGAGCTGCACGAGGGTGGTCCTGACCCAGGAGTAATATAGGAGCTGCACTCAGTGACTAACCTCACCCTGTGGGTGACGAAGGTCACAACGTGGGCTCTCAGGCAGGCGATGACCATATTGGTGGTCCAGAAGTGGCACCTTTGGCTCAACCTGGTTGAGATGAGGGATGCCGACAAGTTTCGCTTCCTTGAAGCCCCTATTTCCCAGGCTGGCCTTTTCGGCATCACCATCGAAGACATTGAGCAGCAGTTTTCGACGGTAAAGCAGCAGACTGAGGCCGTTCAGCACACCTTGCCCTGGCGTGGTTCAAGATCATGCACCCTGTCTGCCCGTTGCCGTGGCAATCCTCCTGCGGCGGCAACATCGGCTCCACCACGGCCCGGCGTAAAGCTCCCCAAAGGAATTTGACACCCTCCATCTCACGGTCCGTGACCAAGAACCCTAGGAACTCTTCTAAACACCCCTGAGATGGACGACCCGGAGGTGAGGAGACTTGCGCCACATTCAGAGGTGGTAGACTGACCACTCCATTCGCCTGTGGAGGGCCAGAGGGAGAATCCTTGGTTCCCTTTTATGAGTTCCCTGTCGGGAACCCCATATGACATGATCTTCCATGGTACAGTCTCCCTAATGGTAGACACGTGTCCCCTTGGGCAGAGTCCCCTCTGCCACCTGTCGGTGTGTTTGTAGAGTTCCATCCCCTCTGGGTAGGACCTACCACAGGGACTTCCTCCACATGTGATTACCTCCCCTTCGGGCAGGGTGTGGTCTCCACAGTATCTTTATACAAAGACACCTACACTGATGTGAATTCGTTTTGGCCTCAGCTGGAATCAAGTGAGTTCTTTCTCCGGGAGAAGAAAGAAGAGAAAAGGCCGAACCAGCTGGTGCAGTAACGTCTAGGTTACTGTTGTAACCCCCATTCCCTGATGGAGGGAACGAGACGTTGTGTCCCTCCTGCCACAACACTGAACTACCCGCTGTGATTGCCGGGACTCTGTCTCGGCTCCTCAAACATGAATGAGTGGTTGCACACCAGCTCCTTTTACACCTGGGGTATGTCTGGGGGAGTGGCATGCAAATTCCACTCACCAATTTTCATTGGCCTTTTCTTAAACATCAGAGGTGTTTGGGGCTCCCAAGGGTGACTCCTAGTGTCACTATATCGACACAACGTCTTGTTCCCTCCATCAGGGAACAGGGGTTACAACAGTAACCTAGAAATTTTTTTGGCAATTCCAAGCATTATATAAAGCATATATGATTCCTCAAAGCAATCACTGACTGATAAGTTTCTAGAGTTGTATTTTTTTGCCAATTTTTGACCTAAGACATGCCAGTCTATTGCATACTTTGGCAACTCAAAAACAAACACAAAGACAATGTTAAGCTTCATTTAACAAACCAAATATCTTTCAGCTGTGTTTGATATAATGGCAAGTGACCATTTTCTAGTAACAAATTAGCAAATTAGTGTTATGGTTAGTTGAATGACACTTTGGTGAATTAAAGAACCAATTTTCTTCCTAAACCGCAAAATCTGTACATTATTCCAAACATTTGGCTGCCATATAAATATATATATATATGTATATGTGTGTGTGTGTGTGTGTGTGTGTGTGTGTAGTAGTAGTAGATTAGAAGATGTAGCCAATTTTAACTCTGAATACTGCTTTACCTTGGAGTTGAAGTAACCCAGCTAACTCATATGAAATGTTTTTCATGGTTTAATGGCAATCATTTAGGCCTATATCATTTTTGAGTTGTAGACTAAGGACTTGACAAAGCATAAAACTAAATTCATGGTTGACCAAAAAGCTTGAGTCTAGTGAAACAGGTATGATTGATTTATTAATTTGCAGTGTTGAGGAATGTTAATTTTAGAAGTTGTTACATTATTTTACAATGTTACATTAATAAAAGTTACTGTTAAAAGTGTTACATTATTGCATTGCTGAAAATGAAAGTAACAATTTACTTTGCATGGTAATAAGTGTGTTAGTTACTTTCATTTTATTCATTTGCATAAAAATACAAGGTTTCTACTAAGGTCAGAAATTAATAAAGCCCCATGGAAAAAAACTGACAAAAGTTTCCCAGATGTTTTAAATGTGGGGCAATATAATGTAGTGAATTTCTCTATATTTAAGCAATATCACACGAGCAAGAGTGTGATATGGCCCTACTTGTTAGTTTCTAACAAGTTATTGGATAAGCAAGGATAGATGGCTAAATGTGTGTGTGTGTGTGTGTGTGTGTGTGTGTGTGTGAGAGAGAGAGAGAGAGAGAGCACATGTGCAATCATCTGTTGCCACACCCAATCAGAGATGCTGTCAGCTTTAACAGTGGAAAATAGATGTTCCTCTCTATTTCGCGGTAGCCATTCCGCAAGAGTCATACCTCCGCCATTTTAAACAATATGTATCCAATGTGGAAACTCTGATAAAAGGTAAGCACTTGAGTTCTGTAATAAAGTCTGTTGTGTCTCTCAGCATGAGCGTTTAAATCCATTTAAAGCTATTTCCTATATTTGGTAATGTATTAGTAATACGAGCGATCACGGAGAGCAGATCTATGTAAACAGATTTACTTTATGTCACCAACTGGCTCATATTACACACAAAAATTTTCTTTTGCCACCACCTGCTGGCTAAAATATGTCATTTAAAAAATAAAGCCAGTAACTCCTAACAGATACACTGTAGAACAGCATGACCGTGGAGTGATACACACACAGTGAAGGTCGGAGTGCTGATGGTTTCACACCATTAGTCCTCATAGAACGTCTCTCGTCCAATCATATTCGAGGACCAGAACTAACTGTGGTATATGATCTTTTATCCAATATTTTTTATAAACATTTAATTTAACATTATTGAATTTAAAATGCATTCTACAACTGTGTTTATTGTGTTATGATCTCTTGTGCATTTTTGACAGTTGAATTGATTTAAGTATCAGCCATAATTGAACAGAGAGCGATTATTTATTTATTTTATTTTTTTGTCAAGTATTTGACAGAAATTGGCATCAAGCTCTGTGTTATTAAATGGTTATAAAAACCGTGCCCTCATAAAGCATCAAATAACTTAGAACACTGGATAGTACTATAAAGTGTACTTAGTTAATATATTGTAATCTAATAATAATGTTAATTCTGTGATTAAACAATGTATTTATTAATTAATCCAATAAATCTTTGAACCTCAAATGTGATCCCTTGTGATATGTTTGCATAGTGGAACAACAAATATTGCTGCTCTTTCTCAGTTTTGCAACCACACATGCAACCATTTGGGAACAAAAGAGACAGCAATTAAATATGCTATTCTGTGTTTGTGTTACTATCTTCATGCTTAATTAGAGCACAAACAAATAGAAACATGCCTGTCCTTTGACAGCTCTGTTCAGTACACGAGATAAAAGTCACAAGCATTCAGGTTTTAGTGATGTTAGCTCAGTTAGATTTTGATTAAATTAGTCTCCCCCTTCTTTTTTTACCTGTGAACCCGGTATTGCACCCCTGCTGTAAAACCAGAACTAATTATGCTGTTTCCCTTCACCCAGATTTTCACACCACTGCCTGGAACATCTGCAGCCTGTCATGTAGCATCCTATTCATTTCTACTTAATTTGATCCTAATATGTGCCTACACTAGGAGCCAGATGTTGCCAGAGACTGTGGCAAGTTTTGTTTTAGAGAGTTTGAACCTTGCATGGGAATTTGAGCCCTCGCTTTGCCTGGTGTGTGTAGATGGCAGGCAAGAATATTTCCATAATCATTAATATGCAATAAAACATGGTTCATTTTTCTCCCTTCAGTCTGTCAGAACACGTAGCAATCCATCCTAATTTGACATGCTTCCCTTGAGTGGGACTGAAATATTCTTTTTCTGTCATTAATTCTACTACGTTTTTATCCAGTAACTTAAGTGTTGCACTCCATTGGCACTGACCACAAAAAGACTTTGTGAATCAAAGATATTACAATCACCACTAACATAAGATAAATATTATTATTGCATTGTAATGAGTATCTTAATTCATGTATGTAAAATAATTGAACCCATTCATGTAAATTGAGGCCTATATTATTTTACATTCTATAAAGGAAAAAAGTCTATCATGAAAATATGAGATTACGTATCACTTATTCTAGCAAACTTGTGTAAAGGGGCTAAACATATTTCACATTAGAGAAATGTATAGAGTCTGAAGCTCTTTGACACTTTTCCACTATTTTGGTACTTTGCATGATAGATGTAAGCTTAAACAGAGACCTGCTTGTTGTTGCAGTTCATTGGGGGAGAGGGGGCAGGTCTCAGCACTTCTCTGATTAAGGAGATGAAAACCCTTGCGCTTCTCTCATAATAAGCACCATATGTTGCCCACTGGCCCCTCACTTGTGCCTTGTCATATCGAGTGGCTCCCAGACATGCCTCTTGACATGCCCTGCATCAAGCTCCTGGCCTGAACTAATGAGAAAAGTGTTTAGCGCTGGCAAGCACATCCCCGGTCCTGTGAGTGAGAGAGGTGCTTCGCTGGAGAAGATGTGGGCCATATGTCCCTGAGTGCCCAGCCCCCTTTCCTCTGCATTGGCATATGGAGGGCAGCCTCCCCTGATGGCACAAAGTCCAAAAAACACAGCAGACAGACCGTTCGATGTGAGCAGCACCATCATAGCAGAGAGTCAACTACTCTTTCACTCCAGTTGTTATCAGACTTGCCACAGCTGTACATTTCCAATTAGACTCTATTTGCTGAATTTGGATTTACCTTTTATTGATCATGAAACTGAGCACAGATTAGCTTTCCGTTATGCTATCCTTTTAATTACTTTAATGTGGATTGTATTCTGGCAGATAATAGTAAAAGAGAGCTGTATTAGTCACCACAAACAAGGATGAAATTAGATTAATGTAAATTCTTGTGTCGTGCCAGCTCTTGATTATGATTTTGCATTATCTGTTGCAGATTGCTGTGGTAAATTGCGGAATTTTCTTATGGATTGTTATTACTCGTGGGAAGCCAAGCATTCCTGTTCAGAGAAATAGACACTTATTCAGACTTCCACCACTGAAACATACACTCATGTGTCTAGAGAGGCATCTGCTCCTGTTTAACCCCATCGGTTAGTATTAACAGAAGTGGCAACCCGCACTGAGCCCACGCCCGGCCCACGCCCATCCTACGCCAAAGAACAGAGCCCGGACTTCACCTCTTGGAGGGAAAATGGGGTTGTTAGAAGCCATATGTGGGTTTGAAAGCAAGTGTGTCTCCATTGCCAGCAGTAGTGACAGTATATCAGTGATGATGTCTAATTACAGACTCACTATATTTCCTTGGCTATGCTCAGATTGATAAAAACAAATGCACATAACAGTTACGCTACCATGTACTGCCTGCAAACATAAGACTCCATAAGCCGCATGTGTCACTGACACATTCATTTATTGTTGTGAATGCGTATGTGGGTAGTTGACATGAAATACTTTTTGAAAGTTGACTTGTCCTGCGGTGTGACATGCTATACACTATCTAACTATTTTTCATTAGCATTTTGCTCTTTCTTGTATAATTACTATTCATGGAGCTTTTATGACCTCATGTTAACTATGGATTATTTGTATTTTTGTACATTCTTTACAAAATGTAAAGAAATTGTCACACTGAGAGACAGTTTTATATCAAGAAGTGTAAGTAAAAATGTGATTACAAACGGTGTAAAAACCAAAAAGCATTGGTTGGTTCCTAGTTATAGGATTTAACATATGCACTTTCCACCAAACTAAAATCTTAAATGTACTAGATGCATGAAACTAAGTACTACTGTATGTTAAAATGTAGTATTCAATGTAATTAATACTAATTATCATTATAAAATCATAATAATCATAATGAAATAAATATAATTTCATAATTATTTATTATTAAAGAAATAACTCACAATCAAGAGTGCTGTTGAACTGATTAAAATATTGCATCACATCATTTGATACTTTGATCTTTTGACAAAAAATAAAAAAATAAATTTTGTTATAAGTTTTTGATTTTGTTAATGGGATCTGTATAGAAGGACAGTATAGAAAATAATGCAGTGGTATGTTAAATTAATTGTATTAATTGTTTTTATTTGATTACATTTTTATTTATTAATTAGATTGAACAGCCTTTTCATGATAGTATTCAATTAAACCTGTTTTTAAAAAAAACTTTATAATAATAAAACCGATAAGCGGAATTTGGGAATAAATTAAACTGAATTTGGAAAAATAAATAAATATAGATTCCACAGGCCCCTTTTACCTCACGCGGAAAGCATGAAATAAACAGAAATGTATAGATTAGTGATAATAGTTTACATTTTCTGTTGAGAATTCTTCAATTAAGGATCAACAGAGAAGAGCGGTTTAACCGGTTATATTCAAATGCACAGTGTAGACAAGCACACTTTTGGCATTTTAAAGTGCTGATTCGTGTGGATTGCAGTGGTGTTGCTATACAGGCCTTAATGAAGTATGCCAGATCATGGTGGTCTGCTGTATCCTCCACAACATAACAATCAGAACCGGCTACAAGGAACTGTTATTTGCTAAATTCCTTTAGTGAATCAGCTGCTAAGATAATGTAAGACAACATGTGCAAATAAACATTGATAACATTAGGCACAGTTTATTCTATTGTTCATAAATTCATTCAAACTCTCATAATTATTGATAGTTACACTCTCACTTTACACCCCCCCCCCCCCCCCCCCCCCCATAAGCTGTAGCCCATAGGGCTCAGTGTCTTCCTCTCCAGCTCTTGTGAAGTCTGTCAAAGAGTGCCAGACATGGCTTTGTGCTCTCAGTTTCAGTGCTGTCACACTAGATGACGGTGCAAGTTCTTCAGGCGAATGGGGCTGTCAGCCGACTTCACGCTCATTGTCTAACATTCTCACACACTCTGCCAATGAAAGCTTTGCCCCCTCAGGCAAAGTACATGGCAGCCTGCTTTGTTCTACATGCTTCTGAAACACTGCCACTCTCCCACTTAACTGGGAGCGTCCAATGCAATTAATGTAACAGAGGAGAAATCTCACTCCGTGATGCAGAGGCAGGATCCTATGCATAAACTCTTTTTAATTAATTCTGACATACATTGTAAATTATTGGATTACATTTAAGGTGTTGCAAAACTATACCACATGTACCTTTTTAGAGTACTGTTACACTAGAGTTATACTGCAATATAGCGAAATGTTAACAGAATCTATATATTTTATCCCTTAAAAGTGAGGTGTGTAATTCCTGTGCCATAATCTTTACCAAACAGAATTAGAAAAATTATTTATTTTTAAACAGTTTTAAAGGTGCACCCAGTAATTTTTTCGTCATTCAAAAAGTTTTACTACCAAAGAAGTGACTAGTAATTTTAAAATATAGGTATAAAATCATGAGCACTCATATGAGTTGAAGACTTCAGTCATATCAGTAACCTTATAGAAGCTGTTTTATTCTACACTGAGAGGGTCTCCTCATAGGGGCTGCCATGTTAGAATCACATGGCTAGCCGAATACTACTCGCATAATCTCTTTTTTTTATGGATTATGGATTTATGGATTAAATGAATTATGACTGACTGTGAAAAGAGAATTTATACAATGGCATCGATAACTAAAAACTATTATGTTTGAAGGATGCTGCATCCACACCTCTAGGTGTCAGTGTAAGTAAGTCCAAGATGACATAATAAAAGAATTACTGAGAGCACCTTTAGTGAACACTTTACCTTTCTTCCAATGGTCGACAAACAGATTATCCCACCCCAAACTCATGGCACTGGTTGATGCAATGTTCTTATGTTGCCCTGAATGGGTTGCTCAAACAAATGGAGCAATATTTTGATCGCGCTTCAGAGCCACAGTGTTTTTTTATTGTTTTATTTTACATATTAAAGAACCCACAAAATCACTTGACGAGTGCAAATTTTTTTCCTTATGAAACAGGAAGTTGGGGTAGAAGCTTTAGTTACATATCAAAGAGCTTTTGTTACATCACAGCCATGAACTATGATTTAGAACTTTCTAGTCAGTTGCAGTTGGAATTATGGGGATGAACACTCTAAATCTAGAGAGCATTCAATTTGAAAAAGGAAGATGTTTTGGTCCGTTTACCAGAAGAGAAAGACTGTGAATTGTAAATGTGTTCATCTGCTAAAGATTAATGTAGTCATATTTTAGGTGGACAGAGATTGCTTCAAAGCTAATAGAATCAGAATGAGCTTTATTGCCAAGTACACTTACATTAACATGGAATTTGTCTTGGTGACAGAACTTTCAGTGCATAGAGAATACAAAACAAGACACATAAAATTATAAATAAATTAAATGGAAAAAATATAGACATGGATAAAAACCACAAAACTCCAATTTAAGCCAGGATAAGATAATATATTTTAATATAGCATAAATTACACTTCAGCTTTTACACTGTTGTACATTTCTGATAATTTTACTACAAGTCCTTAAGGAGACTCTCATTTTCACTATGGGCAGAATCTTTGATGGCTTTTGCTATTTCATCTGTTTGAATTGGTTATTAATGCTGCACTCTTGATACTTTTGAAATCTATAATTCATCATCAGTCACTGTCCATCCCTGCTCTAGTGCTCCTGGAGGTGTTTTTGAGCACTTCATTATGACTGCATCTTCAGTCTTCAGGGAGAGACGCTCTGCCCCGTCAGTCTCGCTCTCCACTCCAGCACACCCGCATATGAGAGAGAGCGCTGAGCAGATACAGAGAGGAGCACAGAGAGCGAAAGCACATGTTAGTGGTGGTACCATTAATAAAGAGTGTGTGTGACTAACTGTGTGTCCAAGAGGGGAAATGAGTAAAAACCATACATAAAGAACAGGAACTGTGGCAGGACCATGGTCAAGTTCAGAAAAGCCATGCGCATGGCCCTCAGGTTTTTTAGATTCAAATCTTCAAATCAATTCAAATAGATTTTGAATTGAAAATTAGGCAATTGGATTTTGCAAATAAAATAATAATAATCATAAAAATTTTAACATAAAAAAGTTGCACCTTCCAAAGATGTTTTGCTTTAGATTGATGATACTGTCATTATTAACCCTTCCTCATGTTGCATGAAACTTGTATGAATTTTTATCCTGTGGAACACAAAAAATGTATTATAAAATGTCAAAGCTTTTTCTGTTTGTACAATAAATATGCATGTTAAATACTGGCTTTCAAGTTCAGATGCAGTTTTGCTTGGTTAAATAAAATACAAATAAAGTCATATATTAGGATGGGATTTAAACCCAGGTCCCCTTGCATGGTAAATTAAAACCAATTTTTTGCAGTATATAAAAGTTGCTAAAAGCATCTTTAATCTATTTATTTATTATGAATTTCATCATGTCTAATCTTGCCTTGGGCATCAATTGACTGTCACGTGTGCCCCCTCAAAAATCTAAAATTATTTAAATAAATAAACCTAGGTTCATACTGCCACTGGTTGAGTTGTAAATAACTGACTGATCAACAGAGAAATAAGAATGACTCACTTTGTTCCTGCTGTGTGTGTGTGTGTGTGTGTGTGTGTGTGTGTGTGTGTGTGAGAGAGAGAGAGAGAACACAGAAGGGGAGAAAGGGAAAAAAGGAAACAAAACGGAGACACATAAATATAAATGTATGAAATGGTCATTATTATTTCATACAAATGCCTTTCTTTGCTTGAAAAATTTAAGCCACAGCAACAGCAGCAGTGCCAATGCAGCGCATGTCAGAAGAAAGCCCAGGGACCACAGATGATTTAACTAGGAGCTGAGAGCGTATGCAAAAACCACATGTGCAACAGCCAGCAGTAAACAGTAAATATGTGGTCAACTTGGCAGGACACTGCATTTTCTTTAGAGTGCACAGACAATTTGCGTCAAATAAGAAGGCAAGCGCTCTCTCACTCTCACTCTCTTTCTCTCTCTCTGTGGATATGAGGAAACACCCTTTTCTCATTTTGTAACTGACTATTTTGGGGCTGCTCCTAGCTTTTTGTTACAGGGTACACCCTACTAAAACTGTCTGTAATACCACTAAGCTTCCACTGACAAACATAAAAGAATATAGAAAAAGAGACTTTGGACAATGTATGTAATTAAAATTACTAAATTTTTGACAAAAATGAATTTATAAATGTATTCATAAAACACACTCAAAATAAATGTATCAGTGCAGCAGCAAGCTATTATTTCCCCCCTTGGCATATTTTTAGAGCTCACCTCACAATAGCCCATTTAAAAGCATCAACCGTCCTCTTTCTGTCACTTGTGCTGTAAATGGCAGTTGGTGCAGGATGTTGTCCTGCTCTTTGCTTTAATGTCGGTGCTGTTTTGAATGGAAAATGTTGGGCAAATTCTGTATAGATTCAGAACCATACCCCCCCCCCCCCCCCCCCCCCCCCCCCCCCCCTATCATCCCTGTGTCAAGTTCTATTACTTGGCCAACTGCTCTCTAAAAATGTGCTTCGCCTGATCATCTGAAAGCCAGCTTTCTGCATAAAAACACACCATATGCATTTGCGCCATGTCCTATCGATTTAGCCAATGTTGCATTTCCCGTCTTCTGACTGACGTTTTGAAAACAGGGAGCCTAATTAGAGGCATCGCTGATGATGCTCTGTCCAGAGGTATTAACTGTCTCCATCGCAGCATTCTTCTGTCACTGCATCATTGACCATCTGCACATAAAAATAAACAAGAAAATGATTTTTTGTGCCTCTGTAGAACCCTCACAGCAGAGGCATCTTTGATGTGTACTCCTTGATCTGTTTGGCCCTTGGTGTCATATCCCCCTGTGATGTACGGGATTAATTAGGCGGAATGGGTATTTTATCTGTTAAAATCATAATACTAATTTACCCAATGCACAGTGGTGCCTCTGTGGGTGGTGTTGGTGGCTTGAAGCCTTTTTCCTTTTTGCTTGAGAAGGTGCTCTGCTTCACTTGTCATACTAATGCTTTCTAAACGAAACACAGCAAACCCAAATTACTGACTCTGATCCATTCAGCTCACTGCTCTGATACTCTTCTTGGTTTGTTTGCAAGTCTATAAAGATAAAGATAAAGATAATTTATCAAAAAGATTAATTTTTTGCACTAATTATGAAATTTTCTATATAAAGCACCTTTCCAAAAATCAAGGTCACTTTACAGCAAACGAGACAAAACCACACACAAAGTACATAGGCCGCAACAAAATAGCAGAGTTATAAAATTAAGATGAATAACTAGGTCGAAATGGAAACCAAATATTGGAAGAAAAGGTGAGTTTGTGACTAAGATTTAAATATTAGTAGGAAGGAGATAATAAGAAGGCTGAGAGTTAAGAATAATAGTTTAACAGTAATTTTATATAAGTAGATTTATATAAGTAGAAAGTATCCTTTCTGTATTGTTTAATAATATAAAAAAGGTGATATTTTTATGAAACTTCACTGTATCACAGTATGTATATAATTTTTTTAAGCTGCTCTTTCTCTGTTTGTTGTTAATTATCAGGACTGGAATGTGTTTTTCTCTGAGGTGGGCGTCACACCAGATTCCACCATTTGCACTCATCTCATTAAATTATGTATTAATGACTTACGACAGCTATGACTTGTCTTGCAAACACATATGTTTGTCTGCTGTCTCCTCCTGTCTCGCTCCTTTTCTCTCTCTGTCACCTACATACATATACACACAACACAAACAAACACACTAACCCTACCTCTTACACACTCCCGCACAAAACACTGTCAACGCAACCTCCCACCCAGCGGCCTCTCCATCGAACCTTGTTTCTTTGTGGCTAAACCAAATATAGAGTATATTGTCCAACTGTGTACAATGGGCCAGTGTGGAGCCTGTGGCTGGTCTGGTGAATGTACTGTTTTCTCCAGCCCTGGGCTTTGAATGCTATCGCCGCTCTGCAGCACACGGACCACACACTATTCCCACATCCAGACACACCGCTCTGGGGATAAGACAAGTACAATTGATAGAAAGTGTATTCTTTTCCATAGGTTCCCACCAGTGAGCCCGTTTCCGGGGCCTTATCAAAGAACAAACTGCCTTTGAAAAGCAGGGTAAACAAAGCACCAGGAGACATTGTTGTCATCACTTTGACTGGAATAATCTTGCTTTTACATCAGCCTACATTTGGAGTCTGTACGGCTCCACCCAGCAGCTCAAGCGGTTGAGATCCAGATGGTCTCTCACCTCGACATTCTGCTAGGTGTCAATAGTGGCACTAGTGCTCAACTGGACTTTCTATATATCAGTCTCTCTCATACTCACTCAGACACAACTATGCTTCCAGTTTTCCTTTAAGAGACACATCGTTTGATTTGTTTATTCAGAGTTGTCTAGAGAATGTATTTCACAACTTTTAATTGCCACGGAAATATATGCACGGAAGCGTGTGTGTGTGTGTGTGTGTGTGTGTGTGTGTGTGTGTGTGTGTGTGTGTGTGTGTGTGTGTGTGTGTGTTTGTGTGCGTGTGTGTACTGTACATACTTAGCTATGGGAGAATTTTGTCCCTAGAATGAGCTACATATGACAAAACCTACCCTTGGGGACAATACAACAAATATTTGTTGTTGTGACTGGTTGTTGTTGTTGCTGGGGTTTTATTTTATATATATATATATATATATATATATATATATATATATATTTCATTATTTGAATGAAAATGTCAAATTATTTTTGAATAAATAAATAAATACATGAAGGTAGTGGTAAATATTGGCACAATTTTCATTTGTGAATTGGATGAATTAGCTCTTTAAAATCTGACTATCTCAAATATATTCACACTCACAGACGCCCCTTGACAGACACGACTGTCTCAGTCTCCTAGTAAGTCAGTGGTGATTTTCATTTGTATTATTTTTAAGCACACTTTATTACATGAAATATAGATACTGTTTACTCAAAAACCAGTGTTAATTAATAAATCATGGTTCATTCTCACTTGGAGTATAATTCCAGAAAAATAAAGTATTTTGAATAATTCTATATTTCTAAAACAGGAAGAGATTAAAAAAATTATAATAATCAAATTATACATGTAATGCAGTATCAAATCGGTTAATTCATATTTTCTCAATATTCTGTATTGATTAATTTTGCAATATGTGAAATAAACACAGAAGTGCATCTCTGCTTGCTGAAAGAGCTCACCTTTGGGACTTAGTCATAATATAGTGCCATCTGCTGGAATATAAGAGCCCTACACCTCATTATCATAGTCTATCTCAGTTTTGTGAACACAGTGACACTTGACACACTCCAACAGAGCCTTGTTGATTCAGAATACAGTTTCAAGCTTTGAGCAAGGTAAACTAGATGTAATTTAGACTTAAACAAATAACCGTCTTTTTCCTCTTAGGAATACATTGTAATTCATTCCTATGTTTTAATAAAAAAAACAAAAAAACATTAAACTAATTTAAATCTGTTATCAGAATAAAGCTCATCAGAATTGCTTATTCATAATGTACACGCTGTCAGCTTTCATGTAAATATATGAGCATGAAACATTGCACACGTGCGGGGAGTCATTTCCCATTTTTTCTTATCCTATATCTGTGATTACATTTGCATAAATTTTCGACTATTGTAAATAATTGACTTTTCTTGAATAACACCCTGTCCAGCTTTATTTGGTAATGAAATGCTTTTGAATATGCGTAGAAACATCTACCATAATTGGAAAACCTAAAAGCATGTGTGATACATTGTGTCAAAATCAGCTAATTAATGTACCTAGCAAAGGCTGTTTTGCAGTTATTATTGTTTTGTCACATGAGCCAGATCCACTGTATATTACATTGTAAGACCTCTGGTTGACTTTATGATTTTTGCTGAATATAAAACACATATTTGTAACACTTGCCTTGTCTGCCTGTTTGAGTGAAGAGGCGCAAATCTAGTTTGAGATGGAGCAGGGGAGAAAGATACTTCCTCCGCTGGCAGATGTGATGAGAGATGGATGGAAGTGCGTGAATGTGCCCCCTTTTCTCCATCTGACATGGAGAGCAATCATGATTACTCACAGAGTGACAGTTTAAGAAAAAAACATGTCCTCTTGTCTCGGCCTGCTTTAAAAATAGTCTTCATTTAATGCAGCCACTTTCAGTTTTAATAGCACGAATAGCATCACCAAACCATATTTTCTTCTTCTGGGTCAGAAATGATAATTTAGACGAGGCTGGGACATGTCAAAGAAGGCGACATGTTTTAGAAGACCGCAGAAAAGACACAGTGTGCAGTATATGTGTGGTACTGAATTTATCTGTCTGATTACAGTATCTACTAAAAATACTAAATGTAGATTAGTGTTTTACAATTTGATATTATTATTATTATTTTTTTTAGAACAAATCATTGTGTAGTCATTGCTGATTACAGTATGAGTGTGTTTCTTATGTTTGTGTTTGACGTGCCACATTCACTGTTCTTTGTTTCAAGCTACAAGTTGGAACTTGTCTGTAAAAGTGATCTTCACCTGTACTCCACAATAAAATGTATCCTCTAATCTTGTTCTAAGTCTGTCGTGGTTTTTAATATGTTACGTATGAAACCTTGGACTTCAATAAATTAGTTATAATTGGCTTTCATGTTTACGGTGGCAGCTTAGATTCCTGCGTTATTGTGTGCAGTTATGCATTCTGCTCAGCATTATAGATTTTCCGTAAGCTCCGTTCACAGAGTTGAGGAGACACTGAGTAACTAGTACAAACCCCATTTGCCATTGTGCGGTGTGATTCCTGATGGGCCCGTGTGTCCAGTGAACTCTCCTTAGGGCTGCTTTCTATTCCAACTGCCTGAAGGCTGTTTTCCATAGCCATATTAATGAGAACATGTCCACATCTACGTCCAGCACTGTGGTAAGGAAGGAGGTTTTTGTGTGTGTGTGTGTGTGTGTGTGTGTGTGTGTGTGTTGGTGGGTGTGCACAGTCCTACACTATACCTATACTAATCTCACAGCCTTGATCAGGGTACAGTAAATAAACCCCCAAGGCCTCTATTGATCAGCCTTGAATTTGTTTTTCTCCAAACACGGCATCTAGCTAGTTATTACAGATGTTACTCTGTGTCGATGAATTATTTTATCAAAACATGTATGCTACATTCATTATTTAGTTTGAAGTGAGCTCTATATCAGAGTGAAGTGTCCAGCTGCACAGGCATTCCTTTGTTTGTGTGTGTGTGTGTGTGTGTGTGTGTGTGTGTGTGTGTGTGGTGGGAGGGGGGACACCACTCAGTGGAGGTCGTGGGTCAATATGGACATTGTTGGAATCTGAGCCACGATGTTGTTCTGTGCACTGAGCCGGGATTGTAGCAGTAGGTTACAAACTTCAATCTCTGCAAAAGCAGCATGCTTTCATTATTTATGGTCCACAAGAACACAGGGGTGGAAGAATGAGATGTCACGAGTGAGGTGCTTATGCATCTTGTTTGTAAGAGATACAGTATCAGTTTGCATTCACACTCGCACCTTTGACATGCCTTTAGACATGCACTAATGTAATAATAGTTGTGTAGTTGATGAATGTTAACTTTTTTTTCATCAACATCAATATTTTAGGTTAAAATGTATATGTATAAAGAAATGTGTGTTTTGTAGGTGCTGTGACTTGTTATAACTTTTCTGTAAGTTTTTGACTGTTTTTAATCAACCTTTTATCCAAAATATCCAATGTTATCTCAAATATCCCATGTAGTCTCTATAATATGGTTATACAGTCATACAAAGTAATTATAAAAAACTGTAAAAGAACAAAATGCTGTTTAAAATATTTTTAGATGTACAGTAGTATAACATTTTTTCTAGATATAATATAGCATTTCATATCAACTACACAATTTATGTAAGCTTACACATTTCAGATGCAATCAACTTTATACTGTTCCTTTTCTACCTTGACATTATAATCAGATTTTTCAGTGCCATCTATTTTTGATATTTAATTGTTCTCAAATGAGACTGATTAATACAAAAAAAATACTGCTTCTATTTTGTACAATTTATTAACTTAATGTGAAATAGGGCAAAAGAGACAAAAAAGTAAAACAAAAACAGCAGGAACATTAATTTGATTTGATCACTGTCTCGAATTGATGATGACTAATTTTCTCTCTCTCTCTCTCTCTCTCTCTCTCTCTCTCTCTCTCTCTCTCTCTCTCTCTCTCTCTTCTCTCTGAATTGTTCAGATGCTGCCCCAGAGGCTTTCTACTCTAACAGGTCTGTGGGTTGTGTAATGGATGACCCACTTGTTTGTTAATTGTTTCAGTGTCCCTAAGCACAAAGGAAAGGTTAAATGTTGCTATAAGCATTTCCCCTACTTGCTGTTGTGTAATTCTGTAACAGTACAGAGGAAATCTCCATTTTAATGTATCTTTTTCTGTCTCGATGAAACGCATTGTTCCATCCCAGATCCATTTGTTGGTTTCAGGCAGGGAGATCCCCCTTTTGGGAGTGGAAAAAAATACTTTTGGAGGATCTCAGGCTCTGATCTTGACCACAGCCATGCAAATGGGTGACCTCTTGATAAAGAGGACTCATGCAAATATTAAACATTTCAATGAAAAACCATCATGCCAGCCCCTGCCTGTACTTCACGCATGACATTCAGCCTCTCTAAATTACATAATTTCTTCCAGAAAATCACTTTTTGCAGTCGCTCCAAAAGGAAAGGATCACTTTGCATTCTTAACTGTCAACTCCCCTATAAAAAAATACAAAGTAAGCAAAAAAGATGCGAACAATGCATGAATATGACATAGCTAAATTGCATATGTTCTTCATTACTTCAAGTTTATGATATATAGCCATGTTATTGTCATTTTTGTTAGTTTAAAACTAAGGTCATATTTTTTTTTTTGTCATATTATATGTGTCTGTCCAACGTGATCTCATGAGAATTCATATAAGTTTGGTTCCAGCAAACATACATTCTCTTACGTTTGCGTAGACACCAGAACGTGCAATACTGACATGTTGACAACATCTAAACGTAATAATTTTACATTTGAACACCTATAGAAACATACAAATGTTTACATGTACTGTTTGAATTGATTAAAATTGATCATTTATATAATTAATCAGTTAATTACATTTAATTGCTATCACATTCATTTAATGCAGTTGACATTATAATGTGAAATTTTAATGGTTCCACTCAGTTCTACTGCCCTATACAAACTTTTAATAATTATATCAATTTAACCAAGATTAAACTTTAAAATGTTAAAATTATTAAAAACTCTGTAATTGTTTAATCATTTATTAAGCATTTAATTTTATTTTTGTTTGCCGTGGGACACAAAATGAGTTTTAAGAATATGCCAAGAAAAAACAAACACAAAAAGCACCATCAAATAATATGCGATGTATATGTTTGAATGAGGTATGACAGCGCCGTAATGGAGTGCGCCAGGAGAAGATTTGCAGTGATAAATAATTTAAATTCCACTCTCCACCTCACACAATGCTATTGTATGCCATCAGGGAGCACATTGAATGCAGTGCATCACCCTTTGGATGACTTTTGTACTGAATTTTTGTATTTTTCTGAATACATTTTTGTGATTACATTTATCTGCCTATTAAATGTTTTATTTATATAATGAATGGTTATGGTTATATTTATGAGTAGTTGTGTGATTAGCAACTGTAAAATATGTATACATTAATATATTTTAACAAAAATTATTGCTACTGTACATTAATCTACTTGTTACATGTTTTTATATTGTTGAAATGTGGTTATGCTTAGAGGTTAGGGTAGAGTTAAGGAATCTAAAATATCTATAAAACAATATAAATGTACTAAATATTTATAATCGATTTGTGTATTCAAATATATTTGTAATGGATTCGTCAATATGTTACATTTCTAAAGCTGTAAATACGTACACATTTTAACGTTTTAGATGTTTTCAAACATCATGTTGTAAATTTTAGTGTCTACACAAATTACATGAATGTTAGAAATATCAATGTGCAAATAGCTACATATATTAACGAGATCAGGCTTTCTTCTGCTGAACAGTCGAAGATTTTTAGAAGAATATTTCATCTCTGTAGATCCATTCAATGTAAGTGAATGGGTGCCAAAATTGCGAGGCTCCAAAATCCACATAAGAAAAAATTAAAAGTACTACAGATGACTCTGGTGGTTAAATTCATATATACTGAAAAGATTTCATAGGTGTGGGTGAGAAACAGATCAACAGTCTTTTATTTTTTACTCTAAATTCTCCTTCCTGCTCATTCAATTTCAACTTTACTTTCACTTTCTCATTCTTTTTCTCCTGTTTTTGGTGATTCACATTCTTTCTGCATATCGCCCCTTAATAGGCAGGGAGGAGAAATTATGATAAGAAAATGACTTAAATACTGTTCTGTTTCTTAACCACACCTATCACATTATATCTGAATGCATGGCTTTAAAAACTGGAGCCATACAGATTACTTTTATGCTCCCTTTATGTGGATTTTGGAGTTTCCAAATGTTGGCACCCATTCATTTGCATTGAATGGACCTACAGAACTAATTCTTCTAAAAATCTTTGTTTGTGTTCTGCAGAAGAGAGAAAGTCATACACATCTGGGATAGCATGAGGGTGAGTAAATCAATAGAGAATTTACATTTTTGTATGAACTATTCTTTAAGTTCATTTAGGCAAACTATAATATAAACTACATTCTTTGGAAGAATTAAAATAAAAAGTTCTTAGGTCTTACACTTATTTATTTTTACATTTAAACATTTTACTTTTTTATAATTGTAAATAATAATTAAATGTTCCCCGCCTGTCGCTCACTTCGACGTTGTGTCGAAAAAGCGACACAAGAGATCTCTATTGAGAGCCTTTTGCATCTCTGAACTTTGAGAAAAGGCCAATGAGAAATTGGCAGACAGAATTTGCATGTATCGCCCCCGGATATACGGGTATAAAGGGAGGGAAATGCGTCTGTTTCATTCAGAAATTTTCTTCGGAGCCGACCGGTTGTGTGAGCAGCAAGCTGCGAATCCCAATTGGTTTTCCTCTCATCTCTGATCAGCATATGCTGTTGGGTCTACGGCGCATATCAGCGGCTGTCTCCTTCTCTGCACGGCAGTGCAGCTTTGCCCCTGGGTGCTTCAACAGCGCTAGTAAAAGAGAAATTTTCACTAAAAGAGCAAAACACAGCAGCGTTGAACGTCCTTTTCAGAATGCGTCTTTATAAAGACGCATTTCCGCCCCTGTGTAGTTCCTGGATGCAGTCGAGTGCTCTCCACTCCTGGCGGTCACAGGTGCTGCCTCGTGTGTCTGGGCCGCGATCACACCGAGGCAGTGTTTGTGGATGGTTCTTGTTCTCACTGCGAGAATCTTACCTTGGCAATGTTGCGGTCGCGGATTTCCTTCCTAAGAAGGAACGCCACTCCAACCGCCCCCGCGTCACTCCTTCTTCCCACGGGATTGTGGACAACCCGGCTGGCGATGGAGGGTGATTTGGGGATGTCAGCAGGATCGGTTTCGCCGGGTACGTCCCCACGAACCTCCTGCCCCCCAACACGCTCGTTGACTTCTGTTTGGGCTTGAGGCAACAGCCAGCCTGCCTATCCTCTTAAGCCCCCCGAGCTGGATGAGCTCGCCGCTGCATCGGAGAGTGGTCCGGCGTCTGTCACTGATGACTCGACTGGGCTGCCGCCTTCCAGCTAGCACGCCCAATCTGTGGCAGATGGCCAGATGTCCGACATGCTTGCCCAGGCCGCCGTCAGCATGGAGCTGGACTGGAACCCTCCGTCCTCCCCACAGCTGTTGCGGCTGGAAAATTGGTTCCTCGGGTCAGCCATGCCCCCCCCCCCCAGGTTTCTTTCTTCACGTAAGTGCATGATGAGCTGACGAGTTCGTGGAGTTCACCCTTGCGATTCACCTATGTCTGAGAATGCTGCCACCTGTCGGGATCGCCCTGTGCTCCCCTCCAGGGCCTGTAGGATGACATCTTCACTGACCTCCAAAGCCTAGAGTGCCACTGGACAGGCCGCTTCCGCCCTGCATGCCATGGCTCTCCTGCAAGTCCACCAGGCCAAGGAACTGAAAGATCTGCACTTGGGTAGTCCTGATCCCAACATGCTGCAGGAACTGCACTCAGCGACCGACCTCGCCCTCAGGGCCACAAGGTTACAGCTCGGTAACTCGGGCAGGCGATGGCCACTCTTGTGATTCAGGAACGACATCTGTGGCTGAACCTGGTCGAGATGTGCGAAGCAGACAAAGCACGCTTCCTCAATGCACCTGTGTCCCAGTTTGGCCTTTTCGGCAACACCGCCGAGGACTTTGCCCAGCAGTTCTCAGCTGTGAAAAAGCAGACGGAGGACATATCTCACATCATGCCCTGTCGCACCTCCAGCGCGGGCCGTGCTCTGTCTGCCCACTGAGGGCGTCATCCTGCATCATCCAAGAAACGTGCAGCTCTGCCTCAACCCGGGCCCAGCTCTCAGCCCCATTGTCAAGCACCCAGCTGAAAGCGCACGACCCCCATCTCACGAACCCCTTCGAGGTCCCAGAAGGCTCCCAAGTGTTCCTGAGATGGACGACCTAGAGACCAAGACGTTTGCTACGGAGCTGGTAAGCAGACCACTCCGTCCCCCGTGCAGTTGAGCTTATTTACTTTGCCGCACCTCCTTCAGGCTGCGGTACCCAAATTCTCAATAAAAGAGCAATTCCCTTTGTCTCTGGATCACCTGTGCTCTGCCTCCACACCTCAACAGTCCTGGCACATTGGACGCAGACCTCTTGCCTCCAGCCCCTTGACTGTTGTCCCCCGGCTGGCCAGTTCTGATGAGTCTAGAGGACACCTCCACAGGACCTCCTCCTCAGTCACTAACCCGCCCCCCCGCCGGAAGATAAGTGCTTTGAGTCTTCTCTCAGCACCAGAGCCTCGGGATGCATTTTTGCCTCCCGACGCCGCATTACCTACTCCGACCCGATGCGAAGCCCCGCCGGGTACGTCAAAAATAATTGTCCCCTTAGTGCCCCTAGCATGGAACTTGGACGAGTGGCTCTCACTTCCCAATCCGTCACACTGAGGACCATTCGACTCGGTTATACAATTCAGTTTGCCGGCTCCCCCCCTTTGGGGGCATCCGCTCTAGATGCCAAATCCTGCACGTGGAAATCGCAACTCTCTTACTCAAAGACACAATAGAGCCTGTCCCTCCAGCTGAGATGAAGAAGGGTTTTTACAGCCCTTACTTCATTGTACCCAAGAAAGCGAGCCTTCTTGCTGTGTGCTTCTTCAGGTGCTGTGCAAGGTCAGGGAGGACGAGGAACAAGTCATTCTAGTGGCCCCTTATTGGCCCTCTCGGATTTGGTTCTCGGATCTCGTACTCCTTGTGACAGCCCCTCCCTGGCGAATTCCCCTGAGGAAGGACCTTCTTTCACAGGGACAGGGCACCCTCTGACATCCGCACCCAGACCTCTGGAACTTCCACATCTGGTTCCTGGATGGGATGCGGAAGATCTAGTTGGCCTACCACCTGTTGTCGTAGACACGATCAACCAAGCCAGAGCTCCCTCTACCATTCAACTTTACACCCTAAAGTGGCGCTTGTTCGCAAATTGGTGTTCTTCCCGGGCTGAAGATCCACAGAGGTGTGCAGTTGGGTCAGTTCTCCTATTTCTGCAGGAGAGGCTTGAGGGGAGGCTGTCCCCCTACACATTGAAGGTGTATGTAGCTGCTATCGCGGCCCACCACGACGCAGTAGATGGCAAGTCTTTGGGTAAGCACGACTTAATTATCAGGTTCCTAAGTGGTGCCCAGAGGTTGAATCCCTCCCGGCAAGGCTGTTCCCCTCGGGATCTCTCAGTGGTCCTCTTGGGCCTTCAGAGACCTCCCTTCGAACTGCTAGAATCAGTCGAACTTAAGGCCCTCTCCCTGAAGATGGCCCTCCTGATAACGCTCACCTCCATCAAGAGGGTCGGGGACCTGCAAGTGTTCACTGTCAGCGACACCTGCCTGGAGTTCAGTCCAGTAGACACTCATGTGATCCTAAGACCGCGACTTGGCTACGTGCCCAAGGTTCCTATGACTGCCTTCAGAGACCAGGTAGTGAACCTGCAAGCGCTGCCCAGGGAGGAAGCAGACCCACCCCCTTCATTGCTGTGTCCGGTACGTGCTTTGCATATCTATTTGGACCACACGCAGAGCTTTAGACATTCTGAGCAGCTTTGTCTGCTTTGGTGGACAGCGGAAAGGGCTTTACCATTGGGTCCTTGATACCATAGCATGGGCCTATCACACCCAGGCCGTGCCTGCCCCCTTGCGGGTTCGAGCACACTCGATGAGAAGTGTGGCATCCTCGTGGGCACTGGCCAAAGGCGCCTCCCTAGCAGACATATTATGCAGAGCAGCTGGTTGGGCAACACCTAATACCTTCACAAGATTTTTTAATCTCAGGGTTGATTCAGTTTCATCCTTTGTTTTCTTTGTTCTGAGCTGGAAGAACTCGGTAATGCGTGACAACTGACTGGGTGGACCGCTTGCACCTAGAGACTTTTCACTCCACTGAGGTAATACCGTGCGCTCTTACCCCAGGAGATTCCAGTATCTCAGCTCCCAAATGACTCTTCCCTAGCCCTCTGATCCACGAATTCAGCGGAGGAAACCAAGTCCAATGCGGGTACTCAATTTACCCTGTACTGGAATAGGTCCTCCACAGGATGGGCTCCTATGTGGACTTATCCCCCTGTGTGTATTTTCCATGGTACGAACCCCTTGCAAGCAGACCCGCGTCTCCCTTGGGCAGTCCTCCTGTACCCCTGGTCACCGTGTTTGTAGCAACTCATCCCTCCCAATGAGGTAGGATCTACCACCGCTCCATTCTCCACATGTGACCTAAAAGCCCATGTGATGTATTTCACCACCCTTTAACTCCCCCAGTCTGGGCAGGTGTAGTCTCCGCAGGGTCTTTCCCCCCTGAAAGAATAGGAAAACTGGGAAAGAACGCCTTCCCCGATGCATGTGATAGCCAATTTCTTATTGGCAATTTCTCAAAGTTCAGAGATGCAAAAGGCTTTCAAGAGAGACCCTTAGTGTCGCTTATTCGACACAACGTCTCATTCCCTCCATCACAGTAACCTAGACGTTACATGTAATGATTTAACATCATACCATAGGAGAGTAAAATACATGATTATTAAAGTGATATCCAAACTCATAGTAAACCAAGACATACTAATTTGACTAACATAGTGACAAAAAGTCAATATACAATTATCCACATATATTAAATATATAAATATGACAATATCAGCTAACAGTATTTGGCAACTAATTTGGCTCCACCTCTGTACACCGTGTAAAAGCCAGCGCCTTATGAGCAGAGATCATGAAACTGCTCCTCAAAAACGCGATAGAGCCCGCCCCTCCAGCGAGATGAAGAAGGGTTTCTACAGCACTTACTAAAAAGGAGGCGGGTTGTAACCAATCTTGGACCTGCAAGTTCTCAACCGGGCGTTGCACAGACTCCCGTTCAAAATGCTCATGCAGAAACAGATTCTTACCTGCGTTCGACAGCTAGATTGGATTGCGGCAGTAGACCTGAAGGACGAGTACTTCTCCATCTTGTCTCGACATGACCCTTCCTACGGTTCGCGTTCGAAGGCCAGGCGTATCAGTACAAGGTCCTCCCCTTCGGCCTGTCCCTGTCCCCTCGCGTCTTCACGAAAGTCGCAGAGGCAGCTCTTGACAACTACCTAGATGACTGGCTCATCCTGGCCCACTCTCATGAGGACCAGGTGTTCAGGCACCTCAGCAGTGTAGGTCTTCAGGTCAACTGGGAAAAGGCATTTTCTTGGCATGGAGTTAGACTCAGTCTCAATGACAGCACGCCTCACCAACGAGCACGCTCAGTCAGTGCTCAGGTGCCTCACTCTCTTCGAGCCTGGCACAATGGTTCCTCTAAAAAAATTCCAGAGGCTCCTGGGGCATATGGCATCCTCAGCCGCGGTCGCGACACTCGGGTTGATGCATATGAGACCGCTTCAGCACTGGCTACAGACTCGAGTCTTGAGATGGGTATGGCACCAAGGCACATACCGTGTGACAATCACCCCCACCTGCCATCAGACTTTCAACCCTTGGACAGGCCTCTGCTTCCTGAGAACAAGGGTACCCTTGCAGCAGGTGTCCAGATGTGTCGTGGTCTCCACAGAAAACTCTCAACAGGGTTGGGGTGCCGTGTGCGACAGGCACGCTGCTGCTGGCTCCTGGACAGGACCCTGGTTACATTGGCACATCAACTGCCTAGAGTTGCTGGCTGTATCTCTTGCCCAGCAGAGGTTTCTCCCACTAATTCAGGGTAAGCACGTCTTGATTCATTCAGACAGCACCACGACGGTGATGTACATAAATCGCCCAGGTAGCGTGCACACTTGTCATATGTCACAACTCGCCTGCCATCTCCTCCTTTGGAGTCAGCCACGACTCAGGTTGCTGTGCGCCACTCACATCCCTGGCAACCGCAACATGACAGCGGAAGCGCTGTCTCCCAGTGGAGAGTGGAGGCTCCACCCCCAGGATGTCCAGCTGATTTGGGACCGATTCGGTACTGCACAGATCTTTTTGCCTCCCAGGACAACTCCCACTGCCCGCACTGGTACTCCCTGACAGAAGCTCCTCTTGGGACAGATGCTTTGGCACATAGCTGGCCCCGGTGAGCCTCCTTGCACTGGTGCTGTGCAAGATCAGAGAGGACGAGGAACAGGTCACCTTGGTGGCTCCTTACTGGCCCACCCGGACCTTGTTCTCGGATCTTACGCTCCTCGTGACAGCACCTCCCTGGAAAATTCCCCTGAGGAAGGACCTTCTTTCTCGGGGACAGGGCTCCCTCTGGCACCCATGCCTAGACCTCTGGAACCTCCACGTCTGGCCCCTGGATGGGACGTGGAAGATCTATTGGATCTACCACCTGTCGTAGACACGATCAACCAAGCCAGAGCTCACTCCACCAGGCAACTTTATTCCCTAAACTGGCGCTTGTTCACAAATTGGTTTTCTTCCCGAGCCGTTCAATGCTTTCATTCCTGCAGGAGAGGCTGGAGGGGAGGCTTTCCCCCTCCACCTTTAAGGTGTATGTAGCTGCTATCAGCCCACCACGACGCAGTAGATGACAAGTCCCTAGGTAAGCACGACTTGATTATCAGGTTGCTGAAAGGTGCCCGGAGACTGAACCCTCCCTGGCCTAGCCTGTTCCCCTCCTGTGATCTCTCAGAGTCCCCCCTTCGAGCCGCTTGATTCAGTTGAGCAATTTGCATCCAGACCTACTACGAGCCACAAGTTCTCTGTACTGGGGTCAGGCTCCACGGGCTTAGTTCCCTCTTCAGGCAACTCCCTGTGATGTATTTTCTGCGGTATATTCCCCCTGTTGGTGGACCCGCGTCTCCCTTGGGCGGTCCTGCTGCCCCCGGTCAGCGTGCTTGTAGAGCTCCCCCCTCATTAGGCAGGACCTACCACCGTGCCGCTCCCATGTATGGCTTCACAACCCAAGTGGTGTATTTGCCACATGTGACCTCCCCCTAGCCTGAGCAGGATGTGGCCATCCACAGGGTCTTTTCCCCCTGAAAGAATAGGATCGGGAAAGACCGCCTTCCCCGATGCATTTATAATGTTGAGACAGCCCCAGCCGCTTCACATCAAATGCAAGAGACATATAGAGAGAAAAGGCCACGTCTGCTGGGCTTGCTCACATTCTAGTCATGTAGCACCTGTTCCCCCCTCAGGGGTTCTTGGAACCTAAGGTCTGTATATGACATCTCTTTTTGGGGGTGATGGGGAGGCCTATGTGCAGCCGACACAGTTGACTCTAGCACGCAACAGCCTGCTTGCACCTGTTTTGTCAGTTCACGTAACACGGACTAGTGCGTGACACTTTTGAATGGGACCCCTTGTGTCACTTCATTCGACACAATGTCGAGTGAGTGACAGAAGGGGAACGTCATGGTTACTGTCATGTCCCTCGTGCAACAGCACTAGACCTACCACTGCAAACGGATGTGCCTTATTCTCGGCTCCTCTGTGCAAACCCTGACTGACAGACGCACGCCTGTCCCTTTATACCCGTATGTCCGGGGGTGGAGCATGCAAAGTCTGCCTGACAATTTCACATTGGCCTTTTCTCAAGTTCAGAGTTACACTAGGCTCCCAAGGAAGACCCCTTGTGTCACTTCATTCGACACAACATCTCGTTTCCTCCCTCAGGGTATGGAGGTTACAACAGTAACCATGACGTTTCCTCCAGTAGCTTCACAAGGTCCGTTGCTGTTGTTCTGGGATTGATTTGCACTTTTTTGCACCAAACTACGTTCATCTCTAGGAGACGTTCATCTCTATGTGTCTCCTTCCTGAGCAGTATGATGGTTGCGTGGTTACATGGTGTTTATAATTGAGTACTATTGTTTGTACAGATGAACGCGGTACCTTCAGGCATTTGGAAATTGCTTCCAAGATGAACCAGACTTGTGGAGGTCAAAAATATTTTTTTCTGAGATCTTGGCTGATTTCTTTTGATTTTCCCATGATGTCATGCAAAGAGGCACTGAGTTTGAAAGTAGGCCTTAAAATACATCCACAGCTACACCTCCAATTCAGTACACCTCATATCAGAATCTAATTGACTTATTGTTTAAAGGCTTGATATCATTTTCTGGAATTTTCCAAGCTCCATAAAGGCACAGTTAACTTAGTGTATGTAAACTTCTGACCCACTGGAATTGTGATATAGTCAATTAAAAGTGAAACAATCTGTCAGTAAACAATTGTTGAAAACATTACTTGTATCATGCACAACGTAGATTTCCTAAACAACTTACCAAAATTAGAGTTTGCTGATATTTCATCTGTGGAGTTATTTAAAAATTAGTTTTAATGACTCCAACCTAAATGTATGTAAACTTCTGACTTCAACTTGTATAAAAGCATATTCATTCACCCTTCGCCACCTGAGACAAACCCAGCAGACTCCCTGACAGCAAACCTAAAAAACAAACAAAAAAACACTTACCATAAAATACGGAAAGACACTTGTTAAATACTATTAAATGAGGGAAGTCAACTATATTAGTGAGTTGTCTTGGATCTTTGGATATATTCTATAAAATTACTTGTCATCAATGTCAAACTTCCTCAGATTTACTGATTTGACTGTCCGTATTGGTTAAACCAAATGATGATCAGAGGAAATTTCTGTAAGTATTGTTAAAAGTTATTGGATACAAGCATGTCTTGTTCCTTAAAATATGGAAAAAGTAGCTTTTCTTTAATTTTTCCTTTTGACTGGATTGCGGAGTACAACCAGGCTAAATGCCATGATTGAATTAGTGAAACAGTACACTCACTTACCCAAGGGCTTATGGCTGACTGTGACCACACACCCTTGCCTGGCCAAATAGCCTGTTCATTCTGCCCAGGGTGAAGGTTTTCACTGGAAAACTCATTGCACATGCTTGAATAACACTAGCAGTTTTTAATAAAATTGTGCTCATAGCCAAATTGAAAAGGCTGTAAAGAAGATTAGATTCAATATTTAACATCCTGAGGTGTTGTTCCATACAATACTGAAAAACTGAAAAAAAGGAAAATAGATAGAGGTACTGGACCCCCACCCCCTTTTAGATGTTTTACAATAGCAGCTTATTCAAATCCCAAAAATTAAATTTTTTAAGTGCCTTTCATGGCTTTGGCTTTGTTCTGGGTTTAACATGGGTATCAGAGGCCTATGTTTATTCAACCCTCAATTACTAAAGGCTCAGCCGGCAGGCCATTAATTGATTACTTTAATTGATTGGTTGGGGGTAACCATGGCTGAAAAGAAGTTTATCTTAATCAGTTGAGAGGAAATGTAGAGTGGGGCTTGATTTCCTCCAGCTGATCACCCCTGTGTGGGCTGAAAGGGAGGGAGCATATGAAGGAGAAAGAGATAAGAGAGAGTGGGAGTGAGGAGGGAATATAGGTGGAAGACTAGGTGGACCTAATTAGGACATGATGAGAACGTTGATCAAAATCTTGGTTTCCAGTAGTTTGCTGTATTCAAGTTGTACTATTCAGTAATGGAGAGAATGTTTTGTTGTCAAATTTTAGTCAAAGTAGGCTATATATTTTGTTTAATCTTCATTATGTTATGTGAATGAGGGAATGCACTATTCCCAATGATAATTTTTGTCTCTAATATATAATGTAATTTGGGTGCCATCTTCAAGGAAAGATGCCCTGTCAGTGCTCATTTTCTCCACTCGCCCCCTCCAATCATCATTATTATCAAAAAGGAATATTGTAATCTAGATGGAGGTCAGCTTTGAAATGTTTAATGTGCTTGCTCAGCAGAGAATGACCCAAATGTGACCCTTATTGTTGAGGTTGAATTGCACTTCAAATGTTTCAATTGGCTTCTAAGCTTTTAACCAGCATCTGAAAATGAAGTTCCTTGAAGGGAATTAGAAAATTGACCTCTAAAATGCCTGGCCCGCACATAAACTTGCTGGCTTCATCGATGTATCCTTGCCATTTAGTCTGTACTGGATGTTACAGTGCTACCATAAGAATGGAGAGAGGATAATGGCCTGATGGACCCTTTGGATGGCCAAGTATAAATTAAGCTAACCATCTGCACTGTTCTTTATCAGTGCTCACACATAACCAGTCACATAAATCCAGAGATTTTCCAGATGAAGTCCTCACTGTATCTTACGACAAGGCAAGAGCCTTTTCCCATGATCTCTGCCATTGTGCTCACTAAGAAGATGTCATCTTTAATGAAGTAACATTTGTGTCTCCTCAATTGTCAGTCAGTTTTTGGAGCAAAAACAAGCTGCCAAGTAAATATGTCTGTCTATCAAGAGAATGTTGCATCAAACTTGGCTCAGATATTTTTCAGATTATTTGGTGAAAGGGATACCTAACTTACTGTCAGTCAGTGCTATTATTGTGAGAGAAAAAAATAACTACCATAGTTTATTATTTGAGTTTCCCTATCTGTCACTCACTCACTCACATTGAGTTGATGTAGAGATACTAGGGGTCGAACTTGGGAGCCCCAATCACCTCTGATATTTGAGAAAAGGTCAATGAAAATTGGTGAGTGGAATTTGCATGCCACTCCCTCGAACATACAGGCATAAAGGGAGCCAGCTTGCATTCACTCATTCAGATTTGTTCTTTGAAGCCGATCAGTGTGAATCTAAAATTCCACTGGCATTCCTTTCACCTCTGCAGTGGCTAAGCTATTGGACATATAACGCATTTTACAGCGGGTTCTCTCTTCTCGCATTGATGAGTGCAGAGAACGCCCCTCGGTGCTTCGGCAGCCACACTAAATTAGTTTATTTTTCTAAAAGAATAAGCATTGGCAGAAAGCATCTTTTTTAAATATGCCTTTCCATTTATGCGCAGTTCCTGGGTGCAGTCGCTATCTTTCTGCTTCTGACGGCCATGATTGCTGTCTCACGTGTATTGGTTGTAGTCACACTGAGAGGCAACGTTGCAGTCGTGGCTTTCTTTCTTTAAAAGAGGGAAAGTCACTCCAGCCACTCCCTGCCCTGGTCCTTCTGCTTACACGCACAAGGCCCAGGCGGCTAGCCCTGGGGGTGATTTCCGGCTATGTGCCCAAGGTTCCCACTACCCCTTTTAGGGATCAAGTGGTGAACTTTCAAGCGCTGCCACGGAGGAGGCAAACCCAGTCTTGTCGTTGCTGTGTCTGGTACACACCTTGCATGTTTACTTGGACCGCACAGAGAGTTTTAGATGCTCTGAGCAGCTCTTTGTCTGTTTTGAGGGACAGCAAAAGGGTTGTCTCTAAACAGAGGATTGCCCACTGGATCGTGCATGCCATCGCTTTGGCATACCAGGCCCAGGGCGCGCCGTGACCCCTGGAAGTTCAAGCACACTCCACTAGGAGTGTGGCATCCTCCTGTGCCCTGGCAAATGGTGCCTCTATAACAGACATCTGTAAAGCAGCAGGCTGGGCAACATCCAATACCTTAGCAAGATTTAACAATCTCCGGGTTGAACCAGTTTCGTCCCGTGTGTTTGTGGGTACGAACAGGTAAATAGGCGGGCAGCTTGCTAGGTGTACCGCTTGCACTCAGCGCCTTTCCCCTCCCTAACTTGTGCTTTTTCATCCAATTGAGTTCTAGGGACTGGTGAACCCTGGATGTCTTTCCTCCACCAGTACCCTACAGCAGGCGAATTCGGCAGAGGAATTCGATGCCAGGCCCAGTACTCGTGAAGTATGCCCTGTCAGGTCAGTCCCTGTACATGGGATAGGTGCTCCATAAGTGGATATTCCCTGTTGGTCCACATTTTCCACAGTATGTTTTCCCTGACAGCCCACCCGTGTCTTCCCTTGGGCAGAGCTCCTCCTAGGTAGGACCTACTGCAGGACTCCTTTCCATGTGTGGTTCTTCCCCATTGATGTGTTCTCCACATGTTAACCTCCATTTGGGCAGAATGTGGCCTCCGCTGTGTCCTTTTCTTCTTTGGGGATAAGAACGCCTTCCCCGGTGCGAATATATCTTGGCCCCAGCTAAGTGAATTTTCATTTTTTTTTTAAAAAGAGAGAGAAAAGGTTGATACAGCTGATGCGACCTATTCCTATTGTAATTATGTATCCACCCCCCCCCCCCCCCCCCCTTTGAGATACAGGATTCTATGCAACTTTTATAGGGTGTTGGGAAGGTTACGATGGGGCTGTGTGCACTTTCTACCTGGCACATGGTAGCCTGCTTAAATCTGCACCACTGATCCACGTAACACAGTTCAGATGGTTGTGGCATTATGTATAGGGACCTCTAGTGTCGCTACATCAACACAACATCGAGTGAGTGACAGAGAGGTAATGTCTTGGTTACTATTGTAACCTCTGCTCCCTGATGGAGGGAATGAGATGTTGTGTTCCTCCTGCCATAACACTGAACTACCCGCCGAAATGGGTAAAAATGGGTAAATCCTCAGCACAAACCTGAATGAGTGAATGCAAGCCAACATATTCTTTGGCCTTTTCTCAAATATCAGAGATGATTTGGGCTCCCAAGTTCGACCCCTAGTATCACTACATTGACACATCATCTCATTCCCTCCATCAGGGAACAGTGGTTACCGAGACCAAAAGTTACAAGACATTTTCCAATTAAATTACATTGAATTACTAAATACCAATAATTAATTTTGAGTTGAGTTGAGTCTAGTTACATAGGTAAATACAACAAGATAGTGATAACAATAGACAACCATGAATTTTTGTTGTTATTGTTTAACATGTTTTAATTACGTCTGTTAACACATCCCTAAATATCAAATGGCAGCTCTAATATACTAAAACTAAAACAACACCTAAATGTACTAAAAATATATTTAATTAAACAGTAACTCTTCAAAATAAGACTACATTTGTTAACATTAAATCATGACAATAGTTAACATTAAATCATGACAATAGTTAACATGAACTAACAAGAATAACATTTTTACAGCATTTATTACAGAAATCTTTGTCAAGGTCAACTCATCAAAAATGTAGTTCAATGTTAGTTCTTGTTACTGACTACATTAAGGTTCTATTAATTAACATTAGATATTATAAAGTGTTAACAATTAAAAGTCATAGTGTCACAGAGTGTTAACTAACATAAACAGACAAGTTAAAAATCAAACTGAAATCAAAACGTCTAGGTTACGTATGTAACCTCCGTTCCCTGATGGAGGGAACGAGACGTCGTGTCGGAGAAGCGACACTAAGGGTCTCTCTTGTGCGCCGAATATGCCTCTGATCTATGAAAAAAGGCCAATATGAAGTTGGCAGACAGTATTTGCATACCCCACCCCCAGACATACAGGTATAAAGGTGGGGAAATACGTCTAGTTCATTCAGGATTTTTCTGAGGAGCCGGAAATGGTCCGGCCACAACAGTGGCTCAGCTCAGCGACGTGGCCGGGAGGACACAACGTCTCGTCCCCCCATCAGGGAATGGAGGTTACGTACATAACCTAGACGTTCCCCATCTGTCGCTCACTTCGACGTTGTGTCGAAGAAGCGACACTAGGGGTCCAATTTAAATCACACCATGTGCTGAGCCGTGTATGTGTACTGCTGACACAGTGCAAAGGCAAACAGATGTGTCAGACTGCACGTACTCTTCCCCAATGCCCCATAAAAGTCATCAGAATCCTTCTGGTTACCCTAAACAGGGGAACAAGGCAACGCTTGCCAACCTGGGAATGGGCCTCTTTTCTATCTATGTTTCCCGTATAGAGCCAAACGGCTGGGGCCCTTACACACATCGTGGGAAGGGGTCTTACCCAGTTTCCTATTCTTTCAGGGGAAAAAGACCCTGCAGAGACCACACCTGCCCAGGAAAGGGGAGGCAACCAACTTTAGGCAACCAATGTGCCAGCGCTGCGGGGCCCCTTTCCAATGGCCCGCAGCTTTGTGCCCATTGCACACGGCACCCGAACCCAATTTAGAGGCATAGGTCGTGACCAGGACGCATCGAGACACCTGCTGCAAGGGGACTCCTGTCCTCAGAAAGCAGAGGTCTGTCCAGGGTTTTGACATTTGACGGCAGGCGGGGGTGATGATCACACGGTGCATGCGCCATGGTCGTCTCGTGACTCGAGTCTGGGGCCAGTGCTGAAGCGTTCGCATATGCATCAACCCCAGCGGTGCAGACGGAGGATGTCATATGAGGAGGATATCATATGCCCCAGGAGCTTCTGGAAAGGTTTTAATAGGGACCGCCGTGCCTGGCCTGATGGCGGCGAGGCATTTTAGCACTGACTGCGCGTGCCTGATGGCGAGGCGCGCTGACATTGAGACTGAATCTAACTCCACGGCAAGAAAAGAGACGCTCTGAACCGGGTCGAGCTAGCTCTTTTCCCGGTTGACCTGAGGCCCTAAATGACTGAGGTGCCTGAACACCTGGCCCCTGTGGATGCACTGTAACTCTCGGGAGTGGGCCAGGATGAGCCAGTCGTCGAGGTAGTTGAGCCTTCAGGTCTGCCGCTGCGAACCAATCTAAATGCCAGACGCAAGTTAGGTTGTGTGTTGCGTGAGCAACCTTGCAACCTTTATGCAAGGCCCGGTTGAAAACTTGCAAGTCCAAGATCGGTTGTAAGCCGCCGCCTTTCTTGGGTACGATGAAATAAGGGCTGTAGGGACCCTTCTTCATCTCGGTTGGAGGGACAGGCTCTATCGCGTCTTTGAGTAAGAGATGATTTCCACATGCAGGAATTTTGCATATTCGCTGTGCACTGTGGTAAAGCGGATGCCCGTGAAGGGGTGCGGAGGCCTGGCAAACTGAATTGCGTAACCGAGTCGGATGGTCCTGGCCAGCCAGTGTGACAGATTTAGAAGTGAAAGACACGCATCCAAACTCCGTGCTAGGGGCACTAAGGGGACGGCTATTTTTTACATACCCGGCGGTACTTCGCAGCGGGGCAGAGCAGATAATGCGGCGTTGGGAGGAAAAGGAGCATCCCAAGGCTCTGGTGCTGAGAAAAGGCTCGAAGCACTCACCATGCTCCACACACCCGGCAGGGGGCGGGTTAGTGACTGAGGAGGAGGTCTGGTGGAGGCATCCTCTGTACTCATCAGAACCGGCCGGCCGGGGAACAGTCGTGGGGCTGAAGGCGATAGGACTGTTGAAGTGTGGCGGCAGAGTGCCTTGAGAATGGCATTTGCGGGCCAGGTGACCCAGAAAGAGGAAATTGCGCTATTATTGAAAAACGTGCAAAAAATACCTTTAACTGAAGGTTCTCTTCCCTGCCCTCTACCGGGGGATGGAGTGGTCTGTTTACAAACTCCGGAGCAAACGTCTCGATCTCTGGGTCATTGTCTCAGGAGCGCTTAGGAGCCTTCCGGGTCCTCAAAGGGGTCCATGAGATGGGGGGCGTGCGCTTCCTGTGTGGTGCTTGCCGCTGGGGCTGAGAGCTGGGCCCACCCTTGGTTGAGGTGGAGCAGCACGTTTTTTTTCTTTTTTTTTGGAAGCCGCAGGAGGACGCCCTCGGCGAGCAGACGGGAATTGGCCCATGGCGGCAGGTTTGCGGCGGGGCAGGATATGTGAAATGGCCTCTGTCTGCTTCTTCACCGTTGAGGACTGCTGGGCGGAGTCGTCAACGGTGCCGCCGAATGGACGGAGATGAGAGACAGGGGCATTCTAGAAAGTGTGCTTTGTCTACCTCCAGCATTTTGACCAGGTCCAGTCCATAGATTACATTTCTGGACCACAAGGGTGGCCATGCCCGTTCGAGTGCTGGCGCTTCTGAGCTTCGTGGCCCAGGGGGCGCGATCGGTCATTGAGCACAGTTCCTGCAGCACATCAAGAACAGGACTACCCAAGTGCAAGTTTTAAAGTGCCTTGGCCTGGTGTTAGTTGCAGGAGGGGCCATGGCATGCAGGGCGGAAGCGGTCTGGGACCGCTCCACCGTCGAGGGTAGTGAGAGCGGAGGAGCGAGGAAGCCGGTTTCGGGCAGTAAAATGTGCCCTAAAAAGGGGGGGGGGGGGTTGCTGCCATGGCTATGTTCTCGCACTGAGAACATGAAACATTCATAAAACGCTGCCTGTGTGTGATCTTAGCCCAGGCATGCGAGGCAGCTTTTATGACTGTCAGAGGTTGGGAGAAATCAACCGCATACAGAAACTACACAGAGGTTGAAAGACGTCTTTAAAAAGACGCGTCCTGAAAAGGTCATTCAACGCCAGCTGTGTATTTGCTCTTTTAGGGAAACTAACTCTTTTAGATAAAATAACTCTTTTAACTGCGCTGTCTAAGTGCCCAGGGGCAAACTGCATTGCCGTGCAGAGAAGGAGAAAGCCGCTAATATGCACCGTAGATCCAATAGCAATTGCACTCAAAGGTGGGAGGAACAGCGTATGACTCACAGCTCGATGCATACACAACCATCGGCTCCGAAGAAACTTTCAGAATGAACTACACGTATTTCCCCACCTTTATACCCGCATGTGCGGGGGCAGGGTATGCAAATACTGTCTGCCAACTTCTCATTGGCCTTTTTTCATAGATCAGAGGCATATTCGGCGCTCAAGAGAGAACCCTAGTGTCGCTTCTTCGACACAACTTCGAAGTGAGCGACAGACGGGGAACTAAATTTAACTATTCAAAGCTATAATAAATCTGCTGGCTGTCATAGAAAAAGCCACATGTCCAGAATAGTGTTTATTAATTTCTTCTTCCTCACAGATAACTTCAGAGCCAGAAAAGACCTAGCTGACAATATGTTAACCTTTTGGTTCAAGGCTGTGGCTGGTCTCTGTGTAGAGTGAGAAAAGGTTGTGTGTTAGTGACGCAGGAATTGAGAAAGAATGAATCATTCCTCTAGTAGCATGTTGTCTGTGCAAATCTCAGCAGTGGTGCAGTGCATGGTGCACACAGGAAGCTTATTAGCTTTGTTCAAGGTATCAGCCTAAGGGCTTTGTGTTAAGAGTTAGCACTCACAAAGCCTTTCTAAGCTTCCTGGGAATGTTAAGCTCAATGCAGCAGCACAGAGGTGCTGAATATGCCTATGAGTGTGTGTGTTTGTGAATCTGTAAAAGCAGAAAAGGGGTTTAAACAGGATCAATTGTATGAACTGTTGATTTGCACATTCTCATAAAGCTTTATATCAATGATTGCCCCATTATAATAGTTTGACATCTCACATTGAATGATTGAAAGTTTGTTCCCCTATCCTTCTCCCTAACATTTCACAAGTGTATCACTTGCACCATATGTCATTATTGGCCGTATTTTAAAAATATGTCACATAAGAGCAGAATACTGTATGTATAAATATATGTGAATGACAGGCATTCATCAATGTCCTTTCTTTGAATTGTGTTCTCTTTCTCTCTGTCTGTCGTCTCTGTTTTTATCTATATCTCTCCTTAGCCACTCTTCCCAGATAAATGTTTCATGAGGTCCGACTCATATCCTCTTCTGGAATAACATGTCCAATAGATTATAGTAGACATCACTCAGTCACATTCACCATAGACCACAGATCTGCATGTCCTCTATTTTACGCACATGCTCTTTGGAGGGGGAAAAGAGCAGTGGAAGTGATGGAGGGGCATATTTTAATACCCAAAAGTAACTGTCAAATAACGTCTGCATTGAGAACTATCAAAGGATGGCTCTGTATCAGAAGTGAAGGCTTAAAATGGGTCATGGGCTCCCTCCACTGTGATGCCAGACTAAAAATTCACCAGGTTATCATTATTTAATCATGCTCTAATGGAAGTGATCCCCACCCCAAATATGCCCCCCCCCCCCCCCCCCCCCAAACTCCCTCTGTTATTGCCTATTATGTTAACAATTGCCACTTACAATGATGCAGATAGATTCTGTCATAATTTAATTACCCTCATTTATTTCCAAACCTGTATGTGTCAGGGAAGGTGAGAAACAATGGAAACAATGAGGGTTCTCATGGAAATGCTGATTCAGCATGCCAGCCGCACCTGATACACATAAGGGTAAACACACTTTTATGTTATGATCCTCATCAGACAAAACCCAACCTGACAGATTAACAGGACCATGATATCACTGGAGCATGCACAGCGGTAATATGCACACAGTGGTCCCAAACAACTAGACACTTGCACTCACACAAATGGGTTCACAAAACACAGAGGCATAGAATTCTGTCAGTATGGCTTTCTATCTTAGGTGGAACACGATAGAAGAAAGATTTTAATTAATATCGCAGTCTGTCTTTTCAGTACTATGGCAGTGAATAGTGCCTCTTTTTAAAGCTTACAAAGGACTTACAAGTGTCATAAAAGTAGTCCATGTGACTAAAGATTTGTTTTGCATATCTTTTATAATGGAATATGAAAAAGAAAGTCATTTTAAAGTAAAAATCTTGACATCCGTTGCACGTTCGGGATTGCTATGAGAGAATGCACACGAGAGGGCTTTTCACACTTGAAATCGTTTAACCTGGTTAAATTGATTCCTGGGTATCCAGTTTCATTTTTCACACTGTTCATACTTTACCCTGGATTAATTATTAATCCTGGGTATTTATGTTCCGATGTTTTCACACTGTACATTCGTAAACCCCAGGTTAACTTTCTTATTTGCATTAACGATAACAATGATTGGACGAATGCAGCTCGTGACGGACATGCAATGGAGCTGATCTGCTCCTCTGTGGAAATGTAGGATATTAGGTACAGAAGGGCAAACTATTGCTGGCAATATGACTTGAATCTAGAAAACCCAACCTTTTTATCCTGGAATTCCTCAACATCATAAATTAAAAGATTCAGATCACTAGGCACCAAGAAGCCTAGCTGAAGCTCACATCTGGCCAATAAATGAACTAAAAAGGCCTCAACCCATGGGATGGTGACATGGAGCATGACCTTCTGAACTCCCACACAGAGCTAAAGCAGGCTTTCTTTGAAAGGTTTCCTTGTTAAAGCCCCTCGTGTTTGCACAATCCTGATATGAAGACTTAATCCAAGAACATCTCACACAAAGTCACTGTACTTCACTGAGTTAACCCTCTAAAATGTACAGAATGCATTTGAAACCAAAATGTACACAATACCTAGCCTTGCTAGATAATTCTGAAAATTACTTTGACCTGTGATTAATTTTATAGCTGACAAATTAATGATAATAGCCTGATGTACCTTTTAAAATATGTGTAGTGATTTGTAATCACTCATAACTGGCAAATCGATGATTATTATCTTTAATCTTGAAATATTCATCTCACTCTATTAAGAATGGTAACTATTCAAGGCTTAACCTGATAATATACCCTGACAATCAGGTATTTTTATGTTTTGTTACTTACACGTGTAATATTCATGAAAATATGTCATATTAGTATATAAATGATTGATTGTTTATGTAGAGAATGTTGATGACGACGAATGTCATGTCTCTTGCACCGTTACAAGATTTAAAAGTTCATGATTAAACATTCACTAGTATTAGAGGAAAGTCTGTAAGAATCCTCCACTCAAAGGATTGTAAATCAACTTTGAAAAGGACAGACCAGTTGACCATGTGACTCTGAAAAGCCACTTCTGATTGGCTCAGGACACCTTTGGGGTCAGCCAATTTCATCTTAAAAGTTTTCTACCAAGGAAGAACTCTCTCTTGGTCTTCTCTTCACTCTTAGTTTCCTCTTTGCTCTCGGTCTTCTCTCTTCTTTAGCTCTCTTGCTCTCCAATTCCTCTGCAGCACCTCATTCGCAGCCTCCATGCCATGCAGAGTTCAAGGTAACTCGGGACCCGGAGTACAGAGGAAGCCTCTCACTCTTTGCTCTATGGTTCATACTCATGTAATGGAAGTCGCAAGTCCTCCTTGTGGAAGGCCTCGTTTCAAAGCCCACCTCATCATCCATCGACACAACAGATATCCCGATCTAACAGAGGTCCAAGACATCGACAGAATTAACTTTATACAAAGAGCCAGAGAACCAAGCCATAGGAATGAAACACAATGATGCTCTCGTACATCTCCAGACTTTTGCTCAAAGTGCTGGTGTATTAGTTAAATACTTTGGGTAATCCAATTGCAAATCGATTTAGACTCAAAGAGGGATAAATGGTTCTTAAGGTATTGTCAACAGACTCCATAAAGTTCATTGTCTCTGTATTGATAATTTATTTCACAATCTGTCACTTCATGTTGCATGTGTTAAATTAGTATATGTTTAGAATAGCAATAAAGTTTGTCTGTTTTCAAAGATAATTTAACTGTGGTATATTTTGATAAATAATCTCATCCCTGTTTTTAAAAGATTTCTCTTCAAAGCTATTCCTAAATATGTGTGGGACCTGTCTGGACAGATGTAGTGACAGGAAGACGAAGATGACGTGATGAACCCAAGTGCAGTTTTATTTTTCAATAATCAAAACAAAACATGAATGACTAGACTAGACTTGACATGACTTGACTAAAGACTTGACAAACAAAACTTGACTAAAACTAGACTTGACCAAAACCACAGTTACTTTCACAATACCTGAAAAAACACACAAACACGAGGGCTTAGATACAAGGACATGGTTAACAAAGTAAACAAGACAACCAATCACAAGACTATAAACAAGATAACAAGACTAAATTAACTTAAACAATGAAAAGACAAAACTATTTACAAAGTAATCAAGCAATGAACCAATGAAAAAAAGACACATGAACAGGGGAAAAACATGACAAGACCATATGAGGGAAACAGTAATCACATGACATAAAACAGGAACTAGATTAAACATTCACTAGTATGAGAGGAAAGTTCCCCGAATGAGGAGCTGCAGAGGAATTGGAGTGCAAGAGAGCCAAAGAAGAGAGAAGAACGAGAGCGAAGAGGAAACAAAGAGCGAAGACAAGACCAAGAGAGTGTTATTCCTTGGTAGGAAACTTTTAAGCTGAAATTGGCTGCACCCCAAAGGTGTCCTGAGACAATCAGAAGTGGCTTTTCAGATTCACATGGTCATCTGGTCTGTCCTTTTCAAAGGGCAGCTCCTGATGCCCCAAAGCAAAAAAACAAAGTCAATAGGAAGCCGGGGGGGGGGGGGGGGGGGGGGGGGGGGTCTGGAGCTGGCAAGACAGGGTGTGGACATAGAAACAGGGTAAATTCAAAGTAATTTTTGGCCCTGAAAGGCTTGATGGGCAGGACCAACGGGGATGATAAAACAAGGCAGAGCTGCAAGGATGGAGGTCCCCTGTAAAGCAGAGGTGGTCCTGGACCATGGAGAAGAGGCTCCACAGTCCAGGCCCGCCTCTACTCCATGGTCCAGGCCTGCCTCCACTCTACGGTCTAGGCCAGCCTCCAGTGCCGCCTTGGTCCTCCCTACCATCGGCTCCACCCTGGCCCTTCGGGTCTTCGGCTACTCTACAGGTATCCAGTTCCCCAGGGCTCCGCCCCTCGAATATCTGTTCTGTTTGTTCATTGGTTTATGTTCCCCAAAGGTTCCATTTTGGGCCCTCTTCTCTTTTCACTTTATATGCTCCCCTTGGGTGCCACTTTTGAGAAATATAAGATCTCCTACCACTGCTATGCTGACAATAAACAATTTTATCTACCAGCTAAAACTTGGAGTTACATTTGATTAGTCACAAAATTTTGAAAAACAAATCAGTACAGTGGTAAAGGGCAGATTCTTTCATCTGAGATCGATTGCGAAATTAAAACAATTTCTACCCCTGAAAGATTTGGAGACTGTAATCCACGCTCTCATAACATCACGCCTGGACTACTGTAATTCCCTATACTGTGGCCTGCCTTAAACTGCGATCTCTCACCTGCAAATTGTCCAAAACTTTGGAACAGTCTGCCCGTAAATGTGTTGTTTGCTCCTTCACTAGCCAGTTTTAAATCGGCACTTAAATCTTATTTGTTCTCACTGGCTTTTGATTCAGATTAATTTACGGGTTTTATGTTTTATTTATTGTGTCTATATTGTATGCTTTTTGTTTTCCTTTAATGCTTTCTTTTTATATGCTCAACGTTTTATTGTACAGCACTTTGGTGTAACTGTTGCTTTTAAATGTGCTATAGAAATATATTTTGACTTGACTTGACTTTGACCCCCATGACAAGCCCTCATGTTTGCCATTGTCCTTTGTCGAATATTGGTGATGTAATGTAGTTTCATGGTTATTCAAAGTCTTAAGTCAAGTTGTTTATATTTGTTTGGTTTTTGAAATCACATTTGGAATTATGGTTGTTAGATTTCACTTAAGTAAATAAACTGCACCCTGGTTCATCATCACATCATCGTCTGTTCCTGTGTCATTGCCTGCCAAATACGTTACCTGTACGGAGGCATTATTTGAATGCACCGCATAGTTTCACACTGTATACCTTTGGCACAGCAATGCGTGGTTAACCATGTAAATGTGGTGCTAATCCTGTTCCGGAGTGGGGTTTCATAACCCTGGGTCTAAAGCAGTGCTATCCCCCTTTCAAAATTACAAGTGTGAAGCGTTTCTTTATTTTCAACTTTATACTAAAAGATCATTAACTAAACAAATTTATAAATAAAAAAAATCCAAAATGCACATTTTATTTATTTTTTATTGAATATACAGTCAAATAATGTGTCACATTTGGATGTTTTAATTTTTACAGTATGTAGGGAAGCCAGAGAAAATCACTGTGTAAATGATTTTCATCAGTATGTTTGAGGTCACGAGAGGATGTTTGTTACCTGGTCTACTGACATTACAAATACACATAAATATACATTTAACTGACTTGCCCATTTCCCATCAAACTTAAACTTCTCTCCAGTGCAATACATCTTTTCTCTTTTCTGCTTTATTTCAACCAACTGTACTCCTCTAAATCCTTTGAAAGGTTCTCTAACTTTCTGATTTATTAGTCATAATGTTACATTCTTTTGACCTCAAGTATCTTTCTCTTTGTGTACTGTTTACTGCAATCTCACATTACCCACTGAAGGTTTCTATCAAGGCAATCGATTGTTTTGTTTCTTCAGCCATATTGTGCATTAATGAACCTCTTCCTGTTCTCTTGTTGAAAACTTTTTTCTTCTTCTTTTACTTCAGTACAGGTTTTCCCACCAGTCTCCTGTTTTTTAAGTCCACATTTTAAATTTTAATGCAACATAACTTTACCACATTCAGAATGAGATCAAAGACTTGTGGGGGCCTAGTTTTTGAAGTGTGCTCTATTTGAAGTTGATTCCAAAGACACTGCGTGTAAAACAAAAGTTTACATATATTTCGGCCTTTGTGGGAGTAGTGCGTACTGTATGCTGTATTGATCGTGCTCTTTGAAAGTGGAGAATGAAAAAAAAGAGCTTTGTTGGAATTGTGCTGCTGTTCTGGCAGCAGGAACTGCAACAGGATCTGTGTTTCAATAAGAGTTGGACTGATTTCCACAGGTTGGAATAGGTCTAGGGAGTTTTGGATTGATGTGTGTATGTTGTGACCTTGTGACTATGTTTCTGTAAATATGGCTGTAGAGTGGCCAGAAACTATTAGTGACTGGCAGAGTGCCTCTTAAGTTCTATGCAAGGAGGCAAGTGATATTCTAGGGAACGGAAATATTTATGATGATGAACTGTCACAATGATGTGAGAACTCCTGCTTCAGATATTACACAGCCTCTCTTTATTTTTCCAACAATTCTGAGGATGAGTGGTGGGATCTTAAAATAGACACTCGGATACTCAGACATATGGATTTACTTTACTTTATTTAATAGACACAGGGGCCTTGCCACCATTATAACTTAGGGGGACAAGCCTCTTTCTCCCACACACATTTCCAAATATGTGTAGTGTGTACTCAGCTATGCAGTATGTGGTAATGTTGGCTTAATACATAAATAATAAGATTATAAAGGATAATAAATTCAAAATAAAAATATAATGAATAAATTGCAACATATATGGGTAATCCTAATGTGGCTAATGTCTACATTTCAATGTATCTGTAGAGAAAGTCAGAACTGAAATGAGAAACCCATTAATAACAAACTTCTAAAAGAATGCAATCACATTATTTAGGTCCATTAGTCCAACTTTGCAAAAATGATATCTGTCAGACTAAAGCCTTGACATGACATTTTGAAAAGTTTCATTATTGTCCTAGTTCGACTGAAATCCAACTTTTAAGGTGCAAGTAAATGTACCAATTCATTATTCTCACTTCTCACTTCAGGAAATGCATATTAACCCAGCATTTCAGTTGGAATAATGCTACATTAATAGCTGTCTTTGGCTAGAAAAACTCGCAAATGGTAGAAGTTTTTTTTTTTTTTAAGAGGAGTATTGTCTTTCCTGGTATACTTGCTTGCACATGGCTCTTATTTCAGTGATTTCCTTTGGGTTGCTTCGTGTTCACTGACTTTGTGCTTGCACAACCTTAGCCATTACTTTGGGCTTCTTTATGACCTCCTGAAACATTGTAAGTTTTGTTCTTGATTGATTTTACAGTCTCACTCTTAGAAACAGTTGCAGTGGGGTTGAATTTCCTTTATTTCGGCACAGCTTGTGAATCTGATCATGCTCTTTTGGGGGTCTTTAGCAATGATTTTGTAAATCTCTCAAAAACCTTTTTGTGATCGAAGTATGATTTATTTAAAACATTTTTGTCATGAAGAACATACTCAGAGACTGCAATATAGAAAGTATACTGTATGTTTGTTGTGGGAATGGACCTTGAACATCATTCCTGAATTCCATCTCACCAGTGGGGCCCATTAGACTCAAAATACCCTCTTCATGTGTTTTATATATATTAGATCAGATACAGTTGTTAGAGGGGGATTTTAAGCTGTTATATCGTCATATATTTTTTGAGGTAGATTGCGAAACATGTATATGCTGTATTCATGAAACAAGACCACATATGTGTAATAGACATGTATGAAATTAATATAAAAAAAGGAATATACATCAAACCCCAAGTACATTTACACAAACCAAAAAGTGTTCGTTTGTGCCCCGCTCTCCCCTACATATTTAAATGCAAACTTTCTCATACAAGTGCACTCTTCACTTTATAGTTAATTGGCTCTCATAAAGGCAAAGCTTACAAAAATTATGGTGAGGAAGCTTTGCCTTGGAAGTATATGTTTACTGTGGATCTTATGGAAAATCCCATTTAAGATGGAACAAAGTATCTTTATAGCAAAGAAGCCCTCTGATAAAGGGGGAAGTGCCTTGAAGTTTTGAAATTATGCCCTTTTTACACAGCAGAGGAAAAGGTGGTTTTCCAAGCTTTTTTGGATGAAGAGGAAATGTTCAAATATAGACTCTAGTGAAACTGCATAGAAATATTGCACGTTGTTGTGCTGTAAATACACTTCCTTTCTCTTTTCTTCTCTGTCTGCAAGCATAAAGTCAGTTGAGTGTCACAAAGCTTTTGACAGGCAGCCATATATTTTAGCAAAACACTTGAGTCTTGCCCTGGCAAATATGTGGGTCAGCACTTTTGAAATGCAGCCCCCTGCTTATTGACCTCAAGCAATACATTTCATATCTGGCACTGGCGTGTATGGTCGGTATGCTTTATGGGTGGCATAAATCACGTGTCGATGACTCAGGTCCAAGGGGTGATTATGTTTAGAACCAATTTGTCAAAAGAACATGGAACACTTACCCAATCAGCCTCAATTGGAAAAATAGACTCTGAAATGAGTGAATTTAAAGCTGTATGTTTTGCAATTCATTTTGTGCATAAATGTAGAGCATCTAATCAGTATATCTTTAAGTAGGCTTAACTGCCAAAGGAGTGAAGCAAAAGAAAGGATGTGCATGCTTTATTTTTGTAAATAAATATTCTTAACGTAACAGTTCACCCATAAATAAAAAATGTGGTCATTATTTGCTCACCCTCATGTTGTTCCAAAACTGTTTACTTGTATTTATTTATTCTTTTTGTGGAACACATTACATTTTCAAGAATTGTTATGAAGTTCTTGCCAGCACCACACATGCCAGTTCAGTTGGTGGATTGCAAGAGCTGTGTGATGATTCTTCAGAAATCTTTACATTTGTGTTCCATGAAAAAAATGGGATTGACATGAGTGTGTGAGATGGGGGTACAGTGAATAATGACACATTTGTCATTTGTGGATGAGCAATTCCTTTAAGCATGAATCAACTTTTTTTTATTTTTTTTCTGCTGAAAATATAGTTGTAAATTTCATAAAACTGTGCAGTATTACTTTTAATTGTATGTGGTCATCTGATATGGTTTTCTCTTAAGGTTGCCATTGTTTTTTTGATCCACAGTAGACAGTTTTTGGCAGTCTGCTCTGCTCATCTTGCTCTGTTAAGCTTTATGCATTACACATTTTTTCCAGTAACACGAAAGAGAAAAAGCAATGTCATTTTGCATTAAAACCCACTTGGCACACCTAACCCAGCATCAGCAATGTGCCTCAAGAGTGGGGAGGATCTACAGAGATTCAGACAAAAGGTGGGTAATAATGAAACATCCTAGCCTGAAAGCCATTGATGATTCTCTCTTTTTCTCTCTCTTTATCTCTCTCTCTCTCTCTCTCTCTCTCTCTCTCTCTCTCTCACACACCACTCCTTCCTCCTCCATCTGGACATTCTGTCAAATCAATCCTCTTTTACTCTAGCCCTTGCAGATTCTCAGCATATCACTTCCTTTGTCAGAGATGGAAAAGTTGATCCTTTCAGGCTAAAATATCAGACAATTTGTGCATTGTCAGGACTACTAAAATGATGCTCGTGTATTGTCTGTCCTGTATAATCAGTAAGCACTTCTTACCAGTGCACACTGATCATTCTACCTCCTGCAAAACCAAATGACATACCACAAAATCCAAGATAAGCATTAATACATGCACTAACATCATGATTTTTATACATTTCTGTGCCCCAATAACCAAAACAAGCAATTGCAATCCCCTTTTTGGCACTGCACTATTACTCTAAGTGATTTTAAGCATTCTGACATATTTTGGCTTGCAAAGGCAAAAAACCGGTTCACTGTTTCTCCAAGGTGCATCTGAAATTTAATTTAAGCGCAAACGCAAGTTTTCGTGCAGAATTCTCAGTTATTTGAGTGGATTATCTGTATTAAAGGAGCTTGTTCATACTTCTCATCTGTGTTTATATCAAACTCAATTAAGGCCTCGATATACTTCTGGAGAAGTTCTTCTTCTTTCTTCGTTCAGGGGTAAAAAGAAGTTCTAATCAGAAAAGCAACAATATACTGTTTCCGAACATTTAGACACCCACCACACCGCTGCGGGATGGCATTTATAAGACATTTAAATATGAGGTACTACATGTGAAACCATAAAAATGTGTTATCAATGACTTTATGCCTCATTCTGAGTAGAAGTCACATGAAACCAGTAAAATAAGCAGTTTTAACCACTCTATGGTGATTTAAAGAAATATATATATATGCAGTAGAAAATGATTAATTTGTCTTGTTTAAATTCTGTATTAATGACGCTAATGCAGTAACGCTATGCGGTCATAATATGCGACAATTACACTTTGTCATTGTGGTTTATGATGACATTTATACTATTGCAAAGATGAGTGTATAGTAAAGTGTTAATGTGCAGAACAAAGATAAAACGATGATTATAGAGGCATATCTTACTTTAAACAGATGTATGATTGGATTTCATTGCAGATGGCATATGAGGGAATGGGCTCTTGAGAGTATTTGAGTAGATTTGATTCCTTCTGTAGACTAATGAAAAAAAAATTGCATGACATGGTCTGGGAAAATGCCTCTAAGCGAACGGACGTAAAGATGTAGGTACATTTCCACCAGCTCTCTAATAACTTTACATGCCGATGTGTTCATGTTGTCTGATTTTGTCTCACTAAACAACGTTAAAAAAAATACCCATCGGCCTCAAGGTAGGAGGAGCTCCAGGTCACATTTACTGATGATGTGGACCAATGGCATTAAGAAGTTGTTTAGCAGCCGGTCAGAAGTTCACCCCAAAGAGCTGTTAAGAACCACCGGAAAAAATGCAAAAACACCTTCTATTTGGCCAGATTTTTTACTAAATTATGTCACACCCATTCATTCTTCGATTTTGTAGGATGTATATCGAGGCCTCTTGAAGATCCGTGATCCGTTTATTTTCAGAGTGGACGGTTATTTAGTTTTAAAGCCACTCTTGATTAAACGCAGTGGTTGATTGACAGGTAATAGGTGGTGCTTCACTGCTGTCTTGGATGCATCAGGACTTATTAGCTTTACACTTCAAATGCGATGTGGTCACATGTGTTTTGTATTCTTTGTTTTTTGTTTTTTGTGATTTGATCACAAAACATTTTAGGCCCTCTTTAGACCTGTATTTAGAGCAGACCACTCCTGGTATTATGATGATAGATCTTAATACCAGGTGTAATGGGAAATATAGGTGCTTTTCCATCATCAAGTTCTTGCTGTGTAACAGTGCTGTTCTGTACTGATCCTTGCTAGATAGCATGGTCACAATTTCCTTTTCCACTGTGGTTGTCAGGAGTCAGGAATGGGCTGACTAGGCAAGTGAACAATTGTGAGTCACCACATCACTAAAGCAGTTCCATCAGCTTGGTTCTTTATCCTATACACCATTAGCTAACCAAGCTAACCATACTGGAAATGATACTTACCGTGCTAAAAACTGTTCTGCCTAATGGTGGAAAAGGGCTTTATGACCTTTCCTGTGAAAGATGGGATTGGTCCAACTATGCTCAGATTCAGAGAAATCGGAGTAAGTCTACTTTATATTCCACGTATGGCTGGACAATCATCCTTTTTCTCTGTTTCAGGGTTGGCAAATTTACTGCATTTTGGGTATTCTTGTGAGATCAAAAATGCTCTTATTTACATCAACTTATTTACATGACTACAAAATGGAGTAGAGTACTTCCTGTCCATCATCAAATCACTCACTCAACATTGTGTCGATGTAGTGACACTAAGGGACTCTTTTGAGAGCCTTCATTGCCTCTGAACTTGAGAAAAGGCCAATGAAAAATTGCCAAACAGAATTTTCATGTGCCCCCCTTGGACATACGGGTACAAAGGAGGGCGCAATATTGCCGTTCATTCAGATTTTTTTTCGGAGCCAAGCGGTTGTGTTCAGCATGCTGACGTTTCCACTACTGTTCCACTCACCTCTGCAGAGCTTTGCAGTTGGATCTTACGGTGCGTTACCAGCGGCTTTTCTCTTCTCTGCATGCCAGTCTGTCGAAGCGCTCCTGGGCCCCTAGGCGCTTCAACAGTACTTCATAAAGAGCAAATAACCTCTAAAAGAGTATTTTCTCCAAAAGAGTACATATTTGCATTGAATGACTTTTTAAAGATGCATCTTTTTCTCGGGTACACAGAGGTCACCCAGGTGGACAAAGTGGTTGCGGTACGCCTGTGCCCGCAAAACACGGCTGTCTGGAGGGATCATCCGGTACTCTCCGCTTGGCTCTTCAGTGCAAAACCTGAATGAACAGCTGTATTGTGCCCTCCTTTGTAAAAGTATGTCTGGGGAATGGACATGCAAATTCTGTTCTCAAGTTTAGAAGCAACCGAGGCTCTCAAGAGAGACCCCTAGTGTCACTACATCGACACAACATCTCGTTCCCTCCATCAGGGAACTGGGGTTACAACAGTAACCTAGACGTTTAATATAATGAAGAAATATATGACATTAGTGAGGAAAATGGTGACTGAAATGCTAAATGCTAAATTTAACTGACATTCTGCTGATACATTTCACACACACATGTGCATACACTACTGTATTGTAGAGATAAATATTACTACCTTAAGTTGTTCTTTAATTTGCAGCACAATGTCACCTGTTTTCAACTGTGCATTGCATATTTAACATTGTGCGACACGCTGCCTCATGCGAGGGCTCGCTATTTTGGATTCGCTCTATGCAATGCATAGTTTAAATTAATTTCAACTCATTGCATACTGTTCAGGACATTTTAACGAGTCATTTAAGGGTTAAACTTCAGACACACAGAGTCACATGACTGCATCTATGGGTGCAGTGCCAACAAAAGTAAACTTGTTTGGTTGTAAAGAATAGCATCTCTAGTTTCGTTTGCTTTAAATATTTAATTAATTTTTCATGCTTTGGTGTGTTGATAAACATGAAGTACTTGGATGAGTGCTGTGGAGTGGTTTTCTGACAGACATTCCAATAACATGTTATTTTTAATAACTTTTCACTTTAACAAATCTATGGGTCATTTCGCTTCATTTTATTATAAATGTTGTTATATTTTAGTTTGTTATCACTGTACAATATGGTTCTATTGATTAACATTAGTAAATGCTTTCATAAATTTACTGTGCATTTTCACATTAGGAATAAATATATTCAACCAAAAGCTGAAAAATTTTGCTTTCAGAGGATTTATATGGAGTTAAGATGAAAATAAGGCACATCTCTAACTGTTCTGAGGCCAGTGCAGAAAGACAGCACACTGGAGGTTAAGTCATTCACTAAACAGGGAGCAAGGGAGCAAAAGTGCATCCTATAGCTTTCTATGCTGCAAAGAGCATTCACTACTAATATCTGACCAGAAGTTCAAATTTAGGCTGTAGATGATGCTTGGACTGCTCAACATGTTTGGCAGGCATGGTACAATGATAATCAGTACATAGATTCAGAATTTTATAATGCAAAATGTTATTTTAACATGGTTGGCTGTGATTTGACGATGCTGGCCAATAATTATAATAATTATTATTAAATCAGCTTTACAGAAAATCAGCTGTAATGTATGTACCGTCTCAAAAATACTCCTGGACACATAATAAACTATTTGATGAAAAATAATCTGACTGTCTGTAGCTTGGTATTACTTAAAATTTCACAACTTAATCCTGCTGTCCCCATACAAGGACATAACATTTTAGGAAACTATTTGCTCTATAATTATTATTTTTTATTTTTTTTGTTGTTGATGTTTTTTGACTTGTTTATTAGGTGCTACTAGTTACAAATCATAAAGGAAAATGGAAAATGCACACAACATTCACACAGGGGTCTCAGGATGTTAATAAAATATTTAAACAATGCTTCCTTTGTTTCTATCCCAGATCTCCACTCTATATCTCCTTTTCCACCCAAAAGTTTTCCCTGTCTGGCAGTTGAACCTCTAACCAACTTCTTTTTTTCTTCCTCTCAATGTCTTAAGAATAAGTCCCTTACTGGAGTTGTCGTGGACTTTGCGGGCTGCCAAAGAAAACAGTATCTGTGGGCAAGTGGTAGGTGGTGCTGGTGGATGGGGGCTGGTTGGGGAGGCTGGGAATTGGTCCTGCTTTTTCTGTGTGCTTTCTGTTCACAGAGCAGGCTTTAGATTGGAGAGATCTGTGAGCTTGCTCTGCTGGGACCCCTGTAGACACAAAGCCCATTTCTCTGGGAGATTGCTGCACTGTTTGCTGACATGAATAAAGCTGTCGTGTCCTCAGAGCTGCAAATTTGCCTTGGGACATGGCCCTCCTCCTCACCCACCTTCGATAGCTGCCATGTGGCATCTTCAGATAGATTCCAAATGGCTTTTAGAAGAACGAGTGCTGTCAAACACACAGCAGACATTAAGATGACCCCTATCGTGAGAAACAAGCCTTTGATATCAAACATAAAGTAAACCAGACACAGAAATTCAGCATGTTCAGTAATCCTTCAAGGGTGCATCAATTATTATTATTTTTTTTAATAATACTCTGCTTGTTTTTTTTATTTCCAGCGATATGTTTGAGTATTATTTTATAAGCTCTCACAGCAACAGTTATGTCAAGCTGTTGGGAAGAAGTGGCATTTTGTTCAGTCTATGAGATAACTCTTGTGCCTGGTACTAGGAAATGGGTTAAAACCACATGTGTGTTGGTCCAACACAAACAGTCCCATACATTCCTGAGCAGGCCAGTAGGAGAGGCGTGATTCTGTTGAACATGGAGTAGAGGGCCTGACCACTGGATCCACACCACAATAAAACATGTCCTCACTCTATTCTCTCATTAATCTCACACTGGGAAACACTGCCGCCCAGCTTTCTCAGACAGTGCCTACAGTGTGCTGTGCCTTCAGTCGACTGGCATTTAACACACTAACCCAGACTAACCTCAGTTAACCTAGCCATTGAAGAAAATAAATTTAGTAAGGATAAGAAATGAGAAAAATAAGAGGGCAAACTATAGCCATATCTCTGGTAGAGTGATTAGTGATTGAAAAACATTCTCATGCCCCTGAAAAAGATAAGCATCAACTCTAAGGCTGGTGAACAATCCCAGCATCCCTTGCTTTTAAGATTTTATTCTTGATTCTTCAGTGTATTTCTATCACTGACAAATGAAGGTGTGTATCTTTCAGGATAAAGGAGGTTTCAAGGGGTGACCCTTTTCAAAGAGTTCTCACAATTGTGCTCTTGAATAAGGGACTTTAATTTTAGATATTTAATGAAGAACCCTGTAAAGTGTACTATCCACCCTAGTCTAATGGAATTAGTGTTAACAAAATTTTGGCAAATATCTTTGTTACTGTCGTAACCTCCGTTCCCTGATGGAGGGAACGAGACGTTGTGTTGATGTAGTGACACTAGTAGTCGATCTCGAGATCCCTTCAGATCTTTGAGAAAAGGCCAATGAGAATTGGTGAGTATAATTTGCATGCCACTCCCTGGCGAATATGTCGTATGGGCCTAAGGACGCACATGGAAAAGAGTACTGAAAAAGGGAGACCGTACCGTGGAAGATACATCACAGGAGGTTACCGGGGTAACCGAGATCTGTGGAGCACTTATCCCAGTACAGGGCACGTTAGCACAAGTACTGGGTCTGACTACGAATTCCTCCACTGAACTCTTGAGCCAGAGGGCTAGGAGGAAGGACATCCAGGTTTTACAGATTGGGAACATGCATGGGAGAGAAGAATGCACAGCTTCACCTTCGTTGAGGGGAAAGGCGCTATACACAAGCAGTACACCTGGCCAATTGCCCCGCATAACAAAACTTACCTGTTCATACCTGAAAGAACACAGGACGAAACCGGCTCGATTGTAAAATCTTGCAAGGTAGTGGGTGTTGTCCAGACCACTGCTCTACAGATGTCTGCTGGAGAACCCGCAAGGGGGAGGGCACGGACTGGGTCTGGTAGGCCAAAGCAATGGCGTTTACGATCCAGTGGGCAAGCCTTTGTTTAGAGACAGCATTCCCTTAATGCTGTCCACCGAAGCAGGCAAAGAGCTGCTCAGAGCATCTAAAGCTCTACGTACGATCCAAGTAGATGCGAAAAGCACACACCGGACACAGCAATGATAAAGCTGGGTCTGCCTTCTCTGGGACAGCTTCGCTTGCAGGCTCACCACCTGATTCCAAAAAGGTGTCGTGGGAACCTTGGCCATGTAGTTTGTTCGGGGTCTCAGGATCTACGTGAGAGTCTTCCAGACTGAAGTAAAGGCACGTTCGCTGACAGAGAACTCTTGCAGGTCCCCGACACTCTGATGGAAGTGAGCACGGTCAGGAGGGCGGTCTTTGAGATGGACTTTAGCTCGACTGACTCTAAGGGCTAGAGCAACTTGATCTCTCCTAGAAAGACCACGGAGAGGACCCATGAGGGAATAGGCATGGACTAGGAGGGTTCAACCTCCTGGTCCCTCTCAGGAACCTGATGAATAGGTTGTGCTTACCAAGAGACTTACATTCAACAGCATTGTGGTGTGTTGCTATCAGCTACAAGACCTTGAGAGTGGAGGGGACAGCCGCCCTTTCCAATTATCTTGCAGGAAGGACGCACTGACCTGACTGCGCACCTCTGGGGGTCTATGCTTATGGGAAGAACACCACTTAGCGAACACATGCAACTTCAGGGATTACAGCTACCTTGTAGAAGGAGCCCTGGCCTGAGTGATCCTGTAAACCACTTTGGGCGGTAGATGACTTAGGTCTTCTGTGTCCTGTCCAGGGACCAGACATGGAGATTCCAAAGGTCTGGGCATGGGTGCCGGATGGTGCCCCATCCTTAAGAAAGATGGTCCTTCCTCAGGGGAATCTGCCAGAGAGGTGCTGTCACAGGGAGCGTGAGGTCCAAGAACCAAGTCTGGCCCCAGGGCCATCTGTGTGCCAGTGCGTCTGAACCGAGCAGAGCTCTCGTCAGGGCATACCAGGACAATGGGAGGATTCCTGGGTGGTGAACAGGTCTAACTGTGCCTTGCCGAATTGACTCCTTATCAGCTGGACCACCTGCGGGTGTAGTCTCCAATCTCCCCTGAGCGTCAATTGCTGTGACAGAGCATCTGCTGTGATGTTGAGGTTGCCAGGGATATGAGTGACCTGCAGCGACCTGAGTCGCCGCTGAATCCAGAGGAGGAGTTTACGGCCGAGTTGCTACATGCGACACAAGCATAAACCACCTTGGCGGTTTATATAAGCCACTGTCGTCGTGTTGTCCATCCAGACCAACACGTGCTTACACTGGATCAATGGCAATAGCCTCCACAGGGTGAGCAGATCTGTCAGCAACTCAAGGCAGTTGATGTGCCAATGCAGGCGAGGTCCTGTCCAGGAGCCAGCGGCAGCATGCCCATTGCACACGGCACCCTAGTCTGTCTTGGAGGTGTCCGTCATAACCACGACGTGCCTAGACACTTGCTGTATGGGGACTCCAGCCCACAGGAATGCAAGGTCTGACCATGGGCTGAAAAGGGTAACAAAGAATTTTACACAGCCTGCGCTGTGACCTTAGATACATGGAGGGTGAGTTCAGATGCAGAGCACAGTTCTTGTAGCACGTTCTTGTAGCTACCCTTATGCAACTCTTTTAGAGTGCTTGCCTGATCATGGCATGAAGGGTGGAGACGGCCTGACCGGCAGCGCTGTATTCCTACAGGGGTGGGAAGGGAGTGCCGGTTGATTCTGCCAGTTGGCTGCGCTCAGCAGGCACTGGTGTGCCATGATCTATTTGACCACCTGTAAAATCACGGCATAACTCTCGGCTGCTCCGTCATCGAGGGTAGTGAGAGTGGACAAGCTGAAGAATCGTGTTCGGCCAGTGAAAGGTGCCCCCCATGACCTCGTCATCTCATTGTGCACCTCCGGAAACAAGGGGACTGGGGGAGTGCTGAACCCATGAACCAGCCATGAAGCCGCAAGTGTCGGGCTTGAGTGGAAACTTCCACCGCCCTTGACGGCTGGTTTGTGGGTTCGGCGCCCCCCCCACCAGTCCCCTTGTTCCCGGAGGTGCACGATGAGATAACAAGGTTGTGGGGGACACCTTTGGCCCAGGCAAGCATGGCGGTCAGCTTCGCATCGGGCTCAGACCAGGCCGACACATCCAAAGGCGCCAGCCCGATCGAGTCCTTGGCGTGCGACATCAACAAGACGCTCTCCGATGCAGCGATTGACAACTCATCCAAGCCACTATCTCCGAAAGAGACATTAGACTGGCACTGTGGCGAGCTGTCTGTCTAATTCCAGAGCTGAACGGGAGCAAACGAGCGTGCTGGGGAATGAGCGGTCCATGGGGAATTACCCGGCAGAACCGTACCCATTGAAGCCCCCAAATCATCATCAGCACCTCGTACCTCATACCCCTAGGTAGAAGGACCAGCGGGGGGGACAGCTGAAGTGACTTTCCCTCGAAAGAAGGAAAGCCACGACCGCAATGTTGCCATGGTCATGCTCTCGCAATAAGGCCATGAACCATCCACGAACACTTCCTCAACATTTTTATTGCCCAGACACGTAAGGGAGTGATCGTGGCCATGAGAGGTTGAGAGGTAACAATCGCACCCAGGAACTGCACAAACACGGAAAGGCATCTTTAAAAAGACGCGTCTTTAAAAATACGTTCAACTTCAATGTGCTTGCTCTAATAGAGGAAATATTACTCTTTTAGAGAAAATACACTCTTTTAGCGCTGTCAAAGCGCCCAGAGGCATAGTCTGCTCTAGCATACGCTTCTGAAGAAGTGAATAACCCCCCACCCTCTCATTTGCTTTGATAAAATCAAATCCCTTAATTGATACCTGTTTGATTATTACTTAATGGTCCCCAACTGTGTTACATGGTATCACTCCAGATTTCTCTCCCTATTTATTCTCCCTGTGTGCTCATTCTTGTGACAGTTTGTTGTCTATATTCTGTCTAGTCAATCTCCTTGTGTTTTCACCTGTCTTGGATATTCTGTCATGTTTGTCATTTGCCTGTTAATTTTTATCTTGTTTTTGTTTCTGTTTTCTAGTGGTTGTTTTTTTATTATTATTGTTTTGTTTTTTTAGTTTCTTCTCCATCGGGCGAGTTTTGTGTTCTAGTTTGTATTATTTTCAATTAAAGCCCATTCATTATCATCTTGCATGGGTCCTCTCCTCTTCAAAGAGTTAGCATAACATGACAAGAAGTTTGGGTGAGGAACAGATCGCTATTTAAGTGCTTTTTTCTATAAATCTCCACTTTTAAACTCCCCTTCTAAGTGCTCTTCTCTCCTAGAGTTCTTTTATTTTTCATGATTCACATTTTTCATGCATATCACCACTTACTGGGCAGGGAGGAGAATTTATAGTAAAAAAAAAGACTTCAATAGTGATCTGTTTCTCACCCACACCTATCATATTGCTTCTGAAGATATGGATTTAACCACTGGAGTCATATTGATTAATTTTATGCTACCTTTTTGGAGCTTCAAAGTTTTGGACAGACACAGAAGAAAGAAAGTCATACACATCTGGGATGGCACAAGAGTGAGTAAATGATGAGATCATTTTCATTTTTGGATGAACACCACTGCGATAAGTCATTTTGGATTAAACATTTGAATTAGAGAAAGGAAACACCTGGAATATTTAATTAAAGTTTTTACAGTTTCTAAATTACATTTACAGTCTTTATGCAACCAGCGACATTGCAAATATGGCAACAATGGATCAAACCAAGGTTGCTCAAACTCACATGATTTTCATATTTTGTTTTTATATTTTTAAAAATAATTACATATTATTTGTATATTTTGATCAGGGAACATTAACTCACAAAATAGTGAGTTTGATATATCATGCAATATATTAAAACATATGATTACAGGAATAACCCCTGCAGTCCATCAGTGTGTTAAATTCAATCTCATGCCCAAGTAAACTGTCCATATTGTAATTTACTAAGTAACAGAAACTAACTAGAACTGTAAAAGCATAAGAAAGTAAAAGGGATTGGTGTGTTGTTTTGATTCATTTATCATCAAACAGTACAATTTATTATGCATGTAAACATCTGCATGTAAAACATGTTTCAGAAAGTTTTAAATATTTAATTTCAGAAAAAGTGAATGGTATGCACTCTTTGTCTAGGTATAAATGTTGAATTTTCATGCTCAAATTCAAATACCTGCATAAAAATGTATTTCTCTCTGTCTCATTGTTTCTTCATCAAATATTTGAAGTCTGTCTTCCTCACACATCTTAACTTTTTGATTCATGCACTCTTTCTTTCTTTGAAGCTCCACCCACTGCCCATTTCTAGACAATCTACTTCTGAACTTTCTGTGATGTGCCAGCCAAGACTTACACTGTATGAATAATTTGTCATCAGACAGCCTCCCCTCTCCTTTGCTTATCAATTTTCACTTTATCTTTTCTGTTTCCTTTATTTTTTTTTCCTTTTTCATTTACCTTACCTCTTTCCTTTCCCTTTTCCCTTTTCCTTTTTCCTTTTATTTCTTCTCTCCTCTCACTGATGAATGCAAAATTGGAGCAAAATAGTTCACAATTAACACACAGACAGAAAAATAAACTTTTAGCCACATTCATTGGTCTCCAATAAATCATATTGTTGGGAAGTTATGCAAACGTAGACATGAGGTAATCCTTTTTACTTTTTTTCACTGCAATTCTCTAGGATTGGAAGGATGAAAAATGCCAGAGAACAATGTGCTCTCTTCAATAATAATAATTAAGCTGATGGCCTATTATGCTGTATTGCAAATCAATATGTATGGTCCCTGGCGATGGTTTAAGTAGGAAGGCTTGGCGTGGATCCAGACCATCTCACACTGTGAATGAGCAGATGCAGGTGCATCACAACTTGCTTTGGTGATTTTTTTTTTTTTTTTTTTTGTCAACGGTTGGGGGGGTTACGGAAGAACAGGCTGGTGACAATGGCAGCAGGCCTCTCTGTAATTGTGTGTGAATGCTCATTTTCGGAAAGCCTTCTGCTTTTGTTAGACAGGTGCTTTGATTCTATTTGCTTCTCTGTATCGCTTTCTTCCTCTTCACATCTCTATAGCACTTTCAGAGTTACATTGTCTGGGTTTCAAAATTTATTTATTTTTGTATAGTCCTTTTTTTATCTTTGTTTGTCAATGTTTCGTGTGCATGTATGTGTGCAGTGGTTTTAATCATCTTAAATGTATTATTCCCATGTCAATTTGTTCTAGTCAGGAGCAATTTTGTTCCATATTATTTGAACAATTAAAATATTGTTTTCAGTTAAAAACAACCTTTCCAGTCAAGGCATACCTTTGTTTTTATAACCACTAATAGCAGTTGCAACACCAAAAACACGTAAAGAAAGCATTCTCTCTGTGCCCTTCTCATTTTGTATGCACAGAATTTATTTTTGCTGTGTAAAGTTCCCCAGTGTTTACCCTCTAGTTTGTTTGCCTTATATCACTCTGTTTATCTTCATTCCACCATTTTTCAGTCTATTGGATGTTCTGTAGTTGTCATCAAAAGCTGCCACTCCATGGAAGTTCTAGTGTTTTGAAGGAGAAATGAATATCTGCATTAAAAATTAAATGGTATATTGCAAAACATCACTTCATGCATTCGGGGCAAGTGTAGGAGCAGCTGTTCCACCAGCAATGTGTAAATAAGTGGAATTGTAGATAAAGACACTGAGGATGTTGTTAGATATGCAGGAAGCAGCGAAACCCACTTTAAATTGACTGCAGGAAATTGTGAGAAAATTGTCATAAATTGTTAGGGCACATACTTGATTTATTTATTTATTTATTTATTTTTGCCAGTTCTACCCTTTTTCTTCAAAACTGTATACATATACTATGTGAACCCACAAAAAATTTAATAAAAAAATATAACAGGAAAGCTTAAAAAATAAATTAAATATTGATTTGACAAGGGAAAAAATTACACAAATTCAGGAATCTGAAATGAATAAGCTTTTATTTTTCTTTCTGGAATTGTTAAGGTTTTGGTTGTTTTAGCCAGATCTCTCCAGCAGCCTTCTGAAGAGAGAGGCAGCATGTGCTGGCCTACACATATTTAATGAAATTTATAACAATTGTCCTCCAATCAGATAAGGGCTTGTTGAAAATGCAAATATGTTCTTGTCTCTGACATGCTGTAATTAAGTAAAACAATGCCCTATTTTCCCCCTGATGTGCCAAATCTCTCATCAAGAGCTTATAGGAAAATAGGAAATGATTGACCATCTGGTCTAGTTACAGTAGCTAAATTTATTAAATCCTTTTTGTCTATAGAAACTCAATGAGGAATTGTACACATTGCAAAGGGTCAGGCTTGTTTTCTATCTGTATGTACTGTAATTACCTTGACATTTATGGTACTTGTTGAAGATAATTTTCTATATCATTCTATCTTTATCACCTGGCTGTGTCTCGTTTGGAAGGCTGCATCCTCCGGAGGTCGCATTTGTTGGCCCAATACGTCATCGAGGATGTCTCGTTTCATAAAAGCGAGTAGGACACTTCGAATGCAGCCTTCGAATGCGACCTTCTTCCCCTGGAGGTGTATCCTACTTGGCCACTCTTAACACACAATTCATTGCTTCAACTGAAATGTCTAAAAAAAAATATGCCAATTTGCTCGTAAATATGAAGTTCAAATACTAGTAATGTTAATTCCCAAGTTGAAGTACCTCAGTAGATGGGTGCAGTGTATATTATATGCATAATGATATTAATATATAATTAAAATAAAATATTAGACTAAAAGTACACCTGTAAAATCTATTTTCTTTTGTCTCTACTTCATTATAACTCTCCTAAAATGTAACTCATGCATTCCCTTCTAAAGAGACTTTGTTCCTTTCTCACTCAAAGCACTCGTGCTTGTTAAAGAGTGGCGTGCTGTCATAGCAACCATGTTACGCTCCGTTTCTGTTTGTCCTACGAAGGCCATCTCGTTTAAACGAGGCTTGTTTGAAGGAGGACACTCTGTATACTGCAGCCTTCAAAGGACGCATCCTACCAAGCACACAGCCTTTGAAACGAGACACAGCTTTAGGATTATTGGATCATGGATGGCTTTTACATCTAAAAGAGATATTGATTCCATTACAGATTTAGGTTCATGCTGCTTTATATTGTGTTGTAGCTTAGTTGAATCTTTTGTCATGAAGATTATAGTCTGAGAAACTGTGTCAGATTCTTTTCTCTCACGCTATCATTTGCCAAATTATTTCTGAATACAAAGTGGTATCATCTAACTGAATAGACAATGCATCCTTTCGCCTTTAAAGTGAAATAAATGCAAAATAGTTAATAATATCTGATCAGTTTCATGTCTGCAGTTCATTTGGTATTCTGTGACAATTTACCCAAAATCAATTTAGCAGAATTCCAACTGGCATGTGATTAAATTATTCTGCCATAATGTTATTTGAACAGGGCCATAAGGGAGCAAGATGATGTAAATATTTCCTTCTTTTTCATTTGTTACATATATCTGGTGTCATCTCACGTTATCCATTCAGAGGGCATTTTTGTGGCACTCGAGTGCTTTAATCACAGCATCAGGACATTGCTTTTGTACAAGACAGTGGGCTGAGAGTGAAGTGAATATCCCTTTTCTCACACACCCAGCTGACTGTGATTAATACAAACAAACAGTTTCTCTATGGAAGCACATTGCGAGAGACGAGCCCTACCTCGTCTCTTGAGTCAGTTCATAATTATATTGTATCTCAATTTACCTCAATCAGACTGGTTCACACAATACAGATCAGCTCCAGACCGCATGGGACTGCCGTTTCGTGAGTCTGATGTATTCTGTTGCTCACAGAAAATTAATTGGATTAAACATTTGATAATCAGTTTCTTTGTGCATCCAACCTTGGATTTTCACCCACCGAACCCACCCCTCCTTCATCTCAACGCATCAGGAGCCGCATCCTAAGTATTTCCTCAATTTCACGGCCAAGGTGTTGAGCCCTAGCGTCGATTCATTTAGCATAATCACTGTGTTCTAATGAAACTGTTAATACCAAAGTGACAAGCTTGTTTCTTTGCTGAAGGCTTCCAATCACCCACCACATATTGGATCTTAGGTGATGAATGTGTAATTACCAAATCTGACAGACCTTGTTCAGCTGCACTTTGCATGAGGGTTTGTGAATGAGAAAGTGAGAGGATGGATGTAGTGAGGGTTGTGCTCCTCCTGACCTCCTTCCCAGAGTTCAAACACTAAACCCTAAATATTGTTATTAAGGCACTTAATGTTTTGATATTAATGGGGATCAGATCTCAGCCATATACCAAAAGAAAGAAAAAATTTGGCCAATTTTTACGTAGAATAGCACTCATATCAACCTGATTTTATGTAATGAATAATAAAGGATTCCTGTTTCTGCTTTAATCTGGATGTAAGATGTTCATGCAGTTCATGCATGTAGATAAATTTAGGTTAGTGTCTGCCCATGCCTCAAACTTGGTCAAAAACTATAGAAAAACAAGCTCTGGTGTTGGATGGAACTTTAGTGTAGACTGTGCAACTATTTTTGCATGAAATTGCAAGAATGTGACTTTAAATTGACATTTACGTGGTACTAGGGCTAGGCGATATATTGAGTATTCATGACATAATTGCAATGATTTTGATGACTATATAAAAGAAAGCAATATCATCAATATCACAATAATTTAAATGCAAAATTTTTTTGGGCACTGTGTTTTCTTAAGAGTGCATCTTAGACTCGGTAAGATTTCACGGTCCTTCAGGGTAGCAAAATTTATCAAAACATTAGATTTGCGATATGGTCATATGTTAACATTAAAACCCAAAAGGCTGTGATTTCATTACGTGAATAAATGGTCTGTGTGAGCTGCAGAGTAAACAGGTTAAGCGCTAATCTTTGTGCAAGCACAGAGCACATGATACAGTGTTTTCAGTTCTCTCAGTATGGTTCAAGGGCATTTATAAGCAAAGCAGCTGCAGGTATTCACATTTGTGCAATTCCAAACATTTGCAACCACTACAAGTTCAAGGGCATTTATAAGCAAAGCGGCTGCAGGTATTCACATTTGTGCAATTCCAAACATTTCCAAAAACTACAAGTTATAAGACAAATCTAAAAACATGACACAATATCAAAGAGAAGGATATGAAAGGGTTTTTCATAAGATTTGGAATGTTAAACCGTAAAAAAACATATGCTACTTTCCACCAAAATAAAAGCTTCAGGTTCAATAAAAATGACATTTTTTTTTTGCAATATTATAAACAAATCTAATCCTTAAAATAATAAAAATAATAATCAAGTGTAATGTTAGTTCAGGTGAGTCAAGCAATCAGCTGACCCAATGCAATTGAGTCTCATATGAGCAGTCATATTTAAGTCCTTATCTGCCTTTTTATTGCATGGATGCAAGCTGCACTTAACACCCTCCACCATCCCCAGTTTCACTTCTTGTATTCCAGCATTTCTTTTTAGTTCCCTGTCTGTCGCTCACTTCGACGTATCTTTATAAAGATGGCATTTCCTCCCCTGTGTAGTTTCTGGATGCGGTGATTTCTCCCCACCTCTCACGGTCATAAAGGCTGCCTCGCGTGCCTGGGCTGCGATCACACGCAGGCAGCTTTTTATGAATGGTTCATGTTCTTAGTGCGAGAACATAGCCATGGCAACATTGCGGTTGCCCTTCCTACAGGATTGATGCAGCCGCCGCGGGCAATGAAGGCGATTTGGGGACTATGACAGGCTCTGTTCGCCGGGTAAACCCCCTCGAACCACCGCCTCCCCGGCACGCTTGCTTGCTTCCGTCTGAGCGGACGTGCATGACGAGTTGAGCAAAGCCGCGGCTTCTTCGCTTCTCCGCTCTCACTACCCTCGCGGTGGAACGGTCCCAGACCGCTTCAGCCCTGCACGCCACGGCCCTTCTTGCAACCAACGCCAGGCCAAGGCACTTCAAAACTTGCACTTGGGTAGTCCTGATCTTGATGTGCTGCAGGAACTGTGCTGGATGACCAACCGCGCCCCTGGGCCACGGAGGTCAGAAGCGCCGGCACTCGAACAGGCGATGGGCACCCTTGTGATCCAAAAACGCATCTATAGACTGGACCTGGTCGAAATGCGGGAGGTAGACAAGGCACACCTTTTCCCACACCCCCGTCTCCCAGATCGGTCCATTCGGTGCCACCATTGATGACTCTGCCCAGCAGTCCTCGGCGGTAAAGCAGACGGAGGCCATCTCACATCCTGCCCCTCCGCAAGCCTGCTGCTATGGGCCATGCCCCGTCTGCTCGCCGAGGGCATCCTCCTGCGGCTATGAAACACCCTGCTCCACCTCAACCCAGGCCCAGCTTTCAGCCCTAGTGTCGAGCACTCCGCAGGAAGCAGACGCCCCTGTCTCACGGATCCCCTCGAGGACCCGGAAGGCTCCCAGGCACTCCGTAGACGCTCGACCCAGGGACCAAGACGTTAGCTCCGGAGATGGTAAGACCGCTCCGTCCCCGGTGGAGGGCCGGGAGGAGAATTTTTTGTTGAATTAGTTTTCAGATTCTCATATTCTCAGTAACAGAGCTATTTCCTTTTGTCTCTGGGTCACCTGGCCTGCAAATGCTGTTCTCACGACACTCTGCCGCCAGATCTCAACAGTCCCGGCATCCTGGATGCGTCACCGCCTCCCGATGGCGCTTTACCTGCTCCACCCCGCTGCGAAGCCCCGCCGGGTATGTCAAAAATAATCGTCCCCTTGGTGCCCCTAGCACGGAGTTGGAAGCGTGGCTCTCACTTCCGAACCCATCTCGCTGGCCCGGACCATCCGACTTGGTTACGCAATTCAGTTTGCCAGCCCCCCACCCCCGAAGTACACAGCATACATGCCAAGTCCCTGCTCGCGGAAATCGCTACTCTCTTACTCAAAGACGCAATAGAGCCTGTCCCTCCAACCGAGATGAAGAAGGGTCTCTAAAGCCCTTACTTCATCATACCAAAGAAAGGCGGCGGCTTACGACCGATCTTGGACTTACGAGTTCTCAACCAAGCGTTGCACAAACTCTCGTTCAAAAGGCTCACGCAGAAACGCATCTTAATCTGCGTTCGACATCTAGATTGGTCCGCAGCGGTAGACCTGAAGGACGCTTACTTCCACGTCTCAATTTTGCCTCGACACCGCCCCTTTCTGCTGTGCGCGGTCGATGGCCAGGCGTATCAGTACAAGTCCTCCCCTTCGGCATGTCTCTGTCCCCTCGCGTCTTCACGAAAGTCACAGAGGCAGCTCTTGCCCCGCTCCGAGAAGCCGGCATCCGCATACTCAATTACCTCGACGACTGGCTCATTCTGGCCCACTCACGAGAGTTACTATGCACTCACAGAGACCAGGTGCTCAGGCACCTCAGCCGTTTGGGGCTTCAGGTCAACTGGGAAAAGAGTAAGCTTACTCCAGTTCAGAGCATCTCATTTCTCAGCATGGACTTTGACTCAGTCTCAATGTTTGCACGTCTCCTCAACGAGCGTGCGCAGTCAGTGTTGAGGTGCCTTGCCACTTTCAGGCCGGCACAACGGTCCCCTTAAAACTTTCCCAGAGGCTCCTGGGACATATGGCATCCTCCGCGGCGGACGCACCACTGGGGTTGATGCATATGAGACCGCTTAAGCACTGGCTTCAGACTCCAGTCCCGAGATGAGCATGACGCCGCGGAACGCACCATGTGACAATCACCCCCGCCTGCCTCCAAACATTCAAACCCAGGACAGACCTCTGTTTCTTACAGGCAGGAGTACCCTTACAGCAGGTGTCCCGACGCATCCTGGTCACGACCGATGCCTACAGATCGGGTTGGGGTGCCGTATGCAATGGGCACGCAATAGCAGGCCGTTGGAAAGGGGCCCAGCTGCATTGGCACATCAACTGCCTTGAGTTTTTGACAGTCCTTTTGGTCCTGCGGAAGTTTCTCCCGTTAGTTCCAGACAAACATATCCTGGTCAGGTCGGACAGCACCACTGCGGTGGCGTACATAAATCGCCAAGGCGGCGTACGCTCCCGCCACATGTCACAACTTCCGTCGTCTCCTCCTTTGGAGCTCAAGTCGCTGCAAACCACTCACATCCCCGGCAACCTCAATGTGATAGCGGACGCACTGTCACGACAACACTTGCCTGGCGGAGAGTGGAGGCTTCACCCCCACTCGGTTCAGCTGATCTGGGAACGGTTCGGCAAGGCTCAGGTAGACCTGTTTGCCTCCCGAGAAACCTCCTACTGCCCGCTCTGGTATGCCCGCTCAGAGGCTCCCCTCCGGGCAGATGCACTGGCACAGAGTTGACCAGTGGGGCTACACAAGTACGCATTTCCCCCAGTGAGCCTTCTTGCACAGGTGCTGTGCAAGGTCAGGGAGGACGAGGAACAAGTCACTCTTGTGGCTCCTTACTAGCCCACCCGGGCCTGGTTCTCGGACCTTGTACTCCTCGTGACAGCCCTCCCTGGCGAACTCCCCTGAGGAAGGACCTTCTTTCTCAGGGACGGGGCACGCTCTGCCATCCGCACCCAGACCTTTGGAACCTCCACGTCTGGCCCCTGGATGGGACGTGGAAGATCTAGCTGGTCTACCACCCACGGTCGTAGCCACGATCAACCAAGCCAGAGCCCCTTCTACCAGGCAACTCTTCTTCACGAATTGGTGTTCTTCCCGGGCTGAAGACCCACAGAGGTGGCATGCAAATTCCACTTGCCAATTCTGGTGTTTGGGGCTCCTAAGAGTGACCCCTATTGTCACTACATCGACACAATGTCTTGTTCCCTCCATCAGGGAATGGAGGTTTCGACAGTAACTGAGATGTTTCTTAACTTTAGGTTTTGTGTTAATGTTAACTATTAAATTTGTTATTTTATTTATTTCACAAAATTGTTATGTAAAATATTCAGTGATACAGCCATACTTTAACTGACCTTTGCCAGGACATGAATGTTCCCTCTGCACCACTGATTGGTGATCTTAAAACTCTTCCATATGCTAGACCAGAACATTCATGATATGGATACATTTTCAGTGATATCTCTGTGTCTAAATTAGTAAGACACCAGGAAGGTTGAAATTGAAATGTTTTATGACTGCTCTGGCTTTTCAAAATTGTTGTGAAGACGACTTGGAGAAAAAGAAAGAAACCGTTTGATAGAAGTGGTCTATTCTGTCAGCTGCAGTCCTCTGATCTCAGTAGCGGTGTCATGATAGGCCAAATCTCTCACTCACTCACCATACTGCTTATCACATGCTAATAAATGAGCTTATGTCCCTGGGTCATATCCCACATGCTAACCGGAAGAGCTGTTCTCACACCCCTCAAAATATGAAAATATCTGTGATGCACATATTATAAAAAGTGTGAAGATTCTAAATAAAGAGATTTTTTATATATATTCTGTGGTTTTTCTCTTTATCCATGGCAATGCCATCAAATGCCACAGCAAATGCTCAAACTGTAGGGTTTTTGAAGTAGCGCTGAAATTATTCATTAGCACTTATGTATCATATCCCATGATCCCAACACGCATAATGATTTGTTTTTAATCATTCTGATGTTTGGGTTGAATGTTCTGTGGGGTGGAACTTTGTTCATCTACTTTTGTAATGAGTGTAAAAATGGGCTGCCATCTGTTTTTTTCCCCTTAATTTGCTAAACATTCTCTGTAATCTGTCCTCCAGAATGCAGGAAATGAATGCAAACACTGTTTTGAACCTTGATTTACATTCCGAATTATAATATGACTGACTTTGAATCAAAGCAATCATTATACCTTTGTGCTTCACATCAGAAGTGCTGATATATTAACATCACTAGTCAGTTCAATAATTTGTGCAATACTCACAATGACTTGCGCCAGTGTATGGAAGATGCTGGTTGGTTTGAATGTATCCATAATTATTACAGATGTGTCAAAAAGATGCTATTACAAGCTTTTTCTCAGACTTCAATAATGTTGTATCGTAGGCCTGGAACATCAAATATATGCATAGCTGAATAGCCTCTCAATGTATTCATCAAGGCAATTGAAAGAATCTCTAGTTTAGTGATCAGAGAGTGCTTCATGTGCAGTGAAGAGAGACAGTACATTTAGCAGTGAGTTTCCTTGCGTATTGGATGTCAGGTCACTGGTCATGTCTTAAATAAATACATTTGTTAATTGTATTTGCACACATCTTTGACACCATGTGTCTTTTAATGAAACTGCAGTGTCATAAGCTTGCAAATGTTTGTGGAAACACTATATGTCAGGGCCGATTACACAGTCTTCTTTAGAAAACTTTTGGCGGCCACATGCTAGCACTACTTTGAGCCAGAAACATACCCTGAACTAAAAGACAACTGCTGTTTTTTAAGGGGACCTTCAATGGCTATATGCTTGATAAACAGAGGTGGTGTGGCTGTGTTTTGCTTGAAGTGGCAGCTTCAGAATTTTTTATATTGAATAGGGTTCTAAGGAACACATTCCTCTCAAAAACCTGGGCTGAAGCCATCTCCCAAACTCTATTTGCTGATTATTTAACTACCTGTAAGTGCACAACAGCTCTATTATAGCTTACTAGAGGCCCTATCAAAAGGCCCTTTAATTTAGCAAGCATACTGCACAGACTGACAGTGTTTTTGTAGTAGCACATGTTGTTGCTCAACTTTGGAGTACAGAGTTCCTCCTCTGGAGAATTCTGTAGCAGGCAATGAAAAGTTTCCTATAACTATATGGCCAATAGAGGAGGTTGTTTGGGAAATATCTATGTATTAACATTCATATACATACTGTATATAGTTTTGCAATTTTAGCCTTTCACCCTATTTACTCTGATGCTAGGGTGAAAAATCATATGGTTTTGAAGTCATTCTGCTAGGCGTACAGTATATTGATATTCAAGCCAGAATAGAATTCAATATGTCCCACCAACACCCCCACCCACACCCCCCCCCCCCCCCCCCCCCCCGGACACACACACACACACACACACACACGCACACACTCTTCCTCCCCTCAGAAAATCACTCCTTTCTCTGTAATTTCCATTGAAATTTTGTGTGCAAATGCAGTAATAGACACATTTATAACATCAAAAGGATTCAATTTTCTTTTCAATCATACAACAGTATGAATAGCTTTTTCTGTTGAATCTAACAACGAGGAGCCATTACCCGACACCAAAGGATAGGTTGCCTCCACTTGCTTTTTATGAAAGTATGTCACACAATTTCCCATGTCTCCCATTTGTTCTAAGCTAACAGGGGCTGTCAGACAGGTTTATTTCTAATTTTTCTGGCAAATGTCATGTTTTCCATATTGGTGTCTGGTAATCACCAGAGATCCACACATTTATTTTTTAATGCAGACTGTAAGTATTTTTAATACGTTAACTCCTCTGCCGAACTATTTCCAGAAGCCGGTAGATGACAACTTCCAGCTGCTAATTGCAGTTGGTAAATTATTTGGAAAGATGACATGAATAGCATATCACTGACATGACACACAGGGCACCTAGATGGCGTGATGGCCACTGTACAAATGGTGTGAGTGCTTTTATTTCAATGGGAAAATGACTCTGCTGAAAGGTTACAGCTGAGGGGTGTTTTTCATATTCTGTGTATTCCTTACATTTCAATCTGTTCCATCAAGGGTTGTCAAGGTGAAAACCTCAGTGTTATCTTGACTGATTGGTAATTTTATTATAGCCATAATCAATAATAATTTATTCACTGTAGTATGAATAAAATTACCCCAAAACTTTTTTGGTCAGTTTAGGACAGTGTCTAAATGTAATTTTAGCATTAGAATCAAAATTTAAATAGATTTACTAGCAGAGTAGTCTCATACTTTGCCTTATTTTTTAACAATTGTTCAAATGTTTTATAATTTGAAACCTAATAATACTAACTTCTTTTTGTATATTTATTTATGTATTTATTTTAATATAAATGCCTCTTGGTTTGATTTTTTATTATTATTATTATTATTATGCAAATCAAAAAATTCATAATGTTATTTTTAAGTCTGGCGTAAGTGTCCAAATACTTTCTTGGTGCCACTGCATATATGAACATATATTAATTAAACTTTCATAATATGACTACATTTCTGAATTTATAAACTTATGATATTTTAAACATTAAAATGCAATAGATATATGCAACTATAATGTAATGTTTTTAATGGAAGTCATTTTAAAGTGTTATCATACTTTAATTTTAGTGTGGATATATTATTATGTCATTATGATATTAATATCATCTTGTTCACATTAGGGAAATAAATTACCCTGAAAATGCATTATGCTAATAATGTGACCTAACTACTGGCTTTAGATTTTCAAATGGTTACCGTTAAATGAATTTTGACAACCCATCACTGTCATCTTTTATATAACCCCCACCCCTTCACACACTCATATTTAGATTATCTGAAGTCTACATGTTAACTGGAGTGGCCTGGTCTGTCATCAATCAGTTTGCACCATCCCTGACCCACCACTGAGCAATGCTCCACACTCATAATGCCATGCACTGCAGCAGATGGGCTGCGATTTGCAACACGTATGTTTTTTAACATCCCGCCATCAGGGATTTTAATTATGTCTGTCCTCTTCTTGAACAATCTGTTTATAATACAAAAAGCCCACACAACCACACAGACTACTCATGTACAAGAGCCCAAGAAAATAAGGATTAAAACATCATCACAAATGTTAATTAGAGCAATTATACTGTTCAATTCCGGTGATTAAATTTTGCATTGGTTTCAAGACAGTCGATCAATCAACAATGCAGTTTTAAGATTCTGTGTGAAGCCGTAAGATAATTGTATTAAATTGACAAAAACTGCTCTGAATTCTAACATGTAGAGTGTTGTGTTGGGGGGAAAAAAGGTACTAAGGCTCTTTGAAACCAAAGCACAACCTGAAATAATATTTGAATTGAACTGAATTGAAAAATGCTTTATTAATCCCAACAGTGGAAAATGTCTTTGTCACAGAAGCAAAACATTACTGTAAGTGCAGATATTCTACACAATACTATATAAAAAAACTTCATCATACATATTATAGAAAAACAGAACAATGCATAAACATACCGTAAAATGATGGCACCTGTTATTTAATGTGGTGCAAGTATTAATAATAATGTTTATATTTTTTATATGTTAAAAAACACACTTTACCAAAGAGATCTAAACTGGCTGATGGCGGTAGGCAAAAAGGAAATTCTATGTCTTTCAGTGATACAGCGGGGCATAAGTTATCTGTTCTGAAATCAAATTGTGGATGGGTGGATTTGTCCATAATACTCTAATTTCGGACACCATCGTCCTCTCTGTCACCACCTTTTTTAAACTCATGTGCACTAGCGTTTAGTGCAGACAATGTAGCCTAAAAAACAAGAATGTTTGTGTGAGATTTTGTTTGTTTGTTTGCTGTATTGATGTTATAACAATTAAGCAAATGTTCTTTTCTTCATTACATCCTGTTTACAATATTGATTGTTCGCTGTCAAAATAGTATGTATTGTGTGATTTTTTTTTAATCATTCTGTAGGTAAGTGTTAACATCTACATTAATGCTGTGAAATTTTGTTCTCTGTCAAGCGTGAGATGTGTGAGATGGATCCTAACAAGCTGCATGTTGCAAAGGAAGCAATCAACTCTCCACTATTCAAAAAACTGTGTTTATGTCATAATATTTTCTCAGAGCTCCATCTCCTGAATTTCTGGCAGTTGGTAGTTAGTTCTGGTTACCAGGCAGTCAGGATACTATAAAACCATTTCAAGGTAAAGAAGTCAAGAAAGTGATTGCATCTCTTCCAGAAAGCACTACATGCAGACATCTGCTGTGAACTGATCTGAAAATCAGTTTGACCTGCTCTCATTGCCCTCCACCAAATATTTACTGCCATATCAGGTATATATCCCCAGTATCCATTATAACGGTGCTGCCCACAAGGACAATTTCCCATGGGCCAATAAATTGGAGTTAAGCCCTTCTGCGCATTACCTCTTCTGTTTAGAATTGTTCTTGAAATTAGTTTATTAAAAATATAGCACACATTTTATAAAACAGAGCATATAATAGCATGGCAACTATACACTTTCCTACTTCGATGCATATCATGGCTTTTGGGGAAGTGTGATGAAGTGTTCTCAAAACTCACATTTTGTTAAATTTTCATAAAAATCCTCCCTGTTAATTTCAGCATAATGGCAGCCAGGCAGTCTATACACCCAATATGTATTCTATTGTCTATTTTGTTAATAGAAAAATTAGAGATGTAAAAAAGTAAATGAAGACTGGAAAAAATCAATAATGAATCAAAAAAGCATTACATAGAGTCAGAGGCTTTAAATAATGGATATCTGTCTTGCTCAAATACTCTAAAGACCACTATTTATGTTTATGTGTCGTGTATATTACGCTCCTCTCTTAGGCTGAGTGAAGCTGCCGTGATAGAGATGCTGCATTCCTGGGTTTTGTGGGAAGAGCAAAATAAACGGCATAATACCTGACAGTAAATTCACTTCTTCAGACATCATTGAGACAGGTGAGCTTCTTCTGAGTGGATAATTGTATCCCGGGTCTGTGGCACACTGCTTTTTATTGATTCACTGGGAACAAATTGAAATCCTTGTGAATGTATAAAAATACATTTAAAAGTCCATTCTCCTCAACTAAAATCACATCCCCCCCAAATGACGAGCTTTTGTCACTCACTCTCAGTTTGCTCTCTCTGCCAGCTCTGCTTTTAAGAGCATGGCTGCGAGGATTGAGCATAAATTGAAAGAACCTGACAGGTTGGACAGTAATGCAGTTGTCTGTGCTTTTATTTTCTACATGGAATCCGCTTTGCAAAGCCCTAGTACATTAGAATGAAGCGCGACAGCAGAGAGGCTTGGAAAGGGATACTCTGCATGAAAGTTTTAAAAAGCTAAAACTATGCTGAAGTAAAAGGAAACAAAATACCAACATGTCCAACCTTGATAGGCAAAAGGACCCACAAGGCCAACAATTAGCTAGAACTTGGAATGTTTCTTGTCAAGAAGCGTAATGCGCAAAATTGTTAAATCCTAGTTGATTGTTTTATGATGAAGTTAAAATTACAATCAAACTTACCTGCCTGTTACACAGTCATGTAGGACATCTGTGAAGTTTTCCATTCAGGGTAAGCCATAGTTGACAATTTAAGGTAAAGCTTAGTGTTCTAGTGTTCCCCTACAAGCACTTCAAATTCCTATAACAAGCTCCAAATTGCAAGACTTTTTTCATTTTATCACCAACATTCCCTATAATTTCAGCTTCTGGCACTGAATCCATCATTGGAAATACACTCAAAACTTCACTCATGGTGTAACCACACCTGCTCTAAATACTGCTATGGAGCTTTAAGAGGACTCGCCCAATTGAAAAGGAATGCTCTCACATGTGCACACATTTGTGTGAACACTACAGTACAATGGCACCATTAACATAACTAGAAGCATCACAATTTTGGTGTCAAGCCTGTGTTAAATCTATGAAAGATTAATGTAACTTAAAAAAAATACAATAATCAATAAAATTAGGACTGTCAAAAGATAAAGGTAATTGAAAATATAACAAATGTTGTTAGGTAACAGCTTGACACAGTCTGTTACTGGTTGAGGAAAGAAAACTAAATCATAGTTTTGTAAATTTTTAGTTGTAACTCTAGTAGTAGAACATACTGTATGACCATATTTCATGTTTAAAAGTGAATTACTGTAATATTGGTCATCTTAATAATAATATGAATATGCGACTGTAACTGATATCCAGTATGAGTTTAAAATAACACAGTTCTGGTTTGGTGTCAATAAAGGGGTACATTGGTGATGGAGCTGTGAGGGTATAATATACATTAAAGCTTGGGAAACACTGCTCTATATCTTCCTTAAACATACACAGAGACACTGCAGATGGTGTGTTGCAGTGCAGCCTCAGCCACAGCTGGAAAGCATCATGAGGACAGGACTAGTGTTCTGCACCCAACAAAACACTCAAACCTGGCACTGGCTTTTATTCGCTCATAAAAATGTGTAAGGCCTGATTTGCTTCCCACATTTTCAGAGGATAAAGGAATTAAGTGCCAATTTCCTGCTGTTGTAAATGTTAATGTTGAGAAAAGGGGATGCCTGTTTTATTTTTGTAGGCTATATTTGTAAATGAGGTGGTTGGAGGGGTGATAGCTTCGGTTGTGAAGGGGCCCACCCATGAAAAATATATGGATGAAGAATGTAATCCTCCATTTAAGTTAACTGCCTGTGTTTGGGATGTCTGACTTCTGTTTCCGTAGAGCTTTAGTGTGGTGTGAAACATCCCTCTCTAATCTCATATTTTATAAAACTATGAGGCTCACTTCTCTGAAATAATAACGGTGATAACTGAGTTCAATTAACACATCTACCAGTCAACTCTTCAATACCAGATGAGAGAGCAAAAAATAAATAAATATGCATGGAATCTAAACAAAGAAAAAGCTCTCAAAGTATGCAGATGTAACCCATCAGTGATCATTTAGAGAATAGTAATTGACCCGTAACTTCTACGAAGAAGGAGGAAATGACTAAACATCTATGTTGTTACCCATTTGTGTTAGTGGGATCAGTGGGACCACAACCAAAAACTTCCTGAATTGACAGGAAACGGCATGTGTGTGGTGTCTGTCTGGAGGGAGCGTGGATACAGGAAAGAGGCCGGGCTAGAGTAGAGGACTGGACTTGGCAGACCGGAGCTCCGTATTGTGGGACGAGCCACTCGACATGTGAGAGCTCAGCCTGGCCATTCATCCACACCAGCGTTGCACACCGCCCTGTGATTAGTATTGTCCTCTAGCAGATGGCCCATCATCTGTTTCAGGCAGCAGAGAAAAAAGAAGCCATTGCGACAGCAGTCTTTCATTCTTACCATTAATTCAAAGCATCCATTGTGTTAAACCACATATATTTTGTGCAGAATGAGGTTATCTAGAAGTATTAGCAAAAACTGACTAAAAAAAAAAAAAATTACTAGGCTTAGAGACTCACTTATAGAGCGTTGTGTGGAATCCCTGTATTGGATTCTGTAGTGTTTGACATTAGAGACTACATATCGATCATTAAGTATTAATACTATCAATACTGATGTTGTATCAAGGGGATCGATGTTCACATAAAAATGTTGATCCTAAATTAGTGGGTTTATTCGTGGTCTGTTGTTCTGTAACAAGGCAGACGAGGAGTGAGGATCTAAATGCAGCTTTAATGAAAAAAAACAACAAAAACACAGGAAACCATGAACAGGGCTTGGAACACAACATGAATACATCTAACAACAGACAACGAATGATCGAACAACAGGGTTAAAATACACAAAGGGTAATGATTAAATGAAACACAGGTGAGGAACAATGGGAAACAGCAGGAGGTGAACTAAGCAAGGGATGATGGGAAGTGTAGTCCATGGGGAACAGATGACAGAGGCAAATCACAGGGTAGACAACAGTGAATCGTGACAGAATCGGATCAGAATAATCCTAATTAGAGTGAAATTTTTTATTTTTTTTTAATTTGTGGGCCACTAGAGCCACACCACCAGTGGGACTTCCTCTGTATCGATATCAAGCCCCGGATTATGTTATACTGAAGTGCCGTTCACCTCCCCACACGAAGACACTCTCCATGATAGACTCTCTTTCCTTCTCTGCCAGACCTACTTCCCATGATCAGCCAAATAATTAAAACCATCCTGCAACTGCTGCCGTACTGTGGAGCATCAGGCACATCAGAGGCCTGTGACATGATACAGAGGGACAGCTTAACTATTAAATATCCATCATGCCATGCCACATCAGTCCTAATGCAATCAGAAACACATGACTACATCGCCCGGCCCCCACTTCCATCCAAAATGATTAAGTAAGTATTTAATTTCCAAGACAAATAAAAAATGCAAGATCATTTTATCTTGAATGTAAATGACCTGTCTCCTTAGAAGACAGTTAGATTTGTTTGGGGAGGGGGGGATCCACTGTAGTGGAGCACGTTGATACTAGGATAAGTATACTTCAGAGAGTACAGCACGTGGGTTGTGGTCTTTATGCTTTATTATCATTTCAATTAAGCAGGGTATTTCTTTTGTGTTTTGAGGGCTCTAATGTAGTTGTCCAAGACTCCCCTTTCATCTGTCTTCTTCAAACGTTTGAGGCTGTAAAACAAATAGATGTGTCTGAGTATATAACGCTGATGTGGCCTGGCTGCTGTTGACTGGGCCAATTAGGGTGGTGGAGAAAAGAACAAGGCATGCCTGTTCACTCACTCAAACATTGATACAATACAATCTGTCTGCTTTGTGTTTATTAAAATCACCTGGATCCTTGAGGACATTTTGTGTGAAAGTCATCTGAGACAAAGTGTGGCATTACTTTCTGATGATTTGCATTATCAGGACTTCAGCTTAGATCCCCATACAGTTTTATCTTTATAATTACCACCTAATTATAATATAATGTTTGCCTGGTACTTGATATGTAATGATTTACCCCTTTCTTAAATGAATGAACATCTGTAGAACAATTTTGTTTTTAATTCTGAACATGAGGTGATAATGATTTAGTCACTAGTGAGAAGTAATAAGTAGTTGAAATAGGATGACAAGGACTTGTTTGATGAAACTAATTACTGACCAACTGCAAGAACAGACATGCTGATCATGTCATATTCTTTTCAATACACTTTCAACTTGTGAATCCAACAAAATCTTTGTTACGAAGCAACTACAGTATTCAGTATTTATGTATTGCTCAGTTTAGTTTAAGTAAGCTGATTTTTAAAGTCTCATACCAGGAGTAGAGGGAGTATTTTTTTATTTTATTATTGTTCTTTGTTTGTGTATCAGTCTCTTCCCTGAAATAATGATAGGAATAACAGTAGCAACTACATTTTTTGTTTATTTCAGGGGTTTTCAAACTGGGGCAAAGTATTATAGTTTAATTCTGCTTTCTAAAGACTGGTTAAAATCATGAGGTTGATTAGTTCTATTGACAGCCATAGATTTTAACAGTAATAAATTCAAACAAATGTATGTATAGTTTTTTTTTTTTTTGTTAAAAAATTAAAATTATTATTATTTCTAAGTGTTTATCTCACCTTCCTGGCAATGTACATACTTTGAAGAATAGACTGTACTTGTTGACTGTACTTGTGCAGTGTGAAGCGCTATATAAATTAATTTAAAATGCTTCAGGTTTATATATATTAGATTGTGTGTTAAAAAGATAAGTTGTCAACTTAATACATAATATATATATTTTTTTTTAGGTAATATTGAATAATTTCTTTTGTCTTTATTGCAATAAATATATAAAATCGAATTATTTTAGCTCTATTTTCACAGCACTATGTGCAACGATTGTGTGATATGTGCTATTTCCATGAGAGCACTAATTCTAAGCACAATTTTCATGCCAGCGCAAAGTGCAAGTGGTCATGGGTGGGTGTGTGTATGCATGTAAACTGTGCATGTATTGTACTGAAGTGGTGCAAAGCGCAATGTGCTATTTTCCTGAGAAATAGGTCATTGTGCTAAGACATTTCAGAAGCAGGACTGTTTTTAGCACTTCATTTTATTTTGCTATCACTGTACAATATGGTTCTATACAGTATCATTTGTAAATTCATTCATATATATTCACTGTGCATTTTCACATTGAGAATATATGTACAGTATTCATGTAAAGCTGAACATTTTTGCTTTCTGAGGCTTTATATGGAGTTAGGATGAAAATAAGGTGCATTTCGAACTGTTCTGAGACCAGTGCAGACTGGCAGCAGACTGAAGGTTAAGTTATTCACTAATAGGGAGCAAGGGGGCAAGGGAGCATCCTATAGATTTCTATGCAGCTAATTGCATTTCTCTCCTATATGAAATTCTTGGAGTCTTCCTTCAAAATGTCTTCCTTGGGAGCCTCGCATACCTCTGAACATGAGATAAGGCCAATGTGAAATTTGCTGACAGAATTTTCATGTTCCGCATATGTGTATGGGTATAAAAGGAAGTGGGCGTGAATCTTTCAGTCAGACTTTTTCTTCGGAGCCGAGCGATTGTGCAACAGCAAGCTGAGTTCACCACTGTTCCACTCACCTCTACTGGCAAGAAGCACTGCTGATGGATCTGACGGTGCATTTCCAGCTGGCGTTCTCTCTGCATGCTGTGCAGTTCACGCCGCTGGGCAATTCGACAGAGCTTTCACTGCTTAAAAGAGTGTTTTCCCCTCCTAAAAGAGTTTGTTTCTCTAAAAGAGTTTGAGTTTTCACTCATAAAAAAAGCAATACACAGCAGGCGTTGAACGTCCTTTTCAGGACGCGTCTTTTTAAAGATGTCTTTCCACCTCTGTGTAGTTCCTGGATGCAGTGGATTTCTCTCCAGTTCTTTCGGTCATAAAAGCAGCCTCAAGCGCCAGGCTGCGATCACACGCAGGCAGCGTTTTATGAATGGTTCATGTTCTCAGTGCGAGAACATAGCCATGGCAACGTTGCGGTCGTGGCTTTCTTTCCTCATGAGAGAATGCCACTTCAGCCCCCCCCCCCCCCCCCAGAATGCCACCTCAGCCGTCTAGGTCTTCAGGTCAACTTGGAAAAGAGCAAGCTCGCCCCGGTTCAGAGCATCTCTTTTCTCGGCATGGAGTTAGACTCAGTCTCATGACAGCGCGCCTCACCAACGAGCGTGCGCAGTCAGTGATCAGGTGCCTCACTCTCTTAGAGCCCATCACAGCGGTTCCTCTAAAACAATTCCTGAGGCTCCTGGGGCATATGGCATCCTCAGCCACGGTCGCACAGCTCGAGTTGATGCATATGAGACCGCTTCAGTACTGGCTACAGACTCGAGTCCTGAGATGGGCATGGCACTGCTGCACATACTTTGTGATTATCACCCCCTCCTGCCATTAGACTTTCAACCTTTGGACAGACCTCTGTTTCTGCAGAACGGAGTACCCCTGCAGCAGGTGTCCAGACGTGTCGTGGTCACCACAGATGCCTCTCAGCAGGGTTGGGGCGCTGTGTGCAACGGGCACGCTACCGCTGGCTCCTGGCGGCTGCATTGGCACATCAACTGCCTAGAGTTGCTGGCTGTATTCCATGCCCTGAGGAGTTTTTCTCCCACTGAATCGGGGCAAGCACGTCTTGATCCATTCACACAGCACCGCAATGGTAGCGTACATAAATCGCCATGGGAGCGTGTGCTCTCGTCATATGTCACAACTCACCAACCATCTTTGGAGTCAGTAGCCACACATATCCATGGCAACTGCAACACGACAGCGGACGTGCTGTCGTGACAGGTTTCGCCCAGCTGAGAAAGGAGGGTCCACCCCCAGGTGGTCCAGCTGATTTGGGACCGATTTGGCATGGCACAGATAGATTTCTTTGCCTCCCAGGACAACTCCCACTGCCCGCTCTGGTACTCCCTGACAGAAGCCCCTCTTGGGACAGACGCATGCTCCCTTCCCTTTATACCCGTATGTCCGGGGGTGGGACATGCAAATTCTGTCTGCCAATTTCACATTGGCCTTTACTCAAGTTCAGAAGCATGCGAGGCTCCCAAGGAAGACCCCTTGTGTCACTAAATTCGACACAACGTCTCGTTCCCTCCCTCAGGGAACGGAGGTTACAACAGTAACCATGATGTTTTAGGCTACAGATGATGTTTGGACTGCACAACATGTTTGACAGACATGGGACAATGATAATTAATACATAGATTAATTTTTAACATGGTTTGCAGTGATTGGATGATGCTGGCCATTACTTATAATAAGAATAATTTATTCAGCGTTATAGAAAATCTGCTGTAATTTCTGTAACTATCTCTGTAAATATATCAAAAACATGAAAAACACTCCTGGAAACATATTAAAAAAAAATTGTGAAAAAAACACTGGATCAAAAAATTTAGGAAAACAATTTTCTCTAGAATTTTGCTATTTTTTGCTTGTTTATTAGGTGCTATTAGTTACAAATCAAAAAGGTATATTGAAAATGCACACAGAAGTCAGTCTCAGGTCTCCCTAGTGTTTCAACCTTCTTCTTTGTCACCTCTTGTTTTATTCAGGCCAAATCCACCCTAATCCTTTTTCAGTTTTCTAACATTATAGTTTTTCAAAGTATGTGGTAATGGAGAGTGTTTTCAATGAGAAGAGTAAATCATTGTGTTTCAAATCAAATATATTAGTGTGGATTTGGCAGCTGTCAACATGATCACACAGGAAGTCAGCATTTTGTTTCTGAGACTTCCAGAGCCCTAGGATTGGCCCCATAATCCAAACTCACTGACAAGCAGTGACTATAAGACATGTTTGCATCAGTCCAGAGTGTTTACCTTCATTTGTGTCTCGACTAGAAGAGTATTATGTCAGCAGTGTGGGAGATCCAGGTTTGCATCCCAAATTGAAACTAGGACTATCATAACATTTTTGCTCCACTGATGGTTAGGTTTAGGGTTGAGGGGTACAGTTAATAAAATATGCATTCCTCTTTACTCTATTACATCCTTTACAGCTTGTTTTTGGAGCCCCTCCATGGACATTTCACCGGAAAAATGGAACTCGCACGTTGTTGGAACTCGAATGTTGTTACTCCTAACAACTGGGGGCAGTGTCACGAATTTGAGGTACGCACAGACCGATTTTAACTAAAGAAATGTCAACCTCCTGTTTCAGTTTTATTGGAGGTGGATCTAATGCAAAACTCAAACATTTTGTTTTAAATCATGGTCTACAAAAATTTAAGTTGTAAAAAAATAACAAATCTTTGTCCAATATGAATCTGGTCAAAATAAAGGTAAGATGATAGAGTATATATAGGTGACTTGGGGCCCTATTTTCAGAGTGCTAACGCTAAGCGCCGTGATATGCCATAAGTCATAAGTGCAATGGTCATGGCCATGAAGTTTTGGTATTTTCGTGCGAGCATGTGCAAAGTCTAGGTTTGGCGAAATCGTGTGTGCAACAAGCTAATGGCCTGGGTCAAGAGTAATTTAATTTGAAGGTTCTTCTCCATCTTCATTCTACTGTATAACATAGTTCATTCCCAGTCAAGCAATGTTAATATAAACAAAGACAGCACATTTTTAGTTAGAGTAATTGAAAGATGGACAAGCTCCTTTCATATGCTTAGAAAATGTTATTCTCGTCAGGATTTTGATGTATGCTCTGTTAAATTATAAGGAATGTAAGTATTATTATAATTTTCATCTTCTGACAAACAAATAATGGCAAGTATTAATAGAGATGGTATCAGCATGCACTTCACAATAATATTTCTAAATTCAAATTACACTATCACAAACTAAATTAAAATATGATCAAAATAACAAAATGGAAAAAAAAAAAAAAACATACCAAATCCAAACATTTTATTCTCCAACTTTCACCAGCACCTTTTGCAAAGTCACTCTGACAACAGGTGACAAAATACCAATTTAAATTAGATCTAAATATAAACATTATAATAATAATAATTGAAAAATAATCATGGCCTGTAGATAGTTTAACACAGATCTCATACATTTTTATTTCATAATACTATGTCAGGACTACAACTCTGACCACCAGGGACATAATTCAGAGTTTTGGCATGAACACATCTCCAGAATCTCCAAACTACAAATACAGGAACATAATTTGGACTTTGCGCTGAAAAAACAGACCTGATTTTGAAAGTTTAGCGCAATGGCCTGTTTTTCAGGAAAATAGCAAATTGCATTTTGCGTCACTTCATTAGCATGCAATACACCCACAGTTTGTGTGCATACACCCACAATTAGCACAAACGCTCCAACCCATGCCCACTTGTGCTCTGCAGTGGCATGAAAATTGCACTTAGAATTAGCGCACTCACAAAAATATAATATCTAGATATAGATAAGATCTGGAGCACAGTCATTGTGCATAGCATTGCGCTTTGCTCACTCACAAAAATAGAGCCCTTGGTCTCAGTATATCAGGTCTGTGTTTGAGTATGTTGTGGGGGACTGTCAAAGCGAGTGATTTGACGGGACGGGGGTGTCAGAGCAGGCAGGCACCGCCTGGCGTCTCTCCGATCTCATGTTTATGCAGAGATCAACTGATTTCTTTTGATTTGGCATTGAGGTTCTTGATTTACTGCTGACTAGCTGCTGGCATGCTTTCAAAAGAGTTCCATTGGTTCAGGGGTTCACTAATTACCTCAATGACAGAGCAAGTGAGAGAGTAACACAGACTCTCATACTAAAAAACACACTCTGGTCCATGCTACTCACCTGCTTTGGTCCCAGGCTTCTTGTAAATTGAAGAAATAGTTTTCTTTGTTGTTAGAGACCCTATCATGAAGAAACAGAAACTCTTTGACTTGATACATTATTAATTTACTCATACACACATAGACATACAGAAGATGGATAAATATAAACATCTTTAAAGTGTCTTGACTGCAGTAAGTACAGAAGGGATCAGTGATTGCCCCCAGTGATCAGTGTTCCACAAATACAGTTTACTTTGCTTTCAATGCATGCAAGCTTTTCTTGTAAAGTTATTGTGCTAGCGGCATTTGTAAAGAGCACCACCTCCTTTAATACGTGCTACTCAACAAATACGACAATCCTCTTCAAGACAATATATTATATACTGTCAAAATATTGTTCCCTAGTTAAAAGTTATTTGGGGATATTAAGTGTGTAGCTAGTCTCTGATTCAGACAGCAAACCCAGACTCCATTCACTGAACGTCAATTAATATTTCACACAAAACTGACTAGCTCTTGCTAAAATTGCCAATATCAATTTGATTAGTTGATTTCATGCAACTTCCACTTTTCATCAGTTTGCCTGCAAACAAATTTGTATTTACAAGTCACCTAGCTAATGGTTCAATGGTTAATTCAAAGGTTAGTTATCTCCATATTTCACAATTATTTGAAAATGTTCAAATAATATCAAATAAAGTTTATTGTTTTTTTATAATCCAATTCAGACAACCCCGCCTCAAAAAGACTGATTTATGATTTTACATGTCAGTTTGATGGTCTCTTCTATTCTAAGGTCTTTACACTTGGTCACTTTTTCTTTTACTAATCAGATTGCTATCAGATTGGGTAATCACTTTCCATTTACACTTGGCTACATAATTGTGTCATCACAAAACATATAAATCCAACCTTCTGTTCACACACTGTATGCAAATACAACATACATTTGAGTTCACATCCATGATAATTCCAATGCTCCAAACAAATGTAAAAGACTTAATTAAGATGTTCTTTATTACTGGATTGTAAGTGATTTTTCCATTGGGGCAAGCCGTACCAAGATATACCAATGTGTGTCAGGTTCACTTGTCAGTGTTAAGTTTCAGTTTTGTCAATGAGCTGCATCAAGAATGATTTCTCTTCTTCAACATACCTCTTTTTCTTATTTAGTTAGACATTCATGTTTAGGTGAACCATATGCAAACACAAATGCATCTTGGAGGGCATTTACTGTATACTTGGTCTTTTCATTGGATAGCTATCCAATCAGTAAAAACCCTAAGTAAACAGTTCTTGGACAGAAGAAATTGTGTGAGTGTGTCTGTCTGTGGGTGGGTGGATGAGCGAGAAAGAGGTTCACCAGAACCCACAACAGTTCGCACACACTCAAACACACACAGTTAGCATGACAAGAGTCTTGTAGATAAATCAGCATTCACTCCGGGAGCAGTCACAGTCAATGACATATTCACTGGCTGCTTCAACAGCTCATTTGATAACACTCTCCTCACACCATTCTTTTTTTTTTTTTTGCTTCCATAAGATGAAAAGCTGGCTGAAAATCTCATCAGCTCAGTGAGGCAGGACTGATAGTAACTCAAGATAAAGGAGGGAGGAGGTGCCTCCTAATTAATTAACTTTCCGTGGCCTGCCATGAGCAGAGAGAGAGACCACAATATCCCGCCTTTTTCCAGGGGGCTTTCAATTAGACATGCGTTATAATTAAATGTGATGTCAGTGGGACCAGGCAAGATCTGGCAGATTCATGTCCACAGTTTAGTTACTCACATTCATCATTTTGACTGATGGCTGATGCCTACAGGAATATTGTCTTGGATTGTTTCTGTTGTTACATGTCTTTTTTTCTCCTTCTTTTTTTTGAGGGCAGACTAATATAGCCCTTTAGTCGCCACCCCTTTTGTTTGTATGAGTTGTTGATGCAACAAATCAGCCTGGCTCCTTTATGATACAAGTGCTGTGTCACTTCTCTCTCTCAGCTGTATAATTTGACTGTGATTGTTACTTCTGTAGGTTTTTTAAATAGTGGTACAACAAAAATGTTACATTCATTAACATTAGTTAACACTGTGAGTGAACATAAATTAACAAAGTAAAAATAATTTTACATTAGTTATGAATTTTGGTTAATGTTCATTTCTATATACACACACACACACACACACACACACACACACAGACACACACACACAAATGCATTAAACATTATTATGAACTTACAAGAACAAACAATGAACAATAGTTCCCCGTCTGTCGTGAGTGAAGTGACACTAGGGGACTTCTTTGAAGGCCTTGGTTACCACTGAACTTGAGAAAAGGCCAATGAGAAATTGGCAGACAGAATTTGCATGTCCCTCTCCTGGGCATACGGGTGTAAAAGGAGGCATTCATGCATCTGTCCATTCAGATTTCTTCTTCGGGGCCAAGCGGTTGTGAGATCACTCACTGTTCCACTCACCTCTGCAGAGCTTACGCTGTTGGATCCTACGGCGAATATCAGTGGCTTTCTCCTTCTCTGCACGACAGTGGAGCTTTGCCCCTGGGTGCATCAACAGCGCTGCTAAAAGAGAATATTTAAGAGTTTAAGAGTTTTCCTGATGGTCACAGGCGCTGCCTCGTGTGTCTGGGCAGCAAACACACTATGGTGAATTGGTGGATGGTTTGTGTTCTCACTGCGAGAACCTCACCATGGCAACGTTGCGGTCGGGGCTTTCCGTCGGGCCCCTGCGTCGCTCCTTCTTCCCAAGGGATTGAGGATTACCCGGCTGGCGATGGAGGTGATTTGGGGATAGCAGATCCCCACAAATCACCCGCCCCCTGGCACGCTCGTTGGCTTCCGTCCAGGCTCGAGGTGAGAGTGGCTCGCCTCACGGCCAGTCCGTTTACTCCCTCGAGCCCCCCGAGCTGGATGATGAGTTCGTCGCTGCATCGGAAGAGCTTTCCGGCATCTGATGCGGAAGACTCGACTGGACTGCCACCTTCTGGTTGGCACACCCAGTCTGAGGCTGATGCCCAGATAGCCGACATGCTTGCCCGGGCCGCTGTCAGCGGGGGGCTGGACTGGAACCCTCCTACCTCCTCACAGCCTTCACGGCTAGACGATTGGTTCCTCGGGTCCGGGCACCGGTCACAGCCATACTGAAATGCCTCACCTTATTCAAGCCAGGCACACCGGTCCCTCTAAAACATTTCCAGAGTCTCCTGAGGCATATGGCATCCTCCGTGGTGGTCTCGCCACTGGGGTTGATGCATATGAGACTGCTTCAGCACTGGCTTCAGACTCAAGTCCCAAGATGGGGAATGGCATGACGTTGTGCACCACTCATATCCCAGGCAACCTCAACACGGCAGCGGATGTGCTGTCGTGACTGGACACGCTCAGCGGAGAGTGGAGACTCCACCCCCAGGCAATACAGCTGATTTGGCAGTGGTTTGGAAAAGCACAGGTAGACCTGTTTGCTCCCAAGAGACCTCCCACTGCCCGTTCTGGTACTCCCTCCACGCTGATAGACGCGCTGACACATAGCTGGCCACGGGGGCTGCGCAAGTACGCATTTCCCCCAGTATGCCTACTTGCTTGGGTGCTGTGCAAGGTCAGGGAGGACGAAGACCAAGTAACTCTGGTGGCCTCCTATTGGCCCACACTAACTTGGTTCTCGGATCTCAAGCTCATCGCAACAGCCCCTTCCCTGGCGAATTCCTCTGAGGAAGGACCTTCTTTCTCAGGGGCGGGGCACCCACTGGCATCCACGCCCAGTCCTCTGGAGCCTCCACATCTGGCCACTGGATGGGATTCGGAAGATCTAATTGGCCTACCACCTGCTGTTGTAGACACGATCATCCAAGCCAGAGCTCCCTCTACCAGGCAACTTTACGCCCTGAAGTGGCGCTTGTTTTCGAATTGGTGTTCTTCCCTATCCGAAGACCCGCTGAGATGCACAGTCGGGTTTTTCTGTAGGAGAGGCTGTATGGGAGGCTGTCCCCCTCCACCTTGAATGTTTATGTAGCAGCCATATTGGCTCACCATGACGCAGTGGACGGTAAGTCCCTAGGGAAGCACGATCTGATCATCAGTTTCCTTAGAGGCGCCTGGAGGCTGTACCCTCCCAGGCCATGCCTGTTCCCTTCACGGGATGGAGGCAGACCCAGCCTTTTTGTTGCTGTGTTCAGTGCATGCATTGCATACCTATGTAGACTGCACGCAGAGCTTTAGATGTTCTGAGCAGCTCTTTGTCTGCTTTGGTGGACAACAGAAAGGGTATGCTGTCTCCAAACAGAGGCTTTCTCACTAGATTGTTGACGCCATCGCTTTGGCCTATCAAACCCAGGCCATGCCCACCCTCTTGTGGGTTCAAGTGTGGCATCCTCGTCGGCACTGGCCAATGGCACCTCCCTAGCGGCCAATGGCACCTCCCTAGCAGACATTTGCAGAGCAGCGGGCTGGGCAACACCCAATACCTTTACGAGATTTTACAATCTCAGGGTTGAGTTGGTTTCATCCCCATTTATAGACATTTATAGAGAGAGAAAAGGCATGGCTGGTGCGGCCTGCTCCCATGCTTGGCATGTTGCTTTGTTTTTATTGGGCGTTGGGGAAGGGTATGTGCAGTCTGACACAGCCTGTTGCTTTGGCACTAAACTGCACCTGCATCAACAGCTCACGGGCACGGTTCAGTGGATGGCGTGATTAATTTGGGACCCCTAGTGTCACTTCATTTGACACAACGTCGAAGTGAGCGACAGATGGGGAACATCTAGGTTCCCTCCATCAGGGAACGGAGGTTACAATAGTAACCTAGACGTTTCCTTTCCATTTCATGTGAGGAGCACCATTTGCACCATTGGTTGTTCAGTTGAACGTTGAAACGCAAGGTGCATTTTTTAAAGTTATTTTTAACTTGACACAACATCTTAAAATGCAGTTCTCCTGCATGAGACACTGAAGAAACAGTATGATGCTGCACAATGTTCAAAGACATCCGTCTACCACATGTTAGATGAACAATTGAAAAGCTACACATATGTTACCTATTTAGGCAGAAGACAGCAATGCCGTTCACTAGGTTTTGGAACAGAGCCTCATTGTGTGATAAGAACAAGAATTGTGCTTGTGTTGCCTGAGGACAACTCTGTATGCCCTTAGGGAACATACACTTCTTCTCAAGGCCATATTTCTCTGATCAGTGGCACTCTTGTAACAACAATACACATACACTCATGTGTTGTTGGCCTCCTGGTATCCACTTGCTTTGTCTAATGTCTATACAATCAAGGAAAAGGTGTCTAGTCATATGCTAGTCTCATGGCTTCAGGACATCCAGTACAGCCTAATGTACTTATTTTTTGATTTTCACTAAGTTAGCTGTGCTTTCATTCTGGGAAAGCTCCCAAACATAACCTTCTGTGAGATTGCCGCCTCACTCGGAATGCATTGTGTTGTCTCTGCTTTGTCTCTCACCACAAAACTTTCAGACTCTTTTCTTGTCTGAACATACAGTATATACTTCACACATATTGAAGTTTACAGTGCTGGGATTCCACCTGGGGTCTTTCTCTGTTTATTTCCAGCTCTAGATACACAATGGCTGTTTACTACTGTTCAGAGATGTGTTTTGATTATAAAAACAGTGGTTCTCAAATGGTTATGCTTAAGAACTCAGATTTTATATTGGACATAAAGTTGCTACCATAGTACTAATGAAACAAACAAAAAAGTATTTAAAATCAAACAATGATTTTACATATGATTTAATGTGTTCTGACCGTTCACTCTGGTCCAAATTTCGACACTGCTCCATGGGTGGCAATTATTTAAGTGTATTTGCTACTAAACTTTGGAACTTCCACTCAACCTCCGCAACATCACCTCTATCTCCATCTTCAAATCTCAATTAAAGACTTATCTTTTCTCACAGCATTTCATGTCCATCGCAAGCTGTTGAATTTCTCTCTCTCTCTCTCTCTCTGTCTCTCTCTCTCTCTCTCTCTTTGTATTTGTCCTTATGGTATATTTTCTTGTAAGTGTCCTTGAGCTCTTGGAAAAGCGCTATATAAATAAAACATATTATTATTACTATTATTACCATGTGCAAATCTCCAGCAACATGCAGAATTAATAAGATATGATAGGTTGAATATGAACATTTTTGTTTCTAAATGCTTTTAGAATTTTAGTGGTTTCATGCTCTCAGCAGCAAATAATTAACACCACAAAACACACTGTGGTCAATTCAACATACAACCTTGCCTTCATCAACAAAAGATATGAAACATGTTTTCTCCTCCCTTTCCCTTCCTGTCCTTTACTTCATCGGAACAGACCTGCAATTCATTATTGGGTAGCAACCTGTTTAAAACCACTGATGTAAAAGACAAATGATCAAAATGTGTAGGTTATATAATGATGTAAAATGCTGTACAATGAAATGGTTAAAAAAGATACATTGCACCTTGCTGGGTATAGTTGTGTATAAGAGATGCATCAAATCGGCCTGCTCACATGTTATTTGTTAAGCCAATTGGCTTGCATTGTGTAAACTTATAGGTCCTTTGACATATAATAGGGTAGCTAATCTACTAATGTACTAAATGTTTTTGTCTAACATTTAAATTGATCAGTTTTGCAGATAAACCAGTTTCATTGCAGCACCCTGCAAGAGTTTTTCTCTATAACCCTCCTCCAGACCAGTTTCATTTGTTTGGATCTGCTATATGGGGATTGTTTTTATGGTTTTTATTGTGCAGCAGCATGTCCTACATGATGCAGCATGTCTTGTGTTTTGTCTAATTGTACAGTAGCAGCAGCAGCATGTCTGCATGCTTAACTCAGCATGTCTGTGTATGTTCTAGCAGTAGCAAGTCTTTGTACTTGCTCTGCAGCAGAAGCAGCAGCAGCATGGCAGATCTAGTCCGCCAAGACCAAAATTATATTAATATGTCATACCCACATTAGCTTGCTAAATCCTTCCTAGAGTTGTAATGACTAAGTTAAATGATAAGTGTAACAATTAATATTGCTGTCCCTCATTTCCTTCACTGTTAAAGCTGTCTGTCTGCACAGGCAAATGCAATAAATTGTGTCTACAGCAGCTGTACCTCTGGCAGCCAAAGAAGGAAGTCATCCGCTCACACCTTTAAACCTAAACTACACAGACAGGAACGGTTGCTTTATGCCCCTCTTAATCAGCAGGACTAGAACTGAAGATGACTTCAAGGGAAGCATGATGTCCTTTATTGTGCAATTATTTTCCTCTCTTACACATCTTCAACAATGATTTACTGCCATGTTGGATTTGTGTGTGTGTTTCTATGTTTCTATTCTGAGATTGCACAGCTGGTGACAATATTTCAAGCAGCATGTTACTGTTGTCTTTGTTTTTCTTTGCTTTCTGTACAATTTGGGGTGACCAGCTGTGATGATTGCTTTTCCTTCCTTGGCTTTTCCTTGTGTGTAATTTAGACTTGGCTTGCAGTGATAGTGGTGTTCAAAAGGCCTTGGAAAAAACCTGAAATAGATGACAAAAAGCTACATGTCAGCACGTGTGAGAATGGCTCATGGAGATCTCCAATGGAAACTAAACTGACCCAGGCTAGATTAAAGGGTATGTTCTCCTGGGATGTAACCATTGTAGAGCTTTACCTAATGTACAGCGAATGTCCTCAACAGTTTGTGAGTGTGAATATGTGCACCCATGTATGTGTATATTTCCTGCAGTGTCTTATGACCATTTTTTTGCTATGTAACACCAGTCTGTTCTCCATTATACATATGTGTACAAAAAATGATTGCGCACAAAAACAGTTGATAGCTGTGCAGAGAAGTGTGCAGGTGATCAAAAGCATTCTAAAAATTCATTTTATTTTATTGTGCATAACCTCAACCATATCATCTGTAAAATGCATCACACCACCTGGAATAATAGCTTAATAATAACTATTCTCTTGCTTGTTAGCTGGTTTACATGAGACATCAGAGGTGAATTTGGTATTTAATTTGAAACTACAGAAAAGGAAAGGAAACAAAAGTATAGGATTAGAAAATACTGTGTAATGAAAGGTAAAAAGCAAATATTTGCCAATGACTACATATATAGTTTTAAGGAGGGAAACTGTAATGATTTAAGAATCCTGATCTCATTATTATACTCAGATATGTGTACTATCATAATTGTAACATTTAAGCATACAGTATATATAATCTTTTTACATTTAGATAGATGCTAAAATGTACAATATGGGCAATTTGAAAGCACCTAAATTGTAAACACTTTATGTGTTTACAGATTTAGAAAAGTAAAATATTTATGAATTAATTACAAAAATATTTGAATAAACGAATCCATTATAAATATATTATTTAGAATTTTTACTGTTTTATAGATATTTTAGATCCCTTAAACATAACCTTAAACATAACCACTTTTTCAACCACATGTAACAAGATGTAACATGTAGATTAATGTAGTAACAATCATTTGTTACTACATTAAAAATAGGGATTGGTATGCATGAGTAGTAGACATGGTTTATGCAAGCATGTTGATCATTTGAAAAACATAAGACCCAACACCTTGGAAGCGAGGTGTCATGTTGACTAAAACATGCCACAAACTGTCTATTGATGCGCCCAGGTTCCCTGACCTCCCCCATCTTCTCTATTTTCATTGCTTTGTTAATACGAGAGTGCCTGCGGGGGGCAGAAACGGTGGCTGTCATTGCTTTTTAGCTATTGCGCTGGCCCTGCCTGTCCATCTGCCTGGCTGGAGACTCAGTGAAATTGCCGTATTCCATAATAGACTCGGGCGTTCTGGGCTGCCACACAATGAATGTTGTTGTAATTTCCGCTGTCATGGGGGCAATGGATGCCCCTCTGCGTTTTTCTTCTTTTTTCTGTGCTTGTTGGTCCATGTGCAGGGAGCAATTTACATAGAGACGTTAATGTAACTGTCATGTTCTATCCCCGAGCAGCCATGCAGAACTGCTAAGAGACAGGCCGAGCTGCAATACTGATGCTCATAGCACAGAGAGATTGAGGCACGGCACAAAGTTAATGGAATTAAGTAAAGAATTCTCCTATTTACCACTATGGCAGATAAGTGAGAGAAAGAGAGTGGGGTGAACATTTAAATAAGCATCCAAGTGGAAATAAATGGAAAAATAACACATGGTGGAAAACATTTGAGGAAGCCATTTATATCTGGTGGTGATTTGGAGGGAGAGATCAGTTAGAGATAGGAATTGGTAATGAAATTTCTGTGTTTGACACGCATGCTGGTTGCAGCATCAGCACTACACGTCTGAGACACTCAAGACTATGGTTCAGGTCACGAGTGTGATATTAACTGGTCAATAGATGCTTTTAGTGCATTATTCTCTCTCTCTCTCTCTCTCTCTCTCTCTCTCTCTCTCTCTCTCTCTCTTTCTCTCTCTCTCTTATGGACTATGAATGAGGTCGCAAAGCAAAATTATATAGAACTGAGTGCCATCGACAAATCTTATTTTGTGTGGAAATGTTGTAAATTGCATTTATGGGTCACTCAATATTTTTTTTTGTTTTATATTATATTTATATAATGGTGTGGTGCAGGGAGTGGAGGCAGTTCTTCATTACTCCTCAATTTTAGTGTTTTGTCTACAGTTGTTTGGTTTAAATTAACCATTAATAAATTGTTTTATTAATGGTTTATTGAAGTTTACATTGCTGTGTCTTAAATATGTATTTTGTGCTTTGTTTTTTGTTTTTTCTTTGTGCTATGTCTACTTACCATCCTTGCTGTTGATTCACACTTTGTCACTTACTCTACTCACTTTAAGTAGTGTAAGTACCAGCTTAAATGTAAAGTTCACCCCAAAATTTAAATTTAAATTTATGACCCTCATGTTGTTCCAACCCCATATGACTTTATTTCTTTCTTACACTGAAATGGACAATTAATCAATTTCAAATCATTATGTGTCCTAGTGTGATTATAAAAGCAATAGTTCACCCAAAAATATATTCTAACATTTACTCACCCTTATGTCATCCCAGAAGTGAATGACTTTTCTTTCTTCAGCAGAAGAAAGTTAGACTCGGACTACATGAAGGCACACTTCACGAACGAGCACGAGCAGTCGGTGCTGAAATGCCTGTGTGCGTTCAGGCAAATCATTTCGGTCCCACTGAAACCTTTTCAGAGGCTCCTGGGGCATATGGCATCCTCAGCGGCAGTCACATTGCTCAGGTTGATGCATATGAGACCGCATCAGCACTGGCTTCAGGTCTGAGTCACGAGATGGGCATGGCACCATGGTACATACTGCGTGCTCGTCAGGCAGGCCTGTTGCCGTCTTTTCAACACTTGGTCTGACCTAGCATTTCTGCGGGCAGGAGTTCCCCTAGGCCAGGTCTCCAGGCGCGTCGTGGTTTCGACGGACACCTCCAAGTGCGGCTAGGGCGCCGTGTGCAACGAGCTTGCAGCTGCAAGTCCATGGACTGGCCCACGCCTGCGTGGGCACATCAACTGCCTCGAGTTGATGGTGGTATAACTTGCCCTGCAGAGGCTTTTGCCATTGATCTGGGGAAAGCATGTGTTGGTCTGGAAAGACAACACAGTGACAATCACATACATCAACCACCAAGGCGGTTTACACTCTCATCAATTGTCGCAAATCTCCCGTCGTCTCCTCCTCTTGAATCAGCAGTGACTCAAGTCATTGCGAGCCACTCACATCCTGGTCCACCTCAACAGCACAGTGGATGTGCTGTTGTGGCAGGTGGAACTCAGGGGAGAGCTGATCTAGAGTTGATTCGGTCAAGTACAGGTAGACTTGTTCGCTTCCCAGGAATCCTCCCACTGGCCGCTCTGGTATGCCCTGACCGAGGCTCTCCTTGGCACAGATGCATTTTAATACAGCTGGCCCCTGGGGCTATGCAAATATGCATTCCCCCCAGTGAGCCTACTTTCACAGATGTTGTGCAAGGTCAGGGAGGACAAGGAGCAGGTCATACTAGTGGCCCCTTATTGGCCCACCAGAACTTGGCAGTGAAGGTGTATGTGGCCGCTATATCAGCACATCACGATGCAGTGGATTGTAAGTATTTGGGGAAGCACGACTTGATCCTCAGGATCCTGAGAGGCACGAGGAGGTTAAACCCCCCCAGGCCATGCCTCGTTCCCTCATGAGGCCTCTCCGTGGTCCTTCAGGGCCTATGGGGAGCTCCATATGAGCACCTAGAGTCAGCTGTGTTAAAGGCCCTCATTTTGAAGACTGCCCTCATGATCGCTCACCTCAATCAAGGGAGTAGGGGACCTGCAGGTGTTCTCTTCCAGCAAACCATGCCTGTTTATCGGTTGGGATTACTTTCATGTCATATTGAGACACCATCCAGGCTATGTGCCCAAGGTTCCCATGACTCCGTACAGGGATCAGGTGGTGAATTTGATAGTGCTGCCCCAGGAGGAGGCAGAACCAGCCTTAGTGTTGCTGTGTCTGGTGCGTGCTTTGCGCATCTATTTGGATTGCACGCAGAGCTTTAGAAGCTCCGAGCAGCTCTTTGTCTGCTTTGTTGGACAGCGTAAGGGAAGCGCTGTCTCCAAGCAGAGGATCGCTCACTGGGTTGTTGATGCCATCAATGATGGAGGGAAAGAGACGTTGTGTCCCTCCAACAACAACTCTGAACTACCCGCTTAAATGGCCAGGACCTTGTCTCGGCTCCTCAGTGCGAAACCCGAATGTGTGGCTGCATTTTCCCTCCTTTTACACCTGCATGTCTGGGGGAGTGCCATGCAAATTCAACTCGCCAATTTTCATTGGCCTTTTCTCAAAAGATCAGAGATGAATGGCACCGAGATGCTTCCAGTGCAAATGCAACCATATACACATACATACAAACATATACATTTAAACATATATATGTGACATAAAAAAATTATAAAAATAAAATAGAATAGATGAAAAAAGAGAAATATACAGTAGAGCAATAATGTTGATCGAATATTTTATATACAGATATACAGTTTAGTGCAGGTGATGTAATGTATTGAAGAAGAGGTAGGATATGTTCAAGAATATAAATGAAATATGGATTGTGGCAGCGGGGACATGGTCAAGTGCCCGTCCGGAGAGAGAGAGATAGAAGCGGTAAGGGCACTTACACCTGAGCCAAATTATGATTAACACCTGTTTCTAATTACAGTGAGCACGGGGAGAGAGAGTCGGGGTCCGGAAGCCTTTATTGAGAAGCAAAAATTTGTGAAAATCTGGATACTAACAGAGTAGTCTGATGTTCTGATACAGTGATTGCTAACACCTAACTAGCAGTTCAAGAAACAGTTAATAATACAAAGAAGTTGCTCTTGAGTGACAGGTAAGTGGTCCTCCCCTGTGCAGTCAGTGTTTCCACAGAGCAACAGGTGTCGTCAATCTTCACCTTCAAAACTCAGCTCAAGCATCAAATTTTTTAACTCTCAAAGAGTTCCTATAGTGGTCCACTGGATATCACCCTCTCACCTGCCTAACCAGTAAGATATGAATTCCCAGTCCCCATCAGCGTCCGGAGCGGAAGCTCCCTGTTCAGTTGAGGAAACCTCACTGTCCAACTGGGTCGCTGACCTCCTCCTTGTCCCTAGAGAAGAAAGGAGGGAGCTTAACAGCTACACACAAGCCCAGTGTGATGCTGAAATGGCCGCCATGGTTGATAGTGCACACGATCCTAAAGGGAAGGTATCCACTATCCAGGAAGCAGTTGGCAGACTGTTCCTGCTCTACCACCACAAGGCCCAGTTGCAGATAGCAACACTCAAGGGTGAGTTAAAGACAATTACCGCCCATGGGAGTCGATGCACACAACCGTGCCTTACACCAAGACCTCCAGACCACGAATACGATGCTGGAGGAGTGTGTAGGAAGACTCCAATCGGCTGAAACAGATAGCCGAGAAGCCGCGGATGACCGAGTCCGGCAGGAAAGCCGAGACGCACAGGCCAAGGCTCAAGAAGTGCTCCGCTACTCCACCTCTGACAAGAGTGGGGCATAGGACTCCGAGACCGGTACTATGGTGAAATACCCCACCCCTGGTTCAGGTAGTATTCGAAAACCATTGTCCCAACTCCCGGAGCTAGCGTGCATCCCTGTTCCGGACACGTTTCGGGGGCAAGACCCCATTCCTGCAATCCTCCCCTCAGGCATCTGTCAGACCCCGCCCCAGCAGGACGCCTTCCTCACCAGAAGGAGGAAGTGGTCTCACCGAATGCCGTGGCAATGGGGGCAGGCACTGGTACTGACGAGTCAGATGGACACCAGCGGGACAAAGCACAGGCACCAGTTTGACTCCTTTGCAAAGGACATAGAACGATTACCTCAGGAAAATCGAACATTGTCTTGCCGACTTGCCTCTAGAGCTGTCACGATAACTACTTTTTGTTGTGCGATATATTGCACCAAAATGAATTGAGATAAACGATATTATTGTAATTTTCAGACCATTTTATGCCACTGATTACATAATGACAATATAATAGCATAATAATGCAAGTACACTGTTTCAAAGAACAAAGAACATTTTATTCTTATTCTATTCAATATTTTGACATTGTGAAATGTGAAAAAATATATCCCAAATAAATAAAACAAGTAAATAAATACACTTTCGTTAACAAAAAAAGTGCAAGGTATCAAGAACTTGATCAAAACAAAGTAATATGTCAATTTAAACTTTTAAAGTGTCTCACACAAAGGCACAGATGAATCGACAGGACATTTCTGCTGCCAGATTAGTTTTTTAATTGTTAGGCAGATTCCGAGAAAGGAACACCAACATGTTTACCTTGTGGGGCTTAAGGCAGGATCTTACTGGGGTACCAATGTTACCAGCTGTGCTAAACAGTCTTTCTGAGCTGGTGCTTGTTGCACAAATGCACATGTATTTTTGTGCTAACTTGGCTACTAGGGGAAATCTTCTGTGGTTATCACGCCACCACATTAAGGGATCAGATGATGCATGTACTGGTTCTTCCTGGAGGAACCTGGTCAGCTCCACATTAGCCTGCACTCTTTTTGGAACCGATGCCTGAGTCTGGTGACTTGCAAGTAGGTTTCTTCTGTGCTGGAGAAGGTCACACAGCCTCTTATTCTTGCTTGCTGGAGGTCCAGATTCAGATCCTTCATTTCCCCCTGCAGCTTCAACGCAGATCTCACCACTGGCACATTCTCCTTTTCCTTCTTCCTCGTTCATGTCTACTAGTTCTTGCAATAGCTTTTCTTTTACATCATCCAAGACCTCCGCATCCTCCATGGTACCACGATACCTTGGATCCAAGATGGTGGCCTTTGTCAGAAGGTTTTGGATTTCAGGTGGGCTGTATTTCTCTTTCAACACCCTGCACATGTTTGCCTTTATGTTTGCTGTCAGTGCAGTGTCATTGGGGTCTGGTGATAAAAGTTCACCTTTAAGAAGTTCCAACACAGGCTTTACTGAGGACACAGTGACATATTTTTCCCCTGAGAGGACATCCGTGAAATCAGCCACTGGCTTCATTGCTGCATTAATGGATTCCAACACAGAAACATCCTGCCAGGTTGGGTTGAGGTGGCCATGTTTTCGATCTTCAACCAGGACACATCTTATGGCTGGGAGTTGCTCTAGCACACTCTCGATCATTTTGTGCTTGGTACCCCATCGTGTGGCGACATCCTGTGGAAAATATAACATTGTTTTTGGTTTTTTTTGTCTAACATTATTTAACAAATGCTACTTTTACTACACTGTAAAAAAAATTGTAATCACAAAATGTTTTCTTTTGTCAAATCAATTTAGATAATTTATGTGGTTCAGATAACATAATAGTTTGAGTTTCTGGTGGTTAAATCAATCTGCTTCATTGTATTAACTAAATTTTTCAATTTCAATGAACTTAAAATTTTAAGGCAACCAGGTTACTTATTTAATTAAGTTAAACCAACAATATTTTTATAGTGTAGTAGTACTTTCACAAATAATAATATGGTTATTATAATGTAACCAATTATTTAATACATACAAACAGGCCCCAAAGTAAGTAATAAATAATAAAAACCCTTTAAATTAAGTTTATATAAACCCTAAATATTTTGTGTTGTATAACAAGTTACCGGTATCATCACTCACCAGTACTAGATTGTGTTGGGGGACATTGGTTTCAGTCTGTGCCTTCCTCAGGTCTCTCTTCTTTAGCCAGCTCAGGTTGAAGGTGTTGACAAGATTCCTACAAAGTCCCATGGCACGTGCTGTGCTATCCTTGTCACTGTCCAGTCCATGGGAAACAACCAAATGGAGGTTGTGTCCAAAGCAATTGAGCCATGGCCAGCCAAGATTACATATTGCAGCCACAATGTTAGCACCGTTGTCTGTAGTTATACAGGCCATTTTGCGCTCATCCAATTCCCAGTCTGCTAAAGCAAACTGAAGGGCTTCAGCAAGCACATTCGCAGTGTGGTTCTGGGGTATGTATCTGGTCTCTAAACACTTTGACTGCAGAGTCCAGTCAGCAGTTATGTAGTGTATGGTCAAGCTCATATAAGGTGTCATATTTGAGCTTGACCACATATCTGTAGTGGCAGAGTAAAAGGAGATGTCTTTTATCTCCTTCAGAATATCGTCTTTTACTTTATTGTACAAGGATGGAATGGCAGTTTGGGAGATGTACGTTTTCTTTGGCAATTCGTACTGTTTGTCAAAAGTTTGCAGCATATTTTTAAATGCTGGTTTTTCGACCGTGTATAATGGCTGCATCTCTTTGGCTATATAGCGAGTTACGCTATCCATGAGTGTGCGCCATTTCGCGCTGTCACGTTTATATTTGCACTGTCGGGAAAAGGCATCTGCAACAGATAACTGTCTGGAAGAAGGCCCCTCTCCAACTCCAGCTGCAGTTGTTGTTCCCAGGTTGAAAAACTGGGTGGGATGGTTATGTTTTAGGTGCGATTTTAAGTTTGTTGTGTTGCCTCTTTTCGTTGCTACTGTTTTAAAACACAGTCGACATACCGGCTCGTTCACGTTAATTAGCTCTCCTCTCTCGTTCGGCTTAAAGCCAAAATGTTCCCACACCGGAGCTGAAGATTGTGGCTTTAAAATCAATTCCATGTTGGACTCGTTCTTCCTAACTGGCTCGCTGTAGATGTCACGAAACAGAACACTTTAAAATGCAGTTGGTTCACGCCTTCTCTTCACCTGACGGTGTCCGCTCTCTCTCTGTGTGTGTGTGGACACGCTGCCTGAGCCCCGCCTCCGACACAGAGTGCAGACAAGATGACAGAGGCAGCGCGATCAACTAAAATGTTGGTGACATTCATTTTAATGTAAAAATGAATCTAATTATTATTTTTAATAATAAAACAAATTATCAGTTGCAATATATCGCGGCACCAAAAATGATCGCGCTCATTTCCATATATCGTGCGATAAGTCGATATATTGACTATCGCAACAGCTCTACTTGCCTCATCGCGCGAGAAGTTGAAGCTCATCTGGAAAACAACTTCCAGAAGTGTCCACGCTTTCATTGAGACTCAACCACCGCGCATTAGGGACAGTTACCCAAGGCTTTGTAGGGTTCTGAGCGAGGAGTACTCACCAAACACTGATGAAACATCAGCCACCCTCAGCACCATCCGCATCCAACAGAAGCATTTGTAGCCTCTCAGGGAGTATTACCAGCGTTTAAGGAATGCATACTTCAATGGAAGTCATGAGCCAGGCCTGGAAGAAGAACGAGGTTTCAGATCTCTCTTCCTTCATAATCTCCACCCCTGCGTGCGAATCCACATTACACTGATGTGTAAGCAGGGTAAACCGACCATGCAGGAGATTAGGAATATGGCCCAGATGACATGTGAAACAGTCGTTTGTCCGACTGATAAACAAGACGACGATGTCAGAGTCCTGGACATCCAGTTTTCTGAGAGGGCAGACTTAGAGCTTGAGGGCTACAAATTGCCTCAACCCTGAGTACGTGACAAAGCAGCAGTCCCAAAACGTGTGCCCAACCACCCACAGGGTCACTCCCAGGTTCAGCAAGAGCCCCAAGAATGTTATCCCTTTCCAAAGAAAAGGAATGTCAGGTTTGAGAAAAACCCCAGACATCTGAATGGAAACAAAGGAAATCATTCGGGGCCTCCCAAAGAGGATGATCTGGAGCAGAAGGTCAACGTCCTCCAGAAACAACTAGCGGACGTGATGAAGCACCTCAATGCTTCTCGACGTCCCCCCAAAGGGCCAGACGATGACCACAAGGGGGCCAATAGTGACAATCCGCCAACATGACTAGGCCAGACCCTTCCCCCCTCAACCGCCATAGTCTACTTTGTAGGCTGGGGCAAGAACACAGGGAAGACTCCAACACTCCCAGTGGCAGTCATGCCCAAAACCCATGCTGCGCTCATAACATTTTTGGGAGACCTTGTCCACAAGGTTAATGCCAGATGCATATACACCTCAGTGTTGGTAGGGAGATGTATAGACATCCATGCATTACTGGAAACTGGGTCTGAAATCAGCCTAAGGTGCAAGGAGACTTTAGCAAAAGTCACCAGGGCAATGGTAAACCACTGCAGACAGAGCCCTGTGATGTGAGCCTTGTCAGCTACACACAAAACAGGCCTCTTACCAAGCTCCTCCAGAAGGACATGGTATTTGAAAGGGAAGACCCGCAAGAGCAGGCTTTCAGAGAACCGAAGGCCAAGATCTGTTCAGCCCCTTTCCTCATCTACCCAGACAAGGATTTGGAGATTTGCATCAAGGCAAGCTTCTCCTCCCACTGCCTCAGCGCCACCCTGGCACAGAGGTATGACAAAGAAAATGGGGAAAATCCCCAAAGCCTACAGACTGTGAAATGGGGTAAACAACTGGGCAATGCAGACTTGAGAGTCATGCAGAAACAGGACCCGTGACCAAGACAATCCGACAGCAGTTGATGGAACCTCAGACACAAACGTTCCTAACACCCTCTCTACAGGACTCAACAGAGCTAAAAGCTCTCTGTCAGGTACAACAACACCTGAAACTTGAGAGAGTCCTTTTGAGCCATGTTCCCCATGGTCCAGGTCCAACCTGGTGGGTCGTTCCGACTGGCCATAGGAGGGGTGATGCTGCTACATGCCCAAGATGCTCACATTGGACGTCTCAGGAGCTACAAAGCTACCTACCACACCCTCCAACAGGTTACATACTGGCCATTTATGCTGTACCGTCCGGAAGACGTCAGTTTTGCAACCGCATATACTGCACATCAGTACATGACCGATGTACACAGACACCACTGTACAAGTGGGTCCAGTCAAACCAGACCAAATCCTTTGAACAGTCTGCACTCTAAAGGGGTGTGGACCCACCACAATAGTGTCCACCATAGTTAAGCGTAGCATGCTTTACTCACAACATTAGCATGCACAAACACTAATACCACTTAACACAAGGCAATGAAACTCCTGTTCCAACAAGAATAATTACAGGGTCTGGGCAAAACCCTGCCGGGTACCATACTCACTGTATACATGCATTCTGCTATTCTTAATAACACTTTATATGCTCTGGATGCCTTGTCAGAAGTTGTGAGATCAGACATAACATGTGTAAGTGGTTAGAGATTTAATGCATGACCTTGTGAGGGAAATCAACACTTCAGTTAACAGCCTGAGTGATGGAAGGATCCCATCCTACTTGGTTCACCTAAACATGGCTGAACAAATCCTTAGATCTGCCACTACCACCGTTGTGCAATCTTCTCAGATACATCTGGCATACAGCCTTGGCAGTGACAAAAAAAAAATAAATAAATGAGGATTTATCCTTAACTTGTCCAGAAGGAAGGAACAGAAACTAGGGTAGAAGGAGCTGGTAATCGATGGCTTGTCAACACACCAGCCACTGAAGTCTTACTGTCATACGACCGCTATGATACAGCCACTAAACTAAGGCTACCAAACAGTGTTCTTAATGGTTCCCCAAGGAGCCACCATACACATTGACAATATTGTCCTCCATCATCTCAACGTTGACAAACATGATGCAGAAATTGAGATCATGGACGCATTTAGAGGTCACACCCTCACCATGACACCCTTCAAAAGCAGCTCCATGCTGAAGGGAAGAAATTAGTAAAGTTCAGTCTCAAACTGACTGGCTTGACCACTATTTCTAGGTTATAAGCAAATCGTCATCGTACCAAGAACACTACATTGGTTTAATCACCCTCGGGCTCCTCCTTTAGTGGTTGGAACATCATGGCAGGTATTGCACACATCCAAACACTACACACTAGACTGGATGCAATGACACTCATTCCACAGCGTTTCAAACACCTGTCTACCCCTCTACCACTAACTGTTCCCAACTCGTCCCAAGAACAGCCTTACTAACAGTAACAATCTCTTCCAATTTCCTTTTCATAATCATTGAAAACTCAGGGGTAACAAAGGGTTGTTGCAATGTTTGACGTGTTACCAATGCAAAGTGCTATGTTGTGATAAAGTTATGATAGTTAGCCTAGTTAGAATTCATCTGCCCAGATATTTTCTACTATGACTGCCCAGATGTCAAAAGTCTTTATGAACTGTTAATACTTCCAGGAACTAAGCTCTTGCGAACTCAGGACACATGGACTGAACAACTTTTGGGTTGTTCTCAGGGATTTGGGAATTGTTCAACTGTTGGGTTGCTCTCAAGGTCTGTGGTAGGAACCCCAACCTTAAGACCAAAAGGGGGGATGTAGGGCCTTGCCCCACTAAAAATGGCAGCAGATACAGCATGGCCCTTTATTCTATGATCAAAGGTGAGACATTGAACTCGGTTTCCCAGAATGCTTCACAGCCGCATGACAAAGGACCAAATCCAGATCGTTTTCTCCTGACCGCTCAACGCAACAGGAATTCAAACGGACAACCCTGCTGAAATCGCACAGGATTTTCCAAGTAAAGCTTGATATCTGGGCAGATAAAGTTTAGAAACTGTGACTTTTCTTATACAACTAAATCATATATATTTGATTGCTGAATGTTTGATGTTTTGTTTACATTTGTATGTTTAACTACGATCGCTGATTGCTGTTTTGATCTGTGAGATCGTAATTTTTTAAATGAAATGTTTATTTTATTGAGTGATCTGAACTAACGATTAAATCGTGCTTTTACCAGCGTGCATCCTCTGTTAAATAATCTCCACCCCTGTTTGTTCGCTCTCTCTCTCACACACACTGAAATTCACAGAGCAAGCAGCACCACGGTTTATGTCCAAATCAGGCTGGTGTTTTTCAAATAAACATTAATTATTAGTTATATCTGATAGTAAATCTGATCTAAACAACCAGTGCACCCTACACCGGAGGTAAACAACAAACCTAATCATAACACTCCGGTCACTTGTGGAGACCACCTCTCACTGTATCAGCACACAGAGGTTGCCAAGTTGCAACAAGAATTTGCAGACGTGTTCTCCCCTCTACCGGGTCATATGAACCTCATCCAGCAACGCATCGAGACAGAACCGGGAGTGATGGTACGTAGCCATCCCTATCACTTGCCCGAGCACAAAAAGAAAATGGTTCAGGTAGAATTGGATGAGATGCTCGATATGGGGTTAATAGAGGAATCTCACAGTGATTGGTCCATCCCAGTTGTTCTAGTGCCTAAGAACGACGGGTCTGTACGGTTCTGTGTGGATTATAGGAAAGTCAACACATGAAGGATACCAATGTGTGGATCACCCGGTGGTATCTGGCTCTCCAGCAATTTAAATTCAAGGTGGTCCACAGACCGGGGGCGCAGATGACTGCCGCCGACTTCCTCTCCTGGAATGGGAGGGGAGTGGCTACCCAGCCTAAGTCGGGCGGTGGGGGTATGTGGCAGCGGGGGCGTGGTCAAGTGCCTGTCCGGAGAGAGAGAGAAGTGGTAAGGGCACTTACACGTGAGCCAAATTATGATTAACATCTGCCTCTAATTACAGTGAGCACGGAGAGAGAGAGAGAGATTCGGGGTCCAGAGGGCTTTATTGTGAAGCTAAAGTTTGTGAAAGTTTATTGTGAATCTGACGTTGATTGTGAAGCTAAAGAGGTTGTGAATTTAGCATGTCATGGCACCCCTGAAAAGCCAATAAAAACCCGTTTTCCTGTGTCCTCCTTGATGTCCCCCCTACACGGATATATTAGGAATGGACAGATTGAATATTGCACATGGTTGTATCTGACAAAAGGAAAATATTTGGTATTTAGTAACCTAAAAGAAATCCAAAAGACTCCAGTGGTTAAATCCATCAGTAGCTATATAATAGGTGTGAGTGAGAAATTTAAGTCCTTTTTTAACTCGAAATCTCCACTTTCAATTTTGCATCTATAAGTCACATATGGTGCCTGTTTAGTTTCACTTTCACATCTGAAAGTGAAAGTTAAAGTGGAGATTTAGAATGAAAAAGGACTTAAATTCTGTTTCTCACTTACGCCTATAATATCACTTCTGAAGACATGGATTATACCACTGAATTCACATGGATTTATGTTTTTTTTGTGATTTTTGGAGCTACAAAGTCTGATTACCATTCACTTGCATTATATGGACCTCCAGAGCTGAAGTATTCTTCTAAAATTTCAGTTTGTGACACATACCCAGTTTCGTAATGATACGACAAGTCGTTTGTAAAATACAGCATTTTATGACTAAATTAAAAATGGCCGACATCAAAAATGGCCAACATAGGAAAATGTGGTATCGTTCGACTCAGTATGAAGCATTGATCTAAAGAGACCATTTTCATTATTTTTCGGCAAAAGTGTTCAAATATTATATGCCAAAAAAAATCTGTTTTTGCTATCTCCTGTCCAGTAGGGGGCAGTGAGCCAAAAACTCTGCAGGTTACCTCAGAGCCTAATGGTGATGACATGTACCAAGTTTTGTCCCAATATCTCAAAGCATTGCGGAGGTACAGCCTCAAGTTCAATTTTGTGCATACTTCGTTGAATTCGTTGAAGCGCCATTCGGAAACGGTATGGTTTATTGAAATTCAGTGAATAACTTTTTGTCGTGAGTGCCTCAGTCTAGATTATGCAAGCCAATTTTCATGCAAATCGGACAAACAGTCTAGGAGGAGTTTTTTTTTCTCGGCATGAACCACGGAATCTAACAAGATCAGTCTCATGACGATACGCCAAGTCGTTGGTAAAATACAGCATTTTATGTCTAAATTCAAAATGGCCAACATACATAGGAATTTTTCATATCGTTGGACTCACTATACCCCACTGAATATGATTAGACCAATTTGATGATTTTAAGACAAACTGTTCAGAAGTTATAAGCAAAAATTAGCTTTTTTCATATCTCATCACATCTAGGTGGCACTGTTCCGAAACTGAGCAGGCACCCATGAGTCATGGTGCATATGACAAATAATAAGTTTGGTTAGAATAAGCTAAAGCATTATGGAGATATACCCTTACGTCCATTTTGGTGTGCTCTTCGTTGAATTTTTTGAAGCACCATTTGAAAATGGTATGGTTTATCAAAATTCTGTGAATAAGTGAAGTTATTAGCATAAACATCAGTGCAAATTTGGGCAGTTGGTGGTACTAGAGGGTCTGAAGTAGAGATGCCAAATTTGCTGTGGTAACAGATCAGACTGATCAAATTGGGCTGCCATAGACTCAAGAGTGGAAGAAGAAGAAGAACGAACGAATAACGAAAACAATAGAGGTTTCTCGCCCCTTCAGGGCTTGACCCCTAATTATACAATTAAACAATTGATCACAAGCAAGAATGCTGTTGTACTGAATAAAAGTTTGTTAAAAAATGCAGTGGTATGTTGAAAGTAATTGTTCTATATTCATTTGTCAAAAGTTTTATGAATTTATTTAAAAGAGAATGCAGAAATCACATTTGCCTTGTCAGTGTGGAATGATTCTGATTCTCTCAGAATAGATTAGATCTGTCTCCAGTGACCATGTTCAAACCACAAGAGGTAAAAAACACATTTAGTTTTACCAATAAATGCATCTTATCAGAACTGTTCTTGTGTTTTGCTGTTATTTTAATGATAAAAATTATAGTAATCTTATTCTAAAAAAAATTGTAATTAAAAAATAAAATGGTGAACACAAGATTTGGGGAACAGATTTACAGATATCTGTAGGGCCCAACTTCACTTGAAGGATACATGCATTTGTTTTAATTTATTCTTTACATTGAAATGTAACTTAAAATAGGCTAAAGGAGTGTGATCAATAACATTGATTTTTGCTGTGGTATCAAAATTGGCATCGAGAACCGTGACTACTGAAATAGTGTTATCCTGAAAACACACACACACACACACAGAGACAGACAGACAGACAGACATACATACATACATGCATGCATACATACATACATACATACATACATACGGACAGATGGATATATATATATATATATATATATATATATATATATATATAAATTATTTATTTATTTCCAGTACTGACAAGCACAGCTTGCCCTTTTTGCACCAAACATTTTTCTTCCACATCCTGGAAGCTCAATTGTAATATTGTGTACTCTTGCAGCCAGCACCAAACTACACAGCTCCTATCCCCTGGTGATTAGCAGGGCTTTCAGAGAGCAGGGCCCATCTCACTGTCAGAGATGCTTCATTCCATCAAACAGGCAGAGGGGTATTGTGTTTCTTTATACGCATTTGAGCTGACATGCTCTCTCAGCATGTACACGGAAACTATTTCTCTGTCAAGAGAATTGAGCTGGGAACAGCGGGTCTTGTATCCTCACATTAAATGCTGAAAGCGCGCCTTGTTTTCAAGAGGGACATGGCAGAAAACAGGAGCTGGGGTAAATGGAGGGCCTGCTGTGGGGTGGTCTTTTTCATGGTGATTAACTCAAACGACACACAACCGGAGGGACACTGGCTGCCTCCACATTAATGCCTTTTAGGAGTAACGGCAGCACTCCTCATATGAATATGTCTGCCTCACTACCAAGGGAAAGAGAGAGAAAGACGGAGAAGAAAGGAGCACAGCAATTGAAGATGGCATCTTGGCTCTCTCAGTATACACTTTGAACACTCTCCACATTTTGATTTAATAATGGCCTGCCATATAGATTTTTATTCATGTGGCTGGAAGCATAAGTGCTGATGTGTGTCATTATGTCATTATGTTCAGAGTATGTATATACACCACAAATGCAAGAAAATGAAAAATGTGTCCTTTTTGTATTAGAAGAGCTGCAAAACAATAGTGTAGCAGTGAACACATGTGCTTTAGGGCCATTTCGAGGTGGTGGTGCTTATGTGGGAGAAATAGGTTTGATTCTGTCCTATAGCAGGTCAGAACCCAATCATATCCCCTCTGCCTTTCCCCAATATTTCCTGTTCCTTTCCCATCAATTAAAAGTGTCAGAAAGATCACAGTTAAAGGAATAGTTCAGCAAAAAATTTGAATTATCTTATCATTTACTCATCCTCATGCCATCCTAGATGTGTATGACTTTTTAGAAGAATATTTCAGCTCTGTAGGTCTTCACAATGCAAGTGACTGGTGGCCAGAAGTCTGAAGGTCCAAATATCACATAAAGGCATTGTAGAAGTAATCCATATGACTTCAGTGGTTAAATCAATGTCTTCTGAATCAATCCAGTCAATTTTGGGTGAGAACAGACCAAAATATAACTCTTGCATCATTGCAGTGTCTAGGCATGATTATGATTTCAAGCTTGTATACACCCCTTAGACCTTGACGCATGTGCAGAGCACTAGATGGCACAAAAGAAAGTGTAAACGAGCTTGAAATCATGATGTCAAGGAGACTGCTGATTTCAAAATTTATAGTGAAAAAGGAATTACATTTTGGTCTGTTCTTACCCAAAACCGATTGGATTGCTTCAGAAGACATTGATTAAACCACTGAAGTAATATGGATGACTTTTATGCCTGCTGTAGGTTAAGAAGACAGTACTAGTGAGGGCAGTAGCCCCCAAATTCCAAGGCAGATGAAGAATACTCCTCCCATGAACCATTCAGAGAGGACAGTGAAGATATCACCTTCCTACACAGCACCATTACTGACCTGAAGAAGAAACACACACACATGGAAATTGAGCTGGTACAGCTGAGAGTGGAGGTGAATGCTGCTGAACAACAGAGTCACCAAACAGAGAAAGACAAGGACTGAAGAAAATAAATGGTGATGATGAAGACTGAGATTCAGGAACTGAAAAGAAAGAGAGGGAGGAAAATAATGAGCAGCTAACTATAATGATGGAAGGGTTTAGAGAGTCATGTAGAAGACAAATGTCAGCTTTAACTGACAGCTGATAAGAGACAGAGAACCGACTCCCTGATCCCAATTAGGGGTGGGAGGAGGCACTTACCCAAGGGGGCTATAGACGGGGGCCTTTCCTGATTTTTGTTATAAGCAATTTCCCACCGAGCACCTGCTAGAATAGCGCTGGGGAAGTGCTCTTCCCTCTCCAGGAGGGAGAGCACTATGGAGACTAAATCCTACTAGAGGGAAGTTAACATGTGGAGAATACCTCACATGGACTTATCGACGGGGAAGTTCACATATGAAATGTAGCCACTGGGAGGACCTTACCTATGGAGAGGGGACACTGCAGCAGTGGCTGAGGCAGAGCGAAGCTCTGTCGAGGGGAAACATAGGGTTCACCTGAGGGGAAACAGAACAGTGGAAACACATCATACAGGATTAATGAGGGGAAATCACCAAGTATGGAGCACTGAGCCCAAGTATGCAGGCTCACCTGAATAGGGGCATTCCACGAGTACTGGGCCCGGTCACCGAGTTGTCACTGAATAAGAAATTAAAGAAGTGTCCAGTGTTCACCAGCTACGGGGAACTGTTGTGGACTAGCTAGCGCATTTTATTACCTTGAAAGGGGAAAGGCGCAAATGCAAGCGATACACCCATCCGGCTGCCCGCCCTACCTGTTGTTACCCCGTAACTCTCGGGTCGAAACCGGTTCTATGCAGAGGTTGTAGAACCTCGCAAAAGTATTGGGAGTAGCCCAACCCGCTGCTCTGCATATGTCTGTTAGAGAGGTGCCCCTCACCAGTGTCCAGGAGGATGCAACACCTCTAGTGGAGTGCGCACAGACTGCCAAGGGGCACGGCAGGTCTTGTGATTGGTAAGCCAAGGAAATGGCATCCACAATCCAATGAGCCAGCCTTTATTTGCAGAAAGATTTCCCCTTCTGCTGTCCTTCAAAACAGACTAAGAGCTGCTCCAAGCATCAAAGCTCTGCGTGCAGTCCAGATAGATGTGCATGGCACGAACTGGACACAGTAATGACAAGGCTGTGTCTTCCTCCTCTGATGGGAGCGCTTGCAGGTTCAACACCTGATCCTGAAAGGGAGTGGTGGGAACTTTGGGCACGTAACCAGGCTGGGGTCTCAAGATCACGTGAGAATGTACCGGCCTGAACTCCAGGCATTCGCTGGCGACAGATCTCCTTGCGCCCTTGAGGATCCTGGTGATCAGGTCATGCTGCCGTGAGGGTCTCCCATCCAGTGTATCGTAATAAGTTGTTATTGCAGCCACTTACACCTTTGGGGAGGAGGGAGACAGCTGTCTTTCCAGCCCCTCCTGTAGGAAGAACAACACAGACCCGACCGCTCATCTCTGTGGATCTTCACCAGAGGAAGAACACCAATTTGCGAAGAGGTGCCACTTCAGAGCATACAGCCACCTCATAGAGGTGGCTCTGGCCTGACTGATCATGTCTATCACCGCTGGCAGAATGCCTGCTAGCATGCCATCTGGAGCATGCCCTGCCCCTGCGTGAGAAGGTCCTGCCTCAGGGGAATGTGCCAGGGAGGTGCTACTGCCAGGAGCATCAGGTCTGAGAACCAAGTCCGGTTGGGCCAGTACGGTGCAACAATCAGGATTTGCTGCCCATCCTCCCTGACTTTGCACAATGTCTGTGCAACGAGGCTCACTGGAGGAAATGCATACTTGCACAGCCACTGAGGCCAGCTGTGTGCCACGCCATCCATGCTGAGGGGAGCCTCTAAGAGGGAGTACCAAAGGGGGCAATCAGAGGACTCTCGGGAGGCAAATAGATCCACCTGCACCTCCTCAAATCTCTCCCAAATCAGCTGGACTGTCTTCACTCTTCGCAGAGCATTACCTGTCATGAGAGTGCATCCACTGCATGGTTGAGGACATCCAGGAGTACATCATGGTCACTGTGTTGTCCATCCGGACCAACACATGCTTGCCCTGAATCAACATCGAAGGCTCTGCAAGGCCAGACATACTGCCAGCAACTCTAGGCAGCTGATGTGCCATTGCAGGCAGGGCCATGACTAGAGCCCCGATACAGCCTGCCCGTTGCACACAGCGCCCCAGCCCGAATTCGAGGCATCTGTCATGACCATGACATACCTCAAGACCTGCTCTAAGGGAACCCCTGCCTGTAGAAATGCCAGATCTGACCAAGGGCTGAAAGATTGGTGACATCGTGGTGTGATATTCACATGCTGGGTGCCATGGTGCCATGCCCACCTAGGGACACAAGTTTTTAACCAGTGCTGGAGCGGTCACATATGTATCAACCCATGGGGGAGTACCGCCGCAGAGGATGCCATATGCCCCAGCCGATGCCATATGCCCCAGCCTCTGAAATTTTTTCAATGGCAGGCCAGCACCGAATATGCATGCTTGTTCGTAAGGTGTGCCATCATGGTGACCCGAGTCCATCTCCATACAGAGAAAAGAGATGCTCTTCGCTGGGGAGAGCCTACTCTTCTCTCCTAATCAGGTTAATCAAGCCTCAGAGAGGGATAAAGGCCGACTGGAGACTGCAGTGCATCAGAGAGAGAGATTTACAGGCAGCTGTCCAATACCTTTGTGTGTTTGTCTTTTTGTTTAAGTTGGTTCTCGCCTCCTCCTTTCCATTAATACCTTTACACTGGTGCTGAAACCAGGAAGGAGGAGGGATGCACCATTACCATCTACCATTAACTACCATCCACCCCAACGGAGCAGTGGCTGCCATCCGCCGGAGGATGGAGGATCTCAGCCGCATGGAAGCGGGAGGAGGAGGCTCCCAATGAACCGTCTGGAGTGGTTACCAATGCCAGGGGCGGGGGAGACCCCTACCATCCACCAAAAACTTGGCGGCTGTACTGTCCAACACGGGCCGAAGGTCTGCCTACTATCTGTCCGGGGAGGCGTGGCTGTAATCCATTAGAGGGTGGAGGATTGGCCGAGGACCAAGCTACGGCATATCAGAGAACTGGCGAGTAAGTGTTTTTTTTTCTCTCTCTCTCTCTCCTCTCTCTCTCCCACTGCCACTCTGTGTTGGACTTTCCCTCTCTTTTTAAAATGCTTTTGTTAATTTGGCATGATCGCCATTATGGTGTGTAGGTGCCAATGTTTTTTTGTTTCCCTTCCCTTATCCCCCTCTCTTATCCAGGTAGACGGGGATGACCTGCCGGCAGACGGGGTGTTAGGCATGCCTCTCCCCAGGGAAAGAGAGGGGGAGTGTGCGTCATGCTGGGGGCTCCCCGAAATGTGACAGGGTGGAGGGCGGGTCCTGGTCGTGTATGAATAATGTGAATAATATGAATAGGTTGTGAATGCCCTTGTACCTCAGCGGGGCCAGGGCAGCCTCTGCGACACAAGGAGACAGGGACAGACTGTAAGGGAGGACATTGTACTTGTATGCTCGTCCCTCGAAGGCAAAACGAAGAAAGGGCCTGTGTTGAGGATGGATTGATACGTGAAAGTACGCATCCTTCAAGTCGATGGCCGCGAACCAATCCAGATGTCGTACTGATGCCAGGATGCACTTCTGTTTCAACATCTTGAATGGAAGCCTGTGAAAGGCCTTGTTCAAGGCACACAGATCCAGAATTGTGCGCAATTCCCCCTTTCTTGGGCACAGTAAATTAGGAGTTGTAAAAGCCCTTATGTGACTCTGCTAAGAGGATGCCTTCGCCAGAAGGGTGGCAACCTCTACCCGAAGGACCGAGGCATCCTAGCCTCGTACTGCAGTGGAGAGGATGCCACTGAACCTGGGTGGCCGTCTGGCAAACTAGATCAAGTAGTCAAGAGTATACAAGAGTAGCCATCGGGACTAGAAAGTGCTAACCAGGCTTCCAGCCTCTGCACTTACGGCAACAGAGGGATGATTGGTTTTATCAAGCACGGGGTGGGTGGTTTGCGGCGAGGCAGAGCAGATGCCCCACCGGGAAGATCATCCGGGGGGGTGTGCTAACCTGCGATTCCCGCAACGATGGCCAACGGCTGGGGTGGGTGAGCGTGCCCTAGAACTGCCGCACTTACCTGTTTGCCGGCTTTCTTTCGACGGAGAACATGGGAACACGAGATACTCATGTCCCGCTCATTGACCGGAAAGACTTTCAGCGCCTGTCCATCACAAGCACGAGGGCCGGAAGGGCTGAGTATTGTGAAATGACCCAGAGATTGAGGAAACTGCTCTTTTACTGAGAAATTTGGTGCCCCAGAAGGCACCCGGTGATGTTACGATGGTAGTTACCTTGTGCTGACTCAGGGGCGTAAGTGGGGCCTGTGTGTTCACTTGTCTCAGGACCACTTCAAAGCCCGTCCGGGGTTCTTGGTGGCCGGCTGACTGTCCTCAGAGACACCACAGGAGGATGGCCCTGGCAAGAGGCAGACGTGCCGCGGGACTTTGGAGGCCTATAGGTGGCCAAGTAATGCTGTGGCAGTATGTGTTTTATGTCCTGCTTCTTCACCATCGAGAACTGATGGGTGAAGTCCTTGAAAGTGTCGCCAAAGAGCCCCCCCTTGGGAGATGGCATCTCCTTTAATAGCCGTATGTCCGGGGCGGAGAGCGGCATGCAAATTCTACTCACCAATTTTCATTGGCAATTTCAGAATAAAGCAAAGGTGATTGGGGCTCTCAAGAGCGAACCCCAAGTGTCACTTCATAGACACAGAGAAAAGGGATTACGGCAGCTCCTTGAGATCATAGAAATATTCAGACAGGCCTGGGCTCCAAAAACAAACCTTACAAAAACCAGAATAATGGTGTTCCAAAACAGAAAGTAAACATACTTTTAAATTAGGAACCAACATTCTCCAACACACGTACACATACACCTACCTGGGATTAAAAATCATTTTTTAATTTGGGAAAAGGAGTCAGTAGAACACTGCATATCCAGATTTGTAAAAATGTTTTAAAAGTACATAGGGCAACACCAAACAACTCATGCAGAGCTGAATTAGGCAGAGATTACACAACAGAAAAATATTTGAGCACTGAAAAAGATCATAAGTTTAGGAAGACCTTGACAAAATATAGACTCCAGTGACCATCAACTGGCCATTGAAAGAGGCCGTCACAGACAGAAATGTCCGCCCCCATTAGAGAGACTGTAATTCCTGTGCACACAGAGAGCTGTAGGAACTGAGGAACATTTTCTACACTGTGACCATTATCAAAACGTTCAATCTGTCTTCTTCTCAAAATATTAGAAAATAGTACCGAAATATTTGCCTTGACCAAATCAAACAAAATTGAGTCACATAAAATTGAGTAATACAAAAACTAAAGCCTTTAATTAACAGCAGCTCGATATGTAGCATTACCAACTGTTCTTAAGTGTGTATGCTCAAAATATCTACATATTTTTTCTTTTAAATGTATTTATTTTTTATTAATTTATTTTAATTGCCAGTGCTTTGACAATACTGTACAACAGTCATGCCAATAAAGTTTGTTTGAATTTAATTGAAAAGAAAGAGATGTTTTCAATATTACAGGGTAATCTTCTCATGCTTTACACTCTCATTTTGAATGATTACCCTTAGGATGCCGTTTTAGTCAACCACAGAATGTTGTGTATTTCCTACATCTTATGTTTTAATGTTTGCCTTGTTTGTAATACTTGTTTGCTGTGAATTTTCCACATTGTGGTGAAAAAACTTTCTAAACTCAGCTAAACTAAATAAAATGCATACGTGAACATTCCAGAGTGTCCTGACTCTGTGTTGCTTGTTTACATGATTCAAATTGTCGGGTTCATTAACTTCTGAGGTCTTCACCTTCATCTCCCGGTTTGTTGTCTCTCCCCTCCTGGTTGATAATGTGAGGGAAATCACTTGGTCATGCTTGAACTCGTCCTGTACGAACGCTTTTTATCAGCCATAAATATTGTGTTTGAAACCACAACAGCAGCTCATTTCACTATTAATCTTTCATTAATGCCCCCTCTTCATTCATTCATAATTGTTTGTGCAGGCTAATCTTAATTGCTCGCTATGGTTTTGATTTGCATCACTGCCAGGCATCCATGAATCTTTTTTATGTCAGTCAACAAGAGCTATTGTAATATGACAGTGTAAACAGTTAACTCTGAACAAAGAATGAGTGAATAATGGATTGTTTAAATCTGTTTATAAAGCATCTTGTTTTATCACTTGTCAGCTGGTTGTTGTCTTTCTCCAGGGATAATGTAATCTCTCTCTCTCTCTCTCTCTCTCTCTCTCTCTCTCTCTCTCTCTCTCTCTCTCTCTCACACACACACACACACACAGAGAGACACACACACACACACTTACTCACTGCATCTCTCTCATCCTCATCTCTCTGACAGGAGAAGTTTCTTGTGTATAATGCAGTCAACTCATCCAAAACAGAGCTGATAGTCACCATCCATCAGTGTGACAACATCAGGCATGTGTACAACATGCAGTTAACTCTGAAAACTGCATACATGCATGAGTGTGAAGTGCTTACACCTATACATCTATACACCTATACGTGTGTGTGTGTGTGTGTGTGTGTGTGTGTGTGTGTGTGTGTGTGTGTGTGTGTGTGTGTGTTTATGTGGTTAACGAGGACAATTTTTTAGGTTAAAAAATGGTCATTACAAGGGTATTATGCTATAAATGTTGTTTATGAGGACATTTCTTGTGTCCCCATAATTTAAATAGCTTAAAAAACAATGTTTTATTGAAAATGTAAAAATACAGAAAGTTTTTTGTGAGGGTCAGGTTTAAGGGTTGTGTTAGGTTTAGGGGATATAATCTATAGTTTGTACAGTATAAAAATCATTATGTCTATGGAAAGTCCTTATAATAATAGGTAGACAAACAACTTTAGTGATGTGGAATAATATTTTTGACTTGAATAATCAGAATATGACACATTTTTTAGGTTAACATCAATGAGGGTGACTTTTTTCTTTCAGAAAATTCCCCTAGAAGAATTGCAAAACCTTATAAAAACAAATTGTGGGAATGTCTCCTTGAGGAACAAACATTAAATTCATATAATATATTTTAAAAAATGTGAAGTCCCCATAAGGACAGATTCAAGGTATATTCAAGTTTGCATATGTGTGATCTCCTCTTCTCTTCGGGGATCAGCATATTGAGTGTCAAATCCCCACTCAAGTATATCCTTTCCACAGCACACCTGTTGGGCCTCACGGTCCTCTGGGACATGCAATCATTCAAATCTTAACAATTTAACTGGGCGTTACAGTTCTGTCAATGTTTAAGAGACATTCCCATGGTTTATTCATCTCTCTTTTACCTGCAGCATTGTCTTTCGTATTGTTGTTAAGATCCTCCTGAATGAATCGTACTGAACAGCAGTGTTTTTGCGGCAGGATGCATAAAACTGAGCAAAGGATGACTGCACTGACACAAATGTCTTTCTTTGCTTTGCATATTCTGTACTTACAAGCATCAAGTAGGCTGAAACATCTTGTCTCATTAATCTTGATGTCATCTAATACAATGCAGTTAATAGATGACACAAACAGCAAATCTCTTTGATTCTTTTTATTATAATGGCATCCCAGTCTTTAAAAACACATTTCCATGGATGTCTCAGGCCATGGATCATCTCCATGCATGACTTTGTATTTGCATTGTGTGGAATGGAATTGCTATGAAATGTTTTTTTAGATTTACCAGGCCTAGTGCCCAGGAGTCACATCCTCTGAGGTCTGCTTCACATTTGGTAAAATACAATATACAATACAATTTCATTTCTATAGAACTTTTAAAACAACAGCAGTTGACCAAAGTACTTTCCAGTTTAAAAATACATTCATTATTTAAAATATAGAAAGGGAAAAAAGTAATACAATTAATAAGACTCATCAATACCATAAAATCATCAACATATAGACAGTAGGCCTACATGTTAGGTTTAGTGTGGGAACACCTTGACAACAGCTATGTCAGAAACCAGGAAAATACTCCATACAAAGGCTATATACAGAGGTAGGAATAGACCAATGCATGTCCGAATCCAATGTTTATGTCATATCCTGTCTACTGAGATACTTTCATCTGATCGATTTTTGAAGGCAGCATATATTTATCCTTTGCTGCCTATGAAATTTCACAATCCTGTGCATGCGGATCTACGGCGGATGAGCTGAAGATAGAAAATGGCAGACAAATCGGCAGTTGATAGCCAATTTGTGTATAAAAGTATGTTTTTATTCACTTTTTCCACATTTTTATTCCATTTCTAGCGATAAATTAGTATTGTAGTTATTAAATATGCTCTTGATTTTGTTATAGATTAATAGTCGTTGTGGTTCTGGTTAACTGAATGAATGCTAGCATCCTAGCAACAATGTGACGTAGTGCTGCCTCGGGAGCCTGTCCGAAACTTGTTTCAAGAGGTACGGTCATTAGCAAACGCTGTCTGTTAAGTCATTGATTGATAGGTCACCGAGGCAACAAGGTAGCTACCTTTGGATTAAGATGCAGTCAACATTTTCATGAACAATTCCACTAATAGGTAAAGTTGCCATATGTTTTTCCTGTGTAAGTCTGCTTTTACAAATCATAAATGTCATAATTACTTAAACAAAACCCTCTTTATTATTACAGCTTACAATAAAGCTTTGATATTTTGAAAATTCTAAGTAAATTCTCTAACAATAAACAGTTTTTATTTTTGCCTTTTATTGAAATGAGCTCTTGTTCTCTCCCTCTCTTTCTCTCTCTTACTGCGCATGCACAAGTGGTGCAAGTGGTTGAGAGTTTGGTGAGTGTTGACACTTCTTTTCATAGTTCTGTTTTGTTTTATATGTTATCTTTGTGCTATTTTTGAAAGTTTAAACAAGAGAAGTTAGGGGTATCGGCCAGATTTGCTTTTGTCTGATGGCCATTGCCTCTGATTGAGGCATAGGCGATTGTACAGCTGATATGTCGGCATAGTATTAAATTATAATATCTTGGCTGTGGGAAAGGTAGTAGGACATAGCTGCATGAAGTCAGCTTAAAAACTCAACAGTTTTACTCTTTCTAGAGTCATTTGAAAAGGTCAACTTAGTTGTTGAGCAAGGGGTAGTTATTAAAGATCAGCATTTTACTTTCTTCCCACTTGTCAGGCAAAAACGTATTCTGACATGCATCCGGCATCAAGATTGGTTCGCGTCAGTAGACCTGAAGGATCCGTACATTCACGTCTCAATATTACCCCGTCACAGACCCTTTCTATGGTTTGCTTTTGACGGCCAGGCGTATTAGTACAAGGTCATCCCCTTCGGTCTGTCCCTGTCCCTGTCCCTTCGCGTCTTCACGAAAGTCGCAGAGGCAGTTCTTGCCCTGTTAAGGGAAGTGGGCATTCGTATACTCAACTACCTCAATGACTGGCTAATCTTAGTACACTCTCAACAGTTGCTCTGTGCGCACAGGGAGCTGGTGCTCACACACCTCAGCCATTTAGGGCAACTGGGAAAAGAGCAAGCTCTCCCCGGTTCAGAGCATATCTTTTCTTGGCATGGTTAGACTCAGGCTCAACGACAGTGCGCCTCACGAGTGAGCACGTGCAGTCAGTGCTGAACTGCCTGAGTTCATTCAGACCAGGTACAGCGGTTCCACTGAAACAATTTCAGAGGCTCCTGGGGCATATAGCATCGTCAGCGACGGTTGCACCACTCGGGTTGATGCATCTGAGACCGCTTCAGCACTGGCCTCAGACTCGAGTCCCAAGATGGGCATGGCGCCACGGCACATACTGTGTGACCCTCACCCCTTCCTGCCGTCACTTATTCAGCCCTTGGACAGACCTCTGTTTTCTATGGACAGGAGTACCCCTACAGCAGGTGTTCAGACGCGTTACTACGGACACTTCCCGGTTGGGCTGGGGCACCGTGTGCAATGGGCACGCAGCCGCTAGCCCCTGGATTGAGCCGGTCTCATCATGTGTTTTGACAGGTCCAATTATGTAGAATTCGGTTATATGGTGACAACAGCTGGCCTGGTGTATCGCTTTCACATAGAACCTTTCCCCTCCCCTGATGTGAAGACATGAGCTTTATTCCCCCAGTCGAGTCCACAAGTCACAGACCCTGGATGTCCTTCCTCCCTAGCCCTCTGGCTCTGAACTCAGTGGAAGAAGTTCACAGCCAGACCCACTGCAGGCACCAACTTGCCTGCACTGGAGGAGGGGCTCCACAGGTTCTGATTATTCCAATATCTCCTGTTATGTATTTTCCGCAGTATGGTCCGCCTGTTGGTTGACCCGCGTCTCCCTTGGCCAGAGCCCCTTCTGCCCCCTGGTTACTATGTTTGTAAAGCTCCTCCCCGTCGAGGCAGGTCCTACTACCGCACCACTACCATGTATGGCTGGTAAGCCCATGTGATGCATTTGCCACATGTTAACCTCCCCTGTTGTGGGCAGGATGTGGTCTCCACTGGGTCTTTTCCCCCTGAAGGAATAGGATTGGAAAAGAACGCCTTCCCCGATGCGTGTTATAGCGTTAGATGGCCCCAGACGCATCTAACACTCTATGGAGAGAAAACATAGAGAGAGAAAAGGCTGCGTCTAGCACGGCCTGCTCCCAGGCTAGTTACGTTGCTTCCCTCCCTCAGGGATGTGGGGAACTATATGACGTCTCTTGGGGCGTTGGGGAAGGTTGTGTGCAGTCTGATGCACCTGTTATTTTTGCACACAGCAGCTTGCTTGCACCTGCATCAGCAGCCCACTTAACACGTTCAGTGGTGTGGTGTTAGGGGACCCCTAGTGTCACTACATCGACAGGGGAACGTCTCAGTTACTGTCGTAACCTCCATTCCCTGATGGAGGAAATGAGACATCGTGTCCATCTTACCACAACACTGTACTAAGCCGCTGAAAGGGCCGGGAACTTACTCTCGGCTCCTCAGCTCAAAACCTTTCTGAACAAAAGCACGCTTCCCTCCTTTTATACCTTTTATTATAAATATTGAAGAGAAAATAGAAAAAAGGTGCAGTTATTAAATTTTAAAGTTATTAAACAATATTTTTGACAAGATGGAAAAAATAGAAGAGTGAGAAGGACAGGATGTGGATGAAGTTTTTAAAAACTTGATAAAAGCAAGAATAAGACAAGAGTTTTAGTTTTACGAATCTATGAAGAACATTGAAGGTTTTAAGAATGTATGGAATTATGAGGATATATTGTGCTCTGTTATAGATGATGAATTAATATGTATTGAGTGAAGTGTATGGAATTTTTAAAGTGTAAAATAGATTATTTTTTTTTAAAGTATGTTTCAAAATTCAATACAATTCTCTCTCTCTCTCTCTCTCTCCCACTTTCCAGACAAACATGGCAGAGTAACACGTTGCCATCACAATCACTAAATAACCACAAATCTGAGGTTGAGACACAAATATTGGTAAAGATGAAAGCCCTGCCAAGCTCAGTATGCTTCCATCCTCTGTTTTACGAAGTGCCTGAATTCAGTGCGGCGGAGGGCCATGTATTAGATATGGCACTAATTGCTCATTAGTGTGTTGGCAAAAAACAGCCAGTCTTTTAGACGGCTTCTTTAATTTATCCTGTGTTTAATAAGCGTTGTTCAATCCTGTCTGTACAAATCATCCTTTATACCCATCTAAATGAATCTGCACAGTTACCCTGCCCTGTTAGCAATGCGATACAAGCTCGCTTGAAAGTGGGTGAAAAAGAGAAGAGAAAGCAGGAGGCAATGCCTGAACTCAAAGTGCTTTTAACTGAACCGCATTGAACACATCACTTAAATGTAATTTGGTGGTTTCTATCAGATGTATTCAGAATTAAGCATAATGAACAAAGCTTGCTCCCCCTATGCATTCCTGTAAGCTGAGCCGTGTGTCAGATTGCTGCTTTGACGAATTCTGACTTCAAAAGCTTAACGTTGTCAACAAATAATGAAATAAATAAGAGGAAAGCATGATTATTCAAGTACTTGGTTTATCTCTCTCTTTTTTTTTTAGTTTATGCGTTGCATCCGATTGCCTAATTAACTCCTTCTCTACTGCACAACAAAGTGGCATATCCACAGCAAGCCGTTCTGACATGCTGCTTTGACACATATGTGCTATGAGCATTTTAATGTAAATTGAATTTGAAGGTGTGATTTATTTTGTTAATAGGACCCATTTAGAGAGAGCGTGCCAGGATATTTTACCTTTTAATGTGGAAATAAAGAGGTGATTGTGAGGGCTTCCGAGTAGGAGGCATATTAGCATGTCATAATTTACATGTTGCGTGATGTAGAGTGATAGATAGTGTGCGCAGTTTAGAGGCAACAAAACAAAACCATTGGAAAATATTGCAGTACTTGCACAGGTCTGTGAAAGTCTGAGCTGTTTTACAAATTGGCAGTGTGGTCAAACTAAAGGCCCACAGCTTGATCTGCTCAGACAGAGGTTTACTCCCATAGCCACACACTGACTCTGGGTACTAGCTAATCTTTGCATCACAAGAGGGTACTGCAGTTAATAAGAACAAACACACACCCATACTTGCTCACACACAGGTGGGAATCGTTTTGCTTTGTCTTCAGGCTCCAATCCAGGCTTAGCCAGCAGCAGGTAAAGCTCTCTGCAAATTGTAGCCCAAGGGCAGGTGTTCTTTACTCAGTGCTCAGTGCTGTTTGAAGCTGTCTGACTGGAATGCATGAACCACTGATATATTGAAAATTGGGTTTGTTTTCACCATTAAACCATCGATGCCACCTGTTTTCCAATGCAGTTTGCATGAAACATTGATTCCATCTGACACCCTCGGTATGTTTGAACTGCTGCCAGATATTTTCTTTTCTTTTGAGGGGCCGTATACTGTGGTTTAATTTCATTATAATTTCGGTTTTTTTTTTTAAATAAAATGTATTCCATCTACACAAATTTTAATTGTTTAAATACAACGGATGTTTGCATTTGATCATTTTTTGTGATATAAATATAATTCTATCAGGAAGACTCACAGACTTGAGTGAAAAATATGATGACATTTATTTGATGAATATAAAACAGAAATGTAATGTCTCTCTTTGGCATAGGCCCCGTCTGGCAGTCCGAAGAAGTTGTACTCGGAACCATCATATCCTGCCAGTGTAACATAGACTCAGACAAGAAGGTAGTGTTAAACCCGGAGGTGTGTTTATTGAAGGGTACGAGTTGAGTGAAAGGGACCTGAGTGATGTTGATGACGGGAACCAGATGAATGAGCTGTGGAGACTTGTAGTAGAACTCGTTGGAACGATGGAGTGGAGGACTTGGAAGGATGCCAATAGAAGCAAGGAGCTTGGAGAGGAACTCGATGAAGCGTTGGAGTAGAGAGCTAGGTAATAAGTCGTAGGAACGACTGAGAGAAGAGTCAAGAGGTAAAGACCGTAATGTCTTGAGAAGATAGCAGGTAAGTGAGTCCGTTAACTTCGTTGTAGACCAGACAACGAGTGACTGAAGTGATGGGCTTATAAGTGGTGATGATGATTGAGGTGGAGATGAGTCTCAGGTGCAGGTGATTAATATTCAGGTGAGAGTGAGCGTGGATTGAAAGTGTTGGGCGTGTCAGAGGGAACTGTGACAGCCAGAGATAAGAGGCAGGGGTGAGGAGCCTACCCCCATGCTGGATGGGACTCAACTGGTGGTGTTGTGGTGGTGGAGGTTGCCGTATTAGCACATTGAAACAGCAATGTGATAGATTGTGAGAAGATTTATAAAGCAATGAATTACCCAGCTAATTGTGCGATGATGTACAGTTACTAGTCTCCCCGCTAGAACTACGTTGCAGTTACATTAACAAACATTTTATATTATATAATGCTGAACATGGTTAGTTATTGTACATTCAAGGATGATTTTTTTTTCAAGGATTTTCATATCTTGTTCATAAAATGTGCTACTGAATTACATAATGCTTTGCATTGTCTTAATAAAGAAAGTTATTTCATTGCAATACATATTGTATATATGTGTTAATGTTCATAATGGGTATGTCTCTTGCTGAACTTAAGAACTGTTTTCAGTATTTATTGATGACTGCACAAAGTTTCAAAGTATTCTCTTTATTTGTGCAGCCAAATGGAGAAATTTAATTTAACTCTACTCATAAATTGGATGTGGCCCCTTTAAGAACCGGAGTTGTGCGACAAAGTAGTTTTGCAACACCTCCTTTCCAGCACTCACTCGTGTTAGAGACATAAGAGCATGTGTTGGGCAAGAGAGAGGTAGGCTAATGCCCTGTTTGTATTTTCATTTGAATATAGCCTCTACCTTATTTCATTTATGCATATAATTTGTATATTTTCGGCCGTGAGGGAGGCAAAGCAGTGGGTGTGGGAAAAGTTCGGAGAAGCCATGGAGAAGGACTTTCAGTCCGCACCAAAGTGCTTCTGGAAAACCGTCCGCAACATTAGGAGGGGGAAACGGGGAACCATCCAAGCTGTATACAACAAAGATGGGACGCTGTTGACCTCAACTGAGGAGGTTATTGGGCGGTGGAAGGAACACTTTGAAGAACTCTTAAATCCCAACACGCCCTCTATGCTTGAGGCAGAGCCGGATGCTGATGTGGGATCAGATTCTATTTCCCTGGGGGAGGTCACTGAGGTAGTCAAACAACTCCGCAGTGGCAAAGCCCTGGGGATAGATGAGATCCGACCATAAATGCTGAAAGCTTTGGATGTGGAGGGGGTGTCATGGATAACACGCCTCTTCAACATTGTGTGGAAGAGAGACTGTGGGAGGTGCTGCAGGAGTACGGGGTGGGGGGGTCCCTTCTTAGGGCAATCCAATCCCTGTACGTCCAAAGCGAGAGCTGTGTCTGGGTCCTTGGCAGAAAGTCGAGTTCGTTCCATGTGGGGGTTGGTCTCCGCCAAGGCTGCGCTTTGTCACCAATCCAGTTTGTGATATTCATGGACAGGATATCGAGGCATTGTCGGGATGGGGAAGGTGTGCGGTTTGGTGGGCTGGGGATCTCATCGCTGCTTTTTGCAGATGATGTAGTCTTCATGTCATCATCTGTCCGTGACCTTTAGCTCTCACTGGATCGCTTGGCAGTCGAGTGTGAAGCAGCTGGGATGAGGATTAGCACCTCTAAATCTGAAGCCATGGTTCTCAGCAGGAAACCGATGGAGTGCGTACTCCGGGTAGGGAAGGAAGTATTGCCCCAAGTGAAGGAGTTCAAGTACCTCGGGGTCTTGTTCACGAGTGTGGGGACAATGGAGCGGGAGATTGGCTGGAGAATCAGGGAAGCGGGGGCGGAATTGCACTCGCTCTATCGCACCATTGTCACGAAAAGAGAGCTGAGCTGGAAGGCAAAGCTCTCAATCTACCGGTCAATTTTTGTTCCTACCCTCACCTATGGTCATGAAGGCTAGGTCATGACCGAAAGAACTAGGTCGCGAGTACATGCAGCCGAAATGGGCTTCCTCAGAAGGGTGACAGGCTTCTCCCTTAGAGATAGGGTGAGGAGCTCAGTCATCCGTGAGGAGCTCAGAGTAGAGCCGCTGCTCCTTTGTGTCGAAAGGAGTCAGTTGAGATGGTTTGGGCATCTGGTAAGGATGGTGCCTCCCTGGCTTAGGATAGGGAACTTTGGTGCCCCCTGCTGGAGCTGCTGCCCCCGCGACCCTACTTTGGATAAGCAGTTGAAGATGGATGGATGGATGGATGGATTTTTATATTTCATTTTTTGTGTTTCATTGTATTGTATTTAGTTTTTCTTTTTTTATTGTTTTTCATCTTTTTTTATATACGGCCTCATCGACCACTTTTCGTTTTTATAAACAGCCGTCAGACTAAACTCCTGTATTGTTTATTTACAACCCACCTGCTACATATGTACAAGTGTCCAATTTTTTGTGTCAAAATGTCTTGTCATGTTTATGTTTTTGGTTGTTCACATATTTAGCTAAATTCTTTAAGATGGTATTTTTGGCTTTAAATACTAAATAAGATTTATAATTCATCCAGTATATTGATTTTTTTTGCTAGAGCACTTGACAATTGATGATTGGTGGATACATTTGAGAATATTCAGTACTGTGCAAAAAGTCTTAGGCACATTATATCTTTTACAAAAAAAAAAAAACAAAAAAAAAAACTATTCAGCTTTGAGAGTATCAATTGGAAAATATCCATTGTAAAGTTCAACATTCCCTTTGCAAATATAGTTGAAAAGAAGAAGAACAAGGAGCCCTACAACTGATGGTATGGCCCCCACAGAGCCCAGATCTCAACATCATTGAGACAGTTTGGGATTACATGAAGAGACAGGAGCAATTGAGACTGCCTATATATAGTAGATAGAAGAACTGTGGCAAATTCTCCAAGACGCTTCAAACAACTTATCTGCCAACAGTCAAGAAAAACTGTGTCCAGGTGTACTTAGGAGAAATGGTGCTGTTTTGAAGGCAAAGGTGGTCACATCAAATAATAATTTAGGATTTTTTTAAGTTTACTGGTCTTTATATGATGTTAATTGGTAAATGAAAACTATGAATGGTTTATAGACATCCTTACTACAGTATATGCAACATTTTTCACAAGTGCCTAAAACCTTTGTGCAATACTGTGTGTGAGAGTGTGTGTGTGTGTGTGTGTGTGTGTGTGCGTGTGTTCGTGTTCGTGTGTGTGCACATGTGAGCATATATATATATATATATATATATATATATATATATATATATATATATATAATGTCATTCTAGCATTGCTTTTTATGGTGATTCCCTTTGAGTTCAATTTAATTAAGTCATTTTCTATTTAGTGTATACACATTGTATATAAAAACAAATTAATTAATTATATGATCACTACAGTGAAAAATAAGAAAGGTTAGCATAGAATTTAAACATTAGTTACAATTAAACATCATCATGAAGTGCCAGTGTAATAATTCTTCCTCTTGTTTGTGTGTATTTATTGTAGGGGCAGGACACAGGGTTGATTTTACTCTTCAAGTGTGTTTTCTGCTGTTTGATATTCCCTGCATCTCTCTGTGCTCTCTCTCTCTCTCTCTCTCTCTCTCTCTCTCTCTCTCTCTCTCTCTCTCTCTCTCTCTCTCTCTCCCTCCTATAGGCTCTGCTGTCTATAGCTTGTGGCGCTCCCAGTGGAGCAGGGTCTTTCCACTAACAAAATGCAAAATACAAAATTAATAAAAACACCCTTTGAAACTGACAAATACGCCTCAGGCAAAATATTGGCCCGGCGGCTGCTTAAAATTTAATCAGTATTTCTTATTTATTTATTATTATTTTTTTCCATGGCCATGCTCATCTTTTTAATAACACGATGCTCGGGCTGTCTATATACAAAGTTTTCATCCATCAAGAATTACATGTTTAATAGGTCCTGACAGTCCATGGACTCTCCAGTTCCCCTGGGGGATCCATGCTAATAAAATAAACCTATTTTCTTTATTTCTTTACCTCAGTCCTTGTCCCTCAGAAATTGATTTGATCTTCCTGACGTGAATAAACTTTATACCATTTTTTTAATTAGGAAATATTTTATATTGTATTTCTTGTATTTAAGTGTACATTAGGTGACATCTTTGGCTTTCAATTTCTAAATATTTATATGGAAGCTATTAATTTAAAAAAGAATCATGGCTAAATATTCCTACATGACAAAAAATTTTTATTACAGGCAATGTGAACCTTTTATGTTAAAATAGAAGTTAGCTTAATTTTTCAGAACAAATTAATTTACAGTCATGATCAGAAAATGTAAGCATTTGTGTGTAAAGTTTGATGTAGTTTTTTAAATTGATTCAATTTTTACAGATATTTTCTTTATTTCAAATATTTCTATTCAGTTTGTTTGTATATTAACTAATGGCCATGACACAATGCTTTAGCTTTATTAATACTGGTAACATTCAAATTTCAGCATTATTGAGCTTTATGTAGCATTATTGAGTTGCCCTTAGAGTTATGTATATTACACTCAATTCCAGGGTAACTTAATGGTACAGGCATTTTAAAGAAATTATACACATGTGGGTAGCACATTTCCATATACTTTTTCAACCTAAAGATTTTAGATTAATATGAATGAATGAACATTACACTAAATTACGCTTTTCTGACATTACACTCAAAGCGCTTAACATTGTGAACAGGGGGTTCTCCTCAACCACCATCAGTGTGCAGCATCCACTGGGATGACGTGTGAATGTATGATTAAAATATATATTTTAAGTTGTTTTTTTTTTATGTGCAAATATTCCAAGTACCCTCTCAATTAAATGGTCATAAAACTGTGTGCATTATAATGCATTAAACAATTAACAAAATGTTGTTTAAATTAGTTTTAAATGGAGAAACAGCATGTCAGGACCACAGGACATGTCAACTTTCCATAAGTCAGCTTTACCCAGATCTATTTTGTGATGTTTATAAAAGGATCAAAGTTAAATTTGTATTTGGTTATTTGGTTTATTATTTGTCACATACATATTACATACATGTGATGTAGTGAAATGTTTTTCCTTAGTTTCTCGTCCCACTGTGTAATAGCAAACAGAACCAACAATGAACTAAGGGCATGCACCCACATTATGATACAAAATAGAATAATATATATAGACTATAAAGACATATAAGTTAAATAAATAAAATATAGTAGAAAATATGCAAAATGGGTTAGTTTAGTTTAGTTTAGTTTAGTTCTTTTAGTTTAGGGTAGGTTAGGTTGAACAATTGTACACAGTATACAAAACTATACAGTGTGCAAAAATTTTAGTTAGTTAAAATTTTAATTATAGTGCAAGCTGTTTTGTGTCTGTGCAAAGCTGTAATATACAGACTCTCTCAAGTGTCCCGTTCAGTAGCCGAATCAGGCGGTGATGCTCCCTGTGAGAAGACTCTCCACATCAGTGTAGAAAGCCCTCAGCACCCTATGGGAGACCTTGAACCTGGCCAGACATCGTGGGTGGTAGAGACGCTGCCGCGCCCTTGTGAACAAGCTGTTTGTATATGTTGTCCAGAAGAGGCCTTCTGTGAGGTGGACCCCAAGTTATTTGAAGCTGCTCACCCTTTCAAATGTGGCCCCGTTGGGGGCTGTAGTTCCTCACATGCTTCCTCTCATAATCAATAACATCTCCTTGGTCTTGGTGACATTCAGGGAGAGGTTGTTAGTGCGATACCATGTGTAGAGGACATCCACTTCCTCTTAGTAGGCCTTCTCATCAGTTAGGGATTAGGCCTACCTCCTCTGTGTCATCAGCCAACTTCACCAAATTGTTGGAGCTGTGTTTGACACAGCAGTCAGTTGTGTACAGGGAGTAAAGCAGGGGGCTGAGGACACAGCCCTGTGGGGCTCCAGTGCTGAGGGTGAGCATGGTGGAGGTGTAGTTTTCCATCCTGACCACCTGGGGGCATCTGGTTAGGAAGTCCTAGATCCAGTGGCAGATAGAGAAGTTCAGCCCCAGGTTCTGGAGATTTTTGCAGAGGTGTGAGGGGACGATGGCGATAAAGGCTGAGCTGTAATCCTCAAACAGCATCCGCACGTAGTTCCCTTTTCTCTGGTCCAGATGGGAGAGAGCAGTATGTATGGTGTGATTAATGACGTCATCTGTGGACCTGTTGGACCAATATGCAAACTGTAATGGGTCCAGGCAGTTGGAGATGGAGGAGCAGACATAGGTTCTGACCAGTTTTTTAATGCACACATCACTATAGAAGTGAGTGCTACAGGACAGTAGTCATTCATGGAAGCGGGACGGGCCGTTTTGGGGACTGGAATGACGGTGGCGAACTTAAAACGTGCAAACGACACAATGTTTGAGGAAGAGGTTAAAAATGTTAGTGAAGACTGGTGCTAGTTGGTTAGCACAGATATTTAGCACACGTCTGGTGACATTGTCCTGGCCGCATGCTTTTCTTGTGTCAACTTTGTATAGCACCTTCCTCACATCCAGTTCTGAAATGACTAGTCTTTCCTCTTCACCAGCCAAATCTGATGGTTCATACTCATGGTTTTTCTGGTCTATGCTTGTGTTGGTAACATCAAACCGTGAGTATTAGACATCAGGTCGTTGACTAGGGAGTCACTGCCATTGTTTATAGTGGGGTGCTTGGGTTTGTAGTCTGCAACATTTTGCATGCTCTGCCACAGACACCTGGAATCTGCCTGCTCAAATTGGGCCTCAATCCTGCCCTTATATTTCCTTTTGGTTTCCCTCAATGTTTTCCTCAGGTTGTAGGAAGCCGTTTTGTATTCGTCCATGTTGCCGGTCTGCAGCCCTCTGTTATAGGCAGCTGTGTGCGTGTTCAGAGCCTTCCGCATGTATCGATCTAAACATGAAACATGCTGTCTGTTCTGACACATGTAGGTCTAACTCAAACCTGTCATGCTGTCTTTCCCCTAGAGAAATCCTAACTTTCCTTCTTTTTTTACTTTCTTGGTTATTAATTGAGATCTTGAGTCAAAGCTTTCTAAGAAAGCCTAGACTAAGACAAGCAATACTTAAGGTTTCCTCTGCATCAATATTAACAACTCAATATATTATGCATATTATTCTTTAAATACCACATAAAATGTGTTTTTTGTGACTTACTCTTAATTTTGCATATGCTCTTAAGGAAGATGCATTAAATAGTAATTGCTATTAAATTGATGGTGGAGGCAGCGCTGTTTTTTGTCACTCAAGTTGCCGCAAACTATCTTTGTCTTTCTCACAGTCTTTATCACAGTACTTAGTGTTGTATGGTGATCTTTGTCAGGAGAGAAGCACACTCAGCATTAAAAAGAGTAGGAAGAACCAGGAAAGAGCCCAGATTCAGCATAGCACCTTCACAATAAGTACAGCAGCTATAGATAATTCAGTACATCAGTGATATCATACCGCAGGACATGTTGGCATTTTGAATCTGGGAGACAGAAGTAAAAGTGCAATACTGGAAAGCCACTATTGATTAGTGTCAGCAGTCTGATTGTGTGACTTAATCAACATTGGCATACAGTATGCTTAATTTAGCAGCATTCTGCTCTTGGGACGTCCTGGGTAAAGAACAATGCTGAGCACACTAGATGTAGGGCAAGCACACATTGACTCCTGTGTGTTTGTAATCTAACAGTGTAAAATGGGCCGTGGCCCGAAAGGAAGACAGGAAGCATATTGACAGGCAGGGGGAATAATGTAATTCTAGGCAGAAGTGCCAGAGAAAATGAGTGTGTAATATATGTGTGTTTGTTATGCCTGCTTTGCTCCAAGCACTCATAATAGTGTGCTAATCAAGGTTAGCAGCTTTTAGGCTCTCCGTGATTTTCAGACATGTCTATTAGGGGTGGGCATCTTTGATGTGAGTAATTTAGTCTCCTAATTATACAAATGGGGTAATAACAATGGAAATTACAAAGTATGTGTGTGTTAGCAAGTGCGTTCAGCCCGCTTCTGTTTACTTGTATTGGTCATGGCCTTAAGCCATACTTATGCACACACACACACACACACACACACACACACACACACACACACTTACTCACACATACATACTCAGATGCTCAATTCTCTGATGGCTCAGTGACGGATTTCCTGCTGTAAATCAGAACAACAATAAACAACAATAAAGAAAAGAAAATCCTCCATGTATCGTTATAAACATGCCTCTATGTTTCTCCGAGCAGAAACAGTGACTTTTCTCTTTGATGTAGTTGATTACAGTTGTTTTCCATTGCTTTCGCCCCAGGACAGCATCCTCATGCCTGGGTCCCAGCTACTGAAGCTCAGAGCTCAGAGCTGATCTTACAATACTTTTCTATGACAAATTTATACCAAATTTATAACAGATTTCTTTCTCACGTGATTATACCTCTCAATGGATAAGTGTTCGCAGTAATCAAGAAATGTTGTTCTTTTAAAGTTTCTATATTACAGAAGCAGAGATAACAAGCTCCATTTTATGTTGCCATAGTGGAAAAGTCTTGTTCAGATAAAGAATACAAAGCCAACAGATCAAACTCTGAGGAGCAGGGACAAGTGATTTAAATTTTTGATTGAAGACAAAGCTCTCTGTTCTGAGTTAGAATTGTACAGATCATGCTTTTATGTTAGTGCTCCATCTCTTAAGAGTGAGGTTTCTCCCTGTGCATTAGCAGCACATTCATTTAGGAATGAGAATCCTCGTTGGGTTCATATAATGAGCAGTTAATTATTGACAGCCATTGATGAATATTTAACAAAGGCTTCGGTCTGCACTTGGTTGGATGCATGTGGAGGAGGATTAAGGAAGACATGCGTGGCCAATGACCCAGAATTGCTCTTCCTTTTCAGGACACATCTTCCTAATTCACTGCTGAATCTCGGGAAAAAGCAAGGCTAGGTAAATCACACCAGGACCTTCTAATAGAGCTCATTGTTTTTAAAAGGCCCTTTTTTTAGGACTTCCCCAAAAGTCTCCAGAAGCTCATGTTGGGGGTTTTAAAAATGCACAGAAGCCTCCAACTGGATTGACTCCAAAAAACAGACCCTCATTTATAATTTCTCATGTGAATGGATAAAATAATGCTGCATGTAGTTTTAAATAACTGGAGCAGACATACAGGGGCAGATCTTTGATCAGAGAGTGGATGAGATGTGCTGTTGGCAGAGAGGCTCACACAGTGCTGTCTTACCTGATATACTAAGACAAGTTCTTGTCAGGTCCTGTGGAGTGTTGTTTTTGCTATTTGTCCCATGAGCAGTGGGGATACTTCAGGCTGGGGGTTTGTGACATGGCTCTTGTGGTGAACATGAAGGCTAGTTTGTTCCTAAAAGAGAGAGACAGTCTTGCCGCTGGCCAACTATCACTCAGTATGCCCAACCTCCTCTTCCTGAGCCCCCAAAGAAGCCCCCTTAAGTGTCCTTCAAAATCTAATCTGTTGTGAGATGCAAAAAGGCTTCTGAAGTAACAGGATGACAGACAGTGAGAAAAGCATTTATTTGCCCTTTTGTTGCCCGCCAGTATCTTGCTTTTCATCATGAAAAAGTCTTGGATGCGTTTGTAATTCTTCTAAAAATCTTCATTTGAGTTCAGCAGATGAAAGAAAGTCATACACATCTGGCATTAGGGTGAGTAAATGATGAGAGAATTTTTGGATGAACTATCCCTTTAGGGCTCTTGTCAGGTCTGGATGATTTTTGTCAATAAGAAAAGAGGTTTTGAAAACTTTCTAGTAATTATTGTGCTGAAAACGTAATCAATGTCCCACAGGGATATTATATATAATGCTGAAATATAAACCAAAGAAAGATCATGTTTTATTAATGGCCACTTTCACTATTTCATATCGTTTAGTTGTTAGATCAGTGTAATTACAGTTTTCAGTGTCGATCAAATTTAGATAATTTGTTTTGTACGCATTAACACCGCTATCTAAATGCAGAGTATGCAGTCTGCGTAGGGCACCACGTGCAGAAATATTGTCTGTTCGTGCTCCAGTTGTCAATTACATGTTCGGCAGAGCAAAAGGCATTTACACTTAACATGGATTTTTACATGGATTTATACTGTTAATCAGCCTGAAGTAGCTGCGACAGTTGCCAGTACCCCTGCGAGGGCACGGGGTAAATGCATAAATACTGCTCATGACATGCTGGACTCGATATAAAGCGCACTGATACATTGCTGCAGATTTAAAAATGTAATTTTTAAACTGATGTCAAAAGAGCCCATATTTGCAGAATCACCCTGAAAATGACCATCACCATGACATAGAAGCCAGCGTTATCATTAGAGTCACAACTTACCTCAGTGTGCTGCCTAGTTGGAGCTGCAATTTTAATCTTTAAATATCTGCTTGACTTGGTGTAAACGTCTCGGTTACGTATGTAACCTCCGTTCCCTGATGGAGGGAACGAGACGTCGTGTCGAAGAAGCGACACTAGGGGTCTCTCGAGCGCCGAAAGATACCTCTGATCTATGAAAAAAGGCCAATGAGAGTTGGCGAACAGTATTTGCATACTCCGCCTCCGGATACGGATATAAAGGCGAGAGAAATACGCTCGTTCATTCAGGATTTTTCTGAGGAGCCGGGAGTGTTCCGGGCATCTCAGCGGCTCGGCTCAGCGACGTGGCCGGGAAGACACGACGTCTCGTTCCCTCCATCAGGGAACGGAGGTTACATACGTAACCGAGACGTTCCCCGTCTGTCGCTCACTTCAACGTCGTGTCGAAGAAGCGACACTAGGGGTCCACTTCAAAACTCGCCATGCGCTGAGCCGTGTACGTGTACTGCTGACACAGAAGCGGGCAGGTATTTTGCACGTGCACAAGCGACCAACTGTGTTCAGGCTGCACGTACTCTTCCCCAATGCCCCGAAAAAGCATCAGCACCCTTTTGGTTACCCTAGGGGGGAACAAGGTGACGCTCCCAACTAGGGAACGGGCCAAGCCTGGCTGGGCCTCTTTTCTCTCTATGTTTTCTCGGCATAGAGCAAGAGCAGCCGGGGCCCTTACCGCATCGAGGGAAGGGGGTCTTATTCCGAAGTCCTATTCTTTTAGGGGGAAAAGACCCTGCGGAGGCCACACCCGCCCAGCAGGGGAGGTAAAGGTGGCAAAATACATCACATGGCCACTTTGGGCATGTGGGAGGAAATGGCGCGGTGGTAGATCCAGCCTCGAGGAGGGGGGAGTTGCTACAACACGGCGACCGGAGGGCAGCAAAGGACTGCCTAAGGGAGACGCGGGTCAGCTCGCAAGGTGACCGTACCGCGGAAATACACACAGAAGGAGTCCCGTAGGAGGCCTGATCTGTGGAGCACCTATTCCAGTAGGGGTAGCCGGAGGTACCCGTAGTGGACTGGACCAGCACGTTCCTCCGCTGAACTGCTGCGGGCCCGAAGGGCTAGGGAGGAATCAACCAGGGACCTAGGTCCTCTGGGACAAAAGCGCAATGTTTTGCCTTGGCAGAGGGAAACGGCGCTGGAACAAGCGTTTCACCCGGTCAGATCGTCGACGTGTACCGAGTTCTACGGGCTCGGACCTGAGAGAACACGGGACGAGACTGACTCAACCCTGAGATCATAAGGGTGTTAGGTGCTGCCCAGCCCGCAGCTCTGCAAATGTCTGCTAGGGAGGTGCCCCTAGCCAGTGCCCATAAGGATGCCACGCTCCTAGTGGAGTGGGCTTGAACCCGTAAGGGGGGCATGGCCTGGGTGTGATAGGCCAACTGAATGGCATCCACCACCCAGTGAGACACCTCTGTATGGAGACAGCGTTCCCTTTCGGCTGTCCTCCAAAGCAGACAAAGAGCTGCTCAGAGCGCCTGAAGCTCTGGGTGCGTTCCAGGTAGGCACGCAAGGCACATACCGGACACGACAGTGAGAGGGGCTGGGTCTGCCTCCTCCCGGGGCAGCGCTTGTAGGTTCACTACCTGATCTCCAGAGGGCATGGTAGGAACCATGGGCACATAGCCCAGTCAAGGTCTTAGGATCACATGAGTATCTGCCGGACCGAGCTCCAGGCAAGTGTCGTTAGTAGGGAACGCTTGCAGGTCCCCGACCCTCTTGATGGAAGTGAGCGTGATCAGCAGGGCCGTCTTTTCAGGAGAGGGCCCTGAGCCAACTGATTCTAGCGACTCAGAGGGGGGGATCTCTGAAGACCGGCGAGGACCACCGAGAGATCCCAGGAGGGGAACAGGTTTGGCCGGGAGGGGTTTAACCTCCGGGCACCTCTTGGGAACCTGACGATTAAGTCATGCTTACCCAGAGACTTGCTGTCTACTGGGTCGTGGTGAGCTGCAATAGTGGCAACATACACCTTCAAGGTGGATGGGGACAGCCTCCCCTCCAACCTCTCCTGTAGGAACAGGAGCACAGACCTAACTGCGCACCTCTGTGGGTCTTCTGCCCAGGAAGAACACCGATTCACGAACAGACGCCCTTCAGGGCGTAGAGTTGCCTGGTAGAAGGGGCTCTGGCTTGGTTGATCGTGGCTACGACCGTGGTTGGGTAGACCAGCTAGATCTTCCGCATCCCGTTCAGGGTCCAGACATGGAGGTTCCAAAGGTCTGGGTGCGGATGCCAGAGCGTGCCCCATCCCTGAGAAAGAAGGTCCTTCCTCAGGGGAATTCGCCAGGGAGGGGCTGTCGCGAGGAGTACAAGGTCCAAGAACCAGGCCTGAGTGGGCCAGTAAGGAGCCACAAGAGTGACTTGCTCCTCGTCCTCCCTGACCTTGCACAGCACCTGTGCAAGAAGGCTCACTGGGGGAATGCGTACTTGCGCAGCCCAGCCGGCCAGCTGTGTGCCAGTGCATCTGCCCCGAGGGGAGCCTCTGAATGGGCGTACCAGAGCGGGCAGTGGGAGGTGTCTCGGGAGGCAGAGGGGTCTACCTGGGCCTTGCCGAACCATTCCCAAATCAGCTGAACCGAGTGGGGGTGAAGCCTCCACTCTCCGCCAGGCAAGCGTTGTCATGACAGCGCGTCCGCTATCACATTGAGGTTGCCGGGGATGTGAGTGGCACGCAGCGACTTGAGTCGGTGCTGGCTCCAAAGGAGGAGACGACGGGCGAGTTGTGACATATGACGGGAGCGTACGCCGCCTTGGCGATTTATGTACGCGACCGCAGTGGTGCTGTCCGACCTGACTAGGATATGTTCGACCCGAATTAACGGGAGAAACTTCCGCAGGGCCAAAAGGACGGTCAACAACTCGAGGCAGTTGATGTGCCAACGCAGCTGGGCCCCTTTCCAACGGCCTGAGGCTGCGTGCCCGTTGCAAACGGCGCTCCAACCCAATCTGGAGGCGTCGGTCGTGACCAGGACGCGTCTGGACACCTTCTGTAGGGGCACTCCAGCCCGTAAGAAACAGGGGTCTGTCCAGGGGTTGAATGTCTGATGGCAGGCGGGGGTGATTGTTACCCGGTGCGTGCCGTGGCGCCATGCTCGTCTCGGGACTCGGGTCTAGAGCCAGTGTTGGAGCGGTCTCATATGCATCAACCCCAGCGGCGCGACCGCCGCGGAGGACGCCATATGCCCCAGGAGCCTCTGGAAAAGTTTTAAGGGGACCGCTGTGCCTGGCCTGAAGGCGGCGAGGCAGTTCAACACTGACTGGGCACGCTCATTGGTGAGACGTGCCGACATTGAGACCGAGTCTAACTCCATCCTGAGAAAAGAGATGCTCTGAACTGGAGTGAGCTGGCTCTTTTCCCAGTTGACCTGAAGCCCCAGACGGCTGAGGTGCCTGAGCACCTGGTCTCTGTGGGTTTTGCATAGTAACTCTCGTGAGAGGACAGAGACAGGCCGAAGGGGAGGACTTGTACTGATACACCTGGCCCCCGAACGCAAACCGCAGGTAGGGGCGGTGTCGGGGCAGGATGGAGACGTGGAAGTACGCGTCCTTCAGGTCTACCGCTGTGAACCAATCTAGATGCCGGACGCAGGTTAAGCGTGAGCATTTTGAACGGGAGTTTGTGCAACGCTCGGTTGAGAACTCGCAGGTCCAAGATTGGTCGTAAGCCGCCGCCTTTCTTGGGTACGATGAAGTAAGGGCTGTAGAAACCCTTCTTCATCTCGGTTGGAGGGACAGGCTCTATCGCGTCTTTGGCCAGAAGAGTCGCAATTTCCGCGCGCAGGGAGTGGGCGTGTTCGCCGTGTACTGCGGAAAAGCGGACGCCCATGAAGGGGGGCGGGGGCCTGGCAAACTGAATTGCGTAACCGAGTCGGATGGTCCGGGCCAGCCAGCGAGACGGGTTGGGAAGTGAAAGCCACGCGTCCAACCTCTGCGCTAGGGGCACCAAAGGGACGATTAATTTTGACGTACCCGGCGGGGCTTCGCAGCGGGGCGGAGCAGGTAGGGCAGCGTTGGGTGGCGACGGGGCGACCCGCGGCTGAGGTGCTGAGACAAGACTCAAAGCACTTACCTTGCTCCGCACACCCGGCAGGGGGCGGGTTAGCGACTGAGGAGGAGGTCCTGGGTAGGCGTCCTCTAGACTCGTCGGAACCGGCCGGCCGGGGGACAGTCGTGGGGCTGAAGACGGGTGGTCCGTGTCCAGGAAGCCAGGACTGTGATATCTGGGGGCAAGTGCCGTGAGAACGGCATTTGCGGGCCAGGTGACCCAGAGACAAAAGGAAATAGCTCATTACAGAGAATATGAGAATGTGAAAATTAATTCAACAAGAAAAGATTCTCCTCCCGGCCCTCCACCGGGGACGGAGCGGTCTTACCAGCCTCCGGAGCTAACATCTTGGTCCCTGGGTTGAACGTCTACGGACAGCCTGGGAGCCATCCGGGTCCTCGAGGGGGTCCGTGAGTCGGGGGCGTCCATTTCCTGCAGCGTGCTCGACGCTGGGGCTGAGAGCTGGGCCCGGGTTGAGGCGGAGCAGGGTGTTTCACAGCCGCAGGAGGACGCCCGTCGGCGAGCAGACGGGGCATGGCCCATGGCGGCAGGCTTGCGGCGGGGCAGGATGTGTAGTGGCCTCCGTCTGCCTCACCGCTGAGGACTGCTGGGCAGAGTCGTCAACGGTGGCGCCGAATGGACGGAGCTGGGAGACGGGGGTGTGGGAGAAGGTGTGCCTTGTCCGCCTCCCGCATTTCGACCAGGTCCAGTCCACAGGTGCGTTTCTGGACCACAAGGGGTGGCCATCGCCTGTTCGAGTGCCAGCGCTTCTGACCTCCGTGGCCCGGGGGCGCGGTTGGTCATCCAGCGCAGTTCCTGCAGCACATCAAGAACAGGACTACCCAAGGTGCAAGTTTTGAAGTGCCTTGGCCTGGCATTGGTTGCAGGAAGGGCCGTGGCGTGCAGAGTGGAAGCGGTCTGGGACCGTTCCACCGCGAGGGTAGTGAGAGCGGAGGAGCGAAGAAGCCTTGGCTTAGCTCAACTCGTCGTGCACGTCCGGGAAGAAAGGAACGGGGGGGGCGTGGCTGTGAGCGGCGCACCTGCCCGCAGAACCGATCAAGTAGCCCGGGAAAGCATAGCGGATCTCCATGCGTCAGGCTCAGGCTGGGCGGCAGACCCGAAGGTGGCGGCCCAGGCGAACGATCAGCATCCGATGCCGCTGTAACGCTCTCCGATGCAGCGGTGATGTCATCCAATTCTGAGGCAAGCAAGCGTGCCGGGGAGGCGGGCGGTTCGAGGGGGTTTACCCGGCGAACAGAGCCCGTCATATTCCCCAAATCGCCTTCATCGCCCGCGGCGCCTGCGCCGATCCCGTAGGAAGAAGGCGGAGCGCGGGGGGCGGCTGAAGTGGCTTTCTCTCATTACAAAAGAAAGCCGTGCGACCGCAATGCTATAACGGCCATGTTCTCACACTGAGAAGATGAACCATTGGAGAGAATACTCATCCCGAGCTCAGACGGAAGCAAACAAGCGTGCCGGGGAGGCGGGAAGTTCGAGGGGATTTACCCGGCGAACAGAGCCCGTCATTGTCCCCAAATCGTGTTCATCACCCGCGGCGCCTGCGTCAATCCCGTAGGAAGGAGGCGAGGCGCGGGGGGCGGCTGAAACGGCTTTCTCTCATTACAAAAGAAAGCCACACGACCGCAATGTTGCCATGGCTATGTTCTCGCACTGAGAACATGAACCATTCATAAAACATTGCTTGCGTGCGATCGCAGCCCAGGCATGCAAGACAGTGTTTTATGACCGAGAGAGGTGGGGAGAAATCACCGCATCCAGAAACTACACAGGGGCGGAAATTACATCTTTATAAAGACGCGTCCTGAAAAGGACGTTCAACGCCGCTGTGTAATGCTCTTTCAGAGAAATAAACTCTTTTATGGAGAGAATCACTCTTTCAACTCTTTTAACTCTGCGCTGTCGAAGCACCCAGGGGCAAACTGCACGCCGGCAGAGAAGAGAAAAGCCGCTGTAATGCGCCGTAAATCCAACAGCAAAGCAGAGCGTCAGAGGATCAGAAGCAGGATCAGTTGTGTTACTCGCAGCTGACTGCATACACACGACCATCGGCTCCGAAGAAAATTACTGAATGAACGAGCGTATTTCTCTCGCCTTTATATCCGTATCCGGAGGCGGAGTATGCAAATACTGTTCGCCAACTCTCATTGGCCTTTTTTCATAGATCAGAGGTATCTTTCGGCGCTCGAGAGACCCCTAGTGTCGCTTCTTCGACACGACGTCGAAGTGAGCGACAGACGGGGAAATGGTGTTACATAATGAAATTATTATTTTTCACTCTGCAGAGCAAAGAAAATTTTTCACTTAGTTAGAAGAGCATGATGCTGGAGCAGCGATAAACTAGGCTTGAGTGACAGTTTTTGACAGCATGTGCAGCTGTATGAACTTCTGCTGTCATAAAAGTCCCATTCAATAATCTCTCAATAAATTATGCATTAATTAAAATTAAATCCATTAATGTAACGACAGAAACGGTGCCCATTGTAACGAAGTAAAAGTACATTTTTTAATTCGAAATTTACTTAAGTGAGAGTAAAAAGAGTATTCACTATTAAATCTACTCTAAAAGTAATTTTCCCCAAAAAAGTTACTCTATTAAATGTAGCACATTACTACACATCTCTGTATAGAAAGGATTTAATGTCCACAAATATTTCTCACAGACCATAAAACTGTATTTTGCATTTATTTTTTTACAAAGTATATTTTTGTCCTGTGATGATAAAATAATTTTATAGCTGTTTTTTCATGCACATTTGTGACAAACAGTGCCCACCAGTCATTGTTGCATGTGCTAGTCTCTGTCTCTGAGTTTTTAACATTATATTTATTTTATAAATATAAATATATATTTTATACATTTTTATATATAAAAAAAAAAAAGTTAATTAGGCATCCTAGTCAGACTTTGGATGATACATTTTCCACTGAGGTAAACGTTGTTAGAAGATTTACTAGTTGATACATGTTTTCTTTAGTAAACCAATTACCACCTTAACTTTTTCTCTTGACCATAGATGGCACAAAATCTCATCTTAACACACTTATTGTTATTATTTGTGAGATTCATTAAATCAGAACTGTTTTAAGGTTAAGTGATCAACAAACAAAAAAATGTGTCAGTGTAAATTAGTGATCTTTGGCATTCTATTATGAAGTATATTAAAATTTGTGGGCACAGTAATGGATTTAGATTTGTTGAGTAAAAGGTATTGTTTCTATTTTAAAGGGAAAAGGTAAAGTTAGACCCTTTGGATAAGATGCCCCACTCAAAATGGGGGCATTTTGTTGCTGGTATTATTTTTATTTATTAATTATAACAATTTACCTATAGGCAAATTTAATTTACACATAAATTCATAATATTCCTTTTGTGACATGCCTTCAATTGAAAATATAGGCATCCATAAATGTATGTATTAATAAGCGTGCACAGTATATAATTCAAAGAATTAGTTTACCTTGCAGGTGAATCCCTTTGAGTTGATTCTCTTATTTGATTTTCTATTCAGAATTTTTAAATTTTTGCCATGACAAACACATTCGTTCAAATGTTTTTTGTGTGTGTGTTTATTTTCTGTGAATATATTGGGTGACTCATTATCTTCCTGTACATGCTAAACGTATAGCTAAATTTGTTAAATATTAAAAGTAAATGGACATTGTTCTTAATGTGGCATCTTCCCACATTATCCACTATAGAGTAGTGTTTGATTTGAATCACTTGTGTCACTTACTGTATGTCAGCAAGAGTCTGATTATCCTTCTTTCAATCCAATAAAAATGTATCGTGGTATAGTTCCTTATAAATGTAACAATTTAATTACTTTTTAAGGTACTCCTTTTTACTTTTATTTTTATGTTTTACCCAACAAAAAATTATACTCACATTTAGTGCTGTGCGAGAGTTCATTTTAAACCCTGTGTACAAGTGCAGAGGTAACCTTTATTCATCTATTTTTCAGATGGATATTCCTTAAGACAAACAATAACAACTGTCCTGTTTCCTCCTCCTGGGTGGATATGAGTGTCATCTACTCAGAGCTTTGCAAATGTGTTTAAACTGATAGTGTTTAACAGTGAGTCTCCCTTCTTATATCAGGAATCTTGCATTCCAGCATGGCTCTGCCAGGCAACTCAGCTTCAGCTGGGCCTTTGTTGTAGTCCAGTATATCTTCCTGCCTGTGATACTGCATTAGGAGTGACCCACATCAGCTGACATCTTTGGATCTAGAAAGGTCACAAGATGGCTGACGCTCAGTATATTGTAACCATATTTACTGATTGTGTTACATTGTGTGTGCTTTTGGTATAAACACTCAGTACTCTTGCCCTCACACATTCTGGAAAATGTCTTGTGTGCCCCTTTAGGGTCTCTTCTCTGCGTGCTCGTAGATTCACCCCAGTACTCACAGGCAACCCCCTGCTGCTATGCTTCTGACAGCAGAGAAATGTCATTACAGGCCAAAGATGAATAATAGAACCAGCCACACTGACACAATATTCTGCAGTTTATCTAATTAACACCCCTGAAGGTCATTTAAGGATCATAATGAGATATGTTGCAGGGTATTTAGACTTTTAAAAGTGTTCTGTTTAAGGTACAAAGTCTGTTTTAAGCTACCAGGGGTTGCAAAATGTAAACTCATTTGAAGGAGAATATCCTTTCTTCACACAATTTACAAACGGTGCTCATATCTCACAATCTGTGAAAGAATGGAAGTGCTGCTCCAGTTTGCAATAATGTTTCCTTGTCACACATATCTGTTGCATAAAATGGCACATATCAATGATTGGTGGAAAAGATTCATTTAAAGGAGTGGGGGAAAAAGTGTGAGAGGTATGGGACAAATGTCTTTTTTTTCCAGATACACTTTGATTTTACTTGAATTGTGAGTGATTAATCTGCCTTTTGGTTGCAGCTGTCATCCCTCATTAATGTGCATTAGGGAATGCATCAAAGTGCATGAGGCTGCATGTGATTAATTTATACAGCACTTGGGATAAGGAGAAGCGTTGCAGGTGCATCAGGCTCAAGGCTGCAAAAAAAGGCAAAGTTAATGGATCACAAGTGCATTCCTCCTTTGGAGTGCATCACTCACTCTGTGTCATTTCAAACATCAGCCTGTCCGTTCCACACCTTCAAGTCGCCTGACCTAAATGACGGCTCGAACGACGGGAGCTCACCTACACATCGATTGCCTGTGAATGTTTTAAACCCCAAATGTTTAATTTCCTTGCAATCATATCATGATTAAACCAAATCAACAATTCCCTCCATTTTAACCTCATGTCAACACCAATCAGCATCTTAAACAGAGATAATCAGAGACTATGTCATGCATATTTGGTGCTATATGTTTACAGGGCTGGCCCATTTTTCGAATCCCCCATCTATTAGCGTTGAAGGCAGAGTGCCAGAGCCTAAATGGAGGGTTAATTTCTTAATTAGCTGTGAAAGCAGGTAAGGGGAGTCAGGCTTTAATTGGTCCAGCACAGTTTTAATGATGTAATTATTTTCTTTAGCTGTGTCTTTGTTTGATCTTGAGAAGGATCATATGTGAGGAGATGTTTGTCAATGCACGTCAGTTAACTATTTCAATCTTCAAGTTCTCGGAGTGCATTTGAACCTTATGGCACTTCACCACTGGATAATTCAAATTAGATTTCTCTGTTTAATATATAATATCTTAATATCTTAAAACTTACAGACCCACATAAAGATTAGATGCAAACTTTTGTGTGCAGATCATTGTGATTGTGATGATAGTGTGGGATATTTGTTTTATGATGCTGCGTGTCAATCTTGTTGATGTGAGCCTGGCTACGTGTTGATGTTTTTGTACTTTTTATGGGCAGTTTGTAAGAAGTCAGATCTGCTTTATTTAGCCTCAAATTATACTTCAAGTTACTTTCCATTGAAAGTGTTTGATGAATCTGATCAGCAGTTTGCTTGTTACGGCAGGTGACTGAGATTGCTTATTCAGATGAGTATGCTGATGTAATTACAGAAGCAATTAGAATTGTACTAATTTTAGAATGTTTCTACATCATGACATCATGCATGTACCCAGTTCACAGTAATTCAGTGAGCTTGAATTAAGGTATGTCAATTCACATTTTATGAGTATGAAACATACAGTATATTATAAGTTGTAAAGTGTCCTTTAGTTAGTAGAACGGCACTATATAAAATAAACATATTTTTCTTCTTCTACTACTACTTCTACTTATTTTACTTCTTATTCTTCTTATTCTAATTATTATTATATACCATGTGACAGTTTTATGGTGCAGATGCTTTTTATTTCATAATTCCATAGCGCTAAAGCTATTATTTATTATATATTATAACATTAACTGTCATTAAAATTATCTGTGGCATTTTTAGTTGTCCGGTTTTGATGCAACACTATTACAAAAGCAAAGTATGTCCAATTATGTTGTAAAATGTTATTTTACAAAACTGTTTAAAGAGAAAGCATACATGTTTCACTCATGTAAACATAACTTATTGTACTGATTTGATATTTCCAAGAATTATTTATTTATTTATTTAGAATTTGTAAAATCAACAATAACAATGTTGTAAACATCATAAACTCACAGATGTTTTTGAAAACCCAGTAAGGCATGGTATCATCTTTATACTGGGTATTACACTGTAAAGCAGTTCACTGTAAAGCAGTTCCAGGTTGCCGGGCTCCTCGTCCCCCAGCAGAAGGCCGCGGCTGCTCTGCTGGGGTGGACAGTAGTGGCAAGAACTCTGCTACGGCATATCCCTCTTCCTTCCTGGGTTTCGGCGCCAGTGTAAAGGGATTTAGATGGGCAAGGTGAGAACTGGCTTGACAATATAAATAATAGTTTAATGAAAAACTTAAACAAAAGACGCGAACACACACATGTCCGTAAACGATCTCTCTCTCCCGCACCATACATCGCAGTCTGCCTTTATCCCTCTCGGAGGCTTGATTAGCTTGATAAGGGACCGGGTGTGTAGAATCACAACCCGGCCCCGCCCTCCGCCTTGCCACATACACCTTTCATCATTATTAACATGAAATAGGTAAATGACCTTGGTTCCAGAACAAAATTTTCATTTTACTCATAAATCTTAAATTTCTTCTGCAGTCTCTTTGCAACATTTGTCTTTAATGCATAGTATTGTTTGGAATACATTTTGCTCATTGTCTATTCAATTTTCATTTGATGTGTTGATGATCGGTGTGATAATGCTAAACAAATGGAAGGGTTGCACACAAACGGCAAATGCAAATTAATATTTGATTGAATTCCCACTAATTAAATGATAATGAATATTTGATTGAATAACCCTCTCCTCCAGCATGGTTTTAGTGCAGCTTAGTGTTCTGTGAATCATTCCTTTTCTCTATGCTGTTTTTGGCACATCCTGTATTTAAACCCAGTGTCTTTAATCACCCCCATTCATCCCCACAGTCAGCGTTTCAGTCCAGGCCCCATTCAGGACACCCATAATTGGACGGAAAATGTCAAAACCTCCTGTTTGCCAGTGCTCAGGTACAGCCACTGTGTCCTGTGCAGGACAGCTTGGGCATGGTCCAGCTTGGCTAGAACAGGGGCATTTTGTCCCACACATTTTACGCTGTAGATGAAGAGGTCCAATGAGCCCTATTCCTTGCTCTTTCGAGACGACCATTTTCCAAACATTAAAGTCAGACCTGCAAATGTGCTTTTAAGTGCCAGCGAGTGAGATGTTTTCAGCTAACATCAAGCTGCTAATGATTTTAATGAGAGCTCCTTGTAGAGTCATCTTTATTTCATTGAATACATCACACTAAAACAAAATCAATGCACAAGATTAATTAAGGCCCTTTTAGATGCCTTCTGCTGTTTTTTTTTCTCTATTCACGCACTCTCTCTCTCTCCGCTCTCTCTCTCTTCCTCTTTTTCTCTCTAAGCCTCTCCAGATGAGGGGATGCTGTGCTGTATTTCAACGTGGTTATTTGACATTTAGGTGTAAGGGGGGAGAAAGAAAGAGGGGGAGACAGTAACAAACACAGGGACAGTTTTTGACAGTTCTTTGTCATACTGGAGAGAAGAAAGGGGGCTGACTGTGAGATGCTACTTTGAAGCTCCGGAAATTTGTAATGAAAAATTTAAGCTACAAGAGAGAGAGAGGGCTAAAAAAAAGAAAGAAATCGAGCCATTCATTTGGCCCTGCATACATTAGCTGGTTAGTAAATCAAAGGTTTTTGCTATGTGTTTTTGTCATTTGGACTTTAATAAATATCTTAGAGAATTGCTTTGATATTCCAAAATAGTCTCTGTGGCTGGTCCACATTAAGAGATAAGGGGGGAAATAATCATCAGGACTCCTGGCTCTAATGAGAAGGTTATTGCACCCTAATTATCATAGGCAGCTCTGCCTCAGACCTTCAAAGAGCCCCATGAGAGCGCCCGAGAGATAGACAATACGCCACACACAAACACACAGCTCTACCTGAACAACCACTCTAAAACAAGTGAACTCAGTCATGATCACAGAGGTTGTGTACATGTTTAAGGTGCATACATCATTCTTCTGAATTTGTTTGTACTATATAGAGCTTTCCAACAAATTATTTGCTTATGTGTTCTAGGGAAATCCTTTTGGCAGTATTAGCATGCAAGTGTAAGATACAGAGTATCTGGTTTACAATCAATTATTTTGTTTATTGAAATTGTGTATTTTACATGTGTAATTGGTTATATTTCTCAATTAACAATTAATTACCTCCATCATATGCTATGAATGACATACTGTAGATCATATTTTATATTGTCAATACAGTCAGACATTAATAACACTTATTTTGATAAAGCTTATCCTAAGTAGAATTTGCATGTTTTACCCTACTTAGATGTACATGTGGGGTATAATTAGAAGTTATTTGACCTACAATAAATGTTTCTACCAGTTTTATGTTATTATCAAAGGAGCAATACACTTCTGACTTGTTGTTACCATCTGTAATGATGGTGTGAAATAAAACATCAGAGAATGTCACTCTTCCTTTGAATAAAATAATAAGAAACAATTAACTGAATCAAATGTAGTAAAACATTATCACATATAAAATATTATTTATGTCTACATTTAGCTCATGACTCATCAAATATTAATGAAGTTATAAATATTGATATTAAATATTGTTGGTTTTTTAATTATCTAGTAAGGCAACAATCGCTGCACATGCATGATGTGGTAGTCACATCAGTTAATGAGTATGCATACATAACATACAGTATGTTAACCATGTACAAGAGCATTCAGCTTTTCATCTCAAACTGACTCTGCCCACTGCAGATTTTATCAATGGCAGTTCTATTAGATACATTTCTTCAGGATTATGCATACGAGTATTTTGTTGAATTCATTTGCTGAGCTGTAACAGCACAAGTGTCTGTATCCTTGAGTGTGGACACATTGGTGACAATCTGTTACACAGTTGTCAGTTGCAAAGTGTTGCAATGGACAAGGATCATTATATATACGTATATATTTAATCACTGAATGCCACCATTGACCATTTAGAATCAAGTCTGAAGAGAGTTGTGTAATATGCTACTATACTGTCAAGGGCAAATAGCTTGAATGTTAACCTGAAGGGATAGTTCACAAATGTTTTCATAATTTACTCACCCTCATGCTATTCTAGATGTGTATAACTTACTGCTGTACACAAACAAAGATTTTAAGAAGAAAATTTCAGGGGTACTGGGTGGCTCAGCAATTAAAGACGCTGACTACCACACCTGGAGTTGCAAGTTTGAATCCAGGGCATACTGATTGATCCAGTCAGACTTCCTAAGCAACCAATTGGCCCAGTTGCTAGGGTGGGTAGGGTCATATTGGGGTAACTTCCTCGTGGTCGCTATAATTCGCTATAGTTCTCGCTCTTGGGGCACGTGGTGAGTTGTGCACGTATGCCGCAGAGAATATCGTGAAGCCTCCACACGTGCAAGGTTTCCACGGTAATGTGCTCAACAAGCCACGTGATAAGATGGGGTGTTTGCTGTCCTTTTCTGCATATCATGGCACCGTTTTGTGATCCGTTCTAGCTCATTGTTCATTGTGCAGCCCATTCGGCACATTTTGCGGCCAAACCACCAGCCCGCTTGGTTCTCCCGATGGCCATTACACCCCTGATCGGCCCAAAACTGAGCCGGCCCACTGGGAAAATGCCCAGTATGCCAGATTACCAGTCCAGATCTGTGTATGACCTACTATGCTAAACATCAATCATACGTTTGTGAGCAATTTAGCAAGAACATACACTGCGTACCTTTTTGTAATAATACATAGGTATTATATTATAATATCTATCTATCTAGCTATCTATAGATGATTGTTGTTTAGCATAGTATGTCATATACCAAATAATATCTCCATCATGTCAAGTTAAGTCAAGTCAAATCACATTTATTTCTATAGCGCTTTATACTATTGGCTACAGATTGTTTCAAAGCAGCTTCACAGTAATAAACAGAAAAATAACAGTAATGTTTCAAAATGCATCAATTATGAAAAATACTTCAATTTCAGCCATTAAGCAGCTCAAGATGGTAATGTCATTATTCAGCTCAATAAAGTTCAAGTTTTGTGTTCTCATTGATAGAGTCAATACAGCTAGTTAATTAATATTTTCTGAATATTAATAGTAATTTAAGCCCCCAATGAGCAAGCTAAAGGTGACAATGGCAAGGAACTAAAACTCTATCAGATGACAGTAGTGAAGGGAAAAAAAAACAACAAAAAAATCTCATGTATCCTGTAATAATAGAGTATGTACCCCGTAGTTAAAAAATACCTACAGTAGCCTATATGTGTAGGTACACTATTATTACAAAAAGTTACACTGTGTATGTTCTTGCTTAATTGCTTTCAAAGTAAGATTGTTGTTTAGCATAGTATAAGATCATATAGCACATAATATTATAATAGTTACACCTTAGTTATAAAAAAAAAAACTTACAGTATAAATTATTTGTAATTTTCCAGGTTGTCACACCTTTATTCCCCAAACTTTGCATATTGTTCCCTTATACCTACAAGTATGTACTGTGTAGTTACATTATTATTACAAAAATATATGCTGTAAATTCTGTGTACTTATACTGTAAATTGCGGGCTGTAATCTAAAGCATTACCCAACATTTTTACCTGAAAATGTCCTTGTCATTCCGTTCTCACTTCAGTTTAGACAATTTTGTCATAGGATCTCCATTCTTCTTATTTATTGTGTGTTTAACTGCAATATGTTTTAATATACTTAGAAATACAATGTTTTAGTTATATTATACTATCATGCTGATATTTTAGATCATCACTCCTTTTCCTAAACTTAACCAATTGTCAATAGTTTAAAGCATGCCACAGACAGGTAGATTTAGTCATAATTTACTCACCCTCATGCCACCCCAGATGTGTTTGACTTTCTTTCTTCAGCAGAACAAAAAACTCTATGTCACATGAATTATACATAGAAGAAATCCATAAGACACCAGTGGTTTGATCCATGTCTTCAGAAGAAATATAATTGGTGTAGGTGAGCCAGCAGTCCCCACGAGGAAAATGGCTTATTAAACATACTAAATAAAATGCAAAAATGCTAAATGTTTTCTGTGAGGCATAGGTTTAGGGGTAGGATTAGGATTAAGTTTAGGGGATAGAAATTATTGTTAGATCTTTATAAAATCCATAAAATGCATGGAAGCCCGTAGAGAGTCCCCACGATGGTATAAAAACAAGTTTGCGTGTGTGGTGTGTGTGTGTGCGTGTGTGTGTGCGCTATCTCTCAGCCTGTGAGTCTCTGACAGCACTGTGGTTAGATAGGTGGAGTGTTTGTACTGCTGATGTTTTTGGGCCTGGAAAATAAACCTCCCTCTCCATTCCTCCATTTCATCCGAAGCCAAAGGCGGATTCTAATTAGGGCCGTGACAGATGTGTCCTGGGATAGTGCAGTTTACACATGAGAAAGTGATGTTCCCTCTCTCTTCCTCTCTCTTAATTTACATTTCTGCTCCCGCTACTACTAAAGGAGACTTTAACAGGAAGTAACGCCATTCCTGAATAGCATCTACAAGTACTGTCAACCAATCCAGTGTTGTTAATCCTGCCTAGGTTGCAGGTTATCCTCAGCATTAATGGACATTTTCTTTTTCTTTCTTTCTGTATTACTCTTCATTTCCCCTACAACACAGGTTTCTTTACTTTAGCCAAAAAGTGAAAGAGAAGAGAGAAGACAGACCCCATCCGTTCATGTTGCATTTATTTCAGAGTAATTAAAATATGTGAGAGGAGTCCATGGCCTGTGTTTGACGATGCAGAGAAGCAAATTATTATTTATTTATTAGGCAAAAATAGGATTGGGAAAATAGTGCACACATTTCATTATTTATGGCAGTCTTAATTTATACAATCCTGTGATTTTTTTTGTAGTTTCTTTAGCTATGCAGAGAATGAGATTTCCGTTTTGCATTTCTGGATATGTCAGAAAGATAAAAACATGCAGATCCACCCACACAATAATGAAAACAAAATTACTCCTATATGGATATTAATCACAGTATACCTCTCTATCTTAGATGCTGCTGTTTAATTAATATGATTAAGAATTGTTGCTATCTCAATGCTATTATAATAGACAAAAATGAAAATGAAACTGAGTGCATTGAAAATGCACTCAGTAATTGTCTTGTTTATGTCATCTTGGACTTACTCTGACACCTATAGACTTGTATGCAGGATCATTAAAAAGCAAAGGTTTTCAGTTACTGATGCCATTGAAGAAATTCACTATTCACTTTCAGCAATGATTAATTCATGAGTGAAGGTGTGCAATAACAGCTGTAACTGAGATTACGTGAGTAGTGTCAGAGACAGCATAGGGACTTTGATAGTATTTGTTAGTATTGATCCTACCCAAGGACACTAACATGGCCACCCCCATAAGGGGACTCTCTTCATGAAGAATAAAACAGCTTTTATAAGCTTACTAAAATGACTGGAGTCTTCATCATGTGAAAGTGTTATCTATTTCATGCATATGTTTCCAAATTACTGTTCATTTCTTTTGGAATATAGCTTTTTATATAAGGGAAAAATACTTAGTGCACCTTTTAAATTTCTGTGATGAAAACACTCAGTATGTCCTGATTGTTCTGCCTTTTATTTTACAGACTTAATTTCTGTTTAAGTTGACTTGTTTTGAGCACCACCTTATGGACACTTATTACAGAGAGGTTCAATAAAGGGAAATAGGAAAGTTAATTTAGTTCTTTCACATGTTGCAATCCTTCAATCCTTTGCTTGTGAAGTTTAAGAATCCAATGACTGTAAGTAGTTTTATTCTTTACATAGTATACTGTATTATACTGTACAAGTGTTAATGAATTTTTGGTTATTGAATGCTTACCAGTTATTTTGATTAAGCAAGCATGATGTAAGTCCATAAGCATGGTTACTCAGAATTGTAATGTTCCTTAATGAAAAAAATATTTTTATTGCTTACATTTGATTGGTGCTGTATTAAGTTCATAATTTAATTTGTCTGATCTAGATGTCCTATGATATGTAGCATCATGTTTGTGACATACTTTGTCTTCAAGATTTACTCAAAACACAGTTTGTTTGAGATTTATATTGAAAATGCATTACATATATAGCAGGAATTCATTGTATTTTCTTTATTTTGTTTTAGTTTCACTCTGATTCATGACTGAGGTGACACGAATTGCAACTCTATCTACTGTACTTCAATAAATACTGGAGCTAGGATGCTCAATTCTCGACACTTTCATTGAATGGAGTTTAGCTTTCTGTCAATCTCCATAAAAAAAATCAAAGAGGGTGGACAGTATAATGATTGAAGCTGAAAGCTGATCTGAGAAGACCTACGTTGCTCTCACTGGTTGTCAACTCATGGCTGAGTTTTTGTAAGATACTGAGGCAATACATCATTAACCTTCAGGATCAGATTAGTGCCAATTTTGCTTAAATTGCTAATTATGCCAGTTTTATGATTTCTGTTTGGGTGTTTCCACCTAACAGGGTATGTTCCAACAACTTATTTAAATTTAGTGTTATTTAAAGGTTATAATGAACATCATTAAAAAAATGAAAATGGAGCATCCAGATTTTACACTTATCTTAGTGCAACATTGTTCCTTTAAACTAGATTGAAAACTTACAAATTAAGTTTTTGCATTTACAGGAATGTTATGTTAACCTTTAACTACACTGGACATTTTCAACTTCCCACAACCACAATGTAATGTTTCACAAACATTTTAAGAACACATTTGTTTGCTGGGTTTGTAAGAGTGAGATTGAATAACTACATAAATATGGGCTGTCGGGTTATGGCATTGAAATACTCAAATAATGCTCACTCAGTTATTCATTAACTGAAGGTTAATGAATAATGTTAAATTCATACGGTGTCCATACTTGTGATCAAACTTTTGATCCATTAAAGGGTTAGTTCACCCAAAAATGAAAATTCTCTCTTTATTCACTTACCCTGATGCCATCCCAGATGTATGACTCACTTTCTTCAGCAGAAGAAAAATGTTGGAGGTCTGTAGGTAATTATCATATAAGTAAATGGGTGTCATCAGGCTGTTGGCTTTTTGACAGCCTAAAAGTCATATTTAGGCAGCATAAAAGTAATCCACACAAGTTCGGTCAATCATTTAATGTCTCTGAAGCAAATCGATAGGTTGGTGTAAGAAAAACATTGAAAATTAAAACTTTAATATCTTTAAAAAATCTTCCTTCCAGCAGTTGACGCATTAGTGACATAAGGGCTTTGTATACAGCAGAGGAATGAGCATCACGAGAGAGTTATTTCATTTCAAACATTAATTAAGAGCTGGGCGGAAGCAACAACTTATAGTTAATAAAGTTTTAATTATCCATTTATTTCTTACATAAATGTATCGAATTGCTTCAGAAGACATTAACTAATCGATTGGAGTCATGTGGATTACTTTTATGCTGCCTAAATATGCCTTTTGGACAGTCAAATAGCCAGCAGCCTGATGGCACCCATTTACTTACATAATAAGGACCTACAGAGCTCCAACATTTTTCCAAAAATCTTAATTTGTGTTCTGCTGAAGAAAGACATCTGGGTAAATGAATAATGAGAGAATTTTCATCTTTGCGTAAACTATTCTTTTAATTTTATTGTTTACAAGAAATTGTGGAACAAAAGGCATATGTCATTTCTCTGTCAGTTTTTCTGTTTTTTAACTAGAACATGGTATGACTTGAGCAGTAAACAAATACACCAGACAGAAGAAGAAAAGAGATGAAGAGTGTGTTAAACTTGTAATCCATTGACTGTACAGCACATTCTCTCTCTGTTGGTGGTACCGACCAAGGGGAATTGGGGTCACGGCCACCTCATGGACTAGCACACACATACACACAGACATGCATATCACAGTCTCACCCGGCCAACAGAGTGTGTTCTGCAGACCCTTCTTTCCCCTGGGCGTTCTCTCTGAATATATTCACTTTGACATCTGCTCCCCCCCCAAATACCCCATCAACCCCCATCCACCTTATCCACGACCGCACTATTATCATGAGCTCCTGTGAATATAGTGCATTCTGGGTAAGAGGGCCCATAAAAGAATGATTAGGCGAGGCTTTCAGGCGCAAGACAGTGGTAAAGACTTGCTCTTTGTTGAACAAAATGGAAATGCGCAGACGAGCGTTGCACCTGTTGAAAGCCCTTGTGGTGCTCGCCGGCGCTCATATGTGGCATTATGTGCCTTATTATTTATACAGGGCTGTTAGCTAATATTGCATGTGTGTCTCCGCAGAGCACTCTCTGCCATCCTTGAAAGTCACAGTAAGAGGCACCCAAAGTTGCACCGACAGGGGCGCGACCCTCACCGGGGACTTTGTGCATTCTGAAGAATTCATAGCTCTGCACTATTGACATAATGCATTTGTGTGCTGTCTGATAAGCATTCTTTTTCATCTCCCCTGTTCAACTCCCTCACTCCACATGTTATTATGGCCTAGCGCTCCCAAACCTGCTCTGAATTTTTCAAGAGTACATTTAAACAGCAGTTCCCATTCTTGGGAGTGCAAGAATATCATCCACTCTTTTTTGAAGTGCTTGATATAAGAGAACAAATCCCATCTCACACAACTCTGTAAATATTTGCTGCTACACTGCGGTGCATCTACAGGAAGACTGTTCAGGGCAGTGTATTCTTTATAGGGATAGTTCAGCCAAAAATGAAACTTCTATTATCATTTACTCACCCTCATGAAACCTGACATTTTCTTCTGTTAAAACACAAAAGGAGATGTGAGGCAGTGTGTTATTCTTTTTTTCCCCCATACAATGAAAGTAATAGTGATTGAGGCTAACATTTCTTTTTTTGTGTATTCCATGGAAGAAAGACAGTCATATGGGTTTGGAACAACATAAGGGTGAGTAAATGAGAGAATTATTTTGGAAACTATTCCTTTAACCCTTCCCTCCACAGCCCTTGTTCACTAACACTTCAGGGTGTCATCATTGTGCTACTAAATCAGCTCATTAGATAAAGAATTAATTACTGCATCAGATCCCTCTGAACTCTGAATTTGCAATACCTTCCAGTCGCTTTAGACAGCTGTGGGAGGTTGTGAGAGGCCAGGAAAGGGTTAACAGCATTGTTCATTCATCTGCAGCGAGTGACATTCTTTATGCTAGAGCGACCCCTGATTAGGGGGTGAGCTTTAATGGCAACTAATTAGCCAACCTCTTCAGCATGGCGTAATGATCAAACGAGCTGTCACCGGGTACCTGATACAATGATCCCCTTCCTCACTCCTGATATGATATTTTATTCCCCTGCAATTATGCATTCCCCGTTGCACCACATATGTTTATTGCCTGAAGCACACGTCAAATTAAAGAGCAGCTTATGCACCTGATATTTAACTATTGCCCACTGCACTACTGTGCATGATGGGGAAATGTCAAAGGGAGCAGTCCACTTCAAGCAAGCAAGCACTGTTTCTGAACACTCTCTGAATGATGAAATATGCATTTTGAAGTTAGATAATAATTTTTTCCTCCTTAAAATCACGTAAACCTTTTTAAGTCACTTTAAATAGAGAATCCTTAAAAGCAGCCATGTATTTATTTTGACTGTACAAGCTTTTTTTTATTTATTGTTAGACTTTAGAAATATGATTATTAAATTTGTCTTTTGGTCATGTTTTTTCTCGTCAGAGTGGAGAGAAGATAGAAAAGGGTGAAACGTGATGCCTTTAATGCAAATTACTATGACTTTGAGATATAACAATGATGTTGCACACTTTTTATGTTCTTTGTTTGTTCCTTCCATGTACACTCACCCAAAATATATACTGACTGCAGAAATGTTCCAGCAAACAGTTGGCTTAGTCCATGGTTGACAACATCTCTTGAGGCTTGAATAGGATGATATTTGTTACAAAACAGATAGAGAGATACAAGTCCTGGTTTTATTTAAGAAAATGAGCACAGATGTTTTTAATGTTACTTGGTGGTAAAACTGCACTGTAAGGAAAGCTATAATTTAGAAGATAGTTAATTTCTTTTCCTGACCATGATGTTCTTTTTGACCTGTCACTATTGAGATTCCCAAGCCCTCTGTCTTTCCCCTTGTGTTCACGGCGAAATTTATGACCATGTAAAATTTTATTTTGATTACATTTCTGCATACTCCAGCGTGTGTCTCCTCCTTTCAGACCTAAACAGCTCCTTTTTAATTGACTTATTCTTCCTATTTATTAAAATATTATGTTGTGGTCAGAGTGTTTAATGCCTGTCTCTTCCTTTTAAAAGCTTCAGGGTTGCACCAAACTTGTCGGTTTTCTAATTACACATTTCTTCAAAACAGATTGTCAATTTGGATCTGTGACAAAATCTCCTGAAATCTATTTCCCTCTTTGTCTGTCTCTCTCTCTCTCACTGTCTATCTGTCTCACTCTTTCCATCTTATCAAGCATGCTCATCGCACAACATGTCATGCCTGTATTGCACATGTACAATTTTTTGGTATTAGCTTAATAGAGTATAGAGCATAATTGCCTTAGCTGTGCCTGTAATATCCTGCTCTCTTAGGAAGGCATATTTAATGTGTATTTTGCCCTCACTGGCTTGTCTTGTTAGGGCTGATTGTTTGATTGTCTCCAACAGGCTGGCTCACCTCCACAGCGCCACAGGCAATAAATACATATTTATTACTCCCTATTTCATTGCCGACGTAGTTATAAATGACTGAATTTATTCAGTCACTTGACTGCTTTATGTAATCGAATGCTTTATGAATGCAGCAGATTAATTCATTAATTGCGACAGCAATAATAAATGAGTGAAGTGATGTTCCCTTTATGATTGCCTTTAAAAGCCCCCTCATATGTTTGAGCAGTGAGCATTTCATTCTGTTGAGAAGAAATGATGTTTGAAGAGATGAAGAGATTCAAGTCAGGTACCTGACAAAACATGCCACTGTTTTCCCTCAACTTTTTCTGTGCTTTTTATCTGTAGTTCTTTGAGAAAGTTACATATTACTGTTTCACAGTTACAGAGTTTCCATCCCCATATCAGTGATCTATGTAGAAGTTAATTAAAAATAAATTAACATATCTGTGTATTTAAATAAATGGTAGAAGAAATGAGACGTTATAATTAAACTTCAACGTCTTTGTGTCTTATCCACAACTGACAGAACAGATTGTCTGGAATATTTTTTTTTAATTATTATTATTATTTAAAAATTGGGTGCTAAAGGCACCTCTTAAGGAAAACTTTTTTTCTGGTCACAAAATATACAAAGTTTGAAAAAATAAATGTATTTTTAATGACTATCGATAGAGCAACATCATTTGTATGAAAATAAATAATAATGGAAGGTTTTTTTTTTATGCAAATTCTTTTAAAAAGAAGGTGGCGAGGAGGCCTTTTACCCCAGATTTTGGTGGGGTGTGCGGGGGTTATAGTGATATTATGTATATAAAGGGGCAACAGTTATATTGCAAAATGTATCTACTTACCCAAATACTTTTGAGACAGCAAGATGATTTTTTTTGAGTAACAAATTAAGATAAAATAATAAAAATTCAAAATAACCACTTCAGAAAAGTGTGCACCATTTCCTGTTAATTTCAGATTTTTATAACATCTCAAGTATTCTTTAAACAAATTAATCTCAGTTATGACTGGATCAGTCAATGTGAGCCCACTTTGAACTTTATTCACAACAAATCAATTCTTTATGGGGGCCTTTAACCCCGCAAGGGGGTTACCCCAAATACAATCCTGTCACATTTTTGTACAGTTACTGAAAAAACTTTTCATTTAACCACTTTGAACAAAACTGAAAATTACAAATAAGTATTGTGTCTCAAATAAATGATATTATTTCAGGGATTCAGGCATTTGCTATATCTTAATAAGTTATACAATTTTTGATTGAATTGCCTCAAAATCAACTTAGACATTGCATGTGCAGATGAACTCATGAATCAGGAAGATTATGTACACAGTGACAAAGAGGTATTTTGGTAGTTTTTGTTGCTATTTAGAGTTTTAAAAATCTAAAGTGCCTTTTACATTGGTGGGCTTTTACCCTTGTTGTACCCTAATATACAGTACCTATAATGTCCTCAACTTAATTTGAAAATTTACAAACAATGTGGCACACTCTTTTTGCTCATCAGTCGTGATGGAACTCGAGGAGAACCAGAACGCCATGCTCTATTCTCTCATTCAGACACAGCAGCCAGTCCTTTGAACACCTGCTTACTAGCTGTAGATATAGAATGCAGGTGGTGGAAGTTCCTCCACTGTGCCTTAGATACCATAACACAGATGTCATGGTGTTGTTCCAAAACCACAATCACAACATATGGTAATTGCTGCAGGATGAATTTGCTGGCCTTCTCTATAGTGGGGGGGCTGATAAAATAGAGAAGTCAGCTACCGATGCTGCCCAGAGAGAGCACCTGCCAAAGCCGACTGAAATGTCAGTTATGCGAACGAGGTGCCATCAGGTAAAACCATTAGCACTAGTGATAGCCGTAGCTATCCCAATGTCAAGTGCTGCTAGGGAGTGGAGTGGAGTGGAGGGGAGTGTTGAATTATTCTGCAGCTGTGCTCTGCACAGACATTAGTCTCTACACAGTGTATTGTTTTTTTATTCTCAGGGTGCCTTTCCTGGACATCCTCCTTGGATGAATTCGGGTGAAATTTAATATGTACTACATGCTCGCTTGATACATTTACCTGAGATGGTAGTTCAGGGATTAGAGTACAGAGAGTGATGAAGGAGGGGAAAAGTTATTGCTGTTGAGTTGAAGTATGTGTGTCTGTGTTTGAGAGTGTGCTCGTGTGTATGTATTCTCCCTCAGAATTAGGTAAAAACACCTATACAGACATGCAATGAGTTTATGATTGAATTCACACTGTCAAAGTATAAAAAATATGTTATGCAAAGAAATAGGATCATAAATATAAATGAAGCGAACGTGTGCTCAGTTCTTAGTTCATTATATCAATCTCAGACTAAAAGTGTTTGTTGCATTGCCAAATATTTAGGTTAGATGAGCGCTATTTGTAAAGCCATGTTGCGAATTCAGGAAATGCTCTGAATATCTGCACATAGTTTGACAGCTTGTTCTTGTGTATTGACTGTGTTAAAACATTGTAGCACCTGTACAAGAAGAGGCTGTGATTTACGCAGTGCAGGTTGACCTGCTCTCCATAATTTTTGAGGGCTTTCATATGGTGATGGTGGACTTTTTGGGAGACACTGTTGGTATATTGGATGTTGTCACAATTTCTGATCTGTATTTGAGGATTCAAATAGTCGGTGTTGGGACATACAGAGCGTGCAGGCTGTAAATAGGGGCTGCTGTCTTTTTCTCTCTAGTTATAGATGTTCTCGCAGCCTGGCTGCATTGCGTGCGATTTTGCTTCTGAACAGATGAACTATGCCATTATTCATACTCACTTCCTAAGCCTGCTTCTGGAAATTGAAAATAAGTGCTGATTTCAGCTTCTCTAGTCAGAAGTTCTATGGCTCAGTATACAAACGCACACACTCACACACATACACACACACACACACACACACACACACACACACACACACACACACACACACTCACACATTTGCATTGTACTTAGATCCTGAATGCTTCCTTTACAAGACTCTAACCGGGAGCTCTTAGAAAGGTCTCACTTGTGATTTTATGGCGCCACCATCTGGTCATCTACAGGTCAGGTGAAAAGGAAACATAAAATTATAAATTATAAGAAGTTATAATTAAATTATTATTAGTAGTTGTAGTAGTAGTAGTAGTAGAGTTAGTATTAATTATAATAATAATGTTATTGTTATTGTTATTATTATTAGTAATAGTAGTAGTGGTATATTATAACATTTTTACATTATTATTACACATACGCCATTCCACAGAACAAGTAAAATCAATGGTGGTTTTATACATTTGTTTTCATTAATAGCAGGGTAATAAATCCTAACTGTACATCCTCTCGTGGTTTTTGTTTTCAATCATGGAAAAGCTCGAAAAATATTTTTTTGTTTATAATCATACGAAAGGATAGTTATTCAAATAATTCAAACAGCACAACAGAGTTAACATTTGACAGACATCTTTTGTTATATATGAATATCCTCATCTACTTCTGAGATCAGAGATCCTCATCGATAATCATCATTATTCATAATGTATGATGTTATTAAAGGCGAGATAAAAATAATACATTTTATTTATTTTTTTAACTTATTACATTTTTTTGTTACAGCTTTTTGCAGACTGCAACTATTTTACCCATTTTTGAGGGATACTATTATTATTATTACTATTTACACCATTCTCAGACAGTGTAAAGCTGTGGACTTCATGCCTACATGCATCTACTGGCCTGGGAGTAATTGGCTCAGTACACATATTGATCAGATGAGTATGAAAATGACATAAAAATGTCAGTTGCTAAGTTTATTGATTAAGTCGTAAAGTCTTGAGATCATTTGAAGGAGTTTTTGTTTCCCCACTCTGCCATTGCTGCATTGTTGAGTAAATAAAATCAGCTCTTAATGAAGGGGAACATAAATAAACATGATGCTGTGGAACGTGGCAGTGAAGGAGAGCTCAGGTTGTTCTGATGTATTGACCGGTTGAAATGAGATTGGTGAGCTGAGGTATATGTTCATCAGTGAGTTTAATTCTGACGGGAGGGCGGTTGCCATGCCAAAGCAGGGCTCAGTATATCAGAGAGTTCATCATGAAATAGACAACAGGAGCAGGTTTGACTGTGCATTAGGCTCTGTTGTCTCTCAATGACTTTCTCATGCTGCTAGAGGGACACATTATCTCTCATGTCTCTTTCTAAAACTCTCACACACACACACACACAGAGGGATCAAGGCTAGCAGAGAAAAGGGAGAATGAAAAAAACAGGGGAGAAATCATTCGATTTTGTTTCTGTCCAAAGGCCTCATTTGTGATGCTCTAGTTCCCCGATTACCTTGTCATGTTTTTAGCAAAATAAACTTTGAAGCTTAAAGAACGGTAGTCTATATAATGTTCAGAATTATATGATGTGGTTGCATGTTGTTATACAATCTTGTGTAATGTTTTTAATAATCTTACATTGCATTCCTTGCCACGTGTTTTTCAAAACATTTTTGGAGAATTTGGATATTCTGTAATTGTTGTTTTAATAAAATATCTTGAAATTTAGCTGGAAGGTTCTTGTTAATATGAATATTACTTATCATCACATTTATTTAATCAGGCTATTTCCAATTCATTTTACTCTGTGAGAGTGTTACTATAATCTTAGATGGATTCAGCTCACTGAAATAAAATCATGCTCATGGTGGCTTGCATCCTGTTAAGCATAAAATCTGGAATACTGGAATTAGTTCAGAATCTCTCTGTCATCATCAGTGACCCAGGTAGAGGCGTGGCCAGAATGGTGGCATGGGGTGATTTCCTAAAAATTAGCTTTGCCACCCCACTTTCTTCCCCAACTCGGACCTAGCTCTTATAGTGGAGCCAGTGAGCAATGGCATAACCCGTTTGGTTGCCACCCCTCACTAAACTCTTGCAACCCCCCCCCCCCCCCCCCCCCCGGGCACTTCTGGGCACTTCCTTGACCACATGTTTGTGCTTTAGATTACCCCTTCTTCTCTCTTTGAGCATTGAGGAGTACATTTTTTTCACAGCAGTGGTTTCTAATAGATACCTGCTCTGCTTTGAAATAATTGTGCATCATACTTTCCCTCCTCATAAGTATATTTACTGTATACTGTATGAATAAAATACCCATAGATGCTTATGTAAAGTCAATAGCAACTGGAGCTCTGTCACCTTGAGGATTGGAACCTTCTGTAATGATAAATATATGTGCTCCAATTTTTACTCTCAAAATATGGTCTCGACACTCATTTTCTCCTCCCAGTCCAAAAAAATGAATTTTTTCCTTCCAGGAAGCTGCCTTTGATGTGTAGTATTCTGTTTGATTTGCCCATTTTAAATTATGTGTGAATTATTTACACAAGCTGTTATGATGTCTCCAGCAACAGTGTGGATATTGTTCCATTGAGTTAGAGTTCACAGCATGCTTCCGAAGCCTGACTTTGTTGCAAAGCAAGGTGCAGAAATGGTGAGTGTTTTTTCTTTGAAAATGGTTTTGAGCAAGAAAAAGCAACAATGTTGAACCAGCAGATGGATCTTATCTCACATATGAGACTGTTAGATTGCCATTCGAATGATGTTTGAATAAGCAAAATATATACAAACTAACACAGTGTTAAAACTAATTAGTAGACTGTGCTGTGCTAATCCTTTTTCTGACTGTAGATAAATATATCCATTGTTATAACAAAATAAATACAGACATGCCATTGTTTACTGTAAATAAACAAACTGGGTGCCAATTACATTTTCTGTCTTTGTAGAAAGTGTTAATTTAGCATGTCATACACATATGTGAAGAATTAGCGTACCCAAATTCAGAGTGATATTACAAAATGTTTTTGTGTATTGAGGGGACCAATTGAAACAATGCAAAAAACATTTACCAATTAGCTTGAAGTGAAAATCAGTCCTCCTTTCCTGATTAATAAATTAAGCAATCACACAGTAATGCAGAACATCTTGTGCTTTTAAATCCATAAGAATCTCTTTCTCAACGGCAATACCAGCAGTGATGACAGCCGACTGGTCAGCAAGATCTCACGCTCTTCCCTTTCAAATTATGAGTCACTCAAGCCCAGCTAGAAGGCCTCGACCGGGACATATCCTAAAGATCACACCCACCAATAACAAATAAATGAATCTGATTGGCTGATGAATCTGACAATCTGACTTTAGTTGCTCATTCACTTGCATTGTTGAGGGATTCTGTAGAAATTCTGAAGGCCTGATGGGGTGGAGCTCAGACTCATGTGCTGCTTTGGGCATGTGATTTGTGAAACAGTTGTCACACTTTGCTTGTAAGCATCAAGGAATAAATTCAATTGGATAATCTTTTATTTTTTCTCTTTTTGTTTGTAGATTAATAATGGAAAGCAATTAAAAATACATGCTAAAGGGTGATTGAAAATGAATATTTGGCATGTTTGGCCAGCAGAGAAGGCTTTGCTGGCCCTGAGAATTCGCCACTGCTGTATATCTATATCTATATCTATATCTATCTATCTATCTATATATATATATATATATATATATATATATATATATATATATATATATATATATATATATATATATATATATATATATAGTGTATCTTGGAAACATAAATCTGACATGGTTTATGAGAACATGTTGGATATTTATTATTAGACTATTGTTGAATAGTTTGGTGAAGGAATTATAACTTTACACTTATGCATTTGGCACATGATTTTATCCAAAGCAACTTACTGCGTATTTAATGGTGTCCATTATTTCAATTCATGTGTTCCCTGGAAATGGAATCCATGATTACAACAGGAATAATAGTGCCATTCTAATATTCCCATCACTTTTTTTTACCCATGCACTCCCTGTGCAGACTGTCGGATGTGTATCATTGAGCGACATTAATGCAAAGTGATTATAGATTATATTCAAAATACTGTGTGTGTCTTCAATTCAAATAAGTTTGTTAGTTTTAATGAAGGAATTATTACATTTATAAAAGTCTTGATCTGTATTTAGACATCTTGGTACCATTATTGTGTCATTATTGTGTACCATTATGTGCATACTCATGAATTCTGAATGGTAAGATAATATTGACTCTACATAAATGATGCCAGATGCTTATGCAATTAATGCCTTAATACATGCTTTGTTTACAACAGCATTACAGCATTTTTTATTTTTTTACAATTATGAATCTGACAAATCACTAGCACAATGTAACAACTAGAAGAATACTGTGACACTCATAATGAATGTATAATGGGTCAGCATCATGCCTCGTAACGCTCCCATGTGGATGTTTAGAGTGAGAGCCTCTGAGGGTGGTGGAGACATAAAATAAATAATCATAGACATATGACACTGTGAGTGTGAAGTGGGAGGAAAGAGCCTGTCACCTCCTGCTGCTAGACCTTTAATATTCACACAACCCCACCCGTCACATCCTCCTTTTAGGTGGAAACAGATAGAGCACCAAATAGCAGTGCAGGGGAGTAAGAGCACTACTTCTTTAGAAAGAAATTCTATGCATCTTAGAATGCAGTGGTGGTAATTAATTTATTTATGTACAGTATATGTTCGTCTAAAAGTAGGTCGTCAGATATTCTCCACATGAAAAAAGTAATTGGCCATTTGTAAATGTCTTAATATCAGACTATTCCATTAAGTACACAATTAAAGCCTTTTTTTTCTAATGATCAAAATGAGCATAAAATTGTGCTTTGTTCTAAGATCCCAAGATTAAAAAAGCACATTAACTGGAATATAAATGAGCTTTGAACTCAAAGCTGCTAAATGATTATAATACCACCCTCAATTTGACGTTTCAAACTCAGAATAACTTACATCCATCCAGGCCCCTTTTTTGTTAGGTAAAATCTAATCTTCTCCATTAGGAGCAAAGTCTGTGAGTCTTTGAAGATAATTAGCAAATGCAGTGGAATGTCTGCAATGCTTGGCAGGTGCATTTGATCAGTTCCATCAGGCGAAATGGGTGCTGACAGGGGTGGGGTGATGGGGGGGGGGGGGGGGGGTTACAGGAAGAGAAGGATGTTTGAGGGAGGTGGGTAGAGGTGAAGACTTTCCATTTAACACCAGTAAAAACGTCTAGGTTACGGATGTAACCTCCGTTCCCTGAAGGAGGGAACGAGACGTTGTGTCAACACTAGGGGTTCTCTCTTGAGCGCCTTTTGCATCTCTGATCTATGAGAAAAGGCTAATGAGAAATTGGCAGTCAGAATTTTCATGTCCTGCCCCCGGACATACGGGTATAAAGGGATGGAAATGCATCTGTTTCATTCAGGATTTTTCTGAGGAGCCGACAATGGTTCAGCCGCAACAGTGGCTCGGTTCAGCGACGTGGCCGGGAGGACACAACGTCTCGCTCCCTCCATCAGGGAACGGAGGTTACATCTGTAACCTAGACGTTCCCCGTCTGTCACTCACTTCGACATTGTGTCAAAGAAGCGACACTAGGGGTCCAATTTAAATCATGCCATGCGCTGAGCAGTGTACGTGTACTGCTGACACAGGAGCGGGCAGGTATTTTACATGCCAAATCGACCGGCTGTGTCAGACTGCACTTACCCTTCCCCAACGCCCCATAAAATCGTCAGAGCCTTCTGGTTCTTTACCCCCGACAGGGGGGAACAAGGCGACGTGCCAAGCATGGGAGCAGGCCGCGCCAGCCATGCCTTTTCTCTCTCTATGTTTCTCGCATAGAGCTAAAGGGGCTGGGGCCATCTTAACGCCATCATATGCATCAGGGAAGGCGATCTTTCCCAATTCCTATTCTTTCAAGGGGAAAAGACCCTGTGGAGACCACACCTGCCCAGACTGGGGGAGGTAAAGAGTGGTGAAATACATCACATGGGCTTTTAGGTCACATGTGGAAAGTGGCACGGTGGTAGATCCTGCCTATTGGGAGGGAGGAGTTGCTACAGACACGGCGACCAGGGGCCAGTGGGAACTGCCCAAGGGAGACGCAGGTCCGCTCGCAAGGGGACCGTACCACAGAAATACACACAGGGGGGAAGTCCACGTAGGAGCCCGACCTGTGGAGCACCTATTCCAGTACAGGGTAGATTGAGTAACCGCATTGGATTTGGTCAGTGAATTCCTCTGCTGAATTCGCGGACCAGAGGGCTAGGGAGGAGTCATCCAGGGAGTCAAGTTAGTGGTATCTCCTGGGATAAGATTGCATGATTTTACCTCAGCAGAGGGAAAGCGATCCACCCTGTCAGTTTGTCAGCATGTTACCGAGTTCTACCGGCTCAGACCTGAGAAAACAGGGGACAAAACCGACTCAACCCTGAAATTGTAAAATCTCACAAAGGTATTGGGTGTTGCCCAACCCACTGCTCTGCATATTTCTGCTAGGTAGGTGCCCCTGGCCAGTGCCCATGAGGATGCAACACTTCTTGTTGAGTGTGATCGGACCTGCAATGGGGGGGCACGGCCTGGGTGTGATAGGCCAATGTAATGGCATCCACTACCCAGTCTCTGTTTGAAGACAGCGTTCCCTTTCTGCTGTCCGCCAAAGCAAACAAAGAGCTGCTCAGAATGTCTAAAGCTCTGCGTGCGGTCAAAGTAGATACGCAAAGCATGTACCGGACACAGCAACGAAGGGGCTGGGCCTGCCTCCTCCCGGGGCAGCGCTTGCAGGTTCACTACCTGGTCCCTGAAGGGAGTGGTAGGAACCTTGGGCACATAGTCCGGTCATGGTCTTAGGATGACATGAGTGTCTGCCAGACCGAACTCCAGGCAAGTGTCGCTGACAGAGAATGCTTGCAGGTCCCCGACCCTCTTGATGGAGGGCCATCTTCAGGGAGAGGGCCCTGAGTCCGACTGATTCTAGCGGCTTGAAGTAGGGTCTCTGAAGACCACTGAGAGATCCCAGGAGGGGAACAGGTTTGACCGGGAGGGATTTAACCTCTGGGCACCTCTTAGGAACCTGATAATTAAGTCATGCTTACCCAAAGACTTGCCGTCTACCGTGTTGTGGTGGGCCGCGATAGTGGCTACATACACCTTCAAGGTGGCCGGGGACAGCCTCCCCTCCAACCTCTCCTGCAAGAATGAGAGCACTGACCTAACTATGCACCTCTGTGGGTCTTCAGCCCGAGCAGAACACCAATTCGGGAACAAGCACCACTTCAGGGAGTAAAGTTGCCTGGTAGAGGGGGCTCTGTCTTGGTTGATCGTGTCTATGACACCAGGTGGTAGATCAGCTAGATCTCCCGCATCCCATCCAGGGGCCAGACGTGGAGGTTCCAGAGGTCTGGGTGTGGATGCCAGAGCGTTCCCCGTCCCTAAGAATGAAGCTCCTTCCTCAGGGGAATTCACCAGGGAGGGGATGTCGCGAGGAGTACGAGATCCGAGAACCAAGTTCGAGTGGGCCAATAGGGGGCCACTAGAGTGACATGTTCCTCATCCTCCCTGACCTCTCACAGCACCTGTGCAAGAAGGCTCACTGGGGGTAATGTGTACTTGCACAGCCCAATGGAACAGCTGTGTGCCAACGTGTCTGCCCTGAGGGGAGCCTCCGTTCGGGTGTACCAGAGCGGGCAGTGGGAGGTTTTTCTGGAGGCGAACAAGTCTACCTGAACCTTGCCGAACCGTTCTCAAATCAGCTGGACCGACTGGGGGTGAAGCCTCCACTCTCCGCTGGTCAAGCGTTGTTGTGATAGCGCGTCCGCCACCACGTTGAGGTTGCCCGGGATGTGAGTGGCATGCAGCAACTTGAGTCAAAGGAGGAGAAGACGGGCGAGGCCTGAAGGCAGCGAGCATTTCAGCACTGACTGCACATGTTCGTTGGTGAGGCATGCTGACGTTGAGACTGAGTCTAACTCCATGCCGAGAAAAGAGATGCTCTGAACCATGTCGAGCTTGCTCTTTTCCCAGTTGACCTGAAGCCCTAAACGGCTGAGGCACCTGTTCCCTGTGGGTACAAAGTAACTCTCGGGAGTTGGCCACGATGAGCAGTCATCGAGGTAGTTGAGTATGCAGATGCCTGCTTCCCATAGCGGGGCAAGGGCTGCCTCTGCAACCTTCATGCCACTTTTCATCTTTTATATCATCTTTTAGAGATAATAACTCTTTTAGAGAAAATAAACTCTTTTAATTGCGCTGTCAAAGTGCCCAGGGGCAAGCTGCACTAGCGTGCAGAGAAGGGAGAAAGCCACTGATATGCGCCGTAGGTCCAACAGCAATTGCACTCAGAGATGGGAACAGTGTGTGACTCGCAGCTCGCTGCATACACAACCATTGGCTTCAAAGAAAATTTCTGAATGAAACAGATGCATTTCCCTCCCTTTATACCCACGTGTCCGGGGGCGGGACATGCAAAATTTGTCTGCCAATTTCTCATTGGACTTTTCTCATAGATCAGAGATGCAAAAGGCACTCAAGTGAGACCCCTAGTGTCACTTCTTCGACACAATGTCGAAATGAGCGACAGACGGGGAAGCCGATTTATGAAATGAGCCTTTGATAAAGTTTTGGATTAAATGAATTGACTACAAATACTATGCAATGAAGGCAGATACATGGTTTTGGATGTCCGAGAATGGTTGTTTCTGACAAAGTTTTAGCTAACAGGGTTTACCCAAAAAACTTTCAAATCTTTTGAATATTTCCTCATAATGTATAAAGATTATGAAGGGATTTTGTTCTACTCTGAATACTGGATAAGGCAAGTCCCTCTGAAAGTCATTAAAATATTCTCTTTAATTGTGATGGTCATTACCGCTACACTGTTTACCATCTGTAAAGAACAAATTTGGTCTATTTAGACCTTTATTGTCCTGATTTTAAAAAGCAACAATAGAAAAAGTATGACATTTCATCACTATCCGACAATCCACAAGGCATGATTTTGCTGGATAATTTGTGAATAGATCATTGTGAATGATTTCTTATCAGTGACACAGATACACAATGGAGCCCAATTAAATTAGTTATGTGAGAGCTCATTTGCAGATGCCAAGAGCATAGTTTATATATAAATGCTAATATTTGAAAGTCAAATTAAAGTTGAAAGGGCTCGTAATAACTGTTAATTAACTCTTGTTTTCATTTTCATACACCCCTTGACAAAGTTGAACTGAATGAAAGATTCACAAGGCTTCTCTTTAACATTTCGGACCACAAAGCTAAATTTCAAAGCGTTTGGCTCTGCTTTTGAAGTAGGCTATTCTCTGTAGATTAGATATTATTTTAAGATCCCTTTGTTTAAAAATTCATTTTTATTATCCCTGCATGAAATACAGGGGCAATTCCCTACATAGCCAACCATCAGTGCAATTAACATCTTCGATCGAGACAGCATTCCTGATAATTAATACAGACTTTGGGGCTCCCCTGTGATCGCTCGCAGGGGTTTTATTCTTCTGCAGCAACCATTCATTTGCAGAATGAGATTCATCCTAATGAAAATGGAAAGTGAAACTTTAATGAACGCGACTGCCATGTCATAATTATAAAGATTTTGAAACTACATCGACCTTCCACGTTGGCAGACTGAACTCATGTAGCTACATCATGCCAATTAAGCACAATGATAAAAATTAACACTTGGTGATGTTACCCTAAACCTAACCTTAACCTAGGCTGTAAACAACTGTTTTGAGAATATTGACATTAATGCTGTCTATATATTGGGGTGTCTATATTTTCATCAGACCTCAAGAGCTGTTGTATATGTTTGATCCATCAAGATATTCCTGTTTCAATTAATGTATTATTAAGTATACTAAAAGCAAGTAAGATATTAGCTCTTAAATTTGGAATGATTCAAAAAACATGTTCGCTTATATTAGGTCCAATGCCAAACTGATCATTTTGTGTACTTGATGTGCAAAAAAAAAGTTTACGTGACTTGATGTACAACTTGCACTTCAACATGTTTTTTGGCAGAATGCATGTCAGTGCACGTTGAAAAACAGCATGATAGTCAGCATCTCTTGTTTCATTGATCTCTGTGCAATGTCTTCTTTTTAACACAACACAACAGTGCAACACTTTTGGGCCTTCTCAGCTTTTGTGCTTTGGATTTGGATCTAAAAACAAGGGAAGTGTTTTAGAGGCAACCATGTAAAGTGCTGTCTCTGTGTGTAAATGCAGGGTAAGCCACCCCTTGGGAGTCCTCTAAGTGTTTTAAGAACATCCTTGAACATGGGCAGCGTTTGATGAAGAAACAGAAGAGTCTAAAGCATGAACAAATAAACTGTTCCCAGAGGAGAACATCTCAACCATCTACAAAACACTGGTCCGGAGACAGTTCAATAGTGCTGTAGTTTTAACAGCTGCCAGGAAGTCCTCAAACTCTTTTAAGATCTGATAGATGTGTATAGTATGTCCAAAGTCCCATGCTAGGGCTAAAGTCAGATCTTTCAGCTGGGCAGAGCCACAGACACAACTAATCTGCACATCACTCAAACAAAAGGTCCACAAGGCCCCAAAGGTTTTTTTCTCCACAGAATTCTACAGAGAAGATGTATCAGAGGTCATAATGTGTATTCTGTTACTGTATCCTTAAGGGCTCAATGATCTACCAAGAATGACTGATTGCAGCAAAGATCTGACAGCTGAAGAAGAAAAAGTTACAACGTTACAAACATTACAATCATATAGCAAAAATGCCTCTCCAGCTCTGATCATATGGGTAAGTGTGCATTTTCTGCAGAGAACTTCCCTTTTTGCCAACATACCATACTTACTAAAATTATGTAAAGCCGTAATATAAATTAGTGTGAGATCTCCATCAAAATTGTAAGAAGCTTTCAGAATCTTGGTTTATTGTCTTTTTGGTATTATGGATGGATGGATGGATGGATGGATCAGGATCAGCGCCAGGACCCGCACCAGCCGACTACATGACAGCTTCTTCCCACAAGCAATAAGACTTTTGAACACATAATCATCTGCCCACATAATGGATGGATGGATGGATGATATAGCACACAAAGTAAGAACAGTATGAAGGCCAATTTTGGTTGATGTAGCTTGAAAGCTCTAGGGGGATTTACAATTGATAATTTTGGTCTTAATTTGGGGATTTTGGAAAAACACGTGGGCCACATACACACTAATCCGATTAAGTTTGAAACCTCTGTTTTCAGGATCCAAAAGGCCCCAGCACGCTCACTGAGAAGTGTTGCTTCATTTGGAGCCCAAAATAAGTTGGAAACAGCTAAGCAACAACATTCTGTTTGCAAACATTCAGAAAATGGCCGCACCGCTGTAGGAGGCATTTAGAGGTACATTTAAATATGTGGACTACCTGTACATGAAACATCAAACTATAACAATAAAGTGTGTTATTAATGCCTTCATGCCTCATTATATGAGTATAATTAACATGAGATCAATAAAAGATGCTTTTTAACCTTTCGATGGTGATTTAAGGTAATATACTGTATATACAGTAGAAAATGTGTAATTTGTCTTGTGTATATTCTTGAATTGATAGTGTTAATGCGCTAACATGCTGTACGCAATCACAATATGCACCAATTACCCTCTGTTTTTTTATTTTATTATGGCACTGATACTACTGCATAAATTGGTATATAAAAGAGTGTTAATGATCAGAATACAGATAAAATAATGATAATAGGCATGTCCTAATTTGGGCTTTTTTGGCTGCAGATGGAACATGAGTGAAGCAGCAAATAAACAAAAGAGTAAATAGGCACTTAAGAGTATTTGAGTAGATTTGATCCTTTTTGTAGACTAGTTAAGCAAAATAAACGCATTACATGTTCTTAGAAAATGTCTCTACGTGAATGGTTGTACAGGTGTAGGTAAATTTGCACCATGCAGCTTGCTAATACCTCTACACCCTGGTGTGTTCATGTTGACTGATCTAAACCGACTGATCGGAAATTAGTTGTCAGTTGTCGGACTCAAAGTAGGTGGACCTCTGGTTCACACCTACCAATGATGTGGACCAATGAAATTAAGAGGGATTTTTTTTAATAATAACTTTTTATTAGTGTGAATGTAGCCTTAAAAAAGTCTGTGGAAAAACTGCATGTTGGCTTTGTCAAGCAAGCATAATAACTGAATAGTAGCTATTGTACTAAATTGAAAACTATGGTTCCCCATCTGTCGCTCACTTCGACGTCGTGTCGAAGAAGCGACACTAGGGGTCTCTCTTGAGCGCCGAAAGATACCTCTGATCTATGAAAAAAGGCCAATGAGAGTTGGCGAACAGTATTTGCATACTCCGCCTCCGGATACGGATATAAAGGCGAGAGAAATATGCTCGTTCATTCAGTAATTTTCTTCGGAGCCGATGGTCGTGTGTATGCAGTCAGCTGCGAGTAACACAACTGATCCTGCTTCTGATCCTCTGACGCTCTGCTTTGCTGTTGGATTTACGGCGCACTACAGCGGCTTTTCTCTTCACTGCCGGCGTGCAGTTTGCCCCTGGGCGCTTCGACAGCGCAGCGTTAAAAGAGTTGAAAGAGTGATTCTCTCCATAAAAGAGTTTATTTCTCTGAAAGAGCATTACACAGCGGCGTTGAACGTCCTTTTTAGGACGCGTCTTTATAAAGATGTAATTTCCGCCCCTGTGTAGTTTCTGGATGCGGTGATTTCTCCCCACCTCTCTCGGTCATAAAACACTGTCTTGCATGCCTGGGCTGCAATCGCACGCAAGCAATGTTTTATGAATGGTTTATGTTCTCAGTGCGAGAACATAGCCATGGCAACATTGCAGTCGTGTGGCTTTCTTTTGTAATGAGAGAAAGCCGTTTCAGCCGCCCCCCGCGCCTCGCCTCCTTCCTACGGGATTGACGCAGGCGCCGCGGGCGATGAACACGATTTGGGGACAATGACGGGCTCTGTTCGCCGGGTAAATCCCCTCGAACTTCCCGCCTCCCCGGCACGCTTGTTTGCTTCCGTCTGAGCTCGGGATGAGTATTCTCTCCAATGGTTCATCTTCTCAGTGTGAGAACATGGCCGTTATAGCATTGCGGTCGCACGGCTTTCTTTTGTAATGAGAGAAAGCCACTTCAGCCGCCCCCCCGCGCTCCGCCTTCTTCCTACGGGATCGGCGCAGGCGCCGTGGGCGATGAAGGCGATTTGGGGAATATGACGGGCTCTGTTCGCCGGGTAAACCCCCTCGAACCGCCCACCTCCCCGGCACGCTTGCTTGCCTCAGAATTGGATGACATCACCGCTGCATCGGAGAGCGTTACAGCGGCATCGGATGCTGATCGTTCGCCTGGGCCGCCACCTTCGGGTCTGCCGCCCAGCCTGAGCCTGACGCACGGAGATCCGCTATGCTTTCCCGGGCTACTTGATCGGTTCCGCGGGCAGGTGCGCCGCTCACAGCCACGCCCCCCCCCCCGTTCCTTTCTTCCCGGACGTGCACGACGAGTTGAGCTAAGCCAAGGCTTCTTCGCTCCTCCGCTCTCACTACCCTCGCGGTGGAACGGTCCCAGGCCCTTCCTGCAACCAATGCCAGGCCAAGGCACTTCAGAACTTGCACCTTGGGTAGTCCTGTTCTTGATGTGCTGCAGGAACTGCGCTGGATGACCAACCGCGCCCCCGGGCCACGGAGGTCAGAAGCGCTGGCACTCGGACAGGCGATGGCCACCCCTTGTGGTCCAGAAACGCACCTGTGGACTGGACCTGGTCGAAATGCGGGAGGCGGACAAGGCACACCTTCTCCCACACCCCCGTCTCCCAGCTCCGTCCATTCGGCGCCACCGTTGACGACTCTGCCCAGCAGTCCTCAGCGGTGAGGCAGACGGAGGCCACTACACATCCTGCCCCGCCGCAAGCCTGCCGCCATGGGCCATGCCCCGTCTGCTCGCCGATGGGCGTCCTCCTGCGGCTGTGAAACACCCTGCTCCGCCTCAACCCGGGCCCAGCTCTCAGCCCCAGCGTCGAGCACGCTGCAGGAAATGGACGCCCCCGTCTCACGGACCCCCTCGAGGACCCAGAAGGCTCCCAGGCTGTCCGTAGACGTTCAACCCAGGGACCGAGATGTTAGCTCCGGAGGCTGGTAAGACCACTCCGTCCCCGGTGGAGGGCCGGGAGGAGAATCTTTTCTTGTTGAATTAATTTTCACATTCTCATATTCTCTGTAATGAGCTATTTCCTTTTGTCTCTGGGTCACCTGGCCCGCAAATGCCGTTCTCACGGCACTTTGCCCCCAGATATCAACAGTCCTGGCTTCCTGGACACGGACCACCCGTCTTCAGCCCCACGACTGTCCCCCGGCCGGCCGGTTCCGACGAGTCTAGAGGACGCCTACCCAGGACCTCCTCCTCAGTCGCTAACCCGCCCCCTGCCGGGTGTGCGGAGCAAGGTAAGTGCTTTGAGTCTTGTCTCAGCACCTCAGCCGCGGGTCGCCCCGTCGCCGCCCAACGCTGCCCTACCTGCTCCGCCCCGCTGCGAAGCCCCGCCGGGTACGTCAAAATTAATCGTCCCTTTGGTGCCCCTAGCGCAGAGGTTGGACGCGTGGCTTTCACTTCCCAACCCGTCTCGCTGGCTGGCCCGGACCATCCGACTCGGTTATGCAATTCAGTTTGCCAGGCCCCCGCCCCCCTTCATGGGCGTCCGCTTTTCCGCAGTACACGGCGAACACGCCCACTCCCTGCGTGCGGAAATCGCGACTCTTCTGGCCAAAGACGCGATAGAGCCTGTCCCTCCAACCGAGATGAAGAAGGGTTTCTACAGCCCTTACTTCATCGTACCCAAGAAAGGCGGCGGCTTACGACCAATCTTGGACCTGCGAGTTCTCAACCGAGCGTTGCGCAAACTCCCGTTCAAAATGCTCACGCTTAACCTGCGTCCGGCATCTAGATTGGTTCGCAGCGGTAGACCTGAAGGACGCGTACTTCCACGTCTCCATCCTGCCCCGACACCGCCCCTACCTGCGGTTTGCGTTCGGGGGCCAGGTGTATCAGTACAAGTCCTCCCCTTCGGCCTGTCTCTGTCCTCTCACCAAAGTTGCTATGCAAAACCCACAGAGACCAGGTGCTCAGGCACCTCAGCCGTCTGGGGCTTCAGGTCAACTGGGAAAAGAGCCAGCTCACTCCAGTTCAGAGCATCTCTTTTCTCAGGATGGAGTTAGACTCGGTCTCAATGTCGGCACGTCTCACCAACGAGCGTGCCCAGTCAGTGTTGAACTGCCTCGCCGCCTTCAGGCCAGGCACAGCGGTCCCCTTAAAACTTTTCCAGAGGCTCCTGGGGCATATGGCATCCTCCGCGGCGGTCGCGCCGCTGGGGTCGATGCATATGAGACCGCTCCAACACTGGCTCTAGACCCGAGTCCCGAGACGAGCATGGCGCCACGGCACACACCGGGTAACAATCGCCCCCGCCTGCCGTCAGACATTCAACCCCTGGACAGGCCCCTGTTTCTTACGGGTTGGAGTGCCCCTACAGAAGGTGTCCAGACGCGTCCTGGTCACGACCGACGCCTCCAGATTGGGTTGGAGCGCCTTTTGCAACGGGCACGCAGCCTCAGGCCGTTGGAAAGGGGCCCAGCTGCGTTGGCACATCAACTGCCTCGAGTTGTTGACCGTCCTTTTGGCCCTGCGGAAGTTTCTCCCGTTAATTCGGGACGAACATATCCTAGTCAGGTCGGACAGCCCCACTGTGGTCGCGTACATAAATCTCCAAGGCGGCGTACGCTCCCGTCGTATGTCACAACTCGCCCGTCGTCTCCTCCTTTGGAGCCAGCACCGACTCAAGTCGCTGCGTGCCACTCACATCCCCGGCAACCTCAATGTGATAGCGGACGCGCTGTCATGACAACGCTTGCCTGGTGGAGAGTGGAGGTTTCACCCCCACTCGGTTCAGCTGATTTGGGAACGGTTCGGCTAGGCCCAGGTAGACCCCTCTGCCTCCCGAGAGACCTCCCACTGCCCGCTCTGCTACGCCCGTTCAGAGGCTCCCCTCGGGGCAGATGCACTGGCACACAGCTGGCCGGCTGGGCTGCGCAAGTACGCATTCCCCCAGTGAGCCTTCTTGCACAGGTGCTGTGCAAGGTCAGGGAGGACGAGGAGCAAGTCACTCTCGTGGCTCCTTACTGGCCCACTCGGGCCTGGTTCTTGGACCTTGTACTCCTCGCGACAGCCCCTCCCTGGCGAATTCCCCTGAGGAAGGACCTTCTTTCTCAGGGACGGGGCACGCTCTGGCATCCGCACCCAGACCTTTGGAACCTCCATGTCTGGCCCCCGAACGGGATGCGGAAGATCTAGCTGGTCTACCACCCATGGTCGTAGCCACGTTCAACCAAGCCAGAGCCCCTTCTACCAGGCAACTCTACGCCCTGAAATGGCGTCCGTTCGTAAATTGGTGTTCTTCCCGGGCAGAAGACCCACAGAGGTGCGCAGTTAGGTCTGTGCTCCTGTTCCTACAGGAGAGGTTGGGGGGGAGGCTGTCCCCATCCACCTTGAAGGTGTATGTTGCCACTATCGCAGCTCACCACGACCCAGTAGACAGCAAGTCTCTGGGTAAGCACGACTTAACCGTCAGGTTCCCAAGAGGTGCCCGGAGGTTAAACCCCTCCCGGCCAAACCTGTTCCCCTCCTGGGATCTCTCGGTGGTCCTCGCCGGTCTTTAGAGATCCCCCCCCCCCCCCCGAGTCGCTAGAATCAGTTGGCTCAGGGCCCTCTCCTGAAAAGACGGCCCTGCTGATCACGCTCACTTCCATCAAGAGGGTCGGGGACCTGCAAGCGTTCCCTACTAACGACACTTGCCTGGAGCTCGGTCCGGCAGATACTCATGTGATCCTAAGACCTCGACTGGGCTATGTGCCCATGGTTCCTACCACGCCCCCTGGAGATCAGGTAGTGAACCTACAAGCGCTGCCCCGGGAGGAGGCAGACCCAGCCCTCTCACTGTTGTGTCCGGTATGTGCCTTGCGTGCCTACCTGCCTGCCTTCAGGCGCTCTGAGCAGCTCTTTGTCTGCTTTGGAGGACAGCAGAAAGGGAACACCGTCTCCAAACAGAGGTGTCTCACTGGGTGGTGGATGCCATTCAGTTGGCCTATCACACCCAGGCCATGCCCCCCCCTTTCGGGTTCGAGCCCACTCCACTAGGAGCGTGGCATCCTCTTGGGCACTGGCGAGGGGCACCTCCCTAGCAGACATTTGTAGAGCTGCGGGCTGGGCAGCACCTAACACCCTTATGATCTTAGGGTTGAGTCAGTCTCGTCCCGTGTTCTCTCAGGTCCGAGCCCGTAGAACTCGGTACACGTTGACGATCTGACCGGGTGAACCGCTTGTTCCAGCGCCGTTTCCCTTTGCCAAGGCAAAACAGTGCGCTTTTGTCCCAGAGGACCCAGGTCCCTGGTTGATTCCTCCCTAGCCCTTCGGGCCCGCAGCAGTTCAGCGGAGGAACGTGCTGGTCCAGTCCACTACGGGTACCTCCGGCTACCCCTACTGGAATAGGTGCTCCACAGATCAGGCCTCCTACGGGACTCCTTCTGTGTGTATTTGCCTTTACCTTGCGAGCTGACCCGCGTCTCCCTTAGGCAGTCCTTCGCTGCCCTCCGGTCGCCGTGTTGTAGCAACTCCCCCCTCCTCGAGGTTGGATCTACCACCGCGCCATTTCCTCCCACATGCCCAAAGTGGCCATGTGATGTATTTTGCCACCTATACCTCCCCTGCTGGTCGGGTGTGGCCTCCGCAGGTTCTTTTCCCCCTAAAAGAATAGGACTTCGGAATAAGACCCCCTTCCCTCGATGCGGTAAGGGCCCCGGCTGCTCTTGCTCTATGCCGAGAAAACATAGAGAGAAAAGAGGCCCAGCCAGGCTTGGCCCGTTCCCTAGTTGGGAGCGTCACCTTGTTCCCCCCTAGGGTAACCAAAAGGGTGCTGACGCTTTTTCGGGGCATTGGGGAAGAGTACGTGCAGCCTGAACACAGTTGGTCGCTTGTGCACGTGCAAAATACCTGCCCGCTTCTGTGTCAGCAGTACACGTACACGGCTCAGCGCATGGCGAGTTTTGAAGTGGACCCCTAGTGTCGCTTCTTCGACACGACGTCGAAGTGAGCGACAGACGGGGAACGTCTCGGTTACGTATGTAACCTCCGTTCCCTGATGGAGGGAACGAGACGTCGTGTCTTCCCGGCCACGTCGCTGAGCCGAGCCGCTGAGATGCCCGGAACACTCCCGGCTCCTCAGAAAAATCCTGAATGAACGAGCATATTTCTCTCGCCTTTATATCCGTATCCGGAGGCGGAGTATGCAAATACTGTTCGCCAACTCTCATTGGCCTTTTTTCATAGATCAGAGGTATCTTTCGGCGCTCAAGAGAGACCCCTAGTGTCGCTTCTTCGACACGACGTCTCGTTCCCTCCATCAGGGAACGGAGGTTACATACGTAACCGAGACGTTTTTGAATTACTCTGAAAATTAGATGGGCAACATGGCAAATTTAGTCCCCAAAACAGTTCTCAAATGCTTTCTGTACACTTATTAGTTATTCATATATACAGCAGGTGGTTTAAAAACAGTAACCAAGAGTTAACTTAACAGCAGTTATTTCTATTCACACTGTTTTAAATGTAACCACATAATTTTGCAATATGTTTGTCATTGATAGACTTCACCAGATGCTACTGTTTTATTTAAACAAATGATTATATAACATTAACACATATTTTATCTTTATGTAATTTTCCTGTGATACCATACAAGAGATGATCTAGAAACATAACTTGGGGGAAAAAAAAACTCTTTCCTCGACTCTTGCTTTTTAATACAAAAATCTTTTTTTGTGACTTTCTCATTCCTGCACTAGCTGTACAGCTCACTCAACCAGAAATAGATACTTATGCTGAATAAATAAAAGATGGAAGAAGTTCTATCAGAGTTAATTCCACTCCGCTCAATTATACAAAGGCCCATGTATTGGAAAGTTTGAGCTGAGGACGATTCTAATAAATCTGGGCTTTAACACAGGGCATTTAATATCAGCGCTTCTTAATGGGGTCTTGCTGTTGAATTATCTATGGGGCCTCTGTGATTCTAGAAGGACCATCAAACCCCTGAACTTGAGAGCTCTGTCTTGTAATTGAATAATACATTACATGTGGCAATTATTTTCGTTAGAGCTAGATGGAGAAATCAATAACCAGGGGATCAGATCAGTGGCTTCTGTGCTCTTGTCTTGCCTCCCTTGTGACCAATTACATCATCACAGTCCTAAACACCTGCACTGTGTCCAAACGCCGGGTACTGGATCCAGAGGAATGTTAAATAAATGCTGACGTACTACAGGATAGTGAAGCAAACAGGTGAAAAGACTGTCCTTTTTATTTTAGGAGTACACAGATTTATAGCACAGACTGAAACAAGAAAATTTAGTAGCTTATTTCAGAACAATAGAGATATCAGACAAATTATGAGTGAAGTGAGGGGGGGGTAGCGCATCTTTGTTGAGATAATAGATGCTAGTTGCAAAGACTGACCTGATGTAATAAATTATACAAGTTTGTTTAGCTCCAGGCAGTATTCCCTATGACATAGAGCTATTTGATTAAGTGGGATTAAGAAAGCCTTGCATAATGAACGCCCACATTTATATACACTGGCATTTATAAACAACACATCAGTCAAGGATCACTCAGCATGGTGGAGTCATTCTATCAAACAAGAAAAACAAATACAATTTAAGTTTGTCTGAAATATTCATGGCCATTAAAAAGGTGGATAGCAGGTCTCATTAGATCTAGATGCAACATAAAGCTGAAGAGACCACCTGCTACATGTGAAGGCTTTATTTCTCACATGAAACTTATAAAGGTTTCAGCTAAATAGACTCCATGCAGCCATCAGCACAAGTTTTAAGTAAATAGTAATAAGTAATTTTAGTATTACAAAATGTTCATTCTGGGAACTGTCATGAATCTAAATATGGCGTTTAACCTGACATTAAAGTGCATTAAAGTCTTCTAATTGGCTTATAAACTTTTTGGTCACTTTTTGGTCCACTGTTTACACAGTCCAGTGCTGTCTCAGAGAGTGGTGTGATGTCTCAGGATGCATATTTCAGTGACATTTTTCAGGGAGTAAATGTAAATTAAATGTAAATGTATTATTCTTTTAATGTCATTATTGAACAATGGGTACTTTTTTAGCTCTTTGGCATGTGGTTTTAGTAGTTTGGTCTGCTTTCCCCTTTTTCAATGTAAATTTGTATCTGTACGGAAATAATTTCCATGAAGAATGAATACAGAATGATGACAATAGCATCAAATAAAAAAGATGGCAATAATTGTTAGTATTCTTAATTGTAAAATTAAAGTATCAGGGCTAGCACTAAAAGTCAAATGATCGTACGGTAATTCAACATGCTGCATTCAAAAAATAAAGTATGTTGGCATCGGCCCCATTCAGCGAATTCCTGTACTGACAATCAGCATCCCCCATCAGACATTTTTGAATCAATTCAAGCAGGAGCACATTTCCCTGTAGTGCTACTGATAGCTTGTTACATAAGCAACCCCCAAGACAAAGGTTCTGGTCCCATGGGGTTCAGGAAGTAATGCAATTCACATAAACAATAGTGAGCATGATTCTGCGGTTGCATTTTCACTCAAACATTAAATTTTTACTCCACTGAATGTTAGGCTTATGCACTGACTGTTTTTTTTTAGCTAAAAACAACTTGCTTTTTGTGCTAATTTGTGGACATTTCACCTGGAAACTGGAGCTCACATGTGCCCATATATTCAACATTTCTTTCAGCCTCGGCCGCTGGGGGCAGTGGTTTGAATTTCAGTAAGCACATACCGATTTCAGCAGCAAAACCTACTGTTGCTGAGTTCATAGTGTTTATGGATATGTCTTTCAATTGATTTTAATTTATACAAGTTATTAAGCACACACACAGTTTTTATCCACACAGGGCTTTCAAAGGTTTTTTGACCTAGTAGGCCTATCTAGATGGCAGGTTTTAGTACAACGAGCCAGTGAGAAACACAAGAACAGAGGACACTCCATCCAAGATGGAGGACAGAGAAATCTTCCCTGAACCAAAGAGTTAAACAGATGATAGAAAAGGGCCTCATTAAATAAAGATAATTTTCTCTGTACCACTGTAGCACGAGAGAAGAGAGAAGACAGAAAGAGAGAAAGAAAGTGGCATTGGAGTGAGTTGTACAGAAGGTTAAAACATCTATGGGCTACTCCAATGAAGCATACAACTTACATACAACTAAAGGAGCTCACATAAAAAGAAACCTGTGTTATATATATATATATATATATATATATATATATATATATATATATATATATATATATATATAAACTAAATGTATGCACATACATACATATTGTTTGAGCAGTAGGGAGAAACTCTACCAACAAGTGGACCTCTATAGTGTGATCCGTGCAGAGCCTGAAGGGCAGAAGACAAAAAATTTTGTCAGATGTGGTATCTACGCATAAAAGAACCAATATTACCTATAGTTTTTGCAGGGCCTTTAAATAACAGAGGACAATCAAAAGGACAAATGTGACTGGGCTCCCACATGATGCTGTGGCATGTAGCAATACAGGCCCGGCAGTTCTGTGAAGTCTTTGACCTGAGAGTTCAAAACCTGCAATGGACCTTTGGACCTCCCTCTAGGAGCCCCAGACAAAGGCTTTGTTCATACATAAGCAAAAACACTGCCATTGTTCCCTTTGAGCCAAGCAGCACCTGCAGAAAATGGGGAGACCATGCAATCAGAAAGAGGAAGAGGAGCACAAAGAGCCATTTTATCTGGCTGGGATGCTAAATAAAATTTTAGAACATGCTGACAGATGCATATTTCCTTATTTCTGTAAATCGCTCCAAGAGAACCCAGTGGTTAAACGGTTGTTGTGCTCAAATTTTGAGTGATGTGCTGTTTTTGTAAATGATGGGATGTATATTCTGCACTCTGTCTCTCTCTGCTCTTCATGTACATTCAGGATTATATATTCCCCTCACTGTGAGCTTGAAGGGATGAGATTAGAAAATGTAAAAACATAAATTATCATGAAAATCAAGAGATTTGTCCACAGAAAAGTTAGTCCTTGATCTAGTTTGATGTCCATGGTGTCGAGCATTAATTCTTGGATCTGTCAAAGGAAATGTGAATTCATCAAAACATGTCAGAATAAAAGCCATTAATTGTTGAACATCAGTTCCTAAGAAAAGTTCTCTGTTGTTTGTAGTCACCCAGAAGTGTTCTGAAAAAAACTTTTTGTTGCAGGGTCAGAATTTAAGGGGGGGCTTTGGGGGAAAAAAGCCAAAAAAAAAAAAAAATTTATGTTATGTTTTTTTCTGTTCCCTTTTGAAGTCGGCCACTCAACGTTACTTACATCGAATGACGACTAGGGGTCCCTCCTGAGCCCTGATCTCTATCAATAGTTATCAGTCACGCTAATTCTGATTGGCAGATGTCTTTCGTGGTCCTGCCTCCCAAGCTCAGTGTGTATATAAAGGCCGGGAGAAAGACGGGCTTGTCAGAACCTTCTACTTCACAGTCAAGAAATGGATCTCTCACAGTCGAGAACACCCTTCGTTGCGATTAAATCACAGTTTCAGCAGGACAAATTTATCTTCCATATTACCAGCAATGCGAAGTTCACCTACATGGATCAACGGAAGATCTTTGTTCCTTGGGTGCCACGACAGCTGCCACTTATGCCTGGGCAGCGACCATGCAGAGGACGGATACCCAGTGCTCTCATTGCGAGAGCCTGAGAATGAAGACAATTTGAGCATCAGTCTTCATGAGGGACAACACCATGGCTGCAGACACAGAGCATGGAGAGCTTGATGGTGTCTTACTGTCGCAAGCTTTGCGGGCCTCCGGCTCGCCACCTATGGTGTGTTCGCCTGGGGAATGTGTTGGAGGAAGTCTTTATCACCCAAGTGAATCATGGTACAGTTCAGTGGATGATCTAACCAGCTGCCACACTAATCAAAGTGTGACAGCTGAGAGGATTAACAGATCAGATGCCGAACTGATTTGCATCCTCTCCAGAGCAGTTGAGGAGCTCAGACTCGAATAGACACCCCCATCTGAGCCGGAGCAGTCATGGCTGGATGAATGGTTTCTGAGCATGGTAAGGTGTAAAGCCGTTACCCAGCGTTCAGTGTCATTCTTCCCGGAGGTTCATGCTGAGCTATGCAAAACGTGGCATGCTCGCTATTCAGCACACATGCATGTTTCAGGAGTGATGACCTTTACCATGCTGGACCACACAGAGTGTGGATCCACACAGTGCCCATCCAAAGACTTTGGGACAGGATGCATCAACCTTGCACACCATGGCGGCGTTGTTGGCCTTTCAAGCCAAGGTCCTGAAGGATATGGATGAGCATGGTCCCGAACTCGCGCTCTTCCAAGAGTTGCGCATCGCGACTGACCTCGCGCTGTGTACCACCAAAATTACTGCCAAGGCAATCAGAAGATCAATGGCCGTGGCATCTCTGGTTGAACAACTCAGAGATGCGCAAGATAGCTAAAATAAGGCTACTTGACGCTCCTGTGACACAGAATGGCTTGTGCAGAGACATAATGGATGTTTTCTCCCAAAAGCTAGAGACTGCACAGTAGCAGTCGTTGGCGATTAAACATTTCATGCCACCTACTCCAGTAACCAGTCTCATGGCTGAGATGCAGAGCGTCAGCTCCAGGCCCTTGCCGTGGTGGTAGGAACTCCCCGGGCCAGCAGATGCGCTCCTGACAGTGTCAGTGCAGCAAAAAGGAGGCCAGAGCTCCAGCCACTGTATACCCTGACACAGAAGAAGGCATGGGTCCAGTCTCTTTTCCCACAGTTGGGAGAAATATCATTGTAAATATAAAGAATATGCATGATGAAGCTGTGGCATTGAATCCAATTCATGAGAGCTTTTTACTCATTTTGCTGCAAACTCATTGTGGCAGGGCGGAGGGCAGGGCCGGGTCATGACAATACACACCCGGTCCCGTATCAGGCTAATCAAGCCTCCGAGAGGGATAAAGGCCGATGGCAGACGGTGGTGCGATGAGAGAGAGATCATTTACGGACATGCCCGTTGTGTGTGTGTGTTTGTGTCCTTTTGTTTTAAGTTTACGATTAAAATATTATTTATATTGTCAAGCCGGTTCTCGCCTCCTCCTTGCCCATTGAAGTACGTTACAAAAACACACACACGACGGACATGTCCATAAATGATCTCTCTCTCGTCGCACCACCGTCTGCCATCGGCCTTTATCCCTCTCGGAGGCTTGATTAGCCTGATACGGGACCGGGTGTGTATCGTCACAACCCGGCCCTGCCCTGCCACACTCATCTTTCACATGTCCTCGGGTAAACACAGAGAATTTGTACCCTCTTACACTCCATGCAGATGCCTAGAGCACACTACGTACTTAGGGCATTTCTAAGTCGGTTGCCAGAACCATAAAGAACGGTTGTACAATCCAGTTCATGAGACAGCAACCTCGCTTCAACAGCATTCTTTTCATCATCGTGTAAGTTCCAGATGCTCCGGTACTGCACTCAGATGTGAGAAACCTCCTCGCAAAGCATGCAATAGAGGTAGTTTCACCAAGCAAAGCCCAGAGTGGCTTTTACAGCCACCAATTTCTTATCCCAAAGAAAGACGGCAGCCTGGGACCAATCTTAGACTTGTATGCCCTGAATCGTACCCTAGTAAAATTTCCAGTCAGGATGATTACGCAAAAAAAGATTCATGCACACATCCGCGAGAACATACTTTCATTTTCAGATTTCCCCTCAACACAGATTTGCCTTGGATGGAATCTCATACCAGTTCAAGGTCTTCCTGTTCAGATTATCATTTGCTCCCAGCATATTCACAAAATTTGCATATGCAGCACTTGCCACAATCAGAATGCAAGGAATGTGCATTCTGAATTATCTGGATGACTGGCTAATTGTTGCACAGCCAAAGGCGCAATGTTGCAAGCACAGAGACATCTTGCTTGCACATCTGGGCATGAGAGTCAATTGGGGAAAAAAAGCATCCTCATACCGACTGACAATGGGTTAGTGCATATTGCGGGTATGTCTAATGGACAGGCGCATTCGCTCCATAATCCACCACTTGCAAACTTTCAAGTTGCGGAAAAATATTCTTCTGATATCATTTCTGAAGGCTCTCGGGTTGATGGTCGCTGCCATAGCAACCACACCAATGGGTTTACTGCACATTAGACACTTTCAGTACTGGGTGAATGTGAGAGTGCCATGGTGGGCATGGCACCACAGCAAATTATGCCTGCTGATGACACATCGCTGTTTGGCTGGGCATTCACAGTGGAACAAAGCCACGTCTTATCAGCAGACATTACACTGGGGCAAATAACCAGACGCAAGGTGGTTACTACAGACCATGGGCTGGGGAGGCCTATGCAATGGGTGCCAATTGTTCAGCATCTAGGAAGATCCAAAGTTGGCATGGCTAATAAATTGCCTAGAATTATTGGCAGTATTTCTGGCTCTGAAAGCTTTTCATTCAGGACTACAGTATGGACATGTATTGGTCAGTGGTGGCTTATATAAATCACCATTGTGGAATGTGGTCGCATCCAATGTAGAGGTCTGCATGAAACCCGAACTGTACCCGAGACCATGTGGCCCGACCCTACCCCTCACAAACGATACCGTCAGTTTTTAAATTAGAACGCAACCTAATTCTGACATCGTTCACTATCTTTATAATTTCTTCTCCTAGTAAGTACTGTTGCAATAGGTTGTATTTTATGTAAGCATATAGGCAACATTCGTAATAGGATTGTATGGTGGTGGGGGCGTGGTTAAGTGCCGGTTTGTGAATAGAGAGCAAGTTCAGGAGATGATAATGGTAAGGATCATCACCTGGTTATGATTGTCTCTAACAGCTCTTTGTCATTGCAGTGAGAGTGGAGACAGGCTTTAAGAGCGAGCCAGACACCAGTCATTGGAGAGAGTCACGAGACACAAGCTGGAGAAAGACTGAGTGAATTTATGTTCACTGAAAAGCATTGTTTCTGAGTATGATCGCTGAAAAGCATAAATATTGAGTTTTAAAGAATAAAACATACCATGAGTAAATACATTTGAGTTGGATTTGCCTTCTTCCGCTTCCTCCTTTTCCCTAAATGTGAACATTGTTACATATTGAAACTGTAAATATAACAGATTTGATGTTTTTTTACTTGACTGTTTAAAAAGTGCCGGTCCTGCACGAGCCGCTGAAGAAACAGTAAGACACAGTCAACAGTCAAAGACATTCATCCAGCAAGTGTTTACACAGAAAAACAATTAGAAAAAATAACAAATGCTCGCAAAAGCACGTTCTGTGTGAAAGGCCCCTAACTCGTCCTTTTGTGCATGAGAGTGCGTGCGCAAAACTTGGTAGGCCTGTTTTTTAATTACAGGGCCAATTTGCTCTTGCATCAGAGCCATAATCCTAGAGAGTGGAGAGTCCACCCTCAGGTGGTCCTGAGATTTTGAGGAACATTTGGGGAAGCGGAGGCGGATGTGTTCGCTTCCCAGAAGACCACACACTGCCAGGGGCTGTCTGCGTGCTTGCTACCACATGATGGGGAGCAAGAGCAGCCATATCAGTATTGTGGTGTCATTCTATAGTGACAAATAGTCGTCATTCGATATAAGTAACATTGAGTGACAGACTTGAAAGGAAACATCTAGGTTACTGTAACGTAACCCTGGTTCCCTGAAAGGAGGGATCAAGTTTTTACCTTTTCCTTCCACAATATTGATTGCAGCTGAAAAGGTGCTTGAGATCCTATCGCCTCTTCAGTCGAAGTTGGTAATGATGAGCCTGCCTTTCTCCCAGCCTTTATATGCTTTCTGAGCATGGTAGGTGGGACCTCGAAAGGCATCTGCCAATCAGAATTAGCGTTACTGAAAACTATTCAGAGAGATCAGGCCCAGGAGCGACCCCTAGTTTTTGCTCGACATAAGTAATGTTTCATTCCCTCCTTTCAGGAAACTGGGGTTACATTACAGTAACCTAGATGTTTTTTGTATTGAAACATCTGATATAGGTCTTAACATTCTTCAATCAATCTTGAGAATTTGTATAAATAAATTGTTTGACATATGCAGATGAAACAGTTTGCAATTGTAGGGGTAAAAAACTAATTATCTCATTAAGGTAAAACAAAAATACCCCAAACAAATATTATCCAGGGGGCAAATACTGCCCCTAAATGTATGTTCTTGCTTTGAGGTGACTTTTGTGTGAATTTGGCTGGTTGTAACATTCATTATGCACCAAAAGTATTCTTGTGATTCAGTTCTGAGTGCCAGCTACTGTTATGTGTAGATTTCTACACATAGGTTTTGATAATTTCTGAAAGAATCTTTATCTCTAGGTCTCTGAGCATCTGCTGACCATATAGGCTAATATTGTGCAAACTTGTGTTCATGGCCACCTTTAGCTTTAGCATTCATTGGAACTAGCATTCATTACATTCATTCATTTCAGTTCATAGAACAAGTAAATCTTTGTGAGAGCTATACAAGTGTACATCCGTGTGTTTAGTGACAGTTTTCTTTGGAGAGGAGAAACACTATAGCAGGCAGAGGTGGCACTTGTAGTTCCTGCTGATAGTTAGCCATACAAGGAAAGCAGCTTGGCATTGTGATGCTGCCACTGTCTCTCCAGAGACAGCCTCATTACTGAAGGTCTTGGATTGGGAAACTAGTGTAAAATTGTGGTAGATTACTGCAAACTTCTCCTTGAGCCCAAGAAGCATGATTTCTCTAATCAAATAAGTATTAATTTCAGGGTCTGTCCAGCAGTTTGATCTGTCAACTATGTCAAAGTTTGTGCAAAGGGCCCACCAGAAATCTCAACTCAGCCTTAATGTCTATCTGATTACAAGACACATTATCCCACAGGTCACTAGTCAAAGCAGCACAATCAACTCATTAACAACACAGACATCCGTGATTTATGGAGCTAATGAGACGGAGACCAGACTATTAGGAACTTGCCTCTCTAGAAGCATAATAAGAATTTCCTTAGGTTGTGCTCCAGGGGCCTCTGTAAGCTGCAATTCATTCTTCAGTCATGGAGCAATGTAAACACATTTATATGCATATATGCATACATAAGCCACAATGTTCTACTTAATATGTAACACATTTTAATTACTACACAATTTCGTACAGATGATGAGGACAGTAAATACTAGTATTGGTTTAAATGAGGAGTTCAACACATACAAATTTAGTGATACTTTTTAATGATGGTCCCACCAGTAATTGGTTCAGTGAGTGAACAGATAACTGGCAGTTGCATCCAGGGACTAAAAACAAAATGTTTTTCATTTCGGTTCATTTTGAGCAGAAATAGTATTTTTTTATTTTTTTTTTTATTTCTGGTACAAATGTTCCGCAGCCTCGTTTCCAATTTGTAACCGGTTGTATGAGGTAAAACGGTAATACAACCATTAATGAAATCTAAAACGGTTAATAGCATTGCTTTTTTTTAAATTAAAGTACTCTGTGCTAAGGGTGGGTGATATACAAGTTGCAGTGTTGTCAGAGCTGACAAAATCACAAGATCAAAATAAGGGACTTCCCTTTGCCAAAACAAGAAAATTATCTTTTAAAAAATTATCCTAAACAAGTCAAGTGGTTTTTATTGTCGATCAACCATATACAGTTAGTACAGTACACAGTGAAACGAGACAACTTTCCTCCAGGACCATGGTGCTACATAAAAAAAACATAGGACAAACACAGAACCACATGAGACTACACAGACTAAATAACATACCTATATACAGTGCACATGCAAACGTGTGCAAAAAGTACGGGACAGAACAATACATTCCTAAAAATTAACAGGACAATAGGCACAGTGAGAGACAGTGCAGCACCAACAAGTACACAGTAGTGCAAAAGATGACAGTTTCTAAAAATGCCAAATGTAAACATAACATACTATGAGATAGTGTTCTATGCACATAGCAGTTATTGAGGTAGCAGCCAGTTATAAAGTGACAATAATTAAAGTGCTACTCAGGACACATGTGTGTGTGTGTCAGTCCAGTCTATGAGTATTGAGGAGTCTGATGGCTTGGGGGAAGAAGCTGTTACACAGTCTGGCCGCGAGGGACCCAATGCTTCAGTACTTCTTGCCAGATGGTAGGAGGGTGAAGAGTTTGTGTGAGGGGTGTGTGGGGTCATCCACAGTGCTGGTTGTTTTGCGGATGCAGTGTTTTTTGTAAATGTCTCTGATGGAAGGAAGAGAGATCCCGATGATCTTCTCAGCTGTCCTCACTATTCTCTGCAGGGCTTTGCGGTTCCAAACCAGGCAGTGATGCAGCTGCTCATAGTCCCTCTATAGAATGTAGTGAGGATGGGGGGTGGGAGATGTGCTTTCCTCAGACTTCGAAGAAAGTAGAGACGCTGCTGGGCTCTCTTGGTAATAGAGCTGGTGTTGAGGGACCAGGTGAGGTTCTCCGCCAGGTGAACACCAAGGAATTTGGTGCTCTTGACGATCTCCACAGAGGAGCCGTCGATGTTCAGCAGAGAGCGGTCACTCTGTGCTCTTCTAAAGTCAACAACCACCTATTTTGTTTTGTCCACATCATTGATTGAAATTAACTGTTTATTAACCAGTTACCAACATTTAAAAATTATGTTTTCATTCCTGAATAATTGAAAGGGCCTTTGTTCCTGTTTTTGGTTATGTTCTGCAAAACATTTCTTTCATTTTTGTTTTCCTTTTAATTCCTTGAACTGTTTTTAGTCCCAGGTTGCATCTCCTTAATGGAGTCACACATTAAGAAAGTAGAGAAGTATGTATGTTAGGTTGGTTCAATAGTAGATTTAAAGTGACCAAATTCAAAATTGCCAACTGCTTAATTTTCCAAATCAGGTTATCAAGACAGCTTCCATTTATCTTCATGTTCAGGGTTCCCACAGCTATTGAAAATTTGGAAATATCAGGGAATTTAAAAATTGTAATTTCCAGGCCTGGGAAAGAATGAAAATTTATTTTAAAAAAATATAATAATAATTAAAAAAAAAATCAATAAAAAAAAATCAATCAATAAATAAATAAAAAAATAAAAATTAAGAAAAAAAAAAATAAATAAATAAATAAAATATATATATATATATATATATATATATATATATATATATATATATATATATATATATATATATATATATATATAGTAAATATTAATTGTTCTATTTATTGTTATTTTGTTGTTGTTTTTTTTTTTGTTTTTGTGAGAGCAGTCTTAGAGATTATTTTTAAACCATCATGGAAAGATCATTGGTCAAAGGGAATGGGAACCCTGTATGACTGAGAATATTGTTAGAAAATCTGAGATATAATCTCGACCTATTTTAAATGGTAATCATAATATGAGCTAAAATAGCTCTGTTTGAGAGCATAAGCGATCAAGGAAAACCTTACAGCAGAGTGGAAACCAAATGTAATATTGAAAGAGTCTTTGCATTTTAGTGTAAAAAATGGATGTTTACTACCATCTAGAGGAAAATATTTGCATTACAGTTAAGATCGTCATGATCAAATATGGACAACTGGTTCTTATTTTAAAAATAAGAAATAAAAAATAAATCTAAGTCATAAAAATGGATAGTTCACCCAAAAATGAAAATTCTCGCACCATTTAATCACCATCATCCCATTCCAGATGTGTATGACTTTCTTTCTTCTCCTGAACAGAAATTATGATTTTTGAACAATATTTCAGCTCTGTAGATCCCTTCAATGTAAGTGAATGGGTGCCAAAAAATGTTAAGCTCCAAAAAGCACATAAAAGTAATCCATAGGAGCAGTGTTTTAATCCATATCTTCAGAAGTGATATGATAGGTGTGGATGAGAAACAGATCTATATTATGTCATTTTTTTTGCTTGAAATTCTTCTCCCTACCCAGTACAGGTGATATGCATGAAGAATGTGAATCACCAAAAACAAAACAAGAATATGAACATGATCTTTTTCTCACCAACACCTAGCCTATCATATAATTTCTGAATATATGGATGTAACCACTGATGTCTTATGGATTACTTTTATGATGACTTATGTAATTTTTGGAGCTTCAAAATATTGGCTACCATTCACTTGCATTGTATGGACCTACAGAGCTGAAATATTCTTCTAAAAATCTTTGTTTGTGTTTAGCAGAAGAAGGAAAGTCATACACATGTTGTGAGGGTGAGTAAATGATGAGGGAATTTCTAATTTCTGGATAATCTATTCCTTAAGAGGATTTCAATTATCACTTCATAACATATTTTCCTTAAATGGAATCATAAACTCTCCTCTCACTTTCAACTACTTTTATTTTCAGCAAATTTAACATGTGTAAATATTTGTATGAACATAAATAGATTCAACAACTAAGACATAAACATCCCGCAGGTGTGATATTCGGATGTATTATCCTGTGCAGGTGTTATTACACATGGTCTGCCACTGCGAGAATGATCAGCTGTCCTTCCTGTCTCCCTGTGTTGTCTTAGGTGTCTCAAATACAGTGTCCTGAAAAAGGGACTTTTCTTGTTTTGCTGAGTTTATATTTTCAATGTTTTAAACCTATAGGAACATAAAAAATATATATTTGGTTACAAACTGGTAATTACAAGGGTATTATTCTATAAATGTGGTTTATGAGGACATTTATAGTGTCTCCATAATTCAAATCGCTTAAGAAACATACTAAACTATGTTTTTTGAAAATGAAAAAATGCAGAATGTTTTATGTAAGGGTTAGGTTTAGGGGATAGAATCTATAGTTCATACATTATATAAAATAATTATGTCTATGGAGAGTCCTCATAAGAATAGCAACAAGTGTGTGTGTGTGTGTGTGTGTGTGTGTGTGTGTGTGTGTGTGTGTGTGTGTGTGTGTGTGTGTGTGTGTGAGTGTAAATTTGTGAATTTCAGTAAAGCCATATGCCTCAAAGTCTTGAATTGAAAAAAGCTATGTATATTTTTTTAGTGTAATTACCCAGGAAAAAAGATCCAGTTGCATTTTGTGACAACATGCCCCCAAGGCATGACATATTGTCACACCACTGTAAATGGGATTTATGGGAAGAGAAGATTTACGGGAAATGGGAAGAAATGTTAGTTTTGAAATATGAAATACTATATACACTTGAAAAAAAGTGAAAACATAACACAATATACTAAGACCAGCTTTTTGGTAAACAGGAAAACAAAAAAACATATTTTTATTTAAAAGGTGTAGGCTATTTCATTATTTTATTTATATTTTGTTAAACAATTATGAAACAAAACAAAATTCATGAAACATCAAAAAATTAAAACGTTAACATATACAAACATTTTATTCAATACATTTTATCAAATTACAACACATAAAATATATGTAAAAATGTATCCGATTACAATGTGATAACTTGACAAAGGGCCCTGACTGACAATTATGAATAAAGCCCTTGTCCTGTAGATTTTTATTTTAGGTTCAAATCTGCCCTCATTATAATATACCTCTGTTAATGAATCCCAGTATGGTTTCATTGTGGTCCCTTTTGTATTATATTGACATTTAAGTTTAGAGGGTATAATTTACCAAATTAATTCTAAATTACGACATACGACATCACTGTTAGATAAAAACAAACGTTTTTGATATGGGCTTTTGACTCAAAAACGTAGTTACTGAGATAAAGCACATGTGACTATACTAAGTAACAGGAATAGATGAGGATTTATGTTTTTTTTTATCAGCATTTTTTAATTAGATTGTAGCCTACAGTTTTATAGCTCTGAGTATAGATAATGTAGGTCTGTTTTTTGGTTTGTTTGATTTCATCCTCGTGTGTTATTGAATGGATCTTTACAAAGCCTCCTCTCCATTGCTGACTAAAGTATGCCAAAGATTACTGTACAGATAGAGTAGAACTCGTCAACCTCGCTGTTAATGTCGGCTTACAGTATGTTGATGACAGATTTTGACTATTTGACGTTTTCAATTTAATTGAACATTACATGGTAGATCCTGATTTGGCCATGCGGTGGCAGTGTTACATAGAACTTGCATAAAAGCGTGCCTTTTTCATTCTGTTGAACGACGTACTCATATTGTAGAGAAATTAATTGAAAAATAATTTTCAGAATGAATGGTCTGTCTATTATTTAAATAAGGGGAGGGGGTCCTGGTCACAAAATGTCTCAAGACACAAGAAATAGATTTATATTTATTGAATATTGATGGAGCCACGCAATTTTAGCGATAATAGACTTAAGAGGCTCACTCAAAATGCCCCAGGGGGTTTATAGTGATATAATGCAGATATCGGGGTAATGGGCACAATTGGTCAAATTATACACATACCTTTTTTATTATTTACAAATTAAGAAAATGCTTATTCAAAATACCCACTTCAGAAAATAATGTATAATTACTTGTTCATTTCAATCACATTTTACATGTCATTACATATCAAGTATTCTATAAACAAATTAATCTCCATTGTGATTGGATCAGTCAATATAAGCCCACTTTGAACATTCTTCATATGAAATCTATTCCCCCCACTAAAGAAAAACAATGTGTTTAAAGTGCAACAGCAGGACTTTTAACACAAAATACTATCACTTGTTAAAAATGACAAATGAAAAAAAATATATATATATTTTGTCTAAAAATAAATGTGATAATTTCCAGGATATTCATGAGCGACAGAAATTTGCTCAATTTTAAAAATTATTAAATATTAGATCAAATTACCGTGAATTTAAACTTTAAAATTACACACAATGATCTCATGAATCAGGAAAATGTTGCATTGTATAGAGACTAACAGGTGTTTAGGAAAGTAATGTGGTATTTTTTTATGCTATTTAGTGTTTTGGGAGAAAAAAAAATTAAAGGTGCCTTTTATCCCAGGGGGCCTTTATTCCCGTTGTACCCTACCATCAGATTTGTATCATAATCAGTGTACAAAACACTTATTGCAAGAATGGTGAGAATGATATGTGAATTAAGTTACAGGCCTGTCTCTAAGTGATACTATATATAACGTTTTTTTCTTGGGCTTCAGTTAAAAATGTGTAAGTTGATTAACTGTCTGGAGAAAGAACAGTAATGTGCAAAAGTTTTAGGCACTTGTGAAAAATGTTGCATACTGATGATGTCTTCAAAAATAATGCCATAAATAGTTTTCATTAATCAATTAACATCATACAAAGTCCAGTAAACATAAATAAAGATAAATCAATATTTGCTGTGATAACCTTTGCTTTTTAAACAGCAACAATTCTCCTAGGTACATCTGGACACGTTGTTTTTTTTTTTTGTTTTTTTTTTGGCAGATAGGATGTCCCAAGCTTCTTGGAGAATTTGCCACAGTTCTTCTATCTATTTAGGCTGTCTCAATTGCTTCTGTCTCTTTATGTAATCTCAGACTGAAGGTGGTCTGTTATACGACAGGCAACGAGAGAGGAGCTAAGTGCAGCTTTTTATTAGTCCAAAACAAGAAAACTATGAATAAAGAAAACCACTGGGAACTTAGCGCAAAACATACTAAACATGAAACAACAGACAAATAGACAGGGGGAAACAAGGGCTTAAATATACTAGGGGAAACAAGGAACACCTGGGATAACAATCAGGGAAAGGGAACCAATCAGGGGAAAACCGATGAAAAAAAGAAACTACAAAGAACTACAAAAACCAAACAGGAAACAGGAACTAAACAGGAATTTCAACATAAAAGCACAGAACAAAAGTCAGCAGAATGTGACAACAACATGCAGTTAGCCCAAAAAATGTATAATAATAATAATAATAATAATAATAATAAAAAGACAGACAGGACTCATGACTAAGTGTGAATAAAAAAAAAAAAAAAAAAAAACATCTGGTATTTTGACATTTTAATGAAAAGAAGCATTTTGTTCAGGTAAATTGAAAAACTCCATAAAACCTTATTAAAACGTAAAAAATATGTTTATGGGCTTCCGTTTATGGCGGCGTAGAAGTCACACGTGGTGAAATCAGCTCCTGTGCAAATTTTAAATTCCTAACCCTATTCCAGTGAGGATACGACACATTCTCCTTGCTCACGTAAGCGGCAACTTTAAAGAGGGAAATGGGTCCCAAAAAAGACTCAACACTCAAGGACGACAAAAACAAACAGTCTATTATCGAAAACCGTGCCTGCAAAACCTCGACTGATGCTAATGCTGACCATGGTGATAACCAGGTTGCTATGTACCTCAGCGCCGCCGTGGTTCATCAGTGAAATGGACAAAGTGTTCAATTGAATTCAAGCTCTATTTGACCAAAAACAGACCACACTTTCTGACTCAATGGAAAAGCTCGTTAGCGACACCAGAGCGGTGGATCATCGAGTCACAACCCTTGAAGAGGACCATGCCAGTCACAAAGAAAGCCTAAACTTCCTGCACCAAGACCACGCTGACTACAAGAAAATAATAGAGTAGGAGCTGACCAGCTTAAAAGAAAAGTTAGATGACCAGGAGAACCATGCAAGGAGACAGAACCTGAGGCTGGTGGGCTTCTCAGAGGGAGTGGAGGGGAATGACCCAGATGCCTTTTTACAAAATTGGCTTCCAAAAATGGTGGGCTTGGATGAAGACCACCGTATAGAAATTGAACGTGCTCACCATACACTCCAGTGACGCCCCAGGGAAGGCGGCCTCCCACGGGCTATCATGGTCCGGCTCCTCCGCTTCCCAGATACTATGAAGATCCTTGATGCAGCGCGGAAGAAAAGGTCCCTTCTCTACGGCAACTCCAAAATCATGATATTCCGAGACATGTCCACATCATTGTATAAGAAGAGGAAAGCGTTTGCCCCACTAAATAGAAACTCCATGACAAGAACATATCCTTCCGATTGCTTCATCCAACAAATCTGAGCCTGACTCTTTCGGAGGGGAGATGCACCTTCAGCTGCCCGCTGACCCATCCCATTGGAGAACTACCTGAAGAATCATCACCCCGACGTACTGGCTTAATCGCAGGACTGTCAACTTATTGTCGGTGCTTGACAAGTTTGTTGTAAGTATCTGCTGCCTAAATAATAACCTGAGCTGCATCAACTCTTCTCACAGACTATAAACAACTGTATAATGGGTCAATTAGGTCTGGTTACCTGAGCAGAGGCTTAACTGCGCAAGCGCACAATACTGACCACTTCACTTGTGTTATGCATCCTATACGTCTCAATCAAGGGGAGTTGCCACTCTGATTGGTAAAAATGTGCCTTTGCAGGTAGATAACGTTGAGAAAGACAAAGAAGCCAGATACTTGATACTTAAAGGCTTTATAGTGGGTGAACCTATTACATTGATTAATGCCTATGACCCCAACTATGATTGTCCTTGATTCTTCCAAAATTTGTTTCTCATGCAAGAATGCTCCTCAAATGATCTCGTTATAGGTGGGGATTTGAATCTAGTTTTGAACCCAGAAAAGGACCGATCATCTTCTAAACCCAAAACTCTAACCTAAGCAGCCAACGCACTTAAAAGAGAAATGGCTGACCTCAAACTGGTAGATATTTGGAGGGAATTTAATAAAAGGTTACGTGAGTACTCGTTCTACTACCATGCTCATAATAGTTACTCCAGAATCGATGTCTTTCTTATTCATAGTGAGAAAATCCACCTTATAGACACAGACCACGCTCCTCTAATGCTTCATATGGCTTATAAAAGCACCTCAAGGAGTTTAAGTCTATGGCGACTTCCCACACACCTGCTCAATGACACAGACTATATCAAACAAATCAAGAATAATATTGGCAGCTTCCTAAGCAGTAATAAGGGGACTGCCTCACCATCCATTGTGTGGGAATCCTTAAAGGCTTACTTGAGCGGTGTGACCATAAGCTATGCATCATAGAAAAAGAGGCATAATTTGTTAAAAACTAAGACACTCGAATCAGAGATTAGGATCCTTGAGAGGGTACATTTTCAGACTCAAAATGGGGAGACTTTCAACACTCTAAATAACAAAAGGATTGAGTACGACATGCTAACATCACGAGTGGTTGAAAATGCTATGGCCAGAACCAAACAACAATATTATGAACATGGGGACAAATGTGGAAAACTGTTAGCCTAGCAGATCCGAAAAGAGAATAGCTCAAGATGTATCCCCTCAATTAAGACTAAGGCAGGTGTCACTTTAGTCCACAAACCTAAACTAGTCAATGAGGCCTTTAGGGACTTCTATGTGGATTTATACTCCTCTCAGGGTGTGGATATTTGTAAAATCGATAATTTTTTGGAGGGAATTTCTGTGCCGGGGGTGGCTGGGGGGACACGGAACAATCTGGAGGCAGAGATTACAAATCAGGAAGTTTTTAATGCAATAGGAAGGCTTTCTGGCGGGAAATTGCCAGGGCCAGATGGCTTTCCTATGGACTTTTAAAAAGCTTTTGCATCTGACCTTATTACCCCCCTTATAGACATGCTCAGACATGCAATTGAGATTAACCAGCTACCCAAAACATTAGAACAAGCCCTGATCATAGTCTTGCTGAAGCCAGGCAAGGACCCAAAATTGTGTGGATCCTATAGACCCATTTCCCTCCTATCATCAGAATATAAGATATTTACTAAGGTTATAGTCACTAGATTGGAAAATGTATTGCCTAGTCTTATAAATAAGGATCAGACCGGTTTCATTAAAAATCGCTTTTCCTCTAACAACATACGTAGATTTGTTAATATAATTTGCTGTGCTAAGGACATCAATACCCCTGTAGTTGCCCTTTCATTAGATGCCGAAAAGGCATTTGATTTCCTTGAGTGGCCCTTTCTTTTCGCAGTCTTGAAAAAAATTAACATTGGTCAAAATTTTATTAAAATGATTCAGATACTCTATCTCAATCCATCAGCAAGGATCCAGACAAATGCTTATTTATTGCCTCGCTTTCCCTTGTCACGAGGAATACGTCAGGGCTGTCCCTTGTCCCATCTGCTTTTCTCTCTGGCAATAGAGCCCCTCACAATCGCTGTAAGAGCACACTTTACTATTGACGGCATCGTGGTGGAGCAGGAAAAGCATCTCATTTCTCTTTACACCGATGATATCTTGCTGTTTCTGACCAACATAGCATCGTCACTTGCCACCCTCAGTAATTTATTAGAGGAATATGGCTCTGTCTCTGGCTACAAAATAAACATAAACAAAAGTATGATATTGCCTCTTAATACTGCGGCACAACAACTACCAAGAGATAACATCTTATTTCAATGGGAACCCCACAAGGTTTGTTATCTAGGGGTGCAGATACCCAACAAACTAGACCAGGTTTTCCCTCTCAATTATGGCCCCCTGCTTAAAAAAGTTTAAGTGAACTTGGAAAGGTGGAAGTCCCTACCTCTTTCCCTAATTGGACGAGTAAATAGCATAAAAATGAGTGTCCTACCCAAATTTCTTTACCTATTTCAAGCACTCCCAACACCATTTCCAAAAGCCTTCTTTAAAAAATTGGACTGCCAGACCTCTAGATTTCTGTGGAACGGTAAAGCTCCAAGCTTAAAACTCTCTGTCGCCCCACTGAACAGGGAGGGCTTAACCTACCTGATTTTCAACTATACTATATGGCTGCCCAATCTGAAGCTATTTTGACTTGGATCAAAAACCTAGAACACCCTCCAGCATGGAAACAAATTGAACAATCCCATACGGGGATGCTGATTGGAACTTGATTTGTGGTAGCTCACAATCATTCTCTTATAATAGTCGACACAAACTACTACAGTTCAATCTTATTCACAGAGATTATTATACACCTGAACGCCTCCATAAGATAAGTAGTAACTATCCAAAACACTGCCCTAGGTGTAAAGTTGAAACAGGATCTCTTATACATATGTTTTGGACATGTAATGTCTGGAGAACTATTGGCTATCTGTTCTGGACATCGTTAAAAAAGTAGTGGGGATGGAGATCCCAACCAACTCAAGGCTGATACTGCTAGGGGACAACTCAGTTTTGCCTACCGTCTTGATGGGCCATACACGCTTTGTCAGACTAGCCCTTATTGCGGCTAATAAATGTATAGCCATTCGCTATACCCCCCTGGGTTATCCATGTGGCTCAAAGAGCTGTCATTATACATACCTTCAGAAAAGATAATGTTTAACCTCAAGAAGAAGCCATATCTTTTTGACAGATGCTGGGGAGATTTTGTAACCTTTTTACACAATAGACCTTCTCTCAGAGATGATGGCCATACTTGAAGCTTACTTACCTTTGAGACCCTACTCAGCCAGGTACACTGCAGCCTTATTCAGGTTAATACTTTAGCCATTGAACATAACAAGTGTGCATAGCATGTCCATCTCCGGAACTGACAACTAACATAATAACTTATTATTTAGTTAATCTATTTTATTTCATTTTTTTTTCACAAATTAATGAAACACTTAATACCACAATTACTGTTACTTTTATGTTGTAGTTTGCTGTTGGGGGGGGGGGGGGGGGGGGGGCGGGGGGGGGTGATGATGGAGTGTCATTGTTAATGCTGTTTGTATTGTACTTTATGCTGTACTGATTTTTTTTGTACTGCCCTCTATCTCTGCAAGAAAAGAAAATGAAAATAAATATATATATATATATATATATGTTTACATTAATTAAGTTGTGTAAAGTTAGTAAAAAAAGTAATGAACCTACATGAACACAAGTTTGTGTTGTGAAAACATGCATTTTAAAAATGTAAAAGATTCTCATTTTTGTCACTTTTTACAACATACAGTATTTGTTAATGCCTCATTTGCCAAAATGTAGGAAGAACTTAAAGTCTGTTCTGTGTTTGCTGGAACAGTTTTAGGATCAGACTGTTAAATGGTAGGGTATAGAACCTCTGTTTATTGATTAATTAAACAATCTGTTTATTAATTTATGATGGACTTGTTCCGTTTTTCTATAATTGTGAGTTATTCTGACAGTGCAGTGTTTAAATATTTACACTTCAACACTTCAAAATACTCATTGAGCATATACATACAATGTTTAGTTTAGAGTTTAACTATTGTTTTTTTGTTTTTAAACCCTGGCAGTCTGACAGAAAATAGGCCTACTAACTTGCCATGAAAAAACTAGTACTAAACCATTTTCTTTGTAATTGAAATCAAACTTGTTTTTTCAAACTGATTTTTTTGTTTGTTTTTGTGAAACTTTTGAATGTCAATGGCATCCCCTTCTCTCCTCTTAACCTTTTTATAGGTAGCATTGCACATATGTGATGGTTAATAACTGGGCCCCGCACATTATCGTCATGCATATGTGTTTCTGCAACAGCCAGTCACGACACAAGCTGCCATATCCAAAGCATTTTTTCGTGCCATGCTGCTACTGGCATGGAGAAAGACAGACTTGCTATGCAGTTCACAGAAACAGCTGCTCAAACATCCTTTTCAACCAAATAAGTGTTTAACTGTTTTTTATATTCTTTGCATTCTCATGAACATATGTTGTATGCATGAAAATTACTCACTTTGTGGAGCAATCAGGGGAATTTAGAACATACTCATGAAAGGGTTAAATGTAGTGTGAATCATGCTCAGAGAAGCATAATGCTTTAAAAGATTATTCATTATTGATCTGACAATGTCGCCGGCTCTTTGTGGCTGCTTGCTTTTGGTCAGTTGTGTGGTACATGTCCCTCTAATGCAAGTGCACACTATTGATCTTGGGATGAATGTATGGCTTAAAAGACAACCCAGGAAGATGCTTATCAAATATATAATAGAAGCAGTGGTGGGCTAATGGCTTGTAAGTCGTCATGCTCAAATCAGATATAGTGCACAGTTTTCCACAGAGTTCTTGCAGAGTTTCTGGAAATGTAAGGAAACTAGTGGTAGACTGATATAGGTTTTTGTGATAATACAATATAATTATAATAAAATAGATAGATAGATAGATAGATAGATAGATAGATAGATAGATAGATAGATAGATAGATAGATAGATAGATAGATAGATAGATAGATTAAAAAGAAAAACGTCTCGGGTTACTTGAGTGTAACCCTTGTTCCCTGATAAAAGCGGAACGAGATGCTGCGCTGGAAAAGCGCTTTGGGAACAGCTTTAGGTGTGACCAGCTGTGAATATGTGTGCAGCACATCAATGAACATTGATCGGAATTTATAGCCTCTGCCGGTGTAATCATTGGATGCACCTGGGGCAGGGCTATAAATAGATGCATCACAGGAGCATCGTCAGGTATTTTGTCTGAAGAGCAGTCCTGGGGCAATGCAGCGCAGCATCTCGTTCCGTTCTCACTGTGAGAACATGACCATGGCAACGTTGTGGTCGCGGCTTGCTTTCAATAGAAAGCCCCCCATGTCGCTCCTTCTTCCCACGGGATTGAGGACGATGGCTGGCGATGGAGGCGATTTGGGGAGGGCAGCGGGTGCAGTTCCGCCGGGTACGCCCCCTCGGACCACCCGCCACCCCGACACGCTCGTTGACCTCCGTACAGCCTCAAGGCAACGGCGACTCGCCGGAGGCGATAGGACAGGCGATAGAGCCTGTCCCTCCAACCGAGATGAAGAAGGGTTTCTACAGCCCTTACTTCATCGTACCCAAGAAAGGCGGCGGCTTACGACCAATCTTGGACCTGCGAGTTCTCAACCAAGCGTTGCACAAACTCCCATTCAAAATGCTCAAGCAGAGACACATCTTAACCTGCGACCGGCATTTAGATTGGTTCACAGCAGAAGACCTGAAGGACGCGTACTTCCACGTCTCCATTCTGCCTCGACACCGCCCCTTCCTGCGGTTTGCGTTCGATGTACAGGTGTATCAGTACAATGTCCTCCCTTCGGCCTGTCTCTGCCCCCTCACGTCTTCACGATAGTCGCAGAGGCAGCCCTTGCCCCGCTCCGAGAAGCCGGCATCCGCATACTCAATTACCTCGACGACTGGCTTATTCTGGCCCACTCGCAAGAGTTACTATGCGCCCACAGAGACCAGGTGCTCAGGCACCTCAGCCGTTTGGGGCTTCAGGTCAACTGGGAAAAGAGCAAGCTTACTCCAGTCCAGAGCATCTCTTTTCTCGGTATGGAGTTAGACTCCGTCTCAATGTCAGCACGGCTCACCAACGAGCGTGCCCAGTCATGTTGAAGTGCCTCGCCGCCTTCAGGCCGGGCACAGCGGTCCCCTTAAAACTTTTCCAGAGGCTCCTGGGGCATATGGTGTCCTCCACGGCATATGAGACCGCTCCAACACTGGCTTCAGACCCGAGTCCCAAGACGAGCATGGCGCCATGGCACGCATCGTGTGACAATCACCCCGGCCTGCTGCCAAACATTCAAACCCTGGACAGACCTCTGTTTCTTACAGGCAGGAGTACCCCTACAGCAGGTGTCCCGAAGTGTCTTAGTTACGACCGACGCCTCCAGATCAGGTTGGGGCGGCATTTGCAAAGGGCACGCAGCCGCAGGCTGTTGGAAAGGGGCCCAGCTGCATTGGCACATTAACTGCCTCGAGTTGTTGACCGTCCTTTTGGCCCTGCAGAAGTTTCTCCCATTAGTTTCTAGACAAACATATCCTGGCCAGGTCGGACAGCACCACTGCGGTGGTGTACATAAATAGCCAAGGCAGCGTACGCTCCCACCACATGTCACAACTCGCCCGTCGTCTCCTCCTCTGGAGCCAGCAGCGACTCAAGTCCCCCACTCACATCCCCGGCAATCTCAATGTGATAGCGGACGCGCTGTCACGATAACCCTTGCCTGGCAGAGAGTGGAGGCTTCACCCCCACTCGGTTCAGCTGATCTGGGAATGGTTCGGCAAGGCCCAGGTAGACCTGTTTGCCTCCTGAGAGACCTCCCACTGCCCTCTCTGGTACGCCCGCTCAGAGGCTCCCCTCGGGGCAGATGCACTTGCACACAGCTGGCCTGTGGGTCTGCGCAAGTACGCTTTCCCCCCAGTGAGCCTTCTTGCACAGGTGCTGTGCAAGGTCAGGGAGGACGAGGAACAAGTCACTCTCGTGGCTCCTTACTGGCCCACCCGGGTCTGGTTCTCGGACCTCGTACTCCTCACGACAGCCCCTCCCTGGCAAATCCCCCTGAGGTAGGACCTTCTTTCTCAGGGAAGGGGCACGCTCTGGCATCCGCACCCATACCTTTGGAACCTCCACGTCTGGCCCCTGGATGGGACGTGGAAGATCTAGCTGGTCTACCACCCACGGTCGTAGCCACAATCAACCAAGCCAGAGCCCCATGCAACTCTACGCCCTGAAATGGCGTCTGTTCGTGAATTGGTGTTCTTCCCGGGCAGAAGACCCACAGAGGTGCGCAGTTAGGTCGGTGCTCCTGTTTCTACAGGTGAGGTTGGAGGGGAGGCTGTCCCCTTCCACCTTGAAGGTGTATGTTGCCGCTATCGCAGCTCACCACGACCCAGTAGACGGCAAGTCTCTGGGCAAGCACGACTTAATCGTCAGGTTCCTAAGAGGTGCCTGGAGGTTAAATCCCTCCCGGCTAAACCTGTTCCCCTCCTGGGATCTCTCGGTGGTCCTCGCCGGTCTTCAGAGATCCCCTTTCAAGCCGCTAGAATCAGCTGGACTCAGGGCCCTCTCTCTAAAGATGGCCCTGCTGATCGTGCTCGCCTCCATCAAGAGGGTCGGGGACCTGCAAGCGTTCTCTACTAACGACACTTGCCTGGATTTCGGTCCGGCAGACACTCATGTGATCCTAAGACCTCGATCGGGCTATGTGCCCAAGGTTCCTACCACGCCCTTCAGAGATCAGGTAGTGAACCTGCAAGCGCTGCCATGGGAGGAGGCAGACCCAGCCTTGCGTGCCTACCTGGAACGCACCCAGAGCTTCAGGCGCTCTGAGCAGCTTTTTGTCTGCTTTGGAGGACAGCAGAAAGGGAACACTGTCTCCAAACAAAGGTTGTCCCACTGGGTGGTGGACGCCATTCTGTTGGCCTATCATACCCAGGCCATGCCACCCCCTCTGCAGGTTCGAGCTCACTCTACTAGGAACGTGGCTTCCTCATGGGCACTGGCTAGGGGCACCTCCCTAGCAGACATTTGTAGAGCTGCGGGCTGGGCAGCACCTAACACCTTTGCGAGATTTTACAATCTCAGGGTTGAGTCAGTCTCGTCCCGTGTTCTCTCAGGTCCGAGCCCGTAGAACTCGGTACACGTTGATGGTCTGACCGGGTGAATCGCTTGTTTCCAGCACCTTTTCCCTCTGCCGAGGTAAAACAGTGCGTCTTCTTTCCCAGGAAACCCCCCTTAGGTCCCTGGTTGATTCCTCCCTAGCCATTTTGGGTCCGCAGTTCAGCGGAGGAACTTGCCGGCCCAGTCCACTATGGGTACCCCAGGCTACCCCTACTGGAGTAGGTGCTCCACAGGTTAGGCCTCCTATGTGGACTCCTCCTGTGTGTACTTCCACACTACGGTCACCTTAAGAGCTGACCCGCGTCTCCCTTAGGCAGTCTTTTTCGCTGCCCTCCGGTCGCCGTGTTGTAGAAACTCACCCCTCCCTGAGGCGGGATCTACCGCCACGCCATTTTTTCCACATGCGACCTAAGAGGCCATGTGATGTATTTCGTCACCTTTACCTCCCCTGTCGGGTGGGTGTGGCCTCCGCAGGGTCTTTTCCCCCTGAAAGAATAGGAATTCGGGTAAGACCCCCTTCCCTCGATGCGGTAAGGGCCCCGGCTGCTCTTGCTCTATGCTGAGAAAACATAGAGAGAAAAGAGGCCCAGCCAGGCTTGGCCCGCTCCCTAGTTGGGAGCGTCACCTTGTTCCCCCCTAGGGTAACCAAAAGGATTCTGACGACTTTTGGGGGGCATTGGGGAAGAGTACGTGCAGTCTGAACACAGTTGGTCACTTGTGCACGTAGAATACCTGCCCGCTTCTGTGTCAGCAGTACACGTACACGGCTCAGCGCATGGCGTGATTTGAAGTGGACCCCTAGTGTCGCTTCTTCGACACGACGTTGAAGTGAGCGACAGACGGGGAACGTCTCGGTTACGTATGTAACCTCTGTTCCCTGATGGAGGGAACGAGACGTCATGTCTTCCCGGCCACGTCGCTGTGCCGAGCCGCTGAGGTGCTCGGAAAACTCCCGGCTCCTCAGAAAAATCCTGAATGAACGAGCGTATTTCCCTCGCCTTTATTCCCGTATGTCCGGGGGCGGGGTATGCAAATACTGTTCGCCAACTCTCATTGGCCTTTTTTCATAGATCAGAGGCATATTTCGGTGCTCAAGAGAGACCCCTAGTGTCGCTTCTTCGACACAGCATCTCGTTCCCTCCATCAGGGAACGTAGGTTACATACGTTATCGAGACGTTATTAGACCTAAAATAGTGTAAAGAAAACAAGTCAATATTCATTTTTAAACTTCACAATACTAATGATTTAACTTAGGAAGAGGTCAGAAATCAATATTTGGAATAACCAAATAACTCTGATTTTCAATCGCATCTTATAAGCGTCTTGTCATACCTGTCTTTCACATTGCTGTTGGGTGACTTTATGCCACTCCTGGCACAAAAATTCAAGCAGCTTGGCTTTGTTTGATTGCTTGTGGCCATCCATCTTCCTCTTGATCACATTCTAGAGGTTTTCAATAGGGTTCAGGTCTAGAGATTGGGCTGGCTATGACAGGGTTTTGATCCGGTGGTCCACAATCCACACCTTGAACTGGCTGTGTGGCATGGAGCTAGGGTTGCCAACCATCCCGTAAATTACAGGGTAGACCTGTATTTCAAGATAAAATTATCTTTTGTCCCATATTTAATCTGGTCAGATGGTGTCACGGTCAAATTGTTCCAGATCATTAATTTAACATTGATATAACTTGGAAAATATGCCTATTGTGGGTATAGGACCATCCAAAAAGTCCACAAATTGTGCTAAAACTGTGTATTTTATTCTATATAAATGTTCAATAAGATCAAACAATGTATGAATACAATCACTGAGTCATAAAGACAAGTACAGGTGAAGGAAGAAAAAAAAATACATTTAAACCAACCAAAATGTATTCATAAGATAAAGCAGACAAATAATTGAAAAGATAAAAATAAATATATTTTTAACATCTAAAAGATGTATTTTTTAAGTCAGAGGTCAGGAAATTTCAGCATATAAGAAAGGGTATACAATTTTCATCAATAATGCATATTAACTTAATGCATTTATTGCTAAAACTGTGGAGGATGTGGTTAGGGGCCGTGATCCCCTGCACCCCTTTTTATAAATCTTCAAAAGTGGCATTGTTCTGCTAGAAAAAACAATCCTCAGAATTGGGGAACATTGTCAGAGCAGAAGGAAGAACGTTTTCTTCCAGGATAACCTTGAACGTGGCTTGATTAATGCATCCTTAACAAATATGAATCTGCCCGATTTTAGCCTTGCTGAAGCACACCCACATAATCACCGATCCTGGTTGTCTAATTTTTAGAGGCCTTCAAGCCACATACATACTGTGAAATTTGGTGGAGGATCGGTGATGATCTGTGGGTGCTTCGTATCTGGGGGTGCAATGATATACATTTTCAGCAGTGAGGCCTTTTATATATACTGGTGTGTGCCTTTCCAAATCATGTCCAATCAATTTTTCACAAGTGGACTCCAGTAAAAATGTAGAAACATCTCAAAGATGGTCCTTAGAAATGACAGAGCTAAATTTCAAGTGTCATAGCAAAGGGTATGAATGCTTAGGTTAATGGGATATTTAAGTTTTTTCTTTTGAATACATTTGCAAAGTGATAAAAAATTAGTTTTTTGCTTTGTCATTATGGGGTATGGAGTGTAGATTGATGTGAAAAAAATCATAATTTAAAGCATTTTAGCATAAGACTGCAACATAACAAAATTTGAATATTTTCTAAATGCAGTATATATAACTTTGACAGTTTTCCAATTATTGTGTATGTTGCTAAATATTTACATTTTTTCTTTACTTTTCTTCTGCACAGTGCAGAAATTGTTTCTCAGAACAATATATGTGGTATTGATTGTTGATTCAATAGTGATTCAATAGTTTGATGGATGTGGTACCTTTGCTATAATGCTAAAACATTTTGGAAAAACTGTTTGGAATGTGTGAATTGCTTTAAAATAAAATCTGTCAATACCTGCAATCTGTCAATACCTGCAATTATACTACCTGCAATAGTCTTTTTTATTGTTAAATAATGTTAGTAAAGAGCCAACAAACATTACAATTTATGTACAGTAATGCTGAAATATGTTACACTTTACAATAAGTTTCACAAATATGCACAGTAAATACTTTATTATAACTATTTATTAAATTATGAGTCAACAAACATTATTAATGCATTAATAGATGTTCAAATGGTTTCCACTTTACAATAAGGTTAATAAATATGTATAATAAATACTTCATTGTAATTATTTATCATTAATTATGAGTCAACAAACATGAGTAACACATTCTTTGATGATAATCAAAGGGTTTTCTATATATAATATATTTTATTATATATTATATTTTATTAAGTAGTAAAGTAAAATATCACGCAGGAACATAAGTGAAGGACGATTCTTTCGATATCCTTCCAACTTTTCTCCTCAGAAAAGACACGCCTCTTTCAGTGTGAAATGTGAGAAATGTTAGTAGTATACAGTATACACTATATATTATTATAGCCCTTCAAATTAATTAACATTAATAAGCATTGTAATGGGGTGCTGTTCCTTGTTAATTCACATTAACTATATATTTATAAATGAACATAAACCAAGACTATTAAATGCTGTAAATGGGTGTTGTTCATTGTTCATGTTAGCTATGGGTCACACTCACGATCTATATCAGTGGTCACACTTTATATTAGATGGCCTTAACTACTATGTATTAACATTAAATACATACAAGATTATGTATTTACTGTGTAACTACATGTTTTTCTACTAAATTCCCACATTTGCTACTACTGAGGATGAGGTACGGAGAGGTTTAGGAGTAAGGGTAGGGTTAGGGTAAGGATTAGGGGTTAGAGTTAGGTTTTGGGGAAAGGGTTGGATTATGTGTAAAATTAACAGTGTAACTACAAATGTAATTAAATGCAAGTAATTTAAATGTAATTACAATGCAACTACATGTATGTATATAATAAGTATATTGTATCAAATGATTAAGTACAAAGTAGTTAAGGCCGCCTAATATAAAATGGGTCCCAAATCTTGAGCAATTAATTGTTCCCCAGAGCAATGTTTTAATTCCAGCTGAGGTCTCAAAAAATTATCACATTTGGCTCTGTATCTAATTGATGAATGATTTCCATGGCTTGATTAGTTTTACAGCAAGAATGGGCCGTTAACATTGATAGGAAATTGAGATTTTGTTTGGGCGTGTTTCCCTCCTTCACAAGCAAATTATGATCGTGGCTCACACTTTGCTCATTCATCTTTATGTAACCTCAATTTCACGGCTTATTGATAATCAAATGCAAACTGCCCAGGATGAGGATGAAAGTGGGAATCACTTCACCGATTTCACGGTTCAGGTTTCAATCACGCACCTCGCGTCACTGTACCAACAGAAAGCAATGAAACCAGAAGACAATGTCCAGACTGGCTCACTTAGTGCTTTTATGTGTTACCATTAGTACATTGAGCAGTCTCTGGTTTGTGGGACTTCATGCCCCACTGAATCACAAGCAGAACATCATACTCATCAAAGTGTAGATAATCATGTACTGTATGTAGCTGGTCAGGACTTTGTTGAGCAGCACTATCTAATAAATAAACTACAATATTTGCCATTTTATGTGTTTAAAAAGTTACAATATGGCTTGTTCTTAACCTTAATCACATTCTCATATGAACTCATTTGAACAGAATCATTTGAACTCATTTCACAGCATGAAAACACACATTTATCATCACAACAGGTGTGAAGATGTCAGGTATGTTTTTCGAAACATACATTTCTTTGTGTTCTCTCCCACTTGTTGGAGAACAGATTATTAATTTGAAGCCAGGCTATAAATTTCCATTGTTCGACTGTAGTAGAATAGGATCTCCTTTGAGAATACAGACAACCATCTTTCACCTGGTTTGAAGCCAAAATTGCCATTTCATCTTCCATAAACAGAGTCTACAAGAGAGTGATGTGGAAAGAATTGATTTTTTTCTTTGGGCTTTTCTTGTTCCACTCAGAGTAAGAGGCTTGGTAAATATCATGTTTTTATATTCTGCCATTGATCTCATTAGTGGATGTATGTCACTTTGCTTTCAATCAAAGCAATTGCTTTTTACGGTAAAGCACATCCAGTTGTGACAACATACAGAAACGCCCATACTCCTCTCCTTTAATGAAAATTATTAATTTGAGATGACTTAGGAGTAAGTTAATTCTTGTTATATTGCAACAGAGCATAGTAATGTCTCATAAAACACCTTATAAGATGTTATAACTTCTCAAAAATAATTGTATCCACAATTATAATAGATAATAATTGTTACCTATTCATAGTTACATCTTAGACTAGAGTATAATGCATTATAACACGAGCAACACTTAATTGTATCTGCAAAAGTTAATGGGCCGGTTTCCCGTACGGGGATTAAGCCTAGTTGTAGACTAAATGTCATTTTAAACCTGGATTTATTGAAGTAGCTTTCTCACACATGGATTACAATAGTCTCAGACTTGCACTAGTCTAGACTTAAACAATCGGATTTCTAGAAGTAGGATTAGACCTAATTCAGATCTAAATGAAGTCTTAAATTAAACCTGGTCAGAAGCAGGTTTAACCTCAGATTTAAAACTTCTTGCCTCAAGGCTCACGTTCACAGTAGCAGAAAATGGATTACCTCGACTATTTCAACGACAATCAGAGACCACCACCAAGACCAGAAAGAAGGTTGCTGAAAGACAGGAGCAACCCACTAAATTATTTTGATGATTTACATTTTCTTGACCGTTTCCGTATGTCAAAGGAAAATGCAACAGAAATAATTGGTTTGCTGCAGCCCAAGCTTTCAGTTGACTTAGTCAGGGGCACCCCTATTTCTCCTTCCTTACAAATATTAGTTACCTTAAGGTTTTTGGCATGTGGAACCTTCCATCGTGAAACTGGGGATTTGTGTGGTGTAGGTGAATCAACAGTGTGCAAAATAGTACACAAAGTCTGCAGTGCTATATGTGAACTGAAAAAGGATTTCATCAAATTCCCAAATGCTGCTGAACAGGCCACCTACAAGGTAGATTTCTATGAATATGGGAACTTCCCTGGAGTCATTGGTTGTATCGATGGCTGCCACATTCCCATCAAGTGTCCCTCTACAGCAGATGCTGAGGAATTCAGAAATCGTAAAAACTGGTTTTCAATAAATGTACAAGGAGTGTGCACTCCCACTATGCAGTTCTCCAATATTGTTGCACGTTGGAAAGGTTCAACTCATGACTCAAGGATTTTCCACAACTCCTCTTTGTACGGTCAGTTTGAAACAAGACAACACTCTGGAATTGTACTTGGTGACAGTGGGTATGCACAGACAAACTTCTTGTTCACCCCTTATCTCCGTCCAGTCAGACCAGAGCAACAGTGCTATAACCAAGCTCACATGCTCACCAGAGGGCTAATAGAGCGCATGTTTGGTGTATGGAAGAATCGTTTCCAGTGTCTCCGAAATACACTGCGGTTTGAACCTAGAAGGTGCTGCATTGTTATTATTGCAACAGCAGGGCTTCATAATTTTCTTAAACAGTGTGGCTGCCCAGACCCTGATATTGAAGATGATGATGACCAACATGTCCCTATCGCTGAGCTAGCCAATGACAGAAATTGACTTGCTTACAGAGATGCTTTTGCTTTGCAGCACTTCTCATAAATGAGCCTTGAGTGATACATAAATGATTGGCATAGACAGGTAAAAAAAAAAATCAGGAAATTATTTATTTAACTGAGATTTTGTTCCAAAGACAATTGACACTGCTGCTGCTTCATGTCTCTCTCTTTCATAGACAACTCAAGATGAAGAATTTTCATTTTGACTTCATGTTCTTCTTTTAAATATTGTAATTTACGTTCATGGAACTCTATGGCAAGTTTCTCATGAATGGTCATCCTTTTCCCTCTTGACCTGCTGCCTGGATTAGAGACTGCTGGATGCTGACTTATGCTACTGCAGGAGACTGGATGCTGCTGCATGTTGGTGCTGGCTGCTGTTGGATTCATTTGAGCAGCTTGACTGTTCCCTGCGCCCCCCAAGTCCTGTGTCAAGATCAGGTCATCTTTGTATGGAAAAAAAATGTAGCATTACATTTGACTTCAACAATAAAGGTCATTACCTAATTTTTGTTACAAGACATGACTTGCATTTAATTATGTTGGATGGGATAGCACATGTTACTGTAAATGAGACGTGTCCTATAAAATGAGTCTTTGAAAGATTCCTCACCTGAACTGTTCAAATGGTCATCATCTGGAATACCTTCCAGGGGTTGCTGACTTTCAATAATCCCAGCCAACAAGTCCCCCAACTCCTCTGTGTCTGGTGGAACTGGGAGTCCCCCACCTGTCTTGAAACGCTCTTGACGCGTAGCAGCAGTTGTTTTTTTCAGGTTTATTTTTATGTTTTTCCACAGGACCTTTACAAGATAATATATACTCTGAAGTAGGAGTTCTATATAATATTGTTTTCTTTTTACATTTCATTAATGAAAACATTTATAATTGACTGATTTGTAAGAATGGGGCAACAATAAATCTTACCTGAACTTGTTGGAGTGTCCGTTTGGTTACTTTTTCATTTGAGTTGAATTCATTCAATATGGAAATCCATGCCTTCTTCTTCTTGTTTTCTGTACCTGAATCATGCTGTTTGCAATTTGTTTAAAAAGGGTCTTCTCAAATTCACTGAAGTTTTTTGAGCGTTTTCTTCGGCCTTTATCCATTTTTTGGTTAAGTGTAGTGACTCCTGTTCCACACACTCCTTAAGACTAATGAATTACAAGTATTCCATACCAGGTTTTTATAGCAACCTCTCCTTAGCCACATGTGCATGCCATTAATCTAATCGGGTTTCCAAAAGATGATCTCACTTGTCCTTGATTACCTTAATCTGAGACTCTGTAGTCTAGAACTAGTTAATCCAAACTTAAGCAACATCTCAGAAAGTCAGTTGTTTAGTGTGGATTAATTTAAGTAGAATTAGCCTAGTCCTGGTTTATTTTAAGCCCTTAACGGGAAACCGGCCCATAATGTATTATATATATATATATATATATATATATATATATATATATATATATATATATATATAATAAAGTAGATATGTGTTTACTTATTTTATATATAACTTCCATTATGTAAGTTTGAATTGTATGTTATGGCTGTTTATAAGAAGATATCATCTTTGCAACTTAAAGGCAAAGGTCACTTATAATATTATCACGCCATAAAGCCTTTTGACTGTTTACACTATGCTGCTTTTTCATGACAGCAGTTTTACGATTAACTTTATTGACTTTAGTTGTATTAAAATTGGATGTTGCTTGTGATATAATGCATTATACTTCTAAAGTATAACTATGAACATGAATAATGTAATATAACTGTAGTTAAAATATGAGAAGTCATAACTTAATATAAGGTGTATTATGAGACACTATAAATGCAGTATAATATATTTAAAATGCCTTTACAATGCATTATAAATATGGGCTTCATAGAAAGTGTTACCAAATATTCCTATTAGTAATAACAAAAAGATTTTGAACTTGCTATGTTACGTATGCTTACCCTGTTATTTCATGTGGTCTGCATGTTGAGTTGTTTGGACAGATACATTTAAACAGTAATTAAAGAAATGGCATAATGTTGATTGCCACAGAAAATATTTTGACTCGCCACTCGTTTATTTAAAACAAAAGGCAAAAATCACAATTATTCTTAGGCACTTATAATATTTATTGTGTATTTGAATGTTTAAGGACTGGCCCCATTCACTTGCTTTTGGAAGCAACAAACATTGAGTCCAAACCGAATAACCCCATGGGGACAATAAAGTATATTCAATTCCATAACTTACTGTAACCAAAAAATGTGCTTCTTCTTTTTTGATTTTATTAAGAGGGACAGGTTAAAATATTTTTTGTGATAATCAACATTATGCCAGAAATGCATGGCATCTTAGCATGGCAAAATCATCGCACTTCCACCAACTTAATTATGCGACTCAATTAGCAAATACCTGCAGAGCTTTGTTTTATTGTTTTCTTGCCATAAATAGAACTATCCATGCACGTTTATTGCTAATAAATGATATTACTTGAAAAAGAAGAATGAATTCAATTCTATGCACATACAAGGCCATGACAATTGTTGCATTTTCTTTTCTGTTACATTACATGTTAAATGTAATTAAAATGTAATTTGTACAGTGATAGAAGATAATGATTAATTGACTTGCTGGCTCTCAGTGAGACTCTGCCTCTCAGAGGCACGAGAAGTTACAGTACATTCTCCTTATTAGCAGAAAGGAATGAGGCAGGCTGTGAAGGCACTGCAATATGAAATGAGTCACTACTACTATGAGGTTAATTAACAAAGCATCTAACTGGATGGGATCCATTTGAACTGTGTGAGGACACATAAAAGCACTTGGTGAAATGCCATCAGAATTGTTGAGAAAGTTGTGATGGGAAACCTGGATTAGTGGTTTTAGTGATTTGGATCAGCCCCATTTCTAAGATTATATGATTAAAATTATTTACATTTTGCTCTTTTATTCTCATTTTCATCCCCATGAAATGCCATTGCATAAATGATTAAGTATATTAAAACAGTTCTGTTCGCTCACATTGCTGCATTGCAGGAATGCAGGCTAATAATTCAAGATACTTATTCAAAGACATCCTTCCGCTTATAGGATCAGGGGTGCGTGTGTCATTGAGTTTCATATGATCACAGTGGCGTCATTGAAAACAAGTATCACTTCAACTTAATTAGCTATACAGGTCTCTTGCCACTAAAAGACACCAAAGAATTTTAAATGCAATTTTATTTGTATTTTAGGAAATTGATTTGACTGTAAACAAGTCCCCCTGGGTCGTAACCTTTGAGAGTTAAAGACCAGATTAATAATTAGCCACTGAAAAACAGAATGATGACAAACAGCTACCAGAAGGGTTTACACAGAATGGCTACTCTCACTTTAATATGCACAGAGGGCCTAATAAAAATGTTTAAAATAAATCAAGTATATAGCTTTGTGTCTGTGGGGCTAGAACACAATGCAATGATGCAAAATTTCAGATTTTTCTTAAACAGGCAGATAAAAAACTGGAAGATTATGATCATGTTTTCCCTATTTTCATTTCTTTATTTTCATTAAACACTGTTCATAAAACACTTGTCAATATTGTTTGATGTAGTAGTTACTTCTGTTGTCAAATTGTAGATAAAGTCACATAATTTTGTTGATTTGCCGTTATATGCTTTAGGCTGGATTCAACATTGTTTTCATGACTCAATATGTCATTGATTAGGCCAAATTAGACTGCTTTGGTTTCCAAATTGGTTTCTATGTCTGTGCTGAGTGGGAGACATCTTTTTATTTCATAGGTTTAACAAACAGAAAATCTCTGCGGTTCAAGAATGACAATAAAATGACATTCTGACCTGTTAAATGTGCATTCTGTACAACTAGGATCGTAGCAGTAGAATAATTTAGTCTTTGTGGTTCACATTTAATTCTGATTGTATCAAAAATGCAAAATGGATCGCATGTGGGGGAGAATGTGTAAGACTTTGCAGACCAATTCCTAAAATTACCAGTCAGTCAATAAATCAAATAATTCAAACCTTATGTATCTAAAATACATTTTAATCTTGCTCAAATTCACAATTGTTACAATTCATAATTCAGTGGTAGTCCCTCCCTCATTTAATTCAAACATACTGTACAACAGCGGCATGTAAAGTGTGTTACATCAAGGCACAAGACACATCCATATTCAGGGGGCCAAACCAGACTGTACATACTGAATGTGCTCTCTGCTGAGAGAAAAGAATGAAGCAATGCTCTTTCTCCCATCCAAATGAGTAAAAAAATAATTATGGTTACTGATCATGTCTATCTTTTTCTTTTCTTTTCTTTTCTTTTTTTTACGTTTTTGTTTCAATGTTCATTGAAGAGCAAAAAATAAGCAGTTATGTCTGGCTGGATGGAAACGTACAGTCCATTCTGATGAAAGTGAGGAGTTTCCATTCCTAGGGTTCTTAATGTGGACATGATGGTTTTCTTTTTTTGACTGCAATCAAAGAAGAACTGTTGATGTATAGTGACCTGTTGACCTGCAAAATAGAAGTTATTATGCATGTTTTCGACATTATCACTCTAGCAACATACTGTCTCTCTGTTTGGTGTAGCTTCCTCAGTATTATGATCATATAATTTACATACCACATACAGATCATATAGTACATAATGTGTACATAAATATGGTTCTGTAATTCTGTTACATGTATATCATTCAAAAGTTTGTAAATTAATGGAATTTTGCAATTATTCCAATCATGTAATTATTATTGTAATGCACTAAAAATAACACTTGAAAAGACACAAGAGCATTTGAGAGAAGTGTTCACGCACCAGTTCCCGGAAGCCTGTTCGGTTGTCTACTCCTGACTGAGTCTCTTTCGTCTGCCAAATGCTTGGGAACCCACATTAGTGGGGACAAATTTGCTGCTTCCAATTCCTCCAGAGCGGCTCAGGAAATCTGCCAGGCGATGGGTCACACATGTGGCTGTGTTACAGGCTCTCTTCTGTGTTGTAACACTGGAGTAAAAAGTAAAAATTGATCAGGAATATATATAAAGTATATATAAATAATATTGTAGTCTCATGATAAAAATGCAAATATATAAATATCTAAATATATTATGTATATTTAGCAAAGTGGCAGCAGTAATATATCTTACCTAACATGGGTACTTATGCCTGATTACATTTAATAGGTCAAACTGAAAAATGCTTGCATTTCTGAGCTTGAAACAATCAGTAGACAAAAAATCTCACTCTAAAAATATCTTTATTAGATCAGGAACAAATTTAAAATTACACAAGACTGGAATTTTTGCAGTGTGTTAAAAAAATGCTTATTGTTATCCCCTCGATTTCATGAATCAATTATACAACGTAAATAGATCCAGTGACTATATGAAATTAGTGGAACAGAGTCTGTGTGAGATTCGTTACTCTGCCAAAGAAAGTAGAAATAAAGTTCTATCAAAGTTCTAGAAATAAAGGCAATCAGGCAAGCATTCCACATGCACTTGCACATCAGGCCAAGCACGGGTTACAGCAGTCGCTGATTAGATACGACTGAGCGTGTCTCCATATTCAGCAAAGGCATCGCTCTCTTCCAGGCTGCGCTTCTTGCCCGGTGTGCCTGCTCCTACATTGGTTCGTGGATACGTCTGCAGTTTGTGCAGCTCCTGAGACAGTTTCCCCAGCACACAAGTGCTGAGACTGGAGCAGCGCTTGGAAACTGGTCTACCCAGGCTGTGAGAAAAGAGACCACATGCAGAAAAACTCATAGACACATGCAAGGGAATTCTTTCTGCTCACATACAGAATAGAGATGAATGACAGAATGCATGTTGACATGCTTGCTCACGTGGCTGTATAGTTACGGTCCTACGGTATGTCTCATGAAACAAATCATGCTTTTCAGGCTCACTTTTCATAACTTTACTTTGATGATAGTCAGAGTACTGTGTAAATCATGCAGGCATCTCCTTACATGTTAACAGATCATGCTTTTGTCCATGCCATTTGATTTACTCTTTCTCATGCATTAAGAGCAAACAGGCATTGACAGAACAGTCATTCTTTTATAAATCTGTAATATATATGAAACAAAGTTTCATGCAGAGAGTCAACTGGCAGAGAACTCTACAGCACTAATCTAATAAATAATTCTTCACATACCTGTCATATAAAACAAGTAAAAGTACACTTGACATTAAGGAGGTATTGCTTTCATGTTGGAGGCATTTCAGGCTTATTTTCTTGAATGTGAGAGAAACAAATCAGTGCACACTCGCTAAACTATAAAACAGATAACCTTTTGAAAGATTTTTACAGGAAAATTATTTTTACCTGTTTTCTTCATTAGGTTGTTGCTCTATGTTCTCTGCTGTCATTTGCACAAATTCTTTGACAATCGCATTAAGCAATCTTCTTGCTTCATAGTCGGTAAGTGTAATTCGATCTAGTGATGATTCCAGTGCAGGCCTGCAACCCCAATGTCCTCATGATTATCATGTCTTACTGTACAGAGAACTCTACAAATGGTTCGTGTGAGGTCTTATCTTGTCTATGATAAAAGTGCTTTTTGCTTGCTACAACAAATCCTTAACATAATCAAAACAATCTACTAAGAGTGTGGCACTTAAAAGCTGTCCGGTTGCCAAGTTAAAATTTATCACCCGATCAATACTGTCGTAGGCAGAGTGGGTTTGGCTGGGATTCATCTGATGTAATCAGAGGACTGATAGTGCATGATGCCGCAACCTCTAATGAAAACATATGCTCTCTTGCCTCTGTTCACATTACTTTAACAAAGTACCAATTTCACTTACATAGATATATATTTTGGAATTATCAGGACAAAATCGCTTCCCTTTAAGCTCATCACATTTATCAACATCACGTTACATTTCATTGAAAACCTCACCTGGCAGGAGCTGCATTAGAGCTGTACATCTGGCAAAGAATCAGAGCGTAGGCAACAAGAAAAGCGGAGATCTTCAACATAACCATGGTCCCCTGTAGCGAGACATATTGCAATTAGATAAGTTAAGTTCAGTGTGACAAAGGGACATTTTAAATGTCATGGTCAAGCCTTTACAGTTAAAAATTAGTGCATTTCGTTTTCAACTTGTACTCCAGCAATTTTAGCGTCTTCTTTTCCTTCCAACATTTACCAATTATTCTCCACAATCTTCTTTTGTGTCTGCTTAATATTATTAGCACAACATTTGACTAATTCAGTTTATACATGATAAAAAATAGTTCATATTTTTGAAAACACTTGTTCTCTGCACGTTGTTATACTCCTGTTTGCTGCAAGACAACCAGAGATTGCATGGTTGTTGCAGACATCTCCGACTGTCTTGGTCTATGCTATAACTGCTGCATTAAAGATATTAGTCTGCTGATATCCCTTCAGCAGGACCCTGTGCATTAGTGTAATGAGCTGCTGTCTCTGCATCCCCAGCCAGGACTGAAGAGCTGTCCAAGTCTCCTTGAAAATCCATACAGCATGCATTTTGTGCAATCACAAAGCCAAACAGGAATCTACTATATATACCATTAAGCGCTCCCTAAAGTTTTATTTAGTTTCACACATCAACGGTAATTATTACACATTAAGATTTGGAAAAAGTATGGCACATCTATTATGTCTAGTCATAAATAGTTTTTACTTACCTTAAGGTGATAAGCTCCGTGCAAGAGACAGAGAATAGAAAAGAGCCGTCCCAAAATAGAGGGGATATTTCAGCTTGATGAAATTTTGAGTCTGTTGCATCAAGCTACAATACACCTGCCTATATACCCAACATTTGGGTCCCACTATTGACAGTGTGGGTGTTTAATGATTCTCCAACAGCCAACCAGACCTCTCTGCTCCCTCATCCAACCAATCAGCTTGTCCTCGGGTTCTGAAAAATTATAAAGAATGTGTCACACCAATGACGTCTTTTCTCAATCACAAACTGCTCCATTCACAAAAATTCACCAGTGATCAGCAAAATTCAATATCGTTTGGAACAACATTTTAATAGTACGGAACTCATTTATCAAAGGAAACTGTTGAAAGGAAGTCTATGAATTGTTTTACTGTAATAAAATTACTTAATTATTTGGAATGAATGACTATCTATCTATCTCTCTATCTATCTATCTATCTATCTATCTATCTATCTATCTATCTATCTATCTATCTATCTATCTATCTATCTATCTGTCTATCTATCTTTCATCTATCTGTCTATCTATTTATCTCTTTATAACTGTCTGTGTATCTATCTTCTTCATGAGTTAATTCAAATTATCAGTATCTCTATTATACATATTGACTTTGCATGATTTTATTCCTGCCTAATATGGCTGGGCGATATGTACATAGGGCTAGGGGTTAGGGTTGGTAAATTTTTTTCTACATTGATTTTGCTTTAAAAATGTTATTAATTTATTGAAACACCAGAAAAATTATCAAAATACATTTCTAAATTCAAATTGCACTTTAAACTAAATGAAAAAAGCATTAAAATAACATAGTGATCAAAAAATCGTATTTAACCCAAACCCAAAAATGTACTGTCTCCAATGGCCGCATTTGTCATCACGCAAACTTTTTTAATACAAAGATACATATTAGGCCAGTGGTGAATTTAGGCATGGCCGACATGGGCAGTTGACCAGGAAACATAGCTATTGACGGCTTTTCTTTTGTCTGTTCTTAAAAATATAATAAAGAGTGTTTATTCAAGCGCATGTCTTTGTGACTAACAGCATTTCTTGTCGTGTCACACCGAGACGTCTTGTTGCATGTCGCCGCCTGTTGTGGATAGATGAGCATAATTACCCGCGCATGAAATAAATTTGGATGAGGAGCCGGCGAACTGGATTCAGCCTCTTCACATTTGGTGTGTGGCGGGAGGTAGTTTCATTCCCTGGTATATTAATATATTTGATTATTTATATATATTTGCAATATATTTGCTGATTCTCAGATCCATGGTTTTGCCATTTCCAGATATTGTTGGGAAATTGATCATATGTCTATTTGGAATCAGCATCAGGATCTTTGTAAGACATCGTCGACATCCGATTAGGCCAACATCATCCTAACGCCCAGCCCTACTGCTTAATGTTGTAATTAGGCTATATTTTTCTGGTATTATGCTTGTGATCATTGTTCAGGAAACTGGAATTAGAGCACATCCACACATACAAACTGTTAACACAGTAACATTATAAAGAAAACATGCTTAAAGTAAGCATAGGGAAAAGCACATGGCAAATTGTTGCTTGTGTGTGACATTTTCGTTAATCAGTTTCAAATTATGTGCAAGACAAATGCTGATGGGTGATCTTAGAGTAGTCACAGTTTAAAAGCTGGGAACAAACTCAAATACAATTTTCACTGTGTATCCTGTAATAATGTGGGTGATCAATAGCAGCATTGCTCATGTCCTAATTTGGATTTCAGTGTTGGTGTGACCCTTTGTCCAAAGAGTTTATGACCGTAACAAGCCTTCTATCTCAGTCCCAATTACTGAACTCTTTGTATTGAGGCATCATCTGACTCCTCTTCTTTATTGGTCTAATAAACCATCTCCACTGAGAGACTGTGTTTGCATCACTTGGGAACCCCATTAGTCTGGATGAGCCTTTTAGTGCAATCGAACCCAAAGCCACGCAAATGACGGAATCTGTAAATCTGGGCGACCTGACAGGACCAGGGACCCCCGCTTATAGCTCCACTACAGACGCAAACTACATTTACAAGCTTGATGGACTCCTTCAGTCTAATGAAGGGTCATTTCCGCTAGCGGAACACTTTGCCGAGACTTACCACGTCCATAGATCAGTGAGTAAGCAAACAAAGTCAGCCGGCAAGTTTTTATTTCCTGCATGGAACTTTTAAGTCAATACTGTAACCTTTCAAATTTGGTCATGCTTTAACATCACTCATTCAACTCAGCCTTGTTTAAGTTATTGCAAAGACAGATAATCATTTCATTTCAAAGCAGAAGGCAATGCCCTTTGGATTACTTTTGCCTCTCTGCTCATGAGCTGCATCTACCTACTGTATGCACCTGCCTGAGATTTATTTCAAAACTGTCAAGATTTCAAACTGAAATTCATACAGTGAGGAACAACATAGAACACTTCAGCTATAATCATGGTGCAGTAAAGTTTTGACACATCAAACATCTGTAGGTTTTTGGACAACATGGCTGTTTGAACACCTGCAGAGGGAACAGCACAGGGATTAGGTGAGATTTATAATGGCTCTGAGAGGAAAACCAAACACGATTCACAAACCTCTTTGTGACAAAGGGTAGAACTAAATGGTCAGAGAGGAGCCAGCGCAGTTCATCCCTAGACATTAAGGAAATTAGATTTAATCACTGCTCATCAATCAACCCTCCTTAGCAAGTTTGAGTTCATCATAATCTCATCTGTGTGCTTTACTCAACACACACTCACACCGTCCTTTTATTTAGACTACATTAAAAATCAATGGCATCATTTGACTTGGACTGGCATGCTACCAAGTCACAGGACTAAAAAAAGAATCGCTGAGACACCTCTGATGGGTATGAGCTGGGTCTACTCAAAACTGCTTATGTGCAACATTAAAGAACGCAGCATGCTAAAAGCTATTTCTGATACAATGTGGCCTCTATTACTAATTACATTTCAGAACTCTTCTTTAAATAGAATTACAGGAAAGTAATTAATTACATAAGGTGCTGTTTATCCTTTGAGGTCTCAATTACTTATTGATTCATTTGTTCACAAATATTTCCTCAGCTGCAGTACCACATCCATAATAAGATGTTTATTTTGTGTGTACATATTGCATGTTGCAGACGTCCTGATTATATATCACAAATGCTGAAATACTCTGAGACCTGTTGGATTTATCTATTCATGCTAATGGAATGGCTCAGTAGAAAACTCATTGGGTAACAAGGTCCAAGACAACAATGGATGAAGTATCAACAACATGGAATATCCTACAACTTTTAAGATAACAAGGGGATCTGTAGACATGTTAGGCAGATAATTTGATTCATGAAATGATTAATATGGGATAACATCAAGAAATAGTTCACCCCAAAATGAAAATTATCTAATTGTTTACTTACCATTCTCAGTTCTGTTGGTCCATACAATACAAGTGAATGGGTATCAATATTTTTAAGCTCCAAAAAATATCTGAAGTCATAAAAGTAATCAATTAAGTCTGCAGTGGTTAAATCAATGTCTTCAGAAGCAATATGACAGGTGTGGGTGAGAAAAAGATCAATATTTAAGTCCTTTTTTACTATAAATTCTCCTTTTTATGAACATTTTCCATATTGTCTCAACTGTCTCAGAATTGGGGATGTATTTTCTTTATTAATTTAATTAATAAAGACTTTGGACAACAATCTCCTAACACTAGAGCCACATTTGCCAATTTTTCAATGATTTTCAGATGTGAACTTCATTAACATAATTGCCGGCCAGGCTGAGGGAGACAAAGTGCGCATTAACTTCTGTCTGCAGGAGTTTGTTAATCACTTGATCATTGGGAATCCCTGCAGAGTTTATGATTACAGCAACAGGAAAATGGATCCAACTAGACAGAACATATCATTCATTCGTTGAGGTGGGCTCTTGTGTTCTCGTGTGAGCTTCAAATGAGCTTCTTATTTTACTGAATAACTGACAAGATGTTACAGTTCCCAGACATTGGACCTTAGTGGCAGATTCAATTTGCCTGAATAATCAGGAAAAATAAAGACGAGGCAAAATTAGTGGCTTTGCACAGGCACGGCTTGTCAGCATCTTTATAATCCCACTTAATTTTTCTTTATTTTATGTGAAAAATGTGTCTTCTTTACAATAAAAGCACATTTTATAATTACTGAATATCTGTTTCTTTACAGTTCACTTAGAATTACTATCACTTTTTTTACATTTTCGTCATTTTATAAATAATAATCAAATTTTTTATTTTTTAAACACACACACACACACACACACACACACACATATATATATATATATATATATATATATAATAAAACTATAAAACAATAATCAATCTTTTACTGTATACTCTTTAACTATAAAGATATCACCATTTTCTGAGGGTTATATTTTATAATTCGCTCAGTGTACTAAAGAGTTAACACAGAGTTAGCCCTTTAAATTTTTCAGTAAAAAAATACTTAATATAATTTGTTTAGTGTGTAAAACAATTTAACATTTCATGTCACCAGATAACTTTAACACTATTAGCACTGCAGACAGACATTAAAAAAAACTTTTTTTAAACGTACCTGAAATGTATGATTCATATAAATTTTAAACACATGTGGAGATGCTTTACAGGTTATACACAAAAACATAAACTAAATAAATGTAAAAATGTGATGCAAAAAGGGGCAGATGCCATATTGGCCTATTTATATGGAATTACATTTTTAACGGACAATTACACTCATTACAATGGGGGAACACGGATCTAGAACCATGTTTTTTTTAAACTAACAAATTCTTTGACATAAAATCCAAAGTAAATAAAGCTTAACATGTTTTTAATTGAAAAGTGTTGTATTTTCAGACTTTTACATTTATCATACCTGAATAATAAAGATAAATAAAGATGAGATAAAATTAGTGGTTTTCCTCAGGCCTGGCATGTCATCATCTGAGGGCTGAGAGTTTGTGTGACACTAACATCTGTAAAAAGCGCCTCCTTGTGGTTGCAGTGGTAAAGAATCATTGAAAAATATAGCAATTACATTGACAAAATAAAAATGGCTACTGACATAACATTACATTCATTAAGGAAACTCAATCTCAATGTATCATTTCCAATACCCAATCACAGGTACACTATAAGTAGTAACTGTTTGAAATGCCGGTGGAATGTGATAGGTGCGATGAGGTGAGGTGGAAAGTGGCAAGGTGACGTTCCCCCAAAATGGTATCTGACCCGTCCTAAACTGTTTAATGTAGGGTATGGCTGCACTGTTGGCTGAGGTAAATGATAAGTAATCCTCTGGGCTGGCCATCTATCACATGTGGATCTCCTAACTTGGCCTGTGTGACTGTCAGTATTGGGGGTCAATGTAGGTCTCCTTGAGCTCCCCTCTTGTTCAGAGCTGGCTGGTCCATGAGCCTGATTATTCTCAACTTCTGACAGTTCTTGCTCTGTTGCAGGACACTCCAGTTCTTGTCTCTCTTCAGGTTCATCAGTAATGCCCATCACATTCATCTCCATCATTATTTGTCACTGTCTTGTGCTTGTTTTTCTTGTTGTTTTGTCTGCTTGTGCTTCCTCATATTTTAGGTGCTGTTGTTGGAACATCAGCAGGTAGGTCATTGACCTGATGCAAAAGATTTTGGTGTAGGACTCTAGATTTTGATCTGTCTGTCTCTGCTACCATTCTGTACACTGGACTGTCACAGTGTAGACAGTCTTCTCCCAGTATGACCTACATTTTCCTGGTCCTCCCCTCTCACTTCTCATGAGTACTCTGTCGCCAGGCTGAAAGAAAACTCCTTCCAAGTGCTGGTCATACTGTAGTACTTCTTCCCAAGTGCACTTGAGTTTTTGCTGTTTTAAGAATCAATTTGGAAAGCCTCTGTCATTCGCTCAGACCATTTCTCTGCGTAACCTCTTGGAGTTTTACTTCCCTCTCTAGGCGTTATTTGGAACAACAGGTCAAATGACAGGCGTGGATAATGTCTGTGAGTAACCTGTTTCTTTGAGACACTGTTCTTTGTTTCCATTTCTTTCAATGTCCTCAGCATCTGTAATAATGTCGTGCTGAATCGTTCATCGTTCGTGTGGATAATGGGGGAAGTTCTAGAATGTCCCATTCCTGCAAACTGTAGCAGTGTCTTAAAGAGTTTTTTTTCAAACTCTTAACCTTGGTTGTGGTGTAATTTGGCTGGAAAAAAACAAACCAGGTGATAGAGTAATTAGAGATCCACTCTGCTGCTGTCTCTCCTGACTTATTTTTGGTCCCATAGGATTAAGCAAACATTGTAAATTGATCTACAATGACAAGAATGTACTTATAGCCACCTCACTACATTCAAGATGCAAATAATCAATAGACGCAAGCTCAAAGGGTGAACTTATGTGTAAGACTGACATCTTCTGCTTTATACATGGACACTGTCTAGTGACGTAGGCTTACTTTGCCAAAACGGCCCATGTTGTCATTCAGGTGCTTGAAGACTGTTTGTTTGTATTTTGCAGGCAAAATGAACAGACATTTTTGTGTTGATTAATGACACAAGCATCCTCCATCCAAGTGCAAATTTCTCCATTAATGCATTAGCTTTTTGACAGCACCTTTTTCACTTTTTCTTATATTACTTGTGAGGGTTCCATTGGACATATTCAGCTTGATGATTTCTAGTAGAAGCCCATATCTTCATCATAATGGACATCACCTAGTGCACATCAGTTCTTGGAAGAGCTCGCTGCTGCTCTGTTCACTCAGCTGAGACTGGAGGGAACTTTTCAGTTCATTCACAGTTAGGTCATCTTTGTTAATGAACATGTCTTTGAATTGCCCTTGTTTGATGATGCACATAACAACTTGAATGGTTTTTGTTCTAGAAAAAACATTATATTACACACTTCCATATGTCAAACTTGAATTTTGAAGCTGCAGTGTGAATTTTTAAAAAGTATGGAATTCAAAATGGCTTTAAAATACTGGTTTTGAGTTATGAAAGTGTGTAATATATGTTATAGAACAAAACTTAAATGTATGGTCAAGTAATGTTTACTAGAGACCTTATTTTTCTCATAAATACAAAACTCATAAAGGAAAATCTTGAAGGAACCCATGGCGAATTCTCTTGGGAGTTTGTGGACTACAACTTGAACAGCTTTATACTGTAAAAAGACACTGTCATAGGATAAGATGATAAACCGAGGTCCTGACTCTCTGTGGTCATTAAAAATCCCAGGACACTTCTCGTAAAAGAGTAGGGGTGTAACCCCGGTGTCCTGGCCAAATTACCCCCACTGGCCCTTCTCAATCATAGGCTCCTAATAATCTCCATCCATTAATTGGATGTATCACTCTACTCTCTCCTCTCCAACAATAGATGGTGTGTGGTGAGAGTAATGGCGCACTATGGCTGCTGTTGCATTATCCAGGTGGATGTTGCACACTGGTGGTGGTTGAGGAGAGTCCTCTGGTCACTGTGTAAAGCTCTTTGAGTGCAGTGTCAGAAAAGTGCATTCTTTATTTTAAGAGGGAGAAAATCAGATAAGGGTTACAGAGTAAGCAAAAGTTTGGCAAGCAGTGATCTAGGCTGTGAAGTATAAACAACATTGCAATAAAAATTTAATTAAATTCTCCTTTAAAATACACACATTTATCATATTTTATATATGTATATTGTATATTTAAGGCTATTATGTGATTTCCTATATGGGCACTGCACAAATCTAGTTTGTGGCAAAGAATAAGTGAAGTGTGGCCTGTTCAAGTCATGTAGTCATTGCTAGTCAAAAGAACAGTAAACTGTATATTTTTATAACAATAATTATTACATTTTGGGCCTTTATGACATTTAGAAGTTCCGAAAGTTGCGTTCAGCACCTTTACTATTTTAAGGACCAAAAAGGACCATTACTTTTTTGACCTCAACAACCCCAATGGTTTGTGAATGGTTTGAAAGACATGGTTATGGCCTTGCTTTCAAAACAAGTTATTTAAAAGACATAGTTTATGACTACAAGCTCATGCAATTTTTATAGGTTTCAATTAATATAAAAGGGCTATGCCACTCTGAAGGCACTATCATGTTTCTGAGGTTCAGTTTATTGATAAAGTGGATATGTCTATTACTTAATTCCTTTAATTGTTGATTATTTATTTATTTCCATTTATTTCAGTGATTGTGCTGCACTATACAAAAATGTGTAAGTGTTGTACTCTTGTAGGGCTTTGCATATTTACTGTGGAAACTAGGAACATTGTATGCAGTCTTTTGATATTTAATTTGTTAATAGACAGATAAGGGTATCTCATTTGAAAAAAATACTCAGTCTGTCCGAATTTAGATTTAGTCTGCTGCAAAAAACAATGAGTTAAACAACTTAACAGCTCAAATAATACACAATGTAGCACCTATACTCTGATATAGAATAAGCTGTTTGTGGGGCAGGAGAGCAGACCATACAAGAGAAGTAGTATAGTACGGAACCTTTGACATTTATTTCACAACAGAACATTTGCCTCTGCATGAAGTAGATATATGGCATAATAATTACCATAAACAATTCTTTGTTTGGGCATTGACTATAAAGTAAAATAAAATAAATAAACAAAACATTTATGTTTTCCCCTCCAATTGTCCTTGACAGAAATATAAATTTTATTTTAAATCTTTTAAATGTTCTTTAGTATCTTTTCCATTTTTATTACGAAAATTAAAGGTTATTAAAGGAGTTCCAAACAGGCTTATCTGTATTCCCTTGCTTGAAATACAAATAATGTTGTTCAAAGGATGTTATGACACTTGAAGCTGTCGGCCTCGCTTCTTCAAGATACCATCTTGGGAGTGGAGTTTGTGGTGGACAGGCTCGTCATCTCATTCCCCAAAATGGTTTCACACTCAAATAAAAACAAATCGCAGCTCGCAACAAAACACCTTTAAATATGCTTCTCCGCTGGAAATGCTACATGAAACTTCCAAACAATACATTAACCAAAGTATATCTTAACATAAGTTACATGGATGACACTTTCACTTTGATTTTTAGATTTTTTTTAAACAAATTTTCCTTCGCAGTGAAAGAAAGCTTCCACGCAAACGCACCACACATCTATGGTAGAAGTGCCCCCAACTGGTCAAATATGAAATAATAACTGATTAAATATTTTCATTTTTTATACAGGTTACACCCTCCCTCTTTAAACCAAAATACATTAACTAAATATGCCAAATCTTGGGTTTATCATAACTGCCCAACAAACCAAGTGTGTTGTTAAAACTCTTCAGCACAGTATGGACAAATGTTTTCCAAACTCAGGATAATGAAAATGAGCAGGTGATCTTCATAACCTTGTATACCTTCTGAAAACATCATCATGGACATGGTCTTTTATACTTTAATCTACTTGTGACTTGTTTACATTCTTATCATCATGGATCTCCTAAATCCAGCATTGGCACATCATCATTGTCCAAAGAATTATTTGCTTTCTCTGCACAACATGACAAGTCATTCTCCTCACTAGAAGACTGTTCAACTGGGTCAGCAGACTTCCTATCCCTAATTTCAACACATTCATTAAAAATTGTCATCTCCTACACTCAACAACCTTGAGGAATCGAGAGTAGAAAGCTCTTCCTGAGGATTGGACTGATTCATAACAGGAAGAGTAATAAGTGTGCCTTTGTTTTTAGGGATGTCATAGGTCTTTGTAAAACTTTTCTCAGTTGAAACTGAAGGACTTACAGGAAGAAGAGTGTACTCATAGTCTGGGGAAATATGTTCTTCCTCTTCTACTGGAAATGGAGTTTGTCTGGTCCTAGGCCTATGCACAGACTTTGACTTAGGAACATTTTCCCTGTGTAGGGTTCGAGTTGAACCCTGCTCACCAACAGGATGGACCACATATAGAGGTAGATTTCCCATTCTCTTCAATACTATAAACACAGTAGGCTTCCATCTATTTGCCAACTTATTCTTACTGCGCAAACGAACATTTAAAACACGATCCCCTGTTTCAAAAGTGGAATCTCTGACATGTTTATCATAGTGCACTTTGTTCCTTTGAGTTACCTTCTAGGCATTCTCAATGGCAATTTTGTAACTCTCTTTCAGCCTAGATTTCAGATTTCTCACATAGAATGAGATTAATTCTCCCGAATAGGCAAATTAAAAGCAATATCTAATGGTAACCTAGGTTGCCTACCAAACATCAGTTCATAGGGACTAAACCCTGTTGACCCATTGCTTGTACAGTTAAATGCATGAGTGAGAGAGGCTTAACAAAGTCTCGCCAATGTGTTTTGTCTTTTTTGCCCTGAGTACCCAGCATGTAAAGAAGTGTACAGTTAAAAGACTCGACTGGATTGCCTCTTGGGTGATAAAGATTTGTTCTGACATTTCTGATACCAGCCAATGCACAAAGCTCTTTTATGGTGTGGGACTCAAAATCCTGCCCCTGCTCACTGTGCAGGTGCTCAGAGAAACCATAATGGACAAGAAAATTATCCCAAAGACCCTTCGCCATTGTGGTACCATTGATCTTTGGTCGGTATAGCCACAGCATATCTTGTGAAATGATAAGTTATGACCAATATATCTTTAGTATTGTGATTATCAGGTTAATAAAATCCATACAAACCAATTCAATTGGCCTGGATGTACAGATACGTATTCACAAGCGTGGCTGATTTTTCGGGTTGTGTTTTCCTCCTAACATATCGACCACAAGTTTTTATTTTATTCTCCACATTAACAACAATTTTTGGCCAATAAAACCTTGAGCACACCAAGACAACAGTTCATTCAGTACCCAAGTGTCCCATATCATCATGAAGATAATTAAGAACTATAGGCCTCAGAGACACAGGGATTACTAATTGATAAATGGTTTGTTCATATCACAGGCATTTCCTGCAAAGAATATCACCTCTCATTAAAAAACGTTTTCATTCCTTGAGCATAAGCTTCAGGTTTAGAGAATCAGCACTCACATCACTTGGTACCTGACTCCCATATTTCATGAATTGAAGAACATGAGAAAATACAGGATAAGCTTGCTGCTGTTTGACCAACTCCTCGTCATTAAAAGTGGCATCATCACACTACCATTTAGTGACTCATCACTGTACAGATCTGGAAGTGCCTCAGAGGTAAGAGCAAGTGACTCACCAAGGTTATGGGAGGCAAGCTATCTTGCTCCCTTGCAAAAGGTATATGCTACAAGCTGCAGTAACAGCACCAGCAGGAAAGTAAGCACAATCTGGCTCTGTGATGGGATATTAACTGGTCTATTCTCTCACTCTCTTCCAGGAAAGCTTGGTCATTTATCAATACACTGTGAGGAACCCTAGATAACCCATCAGCATCCTGGTTCTGTGCTCCAGCCCTGTACCTGATGTTAAAACTAAAACTTGACAATGCCACCAACCAAAGGTAACCCGTATGTCAACGGGTTGTTATCTGTGACAACAATGAAAGTATTTCCATATAGATAGTCTTTTCTATGATAGTGTCAAATGCCTCCAAACAAGTAGGAGTCTAGCGGTCAGAAAATGAGGCATTTGGGGTCAAATACTTACTACTACTGGCTACTTGGTCTCTACACCATGTTGAGAGACTATATGCCTCAGGTACCGCACCCGTGATTGGAAAAACCTACACTTATCTGGTGACAATTTCAGGTGACAATTTCAAGCCATTTTCCCTGAGATGGTCAAGAACATGCAATAACCGGGCTTCGCGTTCCTCCAAATACTTGGAGAACCCAATGAAATCATCAAGAAACATGTATGGGTCGACATACATATTGAGTCGAGTTTGGGCCTTTTCAGATCACTCACTGTTCCAGTCTGTCCCTTAACAGACCCAGACACTAGTATAAATGAGGGGCAGTGCCAGAACTGTTGTACTCCACCCAGAGTTCCCAAGATGAGGCAATGTGTCCATCCTCACCACAGCTAAAGCAGTACCATGGACGAGGCTTTTTGTTGGAATTTTATAGAAAATGCTGAACAGGTTTCTTCTCAGCTTCTGTAGATTTGTTTGCAGGTAAACTGAAGGCTTCTCACCACAATTTTGGTTAGTGTCAAGAAACTTGGCGAAAAGCTTGCCATCACCTTCAACAGTAGCATAAGCTGAAACAAGAAGGGTTAGGTATTCACTAGGGATAGATAGAGGCCCTAAGTGCTTTACGACATTCACTGTTGGAGGCAAAAGGCTTTCTACCATCTTTCTAACCACATGTAAGGCTGAGAAGGCAGGATCAGTTTGGTACAAATCAATACTGGAACACCAAGTGTCATAATCAACCTTTGCACTTGGACAGGGTGTTCTGCCAGAGAAAGGCCTGAGCCTTAGGCTGCTATGAAACTGAGATGACAGATCATTGCTTTTAACTACATGCTCAACTACTACCCTCTGCATTTCAGGTGTGCTTAAATGGTCGTGTGACAGACAAAAATTAGATTTCCCACTGGTGAGGTTCAGAACATATTTTGAGGGGAGATGCAAGGCTACCAGAAGTTTCTGCTCGTGCAGAGGCTGCTTCAAACTCTGGTACTTGATTTTGCTTTTGTGGGACCAAGATAGATGCTTTAAATATACTTCTCCGCTGGAAATGGTACATGAAACCTCCAAACCAGGGGTTTTCAAACTTTTTGATACCAATGACCCCCAAACATGATGATCCTCTTGCGAGGGACCCCTTTTTAAATATATATAGGCAGCTTTATATTTTAGATATAAATTCCCATTTATACAGTGTGAGAAAAAAATTAAGCGTTAAATGATAAAGACAATGTGTGGTTTGCAAAATTAAACAACTGGCTGTTATTTTGTAATAAAGGTAATTAAGAAAATGAAAAGAAATTATTAAAATACCATATACAAAAATCTGGAAAATATTACTTTGTATTAATTTGAGTGTATATCTTTTTATACCCACTATTAGAGCAATATTAGATGCACAAACCTGAAGAAAAACATGTTTAACTGAATTGAAATATATTTATACTCTTTAAAAAGCAGAATGAATGACTAAAATTCCCAGACCCCAGTTTGAAAACCCCTGCTGCAAACAATACATTAACCAATGTATATCTTAGCACAAGTTACATGGATGGCACTTTTACTTCGATTTTAAGGAAAATGTTTAACTCATTCGCCACCGCAGTGTTCTCTCCCTCAGGATCAACAGTAAAAGAAAGCTTCCATGCAAACGCACCACATATCTATAGTAGAAGCGCCCCCAACTGGTCAAATATGATTTTCTTTTCATATTTTTTTTTTTATTTGTATTTTTTAATTTTTTTATGACTTTCTTTCTTATGCTGAACTCAAACAAAAATCTTTAGAAGAATATTTCAGCTCTGTAGGTCCATACAATGCAAGTGAATGGTGCATGGCCAGAACTTTGAAGATCCAAAAAGCACATAAAGGCAACATAAAAATAATCTTTAAGACACCAGTGGTTAAATCCATAGCTTCAGAAACAATATGATAGATGTGGGTGAGAACTAAATCAATATTTAAGGCCATCAACTGGGCAAGGAGGATAATTTATAGTAAAAAGGAGTTCCATCTGTTTCTCACCCACACCTATCATATTGTTTCTGAAGATATGCATGACTCCTCTGGAGTCATATGGATGACTTTTTCTGCTGCCTTTATGTGCTTTTTGAGCTTCCAACTTCTGACCACTTTTCAATTACATTGAATAGACCAACAGAAATTAGATATTCTTCCAAAATAAAATCTTTGTGTTCAGCAGAAGAAATTCATACACATATGGGATGGCATGAGGGTGAATAAATGATGAGAGAATTTTTATTTTGGGTGAACTATCCCTTTAACTAGAATTCAACCTGAAATATTCCTTTAATTGAATTCACCAACATAATTGTCATTACAGACATGTGGGGATAATACAAATAATAATTCATTCAGGCTAATCAATTAAACAGATTTAAGCACTTGTGCTCTAAGAGGGCACAATGATGACTTGAAAATGTGTTAAAAACTTGGTCTCACTGTTTGGTTAGTAGAAAGGTATGCTGCTCCTTTTGTCATAGGCAGTGGTGATGGGACTTCTAAACCATAAGGTCAAAGTCTGTAGCATAGATCTAACAGTCGGAGCAAGATAAGTGTCTTTGTCTGACCCCAAAACTAGTTTTACTTGATTTACAAAACACATACAACTGTGTCTGTCTCTCACTTGTCACGAGCAAGGAGCTGCCTGGACTGATAGCGCTCGATTGGCCCGAGCTGACCTCCTCTGTAATGTTACTTTTCATAACTTACCATCACCATCAATCTTTAAATATTTAACCAAAGTCGCATGAAATATGGAAAGTGACTTCTTTCAGTTAGACAGTGTAAGTCCCATTCTTCTGCCTTGTATGAGAGATATCACATAGCATACAGTAGCTATATTTAACCCGTGAAGAAAGCGCTCCATTGAAAAGAAATATATCCGAATGCACCTGAAATGATAGTTCTGACCTGATTACCGATTAATCAAACACAGTGCAAGTTCATCAGAAGTGATATTCCCGTCTAGCCAATCTTTGCTCTGAAGAGGCGGGGGATATATCAACATGTACATGGTGATCTCCTACTGCTCTCTCTCTCACTGACAGAGAACGAAGAGGTTGAAAGAAACTTTTCCGAAAGCACAGATTATCCCAAAGTGTACATCTAAGATGGTATCGATTAATCGGATGACATCTCTGTTTTCTGTGTCTTGGGAGCAAACTGTCGTATGGGTGTGCAGTTTGCTCATTACACTATTCATTTTGTTGGTGATTCGCCATCTCATAAAGCAGCGGAGACCCCGAGGGTTTCCCCCTGGACCGATACCTTTGCCCATGATAGGGAATATACTGTCCCTAGCCACAGAGCCTCACGTCTACATGAAGAGGCAGAGTGATATCTACGGACAGGTATGGATGACAGTCTCTCTCTCTCCATTTAATTTATATGAAGTACATGCAAATAATCATAGTATCAATATATTGGACGATAACTTGTGTATAAATTTTTTTAAGCCACACATAAACGGTTTTTAACGCTATTTTATTTTACCCCCCCCCCCCCCCCCCCCCCCGGGCGTTCAAACTCCGAACGCGTCCTTGTGCTAAAAACACCACGAATGCAATAGACCGCAGGAAAACAATTAGAAAACGTGCAGACGGACGCAAAAACGCATTCGGTGTGAACGGCCCTTTACTGGGTGTTTAAAAATAACAAAGGATCACTTTAACGATGCAAGTTTGGCAAAGCGCTGCAGCACTCAGGCAAGTCGTTTTGCAGGACGGCCAAGATATGCTGAGTCAGCGTGTCTGTTTCACTGCCTCATTATATGCATGATGGGGAGGGGGAATCAAGCCCTCTAATTATACTCTGTTCATTAGGAGAAATATGTTTTGGCAGAGTTACAGTGCAAGGAGGATGGAATTAATGACTATTGCCATTTATATCCAGATTTTTAGTCTCGACCTGGGAGGAATCTCAACTGTTATTCTAAATGGTTATGATGCCATTAAAGAGTGCCTGTATCACCAGAGTGAGGTTTTTGCAGACCGGCCATCCCTCCCTTTATTTAAGAAGATGACTAAAATGGGAGGTAAGTGGTTCCTTATAAAATAATTCTATTTATTATTAAACAGTCTCCTAGAATAGTTCATGTTAGAATGTTCTAGATTGTCATTTTGTACTGCTGGGTGATTCAGAGAAAGAATTTGGTAATATATGTCAGAGTTAGGGTTATAACTACATGAGGTTATCAGATTATCAGGATTGCAATTCTTGTAATTTGTGTCAAACCAATGAGACTTTGTTTGACCAATCATCTTTGGTTAAACATATAGTACAGAAGGTTTATCATTAGATAAACTTTGCTTCTTTTGTTTCCATTTTTAAACCTAACTCTTTCAGCATTGTTTATTCACTGTCTAGGACTTCTGAACTGCAAATATGGTCGGGGTTGGATGGAACACCACAAACTGGCTGTGAACAGCTTCCGCTACTTTGGCAGCGGCCAGAGGATGTTTGAGAGGATTTCTGAGGAGTGCCTGTTTTTTCTAGATGCCATCGACAAGCACAAGGGAAAGCCCTTTAACCCCAAGCACCTTGTTACCAACGCAGTGTCCAACATAACCAACCTCATTATCTTTGGGCAGCGATTCACTTACGACGATAGCGATTTTCAGCACATGATCGAGCTCTTCAGTGAGAACGTGGAGCTGGCAGCCAGTGGCTGGGCCTTCCTGTACAACGCCTTCCCCTGGATTGAGTACCTGCCCTTTGGGAAACTTCAAAAGCTGTTCCGCAATGCCAGCGAAGTGTATGACTTCCTTCTGCAAATGATCAAGCGCTTCTCACAATACAGGGTTCCCCAGTCACCACAACATTACATTGACGCTTACTTGGATGAGATGGAGCAGAGTGCCACTGATAAGGCCAAGTCTTTCTCGAAAGAGAATCTAATTTTCTCTGTTGGAGAACTCATCATTGCCGGCACAGAGACCACCACAAATTGTCTGCGCTGGGCCATGCTCTACATGGCTCTATATCCAAGTATACAAGGTTGGTGTCCATTGAGTGTGCATCGGTTATTTAAAACTTTTGTGTAGTAGAACTAATCATGTTATGCTTCTGTTTTCAGATAAAGTCCAAAAGGAGATCGATTGTGTCCTGAATGGCAAGCCACCAGCTCTTGAAGACAAGCAGAAGATGAACTATGTGGAAGCAGTGCTCCATGAAGTCTTGCGCTTTTGTAACATTGTCCCACTGGGTATCTTCCGCGCTACCTCTCAAGATGCAGTGGTGCGTGGCTATACGATCCCCAGGGGCACCATGGTGATCACTAACCTGTACTCAGTGCACTTTGATGAGAAGTACTGGAGTGATCCATCCATCTTCTGTCCTGAGAGGTTCCTTGACCTTAATGGTAAATTTATCAGACGCGAGGCATTTCTCCCCTTCTCAATCGGTATGCCACCATAACTCTTGTTATCTTTATGTTTTGGAAAAGTAACCTCAGAAAGTATGTTAAATATACACTTTATATATCACTTTATTCGTAATCCTCATTCATCCAATGTTCTTTAGGCAAACGTCACTGTCTTGGTGAGCAGTTGGCCAGGTTGGAGATGTTCTTATTCTTCACCACATTGCTCCAGAGGTTCCGCCTTCAGTTCCCAGAGGGCTTTATTCCAACTCTTAGCCCGAAACTGGGCATGACTCTGCAACCTCGGCCGTACTCCATATGTGCCATCAGAAGATAGCAGTAAAACTCCCCCCATGAGCTCTGGCACATATGCAGTCATCTCAGGGGATCCTAAGAAGAAACACAGAACGGCAGTGCAATTCCCTGTCTTAAATTCCATCAGGTTTTCAGCTGGGAATATTGACCTCTGTTATTGACTTGTTAAATTCTCAGAATGTGTCCTCCATACTTTCACAGAACCCTGGCAGTAAGTGATAACATTACTGTTAAAGAATACATGGTATGGAGAGCAAAGAGTGAGTACATGTGTATACAAATGTGACAAAGACATGGCTGTAGCAAGATTAAGTGTAACATGTATGTTTGATAACTGGAATTGAAAAAAAGTGTACCAAAGTGCGCGTCAATAATGAGGTATTGTGTCAATAATTGATAGAGTTTACCTATTACTGAGGTTATAGGAGCTCTGTCTGTTTCAACATTCCCCCATTTCTGGAGTCGGGCAAGTGAGATGAGACCAGATGCCTTTCCAAGAAAGTTTTGGACACACTTTATGACTCCCATTGGTTTAATGCCATATAACAGTGCTGAACTAACAACAGCCCTGTCTGTCCCTACTTTATATCAGTGGAAACAGGTTATCAAGAAACTTGAGCTTTATTCATCTTTCTGTGGGGAAAAGAAAACGGTACTATCGTCAAAAGCTGGACTTATTTTGTACAATATATTTTTATAGTACAATATCCTTTTTGCTTTTACTTTTTAACCAGTTTCTGAGCAAAAACTCATTATTCTTGTTATAGTAAAACAAACTTGGAAAAAAACCTTTACAAAATTAGAAAAAAAAATAAACATATTAGGTAAATCTTTGTAAATCTGTTTTGAGTCGTGTGCATTTTAATGCTGCCCCTGAGGTTTTAAGAGTTGGGGTTTTGTCTGTCTGTCTCAAGCGACCTTTTTTTCAACTGTGCTGGAATTTTCCTGACGCCAAGCTATACACCATATAAACTAAGCTGAATCTGGTGCATATAGTTATAAACCTATTGAGATTTCCTGAAACTGACTGACTCCAGATTTCGAAGTGTAGCCTACATCTGCAAATCCGTAAACCTGGCACATTTAAAAATGAATGGTTTGCAATGGTAATTTTTTGCACACTTTGACATACAGTAATGCATTTAGCCACCTTTTTTCCCCTCATTTCTCTTCTCATTTTCCTTCTCCTGCAGTACCATCAAAATTCCCAGATCCACGCAGTAACATTTACAGGCCAAACCACTTTTTTTTTCCTTTTTTTTTTTTTTTACAATCAATGTTGTTTATAGACATCTCTCATACAACAAACTGCACAGGACAGAAAACTCTAAAAATGACAGAGACAGGAAGTGGTATTGTTGCTTTGGATAAGCTGTCACAGTGATGCTGTCATCTGATGAGATAAGGCTGCCCTTATATACGACCCACACTTGAGGACTCATCATCAGCTGACTGTCATTTTACAGGCAGTTATCCCCAAAAGAATGCGTGGGCTTTCATCTGTGAGCATAAAAGGATTAAACAGCAACATGCAACTAGATGATGCTTAGAGGCACACCCAGATAATGTCAAAAACATGTTGCAGCATTGCCATGGAGGAGAAAGGTAAAGACAGTTGTGCATGTGTCTGGACTTCCCTTAATAGGTAAAAGATCATGTTCAACACACTTAGTATTCCTCTGGGCTGGTGCAATACAAACACTAAATATGAACTACCATTTAAAAGCTTGAACCCACTTGAGTGAATTTATGTTTCTTATGATCTAAAACCCATTTTGCATTAAAGACTTAAAGCATGCTTAAAAACTTTAAATCAGTTTTGTAGATATATTAAAATAATACATTTTTTAAATACAATATATATATATATATATATATATATTTTATGTAAATAGACGTGCTGGACTGGATGGTTAATGAAGAATGTCTAACAAATGCCCAGCATCCATGGACACTTTAATACGGTTCAAAAAGCATATCAAGTGGCATCTCATGTAGAAAATGCTCAGAGTGTGCAGAGCTGTAATTTATAGACAAAGAGATGGTTACTTTAAAAAGAAGCTCAAATCAAAAGAAATAACAATAATATATAAATGGAACGTTGTTTTTGGTCACTACATAATCCCCATACTTCCATTTATGTTTAATAGTTTTGATGACTACACTATTATTCTAAAATGTGTAAAATGCTAATAATGAATAAGTAGGTGCACTCAAACCTTTAAAGGGTAGAAAATGTGGTTTGCTTGAAGTTTATGATTAGTTAATTTGCATCCACATCTCACTGGTACATGAAACAGGCAAGTTCACATCTGCTCACATGCAAAACACAGAATGGAGAAAAAACATGACACAGACAGAAATCAATTGAGAGAGTGGAACTATTCTTCAGTGATGGTGCTTTTATGACAGCTATAAATAATAACAAAAAAGTTAAATTCTCCCCAAAAGCCTGAAAAGGCTGGATGGTTACATCAGACATTGCTATCTAAATGCTACATAAAAAAGTGAATGCCATCATAAAGGTACTGATGACAAGAACATCGGAGGCCACTGTGGTGCGGCGAACCCCCCCACAGTGAGATACCACAGTCCGCTTCGAAGATCGAGCAAGGGATCAACACGAGGGGGTGGAGGCGCAGTGATGCTCGGATCTGAAGTTTCCCTTCTTGACAACCTGAATGATGTTCTGAGTGCGTGGGTTTGGGGCCAACTGAGGTTTGCTCAGCGAAGGCAGGTGAGGGAGAGGGTGAACGTAGCATGCTGAGGTCCCAAGAAATGATGAACACACAGTCTGGACAGAGAAAGAGAGAGAGCACCACAAGCTGCTTAGGGTGCACACAAGCCCCCATTACAGAAAACACCCTGAGCACAGGCCAAAGTGACTGATGAACACACCCACAAACAGGAGAGAGAGAGGGCAGCATCTGGCAGCACTGTTATGAGACTGTGACTCACAACTGGCGAGCTTTAGAAATAAGGGGGCTTTTCGGCAAAGAGTGGTTATGAGCAGGAACACAAAGACAGTGCACAAAAATGTGGAAAAATAAATAAACAAAAAAAAAAAAAATATTTTAAAACTGAAAAACACAACACCCAAACACATCCACATCTGTAAATAGTATTAGATTTTTAAAACTCCTGAAACAAGATGATAACATGTTCTTAATGTACAATATATGTCAGCTGTATGTAGAAAACAACGCATTGTTGATTAATTAAAAAATATATAATATAATATAATATAATATATATATATATATATATATATATATATATATATATATATATATATATATATAAGTATTCTTTCTGTGCAGAGGTTAAACACTTGTTTGGTAGTAAAATGTGCACATTTATATCAGGTTTTTTCATCCTAAATAAACAAGCTTGATTTACACTGCCTACTTGAGAACTTTCCTCTACAGAGACAAAAAGAGTTTAGGCAAGGTGAGGCAAAGAGGAAGAAACCGAGAGCGAGTCAGTCTCCACCTCCCCAGACACCCCCCATTATTCTAGTGGAATGCCTTAAGTTCTTGCTTCAGATGAAAAAAAAAAAAAATAGAAAACTATTAGTATTAAACCTGCCTTATTGTGGAGAATACAAAAATGTACATTAAAAAAAGAAAGAATGAAAACTTGTACAGCTTCCAAGGTGAAACCCCTGCATTACTAGTAATTTATACACTGGCCAGAATATGCGTTTGGCAATAATTAGTTTAAGTAAAAGCATGTGTTTGTATGTTTGTATAATGCCAAACATAAAGTAACCCCAAAGCAATGTTTAGTCTATGACGTGCATGCTAAATCAAACAAACATTTAATTTTCACCTAACATTCCTGGATCCCAATGCTTTTAAGGGGGTCTTTGCAAAAATAATCATGGTTATACTGGTCTGGAGCAGCTGATAAGGACTGGGGTAAAATCCAGGTCTCTGCACTTTTTGCATCTCTTTTTGTTGATGACTTTCATGTTGTTCATACAAAAAATAGAAAAAATTTTCTCCGCCTCTGAAAAGAACTTTTCGACGTGCAAGTTATTTCGGAATTGCAGAATGATTCCCCCCCCCCCCCCCCCCCCCCCCACAAAACAAGGAACGATCCTTCACATAAATCCTGAGTAACCGTGAAAAAATATATATCTATTCAAACGTAAAAAAAGAGAAACATCCCTTCATTGGAACAGCGTCCCTGTCCCATTTTCTATGCTTTAGAACAAAGATGGACTATACAGAGAAAACTCAAAGATTGGCAACTTGGCATTCCGGAAGAGGAATGAAAAAAAAAAAAATCTACTGTATAAACAACAAAGGAAAACGAAAAATTAAGGAAGGTGATGCACACGAATAAAAAGCATCCAAAACGATGCAGAAGTCAGGTCATTTTTCAGTCAAAAAATGACAGCATTTCCACTTGCCCTTGTGACTCTGTTCAGTAATACAGTGTTTGATGTCGCCAGCATGAATTGGGGACTGCACGTTCAGTGCAGCATACATAGTCCATTGTCTGGACCACAAGAAAAATAAAAACAAACAATTATAGATATATCACAAAAGTTCAGACAGGCACATTTTGAGTTATGCTTCCTGACAGTGGGCCTGAAACAGTCTTTCTGTGTTTTTGAACTGTTCACTTTGGTAACGGGTGTCAATTGTGTCACTGTCTTCTTTATTTTCTAGTCATTTGTATTAAATTTGACTTAATAAGTACCTATGGGAGAATTAAGAGCTTTACGTTCAAGGCAACATCACAGTCAGGTAACCATGGGTGGCACGATTCTTTGCCACATCCTTCCCTGCCTGTTTTCTTCTTTCCACCACACAATTTTGCATCTTCAAAGCTGTGTTCAGCCTCCACTGATTCTCCATGGGGTGAAAGTGCATAGGATTGGGGCTCCCACCGAGGGTCCTCTCACAGTAGTAAGGCCATTTTTTCAACACAATGTGAACTGCATTAGCTTCAGAGTGTCGGCACAGTGACTAATTTCAGTGTGGGGAGATTCAGCACGGTCTTCCTCTGGGTGTCAATGTTTGTGCGTGAGTGTTTAGGTGAAGGAGAGGGAGGGGTCATTCAACTCTGTTCAAGCCCCTCTCTAAGCTTCAATTTTTGACCTTAATCCTCCTGCTATTGCCGCTCCTCTTCCTCGGCCTCCTCTTGAATGACCTGGATGTCATCAGAGGAGGAGTTGGATGTAGGAAGGCTTAGGCTCTCTGCTTGCTGCTTCTGCTGAGTCTCCAGCTCTTTGGACTTCTCTTCTTCCTCAATGGTCTTCTTCCACACCTTGTGGTTTTCTGTTAAGTGCTGCATAATTTTGCAGAACAATCGTCGTCGACCCTTCCTCCTTTCTGCAAGCAAAAGTTTTCAATTAGCACATGCCACACCTTAAATAAGACACCAGGGGTGCAATGTTTCAAATTTCTCACAGCTGGCAGAGTTGTGTAAGTTTCTCAAAAAAGGAATTAATTACAAATGACTACTCAAAAAATATAATCAGATTACTGACCTGCTGATAAATTCATTGAAAACGTAAACACAAAAAAAGGTTTTGAAGAAAAGCTTTTGTTTTTACGCAAATTAATTCAAAATATTGTTTACTGTCTATCGTTTTTCCTTGTTCATTGACTTGTTAGGGGACCACACCCTTCAGCTCTATCAAAACGCAAACAGATGTACTTATTAACATAAGAAAAATGTGTGCAATACAAGTAAATTATTTAAAAGTAATTAACTTACATGAAAGTCAGTAACTGTATGTAATCTGATTACAAGAATTTAAAATGTAATGTGTTACACTACTTTTTGTACTAAACATTAAACTACAGTAATCTATTACTTTAAATTAGGCATCACCCAACACTGACAGTTGGTTTGTATCACATTCTGGTAAGGTTCATTACATGGTAATAGGATGCACAAATTAGGAAATTCAAGACTGACACCTATAACCAATATTTCAAAGCTATGATCATCCGTTATTAATCTGATTGACAATTTCTTTTTACTGGCAAATTACAGGCAAAATGTACAATTTAGGAGACGTATAGTGGTCAACCAATATATTGCAGAGACTGATAAATCATCTGATATTCAGAATTTTTTTAAATATCGCATCAGGAGGGGCCTGTGTAGCTCAGTGAGTATTGATGCTGACTACCACTCCTGGAGTTGCGAGTTCGAATCCAGGGCATGCTGAGTGACTCCAGCCAGTTCTCCTAAGCAACCAAATTGGTCTGGTTGCCAGGAAGGGGAGAGTCACATGGGGTAACCTCCTCGTGGTCGCGATTAGGGGTTCTCGCTCTCAATGGGGCGCGTGGTAAGTTGTGCATGCCTCCAATGCTGTGATTCTCTGTGGTGTCATGCACAATGAGCCACGTGATAAGATGCGCGGATAGACTAACTCAGAAGCGGAGGCAACTGAGACTTGTCCTCTGCCACCCGGATTGAGGTGAGTAACCACGCCACCACGAGGCCCTACTAAGTAGTGGTAATTGAGGATTCCAAATTGGGAGAAAACTTAAAACAATGACCGCATCAGGTGATAATTTTTCCCATTTGGCCTGTGTGTTTCTTATGGCTACAAGGGTGCCGAGAATTGCCTTCTTGCACATGAAGGAGCCGTCTGAGACATGTAAACCACCAATCACTGTTCATGTTGTTGTCACATGCTGTCGTGTAACCACGATAATACACTGTTGTGCAACATTGTCCACATATCAGTGCCAGACCAGACACGCAGGTCATAATGTTAAGTGCTCGTGTGTTTCACTCACACTCACAGTGTGATTATTAATCCCTGTAAAACTGTGATTCAATTTAATAAATACATAGTCTGTATGTGCTGCGCTTTTCAGAGTGCTCCCTGTCTGTCATCTCGCACACACAAGAGTGCACTTGATGATCATTATGGGGCATTTACATTGTGCGAGCGGCCGGCTCTACACATTTTGAAGCACTCATCACTTGCAGATTTTTATTTATTCAATTAAATCAGAGACTTTTTTAGTTTATCACACTAGAACATATCAGAATTTTAATTAGATTAATTGTGCTTTCAAACTTTAATTTTCATCCGAATATGTCATATTCTGCGACATTCTGTATTTTATTGCTAATGCCATTTTTATGACAAGATTCCTTGTTTTCAGCATACTACATGTGGTAACCGTAGTATAAGCCGACTCCGATCGTTGAATTATTGAAAATGAATTCACATCACAAGGTATTAAGTCTGAATCACCACGCTACCAACCCTGTGTGAATTCATTTTTTTTTTTTCTAATCAGTGGTCTGACTGTCATCATTGTCTAAAGTTTATAACTCACAGAGATGCAAACCTATGAGGGGGGAAAAAGGTGAGACAATCACTGATCCACAAACACAAAGTTTTCCATGTTATTTTTTTAATGAATAAGCTAAAAGTACTAACTCAAGCAATTTTAATGATTCAAGTACAGCAAATTATCTGCAGTGCAGAATTAGCTGCAAATATAAAGGGTATTTTGGTGTGGCTTGCTTCTGTTTTACAGATTTGTTCAGTTTCATTAATTGATTAGTTTTGTGACTACTTCTGGAAATGGTCCTAGCTGGTGACAAATGAGCATCTTCAAATGTGCTATGAGTCAATGAATAATTTTGAGATGTTCACGACCAAAATCTGCCAAGAGACTTTTTAGTATTTAAGCACTATAAGAACAAATCAGATCTATTCCTTCAGTTTGTGAACTGCCAAGCATGACTTTTCATCCAAAGAGACAACAATAATAGTCTAATAATTTTAATTATTCATAAAGTATCAATAAAGTCCTTACCTTCTAAAATTTGCATGACAAATCTACTGACTTCAGCAGAATGTTTAAAAATTATAAGAATAAAGCAGATCTACTGTATCATTTTCCTAGAGCATTTAAATTTGAATTTGAGCATGAATTTTATCAGAAAAGACAACAATAGCATAATAGTAATAATAATAATTTTGAGATTCAATAATGTCCTTTCGTCATTATAAAGCACATTTCACGTGAGTTGAGTTGAGACGTCAATGCTCCGCTCAAAGACAGTGTCGAGCGCTGCTTTGCCCTCCACATGACAAGTCTTACAGAACGAGGCTTGCCACGCAAGAAAGCGGGAGGTGTGCACAATAAATACTGAAAACATTTCTTTGGAAGATAAAAAAAATGGAAATTGGTTTGATTGCAGAAATTACAAAGAGGACTCCTTTTTGTTTAGGTCTTAGTATTTTTTATTTTTTTTTGTAAATGTTATTACTGTAGTTCAATAACTGTGGTTATTGTATAGAATTACTGACTTATATAATTATTATTAGCTGACGCGAATCACGTGAAAGCCCCTCAACGTGTATAAACATCAGTCACTTTTAAACATCAATAGATCTTCTGCCCTTTTCTCTCCATGATGAACAAGGTAGACTCACATGCCAATGCTGAAGTAAACAAACAACATGCCCCTCTCATTCAGTCAGTCGGTATATATAACGGGTCATTCAGTTCGTTTATGAATGAGAAGTTTCACAAGTATTTTCACAAGCACGTGATTGGCTGTAGCTGTAACCAATCAAGCGATCTGCCTCGTTGAACCGCGATTGCCAAGCACACAATTGGACACTGCTGTAATAAATCACAAGGGTTTAAGTGCCCTTAACCGCTGACATTAGGTGTGTTCGACTTTAAATTAATCTTGATTTGCCAATCGCCGAGATTTACCAGTTGCAGCCGGAGGTGAAAAGAGAGCCATCAAGCCGAACACTTTGCGCGTCCAGTCGCACATTGAACCTAGATCTGTCACAGAAGATCGTGCAATGTTTTCTTTCTTTATTGCAGACGAAGTAGAATTCACTTAGACAGATGTTTTAATTTTACATAAAATAACCAAAAACATTGTTCATTTGAAAAGGTTATGTGCTGCTTAATACAGTGCCTGTTGTTTGTACATGAAGAAAGTCCAATAAAAGCCTGCATTATTTCAATACCAATAAAGGAGTCAGTATTTTTAATAATTTTGATTTTTTTTATGAATAGACATGATATTACTATGACAAACATAAAAAATTATATTAACATGATGTATTGTTCTAAAAACACAGTTTTAGGAGTTTTCGCCGAACTGCAGGTGTGAGAATAAACATGGTATTTGCATACTACCACACTACTCTTCTTTCTGCCATAGACTGATATAGCATAAGTAGTAAGAGTAGTATGTGAAGTATGCAATTGCGAATGCAGCCCATGAAACATGTGTAACCATTGTCACGTTGTGAGTCTGGCCAATCGTGAGTGAGCTGTGTCATTATCAGAGCTTGTGCAGCTCCTCTGGAGAAACTAAGATGGCATTGTGAGTGGTGGTGGGTCACTTAGCTGAGGAACAAAACTGGATATTCTCTCACAAAATATTTATATAAAGTTGCAAATTAACGTTCACAAAACTATTATTTGTTAGCTAATCTTTTTAGATTAGCTAACAATTAACTTTTTAGCTAATTAAGTATTGCATTGGGTTTGTTGCAAACATAACTACATAACTACAACCCCAATTCCAAAAAAGTTGGGACAGTATGAAAAATGCTAATAAAAACAAAAAGGAGGGATTTGTAAATTATATTCACCCTTTACTATATTGAAAGCACCACAACTAAACATCATATGATGTTTTACCTTGTGAATTTCATTGTTTGTTTGTTTTTTTAATGTACAGTTATTTCAAATCAGATGCAACATGCTCCAAAAAAGTTGAGATGGGCAATTTAAGACTAATACAATTTGACAAACTAAAATAAAAAGGCGATGTGAAACAGGTGATGTTAAACAGGTGAGGATATCGTGTCATAGTATATAAGGAGCCTCCAAAAACAGCCTAGTCCTTCAAGAGCAAGGATCATTCGGGAATTGTCAATTTGTCAACAGATGCTTCAGCAAATAATCCAGCAGTTTGAGAACAATGTTCCCCAAAGACAAATTGGAAGGATTTTGGGCTTTTCACCCTCTACAGTGCACAATATAGTTAAAAGATTCAAGGAAACTGGTCAAATCTCGGTGCATAAAGGGCAAGACGAAAACCAGTTCTGAATGTGCGTGATCTCTGATCCCTTAGACGTCACTGTCTTAAAAACCTCATTCATCTGTAATGGATATCATGAACATGATCTTGGGATTACTTTAGTAAACCTCTGTTAGTCAATACCAATCGCCGCTGCAAGACTTTACTAGGCTCGGTCTCATCTTAAATGGAAAAAGTGGAACCGTGGAAAAGTGGAAAAGTTTGGCCCAGATAGCCGCCGTGCTATCTGGGCCAAAGAGGAAAAGGACCATCTGTGGTGCCCATGGTAAGGGTAACTCTCATGTCTGTGAGGGCACATTAATGCAGACAGATATGTAAACATTTTGGAGCAGCATATACTGCCATCCAGCACTGTATTTTCCAGGGGCGTGTTATTAAGTGTTATTAGAAAAAATGGTGATGTTTCACAGTGGTAAACACTTGACTACCCCAACTTTTTTGGAGAGTGTTGCAATCAACTGATTTGAAATTAATGCACACACACACACACACACACAAAATTACAATAATAATTTAATTCACAAGGTAAAACATATATAATGTTTAGTTGTAGTGCTTTCAACATAGCAAATGGTGAATATAATTTACAAATCACTTCTTTTTTTTTTATTAGCATTTTTCATACTGTCCCAATTTTTTCGGAATTTGGGTTGTACAAACTCTAGTTACTAACTCTAGTTGATACTGTTCATTGCAAAATGTCACCACCATATGCTAATCTCAGTGCACAGATGTAAATTGATCCGAAAAACATCTTCCAAATCCTTTCAGAGAAGATTAATGAGAGATCTGATCAGATTGAATGAATGGTAAGACAGAATTAAATCTCTTTCTTCAGTTCACAAGGAAGTAATGGATCTGCAGATAGAAAAAAGCCTTGAAACGTGCCAATGCATATCTGGAAAAAAAGGTCACTGAAATGGACATGAAAATTCATGACCAGGAGCACTACAGCTGTAGATGGTGCCTTCGCTTATATGGACTGTCCGAACAATCTACCAAAAATGTGAAAATGAGAGTCATAGAAGTGTGTTGAGCATTGCTTCTGATACAGACTTAGTCTTGGCTCAAGACTTTGAAGGATCTGACAGCATTTGACATAGCAGCACAGAATCGTCTCTGGCTGGCTGTGGAGAAAGCAAGGAAGGAAGGCAAAAGTGCATACTTCAGTGGAGCAAGGGCTTTCATTGATGGTAAAAAAATGTATCTTGAAGAGGGCAATGGAACTAAATAAACTGATGGTTGTTGTAGACTGATGTTGGTGGTTGTCTCCAAACACAATGCTGTTTCTGAAGAGGATTAATTTTCTTCAACTATTAAATCCATTGATCTAAAAAGCATTTGTTATATTTCAAATCTTATTTTGAATGTTTAAGCAATGATTACATTATGTTTGCCTTTGTTCAATTGTGAGAAACCCATTAAGTGTTCAAGTTTAAAGTTTAGGTTATTTAGTCACTTTATCTACTTCAGTTGTACTTCTTTTTGTATTCAATGTCTTTTTCTTTCTTTTCTATCAATGCCAAAGGTATTCATGATATTCATAATATTTATTTTTATAAGAGAAAAGTACAGATTTTTGTTTCATTCAGGAAACGCATGCATTTTCTTCATTGATACATTTTGGTAATATCAGTGGGGAAAGGAAATTTGGTTTTCATTTGGCAGCAATTTCTTAGCAGGGGTCGCTATTTTGCTAGATACATTTATTGGTCATTACTAAGTTGTGAGAATGATGATTGTGGAAGATGGATATTACTTTTGATAGATAAAGATCATGAACAATTTTCACTAGTCAACTCCTATGCCACCAATAACAAAACGAACAACCAAGTAATGTTTTCGCATACTGAATCTAGAATTCAACATTTTATCTCCCTATACCATTCTTGTGAACTTGATCAAGTGTGTTCAAGATTTGGCCTCATTGATTTGTGGAGATATAAGAATCCAGAGGTGGGGGAATATATGTGGTGTAATAAGGACTGTCCACTTCATTTCAATATAGACTAATGTCTAGTGACATTAAAGATAATTGATATTGTGTTCTGATAGAACCCTCTATAATGACAGATCATAAAGGGATCTATATATTAATAAATATTGTCCAAGGAATATCAGTTAAAAAAGTTAGTAGTTACTGGAAATTAAATCATACATTTCTAGAAAATGAATACCTAAGAATAAAAATTAAACAAATTATTGAAAAATATCTGAAAATTGCATATAGAAAAATCTTATGGAAATTACTGGGAATTAATGAAGTTTTATATTAGATCAGCAGCCATTAACCATGGGAAATTGGAAGCAAATTTTATCATTTGTTGAAGGAAATTTAAACTTAAGAAGAATAGAGAAGCCTGGATGAATAGTGAAGCTCAACAGTTAGATTTATTGCAAACTGTATTAGGTAATAGACTGAATAAAACCAGAGGTGCGTTTATAAGGTCTAGACTTAGGTCTAGGTTGGAAAAAGGGGAGAAAATACAAAATATTTTTTTGTTCTGGGAAAAACGGAACAGTGTCTTTGCCTCAGTTTCAAAACGAATAATTAATAGTACTGTAGTTTTTTAATCATTTGTATTCTTTGACATTGGCTACATCCAACATTGATGTTTTTTAAATAGTTTCTCAATTGATACCAATTTTTTTTTAAATAGACCAACGTGTGTGATAATCTGTGTGATAAAGAAATGGACATGGATTGCACGTTAATGGATTGGAACATTTCTTTCAAAAGTAACAAATCTCCAGGTAATGATGGGTTAACTGGGGAATTTTACAAGGCTTTTTCTTCTCCCCTTTTCTCCCCAATCTGGAATGTCCTATTCCTAATGCAGTGTAACTCCTTGTGTTCTCAGTTGTCTCCGCATCTGAGACCATCAATCCGTGCATTTTATCACGTGGCTTATTGAACGCTTTACCGCAGAGACGTAGCGCGTGTGGAGGCTTCACGCTATTCTCTGTGCCATCCATGCTAAATTCACCACACGCCCCACCGAGAGCGAGAACCACACATTATAGCGACCACGAGGAAGTTACCTCGTGTGACTCTACACTCCCTAGCAACCAGGCTAATTTGATTGCTTAGACCTGGCAGGAGTCATTCAGCATGCCCTGGATTCAAACTCACGACTCCAGGGGTGGTAGTCAGCGTCTTTACTTGCTGAGCTAACCAGTCCCCCTTACAAGGCTTTTTTTAAAGAACTTGCACCGTTCCTATTGTTAATGTATAAAGCAGCGATTCAGAAGGGTGACTTGCCTGCTTCATTAAAACAGGGGTTTAAAACATTGATTCCTATGCCCAAAAAGGATCATATAAATTATTTATTGTAACTGGAGGCCCATTAGTTTCCTTAATAAAGACAGTAATTTTTTTGCAATGATTTTTGCCAAAATACTGAAACAAAATCTTGAGAAAATAATAGATGAAGAGCAGTCTGGTTTTATGCGAGGCCGGCATATTAGGAATAATATTAGTCTGGTCTAAGATATGATTGATTATAATCATTTGATTGAGGATGACAGTTTTATTTTATTTATTGATTTTTATAAAGCTTTAAATACAGTGAATCACAAGTTTATTTTTAAAGTTATTAAGTTATTTGGTTTTGGAGAACTTTTTTTGAAAGCAGTTAAAACTCTTTACAGTGGTTGTAATAGTCCTGTCAAACTTGTACATGGTCGGTCTCAAAGGTTAAATATTAATCAAGGTATCAGACAAGGATGCCTTTTTTATTTTTGTTAATCACTCAGGTTTTGGCAGTGCATATAAAGAAAAATCAGTTTAATGGTATTACAACTTTATGCACAGAATTTAAACTCAGCCTGTTTGCTGATGACACTGCAACATTTTTAGAAACAGGTTTGCGGTGTCAAAGGTAATTAGATATTTAGAGGCATCAGGGAAAATGCATTTTTTAGTGTTATTCCCCCTTAAAGGATGTGCTTTCACAGAATTAGAAAGTATTCCAGTTAAACAGAAAATAACATATTTGGGTATGGTAAGATGTAATAATGAAAAACAAAGGTGTCAACTAAATTTTTATCCAATTATTGAGAAAACAAAAAAGATTTGGGGTTAATGAAGGATACATCGATTTTTGGGAGGGTACTATTTTCAAAGGTGGAAGGAATATCTAGATCTGTATATATTTCATATTTGGAATAAATTTCCTAACTATTTATTTAATACTCTTGGTGGTATACAATTTTTGTTGAAGTGTAACTATTCTGTTGACAAAATCCCATTCAAATTTCCACAAACAAGCCCTGCTAGCATAGAATATGGTTTACAAGTATGCTACCCTGCTCTGGTTATCAGCGTCAGCCATTAAAAACCCTTATCGGATGACCACTAGAGACGACAACATTATATATAGAAAACACACATGAAGGTAAGTTTAACATACTGACACTTTTTTTTTTAACAGGAACCATCTCACAACTATAAGTCACACAGCTCAAAAAGATAGTTCATCCATAGTGAATTCTGTCATCATTTACTTGCCCTCGTGTTATTCCAAACCCCTATGACCATTTCTTTTGTGTAACACTAAAGGAAATGTTTGGCAGAATGTTAGGGACTGACAGCCTGAGTCACCATTTACTTTCACTGTAGGCAAAAGAGTTGCATCTAACAGAATGACTGAGACTGTCAGTGTCTAACATGTTACCTTTTATGTTCCACAGAAAAAAGAAAGTCATATGGGTTTGGAACAACATTATGGGTGTGTAAATAATTACAGGAGTATAATTTTGGTTCAACGAACCCTTTAAAACACTGTCAACTGAACTTATGTATCCATACTTGGTTCAAGATCCTCATCCAGCTCTTCATCTTCTGTTTCAATGTCTTCCGTTTCCTCTTCATCGTCGGAGCATTCTTCATCAATCCAGTATCCTGGCAGCAGACCGGCAGCATCATAAGAGTTACAAAGAGGCCCGACGATGTGTGTAATAAAAGACTCCTGTAGCTTTGCTAACTGTGGTGCTGAGCGGTCCATAAATGGGCTAATGGGTAAACCTAGTGAGGCCTCCTCATCACCCTGCAGGCAAAAATTCCAAAATATACAAATGTAGATCTCATGCTGCCAGAAGGGAGTAAGAATATGTACTTTAAATGAAACCATTAAAACATACCTGCTCATAAAACTCATTGACGATACCCTCTGTCCATTTGAGGTGAAGTCTGCGGTCTTTAGCTGGCCCATTAATATCTGCTAGCTTAATGCAGACTTGGCACACTAATAACCTGTCATTTTCATTAGTCCAGTCGATGCCTGGACTATTCACATCATTAACCTGTGAGACAGAAAACAATCAACCACAGAAGTTCATGCCAGTACCAAAACAAAACAAAAGTTATATCAAAAATATTCTAGCCGTTCAGCCGAATCATGCCACAATAGTGCACCTTGTATGTGTTTGTGCAGTTTAAGGGATAGTTCACCCAAATTAAAGATTCTATCATCATATAGTGGCCATTCAGAACAAACACGTACGTGCACAAAAAAGTTAAATGCTGCACAACAAATAGAACAAGAAGCAGATCACGCGAGATGCATCTTTAAAAGCTCCTGCATGAGACACTGAAAAAAAAACATGGGAACTTTTAACCGCTAAAACAACGCAAGTTTTTGTGTGAACCCGCGTTGCACTGTAAACCAGCCTCTCTCAAGCACTCATTAACGTGCAAAGGACGTCAAGATTTTCACTGAAAAATTACTTAAAATGTAATATTGTTTCAGTTCAATCCTGCCATATGCCCTCAATCGAATATAAATATGACACATAAATTCTATTGATTACTTTAATTATATTTTGTGTTCTTTTATAAGCATTTGGGCCCTTTTTTAAGCTTTGAAGTGAGGCACTATCCACTAGTGTCGCAATATTCATTGAAACAACTATTTTTGTGTTCGGCATAATAAAAGTCATATGGGTTTGGAACAACATGAGGGTGAGTAAATGATGACAGCATATTCACTTTTGGGTGAACTATCACTTTAGTGTTTTATCTGTATGTAATCACTTCCAATGAAAAAGATTTTGAAGCTCCTTCCATTTTTGAGAGGCATCAAAAAACGAATCTATCCACTGACCTTGGAATTAAACTCCGCAAGGAAGTCAAAGTGCTTCTTCAGGTCTGTGGCAAGGATGGCCTCGATCACAAGGAATCGAAAGCGCTTAAACTCAACATGTTCCAAGTTGCAAAGGAAGTTGAACTCTGTTCGGGAAAGAAAAAGGCTCCAGGCAGATGCTGCGTGATGGTTCTCCAGAACTGAGCGGTCGTTATACAACACCGCCTGTGTTAGTGTGTGTACATGGAAAGAGGAGATAGAGACAGGGAGAGAAAGACTGAGTGAGAAAGAAATACTGTATGGTACAACAGCTCTAAAAGGCATAATTGATAATTGTTTTCTCAAAACACTAAATAGCAACAAAAACTACCACAACACTTTGCTAATCACAAGTTTGTCACTATGTACAGCAAAATGTTCATTATCCATGAGATTATTGCCTGCAATTTCTAAAGTTTGATTTGACAAGGTAATCTGATCTAATATTTAATAATTTTGAAATGTTGCAATAATGTAGTTAATGAGAATCACTGAAATTATCAAATTATTTTTTTTATTATCAAAGTTTTGTTCAAGGTGATTAAATTAAAAGTTTTTCAATAACTGTCCAATAAGTGAAAGGATAGAATTTGGGATAAAATCCCCCCTGCCCAAAAGGCCCCCATAAACACATTGTTTTTCTTAAGTGGGGCAAATAGTTTTGTTATGGAAAAAACTGGGGTCACACTGACTGATCCAATCACAGTGGAGATTCATATGTTTATAGAATATTTGAGATGTTATGAAATATTAACAGGAAACGGTGCACCCTTTTATGAGGTGGATATTTTGAATAAGCATTATTTTAATATTACTCAAAAAAGCATCTTGCTGTCTCAAATGTATTTGTATAAGTTGACAAATTTTGCTCTATAATTATTGCCTCTATATCTACACAATATCACTATAAACCCCATGGGGACATTTTACCCCAAGTGTGTGGGCCCCCTCGTCACCTCTTTTTACTAAATCAACCTTCTGTTATTATTTCTTTTCACACAAATTATGTTGCTCCATCAATTTCAATAAAAATTAATATTTTTATTTTCAATCTTGATACATGACCAGAAAAAAAGCTAATTTTCCTTAAACTGTGCCTTAAGCCCTATAGTATGCTCAATGTGCTGATTACAAAATTACAGCCTTCTGATAAATCATTGGCTGTCACCACTTGTCACAACAGTGTGAGAGCTAAAGCTCTAAATGCTTTGTTATTTTTTTATGCTTAATATATTTAAGATTAGTTTATAAATACATTTCCAGCTACATATATATTGCAGGTTACATATGTTACAAAATTAAAAGCTGTGCACTTCAAATGAAATAGATCACACAAACATGAAAAATGTCATCATTTACTCACACTCATATCATTCCAAATCCAATCTAATCCATAGGACTACAAAATTATACATAAAAAAGCAGTTGATAATGACATTTGATTTGATTTGAGAGTCAAAAAATAATTAAGGGTTATTTCTTAATCTTATGCCTTTATAAAACATGGAATATGATGCACAAGTCACATGGACTACTTTTATGATACTTTTGGGTGCGTTTTAAATTTTTTAAGTGAGGCACAACTGCTCTTGTTTTCAAATCAGTGATTGTAACGTTCTTTAAAATACTTCCGCAAAATAAAAAAGAAAGGCATATGGGTTCGGAATGACGTGTGTGAGTAAATAATGACAAAATCTGTATTCTTTGGTGAACTATTCTTTGATGTTATGTTATGATGCAGTGTTAACCTTTATTAGATAGGAAGGTGTAGGGGGAGAAAGGAAATGACAGAGGAGAAGAGGGGGAACAGGATCAAGAAAGGAACTCATTGGATCACCTAGGACAGGGGTGCACAAAATATTAGAGCTCTGCCCATAATTTGCGGCATCACTTACCTGAGGAGCATTAGTGGCTACAAGAAAGGCATTTGTGCGACCAGGATGATCATAGTCATGCATAGCAGCAGCTACATATAGTGCCATGAGTTCCAGTGCAGGAACATTCCAGGCCAGACAGCCATAACTGTCATCTGAGAAAGAGGAACTTTTGGATGTGGCGTATGCCACCCTGCCTGGAGAGATTCCACTGTCCGAATCTAATAATAAAAAAATTAAAATAATAATTAACAACAGTGTTTAAAAACTATTACATGTTCATTCTAGGTGACGGTTTGTTTCACAAATCAGTACAGTGCTTTAGATAATTAGGTGGCATGTAAAATATTACCTAGCAGGTTCTCTTATCTTCTTTTTCTTGACTAAATGGTCTATTCATTCAAAGTTTGATGTAACTAATTTGCCAAATAATCAAAGAAAAATTGCATACGAAAACATAAGCATAAGACTGTGTAATTTTGGCAGTATGTTCAGTTCAGAGATTACAGAAGCTATTTTTTGCCATTATAAAATTTTGTCCATGTTTTCTGTGCTGTTAATTAAGATTTGAAAAGGCCTAATTGTAAATGCAATTTTTTAAACTCCACCAAGTGACTGTATTCATGCATACTGTTTTAACTGTTTTTAATAACCGCAATATTCTGAAGGCATACAGCACTCCTCAATCTCCTTTTGAAGATTTCTTTTTTTTTTTTTTTTTTAAATCAGCACTTGAGCCAGATAGTGAAGTCACTGGTCTCAGTGATTCAACACCTCTGCTTGCCAGTGCTGGCAGCTGTGTGGACCAGCAGCAGAGTGACTCAGAGTGAACTCCATTTGAGAAATTACAAGGACCATCAGCAGACTTAAAATAAGTCCCAAACATGCTGAGCCAGCAGCCGGTACAGATCTCAATCGCAATAGAGGATCTCTTATCAGATAGCATTTGCGCCTCTGGCTGAAATAACAAAAACAGGATGACAGCCATGGGTCCTAATTTATTTGAGATATAATTAGATGACACATGACTGAGGATACAGATGTTCTAACCTGGACCTGTCCCTAACTTACTCAATGCAGAAATGTGAATTCTTTTCCTCACTTAGTATTCATGTGGCCAACCATTTTAACCCGGAGCAACTTGGTGTTAAGTATCTTGTTCAAGGGCACAATGGTGATGGCCCACTGCGAGGATTGAACCAACAAACTTCCAGCTAACCAGCCCAGATCTTTGACCACTACATCACTAAACTAGATTGGAGTGCGAGAGCCCAAACGTACCTGTATCACTTCCTGTGACATGCTCATTATGGATTTGTTGAAAGCCTGGTATTGGCTGGGTGGTGAGATACCACACTGCATGTAGAACGTCAGTGGCATGGACACGGTTGTGATCTAAAGAACGAACCGGGATAACACTTTAATGCTTCACTGGAAACAGTTTCAACAGTTTAAAATTATACAAATCTGCACTGAGGTCCAATTTGAGAAATGCTAGGACAATCTTAATCCCCAGTTTTCAAGTTCAACTTCAAGAGTTTTATTCTCACAGGGGATATCACGATAGCCATTCTCCAGAGCGCAAAAGTACATCATGAATTCCTGAACAGGGATTTTGAAGATCTCGAACAGACCCGTGTCCTGGAACAAAGTGTATGCCACCTGAGAGAATGTAACACAAACAGAACTTAATTAAGACAAGACAACCAGTGAGCCATCAAATCCCAGCAGGTAAATGCTTATTAGATATTGAACAAACAGTGCAGACAGGGACCATTAGCATTACATTCAACTAATTCACATTAAATGTCATTCACATCAAAAAAGTTCTAATAAGCAATAAAAGACTGCAGAGCTACGTTCCTACCAGAAGCCTGTAGTTGGCCAATGAGCTAATATTAGGTATATATATAATTAATATATATATATTAGGGCTGTCGAATTAACGCGTTAATTGAGTGCGATTAATTTGACAAAAAATAACAAGTTAAAAAAATTTACGCAATTAATCACAATGCCTGCAATGATATGGAAGATTCCTGAGAAATGCAAGCTTGTAGTACCACCTGTTTACTCCAGAGGGCAGTAAGTGAAACTTCAGCTGTGTGGCAATGCGCAGTTTATACAGTGAAGGATATTTAACTTGACACAGTGACCTAAAAATATTAGATTTATGACACAACGCACCCAAGATGCTACACAAGCATGTCTGATGCAGGTGTACATTGACGGGTCCTTAAACAAGCCCTCATAATAAATCTCCAACTGATTGACAAATTCACTTGTGAAATGGATTGCTATGAACTAGGGCTGCACGTTTTCAAGTTTTTCATTAACCGTTAACCGAGGCCCTTAACGGTTAATACTCGGTTAACCATAGTGTGCGCCAGGGATGGAAATTAACTTTTTTGTCCACCGGCCACTGTGGATTTCAAAATCTACCAGCCACTCAATGTTTTTACCAGCCACTTTCTTGTTTTTAACCGACAATGTGTAACTGCATGTGAAAATTAATACTACAAGATCTACAATACTTAAGCCGTTTATTTAATCTCAAGTCTCAATGAAATACTGGCATTTTCTCTTTCTCTCTTATAGCGTACACACACAATCCATGAACTGATCGCATACGAGGAAAACACAATGTTACGGACGTGAGCGCTCTGAAAGCGGCACTGAAAGATGCTTTAAAACTTCCACAGAGACATCAAACAGAAAGCACAAAACCTTTCTTTTAAGTGAATTTCGTTTTGTATTAATTGTGTCTTAATTTTAATCAATGTTTCATCAACCAATTGATGGCCTGGATTTAATAAATAAGAATTAAATATAGCAGACGATATAATCGCGGAGGCGCCGGCGCGTGAACTGGAGCTCGTCTCATAAATGAACCGAAACTCAGTGTATAAGGTAGCCTTGCCTCACAAATAATTCAAAACTAAAGAAAACAGACACAGACTGCTCTCTGCTTAAGTAATCCGTAAGAAATGTGCATTTCTCTCTGGTGCGTTACTGCGAAGACCGCGAGTCAGCATCGTCAACTTCATCTTTGCAAATGACACGGACAAAGAAAAGACTTGTTTATTAATAAATAATTAAAATATCTCCTTGCTATATTTTACATATTCATAATCATTACTTTTGCCGGTTCTTTGTGACAGATTTTAGGAGCTTTATTGGCAGCGTCACGCCGCCACCCTTACATGAGCGCGTCACCGCACCCACCAGAATAGCCCTGTTTTTTTGTTAAGGATTTGTTTACTGTGTGTGTGATTCATTTAATGGAAAGCACACTCACTGAGTTGTCTTGCTAATCAGTGTCTCCTCGGGACACCATGTAATTATATATATATAGATATATATATATATATCTATATATATATATATATATATATATATATATATATTTATACACACACACACCGATTAGCTACAACATTAAAACCCACCTGCCTAATATTATGTAGGTCCTCCTCATGCTGCCAAAACAGTGCCAACCTGTATCTCAGAATTGCATTCTGATATGCAATTCTTCTCACATGTTACAGAGCGGTTATCCGAGTTACCGTAGACTTTGTCAGTTCGAACCAGTCTAGCTATTCTCTGTTGACCTCTCTCATCAACAAGGCATTTCCATCCAAAGATCTGTCACCATCTGGATGTTTTTTGTTTTTGGCACCATTCGGAGTAAATTCTAGAGACTGTTGTAGGTAAAAATCCCAGGAGCTCAACAGTTACAAAAATACTCAATCCAGCCCGTCTGCCAACAACACTCATCCATGCATTTTCTAATCAGCCAATAGCGTGGCAGCAGTGTAGTGCATAAAATCATACAGATATGAGTCAGGAGCTTCAGTTAATGTTCACATCAACCATCAGAATTGGGAAAAATGTGATCTCAGTGATTTGGACCGTGGCATGATTGTTGGTGCCAGACAGGCTGGTTTCAGTATTTCTGTAGCTGATGATCTCCTGGGATTTTCACACACAACAGTCACTAGAGTTTCAATCCAAAAAACTGCCACTTTGGTGAAGTACCAATTGCCTTCCAAAACAGCAAAATCTGAATATTATTACAAAATTTTGTACACCAGTGTATATTCTTTTTGCACTCTAATCTGTCTATTCTGTCAACTATTCTGATGCTAGTGAAACTTAGTAAGATTACAGCAACTAGCAATCTGTATGTTCACTCTGAATGCAACACTACAGTGCAATGCGACACAATCACAGCCAATCACAAAAAAATGTAACATTTTGTACAATTATAAGAAGCTTGATATTGGACCAAAGAGGGAATATCTGCAGTCGCACAACCTGTTGTGACACACAGAAATAGAAACAAAAAACCCCCCAAAAAACAAATAGAATGTCACATTGCTCATCTGTCGATTTAAGAAAAAAAACACAGATTAACATGAGAGAGTTACAATTTAATGCTTATCGCATTATCGCATCTGGTTAGAACATGGTGTTTGGGTGTTTTCACACTCTATCCCTTTTTTAAAAAAAAAAAACTAAGACCTCTTTAAGTCAATCAAACAGTGAATGGAGCGAGAGAGAAAAAACTGTTGTTGCATTCAAACTGTCCCTGGCCTTAAAAGTGGACTCTAAGTGGACATTAGTCATGGTCCATTCATAGTTATTGTTCTTGCTCCATTGTCAATTAACACTACATTACTACGTTAATAAGAGTGAAGAATAGTGAAGCACTAACATAGCTGAGAATCCTGCCAGTCTTCCCTCCCGTCGTGCCCATTAACTCAAAGATCTGGAAGTTCCAGGTGTTGATCTTCTCCATGAGTGATTCATGCTCTATCAGCATGGGATCCAACATGAACTCTTCCTCTCCCTGCAAGAGATCAAACACAGAGAGCAGAGGTAGAAGATGACATTTTGTGATAATCAACATTCCTTACAACAAAAGTTGTGCTGAAACACTCTTAAAAGAATAGTTTACTGAAAAATAACAAATTGTCTCATCATTTACTCACCCTCATGCCATTCCAGATGTGCATGACTTTTTTTCTTATGCTGAACACAAATTAAGATTTTTAGAAGAATATTTCAGCTCTGAAGGTCCATACAATGCAAGTGAATGGGTGCCAAAATCTTGAAGCTCAAAAAAACAAATAAAGCCACCATAAAATTAATCCATACGACTGAAGTGGATTAATGTCTTCTGAAGCAAAATGCTAGGTGTAAGAAAAAGATCAATAACTAAAACTTTAACTATAAAATTTAGCTTCTGCCCATCTGTGGTTTGCAGAATTATGAGGGTCGTGTGATGAAAGCGTGTTGGAAAGTTCACGTGAGAACTGGTGCATGAAATACGTAAAATACAGAAGCACAGTGTTGCTTACAACAGAGGAGGAGGAATGTTATACAGAGGCAGACTTGCTTTTGCTATAGATTTGTATTTGTATCTGTTTCTTTTTCAAGATTTTTTTAAGGTGCTTACGTGTGCTTATCCTGGATGCCTCAACCTGCTGAAAAATATTAGATTATGTCCGAGGCTATCATCGCAAGAGGAAAGACACATTTTTCACAGATTCTTTTTTCACTATGATCCTGAGCAACTGAAGCTATGGCTGCTCACTGACCCATTGAGTCACTCAAAATACTGAGGGTGTGCAGTGAACATTTTTCCCCTGCCAAATTCTGAGAGGCAGGTTGAACTCCACCCTCGTGACTCTGTATATCAAAGCCAGCTGAAAGAGAACATTTTTAGTAAAAAAAAGTTGTAAATTTTGATCTATTTCTTACACGCACCTAGCTTTTAGCTTCAAAAGACAATTAATTTAATTAATCCACTGGAGTTTTGTGGATTACATTTATGATCCCCTTATGTGCTTTTAGGAGCATCATGATTTTGGAACCATTCAAATTGCATTTTATGGACCTACCTATTCTTCCAAAAATCTTCATTTGTGTTCAGCAGAAGAAAGAAAGTCACATATCTGGGATGGCATGAGAGTGAGTAAATGATGAGAATTTTCTTTTTTGGGTGAACTACCCCTTTAAGTCATTCCGGGTGTCTTTTACAGTGATAACGAAAACATTTGACTGAGTCAGCTCATTTACGTTATCCTCGCATGCTCTTACAGTAAACCCCTTTGGGGAGAACAATGAACCGCAAGCTTGCAGAGAGATCCACTCAAAATCCACAGCTATAAATCCAGCAACCACATCATAATGCAAAAGCATGGGAATGCAAATAAGCACAATGCATCTGCAGCAAGATCTCTGGCCAAGCTAAAAACTGCTTAGTTACCACACCAGAGCTCTGTTCTGCTCATTCAACAGCTGGCCAACTTTAACAACTGCCAGATTGACCAATAAAAGCAGTGAGAGACCGGTAGAATTGAGAAGGGGATTTCAGGTTATGTGGAGAATATCTCTTCTCTTACAGGGTTTTCTAAGGCAACCATTATAAACAGCACTTCATAAATTACAATTACTCATACACAAGCAACACTAGATCTTGATTTTGGGTCCTAAGGCAATGTTTTAGACAATAATATAATGAAACCATGTGGGGATAAAGTGAAGTATTGGGTTAGTGTGTGTGTTTTACCTCAGGATCTGGTGAGGACTGCTCGGTACTTAAAGTCTGTTCCTCTTCTTTGGTCTGGCTTTTTAGTTTTTCCCCTGCTGTGTCTGGAGTTTTCTCCTCCTGAGACTCAGCCTCCATGCTCTCCTCTCGAATCAAGTTTTCCCCTCTATACTCCACACCTTCAGCTAAGAAAGCGAGCAAAAGCATAATTTTGACTATCAACTTGCAAGATAACAATCTTCTCAGGAAAAATGTGACTGTTGTGAATAATAGTGGCTGTCTTGGAATAATGTACTTTTTTAACCTACCTGAGCGCATTCGTTGCATTTCACTGGATGCTGGGTGATTGCCCTCACCCGCATCCACACTGGAGACACCCTTCACCATCTGCCGGCAACAACTATTAAAAAAACACACATTTAAAACACCATCAATTCATTCTCATTAGGTACAGCCCAATTGATCTCCTCTAAGTGTCAAGACAGAATAGGAGGAAGATGTTGCAGAAGTTACAGTACCTGGTGCACAAAGGGACTGAAGCAGGGCCACGATACTGCTGCTGGAAATCAGGTGAGCTCAGTGTGTAGCCCAGAGGTTTGTGCATGTTGACACTGGGCTTGGTGAGGAAATCAGCCGTGTCTGGGAACTCCACAGGAGAGTGTGTGACCATAGAGGAGCCGGGAACAGCAGGGAGGCTGTGACTCGGTGAGCTGACCGGACTCAGGCTTGGAGATGCACCTATGGACATATGAAAGAAAAGGATGCATGCAGGGTCCAAAATTAACACTCGTCAAGCACCAAACGCCTTGTAACTTTTCTAAGGAATTGCAAAACAATTAATTGAAATTGCAAAGCAGGGGAAAGAATAACCATTCAACCATTTTCTCAATGCGTGCACATCAAATCAAAGAGATCATACACTATACTGAAGAAGAGAAGATTGGTCACTTATGTGCATCTTCAAGAACTTTTACCTTTTACCGAAAAAATTATATTAAAGAAAACATTTTCTTTTTTCTTTTGTCATAACCCCAGAACTTAATGTAGAGAATCCTTCCAGGCACTAAGACACCAAAACAGCCAAATGAAATAATTATTTTGTCACAGGGAGAAAACTCTATATGTTTTCAAGGAAATAATGCAAAACTACAAGGGACAAAGTCCAAAAACAAGGTTTGTAGATGCATGGGGCACAAAAATACAAATAGAAAAGAAAGCCTGCACACCATTGTTATTTAGAGTCAGACCACTTTATGTGAGATTACTGCAAATGGGAAAATGTTTCATTATATATATATATATATGGCCAATAATTTACTCAATTTACCTGACATTGGCAAGAAAATAAAAAAGACCTGGACTCTGATTGCATGTGATGCAAAAGCCACTGTCACAATGATGGTTTTTCCATATACTCTGGTACATGTATGCTTTATTGTCACTTTGCCTAACTAATCACACATTTCTGCTAAGATTAAAAATATTAGATGTGAAAAGAGAAGCTATTTTGCTTTTGATAGGTGCTGACCTGGTCTTCTGGGGACAGTATGGCCGTAGTTGAGGGTAATGGAGGAGGATCTCGGTTTAGGGATGGTGAGCAGGTTGCTGTTGGGCCCATTATACACACAACTTTGGCTGCAGGGTACAAATGTATAGAAGTCACTAATAAGTTAAGTTTTCATTACTCCTTATCAACAAACAAAGAGACACAGCATCTTTGAAAGATTTTTATATGCCACATCAGTTGCAGCCAGATCCCTTTCAAACACTGCCACCCAAAGGACAAACAGAACAATTACACAATGCAGGAAGTCCTTATAAACCCTCAACTACAATCTAACTGCCTACCGAAACTAAAGTTTGGTGATTTTACATCATACTTGTCATTTCACTTTTGTCAGCTTCCAACAATCCACAGATATCAGTGCACCATGTTCAGAAATTAACTAGGGATTGGGGAAAAATGTCAAAAATGCCCCACATATTAACAATGTGTAAGCAAAAATGTCTGTTAACATTTTTTATCTGTGATATAACATTTAATATGTTACTCTATTCTAAGCCTGTCTAGTTTTTGGATTTAGTGCCTTTGCGGACACCATAGTGACTCTATAGAAAGCTCTATAATCTAACACTGGGACTAGCCAATTGTTTTAAAATATATATTCTAGCCGAGCGTTTGTGGTTGCACATTATTTTACAGTACAGTGTACTTTTGGTATACTTACAGAATACTTACCCAAGAAAGTACTGAGTAATATTAGGTAACTACATGTACTTAGTATGGGTTAAGATTAGGGTTGGGGTTAGGTTTAGGGTTAGTGTCTTTTTATTACTACAGTTGTTAGTAATTGAACAGTACTGAAAATAAAGTGCTACCGAGTTTCCTGTGTTATGATATCCAGCTCTTTTTATATTTGATGTAGTTTATTTTTTTGGTAACATTCATAATAGTAAATAATTATTATATTTATATTTAAACATAAATAACTGAGGAAATTTCATGCTGTGTTTCAATCTAAAATATGCCCTTCGAAATATAAAAAATGCCCCTCAAAATTGTAAGGGGCAAATTTAGCCTTTTAATAAACAGTTACTTTATGACACTGCAGTAGACCCATGCTCCTTTCTTGGTCCCTTGCTTTACTCATCTGGGGCCACATGTGTTAGTATTAGAGATACTGAGGAGGGAAAGTGCAGTCATGAGAGGTCTGACCTGCTGAGCTCAGATTGAGATCGCTTTCCATTGGTGCGTTCCCAGCGTGAGGCGGCAGACTCCAGGGGAGTCAGAGAGGAAGAGGCTGAACTGCGCCTCAACTGAGGGGTGGGTAGACTGTTCCTGCTGCTAAGACCCTAAACACAAGTCATGTAGTAAGTAGTAATTAGTCAGTGGCAAAATTTTAATTTATCAGATGCGAATTACAGTTTTGTACGTTTATTTAAAAAAGTTCAAAATCTCAGAGACAAGGGTAGGCTACTTTTAATAAATGTCAGGTCATGACAAGTTCTCACATGTGTTTTATTTGTTATAAATGTATTCATTACAATTAGGGATGTGATGTCATAAAATGTTCATATCACGATAATTGCTAAAGCATTAATCACAGTATATGGATAACGGTATTGTATTGAATTTCTGTACAAAATGGGTTGAAAGATAAATAAACTTTATTGTTGTTCTAAATTACAAGATGTAGTAACTTGTTTTGTACTTTATAAATTAAAAGATCATAACAAAATTAGACTAAAAGAGACATGGTGGTTTTCAAAAGAATGAGTTCATTGCTTCTATTTTGCATTTATCTAATTTATTACGGTTTATTTTCATTGCAAATTAACAAGAAACAACAATAGTATCATTTAGAGGGAAAAGTTTAATTGAAAAAGAAACATGAATTTCAGAGTTTGATAGTAATTTGGCATGTCTTCCTATTACTGTAAGAGTTAAGAGTGTTAGCAATGTTGATTTATTGATGGAAATTCTACAGTGCATTCAGAAATATCTAAATTTGGTTAATAGGTCAACCAGAAATTTTCACTGTATTTTGAAGTGCTCACAATAACAGTATTTTACTTTATATCAGCAAATATCGAATTACTATATAAGTTGGCCAAAATATATCAAAATGGTTTGATATTTTTATGCAATATCTTTCAAATTATTTCATGAATTGTTGAAACTGTTTTACTGCTTAAATTTAGCTGAAAATCCAATAATAGGCTGTTTGCATTTGCATTTACATTTACATTTGCATTTATGCATTTGGCAGACGCTTTTATCCAAAGCGACTTACAGAGCCCTTATTACAGGGACAATCCCCCGGAGCAACCTGGAGTTAAGTGCCTTGCTCAAGGACACAATGGTGGTGGCTGTGAGATTAGAACCAGTGACCTTCTGATTAGCAGCCCTGTGCTCTAGCCACTACACCACCACCACCTGTTTAATGGCCAGTTCCAATATGGCCCATCATAGTGTGACAACATGCCCCACTACTGGGCCATATTGTCACAAAAGGTTAATGTGTGCTCAATGTATCGGTGTCTTTTCTCCTGAGCAATAAGGGTGGAAATGTGCAATTGCTTATTGGTAGCCAAGACATTAAGGTATGTGAACTATATAGATATTTACATTCAACAATAAACCTACCCTGATAAATATGTGATGGGAGTAAAAATTGTGACAACTAGACCCGATCTCATCTAGAAATAATCAATGAAGATCCATCTTGGGTAGGCTGTAGTGTTCAAAAAGTAAAATCATATCTGGTGCCTTCCTCTTGTCATCTTGCTCACCTACCTTAAGTGGCTTTCTGTCTCCTCTCTCTGAGGGGTCCTCTATTTCAGCACAGGTATAAAAGCCAGGAAAGGGGGTGAAGGGGTTGACCCGGGGACGACAGGACCCAGAGAAAGCTCCCATGAGACTGCTGACGCTGCGCAGTGAAGAGAGAACATGGGGCGAGAGAGAGGGGTCCAGCAGCAGGTCTGACACCAGGTTCCTGGCCTCATTTATCACAGAGAGATCCACACCATTTCCACTCACTGCACCCTATGTATGTGTACACAATACACATTTCAGTATCTATAGAATGACTGGTTAAAGAAGACAACACATTTAATATTCCCCCATTTGCCAATAAATGGCCTGCATCTGGAGACTTATACTGCCTCCTTGTGGTCATTTAGAGGAACAAAAGGATATCAAACATACAGCATGCAATGTCACACTACTCCAGACTTACACAAGTAGTAACTGTAGCAAAAGAATGACTCATTCTCAGAGCCATCCATTTGATAAATCCAGCCAAGTGCCAGAGACAGCTTTTGATGACATCCACTCAGTGGAGAAAAAAAAAAAAAAACGTTCATAATGATATTACGGGAAGAACTCAGGGTATCTATAAACTTGGCTAGCTTTACTACATATTCAGTCTTGTGCGTACATGCTGAGCTCATTTTATTGATTGTATTTAATTCAGAGCAATATCATTTTTTAAGGGAAGGTGGGTTCTGATGAAAGTAATAAAGTGGCAGTACTGCTGCAACCTGTGTGTGCGCAGGCACACATGTGTGTATATGTGTGTGATGAAAGTGCTTAGTGAGCACTTCCTTCTGGAGTTGACGTCATTCGGCAACCTTTATGTGAGCCAGGATAAGGGTTATCCACTCGCAGGCCTGCCGCAGTAATGAGCGGCAGACAGAAAGAGGCTACAGGCCTCGGCATGCAAACAAGGCTTGTTCAGACAGAAAAAAGGACAGTGAGGATGCTGGGAAATGGACCACAAAATAGTAGAGCATTATAACATAAAAAAACAGACACAAAAAAAATTCAATATTTCTAACAAAATGTAAGTTGTGAATTAATGATTACCACAAAGATCAGGGTTACCGTACCTTGTGACCAGTGAAATTCCATGACTGTTTCCAGTCATTTCTGATTACTGGATAAGGATTTTAAAAATAATTTTGCAGAGATTACACTCATAATGAGCCATTGCTAACGGATACATTTAGGTGCTGAGCATTACTAGAAAAAATATATTAATATTTTCATAAATTTTAAAATTTCCTGATATTTCCAGGTTTTGCATGACTGTGGGAACCCTGCAAGATATCAAGTTAAAACTGCATTACCTAAAATGTAAAATATGTATGAATAATGGATGTAAATTACATGATATGGTCATTAAAAGTGAATAAAAAATAAAAGCATGTCTGCATATTGTTAAATATTGTAATATTCAGTTACCTTATAAAAGTATCATGAAAATTGTGCAGAAGAAAAACAGATGAGTTTTGCTTCAATAAACTGGAGCAGTACTTACCTGATATTGTGGCTTGTACCATTGTTTCAGGTCCCAGTCCCACAGGATCATCTAAAAGAACACAAAACAAAGGCTTATTAAAGCACACTTCATTCATAACTGTCACACTGCACAAAAACTGTGGAAAGTAAAGACAAAGACGCAGCTAAATGAGTTATTTTTGTGTTGTTGAAGTGCCTATAACCAACGTTAAAAATAAACTCTTCTAGGTATTTCTATGTACAACAGTTAATTTGATGTGGGAATGAATACTTTGTCAACACCTGAACAAGACGTTTTGTGCACGGAAAGTTGCTAAATGAAAACCTTTCTTCTTGCAGAAAGAAAAAAAGAAAGAAAAAGAAAACACTCTTTAACCACAATGAGACGTCAACAATGGTGCTCACATATCTTATTTAACCAAACTACGTCATTTGACTGCATTTTCACGTTATCTACCTCAGAAGAAAGTCACCAAGCAGAAGCCAAGTTCCACAACTAAGATAGGTCACAGACTGGGTCTGTTTTCCGGTGTTGTGGTAATTATTTCTGTTACAACTGAAAACACAGTTGTCTAAAATATAATATGCTCAAATGTTCTGTAAACTGTAACTTGTTCTATGAATGCTTCAAGTCTGAATCCATTTAAACCACCTAATAAGATGTTCAAACTCAAGGCAAACTTTTTGTGCACCAAAGCATCCTCAACATTTACAGCATGAATAAAAAAGCTAATGTACACAAATAGGTGTTTGACCTAATCAAAATAAGTCATTTCAGCTTTTGTTAGTCAGCTAAATAATATTTGTTTAGCAAATTTATGAAGCTAACCCAATGATTTTATAAAGTGCAAACAATCAATGCAGTTTCATAATTAATATGTCAAAAAATATGCATGTCAAATAATTATACATGTGTAAAATTGTTTCAAATTTTGCTTAAGTATTTAAAGTGAACAGCCACTTAATTTGTATTTTCTAAGCCAAGGAGTCAAAGTTTACTCTACAACAATAAAGGCAGATAAAATAATTTATTTCATGGATCAACTTTTGCATAAATGACTGTTGCAACCAGCCAAGCACATATCAATAAGAGTTCAGTGGTGGTATCAATAAAATACAATTAGAGTCACGGAGTCTTAATAATTAGATAAGGCTAGAGAGAATGCTCTGCCCACGGCACTGAATATGTGAGCCGTCGCCATGTTAAACAAAGAGAGCCCACTGTACTTTAGCAGCAGCTCATTATTTGACCACAAGAGGGAGTGCTGGTAATATGTGAGAGAACAGCCTGCTCTCTCTCAGCACAACAAAGTCCCCTGCACATGCACTAGCCGTGTCAAAAGTGTCACATACAGAGGCTCTAATCTTTATAACCAGCAGCTCTCACAGATGCGGTCCAAACGGCATGGCCAGTGACTCAAAACACGCGCACGCGCGGTTCTCACTGAGCAACAGATGGATCTGATCTTAAACACATGCATCAGTGAGACTGCAAACTTTTCATTTCATCTGGCTTGATGCATCAATACAAATATATATATTTTTAAGAGTAATGAATGAACAACATCAAGCTGCTTCAACACAAATAATAGGTGATTTAAGCTTAAATTTCCACTTCTGGGAGTGGTTCAAGATGTATATGCAGAGTGGTCTAACTCCTTTAGATCAGATCTCTGATCGGATAGAGATGATCCCTTTTAGTCGTCAGCTTCTGCTTAACGCTGGATTTTTAGTATGGCAAATAAGCACTGTCATGGCAACATGACAGAAGCCAGCAAATAATGGTACAAACGTCATGGTAACCAGGATGGTGGGAGAAAGGCTGACAAGATCACTGTGAGGCTAAAAATGTACTTGATCTCACATTTAATCTCCCTTTACTTTTGTCCTTTACGGTCTATTAAACTAATTAACCTCACAGAGAGTAAGATAGATTATCAAATCTGTTTCCTTGAAAGTGTGTTAAAATTTAGTGTCTGCAAGTCAACTACAAATAAGGATATCTGAGATAAATTTAGCTTAAAACACAATTCAAGTTTTTAGATGTGAAATGTGTGTATTCATGTTGCTGAAGATCATTTATACGATCCTGTTGATTAAATGTCAAGTGGTGTAACCAAGTAAAAACTTTACACTAGTAAGGTTTACATTTTCCTTAAATCTTGAATATTTTGGGGTGTACACATCTTTGCTTTAAAGTTTTCACATATTTTTCAAGGTATAAAGCATTTATTTGTATTTCTTTTACAAATACTATTTATTGAATCACTTTTAAATACAAATTCATCATATAAGGTCTATTGACTATATACTGTAGGGTCAAAGTCATCATATCATGCTCTAACCTGTGTAACTCCATACCATATACATCCAAAAATTATATCTTTGTACATTTTAACTAACAATAAGTGTTAATACTGTATAAAAAAGCAAATTTATATGACGTGGGTTCAGAGCCAATACTGAAAATAAATTCACTTCTGTGTTTAAGTGACGCAGAAATAAACGTGGTACATTTCAGGCACCATTTAAAAATGGTGCACTACTATGATATCATAATATGAGTGTCAGTGAGTGTAGATGTGTAAGAGTGTAACTGAGTGCTGTGTGTTTGTGTGAGAGTGAAAGAGTGAGAGAATCTCAACTGAGAGTCTAAATAGCTTCACACCACCACGAAGCACAAGGCCAACCAGACCTGACCAAGCACCATAAAACCCACTGCACTACACAAAACCTGTCAAAGGCTTCATCAACTCACAACAGGCCTGCCAGTGAACCAGAACAATCACCCAACCACCAAAGAGTGCTGACATATCACCTTACATGCCATCCACAAACCAAACACATTTAGACTGGAGAGAGAGAGAGAGAGAGAGAGAGAGAGAGAGAGAGAGAGAGAGAGAGAGAGAGATTTTATGAAAATTAGAAATCCTTTTAGATTCAATAAAAGCAAGCCAAAAGTTTGGTTTAATTTGTCGCTATAAGAAAATGTTGCATGATCTGAGATTTAAGGTGATGAAAGTGTGCTGCTTTGTCAAACTGCTATAATGACAAACATGTTGTCATCCAGTTCAAAAGATATTGAAATATTTTGCACTGGTTTTGTTACCTTTTTCTACTTTTGAGTTAGTATGGGGCTTTCCATATATATATATATATATATATATATATGTAAATAAATAAATTAAACCATGAAAATAGAACACTTCCTTGTAAAACACCCTCATGTCATCCCAGATGTGAATGACTTTCTTTCTCTTGCTAAACACAAATTAAGATTTTTAGAAGAATCTCTCATCTCTGTAGGTCCATACAATGCAAGTAGTTGGTGATCTGCACTTTAAAGCTCCAAAAAGCACAGACGGTCGTAGTAAATGTTATTCATATGACTCCAGGCTCTTGTACATACATGGACTGTTTGAGTTTAGAGGGAGGGACGCCAATTGCCACTGTCGTGCATGGGTTCATGTGCACATTTTTCATTTTTCTGTTTTTTTTTATTTTGTTCTGGGGGATGTTTGGGGTTTGATTGTTGCACTAATGTTGGAATGTGGTCACTACAATTTTATTTTGACACACAATCTATTTTTTCTAATATGTCAAAATGTCAAATGTTAATATGAGTGGATTGTCTCTCTCCACATGGAATGTGAATGGGCTGGGGCACCCCATAAAAAGAAGTAAGGTTATTTCTCTTCTTAAATGTAAGAAATATGATATAGTGTTTCTTCAAGAAATGCATCTTTCCTTTTTGAAAAATTTGGGAAGATATGGGTTGGACATATTGCCGGCTCAAGTAAGAGCAGTGGAGTCATTACATTGATAAGTAAACATCTACAATTCAAATGTCTCAAACAAGTTAAAGGTAAATTAGAAAGAGTCATTATTGTTTTAGCAAAAATTCAGGGGCAAAGGTGGATTTTGACTAATATTTGCGCACCTAACACTGATGATAAGAGCTTTTTTATCTTTTTAACTCCAAGGGATGTTGCAAGCCGCTGGCACCCCTCATTATTTAATATTGGGAGGAGACTTTAATCTTTTGCTGGACTCAATACTTGATCATAGTGAACCAAAAGTCTGCAAGCCCCATAGAGCAACAATGACGCATCACAGGATGTGTAAAAATCTTGGTCGTATAGATATTTGGAGACTTTTGAACATATCTGGTAGGGACTATACATTTTTTATTTTATCTTGATTTTAGCTTGATTCTGAGATAAACTTGGAGGAGTCTGGCAAGTTAATTAAGGCCTTGCCTACAGGAAAGTCTTCAGGGCCAGACGGCTTTGCCGCTGAACTTTTTAGATCTTATGCTACAGAACTGGCTCCACTTTTGTTCAAAGTTTACACGGAATCATTAAAGAATAGAAAGCTTCTACCAACCATGACACATGCGCGGATCAGTCTGAATCTTAAAAAGGACAAAGAGTTACTATCCAATTTCCCTGATCCAGCTAGATGTAAAAAGAGTCAAAAATTCTGGCTAACCGATTAAGTTATGACATCTCTTAGAAATATAGATAAGGTGGGGTTTATTCGGGGCCGTAGCTCTTCTGATAACAACAGGCGTTTCATCAATATCATGTGGTCAGTGGCAATGATCAGACTCAGGTCTCTGCCATCACACTAGACGCCAAAAATGCGTTTGATATGTTAGAATGGGATTATCTTTTTAAGATTTTGGAAATATATGGGTTTGGGAATACTTTTATTAGATTAATTAAATTACTTTATTGACACCTGGTAGCAGCTTTACAAACAAATTGATTAATTTCATATTATTTTACTCTGGATAGGGGCACCTGTCAGGGTTGCCCTCTTTCCCTGGAACCATTAGCAGCCATGATAAGAGGGAAGATGATTTTCTGGGGTGGTGGCGGGGAGGTATGGTGCATTAGCTTTTGCTTTATGCTGATGATATTTTATTATTCATCTCTGACCCCATTAGATCTATGCCTTGCCTCTACAGAATTATTTATTCCTTTTCTAAATTCTCAGGATACAGAGTTAATTTGTCTAAATCTGAAGCTTTGGCTCTGACAGCGTACTGTCTGGTAGTGGCTTTTCAGCAGGGTGCCTTCCAGTGGCATAAATTTTGTCATAAATTATTTGGGCATTTTATTCCCAGCAAATTTGTGTGATTTATTTAGTTAATTTTGACCCCTTAATAAAAAGTTTTTCAAGTGATGTGGGCAGGTGGACTTCATTACATTTATCTATAACTGGGAAGGTTAATGTATTTAAAATGAATTGTATTCCAAAATGGTTCTACCTGCTACAATCTCTCCCTGTAGATGTCCCCCTCTCTTATTTCAAGCAATTTGATAGCATTGCAAAGTCCTTCATTTGGAATGGTAAGCATTCCAGAATACATCTCAATAAGTTACATAGGCCAATTGACAAAGGTGGGTTAGGCCTACCCAAGATTTTGTCTTATTATTATGCATTTGGTCTCAGACAAACCTCCCTGGTTTTGTATTGAACAGGAACCCCTATTTCGCCATTGCAAAGCCTTTCTATCAAACTAATCGGAGCAGTTAAGTTACACCCTGTTATCTTGTATTTGCACGTGGTATGGACAGAATTGTCCAGTGTGTTTAATTTGGACAAATATTTAAATGTTGCCTCGAGCATATGGCTGAACCAAAGACTGGATTGTGAGGGGGGTTACTACACTCTGATACCTTTATGAGAGTGGAGTGTTGAGATCCTTTGAAAATTTGGTTCAACATTTTGGGATTCCCAGGTCTCAGTTCTTCAGGTATTTCCAGCTGTGCCACCTGCTCTGTACTGTTTTTGGGAGTAGTTTATACCCCCCTAATGCAGCAGATACTCAAGGAGAGCTGATTACTGCTTTTGGAAATTGTCATGAGGCATCGGTGTATTACTCCCTGCTAATTCAGAGTCTGAGGGCCTAGCTTTAAATTCTATCAAGAGATTATGGGATAAAGATTTAAATGTTGTATTAGAGTGGGCTAGGATTCTAAAAAAAAAAAGGGCTGCATCTAGAGATCCAAGGGTGTGCCTTTTGCAATTCAAGATTTTACATAGATTCTATTGGACCACCTCTAGATTGTATAGGCTTGATTTTAAAGACACACCTACATGCTGGCGAATCCAATCAGAAGTTGGAGATGCAACCAAAGTTTTTTGGTGCTGTGTTAAGATCCAATAATTTTGGTTGAAGGTTCGGAGTTTTATGTGTGACGTTCTGGGCACTCAAATTAAATTTTGCCCCAGACTCTGTATTTTGGGCAATGGGGCAGTCATCGATATAAACACATAAAAAATTAGGTTCTGACCAATGTGATGATTGGTATGCAGGTTATCTTAAGGGGATGGAAGTTGGATGGAGCGCCCTCATTTCCGGAGTGATCTGCGGAGATGGGGAGGGTGGCAGCTTTCGAGGATGTGTTAAGTAGAAGGCTGGGGTTTTGGGATTTGTTTGATAGAAAATGGGGCAATTATTTAGAGATTTGGGGGACTCTCGGGGAGGGGCTGAGGAGAGAGAAGGTTAGTTTTAATTATATATATATATATATATATATATATATATATATATATATATATATATATATATAATTTCCCAATAATCCAATTAATTAATTCCTGATAAAATAAAGTCCCACCTACAGTTTTTTTCTCATTCAATAGCCTGCTTCAACTGAAAATGTGTCACATTATGTCTATTTCATGATAACTTTAACAATACTTGGCTTTAACTAATTTCAAGAGCATCTTTAAAGTAGATTAATGAGGTCATTGGAATTTAACTGGCAAAAAATTTAGGGATCCCCTGGGTAAATATGTAGATGAAACCTTTGTAAAACAAAAACAAACATTTCAGGACTAAATAATGTAGAAAAAAGAGAGATAAATCCAGTCAAATGAAGAATTTTTTTTTTTTTATTAGAATCCGATTTAAGCCAGTAAAATTTGTATTTTGGAGAGCCTTATCTTAGATGGTAGCAAAAGTGTGTGTGCATGTGTTGAAGAGATGAGCGTGTCCCCGTCTGTGTTCTTGTGGGTGTCATGGAACTGACGTCAGTGCAGGCTAACGCCCTGCAAACTTGAGCTAGTCTGCAGCAGCTCTGAGTGTCGGAAAGTTCTGGCTACTCCGCAGTCAACTCCAACCAGTCTCAGAAAGGCCAGGTCAATGGCCCTTCCTCAAGTCTCAGCCGACCCCAGAGACGATCACATTTCACAATGAACACATTTCACATTTTGATTTTCCGGCCGCATTGATCTGGATTGCACATTTCACAATTTCCAGGCAAACTGTGTAAGGTTCTGTATGAAATCAAACACTGCAGATAACATGCTTTAGCCATTCTGATCTTTAATCAAATATAAATTGGGAAAAGACCCAAAAACATAAAAGTGAAAATGCATATACATAACCACATCTATTCATCAAATTTAAAGCTTATGTTTTGCTGGTAGTCGTCTTGGACTTACATGAACACTACAGTGGCATGGAAGTAGGATAATATAAAAGCAATAATTTTTATCTACCTTTAGCCATGATTAATTTATTCAGTAAGCGAAAGTGTCTGATAATAGAGGGGTTACTGAGATAAAATAAGTAGTACTGGTCTGATCATGTGATATGACATTCTATGGCCCCATGACCAGTTTCTATTTGAATACTGATATTTAAGCATATTATTCAAAAGTACTATTCATTTTTTTTCAGGTAAAAGACAAAATTAAAACACACCTTCAATAATGCAATTTTTTGTTCCAAATATAATTATTATATGACTGACATTTCAAGTTAACTCCAAATATGGTGTAGATCCTTGAACATGAGCACCATCCAAAAAAACAAACAAACAGGAAAAAAAAGATAATATCCATAATGGCTCATGGTCCTGGTCATTACAGTATTATGCTGTCTTCTGGGAAGCAGTCTGTGACTTCATGCTAAGCAGTGATTAAGTCTGGCTCCCAATCAGTCAGATGGTTTCAGGACTTTGATGGACAGAGATGACGGGTGATGTACTGGGGAAGAAGATTGTACTAAGCAGTACTACGGAACATTCCCTTAGTTGGGAATCATCCTGTACTTTTCACACGAAAAGCAACATTTCTCTCTGGATTACTGAGGTTAGTAACAGACACTAACCAAACCAGTCATGAGCTTTCACATTCCACTTGACCAATAAGATATGATAGTGTCTATGTGATCGCTGTCTTCCTTGAAATTATGCATTGTGAGGTGCACTAATAGGACATTATAATGCGCTCTAAAACAAAGACACTGTAAATGGGTTGATGCATCAATTTCAGTATTATAAATTATTAAAACTGGTTATTGGGTGGTAATGGAGTGCCGTTCCAATGGGAGGGTCTGAAAGCATTTCCCCACAATGTCGTCATTGAGATGATGATGATGATGGCTTTTCTAACCACAGGAAAAACAATGATCTTTAAAATGGCTCATTGTCCCATTTTAAAAATATGAAAAATATAATCTTAACATAACACAAATTTATTAGATTAAGCTCTGGAGTCCAGTTAAACCCTAAGACAAGTTCCAGTTCACTGTGTGTTGTTATCCGCTTTAGCCATCGAAATTTGTTTGGAAGTGCCGTAGCAGGGAATTTGTTTGGAAGTGCCTTAGAATGTAGAGTTAGGGTTACACAGTGGTCATCTGTGGTGTCTATGATTTACAAGTCTTGGAAGAGGGGATCCTGTTCTAGTTTCTGTGCTGATTGTTTTGATATGACAGCAGCAAGGCTGAGGCTCCTCGATGAGAGGGACTGAACTTGATCCATCCAAATTGTAAGCTCTGGGGCAAGGTCAAGTGAGCAGGGCTCCTGAAAAAAAAAAAGGAAAAATAGTGTGGTGGCCAAATGCTCACAGCAAGCCAGTCTCTGCAGTAATCACTGACGTATCCCCAACGCCCCCCACCAATCGGCTCAAAGTAACCAGAGTAGGTGCTGTGAACAGGTAGGGAGGCAGATTGGCTGCCCTCAGTTTCACCCTGCCTCTGCGCACAGCTGGCAAGCTGCAGCACACCACGTTGCCCCTGCGCTGTCTTGGCACAAGTAAGAGCAAAGTGCTCCAAAGTTACTGTTTTTTTTTCCAGAGCTGAAAAGAAAATCCTGCTGTCTGCAAAGTAACTGTGAGAGGAGGAAAAACATAAGTCTGTGCAAGGGATTTGGGACTGTTGCAAAAGCAAAAGATTCAGCACTACAGGGAACGAAAGTGGCCCTGTATTTTGTGGCCTTGACATGAAGATCGTTTACAAGTGGTCAGCTGAGACACATTGCTGTTTGCTCCTGGTAGTAACATGCATCTCAAATGCATCTTCTGTGATCTGATTATGAGGAAAGGGTCTCGATGACATGACTACATTACTAACTTTATCAATGTGTTACACTTTTGCATTTTGATAAAGTGCAAGAAAGTGTGTGGGGGTTGGGGGAGAAAAAAAGGAGCACTGTTTCTTCCAAATAGGTACATTTTAATCCAAGCACGATTATTTAGAGCAGAATGTTCAGTTATTTTAGTGGTGTTTTTACTATGTGAACTTTGCATGTGCATAATCCTGCATGTTTACATTTGTGTTTTTCCAAATTTGCAATCGGATTGTTATTTTCTTTTAAAAATACACAACTGACAAAGTTTGAAACACTTGTTTTTGTGCAATGTTTGACTGACAGATAAGTAGGCAATCCTTCACTGTTGTACTGCACATAACAGTACAGATTCACATTTAGACTACAAATGCGATGTGGTCATGTGTGTTTCTGACTACCTCTGAATGTGGTTTGAGTGATCCGATCACAAAGAGTTTTGGACTCATTCACATCTGTATTCAACGCTGACCACCTGTGATTGGATAACCCGAGACAGATCCAAATACCAGGCGTATTTGTCAGCCTGGTCTCATGAAAATTGTTACCGTGGTAAAATATTTGCAAAACAAATTACCATATTTTCCAGAAATAAAGTTGCACCTGAAGAAACACACATATAGTCGCATCTCTATAGAAGTCGCACTGACAGAGATTGCATCAGGCAGGCATTTGGACCTGGGAGCAGCCGTCTGACTTCCATTCAGCCATTCACATGTGAGATGCACTCTGTGAAGATGATTACCTCAGGAAATATGCATCTCTATGCTTTGTAACTCTATGCTGCATACTAATAAACAGCTTTTAGACTGAATAAAACAGTATGCCTATTGTATTCCATTCATTCATTAATTAATGTCAATGACTGTCTATCTGTGGATATTTCTGATATATTACTCTCTATGTGGTGCATTCATTATCTGGTTCACTGACTGAAGGTTTTTAATACGAGTGTAATGAAACATAATTTTTTGGGCATGTTGGAGTAGGAGTTGTGTTTGACAGTGGTTTAGAGTTTGTAGAACAATAATGTTATGAAAGGTCAGAATATCTGAACTGGTTGTATTTAGTATTTTGTAAAGGGAATGTATTCTGAATTGGCCACTTTAAAAGCTTTCTACCCTCTCTATGACTGATGTTTTCATGTGCTTAGTGTAATTATATGTGTTTTGATGTACATGGATTTCAACGGTCAACATTAATTATGCATAAATTATGTATACAAATCGTATCAGACTATAAGTCACAGGACCTTGCAGATGATGAATAAAACACTATTTATATTCTGGAAAATACGGTATGTGCTTCATTACACGTTTTACAGCATTTTTCCAGTGAAAAGTCCAGCGGGGGTGCAAAAAGGAGAGCAATGGTGTTGTACTCAGACAAGGTTTTAAAGGTGATTGTTAGATAGGCCCGGAGGATCACCCCCGTTTTTCCCGGGAGTCTCCCGTATTTCACACCCATCTCCCACCCCCCTCCCGTTTTGTTATTTCTCCCGGGAAACTCCCGTAATTTGTATGGCCCAAACCACGTTATATGAATAATCACATCAATATATTATTCCAAGGTTGCCAGATATTGTATGAAACGCATCCAACTCACACAATCGACACATCACACAAATTTCAACCCATTTGTGACCTCAACCTGGCAACCTACAACCCAGTTGCGCTGTTGAAATCTGCGCAGGCAGTAGACACGAGAAGTTGAATCGAGCGTCACCGGTAGATGGGAGGAGACTCAGCTGGTGCTCCGGCAGAAAAAAATAATAAATAAAAAATAAAAAAAAAAATAAAAATAAATAAATATATATATATATATATACACACTACCGTTCAAAAGTTTGGGGTCACTTACTCATTCTTTATTTATTTATTTATTTCACATTTTAGAATAATAGTAGTCAGCAAAACTATGGAATAATAGAAATGGAAATATGGGAATTATTTTGTGACCAAAAAATCCAAAATAAATCCAAAACTATGTAATATTTTAGCATCTTCAAAGTAGTCACCCTTTGCCTAGATTTTGCAGACATGTACTCGTGACATTTTCTCAACCAACTTCTTGAGGAATCACCCCGGGATGCTTTTTAAACAGTATTGAAGGAGTTCCCATCTATGTTGGGCACTTATTGGCTTCTTTTCTTCATATTTTGATCCAAGTCATCCATTTCAAAAACTTTTTCTTTTTTTAGGAAATTTTAGATTTGTAATTAAATAAATGTATATGTTTTGGCAGAATAATATTTTGTCTACAAAGTTAATTTCAAACTTTTAAGCATACACCTTCAGATCAAAAGATTTTTAAGATCATGAGAAACATTTCAGACAAGTGACCCCAAACTTTTGAACGGTAGTGTGTATATATATATATATATACACACACACACACACACACACACACACACACACACACACACACACACACACATGTAAATTTAACAACAGCTGGACGAAAGCATTTAATTTCATATCCCGAAGCCATATCAACAATACCCAAGCCTTTTGCAAAGTGTGTCGCACTGATTTTAATATCGGACACGGTGGGAAAAATGACGTTACTCAGCACATTAAATCACAACGGCACAATTTATATGTATTTAGCCTGCCTCTGCCATCCCACAGTTTACTTTATCCTTACAAATATAACAAATTGCGAACTTTATGTATTTTTCACTCACAGTGAGTGAAGATCTTCCACGCCAATGTCATGTTTCCATGTGGCTGTGACGTTATTGCCTGCACTGCTGGCAACAAAACGGACCGGCTCGGAATCGGAAAGACGTGAGACTGACCGGCCATTTACCGGTCCGGGCGAGCATGCGGAAAACCGGCTGATTCCGGTCCCTGGCCGGTCGATCGGTGCATCTCTAATGGATAAATAAACACTTTTAGCCTTTGATGAAAGGACATGCCATATCCAAAACAGCCCCATCAGTTAGATTTTTTAAGTGATAATAAAGCAATTACATGTGATGATGTAGTCACTGCACACATTGTCTGTGTCCACATTTAAGGAAAAGGGCAATGCAAGACATGAAGATAAAAAAAGAAACCAAAAAGGCCAAGGAAATGGCAGCTAACAGCTCAAGAGCTGAAAATCTATGACTACACAAGGCTAATCTAATGCTAAAGTGTCAGTCTTTTCACTCATTTTTCAGGTTTTGGCTCTTGGCTGCACACCAGACTGAAAAGAGCTTGAATAATAACAAACACATTTTTGCAGGAACAACAAAAATGCCACAAGCTAAGGAAGGTCAACATTATTACGTCAATGATGAACTTATTCCCACAATGGTATGTTATAGGATTAAATAAAACATTATTTGCCTTTGCTGTTTTTTTTTGTTTTTTTTTTTCACAAAATGCTGAACAGACACAATGAGTCAAAAAGTAACAAGTATCACATAAGAACTTGTTTGGAAAATGTTTAGAAAGTACCAGAGCACCCATGAGGACGTGTGACAGCAGCGTCCTACAGTATAAGATCAAAAAAACTTGTTTCATTAAATTGTTTTGTAATTAGGCTATTACACATGCAGTTTTTGTTACCTAATTTAATTTGAGGAAATACATGGAATAGTTGTACTTCATAAAAGCTGATTAAAAATGATTTCTGATGTAGACAATACATAAAAAATTACTGTACAATTTCTCTATATATTTTGCATATCAAAACTGTTAAGTACACAGCATAAAGGCATTGAGCTTTGACAGACCACTAGCAATAAAATAAGAAAGAAATTCACAATGATTTTCACAAGGAAATGTACTGGGTAAAAGTGTTTCTTAAACTTAGTTTTGAAAGTTTATCTAATCTAGTCTTGTAGAGAGCACATGGCATTCTAGCATAAGAGTGTGACATATTGACTGACTTTCTCAAACTCCAGCTGATAGGAACGTGTGAAAAATCGACACCATGAAAACTGAAGGAGCCTCATCCTACCAATTCAAACTCCTCTGGCTTTCTATTTATTATTGTTTTCTGGAAACTTTAACAAAAAGTTAAAATATAAGCTGCCCAGGATAAAGAAGCATAAAAGGTTTCCGAGCTTTTCCGACACATAATAAATACACATTAGCATTTTAGGTTTATCATAAAACCTCCTATTGCACCCATGTTTAGCGGTGTAGAGATGGTAACCAGGGCTGGTATGACTGTGACAGCAAGCCATCAGTGTACTTTTGCAAGAGCGGAGATTAGATCCTGAGAGTTGGCTTGATCCAAAGTTAAAGCACAGCACTCAATAAATCACACACCCATTAATAGTTACAGACAGGTGGCATTTCATGTGGTTTTAGCTTTTTCTGCATCCAGTATCCTCTATTGACCTAGACTTCAGATGTGCAACCCAGCACAAACAGGTCTGAATGAACTGTGCAATACACTGGCAATGTGCCCTACTGTCATGAATGCTCTAAAAAGTCCCTCTCAATGATAAGCCTCTTGAGCTCACTCTTCATTTGTCAGTTCACAAAGTTTATCTACTTTTAGCACACGGTCTCGTAAAACAAACTGTTATGTGGTGAACCACAAAGTACTGAACTATTCATTTACTAACACTATCAAGCCACTCAACTAAACTTGGATGTTAATAGAAGCACTCAGTGTATTTCTATGTAATGTCCTATAACATTGAGCAATCTAACAGATTATTCTAGTTGTTCTGGTGCAACTTCACAAAACCAGCAAAAACATGAAAATAAAAACCAGGTACTAGTGAAAAGCAGATCCAGCAACACTTGTGGAATGGAGAAATACAAGGAATAAAACTTTATTTGCCAAATAAATATATTATTCCTTATATTTCTCCAATCCACAAGTGTTGCTGGATCTGCTTTTCAATATTCTTACTGATTAATCAGAAATATAAAATGTCCTTTTAACTTTGTTCATTGCATGCAATCCTGAGAAAAACAAAACAGTGTTCAGAAATGGTACAAAGCTTGACCTAAGATCGAATTCAAAATCTGAAGTAGCCTTTGACTTCCATATTGTCACCAGCAAGAGGTAGCCATATATTTTGAGTAAGTGACTTTGAAAGGAGGGGGCAATAAATAGCTTTTTTCCTGACAGACTGACGTTTATGCAGTAATTGACTTGTAAATGAAGGCTGAACGAACACAGGCTGCCGTTCCCGATGGAACAGAGGACACACACACTCTCAAACACCACAGCGTGTATCATAGCTCACACATAATTTATCCCTCAAGAGTTTCTCCAGAACTCCAGTGTTAACATTACACCCCATAACGTCTCTGAAACGTCACCATGCTGGATACAGCACGTCAGGCTCTGGAATTTTTCATTCTGTGTAGTGCTGCTCATGCCAGACTGATTTGTGTCAAGTGAGGCCAAACACACAAACAACGCTGGCAGAGAGGCGTCCTCTCAAGCAGAGGGAAGAGAGAGTGTGTGCACAACAGGAAGACTCTACCTGATATGGCCATGAGTGCCAGATAGGACCGGGCTGGAGGCCTTGTAAGGGAACATCTGGCTTTATCATGGAATCAGTGCAGACAGACCTCTTGCATAAACATAGCTGCACTGGAGCACTGCAGACGACCAGTCACTAACAAGCCAGTGAAAGGCACCAAGCTGCCATCTATTAGAGAACCCAGAGAAATAGCCTGTTGACAAGTGATTTATTTACAAACAAGTGGAAGGCTCAGAGCCACAGGCCCACCAACTTTCTTAACCATTCATCAAAGAGATCATATAACCATGAGTTATCCTTTCTTAACCCTTTCGTACACATCCATCATATCTGTAAATCTATCCACAGCTTGGTTAAACTTAGTTTTCTGTCATTTTAAAAGGAATCTTCCAGGTTCAATACGAGTCAAAGCACTACTGACACCCTGTTTCCCATTAATTACCTAGACTGTAATAACAGAAATTCAACGCTGTGTTAAGCATCTCTCACTCTCGGTCAGTTTGATAGCCTACTGCTGTTAAAAACTTTTAAAGCTGTTAAAAAGCACAGAATTTTCTTAATTTGTTCTATTATTATTCATCTATTTCTATTCATCGCTGTTTTTATTGTTATTTTATTGCTGACTGTTTACTAGTCTTGAATATTTCAGAACTTGAAACCATTCTTCTATAATTAACAAATGAGTTAGTATTATTATTTGTTGTGGTATTGTAGCTGGTATTAAAAATAAAACGTCACTACCAACTACTGAAATGTTGGTATTGTGATAATGTATAGTCTATATCAGGGTTGTCAAACTCAGCGAAAAAATCCTGTTGTTTTTACAAAAAAAATCTGGCAGCTGTGGTTGCCAGAATAATTATGTAAAAAATACAGTTAAAATGTAAACCACTTAACAGAACAACTTGTACATTTTAGTTTAAAATGGTTGTAATTTAATTTGTAAAAAAAAAATAAAAATAAAAATTATGTTAAATTTACAGTAAAAAAAAAAATGCCTTCTGAAACTGTAAAAATCTGTTGTTTACTTTGTAAGGTATTTGTTAATCACCGTAGTGACTACAGAAGGGTACATGATGACATGAAGTTCATCAGTAGTGGCTCTTCCAGGAGAAATGACCATTAAACGTATAGAGACACTCACTCACTCACACAAACACTAAACACCATCATGGTAACACATATGAGATTTAAATAATGCAGTAAACATGAACAAAGATTACAAGCAATGAACTAAATTACATCAAATATAACACAGAACACCCCCAGTGTATGTAACTGATATTAAAAATATGATGAAACATAACTATTCACATAAAATATAATGAAATGTAATGGGTCACGCAGGGAATTCTGGGAACGCCTGATTACTGTTTTTTATTGTAATTTTAACAATAATTTACTGTAAAAAGTACATGTATTCTAGTTCTTTTTACCATTAATTATACAGGAAAATCTTACTTTTTACAGTTAAATTATTTAATTTTGACATCATTTTATTGTAAAAACTACTGGAATGTCTTTTAAAATATATTAAAACCTTTTACTGTATATTTTACAGTTAATATTTGTTAATCAATTAACATTTTATTTCTGTAGCATTTTTACAGTATTTTACTGTTAAAATCACTGACATTTTTTACAGTGTTGGGTATCGGTTACATTGGTAACAACAGAAACTTTGACACGTTACTTGAGCATGTGCTTAATGTTGAGCCCTGACGTAACATTAGGCTATTTGTTATGTTAACTAATCAAGTTCAAAGCTTAATGTTTGTACCCTTGATTTTCAGATCATGAGCATTTTTTTATATTTCAAGAAGAGAGAGTGAAATCCACCACCAGATGAGGAAGAAACAACTACAGAGGTAGCTAGCTAGGATAGCTAGCATAGTTAGATGGCAAGTCAACAGACAAACAGATTATTCATAGGCTTTTGTTAAGAAATAAACTGGAGTAACAGTGGAAATTTAACATTACTTGTTTCTTTGTAGCAGAAGAGACAGCTTTTCCAGGTAGCAGAAGAGATAGCCTCAGCTGACTCTCATAGAGGGACAGACATTCAGATAGGGGTAGAAGTGCAGGTAATTCACATAGGGGCAGCAAGGGAGACAGCCTCCCCTGAGGGAGGGACAGCAGGTGATTTTGACAGCAGAGAAAGGGGCAGTAGGTCAGAGTAGTTTCAGTTCAGTTTTTGAACTGCGTTAAACTCTGTCTCGTTTACCATGCTTTGTGGGTGTGACTTTTTTGCCGTGTCATCACCATTCATATCTATACAAGCAATGTGTTTATGATTAAATTACTACTAGAGTGTGCTCTTTAAAATTATTTACAAGAGCACAAAGTTCTTAAAATTACTCTCAAAATGTACCAGATTTAACTTTAACATGTACAAAATATTCTTACAGTGGAGCATGCCACCGACCCCCCTAGAGGGTCCGAGGTCCAACCACCACAGTCTCACAAAAAATTATGTGGGAAACACTTAATGCTGTTGGTTACCACAGGAAAAACATTTTTATTTGTCCCTCAGTTTGCAAAAAATAAAAATGTTTACAGAATAGCACATACAGAGAAGTCATAGAAGACTATGTGTAAAAGTAGAAGCTCTTAAGAACAAATTTTTACATATAAAATGTGTGTTATTTCAAATGTCGAGTTCAATTCTAATTTGTATTTGACTACTGTACATAACACTTCATGACACTAAATCTGAGTTATGGTTTACAGATAAACACAGCAAGAAACAGCCTGAAACTGTACACTTAAATTTAGTCACAAAAAGATATAAACAAAACAAGTTGACACAAGCTGGCATCACTACAGTAGTAATAAGCTTTCTGATGATTCTGGTAGTGGTGTTACGCACTGAACACCCAGAGGACTTGTTTGAAAAGAGCAGCGGTCAGCGAGGAGGAGTGAGTTCTGAGCAGTGAGAGGGGGATCAGGGCAGGAAAGGTCAGGCATCTAGAGTGTGGCTATAGTATGTGATGCCCGCACTTGCTGTTAGATCACATGTGCAAACAGGACTCCATGCTCACGTTATCTCTCTTACAAAGAGCGTGATCAGGGAAGTACGAGACAAGACTTAAAGCAAAACTAACCAGCTAACCTTCCTAAAACTCACTGGCATGGCTGTCTTTCATCTCTGCATGCTCTTACATATGACAAACTGTGTACTCTGTCTACTGTCAATCAATAGGCCAAAATTCTTAAATTCTTAAAACTCTTCGATTTAACAGACACACAAGTTCTTGCAATGCATGCTTTGCGAAAAGCCTTAAAAATGCCCTCTAGTCATCAAATGTGAGTGTAATGATTTGTTTTGTGAGAATCATAAAATGGTTCTTTGTTGGCAAGGAAAGTTGTGATAGGTGTGTTTACTGGTCCAAGAGTTTTGTCTAAAACATGACAGGAGGGTGTGAGAGAGAAAGTGTGTGCACATGTGTAGGTGTGAGAACAAAATCGAGACCACAAAACCATAATCATCCCATATAACTTCTTGTCCACTCTCTGAGGCCCAACATCCTGTCAGTGATATGGCTTTACAAAGTGGTCAAAGGTCACAGAGTCTATTGAGTGGTGTGAAAACACAACACAGATATCACCAAACATACCATTTTTAAACTAACACCTTTTTTATCGGCATAAATCTAGCAAACTTTTTAGATTTTGTTTTTAAAAAAATATGTTTTAAAGTATTTTTATAACATTATTCTCTGTGTTATATTACACTGGCTATAATGTAAAAATAACAGCTCTCTATTTTTTCCACTTTTGGAAAGTAAGTGTATTATTTATTTATTTGGCTGTTGAAAAATGAGAACGTTAACATAATATTTACTATGGTCTCCCATTCACACACGATGGAAGTGTCCCCCTCTAGAGTTTAATTCTGCATTCCAAACTCAGAAATATGAAAAGAATCTATAGTATGATATTTGGTATTTGAGATTAGCAAATCAAACAATAACCATTCTTACTTGGCTAACAGTCTTGTCAATGGATATTTGGGAACATTTTTATTGTGTAAAATAAAAGTATTTTGTGCATGTGTCGTTTGCGACCATTAAATTGTATTGCATCATACATACAGTAAATGTTCATGTAACTAGTACTTTAAGCTAGCTACCTAAAGCATAGTTTCTTCCATGTTTTCAAATCTGACATTACTGAGTCAGAGATCTAAGAGGCCTACTAAAGAAGAGTGATTGTTTACAGTCTTGAAATGAATTTCCCTATCAGATTTCAAAAGTTTTTTTTTATTTTTTTATTTTTATTCACCATGTGTAAATATTCAGACAGATAATTGAAAGCTTTGAGCACAAATCAGAGCATTAGAGAAAGCCTAATTAAATTCTCACTAAATTACTAAATGGAATCAAACCTTCAGGAGGAATAATGTAGTAAATCTTAAACAGTGCAGATAAAATGAGTTGAGCCATGTCCCGTCATCTAATATGAGCATTATTTTTACTGCATTTTCCAATATCAGCTGTCAACCCTGTATGAACATATAGAAAAAGCTCTTGTGCACTAACCAACGAAGAAAAGAAAAAGAAAAAGTGAAAATGCTGGTTGTCTCGTTTACTGAATCAAATGTGTGATCTACACAACAAAATTGTGTTCCCTATCAAAAAGCTACACTTTGATGCTGCGCTGATATAGCGCTTTGGGAACGTCTTTAGGAGTGACCGGCTGTGAATGTGTGTGCAACACGTCAATGAAATTGACTAGAATTTATAGCCTCTGCTGGTGACATCAATTGGATACACCTGTAGCAGGGCTACAAAGAGATGCACCATAGGTGCATTGTCAGATCTTTTGTCTTCAGATCATTCCGTGTGTGTTGTGTGTCTTCACTGACAGAACTTTCTACTTTCCTCTGTTAGGAGTTAGAATTGTTAGGCAGTGCGCCGAAACCTTTCTCTTTTCTTTAAAAAAAAAAAAAAAAAGAAGAAAAAGCAGAAAAAGAATGACTGATAAACAAAGCAAGCAGTGTGTGTTCCCATGTTTACGCTCTATGGCTGAAACGGACACACACCAGTTTTATTTTGTGTGTTTGGGGGAAGAGCATGCTAATCCTGCATTGGGGCGGGGCGGGTGCGAACATTGCGATCCGTTTACAGTCAAAATGCTCCAAGAGCCAGCCCCCACTCTTTCATTGTGCGGCTCTCGCATAGAGGAGCGAGAGATGGGTCCGTCCCTATTGCTTGCTCTCTCCCCAGATCCAGCTGATACTTCTCGTAAGCCTGAAGCACGCTTCGGTGCCTCTTCGGTTCATGAGGGGGATGCTGAACCTCTGAACATTCCACGCACAATAATAAACCAGCTGAGGAATTACTCAAGGTGGTTATTCGGGCTGTGGCCAGACTACAGTTAGACTGGCCACGTGAACAAGAGACCCCCAAATGCTCCAAATTAGAAGACAGATTTGTGTCTGGTGGCCAAAAAAAAGGGAAAAAAAGGAAGGGAACAATATATCAGTCCCTTCCTTTCTTTGATGACCTCCATGATGAGCTCTCTCGTTCATGGAGGAAACCTTATACTTCCCATGTCTTCGTGCCCTCGACGTCGACATATTCGACTATAGTGGGTGCCGAGGCACGGGGGGTATTCAGTGATGCCGCCGGTAGAAGAGACACTTGCGGGTTCTCTCTCGCCTGGCTCGGCATCACTAAAGAGACCCAATCTCCCAGGACCACCTCCACACTTGTGGGTAGAGATGCACCGATCGACCGGCCAGGGACCGGAATCAGCCGGTTTTCCGCATGCTCGGCCCGGACCAGTAACCGGCCGGTCAGTCTCATGTCTTTCAGATTTTGAGCCGATCCGTTTTGTTGCCAGCAGCACTGGCAATGACGTCACAGCCACATGGAAACATGACATTGGCGTGGAAGATCTTCACTGTGTGTGAAAAATACATAAAGTTCGCAATGTGTAATATTTGTAAGCCTAAAGTAAACCGTGGGATGGCAGAGGCAGGCTAAATACATATAAATTGTGCCGTTGTGATTTAATGTGCTGAGTAACGTCATTTTTCCCACCGTGTCCGATATTAAAATCAGTGCGACACACTTTGCAAAAGGCGTGGGTATTGTTGATATGGCTTCGGGATATGAAATTAAATGCTTTCGTCCAGCTGTTGTTAAATTTACATGTATATATATATATATATTTCCGCCGGAGCACCAGCTGAGTCTCCTCCCATCTACCGGTGACGCTTGATTCAACTTCTCGCGTCTACTGCCTGCGCAGATTTCAACAGAGCAGCTGGATTTTCGTTGCCAGGTTGAGGTCACAAATTATTAGACATGTGTATGGTGCATTGATTGTGTGAGTAGGATGCGTTTCATACAAGATCTGGCAACTGGACAACCTTGGAAGAAAACATCGATGTGATTATTTATATAGCGAGGTTTGGGCCATACAAATTACGGGATTTTCCCAGGAGAAATAACAAAACAGGAGGGGGGTGGGAGATGGGTGTGAAATATGGGAGACTCTCGGGAAAAACGTGGGTGAGTGATGACAGGTATGGTTACAAGCCGATCCCGAAGCAGCAGTTTTACCTCTGATATTTGGTATCTAACGTAAGCTTAATGTCAATGTTGAGTGTATTGGACACTTCAGTTTTGTTCATAGGCTTGTAATATTTGGAATTGTTTTGTTAGACGAGTAAAAAATAGAAAAAGGTCCATTTATAAAAATAGTGGAAAATGACATCTGTTTTGTTATATAAAGCAACTCATTTGCAGTTAATTGTTATTTCTACCTCTTTCCAGTCACAGAGCACTTTATATATCAGAAGTCAGAGAAGATCCTGTAACTTTGTTTGGGGGAAATTGTAATGTTTAATAATTTATTTTATTATGAAAATTACATTTTGCATTGAAGAAAGGTAGATTTTGTTTGTATATGCGGTCAATAGTTCTTAGAAAGAAAATCGGATTCGGACAAATCGGTATCAGCAGGTCACACTTGGAAAATTTTTTTTTTTTTTAAAAATCGGAATCGGCCAAGAAAATTGCAATCGGTGCATCTCTACTTGTGGGGAAGGCTTATCAGGCGGCAGGTCAGGCTGGTGCTGCCCTGCACACTATGGCAGTGTTACAGGCGTACCAGGCTGATCTGTTGAAGGACCTGAGTGCGGGCACCACGGTCAACGAAGAGGCTTTCTCTGAGCTTCGTCGAGCCATGGATCTGTCTCTCCGCACAACCAAGCAGATGGCTCGTGCCATTGGCCAGTCTATGTCTGCTTTAGTCAGCACGGAGAGACACTTATGGCTCAACCTGTCGGGCATCAGAGATAAGGACAAAGATAAGGAAAGTTTTCCTTCTCGATGCCCTGGTTTTCTGGCTTATTTGGTAATGCTATCAATGTAGTTATCACCAGGTTCCAGGAGGCAAAAAGTCACGAGGAAGCCTTCGGGCAATTCCTTCCTCGCCGCACTCAGGGGGAGGGGCCGTCGGACACCCAGCCCCGCCCCAGTTCTTCTAGACGGGAGTCACAAAAACGAAGTGTGGCATGCTCCCCCTTGTAAAGACAGGGTGCCGGTTTGTCGCCCTCAGCAGCCCCCAAAGCAAGACCTCAGGGCAGTTATTTCTAAAAAGAAAAACCCTGACAGTTTTGCACCCCTCCTTGTGGGGGTAGCTCCCCCTTGGGACGGGTCACGTGAAACATCCACCTGTACCCTCCCGATACCCCCCACGAAACCGCTCCATTCCCGCCGCCTCTGGTTTTTTGGGAGTTAGCGGTTTCCAGCGAAATGTCGGGCATTCCGTTGCTTCCTGCCATAGTCCAGGACACGGGACACTCAACATCTCCTCAACAAGAAGTGTCAGAATCGATACCCATCTCAGAGAACCTGCCACCGTGGAAACTACTGCCAGGTGTTTCTATGTGGGTCCTAAGAACAGTAGAAAAAGGCTACAGTATTCAATTCGTTCCCTGTCCTCCGCGTTTCAACAGCGTGGTTCCCACTACCGTGAAACTGGAACAAGCATGTCTACTGTGGAAAGAACTGCAAAATCTCTTGGTCAAAGGGGCATTAGAACATGTTCCCCTTCCAGAGAGAGAGTCAGGTTTCTACAGCAGACACTTCCTGGTTCCCAAGGAGAACAGGGGGGTTGCGTCTGATTTTAAGACCTTCGAGTCTTGAATCACTCAGAGGGCGTTCAAGTTCAAGATGCTAACAGTCAAGACGGTCGTGTCTCAAATCAAACATCGCGATTGGTTGGTCGTGATTGATCTCATGGATGCGTACTTTCAAATAGAAAGTCTGCCACGACACAGGAAGTTCCTGAGGTTCGCTTTCGGGGGCGAAGCTTTCTAATATTGGGTTCTTCCATTCGGTCTAGCCTTATCACCCCCCACATTCACGCAATGCATGGATGCAGCACAGGCACCTTTGCGACTCCGGGGCATCCGCTTTCTGAATTACATAGACGATTAGCTGATACTAGCACAGTCACAAGAACTGGCATTACAGAACAGGGATATCGTCTTAGCTCATCTGGTTTCTCTGGGGTTGAGGCTCAAATCCAAGAAAAGCGTCCTCTCTCCCACTCAGAAAACTACCTATCGGGATCGTATGGAATTCGATCACAATGCGGGCACAATTGTCTCCAGCTCGAATCGAGCCCATTTAGAACACCCTGAGCAAATTCAGGCTAGGCCAAGGTTGCATTGTTCATCAGTATCAATGACCACTAGGTCTCATGGCAACTGTGTCCTCGGTGATCCCTTTGGGCCTTTTTGCACATAAGACCGTTTCAGTTGTGTCTCAAAGCCAGGGGATTTCATCCAAGGGCCAATCCCCTAGGCTGATAAGGGTTACGCACTGCATGCTACATACCCAATCTATGTGGTTCAGACCCCGGTTCCTCACTTTGGGTCCCACTCTACGTGCGTCTTGCCATCGCAGGTTGCTACGACAGACGCCTCCCTGGCGGGCTGGGTAGCGGTCTTAAGTGGTCGTCCAGCTCAAGGGGAATGGGAGGGTGGTCAGCACGATTGTCACATTAACTGTCTCGAGTTGATGGCTGTATTTCTGGCCCTGAAATCCTTCCTCCAGAGGCTGCCATGTCTTGGTGCGGGTGGACAACATAGCGGTAGTCTCTAACATAAACCATCAAGGAGGTCTACGTTCATGCCATCTGAACAGACTGGCACGGCAGATTCTCCTTTGGGTCCAGGGCAAGCTCCTATTTATCTGAGCAGCTTATATCCCCGGATGCCTGAATGGGAGCAGAGTTACTGTCCAGACAGAAAATACCAACGGGGGAGTGGAAAGTCCACCCCGAGGTAGTGGAACAAATCCGGTTGACATTTTACAGAGCAGAAGTGGACCTCTTTGCTTCCCAACAGACAGTGCGATGTCCCCTCTACTTCTCTCTGAGTCACTCAGCCCCCCTGGGTCTCGACGTGATGGCACATACATGGCCCAGAATGCGCCTGTATGCATTTCCTCCATTTTCTCTGCTCCCGGGAGTCCTGGCCAGAGTTCGCCAGCAAGGGTACTGCCTCTTCTGCTCCCTGCCGTTTACAATGCCGGAGCAGGAAAGACTTCATGGACTGTATCCAGTCCGTGCCCTTCAGACTTATGTCCATCGCACTAGCCAATGGCCTAAGTCAGGGCAATTATCCATTTGCCATGGGGGCCGCAACAAGGGCGGCTGCCACCAAGCAGACAATGTCGCATTGGTTGAGGGATGCTACTGCCCTGGCCTACGAGGCGAGCGGTCAAGTTTCGCCAGTAGGGATCAGGGCTCACTCTACCAGAGGTGTCGCCTCCTCTAAAGCCTTGGCTAGAGGTGTCCCTCTGCAACATGTTTGTAATGCGGTGGGCTGGTCCTCTCCGCATATGTCCATATGATTCTATAGTTTGGATGTTCATGCCACTCCGGGCTCTTATGTCCTTGAGTCAACATCACAAGCTCATGTCTGAGACCTCTCGCGCTCTTATGAGCACAACTACACAACCGTAAAGGGTCCGGACACCCACAGTGCGGCGGTGTGGTTATTCTCGTTCCCAAAGCGCTAAATCAGTGCAGCATCAAAGTGTAGCTTTTTGATAGGAAACGTCTTCGGTTACTTAAATGTAACCCCTGTTCCCTGATAAAAGCACAACGAGATGCTGTGCTTCATTGCCGCACTGAGGATGCCCCAGGACTGCTCTTCAGACAAAATACCTGACGATGCGCCTGTGGCACATCTATATATAGCCCTGCTACAGGTGCATCCAATGATGTCACCAGCAGAGGCTATAAATTCTAGTCAATTTCAATGACGAGAACTGATTCTGTTATGCAGGGTTACCATTACCATTGTGGCAAAGATCTTTTGCTTAGGTTGAGGTTGGGTACACAAACAATATGCTGTCTTTCTCAAGGAGCAATTACTACTTAGCATTAGCAAGCAAATGTATGCAATTGCTAGCAAAAAGTTAGATAACTAGCAGAACCTTATAACATAAATCAGTAATGTCAAATGAAGATATTATGTAAAATGGATTAAATTAATCTTGTTAGGGATACACAGAAAATCACCTTCAGACTACTTATTTGGGTCATTTAAAAACAACTTTATTCCATTATGTTGAACTGATGTGAACAAATTCTTTGACAAAGAATTAATGAGCTGAACCAAGATGAAAAAAAGATGAAAAAACTTAATTGATTCATGTGGAACTGATGCACATGGTTAAATTACATGATTAATCATGTAAACTCAAAGCAATTTTTTTTCAGTCCACCTTTATAAGACCCAAGAAGAACATAGTGTCATTTAGAGACAGCACAATGCCCGCAGGTGTGGTGGCATGCATTTGAAAGGCGGTCAAATTTCAATTAGAAATTAACTTCAAGATGCATTTTTAAATGTTGATAAACTTAATATGGCATCTACAAAGCACAGTGCTCCTGCACGAGACGCTGAATATACTAAAGTGCAACGGCTACAGACGTTTGTCCAGCACAGTGGATTACAATCTACAGGGTGCAGCCACGAATAGCTAGGAGTGTGACAGAATCTCTGTTCTGTTCAATATTTTTTTATGCTAAATAATTATGGCATTACCAACATCTGAATTAATTCACTTCCCATGTGATGTTTGATTACAGCCGGCTGTGCTCAAATGCTCACATGTGTGTGTCTGCCCGTACGCTTGTGTCTCGTGATAAATGCAGCGCTTCTGCAGGAGACTTTGTTGTTTTTAATCAAAATGCCCCTCTTTAGGCGAATTACGAGAGTGTAAACAGACAGGAATAAATCTGCACTGTCTTGATGAGATATTAAAGCAAACACAGCTGTTAATGTATAAGCAGACGGGGAAAATTCAAAGTGTTAGATCTGTGCAATCTCTAAATGTATATAAGCCGCATACTGTCTGTTATAGGCATTCAGGCATTCTTACTGCAACAAATCAGTATTAATGTATATCTGTCACACAGTCAAGAGCATCTAGTATTTAAGTAGTTTCATTTTGCATTAAATTAAATTTTTAATGTTTTACATTATTATTTTTTAAATGTTTAATTGCTACTGTTGCTGAAAAATTAAAGCAATGTTTAGAGAAACACTGAAGCCCTCATTTTATTTAAATGATTAATATTTATTTAAAAATAACTTTTGTAAAATAACAGCGCACTATTGCATATTTGCTTACAAGTGCAATACCAAGGTAACAGAACTGTTAATGAAGCTTTTTTTCTGCTCATTTTGCTTTTTACTTAACATGTGAGAAAAAGGCTGTATCGTTTATTATTATTATTATTATTATTATTATTATTATTATTATGCAGCCTTTTAACAGGATTTTTTTTTTGTTGCAATAATCACAAGGTGCTGTTTGGTTTATAATGTATTCGTTGCACCCTCTTGTGGACATTTTAATTTATATATTTGATTTACAACTTTGTTGAATTATTGCATAGATTGAAGCAGAGAACTTTTTGCCAGAACCTCTAGTAAATTGATTCTCAAATTATCAAGAATTGTGCAGCTCTACGCGATGGGGAAAACGTGTCCCGAGTTGTTCTTGGCAGGCTACTCAGCCTTACATGCCCTGATTAAGGTGGAGGTGGGGTAAGGGCATCTGCTGACTGCCAGCTGCCAGGAACATTAACAAACCCAACACCTTTGTACAATGGGCAAAACTTCACTAATGTAATGCTCGAACCAGTCTGGCCATTTTCTTCTGACCTCTGTCTTTAACAAGCCATTTCCACCCAAAGAACTGCAGCTCGCTGAATGTTTTTTGATTTTGGCACCATTCTCTTTAAACTCTAGAGACTGCTGTGCATGAAAATCCCAGGAGATCAGCAGTTACAGAAACACCAGCCCGTCTTGAACCATCAATCATGCCACAGTCCAAATCACTGAGATCACATTTTTCCCCATTCTGATGGTTGTTATGAACATTAACTGAAGCTCCTGACCAGTATGTGCATGATTTTATACATTACACTGCTGCCACATGATTGGCCGATTAGATAATCACATGAATAAGTAGAGTGCAGTTACAGGTTTTTTTTTTTTTACAGGTGATTTTTTTTGTCCTAATGTGACCGGTCAAACGACAAAAGGCTTTTTTTCTCCCCAATTTGGAATGCCCAATTCCGAATGCGCTCTAAGTCCTGGTGGTGGTGTAGTGCCTCAATCTGGGTGGCGGAGGACGAATCTCAGTTACTTGCTGAGCTACCCAGACCTCCTAACAATAAAGACATTTTAACTTTTGTACTACACATGCCACATTAGACTCTTTCTCATTTTTGAATTGAAACCCTACAAAAGAGCACCTTCTGGGATTACTTCACGAGGCCCCTTCAGTAAGTAATGTTCCAATAAGTTTTCTTTCTGATATTTAAAAAAATTAATTTTTAATATTTGTTTTAATGTATTAAGTACCAATTTAATCGTGATTAATCGTTATTAATCAAAGAAAACTGTGCCATTAATTACAATTCACAGCCCTAATTTAAACACATATTTTATAACTGCTACAGAAAGATTGCATATATAATATATAGCACCCATAATATATTTGCCAAAAAAAACAATGAAACAGAGTTTTCCTTAAACAAACATTAATTGTTGTTGTCGTCAATTCACTTACTGTATATATACATTTGTATTTGTCCAGAGGAAAATAAACACATATTTTCCATTATCTTTCCTCTGCATAGTTACCTTTTACATGTGGTGTCAATTTGCACTAACCAAACATCATCTCGAAAAAAGTAAGGCATGTGAAGAATGCAAAAAGAATACTTTCCACTTGATCCCCAAAGGGCTTTAAAACTGTTATCACTGTACAGGCTCTCCAATGAAAAACAGTGTGAACAGACTGCAAATTCGACCAATGAATTATAGCCAGAGAGAACAACCCCAAAAATAATAAATGGGACTTGAGTGGCTCCTGCTGAAACAGCTACTAAATCATGGAAGTAACTCAGTCTTCATGCTAAGGCCTGAGAGAGCATCAATCAAAGATCTGCCACATTCAGGTCTTTAGGTTATCTTTAAGAAATCTAGCGCATTCCAAAACAATCATTCGAAGATGTTTTGATCCTAATTTCTACAGCTGACCGAGATATTTAGCATCTAATCTAATCACAAACACCTTAAGACTTTGCACACAAGAATAAACATAAACCATTTTTTTCTGCTAAGAGGAGACCAATTGTTGAATTGAAGTCCATTTCCTAGGGAAACATTTTTTACCTTTGCATATTTTTAAATGTGACATGTATGAATGAATCTTTATTTTAAAGGGATAGTTCGCCCAAATTAAAAATTCTTAATTTTTGGCTCTTCCTAATCTTAATCACTTTAATTACATTGCCTTAATAATTATTTATAAAAGGTTTCTCTGCCTACGTGCAGCAAGTGTGTAAGTGTGTAACTGTGTAACTTCAAACTCGCATTTGTGGCACCCCAGAGCAGGTTTTACCTCATATCAGTCTGTCATCGTGGTTACAGATGCCCATCAGAGCACTAAGCACCTTTTGTCCTGTGTGCCATGATGCAGAGAGTGAACATGATACAAGATGTGACAGGGATCATGATAGGGCTTCTGGTCATACATCCCTTTCTATGTCTACGCAGAGCTGTGTCTGCTGTCATCAGGTTTCTGAAGGGATCAGATCTGTCTGTCAGGCACTGGGCCATGCCAGGGAATTTTAGCTCTGCCTCTACAGCTGCTGAAGCGAGAGTCTGTGTGCTGAGAAAGGCTTCATCCCTGTTCCAAAGCACCACAGGAGCCCTTCAGCTGCTGCAGTCATTCTCCTAGCGCAAGTAAAATCAAGCATCCCAATGGGCAGATCCCTCTTAAAACGTATTTCAATGGAATAAGACAGTTTGAGTAAAAAATAATTTTTACATGTATGGAGATTTGATTTACAGAGAGGACACCGGGGTTAGTTGTCACTTTTTAACCAAAGTAAATATTTGTTAGGTTAGGTATTAGTGCTGCACGATTAATCATATCACAATCGCAATGTCAGCCTGTGCGATTATATGATGGCAAATGCTGCGATTTTATTAAATAAATAAGTGCATGTGATGTGTGAATGTGACAGCCCATCCTCTCTGAGAGCTGTTAGTCCATTTTCTACATCGCTAATAAAGATGACCAGTCAGTCTCAGATTAGGGAGTGGCATGTGCGGTCATGTCATGTGAGTTTCCGGTGTTCAGCGTGGAAATCAGGTGAAGATAGATGCCGAGCACACTGAAGTGGTGGCCAGAAAAAATAACACAGAAACACAGATCACGGCTTGGCGATATGTCTTTATTTCATCAATAATTAAAGTTAATATAATACGGGAACATGACATGCAAATAAGCACAAACTCCAAAACTGTCTGAGCTGCTTCAACCTGTCACGGAAGAAACCCAATCTGAGTGGGAGTCAAGACAGGAAGAGACTGATTGCCTCTCTAACATGGAGATGCTCGTCTCTCACCCCCGCTGTCTGCAGCTTGCAACGTGTAGCATCATTGATGAGGTCATCATAAGATCAATCTTATGTGAAAAATAACATTACAATATATATATATATATATATATATATATATATATATATATATATATATATATACATATACATATACACACACACACACACAACAACAGTTTTAGTGGTTTGACTGAGTGAACCACACTTTTATATCCAGTTTCCTTTTTAAAAGATGTTCTACAAAGTACATGTTACATCCTGCTTAAATGTCCCTGTTTGTTTGGACAATCTTATTTTCGTGAAAATTTGTATGTTCTTATTTATTGTTCTATTTTATTTAGGTGTAATATTGAGAAAATATCAAGTTTGCAGTAATGCAAAGATATTATTTAATTTTGTAAAAATATTTTAATTTGAAAACAATGTACATTTATAGTTGTTGCTATTTTGTATGTTTGAGTTGAAAAATACACATTTCAGCATCATCAGTAATCTATTTGTGCATTTTCCTTGATAACCAAGCATAATATTTATAATATATGTTTATTATATCGCAATCGCATATCACAATATTAACCTCAATAATCGCAATATGACATTTTCCCCAAATCGTGCAGCCCTATTAGGTATTATTTTTGACAGTTTATTTCTGTATAGACTCATATCTTAAGTCTTGGCTGCAAAACAAATGCTACTTTTACTGGCCAGGAGGAAAAAAACAAACACTATATGGGATAAGTTCTCACAAATGGAACATGCCATTAAACAGCCTATTACAGGCTTTCAGTATAGTTGTAATACTATATTTCACCAGGATACACCGATCAGCCACAACATGAAAACCACTGTGTATGTCCCACTAGTGCCACCAAAACAGTGCCAACCCGCATCTCATTAAAGCATTCTGATAGCTATTCTGAGATTATATTCTTCTCACCACAGTTGTACAGAGCGGTTATCTGAGTTACCATAGACTTTGTCAGTTCGAACCAGTCTGGCCATTCTCTGTTGACCGCTCTCGTCAAAAAGGCATTTCTGTCCACAGAGCTGCTGCTCACTGGATGTTTTTTGATTTAGGAGTATATTCTGCTGTGTGTGAAAATCCCAGGAAAATCCCAGGAGATCAGCAGTTATAGAAATACTCAAACGAAAAATGGCGCCGCAGACGGCCGCATCTGGATTTTGCTACGTAGTGCTTTTTGTTTATTAACGCTGTTTTCTGCCGGCCCGAGATGAGCTCTTAAATATTGGACTTTCAACTGCTCATACTATTCCACCGTTTGGGATCCTCCGGAGACGAAGAAGGGGAAAACGTGCAGGCGCACTGGTTAAGCTGAGACAGTGGGGTTTTCGCACTGCGCTCCCTTCTATCCACCTGGCGAATGTCTACTCTCTGGCCAACAAAATGGATGAACTGCTTCTCCTCAACAGAAATATCTTGGACTTCTGCAGATCTGCCGCCCTCTGTTTTACCGAATCCTGGCTCACCCCGCACATCCCGGACAGCACACTTCACCTGCCGGGATTTAATCTCATCCGCTCGGATCGCAAAAGGGAGCTCACAGGAAAAACAAAGGGAGGCGGACTCTGTTTCTATATAAACGAAGGTTGGTGGACAGATGTCACAGTGTTGAAAAAATCATGCAGCCCTCACTTAGAGACATTATTTATAAACTGTAAACTTATTCACCAGGAGTTTTCCTCGTTTGTTCTGGTCGCCGTTTACATTCCAAAGACACTAACACACTGGATCACTGCTACACTACATTAAAGGACGCTTATTGCTATGTTCCCCGTGCAGCCCTGGGACTCTCTGATCACTGTCTGGTTCATCTTATCCCGACACACAGGCAAAAACTGAAATCTGCTAAACCTGTTGTAAAAACTGTGAAAAGACCAACGAGTCAAAGCTGGAGTTACAGGCCTGCTCTGACTGTACTGACTGGAGTGTTTTTGAGGCTGCAGCCACTGACCTGGACGAACTAACCAACACTGTGAAATCTTACATCAGTTTTTGTGAGGACATGTGTGTGCCGACTAAAACCTTCAGCACATACAACAACCAAAAACCCTGATTCACAGCGAAACTCAGGCAGCTTCGTCAGACTAAAGCAGAGGCCTTCAGAAGTGGGGACAGAGTCCTGTATAACCAGGCCAGGAACACACTGACTAAAGAGATCAAAGCTGCAAAGAGGAGCTACGCCGAAAAGCTAAATAACAGCTTTGCAGTCAACGATCCTGCATCAGTGTGGAGAGGCCTGTGGACACTCACTAACTACAGGAGACCATCCCCCAACATTGCTGGTACTCAACAACTGGCAGACGAGCTGAATGGCTTTTATTGTAGGTTTGAAAAGCCCACAGTCACACTTCTCCCCCACACCACAACCATCTTCAAACAACCACCTTCCCCCTCTGACATGCTGTCACCCCCCCTCTCTGACCCCTCATCTCACTCAAGATCTGTGAAGAGGATGTGAGCCACCTCTTCCAAAGGCAGAATATCAGAAAGGCTCCTGGCCCTGACGGTGTGTCACCATCCTGCCTGAAAATTTGTGCAGACCAGCTGTCCCCCATCTTCACACAGATCTTTAACAGATCACTGGAGCGGTGTGAAGTTCCATCCTGCTTCAAACGCTCCACAATCATCCCGGTCCCCAAAAAACCCTCCATCTCTGGACTAAATGACTACAGGCCTGTCGCCCTGACATCTGTAGTCATTAAATCCTTTGAAAGACTGGTTTTGGTCCACCTGAAGGACATTACAGGCCACTTGCTGGACCCCCTGCAGTTTGCCTACAGGGCTAATGGGTCAGAAGATGATGCGGTCAACTTGGGACTGCATTACATCCTGCAACACCACGACGCTCCAGGGACATATGCACGAATCTTCAGCTTGGTGTTCAACACCATCATCCCAGACATCCTCAGCACCAAGAATTGGGAAGCAACTAAACCTTATACTGCCACGGTCTCCCCTACATACTAGTTTTACAATTTTTAAGCAATGTTATATTTCTCAATTTCATGTTATTTTAGAAAATAAAAAGTTAAATGACATCAGTCAATTAAAAGCAAATAAAAATTTTATCTCACTTCTGTGTGTTCCTTAGAGGGCTCCAGTCATTAACCTGGTGGAGAACCTGTGTGCACGTGGTGTGCACGTCATACGTGGCAGTCTGGGTGGGCCACAATTTAATCTAGCGCACCGCATCCACTACCACTGGAGTTTGTGTGTAAGTGTTCACTAAAGTAACAAGTCCTTTGTGCTAATGGCCACGTGATTCCCACAGACGCCTACCATACTCTTCATTAAGCCACATGCTTGAGTGGCCTTCTTATCTCTGATGGCAGCTTATGTCATTCATTCATACATACATACATACATACACACACACAAAGTTCACAGAGACCAAAAGAGGATTCCACACACAACTAACTGACAGCACATTTATATTACTTAGATTTACAATGTTGTTTTTCTGTAGTCTCTGCACAAAAAAAAAAAAAAAAAACACCTCACTCAATTTTAAATCTTAGCCAAACGTTTGAAACATATTTAACCATTTCATCTGTTTAAAAGACTTCCTGACCAGTATAAACAAAGACAGGAGACTTCAGGACAAGTGGAGTGAGACCCCATGGCTTGGCCCTTTTTTTTTTTTTTTACACTAATGATTGACTGTTCCCCTTGTGAAATGTGGCTGACGTCATCACAGCTAAAGCTTCAAAAGGAAAGGGGTTGGGGTCATTGGAAGGGCTCAATATTAGTAGTAGTATATTTTCATAAAGAAAACTTTCAGAATCAAAAGCAGGAAAATGTTGTGAATATTTAGGTCAGTTGTTTGAGAAGTATAGATGTGCACTGTAGTGAGTAATAGTGCTTCACAGTTTTGCCCTCTTTCAGAGGGGTTCGCACTCTGCAGCTAAACACACAGACCTTCCTCTGTAGCCACCACTGACGTCAGCAGTCACCTAGCAACAGTCTTTTGGTGTAAAAGCGGCACTGTTTTCAAATGAGAGAGAGAGAGAGAGAGAGAGAGAGAGAGAGAGAGAGAGAGAGAGAGAAAGAGAGAGAGAGAGAGACATATGGTCAAACTCAGAAAGAAAGAGACAAAAAAGTGGAAAAGGATAGCATACAGTGCTTTAAAGGTACTTATGTTAATAAGAATAATGTATTGACAATCTTGGAAATCATCTTGATTCTGTTGATTAAAATTAATTTGTATTAATCCCCGTTCCTTAAATTTCAAGCATGAACATTGCATTTTCATAACTCAAGTAGTTAATAAATTCTGCATGCATTTCAATTTCTTTTGTCATGGAAATCAAATAGCTGACACAAAGTTAAAGTGGTTATCTCTTTCTTTAAGTCAATTTGGCACAGGTTTCCCAAGCTCACTAACTGAACCATGAACTCTACGTACGACCCACAATTCCCTCCTTCCATCTGACCAAACCATGTGTTGTTTCCCCCGCACCCAGCCAAGTGAACAGACAGTTTTTTCAAATGCTGGTCACATAAATGGTTCAACAACCTCCTTGTTTCTCAACTGTTTCCATTAAGGTCCCCAAAACACAAAAAGACACAAAGCACTACATGGATAAAGGGAGTGAGAGCACACAAACGCATGATTTCAGTGAAGCAGAATACACAAATAGTGCAATCCAGTCATAAAAAAGGATTGATTACGGAACTACAAAATGTGGAATGTCTCGTAATTTGACATATTTGGAATAAAGCATGAATGCGCAATTGATCAAATTAAAATCGTGATATGTCCTAAGTTTGATGATTAATCCAAAAAAGGCTGAACAATATACAATTAAACACATATACAGTCTTCATGTGTTGCGCGGTTCAAAGTGATTGTGTAAAGCCGGCCACTCATACACTGTTAAAATCACATCATAAGCATTACACGCACTACGCGTGTGTAGTAGATGAGAGAACAGAGTGCACAAAAACCTTGAAGATCGCAACACATGTAGTCTTTATATTTATATAATTAGATAATAGCCTTTTGCGGTTAAATAGGTACATTAAGATATATAGCGAGCTGCTTATTCAGAGTCGAGAAGCTGTCGTCAAAAACATGCAAACTGAAAGTGCTTCATTCGATTTTCCGCCAAAAAAAAAAAAAAAAAAGAAATTGCGATAAAATTCACTATAGCAAAAAATTCTATATTCAATGTAGGAAACAATAATAATAATTATTATTATTATTGATATTATATATCATATATAATTATATCATATTTAAGCAATTTATCACAAGCAAGAGTGCTGTTGCACTGAATACAATTTTCATCAATGCTTTATTAATACTGTGATGCTCTGCAATGCAGCACTGAATTTGACAAAATAATAACAACTTAAATGTTGTGTTTTGGATTGTGCTGTAAAGAGCCATATAGAAGCACTTTATTTGCTAAAAATAATGCAATAGAATGTTGAAAAGTAACTGCTCTGTTTTCATTTGATTCAAGTTCAAATTTCATGCGATTAAAGTTAATTCATTAGGATACACATTTTAAACTTTATAACAAAATTCAGAAAAACTCAAACAGAAAACCAGAACTCGAGCAAAATTTGTCAAGAGTTTTGCTCTGGCGGCTTGTCCTCAAAAATCACCTTCTACAAACCAGTGCTAAATTAAAAAGATAAATCAATGGTAATCATGTCAAACACAAGCAATTTATAAAAGGAAATACTGTTTTACTTCAGTGGAGAAAAAAAACTGCGAGAGAAAAAAAACAGATTACATAAAAAGCTACAAAAAAAAATGTGTATTATTCTAAAAAAAAAATTTTTTTAATAAAAAACCACATTGTGTTACTAAGCCAACTAACACACTTACAGTGTGACTTTTGTGTTTTCAGCAACCACTGCTCAACTAAGCCAGCATAAAAAAAACTAAAGAGCTGCAAGCTAATTACTGGTGATCATGACGCAAACGGTTTCCAAGGTAACTGAGTTTTGGAGTAGCCACTCCAGTATTTCCTCATCTGTTTGTACTCACACCAGCAGGCTGACAATGCACTCGCTGCATCCTGTTTCAGTCTACAGACAGAGACGCTACTGATCTCTGTTAACCCCTTCCTCCTTAACCTGAAGAACTCTCATGATTGAGTAATTACTCATGCTACAGGTGCTATGATGATCTTAGGGTTGGAAATATTAAGAACAAAAGGTTTTGGGAGCAGTTATAGAGACAGAAATAGCTGGCTGTACATTGGTTTCATCATGTCTGGCAGAAAAATATAACACACAACTTGAAATTTTCCAGGTTGCTTGGCATTGTGCAAACTTCCAAGCACAACGCATTTATCTACTGTTCCTCTCAATATAAAGAGAACACTGTAAATAATTTTCGTTGTTTTTACAGAATTATTGCTGTATTTTCCACCATACCTTACTGTAGAAACTGTTTACAGTATGTTACTTTCAAACTGAGCTGTATTCTTTAGGAAAAAAATAGCAGGAAAATAATTACAGTAATTTACTGTTAAATTGCATGAGAACTGGCCCAATCTCAAACCAGCACATGCACAGTTTAGAGGGGACATTTGTGGTATTATTCAGTTATCTATTATCAACAATCGCATAAAAAGTAAAACTGTATGAATGCTCCAGGCAACCTGTGAGAGTTGAGCCTGCACATGACTCCTCATCACTTCAGCCTTGAGAGGAGCAGAAGCAATCTATTTCCGACTGAATCAGGTTAGCACCAAAAAGAGCACAAAACATCTTTTAGCAGTTTATAATAATTTGTTTCACATTCATCATTTGACAATGAAGATCTGCATGTAATTTTTGACAAGTACCTGTGTAGCGATAAAGTTTACTTTCTCAAAATGATACTAGCATTAGTTATAACAGCTATTCTGTTATGTACAAATATTACATGCTTTGCTCTGAATTTTATTCGATATACATGTAAGTAACTTTAATTTCAGTCCTCTCTGAATGATGCACAACCTTGGTTGTTGAGTGTGTATTCTCTCCCTTGTAGCATAAATGTCATGTTGATATAAAAACGACACTGAAGTTACATGATATTAATTGATTTTTGTATTTTGTTCTCTACGTCTGAGCAGGTAGAGAATCGGAGAGTGTTTTTTTGTGTCATTTGGACATCTGGTGAACTTAATATTGAAGTTTTTGAATGGACTTTTATGCGTGTAGTCATAATTTTACCTTTATGAGTGACATTTAAGTGATATTTGAGTTGTCATTGTGTAATAAATGTTCTGTTTGCAAAAAGGCCTCAATTGTTTCATTCTTTTTTAACTTGCAATAGATAAAAGTTAGTTTTATGGTATGGACACAATTACCATAATTAATTATACTGTATATCTAATTTACTTTATTTTAATATACATCATACAAACAAATACCGTAATTAATTTTACAGTACAGCACACACTGTAAATCATTATACAGTATGCTGTAAACTAGGACTGCAACTAACGATTATTTTAATAGTCGATTAATCTTCAATTAATCGGATAAAAATTACATTTCATTTCCTGTATTTTATTAAAACATTATTTTTCAAAAAACTGAAATGATAAAGGGCGTAAGGATTTGGTTTGATTTACATGACTGAATTCATGATTCTACATTCTCACAAAACTTTGAACAAAGCCTGAATAATAAAAAGTTATGCTTAAATGTATTATTATTATTACTAGGACATATGCGAAACTTTCCTTTACTTGTAAAACTTAACAAAAATGCTCATCATTAAAGAGTAAAATGATCCAAAGGGAATGTGTGGGACAAAAAAATCAGCCCAGCAGAGGGCAATAGTGACATGAGAATAGAAATATTAATAAATCTGCTCAGCTGAAAAAAAAAAACATATTTATGTTAGATACATATGCTTGTACACTGTCACTTATTACATAAACATGCAAGAAAACTATTCTTTTTAAAAATAGTGTGTTAAATAATGTTTGCCATAGTGCAAATTTACTAGTGAAATCAGACATTACATTTGGCATTATCAGAAGGACTTTAAAATATAAGGACCCTTTATTATTATACATTATATTCAGCATTACATATAGTTTAATAAAGTATAATCATCTGTAAACCCTGTGCAAATTCACTCTCACGCTGAAAAGATTCACTCATCCCGGTGCTCTCTGTATTACATGCGCTTACATGAGGAGGAGGAAACACTTTAAAAACCGGCACACCTTGACTGCTGAGACTTCAGTCTGATATCCATGAAAACTGCACAATTGAATACATTGAAACTGAATTCATGGCCAATCATGTGGCAGCAGTGCATAAAATCATATCAACCATCAGAATGGGGAATAAATGTGATCTCAGTGATTTGGACCGTGGGATGATTGTTGGTGCCAGATGGGCTGGTTTCAGTATTTCTGTAACTGCTGATCTCCTGGGACTTTCACAGAACAGTCTCTAGAATTTACTCAGAATGGTGGCAAAAACATCCAGTGAGGGGCAGTCCTGTGGACAGAAATGCCTGGTTGATGAGAGATCAATAGAGAGCGGCCAGACTGGTTTGAACTGACAAAGTCTAGAGTAACTCAGATAACCACACTGTGCAACTGTGGTGAGAAGAATATAATCCCAGAATGCTTTTATGAGATGTAGGTTGGCACTGTTTTGGCAGCATGAGGTGGACCTACACAGTGTTATGGCTGATCGATATATATATTTATAGTACTAAATAGAAATATTTTATTATCTCTTATATTTGTATAAATTCTGAAAGGGGTGTGAACATTTGAGACAAAAGGAATGCAAATTTATCTTCTCAACCATAAATACTGTTTATTAAACCTCCGATTAATGGGTTATCAACAGTGTGGAATCAGGAAGGTGAATTGTTGGCAATTCTAAGTATTCACTAATTTAAACTTTCAGACATGCTGTTATTCAGATGAATATGGAGAATTACACATGTATGAATATTAAGTTGCCCATTTTCTGTCATGTCATTACAGTAGTAATTCTGACTCGCTGCACTGCGAGCACAGAGAGGATACAAGACTGCAAACGGGTATAACAGCAAACTAAACAACAAAAAAACACACGTATACAAATCTGAGTATAAATGCTGTAACAGGAGTCGTAACAATCAGACGTTGTGCTGAGCGATAGAGGCTGTTTGAGCGATTATGAGGACTTTCAGCTTCACTCACCCGCAATGTCAATCAAACAAGCGCACTCTCCAGGTGCTCTCAATATCTCAGCAGTCACTCATCTCAGTGCTAATCTGTGAGAATCCCAATTTATATCAGATTAATGTTGGTCACATTACCACTAATCACATCAATTATATTTTAACCATAACGGCAATGCTTCTTCACTTATTTGCTGAATAATTACTGATTTGTATTACAGCAAAAATGCCAAAGACAGTAGTAAACAAATCATAGATAGATATTAATGATTTTACTAGAGCAGCTTTAAGAGCTTGTATTTTTCTTACTTTTGAACATATCTCTTCTGTGTGTGATGCTCTCATGGTTTTGTCACAGTATGTCACAATGACCTTTTGATATTGACAACATAACTATTCATAACTGTTTCACAATAAATAAATGTTAGCAATTCACAATTCATGTAAATTTAATGTAAAGTGTTACTGTATTTTATCTGTGTGGGGCATAAACATATAACTGAAAAATCTATCTTGCAAAAGTGTGGCAAAGGGCACTTTTTAAAAAAAAAATCAGTATCAGATCTTATCGGCCTCAAATTTCCTGATCAGTGCACCATGAAAATCGTTGTCGTTGATTTCAATTATCGATAATTATTGATTTTATTGATTAGTTGTCACAGCCCTACTGTAAATTGTTTTACAGTAATTTTACTGTGGTATGGAATACAGCAGCTTGCTGGCTATTTGTATCCAGGAACTTTACAGTGCACATTTAATATTAAAACTATTTGTGACAGGGATTTAAATGGGCAAGGAGGCGGCAAAATGTTATTTATATTGTCAAGTCGGTTCGGCTTGACAATATAAATAATATTTTAATGAAAAACTTAAACAAAACACACAAACATCAACACACGACGGTCAGCTGCCCATAAACGTTCTCTCTCTGTCGCATCACTGTCCGCAGTCGGCCTTTATCCGTCTCGGAGGCTTGATTAGCCTGATAAGGGGCCGGGTATGCAGCATCACGACCCGGCCGCACCCTCCGCCCTACCACACCATTCTAACAAATTTTTTGAAAATCCAAAACAATTATAGTGTTTTAGCAACCATCAGAATCTGCTCTGCAAATCAATTTCTAGCTGACCTGACATCTACTAAAACAGCTACTGCCTGCAATTATTTGTTAAACTTGAGAATATTAATACCCAACCAGCAGAAAAAAAACTTCTTGAAGAAAATTATTTATTTATTAAAATTAATTTGAATTGCAGTCAATTCAATTGTTTTCATTTTTAACAGTGTAAAAGCATGCAGTATAAATACCGTTCCTCATTGCTCCTCATTTTAAATTTGCGACTTGGGTTTGGGCAACACAATACATCAACAAATACAAAACACATAATCATCAATTAACACATGCTCAAAAAAGACATCCGTTGTTCAGAAATATAGTAGCTTGATAACCAAATAGAAATGTGCAAATAATGTCCAAATTTCAAGATTCGTTCCCTCTTTCAAACACACACTCACACCAACCCAAACCCATTGATTGATCTGTTTGATGCACTCAAATAATGGAAATAGATAACAGTGTTTAATTTCAGACAAAATGGGGCCAAGTCTCCCCATTTTCTTTTCACTAGCTTTAAAATTAATTCTCAGAGATTCACACCCAGTGCTCATATATGTAACTTAATTTAAAAAATGTATTTCACAAATAAAACTTATTCCTGTCACTGGTTTTCAAGCTGTAATTTTCTTCCAAAGGAAAAATAATAATAATATTGAAACAATCACACACACAGTGAGCAGTTTGACGTATCTCCCGGCAGTATGGACGGAGTGTTCTCTACTCTGATCATGCCGTTGAGCAGGCAGTCAGTAAATTGTACATGGCAATAAGTAAAACTTGTCTTTTTTCTGTAGACATACTCTCGTACGTCACCACTTAGTGACGTCAATGTTATATCATTCCACATGGCATTAGTGCAGGAGAACGTGACGGCTGAGAGGAGCACTGCTCCACTATTCCACCGTCTCACACACGCATGCACCTTTTCTCTCTCCCCCTCACTCTCTTTGCCTTATATTTAAGAGTATCTTAGAGCCAGTACTTGCCTCTATCTGGCTAAAATACAATTGTGTATATTAATGAATAAGCCTCTTTAATTACTAAAGGGTTTGTTAATTACAAAATGTAGATGCACTAATATGTTTAAACGAAAAACAAAAGAAAAGAAAATAACAAAATCTTTAAAAACTAGGGAGGGGAGAAGCTTTTTATCAAGTAAAAATCCACAGCAACATGCACTGGTGGAGCAATAGATATATGGTGACAGGAATATCCAGTCTGAAACTGGTGAAACAACAAACATAAAAACGAAACAATTTTTAAACAATAGAGCCGATTCGACTTGATGCTTTCTGTGTGACAGTCTTTTGTGTAATATTTTTAGTCCTCTGTATTATTACAGTAAAGCACGGTGGGGCCTGCTGCCCAAAGGCTGATGATTCAAAAGTTTAAATGAGACGTGAAATGAAGATGCAAGAAGCAGTATGACTGGCATGACCTCATTGCTAAAAACACTGTGAATACCAGTACATCATGTAATGGTGGAGAAGGTAAGAAGGCTGTTTGATTGCACACAGTGTTCTGTCTTCAAAAAGATAAACACTTGCTAATGAGGGATGGCAAATCCTCCTGCTCAATTGAAAATTAAACAAAGATCGAATCACAGCCTGAAGAGCTCCAGATCTGCATATATTCCCACACAGCAGAAAAGAGCATATCAGTGAATTAAACTTAACAACTAATTGGTGTATTTACTGCAACTTTGTGAAGTAAAAGACAGAATAACATTTAAATTAGATTTGTGTGCAACAAGGCCTTTATACCTGATGAAAAGCTTATGTGATTGCACCCTATTTTTGAATCGCTCACATAAAGGGATGTTTGGGATGACGGGCTTACTGTGAATCTCCACGCACTCACTTACACATCAGCTGTGGCAAAATACAAATCCCTCTCTTCAAGTCCAATGAATTATGAATTGTCAGTTTTGCCGTTCTTTCATAAATACATAATATGGAGCACTTTCCAAATATGCCACATACACTGCAGGGGATTCCCGACCCTGGACATCTCCCACATTCAGGCATCTCATCTACAATAGAGATCTATTCATTTTCCCTTACTGAGTGAAATTATTGTGAGCACACATGGCCTCTCTCTGTCATTTATATTCTCACACACTCGCAGGCAACTCACGTGTTGTCAATTCATACAGCAAATCACTCAGTGGAAAGTAAGCGATCACAGACGTGATTAAAAACAAATTTTTATTTGCACATTCATGTTTGAAATTTAGTTGTCTTTCAATTCACAGCTAATATGATTTTTGATATTCTATTTACATTGAATATATGAGCCATTATGTGAATTGAGTCACTATAAGACAACAAGGATCCTAAAGGAGCAGCAAGTGTTCAAACAAACAAAATATCTAACAACATTTTAACATGTTGTGACTTCTGCATTTCTTGAGAGCCTAAACCTTCAGGGCCCTCATTTAATGCATGTTTAAAATAGTGACAGAAACGTAAATATTATATTTTAAACCGTAACCCTAAAAAAAAACCCTATAAGAGTTGTAAAGCTGAACTTGACCTATGGGGTTAAGAAGTGATTGTTCTCAATTATTTTGTTTTTGTGAAGTCACACACATTACAAAATACCCCAGAATCAATGACAGAGCCCTTAAAAGAATCTCTCTAAAGCCATATGGCAAAACACCCTGCAGACATGACAACTCCAAGGCTTCCAATTCAACATGAGCCGCTTCTGATGCTAGAAGCTTCTAAACTGCTTACACATCTCAAGCAATCTGAATTAGGGCTCGGTATTTATACAGGTTTCCCCGATTCAATTCGATTCCGATTCACAAGCTCTCGATTCGATTAAATTTCTATTCATATGCGTTTATTTCAGTTATAATGTCCCTTTTGCTTAAAAATAAAATCCCAGATAATGCTGTTGATTATACAGAGGACCTTTTAACTAGGTACAATAGAAAATATACATTTTTATAATTATATTTTATTACTTTTTCATCATTTTTGTCTTTTTAAAAATGAACAAATAATTTATATACAAAATAAATAAATTATTGTAACAAATAAATGTATATCAATACATGAGATATTATATTTCATAAATTATTTTGTTACGTATTTATTGTTAAATTGCATTGATCTTGGGATACAAGAATCAATATTGAGATCATTTAAATGAAGATCACGACTAATCGGAAAAACAATATTTTTACCCACAATCTGAATTATTCTAATAAAAAAATCAGAGTAAATCTCAAATTTGTGTTTCTTCAAAATGGCTTCTACCAGTTATACCTACCAGTTATTATCACAAATATCTTTTTTTTCTTTTTGGTATTAGGATAGAGACATTAAATACTCACATTAACAGTGTGTTATAATGATGCAAATTAATACCGGAATCAACAGTTGCTAATTACTGTGACACTGCCAATTATATAATTTATGTAAACTTGTGCATCTATATTTATTGTGTCAGTTCTCTATTACTCAAATCCCTCTATTTATGATGTCAAAAGTATCAGTACCAAGTCAATACTAAAATAAAAATCAGTTTTTTTTTGTTTCGGTTTCTTTTTTTGCAGTACGGGTAGTACAGAGCACCAACTCAATCCGATACCTGCACACTGTCTGACTGACACACGACTACTTTCAAACACTCACATGCTTATTTGAGCATGTGCTCTGTTACTCCTTTTACACAGACATGCACAATTAATCAAATTAAAATCACGATATGTCCTAAGTGTGATTATTAAGCTGCAAAACGCTCTTAGTCTGAATGAGCTGCATGCTTTAAAGTTTAAATGAATGTGTGAAGCTGACTGCTCATACACTGGAAACTCCACAGACATTGAGAATCATTTACATCACATAAAATGACAAAGTAGAGCACTCATCCACTGTGAAGCACACAGCACATGTAGACTATATATTTATATAATGCAATCCGTGTAGCAAACTGTTTATCTAGAGAAATGAAGCTTCTGTCAAAAACACATCGAAATAAAAGCATGATACAAAATAAAAGCCAGATGCCTGAACTTGAACAAATTATAACAGAAATATATTACAACTGTATAGTAAAATTTTATATTCACAGAAGTAATATAAATAATAATAAATAATGATTAATAAATAATAATAATAATAACAATTAAGCAATATATCAAAGGCTGTTTTACTGAATAAAACAGTTGTTGAAAAGTAATTGTTCTATTTTCTATGGTTAAAAGTTTTAAAAATCTATTTGACAAAAACAAAACAGGATTTGGGAAAAAAATAAAACAGATTTCAGTAAGGCCCAATTTAAAAACACTTCAGCAATGCATTTGGAAACATGCATTTATTTAAATTTATTTGTACTGAAATTTAACTTTGAATAGACTAAAGAAGTCTGTTCAAAAGCACATTAGCATATTTTTGCTGTGGTATCGAAATTGGTTTCAAGAACTGTGAAATTTCACTGGTATCGGTACCGAAATTTTGGTACTGCGACAACACTAACTTTTAGTACCATTTTCAACCAATTTGGTTTTCATAATGCTTGTAACTATTACACTTCAAATTAAGCTAAATGACTTTACACATTGCGAGCAAGATCCTGGTGTTTACGGCACATTTTTTGACAATAAATTTAAGAATAATAATAACAACTGAATTTTTTTTTTTTATTCTAAACAGACCAAAATTTAAGCTGTTATACAGTGATAATCAATTCTGATGCTGAAGCTTTGAAAATGGACAAAATAATTAGCATGACCTGCAAAAATCCCCATGTCCACATTCAAGAGCGGTGTGACATTTTGCTGTTTAATGGTGTTAAACGTGAGCTGGATCGATGCGTCGATCAATTAACCAATGATGCGATGTCATCAACACAACGCGTGAAGATAAATGTATATATTTTTTTAAGATGCACCTTTATTGTTAACGCTATAATGCCAGCCACGCCTGTACTAATGCAGCAACCTTATGATATCCATCTCGATTTAGAAGCGCTAAATGTACATATCATGAGGGACACGGATGTGCACGGATTGATTGAATTTGCGCTTTGCTCTATCCGTGTGTGCGGGCATCAACAGGACTGCAAGCTCTGGTGACAGGATAGCACGGATCGGCTCACATGATCGATTAAATCAGTCTTCAATATCATGGCACATGCTACACATTTTAATTCTACATGAGAATTTTGCTTTCAAAGAGCTTTAGAGCAATTCAACCATGTAAAACGGCTAACTTGTCCTAACCAGAAATGACACAATAAGTTTCCATTGACAAGCATTTTGTCTGTCCACACCATGCGCGATGTAACACTGTGATATTAATACACTAAAATCAGGATAATTGACAATAAAATGTAGAAAATAGAGCAATTACAGAAGGAAAAGTCTGTTTATTGTACGCAACTAATTTTTTCAACTGTGCTTTCTACGGCAAGCCCCGAGGGGATAAATACACAATCACACATACACAGGGAAAAAGTTACTTTTATGAATTGCATCCTTATTCAGACTGTTACGATTGTTTATGCTCACGTGGTACTTCTGTTGTTATTCGCCGATCTCCAAGTGACATGGAAGTGGAGAGAAAGTCGTAATGAGCCGGTATGTCTCCCCACTGCCATTTTGAACCGGGGTGTGTGTGACAGAGCTCCAGCTGAAGAGAGTGAGACCTCAAGCACAACATTCGGTAGGTGTGTGACACCCTCTGCCATAATAAAGTTGTTGTGAACTGGCTAGTGTTATGCCAGCTTTAATATACTGTAAATATAATAATTTTAGACCCATTTGTTGTCTGCGCTGGCCGGCGTGACGTCGCAGAAATAGAAACCTTTCTAAAAATAGAAAGCCCTGTTGCTGTTGCTCGTTATGTTTCAAGGCTGGTTAGGACAAAAACTCTGATTAACATGGAAAAGATACCTTTTATTGCGTGTCGCAATGTCCTGTCAAATCTGGATAGCACACAGTGTAAAGAGCCCTGATATTCTGAACAGAGCCAACGAGGTAAAGAGAAAAAACCTTCTCTACACCCACATCAATCACAAGACTTTTCAGATCTTCACATTAACACTCTTACTAACATATATAACAGTAAACTGTAACAGAATTTTTCAATACAACTGCATACACTGTTAGACTATTTTATATATTTATTTATTTATTTTGTTAAAAATAAAAATTCCTCTGTATTAACTGAAGTAACTTATTTTCTTGTGGATGTCCCAACGTGGATACTGGATTTGCACTTTACAGAGAGCTCAATAAAATATTTAAAATACTCAAAATTTGTTTGCATTGTTTATATAATCAATCTAACTGACTGTGCAAAACAGGCACATAATATTGTACTATCGAAGGCAGGCCCCTGAATCTAATCAAATGGAAATCGTATCATGGCAGACTTTGAGGTATCGGCTCGCTGAATAAGATAATGTATACAAGATTGTTTTGTGATGGTCTCAAGATGGCGCCGAGTATGGCTGCTGCGTCGCGAGCTCCGTCAAAACACTGCAGTTTATTGTTTGTTTTGTTTACAGTTCTGTGTTTTTTTGTCTTGGATGTTGTCTGCCTTATTGTGTACGACAGACAAACGCTTTTGGACATTGGTTCGGCAATCACACACCGAAAACCGGACTTCACATTCCTCAATGCCGACCCGCGGGTTACAAACACGCCAGCGGATCCCTTTGTTTGGGCTGCCCGGCCGCGGAAACGCAGACGGAAAAGGGGAAAAAGAGCCGGCGTTCTCATCAGATTAAGACGTCGCGCAAAACGCCCCCCGCTACCCAGTATACTACTGGCAAATGTTCAGTCTCTGGACAACAAGCTCTGCGAGCTGAGAGCGCGGATCTCTTTCCAACGAGAGACGAGAGAATGCTGTGTTATCTGTCTTACGGAAACCTGGATGTCCGCGGAGATTCCAGACTCGGCCATCGAACCCACGGGTTTCTCCGTGCACCGAGCGGACAGAGCGAAAGACCTCTCAGGTAAAAGCAGAGGTGGAGGTGTATGTTTTATGATCAACAAATCATGGTGTGATCAGAGGAATATACATTTTATCAGGTCTTTCTGCTCTCCTGATCTGGAATTTCTCATGCTTCTGTGTCGACCATTCTGGCTACCGAGGGAATTCACAGCGGTCATTATCACTGCTGTGTACATCCCCCCACAAGCCGACACAGACCGGGCACTTAGGGAACTGTATGGCAGTATAAGTCAGCAGGAAACCGCGCACCCTGAGGCCGCGTTCATTGTTGCCGGGGACTTCAAAAAAGCCAACTTCAAAACAATAGCACCAAAATACCACCAACAAATCAGCTTTAACACACGAGGGGACCGGGTTTTGGATCATTGCTATTCTCCTTTCCGGGATGGCTACAAATCCCTCCCCCGCCCACCATTTGGCAAATCTGACCACTCTTCCGTTCTGCTTCTGCCCGCTTACAGGCAGAAACTGAAACGGGAAGCACCCGCCCTCAGAATGATCCAGTGCTGGTCAGACCAATCAGACTCTGCGCTACAGGACTGTTTTGATCACGCGGACTGGGAGATGTTCCGGTCTGCCTCCGATGACGACATCGAGGTTTACGCTGATAGGGTAACTTGTTTCATCAGAAAGTGCGTAGAGGACGTTGTTCCGACGAAAACTATACGGATCTACCCCAACCAGAGACCATGGGTTAACGGCGATGTTCACGCGGCACTTACTGCGCGGACCACCGCTTTTAATTCCGGGAATGCGGAGGAGCGTAAACAAGCCAGTTATGCCCTCCGTAACTCCATCCGTGCAGCCAAACTCCAGTACAGGCACAAAATTGAAGAACAGTTTAACACCACTGACTCCAGAAGTATGTGGCAGGGAATTAACACCATCACGGACTATAAACGGAATAAAAACTCCGCCATGAACACCGCTGCCTCTCTCCCGGACGAGCTTAATACATTTTATGCTCGTTTCGAGGACAACAACACCGCCCTCACAGAGAGAGCACTCGCGGCCTATACTACAGATGATGGTTCACTCTCCGTATCTGTTGCGGATGTAACCCGATCCTTTCGACGGGTGAACATCCGTAAAGCCGCGGGTCCAGACGGCATTCCGGGCCGCGTCATCAGAGCATGCGCGAACCAACTGGCTGGTGTTTTTAACGGACATTTTCAACTTGTCCCTATCCCTGTCTGTAGTCCCCACATGCTTCAAAACATCAACCATTGTGCCTGTACCGAAGCAATCAAAAATCACTTGCTTAAATGACTGGCGTCCTGTTGCCCTCACCCCCATCATCAGCAAATGCTTTGAGAGGTTGATCAGAGATCACATCTGCTCTGTTCTGCCCACCTCTTTGGACCCATTGCAGTTTGCCTACCGTAACAACCGCTCCACTGATGACGCCATTGCATCTACAATACACACTGCTCTTTCCCACCTGGAAAAAAGGAACACATATGTGAGAATGCTGTTTGTAGACTACAGCTCAGCATTCAACACCATAGTGCCCTCCAAGCTTGATGAGAAACTCCGGGCTCTGGGCTTAAACAGCTCGCTGTGCAGCTGGATCCTGGATTTCCTGTCAGGCAGACGTCAGGTGGTTAGAATGGGCAGCAACATCTCCTCATCACTGACCCTCAACACTGGAGCCCCGCAGGGCTGTGTTCTCAGCCCACTCCTGTATTCCCTGTACACACATGACTGTGTGGCGACACATAGCTCCAATGCCATCATTAAGTTTGCTGACGATACGACGGTTGTAGGTCTGATCACTGACAATGATGAAACGGCCTACAGAGAGGAGGTGCACACTCTGACACGCTGGTGTCAGGAGCACAACCTCTCCCTCAACGTCAGTAAAACCAAGGAGCTTGTGGTGGACTTCAGGAAGAAAGACAGAGAACACAGCCCCATCACCATTAATGGAGCACCGGTGGAGAGAGTCAGCAGCTTCAAGTTCCTCGGTGTCCACATTACTGAGGAACTCACATGGTCCGTCCACACTGAGGCCGTTGTGAAGAAGGCTCACCAGCGCCTCTTCTTCCTGAGACGGCTGAGGAAGTTCGGAATGAACCACCACATCCTCACACGGTTCTACACCAGTACTGTAGAGAGCATCCTGACTGGCTGCATCACCGCCTGGTACGGCAATAGCACCGCCCACAACCGCAAAGACCTGCAAAGGGTGGTGCGAACTGCCAGAAACATCATCGGAGGTGAGCTTCCCTCCCTCCAGGATATATATAACAGACGGTGTGTGAATAAAGCTCGGAGGATCATCAGAGACTCCAGTCACCCGAGTCATGGGCTGCTTTCACTGCTTCCATCAGGCAGGCGGTATCGCAGCATCAGGACCCGCACCAGTCGACTACATGACAGCTTCTTCCCACAAGCAATAAGACTTTTGAACACATGATCTCTCACGATCAACAATCAGCACTGCACTTTATTAATCATCACTCTGTCAATATATTCTCCCAATTCAGTTAGTGTATATATATATTTATACCCGTATCTAGTGTATGTGTATTCTACATTGTGTGTATTGTGTACATTTGTTATGTAAATTGTTTTTGTGTAAATATGTTGTTTATTGTAAAGTGGTTTATGTCTCGTCACTGTCATGACTGCAATGTTACTCGGAACTGCACACAAGAATTTCACCTACTGTTGCACTCGTGAACACAGTAGTGTGACAATAAAGTGATTTGATTTGATTTTGATTTGATGAAACTGCCAATTTACACCCCTACATACAGGCTACTGATTTTGTAAGGACCAACAAAGTTAGTATAGAAATGCTAAATGCTTAAAAATAAGCTGTTGGTTCTCACAACAATAATAATAACAAAAGTAGTTTCCTGTGTGAATTAAGAGATATGAGGAAAACTGTAGAAAACGGTTTATTCCAGGTTTTTTGCAGCATTCTGAAACGTCATGTAAACGAGAATGCCATTTTCCTTATGTCATTGAAGTGATTAAGAGAAAGTGGTTTAAACACTTAGGTTTCTCCTGGAGAGCATGGCTTACGTGGCCATGTAAAGACATAATCAATGTTCTGATGGCTGTTTGAAGAGTGTGCGTGCATGGAACAGACAGAATAACTAGGTCAGAGGATGGAGCCCTCTCATAACAACAAGTAAACACAGTGGAAAGAATTTTACATTTTAAATTTCTAGGAGTATTTTAAAAATATCTACTACTGTGTCTAACATCTGTATATATTTTCCCAAGTATATTAGTGGAATCCCGGAGTTTGACATAAGAGGGAAACACCACTATTGCAGCGCTATTCCGTAGCAGGTCACAATGGAAATTTGAAGAAACAAACACAGCCACAACTCTGGAATATCTGGAAAAAAGTGACGCAACAGAGAAATAAAGAGTGAAGTCTTCCTCAGATGCCTTGTTTGTTATTTACAAAAGCATAGCTAAGAAATTACGTTGCTGTGGATAAAGCTGCTAACTGACCGAGTCGCATGTAAAGTATGCAGAGGCAAAGAGAAAGCCTCTGTTGCCTCTTAGCCTTCGAGTGCACCATACATACTCAATGTCATGTCCAACCAGCGGAATTAGGGATGTATTGTGACTATTTAACTGCAAATTTTTTTTACATTTAATTAAATAAATATACTGTCTGCATTTGCTGTAGGCTTTAATAAGGTACTCAAAAGCCTTCATGTCGTAAAAAAAAAAGAAGCTTAATTCTACTTGAGACAGAAATATGTCAACTTTAATATTCACTAAAATATTATAAAATGTATAGTATTCGCAATAATAAATATAATAATAATAATAATGTTTAAGCAATATATCACAGCACGAGTGCTGTTTTAGGGTTGGCTATAAAGGCTTGCTAGGGTTGCTAAGTGAGACTACAGAGACAGAGTGGAGTCAGACTATCGCAGCTCCGACGTCAAATGCATGTGGAGTGGTCTGAGCAAAATAACTGTCTACAAACGCAAGAAAAGCAGTGATATGGATACATCTGCCTCATTACCAGACGAGCTCAACACATTCTATGCTCCTTTTGAGGCAGACAACAAATTTCCTGCTGTGAAAATTCCCACTGACCATAACAGCTGCCCTCTGGCCCTAACAGTACCTGAAGTCAGTAGGTCCTTTAAGAGGGTCAATGCTAAGGCACTAGGTCCTGATGGCATTCTATGCAGTGTCTTAAAGGTTTGTGCTGACCAGTTAGCAGGTGAATTTACCAAAATCTTTAACATCTCCCTAAGTTTGACAGTGATCCCCACATGCTTCAAGAAGACCACCATCATCCCTGTCTCAAAGAAAACTGCTGTCTCCTGTCTGAATGGCTACCGCCCTGTTGCACTGACCTCAGTTATAATGAAGCGGCTCTTCAAAACTCACATCTTCTTTTCCATCCCAAACACCTTGGACCCATTTCAGTTTGCATACCGAACAAATAGATCCACAGATGACACCGTAGCAATGACAATGGACTCAGCCCTTACACACCTAGAGAAAAGTGACACCTATGTGCGATATTTACCTTTTCAAATAGGCAATAGGCGTTTTAATAGCATATCATCCATTTTTGCTTAGGTCTCGAAATTTGTATTGAGAAACAAGACATTTTACTGGTATTGGTACGGACTACCTGTCATGACAACCCTAAGAGGAATATTGCATTAAGTCTCTGTGCAGCTAATCATTTTTAAGATTACTCCAATGATATTTTTTCAGAATACCCAAACATCTCTCACTTGTGTGATAATTTTATTACACGGCCTTTTGGAATACATGATTCTGATCGGTCAATGGCAGCATCTAGTGGTTTGATATTTCTGAGTAATAAACGCACTTCTATATGTCCGACCGCTCATCTGGATTTCTTCATTACTACTTCTGGAATCACTGTGTGATCCAAGTAAACTCATTTTAACTTAAATCCATGTTTCACGTGCATTTATTTATTCATGAGGCAAGTAGTCTTTTAATGAGCTAGATAATGAGCAGACAGACCGCCATTTATATAGAACAAACACCGAAAGAACTCTGACGCAAACCAGGTGGATTTCAACTGTTTAGCTATATATTTCTTCTCACATAATTACATAACTTCAACACAAATCAATATTTTATGTTCATATATTTATTTATTTGGTTAGTAGCAGTGTAATAAGCAGGATCATGTACAGTCAGATGTTATCACAAAATAAACACCTTCAGGCTGATACAAGACAACTCCGCTTCGCAGAGACAGTCATGTTTGGGTTTATTATGCAATATCAACCAGTTGATTGTACTTTGTCCTTTACTGAAAGGGATAGCTCACCTAAAAAAGGAAAAAAAAAATCTCAGGTTCTCACCCCCATGATTATCAAATCTGTATGACTTTCTTCCATCTGCTGAACACATTTGAAGGAAAATGGAAAAATATCTTAACTCAGTAGGTTCTTAAAATGCAAGTAGATGGTGCACGTGAAAAGTAAAATTTTTTTTTTAAATAAAATCACAGAAAGTCAGCATAAACGTCATCCATATGACTCCAGCGGTTAAACAAATTGTCTTCTAAAGCGATATGATCACTTTTGGTGTGAAAAACATACTACTTTTAGTATATTACTTTTTAACTATAAACCATCACTTCCAGTAAGCTTCATGAGTTCACGTGGTCTCTCGTGGGACATATTCACGTAGGCATGTTACCGATGTAATCTCACATTCTCCTCTTGGTTGAGTCATCCAGAATAACCACACAACACACCATTGTGAGAAAACAAAATGATACAAACACAAATTTAAAGAAAAACTAATGAAGCTTCTGTACAGCATTCCTCCTACTCAGTTGTAAACAGCGTTGCTCCTTCAGGTGTCACACATGCATCAGTTCTCACTTGCCAATGCGATTAAGTCACATGCATGATTTATATTTAAAAAGCACTTTAAAAAAAATCTGCACAAAAAGCGATCGTGTCGCTTTAGAAGAAATGTATTTAACCGCTGGAGTTATATGAATGACGTTTATGCTGACTGTCTGTTCTTTTTGGAGCTTAAAAAGGTCTGATCACCATCCAAATACATTTTAAGGACCAACAGAGGTCCTCCTTCAAATGTGTTTCAACCTGCACCATAACTGACCACTGCTGTTTACAATGTGCTTAAAGTGCAAAACGATTATTCTGCACAATTTTCTGATCAATTTTCAATATTTATACCGTTTACTTGCTCAGCCCTACCTTTAACCACTGCCTTTTTTTCAGCATGGGTATGGCTAAGATTTTTGACAACGGACAAAAGCCTAAAAGCCTGGAAATAAAAAAAAAAGGTCCAGTTTCTTTTATCCATCAGCAATGCATGCACTGTTTAAACTTCATGACAATCAGATGAGAAAGATCAGAGACAATAAACAATATATTCAATGCCCATTATTGTTAGAAACTAGGAGGGAAAAAAAAACAAACAAAAAAAACATTGCAAATGTATTGGCTTAATGTTTGCAACTGTTAGTGTTCTTACTGGTACTTGATATTTAGAATTTAACTTGTATTTCTAGCTATCTGCTATGATTGTCTCAAACAAAATACAATTCAACTTTCCATTTAGTTGGTTTGGTAAATAAGCACCTGCAGAAACAATAATACAATTTAAAAAAATAGTTTAAAATGTTTTTGGACGCTGTCAATTAAAAGGAAATTGATCATGCCAAATCAGTTGTACTTTTCTATGATGTAAATTGTGAATAGTATAGAATTGTAGTGAAATGTGTATTGCAGTGATGGAAAGATCAATAACTAAAACAATATTTGCTTTACAAAAAGTTGTGTTACACATACACACAACAAACTACTAAAGTAGCACTTTAATCTGGTTGAAATAACCCAATTACTCATCACCAGTTCTGAAAAATGCCTTGGGACAAATCATTTTTAACAACTAAAGCTAATAATGCATTTCATTATACATTCTTAACTCATATGCAAATATTGTTTACCAATACAGTTAGTACTAATATTTTAAAGATTTAGCTTACAGGCTTTTTTGAGATTCAGTACATCTTGAGTACTTTTTGAATGAAAAATAACAGTTTTCTAAATAATTTTTTCAAGAGTTTGTTTGGTATTAATAAATAAATTGACAAAATCAGAGCCTTATATCAATCAGTGACTCCTATAAAACAATCACAACCTGATCTGATCTGATATGCTGATAACTGATGCCCTTGTTTTGGAGGTCCTATCTTTAGTCACTCATGTAACATTTGTGTTCAGTTTGATAAATCCTTAAGAAATATACATATTAATGCATAGAATTTCATGAACTCTGATATCATAACTAAAGGAACCAACTTCAATACGAATTTGTGTATAATAATAGATTAGAACCAAACTTAATACTTCTTGTCTTTTAAACAAAATTTCAATAATAAATTTACCTAAGTGGTATGGTGAAGGAAAAAAAAAAAAAAAAAAGAGCCAATGCATTCGCTTCTCAGTCCAAGAATTTCCACAATATATTGCCGCTCCATGTGCTATGTTAAAATTGATTGGGCTTTGTTATGATTATCAACTGATTTAAAGTTCCAAGACTTATAAACATTTCAAACAGTCTGTCTACTGCGTACAGTGGTCCATCTTAAAGGCACCATAATCCTGCCAATGGTTCTAAACACAGGTCAGGCTGTGACGAACACTGAGCTGAAAATGCAATGAGTCACAGGTGGCTTGAAGAGAGAACTGGTGTCGTTTCTCACTCTGTGCAAGTGAGAAGTCATGAGGCCACACATGAGACACAGCATTGACTGGAACATCACAACAACTTGAAAAAACTAAATCATGTCACAGTAGAAAAAAAAATGCATAGCCCCATTTAAATAATAATAATTTTCTGTATTTTTGCATAGCAATGAATTTAACAGAATTAACTGCATGGGTGATATGAAGTAAACCTCTGTTTACTTCATACTGCCAATTATTGTACAATTACTGTGATAGTGACTGATAACATTACACTCTCTCACTTTCAGATCTGTAGAGGATATCAAATAAAGAAACAAACACCTAAAAGCAAAAAATAACCCTCAGGTGAAAAATAGTGATGCCACCTTTTTGTTAAATACATAATAAACAAGTAATATTTTAGATACATGATGCCAACTTGTTACAGCCCATTTCCTTCAGCCAATACATTTTACTAATAGAAACAAAACTGCACTTTACAATAAAACATTACATGTAAACCCTGGTTATTGCATTAGGCATCATGAACAAACAATAATTTTACAGAATTTGTTCACCTTGGTTCATTTTTAATGTATACTGTTCAGTATTCAAAATGCATTAACTAATGTTAAACAGATAGGCCTAAAACTTTTTTTTTAAAAAATACAATTGTTACTATATGTAGCAACCCCCTTATATACAACATTATTGTAAAGTGTTCCATTAAAAAAAAAAAAAAAAAAAAGTTGTAAAGCAACAGATATAAATTGCATTCTTTAAAATCTTGCCAATGCAGCGTTTAAAAAAAACAATGGCTGTTTATGAGCCTGGGAGCAGGATCGTGCGTGAGAATGAACTCTCAGAATCAGAAAGCGAGAACAAGTGTGAAAGTCATGTGTCTCACACAGTGTAAAACAACTCAGATGGGGAAAAAAAAAACTAATTGCATAAAAACTTACACCGTCTGAACATTCGGTGCTCAAGAATTGTTCATCAACCAATATAAAAGTTGAATGCACTTACACACACGAATGTCTGTGTTCAATGTTGTGCAACTTTAAAGTGTACTTAGTCAGCTCTCACTGATCATTTGTGGGCACAGATTTTTTTAACTTAAATTACACAGACTCAAAGGCAATCAAATTCCATTAATTAAAAAAGCCAATAAATTAGTAAATATTTAATAGTCTGATGACACAAAGCTGTACTGTATGTATTATAAAAGTGCTCTACACTGCATAACAATATGACAACATAAGCCAGTGGATAATTCAAATGTATTTGTATTAACACTTGGAATATTCATAATTATAAAACTGTCATACATTAACATTAAAAGGCAATAGCAGACATGAGCTAGAATTTAATATTGCCTCAATTTAAAGTGGGACAAAATGGTGTTAGATTTAGGAGTTTGCAGATGTGGCATAACCTAGCAAAAAACATTTACTTTTTTCCCCAGTTTCAAAATCGTATTTCCAAGTGTCATTACAGCTCTCATGTAAGGGAGAACTGATGCTACTACTCTAAGAACAGATGCACAACTTGGAGGTCAAAATAAAGTCTGAACCTGGTCATACTGAAACCTCAGTTCATGAGCGTATCTGGAACAGTGCACACATTCAAAGCACTAAAATCAGCACAAAGTGAAGGGCCTTATATGCAAGTGCAGAGAGGATTTAATACATAATTGTTAGTGAAAACATGACACTCATTTCAAATTTTCTTATTTATCATTTAGAATATTATAATATACTTTATAATAATTTATATTTATTATTCACTGGAATATTGCCTTTATTTACATTATGTGTAGGAACAAACCAGGATGACCAGGGGCGGATCTACCGGGGTGGCATCGGGTGGCAAATGCCACCCTAAGAAAAAACATTGCCACCCCAGCAAAAGTATCCAAATGCAAGTATATTATCGTTGATTTTGACATTGTGTAGGTGTAGGTTTTTATTCATGTCAAATGTTCTAAACTCTTACCGAATGCACAAATCACTACAGAATTGATTACAGCATCAATCAATCCCGTGATTGTTAACAGCAGCGGCCAATCACAGCATCGACCAATTGCCTCCCTACTGTTGCAGCACGTGTGTGTTGGCTCTCGCTGGTTGATGAGCTCATTTCCTCAACAACAATGACCACATGGACAAATATGGGGGGGGGGGGGGGGGGGGGGAAGAGATAAAAGATTAATTTCTCAGTTGATTCCAAGTATTCACTGAATGATTATTAGATATATCGCTGTCAGTTATGGGTTGAGATGGGTGAGACGTGTCCTCACCACTTTTTGAAATAGCGGTCGTCATATGTGTATAATCCCATTAAAACGTCTCCAGTTATGGAGTTGGAATTTCTATTGCATCCGTGTGTGTTTTGACTGGCGATCCGGTGCTGGAATGTGTTATTTTGTATGTTATGATAAGAGTTTGTTGAGGCTGTTTTCAGTGTCGTTTTGTGTCAGCAGTTTTTCCACAGCTCGCGCTCTTTTCCGCGTCCCCAATTATGATGGCCTTCGCGACCACATTGTTTGTGTGTATGCAGTGAGTGTTTGTGTGTGTTGTCTTTTTATATTTCACTCCCTCTCTCTTAATCACTCTCAGGTGTGCAGTAACCAGGTGAGCTGATTGTTGACGGGCACAGTGTGTTTCCTCCCTATATAAACTAAGTGTTTCATGGCCAGGTTGTGTGATGTGAGACAACTTTGTTCATGAACAGTGTCATCTCGCTCACGGGCGCTCAGACGGAAGTGGACTTTTTTTTCTTTCACATACAGAACCGTCAATAAACCGCTACTCTCGTCTCCACGCATCTTTTATTGAATTTTATTTTTAAAGTGTAACACCCCATCCACTGATCGCTAATAAAATCTTGTTTTATTAAAATAAAATAAAAATTATATTTGGGCAAATTTTAATCCAAATCCTCTAAAAACTAAAGGCAAAAAGTTACCACTAGATCAATCAGTCATGTTTTTAATCAAAGTGCTGATCTGCTGTATGTGTTCATCTACTGATTAACAAAATCCCAAGACTGATAGTGGCAGATGTAGAGATGAAATGACATTATAATGTGAACTATTTATTTGGGTGCTTGAATCGTCATTAAGTACAACTGTTGATCGAAACAGGTCATTTAAAAGAATCTTTAACTGTGCATAACATAATTAATATTCATGAGTTTTACGGCACTGCCCCACACAGTACAATTTTCTGTACAGTTTATTTTAATTTAGACCTAACTTTGTGTTAATCTTTGTTTTCAAATTGATTATTCCATCTGTTACAAAGGTTATAGGTCTACAGGACTTTAGCAGACATGCATTTTCCATCCATGGGTACACGTTTAGTCCAGATTGCCAGTTCTATATTTGAAGCTTAGGAACATTTAGAATTTGATGTGTTTAATAGACAATGTCTTGGTGCTCTGAAGATAGACATTTTGTTCCTTATTTTTTTTATTTTTTTTTTTTATGTTGGCAAATCAGTATCAAAATGGTTACTATGTGGTAATGCAGTTGTATCAAATGGATATTTAAAATGTTATAGTGACTCCAATTAATGAATTAATTAATCCATAAGAACTATGCATGGGTGCCTGCTTTGGTATTGCCACCCCTCAAAGTCTGCATGCCACCCCATAAAATATCTAGATCCGCCCTGAGGATGACTAAATGAAAACCCAACAATGTTACAGTGTATTTGCTTAGCAGCACAGGTTTGATGACCTTGAATTTAGCGTTTAAACATGACCCTTTACCCCCTGTCAGGGCTGACTTTTTCTGGCCAAAATGAGCTTGACTTTTAAAAAAAGTCAAAGAGCTACAAGCACCATATATTACTCATGAACCAACAAGATCCCCTTCATATCGCTAGTGCTTATAAATTGTTAAATGCATGTGTCTAAATGTAATTTATGCTGTTTAAGTTTAAATATATCACTCAGAACTTAAACTAAGATCTTTGTTTAAACTTTGCATCTTGCGCAGGAACACAAAGGAAGAGTCAATCCATCCACATTCTATTTAGGGCACAACTTCTGGGACAAGAATCGGTCCCCCTTTCAACTGTTTAAAACTGTCAGAATTCAGCAATGATTAAGTGTGTAATGTTGCGTTTCACTTTAGTATAAACATACAATTCTTAACAGCATTACAAGTGTACTGTAAACTGGCTAATGTCCTCCTTCCTCAAAAGTAAACAGTTCCCTGCAGTACTGAGAGCCCATAAAAAAAAAAAAAATATTGATATGATTCTACACACACAAATTTCTATTAAATGTATTTCAATCAAATTTAACAGGACACCTCTCCATCTTTATATAAAATGCAAACTGGGGGGAAATTACAACCCAAGACTTTATAACTAGGCCACACTATTGTGTTCTCCTTACAAAGTCTATAAATCTAAACATCTAAATTACTAAAAAAGTTTAAACTGAAATGTTACAGCAAATACAATAATTACTCGCCCTGTCACAGTGAAACAGTCACTGAACAATTAAATTTGTGAAGCAACAGAGAACTGACCCAGCACCGAGACCTGGCCAAAAAAATAAATACTAACACCATCAGATTCATGATGTTACAAACCGTGTGGACTGTTGTTCTAGCATAGTTGCTCAGTGCATAATTCTGATTCATCATCACCCGCATAAACCTCCTAATACACCAGCAAAAGCATCTAGCTGATAGTGTATTAGGCGGTTTATGCGAGTGATGATGAATCAGAATTATGATATGTAATGATGTATTAGGAGTGTGCTGGTGTATTAAGAATATTATATTTTGTATTGGAGTGTGACATTACGTTTATCAAAATGTGATGTTTATGGCGGTGTATTAGGAGTGCAATGTGTCAGGAGTGCAAAACTGTAATGAGAGAGCGAGTATGATGGAGTGTGATGGTGTGTATCAGGATTGTGATCAATTAAGATACTGTATTAGTTGTGTGATAGCATATCAAGTGTGTGATTGTGTTTTAGGAGTGAGATGTGTGTGACTGTCAAGAGTGGAGTGGTGTATGAAGAGTCAGAGTTTGATGATGTGTATCAGGATTGTGATGGTCTATCAGGTGTACGATGGTATAGTGTGAAGCGTGTGACAATGTGTCAAGAGTGCAATGGTGTATTAAGAGTCGGAGTATGATGGTGTATTAGAAGTGTGATAATGTATTAGGAGTATGATGTGACAGGAGTGCAAGTGTATTAAATGTTAGGGATTGATGGAGCGTGATGGTGTGTATCTGGACTGTGATGGTGTATGTGTTGTGAGATGTGTGTGATGGTGTATTAGAAGTGTGATAATGTATTAGGAGTATGATGTGTCAGGAGTGCAAATGTATTAAATGTTAGGGATTGATGGAGCGTGATGGTGTGTATCTGGACTGTGATGGTGTATGTGTTGTGAGATGTGTGTGATGGTGTATCAGAAGTGTGATAATGTATTAGGAGTATGATGTGTCAGGAGTGCAAATGTATTAAATGTTAGGGATTGATGGAGCGTGATGGTGTGTATCTGGACTGTGATGGTGTATGTGTTGTGAGATGTGTGTGATGGTGTATTAGAAGTGTGATAATGTATTAGGAGTATGATGTGTCAGGAGTGCAAATGTATTAAATGTTAGGGATTGATGGAGCGTGATGGTGTGTATCTGGACTGTGATGGTGTATGTGTTGTGAGATGTGTGTGATGGTGTATTAGAAGTGTGATAATGTATTAGGAGTATGATGTGTCAGGAGTGCAAGTGTATTAAATGTTAGGGATTGATGGAGCGTGATGGTGTGTATCTGGACTGTGATGGTGTATGTGTTGTGAGATGTGTGTGATGGTGTATCAGAAGTGTGATAATGTATTAGGAGTATGATGTGTCAGGAGTGCAAGTGTATTAAATGTTAGGGATTGATGGAGCGTGATGGTGCGTATCAGGATTGTTATATTGTATTAGAAATGAAATGTGTGTGATGGTGTGTCAGGAGTGCAATGATGTATTACTATTTTTAGTATGATGAGTGTGATGTGTGTATTAGGATTTTTTTGGTGCACTACAAGTGAGATGTGTGTGGTGGTGTCAGGAGTGCTATTACGTATGAATAGTTGGGGTGTGATGGAGTGTGATGGTGTGTATCAGGATTGATATGGTGTATTAGGTTTGTGATTGTGCACTATAAGTGAGATGTGTGTGATGGTGTCAGGAGTGCAATGAAGAGTTGGTATAATGGAGTGTAATGTGTGTATCAGGAGTGTGACGATGTGTTATGGGGTATTAGGATCAGAGTGTGTGCTGATGAATAGATCCTACCTGTTCTCTGGAAATACACGGCAGAGAAGGTCTGCGGGGCATCTTACAACTGCCATAATAGCTGCTTGACGTTTCTCCCAAAGAAACACAGCTGGACCTTCTCCTGGGTCTAATGACGGGAACTTTCTCATCCGCATTGGGAGTTCTGTTGGCCGTCTCCCTAAGTGGACAACCGTTATCAAAACAGAGTGCCAGAAGAGAGCCGGAGACCCCGGCCATGCACGCCAGCACCGGCCTGAGAGATGGAGACAGACAGCTGAGGCTGGTGAAGGACAGCAGCCACACCAGGCTTGCGAACACCAGGATCAGCACACTGTGTTTGAGTTTGAGAGTGGGGATGAGAGTGAGCAGACCCACACAGCCCAGCACAAACAGTAACCTGCCCATCATCTGCATCTGCTGGTGCTCCTCTCCCCATTGCAAAAAGCGCAAAACCATGTAATCCCCCAAGTAGCATGATGCAGGTAAAGACAAAAGCCAACATCTGCTGCTTTCCCTCTTTTTCCTCCGCAGATAGAGGGTCAGGAAGAAATAAGCACAGCCTATGCTGAATAAAGGACTGATGGACTGGGAGAAATCAAACAGAAAAGTCCGCAGCTCCGAAACGCCGTGTTCACTTTGAAAGCTCTTATAAATTAAAAAGGAGAGCGCCAAGACTGCCAGCGCTCCCACGTAGAGAGCCGAGCCTCGGAATAGTTTGGAGTTGAGGATGTCCTCATTGCAAAACCTACAGACGGTGAATAAAAAGCCCCTTTGATGGTCTTGTTTTAATGGAGTGACGCAGCTCTTCACATAGCCGTTCCTGAAGCTCTCCGCGCTGTTTGCATTGCTAACAACACCACCGTGCTGGCGGATTTTGCTGTGCAAAACATCTCCTTCCTCCCGCAGAGCCATGTTGTCCTCCTTCGGTGCTCTTTAAGCTTTCATTCCTCCGAAATAAATCCTCTGCTTGTCAACGTTTTACTACATGACGGCAAACGCTCTCAAGCATTTTGGCCAGGAGGAAAAGAGGGTGAAATGTTGTTGTTGTTTTTTAAGCAGACTCGAGCTCTATGTCGCCGTCTAGGTGCGACAGTTTGTAACAATGACCACAGCGCGAGACAGGCACGCGCGCTCTGCAGGCAGCCAAATCGCGCGCGCCTTGAATTGCCATATGTGTATTCTCCATTGCAGTCAGCTTTTATAAAGTTATTGCTCTGTGGACATTTATAAAATACTATAGAAGTCAGTATGACGTGCAAAAAAACAAAACAAAAAGTCTGAAGTACAACGCTAGAAACAACAGGAATGTGCGTGAGAATGTCCTGTCATTTAAAAACATTTCAAGGAATGCGTGTGACGTCTGTCCATTCGTTGTAATTTAAGTTTGATTATAGGCCTGCGTAGCATAATAACATACTGTACACTCCAAAAAATATTTTAACCATTTTTGAAGAATTACGCATACCAAAATTCCATTAAATTGAATTGTGTAGCCTAAAGTTTAACTAAATTAAATTATGAACCTATAATTTGGACTTTTTATTGTACTAGGTCAATAGTAAGTAATGTAAATAGTGTTGCTTTTTCAGTAAATATTTTTTCATCTTTGCTGATGCTCATGAAGCAACAGAGGCCCTCCTCGATTTAGTGCAAGCACCACAAGAGGTCCATACGTTTTTTTTTATACATTACCATATTCCTTTTTGGCTTTAGGGTATTAAATATAAAATAAAACTGTAGCAACAGGTAGTTCTGGAACTTTTATTATTTTCTTGGTCAGAAAGAGCTAGGTCTAATTGTTAAGATCGTAAGATTATGTTAAATTATGGACATATGAATAAGAAAAAATACATGACTAGCCCATGATCATTTGTCCTTATCCAGTCAACACCTTTTCCTTTCCCTATGCTAAAAACCATGTTGTAAAGTGGGGGAAATCCCTAAGATACCAATGCTTCAGGTGGAAAGAGACCAAATTAAAAACACAAGAAAGCCAAGACTGGATTGTTTAATAAGCTTAAAATGGCTCACATGTGTAAAAAGAACACACCTCAGGATTTTATGACAATTTAGTATATTCTATATTGATGAGCAAAAACAATCCATGTATTTGGCTAAATGTTGGCAATTGTGGTTCATTCATTATGGTTCAGTTATTCTCAATTTCAAAAGATAGCGACTAATGCTGCTTCCGTAATGCATTGAATTTGACCTCTGTGCTGTATTCCCCATAGTTATATAAAGTGCTTTTCCATGATTTCAACTGCATAAGTGAAGTTGTGGTTGAATAGACAAGTCAATAAAACTGCCAGTGCTTCTCATGTAAGGATATTATTCACACTAATCTATCTTACAAGCTTATATTGGACTTGTAGACAAGCAAGGTGCTGACATGACACTTGTTCAAAAATGTATAAATTATGAGGAAAAAAGGCTAACTTTAAAATAAAATAACCCATTAGGAATGTGTTTTCCTTGAACAGACTGTGAATATTTTCACCAGAGATAATGCATCATTACAAACTTTTCAAATGTAAACCCTTAAAACTCAAACAGGAAGCGACTAATTTAAACTGACTTTCTCAGTTTCATTTTCTCAGCATCACTAACGTCAGACCACTTTTATGAGTTTGAAAGGGGGCATGTGAATATTGGCCCTGTCCCAATACCCCCACTTGCGGTGTTGGTCTTGTCTACTTACCCACTTGTCTTACGTATTTCCAGTGTTTGGCCACTAGTGTGCAAGTAGACGTGAAGATGTGTGTGTGTGTGTGTGTGTGTGTGTGTGTGTGTGTGCGTGGATGACTTTTGATTGCACGTTGGGACACTCGTAGACTTAAAGGTGTTGGTTGCATCAGCTGTTTTTGTCTTTTCACTCAGCTGAAGACTGATTGTTTTAGCATTGACTGTTATAGCCTACTTAAAATAGTAAATAACTGAAAATTGTACCCTTCTTTTCATGTGTTAATACACTACTGGCTGTTGGAAGTGTATTGTGCTGTATAAAATATGTACTTTTTATATAATAGTTTTATTGTGTGAAAATAATTGTAAAAGTTAATTATTTTTTACACATTTTGATTTTCAATACTTTGCACATTAAAAAAAAAATTCTGCCATCCATAACTGCTGTAAAATATGAATTATAAGCAATTTATTTCTACTTTGTTTCTCAATACACTGCATAAAACTTACTTTATCAAAATAAAAACTTAATTCTGTAAACCTGTGTGATCACAAACCATTTAAATTATATGCTTTGGCTTGTCGTTTATATAAGATGACCAAAAACTGCTTTACACAACTAATCAGTATATGGTTTCATACAACAAATTAAAATCATTAAAACATATATTTGAAACACAAAATATAAAACCTTTGGTAGAAGTTGATAAATTAATTTTCAAACATTTACTAGACTGCATATTGTATGCCACACTGGCTGATAAATGACCAAAATGACCAGCAGTATTAGGCAAGAACAAACAAAATAATGTGATTACTGGGCAAGAACGTTAACAAAGAGGTATATAAATATGCACATAAATAATATTTAGTAATTATGATGCTCTAGTGCACTAGTGTGGATTTAGTGTGGGTTAAGTGCACTGAGCCTTGGCATGTTTTAGACATGGGACAGTCTTGAACACTTACTTCCTGTCGCATGAACGCGCACTCAAGTGGCCAAGACCACAAGTGTGGGTATTGGGGCAGGGCCGGGGCACTGGAGTCAAAAAGGTTGAAGATGTGTGCCTTAAAACACACCAAAATGACCTAAATATCAAAGTCCAATTTAATTTTTAATTTTATCCCCTTTTCTCTCCAATTTGGAATGCCCAATTCCCACTACTAACTAGATCCTTGTGTCATGGTTACTCACCTCAATCCGGGTGGCAGAGGAGAAGTTTCAGTTGCCTCCACTTCTGAGATAATGGCTTGTTGTGCATGACACCGCAGAGACTCACAGCATGTGGAGGCTCATGTTATTCTCCATGAGACTCACACAACCTACCACGTGCCCCATTGAAAGCGAGAACCAATTAATCGCGACTAAGAGGAGGTTATCTGACTCTACCCTCCCTAGTAACCGGGCCGATTTGGTTGCTTAGGAGACCTGGCTGGAGTCACTCAGCACACCCTGGATTCAAACTCCTGACTCCAGGAGTGGTAGTCAGCATCAATACAGGCTGAGCTACCCAGGTCCCCCTGTTATTTCTATATTTAACTTTTTATATATATATATATATATATATATATATATTTTTTTTTTTTTTTTTTTTTTGCGTCCACAATTATAGTATTTCTCAAAACAAAACAAAAAATAGGGCTATATAAATTATTCTAATTATATACATTTTTCCAAATAATAAATTATTTTTTTTTTGTTAGGATTATAAGTTTAATTGCAAAAACTATTAGTTCCAATTACAGAACTAAAACTACTTATGAAATCCCCTTAATATCTAAAAAGGCATGGATTTTGGCTAATAAATAAACGTAATAAAATATGCATCTTCTAATTTAGAAAGCTTCTATGTGTTAGAAAACGTGATTCAGTGTTTCTAAGCGTCAATATTTATATTTTTTCCCATGTAACTTTTGAATAACTCGAAACGGAATAATACGTAATTGTAAAAACACAACCAAAATAAATACAACACAACTTTTGACGCAAACAACCGATAGATGCAGCATGTTTTACTGCGCATTTTTATAACTTTCATGTGCTTTGACCCTTCTGGCTTCCTGTAGTATTGATGTGGCGAATTCAGTCAGGTTCCACGTCATTCTGTAGGATCAGAATATCCCCAGACACGGATGTTTATACAGAAAAGAGAGACTTGAGGCCTGTCTAAAAGGTAATAAATGAGGACCTTACCAGACAAACACATTAATAAAATCTGATTATGTTGCTATTTTGAGCCGCATCGGGCACTAAATCATCGGGCGTCTTCGGTTTATTCCTATACTGTTAGCATGCTAGCTGCTACTGTAGCAGAGATGTCGACTGTTCACGCAATCAATAAAATGCAAAAATGTTTAAACTGTTATGTCAAATGTTATATAAGAGTACTTGTGATTTTGGTACTCGCCGTGTTCATAATATCTGCATAAAGGGGTACAAAGTCAGTCCTCTCTCATAGCTCGCTCAGGTTTTGACACTAGCAACATTTGTTTCAGGAAACCTCATAGGCATTCTGTCTGACTGGAGTCTCGTGAAGGGAAGAAGAGCAGACATCATGACAGCCGCCGAGAATGTGTGTTACACCCTCATCAATGTCCCCAATGACTCTGAACCACCATCAGAAGTCAGCTTGAAAACCGATTTAGGTCATTTTCACACAAAAAAATTCACACAATTTGTCAGCAAATTGCTTGGATTGCAAGGCATACAAACTTATGTGGCGGTAAGATGCACCCAGATTTAATTGAGCTCTTTTTGTTTGCTACACCAGAAAAGGGGGAGATCAAAGCCAAGACAGAGGCTTTGAAGAAGGTCATCATTATGATCCTGAATGGAGAGAAACTGCCTGGCCTGTTGATGACCATCATCCGGTTTGTGCTGCCTCTTCAGGACCACACAATTAAGAAACTGCTTCTTGTTTTTTGGGAGATTGTTCCCAAAACCACTCCTGATGGAAAACTTCTTCAGGAGATGATCTTAGTCTGTGATGCCTACAGGAAGGTAAGCATGAAATATGAAAGTATGATGTTCATCACTTATTGTGAGGCATCCTGTATGTATTTCTCAATGGGTTGTCTAAATGTGTCTTTAGGATCTCCAGCATCCCAATGAGTTCATCCGTGGCTCCACCCTGCGCTTCCTGTGCAAGCTGAAGGAGTCTGAGCTGCTAGAGCCCCTCATGCCAGCGATTCGTGCCTGTCTGGAGCATCGTCACAGCTATGTCCGGCGCAATGCAGTCCTTGCCATATATACTATCTACAGGTGCGTTAGTGGATCTTTGTTGGCTCAAGTCTGAGGCACAAGTGAGAACCTCTAACATCAACAAACTTTTCTTTCCTTGTTTAGGAACTTTGAACATTTGATCCCCGATGCTCCTGAGCTGATTCATGATTTTCTTGTAAATGAGAAAGATGCAAGCTGCAAGAGAAATGCTTTTATGATGCTGATTCATGCAGATCAGGTACGATCAGTCAAACCTGCAGTACAAGTGTGCATCACATTAACTTTCAAAAATGCTATGACTTTCCCATGCTATACTTATCTTTTATACTTTTTTCCAGGATAGAGCTCTGGACTACCTTAGCACCTGTATTGATCAGGTGCATACATTTGGAGACATTTTACAGCTAGTCATTGTGGAACTGATCTATAAGGTGATGAATCAATTTTTATGTTAATATCATGCTTTGTTTAAAAAGTATATTAAGAATATAGAAATGCTTTGATCGACAGCATGCATATGCCTCATATTCAATCAGATACTAAGCTCTTTTCCTTTATGCACATTGCATAACATTGTCAGGTGGTCCAGAGTATGCTGTCAATGTACCATGCCCTTTTTTATTTATGCTGTGTTGTTGTTTAGGTTTGTCATGCCAACCCCTCAGAGAGAGCTCGTTTCATCCGTTGCATTTACAACCTGCTGCAGTCCTCCAGTCCTGCTGTTAAATATGAAGCAGCTGGCACTCTTGTTACTTTGTCCAGCGCACCCACCGCCATTAAGGTACACTACAAAAAATACTGTTGGATTTACTTTAAAAAAAAAAAGTAGTGTCAAGTGGTTCCACACAATAGGGTTGCATAATTCCAATAAGCTTAGGTTTAGTTGTATGAACTAAAGAAATTCATCTAAATTGGACAAATGCTCTGAGAAAATATAAACAATTTGGATTTGTCAGTTAAGTATGTATGTAAAGTTATTCATTTTACTTGATAATAAGCGTTGTGTTTACATAAGTTCCAATTTAATCTTTCAGTTAACGATTTTGGTTTGAAACAGTTAGCGTGGACATGGTAAATATGTGGCATTGGCTTGAATCACAACAAGGTTGATTCTTAACTCTCTTAATGTGAGTGGCACAGAAATTGCTTTTTGTACAAAGCAATATACAGGTGTAATAGTCCTCCTCAACCTATGCTCAAGCTCCACTTTTCACCAAAGTGATAACCCCTAAAATTCCAACATTACAGATACTCTTATCTCAACATATATAACACTAAATAATTAGTAATTCATCTTGCACAAAAATGTATTCTATTTTTACTCCCTCCATCCAGTTGCACAAATCTACAAATACCTGTGGGTTCAGTTAAAGACAACAAATTTTAATACAAATAAAATATTCATGTTTTTCCAACAACAATGGATTAATTAAAGTGGACACACTACTTTTTTCATTGAAATGACTCATTTATAATAAGTTCACTTGGTTACATGCATTTGTTGATCAGTAGGAACAAGGGAGGATTCAGTAAAACTGACAATAGTTACAGTTCATTTGTCTGAGTGATCCATGCTTCCATATTCCCATCTACTGTTCTGCCCTGGGTTATTTGTGGTGGCATGACTTTCATTGAATTTCCGGTGTGTTTCAGGCTGCTGCTCAGTGCTACATTGATCTGATCATTAAAGAGAGTGACAACAACGTCAAGCTCATAGTCCTGGACCGCCTGATTGAGCTGAAGGAACACCCCACACATGAGCGAGTGCTGCAGGTACACATTGATTTATCAACATATTTGGAACCATTAAAAGGATAGTTCATCAAAAAATGTAATTCTGTCATCATATACCCCCTACATTGTTTCTGCCTAGCATCTACTTTTGTGTTCTCAACCAGTAATTCCATAAATGAGACCGACAGTAAAATTGGTGTTGTGCTCTGCTCTTAGGACTTGGTGATGGATATTTTGAGGGTTTTGACAACTCCTGATCTTGAGGTCCGCAAGAAGACCCTCCAGCTGGCCCTGGATCTGGTGTCATCCCGCAATGTAGAGGAGGTGAGTTCCACAGTCTTTGAACTGCTGATGTTACTTTTTAAGGGTAAAATGACCGTTTCGACCAATTTGTGCCCATTCAAGCGAAGGCCCTGAATTGATCTCTGCCTTGAACTTTTTCACAGCTGGTTATTGTGCTAAAGAAAGAAGTCATCAAAACCAATAATGTGACGGAGCATGAAGACACAGACAAGTACAGGCAGCTGCTTGTTCGCACCCTCCACTCTTGTAGTGTCCGCTTTCCTGACATGGCAGCCAATGTCATCCCTGTCGTATGTACAGTATACACATTAATACTTTTTATACAGTTATAATTTGTTTTATTTTTATTCAACCTACTTTTCCTGTATTTACAATTAAAGGGACAGTTCACCCAAAAATGAAAATTCTGTCATTTACTAAACCTCATGTCATTCTAAATCTCCTTTGACTTCTATGGAGACAAAAGGTGACGTTAGGCAGAATAACAACCTCAGCCACCATTCACTTTTAGTGTATAGAAGATGAAAGTGAATGGTGACTAAGTCTAACATTCTACTTAATATCTTTTATGTTCTACTGAAGAAAGTCAGATTTGGAACAACATAAGGGGGATTCAATTATGGCAAAATTTCTATTTTTGGGTGACCTGTGCCTTTAAAGGTTACAATGTTAAAATACTTGTGTGTGGCTGCAGCTAATGGAGTTCCTGAGTGACACTAATGAGGCGGCTGCAGCAGATGTGCTGGAATTTGTGCGTGAGGCCATTCAGAGATTTGACAGTCTTAGACCTCTCATCATTGAGAAAATGCTGGACGTCTTCCATGCTATCAAGACAGTCAAGTAAGAGATGCTGTTGAACTGCTGTTTTAAATAAATACATTAATAAGTACATTAATTTCAATTAACTATCTGTACGTTAAAAATTAATCCATGTTTTGTGCTCAAGCTCTAAAGTATTTTGTCTTGTTAAGGGGTTATAAAAGGGACTTTGATGCATAGGGGCGATTTTAAACAGCTTTTATGTTGCAGGATTTACAGAGGAGCTCTATGGATTTTGGGTGAATATTGCAGCACTAAAGAGGACATCCAGAGTGTGATGACAGAAGTCCGCAGATCTTTGGGAGAGGTATGTAGAGCTTAAAAAAAACAAAACAACATATTGTCTTTAAAGGGATTGTTTACGAAATAATGAAAAATCTACATACATTGAAAGTAGGGCTGCAACAAACGATTATTTTGATAATCGACTAATCTAATGATTATTAGAACGATTATTTGACTATTCGGTCGATTATTGCAATGACTGATCATTAGATATTAACCAAATATTCAGCTTGTGCCTAGACTTAACAGGTTGTATTAAATGTGCTTACTAACAATAAAGAGGACAAAATCATCTTTTAAAAAATGCCTCCAAGTAACATTAATTGAATTACAAGAAGAAAAAAAACCTACTTGAATTTTTATTAAGTTTAATTCATAAAAAAAATGTATTGCAAAAAAAAACCTGTTGTGTCCTGTAATTCTGTAGTGTCTTTGTCTTGTTTTCCATTTAAAATGATCTTGGAATCCTTTAAACAAGATACATTTACTTGAGAAAAAAGCATATTTTCCGATATACATTTTTTCTTCTGCAAGTAAATGTATGTAAGGAGGTTTAGATATTTATATTGGAAAACAAATCAAAACTTTTTTTTTTTTTTTTTTGCATTGTATAATGGATTAAGACTAAACTTTCTCAGCTTTTTGTTAACTTCGACCATTTTTAACAAAAAAAAAAACAAACTTGCTTCTTAATAAAGCTGTGTATCTTTGTTTAGATATGTTGTAATCTAGCTGCAGCAAGCGGGCACAAGGGTTTATCAGCTGGGTGAAGTGTGAAACTCTCTCTCATTGTTTTTTACGCGACTCATAAAGCTGCTCTGACCGCACAGAAAAATGCCAGTTCCGGAGTTTGTGCTTATTTACACAACCGCTTCCTTATTATTTGAACTTTAAAGATGCATTTAAGATATAATTCCGGGGTGTTACCTTTTTTTGACGCAGTGGTGGGTAAGTTTTGCTCAAATGGAAAAGGTTCTGCTTTATTTCATGTCAGGACGACACTGCTTCAGTAGTTACTTATGTATTTTTGTATTATAATTCCCTCATACTTTGCGATCTACATCACCTTTAAGGCTGTTTGAATAGCTTGGAGTGTGTCTGGAAGGCTGTGTTTTCTTCCTCTCTTCATTCAGGCATGAGTGTCAGTGATGGTCTCATGTCATAAGTGTTTCAAATGATCTCCTGATGTGTTACATGAGATCAAATGACTATTCGACAACAAAAAAGTTTGTCGACTATTTTTTATTTTCAATAATGTTGAATAATTGTTTCAGCCCTAAATGAAAGTGGATAGAGACCAGGGGCTGCCTATGTCATAATTACCAGTGGGGAAATAGTGTCATGGCAGAATTTTATGGTTACTGGTCATAAATAAGACATTTATTTAACAAAAAATAATTGTGAATGTTGACTGCACAGTTTGTTGTACACTACTATGGACCCTTTTCACGCTTCTGTGTTTTAGAATGCAAAAATAAACCATTTCAGGGTAAACTGTGAGCAGTGATTAGGAGACCATGCAAAATATAATTGCCTTAAGGGTGCCAACATTTTGGTGCTCCAAAAAGTTTAGTGTTTTAATCCATATCTTTAGAAGCGATATTAAAGTTGTGGGTGAGAAACAGATCAATATTTAAGTCCTTTTTGCTAGAAGTTCTTCCTGCCCAGTAGGGGGCGATATGCATGAAGAATGTTAATCACCAAAAACACAAGAAAAATGTCAAAGTGAAAGTTATATTGGAGATTGATGGAGCAGGTAGGAGAATTTATAGTAAAAAAAAAAGACTTGTATATTGATCTGTTTCTCACCCACACCTAATATATCGCTGGTTAAATCCATTTCTTCAGAAGTGGAGTCGAATGGAGCACTTATGTGATTTTTTTTTGGAGCTTCAAAATGTATGAACCCATTCACTTGCATTGTATGGACCTACAGAGCTGAGAAATTCTTCTACAAATCTTCATTTGAGTTCAGAAAATGAATGAAAATCAACCCCATCTGGGATGGCATGAGTAAATGAGAGAATTTTATTTTTTGGGTGAACTAACCCTTTAAGAAAAGAGAAGGTGGCAAATTTAACGTCAATCTCTTAGCAGCTGTATTAGAAACCTAATTTAATCTGTAGTAACTCATTTTTTAAAACCAATTCCACGGTAATATACTAAGTATAATGTTATAAATTTACACTAAATAATAAAAAAATGGCAAATATAAAAATGTTTGCTAGATTCATGCTGCCAAATATCTGTGATAAGGCAAAAAATAGCTATAAAGCTTACCAGAAAATACTCATCATTCAGTTAGTTTAGCAAGCAAAAGGCAAAACTAAATTTCCCTTCATTCTCTGTGGCAGAACAAGAATGATGTAATGTATAGTTAAAAAAATAAAATACACAACTAATGCTCTTTTTTTGTGTAAGTACTAAAAAAAGCTACCTCTGTCAGTAGGTGATCAAGAGAGAAAGAAATATGAAATTACCCATCACGTCCAAAATAACTTGATTAGGGTAGTAATTATGATGGAGGGTGCGGTTTTGGACAAAGGGTCTAGTTTAAGAGATTAGGGTGTCTAATTCAGTGGCTTAGTCTGGTGGGAGTTAGCAAAACAGCTGAAACCACATACAAAACCTTTTAACTGTTGTAGTGAAGACCCCTCTAATGATCATTATAACCATCTTGTTATTGATGACAATAAAACTTATATTACTTTTGAATATGAAATTCCAAAACGTATTACATTTGTTTTTTGTTGTTCAGATTCCCATCGTGGAGAACGAGTTGAAGAAGGAGGCAGGAGAGGTGAAGCCAGAGGAAGAGGTGTCAGCAGCTCCAGCTCCTAAGCTGGTGACCGAGATGGGCACCTATGTTACTCAGAGTGCCCTCAGCACCTCCAGACCATCCAAGAAAGAAGAGGACAGGTGATTATATTCCTTCACTAATACATTTTGGAGATTGTTTTCCATATTGTTCTAATACATCGTCCCTATATTCTGTAGACCTCCTCTGAGGGGTTTCCTGATGGACGGAGACTTCTACGTTGCTGCCTCATTGGCCACCACCCTCACTAAAGTTGCCCTTCGCTATGTTGCCCTTGCTGAAGACAAAAAAAGGCTAAATGTAAGTTAGAAGGTTTTAAAATGGACTCGCATGATGTAATGTACGATGTACCATCAATGTTATAAATAAAAATGTTTTTTTTTTTCTATTAGTCATTTGTGGCAGAGTCCATGTTGATCATGGCCACTATACTCCATCTGGGCAAGTCCTCTCTGCCCAAGAAGCCCATCACAGATGATGACGTGGACCGTATCTCGCTGTGCCTCAAGGTTCTGTCGGAATGCTCACCCCTCATGAACGACATCTTCAACAAGGAGTGCCGCAGATCTCTGTCCCATATGCTCGCTGTAAGGCTTGAGGAAGAGAAACTTTCTCAGAAGGTAAACTATTTTGGTGATTTCCACATAGACACTTTTCATCATTGCTTGGCAAAGAGAATCTGAGCTCAAGGATGCAGAAACATAATACGTTGGGGAAGCTACTTGGAAGCTGGACATGCTACTCATGTTTTACATTTAAACTACAGTTAAGCTACTCTTTTGAAAAAGTAGTTGACTACATTACTAGCTACAAAAAAACAAAAAGAGTAGATAAATACATTGAAGATACTTTTTAAATGTACATGAATATCTGATGACATAGTTTATAATTCAATCAGAATTGATGTGTATGAAAGAAAAAAAAAAAGTTATTTTAATGAATGTACAAACTCCGGGGTGATGGCTTAAAATGCACTTGAATACACCCGAATAATCAAAAACATAATAATTAAAAGCAGCATTTAACTAAATATTCTGCTATAAAAAAAAGACCCAAAAGGCTGTGCAGGGACTCAAAATTGGAAATCATCAATGTTTTTATTATTCATTTGTATATTTGTTTATTTATATGACTTTTGAAACCGTTTTTAATGAATATTGTCCAGAATATAATATAGTTCAGATTGCTATCCGATTGAATAAGCACATTCCATTTACACTTTACCATGTAAATGTGTCTTTGCCAAAAGGATATAAATCTGATCTTCATTTCCTGCATTAAATGCAAATGAAAAGTTAACTTCCATGGTTATACGAACGCCCAACAGCAAATTTAAAAGCTGCAATTTATTATTTGATTCCAAGTGACTTTGCCTCACATGTGGGTATCAGTGTGTTCGCGTGCCATGTGTTTTTCTACTTGTGGCTTGTTGTAGTTATGATGTCCATGCACTATGGGTGTAATGATCCATCGATCTGGATCGATCCAATATCCAACGATCAAATTTTATCAATACAACGCGTAAATATCGATATTGAATTTTTTTTAAGATGCACCTATATTTTATTACTCTCACGCCAGCGATGTCCATACTCATTTTCGTCAGGTGATGAAGCAATTACATCCATTTCACTTTATGAGTGCTAAATACGCTTTTCAGGTGGGACAAGGATGTGCGTGAGGTCTGTGAAGCCAAATTGAGCTCTGTTATCTGTGCACGCACGTTAACCGAGCTTCCCAAAAACGCAAGCTCCAGACCAGTGACTGGATCAGTGCGAGCACATCAACTGGGTGCTCCTTAAAATGCGAGCTCTCGTGACAAACACAGGGCGGCTCACGTGCGAGATTAATTCGGACTTCAATCGATATCGTTGCACATGTGACCCATTTGAAATTGACATGAGAATTTGCTATTTAAAAGTAACATGGAGAAGTTCAACCATCATGTGGAACGTCTTGACAACGGTGACATTCTGAACAGCACTAATGAGGGAAAAAGAAATACCTGCTACCCAGCACTAGCATCATCAACAAATCAACACCCTTACTAACAGATTTTTTCATTACAACTGGAAGTTGTAGCCAAGAAAACCGCAGATAGCAGAAATAGTTGGGAACAAGTCATGGTATGTAAGTACATCGAATTGGATTAAACTGAAAAAAAATTATCCGTAATCAAACGAGTGATGATCACTTCTGTGTGACGTAATTTTTTTATATTATTATCTGTATAATTTTTTTCAACATCTGAAGTGCCTTATTTTGTTGTGGATGTCCCAATGTGGATACTAAATTTGCACTTTATTGAGAGCTCAATAAAATATCCCAACTATATTTTGGTTGCATTTGAGGGCAAAAATCTTTTTAATTGATTGTGTAAAACAGGCACATAATATCGGAATATCAATCACCCTGAATCTATTCAAATCGAAATCGTATTGCAGCAGACTTTGAATTATTGGTAAATATCGGATCGCAGGCCAAGAGAATCGAAAGTCAGCTGTACATCAGCTACATTTACCAAAGTTCATTTTCAGTTTCTCCAGCTATCTGCATCAAATAAATGGAGAAATAATACATGCATCTCCTACAACATGCATCCGGTTCTTACTTTGTTTTGATTTATTGCACGACACGCCCTATGCATATACTCAGAAATGGTGTTATGTTTTGAATTTTCCCTATGTTTGGGGTAATGTTTACATATGTGGCTTGAACAGCCAGATGTATTTACACTTGTCGAGTTGCCAAGGTGGTTTGAGTGATAGGATTTATATCCGTCTCAAAAACGCATGAAGTGACCAAGTGTAAATTCCTTCTTTTTTTATCTTAACCTTCTTTTTGGTTTTTGGTTGTTTTACCTGTTTTGGCTTTTTAACCTGGATTTCGCTATGAAAATTGCTATGGTAGCTGGCATGGCGTTCTAAACAAACAAAGATATTTACATGACCAGCACAAAAGAACCGATACACTAGATTGAATTAAATTTCCAATGCTCCATACATGAGAGAGAAATGTTTAGGATGAAGCAGTTCACTAGAATGAAGGCCCAGCACACTCATGGAAAAGTGCTTCTTCCCTCAGAGCCAAAAAGAAGTTCGAAACAGCTGAGCAACAACATATAGTTTGTGGAAAATTTAGACACTGGCCACACCAGTGTGGTAGGCGTTTATAGGTACATTTAAATATGTGGACGGACAAGACTACATGTAAAAATTTCAACTAATATGACATTAAAATGTGTTTTCAGTGTCTCCATGACTCATTCTATTTGTACAATCCACATGAGATCAGTATAAGATTATTTTTGAACCACTCAATGATGATTTAAAGTAATTTATATGCAGTATAAAATGCATAATTTGTCATGTTTACATTCTGAATTTAAAGCGCTAATGCAGCGTACTAACACTCTGTTTGTGGCTGTAATATGCGCCAATTACCCTCTGTTGTTGTATTTTATGATGACACTAATACTACTGCAAAGACTGGAGTATAAAAGACTGTTAATGTTCAGAATATGGTCAAAAGAATGATGAGACATATAACTTACTATGAGCAGATGTGAGAATGGGTTTTTGGCTGTAGATGGCACATGAGCCATCATGTAGCATATAAAACGAGTGAATGTGTACTTAAAGAGTATTTGAGTAGATTTGATTTCTTTTGTAGACTAATAAAAAAATAAAATACACAACATGTTCTTGGAAAATGTCTCTACGCAAACAGTTGTACAGATGTAGGTACATTTGCACAGCTCGCTGATAACTCTGGTGTGTTCATGTTGACTGATCGGAAATTAGCTTTCGGCCTCAAAGTCTGTGGCGCTTGTCAGTCACACCTACTGATGACGTGGACCAAAGATAGTAATAAGGTGTTTACCAATCGTTAGGAAGTTTTTCTGAAAGTTTACCCAGACGAGCTGTTACAAACCACCAAAACGAATGCAAAAGCACTTTAGTTTTAGCCAGATTTTGTTCTAAAATCCCTGTTCGTTCTTTGACTTCGTAGAATGTGTGGAGGTGCCTTGAATTAGACATTGCAGTGCTATATAGGTGAGTGCTAATCTTTCGAAAAAATAACTTTGTTACTGAAAAAGCTGATTTCTTTATAAACAACTGAGCTACTCTAATGCTACATAAAAAAAAGTTGGTAGCATCACTACGTTTAGTCATTTACTCCCCAACACTAAATAAGCTGATAGCCTTGTGCTATCTGTTTAAAGGTATAGGCCGACCTAGTGTCAGACCATGTCCTTACAATTAAATTAACAGACTGATGTGTTTTGTGGTAGATCTTTACCATAATATTTAATTGGGTTCTTGTTGTTTTAACAGAAAGAATCTGAGAAGCGTAATGTGACCGTTCAGGCGGACGATCCCATCTCCTTCATGCAGCTGACTGCTAAGAGTGAGATGACCTCCAAAGAGGACCAGTTCCAGCTCAGTCTGCTGGCCGCTATGGGCAACACGCAAAGAAAAGATACAGCGGACCCTCTGGCCTCCAAACTTAATAAGGTCTTTAGATGATTAATAGAAGTTTGTTAACAAACTTAAATGTTTGTATTACAGTGGCTTGTTGTCGTTGCTCAAGGCCTATACTTTGCAAAGGTTATTTGCAGTGCACCATCTTTCACCACCAGATGGCATATTAGTTCAATTTGCAGAAATTTCAACAGTTTAGTCATATCAGGCAGGAGACTAGGACTGTTCTGCCCTTTCACAGTAACTCACAATATGATATTTCCTTACCTCAGTTAATGTATTTTTTACCATCCAGTGAAGCAGCTGAATTGCAGACTATCATTTCCGTTACAAAAATAAAACTTTTTAGCATTGGATACACAGAGTATATTTCACCTTTTGCATTCTCAATTAGATTATCAAGCAGCATGATGTGAACTCTGCTCTGACTGATCCAGCTCATGGTTTTTTTGTTTTCTTCCAGGTCACACAGTTGACTGGTTTCTCAGATCCAGTGTATGCAGAAGCCTATGTCCATGTTAATCAATATGACATTGTCCTGGATGTCCTGGTTGTTAATCAGACCAGCGACACTCTACAGAACTGCACACTGGAGCTGGCAACACTTGGTAAACTTGGTTCCTTTCATCCATAAAAATAACTTGTATTGTTTTTGGTTCATGTTTAACTGAATATAATCTTAACCTCCAGGTGATCTGAAATTGGTTGAGAAACCATCTCCTCTCACATTGGCACCTCATGACTTTGCCAACATCAAAGCCAATGTAAAAGTGGCTTCCACAGAGAATGGCATCATATTTGGAAACATAGGTTTGTGGAATGATCCTACCTCCCTCTGTTTGCTTGCATTCATACAGTTGTTGAGATTTGACTCAAAACCCCCTTTAAAGACTCCAAATAAACATGTTCTGTGCAGTGTATGACGTATCGGGAGCAGCCAGTGACAGGAATTGCGTCGTCCTCAGTGACATTCACATTGACATCATGGACTACATTCAGCCGGCCGCTTGCACAGACGCTGAGTTCAGACAGATGTGGGCTGAATTTGAGTGGGAGAATAAGGCAAGTCTGGGGACCGGTGAATTCTTTGAGGATAATGGCTACATTTGTCGCCATTCTGTTGGTTTGAATGTCTGGAATGTGTTCTATTTTCACACAGGTTACCGTGAACACCAACATCATAGATCTGAATGATTTCCTCCAACACATTCTGAAGTCCACCAACATGAAGTGCCTGACCCCAGAAAAGGTACACCATCTAGAACAGTGGATGCCTTCTCGTTTTGTATATGTCTTATTAAAACAGCCAAAGACATCACATGCACAGACCAGCAATTTAAACATTTTGCACACCAAATGCAAAAAATCATCCTGTGTGAACAGCCCCCCCATGTTTACTTCGGGCAGATTGTCATCTCATTTTTATATGGATTGGTGTGGACTGCAGGCCAGTGATAGGCATGTTCAATTAAATGAGAATATAACAAACAATATATTGACGTTTTGAAGCCACTTTTTGAAATGTCTTTTCAGTGCTTTACTCGTCTGTCACAATCATTTTATGTTTTAAATGTTCTCAGGAAATACTGATATGTTATTTAATTACGATTTATTTGATTTATAATCATATAATCATGTAATTCATTTTAATTAAAAAAAGCATCACATCTCAACATGTTTTTCTTTTTAAAAATCAGGCCCTCTCTGGCATCTGTGGCTTTATGGCTGCAAACCTATACGCCCGTTCTATATTTGGGGAGGATGCGCTTGCAAACGTCAGCATTGAGAAGCCCATCCACTTGGGTGCTGATGCCCCAGTCAATGGCCATATCCGCATCCGAGCCAAGAGCCAGGTAATGCATCTACAAACCAGTGGATCTTTCACTCTTTGTACCATTGTAATTTTAAGGTAATAGAATATTTATAATAAACTCTTAATTCAGGATGTGCTTTTATCTGGATAATGTGTTAAATTTGAATTGAATTTATGTTTGTTTTGTGGTTATAAAATACCTGTGGTGACACTAAATTTGTTCCTTTTTTATAATGATCAGTCCTAGTAATGATCTAATGCAAGTGGCAGAAAATCAAACGTAGGTTTCAGTAGATCTATTAAACTGCCTGTTTTATTTAACTCCATTAGGTTCTTTTATTTTAATTAGTGATAAGGTCGAGCATAACAAACAACTTATTTTTATATCTGTCAATTCATTAAAGGAATATTCCAGGCTGAATACAAGTTAAACTCAATCAACAGCATTTTAGGCATAATGTTGATTACCACAAAAATTATTTTAACTTGTCCGTCTGTAACAGGAGCCAGCCGATACATGATAGCTGTGCGATATGTCTAAACCTCAGTCCCCTGGCCTCAAGAGGCGCACTAGCGACTGAAGCTAGTTGCTGTAGCCTTTAGCCTCCTCGTTAGCACACCTGCCTCTCATGCCGAAGACGCTGGTTCAGAGCGGGTCAAGCAGGACCGTTTACTCGTCCTTTTCTATAAAAAACAAAGCAAAAATCGAGGTTGTGTTGAGGCACTTACAATGGAAGTGAATGGGGCCAAATTTTGGTGGGTTTAAAGACAGAAATGTGAAGCTTATAATTTTATAAAAACTCTTACATTAATTATTCTGTCAAAACTTATTATTTGAGCTATACATTTGTTTAAATTGTCTTTTTAAGGTTTGTTGACATCGTCATGGTAGCAAAGTTGTAATATTGGAAATAACTTTACACAGAAAAGGCTAGTAATTGATTTTATCACACTGAAAACATGTTAACACACATTGTTTACGTTTTGTAGCTATACTTTTTAAACAGTGAGTATTTTAACATTTATGGGTTGGCTCCATTCACTTCCATTGTAAGTGCCTCATAGTAACCTAGATTTATTCAATTTTTTTAAGAAAAGGAGTGGCAAGTCTCAAAATTACTTTTTCTGGTAATCAATATTATGCCACAAATTCTTTCAATTGAGCGTAATTTGTACTGAACCCTAATTTACTAGTACTGAACATTAATGTAATTTGCCTTTTTTTTCTATTAGCCGTCGTGTTTTGTTGAGAATGACTTTACTGTTTTTATGTTTGGGGCTATAGAGAGTCAAATGTAAAAATAATAATAATTTCAAAAATAACAGATTTTCTCTCATCTAATTAAAACCAAGTAGATCGATATTATGGAAGCTTTATCCCTCTGTTTTATCACAAAGTAGGCTTGTACATTTCAGAAATGTGACTGGTATATATTTCTAATAATGTTCTTTCTGTTTGCAATCAATTTAACCCGAGCAAAATACACATAAGTTATGTCAAGTAGAAATTTTAATCTTTCAGTTTGCATAAGATTATGAAATGTCATTAAGTATAAAACCAAAATTTTTGACGTTAAGTATAATTTTAGAGCTTTTAAAATGGCCTTGGCCAAACAGAAGGTTAAAGAAAGTCTCCAAGATTACTGCATAATGAATAATAATGTATAATTCCCTTGTTTTCAACAGGGCATGGCTTTGAGTCTGGGTGACAAGATCAATCTCTCCCAGAAGAAGACTGCCTCATAAAGTTCACAGACTGAGGCCATTGTGGCAAAGAGCGAGATTCAACTGAAATTCGCTATGGTTATTCATGTTTTTTCTCTGTCTTGCTTGTTTTGTCTCTCCAGACTGCAGTACACACAAAGTGCTCTATTTTCAAGATCCATGTTATTCAATCCCATAAAATGTCTAAAGGGGATTATTTTGACATTTTCTACCAAAAAGATTCTTCTTAACTGTTGTAAAAGGGATTGACCCTGTTAATCTGCCATCTGTTTCAATAAACACTGCACACCATCAATCATGAAAGACTTCTTTTTTATTCTGTTGTTTTATGAATCGTGATGACAGCCCTTTTTTATGAATTGGGTCACTTGTAATCTGTCAAGAACAATCCCTGCCCTCAAACCACAGTTAACACAACAAAGGATGTCTTCTCTCGTAGAAAATCTTTTGGAATATCGAGTATTTTGTTATGGTCTCCTTTCTGTCAGATGACTTAAATAATACTAAAGGAATAAGATTACCCAAAATTGAAAATTATCTGTTGACTTTCTTCTGCAGAACACAAACAAAGATTTTTAGAAGAATATCTCCGCTCTGTGTGTCTATACAATGCAAGTGAATGGTGGACAGAACTTTGAAATTCCAAAAAGCACATAAAGTGAGCATACAAGTAATCCATTCAAATTCAGTGTTTAAATCCATGTCTCTAGAAGTGATCTGATAGGTGTGGGTGAGAAACAGATCAACATTTAAATACTTTTTTACTATAAATCTACACTTTCACCACCCCTCCTATGCACGTTCACGAGAGGACCTAAAGTTCTTTGTACATATCGCCACCTATGGGGCAGAAAAAGTGAGTGCTAAAGAAAAAGAAAAAAAAACCTTTTTGCACAACAGACGAGAAGGTGGCGATGTGCACAAATAATGCAAATTGGCAAAGAACAGAAAAACGACTTGCGACTCTATTTCTGTCTTCACTTGCATTGAATGGACCAACAGAGCTGAGATATTATTCTAAACAAATCTCCATTTGTGTTCAGCAGAAGAAAGAAAGTCATTCAATTCTGGGATGGCATGAGGGGGAATAAATAATGAGAGCATCTTAAAGGTATAGACATCAAGATATTTAAAATGAAGATATGTTGTCAATGGTCATCATTCAAAGTGAAGGATAAGCAGTTTATAGTGTAAATGCTACATTAGATTCAAGTAGCTTCCAATTTCTTGTGGAGTGGATGTGATGATTGTGAAAAGTGATGCTTTAACTATGTTCTGCATTTAATACCTTTTATAACAAGGAACATTACCCACATAACATTTACATTAATGGAGTTGGAGTTTCCCAAACTTATCTACAGTACTTTAAAAAAATTTAATTTAAATCTTGACTGCTACATTTATTCTTACACTTTTAAAAAGCAAATAAGTAAACTATGCTAATGAAGATGATAATGCAATTGAAAGTAATACAAATTCTAAGCAAACAATTTAGGGGAGAGATTCAACTCTCCTCAACTAGAAAATGTAAGAACAAATGGCCCATATATCACTTTCATGATATGCAATATTTAAATGCAATACAGTTATTCAAGCTTAAATCCTCTAGATTAATTTGTATTATTATTATTCATCTACTAACACAAACAAAGTTGGTGATTGATGTGGTGTTAAGAAGTCCTGCACCAAGGAAATCTCTGATCTAGCTCCCCTAGATAATTAAAGGCCTCGCTGCATATTTTGTGTGACATTTAAACACTGGTTTACAACACTTCAAATCCTCACACCTTCTAACGTCTCCATTACTGACCACTTCAGACCACCAGCTCCACATATCACACCCTAAACACAAGCCAGTCTCACTTTCCGCTGTGTTCTTAAACTTTATAATTGATTGAGTCACGCAAGAGCACCTCATCATGGGTTCATAAGCAGTAAATACTCATGTTCCTCATCTTAACTGATGAAACATTATAGTATATTGTGTTCAAAATAAGCTTCACATTTTTACAAAATATTTTGAAAAAAGTGTGTTTTATAAAAAAAAGTTTCCAGAGTTCCTTTGCTGCTGGAGAACCTTATGCCGGCAACCAACCCTGCAGCTCTTACCTGGTTTCCCACTGAAGCTCAGCAGAGTTGAGCCAGGTCAGTACATGGATGGGAGACATCCTGGAGAAAACTAAGGTGGCTGATTAAAGAGATTTTGGGTAGGCCAGCAGGGGGTGCTGAGTCCTAATGCCCCAGTATAGTGGTTCCCAACCCTGTTCCTGGAGGCCCCACAACACTGCACATTTTGTATATCTCCTTTATCTGATACACCCAATTCAGGTCTTGGAGTCTCCACTAATGAGCTGGTGAGTTGGGAAACACTGCCCCAGTATATTGATGGGGATGCTACTGCAAATTATAGGCACCATCTTTCGGACAAGATGTTAAACTGAGGTCCTGACTCTCTGGTCATTAAAACCAAATTTGCCCAAATTATGTCATCATTTATTCACTTGTTCCTAAACCACACACCTTTCTGTGGAGCAGAATGAAAATGAATAGTGACTGAGATTGAATATACAATTTATGTAATATATCGGTTGTCTAAAAAGCTTATAAATCCTAAAAAATAATCAATTTAAGTGTAAATCAAATTCAATTTAAATATAATAATTTTAGTCATTTGAGAGCATCAAGTGCCTTATAAATAACCCTGCACTATTTGATCATACATGTACTGTATGTCATTAGTGACTAAGTGGTGAATCACAAAGTGACAACACAAAAATATAAGCTATGGTTTCAGTTTCTATATTACAGGCACACTATGTGCCTATTTACCATATCTGTAGTAATAATAAAAATGTTCCTTGTTGTGAGTCATAACAGAGTAAACTGTTTTTCCTTTTTCATTATTCAGATGTTTTTGTTTCTTTGATATATATATATATATATATATATATATATATATATATATATATATATATATATTGTATATAAAAGTTGATTATGTGTGTAAATGTTGTAAAAAGCATATTTCTTCTGTGCATTGCCTATCTTTATATATATATATATATATATAGAGAGAGAGAGAGAGAGAGAGAGAGAGAGAGAGAGAGAGAGAGAGAGATTTTTGTTTAATTCCTCACTCTTGGCAAATTCATCTCTAATGAGCGTTTAAATTCAAAGGCTTAACAAGGATTTTTCACAGAAAAATGAAAAGTCATATGTGTGGAACAATATAAGAGTGAGTAAATTATATAAAAATATTAATTTTTGAATGAATTATCCCTTTAAAATCAACATTTCTATACATACAGTGGATTCATAAAGTTTTTAGATCCCTTAATTGTTTCACATTTTGTTATGTTAAAGGATTTTTTCACATCAATCTACACTCCATACCCCATAATGACAAAGCAAAAAAAAATATTTGTATTAACTTTGCACATTTATTAAAAAGAAAAACTGAAATTTTACATTTGACACAAGTGTTCAGATCCTTTGCCGTGACACTTGAAATTGCTCGGATGCACCAATTTCTCTGGAAATCTTTGAGATGTTACTACACTTTGATTGGAGTCCACCTGTGGCAAATTCTGTTTATTCGACATGATTTGGAAAGGCACACACCTGTCTGTATAAGGTCCCACAGCTGAAAATGCATATCAGAGCAAAAACCAAGCCATGAGGTCAAAGAAACTGCCTGCAGAGCTCAGAGACAGGATTGTGTCGAGGCACAAAAAGTTTTTTGACTGTATTAAAGGTTTCCAAGAGCACAGTGCCCTCCATAATTCTTAAATGGAAGAAGCTTGGAACAACCAGGACTATTCCTAGAGCTGGCAATCGGGGGAGAAGGGCCTTGGTTAGAGAGGTGACCAAGATGGCAGAAACTTGCAGAAGGACAACCATCACTGCAACACTCTACCGTTCTGGGCTTAGTGGCAGAGTGGCCAGACAGAAGCCTCTTCTCAGTGCAAGACACATGAAAGGAATTTTGCAAAAAGCACATAAAGGACTGACAAAGAACTGTTTGGCCTCAATTCCAAGCATCATGTCTGGAGGAAACCAGACGTACACAAAAATACTTGAGGCTGTAATCTCTGCCAAAGGTGCTTCAACTAAGTACTGAGTTAAGGGTCTGAATACGTTGATGTGATATTTCAGTTTTTTGTTTTTAAATATTTCAGTTTTTTGCTTTGTCATTATGGGATATGGAGTTTAGATTGATGTGGAAAAGATTCCTGTCGTTACTTTCCTCCCAGTGGCTGCAGTTGAGACCATGTAAATCTTAGAGTTATGGATTACAAGCTAATTTAAATTCCACAGATTCCTTTGGGTCAAAAGGAAGAGTAAAAAAAAAGTATTAATTCTGCTAAATAAAAATTTCCCAACAGTTGTTTTGTTTTGCCTCTCCTAAAAAGAGCATGCAAACCATGTACAGAAGTGTAAAAAATAATATGCAAAACACTATATTTTATAACCAACAAAAGCATTTCTGGAGTTCAGTGTTGTATTTTCAGGATTTACATTTCACAGTTGATGCTTCCTCATGCTGTCAAAAGTCATAGCTTTGTTGATTCACAGTCGCTCTTTGTCAAGACCTCCTGAGGTCAAACTGCCATGTCAGTATGCATGCAGAACTGTTGGGGGTTTATTTGAATGGGCCATAAAGTTAGAAGATTCAGTCTATCTTAAAGAAAGTATGAAGTCAATGCTCTGTAGCTGTGGAAATAAACAGCACCACAGACCTTGCACCTACAAGTGGGTGGGGGCCATCAGCTCTCTCAGTATTTGCATGTGGTTGATGAAATGACAGTTTGCAAGCAAAAACGTGAAAAGAGCCTTAATCGTTACATTTGTCACACACGCACAGGTGTTCATGTTGTAGGTTTCTCTCTTTAAAGATTTCCATAGTGGAATCAAAAACAATTTCCCTTGAGTTTACCATGAGTTTCCCATGATGTAAACTTATGTTTGACAGATTACATTGAGAAGCGTAAAGCGAGCAGGAAACAAAGTAAACAGAGAGAGAAACTTGGTAGACATAGAGTGAGATATTTTCAACATTAAAATGGATGATGCCACTATAGTATGAGTCTCATATCGCTGTCCTTTTCTGCATATCGCTGGCCCCTTCGACATATCGTGGCGCCGTTTTGTGGCCCATTTTGCATGATGGAGAAAGTTCTCCCGATGGCCAGGCCACCCCTGCACTTGCCCCACTGGGCCAGTGCTGTGTTTTCACTAAAGCCTAAATCTTATATTCACTGATCTTGTGTTTTTATGGCTTGCAAACCGAATGGGCCGAATGGGCCACGATAAGCTAAAATGAGCCGACATGTTATGCAGAACAGACCACAAAACGGACCCTCCGCTCAACAACTTTTGGGCCAGTTGCTCTGTAAAATCCCGGGCCGATTTCTCTTCCCAGTCCAGCCCTGCTTGGAAGCATCTGTTGGAGTGAGTTGGAATCAGGGCTGGACTGGTATTCTAGCATACTGGGCATTTTCCCGGTGGGCCGACGCACTTTGGGGCCGATCAAGGGTGGATTGGCCATCGGGAGAACCGAGCGTGCCAGTGGGTCGGCCGTGAAATGTGTCGAATGTGCCGCAATAAGCTAAAATGAGCCACCGCGTTATGCAGAACGGATCACAAAATTGTATTTCATCATGTTCCAACAAAAGTGTGTTTATTACATTTGAGCTGCCATACATTATAGCTGTATAATTACCAACTGTTATAGAAAACTAAAAACATTTTTTTTTTTTAAATTGGAAAGAAAACTTAAGATGTAATGAAAAATGTTAATATTTGTTTTGGCCAGTATAAAAATACATTACTTAAAACTAAATTTATTTATTTATTAATTTGTGATGGGGTCAATGAATATGTTGGCAGTGTAGATGTGTATGACTTTTTTATTCTGCTAAACACAAACGAAGATTCATTAAATCTGTGTCTTCTTAAGTGATCAAATTTTCTAGTTTTGTAGACCTAAATGTACCTCCTTTTTACTATAAGTCTTTGCATCAGCATTCTCCTTTACGATCATGATTTCAAACTTGATTACATTTCTAGTGCCATCTAGTAATGATCTGTGCATGTGTCAAGCACTAGGAAGAGTAATCGAGCTTGAAATCATGATTGTGCCTAAAGACTAAAGACTAAATGAAAAAGGATTACATTTTGGTCTGTTCTCACCCAAAACCGATTGGATCGCGTCAGAAGACAATGATTAAACCACTGTTAGTGTCGTATGAATTACTCATACGTTGCCTATATGTGATTTTTTTATGTTTTGTTAAGTTTTGGTCACCATTCACTTGCATTGTGAGGACCTACAAAGCTGAGATATTCTTCTAAAAATCTTAATTTGTGTTCTGCAGAAGAAAGTCATTCACATCTGGGATGGCATGAGGGTGAGTAAATGATGAGAGAACTTTCATTTTTGGTTGAACTATTATTTAAACTCCACCTTACAATGTTCCAACGCGACAAAATAACCATTAGATGATTACATGTGTGGGATTGTTAACATCCACACATTCTGTCTGTTATAGCGCTGCAGTGGGCGCCCCCTAGCGCCGGCTGTGTGTATTATCTGAACTGATTACCCCTATCTTCCCCTCATCTTGCAGCACAGTCAGTGCCTGGTAGCGATTTAGACGAGGGCGTACGGGCTTGAGGCAGCAGTGAATGCATTTCCCCGCTGACTGTGGTCGTACTTTCCTCATCTCGTACGGATTACTACCGAGCTCACACCACGATCAATCGCCGCTTTGCGTTTCCCCGCTACATTTCCCCATCTGAAGGCCTGTCACAGAGTACAGCGGCTCGGTGTGAGTGTGTTTAGACAGCGGCGAGAGAGAAGCAGTGTGTCCCCGATGGCTGGCTGGAAGGACGGCTCAGTGCAGGAGAAATATCGCCTGGTGGTCGTCGGAGGTGGTGGCGTCGGGAAATCAGCATTGACCATTCAGTTTATCCAGGTAAGTGGACGGATGGCGGAATGTTTTTTTGTGGCCCTTTAAAGAGATGTGAGGGAGTTTGAGAGATATATGGGTGTATCTTGAGCACAGAAATGGGGACCCCACAAGCGAAAAGGGGGTTCAGGAATTCGAGCGAGGCCTGCGTCACTTTAAATCGTCGCTTTATGCAAGAAAAATCCTGCGTAAACACAAATATAAACACACCAGGAGGAGTTTAAGTGGGAATTCATTTAGGAAGAGTGAAAACTCTTCGCATGTAGTTCATAGGGAGTCAGAAACACTTTAGGAAACTGTTGCTTTAGACTGTTGCAGAATCATAAAAAACATACGAAACTACTTAACCCTTGTGTGTCAATAAAACAAAAGTTACTCAGAGGTTCATCGAGGACATAAAAAAAAACTGCCATAAAATTTTATAAATTAATATTATTTTTCACTGACACAATTTTTTTGAATCAACATCCACACAGAGAAATGCCATAACTACCAAATATTCATTCATTTTCAGGATTTTAACCCTTTAAATGCCAGTTTGTTTACATAATGCCACTGTTGTTTTTAAACACACACACACACACACACACACACAAAACACACTCAGACATCCATACCAACACACACACACAAACACACACACACTCTGACATCCATACCAACACACACACACTCAGATATCCATACCAACACACACACACAATTCTAGCTGCATCATTTATTCAACTGGCTTGCGGTGATCTATAATACAGCAAACAGAAAATAGGAAAAAATAATGTATTTGCTCCATAGGCTAAACACGAGAAAAATGGTGCCATCTGGAAAATGGAAAATGGAAAATATAAGAAATTAAAATTTTGAAGCCAGGGCTCCGGAACGAAAGCATAATATAGAATTTATGATTTTTAATGGCACTTGGATCACATATTGCATTTTGAATGGGTTTGAATGGGGACATTGTTGTTCTGAAGGTCCTGAGTGTAACTATTTTGTGTATTATAGATGTATTTCAACTGAGGTTGAAATATCAAAAGTCCCCCAAAAATACGCACCTTTGGAAAAATGTATGCCGTTGGCATTAACGCAGCCAAAATGATTGAAAAAAAAATAAAATAAATTAATTTATTTGTAATTAATACAAATAAATTATAATGACAAAAATGTCCCGAAGGTCGCACAAGGGTTAAATGGTTTGGTTATACTTAATTCAAATCAATAAGCATGGAGTAAATTAAAGGACTGCTTTCAAACAAAGCTATGCAACGTTGTATGTGCAGTGCACATTTTTTCTCCCCCTTTTCTCTTTTGGGTACTTGACTGAGTCCCTTGCTAAAATTCACAATGGTAACCAAAGTGTCTGGAAAAATACCAGTTAGACCTAATACCATTTTATTGTTAACATCAGAATGAATGATCTAATATGTAATCTCTTTCAAACATTGTAAGAAGCTTTCAGAGTCTTTCATTTGGTTTTAGTTTCATTTTTGATTATTGTGATGGAGATGCCAAGTTAGCACGTAATAACTGCAGTTATGATGGCATTTTGGTGGAAGACATATAAGAATATTTTCTTTTAGTTGGGTAGTTTGGTCCATGTTATGCCTGTCTTTAATGTGTACCTTCTCTCTAACAAAACACTTAAATCTTAATTTGTCTTATGCTTAAGGGATAATTCACTTTATTAAAGCAGTTCACTAGGTTTTGAGACCTATCCCAAATCTGTCCCTCATATATGATATGCAGGGGATTATTAACATCTAGCTGCAGTACATAACAGCAAATTAACTATTCTGATTCTCTTAACTATCTATTCTGTCCTGGCATAGAAAGCCAATGATAGATTTTGTCATAGATGTTGGGAAAGGGTACCAGGGTTAATTTATTTATTTAGTGACGGTACATAATCATACTTTGACCTCATAAATAGGGCAGTAACTAATGATTATTTTGATAATCAATTAATCTAATGATTTTTAGAATGGTTATTCGGTGATTATTGCTACGATTAATCATTAGCGCTTAATCGACTATTCAGCTTGTGAATAAAAGACTTAAAATGTTATATTAAATGTGCTTGCTAACAAAAAAGAGGACATAATCATCTTTTAAAAGTACCTCTAAATGACATTCACTGAATTAAAGGGAATTAAATCAGTAAAAACCTCCACACGCATTACATCTCTGTGGTAACACGCTCAATAAGCCACGTGATGCATGAATTGATGGTCTCAGAGGAGGAGGCAACTGAGATTCGTACTCCGGCACCTGGATTGAGGCGAGTTGCTATGCTACCACGAGGACCTAGTGCGCATTGGGAATTGGGCATTCCAAATTGGGGAGAAAAAAATAAAAAATATACAATATATATATATATATATATATATATATATATATATATATATATATATATATATATAAATCAAATAGGGAAATATGATTTGCTTTTAAGGCTTTAAAAATTTATGAATGACATAAATATCAAAATATTTCTAATTACTCAATATACGTTTTTGGTCAACTTTACATTTACACTGTTGTTTTTGTAACTTATATATTTAAAAAATATTTGCCATTACATGATCGTTTACAAAGAAGCCATTCACTATCAAAGTTTATATTTGTTTGTTTCGCGGGCATATGTTGCGAGCCTCTGCTGACGGTGCACACATCAGAGTGCTTAGAAACGCTTCATGCAATCTTCCAGACAGGGGCTGCTCTGGATGATGTTCGTGGAATGGTTCAGTGACGCTCGGATTTCAATTAATGTAAATGGTACACAAACATGCCATTTGCTTAAAATTCCATTTCAAATGCAAGTGAATGGTGGCCAGAACTTTGAAGCTCCAAAAATCACAAAAAGGCAACATAAAAGTAATCCCTAAGTGGTTAAATCCATTTCTTCAGAAGCAATATAAATGATATGTGTGGGTGAGAAACAGATAACTATTTAAGTCCTTTTTATTATAAATCTCCACTTTCACTTCCACATTCTTCTTTTGTTTTCTGGCAATCCACATTCACATATCACCACCTACTGGTCAAGTCTGAAAATAGGTGGATATTTATAGTAAAAAAGATCTTAAATATTGATCTACTTCTGAACACTTCTGAAAACATGGATTAAACCATTGGGGTCGTATGGATTACTATTATGCTGCCTTTATGTGTTCTTTGGACCTTCAAAGTTCTGGCCACCATTCAATTGCATTAAATCTTAATTTGTGTTCTGCAAAAGAAAGCAATCACATCTGGGATGGCATGAGGGTGAGTAAATGATGAGAGAATTTCTATTTTTGATGTCTGAACTAAATCAGGTATGTTTATCGGTTTAAAGAAGCAGATCAATCTCAGAATAGCCTTTATAGTCTTTCTAAAATCTTGTATTGCTTGACTTCCTTAATTCCTTCATTCATGCCTGATTACTAGCATGAATTGACTTTAAATAACTAGTCTTTAAACAGATCTCCTCACTATAAATCACTTTGTTGGCTTTCTGTCCACATTTTTTGCAAGCAATTTAGAGTGGAATTATCACTGTGTAAAAAGCTTGATCTCCTTATGCCCTTATTATTTTTAATAATGCTTAACTGCTGCTGGAAATGCCACACATGTGCTTAACAATCAACATTTGCTGATATCATGATCTGTTACTGCCAAATGAGCTGATTAAAACCCCTTCAAATAGTACTTAAAAATTTTTATTTTTTTTTGTGCCTTATAGAAATCTGACTACTATTCTGCATATATACTCTTATTCAGGATATGAAATTATACTGTTGATTTGCAGGGGTGCCAACAGGATTTAATCTGAGGGTACGCACAGAATTCTGCCTAATAAACCTTATTTTTAGGCGGGTCTGGAGGCATGCTCCCCTGTGAGATGATTTTTGTGTGCAAAAAACAACACAAAATTGTTAAATTCTGGTGACTTTGAGATAAGTATTTGTTTTATTTACTTGAGTATGAGTAGCATTCATGTAACTATTGTCTAAAGCATTTCTTCCAGTAACTGTTCAGACAGACACGTTTTCATGCTAAAAAAGCAATCAAAAAGCAATTGAAAAACAACGCGAGCGGACGCAAAAGCACATTCAGTTTGAACAGCCCCTTGTTCACATGACAGCACTAGCTCAAGTTTCTCAAAGTTACCTCCCAAAAAGACAGACTTTTGTTTCAGTTGATTGCTGGTACATTTCCACATTATCCAGCGCTGTTTGTTCTCGCTATCTGTAAATATCCCGATATGTTTTCTGTGTGAGAAACCGCTCCAAATGATTGAGTGAGAGAGCGGTCCGAACGAATTGTACTGAATCACGAGTCGATTCAGAACATATTGCAAGCCCGTTTGGCCAATTCACTGAAAAGTACAGACTCCAAATAATTATTTATTGGCAATTGGGCATTGCTAGTTCTTTTAAACAGCCAACAAAAATACGGGACACATTTCATGATTGATGAAATATTCTGAGAGTAAATTTTTCTCAGGTCAGTCGGAGCACTCATGGTACGCACAGTGCGTACGGCCGTACAGCTGCAGGTGCCCCTGTTGATTTGTAAAAGTAATAAATGTGTGAAAATGAGAGTGGTCCAAAGAAAACCTTAAACTCCATAGAAAGACCCTTCCTGCTCGAGTGTTTCTAGAATTCACTGCTGGTGAGAATGCTTCCCAGCTGTTTTCTGACTCTAGGTTTTCCCATTCAGATGTGAGTTACTAAGGGAGGTTTCATCTGAGTCATGTTGGGTTAATGACCATGGAGAAGCCGGAATTTGGCCTCTGAAAGAGGAAGTCCCACTACTCCTGCTTAGTCTCAAAGGACCTCCTGGATGTATATGAGAAACTATGTGGTGCCTCTTGACTCACACTGCTTTGCGACAGTGTGTTAGGTACTTGTATGACATTCTTCATTAGTTATGCTGACTGGAACCTAACTGATTTCTGTCAAAGTTTGGTTGAAGATACTGCTCATGATATTGAGCTGGGAATAATGCATTAACTTCAGTGGACAGCTACACATTTGTAACACACAGGCTGCACATTGCCGACACAATGACTTCACTACAAAAACAGACTGCTTGATCTCAAATAGAGTCATGACATGAGCCATGAACATTGCCAACCAGGCATGTGACTCAGACCAGAATGGATTAGTTTACGTCATTGTGATGCAATCCAAGCTGCAGGACTGTTTAGCATTAAGCATAGCATTTGAGGTATACACTTATTACCAGCATGACATGGCATCTGTGCCCGCAGGCAGAAAGCTCTCCAAATTTGGCAGAATTCACTAAGTTCTAGGCAAAGTTCTACACATTCCCCTCCTGTTGTGTGTACAATTATTACATATTTTGGCTAATTTGCTAATGCATTCAGCTACTAATAAAGCCAGGTTCACACTACGATTCTGATAATGATATTGCTGTCTGAGACAATTTTGGGGATCCAAAAATATTACTCTAAAAATATTAATCTTGTAAGGCAAAATCGGCAGTCTTTAATCACTTAGTGTGATGTGTTCAGCCGTCCAGTTAATTTAATTTGCAATTAATAATTATTTTTTTTTGGCCTCTGATAAATTTCTGTCAGTATCAGAAATTTTGCTTTAAAAATTTACTTTGTGTGGTAACATCTAAATAAGCTGGTTTGATTTGAGTCAAATGTTTTATTTAACATCAGAATTAGAGTAAATTTAGGTTGAATTCCTCCTTGAAATGTTTATTCCTACAGCTGCCATATTGAGTGGTACAATTGTTTTTTTTTATAATTTTTTTAATTTCACTTCCCATTGATAGCCTATTTACGTCCACCATTTTTTCCCGATTTTAATATCAAACTTAGCGATTTGTGTCGATTAAAAGCTACAATGACATAAAAAAAATTCCTTTTGTAACTAATGTTGTCAGTCTTCAGCAATTCACTGATATGAAAATCTCTCTTCACATGAGCAACTTGTCAGTAACTGCTCTTCCTCAATAGTTTAAAATGTAAAGTGTGAAAGTGAAATTATTGCAGGCCTCACTGACCTCTCCTCAGACTGTCTCTGAGAGAGCGTAGCATGGACACGATCACATGTTAGCTAATATTAGCTCTTATCGCTGGCTCTCTCATTTCTGGGAGAACAAACTCCCTGCAGCACAGTTTCCTTGCAACTGTACTATGGTCAGACCTTGACGGTGTTATATGAGTGTGAATTGGCTTCATACAAGGCCCCTTGTATAATAAGAGAGCAGGAACAATTATCACCAGTTAAAATGCAAATTTTAACAGTATAAATTACAAGTATGTGTTGGTTTAGGGCAGGGGTGGGGAACATTTAAAGAACGGATAAGGCTTGCTAGACCATTTTAACTGACCCTCGAGGCCATTCCATTTAATTAATTTAATTAGCATAAAAATGGTCTTGATTCCGTAAACTGTAAATAAATAAAATAAATAAATACATAAGATTCTTTTAAAGCTACTCTATGGAACTTTTGGCCGTCTAGAGGTTGAAGCATATAACTGCAAGTTACTTGTGGATGAACACTATTTTGGTAATTACGTCGGTTGGGCTATGCCTCTGCTCTTCTTCACGGATGAATCTGATGGTTTTAGGAGTACTGGTGTGTGGCATGGTGGAGGGCGGGGCCGGGTCATGACTCAACACGCCCGGTCCCGTATTAGGCTAATTAAGCCTCCGAGAGGGTTAAAGGCCGATTGTGGACGACGAGAGTTCGTTCACGGACATGTCCATTGTCTTATGTGTTTGTATATTGAGTTCCTCATTAAACCTATTATTTTATATGTCAAGCCGGTTTCTCGCCTCTTCCTTGCCCGTGAACTTGATCTGTTCTACACGGTGTAACAATGGTTACAGGTGATCCTTATCAGAGCGAATGTCACTAATAACAACAAAACTTGCCCTCTTCCCTAAATTTTTTTTATAAATAAATAACAAAAGGAAGAAAAAGACAGAAATCTGAGAAATATATCTAATTAGCAGTTACTTAGCAAATCTTCTGATGTTGTTTTGAATTATAGAAAACAATTGTTTCAAAATAAATAATGTTACAAAAGTTAGGCAACAATGACATTAGACATAACATTTGTTAGTATCGGATAAAGTCAAACAGTGGAAACTATTATAACTTTGCTGGAATATAGACCAATGTAGTAACTGGTTTAAAGATTGGCATTGTTACAAGCATAAAGTTATTTTTTCCCATTGTCTCTCCTCGAAAATGATATTGAAAGCACTGCATTACCAATCCATAATAAAATGCCCCATTAGAGTGGCTAATGCAATCTAATGAACTACAGCATTAAGAGCGCTGCCTGGTTAACTATTTTACTTGTCGAGCATGAAAAAGCCATCTCTGTGTCGGTTTTAAATCCTTTCTCGGAGTTCTTGCGGCCTCTGAATAAGCCACAGCGACGTTGTTTTGTGTTTTATTATTACTGGCCCTGTTGCTTTCCCTTTTTGCTTGCATAATCTTCTTGGTTCGAGGTTTCTTTGTTTTAAAACTGGTGATTCCCCAGAGGGTTGCCTTTTTGATCCATGGTCAATGAATCTTTCAGCTTCAAACTACTACCACACTGTAACACGGGGTTAGGATGGGCAAGGAGGAGGCGAGAACCGGCTTGTCAATATAAATAATATTTTAATGAAGAACTTAAAACAAAAGCATAAACAAACACACAACGGACATGTCCGTGATTGAGCTCTCTCTCTCGAACCGTCGTCACTGGCCGCCTTTATCCCTCCCCTCCGCTTTCCTGGCGATGAGTGGAGACGTTCCTCCACCCCTGGCAGCGGCCCTACCGCTCCGGGCGGTCGGGGAGTTTCTTCCCTCCTCCCCTCGCGGACGGTGGTCTTCCCTCGACCCCTCCGCGTTTCTGGGGACGGCAGGGCACTCCTCCGCCCCCGGCAGCGGCTCCTTCACTCCAGGCAGTTGGGGAATCCAGTCCCCACTCACCCTGCGGATGGCGCCCGTTTCCCTCATCCGGGCGGTCGGGCTACTCCGTCACTTGGCAGAAGGCAGCGGCGCTCCCCGGGGTGGACGGCAGTGTCGAGGACTCTGCGATGGGCATCCTCCTCCTTCCTGGGTTTCGGCACCAATGTAACACGGGGTTAGGATGGGCAAGGAGGAGGCGAGAACCGGCTTGTCAATATAAATAATATTTTAATGAAGAACTTAAAACAAAAGCATAAACAAACACACAACGGACATGTCCGTGATTGAGCTCTCTCTCGAACCGTCGTCACCGGCCGCCCTTATCCCTCGCGCGCCCCATCAGGCCGATTGGGGACCGGGCGTGCAACTTTCCAGCCCGGCCCCGCCCCCCTCCACTCCACACACACCTATCGCCACACATAGACATGCGCTGTCGTAGCTCCGGACCTTCTTTTCTTTATTTACGGACATGACGTAAAAAAACACATGGACAAATGATGGAAGTATGCAATTTCCCACCAAATCCATCCTGACAACTCTAAAATATAAATTAGAATTATAGGGTTTCCATTGTGAACCGGGGTGTGGCAAATACAGTTTGGAAGAAGGATGGTTGGTGTACTTGATCATTAATTAAATTTAGTTCATTTCTAACAAATAAATCTTACACATAGTGCAGCTTTACCAAAAGGACATCAGTCTCTAGATGTATGTTTATCTGTTTGGTGAAGTTATTTGCTTGCTATAATGCTTGGATATGTTTTCTGGTATGGTTATTGAAGCTTATATTACTTGTCATGCTTTACTGAACTGAACATTACATTCGGAGTATAGTGTGCTTAATGATCGCTATGTGTTTAACAGGCTACTTTTTCCAGTGACGTTACTTTTACATGTTTACTAATATTCATGACCTCTGAGTATTTTATAATGTTGCTGGAATGTTAGAGATTCCCTAAACATGTGTGTGCCACTGTTTTCTTATTTCTTGTACCCCAGTCACAGAAATTGTTGTCACTATCCATTGCCCTTTTAGCAGATGTGTTTAAATGTAGACAACTTAAAATTGCTTCTGAAGGCCACTATAGGTAAGGTAGTTCCCCCTGAATGTATGCTCATCTCAAGGTATTTAAAATGTACAGATTTTATAGCACAGTAATGTACTTATTATTTTATTTAGTGTGTAACCATCTATCTATTATAACTTTATTTCCAAAGAACCGATTAAGGAAACTGTTTATTGTTTTAATTGTTATATTGCCTAGTTCTGCATATTATTTTCATGTTTAATAAAGTATATTTTATCCCCATCATTTCTGAATCCTCTTTTTGTTTTGTTTTTTAAATCACAGTCTTATTGTTTGCATGCATAGATCTACTATTGTAGTATTACGGTTTACTATCACTGTCCACTGAGGCTGTTGATTGTAATATACAACAGTTAGTTCCAGTCCTCGAATCTGATTGGACATGAGATGTTCCTGGAATGCTGATTCAGTACTCCGAAGCTTCACTGTGTGTGCATCACTCCGCTGTGTGTATCACTCTACTTGTGTTTGTGCTGTTGTAAACTAAAGTGTAAGAGCAGTGCAGATCTGTTAAGAGCTATCTGTCTCTTTACATTTAATTTTGTGACATTACATATTTTTGCTGGCAGGTGGAGGTAAAAGACCGATTTTGTGTGTATTATGAGCCAGTTGGTGACGTAAAGTGAGTCAACGTCACTCAGTGTTTATATTCAACAGCACTCCATGATCGCTCGTATTACTACTACACTACTAAAGCTAGGAAATAGCTTTAAATTAACAACTTCAGCATTAAGGGTCATCACAGCTGAGAGACACAGCTGGAGAGGACATACTGTTCAATATGGCGGAGGAGATTGCGGTTTCTGTAGTGAATGACTCTTGCTCACTGGCTACTGCGAAATAAGGAGGAATACCCTCGCTTTAATGGCCATTTTTCCACTGCCCATTTTTCCACTGAGAAAATAGGATGAATTTCACCAAAACAACATTATCTTCAGAAAGCTGACTAACAGACTACAGCATCATAAACAGGTGATCACATCTCTCTCTCTCTATCTCTCTATCTCACACATCCATCCATCCTTGGTTCTCCAGTAACTTGTTAGAAACAGCCCAAGCCATGATACTATTTCTGAAGTAACATTTTTGAATTACTAACAAAGGCTTGGATCATTTGGTTTGAACCAGCAACAGCATCGCGTAAGAAAGTAGTTCCATGTACAAATGTGTTTTTATGACCGTATGCAGTTTTTCCTAATTTTTTATTTTATTTACTTGTTCATTGAACTGTTGTATATAAGCAATATCACACTCGCAGTCGTGCAATATAGCCCTAAATCAGCTCTACTTACCTTCTTAACTCAGTCCACGGCCGAATCGCAGCAGTGATGATTTAGGGCCATACCAAACTTGATTTGAATTAATATCAGCCATTTCATAAGTTTCACCTCTTAAATTGTTATATGTAGTACAATACAAATATTAAAGTGTAGTGAATTAAACACTTGAATAATCATATATAAATAAGAGTGTTGTTTATCTTCATCAAAGCAAGTAATATCTTGGTTATAAATGTTTAAACATGTAACAATGTCAACATGAAAAAAGCACAGTATGACTCTGGCTCTGCTGGTAAAGATCTCTGAGTGATCACAGGTAACCTCAAACCATGAGATTCATCTGCGCAGAAACACAACTCACATGAAATGTTCCTGTCAACCACAGATGCTGCTAAAGTGGCCACATTTTCATAGTTCCATAGTAAAGCTTACTGTATTATGGAAAGTCATCTTTTTTTATTTTCCTTTTTTCTCCCAATTTTGAATGTCCAATTCCCAATGTATACACTTAAGTCCTCGTTATGGCGTAGTGACTCAGCTCAGTCCAGGTGGCAGATGGCAGATCCCAGCTGCCTCCGCGTCTGAGATAGCCAATTTGGTTGCTTAGGAAAGTCAGCTTTAATTTTTTTTCTTGGTGCTTTATACTCCAGAACTTTCGCATTTGCATTTAAAAAAGTAACTTAGTTTTGTGAGTTTATGACATGAGTGTTTAGATGAGAGATTAATCTTTGATTTAATAAAATTGTTTTGGAAGGCTGTTAACATTTCTATAAGAAAACTTGGATTTGGGTGGGCTTAATTTGATCCCTTCCCCTAACTTATATAGAACACACACAGATCGTTGTAGATCGTGGGATATTTTAGAGCATAATTAATGATTTTGAAAGGCCCTTGACCCTATATGCTCCAGGGGTGCCGTATCATGGATGACCCTGCACTCTGAACCCAGCTTAGTTGGGATATGTGAAAAAAATTATTTCACTGTATATATGCAAAAATGTATGTAGTACACATTAGTGTGACAATAGATCAATTATTATTATTATTATTATTAAAGTACACTATGTTGCTGACAAGCTGAGGTAAAATTTCAGGGTGGCGGAGGACGAATCTCAGTTGCCTCCACGTCTGAGACTGTTAATCTCCACATTTTATCACGTGGCTTGTTGAGCGCGTTACCATGTAGACATTCTCCGTGGCATCCACACACAACTCACCACGCGCCCCACCAAGAGCGAACCACATTATAGTGACCATGAGGAGGTTACCCCATGTGATTTCCCTCCTGGACCTGGCTGAATCACTCAGCACGCCCTGGATTCAAACACGCGACTCCAGGTGTGGTAGTCAGCATATTTACTTGCTGAGCTACCCAGGCACCTGTACTTTAATTTGAACCAATGGCAAGCAATTGTATTGCATGCAAGTAATTTTGATAATGCTTGAATGCTACTTGATAGGAAAAGGGTTCCCCACCCCTGGATTAGAGGATACCTTCATTTTAGGTGGAGGAGAACATTACACCACATTTCCAGAAGGTTGTCAATTCCAAGCACAAGGTGTCTAAATGCAGCCCTTGTTATTTGGACTCTACTATGCATCTAAGTGTTTTCAGCGCTGATGTTACATCGCTAACCAAATCACTGATTCAGAGGGAGAAGAAATGTATCACTATTTGTGTCTTGAAAAGCAGTTAATTTTCTCAAGCCATTCTTTTAATATAGAGCACAGCAGAGTATTTTGCTTTGAATTAAACAAACCAGGACATTACCAGTGTGAAGGACTGAGTGGGGGAGGCAGTGTGTTTGAAAGTACTACTGAATCAGGTACAGTGTACTTCAGGAGAGTGTTCCTGCAGACTCACCTGTTAAATTCTCACACTGCTGGTTTGCTAGTGAGTATACTGATAAACACAGTACTGTTTATATTTTTCCCAAGCCTTATGTGAATTCAAGCTTTTTAAATGTAGATTCTCTTTCCTTTTTCAAGTTTAAGACGACCTCCAATTTCACATTACCATTCACATTCCCAGGATTGGCAATGAGGTTTTGACATGTACACTTAATTGTTTGCTTCTTTTATACAGATCCATTGACAGAAAATTAATGTTGTTGGTCAGTAAAGACCTTTCATTAAGCATAATGCTTTAAATAATAATGTAATGTAATATAATGAACTTGAAAGGCTTTTTGAGCAAGGACTATCACTAAATGGTGACGAAATGTTTAAAATGTATTAAACAAAATCTTGACTGGTGCATACAAGAAATGGAATGGATTGACAAACAAGCTGACTTTTTCTTTTCTTGTTTGAATTGAAGGTGCCAGAACACAGTTTCAGACCACTCTGGCCTAATTTAACTCATGACCCTAGTATGCATTTTTTTTCAAAGAAATACAATTGTGGATACAGTGACAATAATCTCAATACTTAGTGACCCTGTTTCACTTGCTCAACTAAATTGTAGTCTTTCCTCTTCTTTCCCCTATTTGAATAGCTGTCGGCTCAAGCAAACCAGCTAGCTAGTAGCTCAATAAAATTAGTTTGTGTTGTCACGGTACCAAAATGTCAGTAGTCGATACCAATTTCAGTACCACAGCATAAATATGGTAATACGACAATGTGCTATTGAACACACTCATTGATATATTAGTTAGATATATATATAGTGATATATTGCTTTATTATTATTATTATTATTCTAATTTTCATTAAAGTGAATATTAAATTTTACTGTACAGTTGTAATATATTTCTGTCACAATTTCTTCATTTTCAGGGTTCTAGCTTATATTTTGAAACAGGCTTTTATTATGACATGTATTTTTTTTGTATTGTCTGATCAGCCTGCTAATGGAGTTGCCTTGTCTAATAGCCTACAACAAATGCAATACTTCAACATTGGTAAATTGTAATGCTAAATTTATCTATTAAGCTTTTTTTTTTTTTTTTAAAGCAGAAAGCCCCGCAATAATTTTTTTAATGTAAAGTGCATGAGATGTGTTAGTTTAACAACATTAACTGTCAAAAGAGAATTTACTTGCTGCTAACCATTTGATAACTTTTATTTTGACATGGAGGAAAAGAAAAGAAACAAAAATGACAAGAGCTGGATGTTCTTGTTGAGGGAATTACTGCAAGGAAAAAGTTCTCCTTGGGAAGCTTGATTAATAATATCATGTCAGAAAGTAAGAGGCGTGTAAATGGGAAAAGGTGGCAGAGTCTGTCTCCACTGTGCCCAGCTCCGATAGGGATGTGGATGGGAGGTGAAAAGAAAGTCTCAGCTTCCTAATTTTATAATTACTATGTTTTCTATGAACTCTAAAGATCGCAGAGAGAGCGCTATATGCAGCGCATCTGTTTGAATAAGTATGATTTGCCACCATATTAAGAAGCTTCAAAACCACATTTATTACTTGCATTTGGTGATAACATTTACATGTTTTACAAGCTGAAAATAAAAATATAATTAAACACAAAACAATCCAAAAAAAATGTTTGGTCTAAAATCTCATTTCTACGTAAACAGCCCACTGCAACTTGAGACTCAACAAGAAAAATCCAGTAAATTAATTAAACATTTTACCTTTTAGGATTTAAGACAACTGTGAGGTTATCCTAACTTTAAGATGTTATTCATGATTTTTTAGTTATTCACAAATTCTGTTTGAATTTGAATACAAGTTTTTCGTGAATACAAAGTATGTTTCAAGAATCCAGCCCCTGGTGTTTGTGTATGTGGTAATTTTTAAATGTTGTTTTAAATTGTATTACTGTGAATCACTTTGGTCAACTATGTTGTATTAAATGCTGTATAAATAAAGTTTAGTTGAGAGATTAAAGCATAAATGCTGCAATTTAATTATATACATATATATAGTTTACATGTGCTGCATGGTTCACTGTAGATTTGTGCTCTGCTCTGTCATCTGATACAATGTGGCATGAATGATTCTCAGTGTCTATGGAGTTTGATTCATTCAAAGTATGCATCTCTTCCACACTAAGATTGCAGCCTTTAGCAGTTTAATAAATCACACTAGGACATGTCACAATTTTAATTTGATTAATTGTCCATTTCAGTGTAATGAGTAACAGAGCATGTGCTCTAAATTAGCATTTTAAAGCAGTCTTGTGTCAGTCATACTGCACGCTGGTATCGGATTGAGTCAGTGCCCGGTACTACAGAAACACTGGTATCGTTAGAGCTTTTTTATTTAAGTAAAAACTTTGTACCGAAGTACTGGTACTTTTGACAACACTAATTATTTATAAGTGTACTCTGGCATTTAACACAGCAAAATATGAAAACATTGGTTTTTACAATTTGGAATTAACCTGATGTTTTTGTCTTGTGAGCAATATTGAGGTGAGCATGTCAGCTAACTCAAAACTAGTGATAGACATAGCCGACCAGGTTAATTAACCATCCAAAATTGGCCATTTTAAGATTATGTAAACAGCCAATGACCATGTCCACTTGGCTGATTTTCAAATACCTCGTGGATAATCAACTGTTACTGTTATCAAAGTTTGTAAGTGAATTTTGAGTAGCTTACATATTGTGTACAAAAGGTGTTCATTTACATAAAAAATGTTCAGTACTTCTAAGTTGCTGTCATTAAATTGTTATTTACAGTATAAATCAGCATTAAATCAGCCATCAGTCACCATCAAAATAACATTAACAGCATTTCTTTTAGCAGTCATGTTGTTAAATGTGTGTTTTTTTGCTTTTGAATTTGTTATTTCATTTTGTTCGTTATTGTTCCTCACATATTTTTTTGTTTGTTAGTGGATTACACAGCTCTCTTTTGGTGAAGCCTGAAACACGCTCTGTGTGCATATGGAGCACATATATAGTACAGCTGTAATGTGATCTACTTGTCATTGATATCACATGCTAGTGGGAGAGGGTGTTTTTTTTTACCTGTCAATGTTTAAAAACCACACAGAAAGTTGGTGTCAAAGACAGAAATCTAATGTCTTGTCATTTCTTTGTTGACCCTACATATTGTGCTGAAAGCCAATTGTAAGGACCATTTTTGTAAGTGCTGGCAAAGAGAAAAAAACATTATAGTTAAAAATGAGCACAAGAGAGTTTAAAGAACTTATATCAGGGCTCAACGCAAAGGGTTTTTTGTACTGGCCCGTTTATTACGTCTCATTCGGCACTTCATCTCTAAAGACGAATTAATGAGAGAAAATGTGTTTGTTTTTCTTATATAGGGGAATAAAACCAGTGCTCTGTCCCTTTACGAGAGTACATGCATGTTAAACAGTCTACACTGCACTGAGAGAGATGATGATGAGGCATAAGCACGGAGAGACATGGATTTTCAGTCCTATAGAAAGAAACTGTTGATTTATTGTGTTCCAATGTGTGGATTACAAATTTTCACCAACATGTAAAAACAAAAATTATGGGGATTTTGCACACTGTGAACACTGAATGTGCAGGGATACTTAAAATGTAGCACGAGACGTTAAATCCCACTACGAAATTCATTAAATGGGTTTTTTTCCTACTATTTTCTACACATTGATAATAGCTGCTGCTATGACACTTGGAAAAGAGCGAGAACAGTGCTAGGAGAGTGCACTCGGTGTCTGCACGATCTTGCGTGTGCACACGACTGTGCCTTGGCGTGTCCAGTATTATGCATTTGCATGTCTTTGCGAGATTAATATACTCACGCCCCGGGCCATCTTTGCAGGTGTGTCAAAGCCCTCAAAGGGCTGGTTGAAAATGTGGCACCTGCACCTGATTTTGTAGCACCCATGCAATTACCAATGATATTGTATCCTGTTCATTGAAATTCACATTCAACAGTAAGCATTGACTTTGAGCCTTTCACCAGGCTCCTAATACTTATTTTAGTCATCTTCTGGAATTTCTAAAGGCAAACAAAACCAGTTATATTTTCCACAATCACAAAGCATTACAAGAGAACAGATTTTACACTGAAGGAAAACTGATACATCGGTCCATAATAATAATGAAAATCTATCATTATTTTTCCATAGTTATAGCAATGTTATTTGTGATAACACAATGGTGACCACATGCAAAACCATGCATGACTCCTCACTGCATGTTTAGTAACCGTGGTTCCATTAATAAACCATGGTAAATTTTAGGAAGTTTTGTGATGTGTGGATTAAAAAAACCTTCTAATACAGTATATAGCAGAGTGTTTTCTTCTGTTTTCTTTGTCAGTGCTCTTAAGAATGTGTTAAAATGATCGTAAACTGGTTTAATCACAGAGACATTTGGAGTTTTGCAACAGAAAACTTTGGATTCGCGATCTGTGCCACACTTCTCATGAGCACGTCCCCTTCCCGCAGCGCCCTTCAATGGCACAAAATTGCAGTTTGGAACATAGCCTATAATGGTCTGAGCTGCTGTGTGTTTGAGACCAGTCCACGAATAAACGCATCTGCTTTGCACTTGCGCAACTCTATCCATGCGGTTGTGCTGATAATTGATCCAGGTAATGGCTAGCACTGTTGATATGATCTGTGCAGCACAATAAACACACCTGCTCTGCATTCACTTGTGCCGCTATATCCATTGGCCCGTGCTGATAACTGATGCGGCCATTTCATTCTGCTTTTGGAGCGAGTAAAATGTGCCCCAAAATATAAGGTTAGGATGACGAAGGAAGGCTAATTAATATTCACGAGGAAAGTGCTAACTGATTGGTCAGTGACACATTCTGCTGAACTACCATCCAATGTTTCTGAAATAAGATTGTGACATGAAATTAGGTGTTGGGTCGGAGTTTGACACCTGTGTTATTCATTACAGCATAATGCAGCCATATCACCCTGCAGCTCTCGCCCACTGAAGCTAAGCAGGGTTGAACCTGGTCAGTACCTGGATGGAGACCTCCTGGGGAAAGCTAAGGTTGCTGTTGGAAGAGGTGTTAATGAGGCCAGCAGGGGGTGTTCAACCTGTGATGTGTATGGGTCCTAATGCCCCAGTATAGTGACGGTGACACTATACTGTAAAAAGGCACCGTCTTTCAGATGAGACATTTAACCAAAGTCCTGACTCTCTGTGGTCTTTAAAAATACCTGGACACTTCTCTTAAATGAGTAGGGGTGTAACCCCGGTGTCCTGGCCAAATCTCCTCCTCAGGGCCTCCTAATAATCCCCATCCATTAATTGGGTTTATCTCCTCTGCACTATGTGGTGAGATTACTGTGGACTTCATTGCATCATCCAGGTGGATGCAAATGAACTCCAAAATGAACATTATAGCAGATATTCACATTAAGACGTTCCTTCTTTTCTAAGAAAATAGACCATAAATGTTAGTGACTCAGTACGCAGACAAGTTTTTGTCCAAACAAATGCTCTCTAGAATGAGAATGTCCCTCATCCTTTTACTACCTGCAACCAACTAGTAAGTAGCAAATCAAAATCCAACAGCCTATTGGTTATATAAAAGAAGGGGACAATCCCTTCTATTTTTTTAAATTGGGAAAAACATCAACACAAAACTAGACTTGTTAAGCAAATTCATGGGGTCTTTCAGGGACAGTACCTAGATCAGACATGAGTCAGGGACTGACACAGGCGGGTTTTGCTTCATTTGAATCAAGAAAGAGGATCTCGGCCCACACACTTCACCATGATCCTCTAATCGGTTGCCTAAAAGAAATTCATTGATGCAAGCTAGCACATTAGGCAGATGGTGTAAGTGAAAACATCTTGGGTTACACTCTGTCCCAGTTGTAGCTCATCCAGAGCTCTGCTGACTTATCCAGTTCTTTAATAAAGGACACTGACAGGCCAATTCATCCCAGTGTCTCAGGAGGTTGCGCCTCTTTATCAGAAATGGAGCACACAACGTACCTCATTTACTTAGCAGTCTATTGTAGGTTACACACGCCAGGCTCATCTAATAATATGCTGCTCATGTTTTTCATCTTTCATTTAAATTTAGTCACTCTTTTTAAATTTGCATTGCTACTGACAATACAGTTTTCACTGGTTAGAGTAGCAGTTTGCAGAAGTGGTAAGTTTTGGTTAAATGTGTTTTGAGTATACGTGTGTGTTAAAAGGAGAGTAGAGGAGTGTATAGAGTCTTCAGAGGAGGGGGAAGGTGTGTAGGCTATGCATCTGTTTGTCTGATGTTTGTTGAAGTCTCTTGCTCGCATATTCTTTCGTTAACTTTTGTGGCTTTTATGTGGTTTGCTTTCTTCTGAGGTATCCTGTTTACTTGTGCTAACTGTTGGATGAAAATCTTTGTGCTAAATTGTCTTCACACTATGCTACACAAAAGACAACATTTCCATTACGCAACAAACATATAATCGGAGGTCTTTGTTTACTTGAACAGATATACTAAAATACTCTTAGCTTACCTTGAAATCATTCATGTTATCCATTGGTAGTCAAAAGTTTGGAATAATGTACGGATTTTGCTGTTTCGGATGGGAATTGGTACTTTTATTCACCAAAGTGGCATTCAACTGATTACACTATATAGTCAGGACGTTAATAACGTGAAAAATTACTATTATATCTGTGTTTGATAAAATGACAACTGATTTTCAAGTACCATATTAGCAATTTAGCATGATTACTCAAGGATAAGGAGTTTTAGTGATGACTCCTAGAAATGGGGCATATCTAGATTTGATCAAAAATGACTTTTTTCAAAATAGTGATGGTGCTGTTTTTTTTTTACATCAGTAATGTCCTGACTATATTTGGTGATCAGTTGAATGCCACTTTGGTCAATTAAAGTACCAATTCCTATCCGAAACAACAAAATCTGTACATTATTCCAAACTTTTGGCCACCAGTGTATATTTTTGTTGTTTGAAAAAAGATATTTATGTTCTCCCAAATGGACTTTCAAAAGTTTGTATTTATATTATGCTAATAGTTTATAAGCTTATAAAAGGATATCTGTCATGTCAAGCAATCTGCACAGAAGGTACATCTGCTGAGCATCATCATAAGTCAGATATGACATCTGCTTTAAGATCATCTTTTTGATGTTTGATTTCATTGCAGTCAAAAGTGTAAAAGGAGTTGTTATTGAGTCAGAATTTATATCAACAGCAAACATGAGATGTTTTTTACTTTTAAGGCCCAAGATTTAAATATCTATTGCAATAGGGTAGTTGGCACATAACATACCCATGAACATTTAAATTTTTTCCCCCCAATTCTTTATTCAACCTTTACATTTTATTTATTTGAAAAAAAATAGACATTCTGTTTGATATTTAGTTTCAGACAAAATTTTGCCTGATTATTTATTTGTACTTCTCCAACTAAAATAGTTCCAAAAGAAGCCAACGTCCTCTCATCTTTTTAAAGATTGCTTATTTTCAGCTATTCTCCATTTTAATAACCTTTCAGCTTATTTGCAGGTCACTTACTGTAAATGGTCATGTGGTGTGACAAGTATAGTTTTTACAACGTATGTACAAATATTACTTCTAATTCCTCAGTTAATATGAAATCATAATAACTGCATGTAGCTATAATAAGTACACAATAATCATTATAATAAAAATAGAAAAATATTGTTTAAAACGACACCGGTGTCATGGCTGGAAAGTCTATGTCAACAGCTCAGTATCTGGTCTCTCTTCTTACAAAGTGATGAAAAGTTGTTTGGTAGCTAAAGCTGGGTCATAACAATATAAGTATTTATTGTGGTAGCAAGTGTGGAACAGTCACACGCAGGAGAGAAGTTATGAAAGTGCTGATCTGATATCACACTCCCAGACAATTGCGCTCTCTCTCTCTCGCTCTCTCTCTCCCTTTTTTTTTCTCTCTCTCTCTCTCTCTCTCTCTCTCGCTCTCTCTATCTCTCCCTTTCTCTCTCTCTCTCTCTCTCTCTCTCTCTCTCTCTCTCTCTCTCTCTCTCTCTCTCTTCCACTATCTCTATTTAATTATTTATTTCATTGTGTTGTGGAACAATGTTTAAGCCTTTTGGCAGTGCCTGCTCTGTTGATTTTCCACACAGGCACGTGCCACAGGGTCAGTGGATTTATTGTAGGCTTTGATGAATTACAGTTCAGCTGCTCTGTCAGTCACTGAGCTCATGGCCCTTCCCCCAGAAACATGGCCAGTGAATTAGCCCCTCTGCCTTGCATTCCTCATGTGCCCTCAGTATGCATGCATACCCCACACCACATTCTGCCCCAGCCATATAGCACCATCTGTGTTCTCTCTCTGCCCCAGTCCAGCACCATCAACCCTTTCCCCTAGCCTCAGTCAGCTGTAGCATCATCCACATTTTACCCCACCCATCTCAACATTATCCACCATCTCCACCAGCATTTGCCCAGCACCATCTACCCTCTCCCTAGCCCAAAACCATTCAACCTCCAGCCCAGCACTTTCCACCCTCTCACTATCTGTACCCCAGCACCATCCACTCGCTCCACCAGCTCTTGCCCAGCACCATCTATCCTCTTCCCAGCCCTAGTCCAACACCATCCAACCTCCAGCCCAGCACGATCCACCCTCTCTGCTAACTCTAACCTACAACCATACAACCTTTTCCCAGCCCCAGCCCAGCGTTAGTCACCCTCTTCTCCAACCCTCAACTAGCATCATCTACCTCCTCCCTCACCACTAGCTCTAACCCATAACCATACTACTTCTTCCCAGCCTTAGCCCAGCATTATCCACCCTCTTCTCCAACCCTAGGCCAGCACCTTCCACCCTCTCCACTAGCCAAGCACATCCACTTTCTCCCCCAGCACAAAGCCCAGCACCATCCACGCTCTCCTCCAGCTCTAGGCCATCACTATCCACCCTCTAGCCCAGCACAATTCACCCTCTCCACCAGATCTAGCCCAGCAAAATCCTCTCCCTCAGCTGGGTAGCCTAGCATCAACCACCTTTCCCCCCACCTTTAGGCCATCACCATTTAAAAAAAGACATTTGGAAAACATTTAAATCTCCAGACCTTTAATCTGTAGACCTTAAATTGGCAAAATATGCAAGGTGCCAATTAATAATTCATTGATGATCTTATCTAAAATATTGAGACATTTTGCTGATCCATTATTATGTACTCTATTATTTAAATCTAGGGGTTATGACTCTTTCTGCTTAAAAGTAACTGCAAACTGTGAATATTAACTGAATAACCAGAATGTATACAGATAAAAAAAAAATATTTTATTGAATGTTAGTAAATTGATGTAACCAATTAGTGCATCCTCTAGTGGTCTAGTTTTTTTTCCTTCTTTTTTTTTTTTGGAGCAACATCAGTATTAGTATAAACAGTAATAGTCGTGCTTAGAAAATCTTCTTGATGGCTAGTTCTGTCATAAGAGATGGAGGTTACATCAATAAGTACTTTAATCATGGAGTATTATTCATGGTTTGTAAGTGTTTCTGTTTGATGAGATCTGACAAACTACTACAGTCATCTAATGCCCTGGTTTCCTGAAATTAATTTGCATTGCTATTGAAGTTGGCAGGGAATGAGGATTTCAAGAAACTACCATTTTGTGCATTCACCTTGAGGCTTGTGTTAAGCAATAAAATAAGTTTCACTCGATATTGTTCGTTATAAAAAATCATATCAACTTTCCTTACAGAACTGCAAAATCCTTCACAACATTCAACAAATTGCATTGGCTTGATAGTTTATTTGCTCTAGGTTCTTATTTTATCTGCATTCTGTATTTAGTTATGCTAGTTAGCATTTTTTTATGTTCATACAGCAAGCACTTTTTTCCGTACAGATAATGTTCTAAATTTCCTGCCTGCCATTTATTAATCACAACAGTCTCAAATGTGAATATAAAATACTTGACTACTGCTGAAGCTGTGGGTCCAATTCACAGGGAGTTGGGGCTGCTCAGTTGTCACAAAGAGAGACAGGTTCAGTTAAGATGGCTAAGCTGGTGCCTGGATAGCTCATTGTTAAAGACTCTGGCTACCACCCCTGGAGTTCACTAGTTTGAATCCCAGGGCATGCTGAGTGAATCCAGGGTCTCCTAAGCAACCAAATTGGCCCGGTTGCTAGGGAGGGTAGAGTCACATGGGGTAACCTCCTCGTAATCACTATAATGTGGTTTGCTCTTGGTGGGGCGCTTGGTGAGTTGTGAGTGGATGCCATGGTGGATGGCGTTAAGCCTCCTCACATGCTATATCTCCGCGCAGGTTGACGGTCTTAGACGCGGAGGCAGCTGAGATTCGTCCTCTGCCACCCGGATTGAGGGGAGTCACTATGCCACCATGAGGACGTAGAGCACATTGGGAATTGGACATTCCAAATTGGGAGGAAAAAGGGGAGAAGACTGAAAAAAAGACTGCTAAGCTGAGCCCACTTGTGGTGCAGCTGTTGCAAGGCTGTTGGACAGAAAGCAGGGGGCTGAGAGCTTCTCAACAGGTGATGGACGTGTGTCTCACAGGCTGCTTCATGACCCAGAGGAGAAGAGAGCATGTGGCCCACAAGAGCCACTTGGCCTCAGAGCACAAATGTCAAGTGGGTCTGATAAATGTTTGAAATACCCAACCAAAAAAAAATATTTTCCTTAAGCAAGGCCTGACCCCTGATTGCACTCATATGCTGCATTCAAGTTGTGTCAAATTTACTGTTATTATGGGATGACAAAATTGGATATTCTACTCAGAGCAGTTCACATCCTCTGACTCAGAATTATATTCTGTTTCTATGGCAATGCTCATGGCACAGATTCATGTGTGGCTTCGATGTTTATGACAGCTACATTTTAAATCAGTTCTTTTAATTAATTAGTTCACCTCTATAAGTTCTTGCTAAATGTTTTAGAACAAAGACACATCACTTACTGCAATAAAATGACATGTCAAATAGAAATACGTATAATCTGCCATTTTAGTTATTTTTACATACCGTTGCAATGGTCAGAGTTTTCAACGTATAATTAGGCTGCAAGTTTGACTAAGACGTGAGCAGCAACATAAGTCAGATACTTGTAATTATGGTAATTCAGACATGACAACTATGAATGCACCAATAGTTCTGGTTGTGGTAAAATCTAATCTGCATCAATACTTTTGGGATTAGGAGCCAATTATTCTATCAGAATAAAGTGGTGTTTGTTGAAAAAGAGGAGTGCTTTGATTTAGCGTGATCCATATCAGCTTCCCTGGGTGTAAGATGGTGTCTGGATATGAATTGTACTGCCATCTCCTCGTGTTCTTCAACAGAAGGGCTTGTGAAGACAGCCGGTGCATAGTGCCATTAGCTCATATTTATTACGAGCAGTCTGGTGCTTTAATAGCATTTCTGTTTTCTGTGTGTTGGGAGATTGCTGGCCTAAAACGGTAATGGTGCTGTATTTCTGTCAGACTGCCAAGAAAAGACCTCACTCTGTTAGTTTTTCTGGAACAACGCACAAGCCTGTCTTAAACTTCTAAAATATTACAATATCACGTAGCTAGAATGCATTGTGAGGTTTTTCATAAAATTCCTCTTTTGTCTTTAGAAAGCAGCCATGCCAGTGGAATTCTAACCATGTGGGTAGTTAACACTGAGCTGAAGAGCACCAGCTATATAAAATGTTTTTTTGATTAGGCAGAGGTCAAAAGAGTGATGGCTCTTGGCTCTTTTGTTCTGCTGATAGTCGTTTTTGACTTGTTCAACAGTCCAAGCATTGAATGACTGCTGTATGCTAATGCATGACCTCATCTAACTTTGTCATGTACTTCCTGGAATTTTTAAGTGGTCCTGTAATAGGTGGAGCAATTGATAGGCAAGCAACACTATTGCTCCTACTTAGTTTTAGGGATTTTAACAAACTTAAGTATTAAAGGGGTCATGACATACTCATAATTTTCCTGATGTCCAAAACAGTCATAATGTAGTAATATATGATAATTTCCCACCCTGTCTCTGGCCCTCTCTCTGAAACTCTCCGTTTTGAACTTTGAAATGTAGATTTATAATGTTGTGGAGCTGGTTAATTCTCTACAAAACTCATTTGGAAGAGAATTAACCAGCTCCACAACAAATTTAGTTTTATAATGTTAAAACTACATTTCATGGTTTACACATAACACACACCCAACCAGGGGTGGACTGGGAAGAGAGATCTGCCCTGGATTTTACATAGAAACTGTTCCAAAAGTTGTTGAATATAAAATAATTTTGTTAAACAAGTACAATTTGTTTAAGGAACAAGTTTCTTGGTAAAAATAGCACTTACAGTTGAAAGGAGCCATCCGACTCCTAGTTGTCCACTCCCATATTATCACAAGATAGAAAAGTGTCACTTCAGAATTTCACCAGAAATTGGAGCTTTATGAATATTGATGATTCAGACATAATACTCAATTGACATACTGCTTTTGGCATACAATACAAAAGGGAAGTATGCAAATTCTGACATGGGTCAGATGCCTGATTTTCCGTTGCCTGATTTGCATAATTTCTTTAGTGAATCGGGCACTAAACCAGCGCAGACAGTGCGTGCAAATAACCACCGCTTTTACGCGCTGCAATTAATTCTTAGTGAATTTAGAATATTTACAAAAAAATTATTTCTGTATGTAAAAAGATTTTTTAGTATGATTTATTAAGGTGAGGTGAAAACCACATTAAGAATCTTTTAAGAGTGGCTAGCTCACTTAATGTTTCACTTGTCCGGATTTTGTATTTATTTTTATTTTTTGTAGTTGTCCTAGACAAGCAGACAACCATAAACGTTGAATCCTGACATGGTCATTAATAGATTTTTGAGCTCATGCATAGGATAGTTTTACTCCATTAGTCGAGCCACAAGTTAGCCTACTTGTGATGAGTGTGGTTGAATAGATCATTTTAACCATGATGTACTGATTTTTTTCTTGGTTTGAAATTGGAATACAACCAGTTGGCCAAACAACACAACAGAAAGATACTCCACTATATCTTGTTGTGCCCCAAAAAAATAAAATAAAAAGAATACTGTGTCTCAGTATTCAGAATCTGACACCAACCATTACAGAAAGTGTTTTCACCTCACAACAACATCAGCGGAGGGCACAGTGGCAGCTTAGCAACATTGGTAGCAAAGCTCTGACTCTGGGGCAGTTAATGGAATGGGAAGGCTGAGAAAGTTGTATGACCCCATTCAGTAGAGCTGTGGAATATAATATTTTTTATGATGCTGACGTGAACGATTCTGCATCGATGCATAAAAACAAAAAAAATTATTTTTTAAAAAAAAATTACTATTTCATATACTGAACATGCCATACTCACGCAACACGCGAGAAGCAGTGAGAGCAATGCAAGAGTTGTGGAAATCATTTGAATTCTCTGGTGCAAGCCTCTATAAAAACCCTAAATGAGTAATCTAGATTAAAACCACATTAAATGGCCCGATATTTTGAACAACATTTAAAAGATGAATGTTAAATAAATCGGCAGACTTTGTTTTCACACATCTTAAATTACCATGAATTGAAAATTCCAAGTGCATTAAATATAGTATTTTAGAAAAAAATATATTCATAATAAATATTATCATGTAACTACTTTAGTTCTATTAAATTTATTTATTTAAAAAAAATCTAAATTAAGTGTTAACATTTTACCTTTTATAGATGTTGTAGATAACAGAGAAAATGAACACAGTAATCTCACATGTGTCTCTAGAATTTAGAAGAAATCTCAACAATGTCTCAAACTTTGTTCAGATTTGGCAAGAAGCCATATTCTGAAATCAAAAGTCATAGATTTAATTTTGAAATATTCAATTTTAGAGACAATGTAGGGGAAGGCATTATTTTTCTAATCTTTGGGTGCATATTTCACTAAATGAAAATGACAATGATAATTCACCATATTAGAGCTGTCGTAAAACATAGTTTCAGCGATGCATCGCGATTCATCCTCAAACGATTCTGAATTGATTCTCAAAAGAATCAGAATCTATTCTGAGTTCAGTTTAAATCACAGCAGAGCAGTGGTGCGTGCCAAAGACCAATGTGGAAACAAAGACACGTGTTAAGTGCATACACTAAAGTCAAATGCACCAACACGACTGTTTGCAGACCAGTTGTATCAAACACATGACCATTTGAGCCCAAATTAAACTACAATCCTGAAATTCTTTCACAAACCAATTGGAGTGTTTATTCATGATAAGAAACAAACAAACAACATGAAAGACGAGCTCACACCCATAATTGCACTAATTTGCACACAACGGGGGAAAACACAGAAGAAAATAATGATGAGACAGTGGTTCGGGAGATGTTGGTGATGTTTTCATGTAATTATTTTTTATAAGGTTCTTCTAAAGGAAGAAACTGAAAAACTGAGATACTCTTTTAAACAATAGAAGCATTTGTTTAATCTTGTGGATGTTCCTTGTTTTGTTCTGAATGTAAAAGGCCAGTTTATATAATGTGACTCTTAACTAAAAAGCTGAAAGGGAATAAGTAGAGTAAAAAAATTATTTTTAAGAAACTGAAAAGAAAAAGAAAGATATTGAAGGACAAGATGCATCGTGATGCATCGAGAATCGTTTTATAATAGAATCGTTACCCTTTGAATCGTAATCAAATCGTGAGGCCAGTGAAGATTCACACCTCTACACCATATGCTAAGCAATTTCTCATTGTTCAGTGGAGTGATGACCCACTTGTTTTCTTTTTGTTCCAGTTTGGCTTTGGTGTGATTTAGAGCAAAGCCAACTGTGCAGGTGACAAGGAAGCTTCTTTCATAATCGAAACCCAGTTCCTTAAATTGCGGTAAAATATAGGGCACTACGTACAGCAGTCAGCTGTCGATTAAAGCCAGTTGCATAAAATGAGTGTGTTGGTTGGGGAGTTCTCTGGTCGTGTGCCTTTATAGGGCCCCCTGGTGAGTTCAAACAGAGAGTTTAGACCACAATGATCTTTTGCAGAGCTATTGAAGCTCTAATGCCACTGAAATTATTGGAAGAGTTTGGTCAGCTCTCTCAGTCTCTCTTCTCTGTTCTTTTAATCTCTGTGGGAATCCACCCCTTGTTGTGCATTGCCAGTGGCTCTTTTGAGCAAGCATTGAAAGTGTTCATATGTATAAATCTTCCCGTTCCCCTTTTTGTAAACTAGGCCTATTCACAGGTGTCCTGACTCATACTACACACTCATCTATATGAAAAGATCCGATAGCTTGGACGTCACATGGACCGTTTATGTGGCTTTGTGTGACGTAAATGTCTTTTTAAAAGTATGTACTGTTTATTATAACAGAACATCTGCAGATACCTTCATCCAAATGCAGATAGAGGTTTTCATGCTTGACCTGCAGCTCTGACAAGTTTCCTGGGCTCTCAGACGATATGCTTGGACCACTGTTGGGAACGATCAATGATCTGACTAGAATCCTCGATTACATGCTAAAATAAAGAGAGTCATGTGTCTTTCTGTTGGTGCTGCAGCATTCTGCCTCCAGCTGTGGTTCATGTGATGAGAAAATCCATGGCAATGCATTTTGTTGTCTAAAGCACATCAACAGAAAGTTTGCCGTGTCCCTTAGGTTACGGATAAGGACCAGCCCAATACATTAGTTACAGGGGATGGGGGCAGTTAGATACTGTAAATGTGGAAGATTCAAGATTAATTTCATCAGGTGCTGTTGTGTATCTGACATCTGTACGAGCACTTAACTTATGCCTTATTATACACTACATCATTACTCAAAACTTTTGCACGAAACTTTGCAATCCCTGCACCCAATTGCTCCCTACATGCTCACTGTTCTCGTTTATATTGTTATTACTGAATGACCTTTCTGGCTGTTGCATGAGCTCATGGGGAAGGTAGGCGTTTCCACAGGAAATGGAGGCTCTTTTGTGTGTTGAGGTTGGGCAAGTCAATCTGTGCTGAACAAGAGGGAAATTGAGGCACATGTGGAGGCAGCATTCATGGGATGTGTCCGAAACCTAAGGCAACTGCCTTGCCAATGACTTAATAGGCAGCTTGCTAGTATGAAGGTTCCTCCTGAGAAAATTGGTTGCAGACAGACTTGAGAACCTGCTTAAAAAAAAAAAAAAAAACGAGAATAGCTGGTCATCAGCATGTGTTTGAATTGTGGTTAACAACATGGGATGCTGGTGTGCTGGTATTTCAACAAGGCTTTTTGACTAGATTAACCAGAAAGTCTTCTTTGTTAACCAGCATTACCATAAAATCATACTGGTCACCAGCTAAGTTTTGCTGGTGAACAACATGACTGTGGTACCCCAGCTAGACCAGCACCAAACCAACACTAACCAGCATAGACTAGCATGGAAACTGTATGCTGGTTAATCTGGTCTTTTTAGCCATGAAGGCACAATCAAATCGTCCAAAATATCTTTAAAAAAAGTATAATGTTCCAGTATAATGATCTAAATACTCTTAAAACAAGATATACTTGACACGTAGAATGGCATAAGTTTAAAGTGTTGTTTTCAGAGAAATTTGTCGGTTGTGTAAGAAAAAATAAACTTGTTTCCCCTTTGAATTAAGCTTATATTTTTCTTATCCCATTTGGCAAATAGTTTTTTTTTTGTTGTTGTTTTAATCCTAAATCTCACTAAATTTATTCAGGTTTCTAGGAAAACAAGACAAAATATCTCATGCAATTTTGCTTGTCAAGTGAATTTATCTTGTCTTAAGAATATTTAGATCTTTTTACTAAAATACTAATTATGAAAAAGATTTTTTGCAGTGAGCAAAGGAATATATATATATATATATATATATATATATATATATATATATATATATATATATATATATATATATAAAATGCCTTTTAAAAACTAACATAAGCTGGCAAATTAATTTTAACTTTCCCAGAAGTAGAACCTTCTCATGGGATCAGTTTCCTAGATGTACAGTTTGTAAACTAGATGGACATTCTGCATGTATGTGTTATTTAGTAGTCTCAAGTTGCACAGTATACACAGTGAATCATTATAACCATGTTCTCACCTTATCGCTGTGCTCAGTATTATCACTCTGTCTTTGGTAATGTCATATTTCATATTCTGTCTGAAGACAAACACCCCTTGCACACCTGAATACTTAAAGGTTTGTAGGAAATAAACAAATGAGAAAATAAGTCCCACACACTGATGGCCTTGCGAAAATTAGTTCAGTTCATTAACCAACGATGTTACAGTCAAACAACCTTTTTCAGGCATACATACAGTGAGGAAAATAAGTATTTGAACACCCTGCTATTTTGCAAGTTCTCCCACTTGGAAATCATGGAGGGGTCTGAAATTGTCATCGTAGGTGCATGTCCACTGTGAGAGACATAATCTAAAAAAAAAAATCCAGAAATCACAATATATGATTTTTTAACTATTTATTTGTATGATACAGCTGCAAATAAGTATTTGAACACCTGAGAAAATCAATGTTAATATTTGGTACAGTAGCCTTTGTTTGCAATTACAGAGGTCAAACGTTTCCTGTAGTTTTTCACCAGGTTTGCACACACTGCAGGAGGGATTTTGGCCCACTCCTCCACACAGATCTTCTCTAGATCAGTCAGGTTTCTGGGCTGTCGCTGAGAAACACGGAGTTTGAGCTCCCTCCAAAGATTCTCTATTGGGTTTAGGTCTGGAGACTGGCTAGGCCACGCCAGAACCTTGATATGCTTCTTACAGAGCCACTCCTTGGTTATCCTGGCTGTGTGCTTCGGGTCATTGTCATGTTGGAAGACCCAGCCTCGACCCATCTTCAATGCTCTAACTGAGGGAAGGAGGTTGTTCCCCAAAATCTCGCAATACATGGCCCCGGTCATCCTCTCCTTAATACAGTGCAGTCGCCCTGTCCTATGTGCAGAAAAACACCCCCAAAGCATGATGCTACCACCCCCATGCTTCACAGTAGGGATGGTGTTCTTGGGATGGTACTCATCATTCTTCTTCCTCCAAACACGGTTAGTGGAATTATGACCAAACAGTTCTATTTTGGTCTCATCTGACCACATGACTTTCTCCCATGACTCCTCTGGATCATCCAAATGGTCATTGGCAAACTTAAGACGGGCCTTGACATGTGCTGGTTTAAGCAGGGGAACCTTCCGTGCCATGCATGATTTCAAACCATGACGTCTTGGTGTATTACCAACAGTAACCTTGGAAACGGTGGTCCCAGCTCTTTTCAAGTCATTGACCAGCTCCTCCCGTGTAGTTCTGGGCTGATTTCTCACCTTTCTTAGGATCATTGAGACCCCACGAGGTGAGATCTTGCATGGAGCCCCAGTCCGATGGAGATTGACAGTCATGTTTAGCATCTTCCATTTTCTAATGATTGCTCCAACAGTGGACCTTTTTTCACCAAGCTGCTTGGCAATTTCCCCGTAGCCCTTTCCAGCCTTGTGGAGGTGTACAATTTTGTCTCTAGTGTCTTTGGACAGCTCTTTGGTCTTGGCCATGTTAGTAGTTGGATTCTTACTGATTGTATGGGGTGGACAGGTGTCTTTATGCAGCTAACGACCTCAAACAGGTGCATCTAATTTAGGATAATAAATGGAGTGGAGGTGGACATTTTAAAGGCAGACTAACAGGTCTTTGAGGGTCAAAATTCTAGCTGATAGACAGGTGTTCAAATACTTATTTGCAGCTGTATCATACAAATAAATAGTTAAAAAATCATACATTGTGATTTCTGGATTTTTTTTTTTAAGATTATGTCTCTCACAGTGGACATGCACCTACGATGACAATTTCAGACCCCTCCATGATTTCCAAGTGGGAGAACTTGCAAAATAGCAGGGTGTTCAAATACTTATTTTCCTCACTGTATGCCTGCATGCTTGAAGTATCTCTAAGATTGTTTCCCCAAAATGTCTTTATTTAATAAATAGATGGAATTTTGCAAGCTCTGCCAGCCCCTAAGACTTACTTTCTCCTTTGCCTATGCATGTGTCATATTTTCTACTCCCTACATTTCTAGGGGCACGGGATCATACATGTGGATGGGTAAATGTTAAAAAAGTGTGTGCTTCTGTTTAAGGTCTGGCATGGTGCCCTTGGAGCGGATGTGTTTTGGTTGTGTAACAACTGCCTTGCTTTAATTAAAGAAGCAACACTTGGATCAGGGCCTCCGTTGAATCTGACTCCAGGCCATACACCTGTCATCTAAAAACACACTCCCTTACTTCACCTACTCATGCGTGCATACATACTGTACACACACACACACACACACACACACACACACACACACACACACACACACTCAATGAGAAACAGAGATAAGTGTCTGGTGAGCAAGAAAGATTAGGTGAGCAAGAAAGCATGCACTTGTTATTTAAATGATATATTTACAACTACTGACATTTTTTCCCCCCCAAAGGGGAATACAGAATCTTGTTTTGACAATATTTTAGGAATAGTGATGTAATAGAATAGTGATATGTTTTTTTTTTCATGTTGAATTTCCTATCCCAGCTTAAAATGCACAGACAAATATATATAGTGAGACATTTTTAAGCTTATTTCAGTGGATTTGTGGTGCTTTTAAAATATTGCTCAATTAGTTTGAGTGGCTTGTCTTAATGACAAGTAATGACATCACATCAGTGGTGTGTGGTGGATTTTAAAATGAGGCAGCAGATTGCTATCTCAGTTATTTATTTATTTTTATAAAAAATTGTAGTATATAATTTATTTCCATTTAACATTTACATAGTTTTCAGGTAGGGCTGCATGATATATTGAATTACTGAAATATTGCAAATGTGCATATCATGATATGCATATCGTAAGGGCTTGCAATAATCAAAATGTTTTAATATCTTTAAAAGTATGGCTGGAAATTGCCACAGACTCCCCCGATTTGATATTGCAATCAATATGTAAATTTGTGTGTTTTTTTTTTTTTTTTTTAAGTATTGCGATTTGATGTTTTGATATATTTAGCTGTTAACTCCTTTTTCTCAGAAAGAAAGGCCTATTGAAGAACAGTTGTGTCTGAAATGACATTTGTTTCACTCTGTAATACAGAATTTACAGGTAAAAGATATGTGGATGGTAAGCTACACTATGTAAGATTGTTTTGTTAGAAATTAACACAATTTCATTAATGAGCAAGTACACCAACACTCAGTTTTCCAAACCACGTTTTTGCATTAACCAGATTCACTGTGGTAAGCCTATAATAATTATGATTTTAGAGCTGTAAATTTTAGATGATGATTTTAGAGCATCAAAATAAGATGACAACCATGCAAGAAAAGCTAACATAGTTAGCAAATATAACAACTTACTGAGATCAGCTGCAGAGGACACAGGCAATTCATTGTTTATCATGAGCATTACTGGCTGAACTTAGTCCAAACTCCGAGTCCAAAACATCGTTGCTCCGTTCCACTGTCGCTTTTGATAATGTCCTTCTTAAAATCCCTGTAGTCCCTTAAGTGTTTCAATTTGTTAAATTGTCCAATTGAAATTGGCATGCATCATTTCATGCTGTATCTTCATTCTCATAGAGTATTTTTTTCTAGTTTATCTCGGATTTTCGTAAATACCATATCGCAATTAGAGCACTCGTTTCATTGTGTTACCTGAATGCTTTTGATGTCTGATAATTTTGTGGGTTTTTTATTGTTGTTATAGAGTGAAGTACTCCTTGATGCAGATGGTAGCTACTGTTGTTGATTGGGGAAACTTTACAATGGTAAATTAGTAGTAGTAGTTTCCCACTCTGGAAAAGCCTACGTGACTCTTAAGTGATTATTAAACCACAAAAGGCTGCTATTTAATTAAATAAGCATGTAATTTGTATGTACCTAATTCTACAACGTGAATTTGCACTCTGTTTACTGTCATCTGCTACAAACAGAGTGTGCGATGCTCATGACTGTGTTTTGTCTCTATGAGCCAAGGAGGAGCCTTAAAAGGTATGAGCAGCCAGTGTCAACACAACACTGTCTCCACACTTTCACAAGCGCTCACATTTGAATTACATGCAAACTATAAATTTTTAATTAAATCCCAGCTTTTGCAGTTAAATAATCTTACAAGGACATAACACGATTTTAATTTGTGGGCTGAATGTTTATGTATGACATTGATACGTCAGATGGTATCGGTTTTTGGTATCAGAGCATTTTTACGAGTACCAGTACATGAGCGCGGTTTCGGACATCCCTTGTTTTTGGTCAGCCATTTAGTCAAGCTGTCAACATTTGGTTAGTGTTTTCATAAACAGGATCAAAGATTTAGTCACTGAGTTAAAGACTTTATTGTTGGCTGAATGCAATTATAAACATGAATCCCTGACAGAGGAGACCTTGCTACTAAATTGGTTTTGACATGTAATATACATTAGGAATGTATTAGGCCTAATATATTATTTAAGAATGTGGCTATAACATGAAATTAGACAACCCTAACATGACCAAAACTGACTGACACACAATGCACAGGATTTTACCTAGTTCAGAAATGAGACATGTAACGGGTGTGTTATGAGGATGAATAAAGTAGGATGATATAAAGTAGTTTTACATTTTCTTCGTCGTCCTGAACAGCTTTGATTTTAATAATAGCCATAGTGATTTTGCTTCTTTTTCTATATCAAACGCCATTAGCCTGTTGAATTAATGATTACATTTTTAAACATTACCGTGTTGTTAAATGTAATATATTTTGGATACTGAGCTGCTCAGTTTTCTAGCCACATGTTTAATCATGAATTTTATTGTGTTTCTTCAGTGCACGATACATTACAGTAAAAAAATGTGACAATGTGCATCATGGAGCTTTTTTATTTATATATATATATACACACACACACACACACACACACACACACACAGTTCATCCGGAAAGTATTCACAGCGCTTCAATTTTTCAACATTTTGTTATGTTACAGCCTTATTCCAAAATGTATTAAATTCATTATTTTCCTCAATTCTACAAACAATACCCCATAATGATAACGTGAAAGAAGTTTGTTTGAAATCTTTGCAAATTTAATAATAATAATAATTAAAAATTATTATTCAAGTCTTTGTGTATGATGCTACAAGCTTGGCACACCTATTTTTGGGCAGTTTCTCCCATTCTTCTTTGCAGGACCTCTCAAGCTCCATCAAGTTGGATGGGGAGTGTCGGTGCACAGCCATTTTCAGATCTCACCAGAGATGTTCAATCGGTTCAAGTCTGGGCTCTGGCTGGGCCATTCAAGGACATTCACAGACATTGTCCCGCAGCCACTCCTTTGTTATCTTGGCTGTGTGCTTAGGGTCAATGTCCTGTTGGAAGATGAACCTTCGCCCCAGTCTGAGGTCCAGAGTGCTCTGGAGCAGGTTTTCATCAAGAATGTCTCAATAAATTTCTGCATTCATCTTTCCCTCGATCCTGACTAGTCTCCCAGTTCCTGCCACTGAAAAACATCCCCACAGCATGATGCTGCCACCACCAAGCTTCACTGTAGGGATGGCCTTGGCCAGGTGATGAGGATTCCTCTAGACATGGCGCTTGCCATTCAGGCCAAAGAGTTCAATCTTTGTTTCATCAGACCAGAGAATTTTGTTTCTCATGGTCTGAGAGTCCATCAGGTGCCTTTTCGCAAACTCCAGGTGGGCTGTCATGTGCCTTTTACTGAGGAGTGGCTTCGTCTGGCCACTCTACCATACAGACCTGATTTACATTTTCACACCTGATTGGTGAAGTGCTGCAGAGATGGTTGTTTTTCTGGAAGTTTCTCCTCTCTCCACAGAAATGCTGGAGCTCTGTCAGAGTGACCATTGCGTTCTTGGTCACCTCCCTGACTAAGGCCCTTCTCCCCCCATCTCTCAGTTTGGCCGGGCGGCCAGCTCTAGGAAGAGTCCTGGTGGTTCCATACTTCTTCCATTTACAGATGATGGAGTCCACTGTACTCATTGGGACCTTCAATGCTGCAGAAAGTTTTCTGTACCCTTCCCCAGATCTGTGCCTCGATACAATCCTGTCTCGAAGGTCTACAGACAATTACTTGGACTTCATGGCTTGGTTTGTGCTCTGACATGACTGTTAACTGTGGGACCTTATATAGACAGGTGTGTGCCTTTCCAAATCATGTCCAATCAACTGAATTTTCCACAGGTGGACTCCAATCAAGTTGTAGAAACATCAAGGATGATCAGTGGAAACAGGATGCACCTGAGCTCAATTTTGATTGTCATGGCAAAGGCTGTGAATACTTATGTACATGTGATTGTTTTGCTTTTTATTTTTTATACATTTGCAAAGATTTCAAACAAACTTCTTTCAAGTTGTCATTATGGGCTATTGTCTTAGAATTTTGAGGAAAATAATGAATATAATCCATTTTGGAATAAGGCTGTAACATAACAAAATGTGGAAGTGAAGCACTGTGAATACTTTCCGGATGCAATGTGTGTGTATATATATATACACCACGGGTCTGTTTAATGCTTGATTCTGATTGGTTGATGGACGTTCTAAGGTGTGCAATTATTTTTCAAGGTAACGCATGGCTATGAAGTAGTTCCAGGTCTTGAATGCATAACGGTTCTATATCACTTCGTCAAATTATTTCAGTTATTTGAAAGAGCCCTACAGGCTACCATATCAAAATAAACAGTTAAAACAAATACATTGGTTAAAGTAAATCGTTTAAGAACGTCAAATAATGTCTTAAATATCCTACATCTCTTTCAATTTCAGTTAAAAAGAGCCCTCACGCTCCTTTGTCTCCCCCGCTCTTACACACGCTACACACACACACACACACACACACTGAGACTCGAGCTCACCAAATAGAGCTGCACCCCCGCGACTTCATCAATACAGCAATTTCTATTATCAGAAATAACTTTCAATGTTTCAATATATTTTGTTCTAATCAGCATCAGATTTCTAATTAGCAACGAAGGTTTGAGTCAAATAATGTCTTAAACATCCAACATTTATTTCAATTTCAGTTAAAAAGAGCCCTCGTGCTCCCTCGTCTCCCCCACACGTACACACGCAACACACACATACGCACACATACACACATACACACACACACATTGAGACTCGAGTCATGACCAACAAATAGAGCTGCACCCCCGCGACCTCATCAATACAGCAATTTCTATTATCCAAAATAACTTTCAGTGTTTCAATGTATTTCGTCCTAATCAGCATCCTCTGTTGCTAGCTCTAAAATGACGATTTTGAATTAGCAACGAAGGCTTGAGCTGTATCAAAGCTAGATACTTTTGATCAATACATCAATCTATCAATACTCTGTGAAAAGCCCTCGTGGTCCCCCTCTCTTTACACACATGTGGACACACATTATACACATAACGCACACACATAAGGCCCAAACATACTTGTGTGAGAAATGTGACATTGTGAGAGTCATCATGTCAGCGCACATGATGACACAACACACACACATTACCGGTCAAAGGTTTTGAAATACTTATTCTTTATTATACATTTTTTTCTTTCCATTTTTGAATAACAGAAAAGTCATCAAAACTATGGAATAACATAAATGGAAATATGGGAATTATGTTGTGACTAAACAAAATCCAAAATAAAAAAAACTGTGTTTCCCCGTCTGTCGCTCACTTCGACGTCGTGTCGAAGAAGCGACACTAGGGGTCTCTCTTGAGCGCCGAAAGATACCTCTGATCTATGAAAAAAGGCCAATGAGAGTTGGCGAACAGTATTTGCATACTCCGCCTCTGGATACGGATATAAAGGCGAGAGAAATACGCTCGTTCATTCAGTAATTTTCTTCGGAGCCGATGGTCGTGTTTATGCTGACTGCTGCGTGTAACACAACTGATCCTGCTTCTGATCCTCTGACGCTCTGCTGCTGTTGGATTTACGGCGCACTACAGCGGCTGTTTTCTCTTCTCTGCCGGCGTGCAGTTTGCCCCTGGGCGCTTCGACAGCGCAGAGTTGAAAGAGCTTTCTTTATAAAGAGTTATATTTCTCATAAAGAGTTTATTTCTCTAAAAGAGCAATACATAGTGGTGTTGAACGCCCTTTTCAGGGCGCGCCTTTATAAAGATGCCATTCAACCCCTGTGTAGTTCCTGGATGCGGTAGAGTGCTCTCCGCTTCTGACGGCCACAGGCGCTGTCTCGTGTGTCTGGGCGCCGATCACACCGAGGCAGCGTTTGTGGATGGCTCGTGTTCTCACTGCGAGAATATGACCATGGTAACGTTACGGTCGCGGCTTGCTTTCAATAGAAAGCACGCCACTCCAGCCGCCCCCCGTATCGCTCCTTCTTCCCACGGGATTGAGGACGATGCGGTTGGCGCTGGAGGCGATTTGGGGAGGGCAGCGGGTGCGCTTCCGCCGGGCACGCCCCCTCGGACCACCCGCCACCCGGCACGCTCGTTTACCTCCGTCCAGTCTCGAGGTAACGGCGACTCGCCTCCGGGCCGGTCTGCCTATCCTCTGGAGCTTGAAGCCGATGAGCTCGCCGCTCCATCGGAGAGCGTGGCATCTGACGCTGACTCCTCCCCTGGACTGCCGCATTCGGGCCAGCAGGCCCAGGTTGAGGCGGATGCGCAGATGTCCAACATGCTTGCCCGGGCCGCCGTCGGGGTGGGGTTGGACTGGAAACCTCCACCCTCCCCACACCCGTCACGGTTGGATGACTGGTTCCTGGGGTCTGGGCGCCGCTCACAGCCACGCCCCCCCCCGGTCCCGTTTTTCCCGGAGGTGCATGACGAGCTGACGTCTTCATGGAGAGCACCGCTCTCCATTCGTCAAAAGCCCTGCTCGTCCGCTCTCGCTACCCTCGACGGCGGAGAGGCCCACGGGTACACGGCGATTCCCCAGGTGGATAGGGCAGTTGCGCTCCATCTTTGTCCCGGTGACCCTACCACCTGGCGCGGGTGCCCTGTACCCCCTTCCAAGGCCTGTAGGACTTCATCCTCCTTAAACAACAAAGCCTACAGCGCCGCGGGACAGGCCGCCTCCGCCTTGCACACCATGGCCCTCCTGCAAGTCCACCAGGCCAAGGCGCTCAGAGATCTGCACGAGGGTAGCCCTGATCCCGATGTGTTGCAGGAACTGCGCTCAGCGACCGACCTCGCCCTCAGAGCCACGAAGGTCACCGCGCAGGCACTCGGGCAGGCGATGGCCACCCTTGTGGTCCAAGAACGTCATCTTTGGCTCAACCTGGTCGAGATGCGTGAGGCCGACAAAGCTCGCTTCCTCGACGCCCCGTCTCCCAGCTTGGCCTCTTCGGCGACACCGTCGAGGACTTTGCCCAGCAGTTCTCCGCGGTGAAAAGACAGACGGAGGCCATCTCTCACATCCTGCCTTGCCGCAATCCTGCCGCTAAGGCCACTGCCCCGTCTGCTCGCCGTGGGCGTCCTCCTGCGGCTAAGAAATCTGCTCCGCCTCAACCCGGGCCCAGCTCTCAGCCCCTGCGTCGAGCACACCGCAAGAAACAGATGCCCCCCATCTCTCGGACTCCCTCGAGGACCCGGAAGGCTCCCAGGCGGTCCTGAGACGGACGACCCAGCGACACAGATGTTAGCTCCGGAGGTGGTAAGACCACTCCGTCCCCCGGTGGAGGGCCGGGAGGAGAATCTTTTGTTTGTAAACAATTTAATTTGCCGCCCCCCCTTAGATGGGGTTGCGGTACCCACATTCTCAGTAAAAGAGCTATTTCCTATGTCTCTGGGTCACCTGGCCCGCAAATGCCGTTCTCACGGCACTTTGCCCTTAGATCTCAACAGTCCTGGCTTCCTGGACACGGACCACCCGTCTTCAGCCCCACGACTGTCCCCCGGCCAGCCGGTTCCGACGAGTCTAGAGGACGCCTACCCAGGACCTCCTCCTCAGTCGCTAACCCACCCCCTGCCGGGTGTGCGGAGCAATGTAAGTGCTTTGAGTCTTTTCTCAGCACCTCAGCCGCGGGTCGCCTCGTCGCCGCCCAACGCTGCCCTACCTGCTCCGCCTCGCTGCGAAGCCCCGCCGGGTACGTCCAAATTGACCGTCCCTTTGGTGCCCCTAGCGCAGAGGTTGGACGCGTGGCTTTCACTTCCCAACCCGTCTCGCTGGCTGGCACGGACCATCCGACTCGGTTACGCAATTCAGTTTGCCAGGCCCCCGCCCCCCTTCATGGGCGTCCGCTTTTCCGCAGTACACGGCGAACACGCCCACTCCCTGCGCGCGGAAATCGCGACTCTTCTGGCCAAAGACGCGATAGAGCCTGTCCCTCCAACCGAGATGAAGAAGGGTTTCTACAGCCCTTACTTCATCGTAACCAAGAAAAGCGGCGGCTTACGACCAATCTTGGACCTGCGAGTTCTCAACCGAGCGTTGCACAAACTCCCGTTCAAAATGCTCACGCAGAAGCACATCTTAACCTGCGTCCGGCATCTAGATTGGTTCGCAGCGATAGACCTGAAGGACGCGTACTTCCACGTCTCCATCCTGCCCCGACACCGCCCCTACCTGCGGTTTGCGTTCGAGGGCCAGGCGTATCAGTACAAAGTCCTCCCCTTCGGCCTGTCTCTGTCCCCTCGCGTCTTCACGAAAGTCGCAGAGGCAGCTCTTGCCCCGCTCCGAGAAGCCGGCATCCGCATACTCAACTACCTCGACGACTGGCTCATCCTGGCCCACTCGCGAGAGTTACTATGCACCCACAGAGACCAGGTGCTCAGGCACCTCAGCCGTCTGGGGCTTCAGGTCAACTGGGAAAAGAGCAAGCTCACTCCAGTTCAGAGCATCTCTTTTCTCGGGATGGAGTTAGACTCGGTCTCAATGTCCGCACGTCTCTCAAAGGAGCGTGCTCAGTCAGTGTTGAACTGCCTCGCCGCCTTCAGGCCGGGCACAGCGGTCCCCTTAAAACTTTTCCAGAGGCTCCTGGGGCATATGGCATCCTCCGCGACGGTCGCGCCGCTGGGCTTGATGCATATGAGACCGCTCCAACACTGGCTTCGGAACCGAGTCCCGAGACGAGCATGGCGCCACGGCACGCATCGGGTAACAATCACCCCCGCCTGCCGACAAACATTCAACCCCTGGACAGACCTCTGTTTCTTACGGGCTGGAGTACCCCTACAGCAGGTGTCCAGACGCGTCTTGGTCACGACCGACGCCTCCAGATTGGGTTGGGGTGCCGTTTGCAACGGGCACGCAGCCTCAGGCCATTGGAAAGGGGCCCAGCCGCGTTGGCACATCAACTGCCTCGAGTTGTTGACCGTCCTCTTTGCCCTGCGGAAGTTTCTCCCGTTAATTCGGGACGAACATGTCCTAGTCAGGTCGGACAGCACCACTGCGGTCGCGTACATAAATCGTCAAGGCGGCGTACGCTCCCGTCACATGTCACAACTCGCCCGTCGTCTCCTCCTTTGGAGCCAGCACCGACTCAAGTCGCTGCGTGCCACTCACATCCCCAGCAACCTCAATGTGATAGCGGACGCGCTGTCACGACAACGCTTGCCTGGCGGAGAGTGGAGGCTTCACCCCCACTCGGTTCAGCTGATTTGGGAACGGTTCGGCAAGGCCCAGGTAGACCTGTTTGCCTCCCGAGAGACCTCCCACTGCCCGCTCTGGTATGCCCGTTCAGAGGCTCCCCTCGGGGCAGATGCACTGGCACACAGCTGGCCGGTGGGGCTGTGCAAGTACGCATTCCCCCCAGTGAGCCTTCTTGCACAGGTGCTGTGCAAGGTCAGGGAGGACGAGGAGCAAGTCACTCTCGTGGCTCCTTACTGGCCCACCCGGGCCTGGTTCTCGGACTTCGTACTCCTCGCGACAGCCCCTCCCTGGCGAATTCCTCTGAGGGAGGACCTTCTTTCTCAGGGACGGGGCACGCTCTGGCATCCGCACCCAGACCTCTGGAACCTCCATGTCTGGTCCCTGGACGGGACGCGGAAGATCTAGCTGGTCTACCACCCGCGGTCGTAGCCACGATCAACCAAGCCAGAGCCCCTTCTACCAGGCAACTTTACGCCCTGAAGTGGCGTCTGTTCGTCAATTGGTGTTCTTCCCGGGCAGAAGACCCACAGAGGTGCGCAGTTAGGTCGGTGCTCCTGTTTGTACAGGAGAGGCTGGAGGGGAGGCTGTCCCCGTCCACCTTAAAGGTGTATGTTGCCGCTATCGCAGCTCACCATGACCCAGTAGACGGCAAGTCTCTGGGCAAGCACGACTTAATCGTCAGGTTCCTAAGAGGTGCCCGGAGGTTAAACCCCTCCCGGCCAAACCTGTTCCCCTCCTGGGATCTCTCGGTGGTCCTCGCCGGTCTTCAGAGATCCCCTTTCGAGCCGCTAGAATCAGCTGGACTCAGGGCCCTCTCTCTAAAGACGGCCCTGCTGATCGCGCTCGCCTCCATCAAGAGGGTCGGGGACCTGCAAGCGTTCTCTACTAACGACACTTGCCTGGAGTTCGGTCCGGCAGACACTCATGTGATCCTAAGACCTCGACCGGGCTATGTGCCCAAGGTTCCTACCACGCCCTTTAGAGATCAGGTAGTGAACCTACAAGCGCTGCCCCGGGAGGAGGCAGACCCAGCCCTCTCACTATTGTGTCCGGTACGTGCCTTGCGTGCCTACCTGGAACGCACCCAGAGCTTTAGGCGCTCTGAGCAGCTCTTTGTCTGCTTTGGAGGACAGCAGAAAGGGAACGCTGTCTCCAAACAGAGGTTGTCTCACTGGGTGGTGGAGGCCATTCAGTTGGCCTACCACACCCAGGCCGTGCCACCCCCCTTACGGGTGCGGGCCCACTCCACTAGGAGCGTGGCATCCTCATGGGCACTGGCAAGGGGCACCTCCCTAGCAGACATTTGCAGAGCTGCGGGCTGGGCAGCACCTAACACCTTTACGAGATTCTACAATCTCAGGGTTGAGTCAGTCTCGTCCCGTGTTCTCTCAGGTCCGAGCCCGTAGAACTCGGTACACGTCAACGATCTGACCAGGTGAACCGCTTGTTCCAGCGCCGTTTCCCTCTGCCAAGGCAAAACAGTGCGCTTTTGTCCCAGAGGACCCAGGTCCCTGGTTGATTCCTCCCTAGCACTTCGGGCCCGCAGCAGTTCAACGGAGGAACGTGCTGGTCCAGTCCACTACGGGTACCTCCGGCTACCCCTACTGGAATACGTGCTCCACAGATCAGGCCTCCTACGGGACTCCTCCTGTGTGTATTTCCGCGGCACAGTCACCTTACGAGCTGACCCGCGTCTCCCTTAGGCAGCCCATCGTTGCCCTCCGGTCGCCGTGTTGTAGCAACTCCCCCCTCCTCGAGGTTGGATCTACCACCGCGCCATTTTCTCCCACATGCCTAAGTGGCCATGTGATGTATTTTGCCACCTTTACCTCCCCTGCTGGGTGGGTGTGGCCTCCGCAGGGTCTTTTCCCCCTGGAAGAATAGGAATTCGGAATAAGACCCCCTTCCCTCGATGCGGTAAGGGCCCCGGCTGCTCTTGCTCTATGCCGAGAAAACATAGAGAGAAAAGAGGCCCAGCCAGGCTTGGCCCGTTCCCTAGTTGGGAGCGTCACCTTGTTCCCCCCTAGGGTAACCAAAAGGATGCTGATGCTTTTTCGGGGCATTAGGGAAGAGTACGTGCAGCCTGAACACAGTTGGTCGTTTGTGCACGTGCAAATACCTGCCGCTTCTGTGTCAGCAGTACACGTACACGGCTCAGCGCATGGCGAGTTTTGAAGTGGACCCCTAGTGTCGCTTCTTCGACACGACGTCGAAGTGAGCGACAGACGGGGAACGTCTCGGTTACGTATGTAACCTCCGTTCCCTGATGGAGGGAACGAGACGTCGTGTCTTCCCGGCCACGTCGCTGAGCCGAGCCGCTGAGATGCCCGGAACACTCCCGGCTCCTCAGAAAATTCCTGAATGAACGAGCGTATTTCTCTCGCCTTTATATCCGTATCTGGAGGCGGAGTATGCAAATACTGTTCGCCAACTCTCATTGGCCTTTATTCATAGATCAGAGGTATCTTTCGGCGCTCAAGATAGACCCCTAGTGTCGCTTCTTCGACACGACGTCTCGTTCCCTCCATCAGGGAACGGAGGTTACATACGTAACCGAGACGTTTATTTTAGCATCTTCAAAGTATTCACCCTATGCCTAGAATTTGCAAGCATGTACTCTTGACATTTTCTTAACCAACTTCTTGAGGAATCACCCTGGGATGCTTTTTAAACAGTATTGAAGGAGTTCCCATCAATGTTGGCCACTTATTGGCTGCTTGTCTTTATTATTTGGTCCAAGTCATCAATTTCAAAAACTTTTTTTTGGTTAACTTTTAGATTTGTAATGAAATACATTAATATGGTGGCACAATTATATTTTTGTCTACAAAACTATTTTCAAACATTTAAGCATATGCCTTCAGATCAAAAGATTTTCAAGATCATGAGAAATATTTCAGTCAAGTGTTTCAAAACTTTTGATCGGTAGTGTATATACACTAGTGACCAAAAGTTTGGAATAATGTACAGATTTTGCTGTTTCGGAAGGAAATTGGTACTTTAATTCACCAAAGCATTCAACTGATCACAAAGTATAGTCAGGACATTACTGATGTAAAAAACAGCACCATTACTATTTTAAAAAAAGTCATTTTTGATCAAATCAAAACATGCTCCATTTCTAATGATGTCATCAGTAATCGTGCTAAATTGCTAATTTGGTACTAGAAAATCACTTGCCATAATATTAAACTCAGTTGAAGCTATTTGGTTTGTTAAATGAAGCTTAACATTGTCTTTGTGTTTATTTTTGTGTTGCCAGATTATGCAGTAGACTGGCAAGCTCAATATTAGGTAAAAAAAATGGCAAAAAATAAATAGCTTGCTCTAGAAACTTGTCAGTCAATCGTTGTTTGGGGGATAGAAGGCTATACAATGCTTGAAATTGCCCCCCAAAATAAGATTTTTCACACAAAAATTAAGATTTCATTGAGATGCTCAAGATGGCGCCGAGTATGGCTGCTGCATTGCGAGCTCCGACCCAGTGTTGCAGTTTTTTGTTTTATTTTGTCTACAATTTGTCTTGGATGTTGTCTGCCTTATTGTCTATGATAGACAAACACTTTTAGACATTGGTTTTGCAATAGCTCACCTAAAACAGGACTTATACCTTAATGCCGACCCGCTTTTTACAAACACGACAGCGTAGCCCTTTGTCTGGTCAGCCCGGCCGTGGAAAAGTAGCCAGAAAAGGGGAAGGAGAGCCGGTGTTCTCATCAGACTAAGAAGTTACGCAAATCGACCCCCACTACCCAGCATTCTACTGGCAAATTTTCAGATTCTATGCTACAAGACTGTTTTGATTACGCAGACTTGGAGATGTTCCGGTCCGCCTCTGATGATGACATCAAGGTCTACGCTGATACCATAACGTGCTTCATCAGGAAGTGCATAGATGACGTAGTGCTGACCAAAACAGTACGGGGTCTATCCTAACCATAAACCATGGATTAATTGAGATGTTTGTGCGGCACTTAATGCTCTTTTTAATTCCGAGAATGCGGTGAAGCATAAACATCTATCCCCTCTGCAAAACAATCAGTGCAGCCACATGCCAGTACAGGGAAAAGATTGAAGGACAGTTCAACACCACCGACTCTAAAAGCATGTGGCAGGGGATTAATATCATCACAGACTTAAAAGAATAAAAAGAGAATAAAAACTCCACAGTGAACACTGCTGCCTCTCTCCCAGTTGAGCTTAATACTTTTTATGCTCATTTCGAGGGAAATAATACCGCCCTCATGGAGAGAACTCTCGCGGCCAAAGCTACAGAGGTTTGTCTCTGTAGCGGAGAGCTCTCTCCATGAGGGCAGTGTTATTTCCCTCGAAATGAGTGAATATTCGTAAAGTTGCAGGGTCCAGACGGCATTCCGGGCCACGTCATCAGAGTGTGCGTGAACCAACTGGCAGGTGTTTTTACAGACATTTTCTACCATTCCCTCTCCTTGTCTGTGGTCCCCACATGCTTTAAAGCATCCACCATTGTGCCTGTACCAAAGCAATCCAAAATTTCTTGCTTAAATGACTGGAGTCCTGTTACTCTTAACTCCCATCATCAGCAAATGCTTTGAAAGGCTAATCAGAGATTACATTTGCTCTGTGCTGCCTGCCTCACTGGACTGCAGTTTGCTTACCACAACAACCGCTCCACTGATGATGCCATTGCATCTACACTACACACTGCTCTCTCCCACCTGTAAAAAAGGAACACATATGTGAGAAGGCTGTTTGTAGACTACAGCACACAACACCATAATTCCCTCCAAGCTTGATGAGAAACTCCAGGCTCTGGGCTTAAACAGCTCGCTGTGCAACTGGATCCTGGACTTCCTGTCAGGCAGACATCAGGTGGTTAGAATGGGCAGCAACATCTCCTCATCACTGACCCTCAACACTGGAGCCCCACAGGGCTGTGTTCTCATCCCACTCCTGTAGTCCCTGTACACACATGACTGTGTGGCAACACATAGCTCCAATGCCATCATTAAGTTTGCTGACAATATGACAGTGGTAGATCTGATCACTGACAATGATGAGGAGGTGCACACTCTGTGTCACACTCTGTGGTGACTGGTGTCAGGACGCAACCTCTCCCTCAACGTCAGTAAAATCAAGGAGCTTGTGGTGGACTTCAGGAGAAAAGACAGGAAACAAAGCCCAATCACCATAAATGGAGCACCAGTAGAAAGAGTCAGCAGCTTCAAGTTCCTCTTGTGTCCACATCACAGAGCCAGCACCTCTTCTTCCTGAGATGCTGAGGAAGTTTGGAATGAACCACTACATCCTCATACGGTTCTACAGCAGCACTGTAGAGAATCCTGACTGGCTGCATCACCTCCTGGAATGGCAACCACCCTTAACCGCAAAGCCCTGCAAGGTGCGAACTGCTAGACACATCATCGGAGGTGAGCTTCCCTCCCTCCAGGACATCTATACCAGGTGGTGTGTGAAAAAAGCTTTGATGATCATCTGAGAATCCTGCCACCTGAGCCATGGGCTACTCTCACTGCTACCATCAGGCAGGCGGTATCGAAGCATCAGAACTTCATGACCAGCCGACTTCATGACAGCTTCTCTCACAGATCTACAAACACGGAAGTCGCAAAAGGCCCAAATATTTCTATATGAAGTAACATAGGTAACCTAAATGTTGTAAAAGTTTCTTTGATCACAAAAATATTCTTTGATCTTTTTGCATGCGATTCATTATGGTATGCATGTGATTCATATCTCAGGTGTTAGACAAATCGATATATAGAGCTGTCTCTGGTTAAGCAGTGGGTGAATAGTACAGTAGGAGTAAAGATTGGTGTACACCCACATCTATTTTTTTATGTTTGCTTTTTATTGTCAAAGACAGAGCTGCTGATAAAAGATCTCTTTTTGTTACTCAAAAGTCTACAAACACCCCACTCTGATCTACACATAGACTGATGTCCTTCACATTGACCATGATTCAAACCAGTCCACTCTAACCTGTTTTTTCTAGGGCAAATAAGTGTTTACTGTTTAAATGTATGAATTCACTGGGTGGATTGAGGATGCATGAATGGATGGAGGGCTTTGAAAGAAAAAGAAGTGACTGAAGTGGAAAGGAGTGTCCTCATGTGCAGAGGAAATGTGGGTGGAAAGGGAATATCTCTTTTGTGACATCATCACCACCCAGAGGACTGTGCTTTGCTGGCAACGGGTGCAGTAGGTGGAGTTTCCGTTTAGGCTAAAGTGGAGTGCGATGTTGGAGGTGCCCTGTTGAGTTCCAGCCAACTGGTGTGGGCCTTTTCCTCTCCCAGAATGCTTTGCATCAAGTGGCTTGTATCACCCATTATGGCAACTGAGAGTTGTATGACACAGCTGGAAACTCTGGCTAGCACACTTTAATTGGTATACCTTGGCACAGAGAGCATTTAAACTGTGCCCAGGGAGTTTGAAGCCCCACTGAAGATGCCAACAACTTAACTGATGACTGAAAGGAAGTTCACCCAAAAATCACAATTCTGTCATCATTACTCTGCCTCATGCTCCAAAGACACAGACTTTCTTCTGTGGAACACAAAAGGAAAACTTTTATTGAATATCCTGGTTTGTTTTTTCAATACAATGGCAGTTGGTAATGATTCACTTGAATGTAAAAAAAGGCACTCAAAAGTATCATTAAAGTAGCTTGTTCACGGTTTTGGTGAGGAATAACCTGAAATGTAAGAAATTTTTAATTGAAAAATATTGACATCCATTTTACATTCATGAGAGCTATGAGAGAGTCTCTTTCACATTTGCAAATGTCTTCATGCAAGAAGTTGCTTTGTGAACTTCTCTCATAGCTATAATGAACGGCCAACCCCTTAAAACAACTTGTCTGGCGTTCATGACACAGGTTAGGACCTAATTTTTTATGGGTTTATTCTCTATAACGATGAACGCCACATCCCCTAAAATACAGAGTCAAATCAAATCAAATCACTTTATTGTCACACTACCATGTACACAAGTGCAACAGTAGTTGAAAGTCTTGTGTGCAGTTCCGAGCAACATAGCTGTTATGACAGTGACGAGACATATACCAATTACAATAAACAACACATTTACACAACACAATTTACATATCAAATGTACACATAATTACACAACACAATAATAATAATATACAATGTACAGTAAACAATAAACACAATATAGAATACATATACAATAAAAAAAAATAAAAATAAAGAGTATATAAAAAATATATATACAGTAGTTGTATTGTGGAGAATATACTTGACAGTCCAGTGTGAGATATAAGATTAATAAAGTGTAGTGCTGATTATTGATCATGAGAGATCAAGTGTTCAAAAGTCTGAGTAATTGGGGGAAGAAGCTGTCATGTAGTCGGCTGGTGCGGGTCCTGATGCTGCGATACCGTCTGCCTGATGGTAGCAGTAATAACAGACCATGACTTGGGTGGCTGGTGTCTTTGATGAGGGAAGCTGACCTCCGATGATGTGTCTGGCACTTCGCACCACCCTTTGCAGGGCTTTTGTGGGCGGTGCTATTGCCGTACCAGGCGGTGATCCAGTCAGTCAGGATGCTCTCTACAGTACTGGTGTAGAACCGTGTGAGGATGTGGTGGTTCATTCCAAACTTCCTCAGCCATCTCAGGAAGAAGAGGTGCTGGTGAGCCCTCTTCACAACGGCCTCAGTGTGGATGGACCATGTGAGTTCCTCAGTAATGTGGACACTGAGGAACTTGAAGCTGCTGACTCTCCACCGGTGCTCCATTAATGGTGATGGGGCTGTGTTCTCTGTCTTTCTTCCTGAAGTTCACTACAAGCTCCTTGGTTTTACTGACGTTGAGGGAGAGGTTGTGCTCATGACACCAGCGTGTCTGAGTGTGCACCTCCTCTCTGTAGGCTGTTTCGTCATTGTCAGTGACCAGACCTACCACCGTCGTATTGTCAGCAAACTTAATGATGGCATTGGAGCTATGTGTTGCCACACAGTCATGTGTTTATAGCGAATTCAGGAGTGGGCTGAGAACACAGCCCTGCGGGGCTCCAGTGTTGAGGAGATGATGCTGCCCATTCTAACCACCTGACGTCTGCCTGACAGGAAATCCAGGATCCAGCTACACAGCGAGCTGTTTAAGCCCAGAGCCTGGAGTTTCACATCAAGCTTGGAGGGCACTATGGTGTTGAATGCTGAGCTGTAGTCTACAAACAGCATTCTCACATATGTGTTCCTTTTTTCCAGGTGGGAGAGAGCAGTGTGTATTGTAGATACAATGGCATCATCAGTGGAGCGGTTGTTGCAGTAGGCAAACTGCAGTGGGTCCAGAGAATTGGGCAGCACAGAGCAGATGTGATCTCTGATTAGCCTCTCAAAGAATTTGCTGATGATGGGAGTCAGAGCAACAGGACACCAGTCATGTAAAAGTTATTTTTGATTGCTTTTGTACAGGCACAATAGTGGATGTTTTGAAGCTTGTGGGGACTACAGACAGGGAGAGGGACATGTTGAAAATATCCGTAAAAACACCAGCCAGTTGGCTCTCGCACGCTCTGATGACACGGCCCGGAATGCCGTCTGGACCCGCGGCTTTGCGGATGTTCACCTGTCGGAAGGATCATGTTACATCCGCAACAGAGATGGAAAGTGAACCATCATCTGTAGCGTCGGCCACAAGTGTTCTCTCCGCGAAGGCGGTGTTATTGTCCTCGAAACGAGCATAAAATGTATTAAGCTCATACGGGAAGGAGGCAGCGGTGTTCACGGCAGAGTTTTTATTCCCTTTGTAGTCCGTGATGATGTTAATTCACTGTCACATACCTATAGAGTCGGTGGTTTTGAACTGTCCTTCAATTTTGTGTCTGTACTGGCGTTTGGCTGCTCTGATCGAGTTACAGAGGGCATAACTGCCTTGTTTATGCTCCTCCGCGTTCCCGGAATTAAAAGCGGAGGTCCTCGCATTAAGTGCCACGCGAATATCGCCGTTAACCCATGATTTCTGGTTGGGATAGATCCGTATTATTTTGGTCGGAACAATGTCCTCTACGCACTTCCTGATGAAACACGTTACGCTATCAGTGTAAACCACGATGTCCTCATCTGAGGCGGACCGGAACATCTCCCAGTCCACGTGATCAAAACAGTCTTGTAGCATAGAGTCTGATTGGTCCGACCAGCACTGGATCACTCTGAGGGTGGGTGATTCCTGTTTCAGTTTCTACCTGTAAGTGGGCAGAAGCAGAACGGAAGAGTGGTCTGATTTGCCAAATGGTGGGCGAGGGAGGGATTTTTAGCCATCCCGGAAAGGAGAATAGCAATGGTCCAAAACCTGGTCCCCTCGTGTGTTGAAGCTGATTTGTCGGTGGTATTTTGGTGCGATTGTTTTAAATTTGTCTTTGTTAAAGTCCCCGGTACCAATGAACGTGGCCTCGGGGTGCGCGGTTTCCTGCTCACTTATGCTCCCATACAGTTGCTTGAGTGCCCGGTCTGTGTCGGCTTGTGGGGGGGATGTATACAGCAGTGATAATGACCGCTGTGAATTCCCTCGTTAGCCAGAATGGTCGACAAAGAAGCATGAGATATTCCAGATCAGGAGAGCAAAAAGACTTGATAAAATGTACGTTCCTCTGATCACACCATGATTTGTTGATGATAAACATACACCACCACCTCTGCTTTTACCTGAGAGGTCTTTCGCTCTGTCCGCGGTGCACAGAGAAACCCACGGGTTCGATGGCCGAGTCTGGAATCTCTGCAGACATCCAGGTTTCTGTAAGGCAGATAATGCAGCAATCCCTCATCTCTCGGTGGAAAGAGCTTGTTGTCCCGAGACTGAACATCACCAAATAACATGGGTTGTGTCTCCATCTTTTGATTGGAATCGCCAGCAGGTGGGTGTGTCTTTAAGACCAAGCCTATACAATCTAGAGGGGGTCCAATAGAATCAATGTAAAATCTTGAATTTCATAAGGCAAACCCTTACATCTCTAGATGCAAACTTGACGTTTTTTAGAATCCTAGCCCACACTCCCTCCTCCAATACCATGTTTAAATCTTGACAGAAGTTAAAGCTCCATTCCCCAGACTCTGAATTGGCAGGGAGTAATACACTGATGTCTCGTGGCCTTTTCCAAAAGCAGTAATCACTATTCCCTGAGTATCTGCTGCTTTAGGGGGGTGTATGCTACTTTCAAAAATAGTACAGAGCAGGCGCAGCTGTAAATACCCAAAGAACTGAGATCTGGGAATCCCAAAATGTTTAACCAAATTTTAAAAGGATCTCAACACTCCACTCTCATATAGGGTCACCAAGTGTATTAACCTCCCTCACAAATTCAGCCATATGCTCGAGGCAACATTTAAATAAATGTCTGAATTAAACAATCTGGACACTTTTGTTCATTCTGAGTGCAAATGCACTATACGGGTGTAACATAACTTCGATTAGTTTGATAGGAAGTCTTTGCAATGGCGAAATAGGGGCAAAAACTCTCAGGGGGCTCTCTCAGGTGAAGTGGCCAATGTGCCTAATGTCTGAGACAGAATGCATAATAATAAAACAAAATCTTGGGTAGGCCTAGCCCACCTTTGTCAGTCAGCCTATGCAACTTACTGAAATGGAATCTAGGAGGTTTACCATTCCAAATGAAGGACTTCACTATGCTATCAAATTGCTTGAAATAAGTGAGGGGGACATCTACAGGGAGAGACTGTTGAAGGTAGTTCATTTTAATAACATTAACCTTCCCAATCATAGATAAATGTAATGAGGCCCACCTGCCCACATCATTCAAAAACCTTTTTATTAAAGGGTCAAAATTAACTTGAACTAAATCACACAAATTTGAGGGCATTAAATACCCAGATATTTAATGCCCTGTTTGGGCCACTGGAAGGTGCCCGGCTGAAAAGCTGTTACCGGGAAGTAAGCTGTCAAAGCCAGAGCTTCGGAGAACTTAAAAAAGGAATTAATAATTATGTGGAGGCAAGGAATAGATCTAGTAGGGTCAGAGAATAATAATAAAACATCTGTGTAAAGTAAAAGCTTATGCGCCACACCTCCCACCACCACCCCTGAAAAATCCTTTCTTATTGAGGCTGCTAATGGTTCCAGGGCAAGACAGAACAATAATGGAGAAAGAGGGCAACCCTGCTGGGTGCCCCTATCCAGAGTAAAATAATATGAAATTAATACATTCGTTTGTACCGGTGTCTATAAAGTAACTTAATCCAACCAATAAAAGTATTCCCAAACCCATGCATTTCCAAAATCTTAAAAAGATGATCCCATTCTACCATATCAAACGCCTTTTTGGCGCCAAGTGAGATAGCAGCAACCAGAGTTTGATCATTCGCCACTGACCATATGATATTGATGAAACGCCTATTGTTATCAGACGAGCTACAGCCCCAAATAAACCTCACCTTATCTATATGTATAAGAGACATCATAACTTTACTTAATCGCGTAGCCAAAATTTTTGACAATATTTTAATGTCTAGCTGGATAAGGGGAATTGGATGGTAACTCTTACACTCGCTTGGATGTTTGTCCTTTTTAAGAATCAAACTGATCCGGGCTTGCATCATGGTTGGTGGAAGCTTTCTATTCTTTAATGATTCCGTATAAACTTCTAACATAATGGAGCCGGGTCTGTAGCATAAGATCTAAAAAAAATCAGTGGTAAAGGCATCTGGCCCCGGAGCCTTGCCTGTAGTCAAGGCCTTAATTACCTCGCCAAGCTCCTCCAGGGTTATCTCAGAATCAAGAGAATTTTTTTGCACAGCCGTCAGTTTAGGAAGTTCTAATGGTTCCACAAAGTTTCTAATATCCTCATCAGTAGACAAAGATGTGGCACTATAGATATCAATATATAATTCTTTAAAAGCATTATTATTATCAATGGCTGAGGTTACCAGCAGATTTTAATGAGGGAACGGTAGACTCTCTCTGTTTTATATATCTAGCTAAAAGTTTTCCTGCCTTGTCCCCCGACCCAAAGTATGACTGTCTTGCCCTGAATAGACCAAATTCCACCTTTATATTAACATTTGATGTTTTGACATAATAGAAAAAATAGATTTTGTGTCAAAAACAAAATGATAAAGACCACACTCCAACGTTAGTGCAACAATCAAACCCCCCCCCCCCCCCCCCCCAAACAAACAGAAAAAAGTATAACGTTTGCATTAACCCCGCTCACGACAGCGCCAACTGGTGACTTTTTTTTAAACTCAAACAGTCCATGTACGCCTACGAGAGCCTGTGACAACTTTGCCGTCAGATTGCTCAATACCGTGTGTCTATACCAATTTTGTGGGACAGAATTACACAACAAAAGATAATCTCTAAAACCATCTCCATTCAATAGGCAGAATAAACACAAAGAATGTGTACTGTAGATTCATCCACATAACTGTCCCGAAGTTGTAAAACATAGTGGTGCAAAACATAGTGGTGAACAGCAGCATTTAACTAAATATTCAGCAGCAAATAAGACATGCAATGATACAGAGGGTGTTCTGCATGAATCATTCTTTTATGCAGTTCATCTACATGAATTATCCAAATTAACCGATTCACTGAAATATATCAGACTTCCCAATGCTTTATTTAAGAGGGAGAGGACCGTTTATGAGACAACATCACTAGGAAAGTCGACACGTTGTTCAGAGAGTTCTGGTTCACATTATGCCGACTCACAGGCAAGCACTATCTCCGATCAGACATTTTTGCATCGACTCCAGTGTGTTCACCTTCCCCTGTGGTGTGACAGGAGCATGTTAAGTCAGCAGCATGGGAGACCTGGTTTCATGGAAACCAGAATATAATTGTGTTCGCGTAATCAGAGGTTGCATTTTTCCCTCTAACATGATATTTTTTTTACTCAGCTAATGATTAGGTTTAGTTTTGGGGTAACAGTTTATAAAATGTGCATTTCTCTTTACTTTATTACAGCCTGTGCAGCTGAAATCAACTCACTTCACAACTTGTTCAAATACATGAACCGTCCAAATGAACCAATAAATTGGACTTTCTAATGATTCATATGAGAGATCGGTTTGGGGTACCATGTTTGATCAGTTGCTTTTTCTTGAATAGTGTGCTCATATGTGTGAATGCCAGCTGGAAGTCAAATAGCATGCACCTACTCAATTGAGACAATACTTGGTGCTAATGGTCCTGTGCAGAAATAACCAAAAGTATGCAGCATCCAGTTTATACTGCTGATATATACAGAGATACTGCTATAAATTATCGTTACTATATTTAATTTACTTTCACTCTTGTGCCTCAAGCCAGGTCTAGTGAAGTCTCTATATTTATAATAAACACATTTAGACTGTCAGGTATGTAGACAGCATGGGTAAATTGGACCGTATCTGTGCATTTGGAAGCACGTTTAGGCCTGTAGGTTTATAATTTCTTAATAGTCCTTAATAAAAACACGCTTCGTTGGTCTAACGCAGACTCCTTGTGTGCATGCACTGTGTATCTGCGCTTGTGCTGCTGTCAGTCAAGCACACTGCGCGCTGTTCATATGCTGCTCGACTCTGCTCTCTTCAGGGTAACGAGTAACGAGAGGGCCTGTATCGAGGAACAATAGGGCCTGTGTCAAGTAACAAGAAGTCTTGTATCAGAGTAAAAAGTATTTTATTTTTTTGCAAAGTAAATGTTGCAACAAATTTAAATACTCAAGTAAAGTACAAATAATAATAAAAAAAACTGCTTGAGTACAAAGTATTATACGGGCCAAAGCAATTAGTACTGGTCATCTCATAAAATCTCATAAAGGTCAGCTGAGGCTTGCCGTCACACAGCAGAGGCAGGATAGGTGGGCATGGGTTGGGAATGCATACAGGTGGGCATTTCTAAGTGGAAATAAGCAGGCTTTATTAGCTGTCCCCAGTTGTTAATCCTCCCTGTTGGGGACATCCTCAAATATTAAAATTATTTATAAATAAAGCATTGCATTTTAAAATATACAATGTATAATTATTCTAAAAATACAATGCTGATGTTTAGTGTTAGATTTACTCTGAAGAAATTACAATTATCTTAATTTTATTACTATTTTAGTATTTTAATTATTGTTTTTTTATTTGTACAGAAATTCATACATAGGCACAATTTTCATTTGTCTATAAAATGAGCATTTAAGCATTAAACAAATATCTCTAAGTATATTACAACCTGATGTCACATGAATTGTTGGGGATCAATGGTTCCCACTTGACAAACAGCTTAATAAACACTGAGTAGTCATAGTGATTGCATTGTCATCTCGTGAGCCCTGGGAGGTGTTGCTCTGCAGGAAACTCTTGCTTATTGTGGAATGTGTGAGCTCCCACAATGCATCATGACTAAAAGTTTAGACTGATGATCACATGCTGCATGATGTCTTGATGCTTTTGTACTCTCTTTCTCAATTACTCATAAATCTGAAGTGTCACTTTCACTCTCAGTGGCACAGAGCATTGTTACTCCCATGCATACTCATTCTAGGGCATTGTTTGTATCTTCATAACATGTGCTGTACATATCTTTGTGTGCAACTTACTTGCAAAGCTGTAACACATTATAGGATACAATATGTTGGCATTAGTAGCATGTAGTCTCTGTCTGTCCATCAGTCTCGCGCTCTCTCACCTCATCAGTCAAGTCAACTGCATATGCAGGATTGCTGATGAATTATTAAACAGGGTAAAGTGGACGTGATGGTGTCTTGCACATGGCGCATACAGAGGAGCCACTGTGTGAAAGGATGACTGATGTCAAGAAAAAAAGAGCAAGGTGTTGCAGGCTACTTTGTCAGCCTACAAATGCTAATATACATGCTTTGTTCTTTACTTGCTTTCAAAAAAGTTTTTCATGTAATCTATATAATGTACTTGGATTGCACTTTAGCGGCCACTTTCGAAAATGCTCTCCATAACCGTATACTTTGGCAAACTAATGTAAAATGTCCCTAATACCTGACAGAAATCACTGAAATAGGAGTTCTGTGAAATTTTGCAAAGCAGAATCTGACTGTGGCCTGCACATGTCAGCCGATCAGAAAACGTATGTACACTTGGAAGAAGTGGGAGTTTTTGGAATCAGTTTGAAAACAGTAGTTGCGTTCCAATTCGCAGGGTGCCTACGTGGTGTACTTATTCCTAATCACTGAGCAAGGGATATCTGTTGAAGTTCACTTAACTTGACAAAATTATTTAATTTGGAATACTCTGCAACGTCATCAAACGCAGACAATGCTCGAGTTGCTCTGATTACAGGGTTCAAGCAAGATGGCATAATATACTTGTGTAAATTAATGAAAGAACCTTACATCCATATGTATAACTTTATACAATACATCCTCATACATTCTTAAACAAATGTATTGTTATATATTTAATCTGATATACAGAACTTTCCACCAAAAATGTATCATAACTCATTAATCTACTTATTACAAATTTCCTAGTGCATATTTCTGTCATTTTATGTATAGTAAATAAAATATTTTATGCAAATGAAAAACAATGTCATATTTTTGTCTCATAAAAAACCTTTTAATTTGCATTTTTTTCTACTTTTAATTTAATTACATTTTTTGCAAAATAACATCTCCAAATACACATTTGGGTGTGTGAAAAGCTTTGTGTGTGTGTGTGTGTGTGTGTGTGTGTGTGTGTGTGTGTGTGTGAGTACATACACCGATCAGCCACAAAATTAAAACCACCTGCCTATTATGTTAGATCCCCCTCATGTCGCCAAAACAGCGCCAACCCGCATCTCAGAATATCATTCTGAGATGCTTTTCTTTTCACCACAATTGTACAGAGTGGTTGAATTTACTCAGAATTGTGCCAAAAACAAAAAACAAAACAAAAAAAGTGAGTGGCAGTTCTGTGGATGGAAATGCCTTGTTGATGAGAGAGGTCAGAGAATGGCCAGACTGGTTAGAACTGAAAAGGTCTACAGTAACTCAGATAACCGCTCTGTACAATTGACCAAGAGGATCTACGAATTTACTTTTTTCCTTTTAAAATGTTTTTTTTTATTTGTTTTATTTTTACATCATCAGGTTCGGATCACCTCCGTGAAGTTTCAGTTAAAGTTTAGTTGATGTAAATCGGTGTTAAAATCTAAAATGGGTCAAATTGACCCAGAAGGTCCTTCAAGGGTTAAGATGGCTGAATACAAGTCCGCTTCTTGAGACCCTATCGGTCGATTGGAACACACCGAGTGATAATTTTTGCAATTCCATTTGGTGATGCTAGTGTCACAGAGATTTCACACTTCAGCTCTAAAGATGTTCAGATATTTACTGGAAAACAAGACCAACATTGATTAAGAATATGAATTTTTTTGTTTTGCAGGAATGTATTCTCTCTCAGAAGTTAAAACCATCCCCTTGTAATTCAGTGTAATGGATGGTTTATGCATAAAGCAGAACAAAGCTACTACTCTCGTTTTGGAGCTTCTCGTTTTAGAGCTCATTGCTAAAAACAGATTACTCTGGCTACAGCAACATCAATAGTAAAACGTATACTAGGAAGCTACTGCTTTGGCATTGTTGTGTGTTTGTGTATGAGCATGTGTTCAGTTGACACAGAGACAAGTCTGAACATAACGATCAGCTGTCATCACTTAAACATCCTCTTTGAAGGAGAGGCATACAAACATGGGACATTTTTAAAAATGCATCCCTACAACTCAACTGATACTGTGTTTTTGATTAGCATGGAAACTATTTGCCTGTGGAGATGAAAAAACATATGGCCGTAAAGTAAGTGCCTGTGTTTAATTGCCATAATTATCAACCACAAACTGAGGGCCAATTAGATACACTGTTGACATGAACTCTGTGTTTGCACCATACACACAAGGGCTGACCTCTTTTTGAGACAAAACAGTTTGTCTGTTAGGTCGTGTTGTCAGTGTAAGCCCTCATTTAGCATAGCTTTCAAAACAAATGCTACTCTACTCTTGTAGTTCCCTCAATCAAAGCTGAGGTTAATGATGTTTTACAATGGAAGAGGAGGAGACAGACAGCACCTTTTTCACACTGTGTCCAGATATAATGATGACCGCTCTTGTTGTTTGTTCTCTTCTTCTGTGTTTAGTCATACTTCGTCACTGACTATGACCCCACGATTGAAGACTCCTACACAAAGCAGTGTGTGATTGATGAGAGGCCTGCGCGGCTGGACAGTAAGTATGACACTGATGGATGAGGGAACATGACTGTCAAACATACTCCCAAAGGATGTAGGGAAGCAGCTAACTGCTCACCAGCCACAAAGATGAAGAACTTAAAAGTTTGATAAAGAATACATAACAAGGATCAACCAATAATTTGCAGAGGAACTGATGCAGTTTATTATTATTTTGTTCATTTATTATCATATTGTTCAAACTAATGTCATAGTACTGAATCTGAATGCACTTAGGTGGTCATACGATGCACACCTGGTAGAGCTAGATGTGGTGTGGCAGATCTTTCTACTGACCAAAAGAGTGTCAGTGTATCAACCCTTGAATAAGTGACTTCAAGGAATAATCTAGTTCAGTACAATTTAAGCTCTATAGATTTAGTCTTTTTACATTACAAAGTAAATTTAACTTGGCTTCTCAACAAAGTTAACAGTAATGTACTTTATTTTCAATGGATGTCAATGGGGCAAGGCATTGCTCAGGAATAGGGCTGAAATGATTAGTCGACATTATCCACAACCTCGACAAAATAAAATTGTTGACAACATTGTTTGTTGTCGAATAGTCGTTTGATCTCATTTAACGTAACATGGGATCACATTAAACTCTAATGATAACGCACGAGAGCAGCACTGCAGCTCACGCCTGTCTGAGGAGAGGAGGAATTACACAGATCACCGTCCAGATGCACTCTAAACTTTCCAAACAGCTTCAGGTGATGTAGATCCCAAAGAATGTAGGAATTACACAAAAAAATCAAATAAGTAAATTCAGAAGCACTCTCGTTGTGGAATAAGCGGAGCTCTTTAAAGGAAACACCCTTGTGTTACATCTTAAATGCAGTTATATTTAATGCATTACAGCTTTATTAAAGTTCAAATAATAAGGAAGCAGATCATGTAAATGACTACAAACTCCAAAAATGTCATTTCTCTGTGCGGTCAGCGCCTCTTCTATGAGTTGCGCAAATGTTCCGATCTGAGGGGGAGAGATTGAAACTGCACCCGGCTGATGCACACTCTGACACGGGGACCCTCGAGCTCACACGCTTAATGCAGCTAGATTATAACGTGATGGCTCGTGACTTATTGAATCATAATATATGTGTAACTGCATTTCTTATCGTGAAGAAAATTGGCAATATGCAGCTTTATTATTAAGAGAGAGTTTGTTTTTTGCGAGTTAAAGATGGATTGAAGTGAACAGAAAGGTTAGAGAGGAAGTCTTCGCCCCATTATACACTGCAACAAAACTAATTTTTGATTGGTTTTTGTTTTGGCTTGTTTTCCAATAAAAATATCGAAAACTCCTTTAAAACAATGTATATTTTGTTTAGCAGCTAAACTGCAGAAGATAAAATTGTTATCTGAGAATGTTGATTATAATAGAAAAAATGCTAATATTTTAAAATATATAAAAATCCTTTAAAAAAAGATGTATTCATCTGAGAAGCAGCATTTAAGATATTTATACTTGCTTTTAGAGAATAGATCTTGAAAATACTGCACTTGCAGAATTATAACCATGTGAAAAAATACACACTTATATACAAAATACACTTATATGCAAAACACACTTATATTTAAGATACGTTCTCTTAAAGCAAGTATAAATGTCTTGTATGTTGCTTCTCAAGTAAATTTATTTAGATTTTTAGACAGTTTTAACTGGAAAACAAGAGAAAAAACTTGATTACTATAGGATTTTTTGCAGTGAATTTCTTTTTCTTTAAAATGAAAAGTATTTTTTCCCTTTAATTCAGTGAATGTCATTTAGACCTTTTAAGTCGGGCCACAAGCTGAATAATCGGTTAAGAGCTAATGATTAATCATTGCAATAATCGCCAAATAATCGTTCTAATAATCGTTAGATTAATTGATTATCAAAATAAAAGTTAGTTGCAGCCCTACTCAGGAATAGGCTAAATGTTAAAATACACACTGTTACAGGAAGGATAGCTGCACGATTTAAACATCATATGTCTTGACTTGAGATTGGTGTAATAAAATTGCTTATTAAACTTGTCTGTAATAAGTATCCACTCTTGGTCCTGTCCTGTATATTTTCAGAAGGTATTATTTAGAATTAAACTAAATGACAAATACAAGAAATTCTGAATGCATACATATGCATATCTGAAGTGTTAACCTGGGCAATAAATATAACAAACGATTACAATTCAATTTCATAAATCATAAAATAACAATACATTTATTATTTGTTATGTTTTTTCTTTCTTTTCTTTTTTTACCTTATCAGATAAAGAGTGTCCTGATGTTCAAGATCAAAAGTTAAAGTATTAACGTTGAAGAACTCCAAAATAAAGTTCAAGAATCGGTTAGAACTTAAATATTTCTCTAGTTTTCAGAAATATTGCATAACCAAATATTAAACTGCTAATAATATCATCGGTGCACCTCAGTACTGTGATACAATAATATCGTGGTCATTTTTGTGATGGTTATCATACCGTGAAAATGACATACTGTTACACACCTAGTCATGACCAAGTTTAACCACCGTAACTTTTGCATTATAAGTCTAAGGAAACCAGAAAGAACCTTTAAGCAAATGTTCTATACCATTTATTTGTCTTGTTGTCAGGTGTAACGCTAGCGCGTGCAGTGCAGAATTGAGTGGGGTATCCGTTTATAGTCTGCGCAGTGACGGATGCATCCAGTGTAGACTGCATCATTGATTATATTGGGAGCAATTTGCATTTGTGGCATCGTGCCACGTCACTCGCGTCTGGTGTAGACAGTGTGAAACTGTTAACTTAATTTTTATGTTAATTTTTATTTTTTTGCAATCTGAGGAATGTATCGCAATTGTTATCTCTGGTAATTGACAGGATGCTGAACTTGTAATAAACCTGAACATTCCTACAACCTATATATTGCTCCAGAGGGGTTGTAATATTTTTGTATTTTTTGGAATATCTAATATATATGTAATATAGTTTTAGTGATTTATAAATAAATATACTGATTGAATATACTATATATATATATATATATGTGTGTACTGATCAGCCACAACATTAAAACCACTGACAGGTGAAGTGAATAACATTTATTATCTCATTACAATAGTACCTGTCAATGGATGAGATATATAAGGCAGCAAGTCAACAGTCAGTTCTTGAATTTCATGTGTTGGAAGCAGGAAAAATGTGCAAGCGTAAGGATCTGGGCAAATTTGACAAGGACCAAATTGTGATGGCTAGACGACATCAGACGATAGCATCTCCAAGGAAGGACAACTTGTTAACCGGCAACAGGTTCATGGGCGCCCAAGGCTCATTGATGTGTGTGGGGAGCGAAGGCTAGCCTGTCTGGTCTGATCCCGCAGTAGATCTTCTGTAGCACAACTTGCTGAAAAACTTAGAAGAAAGGTGTCAGAACACAGAGTGCATGGGGCTGCATAGGCACAGACCATTCATAGTGCACATGCTGATCCCTGTTCCCCGCCGAAAGCGTCTTCAATGGCCACGTGAGCATCAGAACTGGACCTTGGAGCAATGGAAGAAGTTGGCCTGGTCTGATGGATCCATTTTTTCTTTTAGATCACGTGAACAGCTGGGTGCAAGTTCATCGTTTACCTGGGGAAGAGATGGTAGAAGGATACACCATGTGAAGGCAGAATCTTCTGCTGGCAAACCTAGGTTCCTGGCATTCATGTGGATGTTACTTTGACACGTACCACCTACCTAAAGATTGCTGCAGACCATGTACACCCCTTCATGGCAATAGTATTCCCTGATGGCAGTGGCCTCTTTCAGCAGGATAATGCGCCCTGCCACGCTGCAAAAATTGTTCAGGAATGGTTTAAGGAACATGACAAAGAATTCAAGGTGTTGACTTGGCCTCCAAATTCCCCAGATCTCAATCTGATTGAGCATTTATAGAATGTGCTGGACCAACAAGTTCAATCCATGGAGGCCCCACCTCACAACTTACAGGACTTAAAGGATCTGCTGCTAACGTCTTGGTGCCAGATACCACAGGACACCTTCAGAGGTCTTGTGGAGTCCATGCCTTGACAGGTCAGAACTGTTTTGGGGGCACGAGAGTGACAGTTACACACAATATTAGGCAGGTGGTTTTAATGCTGTGGCTGATTGTGTGTGTGTGTGTGTGTGTGTGTGTGTGTGTGTGTGTGTGTGTGTGTGTGTGTGTATGTATATATATATATATATATATATATATATATATATATATATATATATATATATATATATATATACAATAAAAAATCTTTACTCCAAAAATGGTTGTGTAAAAAGTGTTGTATTTAAGTGATAGAAGTCTTGAAATGCCTTAAATCCAAACTTGCTATATTGGGCAGTTTGCTTCTTGCAAGAAAATGACTTTACTTGAGTAAAGCCTTTAAATGCATGTAAATGAGCAAACACATAGTGAATCAAGTGCTTAGCTGCATGTGCAGTCTGTGGGGGGCTAACATGAGCATTGTGTGTTTGTTAGTCCTGGATACTGCAGGACAGGAAGAGTTTGGAGCCATGAGAGAACAATACATGAGGACAGGGGAGGGCTTCCTTCTTGTCTTCTCTGTCACTGACCGGGGAAGGTGAGCAAACGTTCCACTCGCGTTTTCTCTCAACTTTCTCCCTTTCTTCCCCTTTCCCCACACATTGCAATTCTCACTTTCACTTTCACTCCAGTTTTTTATTTCTTTGTTTTTCTCATTTCTCCCTTTGCTCTGCCTCACATTAAATTTAGTTTCACTCATTCACCTTTTCTGAAACTGTCTGCTATTTTAAAGAATTGTCACGCTAATTTTAACCTCCGGTATTATGTCTGTTTTCTCTCAGTGTATAGTAATGTGTGTATGGTTGGGTAATGTGGTGCGTGTGGAGTGTGTTCAGCCATTCAGTGTGTGTTTGTGTGTAATTGTGCCCTCTTAGGGTCCTTCCCACTTTGTGTTTATTGTGTAAACAGTCTTTCCTTCCTTCGTTTACATTACCCTGCTCAGAGCCGATGGCAGAGGGCTCTCTGAACACAGTCTCTCCAGAGTCTATAACAAGCATTTCTTCCTGCAGCATGACATTTGCACTGCTCCGCTCCACTCAAACTGTTAGCATTATAATCAACATAACCGAGACCCCGTATCAATGTCCCTGCCTCCCCAGCTCACACACACTGTTCTCTGTATGATGACTTCTAGCAGTCTTATAGCATTACTGGAAAGTTTATAACAACAGCATGAGAACAGAGTGACCTCTTGTCATCCTATGCACTGTAATGCAGATGTACGGCCTAAGAGTGAGAGATAACTGGTCATCAGCTGGAAGGGTGGGCTTGCATTCCTTTTAGGTTTTGTGATGAGGCACTCCTCTTTGTGGGTGTGTGTACTTGTGTTACACTTGCAAGAACCATTTTAATTTTTTGAAAATATCTTCACCAATTTAGTAAAACCTCTTCAAATTGAACATTTATTTTAATTCATTTATATACATAGTACATATGAAAGTTAATTTCTGACACTGGTATGCAGTATTCCAAGTCTTCTGAATACATATGATAGCTTTAAAGAAGTGCTATCACAATTTACTGATGATGTCCCCTCCACCAGAACTCTCAAATCTCATTTATGCTCATTTATAATCTTGCCGCATCAAATGCATAATTCAACAAAAGTCGAGTTTGAATATGTTGAAGCATCATTGCAGTTTGAGTGTGAATGATTTTTCATTTTTAGGTGAACTTTTCCTTTTAAGAACAATAATAATTATAAGTCGATGGGAGATCCTCACAAATCGATGTGTAAGTGTCTGGGTGTGCAAGTGAAAATGCATTGCAACCTTCATTGCTGATTAATTGTAGTTTTACTGGTCGTGTGTCCCCTTGTTTTTCCTTAGCTTTGAAGAGATCTACAAGTTCCAAAGACAGATCTTGCGAGTGAAGGACCGGGATGAGTTTCCCATGATTCTAGTTGGTAACAAAGCTGATCTTGAGCTACAGAGACAAGTGAGTGGCATAAATCAATTCAAGTGCTGTTGTTTCAGACAGCTATACTGAATCAAGATTATAATGAACATTTAAATACCCTATATACACTGTCTGCAATCATAGCAGTCTTTAAGGTCTGTTGTATTCATTGCCGTTTCCATCTAGATAGTGTCAATTGCAAAAGGATGCATTTATATCACACACTACACTTAACGACACAAAGCTCAGTGTCACTTTTAAAAGGTAATGAATACCAGTGAATGAAATGAAAAAGTAAAGAGAAAAGCTGAAAAATGTGTGTATGTGTTTGAGGGAGATGGTAATAAAATGCTATGGGGTTATTGAGTACATTCTGCAGTGGTTACACACTCAGATTGTGTTACACTGCCACCTAGTGGAATGTATGTTTAGAAAGGATGCCAGCCCATTCTAATTAATTGCATCAAATGTGCATGTTTCCCCAATTGCCATTATATAAAATTTGGTAAAAGACACTTAAAGATAGGCTGTTTTAATCATTATCAATTAGTAAGCACGATATAAATTTACTAGTGCATAGCTGGATTGTAGTTGTAAACAGCTTCATTTTCACCCTGTACTCATCTCCTTCTTAATCTCAGGTGACCCAAGAGGAGGGCCAGCAGCTAGCCCGACAACTCAAAGTCACATATATGGAGGCCTCAGCTAAGATCCGTATGAATGTAGACCAGGCTTTCCACGAGCTGGTTAGAGTAATAAGGTGCGTCTGTGTTCTGGGGTACCACCAGATGGTGACAGCACACAAATAGCAGAGCTAGAACAATTCAGGACATAGTTGTAATGGAATACCAGTTCGGAATGGCATACTACCAGACTATTAATGTTCCTGCCATATATGGCAAAAATAGTAAGAGTAGTCTGGTAGTATTCTATTTTGAATTCAGCATTATTGTAATGTTTACAATATGTAAACGTTTTTGTTTAAATATGTGTGAAACAGTATGTCTTATGCAACGACAAAAATGTAAAACTGTAGTATGCTACTTTTTTTTTCTCACAATCTCATTACATTGTGTATATAATTTGGAGACCAGTTATTGTCCTGCAAAATAGATGAGTTATTTTTCATTTTTGATCCAGTTCTGCAAACAGAAAAATTGCATAATGCACATCATATACATTCTGCACAGCATAAATACAACGAGGAGTATGATAGTGCGTTATTCTGAGCATGGCCTATAGTGATCAATAATACTGTACATATTTTTGAAAGCCAAAATAACAAGCCAAAAGGCTTGTATGATGCTTGTATGATGTTTAAAGCCAATATAGACATGCCTTAATTAAAAATTTACTGAGTTTTGTCTAATTGTCATATCCTGATTCCTTTGTCAGGAAGTTCCAGGAGCAAGAATGCCCACCCTCGCCGGAGCCCACGCGCAAAGAGAAGGACAAGAGTGGCTGCCATTGTGTGATTGTCTAATTGGCCTCTCACTGCTGCCATTCACCTAGCTGCTGTCACCAGTCCCTGTCCCCCACCCTGCCTTCTGACATCACGTCCTATTTGGATGAACTCGCTGCCTTTCTACATGTGCATTTCTTCAAAACAGCAGTCTCTCTCATAGCCTTATCAGGGGCGTTTTCGGCCTCTAGGACGTCACTACTAGAAGAACCAAACTGACACAATCTTGATCGAACTCACCATTCTAGCTTCGACTAGAGTACTGACATCAATGTGACTTCGCAAATAGAATATGGTAATCATGCCCCAACACTAAACATCGCTTCTTACAAATTTGCTATAAAACAAACACAAATCTTTTTTCTTTTTTTTTTTGTATTTTGAAGGATTTTCCTCTGCCTTGTGACTTTTGCTGATCAAAAGACTTAAAAAAAAAAACAAAAACAAAAAAAAAAACACCTTTGGGATTGTTGAAGAGTAACATTTTTAGTCACTGTCCTTTCATGAGATCTAAAGTAAGATGATGTTCTGAAGCTTTGTGTGTGTTGTGCCATATCTGTTTTTACTTCCATATGCTAAGCTGCAATTGTACATACGTGAAGATTTGTGTGAGTTGAGACCGCCTTTATAACGACAACTCAATTGCCAGAGTACTGTGTGTGAGATTGATGAGCTTGTTTTGACATGCATTAAAACAATAATGTACTCGCATAAATGTACATAGATAGATAGCCTCTAACATTATGTCATTTGTCAAAAGTGAAATCAATTACCTAACTTTTTTTTTGTCTTTTTGGTTTGCAAAGGGCCGTTCAGACCAAATGCATTTTTGCTCTAAAAAATCTTAATGCAGCGCAAAGAATATAGCAAAATACAGGCATCTCAAGATGCACTTTTAAAAGTTTTAGTCCTTTTTAACTTGGCATGGTGTCTGAAAATGATGCGCTTCTGTGCGTGACAAAAAAAAACAAAAAAAAAACACGGTGCAGCGGTCAAAGATTACAGTCTTGTTCTTTTTTACATAGGAAAACAAGCGCAGACAGACGCAATAATGTGTTCGTTGTGAACGTTCCCTAAGGCTTCTTGGCACGTATGGATTTGCTTCTTTTAAGTTCTGTGATCTCAGATTGTGAAATGTATTATACATGACATGTTGCCAGATTGTTCAAGCCTTTTTAACTCTCAGCTCAGATTTCTACAGACTATTTTCAGACTCAGGTTGTCCCATTCACAGCGCTTTTACAATGTTCTTACAATGTACAACGCTTACTCACTAGGAGTGCACAATAGGTTCTCTATTCTGTAGTAGGTACCCCACCAAGATCGATGATAAAGAGAAGTAGTCTCTGAACTAATCATATCTTTGTTCTGGCCTTATATTTCAATTTTGTTTTGTATTGGTTTTGAAATGTATTTAAGTGACTGAAACAGCTCGAGGACAAATTCAATTGGACAGTGGAACTGCTGACATCAAAGGCATCTTTTAAAGGAACAAATTCAAAAGTTCTGTCGTTATTTGCTCACCCTAATTGTGCTTCAGACCCATATGGCCTTCTTTTTTGTTTGAAATACAAAAGGAGATATTTTAAAGAATGTCACATTTGCTGATTTCCGTATAATAGCAGTTGATAGTGACTTACTTTAATAATCAATGAGGTTGAATGTTATTGGTGTGTGGCCATATTTGATTTGGGCTTTGTATGCACAAGCAGATCAATGATTTGATTTGAGTAAATAATGACTTCATTTTTTATCATACAAAGTGATTGTGTGCCTTCAGAAGACTTACAATATGACACATGAGTCTGATTGCTTTTGCGAACTACTTTTATGACACTTTTTTGGGTCACTATCAACTTATTTACAGTAAGATCATATCCGCAGATGAAAGGCATATGGGTTTGGAACGACATGGAGGTGCATTTTTTATTTTTGGGTAAAGTACCTTATCACATCAGAGAAAATTAGTCTTTTGGGCAATTTTTTCATCCAATGCATTTTTGATACAATCCAGCAGAAGTGCGCAAGCGTTCATACATCAGAAATCCACATTCCCTCAAGAGTGGTCTGTTTTTAATATGGTTTGAGTGCAAGGTGAGGTTGATATCTGTGACATTCACACTTCATCATGGTATTTCTCATGTGTCAGTCTGACAGCTGATCATTTTCTTCATACTCCAAGGGTTCGTATCACTGTTGCATCATGTCACATCTTATATTTCGTCTTCCTTTTTTTCAGTGTGCATATCTGTACAAGGAATACAAGTAAACTATTTTAGTTTTGTGTTTTATCATCATGTATTATAAGAAAAAAGATGGAAGTGATCTTTTGAATGACATGATTAAATGTTTTTATTGTATACTTTTATACATTATTTTCTTATCAGGCTAGTAATGAGTATTTTTATATGTTTGTAAGTGAAAATGCTCTTGTGGCACAACTATGTGTATATTTAAAGAGGAGTATTTAATAATCTGTAACAGCAACAACAACAAAATAAATTGGCCAATGGATGTTGAACTGTGGTCAAAGACCTTTCCAGCTTTGGTACTCTGAAGCTGGTTATCAGCCCCCACCAATACAAATTGTCCACATAATAGACCATAATTCAGGCCATCTCCACTGGTGAATTCTAGGCCAATACTTCAGTCATAGGCCCTACTGTGATGACTCGTTTTAAGGTTTATACCCTACCTAAAAGATTTTTCTTTATTCCAGTCAACAACAGAACTGATCAACATGAGATGGAAAGCTTTGCCAACACTGTTTGGGTTTGTGCAAATCAGTATAAGTCATGGTTGAGCTAGTGAAAATAGATGCACAGCACTAAAGGATGGAACATGTGCAGGACTCTTCCTCTTCTTAGCAGAGTCTGTGTACATCTAATCCACACAGTGTTTTATTTGTCACATCTTTCCCATTATGTATAGCCTCTGATGGTATAATAAAAACAATAATTAATGTATTTGACTTTTTTTTTTTTTTTTTTGCTGCATCAGCCATAAAGTAAAATAGATACCCAGTGATTTACAAATCACTGATTTGATACTTTTGTTGGAGGATGCTGATACTGTGATTAGCTTTATGGAAATGTATACCGTTTTTTTTTTTTTTAAAAAAACATATATTTTTGCTAGTAAGTGTATTGTTACTGTATTTGTTTCTCACTAACAGTGTGTTAGATAACATTAAGGAATAGGTGCATTAGGAATAGGTTGCGGTATCTCGGAGAACACTCAGTTTTAATGCACTGATAGCTATAAGTGTGAAGCAATGGAATGAATTTAATGTGGTGTTTGCAAGGACAGCAATATATCTATCTATCTATCTATCTATCTATCTATCTATCTATATATATATATATATATATATATATATATATATAGTTACTGTAAGTGTGAGTGTTATATGAGCTGTGTACGAGCAGTTCACCCAGAAAAGAAAATTCACAAGATTTACTCGCACTCATGCAATCCCAGATGTGTATGACTTTCTTCTACAGAACACAAATTAAGATATTTAGAAGAATATATCCAAAATCCACTTATAGGGAGCATAAAAGTAATCCATATGACTCCAGTGGTTCAGACACAAATCCATGTGTTCAGACACAGTATGCTTGGTTTGGGTGAGAAACAGGCCAATTTGAAAGTTTTTTTTTTTTTAATCATAAATTCTCCTCCCTGCCCAGTAGGGGGCGATGTGCATGAAGAATGTGAATCACTAAAAACAGAAGAAGATCAGAAAGGTGAAACTGAAGTGGAGATTGACTGACCAGGGCACAGAATTTATAGTAAAAAAAATTACTTAATTATTGATCTGTTTCTCACCCACACCTATCATATCACTTCAGATTTAACCAACTGAGCCTTCTGGAGAACTTTTATGCTGATTTATGTGGGTTTTGGAATGTCAACATTTTGGCACCCATTCACTTGCATTGCATGGACCTACAGAGCTGAGGAATTCTTCAAAAAAAATATTTGTGTTCTGCAGATGAAAGAAAGTCATACAATTCAAGGCAAGTGGTTACACATCTTGGATGGCATGAGGGTGAGTGAGGAGATAATGTTAATTTTTGGGTGAACTAATCCTTTAATCTGAATATACAGTCATTTTTAAAGTTTGACTTATTAAAGTAAGACTTGTAGTACATGGGCAGGATGGTTTTGCTAATTGTAGAGCTTAGAATCTCACAGAGCTATTCCCATGACTGAGTGAACCATATGAACAAAATGTTTGGACTTGTTTTTCACATGTACAGCCAATGGAATTTGAGCATTTGTAACGTCACCAATTGATCAATTTCAGTCAAACTAGTGACGCAAGCTGTCTTTGAGAATAAAGACTATTAGACTAAGATATTTAGCCTTAAATCTTAAAAATAATAATGCATGAAATGCCATAGAGGTTTAACCACATTAATCAAATGTATAGAGGTCTTCAGAAGGATTCAGGTGAAAATGAGGAGTAACAAAATTGTGTTCTTATGGTCTGTTTTTGTTGTGGCATTCATGTTGTGTGGGTGAGCAATTTGTTAACTTGTCAACATCGCCCTGGGCAACAACACGTTCACGTTGACAAGTGTGATGGCATAATCATCCACACCTGCTGGCGATGAAGGCTCGTAAAAGGAAAGAATAAAAGGAGTACTGGTGACCGAATAAGTGTAATGTATGTAGCTTAGCAATTTTCACAATCTTAGATGGCTTGTCCTAACATTTGTCTACCATTGAACGACCACCAATGGAAAAAGATGCATTTTGAAGGTTCATTATGCCAACATAATACCAACATCTGTATAACTAATGTCTCTGTAATTTTCCATTTCATACATATGAATGTGCCAATGGTTGAGTCAACATTCTCTGCAACTGGTATTTTCTCCAGTAATTCATGGGGTAGTCAATTTGTCTACAGAATCAGTCGCTTTGTTTAGTGACAAATATTCTAGATCTCCCACCTCTTGTCTCTTCCCCAGCACTGTTTTTTTTCATGTGGTGGTCTGGTCAAGGAGTCCAGATCTTACTTGGGCAAGCCTCTCATTATCATTTTGACATGCCGTTCTCCAGAAAAGAGCTACTGGTCTGGTTATATGTGGCCCAATTATTGCTTAATCGGTTTTTCTATCTGTCTTACACAGTGCTTTGCACAATGCTTTACGTTCCCAACCAGGACACTGCACACAACCTAAAGCTTTTACTGAACATCCTATACTTACTGTAGCTTTGTGTAATGACCTTTATTTACTGTAGATTAGTATGAGATAACACCTAGGCCTAGACTAAGTTAATCTCATGAAATCTGTCAAGAAACTTTCCTAGTCATATTTAACCCCAAATAAATCAAAATGAATAACTTTTGCATGAAATGTTTTTATTATGTGACGTTATTTTCAGGACACTTAAGTGCATTTTTACCACCAATATATTTGCCACTTATTATGGAAATGCAATTAAACTTCTAACTCTTCTCATTCAATGATGATTCTTATTACAGAACATCACAGTCATTTTACATCATTTACTCTATTACAGCAAAAAATATGCTATTGTACAAGGATTTTTTTTATTAATAATAAAAACAGTGAAAATGAAAGGCAGAACCAATAGAGTACTGCTATGATGTATAAATAATTTACAGTTTAAATGATATACAGTACTGTGAAAGAGTTTTAGGCACATGTGGAAAAAGTTGCATAGTGAGGATGTCTTCAAGATAATGCCATAAATAGTTTTCATTTATCAATTAACTGCATAAAAAAACATCATAAAAAATCTTACTCAATATTTGGTGTGGTCACCTTTGCCTTCAAAACAGCACCAATTATCCTAGGTACACCTGGACACAGTTTTTCTTGGTTGTTGGCAGATAGGATGGTCCAAGCTTCTTTGAGATTTCACCAATGTTCTTCTATTTTGGCTGTCTCAGTTGCTTCTGTCTCTTTATGTAATCTCAGACTGACACAATGTTCAGTGGGGGGTTTTATGAGGGCTATGACCATCTGTTGCAGGGCTCCCTGTTCTTCTATTCTAATATTTCTATTTGCAAAATTAATGTTTGGGAGTCTAAAATGTATTTTTTTTCCTATTGACACACTAAATCTGAATATATAAATAACCATCTTAAGACAAACGTTTTGGTAAAACATCTTAAGGGGGGGGGGTTAAGTTTGTGTAACTACCATGAAAACAATGTCACCTAAAAACAGATTTAATTTTCTATTTGTTAAATATATATTTTTGTTTGTTTCTTCTGATTTTAGAGCAAATAGGACCAGGGCATTTTTCTTGACAGGTTTTGTGAGAAACACTTCTAATGATCAGTAGTATGCTAAATTGCCTACTGCAATAAACAAATGAATAGCCTAGCTGATACTGAAATATTTAATTTAATGAATTTCTTTAATAATTTTACAGCCACTGTGTTGTTATCTTTCCTAGTCTAAATCTATGCAATGATTGACCCTTTACCTCCCAGCCTACAATTGAGAGATATACCTATACTATTTAAACTATATATGTACCACGCCTCCCACTAACACTAGCAAGAAGGGTGATTGAAACAAGCTCCTCCAAGAAAATATTCTTGAGTACAAATGTGCGCTCGTTGTGAATTCATTCCCCCCTCACAAGCAGTGGTTCAGTCCACCTATTTCAAACCCCTCAACCAAACCATTTACCAAGACTTCGCAGTTACACAGTAGTAAGCGAAGAGGGAGGATTCAGCACAAAACACCAACATCGTTGAGCAGTCGAAGTCCACGGATGACCATGGACGGATTGAGCAACAGCAAGAGCATGTCATACAGCCGATGGAGTTATGACAGGTAAGTAGATCTTGTAAACGGTCTTGATGTATGTGTTTTAATAAATTATGTGATCAGAGTAAATCAAAACGCTCGGGAAGTCAAGGTAACGGATGACGCTGATTTTAACGACTGAAGTTGAGGACAAAGTGAAGTTCGTGAGAACAACAAACGCGGTCTTTGGTTTTCTTGTTGCTGAAATGTATGGCATTTTGAAGATCTGACGCTGTTTCTCTTCTTTACGACCAAAGACAATTCTCTGACAGCTGAGAGAAGGACTGAAAACAGGTCTTCAGTGAACGGTAAAAAAATAAAGGTTATTTCTTAAGGGAATAATCATCGATGCTTAACGAGATTCAAACGTAACGTTCAATATCAACACGTTCATCTCTCGTTTATTTATTAACATGGCTTCAGCTTCCTCTTATCTCAACTATCAGCATCCCTATTCTCTACAGGCATCATCATATCTGCTTCAGTGCCTCTACTCATGAACCAGAGGATGATGCTGCAGTCCATCGGGTCTGGAGAAGGTGACACATTTGATGATTCAGTCAAAATCCAGAATGTGTTTGATTGGTATTCTAAAACTGTGCTCTCATTGCTCCCAGAGGGACAAAAAAAGATTCTGTAGTCTACCGCCTCACAGTATTTCTTCATGGGCCATGCTACAGAGGAACAGGCATAGCATCCCTCGTTCTATCATTCGGTGTCCCTCTTCTCTGAGACCCTTGGCTTTTTGCTAGTTCAGTGTTGGCGGATGTGTGTGGGTGAGATAGGGCATGAAGGCAAATGGAGAAAGTGTTCATATGGCAAAGGCAGTGCTTCAGAGAACAGCTGGTGCCTTCTCCCAACAAAGGAAATACTATCCATCGCTGAGCGCTATCTCTGATGAATGGGTAAAAGAGACAATACCAAAAGCACTGACAGCACATCAGCCTGTAGTACATCCCAGATCACAGTTTTATCAGTACGAAACCGAGAGTGCCGTGATAGAGACAAAGCCACAGAGTGTTTCATTTCAACTGATTCTAATTGCTTTCAACTAGCACTGCAGTAAGAGAAGAGATTTTGTGTTCTCCGCTCACAACATTTTCCTCGCCAATTTAGTTCGCCCTCTACCTGTAGTTAGATCTGCTCCAGATTGATGCATTGAGATGGTTTTGAATTTTACAGATTTTGTATGCACACAGCTCATGTAGGCATTACAATTGACAGCTGTACTCATTAGGACTGATGCTGCTCTCAGGTGGTCTAATCAGCAATCCTGTGTACCCAGTAACAACGCTAAAAGATCCAGATCAGGAACTAAGTTGTTTGCCACAGATATTTTTCAGCATGGGCACACTTGAATTGTCATAGTGAAACATTGTCATATTTCTGTCAAAGAGGAGGGAGTCCACTCCAGTTACCCAAAGAAATGTCAAGTGATCTTATAAGAGACTGTAAAGGTACATTACAACGTCAAAAAGGCAGCAGCTTTACAACAGAGTAGCGTCATATTTCATTGTTGAGAGGTAGTCGGAGTAGAAGTACAGTCTCTTCAATGAGTTGTACAGTTGTTTAAATTGGTTCTGCTGATGATACATTAAAATATAATCTTTCCAGAACTTTTACAGTAGACAACAAACTCGGGATGTGAAAATCAGATGTGATGTAGGACCTTTCTCCACAGTTTTCCTGACTAACCAACGAACCAAAAACAGTCATCGCGACTTAAGTATCAGGGTTATTATCAAAATAGGGTGACAAACACGTCACTTGATTTTTTTAGTCATGAAAAAGATTTCAGATAGAAATCTTTAAACCCCGTTTAAAAGGCATCACTTTATAACCCCTAACCTTTTATTAAATAATATGAAATGGTTAGACTCTATATTGTTTTACACATTTTTTTGAAAATATATTTGAATTGTCAGTTGCCTGAAAAAACCATTGGCCCCTTCTTCTGGTGCACCACTTAAAGTTATGTATGTGTTTATTATTTACTCATTTGCTTTACTCAAGCATTACTGCAAGGCCTAACAAGTGTGCAAAAAAGCTAAATAAATTAGGTAATTAATAATTTAAATACTTTAAAATTAATGTTCATCCCTTGATTTCATGTCATTGGTGTTATAAATGTTAAACACTTGTATTTTGAAAATACAAAATGTTGTCGAAAAGATCTTCCAAGGTTAAAGATTAGAGTGAGAAGAGGCTACTCAAATCAGAGAACTTCTAAAGTGAGATAACAATCTACACGTTTTAACCATAGGAGAGAGCGTAACAGTCAACTAGTGTGTTACGGCAGTAAGTCACTGTTTGCGGATACCATTCAAATGAATGTGGGTTGCCGTAAACTGAAACTTTCCTGTCACAAACTTATCCATGTGTTCTCTTATAAAATATCAAATTTATTGTAGTAAACTCCACACATAGTTCACTTCAAAAGCATTGTTTAGTGTTATACAAGTTGAAGATTAGCGGACAGTCGGTCAATGCATTAAGTGATGAGCTGTTTCTTCAAAAAAGCAGTTTATTCAGTACACTCAAGCATCTCCTCCATAGACATATAAAAAAAAGGCCTATGTGCATTATAATGATATTCCCAATCATGTTGAAAGTTTTTATTTTACATTTTAAGTGTAATTTGTTCACATTGTTCTTTTAAATTCGTTATTGGTGTTACATTGTTTAAAGTTCATGTGAACATTAACATTGATTTTAGTATGACCAGTGGTGTGATGCAGTTGACACCATCTTAGAAATATATATTTTAAGAGAAGCTTGTTACTGGTGTTATCATCACTGGTGTAATAACCCTTGCTTCCTTCGTGAAATTAAATGATAAAATAAAGAACAACAGTTAAGTTGTCCTTTTGAATTAAAATAATGTCAAGATGCTAAAAAATATTTACCCTCAGCATTTATGGTTGAAAACTGAACTGAACTGAATTTTTTGGAGAAAGTAAACCTTTTTGGTAGGGATGGGGGATGCCACTTATTTTCTTTTTGATCCAATAACAATAATTTCAAGTTCAATATCGTTGATAACGATACTTCTATTTTTTTATTTTTTGCAATTTCTTGGGTTAAAATGTATTTAAAATATTATTTTTAGTCATAATTTAAGTCATTCTTTTTTTTTTTACATTTGTGAGCCTAAACAGAAAATTATTTGACTTCTGTTTTGTTTACCCTTACAAAAATTAACCATGGTTTCACTACAGTAACTATAGTTTAACCATGTGATTTAGTTAAAACATAGTTACCATATAATTAACCACTACTACAATCTTACTGTTGTAAACCCATGATTTCATTTTAGCGCAAATTTATTCCAGAAGCTATTTCTCTGATTGTTTTATCATTACCTATATAAGGCACAGATCCCTCTTTTTTGAATGAGCCTTGTGATGGTGCAAGCACTTGTCTGCTTGTGTCTTTCAGCATTTATGCATGTTAAGATGAGTGGAATAAGAAATTGTTCCCATCTTGCACTAGTATTTTCTAATATAGCCAATCCTTTTTATTTCATTTTGAAGCTTATGAGTATTGTTCATGTTCATGGTAACCAAATAATAATATCCCTAGTGTAATTTCTTTTTTTAAATGTTAGAATCAATATTTTTGTGTGAGGATTGATATTTTTGATACAACATCAGTATCGAAAGTATCGATACTTTAAGATCAATCCACCCATCCCTAATTTTTGAGACTGACCCACCAGCACTATGGAGTCACATGTCAACAGTAGTCTGTAATGTTCATTATAAAAGCTTTAAGCCTCAGTCACACCAAACTTTGCACTCCATTCATACACATCTGAACAAAGAGACTAGAAATGCAAGTTTATGCAAACAAAAATTGCTTTCCACACCTGCTTGCGAAAGTCCAAGTATGGTGCATGGGTGTGGCCAGAAGGGTGGCATGGGGTGACAGCTGCCACCCTAAAAATGAGCTTTGCCACCCCAACTAGGACCCAGCTCGCATAGTGGAAACGGTGTGCAATCGCTTAACCTGTCTCTGTCATGCACATCCTGCACGTTTACAACATCCCGCCTCATTACCCACCCCCACCCCTCTTGGGCTCTATACAAGGAATACATAGCTATTTCAAAGATGTGTGGTTTTATTGTTACAGGAAAATGAGGATATGGAATAATTTTGTAATTTTATCCCCTATCTCCCCAGTTTGGAATGCCCAATTCCAACTACTTAGTAGGTCATTGTGGTGGTTACTCACCTCAATCCATGTGGCGGAGGACAAGTCTCAGTTTCCTCCAATTCTGAGACAGTCAATCCGCGCATCTTATCACGGTGTCACACACATATGAGGTTCATGCTACTCTCCGTGATCCACGCACAACCTACCACACGCTCCATTGAGAGCGAGAACAACTAATCGTGACCACGAGGAGGTTACCCCTTGTGACTACCCTCCCTAGCAATGGGGCCAATATGCTTAGGAGACCTGGCTGGAGTCACTCAGCACTCAGTCAATCAGAATTTCTCCAGGAGTCGTAGTCAGCGTCAATATTTGCTGAGCTACCAGGCCTCCAGATATGGAATATTTTAACATTTTAATCTAATATTATGAGTTATTTGTAATTTATGATTTATTTAAACCAGTAGCCCTCGAGAGTGGCATCATATCCTAGCTGTTGAGGTGTTCAAAACGTTTTTTTTTTGGTTAAGGTCTAGTGTGACTGTGGCATTACAAAATTCATGCCTTTGGAGAGATTTTAAGTCTATCCTTCACAGCCTTGTTTTCATTTGTGTTCAAAATAAAACGTCTCTGTTATATGATCATCAGAAGGGTTCTACTGATGTTGCATTGCAGTTGTATTGATACTGATTTCTTATTGGTACCTACTGAGGTAATCATAACAATAAAAAAAAATAGAAATTTCCTTGCAGGCCACTGATTGGAAAAATTGACATGTATCTACCAACAACATGACTGAAAATGGTGAAAGCTCTGGATTACATTATAATACTGCATTATATAAGTACTGTAAGTAATTTTGTTTTTTTGACATGAAGAAAACTACTCTATTACCTGTCTGATATCACTGAAATAGGTGCCATGAAATGTAGCACCTGTCTCTGTAACAGCCCAAGGCTCGGTAAACAGCAGGGATAAAAGATGTCAGTAGACTTTCAGAAGACTTTCTGCATGTCAAATTGTGCACATTCACAGGACAGCCTATATATGCTCGTAAACGTGCCAGTACGGTGTCCTGTGCCTGCGAAATGCAATGTGTCGGATTGCAAAATGCTCAAGGGGATCCTCCCACCTTCATCTGCTCCAACACAATGATATGTTTGTGGGTGTCTTTGGAGTGCTGTATTTTGGAAAGATTGGCCATGGCTTATTCAACAGCTGGTCTGGTGGAAGTCAGAGAACATCCGTAATCACTTACAGCACCTTCAAGATCAAGTTTTGGATTTTCAGAATAGCCTCTCTTTAAATATCTGATCTTTTGATTATCAGATTAATTTTAGGATGTCCATGTCCGTCAGAAGTGGGCTGACACAACTGGGCAATTTACTGTATGTAAGCCTAAGTAAATACAAGAATCTGCCCCTTATCAAACTCTTGGAGCTTAGAGACCATAGTCTGGTGCAAGGGAGCAGATTAATAAGGCTTTTGTTGATTCTGCTCACAATGCACCACTGATCTACTGCACGAGCAGCACATGAATTTATGTGGGTGTAGATTCCACCTCTCACTCCAGTCATGTCTCTCAGGTTTGGCCCTTGGAGCTGTGACCCTTGACATACTGCAGACTCACCCAGTCTGAATCATTTGGCACCCATTTCAGTGGTAACCATACGCTAGTGGCTGGATCTATGTAAACCTCCCATTTACTGGGAAGATGTACAGCGTAAAGAGGCATATTCTAGACTTATTTCTTATGGAGCTGGCATATGCCTTGGCCAAGGGCCTTGATGATGATACAAGGTTAGATTCAACGGAAGTAGCCATAGCTCAATATTCTGCTGTTGCCTCTAATGTAAAACAAGTTTGGTGCTGATCTAATAGGTTTACATATAAACATTATATAATTTAATAATATATATGGTAGTGAACTGTAAAATATACAGTACAAACATCAAAAAAGGTACACAAAGTGATGGAACAGGCTTATTCCTTGCAACAAATAAGGCAATATTTTATCGGAACAGTGAATTGTCATTTAAAGCCAGTACAGGTGGAAAACAGTGGTGTATTGTATGTGCTGAGGGGTACTAAGACCCTCGTGTCCTGTTTCTTTGGCAGTCTCTTTCTGTGTGGCCTGAGGTTTTGCAGGTCCATGTTTGTCCGAGGCCCCAGGACACTGGCCCCAGTGGCCTAGTCCTTACTCCAGTCCTGAATTTCCACCAAGATCAAAGCCCTTTCACTGAAGAACATATCTTTTACAGTATATCCATGCTTGTTCGGACTGATATGTAACAGTGGAGGCTATAATATTAAACCTTTACTCAAGACATGAAGAATATTGAAACACTTGTATTAATACTATTGTTTTCTATCATTAACTCATTTTCTCACAGTAAGGTGAGCATAAGCCTTTCTCCCAAAAGGACAGATGAGGGGCACAGAACAGAGACTGCACTGCTCTAATTACCATCTCTTGAGATGTGGAGTTCACCCTGGGAAATGCAATGGAATATGTTAAAACCAAGTATGTTAATAGCTGCAAAGAGTGGTTTTCTCCAGTGTCTCTGATACATAAAATTTGAGGCGTTCTGAATGCTTCTGAAATGCCACTTGACTCTAAATCCTGTGGTGTTAATTATTTTTGTTACTCATCCACACATTACCTCCAAGACAAAGAAAAAAGACAGTGGTGATAATGAATGCAAAACTGTCTCAAGACAATCTGCATAGTGTTTATTGTTTATTTATTTATTTATTCACCTTTCTAGTAATGAAATCTGAATGCCCTGATTAATATTCATTGATGTTAGGAAGTCAGTTTTTAGGGAGTTAATGATTTAGCAGAAAGAGAGCTGCTTTGGAAAATTATCAAGGTTGAAACTAATAATTTAAGCTTAAGAAGTTGTATTAGCTTTTCATTCTTCATTTTTATTTTCTCTCAGTTTGAGGTATTTAACATTATTAGGCTACACTTAATGTCTCCTGTTCAATTCAATTTGTACAGTATGGGGTTATATAATGCCAATCCATCGTTAGTATAGTTCATTAGTTTTTGATGAGTTTGATTGAATCAGCTAGGTTAGATGATATAGTTAAATAAACAATATAAGCACTCAAGTGACTTTACGTTAAATTCTATTGACCGGTATGTGACATCACTGTATGACCGCACCACCATAATTGTGACCAAAATTCCATGAACCCTCAGTCTGCTGCATTATGTGTTGCAAAAAAAATTAATAAAAATAAGCCAGCAAAATTTTGTTTCTGTTTATAGATATGTTTCTGTTCGTCCATGCCCAAGAAGAAGCCATGCTTCTAGATGAATGTACTTAAACACCAATTGGGCAATTCGCACCCTGCAACTTGTAAGCTAGGGTGACCGTATCAACAATCCAGTGAGAAAGTCTTTGCTTGGAGATGGACATTCCTTTCATGCATCCTCCATAGCACACAAAGAGTAGGTCAGACAGTCCGAACTAGTGTGTGTGCTCAACGTATGTGTGTAGTGCTCGCAAGGAGCATAACGAATGCAAGGACAGACACCGAAGAATGGTCTGTACGCGCTCGTTCATGAGATGTGCATGCATGAACTCCTAAAAAGGAGATTTACTGGCTGGGTATAAGTGTGCTTTTGCCCAGTTGACCTTAGACCAGATTTTCCATATGGCAAAGCAGCAAGCCTCTGTGCTCGTTCAGTACTGCCTCTGATTGTCTAGTAATAACCAATCGCTAAGGTAATTAAAAACACACACACTTTTAATTTTCAATGGGGCAAGCGCCTCATTGATTCATATCGTGAACGTGCGGGGAGCCAGAGACAGACTGAAATGAAGGACTTTAAATTGATACGCAGTTCGCTCTAACGTGAATCTAAAAAGCCACCTGTAATGCGGTGCAATTGGTGCATGAAGTACATGTCCTTCAAACCTGAGGATGGATGCACAATAAGAACTGTTTCTGAGTTAACGTTTTGAATGGGCGCGCGATTCAAGCATATCATAACTAGAATGGGCCGAAGCCTGCCATCCTTCTCCATAATGAGGAAATAACATCTGTAAATCACACTGTGTGTGTCGCAGTCTGTGCGCGCAACACCGGCATGTCCTGTGGTTTTCACAGATTGTGCTTGATCGTTGTAAACACTAGCTCTGACACACCCGTCAGGACTTGCCACACATTTGCGCAACGGGACAGCAGGCTTATTAATTCATATGAAACAACCTCTATTGTGTTCTTTGTGAGAAGATTGTGTATTTTGGCTCGTAACACCGGCGCGTCTTCGGACGGAACCATGGAAGACAGAACACCGTTGAAATGGGGCAAATTGGATCGTATAACCATGTTCGATCATTTTTAGCACCTAGTCAGAATGCCAGAAAGAGCTCGCCATGTGTCTGTGTAACCGGACAGAGGGCAATTTGGTGTGATATAATGTGCCACTCACCATTGGGAAGCGGTTGTGCGAAATGTGTGGGCTGTGAAGTAGGAAAGCCCTTCATTGAAAAATTGTTTCTCGTGAGAGCGCTGTACTCTTTTTGCAATCTTGGTATGTTCATACATGATATAATGCACCGCTCACCTTTGGGAAGTGGTTGTGCATACTGTGCAAAATTTATGTGATTAATGTGAGACACAGAAATCAACATTTTGAACAACAATATTCCTTTCCCGACAAATAGCAGTGGGGAAGAGGGGAATAGTATTGTGTCAAAAGTGCTATTGCTGCTATTGCCGTTGGTGCGGGGCTTGCGCTGAGTCAGCTGCCTTCATTTGGGCCATGGCTTGTGTGGCTTTACCAGCGGCTCGGTAGTGATGCTGAGTCGTGACATATTGCTCTGCAAATCTATCCACAGAGCCTCTGAAAAAGTTGGCGAGACACTGTAGCATCAAATTGAGTGGCTTTTCCCACGTCACGCATTTCTGTGAGGGTCAGTCAGATGTGACGATCCAAAAACACCAGATTGCTCATTGAATTGCCAGTGGCCTGTGACATTCGTGGCTGCGCTAAGTCTGTACTGGTGCGGAGTTCTTTAAACATCTCTGTATCATAACCTTGCTTGTCCATTTGTTTGAGGAGCTTAGCTTAGCACTGTCTTCATGTGGAGTGCTGAACCAGTTTGGCCCGAAGCTGAGTGCTTTTCCAGCCAGTGCGGACATTAGTCGACACTGCTTAGAAAGATAAATGGGGGGGTTACACGACCTGCTACTATCCATGCAGAGATGTGCCGTCACTGCCACTTTCTGGTCTTTTGACTTCCCCATGGGCCACTTTATTGAGAGGACTGGATTCACTGTGCAAGTTAGCTGAATAGAGCCTGTGAAAGGATTTTGTCAGTTCATTATTAACTTCCGGGAAGAAGTTTCCATGGTGTTGCCAGAGTCATCGAGTCATACTGCTACTGTGATCACACATTCTCTCACACTTAAACACATATTTAAACTGCAACTCAATAAAATTTTTAACTGAGTAGTAGTGTTGTCATGGTACCAAAATCTAAGTAGTCGCACTCGTTACCAGTACCAGTAAAATTTCACAAATCTCAATAACAATTTATATACCACAGAAAAAATAGGTATATGCTTGTAGAACAGTTCATTTTCACGGGCAAGGAAGAGGCGAGAAACCGGCTTGACATATAAAATAACAGGTTTAATGAGGAACTCAAAATGCAAACACATAAGACAATGGACATGTCCGTGAATGATCTCTCTCTCCCGCACGTCATCCGCAATCGGCCTTTAACCCTCTCGGAGGCTTAATTAGCCTAATACGGGACCGGGCGTGTTGAGTCACGACCCGGCCCCGCCCTCCACCGTGCCACATTGCTATTGAACACATTTAAGCCTATTAAAATTTGTAATTCCAATGTAAATAATAAATTAAAACAATGGCATATTTGTTTATGAACGTGTTTCTCAATTAATCAGTGTTTCAAGCAGTTTTCAATTTTTAATTAGGACCCTTTGAATTCATCATTGGTTTTATTTTGGTTCTCAATTCTATAAAAAAACTTTTGTTGTTGTTTTGAATCCCATGTTTTAAATTCAATTTCATCATAAAAATTCTGTGTAATCAAATTAATCCAAACGTTAATCAAATGAAAATTACTTTTCTGCAAACAAAATATATATATTTTTTGCTTTTTTAAAGGCTCATACATCCATCTGTCTTCTATATCCGCTTGTCCTATGCAGGGTCGATGGTAGTGCTGGAGCCTATCCAAGTTGTGTTGGGCCGAAGGCAGGGAAACACCCTGGACAGGTGGCCAGTCCATCACAGGGCTTAGTATAGGTCCTCACAACATAATCTACAACATCGGTCTTATTTTTGTCAAATAAAGTGCTGCACAACAGAGCATCACATTGTAAATCTATAAGAAATATTCAGTTCAACAACTCTTCTTGTGAGATATAAAAAAGTTTTAATATTAATTTCACACTTCTGGATGAGACGTTGGTTATATGACCCAGTGTGAGAAATGAAGCACGAAATGCTGCGATTTAATTATATAAATATATAGGCGCTGCACAGTGAATTATAGCTCAGTTTGTCATCTACTACAATATGCACAGTGTGTGATCAAATGTGTTGTTTTCAACATATGAGTGGCTTCACACATTCACTTTGCAGTGTTAATAATCACACTAGGACATATCAAATGAGCATGTGAGCATTTCAAAGTAGTCGTGTGTCACTCAGGCATCAACATTGCGCAGAAAGGCCCCTCAGCATGACCTTCTGAACTTCCACACAGTGTTAAAGCAGACTTCTCTTTGAAAGATTTCCAAAGGACCATCATATTTGCACAACTCGAATACTAACACATTTCATCTTAATCCAGGAACGTTCTACACAAAGTCACAGTACTTTACCGATTTATCCTTCCAAAATGTACAGAATGCAATTAAATCCACGATTTATACAATACCTAGGCTTGCTAGGTAATTCTGACAGTTGCTTTGAACAGTGATAACTGCCAAATTAATGATTATAGCCTGATTTACCTCTTTAAAATGTGTGCAATATTTTATCCATGTTGTATAACAAGGAATTAACCAGTATGATTTTTAACCAGGGATTTTCATGTTTTGTTACCTACACGTACATTTTTATTGAAAGAATGTCTTGTTTAGTATGTAAACGCTCGCTTGGTTACATGGAGGAAGCTTATGACAACAAATATCATGTCTCTTGTACCATTCTCAAGATATAAAAGTTCATGATTAAATATGCACAATTTTGAGCAGGAATTTTTTAAAAGAATCTGAAACAAAGACCCTAAATTCCCTTACATATATTGGTGTCAGAAGATGGGCATATTGATGGTTCCCTTCTAAATTTAGCATACCAAATACCCTTACATATAATGGTGTGAGAATGAGGGCACGTTAACGGTTCCCTTCTAAAGGTTGCAAAATCTTTTTTTATGTAGTACCATCTTGGTACCAAAGTGCTGGTACTTTTAACATCATTACTGAGTCGAAATGTCTGATTTGTATGTCAGTTCTTTTTTATACGTTACGATTTTTAAGATTTAGTAGTTTGTTGAATTTGTCAAGTTATAGTCAAGACAAGTAATTTTTATTTGTATAGTGCATTTCACAACACACATTTCAAAGCAGCTTAGTCTGAGAGTCATTATTGTGTAGTTTGATAAAATACAATAGTGAATTGTGTTTAAAAATAAGTAATTAAATAATAATTGTTTTTATAACCCCAATGAGAATGCTGAAGGCGACTGTGGAACAACAAAACTCCATAATATGTTGATTATGGGGAAAAAAAACCTTGACAACAGGCACACTGTGCAGGCCAGTTCCCCTCTAGCTAACATCATGAATATAATGCCAATATTGCTTATGTATAGTGCAAGTCATGGTTTAAACTAAGTTATTGTTAAGTGACGGTGTTTAAACAAAGATTTTGTATAAACTGTAAGATTAGTGACTAACGTCTTTTGAAGTCCATCCTGGATTAACTGCAGAAGTTCACATAGATGCAATTGTCTTTGTTAATTGGCCGATGAAGGGTTTTGTTGGCAATTAATTGCTAGTCGATGTATTCAATTTCAAGATTGTAGTCCATCATTAGACTGAGGTGATGTAGGCAGAGATCTTTTAGGTACAGTTCAATCTTGAGGTCTATCATAAATCCAAGGTTCAGGCAATGGCATATGAAGTATCCCATGTCTTATGGTTGGAGTTGGCATGAGTTCATCCTCTGAAGTCCATCGTAATAGACTGAAGTGATGTTTGTCTGGCACTGGCTGCTATTAGTCATCATCACCCAGCAACATGTAGCAGTGGAGTCCAACACAAAGCATGAATGGAGCTGGATCCAGCTGCTTCTGGTGACCTCAGTATAGGAGTCCAGAGGTTGAGACAGGGAAACAAATAAAATTATATTAGCATAGATGCCATTCAATTTATTGCATAGTTATAGATCATGATCACTGTTTCTGGTTTCGGCAGACCTAACTAAAGCAGCCTAATTGTGAGTTGAGGAATAAATTAGGTGTATGCCTGGCTAAATAGATGAGTCTTTAGTCTAGACTTAAACTGAGGGTGTGTGTCTGCATCTCGAACAGTGTTAGGGAGAATATTCCATAGTTTAGGAGCCAAATACAAGATATAGACTTTCTTTGTAATTTTTACTGATGAATGAGAATAAGAAAGCCAAAGCATGATAATATAGCTGGTCTTTAATTTAATAAAATAGCCTTATCTTCACTTAGTTAGTGTACTTCCTCATGCATCTGTGATCTTGTGTCTTTAAACTCCCACTTTAAGGAAATCACATAAATTTTCATTGAGCCACACTGCTGAAGGCCATTAATCAGAAACTTCAAAAAATTGTTTTTGCTTTGACATCCATTAGAATTAGGTGGTGCTTGGAGTCAGAGAAACAGTGAATTTTTATTGAAATACAGTATTGATGAATTGCATTGTCATGTTTTGGATTTTTGTCTGTTTAGTCTTATTTTTTCTTTAAAGCTGCATGCCATTTCATTAAGAAAAAATCGGCACATTCTGTTCCCTCTCGATGATGCATCACCCCTTCTAAACTGAAGGGTCATTAGTGGTGGACATGTAATTCATAGCAACATTTATTTTATTGTTGTGGTACAGCATGTGGTTTCAATTCATCTTCAGTGATTGATGCTCTCCTACACTCTATCCTCAGCATATTGGTTGTGACATCAATCACTAGACATCAATATATTGATAAGATGTTATAAATCACATACAGAAGAGGTGATGAAAGATTTAAACACTTCAATCTAATGTCCTCATCTGTACTCCAACATCACACTTATTAGTCTACTGAACTCTGTGCTCCCTGCAGAAGATGTAAAAACGCATTCTTTGTTCAGAACTTCAGTCTTGGTCTGGCATTCGTTGTCATAAGTATTACATCTGCTCTTGACAGGGTGAGTGGGTAAATAATGAAAACACCCCATACAATAAGAGTTTAACACTGAAGCAGCTCTAACTGAAATTACAAGATCAATTAAGTGGAAATCAGATCAGGATGATTCAGAATTAGTAGCATGTTTCACCTTTAAAAAAAGTTAATTAAATGAAACAACACCCCAAAATAGTGCTAATACAGTGGTGACTGAAATTAGGGTGCCTAGTTACAATAACAACAAAATTATGCATTGTGCCAGCCTTAGGAATGACTGTAAGTAGGGAAAGCATAGACAAACTAGACTGATAAGGAAGAACAATGGTCATAAAGTCAAAACTTGAAACCACAGGCACTGTTTACATTTGGAATTAATTATTTTAAGTCTTCAGCACTAAAACAGTTGCAAACCAGGTCCAAAACATTTTGTGATCTGATCACTCAAACCACATTGGGAGGCAGCCTGAAAAGCATGTGACCACACCACATTTGTATTGTAAGCACTAATCCGTCCTGATGCATACCATATAGCAGTGAAACACCGCCCCTCACCTGCAATCAACCACTTAAAAGAAGGGTTTTACATTTTGCCTGTTACGTGAAGCTTTAACAGAAAAAATAAAAAAACGGAAAAACAAAATACACAAAAATATTTTAAACACGTAACAAACTTTTGCAGTGTTCCTGATATGAACATGCAGTGGCACATATTATGTAAACCACATCTGAAACTCTGTTAATACAGGTACTGCAAGATAATTAGTAAGAAATCTGCTTGAAATATCATGTTTGTGCTCCTTTTCACAGACTGCGATGCTATATTTAGCAATGGAAATCTAGAAAACTTTTTATATTCATTAGGGAGTGATGGTAAATTTGGCATCTTCTCACTGTCGTAATCCATTCACTCAATTTTTAAGAAAAAAAAAATTATTAGATTTTTTTTAACTGTTGGAGCAAATGGGAATTGAAAAAAAAAGTATATACAGTTGAAGTCAGAAGTTTGCATACACCTTAGCCAAATACATTTAAACTCTGTTTTTCACAATTCCTGACATTTAATTGTAGAAAACATTCCCTGTATTAGGTCAGTTAGGATCACTACTTTATTTTAAGAATTTAAAATGCCAGAATAATAGTAGAGATAATGATTTATTTCAGCTTTTATTTCTTTCATAACATTCCCAGTGGGTCAGAAGTTTACATACAATTTGTTAGTATTTGGTAGCATTGCCTTTAAATAGTTTAACTTGGGTCAAACGTTTTAACGGCCACAACTTTGGAGGTATGCTTGGAGTCATTGTCCATTTGGAAGACCCAATTGCTACCAAGTTTTAACTTTCTGGCTGATGTCTTGATGTTGCTTCAATATATGCACATAATTTTCCTTCCTCATGATGCCATCTATTTTGTGAAGTGCACCAGTCCCTCCTGCAGCAAAGCACCCCCACAACATGATGCTGTCACCCCCATGCTTCACGGTTGAGATGGTGTTCTTCGGCTTGCAAGCCTCACCCTTTTTCCTCCAAACCTAACGATGGTAGTTATGGCATCAGACGAGTGGACATTTCTCCAAAAAGTAAGATCTTTTCAAAAAGGAAGGTCCCCATGTGCACTTGCAAACTGTATTCTAGCTTTTTTATGGCGGTTTGGAGCAGTGGCTTCCTTCTTGCTGAGCAGCCTTTCAGCTTATGTCGATATAGGACTAATTTTACTGTGGATATAGGTACTTGTCGACCTGTTTCCTTCAGTATCTTCACAAGGTCCTTTGCTGTTGTTCTGGGATTGATTTGCACGTTTCGCACCAAACAACGTTCATCTCTAGGAGACAGAATGAGTCTCCTTCCTGAGCAGTATGGTGGCTGCGTGGTCCCATGGTGTTTATACTTGCGTACTATTGTTGGTACAGATGAATGTGGTACCTTCAGGCATTTGGAAATTGCTCCCAAGGATAAACCAGACTTGTGGAGGTCCACAATTTTTTTTCTGAGGTCTTAGCTTATTTCTATTTATTTAGATTTTCCCACGATGTCAAGCAAAGAGGCACTGAGTTTGAAGGTAGGCCTTAAAATACATCCACAGGTACACCTCCAATTGACTCCAATTAGCCTATCAGAAGCTAATTGCCTAAAGGCTTTACATAATTTTCTCAATTTTCCAAGCTGCTTAAAGGCACATTTAACTTAGTGAATGTAAACTTCTAACCCACTGGAATTGTGATTTAGTCAGTTAAAAGTGAAACAATCTGTCTGTAAACAATTGCTGGAAAAATTACTTGTGCCATGCACAAAATAGATGTCCTAAACAACTTGCCAAAACAATAGTTTGCTAATATTAAATCTGTGGAGTGGTTAAAATTGTTTTAATGTCTTCAACCTAAGTGTATGTAAACTTCTGACTTCAACTGTGTGTGTGTGTGTATGTATATATATATTCATATATATTCATTGGTCTCCCATTCACCACTGTAGCAGTTTACTCTGCAATAATTTACTTTGGCATTCCTAACCCGGAAATGTGAAAAGGGTCCATAGGGAGAAACTGTGCTTATTTTGTTAAGGTTTTTTTTTATTTATTTTTTTTAAACTTTTTTAGCTCTTTATAATCAAACAATAACACATAACCAGCTTAAACAGCAATGTTTCAGATCTGACCACTTGTGATCAGATAAACAAGAACTAAATGACACTAAAATTATTGCTTCAAAAATAACCTCAGGATCAAAACAACTATTTTCAATATAAACTATACATTGCAAGTGTCACAAAGCTAGAATTTATGGGATGGCTATTATTAAGAAGCTGCTTAGATCCAATGCCAGGACTAATAGATACTGTGCATAAACTAATGTGAGGAGCTTAAACCCTTGGACCCCTGGGCAATGGAGAAAACTAATATAGTATAATGAGTCATCTCTCACTCTTCATTTCCTACATCCAGACAGGTTTATGTTAGGAAAACACAAGGGATGCCATCAACCCACAATGTCAGCAGCTGTTGAGCATGTTGATGGACTGGCAGCCATCTCATAGTAATTATTTTTGATTAAGGCTGTGCAATGTCGTCTATCATCCAAGTACATTTAAGGACATTTTACTGGACCAGATGCAAACACTCCTATGATATTTCTATATTCCAGTATGATAATGCCCCAAAAAGAGTGGTTTCATGAACACCAGGATAAACTTCAGTGGTTTCCAACAAATGAAAACAACTATGTTTGAAATAAAAATACGAAAAGCGCTAAAGTTTATCGTCAGCTGAATGCCCCTTGCCTGTGAAGAAATGGAAAACACCCTTCAGAAATGGATTTATATAAACCAGAAATTAACATAAATCAAAACACGGATAGGAGACCACTATAACAGTTCATCCTGCTCATTTCTGCTATTGTTCAGAACATAAATTAGAAATGGTATTTGACTATTATGGTGCAGAATGACTAATGCTGTGTTAAATATCAACTCTTGCATCTCAGGCATTTCAAAAATAGCAAGAAAGAAACATGCATGTCTTAGTTAATACATAATGGGATTACAATGTCTGTACAGGAATAATCCAAAATAAAAATGAAGGCCTAACCAGATTCTGAAACTTAATCAGAAAATGTTGATTATGTAAACGTTCCTGAGAAACCCAATCTGACTTGCAATAGTCACATTTTCCCCTTTTTGCCAATAGAATTTATTTATTTTTTAAATTATATATTTAAACAAGAAACAAAATCCCATACACTGCTTCTGCTTGCGAATAAACAATTGAATTAATACAATGTTTCGGTCATGCGTCCTTCATCGTGTATTTGGTCGCATGACCGAAATGTTGAGTTAATTAAATTGTTTATTCGTTATTATATTAATATTCTCTCTGGACTTGTATGACTGCATTTCAAGACAGATGCATTAGCCATATGTTGTTTCTGAAGAGGCACAGAGTTTAGTTATACAGTATTTGTTTCTGGACCATATGTACACTTTCTAGAACATGCTACAGATGGACCAATTAGGAGTTTTAGATCTGCATGAAATCTTGGTTGATGTAGTTTGATTAGAATGACATTGTTTGATCAGGGCTGATGAATTATCAATATAAAGGTGTATAACACAGGTTTTATGTTTTCTCTCTGTTTTTTCCATGGGTTGTAAGCAATATTTTGGAATACCACACATGAAATGCCCACTAAGGTCTGTCTGTCAGCATGTAAGCTGAACCCCAATTCCGAAAAAGTTGGAACAGTATGGAAAATGCTAATAAAAACAAATAGGAGGAAAATTAACTATATTTCAATTCACAGTGTGCTATATTGAAAACACTACTAATAATTAATGATAATTGTTTTTTAAATGGCGTTCTGTTTAACCTTTGATTAGATTGTAGTAATGATATGCTGGCATCAACCTTGGTATAACTCTGAATCAATAGTCTAAAGCTGTACCCACTGATGCTCATTAGGGTACAATGGGGCTAAAGGCACACTCTAATGAAAATTTACTTTTTTATGGCCACAAAATGTATCAAGATTCAGGAAAATCCATTTCTTTTTATTGAAAAATTACGGAGGAATTTTTTTGTGAAAAAAATTAAAAATAAAATACAAATAACAACAGTCAAGTTTCAAATAATATCAAGTTTTTTATTAAAAAAAAAAGGTAAAGCCTTTTACCCCACACCTGCATATGGAGCTTTTTACCCCAAATGCTATGCTTTCATAATTTCCAGCATATTCATTAGCTACATAAATTAGCAAAATTTTTTAAATTATTAAAATTGGATCTAATTACCTAAAAATAAATCTTTAAATGGCACATGCAATGATCTCTTGGTTCAGGAATATTTTGCAGTTTAAAGTGACACACAGGTGTTCGGCAAAGTGATGTGGTAGTTTTTGATTATATTTAGTGTTTTGAGAGAAATCAAAGGAGCCTTTTACCCCACCCCATTGTACCCTACTTATAAGGTGACACGTGCTGTTGCGACATTGATGCTTAGCTAAAAATGTCTCTATAGAGCAAAAAATGTTGTCCATTAAAAGAAATGTTACCTAGATAATGTGATTGTATATCAGAGATCTTCCACACTCTGCGTTTCCTTCATTCACATTTCTCAGTTATAATTATTAGCAGGTGATATTTTGATGGAATTTAGAACTGATTTATGAATTAGGAAGTATGTGAGTATTTGTAGTATTGAGTGTTATTGAATTGTTCAGTATATATACCTAATATGTAAGTGTCTCCTCTCCTGTTTTTGCTACATATGTTAACCTGCAAATGTATCTTCACTCATACTATAGGAACTGGGTATGCTGATGATATCGCTCTGTCTCGATCTGTGAGAGTCTCTGAGATATGAGTAGAAACAGAATGCAACTGGAAGTACAAGTTTTGTAGAAATGGGCTACTGAAAATACATGATCCTTAATGGGAAGTAGTCAGTAGAACTTTGCATTTGCTACTTCAAAAACTTTCCCTCACCTTCTCTCCTAACATTAGGAGGACAGACTATTCCTATGCTTTCAACAACTAAATACCTGGGGTATCATTTAAAAAGTGTCTACTAAAATTTAACTTAACAAAAGTTGTTTCAAACTTATTTTGGTTCATTTCATCATATGTGTAAAATCCTAAATTCAATACTGAGTGACAATTTACACCAGGTGTAAGTACCACCTCCCAAACTATTTACACTATATTAGTAGTCTGGTGGGAACAGAAATGTATGACAAACGTCTCTATTAGTGTCTGCATTGGCTCTTAGTATTTCCTTTAATACTACTTATAATAATAAATAAAAATTAATATAAATGTTGATTTCCTCGCAGTGATTTGGTCACGGTAGTTGAGAGAAGAATTTGATACAGTTGATTAAATTAATACAAAATACTATAGGGATGCAATAGTTACTGTAATAAAACCATGTTTAATTTTTGTAATGGAAGGTTAGGGTTATGTTTAACGGTTGGTGTGGGGTGTCTGTGGGACTCTTAATAAACACAATAAACAAGCTGCAGTGAAGCCTCTATATTCTATGTTAGTATTTAAAAAGGGTCTGACACTATTTTCCACTAAGTATAAGATAAGATTTACACAATAAGAAAGTGGATGTTCATTTCTAAAAAATATTCTTAATGCCAATAAAGCAGATTGAATTAAGTAATTCTAAGAAGGGAATTGAAAAATGCTGTTGGATTTCATATCGCATCAAGGATTGATTGGACTCATGATACTATTACAGCATTATCAGAATTTACCTCAATTTAAAGTTATTGTTTTTTGTTCTTTCTAGAAAAGTGCTTCCTGTGATATTATGCAAAATTACGTAGTGTCCTTTTGACAGACAGTCATATTACTTCTTTTAACTTAACTTGATTTTGATCATTAAGTCCTCACATTCATAATCTTTCTGTCACATTCCTCAGTGATAGGCTTTTAGGGAGGGGTCTTTTGTCTCCTCAAGTGTGAATTACATCAATATTCATGATAGTTCACGCCTCCTCGCATATGACCTTTCTAACACTAAAAGTGTCTTTCAAAAGTTCAATTACTATATTGTTTTGTATGAATGAGTGATCAGGATGGTTTTCACATAATTTTGTAGCAAAAACTCTAGGCTACAAGATCCAGTTCTCAAAAGTATTGTGGACAAATGTTTAGTATATGTTATATGGCCTTATTTCAATGAAGTAAACATTTTGTTTTTTTCAAAAACCATGCACAAACTTTATTTTCCCAAAAATACAAACATGTACACACATGTTGCTCACATATTATTGTAGTCCAGTTTGTGCTGAATACATCCGACTTTAGCCATTAATGTTTTTTTAAGCAACTGAAAATAAGCACAAATGTCAAGGCGTCAAAACTTCTCCAGGGTCCAAAACACCCTCAGACCCCAGAGGGTTAATAATGGGTTTAAATAGTAAATAGTTTTTTTAAATAGTTTTTTTGCAAAGTGCCAAACTTTTTGACAGATGCTGGAATAATGTTTCATTCTTTCTCAAGAGTGAATCTGAATAAATCCTGCCTATGAATTCTAAAGCAAAGTAGGCAAAAACCCATAAGTCTAGCCTCAGAAGCAATTTGCATTACAGTCTCATTTACTAATTTCACCAAGGATTGTTACCCTTTTGTTCCTTTGTCCTGAAATATGTTGCTTGACAAATCAATTGGGTTCACTCATATTTTAATAAAGGTTGATTTCAGCTTTCAGTGAGGTGCCAGCTGGCAGTCAGGAGCAATTGACCATCAGAAGTCTTAAGAGTGTTGGGGCACTGAACAAATGGAAGCCTATGATTTTGTTTTACAACTCACTGCTGGCTTCCATTTACTCTCTCTCTCCCTCTTTTGGCATTTTTTAGGCAGCTTAGTGTTATTTATTTATTGTCTATTCAATCACATCACCCCATTCTCTGTTTCCAGCAAATGCATACAAGTAAAATGTGATTTATTTGTCATGTATTCTTTATATATTCTATTCTTTGTTTTCTATATTCTGCTTTATTTTTTATGTTTATTTTTAATCTACAATACCACAAAAAAAATCTACCTTCATATTAGTTATTTAAGATTTCTTAAGGCAAGTTCTCCTTACATTAGAGTTCAAAACTGAAATCCGGGTGCACACTGTACGATTTGTACAGTCCTTTCAATTGTTGCTTGTCAGACTGTACAACATGATCCCTGTGAGATCTTGAGTAAAAGGCATGTACGATACATATTGTAGTCAAGACTTTGGTCCCAGTCATCCCAACTGACACCATTGTCTGAGTGTTGGATCTCATCTGGTTGTCTTAGGAGCAGTCACACAGCATGACTATTATGTCAAATTTTGGACACTGCCAGAACGGTGGCTGTGAGAGATTAATCGCAAAGACAATTAATCGACCTTATATGAACATGCCATACTTGGTGAATAAAGACTGCAGATTTTGCCCTATATGGCAAGATAAATCTTTGACAAAAACTTTTTTTTTTATTTGTCTCAGATGACAAAATAAAGGCCAAAATCTTACTGTGTAAACTTGGCTTAAATCAGTTAAGTTGTTTGTGCTGGTATAAAGGCCAAGAGTAAATAGTCATCTTATTAAACTTAACGTCGAATGATTCTGCTTAATCATGTACTTCAACCCCAGCAGCAGTCAGTGAAGGGTAGGTGGTGAGCCTGCTGTTACAGTGTTAATTAGCTTTCTCTCTGATGTGTAAATGATGGAGCCTGGAAAACTGGAAAGTGTCTTTTGGTGGAGCCTGGAAAACTGGAAAGAGGCTTTTGGTTATTCTTTAGAAAGATATTGTTCAGCAATCTGTATTCATTCATTCACATTCCTGATTAACATCAAGAAATAGTGTGGTATATTAAATATTTTTAATGTATTTTTTAGCTGGAATTGTAGCTATATCCACTTCTGCATATCGTGGCCCCATTTTGTGGTTGACTCACTGAGAAAAGTCCCGGTTCTCCCAATGGCCAAGGCAAGTCTGAATTAAACTTTCACCAAACATTATGTCTCCAGAGATTGCTTCATTGGGTGATTTTTATGAAGTATGCTTTCAATGTAGCCTATGATAACTAGGGATGCACAGGAGAAGTTTTGACATGCCGTGACATTTGTGCTTTTTTCAGTTGCTTAAAAACATATTAATGGCTAAAATCTGATAACACTGTATTCAGCACAAACTGGACTACAATAATATGTGAGCAACATGTGTGTACATGTTTGTGTTTGTGAGAAAATAACGTTTATGCCTGTTTTTTGAAAAAACTACAATTTTAAGTCACTGAAATAAGGTCATATAACACATACTCAACATTTGTCCACAAGACTTTTGAGAACTTTTGGATCTTGTAGCCTAGAGTTTTTGCTACAAAATTATGTGAAAACCATCCTGATCACTCATTCATACAAAACAATATAGTAATTTAACTTTTGTAAGACAATTTTAGTGTTGAAAGGCGATATACGAGGAGGCGTGAACTATCATGAATATTTAGGTAATTCACACCTAAGAGACAATGACCCACCCCTGGGCCCATCAATGAGGAATGTGACAGAGAGAGAATGAATGTGAGGAGACTTAATGATCAAAATCAAGTTTTAAGTTAAAAGAAATAATCTGACTGTACATTTTCTTTAAATAAAGACTTTACTTAATTTTAGACCTACACTACCATTAAAAGAAGTCTCTTCTGCTCACCAAGACTGCATTTATTTGATCCAAAATACAGTAAAAACAGTGATATTTTTACAATTTAAAAGAACAGTTTAAAATATATTTAAATATATTGTAAAATGCAATTTGTGATCAAAACATAATTTTCAGCATCATTACTGCAGTCTTCAGTGTCACATGATACTTCAGAAATCATAATAATATGCTGATTTCCTAATATGGACATATTTAAAGTGCATTTTACTAATTTAACCTGAACACATATTTACAAGCACAAGCTATACATAAACGTCTCAGTTACGTATGTAACCTCCGTTCCCTGATGGAGGGAACGAGACGTCGTGTCGAAGAAGCGACACTAGGGGTCTCTCTTGAGCGCCGAAAGATACCTCTGATCTATGAAAAAAGGCCAATGAGAGTTGGCGAACATTATTTGCATACTCCGCCTCCGGATACGGATATAAAGGCGAGAGAAATACTCTCGTTCATTCAGGATTTTTCTGAGGAGCCGGGAGTGTTCCGGGCACCTCAGCGGCTCGGCTCAGCGACGTGGCCGGGAAGACACGACGTCTCGTTCCCTCCATCAGGGAACGGAGGTTACATACGTAACCGAGACGTTCCCCGTCTGTCGCTCACTTCGACGTCGTGTCGAAGAAGCGACACTAGGGGTCCACTTCAAAACTCGCCATGTGCTGAGCCGTGTACGTGTACTGCTGACACAGAAGCGGGCAGGTATTTCTACGTGCACAAGCGATCAACTGTGCTCAGGCTGCACGTACTCTTCCCCAATGCCCCGAAAAAGCGTCAGAATCCTTTTGGTTACCCTAGGGGGGAACAAGGTGACGCTCCCAACTAGGGAACGGGCCAAGCCTGGCTGGGCCTCTTTTCTCTCTATGTTTTCTCGGCATAGAGCAAGAGCAGCCGGGGCCCTTACCGCATCGAGGGAAGGGGGTCTTATTCCCGAATCCCTATTCTTTTAGGGGGAAAAGACCCTGCAGAGGCCACACCCACCTGAAAGGGGAGGTAAAGGTGGCAAAATACATCACATGGCCTCTTGGGTCACATGTGGGAAAAATGGCGCGGTGGTAGATCCCGCCTCGAGGAGGGGGGAGTTGCTACAACACGGCGACCGGAAGGCAGCCAAAGACTGCCTAAGGGAGACGCGGGTCAGCTCGTAAGGTGACCGTACCGCGGAAGTACACACAGGAGGAGTCCCGTAGGAGGCCTGATCTGTGGAGCACCTATTCCAGTAGGGGTAGCCTGGGGTACCCGTAGTGGACTGGACCAGCAAGTCCCTCTGCTGAACTGCTGCGGGCCCGAAGGGCTAGGGAGGAATCAACCAGGGACCTAGGTTCTCTGGGAAAGAAGGCGCACTGTTTTACCTCGATCGAGGGAAACGGCGCTGGAACAAGCGATTCACCCGGTCAGATCGTCGACGTGTACCGAGTTCTACGGGCTCGGACCTGAGAGAACACGGGACGAGACTGACTCAACCCTGAGATCGTAAGGGTGTTAGGTGCTGCCCAGCCCGCAGCTCTGCAAATGTCTGTTAGGGAGGTGCCCCTAGCCAGTGCCCATGAGGATGCCACGCTCCTAGTAGAGTGGGCTCGAACCCGCAAAGAAAAGGGGGGGGGCACGGCCTGGGTGTGATAGGCCAACTGAATGGCATCCACCACCCAGTCAGACACCTCTGTTTGGAGACAGCGTTCCCTTTCTGCTGTCCTCCAAAGCAGACAAAGAGCTGCTCAGAGCGCCTGAAGCTCTGGGTGCGTTCCAGGTAGGCACGCAAGGCACGTACCGGACACGACAGTGAGAGGGCTGGGTCTGCCTCCTCCCGGGGCAGCGCTTGTAGGTTCACTACCTGATCTCCAGAGGGCGTGGTAGGAACCATGGGCACATAGCCCAGTCGAGGTCTTAGGATCACATGAGTATCTGCCGGACCGAGCTCCAGGCAAGTGTCGTTAGTAGGGAACGCTTGCAGGTCCCCGACCCTCTTGATGGAAGTGAGCGCGATCAGCAGGGCCGTCTTTTTAGGAGAGGGTCCTGAGCCAACTGATTCTAGCGACTTGGGGGGGGGGATCTCTGAAGACCGGCGAGGAACACCGACAGATCCCAGGAGGGGAACAGGTTTGGCCGAGAGGGGCTTAACCTCCGGGCACCTCTTGGGAACCTGACGATTAAGTCATGCTTACCCAGAGACTTGCTGTCTACTGGGTCGTGGTGAGCTGCGATAGTGGCAACATACACCTTCAAGGTGGATGGGGACAGCCTCCCCTCCAACCTCTCCTGTAGGAACAGGAGCACAGACCTAACTGCGCACCTCTGTGGGTCTTCTGCCCGGGAAGAACACCAATTCACGAACAGATGCCATTTCAGGGCGTAGAGTTGCCTGGTAGAAGGGGCTCTGGCTTGGTTGAACGTGGCTACGACCGTGGGTGGTAGACCAGCTAGATCTTCCGCATCCCGTTCGCGGGCCAGACGTGGAGGTTCCAAAGGTCTGGGTGCGGATGCCAGAGCGTGCCCCGTCCCTGAGATAGAAGATCCTTCCACAGGGGAATTCGCCAGGGAGGGGCTGTCGCGAGGAGTACAAGGTCCAAGAACCAGGCCCGGGTGGGCCAGTAAGGAGCCACGAGAGTGACTTGTTCCTCGTCCTCCCTGACCTTGCACAGCACCTGTGCAAGAAGGCTCACTGGGGGAATGCGTACTTGCGCAGCCCCACCGGCCAGCTGTGTGCCAGTGCATCTGCCCCGAGGGGAGCCTCTGAACGTGCGTACCAGAGCGGGCAGTGGGAGGTCTCTCGGTAGGCAGAGGGGTCTACCTGGGCCTTGCTGAACCATTCCCAAATCAGCTGAACCGAGTGGGGGTGAAGCCTCCACTCTCCGCCAGGCAAGCGTTGTCATGACAGCGCATCCGCTATCACATTGAGGTTGCCGGGGATGTGAGTGGCACGCAGTGACTTGAGTCGGTGCTGGCTCCAAAGGAGGAGACGACGGGCAAGTTGTGACATGTGATGGGAGCGTACGCCGCCTTGGCGATTTATGTACGCGACCGCAGTGGTGCTGTCCGACCTGATTGGGATATGTTCGTCCTGAATTAATGGGAGAAACTTCCGCAGGGCCAAAAGGACGGTCAACAACTCGAGGCAGTTGATGTGCCAACGCAGCTGGGCCCCTTTCCAATGGCCTGAGGCTGCGTGCCCGTTGCAAACGGCGCTCCAACCCAATCTGGAGGCGTCGGTCGTGACCAGGATGCGTCTGGACACCTGCTGTAGGGGCACTCCAGCCCGTAAGAAACAGAGGTCTGTCCAGGGGTTGAATGTCTGACGGCAGGCGGGGGTGATTGTTACCCGGTGTGTGCCGTGGCGCCATGCTCGTCTCGGGACTCGGGTCTGGAGCCAGTGTTGGAGCGGTCTCATATGCATCAACCCCAGCGGTGCAACCGCCGCGGAGGACGCCATATGCCCCAGGAGCCTCTGGAAAAGTTTTAAGGGGACCGCTGTGCCTGGCCTGAAGGCGGCGAGGCAGTTCAACACTGACTGGGCACGCTCGTTGGTGAGACGTGCCGACATTGAGACAGAGTCTAACTCCATCCCGAGAAAAGAGATGCTCTGAACTGGGGTGAGCTTGCTCTTTTCCCAGTTGACCTGAAGCCCCAGACGGCTGAGGTGCCTGAGCACCTGGTCTCTGTGGGCGCATAGTAACTCTCGCGAGTGGGCCAGAATGAGCCGGTCGTCGAGGTAGTTGAGTATGCGGATGCCGGCTTCTCGGAGCGGGGCAAGAGCTGCCTCTGCGACTTTCGTGAAGACGCGAGGGGACAGAGACAGGCCGAAGGGGAGGACTTTGTACTGATACGCCTGGCCACCGAACGCAAACCGCAGGTAGGGGCGGTGTCGGGGCAGGATGGAGACGTGGAAGTACGCGTCCTTCAGGTCTATCGCTGCGAACCAATCTAGATGCCAGACGCAGGTTAAGATGTGTTTCTGCGTGAGCATCTTGAACGGGAGTTTGTGCAACGTTCGGTTGAGAACTCGAAGGTCCAAGATTGGTTGTAAGCCGCCGCTTTTCTTGGGTACGATGAAGTAGGGGCTGTAGAAACCCTTCTTCATCTCGGTTGGAGGGACAGGCTCTATCGCGTCTTTGGCCAGAAGAGTCGCGATTTCCGCGCACAGAGAGTGGGCGTGTTCGCCGTGTACTGCGGAAAAGCGGACGCCCATGAAGGGGGGCGGGGGCCTGGCAAACTGAATTGCGTAACTGACTCGGATGGTCTGGGCCAGCCAGCGAGACGGGTTGGGAAGTGAGAGCCACGCGTCCAACCTCTGCGCTAGGGGCACCAAGGGGACAGTTAATTTGGACGTACCCGGCGGGGCTTCGCAGCGGGGCGGAGCAGGTAGGGCAGCGTTGGGCGGTGACAGGGCAACCCGCAGCTGGGGTGCTGAGAAAGACTCAAAGCACTTACCTTGCTCCGCACACCCGGCAGGGGGCGGGTTAGCGACTGAGGAGGAGGTCTCGGGTAGGCGTCCTCTAGACTGGTCGGAACCGGCCGGCCGGGGGGGGCAGTCGTGGGGCTGGAGACGGGTGGTCTGTGTCCAGGAAGCCGGGACTGCTGAGATCTGGTGGCAGAGTGCCATGGGAACGGCATTTGCGGGCCAGGTGACCCAGAGACAAAAGGAAATAGCTCGTTACAGAGAATATGAGAATGTGAAAACTAATTCGACAAAAAATTCTCCTCCCGGCCCTCCACCGGGGACGGAGCGGTCTTACCACCTCCGGAGCTAACATCTTGGTCCCTGGGTTGAGCGTCTTGGACAGCCTGGGAGCCTTCCGGGTCCTTGAGGGGGTCCGTGAGACGGGGGCGTCCGCTTCCTGCGGAGTGCTCGACGCTGGGGCTGAGAGCTGGGCCCGGGTTGAGGCGGAGCAGGGTGTTTCATAGCCACAGGAGGACGCCCTCGGCGAGCAGATGGGGCATGGCCCATGGCGGCAGGCTTGCGGCGGGGCAGGATGTGCAGTGGCCTCCGTCTGCCTCACCGCTGAGGACTGCTGGGCAGAGTCGTCAACGGTGGCGCCGAATAGACGGAGCTGGGAGACGGGGGTGTGGGAGAAGGTGTGCCTTGTCTGCCTCCCGCATTTCGACCAGGTCCAGTCCACAGGTGCGTTTCTGGACCACAAGGGGTGGCCATCGCCTGTTCGAGTGCCGACGCTTCTGACCTCCGTGGCCCGGGGGCGCGGTTGGTCATCCAGCGCAGTTCCTGCAGCACATCAAGAACAGGACTACCCAAGGTGGAAGTTTTGAAGCGCCTTGGCCTGGCGTTGGTTGCAGGAAGGGCCGTGGCGTGCAGAGTGGAAGCGGTCTGGGACCGTTCCACCGCGAGGGTAGTGAGAGCGGAGGAGCGAAGAAGCCTTGGCTTTGCTCAACTCGTCGTGCACGTCCGGGAAGAAAGGAACGGGGGGGGGGGGCGTGGCTGTGAGCGGCGCACCTGCCCGCGGAACCGATCAAGTAGCCCGGGAAAGCATAGCGGATCTCCGTGCGTCAGGCTCAGGCTGGGCGGCAGACCCGAAGGTGGCGGCCCAGGCGAGCGATCAGCATCCGATGCCGCTGTAACGCTCTCCGATGCAGCGGTGATGTCATCCAATTCTGAAGCAAGCAAGTGTGCCGGGGAGGCGGGCGGTTCGAGGGGGTTTACCCGGCGAACAGAGCCCGTCATATTCCCTGAATCGCCTTCATCGCCCGTGGTGCCTGCGTCAATCCCGTAGGAAGGAGGCGAGGCGCGGGGGGCGGCTGAAGTGGCTTTCTCTCATTACAAAAGAAAGCCGTGCGACCGCAATGCTATAACGGCCATGTTCTCACACCGAGAAGATGAACCATTGGAGAGAATGCTCATCCCGGGCTCAGACGGAAGCAAACAAGCGTGCCAGGGAGGCGGGAGGTTCGAGGGGGTTTACCCGTCGAACAGAGCCCGTCATTGTCCCCAAATCGTGTTCATCGCCCGCGGCACCTGCGTCAATCCCGTAGGAAGGAGGCGAGGCGCGGGGGGCGGCTGAAACGGCTTTCTCTCATTACAAAAGAAAGCCACACGACCGCAATGTTGCCATGGCTATGTTCTCGCACTGAGAACATGAACCATTCATAAAACGCTGCCTGTGTGTGATCGCAGCCCAGGCATGCAAGACAGTGTTTTATGACCGAGAGAGGTGGGGAGAAATCACCGCATCCAGAAACTACACAGGGGCGGAAATTACATCTTTATAAAGACGCGTTACTCGCAGCTGACTGCATACACACGACCTTCGGCTCCGAAGAAAATTACTGAATGAACGAGCGTATTTCTCTCGCCTTTATATCCGTATCCAGAGGCGGAGTATGCAAATACTGTTCGCCAACTCTCATTGGCCTTTTTTCATAGATCAGAGGTATCTTTCGGCGCTCAAGAGAGACCCCGAGTGTCGCTTCGACACGACGTCGAAGTGAGCGACAGACGGGGAACAGTAGTTAAAATATAATCTAAAGATTCATATTATTTGTATATCATATTTATATCATATTTATATCATACAGCATACAATTGAAGTGCCTGCTTTAGCCGAAACAGCATTTAAATGTAACTAAAACTTGCTTATTAGGACATATTTCAAATGTCAATACTCTGAATCCTGGCTGGCAAGTATGGAAACAGTCCCACTAGTAAAATGTGTATATAAAATAACATGTCAACTAATTAAAACTAAATGACTTACTCGTCCGAATTTGTATCCTTGACTGGATCAAGTCTCTCTTCAAAATACAAATGTTCATCGGTGTCCTGCTCTTCTTCTGAGGAAAAAGTTAACTCTTCCTTAATATCCAGAAGTTTCATTGCCTGTGTATCGTTACAAACACGCAGTAAAGCGAATGAATTGTTTACATTAAACTTCTGAACACTGTGGGGGGCGTGTACATTTGCATTGATCGTCTCAGAACATTAGCGTATGAATGGTGCGCTCTGCTGGTGGGTGTGATCACATTAGAGATAATTAGCTGAGCCAGTAAAAACTGTACATTGCTTTGTTTCATACAGATTACATTGCAGGAGAATATTTGTTTTAAATGTGAATTGTTTTATTTAAAAGTAGACATTTTAAGCTTTCTTTAGACATATATTTCATGTTTGTGTGATAAGTATTCACGGAGTTTCAGTTCATTTTTGTGACGTGTTTCAGAAATATGCTCGAGACAGCTGAAAGCTCACCCTTTTTATTTTCTTTATTTTACAAAAGCACAAGGATTTGTTGTTATTGTGAGTGTACACAAATAAAAGTAGACCCTTTATAGTCTCTAATGATGTCTTACACTTATCTGTATGCCCCAAAATGATGGAGTATTTTAAGTTGTTTCTGCTGTAATGACGAAAAAATCCAGCAGGACGTGCCGGCGCGTCCGTCGACCCCAGAACGTTAAAGTGCTCTGTCACCGATAATCTCCAATGGAGCCATTCATGTTCTGTATCATCCAGCATTCACCACCACTATTTCGTTTTAACTGCACTTAAGCAAACATTGTAGCTCAGGTAATTTAAGACTCCAGATCATCAGTGCCTCTGGCAATCTGTTTCCCCCTCTAGTGTGCTTATGTGTGAGGACATCCTGTGAGTGGCAAGTGACATCTCATAACCTTCAACCCTGCTGTTATTGTGACAATGTCTGGAAATGTTAGTGACTGTTTGTAAACACTGATTGCTTTGGAACAAAGGTTATCTGATTGTCATCTTTTCCATGTTATCTCTTTACCTACTCCAATCTATCCCTGCAAAGACATGATAATGCATTCACATGTAGGAGAACAATGACACAGATTTTAGTGAGGAATATTACATTGCAAAAAGAAAACATGTGCTCACCGCTGTTTGTTTGGCAAAGCACAAAGTAGTTCTGACTTTTGGGATTCTAGTGAGCATGCAGAACCAGCATGTAGTTTGACAGTACATGATTGTTTGGTGTAATTAATCGCCCAAGCTCTTGTTTCAAAGGTTAATTTTCCAGGCCCATATGTCTCCGTGGGCACTGATTACACAGCTTTTGTCTGCAAAACCTCCACATTAACACCCCCTTTGGTGGACAGTGTGCTTTCCATTTCTTGTAAGGCACCCTGAAATTAGCAGTGTGGGTGGCGATGCCATTTCATCACTCTGCTCTGATGATGAATCAAAGAGATCTGAGAAGTGGTTGCTAATCGTAATGGTTAAAAAGAGAACTGCGTTCTTAGGTCTCACTAGCCCTGGCACATGTGAGAAACCCATGTGGCTTGTTGCTATGGTGAACAATCATGGTGGAGATAGGAGTTGACAGGAGGATCCATTGCTATGGGCAATAAGCATCCTTCAATTGCACCTGGGAAGCTTGTATCTCCGATTTGGGCATTCATTACAACGAAATGTCACTCATTCAAGTGGGAAACAAAATTTGTAAGAAGCCAAACTTAATCCATTACGAAATGAACGACAGCAAAAGCAATTTATTCTTCTGTACTAGTGAATAAACCTGCACCACTTATAAAAAGCATATATTATTTATTAATGCATGGTATATAACATATTAATAATTAATTTGCTTAAAGCTTGAAGGGTGTCATTAGTTGGCTGTCATATAAAACATAGTAATATTATTTAAATAAATTAGATGTTAAAATAATTTTGCAAAATCATTACTACTATCATCTTTAATGTTGACACACCCCTTCCAACGCCTCAACATGGAAACTTGTGTATCATCTAGAATTCTGAGTTTTCCACTCATTAATATGAATTTGCGGGGTCATTCATGAGCTCGGAACTTGTAATTATGATATTTCGGACTCCACTTGAAGGGCACATAAGAACGCCTCAGTAATTACTAGAATCCACCTTCTCAGCAGTGAGGTGTAAAGAACAATGGATTGTGATGGCTTAATGATTGAGTTTGACATCGCAATAATGCGTTAATAATTAATATATTGATTGGCTGCTGCATGCATGCTTATTTAAATAAGGAAACAGATATTATCAAGAAAACTTGAAAAAGTCATGAAAATGTGATATTCAAAAGGCATTCACTGATGTAAAGAGCAAATAATGTTAGAGGTCTTCATAACTGTATTTAGGTTATTTGGTTCTAACAAATGACTAAGGAATAAAACCCTGAATGGCACAGGCTGATAGGTTCTGTAAACATGTTATCTGTTAGCTAATCAGCTCACTTACATATGATATGTCAAGCCAATCGGCTCACATGGTGTAAGCTGCCAGGTCTTTGAGGTGTAATCAGGAAGCTGATCAAATTACATATTCTATCTTTTCTAACTTTTAAATGGCTCAGTTTGCAAGGAAGTTTTCCTCCTCCTCCCCAGCTCCACTTGTCTAAATGATTGCATTTAAGTCTTGCGTTTAAGTGCAGCAGTATGTCATACTTGCTTGATGCTGCATCTATCGTGTTAATCTAATTGTGCAGCAGCAGCATATCAAAATGCTTAACTCAGCATGTCGGTGTAGTCTGTATTTTAGCAGTAGCAAGTATCCGTACTTGCTCTTTAGCAGTAGCTGCATCAGCGTGGCAGATCGAATCCACCAAGACCAATATCCTATAAATATGTCATAACCACATTAGCAAGTTACGATACATATTTCAGAGAGTTGTCATGTCTGAAATAAGTTTGCCTTAGAGGAAAAAGATCTGATTTAGATCTGGCAATCTATTACCCTGCTAAAAAAAACAAAAAAACAGCATAGCCAACATAGACTCATGACTACTGGTAATAATTCATATATATAAAGATTTTGAACTACTCGGCTTGTACAGAAAGGTACGACTTATTTTCCCAAACACACCAACCAATCTACAGACAAATTTCCAAATCATATATTTTTCTAAATTCTAACTTTTTCACAAGTTTTCTAAATTAAAGAAAATGCAACAAAATGGAAAACTCCTTCATCAGCTCATACAGTACAATGTGTCTCCAACTTCATAACTTGTGAAAATTAATTAAAGGAATAATTCACCCAAAAATAAAATATTTTCATCATTTACTCACCCTCATGCCATCCAAGTTGTGTATGACTTTCTTTCATCTGCAGATCTCAAAGGGAGTCTTTTAAAAGAATGTTTCAGCTATGTTGGTCCATACTATGCATGTGAATGGGTGCCAAAATTTTGAAGCTCCAAAATCCACATAAATGTAACATAAAAGTTCTCCAGACACCTCTGGTGGTGAAATCCATATCATCTGAAGCGATATGATAGGTGTGGGTGAGAAACAGTTCAAGTCTTTTTTTACTATAAATTCTCCTCATGCTCAGTCAATTTCCAATTTATTTCTTCTTCTGTTTTTGGTTATACACATTCTTCATACATATCACCCACTACTGGGCAGAAGTGGAATTTTATGATAAACTAAGAGGACTTAAATATTGATCTGTTTCTCACACACACCTATCATATAGTGTCTGACCACATGGCTTTAACCACTGGAGTCATATGGATTACTTTTGTGCTCCCTTTATGACATATTCTTCTAAAAATCTTAATTTATATTCTGCAGAAGAAAGTCATACACATCTGGGATGCGAAGAGGATGAGTAAATCATGAGAGAATTTTCATTTTTGGGTGAACTATTCCTATAAATTATTCCTCATTAAACCTCATCTGGTGAAGTATAAATATATTAATAAAAATATATACAGTAAGTACACTCTATAAATCGATTTTAAAAAGTACCGCCCAATTAATCGCTATCTGCCTTTTCCACCTCCTTAGTTACTGGTAACAGCAGAATCCACTATCGGTCAACCTCTAGTCAGAACGCTTTTTCAAAACCCAAATATTTTTTGTGATTCATAACAGTATTTTTCATATTAAAATCATGGTTAGATTTAGCTTAGGGGTTAAATTTTTAATTACATTGTTCATTGTTTAGTTTAGTTTCTTTATGGTAGTAGTAGATGTATATTTTTTATGAGCCAACTCATACAATTTCTTGCCATTTTTCCATCTCATACAATTATTACAACTTGTCATATGACTGGGTTGGCATAGCTGGTCACCAATTGTGTTTTGAATGGTGGTCAACAACACAGGATGCTGGTATTGTATTTCAGCAAGGCTTTTTGACTAGCTTAATGAACAAGACGTCTTTTGTTAGCCAGCTTTACTAGAAAAACCTTACTGATTGACCAGCTTCATCAGTTTTGTAAGTTTTGCTGGTAAACGTCTTGACTATACTGGACCACCAGCTAGACCAGCACTAACCAGCCTAAACCAGCTTAGACCAGCACAGGTGTTTTCAGCAGGGTCAAACCTGGTGAACCCAGGATGTTTATATGTTGTTGATTTAGCATCTGCAATAATGCAAACATATATATAATTTTTTTCTTATTCCTGTTTTTTTTTATTTTTATATGTAGATACCCATTGAAAGATCTGTGCGATAATGAAGGCTAAGATAATGCAACACATTTTGCATGCCTTTTTTGTTGTGGATTAACAGCTATTAACAGATATAGCTCACCATCGTTGAATGCTCTGTCCCTCACCGAGATTTTGGTTTTATTTAGTTATACATACTGAAATTAGATTTTACTTTGACTATGACACTACAAACACCTTTAAAATAAAGAAACAGACCAAGGGAATGATTTTTTTTTGGCAGTGTTTTATGTAGCCTGTTTGTACATTCTGTGCAGAGAGAGTTGCTTATAGACCGGCTTGCATCCCCATGAATATAAATGAAGGAGCTACACAGGTGCGGTATGGAGAAAGAAGGCTTCCTGCATGCATATGTGACTATGAAGGCATGAAGGAGTGAGCAGTGGTTGTCGATTAAATCTGTAGGCAGTATAGGCAGTATGCAAGTGGGTCAGTTTGCTTGCTGATTAAATAAAAATTACATGATTTCTACAATCATGTTTTCTTTGTTTTGAGAAGTTCTGATATTTGGTGAAATGGAGTTTAGTTTGCTTAGTGACACTGTGGATGGGATTCTGATTCCTTTTTTCTTTGATCTTTCTTTAGTTATTCATGAATTTGAATGTAATATTGTATGTTGTTGTCATACAGTATACAGTCTATACATCTGTTTTTCCACAGTGCATTGAAACAGAAAAACTTCATACTTTTATCTCACAAGGCAAGTACGCCATCTTATGGTTACATCTCATAAACACAGTGGCATGAATATGTTATTTAAAGGGATAGTTCACCAGTATGACTTATGAGATATTAAGAGCAGTGTTAACATTATTCAAAATATCCTCACTTGTGTTCTACGGAAGTATGAAAGATTTGAAACAACACAAGGGTGAGTAAATGATGACAGAATTGTAAAGGTATAGTTTACCCATAAATTCACTCATAATTTACTCACCTTCATGCCATCCAAGATGTGCATGAACACAAACAAAGATTTTTAGAGGAATATTTGAAGAAAGTCCTGACAAAGCAAGTGAACAGGTACCAACATTTTTAAGCCCCAAAAGCACATCAAGACATCATAAAAGTAATCCATACGACTGCAGTGGTTAAATCCATGTCTTCAGAAGCAATATGATAAGTGTGGGTGAGAAACAGCATGAGGGTGAGTAAATTATGAGAGAATTAAAACATTTTGGGTGAACTATACATTTAATGAAACCTGGTCATGTTTAAGTCTAATTGATATGTTATCGATTGATGATTTATACAATTTATTTTACATTTCATCACTTCAATGCAGAAATTGCATGTGTGGTAAAAAAAAAAAAAAAAGTACTGTATATAGTGAATAAGCTAATTTTAGATAGCTTACCACTAGATGTCAGCTTATAGCATCTTATTAAACTGCATAGGCCATGGCTTGTTGAATTGGAGAATGCCAACAGGATGCTCTTCTAAATTGATTTATACATCTATTATCCGTGTTTAATCCATATGACTATTGTGCATATTTTTTTAATACACATTCATATTCAGGATGGCCAATTAGCAAACTCGTTTTGCTCTGCATTTCCCATTCTCTCTATGCTCTTGTGTTGCCTTTTTGCAGTGTAGTGATAATAAGGCATCTTGCACTGCTTTCATAGCTCATCACTGCATGTGCTATTAGTACCACTACAATGGTGCTGATAGCTGCACGTGATGTGCTTGAATACGGCTGATACTCTGTGCCATTTTGTTCAGTCTCCTTATATTTTATTTATTTATTTTTGGTTGTAATTAGTCGCTTGTTGCCATGGTGCAGGCTATAGTGTGGTGGTGCGAGTGTTAGATGAGGCAGACAGATGTAAAGGCAAAGACGTCATCTAGTAGCTGTCCGGAGAGAATGAAACACACACACACACACACACACACACACACACACACACACACACACACAAGAACACATAATCATTGCTTAGAGATGTCTTAAAGCAGAAGCCTTTCATATTGCTGTTATACAAATTGGGACTCTTTAGGTTAAAACCCAGATTTGGTGATATTTAAAGAGGATTAGATGTTGTATTTATTCCATTAATTAAAGACAATGAGTATGAGGTGTCAACAGGGGCACATTTTGAGAGATAGGCTATAATATCTTGTTGAAATATTGAAGGCATAAGTATTGGTTATCCCAAAACATCAGGGAAAGGATCAGACTTTTAAATTTGGGATGATGTGTTTGGTTGCTACGGCCATATGTGTTTGCAGAAGTGATTGATGAGCATTGTAGCATGCATTACTCTTGACACTATCTTTAGATGGCAAACTCCCAAAACAGCCTGCCAGATGGTGCCAGATGGGCTCATTTGAGTATTTCTGTAACTGCATATCCTGGGATTTTCACACACAACAGTCTCTAGAATTGTAACTAAGAATGGTGCCAAAAACAAAAAACATCCAGTGTGCGGCAATTCTCTGAAAAGAAATGCCTTATTGATGAGAGAGGTCTACAGAGAATGGTCAGTCTGGTTAAAAATGACAAAGTCTACAGTAACTCAGATAACCGCTCTACAATTGTGGTGAGAAGAATATAAAATCAGGATGCTATTCGGAGATGTGGGTTGGTGCTATTTTGGTGGCACGAGGGAACCTACACAATATTAGGCAGGTGGTTTTAATGTTGTGGCTGATCATGTATGTTACCATGGTAACTAAAATGGGTAACTAAAATTAGATGCATCTTGGAGTGGCTCTTCTTTGTACTTGCCAAGTCGGAAAAGAATAGCTTAGGTTTAACAAGGTAGAGAAGGAAGGGCAAAGTAAAATACACTATTTACACTTTTTGCATTTACACAATTCAATCGTTTTATCCAGATGTGATTATATACAGTATGGTAATTAAAAAGTATCTAAATGGATTATTGATAAGAACATATATTCAATATAACATGATGTGCTCTTATATTGAATTCTTAATTTAATATGTTATTTTTTGTTCATTGCTTTGAGCGTCAATTAGTTTCACAGATTAAAAATACTTGGCTAAAATCACTGTTTCTTGAAAAAGTTGTTTAGGTCATTGGTAGCCACCTCACCGTATAACTCATTCACGATACATATTAAATTGTAAAAGCCATTTTTTAGAAATGCATGTAAGCCCAGACTTGACATTTTAAGCTGATTTCAGCAGTGCCATTTCCGAGGACTTCTGAGGCTTTGCTGCAGTTGCGTTTGGGCTGTCAAATGACATCACTAAGGTAGATTCAGGTTCAAAGGCTGTTTTGGGAGTTTGCCATCTAAAGATAGTGTCAAGAGTAATGCATGCTACAATGCACATCAATCACTACTGCAAACACAAAGCTTAAATCACAAGCTACTGTATATTGTGATTCCAATCATCTTTTATGTTTGTCACAAATCTCTTTAAATACTACATTTAAACACACTGCAGATCTTTCAGAAAATTACTTGTAGAACACATTTGGATCTTTTTTGTTTAGTGAGTTGTAGCTACAATTATCAAAATGCCAGATGGGATCCCTCCAGGTCTGCTGCACCATTAGGTTGACCGTGCTGACATTTTCAACCTCACATCATTTTCAAATGCATGAACATGTTTCAGTCTGGTGGTAGTGGGAATTTGTGGACTGCAGTAAGTGTGTAATGTTTAATAGTGTGGATAGGAGACTGAGAAACACCTTGTATCCTCCCGTTCATGCACCTGTGCTCCACACGACTGTCTTTAATGAAATGGAAATTAACTTTAATTTAACATGCTGTGGGTTTTGGCCACTGTTAGGAGAGAAGAAAGCCTAATGCTGTTACAGTTTTTGTTGACTTTATAAGAAATTGTATGGTTGGTGTGACGGACAAAATGTAAAAAAATTAAATAAAGATACTGTAAAGCAGTTCATTTTAAAGGAGGAGGCAGAACCAGCTTGACAATATAAATAATATTTTAATAGTAAACTGAAACAAAAAACACAGAGACACATATGACGGACATGTCCGTAAACGATCTCTCTCTCCCGCACCATCCTCTGCAGTCAGCCTTTATCCCTCTCAGAGGCTTGATTAGCTTGATACGGGACCGGGTGTGTAGAATCACGACCCGGCCCCGCCCTCCGCCCTGCCACAGATATACATTTATATATATAAATAAATAAAAAAAATACTACAATGTATAAGAGCAAAATTGTATTGCTCAAAAGGTTGCTCTTTCATTACTAATTTTCTTAACTTGTCCTCTATCCAGGGGCAGACTGGGAACAGTAATCGGCCCTGGAGTGCAGTTGTTGAGAGGGGGTGGGTGGGGGATTTGTGGCAATGTGTTTCGCTGTCCCCTTCTGCATAATGTGGCCCCCTTTGGCATACCGCAGCAGCGTTTCGCAGCCCCTTTCAGCTTATCGTGGCCCCCTTCATCAAATCGTGGCCCGTTTTGGTATATTAAGGCCCCGTTTTGTATCCTCCAAAGACATGTCAGCAAATCTGATATCTGCAAATTTGTGCAAATGCTGTATGACTCACAGGCAGCTGTCATTTCTAATTGGCTAGTGAAAGTGCAGATTTAGAGTAAAAAAGGACTACAATTTGTTTCTCACCCACACCAATTATATTGCTTCTGAAGATATGGATTTAACACTGGAGTCTTGTCATGTTCTCTGTTGTCTTTTGTTTTTGTGCTTTTATGTTGAAGTTTAGTTTAGTTCCTGTTTCCTTTGTAGTTTTATTTAGTCCAAAAACAAGAAATAGAGAAAACCACGGGGAGCTTGAAAACCATGTAAAACATAAAATAACTAACACTGGACACAGGGAAACCAAGGACTTAAATACATAAAGGAACTAACAAGGGAATGAGGAACACCTGGGTAAACAATCAGGGACTGAGAACTAGTCAGGGGAAAACCAATCATAAAATAAAACTACAAAGGACTACAAGAAACAAACAGGAACTAAACTAAACTTCAACATAAAAGCACAAAAACAAAAGACAACAGAGAACATGACAAGTCTAATGGATTACTTCTATATGATTTTTGGAGCTACAAAGATCTGATCAACATTCACTTGCATTGTATGGACCTACAGAGCTGAGATATTTAAAAAAAAAAAAATCATTTGTGTTCTGCTGAAGAAAGAAAGTCATACACATCTGGGATGGCATGAGGGTAACAATCCCTTTAATAGCTGTCTTTAATTTGTATTTATTTACTCTCAGTTTTCGTTTCTGAAATGACTTAGGCTTGATAAATCACTTTGCTGGTGCAATTTGATTAATTTGTATGGAAACACACAAAAATTGCCAAGATGTGCTATTTTGCGCTTCTGAAAGACACAGCCCATTGAGGCCAAAGTTAGTAGATCAGCTCTGACCTTTTTGTGCATGCTATCAAGTTTGCACATGTTTTTATACACTCAAACCTTCAGTAAATCAGGGCCAAAGTATGTTTTTTTTTGGGGAGGGGGGGTTTGAAGGCAGAAAAGCGACACTTAACATTTTATACAAGTGCTTACATTTATTCTTTGTGTATTATTATTATTATTATTACTGGGATTACAGGGTGTATGACATTACATAGTCATTGCAACAAAGTTGTCAAATTGGATATAACTTTACACAGAAAATGTTAGTAAGCAATTTTATCACACTAAAATCATGTTAACATGCTGTGGCAGGGCGGAGGGCGGGGCCGGGTCGTGATTCTACACACCCAGTCCCTTATTAGGCTAATCAAGCCTCTGAGAGGGATAAAGGCTGACTGCAGAGGATGGTGCAGGAGAGAGAGATTGTTTACGGACTCATGTCCGTCATGTGTGTGTTTTGTCTTTTAAGTTTATGATTAAAATATTATTTATATTGTCAAGCCGGTTCTCGCCTCCTTTCCATTAAATTGCTTTACACTGGTGCCAAAATCCGGGAAGGAGGAGTGGCCAAGGAACAAGCTACGGCGTATCGGCGTATTTTTTTCCATCTCTCTCACTCTCTCACTGCCGCTCTGCATTGGCTTTTTCCCTCGCTTTTAAATTTTACAGTGTTTTTTGGGGGGGTACTACACTATTACAGGAAGTACCCCCCCATTTTTAATTATTTCTGTTTCCCTCGCCTTGTCCCCTCCCTCGTCAAGGTAGACGGGGATGACCTGCTGGCAGACGGGGCTTAGGGCATGCCCTCCCCCAGGGAAGGGGGGGGGGGGGGGGTGTACTTCATGCCGGGGGCTCCCCAGCCTGAGAGAACGAGGGAGGAATGTGGCAGGGTGGAGGGCGGGGCCGGGTCGTGATCCTACACACCCGGTCCCATATTAGGCTAATCAAGCCTCCGAGAGGGATAAAGACCGACTGCAGAGGATGGTGCGGGAGAGAGAGATCGTTTACGGACATGTCCGTCATGTGTGTTTTGTCTTTGAAGTTTATCATTAAAATATTATTTATATTGTCAAGCCGGTTCTCGCCTTCTCCTTTCCATTGAATTGGTTTACACATGTATATTGTTTACTTGTGGCAATACTTCTGAAACAGTGAGTATTTTAACATCACTTCCATTAAAGTCAAAATAATGTTTTGTGGTAATCAACATTATGCCACAAATGATGTCGATTAAGCTTAACTTGTATTGAACCCGGAATTGTTCCTTTAAATGCAGCAATGCATGTTGAGTATTTCTACTCACTTGCCATTAGGACCATCCCTGATATAATAGCCATGTAATATCATTCTCCAGAGTTGAGGAACACGTTTCTAATCTAGGCATATTAACCTCGAGCTCTGTTCCACTAAATGAGCAAAAGGAGGGGGCAGGTGATTTGGGATAAAGCCTTGGCCTCATTAAGTGAGCTAATGTAGACACCGGCGGGTTGTGTCGTCATTGCATTGATTTGCGTCTAATAAAGGAGAGAGCTTGGTTGCATTGAGGAGAATTGACAGTGCGCTTTATTCAATTTTACATCTATAGATTATGGTGGTGAATTCGAATGAAGGACTGTGTGTGTTGTGCATTGTGGAAGGTATTGTGTTAATGCTCATCCCTTACACCTACAGTGACTTAAGAAAAATGAGTAATCATTGAATGACATCTGAATGTCACCCAATAGGTGAATCTGTGACTGCTGGCAGGGGCTGTTATTTCAGTCACAGGTAATTGATGCACATCATTGGCCACATGAAGATTTACTCCTCAGTTTGAAATAAAGACTCCTCTGTTTGCATAGACTCTCCTCTACAAGCTGCCAGCTGCCCATCTGGGATTTCCAACCACTGCAAATGCAATCTCAATTAGATTTTAGTAAATATATATCCTCACAAATATGGCCGTAACAAAAGGTCTGAATCTAATTGAGAACCTTTGCCTTCTGGCTGGTTTTTAATGAATAGGTCATCAGATAGCTTCAGAGATTTTAAATTGTTGGTGCTTCTGTGATCCAGTTTCTGCTTAAAGCTACACTATGTAACTTTGTTTTGGTAAAAAAAATTCAAAATTGTATTAATGAGAGAGTGCAACAAAAATGAATCTTCTAAACCATGTCTTTACCCAAATACAACTTGATAAACCTATAATAATTATTTCTATTTTAGAGCTATATAAATTGCATATACGTATACATGATTCACCCATGTGTGTTGATGTCATATCCATACACAGAGAAAATAAGCTCCGGCTGCTGTAGCGCGTGTATGGTGTGGGAGTAGCATGAAGCTGAAATTGTGTTGTCACAACGAACATGAAAAATGTACCATTGATTATTCAAAATGGCAAACTTCCAGGGAATCAACGGTTGTAAAAACAAAGAAAGCCCAAACAGAGCAGAGTCTACAAGCAAAAAGGGAAAGCAACAGAGTCCATAATAAATCTAACACCGGTTTGGCTTTTCAGAGGTGGCGACAACTCCGAGATCTGAAAGGATTTAAAAGCGACCCAAAGATGGCTTTTTTCTTACTCAACAGTCAATATATTTTTTTGATATGGTTTATGTATAATTGTGTAATCACACACACACACACACACACACACACACACACGTTTATATAATTAGAATTATACTTTAATCGGAGCAGAACTTTATTTTGCAGTTTTATTTTTTAACCGCTAGAGGGCCAAAAGTTACATAATGTAGCTTTAAAGCAGACTGGTAGCCCGCGGGCCATTTACGGGCCATCAGACAAGACTGAGGATTGATTTTATTTCTTTGAAAAAGGGATTATGTAAAGATTGAATTTAGTTTATGATGTTATTACAACTATTGACCAGAAAAGGTCGCTTGTTCTTAGCAGACCTGCTGATAACGCTAGGATTCCAGCATGCAACATCTCACACTTACTCATCATTTATTAAGATTCAACTTTATTGTCATTGTGCAGAGCCAATGAAATGGAGTTGTTTTCGCATATCCCAACTAAGCTGGGGTCAGAGCACAGGGTCAGCCATGAAACACCGCCCCTGGAGCAGATAGGGTCAAGTCCTTGCTGGGGCTTGAACCCCTGACCTTTCGGTCAGTAACCCAGAGCCTTATCTGCTGAGCCACCACTGGCCCTATAAGGTAAATTGAGCAAAATTTTACCTCTGTGGGTCAGCGACTAGTGCGCACTATTGTTAATGTACATGTCTTTTGTTTGCCTGCATACGAAATCTGTCATTAAAGATATAAACTTGATTTGAAAATACACCATTGATCAAGTGATCAAAGAGGCTTACAGTAAGAGAGATACATACACCAGAGCTGCTCTCTTCACAGATGTAAAGGGTAAATAAAATACGGGTAAAAGGCATTAAAACATTTGATGAAATCTGTGAAAGTGCGGGAATCACCAAATACATTTAATGCCGTTTCGCTCGTGCTTGTGAAAAACTGAAAAGTTGTTATAAGAGGGAGAAACTTTGAAGAAATGTGAGATTGAGGTGCCTGACTGATTGTTGAAAGTCTTGCGAATACAGAGAATGTTCTCTGACGCAAGGGACTGCGTCAGTGCGTGTATGTTGTGGTGCTGGAGGAGAAAAAATGTTGGCCATTGCCCCTTCAAATTTGCCCATCCCTGCTTTAAAGAAATAGTTCAACCTCAAAATGGAAATTCTGTTTTATTTACTCATCTCTAAGTTGTTCCAAACAAATATTATTTACTGTGTTGTGCATAACACAGAATATGTTTTAAATAATGTCTCAATTGCTGTTTTCCATACAATTGACAGTTGAAGTTAACTTTAAAGTTTAAAAAAGCACCCAAAATTGTCATAAAAATAGTCCATGAGACTTGTAAATTATATTATAATTCTTCTGAAAGCATACAATCACTTACTAAGATGAAATCAAATTATATAATTGATCAACTCATGACACAAGAACTGTTCTTTTAAATCTTAAATAAGGAGACAGAAAGCCTTGAAGAGCATCATGGAGTTTTAGTTTTTCTCTGTATTGGACTTAATGTAATTTTGGGAACCTACATCCCTTATTAAAAGGCAGTCTTGGAGGGAAGGGAACATGTATTGATCCCCAGTTAAAATGGAAAATCCTGGGATTGGTTTTAGAGAGCGGGCAAAGGAAGGAATATATAATGTAATCAAAGGGGCAGAGCAGGTTGTGTCTTCAGCTGTGCTTGGTGTGAAGATGTCACTTCACTAGAACTCAAGATAATACAAAGAAAAACAAAACGAGAAGGGGAAAGACCCTTCACCTCCCCATATACCTTCTGTCATTCTTCTCAGTAACCATTTTCTCAAATCATTGGCTCTCAGGTTGAATAAGACACTTGTGATAGCTCTTTGTCTAAATCCATGTCTTCAGAAGCAATATGATACATTTGGGTGAGAAACAGATAAATATTGAAGTCATTTTTTACTATAAATTATTTTTCCTCACCAGTAGGGGGCGATATGCATGAAGAATGTGAATCACCAAAAACACAAGAAGAACAATGTGGAAGTGAAAGTGGAGATTGATTGTAAATAAGGACTTAAATATTGATCTGTTTCTCACCCACACTTATATCACTTCAGAAGACATGGATTTAACTACTGGAGTCTTATGGATTACTTTTATGCTAGTCATACACTTGCATTGTGAGGACCTACAGAGATATTTTTCTGAAAATCTTTATATGTGTTCTGCAGAAAAAAGAAAGTCATGCACAATCTGGATGTTATTAGTGTGGGTACATTTTGAGAGAATTTTCATTTTTGGGTGAAATATTTCTTTAAAGGGGTAATTTGACAAAAAAAAAAAAAAAATACATTCTGTCATCATGCAAAACCTGTATGACTTTCTGTATAACACAAAGGAAGATGCTAGCTAGACTGACAGCCTCATTCACAATTCACTTTCATTGGATGGAAAAAAGATGGAATGACAGTGAATGGTGAATGAGGCTGTCATTCTGCCACACATCTCCTTTTGTGCTCCAAAGAGGACAGAACAGAATATGGGTTTGGAACAACACAAGGGTGAGTAAACAATGACAGAATTTTCACTTTTAAATGAACTAGCCCTTTAAAACAAGCTAAATTTACTTGAAGCACAATTGCGTTAGATAATGAACATCAACCAATTTGGTAGATTTATGCTTAAAAAAGAGAAACTATTTGCCAATCGAGCAAGACAAAAATCAACTTAATTCCAGGTATGTTCTCTAAAACCAAGTCTAATTAGCTTACACAATTTTGCATCACAAGTACATTTATATTCATATAAGGATTGTATGAATATACATTTATTATTTGTATTTACATATGTTTTAAGAATGTTTATGTAATTCTATTAGAAAAAGACAAAAATAGAGTGCATATACACACTTGTCTGTCAATGACAGTGTCACTTGATCAGAAGAATAAAGAAGAGCTTATGCAAACACACACACACTGATACACACATACTCCCACTCACAGAGTGGTGTAGATTTTATGTTCATTCATCTGCAACCGTTGGCACCTCGTGCCCTGCATGGCTGATGGAGTCTCTGCATTATTAACAAAGCTCTTCATACACTGGCTCTGCAGCTGCCCGTGCTGGCCTTGGCAACGCTAGCTAGCACCATGCTACACAGAGACCCCTGTCTCAGCAATGAAGCCCCACAGTGAATCAACATCACTGAAAACAACCAAGATCTACTTGGCCTTTCTTCCATTGGTAACAATTTATGATCTTTTTGGGAATTGGCCAAAAGCTGCGTGTGCACAGTTAGCACAGCTTGATAGAGGGATACATAATTTTAGGCACAGCGGACGTGGGTTAGCTAACAGATCTGTTCAGGCAATGAGCTCAGTATAGTGTGACTTCAAATGGCTTGCGACACCATCAAATATTTACCAGCCATGCTGCTTTTCCACCTGCTTTCGCTCTGCTGGAACGTAGCAGAGCATGTATGATCTAGCAATATCCCACCACGTTTGCTGTTTTTGACCGCTGCTAGGACGAATGTTGTCCTCTGCCCCCCTGCAGGGAAGGTGCGTTGACTTTGGCCATGGAACAGGACATGATGGTTTCAGTATCTTTTTTGCACACAATAGAAAGCAGGTCTGTGCTAATCTTAGTGTGATCTTAGATTAAATATCTAAGGACTTGATTGAAATTGATTTGATGTGTTTTTTCATGGCCCAAGTCAAATTAATTAGTTTAAATTGGCAAAACTGAATTCCTGTCCTTTCAGGTTAACCCTCTGGGGTCTGAGGGTGTTTTGGGCCCTGGAGAAGTTTTGACATGCCTTGACATTTGTGCTTTTTTCTAAAAAAAAAAAAAGTCTGATAACACTATATTCAGCACAAACAGGGCTACAATAATATTTGAGCAACATGTGAGTTCATGTTTGTATTTTTGAGAAAATAACGTTTATGCATGGTTTTTGAAAAAAACTATAATTTTAAGTCATCGAAATAAGGTCAACTAAATATTTGTCCACAATACTTTTGAGAACTAGATCTTGTAGCCTAGAGTTTATGCTACAAAATGATGTGAAAATCATCCTGATCACTCATTCATACAAAACAATACAGTAATTGAACATTTGTAAGACACTTTTAGTGTTAGAAAGGTCATATGCGGGGAGGCGTGAACTATCATGAATATTGATTGTAATTCACACCTGAGATGACAAAAGACCCCTCCCCTGGGCCTATCTATGAGGAATGTGACAGAGAATGAATGTGAGGAGACTTTATGATCAAAATCAAGTTTTAAGTTAAAATAAATAATCTGACTACATTTTCTTTAAATAAAGACTTAATTTTATACCTACATTACCATTTAAAAGAAGTCTCTTCTGCTCACCAAGACTGCATTTATTTGATCCAAAATACAGTAAAAACAGTGATAATGTGAACTATTTTTACAATTTAAAAGAACAGTTTTCTATGTGAATATATTGTAAAATGCAATTTGTGATCAAAGCTGAATTTTCAGCATCATTACTGCAGTCTTCAGTGTTACATGATCCTCCAGAAGTCATAATAATATGCTGATTTTCTAATATGGGCATATTTAAAGTGCATTTTACAAGTACAAGCTTTGTTTATGATAATGAGGCAGCATAAACACTAGATAAAATATAATGTAAGCATTCATATTATTTTTATATCATATTTATATCATACAGCATACAATTTAAATACCTGCTTTAGCCGAAACAGCATTTAAATGTAACTAAAACTTGCTTATTAGGACATATTTCAAATGTCAATACTCTGAATCCTGGCTGGCAAGTCTGGAAACAGTCCCACTAGTAAAATATGTACATGTTTATTTAAAATAACATGTCAACTAATGAAAACTAAATGACTTACTCGTCCGAAATGTTATCCTCGGCTGGATCAAGTCTCTCTTCAAAATACAAACGATCATTGGAGTCCCGCTCTTCTTCTGAGGAAAAAGTTAACTCTTCCTTAATATCCAGAAGTTTCATCGCCTGTGTATCGTTACAAACGCGCAGTAAAATGAATGAATTGTTTACATTAAACCTCTGAACACTGTGGGGGGCGTGTACATTTGCATTGATCGTCTCAGCACATTAGCATATGAATGGCGCGCTCTGCTGGTGGGTGTGATCACATTAGAGATAATTAGCTGAGCCAGTAAAAACTGTACATTGCTATGTTTCATACAGATTACATTGCAGGAGAATATTTGTTTTAAATGTGAATAGTTTTATTTAAAAGTACACATTTTGAGCTTTCTTTAGACATATGTTTCATGTTTGTGTGATAAGTATCACACATTTGAGTTTCAGTTCATTTTTGTGACGTGTTTCAGAAATATGCTCGTGAACACAGAGACTGTTGAAAGCTCACCCTTTTTTTTTCTTTATTTTACAAAAGCACAATGTTTCATTGTTATTATGAGTGTACACAAATAAAAGTAGACCCTTTATAGTCTCTAATGATGTCTTACAATTATCTGTATGCCCCAAAATGACAGAGTATTTTAAGTTGTTTCCGCTGTAATGAAAAAAATATCCAGCAGGACGTAAATAAATGTAGACCCTTTATAATCGCTAATGATGTCTTACACTTATCTGTTTGCCCCAAAATGACGGAGTATTTTAAGTTGTTTCCGCTGTAATGAAAAAAATATCCAGCAGGACGTAAATAAATGTAGACCCTTTATAATCGCTAATGATGTCTTACACTTATCTGTTTGCCCCAAAATGACGGAGTATTTTAAGTTGTTTCCGCTGTAATGAAAAAACCAACCCAAGTGCGCAAGCACACATTTTCGCTGGGTTCTTCTTATCGGTGTCCTCCATCTGAGTCCGAAGGCAAACTTGATGCAAAAATGTACTCTGTCTTGTTTCTGGTGAATTAGATTTTCTTTCTAATTTCTGAGGAAACGTAATCTACAAACTCACTCCCATCCAAGTTGGTAATTGATATGATTATAATAGTTATGCGTTCCTGTGCCCAAAGAGATGCCCATTGGCCATCCTGCTCATTATGAGACACGTTACGTCTTCATCCATGCCTAAACAATATAAAATCTTTGGTACATTATTTTCTAAGGCATATGCGAATACAGTAGTTACATGTGATAAATAATATATGTGAACTATCCAACAAATTATCATGTGCTGTGTGAAATCTCTAAAAATTACCCTTGCTAGTTTCGAGTCAAAAATTGTTAGTGGCCAATTATAAATTAATCCATCAATATCTAGAATTTTACTTAGTTATATCTTGCTATAGATTTATTTGTATAAATAAAATAGTTACTTACATTTGTAAAAGTTGCCACCTCCGGTGTTTGCGTCTGCCATTTGCAATATTATTTTGCACTCTGCCGCCGTCTCCGCGTTGGATTATGGTGTACATCGTATGTACCCTCAAAATCAGATTGCATTGTGGGTAAGAAAGGGTGAACAAATGTAGGGAACGAGATGTAGGGAATGAATTTGGACACCACTACAAAATGGCCGACACCCGAAATAGTGCACTATTTAGTGGATAGGGCCGGAAATAGACCAGAAGTTATTAATTTTCTATGACCGCCAGCGTCTCTCGCCGGTGAGAAGCGTCGCAGCGAGTCTTGGGCAGTGTGGGCGTCAGAGGAAAGTTAAAGTGCAGCCAACATTATGGTAATGAGCTTTGATGCGGTTCGGCGTCAACCTATTGGAATATAGAAGTGCTCTGCTCTAGCGAATCTAGAGAGCACAATAGTGTAAACTTTGGTTCCCACCAAACAATAGTTCTGAAGACAAAATGGAGGAGAAACTGATTATTGCCGTGGCGGGTTTTCCCGTAATATTTGATTTGTCCCTGTTTGCTTACAGGGATATAAATAAAATAAAAAATGATGCATGTACAAAGGTGTCTGAAATTGTTGGTGTGCCAGGTGAGTTGATGAAGTGGATATTATGGTTTATATAATATTATATAATATTATATTCAAATATTTAATGAGGATAACCGCTACTTGTGATATGTCGTCAAAAAGATACCGGTCAACATGTCTGGATGTTTTTTGGCCCCTTTAAATATAGCTCACAAAACCAAGCATTCTCAACAAACGTTGCCGCCTATTTCAAACACGTCAGAGCGTCCATTAATTTTCGATAACGTTGTTGGCAAGGCAGCCAGAGTGAATTTTTGACGCTCTCGCCACCTCTGATCTGAACGCACGGTAAGAAATAGATTAATATTTTAAAAAATTCCCGGTCTTGTGGTTTGCATGTTGATGAGGGTAGAGTTCAAACTGCCTCTAGCATGACATAAGCATGTAAGCCTCCTCTGCATATATATTTATACATATAATGTCTATGGGAGCGCCGCGTTATGCTATTTTAGGCCATTTTTAAAATAAATTATGACTTAAAAAGTTCTTTGGCACCAAGTATAAAGTAAAAATATTTATGATGATTTTTTTTGTAATGTTTGTTGTAATGTATCATACCATAATTTTATTGCGATTAATCACGATTAATTACAGAAAATTGTGCGATTAATTTGTTAAAAATGTTTCATCGATTGCCAGCCCTAATACATATTTTTTATAATATAACCTACTATCGATGGACCATGGTTTTCCTTGGTTAACAATGACAAAAACATAGCACAAACACAGATACACATGCACACACAATGGCTAAAAACGCTGAGAGCATTTTTATGGTCAGAGAAGAGTGTATGCCTGAGACATGCACTAAATCAACATGACTAAGTGTGACACTAAGAAAGATGAGGGAGTCTAGAGGAGCGATGAGGAAGCTGATATACAGTAAAACAGAATGTGCTCCAGGCTACTAAGGATATTACAAAGAAAGGAGTGCGCTTGACACAAATACAGAGGGACAAATAGTTTAAAACCAGAGAGCTAAAGTAATTGATTTTCACATAGATTACTGTTACGTTTGTTTAAAATTTTGGTTTTTCAGCAAAAATCATGCAGCCTTCTTTACTTATGAACATCATCTTGACATTTTATAATTAAAATACAATACACACAATGGTGATGACTTCATTTACCTACTGGCAGCTGATGCAGGCGATTGTAATGATGTTGATATTAAAATATGGATATGAAGTCAGCTCCTCATTTACCTGAATGAAGTATCAAGGGGACCAAAAACAAGGGCAAGCCAACAAACAAAGGCAAAATGGTGTGCTGAGTTTGGATTCAGCATTTTAAATCAAAGACAATTACAACTGTGCTGCGCTGTCCCATGTTTATGAGCCCAGCACTGAATTAAGGGATGAATAAATCATGGCTCAGAAAACGTATTTGAGGCTTCCGCTTTTCACAGCCGTGTGTGTGTGTGTGTGTGTGTGTGTGTGTGTTGATAGACCAGCAGAGCATCACAACAAACATCAAAGCAGCTAGATAAAAGGGATTTACTCTTATATGTCCTGCCCTTCATGGAGCTGTAAGGTTATAATAATAGTGGTCTGAGAGAGAGAGAGAGAGAGAGATTAAGAGTGAGCAGGAGGGATAGAGAGCGTACGAGGCGCAGTTTGAGAGGCTGAGAGAGCCACAATACACAGAGCAGTGTGTAACAACCACAGACGATGGCGAGAGACGGACAGTGAGGGTGAACAGAAATAAAAGAAGGCAAGAGAAGGCAACTACAAGGACAACGCTTGGGGACAGAAAGACCGGGAACAAACAAATAAGGAGAAAAAAGGAAAACTGGGAAAGAGGGAGAGCAGCCGTAGCAAGGCAGCCTAACTCGGCTCACGATGCCCAAGTGAAGACAATCAGTCACAGACTGTAGGCAAAGGCTGTGTAAATGGAAGAGATTGAGGGTTTCTAGATAGCGGAGGGAGAAGTGTGTGTGTGTGTGTGTGTGCAGGGCATGGTCGGACTGCAATGGCTCTGTCGCTGTCATCGCTGCTGCTGTCCTGCTCAGCTGCCTCTACCCTTCCCCCTGCACTCTGAACCCATTCAACACGCACCGAGATGAGCTCCAAACATTCGTCTGACTGGATCCCTTACAGGTACATCTACTGTATCCATTCCTCATCTGAGTATGTGGAGTTTATTAGCCAGCAAGTGAGGTTCTGAAGGCATGTGTACATATTTGAAGATGTGTCTTTGACAGGGGTCGGAGCATAATACATTATTTGGTGGCATGGCGGCAAAGGTGGCAAGGGTGACACTATTGTCCTTGTCTTCTGTCTGCTATGGTTTTGATTGCCACATGATGCTAGTGATGGTAGTCACACTCAAGGCTGTAGCCTATGTATTCCAGCCTCTTATATTGCAGATGTAACTGTAGTTTGAATATGAGCATGTGTGTGTTTGTATATAATGTGTTCTGCAGTTTTGAGATTTTTTAATTTAGTTTATTAGTTGCATTTCTTTCTGAAACTGGAAGTCTGATTAAATAGAGGTTTTTCTGATATAAGGTAGACTGTGGCTAGTCACATGGGGAAGTTGTCACATTGGCTATATCTCAGTAATGAGAAGATTTGTAGTCAAAAGTCCTATTGTGAAAATGTGGGTTTTCTTTAGCAGTAATTTTGTATGCTGATTTCAAACAACCCTCTTAATTTAGAATATTTTTTGTGATCTTATGATCATGATATGTTTTTTTTATAGCTCTGGGGCAAGTGAAAATAACTAAACCACACTGGCATACATTCAGGCATTGGTGAACTATATTAAGTGTGTTCTTAGGTCAAAAGTATTTTTCAAGAAAATCAGGTCAGGGCTTGTCGTCATATTTTTTATCAGGGCAGTTTGTCACTTGTGTTTTAAATGGCATACATTTATACAATGTATCAATTACATTATTTGTTGGCCAAAATAATGCTTTGGTATTTGTGTACGTTACCTTTTTAATTTCATTAAAATTTTTATTTTGTTTAATTAATTGTTTTGTGCCTCATAATTGTTTTATTTGTTTAAAAGCCTGTAACAGGCTGTTTAATGCAAGCGTTAAAGAGAGGCAGATTTTGTTTTGGTGGTGGTGGGGTGACATGGGAACATGTTCTCACCAACGTTCAAATTTAACTTGCTTCATTGGTTTAATAGCAGGTTCCATTGTGACTTCTTAAAATTTCAGTATTCGCTACCAATACCAGTGAAATTTCACGGTACTCGATACATTTTCGGTACCAAAGCACAATAAATAAAAGAGTGAACAACACTCTTTTATTAACAAAGTTAACAAAACATTAACAGCAAAACTAAGAACAAAAATATACCATTGAGCAACACTAAGTTAAATATATTATTTTTAATTATAACAAAACTGAACAATGTATGCTTAAAGTATTTTTGAACACATATATAAGATTTGCTTCAACTTTTGCAACTTTTACTTTTAAGTTTTTACCAAGTACTAAAAAAAAAACTAAATAAACAAGCATACAATATAATGAATAAAAAAATATTTCCAAACTAATGTGCAGAGTGCTCTCGTATTACTAAAGCAGCATATTGCCAATTTTCACGATAGGAAATGCACAGTGACATATATTATGATTAAATAAATCGTGAGCAATCGCGTTCTAATCTAGCTGCATTAAACGTGCTCGGGGGATGAGCGTCCCCGAGGCAGGGTCTCTCTCTCAGCCGGGTGCAGTTTCAATAATTTTTTTTTTATAAATAATTCCCTAATACTTTGGGATCTACATAAGATGAAGCTGTGAAAGTTTAGAGTGCATCTGGACTGATCTGTGTAATTCTTCCTCTCATCCGTCAGGCGTGAACTGCAGCTCTCGCGCTTCATCATTACAGTTTAATGTGATTTCATGTTACGTTAAATGAGATCAAACGACTATTCGACAACGAAAATTTTTCTCGACAATTTTTTATTTTCGACGTTGTCGATTATGTCGACTAAATGTTTCAGCCCTAATACAAAGGAGAACATGCTTTTAAACTCACCTGCTTTGTTTGCTTTAATTAATCCGGGTGTCTGTCTTTCAGGTGCTTTATTAAGTTTGATGTGTTTCCTCCTTTCGTCAGAAGATTGCAAAAGCAGCGTTTACAAATAGGTTTTTGCTGATCCATGATGTTTCCCTTTTCATCAGCCTTAAATACAAAGAATTTCCAAAACTGTCTTTTCCCATTTTCTTTTCAACAGATTCAGTTGAGACTCTGCAGCAGCAGACTTGGTACCGGAGTACCAGTATTTTTGACAACACTACCTTAAACAGTGTGATAACATTTTGTGCTATTGGGGCAAGTTGTCACAAAAGGCTAGAATGTGTTCAATAAACTGTATCTTTTTCCTGGGCATTTATGGTCAAATTGTTCAATATTTCTTTTGTAGTGAAGACCTAAAGATATTTGGCAAGAAAAAATAAACCTACCATGTGAAATAAAAAATTGTGACAAATTGCCCTACCTCATCAGGTTAATGTTTCATCATCTTACTGATTCTGAACGTTCTTCCAACTTTAGTAACTTTAATTCTTAATTTTTTTTAAAAATCCTTGTAATTTGTATGTGCTTATAATCAGTGATTCATGTTATGATATGTTTGCTGTGTGAGGCCATTCTGCCACTGCCTCTCGGAGGAACCTCATTGCCATGGCTGCACTGCCTGCTCCACTCTCTCATTGGCTCTTGGTTGCTATAAGTTACAAGCCCACTTTCCTCCACTCTTTTATTGAATGATTGCTTCAGGGAGCACTTGCCTCCTGTTGCAGAGAGCTGAAAGTAATGTGGGACCTACCCAAAAGTGTGTATGGCTTTCTCTATGGAGCTTGCTCTGTTTGTAAATATCTGCCCTCTCCCACACTCCGGTTTCCTGTGTGTGAGGTCTGTGATTGAGATTGAATGGATTTCAGAAATATTACTAAACACTCTCTTAAGCGCACACTGGAGGAGCTGAAGGAAACCAAAAGGAAAGGTATCACTCTGAGAGTCATATTAATGTTTTTCTCTACCTGTAGCAAAATCAAAAAAAATCTCTTGATCTCTTTAATATCTCACTTGTTTAACAGAGACAAAAATTAGATTATTAGGGGAGCAGTTTGAGACTTATGCTTAAGTCTCCTGAGTAAGGAGTAATCTTGCATGTCTCCTGTAGTTTTAAAAGAGAACTTTGCATTGTCACATTCTGTGTTCAAGGCCTGTTTATTCACAAAAATCTTAAGGCTAAAAGTAGCTCCTCAGAAATTTAGGAACAACTTTAAAAAATGATGGCTGTGTCACTCCTTTAGGACTCATAATTTGCTCATCTAAGAGTAATTCATGGAGCATTTTAATGCGTAAGGGACTCCTAAATCCCTAAGAGTGTATTACAAAACATCCGAAGTATTGCTGCTGTAGTCAATTCACATACTAAGTAAGTCAATGTAGAATAATATTATAAATCACAAAGTTGTTTTAATTATTTAAATTTAGTTGGGGATGCAATTACCTCGAACTGAAACAACCGAATTATACTGTAGATAAAGGTTTTGAGTGATATAGTGACAGAACCAAGTTCATATTGCCAATGTGGGCTAAATCTATATTAATTTTGTATAAATTAGCTACAAATATATACCGGACCCCGGTGGGCTAGAGAGGTGCGGCGGGTGTCGTTGGAAAGGTCTCGGCGAGCCCTGTCGGACAAGGCCGGTCCGGAGTCCGTGGTCAGTCCGGTTTGGGATAGAGGCCGGGCGGAATGGGCAGTTCTCTGGGGGCCCCCCAAGCCAGGGTTCCTCGGAAGCATCTCAGGCAGCCCTTTCGAACGAGACCAGCCCCAACCCCGAGTTCGTTTCCGTTTGGGGGAGAGGTCGTGCGGAATCGGTGCTTATTCCCGGGGCTGTGTCTGCACGCCAGGGGTGACTAGCGAGACGAGGCCGGGCTCGTTCAGAAGGTCTCGGGCGGCCCTTTCCAACGAGCCCGGCCCCGAGGTTATATTGAACAATATAAAAAATTTAATTTTCTGTGTACGATTACAATTACACAGAACAAATTTAACTAATTACCTGTGGCAGATGTAATTATCTGCGATCTCTGCACTTGACTGAGAATGTAGAGAGTACCACAGATTCTCACATTCACAAAATCAAAGAAAATGCCAAATTGAACGGTGATGCCGCCTCCAAATTTATATTAATTATTTATTATGATAATAATATACACTTCCCACAGACTTTCTAAAGTGAATTTGTGGTAAAACTTTACAATAAGGTTCCATTTGTTAACATTATCAATCTTAGTTAAGGTTAAGTTCAACATAGACTAAACTTTTAAAATTCAAAAGTTGTATTTGTTAACATTAGTTAATGGACTATGAACTAACATGAACTGACAATGAACAATTGTATTTTTTTTAAATAAGATTAACAAATAATACATGCTATGAACAATATAGTGTTAATTGTTTGTTCATGATACCTAATGCATTTACTAATGTTAATGAATGAAACCTTATTGTAAAGTGTTACTGAATTTGCTGACAAATAGCGGTTCCCCATCTACCAATCACTTTGGAAAATAGCCCGGTCATAGAACATGATGTCACCCATAGCAAAAAGTTAAACTCCGCCTTACTCTTATCTTAAGATTTCCTCAGTAAAAGTTGCTCTTGGCAGTCTTGTGAATAGACTTTAAGCAGATACTTTGGGGAACTCCTGGTGGTAAGATAAAAATCTTTATGAATACAGGCCCAGACAGCCAAGAAAACAAAGTCTGCATTCAAAAGTAAGACTTGTTTGATTCATCCAAGATTAAATTATTTGTGCTGTACTATACTCATCCTTTTTAATGACTCTATTTTTCTTCCACAAGGATTTAGGTGATTCATATGAGACAAAGTTGATACTTAAATGAAAGTAACTGTCAAATCTATTAAGCCTTCTGAGAAATTATGAAGCAGCCTCTGTGCAATTTGTTCTGAAGGTCAACAGTGAATTGCTGGCTGAATTCTTCTCACTGTTTGTGAATTTTAGACTTAAGCTTTTCTCCAAAGATGAAAATAGGTCAATAATTAGAGGAGCAACACTTGGGCAACCTGGGAACAAGTATCTTACTTATGAACAGTATGGTCTCAGCCTTTGTGATAGCAGCCCAGATCCATGTGTTAACCAACACCTGCTTCTGATTGAGGACAAGGGAAATAAACAGCAGTGGCAGCAAATGGGTCTGTCCTGCTCTCTTTACCCTTCAGGCACCAGGGCTGCGGGGTCTTTCATGACTGATTTCCTGGTGTGATGAGCATGTCCTCATCTACAGATGGGGCCTGTTAAGAAAAATAAGTGGAGCTCAGAGATTATGCTGGCAAGGTAGGGGTTGCAGCAGCTGGACATTCTGCATCACAAACACTAATTTCAGAGCCTTGATCAGTTTTTAGATATTCAGACTAGTCAGTGTGCCCTGTTCGGTCATAGCCCACACACACACACACACACACACACACACACACACACACACACACACACACACACACACACACACACACATACATGGAGAAGATAAGGACATCTGTTATCAACAATCATGGAAAGACAAGAACCATTACCAATGTTTTTTATTTGAACCCTTTAATGCTGGCGTGCACGTACATACAGAACACATGCTGTTTATTACACAGGATGCCGTCACACTGAGTCAAATGTTCTCCAGACAACATCACCATTTGGTTCTATTGTATTGTAAGATTAATGTGAACTATCAACGAAGGAAAAACTGAGTTCTACTTTCAATCGAAAACATTTTTATTACAAAAGAAGTATTGATAATTAAATATTGTTACGAAGATTTATTGATTTGCTTCTTTCAAAAGTGTCCTTTAAGAGATACACTGAACATGAACAATTCAAGGCAATATTCCTCATAGGTTTTCTTTCTTTTTTGTTTTCTTGTGAAGCACGTCACCTCACTCAGTAAATGGTAGCAGATCCATGTTTTTCGTGAAAAGAGAGACCAAATACCTTCTCAAAGCAGGTACAAAGAAGATGAGGAAAAAAATAAGACTTTCATAACTCCATAGAACGGTTCAAAGCGACCACGAAATTGACATTGAATTTGTTCTTTCATAAATCGTAATAATGTTTTGTAAAAAAAAAAAAAACACTACGGACAACACTAATTTAATCTTAAAGGAATAGATCACTCAAGACTGACAATTATGTCAGATTGTACTCACCTTTATGATGTTCGAAACATGCATGATTGTTTTTCTTCTGCTGCAGAACTCAAAAGGAGTAATTTAGGAGATTGTTCACGCTGTTCTTTTGAAAGTTGTCAAACTCCAAAAAAATATACATGTGCACTATATTGCAAGTCTTCTATAGCCATACAATAGCTTTGTCTTAAGAACAGAATGAAATCTGAGTTGGTATTAGTTGAAAATCACACCTTCCATGTGTTCAAATCAATTGATAGAGAGAGAAATTTCTTTGTTGGTGTATTTCTAGAACTGCACAAACTTCATTGCTTCCCATATGCACTGTATCATGATTTCCTAGGTTTGAATGTGCACAAGCTTTAGCTTGTCAATTCCCTTGACATGCCTATTTTGCATTGGTAATAGTCGCTGTCACTCATCTCACAGATCATTGCCATCTCTCTTTGAAAATTAACAACTTTGGGTCACTTTGTCACAGCAAGTTGTTTTCAGTATGAATGAGGCTTTACTTTTAGAGATTTGAAGCAATTACAAAGTACAATATAAACTTTTGATTCAAACACACACCCACACACACACACACAATAAAACAGAGTGAATTGTCACTGTCATCAGTGAAGCTTGGTGGTAAGGGAGAAATTCCAACGCACATTTCAACAGCTGTCAGAACATATCAATTTATCTCTCGTCCCTAATTTAATGAGATTGTTGACCCTCATTATAACAGCTCTGTTTATGTCATTATCATGTGATCTGATGGGAACTGACACCCTTGACTGCTAGCACTACGCAATGTGCATGTGTTCATTTATGTGTTTTAGCTTCAACAGTGATAAATGCAGAGAAAAATGTGTGTGAATGAGTGTGACTATTTCTGTATTGAGTTAGTGAGTGCATTGAATAGGCGTCTGTATTTTGAATGAGTGTGTGTGAGGAGGCATATATTTTCATGCTCGTGCATGTGTGATAAAAAAGGGTGCCAGTGTTGGCAGTCCATAGAGAGTGAGATTTCTCAGGTTTAAAAAGGAAAGGAAAGAGTTTGAGTTTTCTGCAGCTGGGTGGTGGAGACTTTTTTTTTTTTTTTGAGAGAGAGAGAGAGAGAGCTTTTGTGCTCATAAAACCTTGCTGAAAAGATGAGCTTAGACCAACTGGTTAGTACTAATTTTGTGCTGGCCTAGTGGTGGATCAGCACAGCTATGCTGTTTACCAGCAAAACTTTGCTGTTGAAGCTGACAAACATGGACTTTCAGGTGAAACTAGTTTACCAAGAAGTCTTGGTTATTTAAGGTACTGTAAGCAATTTTTTATGGAGTAGCATACAGAAAATCTCCCTACTGACAGATATTGCTGAAATTGGTGTCCTGAGAAATTACACCTGTCTATGTAGCTATGTTTCCATCCACACATTTTTTTTTTTTTTTTTACACATTGTTGGGATATCGCAATTTTTTAAAAATAAATTGTTGGATCATGGAAACACCAAGATGCGAATAAAGTTTCAAGAATGCACCTTAAAATCTTTTCGCTTGATTGAGGAAAATATATATTTTATTCGGTAAGCGGACATGTGTATAAACTAGAAACACATTTTGCCAAATATACAGTATTCTTGTAGAATTTATATAGAAATATAGATGTGTATCAATAAAGTCATTGTTCGTCTTGCTTTTAATCTTGTAAAAAAGCCTTACTGGAACACCAGCACACCAACATCTCATTTTGTGGACCAGCATTCAAAACATATGCTGGTGACCAGCTATGCTGGTTTTATTTAGCTTAGTATACTAATATGATGTTGTGCATTATAGAACCTTCTTCCACACCACCCTTGATCTCTCACATTTCTGCTCTCCTTCATGACTTACCACATACGCAGAGAAAGCCCTCCATTGCCATTTAATTATCACAGCTTTTGGCTCTGCAATAACAGGAGGCACAAATGCATAAGGGGATCTGGAGTGAATGTGTCATAGCTGAATAAAGGGAAAGAGAAGAGGGACAGGCAGAGTACAAATGCCTCACCAAAGACCTTCCTCTTCACAGGACCTGAAAGAGGACAATGAGTCAGAGGCATGATTAATACTGCAATGGTGGCTTTCACATTTGAAAAAGTATATATATTTATACATTATTTTATGTATACTGTTCTGCCAATATACATCATCAGTTTCGTCAAAATGACCATTAATGATCTGAGTGAGATGCTTTTTAGCGACCACTCTGCTCAGTTAAATTAAAGGTGGACATTCTTGCCTGCAATCGTTAAGATAATGTAAACAGCCAGTCAAATTTAAGCTACACAATATGCTTGTCACTGTATGGTATACCATAATCCTTTAAACCAGTGATTAACTGTGTATAAATATACTGTGTATATCCAGATGGATGGTTGGTGGATGGATGGATGGATATTCAGAAGTCCACCACTTACCACTGATTTTTAGTTATGTTGAGAGAAATGTATGTCAGATACCCAATGCATGTTGTACTTTTAGCTTTTCCAGTGCATGAAGAACAATCAGTTTGTTGATTATTGGTGTCAGGCCATGTGCAGTAAATTAGAGACCATTTAATGAAAGACATGAATAGGAGGGAATTGTTTATGTGAAAACTGCCTGTTTAAAATCGTTGATTAATCTCACAGAGTGATGCATTATGCTTTTATTTTATGGTTCTGTTGACACTGGGCTGTCTGTTTGCACACAAAATAAACGCTTGTAAGACAACCACAGTTTGCTGGTTTGAATTGTATCTCTGTTGGCGCTTCTCTGTCTGGCATTCTGAGGCTCAATCTTAATCTGTTTTTTCTTTTGCCTGTTTAAAATCGTTGATTAATCTCACAGAGTGATGCATTATGCTTTTATTTTATGGTTCTGTTGACACTGGGCTGTCTGTTTGCACACAAAATAAACGCTTGTAAGACAACCACAGTTTGCTGGTTTGAATTGTATCTCTGTTGGCGCTTCTCTGTCTGGCATTCTGAGGCTCAATCTTAATCTGTTTTTTCTTTTCATTTTTTTCCCCCTTCTGCAGCACCTTGGATGATGAGGCAACTAACCAACGGCAACAGAAGCTGGACAGACAGGTGAGTTTTCTTTTGAAAAGGGCCTTCTGTATGCACTGCTAAAAAGAAACCATTGGAAACTAGAAATAGAAGAATGATCGAAAGATTAACGTCAGTCAGAAGGACAGTGAGAAAGAAACCATTGATGCTCACTAAGACAGAGAGACATATTCAATTTATAGAAAACTTTGAGAAATTTCCGCACACCTTCCCTTTGCCATCCCTATAAGTGCAGTCACTTTGATAGAATTCCTCCAGACAGCCTTGAAGACTAATGCTAGCTTTATCATTCTTTCAGTTTGCAATACATGGTTCTCTGTGGTCGTCATTATCCTTTGCATTGGGCATGTGGTGAATACTTTGTTATTAAACACACAGGACACTAAGGAGAACAGAGGGGGTCCTTGGAAACATTCACCAAGTTTTTAGACAGTCCATGTTGGTTAATCATGATTCTTCAAAACACTTTATTTAGCAAGACTTGGTGCGTTATTCTTATCCACATGCATATTACGTGAGTTTCCACAAATTTCTTGTGGAAGTGTTACCTAAAGGATAACTCCCCTACGTCCTTATTTTTCCTTCAAGTATTTGTTTTGAGATGTATTTAATAATTTAATATCATTAGAAATACATTTTCAGTTTAACTAGCAATAGCCAGACTGGTGCTATTCATACAGATTTAGCTGGTTGGCTCTCAAATTTCAGACAGATATAGAAAGATTCTTTGACACATTCATTATCAAAGCATCAGAGCTAGGACAGATTTGGGGTAATGTTCGAGGATACAGAAAAAGCACATATCGTAGCCTTGATGTTTGTTCAGCCTTGATGTTTGACAGCTCAAAATTCTTAGTCTGTCATAGTCCTTTCTCTTTTCAGTTGTTAAAAATGTCAAGAGATGGAAGATTCAATTTTAATGAGCTGCAAACATCAGAAACACAAGCCTCCATTTTCCTGTGATTCTGCAGTGAGAGTGCTGTGAGGAGATCTCCTCGAGGGTGCTTTCTTTGCATCTGTTTGTCTGCTGTTGTGCTTTATACACAAGTGGTTATGGCAGAGACAAGCATTATTTGATCCATATCTCAACTCAAGCCAATAGTTTGAGCCCACAACTCTCAGCTGCTCTTTAATGAACCTCCCACTCTCTTCACAAGACCACTCGTCCAAATTACCATATTTATTGCCTGTCTGCTTTGCATAATAACCTGAAGAAGCTGAGCTTGAAATTGTTGAGCATCACCTCAGCCAACCTCTCAAACTCTCAACCTTGTACTCTCTATGGCCACAAGATTCATTGCCCACTGCACTTCAATTAAATTTAAGGTGCTGTGCAAGCACGTATTCAGAGCCATCTACTTAAATGATTCTAAAAAAATGTTATGGCTTATTTAGTAGCGCTGTTTAGCATCAGCTCTGAGAATAGAAGAGATGTAGAGAGCATAGACGGTGAGCGTGTTTAGGCAATGTGTTCACAGATAAACAATTTTTTTTTTAAGGACATCAATATGGAGAACTGTGTGCGCTGTTCAAAGGCATGTTTCCCTAAGCAACAAGGTACTACTAATAGAACAAGCTGTGAACAGAAACCCATAGGAAACGTAATCATGTTGTAATCTGAAGCATTATTAAAAATGCATGAACTCATTGTCTCTCTATAATAGACATCCAAATGATAGAATTCTATCTACCACAACACTCCTGCTGATAGCATTGTTTATTTTCACACGCAACATGCATAGTTTTAGTACTCGATTCACTAAAGGAATTATGCAAATTGGGTAGACACATCACAAAAACAATTATGCTGAACGCAGTTTGCATGGTGCAATTCCCCATCTTGCAGTCTGGGTCTGAGTTCTAGGTGTTGGAAGATGCAGAAGATTACCACATTATGGCATACTGTACTTTACTGGGACTGTACAGCATCGCTCCACCAACTTAGCTCAAGCATATAGGTACAGTATAGAATAGCAATATTAAGATAACGAAAAGCGACAGTCCCTATGCTGCATATGATTCTTTCTTTGCCCCCTGGATGTTGAGGCTCAAAGTATCCGGCTTCAAACTGGTATTGTTACAAAAGAAGTTGGAAAGCTTTATCTTTTTTTTTCATGGATGAATGCTGAAATTTAGTTTATTTTACGTAGCAATACTGTGTACTGTATATTGACCGAAGTTAGTGACAATTTATAGACATTTAGAAATAATTATGAATGTTACCACAAAAAGAAATATAGGACTATTAATTGAAAAGTGCAAAGTTATATATTTAATGTTTATTCATGTTTGTTTTCAAACATTGCTTTATAGTTTTCTTTTGTGTAGCGCTGAATGTTTTTGTTAGAGCAAATGGCAGAGAGTGACTTGTTATACTACTTTAGACTTGTTACACTACTTTAGGTCAGTTTGACCTCATCGTGCATATCTCAAGGGCCAATTATGGCAGGGAAATCTCTTCTGTGCGTCACAGAGCATTAGTTATGCAGTTGTTCCTAGCAAACAATATTGAGACAGCTCCCCCATTGAGACAGCTCCCCTACTTAATTAACATGGCCCTTTTTTATTATGTTGTCTTACTAGATATTTAAGTGTGGCTTTGCATATTTATATAGAATGTGGTTCACAACAGTTTAATTTGAAATATATGGAATTAATATAATATCAATATGATTCACAAATGCATAAACACATATCCATCAATTCGATAAATGTCATACATGCATCTTACTATATACACACAAATGCCTTACAACTTGTGTTTGTGAAATTCCTAATTAAATGGACGTGCACCTATTTGTACAAATAGAGACATATTTGTGAATCTAAATGTTCCCTTTTATACAAATAAATCACAGTTTGTGGATGCAACCAAATTAAAATGTTCCAAATGAAACACAAAATGGCCTTGTGAAGCATTGAATGTGCGTTTGTGGATCAAGTGACACACGTTCATTCATTGACGTCTTTTTGTGTGTTTTCTGTTTCATTTTGAGACTCCCTTTCCTTTGGTTTTGCCTTAATTGATCCACACATAATTTTGTGTGATAAAAGCAGCTACCACTAGATGGGGGCCTTATTAAGGTCACTCAGAATGCGCAGTTTACAAGCACCATTTCAAACGAACAGTGTCTGAGATCAACATAAAGAATCAAAGGTTTGTCTAAATTTTTCTCATATACAACCAAGGATAATGTCCTATCCAGCGGTGGAAATGGCCGAGATTCACTGGGGGTACTCTATTTTATGTTACAATTGAAAATGTCTTTTAAAGTAAATTATGTACTCTTCAAACTTTCTGTTCATCCAAGAATACTTGCAGCAATGGAACTGTTCAGCATATACTGTTAATTAAAGCTGCTAGTTTAGGACCTGTGAGGAGTCTTTTTCTCAAATTAGAGACTCCGATCTACTTGTATTCTTGTTGTTGTGTATCTAGGTTGTACACTTCTCTCTCTTTCCTGGGTAGATCAAGTTTGTTTTATTATTTCAAAACAGAAGTGCATGGAATAGCCTTAATCTCTAAAAGGATTTTTAAACAGGTTCATAATTTTATTTTGGGGGTCTACTAGAATAGGTTCACATGCTTTATAGTAAAAACAAATTCATATTTTTTCTAATACTGTACATTGCTGCAGCTCCTCTTTTCATAACCTGTCTGAAACGCTCTGTAGCACCTGTCTCTTTAAAGCCCCCCTTTCTGAAAAGCCCAGTCTGCTCTAATTGGTCAACTGGCCCAGTCTGTTGTGATTGGTCAACTGCTTGGAGCATGTGTCGGAAATGTAACGCCCCTTACCATAGAGTTTCAGCTCCCAAGGCTAAGTAGCCTTAGGTGAGCATTATGCAAATGTGTTATGTAGTGATATAGCTATGTCACAGGTAATGGCTGGACTGCAATCCAGGCATTTCAGGCAGTTCAGGAGCAGTGTTTTCTGTGGGAGAGAGTAACTACCTTTGGCATGGACTTTGTGCTTTGTAATTTTGCAGAACTTTTACATGCACAAACTATAAGCTATATTACACACTAACGGAAAGGAAAATTCCAAAATGCATAATAAGGCCTCTTTACATTTGCAAGTGTAAAGTAACTTTACTGTAATGTAACTAAAAAAAGCAATACCTCAGCTGATAAAAGTTGCACAACCATTTTAACCGTTAAAAATAAATGTTAATTTAGTACTAAATTAACATATTAATTAAATGATTTCTTTAGGATTATTTGATACATTATTTTCTTAGTAGACTGGAGTAATAGCAGCTGGAAATAAATGTTTTATTTTATTATAAATAAAAACATAAATCTTTACTTATTACAGATTATAGAGATTATAGAGAACCACATTACACTTGAGAAATAATTTTTTTTGTTTATTATTGCCAAATCTACTGGATATTTCCCTTCATTTTAATGAATGGGCATTTGCTGTCAGCCACGCTAAAACACGGTCCCAGCATTGTGTGTGTGTGTATGTCAAGACTGCAGTACAGTCATTCTCATAGAAGAATAATAAAACAAACAGCTCAGCATTTGTTTGTGCATTAAATTACACATACACTTATTTAACTGTGGATGATATTCTGAGCAAAGAAAACAGAAGGACGCACCAAAAAAAATGTGCATCTTTCTGGTGCGTGGATTTGTAAATTGAGCATGAGTGGATCTGTTGCATGCATGCATGGATCGGTTGCCCATGGATTCCCGTGTGCATCTGTCAGTCTGTTGCATGAATATGCTCTGGCCACTCACGATAGTAAACATTGTGCAACCATAGGCACAGAAAATTTCAGGCATTTATGTGCAGGATCCGCTACACTTTCTTAGGCTAATTAGTAGAGAATTTTGTTATTCCCCTAACAAAATGAAGCCAGTTTGAATGGGAATGCTGTTCCCCCACGAAATTCACTCCTGGGACTCCATTCCCCCACGTTCCTAACCATTTCCAGTTCCTGTTACATTGTAAAAGCCAATTTTAGAGGATAAATCCTGGTGACAATATGTTACAATATGTTACATGTCAGAAGCTTTCTAGCTAATAGGATTCCAACACCTGGCCATCCGGGTCTTTGTCCCAAGTCAGCGTTAGAGTCTGCTACTTCAATCTTAACCATATTTCTAGACTGAATTCCCTGTGTACACAATGGGGAATATCTGTTTGTGTAGTCAAGGCATGAGTATAATTCTTAATGTTGTAGTATCCAATAGGGCAGTGCGAAATGGTGATATATATCGTGCCGATGGAAAAAAGTGTCAATCGGTAGAACTGTTTCTATATCATGGTATGCAAATATCTGTGCCTGCAATGGTCCGCTTGGCTGATGGTGAGACTGATAGTGAGAGAGAGACGAACAAACAAACACGGAGATGGATGAACAAACAGAATGCTGGATGACCCCGAAACAAGTCAAACGCTGGAGGTAGTATATATTTTTGCATTAAAAGGTGCAGTCTCACATTATTGGAGCCATTGATCAGCTGCTGTTAATAATGTTAACATTGACACCTTCAAGCTTCCTTACCAATGGTTCTCCCGCAACCACGGAGAGAGAAACGATTGGAATTACATCAGGAATTAATAGATAACACCTTTGTCAATAGTGCATTTATGTCAAGTAGACTATATAGCAGGAGTCCGCATATGGCATGCTTGCCAGCACTGGCACGCAGAGGGGTAATCACTGGAATGCCAGCAATGTCGAGAAAGGAATAGACAATTACATTTATATAAATTCTGCACCTGTCCCTCCACCTGTCCCTGGGGCGAGTGTCCACGCTGTGACCTTCGTGGCCCTGAGGGCGAGGTCGGTCACTGAGCGCAGATCCTGCAACTCATCTGGGTCAGGACTACCCAAGTGCAGATCTTTAAGTGTGTTTTTTGTTTTTGCCACCATTCTTAGTAAATTCTAGAGACTGTTGTGTGTGAAAATCCCAGAAGATCATCAGTTACAGAAATACTCAAACCAGCCCATCTGGCACCAACAAACATCCATGCGATTATCTAATCAGTCAAACGTGTGGCAGCAGTGCATATAATCATGCAGGTACGGGTCAGGAGCTTATATTTTTGAATGGTTCACATTTTATGAAATCAGCACAACAATTCTTAATGAATTTTTAGATTCTGACCTCAAAGGGTAACCGATTAAAGAATTGCAGATTAAACAAAAACAATATGGAATACAGCTAAATAATTATACTTAATATAAACTAAAAATAAAATTATTTGACATTTTTCAGCATCCATTCAACAATACCAAATGTAACTCATCAGTCTAAACAAGTTGTTTTCTTTCTTCACAAATCTGCACTCTCTCCCTCACTCCGAAATAGGGTCTTCTCATCAACTCCATATTTTATTGCCAATGCAGCAAGCTTGAGAGATTCCTTTTAATTTTCTTTCTCAGGATGCCCATGTTGTCCCTACAATGAAAATGAAAATGTAAGTGGTTTTAAGTTCATGAATTAAAAGAGTGTGTTCTGAGCACACTCAATTAATGCTTTTTTTATTTGAGGTTAAAGTTGTTGTTATCTTAGTGGGCTTAATAAGAACAATGGGGGTCAATGGCACATTTCTGTGACAGTATAAAACATCTGCATCTGCAAGTGCATGGGCTTAATAGGATCACTTCCCCTATAGTCATTGATTGTAGTTTGTCTTTATACTGGGGCTTCTACATTGGAAGCCATACATCAGTTATTTCATCGCAGTTACATTCAGGGCTCCAGACAAAAAAAATTACTTAGGAGCCAAATGGCTGTTTTTAGTTGCCAAATCGATTTAGATTGTTGTTCAGAAACAAGATTTAATGCAGAAGAAAAGAAAGACAGCTGATAACCCATTAATCAGAGGTTTAATAACAGTGTATATTGTTGAAAAGATAAGTTAGCATTCCCTTTTATTTCATAAATGTTCACAACCCTTTCATAATTTATACAAATGTAAGAGATAATATATTGTTTTATTTAGTACTGCTCTTCAGAAGCTACATTACAGATAATTACATAATAAAAGTATAATGTGCATAAAGTAGTGTGTTGTCTTCTTGAGCATCAATGATTGTTTGCACCTTGTGTAATAGTTGTGTGTAAGTCCCTCAAGTGTCAAAAGCTTCATTTTAAATACTTTATATACAGGTGTGTGTGTGTGTGTGTGTGTGTGTATAGAATGAAATTTCAGATGCAGTTTTTGTGCTATTCCAATCCCAGTCAATAATTTCCAGAGGAAAAAAAAAAGTGGTTTACTCTATGGGACTTTTCATTATAAAGAAGGGACTACAATTGGGACTACTATTTTGAAATGTCTGTGCACCCAGTTGTGAGCTCAATGACAGATGATTTGCTGAGAAATTGAATCTGATTCAAACTGCTAACCTGAGCTCCTGAGTTGAAACTCTCAGTTGTTTTCAGGTGATTCATGAAAAAGACCTGGATCAAAAGAGTCATTTGTTCTCTTGTGCTGGGTTTGTTGTTGCGTGCAGCCAGCAAGCTCGTCACAACAGAAAGGGTGAAAAGCGGCACGAGCCACACTGGTTGTGTGTACTCTAAAGATGTATTCAGTAACTCACAAGATAATATCTGATGAAACCGCATATGAATGCACACAACCGACTGCCGCCAATGGCGATTAGATTTTAAATTATTGTCGCATTCAATTAATTTTGGTTGCATTTGCGACCATTTTCTCCACTGTCTGGAGCCCTGTACATTACTATATTCTTTGACTATAGTGTATATATAGTGTGTGTGTGTGTATATATATATATATATATATATATATATATATATATATATATATATATATATATATATATATATATATATATATATATATTAGAATATCATATATAACAAGAAATACTGCAATGTCTAGCTAATAAATAGTAATACGGAATATTCTGTGTGGCTGTTAATGTCTGTTTGCAGCGAGCTCTGCTGGAACAAAAGCAGAAAAAGAAGCGTCAGGAGCCCGTGATGGTGCAATCTAATCTGGACGGGAGATCTCGAGTCCGTAGGACCCGGCAGTCAGAGGAGCAGGCACCACTCGTGGAGAGCTACCTCAGTGGCAACAGCAGCACCATCTACCACGGTACAAAATGCAGTTCAAAGACAGATGGCATGATTTGTCCTTTACAGTGTTCCTGCCTCAAGCTTCCCTTTACCCATGTCCAAAGCTCAACTCTACTAGCAGATGCAGAAAAGCTGATTTTTGATTAATTCCTAATAGGTCCCTCTAAAATTCCAGAAATGACCAAAGAGACTCAGGCTTCACGTTCACTCTCAGGGGCACGAGGCATTATTTCAAGCTGTCAATGCATTGACGTGCCAATATTGATCCAAGCTTCTCAAACAGAGCAGCTCACAAAGGCCAGTGATTGAAATTGGAAATGCTTGTTTGCTGATTTTTCGGCAAACAATGCTGCCATTCTTCCTGCTGCCAGCAGTACTGCTTGAGTTACTCTATTGATCTCTGTACCAGACTACACACTGTTAGATAAACCCTTCCTACAGTGTCACTGCAGACTTCAATCATCTATATTAAGACATTGGACAGTGTCAGGGGTCCTTCCTCTGAGCCACGAGAAGCTTTATTTTAGCAGACTCGAGAGCAAGCATCCTAGTGTTCTGTTGATGATGGCAGAATAACACCGCAATAAGGAACCATTGTTTGTGTTATAGATGTACATCAGTGATGGGCTTTGCTAGTTTTTAAATCAAGTAGCTTTTCAGTAGGGAAGCTATATTTTTGATTAGGTAGTGGCTTAGCTTTGACAAAAGCTAAGCTGCTACATCATGCATGCACCTGGTGTTTACTATCGCCAGTTTTGAATCCGAACTATAGATGTAAGACTCAAATGAATCACTCATCTAAATCGTGTGCATCTTGCAAGCGACTACTGCAGGTAAAGACATTTTACCACCAAAAGAGTATCAAAACATTCAGTAGCCTACATGAAAACACATCAAAAATTACCATGTCATTGCCATGTTTTTTGAACATGTGGCCTTACCTGGTGGGCACTGGTATATGAATATGGTAATCCTATATAAAATTACAACAGTAGTACCATGGTATACTTTAAAGTACTTTAAAGCACCATGTAAATACAAATTGGTACATAAATATGGTAATTGTATCTCAAAGTACCATGGTAATACCATCTGATACCATCAGATATCAAATTGTTATTGACCAGATCACTGACCATAAGCTTCTAGTACAGAAATAGATTATAGCAAGACACAGAATTATAGGATAAGATTAATAGTTTGTGTACAAGTTTTTATACAGGAAAAAAGGAAAGGAAATTATGTTCAAATGGGTATGGGGTTGTTGAGGTAATTGTATAAATATGATAAATAACATTTTAAAATAGTGATTTTTCATTTTGAACACAGGGGTTTGTATAGGTAGCATGTATAAATATGAATTTTTTTTTTTATACATGCACATACATTTCAAATTGCACCATACTGTATACTTGTATACTATATTGCACTATACTGTACAATACTGTACCATGGCTTAGATAAGCATCATGTGAAATCTTTTAGATGCTTTGTCTGTGACAGTATGCTCCGTGCATGTGGTTGAAAAAAAGTAGCTTAAATGTAGCCAGCTACTTTTGGCCTATAGCTTGTAGTGTAACTTGCTACTTTCTCTGAGTGTACCTTTTAGCTTAGCTTAACTAAAGTTTTTGTTGAGTAGATAGTAGCTTAGCTTGCTACATTTTTGAGTAGCTTGCCCAACATTGATGTACATTAAGGTCTTTAATACAGCTTGATCAATATGCTCTGTACCATGAGTTCATAGTAAAATATTTTATTTTTTTATCGTATTTTACAATTGTTTCTCCCTTTCTCTTCTCTTTTAATCCTGACACAGTTTTAGTGCCCATTATCTTGCATGGTAAAGTGCTTTATTTGTGGGTGCTTAAACATACCTCTTCCTCAATCAGTCACATGCTGCCAGTTACCCCAGGAAGTAATTTTGACTCATCCCTCAGTTTGTAAAAAGAAAAACCTCATTTATACTGAAATGTACTTGGTCAAAACATTTAAATAGATACTGGGACACTAAATACCCAAAGTATACAATTTAGGGTTAAAACCTCTAGAATGACTTGCCCCCATTAACTGTGACGCTGAAAATTTATTTTTCATTAATGGATGAGTCAAAGTTTCCTTTTTTGTGGTAATTTTGTGGACAGCATGCCACAGATGCAATTAACAGAGCTTAACCTCTATTAAACCTGGGGTATTTATTTAATTACATCTGACCACACATAATTTTGCTAAGATAAATCATCATTCAGTTGATGCTGCTTTTGTAATTATATATGTGTGTTATAATTGTGTTTATGAAAGAGAGGAATGTCTGTTGATGCTTGGAGTTCACACTATTATGAATAATTTACAGTTTCCCCTCAATGTTGTGCTCTCACATCAAAGAGAGAGTACCTTTGGCTGTAATCCACTCTGAGCTTCACTCAAAAAGATGTAAAAATCTAGTAATTGGTCATTGCATTTGTGCATGCTGTTTCCTTCTTTGAACATTGTGTTTGTCAGCCTTAATGGATATTTTCAATGTGTTAGTCTCTCAAATCATGACTTAAAAGAAACAAACACCTCTCTCTTTTCAAAAACAGCAAGCCATGATCTCTGAGGTTTCTTTCAGTAACTAAACCATTGATAATTTCCCCCTCACTCTTCAAGCTTTTTGTTTCATGCCTTTCAATTTTAGTAATGGTGTAGCTATGGACGAGTTTCAAACAGACAGAGATATGTCAAAGTACAGCCACTCTGTCTGCACTTGTAAGAGTTTGTTGACCCTAAGGAATTCTCACAGATCTGTTTCTTACAGAAAGCAGAGCAGTTGTGAAGGACAGTTAAAAAAACAGTCTGTGAGAAGGAGTTAATTTCACTTCAAAGCTTTGATTTCTACAGTTGTTCTGACAGCCACTGAATCCACTTCAATTAATATTGCATCCAGGGGTGCATGGAAATAACAGGTTATTTTGTTTTGTACTTTCAAGCATCTCATGGGTGAACACTGGATTTCTTCATCTGACAACTGGAATAGTTAGTTTACCCAAAAACTCTTTACCCAAATTCTGTCACCATTTACTTCCCAAACCCGTTGGACTTTCTCTTCTCCTTAAAACACAAAAGGAGATTAGCCTCTGTGCACCATTTACTTTCCTTGCATCTTTTTCAATACAATGAAGTGAATGGTGATCTGGCACAGAGCTGCTTGGACATCAGACATCACATTATGTATGTGTATATATATATATATATATATATATATATATATATATATATATACACACACTCCTAAGTGAAAATGTCCAAATTGGGCCCAATTAGCCATTTTCCCTCCCCAGTGTCATGTGACTCGTTATTGTTACAAGGTCAACATGGCACCTCATGACAAAGAACTCCCTGAGGATCTGAAAAAAAGAATTGTTGCTCTACATAAAGATGGCCTAGACTATAAGAAGATTGCCAAGACCCTGACACTGAGCTGCAGCACGGTGGCTAAGACCATACAGCGGTTTAACAGGACAGGTTCCACTCAGAACAGGCCTCGCCATGGTCGACCAAAGAAGTTGAGTGCACGTGCTCAGCGTCATATCCAGAGGTTGTCTTTGGGAAATAGACGTATGAGTGCTGGCAGCATTGCTGCAGAGGTTGAAGGGGTGGGGGGTTAGCCTGTCAGTGCTCAGACCATACGCCGCACACTGCATCAAATTGGTCTGCATGGCTGTCGTCCCAGAAGGAAGCCTCTTCTAAAGACGATGCACAAGAAAGCCCGCAAACAGTTTGCTGAAGACAAGCAGACTAAGGACATGATTACTGGAACCATGTCCTGTGGTCTGATGAGACCAAGATAAACTTATTTGGTTCAGATGGTGTCAAGCATGTGTGGCGGCAACCAGGTGAGGAGTACAAAGACAAGTGTTTCTTGCCTGCAGTCAAGCATGGTGGTGGGAGTGTCATGTCTGGGGCTGCATGAGTGCAGCCAGCACTGGGGAGCTACAGTTCATTGAGGGAACCATGAAGGCCAACATGTACTGTGACATACTGAAGCAGAGCATGATCCCCTCCCTTCAGAGACTGGGCCGCAGGGCAGTATTCCAGCAGGATAACGACCCCAAACACCCATCCAAGATGACCACTGCCTTGCTAAAGAAGCTGAGGGTGAAGGTGATGGACTGGCCAAGCATGTCTCCAGACCTAAACCCTATTGAGCATCTGTGGGGCACCTCAAACAGAAGGTGGAGGAGCACAAGGTCTCTAACACCCACCAGCTCCGTGATGTTATCATGGAGGAGTGGAAGAAGACTCCAGTGGCAACCTGTGAAGCTCTGGTGAACTCCATGCCCAAGAGGGTTAAAGCAGTGCTGGAAAATAAGGGTGGCCACACAAAATATTGACACTTTAGCCCAATTTGGACATTTTCACTTAGGGGTGTACTCACTTTTGTTGCCAGTGGTTTAGACATTAATGGCTGTGTGTTGAGTTATTATATATATATATATATATATATATATATTACAGTTCAAACGTTTAGGGTCACTTACTCATTTTTTTATTATTATTCACATTTTAGAATAATAGTAAAGTCATCACAACTATTGAATAATAGAAATGGAAATATGGGAATTATGTTAAAAATCTAAAATAAATAAAAACATTTACATTTCAGCATCTTCAAAGTGGCCACACTTTGCCTAGATTTAGCAGAAATTTACACTTGGTATCACCCTGGTATGCTTTTTAAACAGTATTGAAGGAGTTCCCATCTAGTATGTATATATATATATATATATATATATATATATATATATATATATATATATATATATATATATATATATATATATATATATAATGTATGTATGTATGTATGTATGTATATACACACACATACACTTGAAGTCAGAAGTTTATATACAATCTTTTATTACTTTCATCACATTCTCAGTGGGTTAGAAGTTTACATACACTTTTTTAGTATTTGGTAGCATTGCCTTTAAATTGTTTAACTTGGGTCAGACATTTTGGATAGCCTTCCACAAGCTTCTCACAATAAGTTGCTGGAATTTTGGCCCATTCCTTCAGACTGAACAGAGTCAGATTTGTAGGCCTTCTTGCTCACGCATGATATTTCAGATTTGCCCACAGATTTTCTATCGGATTGTGGTCAGGGCTTTGTGTTGGACACTCCAATACCTTGACTTGGTTGTCCTTAAGCCATTTTGCCACAACTTTGGAGGTATGCTTGGGGTCATTGTCCATGTGGAAGTCCCATTTGCGACTGAGCTTTAACCTCACGGCTGATGTCTTGAGATATTGCTTCAGAATATCCACATCATTTTCCTTCCTCATGATGCCATCTATTTTGTGAAGGGCACTAGTCCCTCCTGCTGCAAAGCACCCCCACAGCGTGATGCTGCCACCCAATGCTTCATGGTTGGGATGGTGCTCTTTGTCTTGCAAGCCTCACCCTTTTTCCTTCAAACATAAGGATGGTAAATTATGGTCAAAATTGTTCAAATTTTGCTTCATTAGACCTGAGGACATTTCTCCAAAAAGTACGATCTTTGTCACCATTTGCACTTGCAGACTCTAGTCTGGCTTTTTATGGCGGTTTTGGAGCAGTGGCTTCTTCCTTGCTGAGCAACCTTTCTGTTTATGTCGATATAGGACTCGTTTCACTTTGGATATACTATTCTTTCTTCCAGCATCTTCACAAGGTCCTTTGCGGTTGTTCTGGGATTGATTTGCACTTTTAGAACCAAACTACGTTCATCTTTAGGAGACAGAATGCGTCTACTTCCTGAGTGTTATGATGGCTGCATGGTCCAATGGTGTTTATACTTGGAACAGACGAACTTGGTACTTTCAGGTACCACGTTCGGAAATTGCTCCCAAGGATGAACCAGACTTGTGGAGGTCCACACATTTTTTTCTGAGGTCTTAGCTGATTTCTTTAGATTTTCCCATGATGACAAGCAAAGAGGCACTGAGTTTGAAGTTAAGCCTTAAAATACATCCATAGATACTCCTCCAATTCAGTACACCCCCTATCAGAAGCTAATTGTCTTAAGGCTTGACCTCATTTTCTGTAATTTTCCTAGCTTCTTAAAGGCACAGTTAACTTAGTGTATATAAACTTATGACCCACTAGAATTGTGATACAGTCAATTAATTGTTAAACAATCTGTGTGTAAACAATTGTTGGAAAAATTACTTGTGCCATGCACAAAATAGATGTCCTAAAAAACTTGCCGAAACTATAGTTTGCTAATATTAAATCTGTGGAGTGGTGACATTTTTTTTTAATGACTTCCACCTAAGTGTATGTAAACTTCTGACTTCATCTGTATATAAATATATATAGTACTGTGCAAAAGTCTTAGGCGCACATAAGATTTTTCACAAAAACATTTGTCTTAACGTTTGTATTTGTATCTGCTACTTTAGTGTGTCAATAGGAAATATAAATTTTATACGGCCAAAAATTCCTTTTTTCAAATAGAATAAAATAGAAGAACAGGGAGCCCTGCAACAGATGGCCCTCACAGAGCCCACAACTGAACATCGGGGTCAGTCTGGGGTTACACAAAAATACAGAAGTAATTGAGACTATATAAATAAATAAAAGAACTGTGGTGAATTCTCCAAGAAGCTTGGAACATCCTATCTGCCAACAACCAAGAAAAACTGTGTCCAGATGTACCTAGGAGAATTGGTGCTGTTTTCAATGCAAAAGTGTTCACACTAAATATTGATTTAGCTCTTTTTCTGTTTATTGGAATTTGTATGACATTATTAGAATTACTGAAAACAATTTATGTCATTATTTTTTAAAGAAATCCTCACTTTTAAAGTTTTTCACAAGTGCCTATAACATTTGAACAGTACACGCGCACACACACACACACACACACACACACACACACATATATGTATCTATCTATATATATATATATATACACACACACACACACTATACATACTGTATATATACACTGGTGGCCAAAAGTTTGGAATAATGTACAGATTTTGCTCTTATGGAAAGAAAATGGTACTTTTATTCACCAAAGTGGCATTCAACTGATCACAATGTGTAGTCAGGACATTAATAACGTGAAAAATTGTTATTAGAATTTGAAAAAAGTCCAGAACTTCTTAAACTACTTTAAAGAGTTTTCATCAAAAATAACAGCAATGAAAAAAGTGCAGCAATGACAGCTTTGCAGATCTTTGGCATTCTGGGTGTCAGTTTGTCCAGATACTCAGGTGACATTTCTCCCCACACTTCCTGTAGCACTTGCCATAGATGTGTCTGTCTTGCCGGGCACTTCTCACGCACCGTACAGCCTTTAGCTGATCCCACAAAAGCCTAATGGGGTTAAGATCCTTATGACTCCATATACTGTAAGCTGTGTATCTGCTTTGTGAGGGCCATGTCTTTGCTAACTTTCTTTCTTCTAACTAATTTTCTTAATTTTCCTTGTTTTTTTTTTTTTTTTTTTAAATTCTATCACTACCTGCTTTTTGTCCCTGGCCTCCTCATTTAGTACAAGAAGCGGAACAGGAAGACGTTAAAGCTGTAGCAGAGGTTCAGGCCCCTCGCTCGGCTAAAAAAATCAAGCAGCCTACCTCCACTCCTCAGACTGGCAGCGCCAAGAAGGAGAAAAAGGGCAAGCACAAAGGTCAGCTGAGCAGCCTGTTAACAGTCAGGCCCAGCATGTGCACGAAATTCTGTGTGTTTGTGTGTGTTCATGTGAAGGATGTTTGTGTCATCTTGTAATTCAGTTTGTGTTATGATCAGCATTACCTATTCTATGTAGGAGAGAAGAGTACAAATGTTCACATGTGTCATTTGGCCACAATTTAAAGCAATGCTGATAGGTAGTTTTGTCCTCAGCTCAGATTATTCTATATGCGTATATTAATATTTGCATGTATGTACTGTATATGTATATGTTTATCCATTCTCCTTTTTTATTCTTTTCATTTGTCCATCTTTGTTGCCGCCAATACCGCTCCTTCGCACATTAAAGTTGTGCATCATGGCTTTTATCAGTTGACATGTAAGGGCACAATGCCATCAGCAATTTCTCCTATCCCAGTTTTTGAAGTTAGCTATATGTAGGTTTCCCTGACAAATGTTGTACTGTGGCTCTGTGGTACTATCAAAACATTGCTCTGTTTGTTTCAGACCAAAACACAGCAACATTTGCCTAACCAAAGTCATGAGTTTGCATGAGTTACCAACTAATGGCAGATTGGAAATGCATTCAGAAAACCTGTTTTTTAAGCCTATTTTTGCAGTTCTGTTAAGGGCACCATTGTGGGTTCGAGGACACTCTACAAGGAGTGTGGCATCCTCGTGGGCACTGGCCAGTCTAGCAGATATCTGCTGAGTGGCGGGCTGTGCGACACCCAATACCTTTGTGAGATTGTACAATCTCCGGGCTGAGCCGGTCTCGTCCCGTGTTTTGACAGGTCCGATAACGTGGAATTCGGTAAAACGGTGTCAACAGCAGGTCGAGTATATCGCTTGCAAATGGCGCCTTTCCCCTCCCCTGAGGTGAAGACGTGGACTTAAAGGAGGTTAAGACAATAACTGAGATGATTTTTGGAAGTGACTTTGCACCTACAATGGAAGTGAATGGTGGTATATACTAACTTTTTCAAATGTATAGCCACAAGATGTAAACAATAATGTGTAAACATGATTTTAGTGTGATAAAATCGCTTACTAACTTTTTCTGTGTAAAGTCATAGCCAATTATTTGATGTAATGTCAACAAACCCTAAAATGACTGTAAATATGACTATTTAAACAACTTTACAGCTCAAATAACACATCAGTTTTGACACAGTGTCTAATAAATGCAGCAGTCCTGTGCTAGATGCTGAAACAAAAGTGAGATGCAGTGCAACGGTCAACGAAGAGCATCCAGCATGTGTTTAAACTAGAGGAAAAACAGTGCTTGCTCATGTAAAAATATGTGTAAACAGCCCCTAAATCACCCTGTTCTTTTTTTATTTGCATTGAACAATATAATACACAATAATACACATAAAATAAACACAGTAGAATACAAACAAAGGGTACATAGCTTGAATAATCAGCTCGCCCTATTCTTAAAAAAACTGACCCAAACCTGGCCCAAATTCTGACTATTTGTTGGGTGCAGGTGGGTTTGGATTGGGTTGAAGACCTCTATTGCATGTGTAAAGAAAATGAATAGTGATTTTGTTATTTGAAAAAAGGCAGGTCGAATGGTGAACCGAAAAACAACTATTCGTGCACATTCCTAATATGAACACTATGAAATCAAAATTCTCATTGGAGTCATGTGGTATGTTTGCTTAAGCTACTGCACCATAGCTACATAACTCCTTACCATGTCTCTGTATTCTCCATACAGTGTTTTTTAATTTCATTTCCTGAGTTTGTTGAGGATTTTCCCACCGCTGACAGCATGGCACATGGTGTTAATGAACACATCCCTTCAGAGAGATCAAACTGCTGCACCATTGTCAATCCTTTCTCAAAGAACAAAACCCCCAATAATACCGCTCAAACTAACAGCTGCTTTCCACCTGTCAAGAGTAATGCTGAAAAAACTTAATGTAGCATTCATCAGTAAAAGGCATATACATTCATGAATTTCAGAATGTCAGCTTCTCTGTGATTGTAATGCCCTGGCTATTAGACACATGAAGCTCAATCAGTCAAGCTGTGGCAGTAGTAGTGCTGCGTTTAGGTCAACGTCAGCATTCGTATGATTCACACATGGGAGCTTGTGGATTTCTTGAAGGGCACACATTTTTATTTGCTTTTCATTAAACACTTTGTCTTTTACTTAAGGAATGAGTTTAGGTTGCATAGATGACAAGGCTGCAAACTACCCTGCGAATCAACAGAGGAAAGCCAAGAAAATAGTTACTGTTCCAGATTGCTTGGTGTAAGAGGTCAACCCACAGAAGTGCCTTCTTGCAAGTTGTGAAACTCTGTCCTCTGTCGCACCCAGCTGAAGTGACCAAAACGTCTCTAAAACCAGCCAAGTATTCAGGGTGACCAGACTGGTTTTAACCGTTTTTTTATTTATTATTATTGTTACCAAACCAAGTTGCTGGGCTACTGTCTTACAGTATTTGTTTTAAAACACTAATGGTTAAGTTTAGGTGTTGATTTGGTAAGGGTGTCTATTTAAAATGTCTCATATATATTTTATAGGGATGCACGATATTTTGGCGGCGGATATATTCGCTGCTAATTTGTTATGGTTTATTCACTTGCGGCTGAAATTCTTTGAATGCCTACAGTGTCTTTCCTTCAGACAGAGACTCAAGCGACAGTTTGCGTGCTCATACACAGCTTGTCTGTGTGAGTGAGAGCCAAGCTTATGTTGCTCTGTGTGGATTATTTAAACATATCTGCACCTTGTAATGTTGCTTTGGGGCTGGTGTTACCCATCTGCTGTAAGTAACAGTGGCATTTCCCATTTTCTGTTTGTTACATAAGGCAATAAACGAAACACGACAAAAACATGTATGTATATTACATGGGGGCTATTGTTTTGCTTATTACTTCACAAAACATAAACTGAATATAGGAAATAGCACATCATTACTTACATCGCAGCATTGTGATTAAAACAAGTCCAAGCATAACCTAAAACAGCACATTTAATAAGTTACAGTTGAAGTCAGAATTACACATACAATTAGGTTGAAGTCATTAAAAGAATTTTTTAACCACTCAACAGATTTCATATTAGCAAATTATAGATTGGCAAGTTGTTTAGGACATCTATTTTGTGCATGGCACAAGTAATTTTTTTAAAGATTGTTTAACATTTAATTGACTATATCACAATTCTAGTGGGTCAGAAGTTTATATACACTAAGTTAACTGTGCCTTTTAAGCAGCTTTGAAAATTCCAGAAAATTATGTCAAGCCTTTAGACAATTATCTTCTGATATGAGTTGTACTGAATTGGAGGTGAACCTGTGGATTAATTTTAAGACCTACCTTCATACTCAGTGTGGTTCATCCTTGGGAGCAATTTCCAAACACCCGAAGGTACCATGTTCATCTGTACAAACAATAGTACGCAAGTATGGTACCATGCAGCCATCATAACACTCAGGAAGAAGAAGACTCATTCGGTCTCCTAGAGATGAATGTAGTTTGGTGCGAAAAGTGCAAATCAATCCCAGAACAACAGCAAAGGACCTTGTGAAGATGTAGAGTTGACCTAAGACAGGGAAGTTTTCTTCAGTTAAATGTCAGGAATTGTGAAAAACTGAGTTTAAATGTATTTGGCTAAGGTGTATGTAAACTTCTGACTTCAACTGTATATGGTGGAACTGTCACAGATGAGTGCTGTAGCAAGTGTCTGTGAATAAGCCATGCATAAGCACAAGCACGCACATTCATAACACACACAAACCACCGCTGCACTCGCAGTCTGGCTGCTGGGGTTGTGTCGAAGTCTGTTCTCCCTATGTTTCCCCTTTGACGAAGTCTGTTCTCCCTATGTTTAATGTTTAACAGCGCTATGGGGAACACTAACCGGGGAACATAGGGAGAACAGACACAACACCAGCACTAATAATACACCATGTATACAAAGATTAGGGTTTGTTAATCAATGCCTAAACCTAACCATTGGTGTTTTAAAATATTAGAGATGCAACGATATGGAATTTCCAGGTGGCTGAGGGAGTGACTGTACATTTGGCATCTTCTCCCATTTTACCATCTTAATCCACCGCTCTCCAGCTGGACATTTAACAGGAAAACTTCAGCCAAATATGTTATACAGCACTTAAATTTTGAATTGCGAACATGACCACATGTTTGCAATTCAAAATTTAAGTGCTGTATAACATATTTTGCTGAAGTATGTATGAATGTAAATTTCACGAGATCAGGTTTTTTTTTTTTTTCATTGACAATCCAACACTCATAAATTATGGTATCAAATGAAACTAATGCTTTGAAAGAATAAGATGATACATGCAGCTTGTTCATGCCATGAAAACCCTACAGGGTGAACCATGTGTCCTGACAGTTTCTTCTCTCCACACCCTCTTCGTTATAGATTGAACAATATTCTCTGTACCGTGTTTGTTCTCCCCCTGGCTCATCTGAAAATTACTCCTCTTGTTAAGGCCACTCCTGGAAGCTGCCCCAGCAAAGCTCACTTTAACTACATTAACGGTCATAGTCTAAATGCTATGATTATTATGCAATCATGTCCACTAATGCCTCTCACCCTTCTATTCAGAGATATTTCTCTGACATTGCGCATCAGAGGAGATTCGGGAGGGGGGAGAGTGATTACTGTGGGTCTCTGCAGCTATAATGAGTTGTTAGGGCCTAGATGGATGGATGGATGGATGGATGGATGGATGGATGGAAACTGTAATCTAGGGAGTTGCTTGTTCCACTACTTGGCTGGGACACAAAGGACAGCATGTTCTCCCCAGTGAATGGTGACTTATTGGATGAAATAAGACCCAGGCTGACATAAGAGCATTTATAAATAGATGAAAAGCAAACTATTGAAATCCCAGGGGCACTTAAAAGCATCACATGCAAAGTTCACCAAGAGTGTTATATACTTTAAGCTATGTGTTATCACAAGGTTCAGAGCACAATTCTGGATCCATTCTTCATGCATTCAATATTTAAATGTCTGTTTCCATACTTTCATGATTTCTTCTCATAACACTATTATTTTCTGACACCAAAGTGGATGTAGAGGTTGATATACTGGAGTTAATGGTGTCACTGTGTTGTGGTGGTACCACAGGGATTGATGGTCCCGCTGCCTACCAGGATGAGGGTCAGGAGCTGGGCAACCAGATTCAGATCCTGACAGTGGGCCACTCACCTGCCCAGGAGAGCGAGGCAGAGGGCCAGGGTGAGGCAGTGGGCAGCACACAGTCACAGGGCAAACAGGACCTACGGGTCACCATGCTGAAGAAAGGTACAACAGTAATGATCCTCAGAGTAAATCGAGTGGAGAGAGAGACAGATGGAGAGGCTTCTACGATCAAGATTTATTCATGCAGATTTGCAGGTTGTCTCTGCAGATACCATATTTACCCTAACTTGAGTATTACTGATCAACTAACATACAATAACATCATGTCCCTGTAATAACATCAGCTGGCAACTAACACTATGAAATTTACTTACTCGCTGTAGCAATAAGATTCAATGTCTGCCTCTCTCTCCTTCCTCTGTGACATATTTGGATCAGCTCATGTATTTACTGTCTGCAAGATTTGTTAGAACACTTCCGGGATGTATCAATCTAGACTGTGGACAATAACTTTGTCTTTTACATTGCTTTTCTGTTAATATGTTGAACAAATAAGGAGCTGTTCAGACCAAGCGTGACTTGAAACACGTTCAAACAATTGAAGTTTTTTGTAACTTGACTCATAGTCTAAAAAAACATGGTGCTCCTGCCTGAGATACGGCACAATGGTCAAAGACGTCCATCTAGAGCAAGCTTCTGTAGAAAGACTAATGAAATACAGCACAGAAAGATTTAAAAATGCATTCGGTGTGAACTGCCCCTAAGAGTGAGTGCTTTTCATTTGAAATGTTCTACATTTGTTGATTCAGCTGAATATAACACCATATGCTCTTTAGGCAATGCAGTGCACTTATTTGCAGTGTTGTTTGCGCTGCATAATGCCTCATGTATCCTTTATGCCTTCTGCTGTTCTCTCGTGTTCCACTATTAACACAATATTTAATTAGCACCTCAATATGTTTTCTTGTTCAAAGGCATCTCGAGTAGCATGAACTTCGATGAAGAGGAGGATGAAGATGATTTGGTCAGCTCAAGCTCATCTCAGCTTAACAGTAACACAAGACCTGGCTCTGCCACCAGCAAAAAGTCCAGCAAGGTAGACAGCAATCTACTGCGCTCAATTTCTCTTCTGATTTAGAGGCTGTGTTCACTTCATTTTCTCACACTGTGACGAATAGATACAATCGCCAAGGAGGCTCAAAAAACATTTAATATAGCACAACAGTCTGATTCCGGATGTAAAAAAACATAATTTTTTCCCATAGGGGAATTTACTTATTTTTAATGATGACTAATTTAAAATAAAACATTTATAGACAGACCTACCATGAGCTCTGATGTTGTTAATTGATGGTATATGCTTTTTTTAATGCCATTAGTCAGCGTTATTTGACCATTCCATCGTCAGTTTCAGCAGTCGAGAGATGAATTGCTCCAGCACCACCAGATTGTTCACTGCCATGGTATCGCATCCTGTTTCCAGCAGCCACCGCCGGCAGGAGTCACGGAGCTGTTACGCAAATGCAAACGGCCGAACGAGCTCGTCCGGCATCAACGCTGACGATGCTGTTCTAGGCTGTGGCCAACCCTCTGCAAGATGACTTGACGCAAGTTCTCATATGCCAGGAGGTCTGGCACAGGAAGCTGTTGGGCCGTGAGTTGAGACTCCATGAACAAAAGTTGCAAAAGTCGGACAGCCCACTGGTGGTTGGGCCATCCACAGGATTCGGCAGTTTGCTCAAACAACAAAGCCTCCGGGTTGTCTTGCGGGCCCACCTTGAGGAATGTGACATGGGGGATAGCCAAAGCTGTGGCCGGGGTCACGGCTAAAGTTTCCACCTAGCTTCATAACTCTTGCCGGTACTCACCAGGTGGTGCCTGAGGGAGCACCTGGAACCGCTGTTCTTGTTCTGCACACAGATCCTGGAGGGCATGGTGCTGGGTTTGGTGGATACCAGCGAGTGTCTTGATCACCTCGGCCAGCGGTGAGGACTCGATAACGGCGTATCTTCCTCCATATTCCTGGGTTTCAGCACAGTAACAGATCTCTTGTATTCTTCTGAAGGAGGAAGTGAGAGACAGCTAAACAATAAAACATACGTTTTATTCGCTCTTTTATTGTAACTCAAAGTTCATATGCGGTTTTCTTTTCAGCAGTAACACAAACACACAGGTCTGGTTTGGATAGCCCTTTTATCCCTCTCCAGCTCTCACTGCAACAGAAAACACCTGTTAGAGGTGATTTCCCACCGGTGTCAATCCTTACCGTTCTTCCTCTCCCGACCTCGCTCTCTATAGATGTCACTCGTCCACGCCCCCATCAGTAGTATTTTTAACCACTTTGTTATTTTTATTATAATTTTAATTTCGCTTGAAGTGTAATTTGAATTTTAAATAATTAAAGCGGTAGAAATGAAGCGCATTCAAAAATAAGTTAATACTAGCCATGATTTGTGTGTCACTTGATCAATATGATAAATAATCCTTACATTCTCTATAAACTAACAGAGCCTACATCCAAATCCTGACGAGAACCACATTTTTCTTGCATTTAAAAGGAGCGTGTCACTGTCATTAAAATTTGCCAGACATTCAATAAGATTCTAATTCATTGCATACAAGTCAATTTACACTACCAACTTCTTATGAATGTGCTGTCTTTTTTTATATCCCTAGTGCTTGAGACGGAATGGACTAATAATAGGACACAGATGGTGAAATAACCGGAGAAGAACCTTTTAAATTGCACATTAGCACTTTGCGCGCACAATTTTGCCAAACCCACTTGCGCCTAGCCATAGTACGTGCCTGCACAAAAATTAGATTTAAAAAGGTTGAGGACCACTGCTGTAAATAGCTCAACTGTATATTTTGTTTCATTTCCCCCATAGAATTGAAAGGGTAACTATATCAACTGTGATTTGTTTTCCTCCACGGTAAACCACGTCCCCAGTATATGACGTGTTGCACACTTTGTCTATTATATGCTTGTAGTTTCCCCAAATATCAGTTTGCATATTGCAGCTATAGGTCATCCTTGTCCATTCCTGACTATTTTGAGAGACTTAAATTGACAGTGGACTGCCATTTTAAGCTGTTAGCTCAAAATGTGAACAACTCAGTGGCCAGATGTGTTACACATTCAGTGATGTCAAAAGCAGTTGATGTATTCTCTTGTGTCAATCACAAAGTACAATGCTGGAAATGGAGGGTCACAGTCCTGTTGTTTCCTATGGCAACAGTGAAATGATTGCTTTCTTAAAATAACTTGGTGATGGAAACATTGCCTTTTTGAAGTCCCTGCTTAAGCCAATAGCCCCTTTCACGCATACAGCCTTTTCCAGAAACTTTACTGCATTTTTCAAGTTTGAGGTGATATGTGAACACAACCTATTTGAAAATAATGATAAATTTATTGAGTTAATAATTTCATGATTTAATAATGAGAAGTTGTATCATTGCCTATAAATTTTCATACGGATGGTATATGTAAACAGCACATGTAGTACATTTACCAGTAAAGGCATCCCAATGGACAGAAGATGCAGAAAGGCTCAGATCGGCATGCTTGGGAGCTAGGGATGGGGGTGGGTGAGTGAACATCTGTGCGACAGACTACAGCAGGTGTGGTCTGCATGTTAAGTTTATATGTACTGCCTAATTGGTAGGAGGTGGAGTTCATAGGTCAGCTGATGAGCTGGCTAGCACTCCGTGGTCTGCCTGAACTACACTTAAGCTCCATTTCAGCCGCTAAAGCTCCATTTCAGTAAAATGGACCAGACTTGATTATTTTTTGGCTCATATCTTTATGGTTGTGTACTGGCTTATCTGCGTCAATTGGGCCTGACCCTGCTGACGTCAGTGGGCTGCTTTGTTGCTCTTTAACAGTTCACTTTTAATCCCAGCTACTTACATTCAAGACCGCAGTGACTTTTCCCTCATTTATTTATTTTAATTCATTATAATTTTCCTGGAATCTAGCCAAGACTGGGCCATGACTGTGTTTTTCTAAAAATATATTATAGAACAATATACATGTATATGAAATATATGTATAAAATATATAAATATATACAAAATGTATGTTACATTCAGTACGGAAATTTGGAAATGACTTGATCCTAATCAATGTTACAGGAGGCGACCTCAGCATCCACCCCATTGGCCAACGAGCCATCCATCGATGTGGACGACCTGGAGGAGTTTACTCTCAGACCTGCCCCCCAAGGGGTGACTGTGAAGTGCAGGATTACTCGGGATAAGAAGGGCATGGACAGGGGCATGTACCCCACCTACTACCTCCATATGGAGAGGGAGGATGGCAAGAAGGTAAGACACACCAAAAGACTATTCACAGTTTTTTTTAAGAGTTTTGGCTGATTTTGAATCCTTGTTGTCCTCCTGCAATCCAATCAGTGACACTTCATTTCTCCAATTTGCTAAAGGGTTTCATATGATTGATTTTTATGCAAGGGGCTAAACTTAGGCCATAGGGAGATATAGTCACATACCAATTGCTTATAATACCGTTGTACTGGGCAAATGTTGTTTTAAAAAATTTCAGGACTAAATCACAAACTATGAGATGTAAGAACAGTGTGTTTCAGCTTTTATTTACCATATGAAATAACATAACACAGTAACAATAACATACAGCAGACAATTTTTTATTGCCTCAGAGGGTAAAGATAAAAGCCAAATATATAATATATTATTTATTTTTTTCTGAAATGGAATCAGATTCTCAGAAATAAAATATTGTTGTCAGGATGTTTGTTTATGAAAGGTCTCCAATCTTTGATTTGGATCTCTTTTGATGTCAGTAATGCACATGCCCAAGTTAATTCAGTTGTATACTGTAGGTGTTCCTTTTAGCTGGGAGGAAGAGAAAGAAGAGCAAAACATCCAATTATCTCATCTCCGTCGACCCCACTGACTTATCTCGAGGTGGCGAGAGCTTCATTGGCAAACTAAGGTATATTTAAAGATGATTCATCATGTCGTGATTTCATAAGGTAGTGTAACCTAATTCTATACATCTCTCTAAATGTTTTAGTGAGATCTTTAATGATTTTGTGCAGGCACATGTGCTCTGCTCACGCAACTGCGTTATGCCTATTTAAAACGGTAATTGGGTTCATTACTGGTGTCCGAGCACTGGAGTGTCTTTATTTGTATGAGGAGTGAGCACCTGTGTGTCTGTTGACATTAGTGTGTAGTTAAAGCACAGCACATGTGAAAACGTATATCTGCAGTACAGATAAACACAGTATTCACCTTAGACATGGAGTAAGGGTATGTGTTAATGTATGTCTGAGTACATGCCTTCATTCTGTTACTACTGAGAAAAGATAACATCTCAACAATAGAGTCAGCAAAAGAGGGGAGTTAGAATTAATGTTCAAAATAATAATAATCAAAGAATACATATGATATTTGTGATAAAATACTTATCATTTGTCATAACTGATTTGAAGTAACTAAAATATTTTTTACAATATCCCATTATTATTATAATTATATTTGATGTTGCACAGTAGTATTAAAATTATAATTTTGAATCATATTGAAAAACTTTAGATACATTTAGAATGTATTCAGATGTGAATTGACACAATTAATGTTGTTTTCACCACCCCTCCCTAATTACTGTTATGCATCCAGACATTTGACTTGAGTTTGTATATAATCATCATGATTGTCATTGAGGATTTTCATTAAATTCTCATTACTGTAATGCAATATATATATATTTTTTTACTTTGTTACAGTATTTTTTTTTAAAATTAAAATCAGCATATTTTCTTTCATTAAAAGCAGGCAGTACAGTGATGTATGGATACTTTTTACAATTTAAATAGTAAATTCACTTAGTCATCATGAAAATAATGTCACAATGCAAAAAAAAAATCTAAATGGTACAAGCACAGACTTTTACTTTATGGTAAATATATAATATAATATAATATATAATCTATTCATCTTTATTTATAAATATGACCCTGGCATGTTCTTGACATCCATTGTGAAATGAACTCCTTCACTGTTTTGTGACTGGGATGTGCTCTAAAAATGTCTTTTAAGAATCAGCATTTTCTTAAAAGAAAGAATTTAAGAATTTCTTCATTTTACCCCACAGATCAAACCTCATGGGCACCAAGTTTACAGTATATGACAGTGGTGCGAACCCAGTCAAAACCACCTCCAGCCTAGAAGTCGGCAACTTACGGCAGGAGCTTGCAGCTATCTGCTATGTGAGTTTATGTGAATGGTCTTCATCAGTGGCCAGCACAGAGCCAGAGCCCAGCCTTATGGGCACTAGATCACTCTGCCAGTCAGTACAGTCACAAGAAAACCATGAACCAAGCCTGGCTTCTGGTGGTATACTTATGGTATAACAATACCTCTTATGGAGGGAAAACAGGAAGAGTGCTCTTATCTATAGACAAATGGTTTCTAAGAATTTCTCATCTGTCAAAAGATTTGTAAGTCACACGTATATGCAATCATAGAGGCAAAGGACCAATTCAAATTTGAATGATTCTCTTTGGTCATCTTCTGTTCGGCAGGAAACTAACGTTCTAGGCTTCAAGGGGCCTCGAAAGATGAGTGTCATTATTCCAGGAATGAACATGGACCACGAAAGGGTCTCCATCAGGCCTCGAAATGTAAGTTCATGGCTTTTTAGAAACCTACAAGTTTGCTGTGTTAGCATATAGGCCTGTGTAAGTGGACTGTGTGCATATGAATCCTTTCATGGTCTTAAATCCTGAGGGACACAAGACATTTTGAGAGACAGTGAGTGAGTGTGCCAAATCTTTGAGAAACGTATTGTAAAAGGGTCCTGCAAATAATCAGGTCAAGTGACTTTTTAGAACAACTCTGGCATCAATTCAATCCTTATCTGACATCAACCCGATAGCATTCCTTGAAGGCTGCTGACCTTAAGGGCAAATGTTCCTAATGTATTTTTTAGATGTTATTTCCATGGGAGACACAAAATGTAGAGCAATATTTTGCAGTTAACCCTCTGGGGTCGACGGACGCACCAGCGTGTCCTGCTGGATATTTTCGTCATTACAGCAGAAACAACTTAAAATACTCCATCATTTTTGGGTATACAGATAAGTGTAAGACATCATTAGAGACTATAAAGGGTCTTCTCTTATTTGTGTACACTCATAATAACAATGAAACATTGTGCTTTTGTAAAATAAAGAAAATAAAAAGGGTGAGCTTTCAGCAGTCTCTGTGTCCACAAGCATATTTCAGAAAAACGTCACAAAAATGACCTGAAACTCCGCGAATACTTATCACACAAACATGAAACATATGTCTAAAGAAAGCTTAAAATGTCTATTTAAAATTGTAGAAAATTTAAAACAAATATTCTCCTGCAATGCAATCTGTTTGAAACAAAGCGATGTTCAGTTTTTACTGGTTCATCTAATCATCTGTAATGTGATCCCACCCACCAGCAGAGCACGCCATTCATACGCTAATGTGCTGAGACGATCAACGAAAATGTACACGCCCCCGACTGTGAGGTTGTAAACAAATTTTGTTAATTTTTCTGCACGTTTGCAATGATACACAGGCGAGAAAGCTCCAGGATTGTAAGGAAGAGATAACATTTTCCTCAGAAGAAGAGTGGGACTCCGATGAACATTTGTATTTTGAAGAGAGATTTGATCCAGCCGAGGATACAATTTCAGACTAGTAATTAAGGTAGTTTTCATTAGTTGACATGTTATTTTATATAAACATGTACATATTTTACTAGTGGGACAGTTTCCAGACTTGCCAGCCAGGATTCAGAGTATTGAAATTTGAAATATGTCCTAATAAGCAAGTTTTAGTTACATTTAAATGCTGTTTCGGCTAAAGCAGGCATTTCAATTGTATGCTGTATAATATAAATATGATATAAAAATAATATGAATGTTTAGATTATATTTTATCTAGTGTTTATAATGCCTCATTATCATCAACCAAGCTTGTGCTTGCAAATATCTGTTCAGGTGTAAATGAGTAAAATGCACTTTAAATATGCCCATATTAGAAAATCAGCATATTATTATGATTTCTGAATGATCATGTGACATTGAGGACTGCAGTAATGATGCTGAAAATTATGCTTTGATCATATTTTACAATATATTCAAATATAAAACTGTTCTTTTAAATTGTAAAAAGAGTTCAGAATATAATTGTATTTACTGTATTTTGGATCAAATAAATCCAGTCTTGGTGAGCAGAAGAGACTCCTTTTAACAGTAGTGTAGGTCTAATATTAAGTAAAGTCTTAATGTAAAGAAAATATATAGTCAGATATCTTCTTTTAACTTAAAACTTGATTTTGATCACTAAGTCTCCTCATATTCATTCTCTTTCTGTCACATTCCTCATTGATGGGCCCAGGGGAGGGGTCTTTTGTGTACTCAGGTGTAAATCACCTTAATATTCATGATAGTTCACGCCTCCTCGCATATCGCCTTTCAACACTGAAAGTATCTTTCAAAAGTTAAATTACTATATTATTTTGTATGAATGAGTGATCAGGATGGTTTTCACATCATTTTGTAGCAAAAACTCTAGGCTACAAGATCCAGTTCTCAAAAGTCTTGTGGACAAATGTTTATTATGTGTTATATGGCCTTATTTCAGTGACTTAAAATTTTAGTTTTTCAAAAACCACGCATAAACGTTATTTTCTCAAAAATACAAACATGTACACACATGTTGCTCACATATTATTGTAGCCCAGTTTGTGCTGAATACAGTGTTATCAGACTTTAGCCATTAATATGTTTTTAAGCAACTGAAAAAAGCACAAATGCCAAGGCATGTCAAAACTTCTCCAGGGCCCAAAATACCCTTACACCCCAGAGGGTTAAACATGAAATTGTATGATTTGAGTCCTGATGTGTTGGAAAATAGCAATAGATTAATTTGCTGGGTTATTTTTTAATGGTAAATACTGTTGATGAGCCAGAGTCTCAACAGTGTAATTCATCATGTATATCAGTTTGATACTGACCCGTATAGATGTTTAACCTGAGTAAACCAAAAACCCTTGGCCTCTATTCTATATATGCTATTGATGTTAGCATTAGCAACAAGGCTATATGCTTTAATGGAAAGCTAATCCGTCCATGTCTTTTGCATTGCAGGACCATGAGTCTCTGCTGGCTCGATGGCAGAACAAAAGCACTGAGAGTGTGATAGAGCTCCACAACAAGACACCTGTGTGGAATGATGACACTCAGTCATATGTGCTCAACTTCCATGGAAGGGTCACCCAAGCATCTGTAAAAAATTTTCAGATCATTCATGACAATGACCGTGAGTTAAAACATAATTTTAGCCCTTTGTACTACTTGCAATGGTTTCCATCTAGACCCTTTGGGCTAAAGCGGAAGTGTGTAAATTCTACTATATATTCATGGTTTTCAAACAGATTGTAGAAAATTCCCTGCATCTTCCATTGGTTGTACATACAGATAGTCTCGCCTAAACTCACGCCATTAGTTGAGCCAATGTTGCAGTGTTGGGCTAGACAGTCTGCTCAAACAAACAGAAGAATGTTTTGATACAGAGCCACAGTGTTACACTCATAGAGAAAATCAACCTACAAATGGCTTACTTATAGTTTAATCTGTATTTTAAGATGGAATACGAGAAATAATTTGAACATCTAAAAGTTACATACAGCTTTAAGTGCTTACATGTTTACAAGTTACAATATTCAGATTTGATATGGTGGTTGTGATGTCATGCTACTGAAAAATAATCATTTTTAGCCCAGTATATTTCATTATTAAAGGGATAGTTCCCTTTACAAAAAGCTTCACTATGATGCGCTTCACTGCGCTTTGCTAAGCACTTTGGGAACAATCCTAGTTGCGAATGAGCTGTGAATATGTGTGTAACACGTCAATGAACATTGACCGGAATTTATAGCCTCGGCTGATGTAGTCATTAGACACACCTGTGGCCAGGCTATAAATGGATGCGTCACCAGGTGTCATCAGATCCTCTTTTTTCAGAGCGATTCTGTGTGCGTGTGTGTTTTACAAACCCTGTCAAAACTTTCTTTCCTCTGCTAGGAATTAGAATTTGTGAGGCAGTGTGAAGTGAACCTGTTCTGTCTAGAAATTATATATATATTTTTAAAAGAAAGAGAGAATGACTGAAAGCCATAAACGATGCGTGTTCCTCTGTTCTCGCTCTAAAGCTGAAGAGGACACGCATCAGTTTTGCTCTGTTTGGGTGGGGTTCTTGTATGGATCTGGCTGAGGAGCGAGAGACGAGTTCATCCCTTTCGCTCGCTCTCTAATATATATATTTCGCTCGCTCTCTCTCGCCAAAATATTTAAATAAATAAAAGAGGGAATGGAACTCTATATCAGTCCCTTCATTTCTTCTATGACCTCCATAACAAGTATTTTCTTTATGGAGGAAATTTATACTTCCCATGTCTTCGTGCCCTCGACGTTGGTGTATTCATTTATCGTGGGTGCTGAAGCTCGGGGGGTATTCGGTGATGCCGCCGGTAGAAGAGACACCTGCGGGTTTTCTCTCGCCTGGCTTGGCATCATCGCTAAAGAGACCTACTCTCCCCACAAAGCTGTGCAGGACCACCTCCACGCTTGTGGGGAAAGCTTATCAGGCAGCAGGTCAGGCTCGTGTTGCCCTGCACACTATGGCAGTGTTACAAGCGCCCTAGGCTAAATCTGTTGAAGGACATGAGTGTGGGCACCTCACTCAGGGGGAGGGGCCGTCGGCCACCCAGCCCCACCCTGGTCCTTCTAGACGAGAGGCTCTAAAACAAACCGTGGCGAGTCGTGCTTCCCCTCGTAAAGACTGGGGTCCAGTTCGTCACCCTCAGCAGCCCCCAATGCAAGACCTCAGGGGTGTGATTTCTAAGAAAAAGAAACCCTGATGGTCTTGTACCCAGCCTTGTGGGGGTAGTTCCCCTCAGGACGGGGCGCGTATATCATCCACTTCGGCCCTCCCGATACCCTCACGAAACCTGTTCACTCCTGCCGCCTTTGGTGTTTCGGGTGATAGAGGCTTCCAAAAAAGAGTTGGGTGTACCGTTGCTCCCTGCCTTGATCCAGGACGCGGAACACTCTACATCCCCTCAACAGGAAGTGTCAGAAATAATACCCATCTCAGAGAACCTAGCAGCGTGGAAGCTTCTGCCAGGTATTTCTATGTGTGTTCTAGAAACTGTAGAAAGAGGCTACAGAATTCAATTTGCTCGCCGTCCTCCCCATTTCAACCACGTGGTTCCCACTACCATGAAACCGGGACAGGCATGTCTACTGTGGAAAGAACTGCAAAATCTCTTGGTCAAAGGGGCCATAGAACATGTTCCCCTTCCAGAGAAAGAGTCAGGCTATTACAGCAGATACTTCCTGGACCCCAAGAAGGGTGGGGGGCTGCGTCCGATTCTAGATCTTCGAGGCTTGAACCGCTCGGTGTTAAAGTCCTAGATGCTCACTATCAAAACGATCGTGTCACAAGCCCAACATCACGTTTGGCTGGTCACCATCGATCTCATGGACGCATATCTTCATATAGAGCCACAGCACAGGAAGTTCCTGAGGTTCGCTTTCGGGGGCGAAGCCTTCCAGAATCGGGTTCTTCCATTTGGCCTAGCCCTATTAACCCGCACATTCAGGAAATGCATGGATGCAGCACTGGCTCCTCTGCGACTCCATGGCATCCGCATTCTGAATTATATAGATGACTGGCTGATCCTAGCGCAGTTCCAAGAACTGGCAGTTCAGCACAGGGATATCGTCTTGACTCATCTGGGGGTTATATGGAATTCGGTCACGATGCAGGCACAATCGTCTCCCGCACGAATTGTTTCCATTCAGAACACCCTGAGCAAGGTCACGTAGGTCGAGGTTGCACTGCTCGTCAGTATCATCGAATACTAGGTCTCATAGCATTGGTGTCCGCGGTGATCCCTTCAGACCTTCTGCACATGAGACCGCTTCAGCTGTGGCTAGAAGCCAGGGGGTTTTATCCGAGGGCCTGTCCCCTAAGGCAAATAAGGGTTATGCGCCACGTGCTTCGTTCCCTTTCTATGTGGTTCAGACCCCGGTTCTTACCTTGGGTCCCACTCTAGGTGCGTCTTGTCATCGCAGGCTGCTAACGACAGACGCCTCCCTGACGGGCTGGGTAGCGGCCTTAAGTGGTCATCCGGCTTAAAGGGATAGGAGGGTCGTCAGTTCGGTTGTCACAGTAACTGTCTCGAGCTGATGGCCGTATTTCTGGCCCTGAAATACTTCCTCCTGAGGCTGCCATGTCTTGGTGCGGGTGGGCAATACAGCGGTAGCCTCTTACGTAAACCATCGGGGGGGATCCACGTTCACGTCAGCTGAATTTCTGGCACATTGGATCCTCCTTGGGGCCCAGGGCAGCTCTTGTCACTCAGGACAGTTTCATCCCTGGATGCCCGTGTGTGTGGGAGCAGATTTACTATGAGGTAGTGAACAAATTTGGGTGAGATTTCAAGGGCAGAAGAGGACCTCTTCGCCTCTATGATAGCGCAATGTCTCCTCTACTTCTCCCTAAGTCACCCAGCCCCCTTGGGTCTGGACTTAAAGGCACATACATGACCCTGAATGCGTCTGTATGCCTTTTTGTCCCTCGGTTTTTCTGCTCCCGGGAGTCTTGGCAAGGTTCGCCAGCAAGGGTCTTGCCTCCTTCTAATTGCGATGCTCTGGCCGAACAGGATATGTTTCTCGAATACCTCTCCTCGACGGCTCGCCTTGGGCGATTCCGAACAGGGAGGATCTTCTCATCACTGGCCCGAATTGTGAAACCTTTCATGCTTGGCCCCTAAGGGTACCAACTGAGGTTCACAGGGCATTTTCTTGAGGTTATCGAGACCATTTCAAGTGCTAGGGCTCCCTCCACTTGGAACTGATCTGGATAGATTTTACAGGGCAGAAGAGGACCTCTTCGCCTCTGTTGAAAGTGCAATGTCTCCTCTACTTCTCCCCGAGTCGCCCAGTTTCCCCCCCTAAGTTCATATTACAGAACCAGCTAACTGCCAGTTTGCTTCAGTTCTGGATTTTCTGTAGAAAGAACTGTCAGCGGGCACTTGCCTCGCCACTGCCAGGTTCTGTGTGGCCTCCACTGCAATTTGCCACACCTTGGTGGGCAGGGTGCCCCCTAAGAGGCATCCTTGCTAGGACCTCTTCATAGGGTAAGACCCCCCTTTTTAGACCTCTAGAGTCAGCGTTTGGTAGACTTCTGACTCTCAAGATGATTTTTCTTATGGCAATTACATCTCTAAAGAGACTTGGGTATCTACAGGCTCTGTCACTTTTGCCGGCCTGTTTAGAGTTTGCCCCAGCTATAACCAAAAGCATTCTTTGTACCCTCACCCGAACTACCTGCCCAAGGTACCTTTCGTGACCCTTGGCTGGTTATTTTCTAAGCCTTCTGCTCCCTGCCGTTTGTAACACCGGAGCAGCTAAGACTTCTCAGACTTTGTCCAGTCTGTACCCTTCAGACTTATGTCCACCGCTTTTGCTAGTGGCGTAAAGTCAGGGCAGCAATTCTTCACTTGGAATCCATCACCGGGGGGCGGTCACCTCCTGGAAGACTATGTCACTTTGGGTGAGAGACATTATTGCCCGGGCCTACAAGGCACGCGGTCAAGCTTCGCCAGTAGTTTTTAGGGCGCATTCTACCAGAGGGCTCTCCTCCTCTAAAGCCTTGGCTAGAGGTCTCCCTCTGCAGCAAGTTTGTGATGTGGCAGGCTGGTCCTCTCCGCACACATTCATCTGGATTTATGGTCATGTTACTAGATGTTCATGCTACCCCGGGCTCTTGTGCCCTTGGGTCGACATCTACGCTCATGTCTAAGCAAGTTTGTGATGCGGCAGGCTGGTCCTCTCCGCATACATTCTCAGATTTTATGGCTTAAATCTTTCATGCCTGAACAAGTTTGTGACGCGGCAGGCTGGTCCTCTCTGCACACATTCTTCAGGCTCTATGGTTTGGATGTTCATGCTACTCCGGGCTCTTACGCCCCTGAGTCGACATCTACGCTCATGTCTAAGCAAGTTTGTGATGCGGCAGGCTGGTCCTCTCCGCACACATTCATCTAGTTTTATGGTCATGTTACTGGATGTTCCTGCTACCCCGGGCTCTTATGCCGTTGGGTCGACATCTACATTTATGTCTAAGCAAGTTTGTGATGCGGCAGGCTGGTCCTCTCCGCACACATTAATTAGACTTTTATAGTTTGGATGTTCTTGCCACTCCGGGCCCTTATGCCCATGAGTCGACATCTTGAGCTCATGTCTGGTCAAGTTTGTGATGGGGTGGGCTGGTCCTCTCCGCACACATTCATCAAATTTTATGGGTTAGATGTTTTGCTACTCCGGACTCTTACGTCCTTGAGTCGACATCTCAAGCTCATGTCTGAGGCCTCTCGCGTTCTTGTGAGCACACTTCACAACCATAGGGGTCCGGACAGTCCCAGTGCGGCGGCGTGGGTATTGCATTCCCAAAGCGCTTAGCAAAGCGCAGCATCATAGTGAAGCTTTTTGTAAAGGGAACGTCTCGGGTTACATGTGTAACCCTTGTTCCCTGAAAAAAGCGGAACGAGATGCTGCGCTTCTTTGCCGCACTGGGACGTCCCAGGACTGCTCTTCAAAAAGAAGTATCTGAGGACACCTGGTGACGCATGCATTTATAGCCTGGCCACAGGTGCATCTAGTGACTACATCAGCCGAGGCTATAAATTCCAGTCAATGTTCATTGACGTGTTACACACATATTCACAGCTCGTTCACAACTAGGATTGTTCCCAAAGTGCTTAGCAAAGCGCAGCATCTCCTTCCGCATTTTTCAGGGAACAAGGGTTACACATGTAACCCGAGACGTTCACATAAAAAATTTTATTCTCTCATCCTCTTGCCACCCCAGATGTGTGACTTTTTTCTGCAGAACACAAAATATGATTTGAAGAAGAATATTTCATCTCTGTAGGTCCTTACAATGCAATTGAAAAAAAATGTAAGCTGCAAAAAGCATATAAAAGCATTATAAAAGTAATCCAAATGACTCCAGTGTTTTAATCCATGTCTTTAGAAGTGATATGATAGGTGTGGATGAGAAACAGGTCAATATTTAAGTCCTTTTTTGCTAGAAATTCGCAATAATACATATAATACATATTATATTACATTCTCTTCACAATAGTGTTATTTAGTTATTTAGTCAGTACGGCATACACACAATTTTGTTTGACAGGTTAAATTAGACTAACGGCTATCTAAAAGTTAGTAGTTTAACTACTGCCAGTAGATATGTGCCTATATAAGCTTTAATGTATAATGTTTAATAAATTCATCCATATAATAAATGTTTTTGTTTTTTTTTCCTCTGGCAGCTTGTTTATTTTAAATATTGGATAAATGCAATGTTTTGTATTTTATCTCCACTAAACTGCTCTATTTGTGCCATATCGTAATCGACCATTACAGGATACATAAAGATAAACATTTTTTTTTTTTTTTGTGGATGAGAAACAGATCAATATTTGTCTTGTATCTCAAGTAAGTCATATTTTTTTCAAAATATATGTGCCCTTAATCCACATAACTTAATTTTTGAAATAGAAATCTACTGGCCTACACATTTTTATTTTTCCATTTTGTTTTGTAAGGTTTAAAGACTAAACATTTCTATCTGTAACTGTATAATTATTCTCTTGTCTTATAGAGACATTGTTAGATGTGTAGCAGTCATCGATGTGTAATTATCATTAATATATGAATCAAATAAAGGCTATATATTTATTTGTCCATATACGTGATAGTGTATAAATAAAAAATACGCTATACTATACTACTAATATATATATAAAGTTTAAGGAAATACAAACATTATTGCACTCTCTCACTTTTTATTTGCACATAATGCTACATAATGTACACACTGAATAAAATGTTTGGATTAAAACCAGAATATCCAGTATATCACGGCTCTGAACCTTTAAAACATGGATTTAATCCATTACGTAATGGATGTCTGTAACATAGTAGATGAAATTCACTATGTCATCGTGTTACAGTCCGCAGTGAGAACCTCTTGAGAAACTCTTCCCCCTGCCCAGTAGGGGGCAATATGCACGAAGAATGTGAATCACCAAAAACACAAGAAGAAAAATGTGAAAGGTAAAGTGGAGACTGACTGAGCAGGGAGGAGAATTTACAGTAAAAAGAGAATTAAATATTGATCTATTTCTCACCACACCTATCATATTGCTTCTGAAGATATTTATTTAATCACTGGAGTCTTATGGATTACTTTTATGCTGAATTATGTGATTTTTGGAGCATAAAATTGTCTAAATGTCTTAATTTCAGTTCAACAGATGAAAAAAGTCATACACATCTGGGATGGCATGAGGGTGAGTAAAGGATGAGAGAATTTACATTCTTGGGTGAACTATCCCTTTGAAATCTGCAAGAGTATATTAAAAGTTTAGATTTACAAAATTTGAAGCGCACTGTGGCAGCGGGGGCGTGGTCAAGCGCCCGTCCGGGGAGGGAAAGCGGTAAGGGCGCTTGCACCTGAGCTAAATTATGTCTAACACCTGTCTCTAATTTCAGTGAGCACGGGGAGAGCGGCATAAAAGAGCCACAGGCTTTACAATACAAATCATATTTTAATGAAAACTTAAATAAAAGGACACAAACAAACATGACGGACATGTCTGTAAATTATCTCTCTCTCGTCGCACCACTGTCTGCCATCGGCCTTTATCCCTCACGGAGGATTGATTAGCCTGATACGGGTGTGTATCATCACGACCCGGCCCCACCCTCTGCCCTGCCACAGTCACTTTAACAGTTCTGGTAAAACCACAGGTGTTAATTTAACATATGCAGTCTGTACTAGATATATAGCAGCATATACTGTATGTGGAGCACATAGATTCCAGTGATGAATTTTAGATGAAAACTGCACAGTAGAAAACCAAATTTCTTTTTGTATGTTTTCACCCTCTCATGCACACAGCGGACTACATAGTGATGCAGTTTGGTCGTGTAGCAGAGGATGTCTTCACTATGGACTACAACTACCCTATGTGTGCACTTCAGGCATTTGCAATTGCTCTGTCCAGCTTTGACAGCAAGCTGGCCTGTGAGTAGGCATCTCTCTGCCAGCCATGACCACAAAATTACACAGCAGGACTGCTTTACAATCAGAATCGCTGAGTAAAGGGCTGCGGTGAACTCCACAGCACCGGAGTCCTTCTGTCAACTGTCATGAACGTGTATGGCCTTTAAAAAAAAAAAAAAACTTTTGTCCCCCTAGACAGTGGGGGAAAAGCACAAAGACTAAACCACTGTTTTCCCTTTTAGTCTGTTAAAATATGTGTGTGTGGTGGGGGGGGGGGGGGTTCTTAATCATAGGAAAATACAGTTGAAGTCAGAAGTTTACATACACCTTCGCCAAATATATTTAAACTACTGTAAGTTTTTCACAATTCTTGACATTTAATTGTAGAAAAAATTCCCTGTCTTAGGTCAGTTAGCATCACTATTTTATTTTAAGAATGTTAAAAGTCAGAATAAAAGTAGAGAATATTATTTATTTCAGATTTTATTTCTTTTATCACATTCCCAGTGGGTCAGAAGTTTACATACAATTTGTTAGTATTTGTCAGCATTGCCTTTACATTTTTTAACTTGGGTAAAATGTTTTGGCTAGCCTTCCACAAGCTTCTCAAAATAAGTTGCTGGAATAAGTTGTCCCATTCCTCCAGACAGAACTGGTGTAACTGAGTCAGGTTTGTTGGCCTCCACGCTATCGGATTTGCTTTCACATCGGATTGAGGTCAGGGCTTTGTGATGGCCACTCCAATACCTTGTCCTTAAGCCATTTTGCCACAACTTTGGAGGTCTGCTTGGGGTCATTGTCCATTTGGAAGACCCACTTGCGACCAAGCTTTAACTTCCTGGATGATGTCTTGAGATCCACTTCAATATATCCACATAATTTTCCTTCCTCATGATGCCATCTATTTTGTGAAGTGCACCAGTCCCTCCTGCAGCAAAGCACCCCCACAACATGATGCTGCCACCCCCATGCTTCATGATTGGGGTGGTGTTCTTCAGCTTGCAAGCCTCACCATAACAATGGTCAAACGGTTACATTTTTGTTTCATTTGACCAGAGGACATTTTTCCAAAATTTAAGATCTTTGCACCAAACTATGTTTATCTCTAGGAGACAGAATGCATCTCCTTCCTGAGCGGTATGATGGCTGCATGGTCCCATGGTGTTTATACTTGCTTACTCTCATCTGTACAAACAATAGTGGTACCTTCAGGCATTTGGAAATTGCTCCCAAGGATAAACCAGACTTTTTTCTGAGGCCTTGGCTTATTTATTTAGATTTTCCCAAGATGTCAAGCAAAGGGGCACTGAGTTTGAAGGTAGGCCTTAAAATACCTCCACAGGTACATCTCCAATTCAGTGCACCCCCTATCAGAAGCTAATTGTCTAAAGGCTTAACATTATCTTCTGGAATTTTCCAAGCTGCTTAAAGGCACAGTTAATGTGTATGTAAACTTCTGACCCACTAGAATTGTGATATAGTCAATTAAATATGAAACAATCTGTCTGTAAACAATTGTTGGAAAAATTACTTTCGTCATGCACAAAATAGATGTCCTAAACGACTTGCCAAAACTATAGTTTGCTAATATTAAATCTGTGGAGTGGTTAAAAAATTTTGTTTTAATAACTTCAACCTAAGTGTATGGAAACGTGTGACTTCAACTGTACATTAATTTGTATCGCAGTCAAAATGGAATCTCCTTTTTCTTTCTTAACAGACATTATTGTGTTTTGCAAGATAACACTAACATTTCGTTAATGTTAAATTAAGAATATTTTACAGTGATAAGTGTGTCCCTAAGTAAGAAAAAAAAAAAGAAAGAAAGAAAAACAAACAAAAAAAAAATTTCCAGGGTCATAATTCTACAAAAATAAAGCTTAATATTCACTAACAATTTAAACATTATTTTTCACAAAAAATGTAATATGTAGCTGTGATTTATAACAGATTGGATATTTGGTTTACTTAATGAACAGATTTTTGTAAAGTGAATTTGAATGTCACTGTCATGAAATGGCTCCAGTTATACATATGCCACCTGTGTCATAAAACACTGAAATATGAATTGTATCAGTAATACATCATGCTTCTTGAGGGCTCCATAGTTATTTTCCAGTGTATGAAATCATGTTTATTATTTATGTATTTATATAGATTTCCATACCATCTGCTGCTTTTGTCTTAGCCCTTTGCCCATTATTCTCTGTGCTTCAAGCACAAATGTTGACAAGGGCACTTTCACACTCAAGAGTTTTGTTGCAGACGCATTAAAGTTAAATGAGGAATGTGTGATAGTTCTACAAAATATACACTCACCTAAAGGATTATTAGGAACACCTGTTCAATTTCTCATTAATGCAATTATCTAATCAATCAATCACATGGCAGTTGCTTCAATGCATTTAGGGGTGTGGTCCTGGTCAAGACAATCTCCTGAACTCCAAACTGAATGTCAGAATGGGAAAGAAAGGTGATTTAAGTAATTTTGAGCGTGGCATGGTTGTTGGTGCCAGACGGGCCGGTCTGAGTATTTCACAATCTGCTCAGTTACTGGGATTTTCACGCACAACCATTTCTAGGGTTTACAAAGAATGGTGTGAAAAGGGAAAAACATCCAGTATGCGGCAGTCCTGTGGGCGAAAATGCCTTGTTGATGCTAGAGGTCAGAGGAGAATGGGCCGACTGATTCAAGCTGATAGAAGAGCAACTTTGACTGAAATAACCACTCGTTACAACCGAGGTATGCAGCAAAGCATTTGTGAAGCCACAACACGCACAACCTTTAGGCGGATGGGCTACAACAGCAGAAGACCCCACCGGCTACCACTCATCTCCACTACAAATAGGAAAAAGAGGCTACAATTTGCAAGAGCTCACCAAAATTGGACAGTTGAAGACTGGAAAAATGTTGCCTGGTCTGATGAGTCTCGATTTCTGTTGAGACATTCAGATGGTAGAGTCAGAATTTGGTGTAAACAGAATGAGAACATGGATCCATCATGCCTTGTTACCACTGTGCAGGCTGGTGGTGGTGGTGTAATAGTGTGGGGGATGTTTTCTTGGCACACTTTAGGCCCCTTAGTGCCAATTGGGCATCGTTTAAATGCCACGGCCTACCTGAGCATTGTTTCTGACCATGTCCATCCCTTTATGGCCACCATGTACCCATCCTCTGATGGCTACTTCCAGCAGGATAATGCACCATGTCACAAAGCTCGAATCATTTCAAATTGGTTTCTTGAACATGACAATGAGTTCACTGTACTAAAATGGCCCCCACAGTCACCAGATCTCAACCCAATAGAGCATCTTTGGGATGTGGTGGAACGGGAGCTTCGTGCCCTGGATGTGCATCCCACAAATCTCCATCAACTGCAAGATGCTATCCTATCAATATGGGCCAACATTTCTAAAGAATGCTTTCAGCACCTTGTTGAATCAATGCCACATAGAATTAAGGCAGTTCTGAAGGCGAAAGGGGGTCAAACACAGTATTAGTATGGTGTTCCTAATAATCCTTTAGGTGAGTGTATGTAATCAATCAGTGGTCAACCCAGATCATGTGAAACCCAGATCCCACTTTTTATGTGGACCTTAGTGATGTTACTTTGTTGCGACCCCAAGTGTACACCATTAGAATGACCCAAAATCAATGGTTCACCAGTTTCACCTGCACACAAATAGATCTAGTGTAAAAGTGCTCAAAGACCTTAAAGGTGCACTCAGTAATTATTTCCTCATTTAAAAAGTTTTACTTCTAAAGAAATGAATAGTAATTTTGAAACCTGTGTATAAAATTATGACCACTCATGTGAGATGAAGAGATTGGTTTTATCAGTAATCTTATAAATGGTCTTTTATGCTACATGGAGCAGGGGTGCCCTCATGGGAGCATCCATGTTAGCATCACATGACCAGCCAGATACTAATCACATAATCTCAGTAACTGCCCTGTGATTGGACACTTTTATTCATGGATTAAATTAATCCTGGCTTAATGTGCATAGTGAATTTCTACAGTGGCATTGATACTGAAATCTACTGTTTGAATGATGCAGCAACTAGGCCACTGGGTGTCAGTGTAAGCCATACTTTGACATACTTCATAATATTACTGAGTGCACCTTTAATGGTGGCAAAACTGTGTTGTATGTTATTTTATGTGAGGGTCATTATCAGGGTAAGTACATTATCATCTCAGTCATACTGACCCACTACATTGCAGGGGAATGTACTGAATGGAGCACTTTATTCAGAGTTTAATGGTGGAAAGCTGTAAATATTGTGCCTTTGGACAAGACACTTGCAACGCTTGAAGATGCTACATTGTTTAATCCAGCCAGTGTTTATTTATCATGCAACTACCTGAGCTTCTGTCTTAGTTCTTGAGAACAACTTGTATATTTACAGTAAACCTACATTAAACTGGGCAAGTCTGGTTTAGTTGCCAGCTTGTGGAAAAGCTGATTTTTATAAGAACAGAAAAACAACTTTTTGGATTCTCATTGACAAAGTGAGACTGACTTATGCAATTTTTCCACAAGCCATCCATGAAATGTCCTGCTGCCATGTGTATAAGATTGCTGTAGTGCAAAATGTACAAGTGTGTGGCATTAACAAAATGTCAAAGAGGACAGTCAAATGTACAAAAAAAAAGAAGAAAACTAAATTCAGCATACTTTTTCTACTAGTTTGTTAATGTACGCATCTTTGCTAAACAATGCTGATGAGTGAATCAAGGAAGTGATGTATCATCAGTGTGATAATTTAATTGAAATATCCAAAAGCCTGCTGTGTGATATTCTAGCTACCCATTTCCCTTAAAGCCAAATTGTTATTAGCGCATTTTAGAAGTTTTTATTTTAATGTATAATTCATTTAAATGACCTCACTCATTCAGAGGAGCACTGCTTTTTGTTTTTTTTTTTACCCAAAAGCATGCTTTGGTTGATTATTATATTATTCATAATTTCAGTTAAAATTCACTGTAAACTTAGCAGAAAAAAGTTGCAGAAATACAAATCTTTTGTTATAGTTTAATAACTAACAACATTGGTGTTGAATTAATGTGTCATAATTGAATCTATCATAGTTGTTTTCCCATACAGTCTCATTTGACTTGGTGGTGAAAACTGAATCTTCCATCACACAGGACAGCATAGATTGACTACTGACTATAATTGCTTTACTTTTTTAAAGAATACAAGATAAAGGCTAGACACGTGCTGCAAACCTTAATTGCAACATCAATTAGAAAACTGTCAAAACATTACTCCAGTGCTATTTCTTCAATTTTTTATATTAATTTTAATCATATTAAAATTATAGCTTCAGACACAACATATATATTTTCCCCCAGAAATGTATTTTAATATTAAATTTTTAGTATATACACATACATGTATGTGTGTGTGCGTCTAAGACTACATTCTTAGACATACTGAAAAGAAATTTGTGAGGTTTACTGTAAGTTTTTAAAGTCTGCATTTTTATTAAATGGCTCATGAACCCATTCCAGCACTTTCTACTCTTTGTTTATGTTATGCTTTAATTTTGGGGTTGCTCTGGTAAAAATACTAAAAATGTATTTGTTTTTCTGCTATTTTTATTTGTTTGGGGGGAAGCAAATCGTACCACTATGTTAAAGTGATAATGTATAACTGTTATGTCACATTGTTTTGTAAAATGTGTAAATTGGTCTATACAGTGTTTGTATACAGTACACAAGATATATAAAAATAAATGAATAAATCTGAACTCCAGTGACATTTCACATCCACGATATTTAGGACTGAATAAGTAATTTTACTTACAATACTTCAAAACTAAATTGTCAGGTGAAATAAAGTACATACACAACCATATCTGTTCACTAAACTTATAAACCGTTTTTTAATTTTTTTTAACAGATCATCAATAATCTAACACGTGTAGGCCAATTATTACACAAGCAAGAGTGTTCCATATGGATAGGTGATAGGTAATCACCATGCTGATATTTAGTAATATACATTATTTAATTTATTATAAATTTGCAATAAAACCACATGGATGTAAAAACAACTACAAATAACACCCCCTGAGGCCCTAAAACCAAAGAATATGTTAAGCACTGCTGTGATTCGGCCGCAGGCCGAGTGCCGTAGGTAATTACAGCAGTGCTGATTTAGGGCTATATAGCACGATTGCGAGTGTGATATTGCTTATATAGCACAGTTCAATGAACAAGTACATTTTTAAAAATGAGGATTTTATGAAGTATGTTCATAAAAACGCATTTGTGGATGGAACTACTTTTTTACGCGATGGAGCAGAATCTACCGTTGCTGGTTCAAAACAAATGATGCATCCAAGCCCCCGTTAGTAATTCAAAAATGCCACTCAAAAATAGTATCACGGCTTGTGCTGTTTCTAACAAGTTATTGGATAAACAAGGATGGATGTGTGTGTGTGAGAGAGAGAGAGAGAGACGGAGCATGTGTGATCACCTGTTGCCACTCTCAAGCAGAGATGCTGTCAGCTTTCTGAAGGTCTGCTTAGTATACAAGCAGGGGTATTCCTCCCTATTTTGCGGTAGCCGGTGCGCAAGAGTTGATCACTATAGACACTACAATGTCCTCCAACAGCACCCATTGTGTAATTAATCAGTCTGTTGTGTCTCTCAGCTGTGATGAGCCGTAATGCTGAAGTTGTTCGTTTAAAGCTATTTCCTAGCTTTAGTAGTGTAGTAGTAATACAATCGATTAGAAAGAGCTTTTGAATGTAAACACCTTACGCGGATTCACTTCACATCACCTAAGTAGCTCATATTACACACACAATTATCTTTTGCAACCACCTGCTGGCTAGCATAGGTAATGAAAAAAAAACAGTTACTCTTAACAGATCTGCACTGCTCTTACACTTTAGTTTAGAATAGCATGAACACAAGTGGAGTGATACACACACAATGATGCGTCGGAGTGCTTATGGTGTCAAACCATCAATGTTCAATCAGATTTGAGGACTGGAATAAACTGTTGTATGTATGTATGTATATATGTATGTATATATATAATATTGTATAATAACATTGACGTTAATAACAGCAAATGCGACTCTCCTAAGACTTTCCTAGTCCGGCAGTATCCTAGTATTGATTCAGTTCACTCGACATTGCGGTAAATGCTTTTGCGGAATTCCTTTTCCGATGACCTAGTAGAAGCACTTGTATAATAATAGCAATCTTATCATTGGCAATCGTATGAGCCCCGCCCCTTTAGGCACACAATTGGCCTATATAAGCAGGTGCGTGAACACCATTTCTTCTGAATTTTCAGACTTAAGGACAAGAACGCATTGCTCCTACTCAAAACTCTGAAGTAGTAGTGCGGTCAGGTTTTGCAATGTCTCGTTCCCTTCATCCGGAGACATGTAACCGGAGACGTTCCCAATTGATTCAGTTCACTCAATATTGCAGTAAATGCCTTTGGAGTCTCATCATGCCGCATTACATGATGTCATACCCCAAGAGATACACCAGGGTATAAAAAACTTAAATAATAAGTAAAATAATATGTATGAGGCCCACCGGGCATAGACTTATTACAGCATATTTCAAGTGTATAGAATAATGAATAACCCCAAATGTTGACAACCAGATGGGAAGTTCATTTTATGCTGGGCATATATATTTATAGAGAGAGAGTCATATAATACACACAGTATAAATTTAACCTCTTCATAACAGAGGTAGGGAGGGAGGTTTATTCTTATTAGAAGTGCTTGTGACTTCTAGTGAGAGTAAACTGGATAACAGCCTATAGAGTTGGTAGAATTAAAATTATAACAGGTAGCCCATCTGTGATAAGGACCTTGGCTAACCCACTGGTGTTGGAATAGCAAGCTCTCAAGACAGAGAGGACTCGCGAAGCGATGGATGCCACATCTAGGTTGTAAAACTATCCTACGGCAAGGCATATATTCTGTAGGGATAAACAGTTTGCAAATGACGACACCATGCCTCTGATTGAATGCGCTTTCACACCAATAGGGCATCTCACCCCTTGTGATTCATAAGCGAGGGAGATCGCATCAATGATCCAGTAAGAGAGCCTTTGCTTGGAGACGGACATGCCTTTTGTGCATGGTAATGTAAGATTAAAGCAAACACACCATGTGCTTAACCTTTTGGTTAAGTTTTACATTAAACTATTATTTATATTGTCAAGACAGTTCTTGCCTCCTCCTTTCCATTAATCCCTTTACAACCACATAAAATAAAGATTTGCATAATGTGTTTAAATTAAAATGTGCAGGAAATATGACATTTTGTGAACATTTCAGAGATGGAAAATTAACAAGGTTGGAAATGTGCCCTTTTCCTTTTTTATTATTAACCATTTTTATTAATTCTATTCAACAAATTAAATAAACATAACAGAATTATACATTAAAATATATAAAATGAAATCCTTCCCCCCGAACATTATTATATTATATTAGTCCAAATATCTGCCCCATTTTTTAACAAATAAACCCAGATTACTCAGCCTTCTATATCTCAGTGCATCACTCTCAAAATGAGGGCACTCCAGCCGACTTCCATCCCTTAAGATTAACCCGTCTGCCGATCATAATACTGGCCAGGACCAAGTTTTTATGTTTTTATCTCCTATATTAATGACTGCCCCATCGCCTAAAATACAGAGTCTGGGGCAAAATGAAATATGAGCCCAATACATCACACATAAAACTCTGAACCATCAACCAAAATTCTTGAATCTTATCACACCACCAAATAACATTTGTTGCCATTTTCCTTTTTTATTTTTGGGGAAAAACTGAATTTGTGTCAGAGAGGCTCCATCAAGGATCGCTGTCAGTTCTTTGATCAGAGGTGAGGGATAGTGAAACGAGAGAAATATGAGATGGCTTGGACAACTTTAGACATCCACTTTTTCAAATTTTACACAATTTTTGACCTGCAGCTGGACCAGCTGACAAGTAGCTGCCAGGGAGACAATCGAAAGGGGTTTAGATACAGTGATCCCTTTAGATAAAGTGATTCATGCAGACACATTGCCCCCACATGCTTAAGTCTCATTGTGTCGATACAGTCAGCCCAAGAATGACAAATACAACATTTCCAAATTCTTAACAGCAAAATCTTATGACTTGGTGAGCTGGAAAAAAATGTAATCAGCCCTTGTGTCTTACACTTCCCAGGATCTTATTAGTCATGCTTTCTTCATGTGATCAATTAATCCATGTTCCCTATACTGTACAAAGCTCTTCTTTGTGTCACAAATGCAGTTGAATATTCCGATATATGATATAGCCCTCACCCCAAGATTTGTAAAAATTATTTGTGCATTAGAAATGCAGACTGTACAGGGAATAAGTGCAGTACTGATTGCTTTGTCACATTTGCTCCCTCCACCCTTTAGCATCCATTTGATGATTAGAGCTAAACCTCTAAGTACTGATCCAAAAGACATGCAGTTAATTGCAGGCACTGCTAGGCTTATTCAACAGCACTTCCGATTGCTAATCCTGGTCTAACAAAAGCAGAGAACAAAACTTCCCAGGTCTTGGACAGGATCTTAATCTATCTGGAACTGCATGTGGTTAGCTACTGATATGCTGAAAGCACACACCACAAAAACGTAACAGAAACACAGAAATATATATATATATATATATATATATATATATATATATATATATATATATATAAAAGAGTTTTAACTTGACAATGTGGTGCTATTAAGATTATCTAGCATCATGACAAGTTAGATTATGTTTTCCAACAACGAGCATAAATGTAAAACTTATGAAATGTGTATCCTGGCTGCAGAATAGGGAATCTGCACCCTTTTCTGGAAGGTTTCTCCTTAATTGTCAGCTGTTGAAAGATCAAGGTAACCCCTATAGAATAGGATTTATAGGCAATTGGAAGAGTTTTTGGGGTTGACCTGACCTGCTAAAGAGAGACAGAATCCATCCCTTGAGGGAAGGTGCCGCTCTCCTCTCTAGTAATTTGGCTCATAGTCTTAATAATGATAGCATTTGACTAACTGGGGCCCAGGTCAGGAAGCAGACAAGTGGTTAATCTGAATGTCTGCTAGCTGCCTTGAGACGTCACACAGGTCACATAAACTACAACACATAGAGACTGTATCACCTAGATATCTCATAGAGGCTGATGTCTTTTACCCGAACTACCAAACCTTATTAAATCATTGTGGCATGGGGGGCATGGTCATGTGTCGGTCTGCGGGAGAGAGAGAGCGGTAAACCTCGTCACCTGGTTCACAATTATCCCTAACACATGTCTCTCGTTATAGTGATGTGCAGGGAGACCAAAAAGGCATCAGAGTGGGAGAGAGTGAATGGAAAGCATGACAGACTGGACCAAGGAAATTGAGAGTGCTTTAATTTATTGAATAATGTTATTTTATGTTATCAACGGTTACTGTCGATTGCATTCTTAAACAATTAAAAGAGACTGACCTTGAACCTGCTCCCCATGCCACAATCATTTAGAAAAAAATTGATTAAGGTCAAACTTAAACAAAAACAAATTAAAAATATACACCATATATAGATATGGCTAAACATTAGATCTCTTTCTACCAAAGCACTAATTGTAAATGAAATTATTACAGATCATATTTTGAATACGCTCTGTTTGACTGAATATAAACCGGATGAATATATTAGTTTAAATTTATCTACTCCCCCAGGTTATTGTTATAAACATGAGCCTCATCAGAAGGGACGAGGAGGAGGTGTTGCTACAATTTACCATGTTGTTTTTTGAGTTAATCAGAAGACAGGATATAAATTTAAGTCTTTTAAAGTAATAATGCTTAATGTGACACCGCCAGATATAAATAAAAATATAATTTTACCCTTGCTACAGTATATAGATCACCCGGGCCTTATTCTGATTTCCTTGGTGAATTTGCTAATTTTTTATCAGATCTTGTAGTTACTATAGATAAGCGCTTTAATTGTTTGTGACTTCAACATTCACATAGATAATGAAAATGACACATTGGGATTAGCATTTATCGATATTCTCAACTCTCTTGGAGTGTCATTGGATTAACTCATTGCCATAATCATATGCTAGATTTAATTCTGTCATATGGAGTTGATAATATAGAAATTCTGCAGCAGAGTGATGACATCTCGGATCATTACCTCATCTCTTGTATGCTGAGAACAGTTAATGTTACTCAATCTACACCACGCTATCGTTCAGGTAGAACTATTATTTCGACCACTAAAAATAGCTTCACTAATAATCTTCCAGATCTATCTCATACACTCAGTAAACCCCAAAGCCTAGAAGAATGATGAAATATAAATATAACAGATATAAATACAGACATCTCTAGCACTCTTGATTGTGTCGCCCCCATTCGATTAAAGAAAATTAAAGAAATAAGCCCTGCACCGTGGTGCAATGATCACACTCATGCTCTCAAGAGAGCAGCTCGGAAAATGGAGCGAAAGTGGAAGAATACAAAATTAGAAGTATTTTGTGGTGCATGGAAGGATAGTGTTTGTAGTTACAGACAGGCGCTAAAAGCTGCCAGGTCAGCAAATTTGAGTAAACTCATAGAAATTAACCACAACAATCCTAGGTGTTTATTCAGTACTGTGGCTAAATTGGTTAGGAATAAAACCTCATCTAGATATTATGTCGCAGCACATGAGTAATGACTTCATTAATTTATTTGCTGATTAAATTGAAATAATCAGAAATAAAAGAAAAAAGTCTCAGAATTTTTCTCACAATCCTTCGCTATCATAGGTCATGAAGAGCTAACAACATTTTATCGAAACATCAAAAGCCACAACATGTTTGTTAGATCCAACACCAACTAAGCTCTTAAAAGGGGTATTTCCTGTAATTTCAGAACCTCTTCTTAATATTATTAACTCCTCACTATGCTTAGGACATGTCCCAAGAAACTTTAAAATGGCAGTTATCAAACCACTTATTAAGAAACCACAATTTGATCCTGGAGAACTGACTAATTGTAGCCCTATTTCAAATCTCCCATTTATCATCAAATACATGTCAAAAATACTAGATAAGGTAGTATCCTCCCAAATATGTTCCTTTCTACAGAGAAATAGTATATATGAACAATTTCAGTCAGGATTTAGGCCTCATCACAGTACATAGACTGCACTTACAGAACTAAAAATGACTTGCATTTTACTTCTAATGCTTTTAGATCAAAGTGCTGCATTCGACATGATAGATCTCAACATTGTCTTGAATATGCTGGAGAACTATTTTTGCATTTGTGGAGTTGCATTAGCATGGTTTAGGTCCTATTTAGCAGACCGCTACCACTTTGTCTATGCAAATGAGGAACTGTCAAACCAAACAAAAGTATGGAGTGCCACAGGGATCAGTTTTAGGTCCTCTTCTTTTCTCCTTGTATATGCTTCCCCTGGGAGATATCAGGAATCGTGGAATAAGTTTCCACTGCTATGCGATGATACACAACTTTATATTTCTTCAAAACCTGATGAGATTTCACATGTCAATGAGTGTATAAAAAATAAATTAAAAAAAACATTGGATGGCCAGAAATGTCATTCTACTCAATTCCGGCAAAACAGAGGTACTAATTATTGGCCAAAAACCTCTAAAAATTAGCTTCTAAAATATCATTTGACTCTCAATGGATGTACTGTTACATCATCTTCAACAGTGAAGAACTTAGATGTTATATTTGATACCAATATGTCATTTGAAAATCGAATTACCAATGTTTGTAGAAGAGCATTCCACCTAAGAAATATTGCTAAATAACAACACATGCACTCAGTTGCTGATGCCGAAAACTAATTAATGCGTTCATGATCTTAAGACTAGATTGTTGTAATGCATTACTGGGAGGATGTCCAGCGAGATCAATAAATAAACTTCAATTGGTTCAAAATGCAGCAGCCAGAGAGCTGACGAGAACCAAGAAATATGGTCATATTTTATCATTGTTACATTGGCTATCTGTTAAATTTCGTATTAATTTTAACATTTTGTTAACTACTTACAAAGCTTTGAATGGTCTAGCTCTGCAGTACTTAAGTGACCTTCTACCATGCTATATTCTATCACATTCATTATGATCGCAAAATTCTGGCCTGTTGATAGTTCCTAGAATATCAAAATCCACAAAAGGGGGTTGATCCTTTTCATATTTGGCTCCTAAACTATGGAATATTCTCCCTAACACTGTTTGAGATGCAGACACACTCACTCAGTTTAAGTCTAGACTAAAGACTCATCTATTTAGCTAGGCATACACCTAATTTATCCCTCATCTCACAATTAGGCTGCTTTAGTTAGGTCTGCAGGAACCAGAAATAGTGATCATGATCAATAACTCTGCAAAAAATTGAATGGCATCTATGCTAATATTATTTTATTTGTTTCTCTGTCTCAACCACGGGACTCCTATCCTGAGGTTACCAGAACCGACTGGATCCAGCTCCATTCCTGCTTAGTGTTGGACTCCTCTGATACGTGTCGCTGTGTGATGATGACAAATAGTAGTCGGTGCCAGACAAACATCACTTCAGTCTATTACGATGGACTTCAGAGGATCAACTCATGCCAATTCCAACCATAAGACATGGGATACTTCATATGCCATTGCCTGAACCTTGGATTTAGGATAGACCTCACCGAAATTACTGGCCAGGTTGAACTGCGATGCACCTCACTGATCTCTGCCTGCATCACCTTGGTCTAATGATGGACTACACTCTTGAAATGGAATACATCGACTAGCAATTATTTGCCAACAAAACCCTTCATCAACTAACTAACTAACTAGGACAATTGTATATACAGTATGTGAACTTCTGCAGTTAATCCAGGATGAACATCAAAGACATTAGTCATTAATCTTACAGTTTATACAAAATCTTTGTTTAAACACTGGCTCTTAACTCTTACTTAGTTTAATCATTTTAAACCATGACTTGTACAATACAAATGCAATATTGGAATTATATTCATGATGTTAGCCAGAGGGGAACTGGCCCCACAGCAAGTCTGGTTTCTCCCAAAGTTATTTTCTCTATTAACCAACATCTTATGGAGTTTTGTTTTTGCCTGCTCACTGGGGTTATAAATATCATTATTGATGACTTATTTTTAAATGCAATTCATAATCGTATTTTATCAAACTACACAATGATGACTCTAAGACATTATAGACAATACAGTTTTATCTTTTGTTAATGCCTGATCTTCTGTAAAGTTGCTTTGAAACTATGTGTGTTGTGAAAGGTGCTATACAAATACAAATGACTTGACTTGACCATCACTATTTGAAAAAAGTAATTTTTTATCAAATCTAGACAGGCCCCATTTCCAGCACTCCAACGCCTTATTCTTGAGTAATCATGCTAAATTGCTAATTTGGTACTAGAAAATGACTCATTATATCAAACACAGCTGAAAACTATTTGGTTTGTTAAATGAATCTTAACATTGTCTTTGTTTTTGAGGTGTCACCATATGCAATAGACTAGCATGTCTTAAGGTCAATATTAAGCCAAAAATGGCAAAAAAAGAAACAGCTTTCTCTAGAAACTCGTCAGTCAATCATTGTTTTGAGGAATGAAGGCTATACAATGCTTGAAACTGCCAAAAAACTGAAGATTTCATACAAAGGTGTACACTACAGTCTTCAAAGACAAAGGACAACTGGCTCTAACAAGGACAGAAAGAGATGTGGAAGGCCCAGATGTACAACTAAACAAGAGGATAAGTTCATCAGAGACTCTAGTTTGAGAAATAGACGCCTCACATGTCCTCAGCTGACAGCTTCATTGAATTCTACCTGCTCAAAACCAGTTTCACGTACAACAGTGCAGGTGCAGGCCTTATGGGAAGAATTGCAAAGAAAAAGCCACTTTTGAATAAAAAACAAAACAAAAAGAAAAGGTTAGAGTGGGCAAAGAAACACAAACATTGGACAACAGATAATTTGAAAAGAGTGTCTTTTCCCACCCCACAAGACATCTATGGCAAGTGTTTTAGGAAGTGTGGGGTGAAATGTCACCTGATAATCTTGACAAACTGACAGCTAGAATGCCAATGATCTGTAAAGCTTTCATTGCTACACGTGGAGGATGTTTTGAGAATAACTCTTTGAAGTATTTTTTTATTTTTTATTGTAATAGTATTTTTTCACGTTATTAATGTCCTGACTATATATTGTGATCAGTTGATTGCCACTTTGGTGAATAAAAGTACCAATTTCTTTCCATAAGAGCAAAATCTGTACATAATTCCAAACTTTTGGCCACCAGTGCATAAATACACAAACAAGTATAAACAAATATGTCTATAAACATACCCAGTAATCAATATTTTATTTTCCCATACAAAATTCTATCAAAATACCACAGTAACTATGTCATCAAAAAATAGAAATGAACCTAAATGACATAGATTGTGGAAGCTCCTTTTTTAAATGAAATCCGATGTTATTGTGCAAAATTGCAGTAGTACTGCATTATTAACCAAGATATTTTGTCGGAAGCTATGGCAAATGGATAAAACGTCACCAGAAAGGAATGGGGGGGGAGTATATTGTGAAAAAGACCAAGAAAAGTGATCATTATGAAGGCACACACACTTTAGGGACATGAGGTTAATATGGCACCTGGGGAAAAAGATCACAGGGATGGTCAAATCCAGCAGTCACACTATGCGACCAGTAAATCAAGGATGAGGGATTACAAATTTCACTGAAGATCTTACCCTCCAAGTGCACGATTTCTTTCTTCCCTCTGGGTAAAACATTTTTGGGTAGGAATAAAGCAAGAGATGAAGGTGATCTTCTGACATGTTGAAATAGCCATAGCGGTGGGAGTGAAAAGATGCCTAAATAGTGGAAAGCATCGACATCACTTTTACGAAATTTCCTGTTGATTCGCTGGAGCGGAAATAACTGAAAACTTTAATCCATCATCCGGGAGAGGAGGTTGTTACTAACCCTGACACTGAATCATGAATCACAACCGTTGCGTTATCAACCTGTTTTATAAGGCATTTTAGTCTTTTACTCGTTGTTGTAGTTTTCTCGTAGCCCTAACTTTACAACACATAGCCTACAACAAATAAACAGACGCATTTAAGATCGTTAAACATATATAAAACGGCATAATTAGTAGTAGTTAGTAGAATACTTATTATTATTGGTGTTCATGTTGTTGTTATGTACCTATTTTTCCAGTAGATGGCAGTGCTGCCTTTATTAAACACCATGAAACGAACTGACATTTCAGTACCAAGAGATCCATGCAATGCATCGTGTGTATCGGTTGTCAATAATCCGTTTGTCTCTGCTGAGACAAAAACAATATTCTACGAAATACCCAGAGTAAAGTATTATGTGTCGCCATATGTCATCTCTGTACGCTTTTTCCTCTTCCTACAACCAGTTTTGATGTTACCAGTGTTCTTTAAAGCAGGAAGTGTGATGTAATTTGGACTCTCACACTCATGTCGTTTAGAGATGCTGTTTTCCCAGTTAATATTTATGTCAGCCCAGTTGGGAGCTGGCTACACAGTCATTTAAATTTGTATGCCAATTTTTGTTTTGTTAAAATAACTCACTAAAACCTATGAGCACACACCATGCTCTACCTATATGTTGTTAAAATAGCTAAATTAATATTGTGCATTCTTTATCATTTCAGAAGGGAAATATTACATTTTGAGTTTCACTACATAATATGAAAAAGGAGTTTTCAGTTTTCAAAGAAAACTGAGGGGAAAGGTGCATTGATTTGGTCCTTCCTTTAAGAAATTTTTGAAATTTTTATGCTAAATTGATTTTTTTTTTTAAATTACTTACTCTTGTGCCACACTCATTTTTTTTTCTTCTGTTGAACACAAAGATTTTTGGAAGAATATTTCAGCTCTGTTGGATCATACAATGCAACTGAATGGTGACCAAAAAAATGTAATCTCCAAAAAGCACATAAAGTCAGTATAGAATTAATCCATATGATTTCCATGGTTAAATCCATGTCTTCAGAAGCGATATGGTGAGTGTGGCTGAGAAAAATATAAATATTTAATCAATTTTTTAAATAATTTTTACTATCAATCTTCACTTTCACTTCCACATTCTTCTTTGTTTTTGGCGGTTCGCATTCTTCATGCATATCATCACCTACTTGGCATGGAGAATTTACAGTAAAAACTTAATTATTAATCTGTTTCTCACTCACACCTGTCATATTGCCACATCTTTTCAAAGCTGCTTTGAAACTATGTGTGATGTGAAAGTCACTATACATTTAACCACTGGAGTCATATGGGTTACTTTTATGCTGCTTTAAAAATTTTATACTCATTCACTTGCATTGTATGGACCTACAGAGCTGAAATATTTTTCTTAAAAGTCTTAATTTGTGTTCAACAAGAAGAAATACATTAATATACACCTGGGATGCCAGGAGGGAGAGAAAATAATTTTTGGTGAACTACCCCATATTCGACATAGTAATGCATTGGAAAAACTTTGTGTTTGTGTGTGTGTGTGTGTGTGTGTGCTGATATAGCCTACAGTGCTCCAATTCTACCACCGGGCCAGCTCATATTTTATCTGTTCATTGAGAAGCCCTGTTATCAACAATTTAACCAACTAATTATTCTTCAGTAGGCTCAATTTAAGTACAACAGATGCATAGTATCTGACACCTCATAAAAATACAAAGGCAGAGGCAAAAGTTGCCTTTTTATGTTTTCAGAAGGGAAAAAATGCTTTGTCTCCTTTTGTATGAAAGTATTCATATTGTTTATGCTAACAGCATAATATGCCATTGACTCTTGCGAAAAGCATGTGCCCCTTCCTGTTGTGTGAGCGATAGATTCACATACATGGCAATCAACACACCTTCACCATACAAAATTGCTTTCAGAAATAGCAATCGTTGACTTTCTCTATATTCATGCAAGTGATCTGTTGTGCAATGTCACCTTACTCAGTGGTTGCGTACCAGATTTGCATCGAACCCCTCTCTCTCTCTCTCTCTTTCTCTCTCTCTCTCTTTCTCTCTATCTGGCTCTGTCTAAATCAGTCAATTTATTTCCAAATTGCAAGTTGAGTCTGGGAGCAAGGGCTTCTTTTACTGTTGGGGTGAAATATTAAATCAATGTGCGCACTACCATATATCGAGTGGGCTTTAATTTTTATTTAATATTGATGGGAATGAAGCTGGCTTTGAGTGTCATGAAGGACATTCTGTTACAAATCCAGGGGCCTTTATATTCATGGAGGAGAGGCAGTGATGGTAAGTGAATGTGCTGGATTAATGGGGAACTGAGGAAGCACGGCTGTGTGGGCCAGACCTTGAGACACTGCCCAATTGTCATCCTACATTTATAACCATGAGGAGAGCGAGACAGCACAGATGAGACTTTGAATAATCTTGCGCATTTCTAGAACTCAGATATTGTCAGTGAGAAACTCAAATGTGGAAAAATAATCTCAGTTAAAATGCTTGCAAGACTTTCGAATATGTGTTCTTACTATGGTAGGAGGAAGTGATGTCAGATGTCTAACTGTATGTATGAGTGTAATGTAGTTAGAGTAAAATATAACTGGACAGTGCTGTGAATGTTTTGATGATATATTATGCTGTGAAGGAAGGCATCAGATGAGGATCCTGACTAAGTCTGAAATGCAGTGTAAATAGTAATCTGATCTGTAGCTGTGCTGTGCAGGTGGGAAAGCATCCTGGGCCACAGCCAGAAAGCACTGATCTACTACCAGCTCAAGACATTGCATTACTGCTCTCTACTGCTCCACTGACTCAGGCCAGACTGTATACAGTAAGGGGTAGTTTCCAAATAGGAAAGTTGTCACACAAGGCATACATATCTCAGTACCTATAAGGTTCAGTCATAAATCCAGCTGCACAAAAACTTTTTTCTGTAGCAGTGGTTTTGTATGTTTCAATTACCTTCCAATAAAATTTTTTGTAAAACAGTAGCGCTTGGTCAATGACATTACACTAATTTTTATTTGTATTTTTGTCTGGATATAAGTTATTTTAAAATATGCTAAAATGCAATTCATACTAAACATTAACTTGAAGATGAACATGTTTTCAATTACGCAGTCATTTAAAATAATAATAAAAAAACATTCTGGAGCTTAAAGTAAACAATATAATGTGGTGTAATTGTCCAGAGACAGAAAATAAAAAAAATAAATAAAAAAAAAGCTAAAATTCTGAAAAAATAAAATAATTGTATTAATGAGCACAGAATAAGCAGTGAAACAATTTATTATAAACAATTAATATTAATATTATTCATTTTACTATGAATATTCTAAAAACTTTTCTACTAAATCAAGTCAGGTGATGTAACAAATTTGTAGGTTGTTGGAACTCTTTAGATCCTCAAGACTTTTTGAAGTTTTAAATTAAATATTTTGTCAATTTGTATGAAAATTTTATTTGGGCAAAATAGAGTAACTCTAAGAAAACTTCTTGATATTGTTGACTCAAAAAATCTCTCTCTCTCTCTCTCTCTCTCTCTCTCTCTCTCTCTCTATATATATATATATTTTATTTTTTTTTGATTTCTCATTATCACCCCAGACAATTATAAGCTTATTTTTAAAATATTGAAAAAAATCAATATTTAAAGGAAAAAATATTAAGAAATATTTAAAAGGAAATATTTACCACACTGAGAAATGTGCTCTCAGAATTTGTTATGTATTTTTTTCCTGTCAGATCAGGGAAGGTAGTCATATGTTTTAATTTTGTACTATTCATTGATAATGTTTATTGGCCAAAACAGTAGTTTGTATTTTTTTTGTAATTGTTTACATTTAGGCTATTAGGGTCATAATACTATTTAATGGCAGGTTCCCACTGTGACAAATTAGCACATATAGACCCGATCTCACCGATATTGTTTACCGAAATCTGTGGTTCCATTTACATTTATTCATTGGCAATTCATCTAAAGGAGACACAGTTGTATGAAAAGTGCTGCATTACAAAGTTTCAATTGTATCAGAAAAATGCTATCCAAGACAGATTAGAGTGCAACAAGATTAATTAATAAATATATATATAGTTTTAATTATTATTATTATGAGTGTATGGTCAAGTGCTCATGGAAAATATATGTTTTCAGCTGTATTTTGAAGACATAGAGGGTATCTGCTCCACTGATTGTGTTGGAAAGACTGTTTCACCACCGAAGTACAGTGAAGCCGAAAGTCCGTCCACCCACTTCATCCACTACAAACATTATTTAAGGAGAAAAATTTGTATACCATTAACTAGTGTCGCATTTGCATTCAGATGGTTGTTTTTTAAACTAAAGCTAGTCATGGGTGTCTCGCATCAGACCACATTTACATTTGATTAAACTTCTTTGTGACAGACTACTTATGCAGCAGAAATGTCAGTGTATTTTAACATGTGCCCAACCTATCATTTTAAAGGTAAACCATAACCGATTGTGTTGTCACACAGGAAACAAGCAATTGATTGGCTTTGTTTGACATCTAGAGTTGTTTGGCTGTAAACTGCATTTTTGTTGTGGACACCGTATGTGGTGGCAAGAGAGCAGGCAGGCAGGCGGGTGCAGAGGGCCACTGTGAGGGTGGAGAAGGCGCAGAGGTTCAGCTGATAGAAGCCTTGATCTCAAACAGCAGGGGGGAAATGACACTATTTAAGGTATGACACTTCAGCACAGCGAGAGATGCACTGTGAAATTGTAGGCTCAATTGAACATGGTTGAAATGCCGGACTCACACACACTTGTGCATAAACACATGCATATTAGCGGTAACCCCCCCATAGGCGAGCTGGCATCACAAGTGCACACATGCCTCACAGGGAGGAATGTAAATATTTCAAATACATGTGGACTCTTCAAGTGTGACAGAGAGATGTTTGTTTTTACGTGGGTTGACTGAGAGTTGATGCCCGACCAAGAATTCACATCAGGAAAGACGAATAAAGAGAATTGAGACTTGGCCAAAAAAAAAGTTGCAATCACTTTAAACAATATAACTTAATTTACAATCACCTTAAACAAAATTTCTTTTAAAGCTGAAGTGTGTCATTTCTGTGCCATTGAACAGTATTGCAAAAATATTTCATTGATTGATTGATTGACCGACCAAACAGATAGTCCTGCCTCAAACTCACACCACTGGTTGAGCCAGTGTTGTTGTGTCAGGCTGGACCGTGCACCAAATTAAAAAAGAGCAATTTTTACAGCGTTTGTGTTTACAGTTTTGAGAAAATTAACCTAAAAATTGCTTTATTGTTGTTTTCTGAAAATTAAGATATTTGAAATTATTTTAACATTGAAAATTAAACATTACACACTCGACTTTAATGTAGTTTGACACTGTATAATAATGACTACCATAACATCATAACACATAACATATAATAATTTTTACAACAGTAAGTCCCGGCGTTTTCCTGAAAGCACCCAGTAAGACGTCTATTTGATGTGTGTGTTTACATCTGGAAGACGTAATGTTTGGGTTGTTTGCTCTTCTGCAATAAGACATTTCCTCTTGGATGTCAATAAGACATTCAGGATGTTTATGATTTAAAATATTTGTAAATCTGATCTTTTTAAGGTGTTTATCAGATGTTAATGAAAATGCAGTGCTTTCCAGGTGAAAAGATCGAAAACAGACTTCTCGGATGTGCTGTCTGGGTTTGTATCATCCTGGTTGTCTGTGCTCCTGGCTTTCCAAATAGGGGTGATTTTGATTCAATGTTCATTTTGATTTTGCTCACTGATTTGCACAGTAAACATTTCTGCAGATTAAATCTTCATGCCAGTAGCTGGTGACAAATGAGTGTATTTTATGTTATGGCTGAATAATTCAATCAATTGACTCCAGTGACACCGAGTAGCTCATAACCAAAAAAATGGATGAGAATTTTTTTTACTTAAACGATTCATTCAACAATATGAGCCAAAGAAATGATCACACTCAATGGAATGTTACGCGTGCAAATTTCTTTATTGACTTCTAACAATACTGTATGAGGACAGGTTCAAATGGAGTCTACAGTATGACCAAATTCCAAATGACCCCACTCGAAAGTGAGCAACTGAATCCCATGATGAAGGGCCCTTCCACAAGGCCATTAGCAAAGGATATCCTATATGCAATGGTCAAAGCGTGGAACTAATTTCACCATTTAAAATCACAATTCTGTGTGACTTGTCCGCACAATTCATTTTGAAAACAGAGTTAATTGTTGCAGGGATTTAAACCCAACTGGAAATATGCAAATGTTTTATACAATCCATCCACAATGTAGCTTTCTGATGTAAAAGCTCTACTCCAGCATACATGCATGCTTGTTTGATGTTTAATTAAATAGAGTATAAAATGATTGCTTTGGCATTAAAAGTTTACAACGTACATCAAAATTAAATTGCAGCTTGAGTCAGAAGAGTGCATGATTCATACAAATGACAAAATGCATTTTAGCTATAAATGTGGAATATTTACTCTTTTACGGTTAAATGCTCTTGAAAACATCCTTATTCATAAGATACACTGCATCTATCTTAATATTTATATATCTCCAATGACTGATGAGTGTTGTGAAATATTGACCTTTAAATTGTATTAAATATCAAAACAAAATATGTAGAATGTATCTGCTGGTTTTCAAAGTAACCTTGTAATCTCCTTAAAATAAATCTAGTTGTTGCTTTCATATTACATAAATGTTGACTCGAAGATCAGTGTATATGGTCTAAATAGATGGTAACCCTCTGGAGGAGGAACATCAGGAGAGCTTCATCAATAGTAGGCCATTCATGTCAATTATGCTGAAGGATGACAGAAAAGTAGTCAGAGAGGGACCAACTATAAGTCATGTGTCCCTCTTGTGTTCAAGGCAGGCACCTTAAATGCCCTTAACCTGCTATAATAGGTGATGATTAGTGTTCTAATAGAGAGAGAGAGAGAGAGAGAGAGAGAGAGAGAGAGAGAGAGAGAGAGAGAGAGAGAGAGAGAGAGAGAGAGCGAGCTTCTTCACTAAATTATTAACAAGTTAACATTGTAGTGGAGACACTTTATCCCCGAGGACAAACAACCCAAATGTTTGCAAAATATAATTAAGCCAAGGCATCTTTAAATGTCATTGCAGCCTGTGCCATGCTTCAAATTGTTCTGCATCAACAGAATTTAACGAGATGGCAAAGGAATCCATTCCCTGCAAGCATGTGATAAGCCACACATACAGTGGAGCACTTTCATTGATTGCCAAAATAAAGCATTTTGTATGCAAATAGGGGAATGGAGTGGGTAAGCTGATTCAGCCTCATGGACACCAAATAATAGCCTTTACAATTAATACTCTCGCATGCTATCCATTGAAACTTTCATCTCCCATTTAATGGCTCTGAAACATTTACACATGCCCCCACCTCCCCCTTCTTTCCCCCCAAAAAAGAAGGGAAAAATGGTGTGGTGTTCCATGGATTAATATGAAAGCCAACAAATAAATAAAAGTCCAAACACCCTATCTCCACACAAGCCCCTTCCAGTTCTTGGCTCACTCTCGCTATTTTTTTGGGGCACATTTTGTATTAACTGAAAATCTTTGAACATGAAGGAAGGTCTGGGATCCCCCAGGGGGATGTGCTGGGGAGTGTGAGGTTGACAGGGGGATTGGGGCTGATGTGGCATTGTTTGAATGTAATGTGCTTGTTTTGTACTTGTAAACATGCCTCTCTTTGTTTTAGTAATACCACCCCTTCCTGTGTAGATTTTTCTGCTGGAGCAGCACAGGTTTGTACACATGGAAGCTTGATGGGCTAACAGTGATATGTGAGCAAGACTTGATCAAATTGCCTGAGGGGAAAGCTTAAGGCTAGCGGGCAATGAAAGTCAGACAAGTATAGTGTCAGCCAATTTTCTTTCCTGTTTAAATGGGGAAAATAAACTTGCCACTAATATCATCACTAACTAAAAGTCCCACTTTACTACCATGTTTTTTTAAACATGAACTGTGGTAGTACAATGATAATCTTTAAAGTACCTTAGAGAACCATGTTAAATGAATATGGAAATATTCTCTATAAACTGTGGGACCTTTTGTGCGTATGTTCCAACAGAACTTCTCTCAGGAGCTCACTAATACCTGAATTGTTTATATCAAAGTGATACAAAATATTAGATGTCAGTTTTTAAAAATATATAAAACTACTGTAATCTTAATCTTGCAGTTGGTCATAAAGCCTTGAATATGTGAAAAACTCAATTAATTTTATGATACTTGTTTATATGCAATGTCAGGATGTTTTGGCTGGTTACTAGGGCATTGATAAGGTGTTGTGAGCTGGTTGCTAGTGAAACGGGAGCCAGCTGGTATGTGATAGATTTGCGGTGTGTGTAAACCTCACTCCCCTGGCCTCAAGAGGTGCACTAGTGACTGACAGTAGAGGCGCCCGTCTTCCATGCCAGCTCATACTGGTTCAAATTCCCCTTGTTACGGGTTGATCAGGACCGGTTATACTAGGGCATTTTTAAATTGTGTATAGATGTTTGCTTACTGGCCTTAGTAAAAAAAGACCATCACCAAGACTCTGTGTGCGGATACCTTTTAAATGGGAATTTTATACTATTTTTTATTTTTTACGATTACAGGCAGACATTTAAATTTTGAGATAAAACAATATTTTAAAATATAAGCCATAATTCTGTATTTGTTTCAAACACATTCAGTGTGTAAGTATTCCAATTATCTGCTTTTTTCACTCAACATGATGGGTTTTATATCTACTGTAAAAGTATAGTACCACCACCACTGACATAGGTGATACTCTTTCCAGATGAAATGCTACCATAAAGCTTGTGTTCAGTGTGAAAAACACTTCTCTTGTTTATCAAAAGAGAGGCATGCTGTGTATCTTTTGTTCTCTACCAGGTATTTATGATCTTAACAGAAAGGTGGCTAGGAATGTTCTCCAAAACAGAAGGGTTAAGTAATGCAAACCTTTCAAATGAATTCTGTGTAAGAAAAGAGATACGTAATAGTGACAACATGAATAACAATTTTATAGAAAACCTCAAGAATCTTTGAACTTTTGGCTGTGTAATGCTGAATGGAGAATGTAACTGATCCTGTAACCATAGTACTCCCATGCCACTTCCATGAGGACTTAAGTTTAAAGTGTGCCATAGTCTCTTAGGTTTGGATATGGGGTAAAATCATGATGACATTAAACCTTGAAATAACAAAAATTCAAAAATAACAGTAGCTCTTAGCTGCTTTAGTCCAAACACTTTATTTTAATGACTGTTTTTGGAATTGTAACACTGTTTTGCTTAAAGGTGGAAAACATACCACCATCTGTCTAACCTTTAGCAACAGATTTTAATTGGCTTTTTTTAAGCCATGTATTCACTTCAGAAAATGCTATACTCAAGTTCTTTCTTTCTATCACAATCACATTCTCTCTCAAAATGATGGTTATAATGTAACAGTGATTACATGACATGCAAAGTGAATATTACATTCAACCAATATTACGATATTAACCTTTGTGCTAATACATTATGCAGGTAGGAATCGCCTGTGCCTGACCCTCTGAGTATAGTTACCTCTGCTGGAATTACCCAGGGTCCCAGGTATCCCTCCTGCACTGATTCATTCATATGTTCTTTGTGTCCTGATATCACATTATCATTTTGACATCTTTGTCCTTCAACTCATCTGAGCATCTGAGAAACCTGTGAAAGTCAAGGACAGCTATAAAAGTGTTGACAGCAGTGTTTGAGGGCTCAGGACAACCACACCAGCAGGGAAGCAAGGAGTATGTGTTTACTGTATGTCAGAGAATGTGTATGTGAGTGTGTGTGTGTGTGTTTGAGAGAAGTGCTGGTGATAGAGCCGACCTCTTGTGGGCCAAAGTGTGCCATGAGGGCAACAGAATCTTCACACTGCTGCCTAGGCTGAAATGTGTGCTTGAGAAGTGTTTAACTTTCTCAAATCCCAATTGCACTCAGCAGGAAGGGCCCTCCTTTTTTGGCTACAGCTCTGCTCTTTAGGTTGCCCTTTGTGTCTATTGTAAATGTGTTTGTGTATGTGTATGTCAGAGGTGTGAGTACTATTGGATTGATTGGATAATGGCTTTGCTGTAAGAGAGGTGAAAGTGAGTTAGAAGAAAGACTCAAATTATAGCTTCATATCAAAACATATTCTTCCTTTAAATAATCGCTTCAATGTAGTTAGCTACTTCTTTGAGTGGGGTGGGTACTAATGCCTGATCTTGCCTATATGTGTGTCAGGACTGCCACTGGGCAAAATGTTGTCCTCAGTCACCATTCTGTGTCAAAAAAGATGCATAGAAAGTGAATGGTGACTTAGACTTATGTTCTCCATAAGATCTCCTTTTGTGTTCCATGGAAGAAAGAAAGTAATAAGGACTGGGACATTATGAGTAATGATGACAACATTTACATTTTTGGATGAACTGTTCCTTGAAATATTCTCCAAGCATACAAAATTTCTAAAAAAAAAAGAAGTTTTCTGGATATCGCATAGCTTGTGCTGCACCACACATTGAAATATATTTCCAATTTTAAATCCACTGGACTGTTTTTTTTTTTCCAATACTGACACTAAATTGAACACATTGTGTGTGAGAGATATCTATTCATCATATCTCAGTTATAAAGCAAAGGCAGGCCTCTTCAATCTTGAGAAGCACCAGGATTGCTGGTCATTGCCATGCCCAGTGACTCCCTGTTGTTGTTTTTGTATTTAATTTTGCTAAGCTGCCTGTGCAAAAGGGTGAGCGAAAATCTCCACTAAGTCTTTCACCCTCTGCGCAACCCTCACAGATATTCTCCACTGAGATAAAGCAAAGTTAAATTGAAATTTTACAAGTGACTAAAGAGATAATACATTTTGAAATAATCTTACTGTGGATGCTGAACGGTGTCAATAAACAAGCATGCTTAGAACAAAATGCTCCTGCTTTTATCTTGGTGCAAAATCCATAAAGTCTTTTCTTCAAGCTGAGACAGAGGTAAAGTGGTTTTTGCTTTTATGTTTCACCTTGTTTTTCACAAAAGTGAGACCCCATTTGGGATTTGAGAGGCATGTTTTCTCATGGTTGACATTTATGCACATGTAAGGGATGGAGGAAAGAGAAAGCTAATAGAGAATGAGCATCACACTAATCTTATAGAGCAAACAGTGTATTCACTCTGCAGGACAACTATAATCTCATGGCAGGAACAAGCGTGCAGTTAAGTATTTATAATATTTTTCCCCTTTTAATTTGTTTTGGTAATTAAGATTACCAAATCCTTTTCCTGAACTTAGTAAAGGTGGAAGGTGCGCTCCAGCTTCAATATTTCACCACAGCTTTTGAATGTAAATAGTACTGTTACAGGGATATCCGCATACCTTGGCGTATTATCATTGTAGCTTCCGTATAAAGCTTTAATATCGTATTGACTGATGAAATGTGTAGTAAATAGAAATGGTTTGTCTATATTTTCCAAGCAGTCTCTTGAATATTTATATTTTTATTATATATAAAAAAAAAAACACAATGTCACTGCAGCGGTCATTTAGTCCACGCTGCATATAAAGAATATGCTTTCAGCCACAGTCTATGAATAAAATCCACATGAGATAAGTTAAATTATTTTTGTAACCACTCGATGATGGTTGAAAGTTGTATACTGTATGCAGTAGATTACGTGTAATTCTAAATGTTGGTGCAGCTATCATTATGAGGACTTTCCATAGACATAATGATTTTTATACTGTTCAAACTATAGATTCAATCCCCTAACACTAACACAACCCCTAAACCTAACCCTCACAAAAAACTTTCTGCATTTGTACATTTTCAATAAAACATAGTTTTAGTGTGTTTTATACTTGATTTAAATTACGAGTCTAGACATGTCCTCATAAGCCACATTTATATCATAATACCCATGTAATTACCAGTTTGTAACCTAAAAAAAAGTCTTCGTAAACCACTGAAACCTGCCGCCCCCCCCCAAAAAAAAACACACATATACATACACACACACACACACACACACACACAAACACTGTTGATGCAGCTATCCTTACGCGGACTCTCCATAGACATAATGATTTTTATACTGTACGAACTATAGATTCTATCCCTAAACCTAATCCTCACAAAAAACTTTCTGTAAATACCCTTGTAATTACCAGTTTTTAATTAAAAAAATGTCCGCGTAAACCACACACACACACACACACACACACACACACACACACATCTTTTCTACTGCAATAACCTAACTAGTAATGGAAGTTTGTGCTGTTTCAATGAAGAATACTTAGACAGTCGGTTAAGAAAGTAGTTCTACACACAAATGCATTTATGGGTGAAAACTTGAAAATTGTTTTGGATAAAAAATTGTTGCAACTATGCACTACAGCTGTCATAGCAATGTCTTTTTAAAGAAAGTCAAAGATTTACTTGCACTGTTCTCTTGGCCCTTTTTGTGCATGAAACTGTTGAAAACTTGCATTACCTACAGTTCCTTGGGTCTTTACACTTGGTCATTTCATGCGTTTTTACTGATCAGATTGCTATCCGATTGAAAAAGCACATTCCATTTACGCTTGACCACATTAAAAAAGATTGTTACCCAAAAATGAAAATTCCCTCATGATTTACTCACCTTGGCATCTCAGATGTGTATGGGTGCATCTCAATCAGTTCCCTTATTCAGTAGTCGGGGCACTGATCAGGGAGTCAGGCATTTTTAGGGCTGTCTCAATTGCAAAATTGTTCCAGTGCACTGAAACGTTTGCTCCCTTAAAAATTCCACAATGCACCATAAAAACCAGGGAGCATCGCTGCTCACTATGTTCTCTAACTGGAAACATCGTCATGTCTTCTGAAGCCTCTCAAAAGGATACAGAATAGTACAAAATAATACAATTTGCACTTCTCTGTTCCCTATGAGTGCACCTTAATGTTTGCTTGTTTATTTTGTATACATTTGATCAGCACTTTGATCAACCTAGGTTGTTTTTAAATGTGCTATATAAATAAATATTGATTGATTGATTTATTGATTGATTGATTGTTGGTGATTGTTGGTGATTCTTGGTAGGTGAGATGTGTCATGCGCATCAACTCCACTCATTGTCAGTGTTTATTTTCAGTTTTGTCAGCAATCTGCATTAAATTAGGAAAAATGTTCTGTCTCAGACAACATTCATCTGTGTCTTAATTTATCATTATGTATTGCACGACATGAGCCCTATGCAAATAATTTGTAGCAGCTGTGATGTTTCACTTCTTTCATATCCTGATGTAGTCTTGTTTGGGCAGAGTGAAGTTTACTGCTGTATGTTGCTTGAACAGCCAGGTGCATTTACACTTGACCAGAGGTGGTTTGAGTGATTGGATTTATATATGTCTCAAATCCATCTTGGAGGGCATTTACACTTGTGCTGCGTTCGGAACTGGGTACTGTCACAGTAAGTACTGTATTTGATGAAGGACATACTTATCTGATGGCAAAACAGTACGTTCTTTTAGGTATGCATGCAAGTAGTATGAACAGATTTCAGACATACTTTATCCGGGGATGTGGGCATTGTCTCGTGACCCGAAATATGATTTAGGAACAACAACTGTGAAAACGATTTGGGATGGCATTCCCTTCCATTCCCCATTAACTTGAGCCCCGAATATGATTTTCTTTCATCCATGAAACAGAGCAGAAGGTTAGCCGCAGTTACCAGGGATGAAGCTAGAGGGTGAAAGGTGGTAATGATTCTATGAGCCCATAGGTCCAGGCGGGCCCCACAACAAATTCTAAACTGTAGTTTTTAATAGGAAAGTGGCCCAAATCAATATACAGTCAGGAGCCCCAGAATTCCCAGCTACAGCCCTGTCAGTTACCATTCACTTTCATTGCAATTTTTCTTCCGTAAAAAAGAAAGTAGATGCAGGTTTTTGAACAGCATGCAGACAAGTAAATGATCAATGAATTTTCCTTTTTCAACTGCACAGAAAAGGAGTGACAATTATATTCAGTTGTAGTTTGCTCATGGCCATAGAGTTTAACATGACAAGGTGATTATGTCTGATCAAGCAAATAAATAAATAATAGACCTTTACAATCCCCAGCTCAATATAAAGTGGAATCAGAAGGTAACTGGACCTGTATGTCTGCAAACACACCTCAGGTAAAGCGAGTCTGTCAGCTCCTAATAAGTGAAGTGAATGTCCTCATGAGTTCAGTGCACCTGACACAGAAAGTGACCTCATCAAAGACTTCTGTCTCTTCTATCTGGTGGCGAGACAGAAGTTTTCATGATTGTGCCATTTCTCTTTAGTGTCAAATTGAAGAGCTGATGATAGATATGACTCTGTCTGTCCTGACTGAGGACAAAGTCAATTCAACATCTCACAACCGGACCTGCACAGTTTATAAGACATAATGTATTGTAATGTATGGGGGGGTTGAATGCAATTATTTTCAGAATAGAGGCTTTAAATGTGATAGGTCCCAACATTTTATTGTAATTTTTTTATAGGGCTGTCGATTTAACGTGTTAATTCAGTGCGGTTAATTATATAAAAAATAACGTAATTAATCATGTCCCCAGACCGTGATAAGAAATATTCCTTCTCTCTCTCTTTCCTAGCGTTTTTCCCGCGTAGGTACAGTGTCCGCTTTGTGATAGTCTGCATATATGTTGAATTCGGCACAAGATTTACACCAGATGCCCTTCCTGACGCAACCTCCAATGGCTGGGGGACTCTCACTCACACTCATATGGGGCAATTTAGAGTCTCCGATTCACATAACCTGCATTTTTTTGGACTTGTGGGGGAAACCAGAGCACCAAGAGGAAACCCATGCAAACATGGGGAGAACATGCAAACTCCACACAGAAAGGCCCTAGATGAGCCTGGACTCAAACTGTCCAGAACATTCTCTCAAGGTGGCAGTAAGTGAAACTTCAGCTGTTTGGGCAACGCACTTATACAGAGAACAAACCACACTCCCCGACAAAACAAGATGAGAAGAACACGTTCTTACATTCAAACTCAGCTTGGTGGTGCACAAATCTGAACTCACATTATATTTAACTTGACACAGTGATGTAAAAATGGTACGTTTATGACGCGACGCAAACAAGATGCTCCAAAAGTGTCTGACGCAAGTGTGCATTGACGCGTCCTTAGAAAAGCCCTCATAGTAAATCTCAAACTGATTGACAAATTAAAAATTGTTTGCTGTGAATTGTAGGCCAATGATAGGCAGATGACATAATTCAATAATATGGAAATAAACAAAATATTGCACACTAAAGCCAAAAGTGGGATTTTGTCTTTTTGATAACACTTACAATAATGTTCAATAATCGTTAATATTAGTTAATGCATTTGGAATCATGAGCAAACAATTAACATTATATTGTTTACAGTATTTATTAATCTTTGTTCATATTAATTAATAAAAATACAATTGTTGATTGTTAGTTCTTAGTGAAATAACTTATGTTAACAAACAACTTTTGATTTTAAAAATGTATTAGTTTATGTTGAAATTAACATTAACTAAGATTAATAAAAGCTGTAATAGTATTGTTCATTGTCAGTTCATGTTAACTAATGTTAACAAATGAAACCTTATTTTAAAGTATCAGTATTTGTTAATGCTTTACTCATCTATCTATCTATCTATCTATCTATCTATCTATCTATCTATCTATCTATCTATCTATCTATCTATCTATCTATCTATCTATCTATCTATCTATCTATCTATCTATCTATCTATCTATCTATCGTTTATTTATAATAATTTAAAGTATTTTATCAAATATTAAATTATTGTTATTTGAGGGCCTTTCTTAGCAAATATTTATATATGTTATTTATTTGCATGGTAAGTGATTAATTAATCAGCATACCATGTTATTAATTCAATTGTAAAAATGTTAATCGATTGACAGCCCTAATTCCCTAAGCCTTTTATTCACACATTACAAGACTACTACTGTGTCTATGTGTGCAATTTGCATGTTTTAGTCAGTGCCCTCTCCAAGAAAACGTGTATAATTTTTATCATAGATGTTTAACATTGATCTGTAAAATGATATGACGGTGTCAGCAAGCTTGCAAAAATATTTTACTTGGTGTCAAGGTCCAAAGAGTACTAAAACCGTTGAGAAACTAACGATTGACGTCACTTGGGCATTATTATCGTGTTTCTTTTGACGTCTTGGTGTGTAAAATTTTATTGGTTAAGAGGAAGGCAGACAATAAGCTAATAATTGCTTATTTTAAATAGAAAACAAAGCTGAGGAGCTCAATCAGTACCAAAGACAACTTTCCTCATCACACTTGTTGAATAAAACATCAGTCTGGACACATGCTAATGGTTGACAGTGGGTTCTTCACACAAACAAAACCTTTCTCTCCCTCTATTTATTTTTCTCTCTTTCTGTGCCCAGGAGTTTTAGCTTTGATGCGTTTTACATCAGCCTCAGTGTTGACAAGCTATCTGTGACCTGTAAAGAGAGAGACCCTGAAATGGCAGCACCGAAAATCCATCTTCGCCTTCCCTTTTCGCCTTGAATACCGGCGGAGCAAACAAACAGGGCCTAAACAATACAATATATACCACATATCAATTACACTAAATACCTCAGTATCTACACTTCACTGTCTCTACCACACACTGGTTACAAGGCAGACACACTGCGGTGGGATGATAATGGGCCGGCATTGTTCTCTGCCATCTGGAGTGCTGATAAGACTCGCCTGTGCATAGTTGATAATAGGAGCCAGCAGAGGAAGAACCGAGTGTTAAACATTTCCTTGGCCCATGAAAAAGGTTCCATTAAGTCCACTGACCCCAATTGAATATTAATGAGCTAATTAACAGATTTATTGTTCTTCACAGTTTCTGGAGGGGCCTGTTTTTTTTTAAAGTGCTATTATTTTGTTTCCTAATTATTTTTTGCACTTTGTATAATTGAATCTTTGTAGCTGCCAGCATCCCAAGCGTGCCTTGGCAACACAGAAAAGAATTTGGACATGCATTTTTTTCTTCTCCTCAATTCCTTTCGTTTTTTCCCCCAACTACAAAAACAATATGTTTTCTTTGCTGGCAATGTGTTTGTAATTAGGCTTTTCCCCCCTGCACACTCCTCCTTTCCACCCATCTTCAACATTAGAGTTTAGTCCTGTGAATTTTGTATTTAAAGGGACTACAATGTTTCTTCCAGGAAAGACCAGGGTGAGGTGTTGGTTTACAAAACAGCAATCAGCGGGGTTACACTCAACTGCATCACTCGGAGGATCTGGCAGGGCTCTTAAATGAGCATTGACAGCTGTGGCTGATAGATAGCATAATCAGCTGATGAAGAGGATACACTGCAGAGCTGCCCTCAATGGGATCTTTGAATAGTGCTGCTGCAGTCACACACCAGGTTGCTGTAAAGGTTACCTTGAAAGAAATAAATGCAATTAGGAAAGTGAATGATCAACATGGACGATAAAGGGGAACTGTAAGCTTTCTGTGGAATCCACCAAATCTCGCTTGACTTGGCGTCTCTGTGATGGATGGCATGCTCGCACAAATGTTTTGTGTTTCAAAAGAAAATGCTTTAAATAGTGCTTGATGCAAGGACACACTCTAACAATTGCTTTTTTGTGAAATTGACATGCGACAGAATTTCAATATCTGTACAGGCATGGCGGTTGGTATAATCACGAATGTTCTGACAGGTGCACCTCCTTTTGAAATATGCGAGGAGAAATTGGAGGGGGGGGGGGGGGGGGGGTGCTGGTGATGACCTTTTGATAACTACAATATAACTATTATTGCATTTTTGCTATCTGCAACTTTACTTAATTCTATTTATGCCCAGAATCCAATTCAACCCAAATAAAAGCATCAATTTCTTTCGGTTACTCCACCAATTTAATTTAGAATAATGAACTCATTTTGCTGTTATATGGAAATAGGGTCTCATTACAATAATTTTGCCTGATGCACAAGCCAGCTGATATTAGGAGCAGGCCCCTAGAGTCAGAGAGGTTATTATACTATACATCACAAACTGCATTAGGCTCATAAAACCTGTCACCAAAAAGGTTGAGAAGTTTCAGCAGCCGGCCTTCTGGGTTTACATATCTCCTCTAAAAAGGAGACTCAAATGGATCAACCATAGAGAAGATTATTTAAAAAAAACTAATTCTGATAGTTCTGTATTTTCATAGGCATTAGAGTTTCCATTTTTTCTGTTTTCCCTGAATCACTGTAGTTTCTGCCGTTCTTATGAGATATTTAGTTCATTTTTTCCTTCTCAGTACAGCTGTGTTCCTCTAAAATGTTGGTGATCTTAAATTGAGACTTGATTAATTAAAAATGCATTGCTACTGTAATATGGTTGCATTGTCTATACACAAACAAATGCAAATATATCAAATCAGACTGATCACATGGGAAAATTGGAGACAGGAGATTAACTGTTTTGTCAGCTGAAGTCAGTCTTTGCGTTCCAAATTTCAGAACTACACCTAGTGGCTGAAGCTAGAACTACAGTTGTGTGCATGTGTTTTTTAAATGGATGTGTTGTGTCCAATTTTCTGAAATATAAGAGAAGTTTAACTAAATTAATATACTCCTAACCCAAACCCTAACCTTGACCGTACAGAGACCAAAATAGCATTCTTTCACTTCGTTCTTTGCAAATGTAGTATCTCACTAGTCAGAGATTTAAAGGAATGTGATGCAAAAGACACAGCACGTACTTTTGTCATTGCATGAACATTTGTAACATGGTGGTGCTCGTCTGGAATTCAGCATACTGGGTCCGAGTTTAGGTGGAAAAACATTTGTAACTAACATGCCAATTTCTAGTGTGATCATGTTGACCATATTGCTCCAGAATTAGCCAATACGTGTGTTTATGTGTACAATATGCTGATAACTACAAACATTAGCTTGTTATAAAAATCCTGCAATGCAAGAATTTATTTGTTTACTTGAAACTTTACATCAATGGATTATTCTCTCTTTTTGATGTCAAAACGTAAACAGGCACGCAAAAACAACACTCACGTACATTGAATAAGCCGGTGCAAATGTCAGAAAAGGTGTTTACATACAACATGAAATCAGGGTAATGGGCAAAATCTATCTCAGTCGATAGGTTTATGCTTTAAATGTTTAAGACCTTACCCTGAGGAAGGAAAGACGTTTAAGGAGTTTATGGCCACACAAGTTGTTGGCATATTAAGCATAATTGGTGCATGCTTTTATTATTATTATTATTGTAATGAATGATACTGTATTATGATGAATAATGTTTTTCGGAATTTCCGGCCAGAACTTAATTCAAAAAGAGAAAATAATTATGTTGGCTCATGTGAACTAATCTTCAAGCTTGTTTTAAATGGCTATATTTGTGATTTTATGCTCAAAAACAGATGCTGGTTCTTATTGGAAATCAAATTGTGGCATTATTTTAATTGCTTCATTTCCATGTAGCAAGCTGCTTGGTTCTTGACAGTTTGTCATAGTTCTTTGTATTGGGCGGTGAGGAGCGGATGGTGAGAGTGATGACATACATCTGCTGTTGACGTGAAATCATTTGAAGGAGGTGTCGAAAGATTTGGCTGTACTTGCCAAAGCAAGTAGAGAGTTTTTAGCATGCATCTACAGAGAAGAGGAACCAAAGCTGTACTTTGGCTAGTCAAGAGTTTGAGACAGAAACAGCAAAGTGCAATAATTGTTTTTGGAGCTATGTGTCAGCGGGAGCTTGTGATGCTGAAAGCAATGCTTTCTTCCATTCCAAACTCTCTACAGTCAAATGCGGTTCTGCAATCACTACATGTTGTCTCACTGAAAGTAACCTTTAGTACCAGTCATTTACAATACATTTCACTCTTTTGTCAGCACTTCATATTCTGTACTGTATCTGGTAAACATTCCTTCTTTTACTTTTAAATATCATACAATGTTCATTGGGAATACTGAGACATGGAGGAGTTAGGCTTTAGGGGGATTATAATTCAGATGAGACTTTCTCTCAGTAGGGGAAACTAGGATAAAACTATTTTTTAAACAGATTGAATTGCTGTTACTCTTTTAATTTATTTTTGTCTTTTTTTTTCGTATTCTACTTTGTTGCTCATTTTCCACTTTCAAAGTAAATTCCTTTAAAGTAAAGACTGTGGTCATGACTGTAGAATGGTAAAAGGAAAATAGAGCTATATAAGGCAGTTATATTTGTCATCTTGCATTGGAGCTTTCATCCACTAATTTGCAATGCAAATTCAGGAATGTCTTGCCAAATGCATTGCTGGGACCAGTTTATTCTGTTGTTCTGGCACAACATTTAGGTTAATATTAGACCCTAGAAAAGATGCCTATTGGATGCATCAGGTAGGAATTATGAACCCACATTATGTATTAAATAAAATTGGAGGGTGTGATGGAATGACACACCCCACCCGTGGATCATTATCACCCCGCCTCTTCAGAGGGCTGTTATTCAGCCAGGCCTGTTCGAGTGGGCAGAGGAGAGAGAGGAGGATTCAGTGACTTTTCCCCATTTCGCGGTGCCTGATGGGATTCACCTGAACTCAGAATCTCATCACTGCTGCCTGTATAACCCAGGCGAATTAGACGCATCACTGGACCCGTACTTCGAACCACCGAATTAGATGCAATGCCGGAGATTGGAGTACGCGTTTTGACCAACAGGCAGAATGCCGGGCCGCTATCCCCCTTAAGCACCGAGGCCTAGGGAAGCCAGGCCACTCAACAAGAGCTGCCGCCCCACTCTCCTCGGAATATACGCCGGACCCTGTCCACTAGCACCTAGACCTTACTCTCTCCACACTACCCTTCTTGCACATTGCCCCATGCATCAAGAAGACACCAGATTCCCCTTTGATTTGAACACTTTCCCTTTTTGAGACTTTATTCCTTTTTCTCTGTTATTATTCAAATAAATTGTGTATGTCTCTTGCTTACACTGCCACAGTGGTGGATAATGCGGGCACCTAATGTGAGCAGGAAATGGCACAGTTGGGCAACATCAATGATGTCATGCGTTCTCCCACTCACCGGTCTACTGAGAAATCCAGATGGCGACAGAGAATTATTTGCATAATTACCCTGAGGTTGGTTAAGGCTGTCATAACCCGTGTTTCTCTGTCTCTATCCAGGTGAGAAGTGAGAGAGCTGGCTTGGGAGAGGCATACTGACTCCACAGCTTCGACCGTAGGGCCTAGCTGAGGAAGTAGAATTCCCAGGTGGTAGAGGAAGAAGCATCTCTGGCCCTGTACCCTAAGGTGGAGGTTTTGCCGGGATGACGCTGGGTGGGGGGGATGTGACATAATGACACGCCCTTCCAGTGGATCATTGTTGCCTGTCTCTTCAGAGGGTCGTTCTTCAGCCAGGTCCACAACTGGAGTTGGCAGAGGAGAGAGAGGAGGGGCGCAGTGACTTTTCCCCATTTGGCAGCGTGTGATGGGGTTCAACTGAACTCAACTAAGTGCCTCATCACCACTGTCTTTATAACTCAGGCGCTCCTCTCCTTGCGAGACCGATCTCTACCTGCTGGCATCTTCGTAGGACCAGGAATAGAGCAGGGGGTGGTTTGGCGTGAATTAGATTAGTTGCCGGACCCGCACTTCAGACCCCCGGTGCAAATTAGATGCAACACCGGGATTGGAGCATGCGTTGCGGCTGACGGGCAGAATGCCAGGTCACTATTCCCCTTGAGCACTGAGCCCAGGAATGCCGGGCCACTCAAAAAAAGCCCGCTGCCCCACACACCACAGAATCTATGAGGGGATTGCCTGTGGCCGCCGGACCCCGTCTGGACCTTAACCTCTCTGCACTACCTTTCCTACACATAGCCCCATGCACTGCAAGGATATCAGAATCCCCTTTGTTTTGGACACTTTCCCCTTTGGACACTTTATTCCTCTTTTTCTTTTTTTATTATTTTAAATAAATGCCTCTCCGAGGTCTGACACCACACCCACTGTGTCTGTCTCTTGCTCACCCCTCCACAAGGGATATTTGCTTGTCTGTGACTAGCTGGTATCTGTTAAATGTAATAAGTGCACAAAGGTGTTGAGATATGTATTGATTCAATTATAATGCCTTGCTTTAAAAAATGTATGCATGCATTGACTCAACTAGGACTACACAATCCAAATGTTACTTGGAATAGTGACTCAAACATTGCTCTGTCATTGCCTTGCAATTGTCAGGGAGAAAAAAAGAAAAGCAATATACATGGATTTTGGGCTTACATTTCAATTATGGACTTCATTATGAATGGTAGCATATGCCTCATACTTAACATAAAATGGAACATATCATCACACAGCACTTCTATTTTAAAGCAATCAGGGCACAATTTCCATTTGATTATGAATGAGGTTTTCGACTATACTGGGTTCCTATTGAAAGCTAATTGATTTGCAGAGAGGACAATTATCGGGGAACTCATCAGTTAGCACTGTATGTTTTTTTTTTTGCCTTTATCCTAATTTCAATCTTTCAGTCAGAGTGTTGGGGAATAAGGCTCATGTGAGGCCTCTTAAAATCAGTGAACCATAGCTATGTAGAGGGAATTGAGGTTTTGGGTTGGAGTTCCAATTCTTAAGGTTACTATTTCCCAAGCACAAGCCAACTGACTCACCTTCTTGTATGCCTGGCTGCCTTACAGCTCTAGAACTACTGTACTGAATGGTCCACAGATTGCTACATTATTTCAGTACAGCAGCAATGCAAGATAGACTAAAGAGCCATTATCTGAGTGAGTGAGACCATTGGAACTTATTACACGTGTGACCTATAAAAGCCTTTCCCCTTTACGGATCTCTGGTGAGAATTTACTGGAATCCATTTTTTATACTTAGGCAGATGAAGGCCCTTCGCAAAAAGGAAATGGATGAACAAATGAGTGAGTGAGTGAGTGGGTGAATGTGTGAAAGAATAGACTATTCCTTTGTGAAAAATGCTCTCATAAAAGGAATCCACCAGAGCTGCTGGAGATGGGCAGTATTTTAAAGCACCTCTAATGCCTCTGTGTCCCTTCTTCTCAAATTAAAGAGACTTTGAACTGTAGAGGCAGAGGAAGATGCTGGAGTATTGTGCTTAATCAAGGTAGAAATACAAAGCCGGCACAGGTTCCCCAAAGGATCACATCAAAAGGTGCATCCCACTTTGTGCGCTATTTAATCAGTTAAAACACAGATGGCAGCCTGCCTCAATTAATTAATCATATATGAGGCATCCAGTACCTGTGAGCGGAATGTGTGTCAACGCTACCGAGATCTAATTTGGATCGCAATGTACCTCAGTATTCATCTACAAAAAAACAGGCCTGCAGTTAAAAAACTTCTTTCATTTTGCAGAAAGTGCCAAGTGTAGTAAGTGCTTCGTAAACTGTATTGCAAAAGTTGATGCACTTCACAGCCTTTGAACCTCCTTATCCCCCTCTGACTGACAGCTTCTCATTTGACTTGCCTCTCAATGAATAACATTGCTGATACTTACCCGAGATGCATGGCTTGAATTTAGTTGTAGGCCCATTAGTTGTGTACCTGAGGGATATAAAAACAGAAGATATGCATATTATGCGTGTCTTTCTAAAAAAAAGAAAAAAGAAAGGCATATATGCTTCAAAGCAAAAAATTATTTTAGAATTAGCCTGTAAAATTCTCTGACGGTGAGATTATCAATGCAAAGGCAGCTGTCAACAGACTTTTCCGTCTCCAGTTTGTTGAGCTTTTTTCACAAACCACATTTTTGAGGGAAAATAGGAAAATGTCAATTCCTTTTAAAATCTCACTATCTGCCTAGATTAACCCTTGTGGTTATATCTGTTGAGTTCTTGATAATGTGAACTCCACAGATGGAGAAGTGAATCTGCACATTTGCTATTTGAAAATGCATCCCATATTAAAGGAATTGTTCACCCAAAATTGAAATTCTGTCAATGTCACCTCATTTATTTCCAAACCTGTATGTTCTTTCTTCTCTGAAACACAAAACAAGGGATTTTAAAGAATGTCTTGTTTACTGATTTCAACACATTTGCAGTTGATAGTGACTCACTTTACATTTTAAAAAAGGACACAAAAGTGTCTTAAAACTAACTAATGTGACTCATACATCTTATTTCAAATGTTCTGAAGGCATACAAAAGGTTTTTGTGAGAAATAAGTCAAAATATAAATAATTTTATTGTAAAAAGCCTTTGCAGGTGCATTTGATAAAAGCAAAAGTAAAAACAGCACTTTTTTACAGATTTTAACTGTAAAATAACTTACATTTTTGCTTGTATCGTATGCCTTCAGATGACTTGGAATATAACATATGAACATGAACTACCTTTATGATATTTTTGGGTGCTTTTAGGTTTAAGTAAGTAAGTAAGTCATTATCAACTGCAATTGAATTGAAATCAGTGTTCCCCTTCTGTCACTCTCTCGACGTAGTGTCGAAGGTCAAGTTGCCAATGTCAAGTTGGCAGACAGAATTTGCATGCCCCGCCCCGGACATACGGGTCAGAATTTTTCTTCGGAGCCGAATGGTTGTACCGCTGAAACACAGTCCTGTTTCACTCACCTTTATCAGTGAGAAGCTTTGCTATTGGATCCACACGGTGCATTTCCAGCTGGCGTTTCTCTCTCTGCACGCTGTGCAGTTTACGCCCCTGGGCGCTTCGACAGCGCTTCTTTCTGTTTAAAAGAGTGTTCTCCTCCTAAAAGAGTATATTTTCTCTAAAAGAGTTTGAGTTCCCACTCATAAAAGAACAATACACAGAAGGCGTTGAACGTCCTTTTCAGGACGCGTCTTTTTAAAGATGTCTTTCCGCCTCTGTGTAGTTCCTGGATGCGGTTGATTTCTCTCCACTTCTGACGGTCATAAAAGCTGCCTTGTGTGTGTTTTATGAATGGCTCATAGTCTCAGTGCGAGAACATAGCCATGGCAACATTGTGGTTGCGTCTTTCTTTTGTCATGAGAGAAAGCCACTTCTGCCGCCCCCCGCGTTGTTCCTTCTTCCCACAGGATTGAGGTCGACCCGGATGCGAGGAAGGCGATTTGGGGATGTCCACAGGCTCGGTTTCGCGGTGTAAATCCCCATGAACCACCCGCCCCCCCAGCACACTTGTTTGCTTCCGTCCGAGCTCGGCTCGCTTCCCGGCAAGCCATCATTTTCCCTTGAGCCCCCGGAATTGGATGACGACATCGCCGCTGCATCGAAGAGCGTCACAGGGGCGTCTGATGATGATGATGACTCGCCAGGGCTGCCACCTTCGGGTCTGTTCGCCCAGTCTGAGGCTGATTCGCAGATGTCCGCTATGCTTTCCCGGGCCGCCGCGAGCGCGAGGCTGGACTGAAGATTTCCGTCCCCCCTCTCAGCTACTCGATCGGTTCCTTGGGTCACGGCGCTGCTTATAGCCACGCCCCCATTGGTTCCGTCGTTCCCGGAAGTGCATGATGAGCCAATGCGGTCGGAACTCCTCCAGAGCCCTCCTCTTGACCTCTCTCACTACCCTGGATGGCGGAACACCGCCACCTGGCGGGACTGCCCGGTACTCCTCTCCAGAGCCATAGAATGACGTGATCACTGACCTCAAAAGTCTACAGCACCACTGGACAGGCCGCCTCCGCCCTGCATGCCATGACTCTCCTGCAAATTCACTAAGCCAAGGCACTCAAAGATCTGCACCTGGGTAGTTCCAACCCCGATGTGCTGCAGGAAATGCGCTCTGCTCCAACCTTGATCTCAGAGCTACAAAGGTCACAGCGCATGCACTCGGGTGGACGATGGCCACACTCGTGGTCCAGGAGCGCCACCTCTGGCTGAACACGGTCGAGATGCATGACGTTGACAAGTCACGATTTCTCAACGCCACCGCCTCCCAGCTCGGCCTCTTCGGTGACACCATCGACAACTTTGCCCAGCAGTTCTCGGTGGTGAGGAAGCAGATGGGGGCAATACACAGCAGGCGTTGAACGTCCTTTTAAGGACGCGTCTTTTTAAAGATGTCTTTCCGCCTCTGTGTAGCTCCTGGATGCGGTTGATTTCTCTCCACTTCTGACGGTCATAAAAGCTGCCTTGTGTGCGTTTTCTAAATGGCTCATATTCTCAGTGCAAGAACATAGCCATGGCAACATTGCGGTTGCGTCTTTCTTTTGTCATGAGACAAAGCCACTTCAGCCACCCCCCGCGTTGTTCTTTCTTCCCACGGGATTGAGGTCAACCCTGCTGGCGATGAAGGCGATTTGGGGATGACCACGGGCTCGGTTTCGCCGAGTAAATCCCCACGAACCACCCGCCCCCCGGCACGCTTGTTTGCTTCCGTCCGAGCTCGGGAAGAGTGCGGCTCACTTCCCGGCCAGCCATCATTTTCCCTTGAGCCCCCGGAATTGGATGACAACATTGCCGCTGCAGCGGAGAGCGTCACAGGGGCGTCTGATGATGATGACTCACCTGGGCTGCCACCTTCGGGTCTGTTCGCCCAGTCTGAGGCTGATTCGCAGATGTCCACTATGCTTTCCCGGGCCGCCGCGAGCGCGAGGCTGGACTGGAGATCTCCGTCCCCCCCTCTCGGCTACTCGATCGGTTCCTCGGGTCATGGCGCCGCTTATAGCCACGCCCCCCCTTGGTTCCGTCGTTCCCGGAAGTGCATGACGAGCCGACCTCAAAAGTCGCCTGCATGCCATGACTCTCCTGCAAATTCACTAAGCCAAGGCACTCAAAGATCTGCACCTGGGTAGTTCCAACCCCGATGTGCTGCAGGAACTGCGCTCTGCTCCAACCTTGCTCTCAGAGCTACAAAGGTCATGGCGCAGGCACTCGGGTGGACGATGGCCACGCTCGTGGTCCAGGAGCGCCACCTCTGGCTGAACACGGTCGAGATGCATGGCGTTGACAAGTCACGATTTCTCAACGCCCCCGCCTCCCAGCTCAACCTCTTCGGCGACACCATCGACGACTTTGCCCAGCAGTTCTCGGTGATGAGGAAGCAGATGGGGGCAGTTTCTCATATCATGCCGTGGCGCCATCGTCAGCGCACCCGCACGTTGCCTGCTCGCCAAGGGCATCCCCCCTGCAACCAGAAAGCAACAACAGGTAGCTCCGCAACCCGGGCCCAGCTCTCAGCCCAAGCGTCGAGCACCTCGCAGGCAGCGTACGCCCCCCGTCTCCAGGACCCCCTCTCGGACCAGAAAAGCTCCGAAGCGCTCCTGAGATGGATAGCCCAGGCAGTTGGATGTTCGCTCCGGAGATGGTTTCAAGACCACTCCGTCCTCCGGTGGAGGGCCGGGAAGAGAATCACCTGCTGCACTGCCTTCAGGCTGCGGTACCCACAGAGCGATTCCCTTACTCCCTGGGTCAGTCAGCCGGTGTGTGCTGTTCTCATGGCACCCGGCCCTACATCTCTCCAGTCCCGGTTTCCCGGACGCAGCTCTCTCTCCTCCAGCCCCGCGACTGTCCAACCCTGGCAGGCCAGCACTGACGAGTTTCGAAGACGCCCTCTCGGGACCTCTTCCTCAGTCTCTAACCCGCCCCCTGCTGGGTGTGCGGAGTAAGGTAAGTGCTTTGAGTCTTTTCTCAGCACCTCAGCCTCAGGAAGCTCTTTTGCCTCCTGACGCTTTATTACCTGCTCCCCCCCGCCGCGAAGCCCCGCCCTGTATGTCAAATGTGATCGTCCCCTTAGTCCCCCTCGCACGGAGCTTAAACACGTGGTTATCGCTTCCCAACCCGTCGCGCTGGTTGGCCAGGACCATCCAACTCGGCTCCGCGATTCAGTTCGCCCGGCTCCTGCCTCGTTTCAGAGGTATTCGTTCCACTCTAGTGCGCGGCCAACAAGCCAGTGCCTTACGAGCAGAGATTTTTACACTGCTCCTCAAGGACGCGATAGAGCCTGTCCCTCCAGCCGACATGAAGAAGGGTCTCTTCAGCCCTTCATCGTACCCAGAAAAAGTGGCGGGTTGCGACCAATCTTGGACTTGCGAGTTCTCAACCGGGCTTTGCACAGACTCCCGTTCAAAATGCTCACGCAGAAGCAGATTCTCACCTGCGTTCGACAGCTAGATTGGTTTGCGCCGGTAGACCTGAAGGACGCATACTTCCATGTCTCTATTTTGCCGCAACACCGACCCTTCCTACGGTTTGTGTTCGACGGCCAGGCGTATCAGTACAAGGTCCTCCCCTTCGGCCAGTCCCTGTCCCCTCGCGTCTTCATGAAGGTCACAGAGGCCGCTTTTGACCCCTTAAGGGAAGTGGGCATCCGCATACTCCAATACCTTGACGACTGGCTCATCCTGGCCCACTCTCGAGAGTTACTATACGCTCACAGGGACCAGGTGCTCAGGCACCTCAGCCGTTTAGGGCTTCAGGTCAACTGGGAAAAGAGCAAGCTCGCCCCGGTTCAGAGCATCTCTTTTCTCGGTATGGAGTTAGACTCGGTCTCAATGACAGCGTGTCTCACCAACAAGCGCGCCCAGTCAGTGCTCAGGTGCCTCGCTCGCTTCAAGCCTGGCACAGCGGTCCTCTAAAACAATTCCAGAGGCTCCTGGGGCATATGGCATCCTCAGCTGCTCGGGTTGATGCATATGAGACCGCTACAGCACTGGCTACAGACTCGAGTCCCGAGATGTGCATGGTGCCACGGCACGCATCGTGTGATAATCACCCTCGCCATCAGACTTTCAACCCGTGGACAGACCTCTGCTTCTTCTGGGCCGGAGTTTCCTTGCAGCAGTTGTCCAGATGTGTTGTGTTAACCACAGATGCCTCTCAACTGGGTTTGGGCGCCGTGTGCAACGGGCATGCTGCCACTGGCACCTGGGAAGGTCCCTGGCAGCATTGGCACATCAATTACCTAGAGTTGATTTTTGCTCTACGGAGATTTATTCCACTAATCCGAGGCAAGCACGTTCTGATTCGCTCAGACAGCACCACTATGGTAGCGTACATAAATCACCAGGGCGTCTTGCACTCTCGTCATATGTCACAACTCGCCCGCCATCTCCTCCTCTGGATTCAGCCGCGACTCAGGTCGCTGCTCGCCACTGACATCCCTGGCAACACGGCGGTGGACGCACTGTCGCGACAGGTTTCGCCCAGCGGAGAATGGAGGCTCCACCCCCAGGTTGTCCAGCTCATTTGGGACTGATTCGGCAAGGCACAGGTAGACCTCTTTGTCTCCCAGGATAACTCCCATTGCCCGCTCTGGTATTCCCTGACAGACGCTCCCCTCGGGACAGACGCACTGGCACACAGCTGGCCCCGGGGGCTGCGCAAGTACGCATTTCCCCCAGTGAGCCTTCTTGCATCGGTGCTGTGCAAGATCAGGGAGGACAGGGAACAGCTCGCCTTGGTGGCCCCTTACTGGCCCATCCGCACCTGGTTTTTGGAACTCACGCTCCTCGCGACAGACCCTCCCTGGAAAATCCCCCTGAGGAAGGACCTTCTTTCTCAAGGACGGGGCACCCTCTGGCATCCACACCCAGACCTCTGGAATCTCCACGTCTGGCCCCTGGACGGTATGCGGAAGATCTAGTAAATCTACCACCTGCTGTCGTAGATACGATCAATCAAGCCAGAGCTCCCTCAACCAGGCAACTCTTGTTCGCGAATTGGTGTTCTTCCCGAGCCGAAGACCCACAGAGCGCAGTTCGGTCAGTGCTTCTATTCCTGCAGGAGAGACTGGAGGGTAGGCTGTCACCCTCCACCTTGAAGGTATATATAGCTGCTATTGCAGCCCAACACAACGCAGTAGATGGCAAGTCCCTTGGTAAGCCCGGAGACTACATCCTCCCCGGCCTAATCTGTTTCCCTCTTGGGATCTCTCAGTGGTCCTCTCGGGCCTTCAAAGACCCCCATTTGAGCCACTTGATTCAGTCGAGCTCAAGGCCATCTCCCTGAAGACGGCCCTCCTGATCGCGTTAGCCTCAATCATGAGGGTAGGAGACCTGCAAGCGTTCTCTGTCAGCGACTCTTGCTTGGGGTTCGGTCCGGCACTTTCTCACGTTATCCTGAGACCCCAACCAGGCTATGTGCCCAAGGTTCCCATGACCCCTTTCAGGGACCAGGTCGTGAACCTGCAAGCACTGCCTCGGGAGGAGGCAGACCCAGCCCTTTTGTTGCTGTGTCCGGTGCATGCTTTGCGTACCTATGTGGACCGCACGCAGAACTTTAGTTGCTCTGAGCAGCTCTTTGTCTGCTTTGGCGGACGGCGGCAAGGGAACGGCATCTCCAAACAGAGGCTAGCCCACTGGGTCGTTGATGCTATTACCTTAGCCTATCACGCCCAGGGCGTGCCCGCCCCCCTGCAGGTCCGAGCACACTCCACTAGAAGTGTGGCGTCCTCGTGGGCACTGAGCCATGGCACCTCCCTAGCAGACATCTGCAGAGCAGCAGGCTGGGCAACACCCAATACCTTTTCCAGATTTTACAATCTAAGGGTTGATTCGGTCTCATCCCGTGTTTTGTCAGGTCTGAGCCGGTAGAACTCGGTAACGCAGCACAACTGACCGGGTGTTCCGCTTGCATCTTGCGCCCTCACCAATGTGATCCAGTGCGCCTTCTCTCCCAGGTCAGCCACTGAGCATCGCTGCCTGGATGCTTTTTTCCTCCCTAGACTTCTGGCCCGCGAATTCAGCAGAGCAACTCGCGGCTAGACACAGTACGAGTCTTAGGGCTCTGTACTGGGGTCGGGCTCCACAGGCATAGTTCCCTCTTCAGGCTAACACCCCGTGATGTATTCTCTGTGGTACGGTCCCCCTCTCGGTGAACCCACGTTTCCCTCAGGCAGCCCCGCTGCCTTGGCCCCGTGTCTGTAGAGTCTCCCCTTCATTAGGCTGGACCTACCACTGCGCCGTTTCCCATGTCCGCCTTCACAACCCTCGTGGTGTATTTGCCATACATTACCTCCCCCTGGGCAGGGTGTGGCCTCTGCAGTGTCTTCCCCTCCTGAAAGAATAGGAAATCTGCAGGCCGGACAGATACCTTGCCTCCGGTCCTGACTCAGCGCCCGGCATGCTGGCGCTGACGAGTTTTGAAGACGCCTCCTTAGGCCTCTTCCTCAGTCTCTAAGCCACCCCCTGCCGGGTGCGTGGAGCAGGGTTAATGCTTCGAGTCTTCTCTCAGCACCACCCAGGCTCTCCTGCTCCCCCCCAGGGAATGACCGCCTTCCCCGACATAGGTTGGGCCCCAGCCGCTCTACATCCTATATGAGAGACATAGTGAGAGAGAAGGCCGCGGCTGTTGGGCTTGCTCCCATGCTAGCATGTAATACCTTTTCCCCCAGGGGTGTGGGAAAACCTAAGGTGGATATACTAAAACTCTTTGAGGGGGGCGTTGGGGAGGGCGACGTGCATTCGGTTCAGGTGCCTCTAACATGCAATAGACTGCTTTGCCCCTGCTCCGACAGTCAGGTCACACGGTCAGTGCGTATCGTTTTTATATGGACCCACTTCCTTCGACACTCCGTTGAGAGAGTGACAGAAGGGGAACGTCTCGGATACTGTTGTAACCTCCATTCCCCGAGAGAGGGAACGAGACGTAGTGTCCCTCCTGCCACGGCACTAGACCTAGCACTGTAAATGGCTGTGCTTCATCCTTCGGCTCCTCAGTGCAAAATCCTTACTGGCATTCGCTGCCCCGCTTCCCTTTATACCCGTATGTCCGGGGCGGGGCATGTAAATTCTGTCTGCCAACTTGACATTGGCCTTTTCTCAGGTTCAGAGGTACTATTCGGCGTCCAAGAAGACCCCTTGTGTCACTTCCTTCGACTCTACGTCTTGTTCCCTCCCTCGGGGAACGGAGGTTACAACAGTAACCAAGACGATAGTAATATTTTTAAAAATATCTCCTTTTTGTTCAGCAGAAGAAAGAAAATCATATATGGTTTGCTACAACAAAGTAAACAATGGCAGAATTTATTTTTGAGGGGAACCTACCCTTTAAAGGGAAAGTTGAACCCTTTACTCACCCTCATGACTTTCTTCTGCAAAACACAAAGATTTTTGAAAGAATATTTCAGCTCTGTTGGTCCTCACAATGCAAGTGAATGGTGACCAGAACTTTACATAAAGGGAGCATAAAAGTAATCCATAAGACCCTAGTGGTTAAATTCATATCTTCTGAAGTAATATGATAGGTGCGGGAAAAATTATCATATTGCTTCTAAAAATCTTAATTTGTGCTCTGCAGAAGAAAGAAAGTCATATGCATCTTGGATGGCATACATTTTCATTTTTGGTTGAACTATCCCTCTAAGAAGCACCTGAGTCTTCATTTTGGACTGCTAAGTTTTGCATGCTTGTTTGGGATTCTGTTGCCTCTGCCAAGACAGACCAGGTTGCTGTTAGTCATAATATGACAACCATGTTTCTTACCATTTCAGTCACCTGGGCATGATTACCAGCTTAGGTTTTTGCCACCCCAGACATGCAGTGTGTTGCTGTCCAGGTAATCAAACAACTTTGGAAAGTCTTGTCACCTTGTAAAAGTAATTACATTTCCACGAAAGAACCATGAAGTATGTTTAAAGGATTATAAAAGTAAGGGTAATGAATGTAGACATGTAGGCCTGCAGCTAGAGAGAGACATGGATATGTTGTAAAACAGCAGCTGTGTGGGCCAAGAGGCCCTTTAATCTGGACCTGTTGCCCCACACAAGCAATTCTGAAGCTGTGTCAGGGTGGCCCTGTCATTCTGAGATAGAACTCTTATTACAATCTAGTATTATAATTATGTTATGCTAATAATATAATTTGTAATTAAAAAATGTATTACATTAATAACTAGTGCAAAATAGAAGCACTTTCACTTGTGGACCCCATTGTATATTTCCTATAAATCAAACATAATAAAATAAAATAAATAAAGAAATAAGCAAATATGAGCCATTGCGTTATACAGAACGGACCACAAATCAGTGCCGAGATATGCGACAGCAGCCCCCAACAACTTTTGGGCCAGTTACCATAATGTACAGATAACAGTGAGACCTTTTTTAGTACATTGGTTTTCACGCACTGCTCTAGAGAATGGTGCCACTCTCGAATATACCATGGTCTGCAACTGACTAAAGCGGAGTGTTCAATAAATGGAATGGATTAAAATAAAAATGGATTAAAAAGTTTTATTTTTTTTCAAAAAAAGTTTGGCCCTCAGAAAGAAACCTGTATAAATGCGCGCGCGCGTGCACGCACGCAAGCACACACACACACACACACACACACACACACACACACACACACACACAAACAAACACAAATGCATATCAAGATTGGAATCTAATCACCATCACTCTTTATTCAGTGTGATGATGAACATTCTTTATGTCTTATACCTCCAAATCCACCAATGCTCAATAAAGTAGATTTATATTTCAAGGGTGCCTGAGCTCCAGTATGGAAATGACACATATACAACTGCAATTTAGCTGATCCCTCGTAGTCATCTCCTGTGATCTATAGAGCACTCTATCTCTCCGTTTCCTGTCTCTCCTCCTGATGCTAGCTAAGCCCGGAGGCAGCATGTACCCTGCAGATGGTGCTGTTTTAAAAAAGATGGCTGCATGAAACTCCTGTGTTCAATTCTCTACTCTGTGTTACTGGTAGCACTTCTTAATAAGCTGGCTGAAACAGTTAGTGAGACGACTATGCCATTAGTTGGTGCAGCACCAACAGCAGTGCTTTACAGCTTTGCAGTCGTTTTCTACTTTATATCTTGAATGTGTCTTCTTAAAGGCACAGCTATAGCAAACTCTGAACATCAAAGAGAGCTTTTAGAACATGACTGAGGCTATTCTTTTTCATAGAAACAGATATTGATGAAAACATCAGCAAACTAAAGACCCTGGAGGTTGGAGCAGAAGTGTTATTGTGTTATTAAGGAGCTGGAGGACTGCAGTGATTGAGTACATTGCTTGTGCATTAGCAAAGTACGGCTGCAGTTAAATGAATGTTGCATCAAAGCTGAGTCAGTCAGCAGCAACACATGCAGTTATACCCAGCTCACCTCCTCCTTGCACAGAAGCGTGGCACCCCGCAACCCCAGTACTGAGAAATAATTTGGAAACAATTTAGAAAACAGAGTTCCAAAAATACCACCCCTGGGATCAGCTTTCAGAAATTATGGTTTATTGATATACTCTGATGACAAGGCCGATTTGAGCTGAGGCAACTTCATGATGTTTGTGCCATGGTGGTGCACTGTTCACTGGGTTCGAGAATAAAATATCTAACCACATACTGCCTTTTAGAGCCTGAGCTCACATTGCTCTCTGGCTTGTATCAGTACTTAGAGCAATAGAGGACCACGTCAGCCCGGAGAGAAACTTAATCAACAGTAATATATACACTGTGCCCCATTTGCTATATCCTACAAGGTGATTTTCTCTCTCTCCCTTCCTTTCTTTACTAGAAAGAGAAAATTGCACATCTAATTTTATATTTCATTCTGAGGAGCACAATAAACAGAGAACAAGCAGTAAATAAGCTTTTCAAAAAGCTGATTACCAAAGCAATTTATTGCCAAGTCCAAAACCATAGCAAAGCAGAGATGTGTTGGAGGTGGATGGGGTGGGAGGCATTCTTTTCTCTCTTTTACGTTTTTTTGCCTGCTGTGTTATTATTGGTAGAGGTGGGGGGATGGCCAATGGCTCAAGTTTTTCTATATGATTCCATTGTCTTGTGATGAAAAATAAACTAGGGCAAAAAAGGGGTTTCTGATTGGGGTCAGCCCCACATCCATTACAGCAGTAAATGAAGTGGAATTCAAGGCTCCTCCATTATCACGGCCTTCTCTCATTGTTCAGATCTGCTTTCCATACAGCAGAGAGTCCCTCTCTAACCCAAGGCTGATTGCAATAATGGCATTTTCCAGCCACAATAGTGCCAATGTTTCCCTGATTGGAATACATAGCCAGTGTCCTTAAATAAATGGGCCTCACCTGTCCCTTGCTCGCTCTGAACAAAGGTTTCTAGCCCATGCTATGAGACAAATTGTCTCCCAGTTACAGCTGTATCATATTATTCTGTTGAGCTCATTTACTGGAATAGAAAGATGATAATTTCATTGTATTGTTTGTGTAGTGGGTCCACTGATACTGCCCTGCTATTCATGAGCTTTTCATTATTGGATTTGGATTCAAGACGTCTTTGTCCTCTTCGAGTGAAAATGTATTGACTTATCAAACTGACTATACATCTATCCATATGTCTTGACTTTAGATACATGTTCGTACTTGGGATACATTTTAAATTTTATGTGTCATCTGCATTCAAAATAGTGCGATCTTGCTTGAGGAGGAGATGGACTGATGGGGGTGGATAGGCTAATATTCAAAGAAATAAATTGAGCCTGCATACAGCATGGGAAAAGTGCACAGCACAGATTATTCATAGTTATATAATGTATTGGGAGAGAAACAGGCCCTTCTCATTTTGGTCACTTATCCCTTATTGTAGAGGGGCTGTATATTTCATTGCTGCTGCAGCAGCTTAGAGGATACATTTCAAAGCAGCAAATAAAAATTGGCTAAACTTCCAAAATTAGCACTTCAAAGTCAAAACAAGATTTGCAGCGAGGGAGAGAGAGGGGAAGGAGAGAATGTGACTGAAATTTCTTGTCTGTATGTGTGTGTGTGTGTGTGTGTGTGTGTGTGTGTGTGTGTGTGTGTGGATGTGTATGTCTGTGTGTTACAGGGGCTAATGTACAAAACACTGTGTGTGGCCCTAAAACCAATTTCTAGGCAAATTGGTTTAATTTAAGAATGAGATCATAGAATAAGCAAAATGCTGCAAGGGCATGTTTATGCATTTCTGCATTTATGTCATTTCTCCTACAGTCTGTCCATTTGGAAGTGTGTTAAGGGAATAATTTTACCCAGGGGTGTGCAAGCAGGTCAGCTTGCTATACAGCACATTTTATTAAACTAGCATACACATTTTAGAGTGAAGAACATAGTCTCAATCCGACTGACTTTTAATAACTTATGTCTTTGATGTTTGATGCCTTCCGCTTTTTTGATCACTTTGCTTATTACTTGACCTAACTGGGCATATCAGGAACTTATGCCTAGTTGGGAGAAACAGAGTATATATATATATATATATATATATATATATATATATATATATATATTTATTTATATATATAGGTTTGTCAGGCCCGCATGAACCTGCCGTCAGGCCCTGGGGCTGAGAGGTTTTGTAGGCCCACAATAAAAAAAAAGTCTAATGACCACGTTTGTCTATATACAACAAAAGCAGAAGTAAGTTTCTCTCGGGGAGATATAGCCTAACGAAGACAGTATTCCATAAAAAAATCCACAACAATAAAAGTATTAATTTCTTTCCCAACTTGTTTTTTTTTAATATAAATTCTTACTAACTGCAAGCTTTTGAATGGTAGTGTATAATGCTACAAAAGTTTATATTTCAGATAAATTTAGTTCTTTTGAACTTTCCATTCATCAGAGTCACAAAAAAAATGTACACATCTGTTTTCAACATTGATAATAATCATAAATGTTTGTTGAGCATCAAATCATATGAGAATGATTTCTGAAGGATCATGTGATGAAGACTGAAGTAATGATGGTGAAAATTCAGCTTTAATCGCAGAAATAAATGATATTTTATTGTATTATTACTTTAAATTGTAATAATATTTCATAGTATTACTGTTTTTATTATATTTTTGATCAAATCAATGCAGGCTTGGTGAGCAGAAGATACTTATGAACTTTTGAACATCCAACAGAATGATTCTAGCTTTATTTACCGATGTAGAATTGACCTAAAAACAACTGGATGATTAATGTGACACTGTGATAATAATGCTTGTTGCAAAAGACTTAATTAAATGCATGAAACTAGTTTATTAGATATTAAACATATAAATTGTGACAAAACAGTCTTTGTGTTGGTGGGGATTTTTCAACGATTTTAGTGCATATGATTTGTACATAACGTTAGTTACGTCCAGTAGGAGGCGGGAAAGGACTGTTATGAGTAAGTCAGTCAGCAGACTATTCAACCATTTCAGTGAAAAAGGCTGCTTTATTCAGGAACAAACAATGCTATGGCTATCAATGTCAATCATTGCTATTTCAAGAGTGAATCCCGCATAAATACGGCGCTCTTTAGATGTGGGGCGGGGCGTTTACATTTTGAAGAGACATGGCAACTAGCCTATAAACAAACAATAAAAATTGTTGTAAATAATTAATTCACGAAATTTACCGTATCCATTTCATGCATTTAATCAGCTAATCAGCTAAAATATCTGAGGGACCCCCCTAAGTCTATTTTTTACTTCTTATGGGGGGTCCCGGATCCCCCAGCCCTCCCTCAATTCGAGCACTGCTCTTCCCGCACCTGGTCTTCCTCTTTTCCAGGTAAGCGAGGTAAAGGTCCTCCGGTCTGTCCGTGCCCGGTTGGCTCTGCTCCATGCAGCCAGTCCTCGTCCTCTGCAGCGCGAGTTAACGGTCTCCCGCCTGTTTGCTTGTCCTCTGCACTGTTCATCGGTGCTCCGCTTAATGAGCTCGACTCGCCTTCATTTGCAGGTTTAAAAAATCCTGTCAGCTTTGGAATCTTTTTTAACAATTCCTTCTCACTGTTTTCTAATATTTAAATATTAGTATTAATAGCTTAATATTTAATATTTTTCGCTTATGAGCATCACTCTCAAACTTTTTCTTTCCCGACATTTTGATTTAGCTATCCGCTATCTTCTGTGAGTGACTATAAGCATAAATTTGAATAGACTATTAGAGTAGACGACAACGCATGCTACAACTGTTTCGCTACATTCTGATAGGCTGTCATATCATGCTTCCCACGTGGGTCACTTGTAAATTGGATCAATCAGCAGCCAAAAACATGAATATCAAGTGATTGACAGAAAATTCGACAAACTACAAAACAATGTGATTTTTTTATTTGCTTATGATAGGCCCCTTGTCTTCATAGGGCCTGGGGCTTCAGCCCCAGTAAGCCCGTGCATTAATGCGGGCCTGAGGTTTGGGGAGTAACAGAATACATGTAATGGGATTATGTATTTAATTACAAAATATATGTAACTGTATTCCACTACAGTTACAATTTATAGTATAGTTACATTCAAAAAGTATTTTGATTACTGAAGAGATTACTTTGCATTTTATTGTCATTTGATTCATTTAATATTTAGACCTTTCAGATGGAAACATTTCTACATATAAATGATGTGATCCAAAGTGCATTTGAACAGCAGTAAAACACTTTCTTTTGATGTGTTACATTCATACAAGCAGACAGAGAAGTACGTTTGAAGTAAGTTTGGAGCAGAAGAAATAGAAAAAAACATTGTGTAAATTGTCAGCTTTATGCTAAGCTAAAATGCTATTTCTAGCAATTTTACCTGCACATGTTACAAGACAGATTCACGTTGGATCATAATAAATTTTTTCTAGAAAAGCTTTCGATATTAGGGCAAAATTTGTATTCTTGATAATAATGATTGTATTGTTTTCCGGTAAAAATATCTAAAAATCCTAAAACAAGATCAATTCCATTTATCTTGTTTTAGAAACAACACCACATAATATATTTAGGTTTTTCAGGGAATGTATTTTTAACATGTGTATTTTATTTGAGTTTTTATAGTCAAAACAAGTGAAAAAAATCCTGTGAAAAATCTACCAGTGCTGAAGAAGTAATTCAAAGTATTTAGAATATGTTACTCACCTTGAGTAATCTAACGGAATATGTTACAAATTACATTTTACAGCATGTATTCTATAATCTGTAGTGGAATACATTTCAAAAATAACCCTCCCAACTCTACATATATATTACAGTATATAATCAAGAGACAGCATAGTATGAATAGCCAACCAAGTCATCTGTTATGACCTTTGTCCAAACAGGGCCTTAATCATAACAGCGACATAGAGAGAGACATGGTTTATCCATACCTTCTGAAGCGATACGACTGCTTTGGGTGAGAAACAGACCAAAATTTAAGACCTAAATCACTATAAAGGTTGACATTCAAAGTCAGGTTTGTTGTTTTCACACCCAGTGGGGTATTTTGAAAATGCTGCGTGTTAAAATGATAGAGTTGCGAGATTGAATACCAGAGTACCTGAAGCGTCAAAGCATTTCCTTCTTTTAGCCTGCACCAAATTTCAAATTAGGACGGATGTTAACCCTCTGGGGTCTGAGGGTGTTTTGGGCCTTGGTTTTGACATGCCTTGACATTTGTGCTTTTTTTTCAGTTGCTTAAAAACACATTAATGGCTAAAGTCTGATAACACTGTATTCAGCACAAACTGGACTACAATAACATGTGAGCAACATGTGTGTACATGTTTGTATTTTTGAGAAAATAACATTTATGCATGGTTTTTGAAAAACAAAATGTTTAAGTCATTGAACTTTTGTAAGACACTTTTAGTGTTGAAAGGCGATATGTGAGGAGGCGTGAATGATCATGAATATTGAGGTGATTCGCACCTGAGGAGACAAAAGACCCCTCCCCGGGGCCTATCACTGAGGAATGTGACAGAAAGAGAATGAATGTGAGGAGACTTAATGATCAAAATCAAGTTTTAAGTTAAAAGAAGTAATCTGACTATACATTTTCTTTACTTAAAGACTTAATTTTAGTCCGGGCCATGGAGGTCAGAAGCACCAGTACTCGAACAGGTGATGGCCACCCTTTGTGGTCCAGAAACGCATCTGTGGACTGCACCTGGTCGAAAAGCGGGAGGTAGACAAGGCACGCCTTCTCCCACACTCCCGCCTCCCAGCTCCGTCCATTCGGCGCCACCGTTGACGGCTCTGCCCAGCAGTCCTCAGAGGTGAAGCAGACGGAGGCCATCTCACATCCTGCCCCGCCGCAAGCTTGCCGCCATGGGCCATGCCCCGTCTGCTCGCAGAGGGTGTCCTCCTGCAGCTACGGAACACCCTGCTCCGCCTTAACCCGGGCCCAGCTCTCAGCCCCAGCGTCAAGCACTCCGCAGAAAGCAGAGGCTCACGTCTCACAGACCCCCTCGAGGACCCGGAAGGCTCCCAGGTGGTCCATAGACGCTCAACCCAGGGACCAAGATGTTAGCTCCGGAGGTGGTAAGACCACTCCCGGTGGAGGGCCGGGAGGAGAATTTTCTTGTTAAATTAGTTTTCACATTCTCATATTCTCTGTAATGAGCTATTTCCTTTTGTCTCTGGGTCACCTGGCCCGCAAATGCCGTTCTCACAGCACTCTGCCGCCAGATCTCAACAGACCCGGCATCCCGGACGCGGACCACCTGCCTCCAGCCCCCACGACTGTTCCCCGGCCGGCCGGTTCTGATGAGTCTAGAGGACGCCTACCAAAACTGGACCTCCTCCTGCTCAGTCGCTAACCCGCCCCCTGCCGGGTGTGCGGAGCAAGGAAAGTCTGTTTCTTCCTGGTCACGACCAATGCCTCCAGATCGGGTTGGGGCACCTTATGCAATGGGCACGCAGCCGCAGGCCGTTGGATGGCCCAGCTGCATTGGCACATCAACTGCCTCGAGTTGCTGACCGTCCTTCTGGCCCTGCGGAAGTTTCTCCCGTTAGTTCGAGATGAACATATCCTGGTTTGTTCGTGAATTGGTGTTCTTCCTGGGCAGAAGACCCACAGAGGTGCGCAGTTAGGTCAGTGCTCCTGTTCCTACAGGAGGGGTTGGAGGGGAGGCTGTCCCCGTCCACCTTGAAGGTGTATGTCGCCGCTAGCGTGGCTCACCACGACCCCAAGTCCCTGAATTCCTAAGAGGTGCCCGGAGGCTAAATCCCTACCAGAGGGCTCAGGGCCCTCTCTTCAAAAGACAGTTACTAATGACACTTGCCTGGAGTTCGGTCCGGCAGACACATATGTGATCCTAAGATCTCAACCGGGCTATGTGCCCAAGGTTCCTACCACGCCCTTCAGAAGATCAGGTAGTGAACCTGCAAGTGCTGCCCTGGGAGGAGGCAGATCCAGCCCTCTCATTACTGTGTCCGGTACGTGCTTTGCGTGCCTACCTGGAATGCACCCAGAGCTTCAGATGCTCTGAGCAGCTCTTTGTCTGCTTTGGGTGACAGCAGAAAGGGAATGCTGTCTCCAAACAGAGGCTGTCCCACTGGGTAGTGGACACCATTCAGTTGGCCTATCACACCCAGGCCGTGCCCCCCCCAAAAGCGGGTCCGAGCCCACTCCACCAGGAGTGCGGCATCCTCTGGGCACTGGCTAGGGGCACCTCCCTAGCAGACATTTGCAGAGCTGCGGGCTGGGCAACACCTAACACCTTACAATCTTACAATCTCAGGGTTGAGTCAGTCTCGTCCCGTGTTTTCTCAGGTCCGAGCCCGTAGAACTCGGTACACGTCCACGACCCTCTGACCGGGTAAATCGCTTGCGTCCAGCGCCCTTTCCCTCTGTCGAGGTAGAACAGTGTGCCTTCTTCCCAGGAGACCCCTTTTAGGCTCCTGGTCGATTCCTCCCTAGCCCTTTTGGGTCCGCAACAGTTCAGCGGAGGAACTTGCCGACCCAGTCCACTACGGGTACCCCAGGCTACCCCTACTGGAATAGGTGCTCCACAGGTTAGGCCTCCTACGCGGACTCCTCCTGTGTGTACTTCCACGGTACGGTCACCTTACGAGCTGACCTGCATCTCCCTTAGGCAGTCCTTCGCTGCCCTCCGGTCGCCGTGTTGTAGCAACTCCCCCCTCCTTGAGGTTGGATCTACCACCACGCCATTCTTCCCACATGTGCAAGAGCCCATGTGATGTATTTTGCAACCTCTACCTCCCCTTTCGGGTGGGTGTGGCCTCCGCAGGGTCTTTTCCCCCTGAAAGAATAGGAATTCGGGTAAGACCCCCTTCCCTCGATGCCGTAAGGGCCCCGGCTGCTCTTGCTCTATGCCGAGAAAACATAGAGAGAAAAGAGACCCAGCCAGGCTTGGCCCGTTCCCTAGTTGGGAGTGTCACCTTGTTCCCCCCTGGGGTAACCAAAAGGATTCTGATGACTTTTTTGGGGCATTGGGGAAGAGTAGGTGCAGCCTGAACACAGTTGGTCGCTTGTGCACGTAGGATACCTGCCCGCTTCAGCAGTACACGTACACGGCTCAGCGCATGGCGAGTTTTGAAGTGGACCCCTAGTGTCGCTTCTTCGATACAACGTCGAAGTGAGCGACAGACGGGGAACGTCTCGGTTACATATGTAACCTCCGTTCCCTGATGGAGGGAACGAGACGTTGTGTCTTACCTGCCACGTCGCTGAGCCGAGCCGCTGAGGTGCCCGGAACACTCCCGGCTCCTCAGAAAAATTCTGAATGAACGAGCTTATTTCCCTCGCCTTTATACTCGTATGTCCGGGGGCGGGGTATGCAAATACTGTTTGCCAACTCTCATTAGCCTTTTTTCATAGATCAGAGGCATCTTTCGGCGCTCGAGAGACCCCTTGTCTCACTTCTTCGACACGAAGTCTCGTTCCCTCCATCAGGGAATGGAGGTTACGTACGTAACCAAGACGACCTACACTACCATTTAAAAGATGTCTCTTCTGCTCACCTAGACTGCATTTATTTGATCCAAAATAGAGTAAAAAACATTGATATTTTGAACTATTTTTACAATTTAAAAGAACAGTTTTATATTTGAATATATTGTAATTTGTGATCAAATGTCACATGATCCTTCAGAAATCATTATAATATGATGATTTTCTAATATGGGCATATTTAATTGCATTTTACTCATTTACACCCAAATTTCGAGGCAGTATTTACACTAGTTAAAATATAATCTAAACATTCATATTATTTTTTATATCATATTACATATCATATTTATATCACACAGCATACAGTTTAAATACCTGCTGTAGCTGAAACAGCATTTCAATGTAACTAAAACTGGCTTATTAGGACATATTTCAAATTTCAATACTCTGAATCCTGGCTGGCAAGTCTGGAAACAGTCCCACAAGTAAAATATGTACATGTTTATATAAAATAGCATGTCAACTAATTAAAACTAAATGACTTACTCTTCTGAAATTGCATCCTCGGCTGGATGAAGTCTCTCTTCAAAATACAAACGTTCATTGGAGTCCCGCTCTTCTTAGGAAAATTGTAACTCTTCGTCACTATCCAGGAGTTTTCTCACTTTTGTATCATGCTGTATTTCAAACGTGCAGAAAAATGAACAAACTTGTTGTTTTTAAGGCACAGGCGGGGGCGTTTACCATTTGATTTGATCGTCTCAGCACATTAACGTATGCATAGTGCCCTCTGCTGGTGGAAGGGATCACATTAGAGATAATTAGCTGCACCAGGAAATCTGCACATCTCTTTGTTTCATACAGATTACATTGCAGGACAATATTTGTTTTAAATTGGAATTGTTTTAGACATTTTAAGCTTTCTTTAGACATATGTTTCATGTTTGTGTGATAAGTATTCATGGAGTTTCAGTTCATTATGTTGACATGTTTCAGATATATGCTCACAAACCCAGAGACTGCTGACAGCTCACCCTATTTATTTTCTTTATTTTACAAAAGCACAATGTTTCATTGTTATTATGAGTGTACACAAATAAAAGACACGTTATAGTCTCTAATGATGTCTTACACTTATCTGTATGCCCTCAAATGACGGAGTATTTTATGTTGTTTCCACTGTAATGACGAACCCAGAGGGTTACGATTTTTAGTACACAATGACATAAATTTTTATCTGTTTCTCACACAAAGCGATCGCTTCGCTTCAGAAGACATTAATTAAACAACTCAAATTGTGTGGATTAATTTTATGCTGCTATTATGTCCTTTTTGGAGCTTGAACCTCAATTGACTTTGAAGTTTTGGATCCTATTGACTTACATTGTATGGACACGTCCTACATTCTTCCTAAAAAAATGTGTGTTCTTTGTGTTCTGCAGATGAAAGAAAGTCAAATGTTTGGAAGAACATGAGTGTGAGTAAATGAGGAGAGAGATTTTATTTTTGGTGGTTATTTCTACCTGATGTAACTCATAAAATTAGTTTTGTTGGTATAACCTTTTGTATTTAGGTTGATTCAGTGCTCAAATAATTCAGTTGTAAAAAATTCACTTGATTCAGTTGTTTTTGATTTACCAATCAATTTAGATGTTACCACATGAAGCATATTTTTTGTGTCATGTCAAGACAAATCAATTAATTTGTATTTATATAGTGCTTTCCACAACACACATCATTTCAAAGCAGCTTTACAGGAAATCATGCATTAACAAAAAATGAAAACTGTAATATCTAGTCTTATGTTTAGTTAGATTAAATATGATTGTAAATTGTGTATAAAAATTAAATAATCAAATACTAATTGTATTTAGAACCCCAGTGAGAAAGCTGAAGGCGACTGTGGCAAGGAACACAAAACTCCATAAGATGTTGGTTAATGGAGAAAAATAACCTTGGGAGAAACCAGACTCACTGTGGGGGCCAGTTCCCCTCTGGCTAACTAGCATGAATATATTAGTTATTAGTGTGCAGTGCAAGTCATGGTTTATAATTAGTAAATTAAGTAATTGTTAAGGTCCAGTGTTTAAATAAAGATGTTTTATGAACTTTAAGATTAACATTTGTTCTTTCAACATTTTATTTAATGCTGCATGGAATTTTATTTTTAGGTCAAGATTTAACATACATCTAGTGGTGACTGCACAGAGAAATGCACTATGGCACTGACCTGTAGTTTTAATTACACACATTTCACATTTAAATTATCATTAATGTACAATGGGTGTTCGTGGGTGCAGATGTGTGTGTGAGGTAATGCTGCAGCTGGGGATAATCTGGGTGTGTAGTTGTTTATGTAGTCTTTTCCTCATTATTTTTCACGAAAATGAGCAATCAGGCATCTTGCACAGAGGCTGATTGTCTCCCTCTGTAAATCAATCCAGGAGCTGCAATTAAAAGGTACACTTATGCGGTGTAATTGCTGTCTCGCTAATCCTTTATTTGCACACCTGCCGGTGAGTCTGAATTTTTAATGAATTTCTAATTAATGCACATTGTACACTTGATTTATTTGTTAGCAAATGATGTCGCTGGCCTGCTTCTCTGCTGGAGTTGCTGTTTCCAGAAAGTCTTCCTTCATACACAATATAAGCCCATTCTCAACAATTTGGGTGGAAACTATATGCCGGTGTCTGGCCTAAAGGTCAAAATCCACATGTTGTCCATGTGTGGTTATAAATGTCTTGCCGATGCAGGTGGGGAACGCCGTTAAAAGTTTATGATGATTTGGCAATTGTTTGGGTGCTTTTATTCTTCCACTTGATGGCCTGTTATGTGCCCAGTGTATGTGTGCACCTGTGAAAATTAGCAGTTTTATCCTCATTGTGTTGATTAGATGTCAATCCATTCTTTGAGAGTGGAATGTTACTGCTTAGTTTTGTATTTGTGCGCATGTATTTGTCTGGGTGTTACCCCTTTATTTCTTGCCTACCTTTGTGTGTGCTAACAAACTAAAAGTTTGTTTATGAAGAAAAAATTGTGAAACAACAATATTTATGGTAATCTAATATTGTAATAGATAAAATGCATATTATTTATATGAAATTAAGTAAAAGTTGAAGGTGATGTGTGAATTTATTTTTCTATGTTCACCCCAAAATTATATTCTCTCATCATTTACTCACCCTCATGCCATGAAGGTAAGAATCCTATTTCTAGAAAAAAAGCAAACATTTCATGAGTGTGAGTAAGCGATGAGAGAATTTTCATTTTTGGATGAACTATTCCTCTAATGCTCTATTGATATAGCCTACCTCTTTACCCTAAACCTTAAACCTAAACCTAACCAATATTGTAATAAACAGCAAATGTGAAATGAAAAGTAGATGAAGTTTTAAAGGTGTGGCTGAGGTTTTAAACTGAAGTGGTATGTACAACGAGTAACATGAAAATTATTTAGCTAAAATGTAGGTAGTAACGTGATTCAAAGAGACCAGGTTGAAATGAGCCATTGATATGTTGGAAAAGTGTGTAAACGCTGTAGCCCTGTGCCACTAGGGGTGAACTTATATGTCGGAAATGCAACGGTTTGCATTGTGTATTCAAAAAAAGTAATTGCGATATAAAACAACAGACAGTGGAGTCAGCATAGACCAATGCATCATGTGTTGGTATGATATATGATTCATTATTTCTCTAAATAACCATAGTTATGTGTTATGGATGTTATATTGAAACACTGCAATCAGAACTGCGTTATGATCAAATTGATCATATCATATTGCTGCATTGCTGCTACTGAGATGCACACACACTTCACTCAGACAGAAGCGCACAAGAGTGCACGAGAGGTAAACATATATGATATAATACGTAACATCCGTGAAAGCACACTATAATAAGCCTTTTGGTTTTTAGATGCTTTCCTTTCACCAGTGGTGTAACTTGTATCTAATGGTCCCCAGTGCAGAGCACCTGTTTGTTTTCGCTTTCTGAAGGGGGAGGTTGTTCCTCCCTCAGGCAATTTAGCCTTCAGTTGTTTCCTTTTGGGGGCTGTCGCAGGCCCAGTCTCACACTAGGCACATCCTGCACACTAGGACAACCTGTAGTGCCTGTAGTTATGCCACTGCCCCTCACCATGTAAGCAAATAATACATTGAGCACCAGGAGCTAGAGAGAATCTGCTCTGTACTAGAGAAAATTAAAGTTTACAGAGCTATAATGATAGTGCTATTATATTAATCTACTGTATATACTAAATATTATGTATAATAATTCTATGGGGGAATATAATCCTAATGGCAAATGTAATGTCTAATTCGATTTCTTCAGTTAATTTAGGTACAGCCTTCATTATTTAACTAGATAAGCATTAATGTCTATAAAAAAAAATTGTTGAAAATAATATTTTAACGTAACCAATGACAGTAATATTTTAGAAAAATAAAACTGATAAAATATTAATTTACATTATTCTAAATGTATGTAATAACATATGAATGTAACATAATTCTGTATTTTCTGCTAAGCAGAATTAGATTAGAATTTTATTTTCTCTATCTTTTATTCAGTCCATATCTGATGGAGCATAATGCACTTTAATGAACAGTATTTTTAGTTGTTTTAAAGGAAAGGAACTGTTTTGAATATGTCTTAAAATTAATAGTAATAATAATAATAATAATAATAATAATAATACATTTAAATCTTGATTCAGGCTTGTTTAAAATATCATGAGCCAAACCAAATCATGAGATGAGCAGTGTTGGGGAAAGTTACTTTTAAAAGTAATGCATTACAATATTTAGTTACTCCCCAAAAAAGTAACTAATTGCGTTACTTAGTTACTTTTTATGGAAATTAATGTTTACTTTTGCGTTACTTTTGCGTTTCTTTTTCTTACCTGGCTGAGGCTTGATCTCTCTCAGGTCTTACAGGTGTTTTTTCGACTGAGAAGTTATTGTACTAGTGTTTAAAGCAGTAATATATTCAACAACAGCCTATACACTGAGCCATTGTCAGTGACCGTGGCAGTTATCTTACCACAAAGAGCATATGAGCTGTGAATTTGCTCTAACTCCGCTGCGATGGTATCGTACGTGTGTCTCCCACAAAATCGTCTGCAGGCGATTGCAGCTTTTTTGCGATGCAGAGTAGCAGGATCTATCCAGTGTACTGTAATCCCCAGAAAACTTTTATTCTGAGCAGTCCATAGATCTGCAGTGGTTGAAACATATTCCAAATCGGCAAAAGTTTTCTTTAGTTCGGTCTCCATTTCCATATATGCATTGTCCAAAAAGCTTGCAAAGGTTTTACGATCGGGCAGCACGGCTCCCGGCCTTTTCCCTGTCACAGAGATTTTGCTGATGATATTTCTAAATGTGGGCGCCTCCACAGTGGACAGCGGCTGCATCTCCTCAACAATAAAAGCAGCAACCAATTTGTTGAGTTCAGTGGAACTAATTGTTTTAGCTGGTGATGATGATGATGAACTGAAATCAAGCTTTTGTTGTTTAGCTTGAGGCGGGGTGCAGGTATCATTCGGCGGCGCTCTCTCTTCCAACTCTGCAGTGCTGTGCTTTGCGTGCGGATGTTTTTTTTAAATTTGATGTGGTGTTTTTTGCAGTTGACAAGAGCTTTTCACCAACACATAGTTTACACTTAACGATTATTCCCTTCTCCTTTTCTTCGACGATTTCAAAATAATGAGCATACTTCCATCGCAGTAATGTAATCTGGCCTGCCATCTCCGTTTCTGACTAGCGTTTGTTCCAGCGCAGGGCGCACACGTGTTCTACGTGACTACGTTCATTTTAATTCAGTACTTAATTTTTTTTTAATGCAAATTAATTAAACTGAAAAGTAACTCGCATTACTTTTATTAAAAAGTAACTCAAATATTAATGTGTAAATTTATAAAGTAATGCATTACTTTACTCGTTACTCCAGAAAAGTAATATTATTACGTAACGCACGTTACTTGTAACGCGTTACCCCCAACACTGGAGATGAGTGAATATTTACAACCCTAATGTGGTACAATCAAAACTTTTTTATGTTTGTTTGAGCATCCTGACAAGCCCAACACAGCAACTTTGACTCAGCCAATGGTATGAATATGAGGCAGGATTGGAATATCTGTTTTCCAATCGATGGCTGGCTGAGGTGTGTCCGTGAAGCCTGTTTGAAAACAATCATTATTTTTAATTTACCATTAATTTGGTTTGGTGTCACTTGAGGCACAGGAATTACACACTTAACCTGTAAAAGTCTTGGAAATGGCCATAAATGCACCTTAAAAATTGACAATTTGTCTCAGCTTTATTGACAGCCTTTAACAACAAAAAAACAAATTCAGTTTGGATTTCATGTTTGTTCTTTTTTATTACTTTGTGCCCTTTTAAGTTGAAAGTTTTCAAAGCACTCTGGGAAATGGAAAGAGTTTTCATATGAATAGCACAAAAGGCTCCATTTAGTGAAACTATAGCAAAGAGTCTGCTTTTAAGTATTGGACATCTGTAAATGAAATTTCAATATGCTTTACAACCCCAACTGATTCCCTTCCCATTTCTTCCCCACAATGAATGAAACTAATTGCTTTAAATGGCAGATCCTCCGTGAAGCAGCTCTCCTGCGGTTCAGAGCTCATAGAAAGAAGAATTACCACCAACAGATGAAAATCAAAAGTAATGGGACTGAAGATTGTGTCACCTCAGTCGCAATCCTTTAATTGCACTTCTTTTGTTCATGAAAGCCATTTGGATATACACTGCTTTTGAGAGAGCAGTTTAACTCTCACAATGCCTTAGTACCAGAAAAAAAAAGAAAACAGAAAAAAACACAAGGTGGCATGACAAATTGCTCTGTTTTTTTTTTTGTTTTTTTTTGGTACAAATAGCAAGCTGTTATTTTTTCTCCAGACAACATTTCATTAGGAGTCCTTGTATAGAAAACATCTAGGTTACTGTTGTAACTAACCTCCGTTCCCTGATGGATGGGAGTTGTGTCGAAGAAGCGACACTAGGGGTCTCTCTTGAGAGTCTTTCGCATCTCTGATCTATGAGAAAAGGATAGAATATGCATGTCCCGCCCCCAGACATACGGGTATAAAGGGAGGGAAATGCGTCTGTTCATTCAGGATTTGTTTGAGGAGCCGATAATGAGGTTCGGCCGCAACAGTGGCCGGGAGGACACAACGACTCATTCCTTTCATCAGGGAACAGAGATTACAACAGTAACCTTGACGTTCCTTGTTTGTAATTCACTTTGACATTGTGTTGAAGAAGCGACACTAGGGGTCCAATTTTAATCACGCCATGTGCTGAACCGTGTACGTGCACTGCTGATGCAGATGCGGGCAGGTAGTTTGAATGTGCCAAAACGACAGGCTGTGCCAGACTGCATGTACCCTTCCCCAAAGCCCCAAAAAATCGTCAAAACCTTCTGGTTCCTTACACCCCGATATGGGGGAACAAGGCGACATGCCAAGCATGGGAGCAAGTCGTGCCAGCCGCACCTTTTATTTCTCTATGTTTCTCGCATAGAGTTAAAGCGGCTGGGGCCATCTTAACGCTATCACATGCATCGGGGAAGTCATTCTTACTCAGTTCCTATTCTTTCAGGGGGGAAAGACCCTGCGGAGACCACAACTACCCAGACAGGGGGAGGTACAGTGTGGTGAAATACATCACATGGGCTTTTAGGTCACAAGTGGAGAATGGCGCGGTGGTAGATCCTACCTCACAGAGTTGATACAAACACGGCAGCTGGGGGTCAGTGAGGACTGCCCAAGGGAGACGCGAGTCTGCTCGCAAGGGGACCGTACCGCGGAAAATACATACAGAGGGATAAGTCCACATGGGGGCCCAACCTGTGGAGCACCTATTCCAGTACAGGGTAAATTGAGTACCCACATTGGGTTTGGTCGGCGAATTCCTCCGCTGAATTTGCGGACCAGAGGGCTAGGGAGGAGTCATCCAGGGAGCCGAGTTAGTGGGATCTCCTGGGATAAGAGCGCACGATATTGCCTCAGCAGAGGGAAAAGGCACTAGGTGCAAGCAGTACACCCAATCAGTTGTTACCGCATTACCAGGTTCTACCGGCTCGGACCTGAGAAAACACGGGATGAAACCAACTCAACCCTGAGATTGTAATATCTCGAAAAGATATTGGATGTTGCCCAACCCGCTGCTCTGCATGCATCTGCTAGGGAGGTGCCTTTGGCCAGTGCCCACAAGGATGCCACAATTCTCGTCGAGTGTGCTCGAACCCGCAAGGGGCGAGCATGGCCTGGGTGTGATAGACCAATGCTATGGCGTCAACTATCCAGTGGGAAAGCCTCTGTTTTGAGACAGTATTCCTTTTCTGCTGTCCACCAAAGCAGACAAAGAGCTGCTCAGAACGTCTAAAGCTCTGCATTCGATCCAAATAGATATGCAAAGCACGTACCGGACACAGCAACAAAGGGGCTGGGTCTGCCTCCGCCCGGGGCAGCACTTGCAGGTTCACTACCTTGTCTCTGAAGGGAGTCGTAGGAACCTTGGGCACATATCCCAGCCGTGGTCATAGGATCACATGAGTGTCTGCCAGACCGATCTCCAGGCAGGTGTCACTGACAGAGAATGCTTGCAGGTCCCCAATCCTCTTGATGGAGATGAGCGCGATCAGGAGGGCGGTCTTCAGGGAGAGGGCCTTGAGTTCGATTGATTCTAGAGTCTCTGTAGGCCCGAGAGGACCACTGAGAGATCCCAGGAGGCGAACAGGCTTGGCTGGGAGGGATGCAATCTCCGGGCATCTCTTAGGAACATTATAACTAAGTCGTGCTTACCCAAAGCCTTGCCGTCTACTGCATCGTGGTGGGCCGCGATAGCGGCTACAAACACCTTCAAGGTGGAGGGGGACAGCCTCCCCTCCAACCTCTCCTGCAGGAATGAGAGCACTGACCTGACTGCACACCTCTTTGGGTCTTAAGCCCGGGAAGAACACCAATTTGCGAACAAGTGCCACTTCAGGGCGTAAAGTTGCCTGGTAGAGGGAGCTCTGGCTTGGTTGATCGTGACATATGATTGGAGCGTACGCCGCCTTGGCGATTTATGTACGCTACCGTGGTGGTGCTGTCTGATCGGATCAAGACGTGCTTGCCCCGACCTAGCGGGGGACCCATTGCACACGGTGCCCCAACCCTTTTTGGAAGCGTCTGTGGAGATCAGGATGCATTGGGACACCTGCTGCAAAGGGACTCCTGCAGGTAAAAAACTAAAAATGTAAACATTTGGTGGCAGGCGGGGTTCATAAACACACTGTGTGTGCCACGGCGCCATGCTCGTCTCGGGACTCGAGTCTGGATCCAGTGCTGAAGTGGTCTCATATGCATCAACCCCAGCGGCATGACCGTCGTGGAGGATGCCATATGCCCCAGGAGTCTTTGGAAATGTTTTAGGGGGACCCACGTGCCCGGCCTGAATGAGGTGAGGCATTTCAGCACTGACTGCACATGCTCGTTGGTGAGGTGTGCTGACATTGAGACCAAGTCTAACTCCATGCCGAGAAAAGAGATGCTCTGAACCGGGGCGAGCTTGCTCCCTAAATGGCTGAGGTGCCTGAGCACCTGGTCCCTGTGGGTGCATGGTAACTCTCGGGAGTGGGCCAGGTTGAGCCAATCATTGAGCTAGTTGAGTATGCGAACGCCTGCTTCCCGAAGCAGGGCACAGGCTGCCTCTTCGACCTTCATAAAGACGTGAGTGGACAGGGACATGCTGAAGGGGAGGCTTTGTACTGATACGCCTGGCCATCGAATGCAAACCGTAGAAAGTGTCGATGTCGAGGCAAGATTTAGACGTGGAAGTACGCATCCGGTTGAAAACTTGCAAGTCCAAGATCGGTCGTAAGCCGCTGCCTTTTTTGGGTACGATGAAGTAAGGGCTGTAGAAACCCTTCTTCTTCTCGGCTGGAGGGACAGGCTCTATCGTGTCTTTCAGTAAGAGAGTCGCGATTTCCGCGTGCAGGGATTTGACATCTTCGCCGTGCACTGCGGTAAAGCGGACACCCCCGAAGGGGGGAGGAGGCCTGGCAAACTGAATTGCATAACCGAGTCGGATGGTCCTGGCCAGCCAGCGTGATGGATTGGGAAGTTAATTTCACACGTCCAAGCTCTGTGCTAGGGGAACTAAGGGGACAAACCTACGTGCTCTGAGAATGGCATTTGCGGACCAGGTGACCCAGAGACAGAGGAAATTGCTCTTTTATTGAGAATGGGGATACCGCAGCCCAAAGGGGGTGTGGCAAAGTAAATAAACTTAACTAAAGATTCTCCTCCTGGGCCTCCACCGGGGAATGGAGTGGTCTGCTTTCCAGCTCCGGAGCAAACATCTAAGTCTCTGGGTCGTCCGTCTCCGGAACGCTTGGGAGCCTTCCGGGTCCTAGAGGGGGGTTCGTGAGGCTTCGAAGGGCTTGCCCTTCCTGTGGGGCGCACGATGCTGGGGCTGAGAGCAGGGCCCAGGCTGAGGCGGAGCTGCACGTTTCTTGGAAGCTGCAGGAGGATGCCCTCGGTGGGCAGACGGGGCACGGCCCGTGCTGGAAGTGCAATGGGGCATGATGTGAGAGATGGCCTCCGTCTGCTTCTTTACTGCTGAGAACTGCTGGGCAAAGTCCTTGACGGTGTCTCCGAAAAGTCCGAACTGGGAGAAAGCGTGCTTTGTCCACTTCGCGCATCTCGATCAGGTTCAGCCACAGATGTCGTTCCTAGCCATCACCTGCCCAAGTGACCACGTTGTGACCTTTGTGGCCCTGAGCGCAGTTCCTGCAGCACGTCGGGGTCAAGACTACCCAAGTGCAGATCTTTAAGTGCCTTGGCCTGGTGGACTTGCAGGAGGGCCATGGCATGCAAGGCGGAAGAGGCCTGACCGGTGGCATTGTAGGCTTTGGAGGTCAGTAAGGACATCATCCTACAGGCCCTGGACCGCTCCGCCGTTGGCGGTAGTGAGAGCTGATGAGCGAGAGGATCGATTATGGGCAGTGAAAGGTGCGACACGGGGGGTGGGTGGAGTGGCGTTCCTTTTTAGGAAGGAATGTTGCAATACGTTGCAATGGTAAGGTACAAACAACAAGAACACGAACCATCCACAAACGCTGCCTCAGTGAGATCGTGGCCCAGACACACGAGGCAGCGCCTGCGGAGAGAACTCGACTGCATCCAGGAACTACACAGGGGCGGAAGGGCATCTGTGTATTGATCTTTTAGAGAAAAACACTCTTTTAGGAAAATGTCTATTTTAATAGTGCTGTCGAAGTGCCACTGCCATGCAGAAAAGGAGAAAGACGCTGATATGCGCCTTAGATTCAACAGCATACGCTCAGAGATTAGAGGAAACTCACAGATCGCTGCTCACACAACCGGTCGGCTCCGAAGAAAATTTCTGAATGAACAGACGCATTTCCCTCCCGTTATACACGTATGTCCGGGGGCGGTACATGCAAATTCTGTCTGCCAATTTCTCATTGGCCTTTTCTCAAAGTTCAGAGATGCAAAAGGCTCTCAAGAGAGACCCCTAGTGTCGCTTTTTCGACACAAAGTCAAAGTGAGCGACAGACGGGGAACCGTATTTGATCAACACTGATATTTGCTATAGTCAACAGTGGTGATGAGAACTAATAGTGACTATTTGAATACAAATGAATATTAAAGACCTCATGCTAGCAGAGAATTTATGATGACTTCTGTTAGAATCAGATGATTTTATAACAGACCTGTGCATTTATATACAAGTAGTGTACAACAACAACACAACGACAGAGTTTTTTTAATTAATTTGCTTTATTCGAAATAAGACCTTATTTCATTTCTCTCAAAACAATTTGTTTATTAGTCCATCAGCAATTAAAATATGCTGTTACATTAAGCCATTTCTGTATATAAAATTGTTATAATTAATTTTTTCGTTGTTGTTTCATAAATGTTTTTGAAGCTTCAGCCACTTTAAGAGTTCAATAATTAAATGGTTGATACATGGGCCAGCCTCTTCAAACTTTGGTCTTGGGATCAGAAGACAAACTCAACTATGAACATTTAAGAATCTTTTTAATTCACACTGGTAATAAAATTGCATTACAGTTTCATAAAATAAATGTTCCAGTTTATATATACAGAAAAACAGACTGTACATACCCTCAGAGAGGCACTAGAGAGAATGATAGAGTTGGAAAGAGAGAGAGAGAGAGAGAGAGAGAGAGAGGGACAGAGAACAAGAGAGAGTTGGAAAGAGAGAGAGAGAGAGAGAGAGAGAGAGAGAGAGAGAGATACCAAAACAGAAAAACAATCACAAAAACCATACAGGCAATACAGTGCTCAACTAAGCAGGCACAACTGTACATCCAAACGTGTAACTGCTCATTGTTGGGGACAGGAAGGGCCAAAAATAGTACATTTACAACTGAGTCCTCAGGGACCAATTGGACTTTTACTGTAAAAAGTATTGCAGGCAAGCAGAAAGATGCTCTTCTCTCTGAGTGCAGCAGAACATCCATCGCACATAAGCTTGTGTATGCGTGTGTGGAACGAGAGCTGCCGCTGCAGTTGTTTGGTTGGCTATTGAACTTGTGTCTCAAAGCTCCCGTTTAGCTGGCCCTCCTCATAGTCCATCTGACACAGAATCATGTTGTTCTTTAGGAAAAACTTATCGCCCACGCAAAACCTGCAAGAGAACCAAACAAACGTGTGGGTTAACAAGTAAGGGTTTTCTCTTGAAGCAGACAAGTCCTGTTCACACCAAGTCAAACATTTTTAGCATGAAAAAAAAGGGCAGTAGCAGATTTAAAAAATGAAACAAAACATCTCTTTGAACTCGCACATACAACTGAGTTCTGTCTGTTTTTAATTGTTAGGGTGATTTTTTTTATTTGGATGGCAAACAATTTATTTAGGTATGAGATTTTTGCAGGGAATTATGAAAATTTGACATTGGACTCAACTGTGAATATTTTTGGTGTGAAAACATGGTTTTTAAACATTTTATGTTTTGATGTTGTTTACGCAGCCTGTTTGCATAAATATTCTGTGACTGTGCTGATATTTCTGCAAAATGATACTATGGTCCTTACACGTATCGCGGTAGTACTGAGGGGAAATGTCCACCGAGTGGTGCTAAATGAGTTACTTTTTCAAACGTGAGATCAAAATAACTACACCTACCTCAATACCCTAATCCTTAAACCTAAACCTAAACCTACCTACAACCTGTATAGTGTTATACAAAGTAAACAGGAAATGCAGCGTTTCTGAATTATCATCTGCACTTTTACGTTTTTGATGCGTGCAAGAGGTCTATCAAAATTTTCTGGCAAAATGTCATTTTTTTAATCAAATTAATGACATGCCAATTAATCACATTAACTGCATACATCATTATTTGCTGAGAAAAGACCACAAATAAAGATAACAGAAAAAAATACATAATACAAATATTTATAAATATAATATGTAGGGCCTACAATAAATGTATTATACAGATTGAAAGTCACCTTGAAATAAATTGCATTATTGTGGCAGATGAATAAAGCATTGATTAGACAATACTAAAAGTGTACTAAAAACTCAATATATAGCGTTTTATTCTCATATAATTGAACAAGCCTACAGCTGAGCAATCTGTTTTGCATCGAGTTAGTCAATATATCCAGTTCTCACAGCATGCGTTCTTGTGTGAGTGTCTCACTGGTATTCAGCATCATAAACGGCACATTTTTAGGATGTTCTGTAAAATTAAAAGTATTATATATTTTGAAAATCGTGTCTCAAGATTCTGTTGTGCTTCCTCCTAAGTGATCGGTTCTCATTCTGGGGCTGCACTGCTTGTGAGGTTTGTTAAGGCATGCTGCCACCTATTGACGTGGCTTGTAAAAAAGATGTACTTCAAGCTTTTTTTAAATGGTTTAAAATCAAATGGTGTTGAACTTGTCTAAGTATCGTTGTGTAAATATGCACACCAGAGCAAAATTGAAAAAACACAGTTTTACCGCTTAAGTGCTGAAACTGCAAAAAAAAAAAAACTGGAATCAGGTTTAATGGTGTAACAGTCAGTCACATGAAGCCCTTTTTTGCAACCTGAACTTCTTCAGAATGCAGCACAACGAATGATGCAAAGCTGGTGTTTAAAGATGCGTTTTTAGATTTTGAAAAGTAATTAAATTTACTTGGTATTTAAAAATGAAGCGCTCTTGTACAAGACGCTGAAAGAAAAAAAAAAAACAGTTAGATTTAGCACAACAGTCAAAGACGTCTGTACAACGTGTTAAAAGTATATCGAAAAACAGTGCAGAAGCACACAAAAGCATGTTTGAACAGCCCCTGACGTGCCCTATATTTGAAAAAATGGCCCAAACTCTGCCGGAAAACCAGTTTTTCAGCTTGGAACTCACAGAGTATCCGTGCACATCCCTATAATATAATCTGTATAATAGTAATTTAATTTTTAATTTTAATTTAATTAATTTAATTGCCCAATTGTCACACATTATACATACATTTCTGCCTATATACAGTGAAATTATTTATTTTTCACATATCCCAGCTATGCTGGGGTCAGAGTGCAGGGTCAGCCATGATTCGGCGCCCCTGGAGCAGATAGGATCAAGGGCCTTGCTCAAGGGCCACACAGTGGTGTCTTAGTAACGTGATTCTATAAGACTAGGTTGGTAAATGAACAATCAATGCCGTGAACGGTCTCTGACATCACTGCATTTACTTGCTACTGTAGCTTCCTGGCTTCACATACCCTATTGTTTCAATGGTGGCCTCAAAGTCTCTTGTGACGCAGCAATAAGGCGCAGCTTTAAATTAAAGTAGTTTTCAAAACCAAATGGCATTTTTCAAAGCAGGACAATCAATGAAAACATGCCACCATTCCACTTCCCAGGGAAAAGGCACCACACCAGTTTCCAACGAAAGTCCACCAACGAGCTTGTTTTCCCTATGTTGGGGCTTGGTGCCAAAGAATAAATTGTTAGCCTCCAAAAAACTTCCCATGAAATTTCATGCCAATTAAAGAGAAAAACATTCCATGTGTGAACCGCATTTTTACATTTGATATGTTAGCATATAAAAGCCATGAATGCTGTATGGACAATAGAGCAGCAATGATAGAAGCTTTGCCCATGATGTTGTTTCTTATCAATCAGTGCCACACCAATGTGGTGTGTTGGCAGAGGAACAGAGCATAGCAGAGAGGAGCATGGGAAATCTGGGCTCCTCATGCACCATTTGTTAGCGACGAGTCTTCACTCACCAAACTTTATTACACACCTGGTGCTCACCAAATGTGCCACTGACTATTTATTCCTTCTTTCTACCAGATGCTTTATTTTGTTTGATTGCAGCATTTCTACATTTAAGGTATAGTTCAACAAAAATCATGTCATCATTTACTTACCCTTATGACATTCCAAACCTGACTTTCGTTTTTATGGAACACAAAGGAGATGTTGGGCAGAATGTTAGCCTTAGTCATTATTCAGTTTCACTGTATGAAAAAAAGAAAAAAAATGCAATGAAAGTGAAACAAAGGTCTTACATTCTGCTTAACATCTCCTTTTGTGTTCCACAACAGCAAGTCATATAGGTTTAGAACACCATGAGGGTATGTAAATTACTAAATTGTAAATTTTGGGGGAACTATCACTTTAAGCAATACCCATGTATCAATTTAACATAGCACAAATCATCCAGATTCTTTAGAGGAAGCTGTACTCTTGTATTTATTCTACCTCCTAACATTGCTGAAAGTTATTGAATTTGAGGCATCTGTCTTAAAATGGAGTTTGAGCATGTATACAGCAAGGTGTTTGGTATTCTACGAGTCTAGAGTGTGTATGCATAAAGGCTTTAGGGAATGACACAAGTGTTTTTTGGTAGTAGGTCACACACTAAAGCATTTAAAGACACTGTCACACTCTTTTGCTTCCCAGAAATGTTTGGAGGGATGATCCTTGAAAAGTTCATTCGGCTGGCCGCTTAATTCCCTCGGTGAGACACATAGCTGTGACGTGCTCAGCTTGGCTGTGTATTGAGTAAGAGCTTTCGGGCTGACTACGTTCAATAAGGCATTCACAGTTTGATCAGGCTTGGTATTGGTCTGGCAACAGCATCACCACTAAAGTGCTGGCTAATTTCACTCAACTCAAACCTATAATCCTGCTTCTCGTCACAAACAAACCAGGACAAAACATGTACCAGACTGGTTCTTGATGGAAAGCACAGTAGAAAGGTGCTAATTTATTATAAATGCAAAAAGAATGTGTCAATCAAAGACTATGTAAAGCCACCGGAAGTTCATTAAGTGATTTTTGCTCCTGATCATCTCAGAAATTAATATTTTTTTGTGTAAGTTATTAACTTTGCTGAATTGTCTTTTCTTTCAAATCTAGAAATTCAGACAGAGTATGATCTTGTTTTGTTCACTTTCTTTTCTTACCTCTGGTTACAAAGCTGACATGCAAAACAGTCCAAATGGTAAACATTATCTCTGGCCCTCATCACCATTTCAAAGGCTGGGATCAGTTTACTGCAGGCTGCGCAGTTCCCCGTCGTACCAAAGAGCCTGCGAGAGAGAGAACACAGAAAGCATATTTACTCACTATTACCTTTCTTAGTCTTTATGCGATCTAGAAACTACCCAAAAAAGGCAAGAAAACAACCAAAGAAGAAAAAAAAAAAACATTGAACATCGAATGTAATACGTAAATCCAGCTTGGCACAAATTAGACTTTTTTGTTAATGACGGTACAAACCTAGATGTTAATTCTTAGCTAATGATCTAATTAAAATTATCACATGGTTCTAATCCCATTCTTCAAAGAGTTTTTGCCAAGCACATTGCAAAAGCATGAAAACAGGTCTGAGGCGAGCAATTGAACTGCTCAAAGGTTTTTCCCCTCATGCTTTTAAATCCAGTTACTAATGAGACTTTGCTTAGACCAAAGCCAGCTGTATTTTACACAAGTAAAATACTATAATATAGTACTATGTGGACAAATACTATAATGTAGTCAAAAGTTCAAAAGATTCTCCTTGCAAGGATACTGCCTCTATCCTCCTTTCCTCTTCTCTCATTACCCATCTTTTTCTTCTTTTTTACCCGTGACCTGCTAAAAGCTGAGTGAGACATAGAGGGTGGTGGTGGTGGTGGTTGGGTTGGGGGAGTGGTTGTTGAGGTACATAACCTTGAGAGGTAAGTAGATGCTCGCTGAAGCACAGAAAGGGACACACAACTAAAATTTCTCAGCTGTTTGTTTAAGCTTATTAGATGGGAGGCAAACCGTCAAGGTCACAAACAGAACATGAGGCATTGAGGCAGATCGCTTTCCTCCACAGCAACAGACGTCGGATTTACATTTTCATTTTCAAAGCCCTTGCTCCGATGTTTAATTTGGAGATTCGAAGAGATATAGATATACACTGGCAGCAAAAGTTTGAAAAAATTTACAGATTGTGAGGTTTCGGAAGGAAATTGTTACTTTAATTCACCAAAGTGGCATTCAACTGATCACAAAGTATAGTCAGGACATTACTGATGTAAAAATTTAGCACCATCACTATTTGAAAAAAGTCATTTTTGATCAAATCAAGATCGGCCCTATTTCCAGCAGCCATCACTCTAACACCTTATTCTTGAGTAATCATGATAAATTGCTAATTTGGTACTAGAAAATCACTTGCCATTAAATCAAACACTGCTGAAAACTATTTGGTTTGTTAAATGAAGCTTAATATTGTCTTTGTTTTTGAGTTGTCACAGTATGCAATAGACTGGCATGTCTTAAGGTCAATATTAGGTTAAAAATGGCAAAAAAGAAACCGCTTTTTCTAGAAACTCGTCAGTCAATAATTGTTTTGAGGAATGTAGGCTATACAATGCTTGAAACTGCTGAAGATTTCATACAAAGGTGTTCACTACATTCTTCAAAGATAAAACACATGAGATGTGGAAGGTCAGATGTACAACGAAACGAGGATAAGTATATCAGTCTCTAGTTTGAGAAATAGACGCCTCACATGTCTACCCGCTCAACACCAGTTTCACGTACAACAGTGCAGGTGCAGGCTTATGGGAAGAATTGCAAAGAAAAAGCCACTTTTGAATAAAAAAAAACAAAACGAAAAGGTTAGAGTGGGCAAAGAAACACAGACATTGGACGTGTTTCATGTACAACAGTAAAGAGAAGACTCAGGGGTGCAGGACTTATGGGAAGAATTGCAAAGAAAAGGCCACTTTTGAAACAGAAAAATAAAATGAAAAGATTGGAGTGGACAAAGAAACACATATATTGTACAACAGATAACTGGAAAAGTGTGTTATGGATCTTAACCCCATTGAGCTTTTGTGGGATTTGCGTGAGAAGTGCCAGACAATACATCTATGGTAAGTGCTACAGGAAGTGTGGGGTGAAATGTCACCTGAGTATTTGGACAAACCGACAGCTAGAATGACAATGATCTGCAAAGCTTTCATTGCTGCACGTGGAGGATGTTTTGATGATAACACTTTGAAGTAGTTTCAGAAGTTCTGATTTTTTTTTTACAAATTGTATACTAATGTTTCACATTTTAATGTCCTGACTAAACATTGTGATCAGTTGAATACCACTTTGGTGAATAAAAGTACCAAATTTATTTCCATAAGAGCAAAATCTGTACATTATTCCAAACCTTTGGCCACCAGTGTATATCATGCAGAACAGAGATGCAATGCACACAGGAAGACATTGAGAAGGGGAATCAGGCTGAGTCAGGGTGCCGCTCTCACAGTTTGAAACACTCTTATATAGTTAAGGACTTAACTTTAGAAATAGGGAGAAACTGAAGAAAGTTGCTGTGAGTCCATATTTGTCTCTACCGACTGCTCGCCCCATGTCACCGCCAGCATCTATCCAGCAGACCTTGCTGTTAATTAGAGCAACAGACTCGAGCCGAGAGCAGTCTTATGGTGGGAGAGGGCATGTTGTTATATCAGATAGGCGAGGTGTTAAAAATAGTCATTGTTAGATTGGGTTACTGCTCCAGTAAAAAGTGTTTATGTAGAACTCTGACACAGAGTAGGCCGTGCAACCCCAACGAGGTGTTGCCTCACAAAGACTTCAGCTTATTAAAATAATGGTTATCAGACTGCAGCTTTATTCCAAGGTCAGTGCAGAATTTGTAACAAAGTGACTATAAAAATTATTCATACACAAGTTTCTCCTTTACATTATAGTGTCTGTGTACGTTACGTATACTGTAATTACAACAGTAATACTAAAGTGTATTTACAAGTAGCTCCAAAAAATTATTGCGTATGATGTACATTGTCTGTTTGAATAGGTATGCACAGATACAAAATTTGTGTGCCGTTAGCAATTTCAAATTATTTAAAAAAACATCTGCCAATGCTGATAATGGTTCTGGTTTTTATGGTACTTTGTTTCAAATCACTGATAATTATTTACAAAACTTCTAAATACATGTAAATTACTATATTCTCTGTCTATATTTCCCCGTCTGTCGCTCACTTCGACGTTGTGTCGAAGAAGCGACACTAGGGTTCTCTTGAGAGCCTTTCGCATCTCTGATCTATGAGAAAAGGCCAATGAGAAATTGGCAGACAGAATTTGCATGTCCCGCCCCCGGACAAACGGTATAAAGGGAGGGAAATGCGTCTGCTTCATTCAGAAATTCTGTTCCTCCCATCTCTGAATAAGATTGCTGTTGGATCTACGGCACATATCAGTGTCTTTCTCCCTTCTCTGCACGGCAGTTCAGCTTTGCCCCTGGGCGCTTCGACAACGCAGTAAAAGAGTTTATTTTACTAAAAGATTTATTTTCTCTAAAAGAGCATATACACACAGCTACCGTTGAATGTCCTTTTCAGGATGCGTCTTTATGAAGATGCCCTTCTGCCCCTGTGTAGTTCCTGGATGCGGGAGAGTGCTCTCCGCTCCTGACGGCCACAACCGCTGTCTCGTGTGTCAGGGCAGCGATCACACTGAGAAAGCGTTTGTGGATGGCTCATGTTCTCACTGCGAGAACATGACCATGGCAACGTTGCGGTCGCAGCTTTCCTTCCTCAGAAGGAACGACACTCCAACAGACCCCCGCATCTCTCCTTCCCACTTGAGGACAACCTGGCTGGCGATGGAGGTGATTTGGGGATGGCAGCGGGATCGGTTTCGCCGGGTACGCCCCTCGCGAACCACCTGCCCCTGGCACGCTCGTTGACTTCCGTCCGGGCTCGAGGCAACAGCGGCTCGCCTCACAGCCAGCCTGCCTATCCTCTTGAGCCCCCCATGCTGGATGAGCTTGCCGCTGCATCAGAGAGCCCAGATGTCTGACATGCTTGCCCACGCTGCTGTCAGCGTGGGGCTGTGGAACCCTCTGTCCTCCCCAGAGCCTTCACGGTTGGATGATTGGTTCCTCGGGTCTGCGCCCTGCTAACCGCGCTGGAGCAAGGTAAGTGCTTCTAGTCTTCTCTCACCACCAGAGCCTCGGGACGCACCCTTGCCTTGCAAAATATTTCCTTGAAAAAAAATATTCATCCCCTTAGTGCCCCTAGCTCGGAGATTGGACACGTGCCTCTCACATCCCAATCCATCATGCTGGCTGGCCAGGACCATTCGACTCAGTTATGCAATTCAATTTGCCAGGCCCCCCTCCCCTTCCGGGGTGTCCGCTTTACCGCAGTATACGGCGAAGACGCCAAATCCCTGCGCACGGAAATGGCGACTATCTTACTCAAAGACGTGATAGATGCGGTCCCTCCAACTGAGATGAAGGGTTTCTTCGGCCCTTACTTCATCGCATCCAAGAAAGGCGGCAGCTTACGACCGTTTTCAACCGGGCCTTGCACAAACTCCCATTCAAAATGCTCACGCAAAAACAAATTTTAACTTACGTCCGGCATCTAGATTGGTTTGCAGCTGTAGCCCTGAATGACCTGTACTTCCATGTATCAATATTGCCTCGACATCAACCCTTTCTACGGTTCGCGTTCGACGGCTAGACGTATCAGTACAAGGTCCTCCCCTTCGGCATGTCCCTGTCCCCTCGCGTCTTTATGAAGTTTGCAGAGGCAGCCCTTACCCCGCTCTGGGAAGCAGGCATCCGCATACACAACTACCTCGACGACTGACTCATCCTGGCCCACTCCCGAGAGTTACTATGCGCCCACAGGGACCAGGTGCTCAGGCACCTCAGCCGTTTAGGGCTTCAGGTCAACCGGGAAAAGAGCAAGCTCACCCCGGTTCAGAGCATCTCTTTTCTCGGCATGGAGTTAGACTCAGTCTCAATGTCAGCATGCCTCACCAATGAGTGCGTGTAGTCAGTGCTGAAATGCCTCGCTGCGTTCAGGCCGGGCACAGTGGTCCCTTTAAAAATTTTCCAGAGGCTCCTGGGGCTTAAGGCGTCCTACGCGGCGGTCACGCCCATTGGGTTGATGCATATTAGACCGCTTCAGCACTGGCTCCAGATTCGAGTCCCGAGATGAGCATGGAGCCGCGGCACACACCGTGTGGTTATCACCCCCGCCTGCCGCCAAACGTTCAAATCATGGACAGACCTCTGCTTTCTACGGACAGTAGTCCCCTTGCAGCAGGTGTCCCGATGCGTCCTGGTCACCACAGATGCCACCAAATTGGGTTGGGGTGCCGTTTGCAATGGGCAAGCAGCCGCGGGCCGTTGTAAAGTTGCCTAGAGTTGTTGGCTGTACTTTTTGCCCTGCAGAGGTTTCTCCCGCTAATTCAGGGCAAACATTTCTTGATCCGATCAGACAGCACCACCACGGTAGCGTACATAAATCGGTGGCGTACACTCCTGTCACATGTCACAACTCGCCCGTCGTCTCCTCCTTTGGAGCCAGCAGCAACTCAAGTCACTGTGTGCCACTCACATCCCGGGCAACCTCATCGTGGTAGCTATCACAACAACGCTTGCCCAGCGGAGAGTGGAGGCTTCACCCCCAGTCAGTCAAGCTGATTTGGGAATGGTTCGGCAAGGCCCAGGTAGACTGTTCACCTCCGAAAGACCTCCCACTGCCCGCTCTGGTACACCCGAACAGAGGCTGCCCTCAGGGCAGATGCGCTGGCACACTGCTGGCCCATGGGGCAAGTAAACTTTCCCCCAGTGAGCCTGCTTGCACAGGTGCTGTGAAAGTTCAGGGAGGACGAGGAACAAGTCACTCTAGTGGCCCCCTATTGACCCACTCGGACTTAGTTCTCGGATCTCGTGCTCCTCGCGATAGCCCCTCCCTGGCAAATTCCCCTGAGGAAGGACCTTCTTTCTCAGGGACGGCGCATGCTCTGGCATCCACACCCAGGCCTCTGGAACCTCCACGTTTGGCCACTAGATGGGATGCAGAAGATCTAGCTGATCTACCACCTGCTGACGTAGACATGATCAACCAAGCCAGAGCACCCTCTATAGGGTGACCACCTGGTTATTGCTCTGTTGCAGGACAGCAGACCTGATTTTGCGGGACAATGCGGGACACGAAAGAGAGATAAATTACTATTATTGTACTAGGTGAATAAATACTGATTTGAAATTAGATGTCTTTTTGCAGTGATGTTAACATGTTTAAAATCGCTACTTGGCTTTATAAAATATTAATGACGGCGCTGACCGGCGCTGTGGACGTCACTCAGTTTGGCATAAGGTCTATGATACAAACTAATTCTAACAGCACGGACCTACTCAATCTAAATATAATTACTTGAAAATAATAAATTGAATCATTAAAAAGCACATTTCTAAATATGTACATAAATTCCATTAGGAAAGACTAGAAAGATTAAATGCGTTCTTACCGGATTCAGTGCATCTTGAATTTGTATTTTTTGTCTGATCGGGCAGCTTCGAGTAGGGCCTTCTCGTTCATTACATGACTGTAGGACTCCTGGCAGGTATAGCTGTAGTTCACTTTCACGAGGAGTTCACTTTTGACGAGGTCCACAGTTGATAGATCCATTTTCTTTTGCAGATTTTATTTTTTCAGTGTTTTCCCGCTCTGCACATGCGCAGCGCAGCCTTTTTTGGCCAGTGTTTTCATATTAACTTTTTTTATTATGGAATTGTAATTTAAAGGACGATGTAATAAAATGATGCAGAAATAATAATAATAATAATAATAATAAATAATAATACCGACAAAATTGAATGCGGGACACTGCTTATGACTTGTGGGATGCGGGACAAATCTTCCAATTTCGGGGTGGTCATCCTACCCCTCTACCAGGCATCTTTACGCCCTGAAGTGGCACTGTCTCCAAACATAGGCTTTCCCACTGGGTAGTGGATGCCATTACATTGGCCTATCACACCCAGGCCATGTACGGTCCCCTTGCAAGCGGACCCGCGTCTCCCTTAGGAAATTCCCACTGCCGCTTGGTCGCCGTGTCTGTAGCAACTCCTCCCTCCCAATGAGGCAGGATCTATCACTGCGCCACTTTCCACATGTGACCTAAAAGCCCATGTGATGTATTTACCATGCTTTACCTCCCCCAGTCTTGGCAGGTGTGGTCTCCGCAGGGTCTTTTCCCCCTGAAAATTAGGAACTGGGAAAGATCGCCTTCCCCGATGCGTATGATAGTGTTAAGATGGCCCCAGCCGCTTTAACTCTATGCGAGAAACATAGAGAGAGAAAAGACGGCTGACGTGGCCTTCTCCCATTCTTGGCATGTCGCCTTGTTCCCCCCTGTCGGGGGTAAAGAACCAGAAGCCTTTGACGATTTTATGGGGCGTTGGGGAAGTTTATGTGCAGTCTGATACAGCCGGTCGCTTTCGCACATAAAATATCTGCCCGCTCCTGTGTCAGCAGTACACGTACACAGCTCAGTGCAAGGTGTGATTTAAATTGGACCCCTAGTGTCACTTCTTCGACACAACGTCGAAGTGAGCGACAGACGGGGAACGTCTAGGTTATGGATGTAAACTCCGTTCCCTGATGGAGGGAATGAGACATTGTGTCATCCCGGCCACATCGCTGAACCAAGCCACTGTTGCGGCCGAACCTCATTGTTGGCTCCTCAGAAAAATCCTGAATGAAACAGACGCATTTCCCTCACTTTATACCCGTATGTCCAGGGGCGGGACATGCAAATTCTGTCTGTCAATTTCTCATTGGCCTTTTCTCATAGATCAGAGATGCAAAAGTCTCTCAAGAGAGACCCCTAGAGTCGCTTCTTCGACACAACATCTCGTTCCCTCCATCAGGGAACGGAGGTTACATCCGTAACCTAGAGTGACTGGTCTTAATTATAAGCAAAATACTGAAAAAGCATATTCTTAAACTTCCTTTAACTGAAATCTGAATAGCCTCCTGTTCGGCTCATACTAAATTGGAAAGATTTCTTAATTTTTTGAATGTTCTTAACTCACATTAATTAAATTCTGAAAAATGAACATATTCCCTTTTTAGCTGAAGCAGCCTCTGCTTTGGCTTAAACAATTTAATAATTCTTTGCTGTGCCGAGCTTTCAGGAGAGTAATTAAACAAGTAGTGTTAAAAGTTATTACGGTAGTTTGTGAAAAATTGCAAAGTGCATTTTATCAGTGCAAAGCTTACAAATCGCAACACTGCTATCACCTTCACCCAGTTCAAAGTATTTCCACATAAGAAACATTTTCATTCACACACACTTTGAGTTGTAGGCTGGTTGTCCGACAAGTTTTTCCGCCACATAATTGGGCCTGATCAGCTGTTGTTTTCAAGGAATCGGCCAGTGTACGTTAGTGCAGATAATTGCTTTTATCGGGCTATACCAATGTTCGAACGATATCAATCTTTTTCCAACACATCTGTGCATTTTTAAGAGTAATAAAAAAATAAAAAAATTACATATTACAATGTTGCCATTTGTATAACTCAGCACTAAGTGTAGTTACACTGTAATAACAAAAGGTAATGTACAACCACTATTTTCTTTAGAGAGATACAAAGATAAATCTCATAATAAACAGCTCACTACAAAGAACTACCGAAAATAATCTTAATACCACCATTTCAATTGTCTGTTACCACTCATGAGGTCTTGTTTAGAAAGATGTATATATTAGAATGTACAGTAATTGCCCACTACCTTTTGTACACTGGATAAAATACAATAATACAAACAATACATTTCAGTTTTATTAAAAACATTCAGTTTTGGAGTCGATTCCAACATTTCGAATAAATTCTCGATTCCCAATGCCTCAGAATCGAGGAATCGATTCTTTTAGCCTTAATATTTATATCAGCACTGTAATCAGTATCTAATGTATAAATCCTTGTAAACATCTTCGTTTTGCAGATCACGATTGTGAGCATTTCTGCATGTGCAAGGTTGGCGGGTGAACAGAGTTTGACATATACGGGCTGCTTTGTCTTCTGGAAAACGAGCTTCCAAACACAGAAAAAAGGTGTAATTTACCCACTTAGAGTACAGAATTCTATAAATTCTTTTGACACTGACAATGCTGAACCATCACAACTAAATTCACGCAGGTCGAAGAAATCTGTAAAATAATGACAGAAGTCATGAATAAAGCATGATCTTGCTTCAGTGTATAATTAAACATTATATATAACTTGGGACTTTGTGACATTTGTGACAAGTTTTTCACCGTAATAGTTATTAGAAAAATGTTTCCAAACTTCTCTTCTACTTGACAGATTCGTTCAAATCTGAGAAGCATCTTTAAAGTGATAGTTCAGCCTTTAATTAAAATTATATCATCATTTCCCTCTCTAATTTTCTTCCAACCCCGTGAAACTTTCTGTATTCTGTGGAACCCAAAAGATGTAAGACAAAATGTTAGTGAGTGACAGTCTCAGACACCATTCTCTTCAAAATATGGAGGTGAAAAAAAAGCATGTAGTGAAAGTAAATGATGATTAAGGTTAGCATTGTATCTAACATCTCCTTATAGGAAATTCTCGTTTCATTTACTCACCCGCGTGCCATCCCAAATGTGTTTTTTTTTTTCTTCTGCTGAACAAAGATTTTTAGAAGAATATCTCGCTCTGTTAGTTTATACTAGAATGCAAGTGAATGGGTACCAAAACTCTGAAGCTCAGAAAGCATAAAGGCAACATTAAATGGATTAAAATGACACTGGTTCAATCTGTCTTCAGAAGGGATATAAGTGTGGGTGAGAAACAGATCAATATTTAAATCCTTTTTTACTAATAAATGTCAACATTCACATTCTTCTTCTTGAGTATTTGGTGATTCAGTTCTTTGTGCATATCACCTTCTACTGGGCAGGGAGGGAATTAATAGTAAAAAAAGGACTTTATACATTATATCTGTTTCTCACCCACACCTACCATATTGCTTCCGAAAATCACTGGTGTCTTAATTACGTTTATGCTGCCTCTATGTGCTTTTTGGAACTTCAAAGTTCTGGTCACATTCACTTGCATTGTATGGACCAACAGAGCAGAGATCTTCTAAAAATCTTAATTCGTGTTCTGCATTAGAAAAAAAGTCATACACATCTGTGATGGCATGAGGGTGAGAAAATGAGAGCATTTAAAAAAAAATTGTTAACTAACCCTTCATGCATGGAAGAAATAAATGGAAGTCATATGGGTTTGGAACAACATGGTGTTGAATGATGACAATTTCCATTATTAACAATAGGCTAATATCAATAGTATAAATATTATTAATTATTCTGTAATGCATGTTAAATGTGTATCATGTACTGGGATATAGGAAAGTAAACATCCATTACGTTTTATGTGAAAGTAACTAGTTACTACTTGAGTATTCTTTTTATTTGGATACTTTGTTACTCTTCCTCTAGTAATTTATATAATTATTACTTTGACTTCTACTTGAGTAGTTTTTTTTTAAGTAATTGTACTTTTACTTGAGTAAAGTTTTTGGCTACTCTACCCACCTCTGCATATAATGGAGACTATGCCAAATAATTTGTATTCACACCATTTGACAGGACAACACTTAACTGTGGTTTGGCATCTTGAGAATGCTGGGTGAGATGTATCTGACAGTCATTCTTCGATTTTGAAAAGTTCTCAGATAGCAGGCCACATAAATCCTAACGTTTGCAGACACATACTTGGTCAGAGGCTGCAGGAAGGATTAAAGTGTCTGTCTGAAGATTCGTGTTCTCTAAAAGGGAACAGCACGCAGACTGTGGTCGAGCACATTTCAAATGTCATGCCTTAATGCTGGAGCAAGCAACTGGAGTTGGGAGTTCAATGTTGTGTTATCCTGCCCCACTACTGAAAAGGTGGTCGGGAGTCCCTAGGGATCTCGAACAATTTCTTATGGCTCACGTCCATCATGTTGTTACAGATCACAAGACCCATTTTCCCTTCTTTTATAAATCAGGTCACAGAAAGTACAGAAATGGCAGTTTGAGTGTGTTGTTACAGGCTTGTGAAAATTCAGCAAACTTTTGATTGGTTTAAGAGCAGAGGAACTCCACACACACACACACGCACACACACACACGGTTTCCTTGTTTTATGGGGACTTTCCATAGACAATGATTTTTATACTGTACAAAACCCCCACCCATCCCCCCCCCCCCCCCCGTTAACCAGATTTCAGTAAAGAAATCATGGGTTTAATAGTAGGTTTTTGCTGTACCGTGATGGCACGGCTCAAAATGGAGACTTTACTGGTGGTTAATTTAAGTGGATTAAGAGGTTACGGAAACTCATTTGGAAGGTCACCAGCAAACTTTGAAATAAAATGGCTTGGATTTTCAGGCTATATAATTCAAGATAAAGTGAAACCAACCATTTTATCAGCAAGGCCATTTAATGTGTTATTCCTTGGAAAATGTGCCAAAGGATTTCCAGGGCTCTAATGTCATTTGTGAATCATTTTAGCTATATTAATACACTTTTATCATTACAAACAAACTTTTTAATAGTTTTCTTGAAAACAAAACAGTCCATTTAATAACCGATACTAAAAATAACATTAAAGAAATGCTACAGTGAGCTCATTAATAAGATCTCAATCCCCAGCACACTGAATTAAAAAAAAAAGAAAAAAAAAAGAGTGAGACAATAAAAGAAAGAAGAAAAGAGCTTTTCCCTTCATATTCTTTTTTGTGTTTAACTAAACTTTTGTATTCAAGCTGAAAGCCTTTGCTCATTGTTCAGTATAATTCCCTGTGGCTCTGTGTAGACAGGTGTTTCTCTTCTGCTGTTTCTTCAGAACTCTTCTGAAGACAAAATCAACTTCCTTCCGTTTAATGTCTCTCATTGATTGGACTTCTGCTGTTCAAAACCTTTGTTTGCATTCAAAGAGACTGATATTCACAAACTTTATGCATGAATTGGTCAAGTCATCTACAGATATGTGTGTTTAGGTATAGTGGTATTTCTACAAAGTGAGATACAGTAAATATACAGGGATTGTGTTTTCACTTAAACAAAATGACTAGTTTCTTTTTTTTCTCATGGCGATAGTCAAGCTTGCTCAGGAGACCACCAAAAATACACTGAATGATTGCTGAGTTTTCAGTCCTCTTTAATCATACTCACATGTTGGCTAGTAATGGATGTGTCATCAATAGGTGGAGGAGTAATCTACTTTATATTTCAATTAAAAGCACTGCTCTTTGATTAGTAAAATGACTCATGTAAGTAATGTAATGGTTCAGAAAAATACAATAATTTCAGGACTGGGGTCAATGCAATTAAACACAGAAGCACTTTGGCAGTTTGATGGTGAGGTCAAAGGAATCTTGACCCTTGCAAAACACATTAATATATTGCTGTGCACACTAATGAAGAGAAAGGCCTAAAAGCTTATAAATCCACCATTTACTGATCTAGTAAGGATATGGTCAGAGTTAGTTTTTTGCGATGGCTGGAGTGTGTTTGGATGGAATGGTTGGGGGGGGGGTCATTATGGCTCTACATTACTCCTGAAGGACAAACTCAGAAGGAGAACTGCTCATAATTAATGTGCACAAAGCAGGGCTCCAAAAACCCAGCTGAAAAAAAAAAAGAAACGCGTTTGATCCACCCGCCCGTCTTTAATGAAGTGCTTCCCTGCATGGAAGGCTAATTCTGGGTGAGATTTCAGCTTCATTACTGAAGGCGAGCAGACTGATTCCACATCTGTGCACTGGAGGTGTAGTTTAGGTGGGACGCCCTACATGGCATCTCAATCACGTACGTTTAAACTGAATGCTCTGAAGCTGCCTAGCCCTGTCTGCACAGAGAGAGGGATTCTTCTTAATTTGTTCCTTAATATAATTAATATCCAGTATCGCCAGGAATTAAGTAGCACACTTGTTTTCACGGGCTAAACAGCAGATGAGTGAGCTAAATTTCATTAGGACCTCAGTGCCAGTACACGGCAACAGGAAGCTCGTATTGTGCCGTAATTCTCCATAATTCTCTAATTTTATTCTCCATGATAACCAATCAAACGAGGGGACTCAAATGGTCACAATACCAAGGTCTGAATTAGCTGCCTGATGATTTTATTTACTGCAAAATATATTTCTTACTCTGTACTCTGGCTAATTGAGAAGCAAAATGACATTAGTCTTCTACTAAGCTAAAAAGTTCCGGCGTATGATGTAGGCGTAGCGTAAGCTCCAGTGAGAAGTGACGAATGCAGAAGAGCAGAGGATAGAGGAAGCCAGTGAACGTGCGGATGGCCGTAACTAATCTAAGGTAGCATCATATGTATCCTTCTCTGGGTAGGCGATCCCTGAATAGGCTTGGTGAAAAAATAAATCCAAGATGGCAGATGAAGCAAGAGAAATTTAGATTTATAAATATACGTATAATCCATTCAATATTGAAATGAATCGACAAATAAAAGATTCATATAACACAAAACTTTTTTTAACCCAAAATGTGTGTGCAATGCATATTTAGGCTCACTAGAGGATCGTGTCATTTCTCCTGCATCACCTGTTATGAAAAAATTTGCGAGTCGAGTGTCACGTGCACTGTGCATGAGGAGCTCTATTTGAATGATTTGCAAAGTTGCCGCCTATGTAGCGTGTTCCAAATCACTCTCTTATGAGGCATCATTCAGTAAGGATGCTGCCATAGAAGACAGCTGCCTACAGGTAAGTTTTGTAACAGACCCTAAGAGAATCGTTTTTTATTTATTTATTTATTTTATTTTTCAGTTTTGCAACATGTAGTGGAAACTTAATTTCTTAATTGGAAACTAAATTTCATTACCATTTATTTTATCATTATTTCAAATCCCCCAGTATGAGCTTTTGGGTCACCCCTACAGTATCTAAAAGGGATAGTTCACACAAAAAATTAAATTCTCTCATCATTTACTCACCCTCATGCAATCCCAGATGTGTATAACTTTCTCTCTTTAACAGGATACAGACACAGATCCTTGGAAGTATATTTCAGCTCTGTTTGTCCATTCAATGCAAGCGAATGTGTGATGAAATTTTTGATAAAAGCTCAAAAAAGCACATAAAGGCAGCAAAAAAGTAATCCAGCTGACTCCAGTGGATTAATTAATGTCTTCTGAAGTGAAACACTAGGTATATGTAAGAAATAGGTCAATATTTAAAAAATGCCCAGCTGTGGTATGCACGTTAACGAGGTTGAAGTTCAAGCTGACTCTCATGTAATGCAAGCACATTTTATGGAAATATTTATCCAAAAATCTTCATTTGTGTTCTTCTGAAGAAAGAAAGTTATACATATCTAGTATGGCTTGTGGGTGAGTAAATAATGAGAGAATTTTCATTTTCTGGTGAACTATTCCTTTTCAAGCACTGACTCGAAGGGGGAGGTGCTAATTGACAACAACCCAAACTGCATCTCTGACAGGGTAGGGCTCAGCAGTGCTGAGTACAGCCCCAGCAGTGGGGGCTCTTGTGGAGAGCAGCTTGGGTATAAATTGCTAGATCTGGTTGGGAGACCCCAGGGACTGGGATTTAACGCCCAGGAAATAATCATGTTTAATTTAGCAAGCAGATGGCTCAGAGATAGGAGGCAAAATAGATCCTTAGACCTGTGGTTCTGCCACTCAGCTGCCTGGAGTGAGCTGAAAGTCCAAACACAAACAAACTCAAACAGCAGTTTATCACTGAACATTGCAAATGGGCAAGATGTCACATCCGTGTAAACATTTAAAAACCTTAACCTGCTAAACAAAAACAATCACAAGATGCCTCTCCAAGCTATTTGTTCACTTTCACAAATGGGATTTAATTGTAGCAATCAAATTTAATTATAGCAACCTCATTAAAACATAATTTACAAGCTAAAAAGTTATCTGCTAACCCCACAGATAAACATAACAGGAGCAAGAGAAGACAGGGTCCAGGAGATTGGACAGGTTGCAATCTTCGCCTGTTAGACAAGGGTATACTTTTCTGAATGTCATGAAGCCTGAGGTGCAACAAGCCCTTTTCTGCTGTGGTAGTACTTTGACTCAAGCATGTTCTTACCTCAGATAGTCCCTGCGACAGAGGATGAGATTGGCTTTGGTGTAGAGGGTGGAGCCCACCTCCCCCAGGCGGCAGTCGCAGCAGGCACATTTGAGGCAGTCTTCATGCCAGTATTTGTCCAGGGCCTTGAGCAGGTAGCGGTCTTTAATCTTACGGTTGCAGCCGGCGCATCCCTTCTGTTTTCCTTTGGGCTGGACGGAGAGCATTGGCACACCTGTTGCGATAGGGAGACAAACAGAGAGGGTCGTGATTTACTGCCCGGCTAAACCGGTGACTTTTCATGTTCCATGCCCTTTGATAAGGGTGGCGGCACCCCCGAAGCTCAGGCCAAAGAACGAGCCATGTCAGGCTGTTTCATATGCATTAGCCATGGATGCTCTTCCTTGCAGATAGGCATGCAGGTCACTTTGGACTACATTCATCCTTCGCTGCCCCAGCTCAAAAGAACAGATGTTATTTTTGGATTGCAACATACACAGTTTAATGAGAGTTTGAATGCATCTGTGTTGAGATGCCGCAGGTCCAGCTCTATTAAGATAGCTGACAGAGGTATTTATGTTGTTTTGAAGATTAACCATGGCCCTATTTCATCAGTATGAGAACTGTTGGCCATGCTAAAAGCCTCTCGTGGGCATTGTTTGGTATAGATCAACATTAACCTTTCAGAACACTGTTGACCACAAGACTGCTCTCAGCTTCGAGTGAGAAATGGTTTGGCCTAAGTGCCTTCCACACACACAAACATACACACACAAACATACACACTAAAGCACTATCTCTTTTAACACTTGTGCTCACGTTCCTGCATTGCAACTATTGAAGAGTAACCAAACAAGCTAAACTGCCCTGCTGTCATGTAGCCCTGCCCTGCTGTCATGTAGCCCTCCCCCCTTTAAGCATGCCTTTTAGCCTCCTAAAGGACAAATAAAGTCCATTTAATAACTGCACTAAACACTAATAGTCTATCTGTGGTCTGACATTTGTGTGTGGACTAAAAGCCGCCCCCAGGCCAGAGCTGGTAACACTGGCACTCGGCACCCCTCTGCCATCACTAACAGGTCTGCCACAGCTGAAAGCGCAGGACAACAGCTCTTAAGACACTCTCTCCCACACTGAGCTATTGATCCATCTAATAGAACACACAGCTAAACCAGCACTCTCCCTCTCTCTCTATACCTCTCTTTTGCTCTTTGCTTTCAAAACACATTTCTCTCAGAAAGCCCCATGTGATACCCCCTTCAACACCCTCTCCCTCCTCCCCCAATGCCAGTGTATCAGCCGTGGATCGTCAAACCATTAAAACCCCAGTCCTATTTAGAGACAGACACATCTGGTCTCTGTCTGAACAGGGCTTTGATTCAAGCATTAGCCATTTTACAGTTACAATACTCAAATGAAAAAAAAAAAATACATAAAAAAATCTATAAATATCAAACGCCAAACAATATGTCAAAATAATGTGTTGTGTTTTAGGCAGAGGCAGCCGATAAACCACTATTCACACTTTTCTACTTATAGGAATGTTCCAGGTTCAGTAAAAGATAAGCTAAATCGACAGCATTTGTGGCATAATGTTGATAACCACAAAACGTAACTTGGACCCATCCATTTATTAAAAAAAAAGAAATAATTAAGGTTTCAGACTTACAATGTAGGGAAAGTTCATAAACATTAAAATGAACAGTTTTAAAAGAAGATCCACAATAAGTAAACACAGGAGTTAACATAATATAGTGTGATAAAATCACTTAACCTCCTCTGTGTGAAGTTATATCCAATAGTTGACAGGATCTGTGCTCTATTGTCATGTCATCAAAGAAGTTATATTTGATATAATGGAATTTTACACAGATAAAATGTTAGGAGATTATGCACACAAAAATTATGTTAACATGTACCTGTATAGTGTGTTTTTAACATTTACTGGCTGGTACCTCACTGTAACAGATTTTCTTTTTTTTTTTTTTTTTAAATAAACATTGGATGAGTCTAAATAATTTTTGGTGATAATTATCACTGTCACAAAGATGGTCAATTGAGCTCATATTGAACCTTCCTTTAATCGGTTATCGTTTCCTTAACATCATATCTACTGATAAAATGGCAATGTCTCCATTGGGAAGCATTGTTTTTCATAATTGACTTATATTATAGATATAATATTATAGATTTGTCATAACTTTTATGAGGATTATCATGATCATTCTGTTACAAGTAAAAAGCAGAAATAAAATTATTAAAAATATGTTTCTTTGCATATCAGTTATCAAACAGTATCAGACTGTATCTGCTGATCACTAATTTAGAGTATTTGAGGTTAATTAAATTAATGCCTTTGACATCACAGTCTCATTTCTTTATAAATTGTCCTGGTATTGTTAGGTTCATACAATGCTTGTGCTTGGCTGATTGTGAGTGCATTGGTGTATGAGATGAGATGTCTGTTAAGAGTATGCTGATGGTTGGTGCAGAGGTCACATGCAGCAGCTCTTGTTCTGTCCCAGCTTTAATGTCCGTTAATGGTTCTACTGTATATGATCAACAAATGTACGCCAGTGGGCATGAACTCCATTATCCAGTCCCCTGCATGCAACTATCAGCATATTCATGTTTTTTGTATCCTCCCTTTGGACTAACCTCAAACTTCTCATGCTGTACTTTCAATATCCATGTTTAGTTTAGTACACACTCTTACACACATGCTCATTTATTGGATCCAGATTTGTTCAGGGATTCTGAACTGTCCACACATCAGTGGCACTATGAATATAGTTAGCATTTCCTATAAATTTCCTATCAAAAAAAAAAGAGGAAAAATGTGAGGGCACTCAAGAAAGTATTTGTGAAAGACTGAAAGAGAGAGAATGAGAGGGCAAGAGAGCGAGGGCTTGTTAGTTAAATTTATGACTTTGATGTGAAAAGCTCTGGTGGTATTCAGCCATCTTATTTCTTTATCAGAACTGGAAAAAGAGGGAAGCTAATTGGTATAGCACCGCTGATGTAAGCCATCAATTAGTGGTATGCTTCCTTTCCTGCCTCCTCCCCCACCCCCCTCCTACCCCAATACGGGCCCCTTGAAGCCACCACATTAGGATCACAAAACTCACTATAAATACCAACGTTCAGTATAAATAGGTAAAAAGCCTTAAAATTGAAGCCACACTAGCTGAGGGCGGTCGTTTTCTACCTACATTTTATGGCTTGTTAGAGGTGCACTCTGCAGGTATGCCAACAGTGCTCTCCTGTCAGCCTTCTACAGAACTAGAAACAGTCTTAATGAGAGAGAGAGAGAGAGAGAGAGAGAGAGAGAGAGAGAGAGAGAGAGAGAGAGAGAGAACAAGCTTGGGAATTAGGCTCTTTCAGTTCCCCAAGGGATGGCACAAAAATCTTTAATTTGCCTTTTATGACAGCTAATTAGTTATTATATTCAAAACCTTTGCTTTAAATAAGATAACTAATTATACACAAAGGTCATTTCCCCCCACCTCAGGAGAACCACATGTAATTGGTTTAAGCCACATCCACAACACATCCAAGTCTGCTAACTCTCTGTGTCTCACCAGTTGGAGCAACCTTCAATATTGAGTTGTGCCTAGTGCTATATTCTGTCTGGCCTAATCAGAGAAACCTCTTATTGTCTCTTTCAAAGACAGCTAACTGGATTTGCTTTTAGAACCCCCCCATATAGCCTCACCATGTTCTAAATCTAAAACGACAAAGCCAATGACTGAATAAAAGTGCGTAATGTTGACTGACATCAGCATGTCGGTATTTTGGGGTTTATACAGAAGACTGCACCTGACATCACTCTTTGCACAGCCTGGAATCTTGCTGGTAGACCCTTCCCCCATTTCTGTCCTGCAGAACAAAATAGGCAACATTATAAAACGGAGACGCAAACTGAGGAGGCAGCTCCCACTTAATCCAATCCATTTAACAGATACAAGTGCTGCTGACCTTCCTGTGTCATTCCATGTCACAAAAAAGCATATCCTGCTATCCGCCACTTGATTCATATTTTAACAGTAGACCCATTTTTTCCTTCAAGAGGAAGCATTTGGCTTGTCAAACATTTTTCACAAACAAATAAAAGGGAGGGAAGAAAATAATTTGCTATTAATAATTGGAATGCTCCCTGTCATCCTCCTCTTTTCTGCCTATCCACCCTTTAAAGACCTTATCTCAGTTGAATATGTACAGATAGGTTTTTGCATTTGAAACTGTCAGACCATGTACTTTCCATTATAAAGATAGGATCCGATTTCTATGTAGGCCTTCATTTCAAGTTCCATTTTTGCAGACATCAAAAAATCAAATCAATGGAGTTCCCTTTAGATGTATTTAAGGTTTAGGGCAAGGAAAAACTCAAGGAATCGTTTTAAAGCATTACAGCACAATTATCACATTTTTGCAGCAGATGCAACTTTGGGAAAAACTATGAGGAAAAGTAGATCTATTTCTTTTTCTTTTTCTTTGTGGTCTGATTCTTTCTCTTCTATTGCATTTTGTGTTGAGTCTTAATGAGCACATGGGTGATTCTCACGAAACCTGTCAAGAAAATGTCCTGGTCCGATTTTACTCCAAAACATAATTCATTTTCTTAATCCTTAAGCCTATTTTAGGGCCATTAAGACTTACATTGTGATATTATTTTTATGACAATTATGCATACACACACCCCCCCCCCCCCCCATTACCACAGTACAATAAATATGGTTATTACAGGGTCAAACATTTCCTTATACTAATATATAGTCATCCACACATTAATTGCATTGAATTAATATACAAAAGGAGCCATATTCATATTCAAAAGCAAAGTTCCAACTCAGTAAAATGTTCTACTCAGTGGTGCAGTTTGGGGAGTAATGGAATATATGTAACAGGATTACGTATTTAAAATAAACTATTAGTAACTGTATTCCACTACAGATACAATTTAAATCATTGGTATTTTGAATACATTTACCTTCAAAAGGTATTTTGATTACTGAACAGATTACTTTGCATTTTATTGTAATTTGTTTCATTTAATATTTAGTCCTTTCAGATGGAAAACATTTATACATATAAATGATGTGATCAAAGTGCATTTGAACAGCGGTGAAATACTTTCATTACTTTTCGTTACATTCAAACGAGCAGACAGAGAAGTACGTTTGAAGAAATTTTGGAGCAGAAGAAATAGTGTACATTAAACCATGTGTCAGCATTACACTAAGCTAAAATGCCATTTTACATGCACATGTTACCAGACACAATCATATTTATTTATCAAGATGTGGGATCATAATTAATTTTTCTAGTAAGACCTTTGATATTAGGGCAAAAATCATATTCTTGATAATAATTCTTGTATTTTTTTCCTGTACAAATATCTAAAAATCCTTAAAACAAGATCAATTTGATTGATCTTGTTTTAGAAACAACACTGCTTAAGATATTTAGGCTTTAACATGTGCATTTTGTCTTACTGTATTGGCAGAGTTTTTATAGTCAAAACAAGTGAAAAAATCTACCAGTGCTGAAGAAGTAATTCAAAGTATTACTTCTTACATTACTGACCTTGAATAATCTAATGGAATATGTTATGAATTACATTTTACAGCATGTATTCTGTAATCTGTAGTGGGATACATTTCAAAAGTAACACTCCCAACCCTGAGTGGCGTAACTTGAATCTAGCAGGCCTCAAAGCAAAGAAACTGTTGGGCCCTGTCCTTGGTTGTTTTTCATCACCCCTAGGGCCTGCAGTAATTTTTTTTTTGTTTCATTTGGTGGACCGTTCCAGGAGCCCTCTCATCCCGGGCCTTAGGTTGGCAGCCCACCTTGCCCTCCCTCTAGTTATGCCCCTGGTTCTACTCATTGGAACAGTCAGAATATTATAACTAATCTTGCTTAATTTATGAAAAATAGTAGCCTACACACATTTAGAAACTTTAACTACAACTACCACAGAAGATTATGTCGATTGCACCTAATGTATTAGCATATTTAATATGATTTTTTTTTCTCAAAATACCACATTTACTGTCACTGCTGTAAAATGATGATCCATTTTAGTAAGGGTGATGAACTGCATTTGAAAATGTCAAAATAGGACAGCAGAGCAGATCCCTTGCACAAGTGAGTCACACCACACTGACCACACTCGCATGAAAACTAGGCTTTAAGGGGTGGTCACAATGCACAAACATGTCAGATGAGAAGCATATTTAGCGCATATAAAGCGGCAAACGTTTTGATGAATGTCATTGTTTTCAATGCAAGAAAACCCCTTAAATATGATACTCATTACCGCATTGTCTAAATGCATATATTATTTAAATTCTTACGTTTTTATAAATCAAAGTAGTATTCCGTTGGTAATGTCTTTCAGTTTTGCAGAGTTAATAAAAAATTATAATTGTACAACAGCATATTTTTACTGTACTATAGTAAAAAATGACAGTGTTATGGTAATGACAATCATCATTGAAAACAATATAGGAATAGTAAAAGCTACTGTAAACCATCTGGATGCATTACTGTAATGAGAATTTGGGGATAAATGTGCTTAAAGGGATAGTTCTCATTATTTACTCACCCTCATGCCATCCCTGGTGTGCATGACTTTCTTCTACAGAACACAAATTGTGATTTGAGGAATATTTCAGCTCTGTAGGTCCATACAATGCAAGTGAATGAGTGCCAAAATTGACGCTCCAAAAAGCACAAAGACAGCATAAAATTAATCCATATAACTCCAGTGTTTTAATCCATATTTTCAGAAGTCATATGATGGGTGTAGGTGAGAAGCAGATCAATATTTAAGTCCTTTATGCATGAAAGTCTGCTCTCTGCCCAGTAGGGGGCAGTATACGTGAAAGTGAATCACCAAAAACATGAGAAGTAAATGTAAAGTGATCCGTTTCTCACTCAAACATATCATATCACCTCTGAATATATATGGATTTAACCACTGAAGTTTTACGGATTGCTTTTATGGAGCGTAAAAAGTTTTTATTTTTAGTTTAGCAGATGAAAGAAAGTCATACACATCTGGGATGGCATAAGGGTGATTAAATGATGAGAAAATATTCAAATTAAAAAATTTGTGTGAACTATTCTATTAAGTGCCCTGAAAATAATCTCAAAGCAAAACATCTAAATGTTTTCTTTCATTTGCTAAACTAAAAATGAATATTATGGACTTTTGGTCCATACACTGCATTGATGTTTGCCAAACTTTTTAAGCTCCAAAAATCATACACGTCAGCATAAAAGTTATCCATAAGACTTTAAAGGCATTTTCATAGATTTTTTAATGCAAAACAATTTTATATTTTTTTTTTATTGGTTTTCTTGACAGGTTCCGTGAGATTCTCCCACAACTGGCAATCATGACGATGCAAAGCTCACTGTAGAGCATGTTCACACTAATAAATATATTTGATCAATTAACTGGACACTTCTGTGAGAGACCTCTTCGCAGGAGCAGGTGATTAGGGTTGGATGTGGTCAATGCTTTTTGCACTCATATTGCGATTCCAACAGACCAGCTATATGGTCTCAAGTTAATGGCTTCATTATCAAATTCCAGAACATTTACGATAATCTTATAGTATCTACAGGTTGCAGAGAAAAGCCAATTAGACATTCAACTAAAGTATCCTGGCTTTGTGCTTTATGCAAGTCTGTATATGGATCACGCAATGCTCTTAAATGAACCTGAATGGCATAAATCGTGAGCATGACGTCAAAACATCTGAGAAAGGGACCAATTTAGAAGGACAATGTGCTGGAGACTTGGACTACAGTGTGAGGGATTACAGGCAGTCATCTGTCACAAAGCTGTTGGTATGACTTTTCATGTATGACAGGCTCTGGTTATGACAGCAGCAATGCATGCATGGATCAGGGAAGTGTTGTCCAAATATTAAACACTTGTGAAGTTAAAATCGAGGTTAACACTTATTACGAGTTACTATTAAATTGACAGGTAACAAAGATAAGGCAAGTAAGACAAATGTTGTGCGATCCTTCCCATGTACTTCATTCTTTTTATAACTTCTTACCTTCTGGTAGATGTTATGAAGTTCCACAAAGTAAATTACATAGGTTTAAGAACTCATTTGTGCCTGCAGTCAAAATGCTTAATGATCATTCTTGAACATGTTATTGCATTGGGTGCTTGTATGTTTACATGGTGTGTATTGTATGTTTTTACTGTATGGTATGTTGTATAGAGGATTGTAAATTTTAACAGGTGTCTTGGGAATACGAACACAAGAGTCCAAACCAAATTTTCACATGGGGACAATAAAGGATATTCCATTCCAGAGTAGTGGTGAAAAAGAGATCTACACAAATCAGTGCCAGAATGTTTTTTAATGACAGGTGAGTTCACCGAAAATATGTTCCAAACCTGTATTTCTTTCTTCTGTAGACAGAAAAGGAGAAATAAGGCAGCATGTTAGGCAGAATGTTCAGTCTCAGTTACCATTCACTTCCACTGATTGCATGTTTTATTATTATTATTATTTTACAATGAAAGTGAATGGTGACTGATGTTAACATGTTGCCTAACATCTCTTTTTGTTATTGTTTTCTTGGAGGATAGAAAGTCATCTGTGTCAAAATCTTAATTTCTGTGTGCACTGTTGAACTGAAGCACTGACAAGCCTGTCCATAACTTTTGGAACTAACACAAGGGGGAACAACCACTAGTTTTAATCAAGCAAGCAGACACAGTTATGGCCTCAACTGATATTGATATATTAATATGGATTGTTCAGCCTGGTGATATAAGCCTGATAATAATAATAATAATAAAAAAAAACTTATTAGCTTGAATAATGAGATGCTCATTGGTTTAAGGTAGTACTGTAAAAAAGCAGGAGATTGTGTGCTGGAGTTGAGTGTTTTTGAGACAGATTGGACCAGAAGGTCACAGTGTGACAAATTAAAGCTGATCAAGCCATGGGAGGTTGTGGTCTTTGATTGAGCTCAACTATTTCTCAGAAGGGAGTCTTGGTGGTGACAGCGAAGGGAGAGGTCTGTGTTGATATTAACGACATGTCTCCAAGACATGTGATGAAGATGATCTCTGTGGACTTCATAAGGAATTCCAACTTGCCCTGAGAGTGGACAGATCTAGCCCTGAATTACAGATTTCCTTGCTGAACGGATGAGATGCTGATATTTTACTTAAGGTCTTTCAAATGAAATGGTACCCATTTGAAATAGTGCTGCCAGCCACAGTATTTATTATAACTGCATAGTGGATGGTACAGAATTTTTTCTGAAGATCACTAATCCTGCTTTTGGGTGTGTGAAGGTATAAAAGTTTCAAAAGTGCCAGGATTAGATTTAAAGATAAACCTGGGTTGTGTTACCAACAGATTTGAACAGTTTCACTTTGCTTACATTATGGCTATACAAGATGTAATTGAAATGCATGATGAATTCCAAACTTTAAATATTGATACATGATTAGATTGAATCTGGTTGCAAATAGTGCTGCCAAATTAGCATGAAAACTACATAATAAACACTAGAAAGGCATCCTGAATTACAAATAACTACAAGCAACTGTGTTAATCTTTATCATAAACCAAATGTTGCCTGCATGTCTCAGCAATCAAGACCCAGTTCAGTGTGTGTGCGCTCTAAACGCTGCGACCATGGCAGTCTGCACTAGAATTTATCAGCCGTCCACCATTGAGGTTAATGGGAAGCTGAAGCAGGTGTCCTGCCATTGTCTGCATGAATCAGTTCCTTTAGATCAGTCCACATTATTACTGCAATTGAGCCTGTAGACACGCTCATTCTCCTTTACTGCCCAGACAGAACACATCTGGTAATAATCCCAGGTAGAATATGCCAGCTGAAACATAAACAAATGAATAAAGACAGTTTATCCTTCTTGATAAGCTCAGACCAGAACAGTCTGCAGGGTTTCCACGGATCCTTAAAATGTCTTAAATTCAGTTTTCCAAAATGTAAGGTCATAAAAAGTCTTAAATATATGAAATGATAAAACAAAAGTCTTAATTATCATTTAAAGAGGTCTTAAATTTGGGGGCAGGAATCATGATATGACCTAATGTGATTATAAAACGTAAAAATAAGATTTAATTAAATAAATGCGTGTGCTGCATATTTTCTCCTCACATTGTGAGTGCTTCCAGCTGTTGCTGAGCAGTTTGCAATCATTAGACCATACTGGTAATGACAAGCGATCACTAATGATCAACTGTTGATAATGATGATATAGTGTTGATGAAATGTAACAATGTTTACTTTTAATTGTTTATATTGTAATATGCTGTAGATTATAGATAGAGCAAATTTGATTTCCATTACCTGTTTGAGTGAGCAGCTGTATGCTCAAACATTTCAAAATAAGAGTCCCCGGTGTAGTTCAGCTTTTAAAAATTATGTTCCTCAATATGAATCAAATTTGGCTATTGGTATTTTGGTTGCACCATAAACTGCATCTGGAATTCGATTCAATTTGAGCTCTTGTAGCCTCTGTCTGGCCCTCCCATCACAGGAATGAAAGGCTAAGAAAATTTTATATAGACAATTATATAGACAATTTTACAAACAATTGGCAGGTTACTTGGCTTTCAACTTATTATTGTATCAGCAAAATCCTATATTGGTCTACCTCCAATTTAAATTTATTTATATAATAGTACAGTAGATAAACCAATTTTAATGTGATAGATATATATACTGTGTATATATATATATATATATATATATATATATATATATATATATATATATATATATATATATATATATATATATATATATATGGAAAACATGTCTTAAGTATGTTAAACTTTCATATATCCTACCCTGTTTTACTGATAAGCAATGTTTAGGCTATATTGAATGTGTGACCCTGCCAGTTTAAGTAAGAGTCTATGATTCATGATTTATTTTAGAAAGGTATCCCTATACCCAAACAAACCCGCACAAAGTCTTAAATACATCATGTGTTTGGTAGACATCATGTACTTTTAAGCACACAGTGGGAGAATATGTGCTTATGGGCTGATTAAGTAATTGTGAAATCAGATTTGGCTCATCTCTGCCTGCAAAGATTACGATGTAATTAACACTCAAGAAAAGTTGGGTTAAGGAGTATATTTGATCGAAGGAATGAGGAAGAGAGAGAAAGTTAAAAACTGAGAAACCAAGGCCAGTGTAGTTTGTACGTGGTTGCTGTTCATTAATGTGATGCACTTTTGCAAACTTTAGCAGCCTGCTGCCACTAATAAGCCCCGGTGAAACGCAGCAGCACTGCCCGGGATAAGGAAAGGGTTTTGTCTCCGCAAATAATTGCTCTTTTCACATGTTACAAGTGGCCTGACCCCTGCGTTAAGCAGCCACTTTCCCCAAGCATAATTACTTCTGATCCGGCCCAAATGAGGCAGCTGTATTAGGCCTGCAAAAACACTGGCCCAGCTTAAAGAGCAGCAGCGTTGGGAGTCTGGGAAAAGTGGGGCCTGGAAACAGGGTTTCTTTTCTGCAAACCCTGCCGGTCATTTCCATCACGTCAGAGGTGCAATTATTACACTTGCAGTCAGCACTTTGACCCAAGGCCTTTTCTCTTACATGCACATACTTGCAGTCAGCACTTTGACTCAAGGCCTTTTCACACACGCACGTACATGCACACGCATGCATGAGGACACTCCATTGACAATGATTTTTATACTGAACGAACTATAAATTCTATGTTTTTTTATTTTATTTTTATTTTAAGCGATTTGAATTGTGGGCACACTAGAATGTCCTCAAACCACATTTATAGCATAATACCCTTGTAATTACCAGTTTGTAACCTAAAAAAGTGGCACGCTCACGCGCGCACACAATGAGATTGAGAGACTTACCAAACACATTGTTAGCTCTTGGTGCCTTGCTAAAGCTTTGGCTAACAGATGTGATTCCAATTAATGGATAACTTCTTTAGCTTGTGTGCATGCTCTTTATTTATTTATTCCCCTCAACACTTTTTTGCCCCTATAATTTAAATTTATTCACATGAGGTTAATTAAAAGAAATGTATCAGAGAGATATGCAACAGCTATCTAATTAAATTAATTACTGCTTGTTTCGGAGACGTGGCAGTGTTATTGCAGGAGGCAACTTGTTCCAACACTTTGGCTCTTGTTTGCTATCATGGTGAGAAAACAGCTTTGGAAGGTGAGCCATTGACAGGCCAGCATCAGAAAAGCTTGTGAGAAAGGTGGTGGAAAAAAACGAGAACACACAATTTTTGTAATACGGGGGGTTAGAAACTCAAATTGCTGATTCAAAATGTCCGAATCCTTATTCATAAAACAGTAGGTGAAAATTCTTCAGATGATCTACTCTACTGCATCCGCAGGGATTCTAAAGTGCACATGCTATAGACACTTTGCTATATCACAATGTCATGGGAGCTGAAAAGACGTAATAATTCAGAATACTGAATTTTTAAAACCAAGAGTCAGGTGACTCTTTTCTACTTCAAGTGCTTTAAATTCCAAGAAATGTGTTACTTGTTGTTAAATTGTACTTCGACATAACCAGAGTACCTGTAAATTATTTGTACAGTTGTTATTACTATGTAAAATATTTGGGTCACAGGACTGCATACCTAAAAGTACATACTTTTTCAATGACCAAGTAATGTAGCACACTCTTCATCAAATGCAGTACAGCATGCAAATTCAGATGCAGTTAATTGGTGTGTGATCTCACCTGTTTGGTTGCTTTCTATGGTAGACTCCAAGTGCATGTTTGTTTTAGATCTTCGTGCAAACAAACTTCTGAGACTGCATCACATTTACTGCTCCAGAAGGCACAAACTGTCAATATCCCTGCTGATGAATGACTCTTCATATATATGAACTCAATTCATTTTTCCCTCTATTCCCACAGATTGTATTTGCATCTGAATAAAGGAATAAATCCATCTATTCTCCCTCCAGATCTTTTCAGACTTTGAGAAAAAAAGGGGAACAATCATATCTGCTACTTCATGACTCCTTGCAAGAATTTAACCATTAGCACTGTCAGAGCCTCTTTCCTCCATCCGTCACAAAGTGATGCCCCAACACATTTAGCTGACATTAAAAATGCATTTGGCTAGGCATAAATGTAGGCCTTCTAAAGTTTGTCACTCCCAAGGTTAGGGAGTGATGTATGAAATTCCCCTCTCCCCAGCAATTACTGCACATTTACTGTTTCAAAAGATATGCCAGACAGGTGTGCCATTCAGAACCAGGCTGCAGGCTTTGGAAATGGAGGAAACGGCAACAACTCCATTTGGGCCCCATAAAGCTGAATAATGCAAATCCACCACGGGGGGTATTTGTTTGGTGTGTGAGTCCTCTGTGTCATTCGAGCACTCTCTCAGATGCCCATCTCCTTATGGGGTAAATAATGAAGCAGGGTTTGGATTGCAACAGTTACACTTTCCCCCCCAGGCTTTTTGGTCAGGCAAAGTAGACTGGGGACTAGTACTTGACTTAATCAGGTAGATATTCTGTGGCGTTAATGGTTAAGGGAGATATATTGTCATTTTACAGTAACAAGTTGTAAGTGATAAGCCGTTCTGATGTCACAGTTCCCCGCGAGTCATGGGAGAATGTGAACTTGAGGGCTTGTTTCAAGTGTCAATCTAAATAGCATGAATAGAGGTTCAGACACTAATATTTCATGCTTGTGACTACACAATGACCAAATTACTTTATTGTCTACAGTATCTCAAGCCCATTAGTTTGTTATACCTGTATACACTGATCAGCCACAACATAAAACCATCTGCCTAATATTGTGCAGGCCCCCCTCGTGCCGCCAAAACAGTCCCAACCTACATTTTTGGATAGCATTCCGAGATTATATTCTTCTCACCACAATTGTACAGCGTGGGTATCTGAGTTACTGTAGATTTTGTCAATTCTAGCCAGTCTGGCCATTCTATGTTGACCTCTCACATCAACAAGGCATTTCCATCCACAGAACTGCTGCTCACTGGATGATTTTTGTTTTTGGCAAATTCAATTTTTGGAGTTAATTCTAGAGACTGTTGTGTGTGAAGATCCCAGGAGATTAGAAGTTACAGAAATACAAGTTACAGAAATACACAAATGAGACCATCTGGCACCAACAATCATACCATGATCCAATTCATGGAGATAAAATTTTTCTCCCATTCTGGTTGATGTGAACATTAACTGCACTCCTGACTCTTATCTGCATGATTTTAAGCACTGTACTGCTACCACACGATTGGCTTAGATATCTGCATGGATGATTGTTGGTGCCAGATTGGCTGGTTTGAGTATTTCTGTAACTACTGATCTCCTGGGACTTTCACAAACAGTCTCTAGAATTTACTCCGAATTAGAATTTATGGCCTGTGCGGTTTCCAATTTCAATTGAAGCCCAGAAGAATGGCCAAGCATCTGGACCACAACTGCCACTCTAATGGATCAGAACCCTCACACTGAGCATTGATTAAACCAACCTTTCTGTGTCCTTCCCCTTTAAGGAACAATACAAACTAACTGGCAATCACTGCCTTTAATTAGGCATTCAAGATTTGATTTACTGAAGGTCGGCCAATGAGTTGTGGAAGTAAGTATCTCATTAAGTGGAGTATCTCAGTTTCCATCTGCCAGCATACCTCTGGTCCTTTTTTAAACAGCATCTTTATATATATCCTGCGGCCTTTTTTCTATTAAAAAAATTATAGATTTTAATATCAATATAATATTTGGAAGGAATGAGTTTACACAAGCCATATTGGATTTCTCTCCCAACTATTAAGTGCTTTACATGAAAATTGTTATTATCAGTTTATGGCGCACACACACACATGCACGCACACACACACGCATATATTTAAATTGTCAGAAGACAACACTTTCTAACTCCAGAGATCCTGGTTATTCAGTTTTGAAATTACAGCACCATAATATCATGTCTACATTACAATGTGTGTGTAAGTTTGAGGGACGGTAATGTGGGTCACTGTGTCTAAAGGATTACAATCTCCAAAAACATTAAAACAGTTTGACTACCTTTTAACCAGAGGAGTGACTAATCGAAATAACCTCTTGAGCCAAGTAGCATTTCCCAATTCATAATTTCATCACCCGCACTCCACCATTCACTAGTCATAACAAGCTCCACCGCAAATCACACATGAACTTCTGCAGTTATCAGAGAGCTAGAACTTCAAATGCACACTTATAAATGCTGCAGACATCCAAACATGCAAAAAACATATACAGCAAATACATTCAGCAAATTAGCATACCTACTCGACACAGATATACACTCATGATCATGCACACAGTAAACATGTTGCCACAGATGTGTGCATGCAATTTATTATCAAGCACACATATGCACCAAAAAAAACTTAAACGCACAACCATTATCAATGTGAGGCTGCAGTCCTCCAGTAAACACGCTCTTGCAAATATGCATCTAGGGAGCATTTCGGGGATTAAAAAAGGCCTTTCAACTAATAGGCATAATGGAAGATCAATGTATAACAAGATAGAAACTCACATGCATAAACAGACCGGGTAACAATTATACCACAAGATTCTATTTCCACATTAATCATTCATAACCGCATAATGCTCACTCAAAAACATACAAAAAGAAACAAGGCTTCTCCTTTGTGTGTCTAAATACATTTCAGAACCCTTTTCTGGCCTCTTTTCATTGTCCTTTGTTGGAGTCGGGTGATATTTACATTATAAAGACAGCGTGATGTGTGCCAATATGGAATATTGTAAAAAATGTGGAGCTCACATTTACAATATTTTTTATTTATTTTAAAGGCAACACTAATAGGGGGCAAGATTTGATGCTGACTACCACCCCTGGAGTCACGAGTTCGAATCCAGGGTGTGCGGATTGACTCCAGCCAGGTCTCCTTAGCAACCAAATTGGCCCGGTTGAGTCACATGGGGTAACCTCCTCGTGGTTGCGATTAGTGGTTCTCGCTCTCAATGGGGCGCGTGGTAAGTTGTGCGTGGATTGCGGAGAATAGCATGAGCCTCCACATGCGGAGAGTCTCCGCGGTGTCATGCACAATGTGCCATGTGATAAGATGTGCGGATTGACATCTCTGAATCAGAGGCAACTAAGACTTGTCCTCTGCCACCCGGATTGATGTGAGTAACCACGCCACCACACGGACCTACTAAGTAGTAGGAATTGGGCATTCCAAACTGGGAGAAAAGGGGATAAAACAAAAAAAAAGGCAACACTAATGAATGGCTATGATACCACAAGCTGCACTTTCGAAGTTCATTAGAGCCAAATGCGCATATCAGTGTAGGTATCATTAGGAACGCTTCTATCAAGTTACAAAATGTGATAAGGTTAATGAGGATTTTATAAAGTCTCTCTGGCAGACGGAATGAGCTGGAAGGTTGGATGAGACCTTAAGCAAAATGTGTTAGTCATTTATTTCATTAGCATGGCCGCCTGTACTTTTTTTTTTTTTAAAGGCTGAACCATTTAAAACCAGAAGGTCATGCCAAAAAGTAACATTCAAAACTTGCTTGTGAAATAGCGCAAATGTGTGGAGCTGTAGGTCATCGGACTGTTCTTTAGTTAGCGCTATATGTCAGCGGTAAAGCCACATTCCTAGAGCTGCACAGGACAACTGCAAAGAAGAGAGATAAAAGGAGAAGGGGAAAATAAGCAAATAAATAAAAACAGAAATGGAAGAGGGACTGATGAAACTGAGCCAAGTGTGACGACCTGCTGCAAGGGAAGCAGAGTGTGTGAGGGAGACAGAAAGTTGTAGCGCACACACGTCTCAATAGACGAAGCAACTCACCCTTGCAGTGAGACACGCAAGAGGTGCTACGACAAGGTGACATGAGGGAATAACATGTGGTCTAAAGACCAAAGGAAAGTAAATTAAAAACCACCTAGTGTAAAATCATCAGTATGTAGCTGTATATCCCTCTTTCAGCAGAGCATATGTTCTATTACTTGGAGCATGTTCATTGGGAGAATCGACCATTGTACATGCTTCCATTTCAAAAGAAGAAAAAGACAGACATTTGGACAGAGAGTAACACTGAAAAGTTAGTTTTTTTCCAATTTAAGGCTGAAGTTTGATTATTTTTTTTTCTCTGTGTAAATGGCATATGTACAATACTTGGATATTGTTTTTTGCACCTCTCCCTTTCACACGGCACCTGCCTGCATTCGTCTCAAGACTCAAGGTGAAAGATAATGTTACTCTCAAGACATTTTAAAAGGCAACCTAAAAATGACGATTCATCTCACTGGCAGCATGTCTGTGGATATTATACAAGGTTTTGGGTGCTCCCAATGCCTCTGTGATGGACTGTACATACTTGAAGTTCTTCAAAAATCCCACGTTGGAATTATTTAAAAAGGAACCAATATCTACAGCTTTACACAAGGAAATAGAAGGAAGATAGGTAGGAATTCTCATGGATACATGCCGTTTTGACAGACCATATGGATGCAACTTGAGCCATACCCAGCTTCCTTGATGTTTGACAGTGTTTGAACATGCAAAAGTCCAGTCTGTTGTGAGTCTCGTGCAGGCTGTGGATTTCATATAAGTGCTATCACATAACACAACAAGGGAAAGGGATTGAGCCGTTGAGCAGCTCTGATGAATGCAACAATCTGCATCAGAGACAGGTGCATTGTGCCCCCCGTCCAAACTTTTTCCTCTCACTTTGAGTTGTAGTGAAATGATGGAAAATTATATTCATCTGCAGTCACTGATGAGAGAAAGCACAAGTTTGATAATGATCTAGTGCCCTGGGGTACAGTCAGAAATGGATTTGGAGAACTGCACATTTGGTTGATCACCAAAGATGTGGTGGAATTTTGGTCGGTTTAATTCTCGCTCTTACATGCACATATGCAAGTTTACATGGCTAACTAAATGAGTACATAACATAGACTTATGTTGTTTTTCTATAGAGCTTATTATAATAACTAACCTACACCCCAGACCTAACTGAAAACTTTTTGTATTTTTAGAATAATAATAAAAAAAAAACCTACCTAATTGATGAATGGATTTTTTTTTTTTTTTTTTTTTTTTTTAAATAAATACATCCCAAAATGTCTCCAAGAAAGATTTTGTCAGATTTGGATCATTTCTAGGGACGAATTGGTTCCAAAACTATAGCCAATTATAAACACATACACAAGTGTGGTAAAAAGGTGTAATGTGTAAAAATGTGAAAAAGTGTACTGCCAAGTCTCTTTGTACTCTTGAAAAGGGAGAATGACCTTATATGTTGAACATTTCAACCTCTGAGCAAAGTGTCAATCCATCATACGAGGGCACTGCATTCAAACCATCATCAAAATAGAGCATGCCAATTTAAGCACACAGCAATGACAGATCTCCACATTGAGGACACATCAGTTGCAGAGATATTGGACTGTAATTGCATCAGGAGGAAATGTTTATAAAGTAGGAATTTCTTCAGGCTGAAGCAATATAAGTGGCAGGAACACAAGCATTAGGCCCTGAATCCAGGCGCAATATTGCAAGAGACCCAGGGCGAGAGAAACATTGATGTAATTTCAATATTTGAAATTGGCAAGTTTAATTTAGAGTAAGAACAAGCCAATAAGATGAGAAAATAGCAAATACAAGGGAGAAAATTACCTTGCAGCAGGAAAAAAAGGGAAAGGACTTAAGAATGTATAAAAGTAATCTCCAAGTGGAAATTAGAAATCAACCCACAGAAAGGAGAATAGCAGAAAAGAAATATTACTGTCCACTCTCTAAATCAATATAACATTGCTACAAGACAGAATTACCATGGTAACTCAAGTAAAGAATGAAGCAATTCTTATTATTTCAAAATAAAAACTGGTGCCTGAAGCCCAGAGTTTTATTACAGCAGCAGAGAGATCAGGGGTCTAGTATTCATTTGAAACATTGCTTTTTCAAATACACGCGTTGGACAGTGGGCTGGCAGGGCTCGTAAATTAAACGGGAAAAAGTAACCAAGAATTTATCATCAGGTTGAAGAATAGAAGGCTGTTCTTCTATTCCCCAGGTTCTTAGGGAGCCCAGCGGTGCGAATGATCAATCCTGAACAAGTCCACAATGAGGAGACAATTATTCCTAGTAATGCAAATAGTTTTAAATACCTTGAAGGAAAAGAAAATAGCCCATTTCTCCAGAGAGAATTAAAAGTCAATGGAGAGCTTCTTTTATTTAAAGGTAGAACTAAAAAGGATTTGTGCTTGTGCAATACCTTGACACATTTCTCCCAAGTTGTGATAAAAACTTAGTCAAGTACCTTATGGTATTGGACAATTTACTTATAACTGTGTTCAATGACAACACCATATATATATATATATATATATATATATATATATATATATATATATATATATAATATCTTCTTTTTTTTTTTTTTTTTAGAGACCAAAGCTGATGGCAAGCCTGTGATCCTGAAATGTGGGGGGAAAAGGGTTGATAATTTATAAAAGAAGCAATCTTGTCCAGTCTAACAGTAGTGTAATAGCAAGAGCATGCAAAGACATACAAGCCTCACAACAAAATCACTCTACTTTCAATTGCCTGTGCTAAACACATAATTGGCTTGTACATAGATAGAAGTATGATCCAATATTTCACAGAGAAACTGATTTCAAAAAGAAAAACCCAATAAAGGTTCAGGGTGAATGTTTGGTCAGAAAACTAATACAAGCATAGTTTGTGGTAAAAACTGTGAAAACTGGTTTGTATCATACTGTACTTCAGAGTCTTGGGGAGAAGGTAACAAGAAAATGTCACTATTGCAAGAGATAGCTGCTTGTCAGACACTGTGAGAAAGTATAGTCAAGGAAAACAAACCAGACCAGACACTGATCTGCCTGTACTCTTCGGAATTGTGATAGCTCATCATTAACACATATACATATACACACATACACACATACACACACACACACACACACACACACACATTTTTTGTTTAAAGGAGCTTATCCAAATTAAACAAAATCTCACAACACACCAGCAAGAGGTTCATAAGTGTCAAGGGCCTATTCGTGTTAACTTATATAGAGATGCTTGTATGGGTGATATCAGCAAACACACATATGCACACACAAAGATGTACAGAACTTTGGAGATACTATACATTGACTGATAAGTCAGACTGCAGCCTTTTATTAGAATCAGTCTTATCTGAACATTCAAAGCCGGTGTTTGTTAAACGAGAGAGAGAGAGCGAGAGAGAGAGAGAGAGAGACACCGACCAAGCTGCCTCCTCATGCCTGCCAAAATGCCAGCGCAGTTGGTCGGCACCAGCAAGCAAAGGGTGAAGCTTTTAGGCAATGAGCAGCAGGTGATCTAAGCTTTTCTGTAAGTCCTAATGCCCCTAAAAGCCACTCTCCCTGCTTCTGTAATTGGGCATCAGTAGTTAATGTAGTATTGACTGCATTACATGCTCCTGTGCATCCTCTCCTACTAATGCCATTTGCATCACCTTGTACATTTACCATATTGCTTAGCCAATAGCTGTTAAAAGCAATCTGAATCATGAATCATACGGGGAACATTTAGCAAGACAGACATCCAAAGGAGACAATTTACAATTGAGTTAATCTGGGTACATTAGCGTAGCATGGATTGCGCGAGACAGACCAATTTATGTTTCTACGACAATCCCCTTATTGGTTTTTAGATGGGTTAGTGAAAGGATGTTTGGTTTAAATAGATATGGAATATCCATTTTCAGACACAAATATGGGCTGAATTGCAAGCCATTACTTTAGAAAGGAAAGGGCCCCTGGCTAAAACTAGCAAATGTGTGTAATGACAATATATTCCATGGAAGATGACAAGAAACTTAATTTTTAGGTCAAAGCAGCTTTAATCCTGAACGCTGTAAAGGAAGCATGCCAAAAATACAAAGTTGGGATTCAGTACAAATAATACAAACCCCTTGCAGGTGTTCAGAAAAGTTCAGAAAGAAAAAAGAATGATTCGATGATGTCTACTAAAGGAACCAGCGCGTAGCATAGATTAAGAGACTAACATAAAGCATACATATATCAAATTCTCCTGAAACTACTCATTTAGACGCATCAGTAAGGGTTAAGGGCAAAATGCACTCACCTGTGAACGGAGGTCAGCCGCTGCTGATAAAACATCTCCGTAACTTCACAGATTTATTCACGCGCCGATACTGCTATGAACAACGACGTTAGATTTGGTTCTCTCTGTTTGATTTAAACATGTAACGGTGTGTTTTTACAGAAGAGCCGTATTCTGCATGCCGCTCGCGACTCCAAATATCTCGTAGTAGCATACGCGCTTTCGCGAGCGTGTCCCTTTGACGTGACAAATGATCTCGAGCAGGAAAGTGGCATTCCAAAGAAAATTGACGCCAATCACTGCACTTTATCGTCCCCCCTTCTTTTTAGTCATAACGAGCCAATAAAGACAATCATTAGTCTACTCACCCTCTTCCTTGTCTAACACCATCGTCCTGAGGAGCGAGGAGTCCGGCTCCAGGCGATCCGCTCTCGGCTCCAGCACACTTCAGCGCTCGCCACGCGCGGCTCTTAAGATATTGCTTCGTAACAACAATGTAATAATCGTCCGCGTTGCGGCTGCAAGCTTTAATTACACGGGCTCGTCTGTCTGGTTGTGCGCTGTTCAGAGATCGATACACATGTAGAGAAACATATGTGTCCGTTATTGCATTGTTGAATTTATTTTCGATGCGATATCCCCCAGTTGTGTTCGTTTACGCAAGCGCGTCAATATTATCCACTGACTAAACCGCGAGCGCAATAAACGATGTCTAAACTACACTGAGACGCGACGGTGCTTTCCATGCGAAAATGAAAGAAGCCACGAAAACGATTAGACTAACTCAAATCTAATCGCGCACTGTCTTCTAAACACCCGTTTTGAGCTGCTGCGAAGAAGCTATTGTCGGGGTGTAAACGTGTTCCTGCCAGTTCTTATTTGCTCCGAAACTGTAACTATATTCAAGAAATCCAATTTGAGGATGACAACTACTAACAGCATGCTCGCGCTGCCTTTCTCACCCAATTTATGCGCTCGGCTCGCTCCTGCTCCTGAATAAATGCGCGCACTTCCCAGAGAGTCACGGATTCCCCTGTTAATTAAATCAATTCATTATGCTCAGATCTGATTAGCAGCCCTTCCCCCTTCTTTGAATCAATTATTCAATACACAAACATAATTGCTTGTGCCAGAGGTGTCTAAGTATTAGCTTATTTAACTCCAAGGACACTAATTACCCCTAGGGCAAGGGAACTTTTCTCATTAATTTTGACAAAACACAAAAGCACAGCTAAGGGAAAGTGTACGTGCGTGTGTGTCCTAGTCTGTGTGTGATTGAGTGTTAGGAGTGTTTATGTTTAATGCTCACTGGAGGATGTGTGTGTGTGTGTGTGTGTGTGTGTGTGTGTGTGTGTGTGTGTGTACGCATACAAATATGTGTTCTTGTGTGATTGTGGTGCATGTTATAAATTGTAAAAATAAATTTCTTCATCAAAAAATTGTGTGTTTTTGAGCCTTTAAAGACATACTTAGAAATTTTCATGATCTTATTTGCTCACACTGTTTGCTTATGGTGTTCAGTTTGGCAATGTTCCTATTTAATTGTCATTATTAGTATTTCCACTGGATATGATCATGAACAGCCAGACCCCCTTCCCATAAATAAACAGTCAATTTGAGAGCGACAACAGAACAGATGGGCTGTGTTTTGATTAGTGCTGAGATGGGACGCCGTGTATGGCTCTGGTAATATAATTGTTAGCTGTTACTTTGCTGATAAAAATGTTACTCTTACATGGTGGGCAAATGAATGAATTCACCTGCCCTGCGGAGACTCTTAACCAATCAAGGCACAGATCCACCAAAGATTAACCATTATGGAAGATGCAGAGGTTATACGAGTGATCTGTGTTAGCAATCGGACATACTATTTTCCCCTTTACTATGTAGTCCGATGACGGCACGGTGGTGCAGCGGTTAGCACTGTCGCCTCACAGCAAGAAGGTCGTGGGTTCAAACCCTGGTTGCCCTGGCCTTTCTGTGTGGAGTTTGCATGTTCTCCCCGTGTCTGCGTAGGTTCTCTCCGGGTGCTCTGGCTTCCATCCAAAGACATGCAGGCTAGGTTAATCGATGTCTCCAAAAATTGCCCTAGGTGTGAATGTGAGTGTGAATGGTTGTTTGTCTATGTGTGGCCCTGCGATGGTCTGGCGACCTGTCCAGGGTGTCCCCTGCCTTTCGCTCAATGTTAGCTGGGATAGGCTCCAGCCCCCCCGCGACCCTGTACACAGGATAAGCGGTTGTCGATGGATCGATACTATGAAGTCCTAATTGCCATCTGAATTAGAGTTAAGGACAGTTTATCACAGCTTTTTTTATTTTTTATTTTATTTATGCAGAGATGCATGTGAGACATCCATGTCAAGGTAGAGATGAAAATGTGCCTCAATTTATGTCTCTCTACTTTCAGATCTGGATCTCCTTGAAGGTGATGAATAGACATAAATTATGAATTTGTAATTTACATCTACTCATAAGACATTAGGGTGCAAATCTACCATGCCCCCAGACATTTTTTCATGGTTTACTTCACACTATACAGGTTTAAGTAACCTTAGCAGAGAGGGACATTGCCCTGTCCCTAAATTCATTGTATGAGCCTCTGCTCTCTGCCTCTCTTGCCTGACTTTTTATTACTGCTGTCTGATATATGGATGACTTTTGACCATAAATGTATGTCTGCTGACCTCTTGCAGAAGTGAATGACACCCAATTAATCCAATCAAAACAAACTGAGGGAACAAAGTAAGCGTGGCCCCTTGTTGTTATCTGCTGTGCTACAAATGGCCTTCTGGCATTTAAAGGAATATTCCTGGTTCAGTACAAGTTGAGCTCAATTGCCAGCATTTGTAACATAATGTTGATTTCCACAAAAATTATTTCTTTTCTTAAAAAAAAAGAAGCACAAATAGAGGTCAAAGTGGGGCACTAACAATTAAAAGTGAACAGGCCGTTTAGGGGCAGAAATGTGAAGCTTATAATTTTATAAAAACTATTTAATCAATTCTTCTGTTAAAACTTGTGTAATGTATTATTTGAGCAATAAAGTTGTCTAAATCATTGTTTATATCCTTTTAGGGTTTACTGGGTAATGTCGTCATGGCAACGAAGTCTCATAAATTGGATATAACATTACACAGAAAAGTTTAGTAAGCGTTTTAATCATACTAAGATCATGCTAACATGCATATTGTTTACATATTTTGCCTATATTTATTAAACAGTATATTTTGTTACTTGTTAATTACTAATTAATTACTTGTAATCAATTACTTTTTATTACAATACTTGTAATAATGTAATAATTAATTTTTTTAAGAAAAAATAACATTCTTCTTCCCTGAAGTAATTACAATAAAATGATGCACTTCTTTTGTAATTTAATGCTGTTTAGTTCTTATTTAGCTGTACATTTTTCTATTACACCATTAAATTGTACATGCTAATAAGCAAATTTATGTTAGATTTTCTTCAATAAAAATGTACACTTCTAAGATCATTTTATGATATAAATAATGTTCATAAGTAAGATTTTCTTCATATGAGCATGTGTCATATATTGGCCAATATCTGATGGAAAAATAACTATTACATGACTTGGAAATCATGTCATAACAATAATAACATGTATATTTAAGATTTTGAATGATCCCAGGGCTCCAGACTAAAAAAATGACTTAGGAGCCATTGGCTCTTGAACTGAAACATTAAGGAGCCAAATGGCTGTTTTTTGTTGCCAAATCACAGAATTGCTCGATTTTGATTGTTGTTCAGAAACAAGTTAGAAACTGAGGAAAAGTACGACAGCTGGATAACCCATTAACCGAAGTTTTACTAAACTGTATATATAGTTGAGAAGATAAGTTTGCATTCCCTTTGTCTAAAATGTTCACACCCCTTTCATAATTTATACAAATCTACATTACATTATAATTATAAAATATACTACATTACAGATAATTACATAAAGTATATTATGCATCAATGATTGTTTGCACCTTGTGTAATAGTTGTGTACAAATCCCTCAAAAGTATCAAAATCTTGATCTCATATATATATATATATATAAGGGTTAATGCCCGACGAGGTGTCCATTGTCAGGTTTTAATGGACGACGGCGAGGTGTGAACCGGCCGACGCGCAGTGGAGGACGGTTGCCTCCGCCGAAGTCCATTAAAACCTGACAATGGACACCTCGGAGGGCATTAACCCGCTTATACCATGGTCACTTGCCAAATAAAACATTTTTAAAACATTAGTTTATATTTTAATTAGGCTAAAGCTAGTTTTTACAAATAATAACTTGCCTGACGGTTTATTTAGCAACCGGAGATATTTATAGTCCGCTCAGCTTGTAGAACCCTTCAGGTTCAAAAATGCATTTTTTTTTTTCATGAAACACAAAGGTAGGCATAGTTATTTTTTTATTACACATAAAACAATTAATCAAACAACAATCAAACAAAAAAAACAATTAGTTCTGCGCTCCAGCGATTTGCGCTTATAGAGGGCAATAAATTAATCAGATCAAAGAGAGGGTCATTTGCCTACATGCTAGCTTTTTTATTTACAATTAATTTCAACGTTTCCATTTATAGTGCAATTTGAAAAAGTCGGCCAGTCAGACATAGGGGCCTTTGAAGGAGGATCCACAAAAGCTGGGTACTGCCCATGATGGGCACTTGATGCAGACAGTACGTTGCTCCAGCTTCGTCTCTCACGGACTGACGGAGCCCAGTAAGCCCGCAGACTGCTCTCGCATCGATGGCCTGTCACCGACATTATTTGACGGCTCTCCAGTCCAGCATCGGAGAGTCGACCTACAGCGGTGCTTCGGAGGCTGTGGTTAGTGTAGACCTTCGAAAGACCCACCACCTATGATAATACGATGATGATAATAATAGTTATAATTATAATAAAAGTAGGTCTACTAGGCCTAATAATACATTTATATTGACATAAATTGTAAATACATCTTCGCTGATCTTTTTCATCATGTTCCCAAGGTAGTGGATACCCATCGGCGCCCGGTTGTACCACACTTCGGAAGCGGATGTCACGGTGCGCTTCGGATGGTGGTAGAAAGCTTTTGCGTCAGATGGACATTTGGACACATAGGACGTGAAACTTTTTACCGGACACAGCGGATCCCCGGGTCTGGCAAACATAAAACCTCGGAAGTTTTCCTTATCTGGGTCATTCGGATCGTTGTGGTTTTTGGTGTGCGGATTGTAAGCCAGGGTGACAAACTCAACCCCATCCTCGTCTCTCTGGACTTTAAAAGACTGCATGGAGAGCTCCCGGTTGCCCTCCCTGCCACGCCGAGCCAAACACAGCTGGATGTCAAACCAGACTTTTCTGACCAGGCCAAGGGGCGTATCGGGAGACAGTACAGGTGAATTCTTTATGATTTCAAGATCAGACTCAGAAATACGTGGATGGTGAACGCTGGTATCTTTACCACTTTTTCTGTAACGCTTAATTATTGCTTTAAACAGCATTACAGGTCATGAATCTGGTGTCAGTTATAATATTGAATTCCCTTATATGGCGGTTGATACCGGCTCTCAGGCTCCTTAGGCTTGAAACGCTGTACTCTCCTCCTGCCTTGGTTGTCTGGACAGCTGCGTAAAACTCCCGCAGGGTCTCATTCAGAGCAGCAGCGGTGTAATTTTCAAAGCTGGAGTCCATTTATTTTTGAACAATAAAGTCTCTGAGTGTATTTACTGCCCATTTCGTATTTTTTTTCGTGTTGATCTCATCTTTTTCGTCTTCTATTTGATTCAATTCTCCCGGTGTTATCTCTTTGTGTCGTTTCTCCGTTTTATTTACATTTTTTCTTTCTTCAGCAGCATCCCAGTCGTCAAAGTTGTCATATTCTCCATAAATGTTAAAAGAAATAACGAAGTCGCTCATTGTTGTATTAGTAGGCTATGTAATATCTAACTAACGTTAGATGTTTGTTTTGATAGAGCAAATTGTTAACGGATACTTTGACTGCCTGTTGCTATGGTTACTCACAGCTGTTGTAGGCAGCGCATTTATTTATTAATTTCGAATGGTAAACAGGCAGTTTCACCAGAACTACTTTACTAGGTGTCCTCTATCACTTTTTAACGGACACCCTGCAGCCAATCAGAATCGAGTATTCACCCAGACCATGGTATAAATATATATATATATATATATATATATATATATATATATATATATATATAGATATATAGATATAGATATAGATATAGGGCTGTCGAATGATTCAAATAATTATATATTTTTATAGAATATGTTTTTGTGGTTAATCGCGATTAATTGCGATATCTTTATAAACATGAGTGGACAAAATATGCTTGTGGAGTGGAGGGGGGTGGGGCCAGGCTGGAATGTCGCACGCCCGGTCCCCAATCGGCCTGATGGGGCGCACGAAGAATAAAGGCGGCCGGTGACGACGGTTCGAGAGAGAGAGATCAATCACGGACATGTCAGTTGTGTGTGTTTGTGCTTTTTGTTTAAGTTCTTTATTAAAATATTATTTACGTTGACAAGCCGGTTCTCGCTTCCTCCTTGCCAATCCTAACCCCGCGTTACAATGCTTTATCTAGATGTATTTTTCAGTGATCCACACAAAACCTACCCCACCAACAGAGTTGAACAACAGAAAATGAACACAATAGAACACAATTCAAATGATGTACAAAATATGGTAATTGTAAATGTATTATGACAGGATATATTTGCTTCTTTTTTAGGAGTTTTGACAGACATAATCTTTCCAGGAGCACAGTGGAATTATATACAGTTGCTCTGGTCATGTGACTATTTGCACCACTCATGCAAAAAATCTACAATTCTGTGTAAAATACATCAACAGCTTCTTTAAGAACCCGGTCACAATTGTAACAGGTGGGATTAAAAATGACAGTGTAGATTACCTGCGGGGGTTCCAGCAATGTCTCAAACTTCTTCATTGGCTAATACACCATCAAACATAGACACTGTGACATAACCTTGGAGACAGCAGCAGAGTTTCCGTTAACCAGTAGTATACATATTACACAGTCTGCGTAGGGCACCAACTCCCTAGGGGGGCACCAGAAACTCCACCGGCTGCCTTTACTGGCACATTATACGTTATTCAAGGACCCTGTAGCAGTCGCAGAACAGATGATGGCCTCGCGCTCACAATGTCATCTCACGCTCACACTGCGCCTCGTAACTTTCGTACCGTGCCTCGCATGCAAGGCAGGTGTTCAAATGGCAGCCTTTTGCCACAGCAATCACGTTACAAAGCTCTATCTGTGCTTTGCGGGCATGTTCTACTGCTGTGCTATATTGATCAAATGCTTGATGCAGGCATCAGCATAATGTCTCCCACCATCTGTTTTTCCTGAAAGTCAATGCATGTGACATTTGCACAAATTGACTCACTTCTCATGAACTACGGCTTTATTCAAAGGGCCATATTACACGTTAACGGCGTATAAGAAATTAGTGGCGTTAAACAAATTTTGCTTTAACAATTATTAACGTGTTAAATTCGACAGCACTAATTTTACTTTTAATTATAAAGATGCCTGAAATACACTTGGGACTCTTATTTTGAAATTTCTGCACTCCTAGATGTGAGGACACTGACAGCTGATTCACTGAGAAAGTAAATCTGATTCACCCTTTTTGGGTGATCATGAAAAAGACCCGGTTCAAAAGAATAATTTGTTCATGACTCTCTTGCACTGGGTTTGTTGTTGTGTGCAGTGCAGCAAGCTCGTCATCACAATAGTATGGGTAAAAAGAGTCTCAAAACATTGCTGGTGTGTGTTCTTAACTCACAAGATGATATCCAGGGTTGGGGAGTAACGGAATACATGTATTTAAAATTCAAAATATAAGTAACTGTGTTCCACTACAGTTACAATTTAAACTATTGGTAATCAGAATACAGTAACATTCAAAAAGTATTTTGATTACTGAAGAGATTACTTTGCATTTTATTGTCATTTGTTTCATGTAATATTTAGTTCTTTCAGATGGAAACATTTATACATATAAATGATGTGATCAAAAGTTCATTTCAACAGCAGTGAAACACTTTCTTATGATGTGTTACATTCATACGAGCAGACAGAGAAGTACGTTTGAAGTAAGTTTGGAGCAGAAGAAATAGAAATAACAGTTTTACACTAAGCTAAAATGCTATTTCTAGCCATTTTACATGCACATGTTACCAGACACAATCATATTCTTTATCAAGAAAATTCACGTTGGATCATAATTTCTATTTTTCTAGTAAGACCTTTGATATTAGAGCAAAAACTGTATTCTTTATAATAATTTTTTTATTGTTTTCCTGTAAAAATAAATAAATAAAAATAAATATATATACATATATATATATATATATATATATATATATATATATATATATATATATATATATATATATAAATGTGATTCAACACATTACAAAGTTGACCAGCAGTGACTCAAGTCACTCATTTTAAGGGTCATTTATGACTGACAGGTGAGCTGTAATCCTATAGTGGTTTATCATTAGAAAACTGTCTGAAGGACACATCAGGGTGTGCTGCATATGACTGTGCTGGCTTCTTATTATCCCCCCTAGGAATTACTTACACCAGTGCAGTGACACGGATCATGCTTTCCTTCTGTATTGATGGTCAGAGATAGAGCTATCTATTGTTTCTCTATTATGAAGAGGCCTAGAGTGCAGTTCTATGCCACATTGATACAGGATCAGTTGTGAAGGGAGCCATCCTGGAGTGGGGGTACTGGTGTTTTGGGATTTTAAGAGACCCATCTATTTACTGCTGGGGCTCACATACAGCCAGTTCAAAAACATTGCACAATAATTAACCCTACCTAATCAGATAGCACAGAGTCAAGTTGGGTTCTCGTTTATCCTGCGGCAAACAATCAGTGGATGGTGGAGTCAGGAAGAGGTTGAACACTAGCCGCTCCTATATTTCATAATGGTTAAACTGATTATAAACCAGTATCAGACATGGTGCGTTTTGTGAACTGTACAATGGAAAGCCCTCCTTAATGCTAGGAGGAAAGACTTGAAGAGGCCTGTTGTGATGATATCTGGATAAATGAGATAGATGATGCGCATGATAGATGTGCTGCTTACAATTATATGAATTCAAATACTAATTGAAAGTTGTCCTCATTTTCTTTCATTTGATGGGCAATACTCAAGATGTTTTCTTTTGTGTGTGAGTGAGAGATTGTTGCTTCACTGCAGATAATCATCTTGTGATTTTAACTGGTTTTACAGGATGTTTTATGATTTCTGAGCACATCCTCTGTCATGAGTTCAGATCTCTAGAAATAATCTCACTTAATTTTGTGACTCACTTATGTTGTGAAATTATGATTTTTGTGTGTTATTAATCAATATTTCTAATGTTTCACAGGACTTATAGTAGATATAGCTTATGTAGCCCCTCCTAGTGGCTAGATAATGTAACTGTACCAACTAGAGCCTTTTTTCTCTCTTTCCTGTTACAAGAACATATCCCATAATCCAAGAAATTGCATGTGAACTCAGAGAGTCTTACCACTTGAATATGCTCGACTGTGTTTGATTGCACGAAACAGCAATTTACAGTACACCTAATCATTCCAAATGGGACAAGTCAAAAATAGCTTAGGTGTCATTTGGGGGCAAAGAATCCTCTTCCCAAACATTTAATCCAACTTCAATCCCAGTCATTAGGAATTAGGCATGCAGAGCTGTCCGGCCGTGCCTCTAAATTACAATCAAATGGTTACCAATTACACAAATTATTGATGGTAGATTCTCTTTTCAACTGCAAATTAAGGCTATTAAGAAAGGCTCCTTTTTAATGCAAAAGTGACTAATTAACCAACGGATGGGAAATCTGCAGCCCAGATATAAAAAAGTGCTTGCCGCACATTGCAGAAACACAAGGGAACCAATTAGTTTAATTATCAAAACAGCTAATTAAAATTGCACAGTTCCTAATTAGTTCTTTGCTTTTTCAACTAATTGACAGTATGGAGATAAATGGGCTGCCGGTGAAAAAAGGGGGGAGAGACAGGAGAAACTTCTGTGGAATATTTATGCTGACTTTATCTCCGTCTGTGTGGCAGCCCTTGAAAGTGGAAAATTAATGACCTTAATTCCCAAACTGTTTTCCCTCTAACGGCGCTCTCCTCCATGCTCCTGGTACACTCACCTTTGTGTGGGGTTTGCCACCCTGCCAACTACTAGAGTGAGAGAAAAAGAGGACTTGGGGGTGGGAAGGAGACACCGATTCTCCTCCTAATGTGACAGCTCCCACCTAACAATAGAGAGAGATGAAAGAGTGGAGCAGATGTAACCACTGGGAGTGTTGCATCATGGGACTGCAACTTTGTTGCACTTTTTTAAAGGGCTACTGTCATCTTTCTGAGGACTAATTTGTCCCACAAAAAAGAGAACTCTGCAGGGACACAGATAAAAGACATTTGATGGAGGAAAATGTGCCTTTACAAATTCTATTTCAATGCTAGATTGAATGTTCAAATGCCAGATGAATAATTTCTTTCCAAATTTAATTTCTTCTCTGATTAATTTTTCAATGGAATTACCCATATGAGCAGTGTGCCTGTATTCCAAATCAGAAAGCCAAATGGAGACGAGAGTAAGTTTGTTGTGTTTTGTGCCACAGCAATTCCTATCATTGGTGCCATCTCTTTAAAGGAAGGATGGAAAGATGCAAACTTGAATGACAGCCATGTGCTTCTGAAGACAGTGATTAGATTGAGCCAGGGACTCTTTCTAATAGATTGGCTTCATATTTGGTCTTGTGTTATTGCAAGGCCTAGACCTGGCTGGTTGTAATCCAGTCTCTCTATCCCCTCACATGTCACTGTCACAACAACAACCCCCTTCACATTAGGAGATAAGCATCTACTAATCAGTTTACTCAGGGGCCTGTGTTAAAATGTAAATTACATTAATGCTCAAATTATGCATTATGGTAGGCAGTGATGCCTGGCCCCAAGCCTGCATAATGTTCCCATCATTTGGATACAATCTTTTAGGTTTGTTGTTAATGCACATTGATTTACCCTGGTCTGGTCAACATCAAGTGTGATACATCAGTCAGCTGGTGTGTGGGACATCATAAGAGAGTCACTGTTTCTGAATTAGTAAGAGAGCTGCTTTTTAGCGAAGCTACTCTAAAAGGTTGCAATAATAACATGTATGTTTCTTTTGCCCAGCACTCGTTCACGGAGAAAGATTTCTGCTCTTCACATTAATATTTTGGTGCTAGCGGTTGGAAATTGCATAGGTATTAATTTACTTGTAATCTCAGTGAGTCAAAGTGGATTGCCTCAAGAGCTTTTAGGAACAACATTTGAAATGTGATTTATCTGTCGCCCTCCTGCCCATTTCGAAATTACACCCTGAAGAGACCCTCATGTTGCAGAGCACTCTCTGCCCAGAGGAACCTGCTGCCCATGACTAACAAACACAAATTCTTGGCTAATTGATTGTCTTCTGTTTTATTTATGGAAAGCCGGTAATTAGCGGCCAGCATAATGTATGCCCTTCATTAGCACATGGGTACCACTATGGATTTCACTGCTTTGTTTTAGATGCGTACACCATTAGGAGCAAACAAAAGATGATAATTTATTAGTGTGGGGTCTTGTAAATATCCCTAAAATGTCAGTGTGCCTTTAAGGGAGAGTGCAAGGCCTGTAAAACTTCTGTCAGCATTTGCTCAGTGATTCCATTCACGAGAAGGAATATGTTAAGTAAAAAAACGGTATAAATTTAATTTTAATTGTTTTGTACACACGCCAGTGAAAAGGAACTGATTGGACACAGTTCACAGACAGTATATTAATATGTTATTTTCATATGTTAATTGGTTTGTATAATCTTTCCCTATGCCTGGTTTCAGAGTACCTGGCACTGAGAAGGGGCCTAGAGAGAGAAAAAGGACGACTCCAATTTACATAAAATCAGGCTCTCCGAACATTAAATAATAATGCCTCTGCAAGCTGAAGGTGTGTTCAGTTAGCAGAAAGCACATTTTTATAATTCATATGCCAGCTGTTTCGGTGCTTTCGAGTCCATTTGCCTCCCTTCCTGCATTTAATGAAATCTTGTTTTTGGAGAATTGACTGGGTCAGAATTGAGATTTTAATCCCACTCACGTTGCAGCATGGAAATGCACACTGGTGGGAACTTTTAATGGAGAATCTTGTAATCAGAAGACACTTGTATTCAGCTCCCTTACAATAATGAATCTCATCAAACGCTCCAGGCCGGGCTGTGTGCGAACGGTTCAAATTTCAAGGTTTTCGACCATCCCCATTTGAGACATTCCTCAGGGAGAGTGTTTAGCAGTTTATTGCCTAATCTTTCAATAGCCACTGAAGCACAAAATTCTCATCTTGGTTACTCCTTTTTTTCTTCCTTTATTTGAAGAGCAGCCCAATATAGACTACAGAAGAGCTGGTGACATCCAAGAGTAGTGGATTGCTATTGTAATGAATGCTTTCAATTTCCAAATTTGGATCACAAAAGCATTCATCACAACAGCAATCTACATAGTCATTATTCACATATATATTATATAAACATAGAATTAATTTTTTCATAATCACAATCACTATTATTCTCTATATACATGTTGCCAAGTGGATAAATTTCATTTAATTTACCTCTGGTGATGGATTGGAAGTGGCCCCTTTAAGAATCAGAGTTTTGCAACACCTGTTTTCCAGCACTCTCTCATGTTAGAAATGTGAGAACATACATTGTACATGAGAGCTCATTGTTTTGTACATCAGTTGATAATTCTTAGGGTATATGTCAAGTTTTTTACAAAATGCTTATAAATTGCATTAAATATGTGTCAGAAGAGTTTGTTAAAACTGAGTGTTTCTTTTGGATAATTTTTGAAGGATGCATAAGGATTGTATGTGTGGAGTTTTGGCATACATGTGAGGACTGGGTATGTCAATTTAGAATGAATATTATCTTATTTAATCATTTATAGCCCAGAGTGTTTTCCAATTTGGTAAATAAATGTAATACATGTTTTTTAAACTGTTATGCATGTCCTTAAATCCTGGTTAAAAATGCATAAAATGATTTGAGTGATTTAAGTATGTCTTAAATGCATAAATGCTATGAGTGATTTAAGCATGTGATAAATACATAAAATACTGTGGGTGTTTAAGCAAGTGTTAAATATGTGCTAAAGAATATATGTAGGCTAATACCCTGTTTGTAGTTTTATTTGATAGTAGCCTCTACCACATTTCATTTCTGTATTTCATTTTTGTCTTTCATTGATTGATATTTCATTTTTAGTTTTTTTTTCTTTTATTTATTTATATATATATATATACTGTATATATTCAATCACAGTTATTTCTCTTTTTTTCAAGTCAAAATAAAACCCCAAAAAGTATATTTTTTTTATCCTGTGTTGTTTCTTTACAACCCACCGTCTACATAAAGTACATATTCTACATTTATAGAGGTTTGTCTCAAAGGGTCACAGCTTGTGCTCTTCTGGTTTATCTCACTTCCTTTATCATATCCCTGTTCTTCTTGAAACAATCACCATATATCCTGTTCATCTCATGGTTGACCATTGCTCTTCATTCCAGCATAGTTCCATGGATGTCACTAGAAGTTGTAGTTTTCCTCAGAAGACTTTTTGAGGGCAGCCAGTCCTCTTGCGTCACTTTCTGGAGATCATGCTGTGATACTGGGGCTGTAGCAGAGGCCAGATTTCCTCCAGCCATCCTCCTGGAGGTCTGCTGGAGATCAATCACTGAAGAGTTGCTCCCACTGGGACTCTCAGTAACATCCACTGATTGCTTTCTGTGGTGGAGGCTGTTAAGTGGGAGCAGCATGATGGGCTCATGGACAACACTTAACGATCAATCAGCAAGGTCCAGACCTATTTCCGACTGCATACAGAGGCCGTCCTACACACCACACACATTTAGTTGGCGAACGAGTCAGGTGGACAGAAGTGTTTAAGAATCACCAGGGAGAGAGCCGCCATCAGTGTTGAAGTGGAGAGTGAAGGAGGGTTTCAGTGGACAAGGACTTGAGAGAGAATCTACACAATTTCATATTCAGTTTGGCCATTATTTATAATAGGGGAGATTTATAAGTTGATATTTTATTTTGAATGGTGTTTGAGAGCATGACCTTCAAAGAGTCTGTGTACGTTTTAGCTGGCACTTGATGAGAAGAGCTTGTCTTTGGGATTGGCAGGCATTCTGTTGTCTCCCTACCAATGCAAATACAGCACATAAACAATATGCTGCTCGTAGACCTCACCACTAAAATAGAATGGACCTTACATCTCATTAAAGTATGAAAAAAACTACAAATTCACTGCAGTAATTCTGCAGTTGCTGAGAATGGTCATCAATGCAATACAGTAAAATCTGTACCACATGCCTTGCTTTAAATGTATCGTAAGTGCCTCCAATGAGTGGATGAACCTCTAATAGCATTCCTGCTATTCAAGAGAGCTACTTGATGTTTTCCCATTGATTATGATTCCACTGACTTCATGAACTTTGTGCATTCTATCAGACAAGCAGCCAATAAATTATAATCTCCCAAACAATGTCAGGGACAGACTACCTATAAATGAATTGATCTGCTCATCTTTCATAAATGGAAAAATTGCTAAGTATTGATATGACTCCTAGCATGGTTATGGATCAAGAATAGTGTTAAAACATGATCCATTGCCCAGGACATGATCACAGGAAACTGGCAGCCCCATCTCCATTTTCTAGAGGCATTTGATGGGATACAAGTCAGAGATTTGCAAAGATTTGTTAAATGATATAGGGATGTTTTTGAACAATGGAACATGAGAGCTGAATGTGGGCTGTTGAAGTATCATTTGAATTCACCAGCTTGTAATCAATTTCAGTTAGAGAGTTGAATGATTAATTAAAGGTGATTTAATAAGCAATATCAGCAAGAAATATGTCAAACGGCTCTTAGAGGAGCTAAAAGTGTATCTCTAAAGCCCTTAAACTACTTTTGTGTTGTTGAAGGACAATCTATGAGCCTTTGCTATTGATTATGTATATGCCTTGAAAATCAGTCACATTTTCATCTTATTAAGGCTAATTATTAGCATGGCTCAATTCACTCTTGCTTAGAAAAAGCTTTTGAATGTCTACGAAATCCTAACCACATATAAGAACAAGTGCTTATGGGGGCCTGGGTAGCTCAGTGAGTAAAAACGCTGACTACCACACCTGGAGTCATCCAGGTGTGGGCTGAGTGACTCCAGCCAGAGTCTCCAAAGCAACCAAAGTGTCTCCAAAGCAACCAAATTGGTCTGGTTGCTAGGGTGGGTAGCGTCATGTTGGGTCACTATAATGTGGTTTGTGCGTGGATGCCATGGAGAATAGCGTGAAGCCTCCAAACGTGTTATGTCTCTGCGCTAACTAGCTCAACAAGCCACGTGTTAAAATGCTCAGATTAACTGTCTCAGACGCGGAGGCAACTGAGATTCGTCCTCTGCCACCCGGATTGAGGCGAGTCACTACACCACCATGAGGACTTAGAACACATTGGGAATTGGGCATTCCAAATTGGTGAGAAAGAGGGATAAAAAAAAGAACAACTGCTTATTTAATAGACATTGAAACAATCTCTTCCCTACTAATCTTCCTCGATTTGGTTGTCAGAAATGTTAATCTTTCCTGTGGCCTGCAATAATGAGCCTGCTTTGTTGGTCAAAGGCCATAATCATTTGCGCTCTTGCATTATAAACTAATTTCTGCAGACTGACATTGTGATAGAGGCACGAATAATAAATCATAAACGCGTCCTCCTAGAAGATTGCATTCTAAATGTCAAACCACACAGGAAATTGTAATTAAAGAAAGGAAATTGCCTCAAAGAACCACCTGATTTTAAAATGAGCTAAGCATTAAATTCTGTAAGCATTTAATTATGGTTCAATTTGCCAAGACTGTTAGTTTTTTCCCACTTTTGTTCATCTCTCCCTCTTGGACTTATTATTCTTCCCTCTTCTTCACAGTCACTCAGCGTGAGTTGCTGAAAAGCGGATCAGGGAAAGAGCTTAATTCTCTATGCTTTCCTTCACAACCAGAGTGATTATTTCATAAAGTATTTTGCTCTGTCATTAGCCAATGTTTGAGAACCAAAGAGAGCCAGTTTTAACTGTACACCTCTAATGTTTAGATTGCTTCTTTTGTTTTCACATTTTTCATATGTTCTTTTCGCATCAAGTTGTCCAAAATGTACAAAAATACTCTATTTTTTTATTAAATCACTTGGCAAATAAAGAGTAAGATACAGCAATTACAGATTGCAACATTGCCACCCACTTTTTAAGCAATCTTGTTTTTGGAAGTGTTGTTCCCATTATTTCTTTCATTAGGGATTTCAGAAAATCCTTCACAAATTATTTCTAAGCCATGAACCAAACCAACCAGTTCTGAGGTGAATCACAACTAATTTTAATTTGAAGCAAAAATCTGAACAAAAAGACAAAGGTATGAGACATAATGTTTTTAATGAGGGAATGAACTACACAATGTCAGTGATGTAATTTAGTAAAACATTGTGGAAATATATGAAACTATTAATTTAAAGTTATTGTATGTATATAAAAAAACAATTAGAAGTTTATTGCAAAATATTCATTTATATGCAAATATAGAATTAGTTTTAGAGGGGAGACTCGAATACTCCTATCACACAGTAATCCGAGAAGCAGGAAAGCTGACTCACAATACCCAGATGACTGGTCTGATATGTCTTAATCCCAGAAAACTGAACATTATATCAGTATAAACCTCAGTCACTGTTACAGAAGGCCACCCTCTGTCTCCCTCCGTTTATCTGACAAATCAGAGGACCTCATTCACACATGCACCCACAGGTTGTGGTGGAGGGGTGCAGTGACAGATTGCAGTAAGGGTGTTTGAGAGGGAAAGATCTGGTCTTGAAGTGGGTATCTGCAAATACTCTTCTTAGCCCTGTGCAGCGATGTCAACCAGCCCTTCTGCGAGCCAGGCTGAGTGAGAGGAACAACAGAAATTTCAAATGAGAAGATCAATTATAGATAGAAGGAAATGAATGGGAAAAGTAATTTAATAAATTATTGAGTTGATGTCTTATATCATCTACAAGAGCAAATGAAAAATTAGATTGTGTATTTGTATGAAACTGGATTTTTTTAAAGGACTCAGAAAGCATATTTAATTAGAGGAGAAAAAAGTGGTGATTGGTATAGGCAGTTACACCAGGAGGAAAATGAATAGGTGGAAGAGAGATAGTAAGACATGTGCCTGAGTGAGAGAGAGAGAGAGAGAGAGAGACATCTCATGGACAGTAAAATCAGAGTATGAGCTGCAATTTCGAAAACTTTCTCACTCAATTTTATCAACCTGTATCCAATTTCAAACAACATGATCACACAGGATATCAGTGTATTAGTTCCAAATGTTATTCCATTCAAAGTGCTAAATTCCACATGAGCACCACTATGCAGCAAATTTTAACGCCCTGAAAATTGCCCGCACTGTGCCTTTGACGTAACATCACTTTTGAGCTTTGGCTAGAGATACATTTGTAAATAAAAGATCACTGTTCTGGTGTCCGTACTGTTGGATGTATATTCTGGGTTCAATACAAGATAAGTTCATCAAAAAAAGCATCTGTTGATATGTTGATCACCACAAAAATTATTTAGGCTCGTCCCTCCATTCTTAAAAAAAATAAATAAATCGAGGTTACAGTGAGACACTTGTGAAGGGGGGATGTTTTTGAGAGTTTAAAGTCAGAAATATGAAGCTTATAATTTTATAAAAGCATATGAATGATGTTAAAACTTGAGTATTATATGAGCTGTAAAATTGTTAAAAATGAGTTTAATCATTTTAACAGTTGATTTATTGTTACTGCATGTCATCATGGCAATGAAACTTTACACAGAAAAGGTTGTTAAGCAATTTTATAACACTAAAATCATGTTTACATGCAAATTGTTTACTTCTTGTAGCTATACTTTTGAAACAGTGAATATATTAATGTTTACGAATTTGCCCCATTCACTAACATTGTACAGTAAGCGCCTCACTACAACCGAGATTTCTTTTCTTTTTTAAAGATAAGGAGGGGCAAGATCAAATTGATTTGTATAGTAATCAGCATAATGTCACAAATTCTGTCAGATGAGCTTAATTTATATTAAACCCGGAATATTCCTTTAAAGTCAGGTTTAGGGGGGCTAAGTTCCACCCCCCTTGGTGATGGTTGCTTGCACTGACAAGAACCTGTAGAACTTCCCATTGAAATGAATGAGAGATTACATGAACAATGCATTTTTTTGGCAAAATAGTCTCATAAACGGAATGTATAATATTTTTACGTGGGCTGGTATGAAGAGTTACATTGTAATGTATATTTACCTGAAGTTCCCTTTACAAAAAGCTTCACTTTGATGCTGCGCTGCTAAGCGCTATGGGGAAACAATCTTATTGTGAGCTGCTTCTGAACATGTGTGTAACACGTCAATGAAATTGACTGGAATTTATAGCCTCGGTTGGTGAGATCATTGGACGCACCTGTGACGAGACTATAAATAGAAGGCGTCACCAGAGTGTCGTCAGACATTTTTCTTCAGAGCTTTCTCTCTGTGTGTTTTCACGAAACTCTTGCTAGAAATTGTTTAAAAATCTTAAGCCTTTCCTGCTTTCTCTCTTTATATATATATATATATAAAAAAGAAAAAAGGGGAAAATGGCGGAAAAGCAGGGCAAACAATGCGTGTTTCCTTGTCAGCGTTCTATGTCTGACAGGGACACGCATCAATTTTGCTTTGTTTGCTTGGGGGAAGAGCACGCTTCTCTCGCGTTGGAACAGGGCGGGTGCGTGCATTGCGACCTACTTTCGGTCGGGATGCTTCGCGCTCGCCTTGCTTACTTCCGAGAGCCGGCACCCACACTTCATTCGTGGGGCTCTCGCATGGATCTGGCTGAGGAGCGAGAGACGGGTTCGCCCCTTTCGCTCGCTCTCTCCCCAGATCCTGCTGGTCCCTCGCGTGATCCTGAAGCGTGCTTCGGCGCCTCTTCAGTTCACGAGGGGGACCTCCTTTCCCTTGGGTCAGATTTAGAGTTAATCGCATCTGAGCACTCCAATCGCGATTCAAAATCTTCGGAGGAGCTGCTCGATGTGATTACTCGCGCGGTGGCCAGGCTTCAAATAGACTGGCCACGTGACCAAGTTCCCCCCAAGCGCTCTAAATTAGAGGACAGATTTCTGTCTGGTGACCAAGGGAAGGGAACACCTCGTCAGTCCCTTCCCTTCTTTGATGAACACCTCGTTCTTGGAATAAGCCTTATACCTCGCGCATTCACGTGCCCTCGACGTCAATATATTCGACTATCGTTGGCGCTGAGGCGCGAGGGTATTTAAAGATGCCACCGGTCGAAGAGACACTTGCGGGTTATCTCTCGCCGGGTTCGGCATCATCACTTAATAAATCTGCTCTCCCTTCTAAGCCATGCAGGGTAACCTTCATGCTGGTCGGGAGAGCATATCAAGCGGCTGGTCAGGCTGGTGCTGCGCTGCACACCATGGCTGTTTTGCAGGCGTACCAGGCTGACCTGCTAAAAGATCTGAGTGCTGGAAGAAGTCTCGATGATGAAGCTTTCTCTGAGCTTCGTCGAGCTACTGATTTGTCTCTCCGTGCCACCAAGCAGTCAGCCCGTGCTATTGGCCGGTCTATGTCCGCTTTGGTTAGCACTGAAAGGCACTTGTGGCTGAATCTATCCGGCATCAAGGATAAGGAAAGGGTTTTCCTTCTTGATGCCCCAGTTTCGCCTTCTGGTCTCTTTGGAGACGCCATGAACACGGTTATCTCCAGATTCCAGGAGGCGAAAAGCCATGAGGAGGCCTTTGGAAAATTCCTTCCTCGTCGCACTCAGGGGGCGAGGCCGTCGGTCACCCAGTCTTGCCCTGATTCTGTGAGGAGGGAGGTTCAGAAGCAGAGCGTGGCAAGTCGTGCTCCCCCTCGCAAAGATTGGGGACAGGCTCGTCGTCCTCAGCAACCTCCCAAACAAGACCTCAGGGCTGTTATCTCCAAGAGAAAGAAGCCCTGACGTCCTTGTATCCAACCTTGTGAGGGTAGTTCCCTTCGGGACGGGGCGCGTGTATCATTCACTTCGGCCCTCCCGATACCCTCACGAAACCTCTTCACTCCCGCCGCCTTTGGTGTTTCGGGTGATAGAGGCTTCCATCATAGAGTTGGGTGTACCGTTGCTTCCTGCCTTGATCCAGGACGCGGAACACTCGACATCCCCTCAACAGGAAGTGTCAGAATTAATACCATCTCCGAGAACCTGGCAGCGTGGAAACTTCTGCCAGGTATTTCTATGTGGGTTCTAAAACAGTAGAAAAGGCTTGCCGCCCTCCGAGCTTCAACGGCGTGATTTCCACTACCGTAAGCCCGGAACAGGCATGTCTACTTCAGGTAGAACTGCAGATACTTCCTGGTCCGGCCTAGCCCTATCACCCCGCACATTCACGAAATGCATGGATGCAGCACTGGCTCCTTTGCGACTCCAGGGCATCCGAATTCTGAATTATCTAGACGACTGGCTGATCCTAGCCCAGTCTCAGAAACTGGCAGTTCAGCACAGGGATATCGTCTTGGCTCATCTAGGTTCCCTGGGTCCGAGACTCAACGCCAAAGGAGCGTTCTTTCCCCGACCCAGAAAATTTCCTATTTAGGGGTCGTATGGAATTTGATCACGATGCAGGCACAGTTGTCTCCCGCTCGTGTCATCTCCATTCAGAACTCCCTGAGCAATTTCAGGCTAGGTCAAGGTTGCACTGTTCTCAGTATCAACGAATATTAGGTCTCATGGCGTCTGCGTCCACGGTGATTCCTTTGGGCCTTCTCCATTTGAGACCGTTTCAGCTGTGGCTAAAAGCCAGGGGGTTTCATCCAAGGGCCATTCCCCTCAGGCAAATAAGGGTTACGCGCCCAGTGCTTCGTTCCCTTTCTATGTGGTTCAGACCCCGGTTCTTACCTTGGGTCCCACTCTAGGTGCGTCTTGTCGTCGCAGGCTGCTAACGACAGACGCCTCCCTGACGGGCTGGGTAGCGGCCTTAAGTGGTCGTCCGGCTTAAAGGGATAGGAGGGTCGTCAGTTCGGTTGTCACAGTAACTGTCTCGAGCTGATGGCCGTATTTCTGGCCCTGAAATACTTCCTCCTGAGGCTGCCATGTCTTGGTGCGGGTGGGCAATACAGTGGTAGCCTCTTACATAAACCATCGGGGGATCCACGTTCACGTCAGCTGAAATTCTGACACGTTCGATCCTCCTTGGGGCCCAGGGCAGCTCAGGGCAGTTTCGTCCCTGGATGCCCGTGTGTGTGTGGGAGCAGATTTACTAATCTAGGGTAGAAGAGGACCTCTTCGCCTCTATGATAGCGCAATGTCTCCTCTACTTCTCCCTAAGTCACCCAGCCCCCTTTGGGTCTGGGCTCAAAGGCACTTACGTGTCCCCCGGTTCTTCTGCTCCCAGGAGTCTTGGTAAGGTTCGCCAGCAAGGGTCTTGCCTCCTTTTAATGGCGCTGCGCTGGCCGAACAGGATATGTTTCTCGAATTCCTCTCCTTGACGGCTCGCCTTGGCGATTCCGGACAGGAAGGACCCTCTCATCACTGGTCCGATTTGTGATAACTCTCATGCTTGGCCCCTAAGGGTACCAACTGAGGTTCACAGGGCTTTCTATTGAAGTTTCCGAGAACATTTCAAGTGCTACGGCTCCCTCCACTTGGAACTGATCTGGGTAGATTTTACAGGGCAGAAGAGGACCTCTTCGCCTCTTTTGATAGCGCAATGTCTCCTCTACTTCTCCCCGAGTAGCCCAGTTTCCCCCCTAAGTTCATATTACAGAACCAGCTAACTGCCAGTTTGCTTCAGTTCTGGATTTTCTGTAGAAAGAACTGTCAGCGGGCACTTGCCTCGCCACTGCCAGGTTCCATGTGGCTTCCACTGCGGTTTTCCACACCTTGGTGGGCGGGGTGCCCCCTAAGAGGCGTCCTTCATAGGACCTCTTCACAGGGTAAGACCCTTTTTTTAGACCTCTAGAGTCAGCGTTTGGTAGACTTCTGACTCTCAGGATGGTTTTTCTTATGGCAATTACGTCTCTTAAGGAGACTTGGGTACCTACAGGCTCTGTCTCTTTTGCCGGCCTGTTTAGAGTTTGCCCCAGAATGACCAAAAGCATTCTTTGCACCCTCACCCTAACTACCTGCCCAAGGTGTCTTTAGTGACCCTTGGCCGGTTATTCTGCTCCCTGCCATTTGTAACGCCGGAGCAGCTAAGACTTCTCAGACTTTGTCCAGTCTGTACCCTTCAGACTTATGTCCACCGCTTTTGCTAGTGGCGTAAAGTCAGGGCAGCAATTCTTCACTTGGAAGCCATGACCGGGGGGCGGTCACTTCCTGGCAGACTATGTCACGTTGGGTGAGGTACATTTTTGCCCCGGCCTACGAGGCGCGCGGTCAAGCTTCGCCAGTAGGTTTTAGGGCACACTCTACCAGAGGGCTGTCCTCCTCTAAAGCCTTGGCTAGAGGTCTCTCTCTGCATCAAGTTTGTGATGCGGCAGGCTGGTCCTCTCCGCACACATTCATCTGGTTTCATGGTCATGTTTCTAGATGTTCATGCTACCCCGGGCTCTTATGCCCTTGGGTCAACATCTATGCTCATGTCTAAGCAAGTTTGTGTTGCGGCAGGCTGGTCCTCTCCGCACACATTCTTCAGGATCTATGGTTTGGCTAGATGTTCCTGCTACCCCGGGCTCTTATGCCCTTGGGTCGACATCTACGCTGATGTTTAAGCAAGTTTTTGATGCGGCAGGCTGGTCTTTTCCGCACACATTCATTAGATTCTATAGTTTGGATGTTCGTGCTACTCCGGGCTCTTACGTCCTTGAGTCGACATCTCAAACTCATGCCGGAACAAGTTTGTGACGCGGCGGGCTGGTCCTCTCCACGCACATTCTACAATTTTCTTCATGGGCTGGATGCTCTGCTACCCCGGACTCTTATGTCCTTGGGTCGACATCTCAGGCTCATGCCAAATCAAGTTCGTGGTACGAACTTTTTGAGTTAGATGCTTTACCCCGGACTCTTATGTCCTTGGGTCGGCATCTCAAACTCATTTCTGACTTTGTGGGTTAGATGCTTCGCTACTCCGGACTCTTATGTCCTTGAGTCGACATCTCAAGCTCATGTCTGAACAGGTTTGTGATACGGCAGGCTAGTCCTTTCCGCACACATTCTTCGGATTTTATGGTGTTTAGATGTTTTTGCTACTCCGGGCTTTTATGCCCTTGAGTCGGCATCTCAAACTCATGCAGGAACAAGTTTGTGACGTGGCGGGCTGGTCGTCTCCACGCACATTCTACAATTTTCTACATGGGCTAGGATGTTTTGCTACCCCGGACTATGTCCTTGGGTCAACATCCCAGGCTCATGCCAAATCCAAGTTCATGGTACGAACTTTTGAGTTAGAACCCTTGGATCGGCTTCTCAAACTCATCTTTTGACTTTGTGGCTAGATGCTCCGCTACTCCGGGCTTTTATGTCCTTGAGTCGACATCTCAAGCTCATGTCTAAACCAGGTTTGTGATACGGCAGGCTAGTCCTTTCCGCACACACTCTTCGGATTTTATGGTGTTAGATGTTCTGCTACTCCGGGCTTATGCCCTTGAGTCGACATCTCGAGCTCATGTCTGGAACCTCTCGCGTTCTGTGAAAACACTTCACAACGATCAGGGGTCCGGACAGCCCCAGTGCGGCGGCGTGGGCATTTCGTTCCCCATAGCGCTTAGCAGCGCAGCATCAAAGTGAAGCTTTTTGTAAAGGGAACGTCTCGGGTTACTTGTGTAACCCTTGTTCCCTGAAAAAAGCGGAACGAGATGCTGCGCTTCTTTTGCCGCGCTGGGACGTCCCAGGACCGCTCTTCAGAAAAATAATCTGACGACACTCTGGTGACGCCTTCTATTTATAGCCTCGTCACAGGTGCGCCCAATGATCTCACCAACCGAGGCTATAAATTCCAGTCAATTTCATTGACGTGTTACACACATGTTCAGAAGCAGCTCACAATAAGATTGTTTCCCCATAGCGCTTAGCAGCGCAGCATCTCGTTCCGCTTTTTTCAGGGAACAAGGGTTACACAAGTAACCCGAGACGTTTTTTGTAGACTGGAGACTGTGAAACAGAATCAAGGCAAATGATTGTTACAATCACTAACGTAATATTCATTTTAATAGCGATTACACATCTAAAAACATTAGCGTAAGTGAACAGAGCTGTTTATAACATCTCATAACACACTCATTTTGATGCAGTGAACTGTTTATTTACTATGATTTGAATCAATACATAAATTAATTAACGTTCAGTTATTAGCTTTAATTTACATTTGAGCAAATGTAGGTGTCATTGCAGATGTTAAATGTTCATTTGGGAATGAGGGCTGAAACAGTTTAATACGTTACATGCTCTTCTCCAGATTAATTTAAAGATTTTAAAAATTTTTTTACTGCAGGGCAACAGTAATTAAGACAGGATTGGACAGAAGCGCTAAATAGGTTGCCCAGGCACACCTCTCTCTACGTCAATGCACCCAATCAGAAGCTTTGTCCCTCTAGTCAAAATATATAAAACTGGCACTCACCTCACACACTACACCAGCAATCGGAAACAGCAGCAGTGTTACATTTATCATGCCATTCTCCTTCCACCTGCCTAGATCTGCTTTACGGAGGCTTTATCTTGATGTTTGTAGCAGCAGCAGCATGTCTCTTCTATCTCAGCAGCAGATCTAGTCCGCCAAGACCAAACCTACTTCATTGTCATTACCATCAATTAAAACCTTTAATCTATTTCAGAGAGTTGTCCCAACTGAAATGTATTTAGTGCTTGAATGTTTACAAAAATGTTACACTTTTTGCCATTTTTGAAGAAAGTTACCCAGAATGCAGCTGTAAACCTATAAACACCTGCCATAGCATATTTAGCAAAGACCCTGTTTCCACCTGGTATTAAGATGCTTCTCGGGACATCCGATCACATGTTGTCAGGTGAGACACATCACTGTTTACACCTGGTCATTTAATTGCGTCTTCTGTAACCGCTTGTGTTCGGATTGGAAGGGAGGGACTCTGTTTCATGACGACATACATCAATCACTATGTCAGTGTGTTCCATGATAATAAAAATACAAAGAAATTGTGGCAAAAATGGCACACAGTTTCTTCCAGATGCAGCTGAAGTTTAATCTATGCACAAAATTTCAAGCAGAATTGACTGTTATTTTAGTGGACCACCTGAATAAACCTGAGTTGCAGATGTTAGTGCTTCTCATAAGTGTCCCTTCATGTTTATTTCAGACACACTGAAGAAGATCCGTGAAGTTTTCATGCTTGCGTATATATATGCTTTTTTAATTTTAAAATCAGATGGGAATTTCCTTTTGAAAGAGCTTGTAACTGGAAAAGTTTAAAATCTTGTTTTAAAGCAGCGGTTGATTGACAGGAGAGGGGTGGTACTTCGCTACTGTCAGGATGCATACATGACGTTTTAGCGTTTACACATCAAATATGATGCGTTCAAATACGTTTTTGACCACAAACATATTTGGATTTTTTGATTCGATCACAAAACATTTTTTACCCCGTTTAGACCCGAATTTAATGCTGACCATATGTGATCCGATTAACAAAAAAACATCTTAATACTAGGTGGAAACGGGTTCAAAAAGAGCAACAGCAGCAGCAAAATAGCCTCAGTTAATGTCAACTTTTTTTACATCAATTTTTGTTTTTAACATGCTGTTCCCAACACGCAGTTACGCATCCCCACATGGAAAGAACATATATGAGGATATATGTGCATATATGAAACCTATATGCAGCTTATATGCACATATATGCTGCATATATACAGCATATATGCACATATATGATAATATATATGCTGTATATATGCGCATATATGCCACATATAGGCAAAATTGGTGCATATATGTGCATATAGGCTACAGGCCATATAGGTCTCCTGTATTGCTTCTTTATATCCACATATAAGCCCTATATGTGCATACAAGATATGTCTCCTATATAGCTCATGGCAGGATCTAGTCATTTTGTAGCTCATATCTCACTTTGGCAACTGTCATACACGGTATTGGTATCACATTACAAATTGGTATCACATGTAATTGGCATGTTATGGAATTTAACTATGGCAATTAAGTGAGAGGAGATGGAAAGCTATGATGTCTACACATTTTCCTGAAACATTTACAAGGTCAATTCTTTCTTGTATGAAGATAGTGGAAAAGAAGGAAATGTATAACAAAATGGTTTGTCGTTTTTTTATTTTGTCAATCAAGCCTTTTTTACAATTTCACGTAATACGCAATTACGTTGAAAAGGTCACGCTTCCATAGCTGCCAACTCTCACGCTTTCGCCGTGTGACACACGGTTTTGCCTGTTTTCACACGCACTCACGCCACACATCCAATTTCTCACGCAAAAAAAAAAACGATCTTGAAACTCCCCGACCGTAGATGGCGCTGATGAGCGCCACTGAACCCTATGCGCTGCACCCCGAAGATAGCGAAAGAAGAAAAGATACCGCGAAAGACAACGGGAGAAACTACCTCGAGAATGATGAGATCAGGTATGTAACAATGAAATGTCGTCCAATTGACTCACTCTCTTAAACTTTAAATCTTGAAAGAAATTATTGGTTTGTGCTTCTGCATGTGTCTGTGAACATGAGTGAATAAACTCAGCTGTTATGACAGTTTATTCATTCATGTTCACAGACACAACTGTTCACAGCACACAAGCAGCAGGAGAGCACCTTGTTAACCTCGTGGTATACAGGTGAAACTTGAAAATGTTTTATATCGTGCAAAAGTTCATTTATGATTATGGCTTACCTTTTCACAATATTCTAATTTTGAATTTGGGGTTTTCATATGCTGTAAGCCATAATCATCAAAATTATAACAAATAAAGGCTTGAAATATCTCACTTTGCATGTAATGTCTATATAATATTTAGTTTCACCTTTTAAGTTGAATTACTGAAATAAATGAACTTTTGCATGATATTCTAATTTTTCAATGTTCACCTGTACTGCATGCTCAAAACATCAGCTCATAGCATTGTTTATTTACTCACATGGCATTTATCTTTTTATTAACAGGCCAGAGATAAAGGACTCACTGTGGATGAAGACTTTCTGTAGGACCAAACAGCACTTCGAACAGGTAATATGTATTCAAAAGAATTTAACATAAATACAGGAACTTTGTGCATAGAAGTAGGCATGTTTTTGTAACTGAGAGTAGAGTTATTAAACCAAACCTTTAAGGTTTCAAAGATGTCCCGTTAGAGACCTTTGCCAGGACAAAAGCGGAACCTTTTATTTTATTTAAAGAACCAGCCAAGTGAGAAAAGACAGACAAACACACTGACAGAACAGCCAGAACGACTGATAGAAATGACAGGACAGACAGAAGAGCAACACACAGGACAGAGAGAGCAACAGACAGGACAGATAGACGCACATGCAGAGGAGCAACAGACAGGACAAATAGAACGACCAACAGGGCAGATGGAAGAAGACACAGAGGCACAGACAGAAGAGACCCCCCCAATCCAACAGCAGGGCCAGAATAGTCGTGCTCTGGCTGGAGCAGCAACATATAGATCCATTTTCAAAAATGAGTGGACCTCTTCATGGCCATTTATTACAAGAGGAAGCCTCAAGACGCACTACTGGTGTGCAGTCTGCTGTATTGATAACTCATGTTGCCACCAGGGTGTGGCAGATGTAGTGCGCCACATAAAAAGCAAAGGCCACCAAGAAAAGACACAGGCTCTCCAGTCCACATCCACAATATCCCAATATGCAATGCCCGTAGTTTTGACTAATTGGTTTGTATTTCAGTGTAGTACAGTCCAGGTTTCTTAATCTGAGATCTTAGTTGCTGAATGTGTTTTTTACCATTATCGCAGGTGTCTATTTGAAATAAACTATGGTCTTTAGGGAGGATTAATCATTTTTAATTTCTTACAGACAAGAAGGGCTGAGGTCAAAGTGACAGCTGGGTTGGTAGTTCACAACATCCCCCTAGCCTTTGTGGACCACCTGGGGGCCTCTCCTAAAAGAATGTTTCGGAGATTTGAAGACAGCGCAGGAGTACAGGTGTGCCAGGACTAAGTCATCCTGCATTACCAATGAAGCACTTGCACCATATTTCACACAGGAGCTTGTGAAGGAGATGAAAAAAGCCCTGTATACCCTTGTTACGGATGAGTCGAATGACACTGGTATTTCCCAAACTATTTGAGATTTTTCTCCTCTGCAAAACATTTACTTTGTGCTTCTGGTTGATGGCAATATACCTAAAACTTAACAACTTGTAACTCTACTTTCATAAATAGGTTTCCCCATCTCCTTCCATACCATGGGCCAGAGGAGCATGACCTTCTGGGTGAGGAGTTTCTAAATTATCAGACCATGTCAATGATATCCCTGCAGGACGAAACTGAAATGGAAAGTTTCTGGGCTGAAATGGAAACCCGGAAACATAAGGTAAACACTTTTTTTTTGTCTTTCCTTTTGACAGGTGTGGTTTGGCTACATCTGTTGCATGCATATATGTCATGCATGTTGCAAATTATGATTTTTTTTTTTTATCTGAACTTTGTTAATGGATCAACCTGAAGTATACTTGCAGTATTAATCAATCAAAAATCAAAGTATGTTTTTTCCATTGTGTTCTTGGTGCATAGGTGACAGGAGCCAAAGAATTCCTGGTCCTGGTGTTGCCCCATGCATACTTGTGGGACTGAACAAAACCAAGAGAAGAAGCAGCCTAGCATTGGATGACACCCTGTCATCAATAATGACCATAAAGATGGCCAATCTGGAGCCCTGCTTTAAATGGGAGCCCCCCTCAGATATCATCAAGGCCTCCAAGAATGCCACAGGCCAGTATAACCATGCCCACAGATCATAGACAAGGACTTAACCCAGCTTCTGATCTGCATCTGATTATGCCTAATTTTTAGTTATTTTTGTAATTCATTCATCTGTTTTACTGCTTGAAAAAGTTGTACTGTTTAAGCACTTTATTTGTTGCACTTTATTTGTTTCTGTGGGAGGCTTTAAATGAAGAATAATTTCCCTCCCTAACTAATCTTGTTGTTTTTGGCTGAACATAAATCATTAAGTGCTCTTAAGAATACAATTATTCACAGCATAGGCTAGGTTTCAGTTAAGAATTAGTTTAATACCACTCTAATCAAAATTCAAATCAACCTACCTAGGTTAAATCTTAAACACTGGTCTATGAATTAGGCTTTATTGTGGTACATAGGCAGTCATTTAGGCACAACAATAGTTTTTTGGTTGAATGTTCAGCTCAAGTCTAGAAGGCCCTACAAGTCATGATGCCGAACATGAATCAGAATAAGTTCAGGTATTGCACATCTTTAGCAGACCACCCAAAAATCCACTAGAAAGCAGGAAATCACATCTGCTTAATCAAAAATTTCCTGGGGATGGACCTTAAGCTATATTTGCTTCACAGAATGTAACCAATATTGTCCATCACAGTAGGCTGCCCCTATCACCGGCTTTGGGCCTCCCCACAAACCACCAGAATGCAGGGTGCAACATCAAATTAATTCCAATTCTCTGATATCTGAGCCACCAACTTGTGTGGCTGCGTGCGCGGCATAATCTAATCTAATCTAAAACAACTGCAGAAGTTGTACTTCACCTGTGTTTTAAGCAAACCAAAAAACACGGGAGTGGCCAAATTTTTCCTATCCATGAATTTTCTCTGCTTTGGATGCACATGATTGACCGTGTGACTGTTAACAATGCAGTCCCCATGACGGACATGTGCATATGAAAGAACGATGCTGCTAAAAAAAACGGGAGGGGGTGATGTTTCCAATCAGAATTTCCTTCAGATTTAGCAGAATCCAATCAGAATCTTCCAATTGACGTGTACATGATGCATTTTTTATGATCAGCCCTTTATCCAAAATATGTGTCCAATCGCAGCTGTACTGTAAGCACTTTGGGTTCCTGATGAAGCACTATATTATTATTATTATTATTATTATTATTAATCTGTCTTATTATTTTTGTCTTCTCTAGATGCTACATTGAAGAAGTGGCCGGCAACCAGCCAAGGGCAGATAGGCACATCTATCAATTCGAAGCTCACGGAGCTGAGAAGATCAACAAGATAATATATATTTTTTTCTGTTCAGTTTTTTGACTTATTTTTGTTCTTGTACTATTTGATTGTTCTTAAATAAATAATGTAAATTTCTAAATTTTGGGCTATTATTTATGTTGCCTAGTAGCTATGGATTTTAATAATTTTACTAATATATAGGTATATAAAGGTGCATATATAGGTGAACATAGGTGCATATGTGTACACATATATGTACATATAATATAGGAAACCGGCCAATTTTATATATGTCACATATATTACAAACCTATATCAAAACCTATATTAAAACATATATGTTTATATAGGTTCTTTCCATGTGGGAAAAGAAGACACTATAAGTTACCCATCAGCCTTAGGAATAACAAACACCTATAATTATTATAAGGGAGTAACTTGAAAGTTGAACATTGAAAATGACAGAGTAATATGAGGGAGGAGAGGGGAAGTAAGGAAGACAAAAGGGGGAAGACTAATTATGCGTTCTTCAGAGTGGTTTCTTTGGGACAAGGAGCATTTCAGGGCACTGAGGAACAGATCATGTTGGGTCACAGATCATGTTGGGACGTACAGTGTGTTCTGGCACTATACAAGAGCTTTTTTGTTTCCATTCCCATTAGACAAATGGTATTATTGGCATTGCCATGTTGTTTAAGCAGAGAAAAATGTCACTATTTGTAAGATGAAAGGCTATCTTGAGGGAAAGAAAGAATTACTTATTTATTTTTTCCAGTTAATTGGTGTTGTGAGATACCTTCCTTTATGCCAGCTCCATTGTGGCTCAATATTTGTGTATTTACTCGATTGCACTTATTTTCTACAGCATTGCAACTCAAGGTAAAGCATTTTTCAGTGGTTTTGACCTCATACTATAAATGCACCTTTCAAAGTTCAAGTCTCCTGAAGTTATCCTGTGTTATTCAGACAGATATCCAACAATGGACTTAACTTAGCATATACTGTTGGTTTCACATTGAATGCATGAAGTCATCGGTAACTGTAGGCTTCCAATGTCACACACTGTTATAGAGAAAATTCACTGATGCTGTAGGATATTTTTTCTAAAGCTCTTGCAGCTCTTTGATGCCTCATCCAGGCAACACTTCCTCTAGAATTCAACTGTATTTAAGTTCCTAGAATGCAGTAGTTGGAGGCTTCATAGAAATGCATTGGGAGAGCAGACAGGTTCCTGGGCATGAAAACAATCTTGTATTACCACTCAGGCTTCAATCAATAAAAGAAGAAGAAGAAAAAAAACAACACAACTCCTTAATCAAACTAAAAATTTAATTGAATTCCAAACAGCTTCTAAGCGAGGCAGCAAATATATACAGTAGATATAGATTTGCACAAGAACAATCAATAGAATTGCTTTCTGCTGTTATCCTTTTGCCAGATTCGAAAGGGGAAGAAAATCTGTTAACTACTGATTAAAATGTACTCAATGTACTTGAAAAACTTTTGTTTCAAGTGTGAATAGATTGTCACTATAATTAGAAATTAGCTTATGCAGGTGTTGGCCACAGCCTGTGGTTGTGTGGGGCAGACATGGAGTTGAAATGGTGATAGTATAAAAACTTGCAAATCTGCTAGTTAGACCCGCTTAATATTCTGCAAATCTAAGCATCATATTATCATTAATTCTCACAATTTACTGAACTCAAATGAGCAAATGTGCTAGGAAATAATTTGTTCCATTCTTTATTGCTTAGGACACAGATTCCAGCTCGCTGATTGGCATATGAATAGAAAGTGCCTCTTTCAAGTGAATATACAAGTTCCTGCCAGTGCGGTGAATGGAGCTCTATATTTTACCGTATACCAACAAGATTTCTAATTGCATTCCCGATCAGGCTAATTGAGTTGGATTCCAGTGCAAAGTCACAGTCATAAAAGCTTTCTAAAAAACACAGATGCCTGTACGGATGCACTTCAGATGGAGGAGTGACCGGATTGATGCCAATGGCCTTTGTTCTGACATCTGTCATTGAGATCTGATGATTGGATGGAATGCAGTGTTACTGGATATTTTTTCCGCAGCCAGAACTAAAATTGAGCCATGTTTCAGGGTCACCACCATTGTGCCCATCCATTAAAGTTCACATCTTTTGTCATGCGATTGTGTGTGCAAGTGAATTAGAATCATTACATTAGATCATAAGTTGTAGAAATACAGCTGCCCAAAGCCCAGGGAAGCTCTCCGCTCCTAGCACTGCTGTAATTGAATAAGTAACCACAAAAACTCTGCAGCAACAAAGAAAAGAGAAAAAAAGTCTGCTCTGTAACTACCTGTGAAAGCAACCCATCAACAGCTGTTAGAGCTGACTTGAAGGTTAAATATTAGGAAGGAATCCAATTTCTCTTGTCTATTCAGCTCAGCGGTGTGTTAGATTGCAGCTGGAGTGTACTTAGTGAGTATGGGGATATGAAGTGGGCTAATCAATCCCCTCTGCCTCATTCTCAAATTCCTCTCATATCAGGTCCCTGCCCCCCAGGCAGGCCTTCTGCTTTCCGAAAGCCAATTCCACACGAAATAAGAACTGTGACCTGCAGCTAGAGGGTGAAGTTGAGTTTTCCCTTCATGATTAATCTCTTCTTGGGTGGCTTTTAAAAAAAAGAGGGAGAGAGAGACGGAGAGAACTGCTGAAAGTTGGGGGGATAGAGTGTAAAAATAAGAAAACATGCAAGTTGCTGCTTTGCAACAGGCAGTGTTTCTTCTTCTTTTCTTTAGAACTTTGTGTGGATGAGCAGGCTTACCTAGTCTTTGATAAGGCTTCATATTGACATTGAAATTAACTAAAATCAACTGCTCTTTTTACAGGATTTATTAACGTTATGCAAATGGATGCTGACTCTTGCTTCATGTTCCTTGTCGTCTTGCAGGATGCACACAGATACACTTAAAAAAACCTTAGTAAACGTAATCTATATGACTTGTGCACTATATTCCAAGTCTTCTCATACAATACCATCAATTAGTGCAATGAACAGAACAAAATGTATACCTTATATACTCTGAAATCAATTCATATTATTAAAGTGCCGCAATAAATTACCCTCCGATGGGCACTTTGAAGGGAGAACAATCATGATAGTTATGCTGTAAATCACTTCAAACAGAATTCCTAATAGAAATAACTTAAAAAATTAGTTCTTATTTTTGAGCCCCATACCTTTTAGACTTTCAAAGCTCTCACAGTGGGTGGTAAAGTCTTTGAAGGGAATAGGGCATAGGGATGATCCCTTCTGAATGGAACATACCCCTTATTGGTCCTTAACGTGTCTCGTGACTAAACGTGATGATGTCAAGCCACAAAGGTTTAAAGTGACATTCGGATGAGTAAATAATGAAAGAGTTTTTATTTATGGGTGGACATGACCTTTTACAAACTGGTCTGTGGCAATCATGTACAGATGTACAGGCCGTATGAGCCTAAATCTCAGAGAAAGAAAACCCCCTTTTCTTCTGACCGATTTGAACATGCTGGCAAATTAATTCATTTTCAAACCACATAATATTTTCCTTTGAGTTTTTTTGTCTGAAATACAGATACTCTGGTATGAGTGTATGCATTATGATAATGAAACATTTATTAAAAGCAGTTTAAAAAACACAAAAGGACATCAAAGACACCAAGAATAGTAGAGACTTCAGTGTAAGGCAATATAGCCTTAAAGTGCCGCTGTAGCATTTTATAGCATATAATGACATCTTTCACTGAAATTGTACCTGTCAAGCACTCATCCATCCTGTTGGATTCTACCTAATGGCCGTTGGTTAGAGTTCAGATATACTGTTTAAGTATCAAATCATATCAGGCCCCAAGTGCCTAGAAAGGCTTCTGAAATTATGGCTTTTGCATAGTGACAGAGCTCAGAAGGATGTGATGCATTAAATAGTTTAATGATTAAATGGCGCAAGCCAAGAATTAGTTACAAACTGACAATCACAACATTCTGCAACCACTGGGTTTAAATTATGGAAACCTCTTGTTATTGTGCATGAACATCTTCATAAACATCTAAAGACTCAAAGTCTGCAACTTTTTTGCTACAGCTTTGTACTTATCTTTCCGCCCTTGATCTCATCCTTGGTCTAGAGGAGGACATGACTGATCTCACATCCTCAGGGGTCCTCAAATAGACCCAAAAATATGCTCACTGGGATGCAAAATGGCCTCTGGAACCATGTGCATTTTTAATGTCTTAATGATGATCCCATGCACAGCGTACAAGTGTTACACATACATCTAGTAAATTTTTCAGCATCTAAAACGCTCACTTTGAAAAACAGCCCATTTGCCCACTACCCCCCACCAAACAAATTGGTGAAGAACAACAAAGTTCAATCTATGTTTGAATATTTCTGTGTTCCTCATCTGCGGCAGGCACTTACAGGAGTGCTTTTTTGCATCCTGGAGAAGATAGCAGTTCACGAGGGACGGGAGGAAAGTGGATTTCAACCAGATGGGGGAATCAGTTTTATCCCTCTCTGAGCACCTCTGAGTAGGGCTAAACAGTGGGCACAGTCATCCACACACTGGGCCAAATGGAAGAGTGAAGTAACAAACACCATGGAGCTACTTAGATTAGCAGGACTGCTCTGCTGTAAACATGTTCCTCTCATCAGTGTGAGGTCTTAGACAGTCATTAAAGATGGAGTGGATGGACTTGTTGGGCAACCATTAGTACATCTGCTCTCTCATGTAAGAGATTTGTTTATAATATGCTGAATTATGGAGATGTTGTCCGACTTTTGACTATATGGCATAAAGATTGGCTTTTGGAAAAATAGCATATTATCTGTATAGAGTCTGTGATATGAAGTTTGCCTGTCCATAAATTATAAATCTGGAATATTTCTTGAATGTAGCTAAAAAAAAAAAAAAAGAGGAACATACAGTTTTGTTTGTGGATATTTAGTTATTAGTATTTGTTACTAAGTGCCTGAAACAAAACTCTGAATATCTGATGCCACTACAAACAGTAATTATTTAATCTTTACTTGTTACTGCACTTGTTGTGTCAAGCCAGTACTACTTTCTTTCCAGGTGGACTGATAAAAATACTGTGCAATGGAAGGGCAAAAAAAGTAGCTTTTGACAAACATTTAGCATGTAGTGGCAACTTCTGCATTGCTTATTTTTTCTTCTTATGGTTGTATGACGCCGTTGAGGGTTTGTAAAAGCCTCTGTAAAAATTACTATTGTGACATAAAATGCTATTATATTTTATTCACAAATGAAATCCAACTGTTAACAATAATTTAAAATAGGATGATAATATTCTATATTATACATTAAAATTATAATAGTGCACTTTTTTGTTGGAGCCTTGGCTAAGAGGTTAGCGCATGTGCTACGACACATTGAGCTATGGTGCTCATACAGGTGACACAATTTCTAATCACATTTCCTGATATTGTTCCCAATTTTTGGTTCTCATAACATTCTGGGAATGTTTCCAGAATAGAGCTATAAGGCTCTTTTTTGGTAAGCCAGGAAAGTTTTCTTTACGGAAATAGAATGTAGACAGAAATAGAATTATGCCTAATGCCCCCTTTATTTCTGAATTCTTGTAAACTTTCTACAACTATACTGCAACCTTGAATCAGTAATCAGTATACAACATCATAATTTCCTGTCCTCTCTACAAAAGTTGCAAAACGCAAAAAATAAATAATCTTATAGTCTGAAAAATAAATTTATTTTATTCCGCATTCAGTAAGATGTTAAGAGTAAGTGTAATTTTGATTTGAATATAAATGTAATAAAAATCATGTCAAAAGATTGATTGACCTGGGACATCAGATTTCTAGAAACCTTCAGAACCTGCTTTAGAGAAGTCCATGTACAGTATATGCAAGCATACAGGATGTGTCTCTCATGCTGGCCTGCGCTCTACCTCGACACACTGCAGCACTCACACAGACCTTATCTCTGACAGTTAGGCCCCTGGAGCTCCACCATACTGATGAATAAAATAGTACCTTTTCCCAATTAGATTTCCAGTGTTGGCACGAAAATGTACTGGCTGTAGAGGGGGAGTTAAAAGTGGCCTGGATGTTTGACGGTCTGCAAAGACAGCATAAAAGTTCTTCTGGCTCTTAATGACGGGGATGGGGATGATGATGATGTTGAAGACTGACACTTTGTCAGAGGCTTTTTTGGACTCGGGGTGAAAGTGCAGAGATGGTTCCGCCATCACTTCTCACTTCATTGTCCTCTGTGAGTAATGTACGGAGGAAGACGAGGACGAGAAGGATGAAGAGGAAGGGCGGAGGAGGGGTGCACAGATGCTCCCACACACAGTGGCTGTCGTCTTAACAGTGCGAGAGCTGAACTGCACTTAGGGCCCATTTGCTTTTAAGGATGTCTGACAGGACGTCAGCCACGTATAATCAAACTACCCCCCCGCCAACATTCAGTTGTGACAGTTTGCTCAGAGAAGGCCTTAATGCACTGTCACTAGTGCTCTCCACTCAGCTGCCTTGATTTACCTTCTCCATCTGTCCCAGTAAGGCAAGCCAGGACAGAGTGTAGGACTAACATGCTGGACTAAGTATGTGGGTTTGCATCTATCTTTTACGGCATAGTAAACCTATAAATTAAAATTCTGTCATCTTTTACACACCCACACTTTGTTCAAAACTTCTTTGTTCACTTTCTTTCCTTCAGAGAATACAAATAGAGATGTTTGGCAGAATTTTTGCCTCAGTCACCATTCACTTTCATTGTATGGAAAAAAAGATGCAATGAAAGTGAATGATGACTGAGGCTAACCTTTTGCCTAACATTTCCATTTGTGTTCCACAGAAGAGAGACTTAATATCTGATACTAGCCCAAAACTTTAACATCAAATTGACATTATTCAGACTCCTAAATTTCCAACTCCTGTAGGGTTAACATGGATTTTTATGAATTTATTAGCTACTGAGGTTTAAATCCACTTCACTGCCAATGATGGTGTAATTCCACTGTTGTGCATGTGTCACCGGTCACTGGTCCTGCTCGACCTGCTCGATTCGAACCAGCAATCCCCCGGCATAGGATGCACTTGCAAGGTGACTAAAAAGGCCATGGCCTCTAGCCTCGGTTGCAAGTTTGTCTCTCAAGGCCAGGAGAGTGAGGTTTACATACTGCACAGCTATCATGTACCAACTGGCTACCGTTACACTCATCACCCTAAACCTCACTCCCATCTGGGTCACGGCACCAGTGGCAGCGGTCCTACCCGACCTGACCCAAACGGGATTTGAACCAGCATGGAAGCTGCACGTGTTATCAAGGAGGCGAGAAAAGCCACAGCCCCAGCCTCGGATACGCAAGTGCGTATCTTAAGGCCAGGAGAATGAGGTTTACACACTGCACAGCTAACACATACCAGCTGGCTACAATTAAACATGTCTCTGTTTTAGTTTACATGCTCTCAATTTTGATTCACCATGAAAGGATTCTTTGGCTCATCACAAAATAGAATCCTTTAAAAGCAGCAGACTCATAGTGCAACATAGGGATTTAATGATTTTATGAATCAGTAGCTACTCTCAGATGAGGTGGACAAGAAAAGGAGAGCAGTTGAGAGAATGGGCAGAGGTGGCATCATGAGTAATCTGAATGCTTGAAGGCTCTGTCTTTCTATCATTATTTTAGGAAATCGTGCACAGCTGCTTTACCACGTTATTCCAAGGTCTCAATTATGCTGTGTTCTCTATGATTTAAACAGCACTGTTTTCATATGAACTCCACTGGTGTACAACAAGTCTCTTAAAGTCCCTAATAAATGTGAAATTGCATGTGATGTCTTTTCCCCCCTCTCTCTTCACTCTGTGTGCTTTGATCATGCAGTCCCATGACAGATCCATCAGCCCTCTCTTCATCTCCTGTAGGAATTGTATAAGCTTAATTGGTCCTACCAGGAATATATCAAAGCAGGAAACGGATGCTCTCCAAGCAGCATTCACAAAGCGATCTCAAAATCTGTACCACCAAATGGCCACTTAGCAGCATTCTGCTTTTCAGCGCATACAAACATTTTTACAAAATTATAATGACAGGTGCACAAGGAGACTATGACTTTACTACATTGTGACAGAAATCCCCTTCTCTCCAGTACTGAGGGTTGCTCTAAGGACAGCCCGTTGTTCTAATCTTATTTAACAGTCTATGCCTAACACTCAATGCTGGGCCTCTCAGATTGGAGAGTTTCCAAACAATGTTGGACTCACCCAAGCTTGGAATTGGTTTTCCATGGAACGTCTCCCTCCTCCCTTTGGGCACTTTACCAATTTGACCAAATTTGTTCCATCACTGGCTCTAAGTAGAAGGAGTGTTTTTTGGGGACTCCACTCTACAGACTGCTCTTACAATTTGCACATTCTTTGCAGAACATTAACAGCTTTGTTAAGGGCTCAAACTGCTCTAGAGCAGAAAAGCTTGTTTAAAACTAGTACTTTAGTTGGACAGGTTTATTTCAATACAATTTTCAGGTTTATTTTCAATTCAAGCTCAACAGCATTTGTAGCAAAATGATGATTGCCACATGTATATATATATATATATATATATATATATATATATATATATATATATATATATATACACACACAGTAGATGGTATAAGAATATTTGTTAAAACATACATTATAATGTCTCTATCTCATGGATACACTTTTGAAAATGTATGTATTTTAACATTGGATCTGGATTCTATAGGAGCTGTATCAAGGTTGTGAATGTGATGTTTCATACCCGACCTAATCATGTTTAGACTTGAAAAACCTTGACTATTATTATAACAATACCTTAAACCATTTCCGTCTAATGGAATGTCTTTGTCCTGCTTTACTGTAACTTACTGCATTACAATGGACATGCTTTATTGCTCCTTATGCCACTCTATTAAAATCACAATGTGCCTTCTTCATTATCACACATGGGTAGGACATTATATCTCAGTGAACTTTATTTTTTTGCCATCTAATGCAAGACAAATACTCCATAGTCAAAGCACCTGTCAACATGATGTATTACAGGAGTACAATGGGCTACTAAAAGTTGATATACTGTAATTGTGGATGATAATTAGAGTTAAAAACCCACCTGTAAATGCCCCATTGGGATCTGGGATATTAGCTTGTTCACTGAAACGCACGCCCACCGCTTTTTTAATTTTAGGGATGAGTGTTAGTGGAAATATAATTTAGGGGCTGTGATTGCATTGGAGGTGTACATATAGATAAAGACCAGAATGCTTCATAAACCATTATTTTAGAATTGGAAGATAAGTGCATGAATTAGGCTAACACAAATGTAAGAGTGTGTAAACTCAGCAGTAACAGCACAGAGGCTCGAGCGGCAGCTGAAAACAGCTTCAGGCAGAAAAAGCAATTAAGAAAACTTAAAATAATTTGAACTAATTCTTTTCTCGTTATCTGTGGAAAATAATGCATTATGTGTTGATTATGAGCAGGGAGGAAGTCCTTTATCTGCAGTGGGAATACCTTATGCTGAGATGGCTTCTTTCAGGAGGCTGCTTAAGGGGACTGCAGAGCTGGTTTTCAATTTTGTCTCTTTCTTTCACTCTCCTGCTACCATTTGCAGGCTTTGCTACATCTTCTCTCTTTCTTCCCCCACCTCCCGCTTCACATTCAGAGTTCAAATTCATTAAACACTGTGTCATCGCGCGTTAGTCTTCACCTATCCTCCACAGCCATTTCCTCCCTCACATCACTTTTTAGAAACAATTTGCTTGTGCAAAGCAAGGGCATAACAAAGTGGAATGAATCAGACTGAAAGCATAGTGTTTCCTGGAGATGCATGTTCCAGCCTCTATATGACATATAAACTCTCTCCATCTCTTGCACAGGTGGCGTGCTTGCGTGTGAGGGTGTCTGGTTGCAGGGATTGGTAGTAATCTTGGGTGGCTTGCTTATACACACACATACACACACACACCAACCCATGTGCTTGTGAAGTTGTGAAGGCTGGTGTGAATCCATAAAATCCAGTTGCCTTTGGATGCTCAAACCACATCAAGACCTTTTGATGAAGTGGGGTGGAAGGGCAGAAATCTTTTTCAAATGTCATACTTTGCTAATGTTTACCTTTAAAACCCAGATCTAAATACTTTTTTTTTTTTTTAAGTTTTGAGAGAATCATTTGTTTGTGCTTTGTTGATATTTGATTTAGGCAAGCATACACAATAAACAGGCCTTTGGTAGTTTATTTATCTGATTTTTCACCGAAGCCGTTGCCATCAGCTAGGCCTCATCTGAACGCGGTGCAGTAATCTAGCCTCAGTCATGTCATTGTTAGAGCTCTGCTCAATTTCAGAGACACTAGTGAGCGGTCATGAGAGGATCCAAACCCCATTTAATGTCCTCTGATGGCTTTTGCCTGTTCGCTATCTCTCAGTGTATCAGAGTGAACTTAATAAGATAATGGAGTAATCCGGTTAGTTTACCTTCACTCTTCGACCATTTATTCAGCCTCTATGATGCATTTGTTTCAGAGAACACCATTGGAGATGTTTAACCTGCAGATGCTAGACTGTGGAATGGTTGTGTAACACATTCAATTTTGGCAGAGCAGCAGGCATGAGCGCAGTGTGTAATGAGTAGCAGAGTTTGTGTAACCTAATGGAGTGCAAATAGAGTCATTATGCACTGTAATAGGAACCACTCTCTGCAATATAAGATGAACATGTTTCACCTCTATTCTCCATTTTTGCTTGGCCTTCCCTTCAGTTCCCCCATTATGCAAAATGTAGTTGTAAAAAACAGGTCAACTAATCTTTTCGGCTCCATACCTTTTGTTCTCTTGCAGCAAATTCCATGCATTTTTGTGTTGTTTTTGTCTTAGAGTGAGAATCCTGAATTCACAGCAAATGTGTGCCACATTGCTTCACATGTTTGGATGTAATTACTTAGAAATAATCAATATGCTAATGATGGCATAATTTACAGCTCACATTAATCCACTGTCTGGAGGTGTTAATCAGAGCAGAGCCCAGTCTGGTGAATGTAAAGAGAGAAAGTTATTCATGGGAGACCAGGTCACAGACCATGATGGAAGAGCATGGCCAGTGAGTCATTCTGAATGTTATGGGCCAGCCCATTGACATATTTTTTTTCACACAGGTTTTATGGTGGCGAGGGAGTCATTAAATGTAAGTTAAATTTGTTACATATTGCACAGTTGTTTCTGCATTACTTCACCACAATGTATTACAATGTCTAAACCAAGTCCAGCCATTTTCAGTTCATAGGATTCACAAAATAGTCATTGCACATCAGGTTTTCCCCTGCATTATTCTCTTATTGCAATTCAATCGTGTGCATTTTTTCATGTGCACCCGCTTTCTATTTTTATCGCGATTAAACTGTGTGCATTTTTCAGTGCGCACCCATTTTCTCCTCTGTGTTACACTGATAATTGCATTGATCTCAAAGAACTGCTCATCAAGAACAACTATAACAACAAATAATTGTGTGAGGGATTCACATTGATCTCAAATCCTCGCCGCTCAGGAACAACGAACAACAACAAACAATTGCGGTAAGTGATGGCGTCCGCTCATATTATTATTCCAGCATTAAATTCCACATGTTTACAATAGCTTCTTCTGACAGCAGTGAGGGATTGACTGAAACCTGGCTTAAACTGGATGAATATGTAAATTTCAATTAATCTACTCCCCCGGTTTATTGTTATAAAATTGAGCCTCATCAGAAGGGGTGAGGAGGAGGTGTTGCTACAATTTACAGATATTGTTTTGGTGTTACTCCGAGGACAGGAAATAAGTTTAAAACTTTTGAACTAATAATGCTTAATTTAACACCATCAGACGTAAATAAAAAATCTGTCGTCTTTTACCCTTGCAACAGTATATAGATCAACCGGGCCTTATTCTGATTCTTTGGTGAATTTGCAAATGTTCTATCAGATCTTGTAGTTACTGTAGATAGAGCTTTAATTGTTGGTGACTTCAACATTCACATAGAAAATGAACATGACACATTGTGATTAGCATTTATCGATATTCTCAACTCGCTTGGAGTCAAAACAAATGTGACTGGACCAACTCATCACCATAATCATATGCTAGATTTAATTCTGTCATATGGAGTTGATGTTTATACTATAGAAATTCTACAGCAGAGCGATGACATCTAAGATCATTACCTCATCTCTTGTATGCTGTGATCAGCTAATGTTACTCAATCTACACCACGCTATCATTTAGGTAGAACAATTCTTTCGAGCACTAAAGATAGCTTCACTTAAAAATCTTCCAGGATATCTCAAATACTCAGTACGCACTAAAGTCTAGAAGAACCGATGAAATAACAGAAAATATATATACAGACATCTCTAGCACTCTTGATTGTGTCACCCCCTTCGATTAAAAAAAAATTAAAGAAAACATCCCTGCACCATGGTACAATGATCACACTTATGCTCTCAAGAGAGCAGCTCGGAAAATGCAGTGCAAGTGGAAGAATACAAAATTAGAGGTATTTCACGGCGCATGGAAGTATAGTGTCTGAAGCTACAGACAGGCACTAAAAGCTGCCAAGTCAGCATATATTAGCAAACTCCTACAAAATAACCACAAAAATCCTAGGTGTTTATTCAGTACTGTGGCTAAATTGTTTAGGAATAAAGACTCAATTGAACCAGAAATTCCATCGCAGCACAATAGTAATGACTTGAATTTCTTTACTGATAAAATTGAAATAATCAGAAATAAAATAAGTAATAAGTAATATTGGCATTAGATTCATGCTGTTAGCCAGAGGAGAACTGGTCACCACAGTGAGCCTGGTTTCTCCCGAGGTTTTTTTGCCATTAACCAACATCTTATTGAGTTTTGCGTGCCTTGTCACAGTCGCCTTCAGATTGCTTGCTGGGTTTCTAAATACAATTGTCATTTAATTACTTATTTTTATACACAAACATAATCATATTTAATCAAACCATACAATGATTAATGAAGACTTTATAGTTATTATGGTTTCATTTTCTGTTAATGTGATTTTCTGTAAAACTGATTTGAAACTATGTGTGTTGTGAAAAGCACTATACAAATAAAAATTACTTGACTTGACTTAAAGTACTGTGTTTAATTTTGGATGATACCACACTTTTAAAGTGCATACACTACAACCGCAATTCCAAAAAAGTTGGGGCAGTATGAAAAATGCTAATAAAATAAAAAAGTACACATTATATGATGGTTTTCCTTTTGAAGTTTTTGAAAATGTACAGTAATTTCAAATCAGATGATTGCAACACACTCCAAAACTTTTGGAACAGTCAAATGTTTACAACAGTGAAACATCAACATTTATTCTAATAATACTTATTAAGCATTTGGGCACTCAAGACACAAGTTTGTTAAGTTTAGAAAGTGGAATTTTTTCCCCAATCATCCATTATGTAGATCTTTAGCAGCACAAATGTACAGGGTCTTTGTTGCCGTATCGTGTGCTTCACAATACGCCACACTGTTACAGTCTGTCGCCCTCGTTTTTCCTAGGACTCTTATTTTGAAGTGTTTCCCCCAGACTACGTTACCCAGTATGCACTTCCCTCATCACAGCCACCTTTCTCTTATTGTTCTCACCTGTTTTCCATTCCCTCATTATCTTTTGTTTGAATAAATACCCTTAGTTTTTGCATTCCTTTGTCAGTTCTTGTTTGTTGTTGTTTTGAGTTCTCATTTGTTGTTTTACTGTTATAATTTCTATTAGAGCCTGCAAATAGATCCTACACATTCTCAGCTGGAGACAGTTCAGGACTGCGTGCAGGCCAATCTAGCACCAACACTCTCTGCTTACACAGCCATGCACATGAAATCCGGGCAGTATGTGTTTTGAAGTTGTCCTTCTGGAATATGCAGGGATGTTTCTGGAAAAGACGGTGATGGATGGCAGTATATGTTGCTCCAAAATGTTTTACATATCTGTTTGCATTCATGTGTTCTCACAGATGTGCGAGTTACCCATGCCATGGGCAATGACACACCCCTGGCCCATAAAGACACTGGCTTTTTGACCTGATGCTAATAACAGCTTGGATGGCCTTTTTCTTCTGTGGCCTGGATAACACGACAGCTTTGCTTTTCAAAAATGTTTTGAAATGTGGACTCTTAGACCAAGAAACACAGTTCCACTGTTCTACTTTACATATAAGATAAGACCGAGCCCAGAGAAGTCAGCAGCGCTTCTGGACAGTGTTGATGCAGGGCTCCTGCATTGTATAGTGAAGTCTTCCATCTGTGGGTGCAGTGGCGAGTGGTGTTGACTAACAAAGATTTACTAAAGCTATCCCAAGCCCATGTTCATGATATCCATTACAGATGACAGTGATGTCTGAGGGATCAGAGATCACATGCATTCAGAAATGTTTTTCGTCTTGCCCTTTACACAGCGAGATTCCTTGATTCTTTTAAGAATTTTGTGTACTGTACAGGGTGAAATGCCCCAAATCCTTCCAATGGAACATTATTCTCAAAGTGCTGGATTATTTGCTGAAGCATCTGTTGGCAAAATGACAAGTCTTGAATGATCCTTGTTCTTGAAGGACTAGGCTGTTTTTGGAGCCTCCCTATATACACGATTGCCTCACCTGTTTAACTTATCCTGCTTCACATCAACTTGTTATTTCAACTCATCAAATTGCTCTTAGTCTTAAATTGCCCCTGTCTCAACATTTGGAGCTTGTTGCAATCGTCTGATTTTAAATTACTGTATATTTTCCAAAAACAATGAAATTCACAAGGAAAAACGTCTCGGTTACGTATGTAACCTCCGTTCCTTGATGGAGGGAATGAGACGTTGTGTCGAAGAAGCGACGCTAGGGGTCTCTCTTGAGCGCCGAATATGCCTCTGGTCTATGAAAAAAGGCCAATGAGAAGTTGGCAGACAGTATTTGCATACCCCGCCCCGGACATACGGGTATAAAAGTGGGGAAATACGTCAAGTTCATTCAGGATTTTTCTGATGAGCCGGAAATGGTCCTGCCACTGCAGTGGCTTGGCTCAGCGATGTGGCCGGGAGGACACAATGTCTCGTTCCCTCCATCAGGGAACGGAGGTTACATACGTATCCGAGACGTTCCCCGTCTGTCGCTCACTTCAACATCGTGTCGAAGAAGCAACACTAGGGGTCCACTTCAAATCACGCCTTTCGCTGAGCCGTGTATGCGTACTACACAGGAGCGGACAGGTATTTCACGTGCACAAGCGACCAACTGTGTTTCAGACTGCACGTACCCTTCCCCAATGCCCCAAAAAAGTAGTCGGAATCCTTCTGGTTACCCTAGAGGGGAACAAGGAGACACTTGCCAACTTGGGAACGGGCCAAGCCTGGCTGGGCATCTTTTCTCTCTATGTTTCTTGGCATAGAGCAAGAACAGCGTGGCTCTTACACGCATCGAGGGAAGGGGGTCTTACCCAGTTTCCTATTCTTTCAGGGGGAAAAGACCCTACGGAGGCCACACCTGCCCAAAAGGGGAGGCAAAGGTGGCGAATACATCACATGGGTTTTTTAGGCAACATGTGGTACGTGGCTCAGTGGTAGATCCAACCTCAAGGAGGGGGGAGTTGCTAGAGCATAGTGACCGGAGGGCAGCAAATACTGCCTAAGGGAGACGTGGGTCCACTTCGTAAGGGGACCGTACCGTGGAAAATACACACAGGGGGGTCCGTGTAGGAGTCCCGATCCGTGGAGCACCTATTCCAGTACAGGGTAGATTAGAGTACCCATAGTGGAGGGGGGCATGGCCTGAGTGTGATAGGCCAATGAAATGGCATCCACCAACCAGTGGGAGAGCCTCTGTTTGGAGACAGCGTTCCCTTTCCGCTGTCCCCCAAAGCAGACAAAGAACTGCTCAGAGCACCTAAAGCTCTGTGTGCAGTCCAAATAGGTATGCAAAGCACATATTGGACACAGCAATGAAGGGGCTGGGTCTGCCTCCTCCCGGGGCAGTGCTTGCAGGTTCACTACCTGGTCTCTGAAGGAGACCACGCGGTAGGGACCTTGGGCACGTAGCCCGGTCGTGGTCTTGGCCACAGTCTTGGCCTGGGAGGGGTTCAACCACTGGGCGCCTCTTAGGAACCTGATGATTAAGTCGTGCTTGCCCAAGGACTTGCCGTCTACTGCATCGTGGTGGGCCGTGATGGCAGCGACATACACCTTCAGGGTGGAAGGGGACAGCCTCCCTTCCAGCCTCTATTGCAGAAATAAGAGCACTGACCTAACTGCGCACCTCTGTGGGTCTTCAGCATGGGAAGAACACCAATTCGCGAACATGCGCCATTTCAGGGCGTTAAGTTGCCTGGTAGAAGGGGCTCTGGCTTGGTTGATCGTGGCTATGACCGTGGGTGGTAGACCAGCTAGATCTTCCGCTTCCCGTCCAGGGGCCTTGGAGGTTCGAAAGGTCTTGGTGCGGATGCCAGAGCATGCCCCGTCCCTGAGAAAGAAGGGGAATTCGCCAGGGAGGGACTGTCGCGAGGAGTACGAGATCCGAGAACCAGGCCCGGGTGGGCCAATAAGGAGCCACTTGTTCCTCGTCCTCCTTGACCTTGCACAGCACCTGTGCAAGAAGGCTCACTGGGGGAAATGCGTACTTGCGCAGCCCTGCAGGCCATCTGTGTGCCAGTGCGTCTGCCCCGAGGGGATCCTCTGATCGGGCATACCAGAGCAGGCAGTGGGAGGTCTCTTGGGAGGCAAACAGGTCTACCTGGGCCTTGCCGAACCGTTCCCAAATCAGCTGGACCGACTGGGGGTGAAGCCTCCACTCTCCACCGGGCAAGTGTTTTCGTTACAGCGCGTCCGCTACCACATTGAGGTTGCTGGGGATGTGAGTGGCATGCAGCAACTTGGCTTAAAAGGAGGAGACGACGGGCGAGACATGTGGCGGGAGCGTACGCCGCCTTGGCGATTTATGTATGCTACCGCAGTGGTGCTATCTGTCCTGATCAGGAAATGTTTGTCCCGAACTAACGGGAGAATCTTCCGCAGGGCAAAGAAAACAGTCAGCAACTCCAGGCAGTTGATGTGCCAGCGCAGCGGGGCCCATTTCCAAAGGCCTGCTACTGCGCCCCCGTTGCACACGGCACCCCAACCCAATCTGGAGGCATCGGTCGTGACCAAGACGTGTCGGGACACCTGCTGCAAGGGTACTCCTGCCCGTAGAAAACAAGGTCTGTCCAGGGTTTGAATGTTTGGCGGCAGGCAGGGGTGAGTCTGATGCCAGTGCTGAAGCGGTTTCATATGCATCAACCCCAGCGGCGCGATCGCCGCGGAGGATGCCATATGCCCCAGGAGCCTCTGGGAAAGTTTTAAGGGGACCATTGTGCCCAGCCTGAAAGCAGCAAGGCACCTCACCACTGACTGCACATGCTCATTGGTGAGACGTGCTGACATTGAGACTGAGTCTAACTCAATGCCGAGAAAAGAGATGCTCTGGACCGGGGTGAGCTTGCTCTTTTCCCAGTTGACCTGAAGCCCTAAACGGCTGAGGTGCCTGAGCACCTGGTCTCTGTGAGTGCATAGTAACTAGTCTCGTGAGTGGGCCAGAATGAGCCAGTCGTCAAGGTATTTGAGTATGCGGATGCCGGCTTCTCAGAGTGGGGAATGGGCTGCCTCTGCGACCTTCATGAAGACGCAAGGGGACAAAGACATGCCGAAGGGGAGGACTTTGTACTGATACGCCTGGCCATCGAACGCGAACCGTAAGAAGGGTCGGTGTCGAGGCAGAATTGAGACGTGGAAGTACGCGTCCTTCAGGTCTACTGCTGCCGAACGCAGGTTATAATGTGTTTCTACGTGAGCATTTTGAACGGGAGTTTTTGCAACGCTTGGTTGAAAACTCGCAAGTCCAAGATCGGTCGTAAGCCGCCGCCTTTCTTGGGTACGATGAAGTAAGGACTGTAGATACCCTTCTTCATCTCGGTTGGAGGGACAGGCTCTATCGCGTCTTTGAGTAAGAGAGTAGCGATTTCTGTGGGATTTGGCATGTTTGCCGTGTACTGCGGAGAAGCGGATGCCCGTGAAGGGGGGCGGAGGCCTGGCAAACTGAATTGCGTAAACGAGTCGGATGGTCCGGGCCAGCCAGCGAGACGGGTTGGGAAGTGAGAGCCACGCGTCCAAACTCCGTGCTAGAGGCACCAAGGGGACGATTATTTTTGACGTAGCTGGCGGGGCTTAGCAGCGGTGTGGAGCAGGTAAAGCGGCGTCGGGAGGCATCCTGAGGCTCTGGTGCTGAATAAAGACTCAACACACTTACCTTGCTCCGTACACCCGGCAGGGGGCGGGTTAGTGACTGAGGAGGAGGTCCAACGTAGGCATCCTCTAGACTCGTTGGAACCAGCCGACCGGGGAACAGTTGTAGGGCTGAAGGCGGGTGGTCCGCGTCCAGCGTGCTTGGACTGTTGAGATCTGGCAGCAGAGTGCCGTGAGAACGGCATTTGCGGGCCAGGTGACCCAGAGACAAAGGAAATAGCTCTTTTATTGAGAATGTGGGTACTGCAGCCCCAAATAAATTCAACAAAGGATTCTCCTCCTGGCCCTCCACTGGGGGACGGAGTGGTCTTACCATCTCTGGAGCTAACATCTTGGTCCCTGGGTCGAGTGTCTCAGGAGCGCCTGGGAGCCTTACGGGTCCTCGAGGGGGTCCGTGAGACGGGGGGCGTCTGCTTCCTGCGGTGTGCTCGACGCTGGGGCTGAGAGCTGGGCCCGGGTTGAGGTGGAGCAGGGTGTTTCTTTGCCGCAGGAGGACGCCCTCGGCGGGCAGATGGGGCATGGCCCATGTGGCAGGCTTGCGACAGGGCAGTATATGAGAGATAGCCTCCGTCTGCTTCTTCACTACAGAGAACTGCTGGGCGAAGCCCTCGATGGTGTCACCGAAGAGGCCGAACTGGGAGAGGGGGGTGTTGTGGAAGCGAGCTTTGTCAGTCTCATGCATCTCGAAAAAGTTCACCCACAGATGACATTCCTGGACCACAAGCGTGGCCATCGCCTGCCCGAGTGACTGCGCTGTGACCTTCGTGGCCCTGAGGGCGAGGTCGGTCACTGAGCGCAATTCCTGCAACACATTGGGATTGGGGCTACCCTCGTGTAGATCTTTGAGTGCCTTGGCCTGGTGGACTTGCAGGATGGCCATGGCGTGCAGGGCGGAAGCGCCCTGTCCAGTGGCGCTGTAGGCTTTGGCAATAAATGATGATGTCGTCCTGCAGGCCTTAGAAGGGAGCACAGGGTGACCCCGCCAGGTGGTAGGGTTTACGGGGCATAGATGGAGCGCAACAGCCCTATCCACCTGGGGAATCGGCGTATACCCATGGGCCACTCCGCCGTCGAAGGTAGCGAGAGCGGATGAGCAGGCTTTGTGACGAGTGGAGAGAAGGGCTCTCCACGAAGATGTCAGCTCATCATGCACCTCCGGGAAAATCGGGACCGGGGGGGTGAGGCTGTGAGCCGCGAGCAGATCCCAGGAACCACTCATCCAGCCACAATGGCTGTGGGGATGACGGAGGGTTCCAGTCCAACCCCCCGCTTGTGCCGGCCCGGGCAAGCATGTCGGACATCTGCGTGTCAGCCTCAGTCTGGACGTGCTGGCCTGAAGGTGGCAGCCCAAGGGAGGCATCAGCGTCAGACGCCACGCTCTCCGATGCAGCGGCGAGCTCATCCACCTCGAGCTCTAGAGGATATGCAGGCCGGCCGTGAGGCGAGGCGCTGTTGCCTCGAGCACGGACGAGAGTCAACGAGTGTTCCGGGGGGGTGGGTGGTCCGATGGGGCGTACCTGGCGGAGCTGCACCCGCTGCCATCCCCAGATCGCCTCCAAATACAACTCTTTTAACTCTCTGCACTGTCGAAGCGCCCAGGGGCAAGCTGCACCGCCGTGCAGAGAAGGAGAAAGCCGCTGAAGTGTGCTGTAGATCCAACAACAAGCAGAGCGTCAGAGGAACAGAAGCAGGAACTGGTGTGTGACTCGCAGCTGGCTGCATACACAACCATCGGCTCCGAAGAAAACTTCTGAATGAACTCGACGTATTTCCCCGCTTTTATACCCGTATGTCTGGGGCGGGGTATGCAATTACTGTCTGCCAACTTCTCATTGTCCTTTTTTCATAGACCAGAGGCATATTCGGCGCTCAAGAGAGACCCCTTGTGTCGCTTCTTAGACACGACGTCGAAGTGAGCGACAGATGGGGAACATCATATACTGTGTAGCCGTAGTGCTTTCAATACAGCAAATGGTGAAAATAATTTACAAATCACTCCTTCTTGTTTTTATTAACATTTTGCATACTGTCCCAACTTTTACGGAATTGGGGTTGTACATGGCCGAGAACATTGTGTATATCTTAAATGTATAGTGTGTAATTTGGTACACAGCTACAGTAAGCATTGATTTGTAATTCTCTATATTTTTTTTATTAAATTACATTTTAATTAATAAAATGTGCACTCAGTAAGTTTTTCTGAACCATAAGCAAATGAACAGTAGTTTTTGAAAAACAAAAAAGGTACACTTGCATGAAACGAAGAGTCATATCAATAGCCTAATAAAAGCTTTATCTTTTTAAAAAAAGTTTTATTTTACATGGAGCTGGGCTGCCTTTTGGAGATCACTTGACCTGCCAAATACTACTCAGTTTATCTTGGTAACCAGCCTATTATTGGACACTTTTTTTTCACTGAATAAATACATTATGGCTTACAATAGCACATTTCTACAATGGCAATTGTAGAAAGCTATTGCTTTCTACAATTGCATAAAGTCCTGAAGAGGCGGATGTTCTTTTGTATGATGTTGCATCCACCCTAATGATGTTACATCCACCCTTATGATGCTGCATCCACCTTGTATAAGTCCAAAAGGACATATTGGCCAATGCAACATAAACCAAAAATTACTCTTGAGTATACAGGGACTGGATGTTTTATTTTATTTATTGATTTATTTATTTATTACTGTATTTGTAAGAGTTTGAGTGAGATAAACAAACCAAAACTCTAGACAGCTTTAGTTCTTTCAAGTAATATGCAGGATCCCTGTAGGTTGGAATTTAATATCTAAAGGCCTTGTCCATTCAGAATTATTGTTATAAGCCTAGCCTATGAGCTTTGCACTTTCAGTGAAACAAATGGGGACATTGAGGTACACAGATTTTCAGTAACCCATGCCACGTCCTGCAGTGGCTCACGGGAAGGACCATGTTGCTATTCCTTCCTTTTCAGCAGGCAGCCCATTGGGGTCCCAACATCCACTATGCACATGTTTACAGGTACAAGTACCAAGCACGGAAACAAGCTCCCTCCCTCCTCCCTAAACCCACAAACACACATACAGCAAATGATTTATGCCCCAGCAGCCCTTTACTGAAAATGTCTAGAGAGAAGAGACACTTAACACAGCAAAACAATACTTAAAAAAACGTCACATATTCAGTACAGCAGAAGATAACTGCATTGCACATGAGACCTGCACTAATGTCAGTTAAAGGGCATTGGGATAAACAGCCGCTTGTCTTTTTCATGGTAAGGGAACAAGGGATTGGATGGGGTAACTGGGGATCGAGATAGCCAGCTTTTTCCAAGCATATGACCTCCTCTGTCTCAGAGCTTCCGAGGACTTTATCCTTACATCTCTCTCCCTCTCTCTCTCTCTTGCTCTCTTTATTTCTCTCTCTCTGTCTGTCTCACTTACTTTCTCTCTCATATTTTCTTTCTTTTTTGGACATTGTGTACCAAAGTTTGGCCCTACACACCCTTGTTCTCTGTCTGTATGAGGGCCAACTTATTTTTATTTATTAATTTTCCATTTCAATTCTGTAAGGAGACTTAGTTGTAAGGTTGCCATGGCTTTCATTAAGGCAGAAGTAGGATGAAATATGGATGCGTAGGGAGTGGATTAAAGTGATGGAATGGGTTGAATATTGCCTTGCTGGCGCCTGGGCAATATTGTCTTGGGGGTGTGAGACACTTAGGCCCATAGAAACCTGAGCCATTTTTAAAACACTATCACACTCATCAGCAGAGCAGAAAAGAAGTTTGCATCATCCTCAACTGATAAATATAATCTGGAGCACAGACTTCAAAGTGTAAAAAAGGCATGATGCATAAAGTCCTGAAGAGGCGGATGTTCCTAACAAATGTTTTGGGAACTTTCTTAACATTTCTTAGAGGAATAGTTCATGCTAGTTTAAATGCATACAGAATGGAGAATACATTTTACATTTATTTAAAAATGTTGTTCTGTGGCTAACACAAAAGATATTGTATGGCTTCAGTATTCTCGGAATATAGAGCATGAGTCATATGTATTGTATACTTTTATAATACTTTTATGTTGTTTTCTTAAGTCACTAGAAACTGTTTTTTGGAAAAGAGCTGTGCGAAGACTATCCTTTTTCACTTTTCTGTGAACTATAACAAATCCATTCTGGCCATATCGCTTGACCAGGTGATGGTGATCTACTTTTAATGACATTTTTTGCCAGTAAACAATGCAGCTAAGAGAGCAGTGTCATCAAATCGTTTGAAATTTCTGATACGTGTCATTACACCAACACCAAAATTGAAACTAAGAACAGTCCTTGTGTCAAATATCAAGGGCTTGATTTATTACCAAATGATTTTCCTTTCTGTGTTTGCCAGTATCCTATGAATACTATGTTTGATAAATTAGATTAAAAGAAAAATTATTACCAAAAAAAAAAAAAAAGAAGCACTTTTGTTGACACATATGGAGTATTATCCAATCCTATGAATACTTTGAACCCTTAAACAAGCCTCTCAGATTGTGCCTATGCATAATTTATCCTTCAAAACTCAAAGGGTTTAGGTTGTGTATACAATTTTTAGTTTTGGTAACATTGTTTAAATTGCAGCAGTAAATGGAAAATAAACATTAGAAGATTTGAATTGACAACATGAAGCATTACCATTGAATCAAAAGTTTTTGGGGGTAAAATCAACACCTTCGTCCTGACAAGTGTTTTTAACTAAATTAGTTCAGCAGCAACAGTGTTAACAAAGAGCAACAGAGAAGTTTAGTCTCAAAATGAAAGTGTTGTTTTCCAGGGCACGTGCAAAAGACTTGCTGGTTCAGAGGTTTCACTAAAGTCTTGGTTATCTTCGGATGTTATCGTGCTATCGTAGGACAAAGAATACAAAATTAGGAAAAGCAAACTGGTCAGATGTTTTATGGATACTTCAGTATGAATTACTGTGCATTAGTGGTCTGATTGCTCTTTACATGACATTTAAATTTAATTTGCTAACTTGTGCATTATGCAACACAAATATTTTCAGCAAGTAGACTAGGTAATACAATGCAATAAAGGTCATAAATAAAAGGTAACCAACATAAATTTAGAGTAATGTTAATCAGACTCTTAGCATACATTAAAAGTCAATGTTTTGTCATCAACATTCCAACCAAATCACATGAAAAGCTGCAGTTTTTCCAAGGGTATCCGGAAATAACACAGGCATCACAGAGTCCTTTGAAACAGGAAACGGCCACTGGGAGATGTTTTGTTGGTACACAGGAAACATTGTTTGAATGAGGTTTCCTTGTGAGGCTGTGTAGAGAAAAGCAGAACTGAGCAAGGTAATATGATGTTCTTCTCCATTTAAGATTGTCCATTGTTTATCTATGCTTAATAAACTGTTTAAAGGAATAGTTCACCCAAAAATGAAAATTTGCTGATAATTTACTCAGGCCATCCAAGATATTTTTTTCTTCATCAAAACAATATGTAATATTTTTAGGATTTCACTTCATGCCTCCCCTTTTAAACAATGCAAGTGAATGTACTCCAAACACATGTACTCAAAAATGCATATTTAGGGTGCATCAAAATAACCAACACAACAGTTGACAAATGAAGTTCTTCTGAACACAAACGATTGATTATTATTAGAAACAGAACAATACTTGTATACTTTTTAACAACAAATGTTCACTTCCGTACATCTCTGTGATGTGTGCTCAAGCGTCACATAGAGGAGGAGGCAGGAAGCGTGTCATTGTTTACAAGAGGAGGGCTGTACAAAAGTTTTTATTTGTATTTGTTGAAGTATCTTGTTCAAAAATGGTCATTTGGAATGTGTATCCTGGATGCTTTAACGTTCAGAAAGCCCAAAGAAATTGCACGCCGGGAAAAATATGAACTTTTCATTGATTGCCTACATGATCATGAGCAATTGAAGCTCTGGATTGTCGCACTGAACCTGGATATCAGTATACCCCTACATTCTCTCAAATATTGGAGGATGTGCAGTGAACATTTTACCCCTGAGGATTTCAAACCATCGAAGAAACAAAGGGTCGATATCTGAATTCATCGACTGTGCTCGTGCTGTTTTTCCACCGAACTCAGGTATGTGTGAAAACTTTGTCATTGTCACACCTCCCTCGGGCTCTGTACCTCCCTCAGCACTCCTCTCTTCATCACCCAATTTCTAAATCACCACACCTGCACTCAATTCACTCGCTCATCACTGCCTGCATAAATAACTAACCTTCACGCCACTTCACTGTCAAGTCTCACACAAAGGACTCACAGTGTTTATTTACCTGTCTGTATTTGTTCTTGATCTTCATCGATAACTGTTTATTGTTTAACATCTAGGTTACTATAACCTCCATTCCCTGATTGAGGGAACGAGACGTTGTGTCGAATGAAGCGACATTAGGGGTCTTTCTTGAAGGCCTCAGTAACCTCTGAACATGAGAAAAGGCCAATGAGAAATTGGTAGACAGAATTTGCATGTCCCTCCCCTAGACATACGGTTATAAAAGGAGGGAATCTTGCGTCTGTCCATTCAGGTTTTGCACTGAGGAGCCAAGAATGAGTTTCGGCCATTACAGTAGCTCGGTACAGCATCGTGGCCGGGGGGACACAACGTCTCATTCCCTCCAACAGGGAACGGGGGTTACTCAACATTGTGTCGAATGAAGTGACACTAGGGGTTCCTATTCAATCATGCCATGCGCTGAACTGTGTATGTGAACTGCTGATGCAGGTGCGGGCAGGCAATTGCATGCCAAAGCAGCAGGCTGCATCAGACTGCACTTACCCTTCTCCAACGCCGCATAAAAATGTACAACTCCTATTATTTTTTTTATTGGGGGGTTAAATGTGGCGAATACGCTACATGGGTTTTCAGGCCACATGTGGAAGTGGCGTAGTGGTAGATCCTACCTATAGAGGGAGGAGTTACTACAAACACAGCGACTGGGTGGCAGAGGGGTCTGCCAAGGGAGAAGCGTGTCCGCCAAGAGGGGGACCGTACCGCGGAAAATCCGTGATGGCCAAACCCTGTGGAGCACCTATTTCAGTACAGAGTAGTTAGTACCCGTAGTGGGTCTGGTTGGGAATTCGCCCCGCTGAATTCGTGGACCAGAGGGCAAGGGAGGAAAGACATCCAGGGAGTGTGAGTTTAGTGGACTCTCCTGGGAGAAAGAGCGCACGTAATTGCCTCAGTGGAGGGGAAGGGCGCTATGTGCAAGCGGAATACCCGGTCAGTTGTTCTGTATTACTGTGTTCTACGTGCTCGGACCTGAGAAAATACAGGATGAAACCGACTCAACCCTGAGATTGTAGAATCTCGTAAAGGTATTGGGTGTTGCACAGCCCACCGCTCTGCAGATGCCTGTTAGGGAGGTGCCGTTGGCCAGTGCCCATGAGAATGCCACACTTCTCGTCGAGTGTGCTCGAAACTGCAAGGGGGCGGGCATGACCTGTGTCTGTTGGGCCAAAGTGATAGCGTTGATGACCCAGATGGAAAGCCTCTGTTTGCAGACAGCGTTCCCTTTCCACTGTCCACCTAAGCAGACAAAGAGCTGCTCAGAACATCTAAATCTCTGCGTGCGGGCCACATAGGTACGCAAAGCAGGCACCGGACACAGCAACGAAAAGGCTGGGTCTGCCTCTTTCCGGGGCAATGCTTGCAGGTTCAATACATGGTCCCTGAAGGGGGTCATAAGAACCTTAGGCACGTAGCCCGGTCGAGGTCTTAGGACGACATGGGCAACTGCCGGACCGAACTCCAGGCAAGTGTTGGTGACAGAGAACGTTTCCATGTCTTAAACCCTCTTGATGGAAGAGAGTGCTCTCAGGAGGGCCGTCTTCAAAGAGAGGGCTCTGAGCTCGACTGATTTTAGCGGCTCGAAGGGGTATCTCTGGAGGTGTGAAAGGACTATGGATTGATCCCATTAGGGGAACAGGCATGGCCTGGGTTCAGCCTCCAGGCGCCTCTAAGGAACCTGATAATCAGGTAATGCTTCCCTAAGGACTTACCATCCACTGCGTCTTGGTGAGCCAATATAGTGGCTACATAAACCTTCATGGTGGAGGGGAACCCTCCAGGCTCCTGCAGAAATTAGTGCACTGACCCGACTGCTCATCTCTGTGGGTCTTCAGATTGGGAAAAACACCAATTCACGAATAAGCGCCACTTCAGGGCATAAAGCTGACTTGTAGAGGGAGCTCTGACTTGGTTGATCGTGTCTACGACATCCTGTCCAGGGGCCAGACGTGGAGGTTCAAGAGGTCTGGGCATGGATGCCAGAGAGTGCCCCGTCCCTGAGAAAGGAGGTTCTTCCTCAGGGGAATTCGCCAGGGAGATGCTGTTGTGAGGAGTGTGATATACGAGAACCAAGTCTGCGTAGGCCAGTAGGGGGCACTAGAGTGACTTGTTCCTCATCCTCCCTGACCTTGCACTACACCTGTGCAAGTAGGCTTACTGGGGTAAATGCATACTTGTGCAGCCCCCGGGGCCAGCTGTGTGCCAGCGCATCTGTCCCGAGGGGAGCCTCTGCGAAGGAGTACCAGAGCAGGCAGTGGGAGGTCTTTTGGGAAGCAAACAGGTCTACCTGTGCTTTTCCGAACCACTCCCATATCAGCTGAACAACATGGGGGTGGAGTCTCCACTCTCCGCTGAGCATGCCCTGTCGCAACAGTGCTGCCATGTTGAGGCTGTCTGGGATATGAGTCGTTGCTGACTCCAAAGAAGGAGATGGTGGGTGAGTTGTGACATGTGACGAGAGTGCATGCCGCCTTGGCGATTTATGTATGCTATCGTGGTGGTGCTGTCTGAACAGATCAAGACTTGCTTGCCCCGAAGTAGTGGGAGAAACCTCCGCAGGGCAAGAAATACAGCCAGCAACTCTAGTCTGAAGCAGTGCCTAAGCAGTCATATATGCATCAACCCCAGTGGTGCAACCGCTGCGGAGGTTGCCATATGCCCCAGGAGCCTCTGAATTTTTTCAGAGGAACCACTGTGCCTAGTTTGAACAGAGTGAGGCATTTCAGCACCGACTGCGCGTGCTCTTTGGTGAGGCACACTGTCATTGAGACTGAGTCTAACTCCATGTCGAGAAAAGAGATGCTCTGAACCGGATGCTATGAGCACCTGGTCCCTGTGGGCGCACAGTAACTCTTGAGAGTGAGCCAGGATGGGCCAGTCATTGAGGTAGTTGAGAATGCGGATGCACACTTCCCTTAGTGGGGCAAGGGCTGCCTCTGCAACCTTTGTAAAGATGCAAGGGGACCGAAGGCGAGGACCTTGTACTGATACACCTGGCTGTCGAACGCAAAGCGTAGGAGGGGTAGATGTCGAGGCAAGATAGAGACCTGGAAGTACACATCCTACAGGACTACCGCTGCAAACCAATCCTGATGCCGGATGCATGTTAGAATGTGTTTCTGCATGAGCATCTTGAACAGGAATTTGTGCAAGGCCCAGTTGAAAACTTGCAGTTCCAGGATCAGTCGCAAGCCATTGCCTTTTTTGGGTACGATGAAGTAAGGGCTTTAGATACCCTTCTTCATCTTGGCTGGAGGGACAGACTCTATCGTGTCTTTGAGTAAAAGGGTTACAATCTCTGAACGTAGGGTTCTGGAGTTTTCACAGTGCACCGAGGTGAAACGGGTACTGCGGAAATGGGGAGGGGCCTGGTGAACTGAATCGCGTAGACGAGTCGGATGGTCCTGGCCAACCAAAATGATGGTTTGGGAAGTGAAAGCCATGCATCTAAGCTCTGCTCGAGGGGCACTAATGGGACGATCGTTTTCGACGTACCAGGTGGGGCTTTGCAGCGGGGCAGGCAGGTAGTGTTTCATTGGGAGGCAAAAGTGCGTCCCGAGGCTTTGGTGCTGAGAAAGGACTCAAAGCACTTACCTGCCTCTGCACACCCGGCAGGGGGCGGGTTAGTGACTGAGGAGGAGGTCCTGTGTAGGCATCCTCTGGACTCATCAGAACAGTTGTGGGTCTGGAGGCGAGGGGTCCGCATCCGGGGTGCCGGGACTGGCAGTGTTTGGCAGTGTTTGCCGTGAGAATGGCATTTGTGGGCGAGATGATCCAGGGAATGAGGAAATAGCTCTTTTATTGAGAATGTGGTTACCTCAGTCCCAAGGTGGTGCGGCAAAAGAAATGAAGGTAAATGAGGATTCTCCTCCCAGCCCTCCACCGGGAAACGGGGTGGTCTGCTTACCAGCTCCAGAGAAAACGTCTCATTCCCTGGGTCGTCCATCTCAGGAACGCTTGGGAGACTCCCGGGTCCTCAAGGAGGTCCGTGAGACAGGGGTGTGCGCTTCCTGCGGGGCACTCGACGCTGGGGCTGAGAGCTGGGCCCAGGTTGAGGCGGAGCTGCCTGATGTTTAGAGGCTGCAGGGCGACGCCCTCGGCAAGCAGATTGAGCACAGCTCACGTTGGAATGGCGATGAGGCATGATGTGGGAGATGGCCTCCGTCTGTTTCTTCACCTCATCTCTCTTGATTGTGTATGATAACAATGAATAAATCTTTTGGATATGAAAGTAATCATTTAATTCGCTAGTGCTAGTTTAGGACACTACATAAACAGTTGGCAGTGCCTGAAACAGAGTGCCAAACTATGGCTGCTATGTGCTAATTACACAGCAACTAAAAAGGACTATAGTTTGGCTTGTTTTGAGTTGTTGTTGCAAGTAAACTTAATGTGTATCAAACATCAGTTTAAACTTACACCAATTATATTATCTAGCTAGTTATGAATTTATAGAAAGGACACTTCTACATTTATAAAATTAGAGATAGCTCAAGCAAGCAACCAAACTCAGCCAGTTTAGCTACCAACTCTGCCTAGCGACCAACTCTGTTCATTCTGAGATCTTTTTGTCTAAAGCCGTTTCTTCTGAGGCCATTTTGCCTGATTGTTGGATAATGCAATTCCATAGACTTACTTGACAGAGGTTTTCCTGATGTGTAATGTGGAATATAGAACAATGCAAATGTGCCATAAAACTTGTTGAGAAAGTTCATGTACAGTGTGTTGAAGATACTTAATTATTTTCATAAATATTAATATCTCTACATGTTTACCTTTCCCAGTACTTGTTGGAGTTTAGGAATAGTGATTTAAGCAATGGAAGTTTGTATAGTGCATTGTGTTGCACACTTCTTGCATGCAGCAGGCTTTCAAGAAAGAAAAAATAGCAATATGAGTAATGGGGGGCCTGTTCCCCAATAGATTTTTATGCTTAGCAATGCCCCTGGTTAGTAGCCATAGCAACTTACTCTCTGAACAGAACCTGCTCTGGAGTAGGTTGTGTTCCAGAGTTAGATTATTTCAGGTAGATGTTTTAGAGGCTGCCATCGCATGCGTGCCCTTTTCATAGCAGCACAGTGGGCAAGAAAGTTCAGATTATGCACAATATTATACTTTTTAACCAATATTAAAATGCGATCTTTACTTTACCTTACAAATCTTCTTTACTCTGGCATTTCCAGTCTCACACCGCAGATTTGCATTCAAAAGTGAACAAACTGTGTACATTGCACTTTAAATTTAATGTGAAGGTTATAATACTGTAATATTTTTTTAATGAAGAACACATTGGAAAGTCCCCACACTCTTCACTGTGAAGACAGGGCCTTATGTGTTTATATTTAACATCTAATAAATCATTTTTATTCTATAAGTTTCATAGAATAAACTTATAGCACTCACATTCTATTTACAGTTCGTTCAGTCAATGAATATTAATGTTATTTATAAAATTACATTCCATAGTATCAATATGTAATGTCTGCTAATTTAAAGCTTCAGCAATTCATCACTCATTATTCTTCTTCGCTTACTAGATAATATGTGTAATATTTCACAGACCACAGATATAGAGGTTAGAGATTTTATTTAGTATCACTCTAATTCATGTAGGCTACTGTACATATAAATGCAAACATTTCCAGACTTGTTCATTGTTCTCTCTTTATTATTTATATTATATTATTTATATTTATATTATTTACCCTATCAATAAGGGTCACCCACGGTACTCATCTTTAGCTGGTGGTCAGGTGATTCAATGAAAAGATGTATCAGCCTCCTCTTCTCCATCAGAAGCTGTACATGGTCCATCTCTAAATTACGTTTTTGTTCTGCCTTTCAATAGGGACCTTTTACAGATTCCTATTAACAAGGAAGAGATGAGTTACTTTTCATGAACATCCATAATTTTATTCCGTACCATGTTGCTGGAGGCAGATGGACCCTACTATACACGACAACACAACATGACCAGTTTTAATGCCACATCAAATAAGAACAGAACACCATGCACACAATTTAACTCCTACTACTGTCCACCTCTGTTACAGCAGATCTTCACCTTATAATGCACATGAATAATCATGTGTGGCCTACTGAAAAATATTACAATAAATCAATGGAAAATGATGACAACTGTGGGAGATCATACAATTGAAAGAGGGTCTATTAATACAATGAGACCATCAGCAACTGTGAGAAATTAAAGGCGAAGTTTTTAGAAACCTTAACTGGGTACATCAAATGTATTAAAAATAAAGAAAATACATTCAGTTCACATGACATACAGTGAAATAAAATGAGCATGCACAGATCATAGTAAATACCATTAAAATGTGTATATATAAAATTCGTTAAAAAAAAATAGTTTCTATAGCCTATTCTAATAATATTAATAGAATATGAATGTTACTACTTATAATGAAATGCAGAGCAATCAAATAACATAACGGTCGACCTGTCCTAAACCAAGGCAGATCCTATCGCTATTACGCGTGAATATGAAATAATGCTTGTTTGCGGTCAATAAAACTTAATGTTCTGCGTCACTGAAATATAACGTCTCGGGTTACATATGTAACCCTTGTTCCCTGAAAAAAGAGCGCTTTGGGAGCGCGTCTCAGTTGTGACCAGCTGTGAATATGTATGCAACACGTCAATGAACACTGACCGGAATTTAAAGCCTCTGCCGATGTAATCATTGGACACACCTGGTGCAGTGGCTATAAATAGATGCTTCACCGGTGCATCATCAGGTATTTCGTCTGAAGAGCAGTCCCGGGGCATCCCAGTGCGGCAGAAAAGCGCAGCATCTCGTTCCGCTTTTTTCAGGGAACAAGGGTTACATACGTAACCCGAGACGTTCCCTTTACAATAAGCTTCACTATGATGCTGTGCTGAAGAGCGCTTTAGGAACGAGAATACCCATGCCACCGCACTGTGGCTGTCCGGACCCCCCCACGGTTGTGCAGTGTGCTCACAAGAGCGTGAGAGTGCTCAGACATGGGCTTGAGATGTCGACTCAAGGACATAAGAGCCCGGAGTGGCATGAACATCCAAGCTGTAGAATCTAATGAATGTGTGCGGAGAGGACCAGCCTGCCGCATCACAAACATGCTGCAGAGGGACCCCTCTGGCCAAGGATTGAGAGGAGCGATAGCGTCCCTCACCCAATGCGACATAGTCTGCTTGGTGGTGGCCGCCCCCTTGTTGCGGCCCCCATGAAAAACAAATAGTTGCTCTGACTCAAATATGACTGCTCTGACGGATAGTGCGGTGGACATAGGTCTGAAGGGCATGGACTGGACAAAGTCCGTGAAGTCTTCCCTGCTCCGGCGGGGAGCAGAAGGCTTCAAGAGTGACCGGGTTTAAGGTCGAGAAAGGCACCTTAGGAAGGTAATCGGGATGAGGATGCAAAATTGCTTTGGTCATTCCTGGGGCAAACTATAAACAGGCTGGCAAAACAGACAGAGCCTGTAGGTCCCCAATTCCCTTTAGAGAGGTAATAGCCATAAGAAAAACCATCTTGAGAGTTAGAAGTCTATCAGACACTGACTCTAGAGGTTCAAAGGGGGTCTCAACCAGGCCCTCAAGGACTACTGCTAAGTCCCAAGAAGGGGTCCTGGTCCTAGCAGGCGGCCTCAGTTGTCTGGCTCCATCAATGAAACGGGCGAGAAGAGGATGTCTCCCCAGAGGCATCCCGTCAATCAGGGTGTGGCAAGCCGAAATGGCAGCCACATAAACCCTGAGAGTGGTGGGGCAAATGCCTGCTGACAGTTTTTCCTGCAGAAAATCCAGAACTGAAGCAATCTGGCAGTTAACCAGATCTGCATTATGTGTACTGCACCATTTTTCAAAGACACCCCATTTATTGGCATAGATCCTTCTGGTAGAGGGATCCCTAGCACTTAAAATGGTCTCGATAACCTCAGGTGAAAGCCCTGTGTCCCTCAGTTGGTACCCCTCAGGGGCCAAACATGAAGGTTCCACAGCTCGGGCCGGGGATGAAATATAGTCCCCTGTGCCTGAGACAGAAGGTCCCTCCTGTTCGGAATCACCCAAGGCGAGCCGTCGAGGAGAGACATTATCTCTGAGAACCATACCCTGTTCGGCCAGCGTGGTGCTATCAGTAAGAGGCAAGACCCTTGCTGGCGAACTCTGACCAAGACTCGCTGGAGCAGAGAAACTGGGGGAAACGCATACAGGCACATTCTGGGCCATGTATGCACCATCGCGTCCAGACCCAGGGGGGCTGGGTGACTCAGAAAGAAGTAGAGGGGACATTGCGCTGTCTGAGAAGAGGCGAAGAGGTCTACTTCTGCCCTGTAAAATCTCACCCAGATTTCCTCTACTACCTCGGGGTGGAGTTTCCACTCCCCCGTCGGTAACTGATGTCTGGACAGTAAATCTGCTCCCAAATTCAGGCATCCAGGGATATAAACTGCCCTGAGTGACAGGAGCTTGCCCTGGGCACAAAGGAGAATCCGACGTGCCAGGGAATTCAGCTTGCGTGAACGTAGACCTCCTCGATGATTTATGTAGGAGACTGCTGTTGTGTTGTTCACCCGCACCAAGACATGGCAGCCTCTCAGATGCTGGAGGAAGTATTTCAGGGCCAGAAATGATGCGGACCCTCCCATTCCCCTTGAGCTGGACGACCACTTAAGAACGCTCCCCAGCCCTTCAGGGAGGTGTCTGTTGTAAGCAGTCTGTGACGACAAGACGCACCTAGATTGGGACCCAAGGTAAGAAACCAGGGACTGAACCACATAGAAAGGGAATGAAGCCCATGGCACGTAAACCTTATTTGCCTTAGGGGACTGGCCCTTGGATGAAATCCCCTGGCTTTTAGCCACAGCTGAAACGGTCTCATATGCAGAAGGCCCAAAGGGATCACCGTGGACGCAGATGCCATGAGACCTAGAATGCGTTGATACTGAAGAACAGTGCAACCTTGACCTAGCCTGACTTCGCTCTGGGTGTTCTGAATGGAAAAGTTCCGAGCGGGAGACAATTGTGCCCGCATCGTGATCAAATTCCATATAACTCCCAGATAAGTAATTTCCTGGGTAGGAGAGAGAACGCTCTATGAGTAGGAGAGAGAAACCAGGTGAGCTAAGACGATATCCCTGTGTTGGCCCGTCGGTTCTTGATACCGTGCCAATATCAGCCAATCGTCTATGTAATTCAGAATGCGGATGCCCTGGAGTCGCAAAGGAGCCAGTGCTGCATCCTGCATGGAAGAACCCGATATTGGAAGGCTTCGCCCCCGAAAGCGAACCTCAGGAACTTCCTGTGCTGTGGCAGAATTTCTATATGAAAATATGCGTCCATAAGATCGATCGTGACCAGCCAATCATAGCGTTGGAATTGTGACACGACCGTCTTGACAGTTAACATCTTGAACTTGAACACCCTGACTGAGTGGTTCAAGCCTCTAAGATCTAAGATCGGAGGCAACCCCCCACCCTTCCTGGGGACCAGGAAGTATCTGCTGTAATAGCCTGACTCTTTCTCTGGAGGGGGAACACATTCTATGGCCCCCTTGACCACGAGAATTTGCAGTTCTTTCCACAGTAGACATGCCTGCTCCGGTTTCACGGAAGTGGCGACCACACCGTTGAAACGCGGAGGATGGTGAGAGAATTTAATTCTGTAGCCTCTTTCTACTGTTCTTAGAGCCCACATAGAAATACCAGGCAGAAGTTTCCACGATGCCAGGTTTTCTGAGATGGGTACTAATTTTGACACTTCCTGTTGAGGGGATGTCGGGTGTTCTGTGTCCTGGAATAAGGCAGGAACAGCGGTACACCCAACTTTTTTCTGGAAGCCTCTGTCTCCCGAAACACCAGAGGCAGCGGGAAAGGCGAGGATTCGTGAGGGTACCGGGAGGGGCGAAGTGGATGGTACAGCCGCCCCGTCCCGAGGGGAGCTACCCCCACTGGGCTGAGCGCAAGACCATCAGGGTTTTTTTCCTTTTTGAAATAACTGCCCTGAGGTCTTGCTTTGGAGGTTGTCGGGGGCAACGAGCCTGTCACCATTCGTTACGAGGGGGAGCACGACTCGCCACACTCTGTTTTTGAGCCTCCCTTCTAGCAGGACCGGGGCGTGACTGGGTGGCCGACGGGACTGGGTGCCCGAATGCTTCCTCATGGCTTTTTGCCTCCTGGAACCTGGAGATAACTGTAGTCATTGCGTCTCCGAAAAGTCCAGAAGGCGAAACCGGGGCATCAAGGAGGAAAGCTTTATCTTTGTCCTTGATGTCTGATAGGTTGAGCCACAGGTGTCTTTCCATACTGACCAAAGCAGACATAGACCAGCCAATAGCACAGGCTGTCTGTTTGGTCACACGTAGAGATAGGTCCATGGCTCGACGAAGCTAAAAAAAAAACGCTTCCTCGTCGAGCGCGGAACCTGCACTTAGGTCCTTAAGCAGATCAGCCTGGTACCACCATGGTGTGCAGAGCACATGCCGCTTGATATGCCTTCCCCACTAGCGTGGAGGTGGTCCTGCACGGCTTTGTGTGGAGGGAGGGTCTTTTCAGCAATGATGCCGAACCCGGTGAGAGATAATCTGCAAGTGTCTCCTCAACCGGTGGCATCATCGAATACCCCCATGCCTCAGCACCCACAATAGTCAAATATATCGACGTTGAGGGCACGTGGACATGGGAAGTATAAGGTTACCTCCATGAATGAGAAAGCTCGTCATGGAGGTCATCAAAGAAGGGAAGGGACTGATGAGGCGTTCCCTTCCCCCACCACAAAATCTATCCTCCAATTTGGAGTGTTTGGGGGTCTCTCGTTGGCGTGGCCAGTCTATCTTAAGCCTGGCCACAGCACGAGTAACCACGTTGAGTAATTCCTCTGCTGATTTATTATCAAACCCGGAATGCTCGGAGGTGGATAACTCGAAATCAGCCGAACCAGAAGATTCACGGTCCCCCTCATGAACCGAAGAGGCGCACTTCGAGATCACGGGAAGGACCAGCTGGATCTGGGGAGAGAGCGAGCGAAAACGATGAACCCGTCTCTCGCTCCTCAGCCAGATCCATGCGAGAGCCCCACGAGTGAAGTGTGGGCGCTGACTCCGGAAGTAAGCGAGGCGAGTATGAAGTATTTTGCCCGAAAGCAGATCAAAATGCTTGCACCCGCCCCGCCCCAACGCGAGAGCAGCATGCTTTTCCCCCAAACAAACAAAACAAAACTGATGCGTGTCCCTCACGGCCATAGAGCGGAGACAGGGGAACACGCATCGTTTGCCTTGACTTTCAGTCATTTTAAGATAGATTTCTTTTCTTTTTTTTTTCAGAGGAAACAGAAAGGAGAAAAGGTTCACTGCACACTGCCTAACAGAATCTAACTCCTGACAGAGGAAAGAAAATTTGACAGGCTCGTGATAGCACACAGCACAGAATGGCTCTGAAGACGAAAAATCTGATGATGCACCGGTGAAGCATCTATTTATAGCCATTGTGCCAGGTGCGTCCAATGATTACATCGGAAGAGGCTTTAAATTCTGGTCAATGTTCATTGACGTGTTGCATACATATTCACAGCTGGTCACAACTGAGATGTGTTCTCAAAGCGCTCTTCAGCGCAGCATCATAGTGAAGCTTTTTGTAAAGGGAACGCATCTTTCTTCTTAGTGACTATTTACATGGTAACTCGTGAATTCGGCGATCTGCTGAGAATGCCTTTCTGAGTTCACCGTGAACGTGCACAAATGAGTTTTCAAACGCACAGGTGTTTTGGAACCCACAGCGGTAAGCAAGTTTTGGGTTAATCAACCGAGAGTTCGGGGTTGTCACAGTAAGTTAACCTTGCTTTCTGGAATACCCCTCTGAAGTGTTTGAAAAGTTACTGAGAAGCTGTTTGTTGCTTTAAAATGACAAATAAGAAAGCCTTGAGAAGGCTGCACTCAAACGAACTGAAGGCAGATAATATATATATATATATATATATATATATATATATATATATATATTAGAATTTTTACAAATCGGGCATATGATGTATTTTGATGTGATGTGAATTTTTGGTCATTTTTTAGTCACGTTCACTGCGTGTTCATGAGCACTGAGAGAAGCTGGTTCACAGTGGCTCACTTGTTAAAAAAATTTCATTCTCAGTGAAATATTTCTTTAAACACATTATATGGAAAATTTGCTTACAAAACAGAATGGCAAATCACAAACCTCATAAAATATGAATAGAACATAATATAAAACAGCTCACATACTATTTAATTTGATGTGTTGAGCTTAAAAAAAATCTAAATTTTCTTAAGGTTAAGTACCTCAGGCCCTAGAGTGTACATTTCAGAAAAGTATGTTTGAGACCCTAATTTGTACTCTATTCGGGAAAAGGGCCAACTTCCCACTTCATTAAGTCCAGGGGCCAGTTGCATAGAACTATTTTAGACTAGTCTTACTAGTTAATCATCTAAAATGTTGGTCTTCAATTTGTCAGTCAGTTTTATAAGAACTTAGATCAGTCTAATTTAAGACAGCAGGTCTAGGCTAACTTTTGTTTATATTCTATGTTGCCATGGAAAATAACTGTCAGCTGAGCCATTGGAGTCTTCCGTTGAGGGCTGAAAGGGGCTTGAGTTGAGACTTTGTAGAAGACTATGACTTCAATGATGGTAACAAAATGTCATGTTTTTTATTATTTGGGTTAAAATCTCTAAATTTGTTCATTAGAGTAAATTTTGAAGCACTGTAGTCCTCTAATAAGCAAATATTTTCAGCGAATGAAAACTGTTGAGTGTCTACTGTCTGACATTTTTTATAAACTGTTCAGTGTCTTACTTTTCCCACAATGCATTGCTATTAAGACTGACTTATTAAAGACAACTGTGAGCTTGATTTATGTAACAGGCTTTCTATGGCTTTCTATGTGCTCTGTTTTACCATGGCTGATGTGAGGGAAAACTCTACATAGAGTCAACCCATGGACGGCTGCTGGACCAGACAACAATCCTGGCAGAGTGCTCAGAGGATGTGCAGACCAGCTGGCAGATGTTCTTACCAACATCTTCAACATCTCTCTGAGCAGCGTCGTCTTTCCAACGTGCTTCAAGGCCACCACCATTGTCCCCATTCCAAAGAAGTCTTCAGTGTCCTGCCTCAATGACTACGTCCCGTCGCACTCACACCCATCATCATGAAGTGCTTCGAGAGGCTTGTCATGAGGCACATTAAGACCCAGCTGCCCCCTCACTAGAACCACTGCAGTTTGTGTATCGTCCAAACCATTCAACAGACGATGCAATCGCCACCACCCTCCATCTGGCCCTCACCCACCTAAATAAAAAAGGACTCATATGTTCGAATGCTGTTCATAGACTTCAGCTCAGCATTCAACACAATCATTCCCCAGCACCTGATTGGAAAGCTGAACCTGCTGGGCATGGACACCTCCATCTGCAACTGGATCCTGGACTTCTTGACTGGGGAACCTCAGTCAGTCCGGATCGGGAACAGCATCTCCATCACCACCACACTGAGCCCTGGGGCCCCCCAGGGCTGTGTGCTCAGTCCACTGCTTTTCACTCTGCTGACTCACAACTGTGCAGAAATGCACAGCTCGAATCACATCATCAAGTTTGCCGATGACACGAACGTGGTGGGTCTCATCAGCAAGAACGACAAGTCAGCATACAGAGAGGAGGTGCAGCAGCTAACGGACTGGTGTAGAGCCAACAACCTGTCTCTGAATGTCGACAAAACAAAAGAACAGAGTGAACACTCTCCACTGAACATCGACGGCTCCTCTGTGGAGATTGTCAAGAGCACCAAATTCCTTGGTGTTCACTTGGCGGAGAACCTCACCTGGTCCCTCAACACTAGCTCTATTACCAAGAAAGCCCAGCAGCGCCTCTACTTTCTTCGAAGGCTGGGGAAAGCACATTTCCCACCCCCCATCCTCACTACATTCTATAGAGGGACTATTGAGAGCGTCCTGAGCAGCTGCATCACTGCCTGGTTTGGGAATTGCTCCGTTTCGGACCGTAAAGCCCTGCAGAGGATAGTGAGGACAGCTGAGAAGATCATCGGGGTCTCTTTTCCCTCCATCAAAGACATTTCCAAAAAACACTGCATCTGCAAAGCCACCAGCATTGTGGACGACCCCACACACCCCTCACACAAACTCTTCACCCTCCTGGCATCTGGCAAGCGGTACTGAAGCATTCGGTCCCTCACGGCCAGACTGTGTAACAGCTTCTTCCCCCAAGCCATCAGACTCCTCAATACTCAGAGACTGGTTTGACACACACACACACGTGTCCTGAGTTGCACTTTAATTATTGTCACTTTATAACTGGCTGCTACCTCAATAACTGCTATGTCCATAGAACACTTTGTCATAGTATGTTATGTTTACATTTGGCTGCTTATGTTTACATTTGGCATTTTTAGAAACTGTCATCTTTTGCACTACTTTGTACTGGTCGGCGCTGCACACTGTCTCTTACTGTGTCTATTGTCCTGTTCATTGTTAGTAATTTATTGTACTGTCCCGTACTTTTTGCACACGTTTGCACATGCACTTTATATAGGTATTTTATTTATTCTATGCTTTTAGCTAGTCAAACTTTTTGTTAGAAGCAGTCTTAAGTTAATGGCTATGTTTATGCAACCGTCCCCATGTCATTTTAGTCTGACAGCATTAAAAAAAAATCACATTCTCAGTTGGGCTGATCATTGCCCTATTTCTCAACCAACAGAACTTCTCTTTCCCTGGCAGTGTCTCGTCCACCCCACCCTATACTATATAGCCAAGAGAAGACAAACAGCCTACCTGGAGTCCCTCTCTTCATGCCATATGTCACCAGCTCTCCCCAGCAGCCCATCCTCAGTGATGCATGGGCAAATACCTGTCACTAACTGCCTGCTGTGGTAATAGGCTGTTCAACAACCTAGCCGTAATTCATTAAAACATGTAAAGTAGACATTTGGACGAGAGAGCCAGCTTGCCCATCACAGCTCCGCATGCTCACAGTGTAGCGCTGGAAGATGTATTGCACGGCCTGTCATGATAAGGGGATATCAGGCAGTGGGACAGTGCAGGAGAGTCAGAGGTTGGCTCTATCTTGGTCCTGGAGATTCAGAGGCCTTGCCGACTACGTCTGCCTTCCGCTTGATTGTTGCACGATCTATAAATGAAGTCATCACTCAAGTTTGTCACCCATAACTGTGCCGAGACAGTGGAAGACAACGCAAACCTGAGCACCCTGTTCCTGACATTAATTACACAGAAAATTAAACAAAATCTATTGCAGTGATTGAGGTGTTTACCAAAAGCAAGCAACTACGAGGATGACTCTCTATCTATCATTCTACAGATAAGAGGACATAAAGCGAGGTGCAGTGTTGACATGTTGAATTAATTCAGAAAATCTGTAGTTTCTGTGCAACATAAAATGAGCATTGTACTTCTTTTTTTTAATGTGTTAATGTAATATGCCTGCAGAATGCTTATGAGCCACTATTACATGAGGGCCAAAGGAATAATGGACGTAATCAGAATTTATATTTGGCATGTAGAATCTACAATGGTAGCTGTTTACTAAAAGGATTTAAGAAATGGAATATAAAGCACAATGTTATTTTTATCTGTGAAAAAGTAGGAATCCAATACTTGTACATGTAATAATGACAGTTTTGACATCTGTCACTTTATAAACTTCTTGAGAAAAATGGAGAGAAACGAATAGGGAATGCTCCCTCTCGTACAAAGTAGTGTAATCCTCTTTAAGAGAAGACTTTGCTTTGCAAACCCTTTATTCTTTAATTGTAATGAGGATAATTGCAGTTTTGTGTTGGACGACTTTCAAGGACTTATCTCTTATATTTCGTATTATTAACTTTCTGCTTCGACTAAATCCGAAAGTTTTATGCTTTGTTACTTCTATTGTCAATGTTCGTTTTCAATTGCCCACACTTCCTTTATAAAGGAATATAAAGTCATTATGTTCTTCTTTTTTGTTCCTTGAAGCTCCCCTTGCTCTTTTGTATTATGGCTGAGCTGAAAAGTTTTTCTTTTCATAGCAACTCAGAAATCACCATGAAACACTGCGGCTCTATTTACAGAGAACTCATTTGTGTCTGTGATTGTGAAACAAGCCTTTTTTCCTACCACCAGCCTCATTCTATTAAAAAGTCTGCCCAACAAAACTTCATCCATGAGCTTCCATGTCTCAAACTCAAAAGGTCAAATGTGAATTTTCCCCCATGGCCTTAAATCAAAGCCAAAAGGCTAGTTAACCAAATTCCTATGGGCCTGTTTTTTGCATCCATGTTTCCTTGTCCAGCTACAGAGACAATGAGTGATTAGCAAACAGCAGTAAGTGCTTTTTCCCTGCTTCAAAGGGCTAGCCGTGTGGCTGGCTTCAGAGGCAGGGGTGGCTTTTAATCTGGGCATGCCACCTGTGAGAAGCGTCAGAAGTTACGTTTGGCATGGCAGCAGTAGGACGTCTTTATGTTTGAGCCAGGCTTGGCCTGAGTTATCCTGCCTGGCTTTACCTCTCAGGCAATACACACACACACACACTGCTCGGGCCTTTCACGCAGCGCCTGCAATTTGTCACTTTTCACATGAGATGAAGCCTTTTATGAAGCTAAATGAGTTTCCAGAGAAAGAAGTGCCACAAAAGCCCTATGATTAATTTGCTTGTTAGGCTATTGCAGCTGTCACCTGTGTAAGACATCTGGACAGCAGATTGACTAATGCCATAAGTGGGACCGAAGCATGGCTCACTCTCACTCTCTTGCAGTTAGTTTTCCCTGCAGTCAGTCTTTTAGTGGGCTTTTAAGGGGGACTACTTGCTGTCTAAAATGGGCCTTTTTCTAAAGGGTCATTAATAAGCATTACTTGTGATTGACATGGTAATTAGTTGTATTAATTTGCAGCTAAGAGGGTCTGTACAGGAAGGAGGTCTATGGGTGTGAGGTGGGATGGTCTGACTCAGAGTGCCCTCACATTTAATTGCATTTGCTGATAATAATCGTACTGTTACAGGCAAGACATCCAGAGACTAAACAATAAAGCAGAGCACACAATCTGACCGTGGTTAAGATGAAGTGAAGCCATTTAGAGGGGCTGTTGTCAGTTTTGTGATATTGGACTCTTCTTTAATCTACGGCATTAGCGCTAGCAAGTGTATTTAAATGTAAACGTCTCTAACCGTATTTCTGTTCCATCTTTACCCTGTTGTAAATCTTTTGTTCATTTTAAAAGTGATAGTTCACCCTAAAATGAAAATTCTGTAATTATTTATTCACCCTCATGTCGGTCCATACCCATAGGCTGACTTTAATTTGTCTACAGAAAATAAAAGTAAATAATTAATGAATGTCCTGTTGCCTGAATTCAGTCCAATAGCAATACACAGTAACTCACTTTAATGCCTAACAAAGCACCCAGTGTCATAAAAAGGGCTATGCATTGTGTGTCATATTCCAAGTTTTCTTAAGCCATACAATCACTTTGATTTGTATCACTTATGATCATATTGTAATTTAAGTTGATATTCACTGTCAAATTCAATCAAATTAAATAATATCTAATAAAATCTATAAACAGCTCTGAAATTCAATATGGAGGCTATGTTGATAACATCAAACCTCTTGAACTTTGTCAATGATTTGATATATTTGATTACTTTTATGACACTTGGATGCTTCATTAAGCACTAAAGTGTAGTTGTGCACCGATCAGGAAATTTGAGGCCTGTTCCGATCACCGATTTCTTTAACACTGAGATTGGCAGATACCGATCTGATAACAGATTTTGCCACACTTTTACAAGTTATGCAGCAGTTATATGTTTATGCCCCACACTGTAAAATTGTATTCAATTTTGATCAATTGTAAAATGCTAACATATATATGAATAGAAAACAGATCTGAATAGTTCTGTTGTCACTATCAAATGTCAACTGGCAACCTGTAAACACCATGAGAGTATCACACAGAGCAGAGATACATTCAATAATAAGAAACATTTTGAAAATCTCATTATTTTCACATGCAAACAAGTTTTGCAGCAAACTCTTCATTGTTGCCAAAGGTTTTCTACTGGTTCACTACTACCAGCTGCAAACTTATGTCAAACATTTGTGGCAAATAGCAAGTTCATTTGCAGCATATTTGTGACAAGTATTGACAAGTAGATATTTTGTATGGATAATGAGAGATTGAGAGCACCTGGAGTGGACAGCATGCATGTTTGAAGATAAACTGAAAGCATGCAGGATCACTCAAACTGTCACCATCGTCAGACTGTCTTCACTCACTGTGGCAGCAGGGGCGTGGTCGAGCATCCATCGTGAGAGATAAAGCGTGGTAAGGGTGCAAACACCTGAGCAAACACCTGAGCCAAATTATGACTAACACCTGTTTCTAATTGTAGTGAGATTGGGGAGAGCGGCATAAAAGTACCATGCCTTACTGTGAAGCTGATGTGTTATTGTGAAGCTGATGAGTTAGTGTGAAATAATCTTCCGTGTTGGGATTCTGAAAGAAATCCTCACTGATCAGGACACAAACTTTATGTCACAAACACTATGCGAGCTTTGCAAATTATTAGGCATTAAATCGATCCGCACCTTAAAAACCCTTAAAAACATGATTCGTAATTTGTGCACAAGAATGCTAGAAATTGGGACAAATGGCTCAATCCCCTGTTATTTGCAGTACGAGAGGTCCCGCAAGCAACCACGGGGTTTCCCCCATTCGAGCTGCTGTATGGGCGGCGACCACGTGACGTGCTTGATGTTATACACAAAGCTTGGAAGGAAGGAGCTTCAAACAGTAAGAATTAAATTCAATACGTTCTTGATCTTAGAGTAAAACACACCTTGAAACAACTAACACAGGAGAATTTGCTGCAAGCTCAAGAATGACAGAGCCGACTGGATAACAAGTGAACTTTGCTAAGGGAATTTGCAACGGGAGATAAGGTACTCGTATTACTCCCTACATCGAGCTTCAAATTACTCGCCAAGTGGCAAGGACCCTTTCAGGTCGAATGACGAGTGGGAGATTGAGGTAAAGCGAACCAATAGAGGGGGCACATGTCAAATGTATCACCTTAACCTCCTGAAATTGTGGAGGCAGCCCCGGTGACGTTGGCTACAGTAGTTCTGGAAAGGGCGGCACTCAGGCGAGAGGTAAGCACAAAACACAATATCGTCACCCCCGGTCACTTGCGGAGACCACATCTCACCGTACCAACTCAGAGGTTGCCAAACTACAACAAGAATTCGCAGATGTGTTTTCCCCTCTACCGGGTCACACGAACCTCATCCAACAAACATAAAAACCTACCGATTGCCCAAACATAAAAAAAAATTGTTTGGGAAGAAATGGATGGAATGCTTGATTTGGGAGTAATAGAGGAATCCCACAGCGACTGGTCCAGCCCAGTTATTCTGGTGCCTAAGAACAATGGGTCTGTAAGGTTCTGTGTGGATTATAGAAAAGTCAAAGCGCTGTCTAAATTTGATGCCTACCCAATGCCTCGTATTGATGAGTTGCTCGATCGGGTGGGCACTGCTCGTTTTTACTCGACACTGGATTTGACATAGGGTTACTGGCAGATCCCCTTGAAACAAGTTTCTCCACACCATTCAGATTACACCAATTTGTGACACTTCTGTTCGGATTGTTTGGGGCTATGTTTCAGCGACTCATAGATTGAATCCTCAGACAGCATTTGACTTAAGCTGCTACCTATTTGGATGACATCATCATTCATAGCATTGATTGGCAGCGGCATATGCAGCATCTGAGGTCAGTTCTGAGGTCGCTGCGATGGTCAGGATGTCCGGATGTCTCCCATGCCTGAGTCGGGCGATGGGGATATGTGGCAGTGGGGATGGGGGCGTGGTCGTGCATCTGTTGGGAGAGAGAGCGGTAAGGGGGCATACACCTGAGCACAATTATGACTTACACCTGTCTCTAATTATAGTGAGATTGGGGAGAGCGGTATACAAGGACTTTTTGAATAAAGACATACTGAGTGGTGGTGGAGTAGTGGTTTAAAGCACTAAACTGGTAAGCAGAAGGTTGTCGGTTCGAACCTCACAACCACCACCATTGTGTCCTTGAGCAAGGCACTTAACTCCAGGTTGCTTCAGGGTGATTGTCCCTGTAATAAGGGCTCTGTTAGTCGCTTTGAATAAAAGTGTCTGCCAAAATGCATAAATGTAAATGTAAAAGACATATGATAAATATGATAAATGGAAATAACTCATGAGAACTCGTATATCACCCTGTGCATTGATCAGAAGGACCAGGGCTTTTTGTGGATGTGATGATGAGCGTAAGCAGGTCACTAAATCAACTGTATTGTTAGATTGAGACTGTTGGCATTAGAGGGGGTTTTGATAACCTAATATATTGCCCATGAAAAATAACCCTGCAAAAAGATCATGTACTACGACACCCTTTGCATGCACCCAATAAGATTATTTTGATATATCTATCACACACATGGAAATTATACAATATAATATTACTTTATTAATTCCTAGGGGGCAAATTATCTGTTCTTTTGATCTGTGTGGTGCATTAATTTTCTGTCATTTGGTGTTGTAGTGATATTGCTCACAAGTTGGATGACTAATAATACAGGCAAAGATCAGCAAACACAGTACAACAAGCAGTCTGTTTAAGCTTCATGTGATCAGTTCCCCAAAGATGCATCAGTCACATATTCTTAGATAAAAGATTAAACTAATCAGATATGTCTGACACTGTTGTGAAATGGGAAGTCAATCCCATTGCACTCAGGCCATTTGTTAGCTTAACATCCTTTAATTTGGTCATCTGATCTTTCTTTATGTTCAGCATGTGCCACAACTAGTTTCAAGAAATATACCAGGGTGATCTCATGAGTATTTTAAAATATTTGTACATAATGTTTACACATACATTTTTGCATGTTTGGTTAAACACTGAAACATACAATAACAATACAACAATGCATTCATTTAAAACATTAGCACTTTTACATATGTACAGCTTTAGAGACATATAAATACATTGTAACATTAACATATGTTTCACTAATTTCCTGATTGTATTGTGTGTCCTGTTGTAATTTTTCAGAGCATTTTTTTAACCACAAAGGAATTAAAGCTGTTAAAAATGTAACAGTTTACATTTCAGATGTTGTCCATATGTTGATATTGTATGTTACGGTGTCAATGCAAACATACAAATTTGTATGTGCGCTAGAGCCACACTTTTCCCTTTGAATGCCTATGATTACTCTTGAAATCACATTGTATACAGGACAAACCATTGCATCCTTTGAACTTAAAGATGACCACAGAAAACCAAGCCTTTTTCCTATTCTATTCTCTCTGTGTTGCCTTTTTTAGGGCCTATTTCAATCATCCTCAACATGTATGTTTAATGGCAAGGGCCACGACAGGAAATTATCAGCAAATGAAATGAAGCGACGGGTTATTACGCAGCACTGCGGTGTCTACAGCCCAGGCTTTGCCACCATTCATTTTATTGTAACTCATTTCTGTGGCTGAAGTACACTGGGATTTAATGTTTCCATTCCCCAGTACTGTTCTGCATGACAAATTGTTTTAATAAACATATACGAGGTAATAAAACAGTAATAATAACCCTACCAGTCACCTTATATCAATACAGTTAAATTCTCCCTCCTCATAAGCCAACATTGGTTACAATGACAATTACACGGGGAGCCAATCCTTAGCAAAGGCAAGCACAGTGGACAGATTTAATATAGTTTGTAAGAATGATTAGTGTGCTGTCATGTTATTGGACTTGTGTATTTACATTTCTCTCAGGGATATTCACTATACGGGATTAACATTGAACAGAGAGGTCTTTTTTTCCTCTTTCTTTTCCCTTGTACCCTAATTTTTTTTTCAAAGGGCTTCATCCGCTGAAAGATACTGTTGACCGTTAATATTCCACGGATCAATCACCGTTTTTAATTTTGAGGATAAATGTGAAATTGTGCAATTCTCCAAACCTTTCTCCCACCTACATTGTGTGCGCATGCAGTCATGTGAACACTTGTTTGCAGGTGGATGCAGGCTGGTGTTAATGGAAAAGAGTGAATGTGTTGTATTGGCTGCTGGTTATTTACAGGGGTAACTTCATGCTACATTTCAATTATTGCCTAGGTTTGTTTTTAGCTTCTCAAGCTGTTGCTCCTAGCTGCAATCAAGATGAGAGAGGAAATTTATAATCAGTGCACAGTTTGTTCTGCATGCAGCAAAGACTTTAGATTTTTTTGTTACTGGTTTCATCCATTTTCAACAATTGGATAATGAAGTAGTCAAGTGGGGATTGCTGAGGTCTGTTAATGCTGAAGCAATGCATTTAACCCATTCTCTTATTATGGAGTCAGCAAAGGGACCAATTTAGCTACACACAAGATGGCACATTTGTTGATCTACACTACTAACCTTGTGCAACTGGGCAGTAAGGCAGCACATATTCTTTGAGTTCAATATGTTAGAGAGAACAAGCTGACTCTAATTATTTACAGCTTTTCAAACATTGAGAATTTCAATGTATCCCGGAGTCATAAGAGATATGAATCTGTGTAAAAAAGTTCTTAGTTTTTGTGGAAAGGAGGAAGCAGGAGACAGTGAGCGCCAACTCAAAAGTGCTTTTTTTCCCACAATTTTCACAGTCTATAAATCACACTTTTCAGTGGACATACTCAAACAAGGCTTTTCAGTACAACACAAATATTGCATTCTGGAACACTCTGCTCCATGCAGCTCTCTCCCTCACTGGCGTCTGGCTCGCTCATAAAATAATCATCTCCACTCTCACTGCAATGACAAACAGCTGTTAGAGGCAATCATTGCCAGGTGATGTTGCTTACTGTTCTCATCTCCTGATCTTGCTCTCCATTCACAAACCAACGCTTAACCACGCACCCTCCACCACATACCCCCATCGCCTGAATCAGGCCGGGTTGCCATCTGGCTACCCAGTACTCCCCCTTCCATTTCTGTGGACCACCTCAAACTTAAAATGCTGAAGAGCCAGAGACCAATGGTTGATCCACATATTGGTATCCTTCATGCGATGGAGCCAATGGAGTGGGGCGTGGTTCGAACAGAGAATGAAAGCCTGTCTCAGGAGGTAATACTGAATGGTGAGGACTGCCCACTTGATGGCTAGACACTCCTTCTTAATGGCTTTACATTGCCTCTCTCGCCGAAAGCGTATGGCTGTTGTGCAGCACCGAGCACTCCTCCCCCTCGACCACCTGGGATAACACGTCTACCGTAACTCCACCCATCCAATTGCGCTCTTCTTAGGGTTTGCCATAAGTCCCGCCCATCGCAGTGACCTCAGAACTGTCCTCAGATGCTGAATACGCCACTGCCAATCATTACTGTATAAGATAATTATTAATTAATAATAAAAGTCTTCCATATAGGCTGCAGCGTACACAGATTGCGGTCTGAGGACTTGGTCCATAAGGCACTGAAACGTAGCCATGGCCCCAAACAAACCGAACGGAAGGGTCACGAATAGGTACAAGCCAAATGGTGTGGAGAAGGCAAATTAGAGAAATTTTCTCATGGCACATTGGTGTTAAGGATATTTGCCAATAACTCTTTGTTAAATCCAGTGAATAAAAGCGAGCCACACCCAACCGATTGACTTCCCCGACTCACCGTGTGGCCTTACAAGGCACCTTGCCAATTTGTGAGTAATTTAGAGATTGATGTGGGTAGTAATACAAGGACTTTATCTCCCTGTGTAAATTATTTTTGCTGAGCTCCCCTGTTATACAGCTGGATCTGACATTCTTGAGCCTGTATTAAATTCTCCTGTGATAGTTTCCCCAATGCGTGGAGTTTTGCTCTCAGGTCAAGAACGTATTGAATTTTGTCTTTGCTGTTTTAAGGACCCTTCTCCCAATTTTCCCTCGTGACATCTAATACGTAGTGGAGGCTTGTGGGACTTCTGGAACTGCGAATAACAGGGGTTCAAGCCACTTATCCGAACTCTGAGCACCTTCATGCACAAACTTACGAATCATGTTTTTCAGGGTTCTATTAAACCGTTCGACCAAGCCGTCTGTTCGCTGGTGGTAGACGCTTGTCCAAATCGATTTAATGCCCCATAATTCGTACGTGACAAAGTAGTGCCTTGATCAGTGAGGATTTCTTTCGGAATCCCCACTCGGGAGATTATTCTGAAGAGTGCCTCCGCAACACTACGTGATTATCCGAACTCTGAGCACCTTCATGCACAAACTTACGAATCGTTTTTCAGGGTTTTATTAAACCGTTCGACCAAGCCGTCTGTTTGCTGGTGGTAGACGCTTGTCCAAATCGATTTAATGCCCCATAATTCGTACGTGACAAAGTAGTGCCTTGATCAGTGAGGATTTCTTTCGGAATCCCCACTCGGGAGATAATTCTGAAGAGTGCCTCCGCAACACTACGTGATGAGATGTTGCTCAAAGGTACTGTTTCTGAATATCACATTGCATAGTCCACCAGAAACAACACAAAGCGATGTCCACATGCCGTCCACTCTAATGGCCAGAAGAGGTCCATACCAATTCTTTTGAGAGTGAGCTCAATCAAAGGGAGTGGGCGCAAAGGCGCTCTTGAGAGGGCTGGTGGATTCTCCCGCAAATGCCAGTAAAAACAGTCCATTAGATGGTATAGTGTCTTTTCCTGCCCTAAGAGACCCATCATTGGATATAATGAGTTTTCTGGAATAACATTTCCTGACGGCTCTTCAGTATCAATAACTAGGTTGTATCTTCTTTGTCTGAGCATCCTGGGTCACTCAATACAAACAACCATTTAAAATAGAAAAGTACGGATAGATGAGTGCAATGTCTGACTCTCTCTTGGTCGAAGGTGTGTAAAAGAGTCTCATCTCACGTCTGCTCCAGAGGGAAATTCCTGGTAGGGGAATCCTCTAAGGGCTGGTGAAGATGAGACTTCCCCCTCCCTTATGTCATACTGACATGGATCTGACGTTGATGGCCCCAGCCACTACATCACAAACCCCACACCGAGATGCTCTGTTACAGGACCCATCTACACAAATTTCCCTTAATAGAGTGGACCAATTCATGCCCAAAATTAGTGGATGGGTGAGGCATGAACTATCTGCAGCCTTGACACTATGCTTTTGTCCTCAAAATTGAATTGTCACGGTTACTACAGGATAATCCACATACCTTACCTTCACCTTGTGTCTAGCACCCAAAGTCTAGTCTTGAACCAGGCATTGATGGATGGAGGATTGACTGTAACCCGAATCCACCATGGCCTGGTATGTACCCCCCTTAATACACACAGGTATGCTGTACATCCCAGCTTGATGGGGGGCGGCATGCTTCGTGTAGGGGACCGAACCAATGTGCTCAACTCCATCAGCAGCACTGGTCCCATAAATGGCTGGTCTCCCGGCAGCCCCCGATGCGGGGCCTGATGTTACATCTGGTGGATGCTGGTGAGGGTCTTGACCATGTCCTCCAAAGTTGAGGGATCCATGGCTGTGCTCTACCTCCCTATCTTCCCAGGTTTTAGCATCAGTGTAACAAAATTCGAGAGACGACGAGATCGAACTCAAAAGGGATTTATTTCCCACATTTTCACAGTCTACAATTCACACTTTTCAGTGGACACACTCAAATAATGCTTTTCAGCACAACACAAATATCACACTCTGAAACACAGTGCAGCTCTCTCCCTCATTGGCGTCTGGCTCGCTCCTAAAAGTCTGTCTCCACACTGTCACTGCAATGACAAACAGCTGTTAAAGGCAATCATTGCCTGGTGATGATCCTTACCATTCTCATCTCCTGATCTCACTCTCCATTCACAAACCAGCGCTTAACCTCGCCCCCACTACCACAATCTGTTTGTAGGATCAATTAAGTAAAGTAATAAACTAGGCCATATTATGAAGTCTAGTCCACAATGGAGCCAAATACTGTAACTAACACAAATATTGATATGATAATCCGTAGATGTCAACAGAGGACAAAACACACTGCTGTAGTCCAGTGTGCAAACCTGTCTTCTGATCTATTAGTTCTTCGTGTAGAACATGAGAAAATTAGATATGGTTCTGTTTTTATTTTATTTGTGTGTATGGTGACTGCCACCTCTACCACATTGACGTGTCCTTCAGTATTAAGTACAATAAATGTTATATCATCCCCTTGTGGTCTCCCAAAGCTATTACACCAGACTACATTAAACCGAAGGTGAACTGACAGTGTGACAATTTGAAAGCACACAAATTAGGCTTCAAATTTAAATGTCAGCTAATTTTAATATGTCGATGCCCCAAAAACATCAAAAAAATAACATGCTGATCAATAATGTTTCGACATTAAATGACGTTACTACATTAATACTTTGGTAACTTGGTAAAGAGCACAGCGGTTTGGTTCCGGAAGTAAAAATCCCACTAATTTTCCCTTCAAAGACAGACCAACTGTGGGCTCTGAGGTTGTTAATTGATGGTAAATGCTCCTTTTGAAACCATTAGTCCACATTATTTCCACTTTATAAAACAAATATGTTTAAAAATGGAATTCCCGGTAAAAAACTACACTACCCAAGAATCCTAAAGAGAAACATCCACAAACCTCAGCAAACGAGCTCAGCAGTGACCGCCCACTTCCATGACACAATTAAGTTGGTCTCCCTACTCTCTCAAGCTACATATAAAATTTGTATATATCTGAATATTTTGCAATAAATGTAAAATATATTGTTTCTATACTTTCAGTATAATCCATCTTATAATGTTTCCACACCTAGTTTGTTTTAGTACTCCAAGCGCACTCAGAGCGGTATAATGTGTAAATGTGAACTGCCCAAGTGGTTTCAGATCCCACTAAAAAGACTCAAAAGGTCACCTTGGTCTGAGTAAGGTTCATTTTTGTGTCCTTTTGTGGTCCGAATTATTAGAGCGATGTGAAAGCAAAGAGGTGCCAGTCCGCTTTGCATTTTATGCTTGGCATACATAGCTGCATTACATACTTCATATTCCAGTCACAATTTACTGTCCACATATGGGAATTTTAAGCAAATATAGATATACCATGATTACCATGACATGTTTTTGTGTCGCATAATCCGTTCTTGTTGTATTATTTGAGCACCTAATATGAACGGACCGGCCGCATTAAGAGCTGAGCAGAGCATTAAGATGAACTGCTTTATAGTGCTCTGATGGGTGTACCATCTACAGGGGTTCGCGCCAAACTCCCACAAAAATGCAAGTGAGGATTTTTATAGTTTCACTTAAATTTTTATTTGTGCAATGGCTAATGATCTTGGCTCATTCACACAATTGTAAATGACATGCAAGAGGAGATGCTTGCTTGAAGAAATATAAAGAAATATATTTTAAATGCACATAAAATTTCAAATGTTTTCCTTCATGATAAATTAGGGCTTGTAGGTTTTAACGGAGAGCCTTAATATAATGTGAGAGAGTGAAGAATTTAGGAGAGAAATACAGTATACATAATTACTTTGCATAATGTAATATAAATGCCTTTGTTTCATAAATTATATAACATATAAAATATAACTTTTTTTGTAATTCTATCCCTGTGCAATAAACTTTATTGAAAAATGCAATATTCTTTAAAGCCTTACAAGTAATCACATAGCCCAATTTCATTATATGATTTCAAGTTAAATATCAGTAAATTACTACTTAAGGTAGGCCTACCAGTAGTAAGCATACGTGCACCTTAAGAAGTAGGGCAATTTGTATGAAAATTGCTTATAATTATAATTGCAATTATTTATGAAAAATTATTGTCAGCCAAATTTCATAATCATCACAGCCCTAGCTGCAATGGGGTCTAAGTTCTTAAGGAGCTGTGGTGTGATCAACAATGGGTCTCGCACCACATTAATGTGAAGACGACCAAAAAAGGAACTGGGTCCTGTTGTAAGTCCACTTACATTGTTAACACCAAAAGCACTGAGATCATTTGCGGCTGGTTCCCTTTCTGGTTCACTTAAATCGTACTATATGTGAAACCACCCTTAGAATCCAAAACATAAAATTTTAGGTCATATGGTTGTTTGTGAAGTGATCAGTTAAAAATGTGTACAGTCAACAGGCTAGTTTTGACAGGGACTTGTCCAAACTCTACTCTGTGAATTACCTATCATGAGTGAAACTTACCAAACTAAATGTTGTCAAGCAAAGCCTGATCATGCCTGGCCCAATGCACCCGGCCTCTTATTAAAGGAGCTCTGACTTCCCTCTTGCTTTGGAAATGGAATAATGCCTTCAGCTCACAAGCAGTGGCCCTCCGCACATCGACAGCCCCCCCTTTAACTGCCATCACATGAAAGATCCAAGTGCTTGCCCCACAGAACTGACAGTTAAATTAAATATTTATTTTCAATATCTAAAAACATGCATTCTTTCGAGTGAATGCAGTGGTTGCAGAGAACATAGACTTTTGAAACACCTAGCTAGCCACTAGAGTCTTGGCCCTCCTGTGAGTCAATTAGGGAGGCTTCCTTTTAGCTTCCACCTTGGTCTAATTTTTCATTTTCCAATTTGTTTAATCTAGTGTGCACTTATGATTAATTTCTTGTGGCTAATCAATCGTAGGTGAAATCGCATACATGCAGACAGGTTCAAAGCTCGCTATGGCAGACAGATAACTGGATTGGATAGGTTGAGTCTGACATTTGGTAATTTTCAGCCTTCACAGCTCTCTGGTGCTTATTTTTAACATTGCGTGTGTGTGTCACATGTCTGGGATTGGGGATAAATGCATGCTAAAGTTGGCAGAGTTAAACAGAACTTCTGAGACCTCAAAAGAACAATAAGTTACCCAAATAACCCCCTCTCTCATAAACCCGCTTCCTCACTCTGTTCAACAGGCCTGATCCAATTCTTCACTGACTGAAATAATATTCTGGTTGGCCTTAGAATTATTATGCTTCCAGTGACTGTTGGCTCGCATCAGAAGATGTGTGACCTTTTCAAATGAATTCATATTTCTGTAATTGTGTTTCATGCTTGTTGCCCAGAACTGAGGAATACTTATTATATTGAGTTTTCACCCTAAATTCTGAGCAGTGGTATTAATTATGAAACACATGATCTCTTCATTAAGTTTACTCAAAGATTTCTTAAGGTTGTTTTTTCCTCTTGAAAGCTAAATATGGGATTTTTTTTTCCTGATTAACATTTTTATTGATTCATACAGATAACAGAGAAAAGCAAAACATTTATACACAGAATCAACATTTAACCCCCACTATTACCCCTACCAAGCCCCAACCCCACCCTGAACCTCAACAACATCCCTGTGGTCCACATATTTATAGACACACATAAAAAAAAGAAATAATAATATTAATCACACATTTAAAACTCAACTTCTCTCTCCACTGCCCCTTCCAGGGAGCCCTCCAAAAACTCCTAATAGCTGCCCCGTTACCCATCAAATGAATCCCAATGCCGCCACCCTCCCAATCTCAATTCTTGAAATGAGGGTGCTCCAGCCAACTTCCATCCCCTTAAAACAATTTGTCTGCCGATCATAACACTGGTTAGGACCCAATTTTGTATGCGTTTATCCCTGTCACAGATTCACAAAGCTCCCTCTCTCACTCCACACCCCGCTCTCTCTCCCGAGTACTAATCACCTGCACCTGTCTATCATCACCACATCAATCAGCTCCCTACAAAAGCCACACTCACTCCTCAGTTGATCTCTAGTCTTCCCTTGGAATACAGACTCACTGACCTGTTCTCCAGCTAGCCTCCAAAGTTCCTCTCCAACATCTACATTGATCTGTTTCTCCTCTCCTCATGCCCCCATCTGATGTTTGTGAGTGTGGCCCATAAACTACTCTCACTTTCTATATGTACAAAGATTGTTATCAGTGCACTGCACATCATTTATTGTTCTACTCCTTCTGATTGATACTCCCCTGTATATTACCTGTGTGTTAAATACCTGCCTTTTTGTGTTCTATTATCATCTTTAAGTCTGGTTTCTGTTACAATCCCTGATGACTGCCCCATTTTTTTAGAATCCTGGCCCACATTTTCTACCCCAATACTAAGTTTAAAACTTTCTCCCATAATCTCTTGATAGAAGTTAAAGCTCCATCCCCCAGATTCTGAATTGGCAGGGAGCAATCCACTGATGCCTCATTACCTTTTCCAAAAGCAGTAATTACCAATCTCAGAGTATCTGCTACTTTAGTGGGGTGCATGCTACTCCCAAAAATAGTACAGAGCAGGTGGTGCAGCTGTAAATACCTAAAGAACTGTGATCTGGGTATCCTAAAATGTTGATTCAAAAATTTTCAAAGGATCTCAGTACTCCACTCTCATATAAGTCACCAAGTGCATTAACCTCCCTCACAATCCACTCTGACCAGCAGAAAAGGGACTTATTAATACATAATTTTGGGTTCAGCCATACGCTCAAGGCAACATTTAAATAAATGTCTGAATTAAACACCAAGGACACTTTTGTCCATACCAAGTGCAAATGCAAGATAATGGGTTGTAACTTCTCTGATTATTTTGATAGAAAGGCTTTGCAATGGAGAAATAGGGGCAAGAACATCCTGTTCAATACAAAACCAGGGAGGGGCTCTCTCAGGTGGAAGAAACCAATGAGCTAAATGTCTGAGAATGCATATTAATAAAACAAAAGTTGGGTTGGCCTAGCCCACCTTTGTCAGTCAGCCTATGCAACTTACTGAAATGTGATCTGGGACATTTACCATTCCAAATGAATGACTTCTCTGCGCTATCAAATTGCATGAAATAAGGGAGGGGGACATCTATAGGGAGAGACTGTAGCTGGTAGTTGAATTTTGGAAAACAATTATTTTAATAACATTAACCTTCCAAATCATAGATAAATGTAATGAATCCCACCTGCCCCCAGCTCGAAAACCTTTTTAATAAAGGGTCAAAGTTAACTCTAAATATTTTTTATTTTACAAATTTGCTGGGAATTAAATACCCAAATACATAATGCCCTGTTTGGGACACTGCAAGGCACCTGGCTGAAAAGAATTTATCGGGTAGTACACTGTCAGAGTCTAAGCTTCAGATTTTGAGCAACTAACTCTGTATCCCAAGAACTTAGAAAAGGAATGAATAATTCTGTGGAGACAAGGCATATATCTAGTAAGGTTTCTTATTGCGGCTGCTAATGGTTCCAGGGCAAGACAGAACAATAATGGGGAAAGAGGGCAAACCTGCTGGCTGCCCCTAATCTGAAATTCATGCATTTGTTTGTACCGTTGCTACCGGGTGTCTATAAAGTTAACTTAATCAATGAAAGTTTTCCCAAACCTCTGCATTTCCAAAATCTTAAAAAGATAATCCCATTCTAGATGGCAGCAACCGTAGTCTGATCATTCACCACTGACCATATGATATTGATGAAATGCCTAATGTTATCAGAAGAGCTATGGCCCCTGTATAAACTCCTCCTGATCTATATGTATAAGAGATTTTATAACTTTACTTAATTGATTAGCCACAATTTTTGACAATATTTTAACGTCTTCCTATATCAGGGAAATTGGATGGTGACTCTTACACTCACTTGGATCTTTGTCCTTTTTAAGAATCGGACTGATCCGGGCTTGTGTCATGGTTGGCAGAAGCTTTCAATTCTTTAATGATTCCATATAAACTTATAGCAAAAGTGGAACCAATTCTGTGGCATAAGATCTAAAGAACTCAAGTCATTTGGCCCGGAGCCTTGCCTGTAAGCAAGACCTTAATTACCTCGCCAAGCTCCTCCAAGGTTATCTCAAAATTAAGATAATTTATTTGCTCAGCCATCAGTTTAGGAAGTTGTAATGGTTTCTATACTCATCAGTAGACAAAGATGTGGAACGTCAAGGTATACTTTTTTAAAAGCATTATTAATATCAATGGCTGAGGTAAATATTTCACCACCAGCAGATTTCACTGAGGGAATGGTAGAAAAAGTCTCTCTCTGTTTTATATATCTAGACAGAAGTTTTCCTGCCTTGTCCCTCGACTCAAAGTATGACTGTCTTGCCCTGGATAGCCAAAACTCCACCTTCCATGACAAAATAGTATTATATCTGTATTTCAATTGGGTCAATTCTCTGAGGCCATCAGTCGACATTCTGCGCTTTAGCTCTGCCTTGACACTTTTAATATTCCCTTCCAAATCCATGAGTTCTCATGCTTTGGATTTTTTGGTGAATGAGGCATACTGTATGATACGGCTCCTAAGAACTGCCTTAAGTGCCTCCCAAGCCATGCCCACAGAGGATACTAAGGACCAGTTGGTCTCCATATAAACACTGATTTCAGCCTGTTTGAATTCTATATTTAGCAATAGGGATACATTAAAGCACAAACTATATGATTTCCTTTACTCCATATGTGAAAACACCTCTAAATTCACCAGGGCATGATCTGAGAATAAATGTTTACAATTGAGCAATCAACTACAGAGGTAAATGAGGGATTTAGATATAAAAAGAAATTTAGACCAAATCGACTCCCTGGTTCGGGGCCTCGGGGGTGTCAGCTTGAGCACGTAAGTGTCTTTTAATGTCTCCCAGAGCCCGAGGATTTTGAATTCTTTGACATATTGTCCTCCTAGAACAGGTATGGAAAAGTGTGCAGATCTTGCCATTCACATGTCCGAACCTTGCATGGCGTCCAATGTGGGAAATGTTTGAATAATTTGATGTATTCTTTAATTTTGGGTGTTGACTGACAATATAAAGAACTGTTGGCCCTCACATTGGTCATATTTAAAATTGTTGTGCTTAAACTGCCCAATGACTTCAAATGCTGTTATTTACTCACCCTCATGTTGTTCAGATAATCATTTGTCTAGAGGAATAAAATGAAAGTGGATGATGAATTTGGCTGTCCATCCCTAACATTCTGCCTAATGTACCCTTTTGTGTTCCACAGAAAAAAAGTCATGCAGGTTTGAAATGACATGAGTGTGAATAATGATAACATAATTTTAATTTATGAGTGAACCTTTAAATTCTAAATAAAAGTTAAAAGCAAATGACAGGTGGCATAGCTGTGATAGTTATTCCATTGATGAAGTACATAGTTATACTGTGGAATCAGTAGACTGCACTGAGTGATAATTGGCTGGATTAAATTGTCTCTGCTCACGTTTCTATTTAATCTGTAAATAATTTCACAAAGACCAGGCAGATGGATGTATGGAGACTCAGAGGCACTGGCTGAACACAGAGAACGGAAATATTATGTGTCAAGTGAGAAGTTTTTTCTGTGTTGAAACGAACCACCTTCTGTGTTGATCATTCTCTGTAGGCCCACCACTCTCCACTTCTACTTGTTTCACTATTCTTCCTCAGAGTCTCCCACGATCTGTCCTGCTCCTCATCTTCCTGACCCCTGTCTTCAACTCTTCATGAATCTTTCTTATTCTTGTCTCCTCTCCCAACCTGCTTTATCTGTTCACCTCTTTCTCCTCTCCCAGCCTGAGTGTCTTAGTATCATTAATAGATACTCTCTCCGTCCCACTGTGCTCATCGTGGCATCCTAGATTCTGGGAAGTTAGAACTCATTGACATCATCTGACATTTTCACTCATCCGCCACAGCCTGTGTTTGGATTATGGACTGTGTTTCTGTTTACAGGTCTGTTTCAATAAATACCTTTGACTGTTCATCTCTGAATTTGGGTCTTCACTTCCAGTGGCATGACATAACAGTCCATCCAGCACTAGACCCAGCAGAGTTTGGATGGTATTTTTGTAGTTCTGTGTTCTGTCAGCCACTGCTCACTTTGTCAGGGGAAAACCCTGGTGGACACACTCTTCTCCCTTCGTCAAGGCAATCTCTCCATTATAGAGTTTGCTTATGAATTCCTCATAGTTGCTGATGAGCTGGATTATGAGTTTACCCACCAAGGACATCTTCATCTGAGGATTAATTTAGCCCTTTGATACTTGGAAGCTGTCAGGAGTCGTCTTGAGTCTGCTGCAGACAGCCAGGAGGCATCTGGGTTTACTGCAGTTCTTTCCACCATCCTAAAGAGGAGGAGGAGGAAGAAGAGATGGGTTCCTGCACTGTGTCTATTGCTGCTCCCCAGGAGGGGTCAGAGACTGCTGCAGCTCCCCAGGAGGGGTCCGACCCTTTGGGTCAGTTCTTTTCCCTTTGGCACTCACTCTGTGACAGTGGACTTCAAGCTTGCACTTTCCCCAGTGGTCACAATGTCAGTCTCTTCTCCAGTGTCCGGTGAGCAAGCTCCTTTTCCAGGGGCTGTCACCTACTCTGTCCTATGCCTAGCCATTTTTTATGTCCATCCCTCCATGACCATTTCTGACTCCATCCTACCTCATCACTGACCCATTTCTTACATCTGCTGTCATCCCTCCAATACCTTGCCCAGTCCTGAACCTCTGTCTGCAAAGTTTGTTCCTTTTTCCCTTACCTGCTCGGTCTACCTCCAATCTCTATCGGTTCCACCCAGCCCTCTTGATCAGCTCTGGTCTCTTGGCCTTCTGCCAGCTCTGCCCTGGATTTCTGACCTGCACTGGTCTCTGGGCCTTCTCTAGGATACTTTTAAAAATGTAACCAAGGTTAATGTTAAACACTAGAAAATGTATGTAATGTCTTATTGATGTAAAATGATACTGGAATAGAGTATTGAGCAACCACGTACAACATCAGAGAATAACCAATCAGACCATATGTCAAGATTTATAGTAAGAACTTATGTTGTGATCTGTTTCTCATCCAAACTGATCATAATACTTAAGGCCTCGATTATACTACATACAAAATTGAAGAACGAACTGGTGTGATGTCATTTAAAACAAAAGCTGGCCAAAAAGTTGTTTTTAATTTGTTTCAGTGGTTCGTAAAAGCTTGCTGGGGTGAAATTTTAGGAAAAAATCTTATCGGCTGCTAAACCTTCTTATTGGCAATTTTTTTTTACATTGTTTAGTGAGTCAAAATCAGTAAACACGAACACATCGAGTCATTAGCAAGCTGGTCAAATGTACCTACATCTGTATGATCGTTTGCTTGGAGACATTTTCCAAGAGCAAAGTCTTGTAATTTATTTTTAGTCTACTAAAGGAATCACATGTTCTCAAATACTCTCAAGTGCCCATTCACTCATGTGCCATCTGCCCCAAAAACCATTCACACATCTGTCTAAAGTAAGATATGCCTCTATAATTGTTTTTATCTTTTTTCTGCATATTATACACATCTTTGCAATGTTATTAGTTTCATAATAAACTACAATAACAGTGTAACCAGCACATATTATGTTATCGCATTAGCGTCATGAATTCATAATGTAAACATGACAAATAAAAAATTTCTACTGCATATATATCACAAAATCATTGAGTTGTTAAAGCAGTTTTTCTCTGACCTCATGTGAATTCTACTCAGAATGAGGGATAAAGTCATTGATAACACATTTTTAAGGTTTTACATGTAACGTACTTCTAAATGCCTACCACATCATTGTGGCGGGTGTCTGAATGTTCAGAAACAGAATATAGTTGCTTGTCTGTTTAGAACTTCTATTTTTTTTTTTTTTTACCTCTGAACAAAGAAAGAACAACTTGTATGGAAGACACGAAGACATAGATTAAACCACTGGAGTACTTTTATGCTACCTTTACCATTGGAGGTTGAGAAATTTGGACCCCATTGACTTTGTATAGACAAACACACAATACATCTTTAAAAATATCCTCTTTTGTGCTCTGCACTAGAAAAAGTCATATGATTTTGAAACGGTGATTACATAATGAGAGAAAGTTCACCCAGAATGAACAATCTCTTTCATATAACAATTTTAGGTTACCACTTTTTACAGTTTATCAAAGCAAGTGGTATATGTGCTATAGCTTTTCACAGAACTAACTTCACTTTTTTGATCTAATTTTGCAATGATGTTCAACCGACTGATGCCAAGGTGATTTTAAGTGTTCTGTTCCCCTCAAGTTCACTGGTATGCTAACAGTTGCCACAGGTGTAGGTAATCATATATTATAAACATGTTCCACAAATTTTTACAACCAAAATGTGTCAATTTATTTTTTGTGTAATATACCTAATTCACTTTTACATGGTGTTTGTACATTTTAGTCAGCCGTGTGTTCACATAAAAGTCCACCCAGTCCTCTTATGTTTCTATTAATCAAAAACAGCGTGTCAAAATGAACTGTTTTCGTTTCTGCTCTTAAGTGACGTCATGTTAGAGTGATGAACTAGTGATGGACTCCACCCTATTATCATAGATCCTCCCCTAAGTGATCTACACACAGTTGGCCATTTTTTTTCTGCACTGGAGCAGATACAATGAAAAGAATGTGTTACATGAATCTTTTATTTAATTTTTTGACATTACATATGTTAGCCAGCAAGTGGTGGCAAAAGATAATTTTTGTATGTAATATGAGCAGTTGAAGTAAAGTGAATCCGTCAGTCATTGTTTACATACATCAGCACTCTGAACGCTCGTATTACTACTAAACAACTACAGCTAGAAAATAGATTTAAACGGCTTTAAAAGATCGTCATTACATTTCATCACAGCTGAGAGACACAACAGACAGATTAATTACACAACTCATTGCTTACCTCTTACTCTTACCTTGTGTTCAAAATGGTGGAGGACATTGCGGTTTCTATAGTGAAAGACTCTTTCACCGGCTACTGCGAAGTAGGGAGAATTACCTCTGCTTGGACGGCTATTTTTCCACTGAAAAAGCTGATCTCCAGAAGCTGACAGCATCTCTGCTTGGGTGTGGCAACAGGTGATCACACACACGCTCCATCTCTCGCTCTCTTACACACTCGCTCGCATCCATCCATGTTTATCCAATAAATTGTTCGAAACAGCACTAGCCATGATACTATTTCTGAAGTGACATTTTGTAATTACTAACGTAGGTTTGGACACATTTGTTTTGATCCAGCAATGGCAGATTCTGATCGGTCACTTAAAGTAGTTCCATGCGTAAATGCACTTTATGACCGTACTCCTGTTTTTACTTATTTTTAAAAATGTACTTTTTCATTGAACTGTGCTATATAAGAAATATCACACTCGCAATCGTGCTATATGGCCCTAAATCAACACTGTTGTGATAACCTATGGTAATCTGCAGCTGAATCACAGCAGTGCTGATGTAGGGCCATATCGCACTCTTGCTTGTATGATAATGCTTAAAAATATATATTTCTCATTCATTCATACATATATGGCTGAACTTATTTATGCTGTCAGTCAAATTGGTTCTGATTTGTTGTTGCTGTAGTATCCGAAGCACAAGCTATAAAGGCACAGCCTTCTTCAGGAAAGGGGGCAGGGAGCAGCAGTTCATTTACATTTAAAGAGACACACGAAATCGGCGTGTTTTTGATTCCACCGAAAAAGAGGCATTTATAACATGGTGTAAAAATCTGTGATCTGTGAGGTATTTTGAGCTGACACATTCTGGGGACACCTGAGACTTATATTACATCTTGGATAAAGGGGCATAATAGGTCTCCTTTAAAATTATAATGCACAGATATTCATACATTTTGGGGCCACTTTCTATGTGGTGCTACCAGTAACAAACTACACTATTAACAAGCAAATCTCAATGAAGCTGCACACTGAGGGAAAGTCATAACTGTTAAACGAGTACTTGACCCCTGCTCACACCTCTTTCCAGTAGCCCTGTGGTGAGAAGTGATTTCTTGCCATTTGTCAGAGCCACATGTGCACACAGAGCTGGTGAAGGTAAGCTACGAAGGTGCTGAAACTGACTGAGCTTTGATTGGAAAAGAGGCAGTATTTCCATCACTTAGAAGTGAAATAAATTAATTGAATCGACTGGATGCGTTCTGGGAGCATTTCATAATGTCTCTCAACTCTGACGGAAAAGTGGGCCTTCTTCAACAGGGTTCCACCAAGCAATTAAACCTCCACTGGCTCCAGCAGGCTGGACTCGTATGGGTTCACTGTTGCCTGTTATCAGTGCTTTCTCTCCCCCTCTTATCATCAAAGAGACTGCACTTTAGTACAGACAGGAGGTATATCTAGTAATATGGTAACAGCGTAAAAGCCATCCACACTATATAATGCACTTATCGAGCTCTTGACCACACTAAACCAACCTGAATCCGACTCCATAAAACTGCATGCTATAAATCATGCCCAATGGTCTCTTTTCCACTAACAAGCCAACACTACATTAACCAGAATTCCTCTCACTTTAAACTGCATTGTGGCCTAGATTTTTGTGAACTCACTGCAGGCACACAGGCCTCTGTTTAGCTCATTAGTGCCTCAGTTGTCAGCCAGATTTTGTGCTGCTGCACACACATCCTCCCAGATAACACTGACAGAAAAAATAATCATAACAGAGGAGGGGGAGAAACAGAGTGGGTCTCACAGCCACAGTAATTACACTGCATTCATCAGAGGGGCTGAAAGAGAAAGTGTGTGTGTGTGTGTGTGAGTGTGAGAGAGAGAGTGAGCGACCATATGCCGGCCTGCACATCTACACAACAAGAACCAATCACTTTTATTGAAATGCATCTCAATTTCCCTTTTTTTAATACTGAGGTCTCCATTAAGATTTCACAGGAAGACACAATAAATGGGAGGGAGGGATGGTAGCACACAGCTGTCTCCACTCTGTCTTCATTACCCAGCATCCCCCAGTGCTACTCACCCTTTCCAGCCAACCAAATATCACTATAATGTTGCTGTTATGATGGAGTCTGCATAGATTCTGTGCATCTGAAACTTTGTTTTGTACATTTACTCATACACATACAGTTACACATATAGAACAGGACAGAAATCATTAAGCTATATAAGCACTGTGCCATCCCAACTTATTTGCACGTAAGTGTTAACACCATGCTATGCTATTTTTTGTGGGTGCAGATAGCTCTGAGACCGCATATTTTATGCATTGGATATATTGCATTGGATATAGGACTGCCTTCATGCTGGCTGATGAGATGAACAAGCAGTAAAGTGATCCTTGCACAAAACTTTTCAAACATAATGTTTTCTGTCTCTGTTTTCTCTGGGAACCCACTCATAATATAATATAATATCTGCATCATAAATCTCCCCCAGCCTCTTAGGCCTTAAACACCACTGAGTGGTAGGATTAGATATGAACTTGGTATGCTTTGTATGAAGTTGTTAGAGAGTTTTGGGAAATCTAGTGGTAAAGGAAGGTATTACACCATGTTCTAAAAGGGATGACGATGACATGGGTGATTTAAAAATGTCCAGCTAACTCTGATTACTTCAACATGTAATAACTTTTCCAATAATGGAAGAAAAATCTCAGCAGTGTCTATCTAGAATTCCAGAAATATACATACACGAGTATGCATACACAGTTTAAGTGCTTGGCCAATGCATTGTGCACAGTCCGGTTGAACATGCTAACGTGTGTTCTTAACCAGGATACATGGGAACTCCTTTTCAACAACTCTTCCAAACAGTATATTGGTTGAAAGGAGTTCCCATGCATGCTGGAAAATGGTAGGCTGCTTTACTTTCACTATTCAAATATAAGTTGGTTGAGAGAATGTCAGAGTGTGCAGAGCTGTAATCTAGGCAAAGGATGGTTACTTTGAAAAAGCTAAAATATGAGATAGTTGTTTAATATTTAAGGTCAATATATTATTACCATACTTCCATTTGTGTTATTTCATAGTTTTGATTACTTTTAGTTTAAAATGTGGGAAATAGCAATAATAAAGAGTGTGTAGGTGTGCCTAAACTTTTTACTGGTAGTGTATATAAAGTATTACACAGTATAATTATCAGCCATCTCCCAAAAGCTATAAAAAATCCTGTGTTTCAGAAGCTAGAGCAGTTTCCCTTGTATTCTCTAACAGTCTCAATCTTCACTATTTGTTCATTGTATCAGTTCATAACATTCTGTCCCATATTCCCCTATGCCTGCATACAAATTCATCTCTCAGTGAATGCACTGGAAACAAAAGATTGTGTTTATGAATGTGGAACTGATGGATTCATCATCTTGAAGTGAACTGATTTCACTCATAGTGCCTTTTCAGAATCCATTACAGTCATGTGTGATGACTTGTGGAAAGCGGAGTCTGAAAGACAGGTGATTATTCAATGACTAGAGAAAACGAACAGCAGTAATCTTAGAACTTGGTTGATAGCAGTCAGGTATGGTACTCTTACCTGTACAAAGGCATACATCAATGCCTTGAGAGTGTAGAGGATTATAAGGTATTGTGATTTGCCTCTGGGAATACTGGCACTGATACTGTGTTGCCGTGTTGTCGTAATGGCACCTATTGATGTATTATTTGTCTGCTTGTATTCTACAATTCTACCAGCTGATGTAATCATCAGAGCATATGCCAAGAACATGGGGCAAAATGGGACATGCAGGATCACAGATCTAATGGCATCACCCTTTTACACATGACTTTGTAGATGAGAATCTAGACAGTAAAACTCTCAATTACAGGTAATAGTATTAGGTTATGATGTGCTGAAGGAGGGACTGAAGATATGATTATTTTCAGAAGTCCAGCATAATGCTCCTAATTCTAAGAGAAAACCTGTGCAGTGTGTTTTTAAGCACATGGGTTGAGGGAACCATGTCATCTTAAAAAAAAAAAAAAAAAAAATTCTACAAAACAATCTCTCAGAAAATAGTAAATTGTGAGGTAAAAAGAGAGGCACCAGATTGAAATAGACATTAACATGTTGAGTGATTTGCAATGGAAATGATGGAAAAAGGAAAGCTGGAAAGTGTGGATTAGGGATGGGAATCAGAAGGTCTGTAACAATTCTGATCCCTTTTAAAGGGATAGTTCACCCAAAAATTAGATCAAGAAAATTCTCTGATCATTTTCTCATGCCATCCCAGATGTGTATGACATCCTTTCTTCTGCAGAACTCAAATTAAGATTTTTAGAAGAATATTTCAGCTCTGTAGGTCCTCACATTGCAAGTGAATGAGTACCAACATTTTGAAGCTCCAAAAATCACATAAAGGCAGCATAAAAGTAATCCATATGACACCAGTGGTTAAAACTATATCTTCAGAAGCATTACGATAGATGTGGGTGAGAAACAGATGAATATATAAGTCTCTTTTTTTTTTTTTTTTTTTTTTTTTTTTCTTTTTTCTTTTTTTTTTTTTTTACAATAAATTCTCCTCCTGCCCAGTAGGTGGTGAAAATGCATGAAGAATGCAAATAGCCAAACACAAAAGAAGAAGAATGTGAAAGTGGATATTGATAGTAAAAAGGATTTTAATATTTATCTTTTTCTCACCCACACCTATCATATCACTTCTGAAGACATTCACTTGGATTGATTTAATGCTGCCTTCATGTGATTTTGGAACTTCAAAATTTTGGTACCCATTCACTTGCATTGTGAGGACCTACAGAGCTGAGATATTCTTCTTAAAAACTTTGTGTTTAGAAGAAGAAAGTCATACAGGTCTTGGATGGCACGGGGGTGAGTAAATTATTTTTGTAAAGTTTAATTAAAGAATTTAAATTATTGGGTGAACTAATCTTTTCACTATTTTAAAAGATCCATTAGTACTTTTGAGGAAGAAATAGTTGGAAATAAGAAATTATTACTGGATTTCATGCTTTCAGCAGTCTGTTACCAAGTTTAATAGAACAGATTCTTGCAAGAGATGTTTCCACAGCCGTTTTAATTCATATGTTTTATGTTTTAAAATATGTTTCATTTTTATAAAATACCACTAATTACCTCAAAACTCATATGTATTTTTAACATATTGTAATATGGCCACAACGAGTCAGTAATTACTCTTGTTTAAGTCTAACAAGTCATATATGATGATATGAATGACTTGCGGTTCAGTCTGTTTTTGATTCACTATAAAAACTGGCTCATAAAAATCATTAGTTTGGGAATCAGACTACACTGGTCACACTGTATGTTTTGCTGTGTAGATTAAAAATAACTATCTCATAAAAATAATTCATTCAGAAATCAAGCTCCACTGATCATTCTGTATGTTTTGTATTATTAAAAGAACTGGCTCAAATGAGTCATTCATTCTGGAATCAGAAAACACTAGTTTCACTGTATATTCAGTAGTTGTGTTGAGGCACTGTTGCATAGCAGTGAAGGAAACAATGCCAGAGTATTTTAGTATGATGTCCCCAATGGAACCGAAAGTCATTGGTTGCTGTCCATTTCAAAAATTGGAATGGTTCTGAATAAGACATGGTTCTTGGTTCCCAACCCTAGTGTTGATTCACATTCTATACATTTGCAATTGACCCCTAATCTGTTTCTCATAGTGAATCAATATATGTACAGTGTTCGTAAATGCTGTTTTATGTTTTTTTTTTTGCCCCAAATGGACCCCGTTAAAAGTAAAGCCCCTTGTGAAACCAGTGGAGCCATTAAAGGAAATTGAAAAACCAGGTCAAGTCCAAATGGATGTTGTCCACCACCATTAGTACCATTCACAGTAGACAGAATAATCCACTCTCTAATGTTCTCTAAAACACAGAATCAGCTCAGGCTTTAAAAAAGCCGCTACTTCACCACACACTGTGATGATGTCACCTACATCAGAGCATGAGCAGCAAATAACTTTTAGACACCGTCGAGAGAGTGTGAGCTAGCCTTGTTAAAGACAATCATGCCTCACTTCCTCTTCACACATGAAACAAAATGGCTAATAAAATTACTTGGCTGATTGTGCACCTAATAAAGAGTATGCAGGCCCAACTTTAAGACTGTTTACCCACCTTACTCCATTTGGCCTCTTTGTCCAGACTGCACAGGAAAATGACTTGCTAATCTGTTTACTTATTTGGAGTAATTGGGTTGGGTGCTAGTAGAGGGGATTTCCTTGACTGTTAAAAGTCTTGGTGAGTAGCCCATTCCCAGCTCCTTGGGATAATTACTCTGACTGAGCCATGGCCACGGGGCCCACGCACAGGGCTGCTTTTTAAACTGTAAATTATGAAGGATTAGCATTTATGAATTTTAAATCAGGACTGTGGTAGGAGACACTAAAGCTGCTTAGCGATTGCAAATGGCAGCATTTGAGCAGGCAGGCGGGTTACTCGTTCCATGCCAGCCTGTGCATACACACTTTGAGAGTAGTCACAGTTATCAGCTTAAAGTGAATGAGGGGCTGACATCTTACCATCCAGTACATCACAAAGGAGTCTGCTAAGGGAGATGTTTGAGCCAGCCGCTGGGCGCATCTCCCCCCTCTCTACCTCCCACTTTCCCTCAACCAGAGTTAAGGCTTTGCCACTTGCTGAAGTGCCACATTGAGCGACATATTCACTGGGTGATTATGATAATGTGCGACTTGATCCAAAATAAATTATGCATAATAGATTGATGTGACACCAAGTCATCAATTAGATGGATATCAACATTAAGAAATGTGACACAGCACAACATTCTGTTTCAATGCTGGAGCAGCCTCAAATTAATTCCCAAATTATTTGTTATTCGCTCTGTTTAACTGGATCTTTACCTGATGCGCTCAAGGACAAGCAATACTCTCCCTGTCACCCAACTTTCAAAGAAAGGTGTGAGTCCAAAAAGTGGCACAGCATATTGTTAGGTAGTGTGTGGGCTGCATCTTACCACCTGCATCCTCTGCTCATATCACACATCTGGGACTGTGTGTCCCTCAGTTGCAGGCCATGACCTGAATGTGTGGTGTTAACTGGCTGGGCCAAGCAGCTGGGGGATTCACTGTTGGTCTCTCTGTGCCACATGTCGTCTCCATGCTACATGACACATGAGCTGATTAACCTCCATCTCAACACCTCAGCCACCTTCAGTACAGGGCTCAATGACACATTATACCAGCCAATGTGCTGACACTTGACACACAGGCAGCGATAGCATGTCAAGTAGGTAACTTTACACAGAGAAAGTATCATTGTCGTTGTTGCAGAAAAACAGTGCATGCTATCAACTTAGGTGGTGTAAATAAAATCAAAAAATCTTTTTGCAGTGACATGCATCTCTCGGCAAGCACATGGTGAAATATACAAAAGGTTTATGTCCAAAAAAAAGCATTTTTCATGCATATCACTGTGAGACACTCAACTTCAAGATCTAAAATCTAAAATCAAAATGAAGAAATCTGAAAAAATCTACTTATACTATAAATGACCATGAAGAGATACATTTAAAACAATTTTATCAAGAGGTATTATAATATGTTTGCAGCAGAAACATATTGAGAAACAAAATGTGTCATAATGTCTTAAAAGGAATATTCCGGGTTCGATACAAGTTAAGCTCAATCGACAGCATTTGTGGCATAATGTTGATTACCACAAAAAAAAAAAAAATTGACTTGTCCCTCCTGGTCTTTAAAAAAAGCAAAAAACAAAAAACAAATCAAGTTTACAGTGAGGAACTTACAATGTAAGTGAATGTGACCAATTTTTTTTTTTTGGGGGGGGGGGGGGGGCCTTTTTCCTACGTCCTGTGATGATTAGTGAGAAATAATTCCGTTGTCAAGTAAACATAACTGTTGTTGCGGCATACCTCCATTCATTCTTTCGTTGTGGTGTTGGGATTTTGAAGAGTGTGTATGATTTTGAATGGACATACATCAGTCACTATATCAGTGTGTTACTAAACGATAATATACTGCAAAAAATTTATAAAGACAAAGAAAGCATGAACAAAACCGCCGTGCTGTTTCTTTCAGATGCAGTTGAGATTTAATCTAAGCACAAATGCAACATTTCGAGCAAAATTATTAGTTGTTTTAGCGGAGCACCTGAATTAGTTCAGTTTCAGATGCGTGTACATGTCATCTGGTCACCCTGCATGTTCAAATCAGACAGACACACTAAGGAAGAGCTGTAAAGTTCTCATACTTTGGTATATAATCAAGATTTCTGATCAGACTGTCATTTTCTTTTAAATCTGTACGTAAGTTTAAAAAAACATTCTGTGGGTGATTGACAGGGACGCATCAGGAAGCCGTTTTAAACCTCAAATGCGATGTGGTTTTTGACTACCTCTGTATGTGTTTTTTGTGATCCAATCACAAAACATTTTGCACCCTATTTACAACTATATTTAGCACTGACCTATGTGATGTGATCATCCCAAACGTGTCTTGTTACCAGCTGTAAACAGCTAGGGAATGCTGTAGAATGACTTCCAGTGGAAGTTCCATCCACAACCACACAGAAAACGTTAGTAAGTGATTTTATCACACTAAAGTCATGCACACATATTGTTTATGTCTTGTGGGTATACTTTTGAAACCGTGAGTATTTTAATGTACAAAAAAAAATGTACTTGCATTGTAAGTGCCTCTCTGAAACTCAGATTTTTTAATTTTTTTTTTTTAAAGGACAAGTCAAAATAAATCTTTATAGTAACCATTATTATGCCTCGAAATGCTTTCGAGTGAGCTCAACTTGTGTTGAAGCCAGAATATTCCTTTAAAAGGGATAGTTCACCCTAACCCATTATTTACTCACCCTCATGTCACTCCAAACCTATATGACTTTGAACTGTAAAACACAAACAAAAAAATTAAAAGTAAAATCTTCACAAATTTCTTAAACATGCAAAAGAAAAAAAAAAGTCAAAAGTTATACATTGAAAGAATCCATGATCTAGCATGAGAGAAAAGATGGATTCCTTGGATAGAAAACTATGGCAAATCTTTCAATTTGTTGTAAAGACAACAAAGTAGTAGGGGAAACATCGTACTATTAAATCTTGTGTTTGTTCAGCATGCAGGGCCTCCCTTGGCCCTGTTCCTTCACTTGGAAGCATAAATGGACATATCTTATTGATTTTCTTTCAAGCCGGATTGCACTGATTTCTGTGAATATGGTAGACTAATTCAGCGGGTGATGTCCACCGGGAGAGTGTGTGTTGGTGGGGGGGTGCTGGAAAACCAGACATTACTGGGTACCATGAGCACTCCAGCAGCAGGACTGTGGGCCTCATTACACCAAACAGGGGCCTAATTGCTTTTCCCTCCTGTCCCATCTCTCACTCCTTTCCTTCACAGCCAAATTAAATGGAATGTTTTTTAATTATTTATCAATACAATGTCTGCCAGTGGATCAATTAGTGTGAATGGTTATCAAATATAATGCGATCAAGTTTGCTGATAGACGGCTGTGAAACATCGATCGCCTCTTTAAAGCATTTCTACATGTTCCTTAAGAAACCCAATTATTTTTCTTTAGAAGGGGGAGAGTGACAGTGGCTTTGTTAATTTGTGCATGGAGGATGGGGACAGTGCTCTGGGGGGACAGTTGACCTACTGAAGTCTGACTGACTACAAGTCATGTCATTCATTGCCATGAATCAACCTCCTAGTCAGCACATTATACATCCAGTCGAAATAGGATCTCTGCTCAAGGTCTATATCTCTCCTAGATCTGAACATGGAAATAGATGTGAATTTGGAAAAAAAATCTGATAAAATCTTACAATGCAATTCTATGTTAAGATTTAGCAAACTGCTGTTGTCGCAGATAAAATCTCTTCAGATGATGTAACAATGTAATCTACCTTTGTTTTGTACTAATGATCAGTCAATTAATTGAACACACTCAAGGTCTTTTTAAAAAGTTCTTATTTTGATTGTCATTTGTGAAGATTTGCAAAGTGTTATAATACAAAACAGAGCATCAGTGGAGGAAAAATTTCCTTTCCTTGTTTGTGCTAGTGTCTTGCACAAAGAAAACACGTTGTCAAGCTATGCATGTCTGTGAAGTTGAGGGAATGTTCGATCACCCTTCTGGTAGAGAGAAAGCATTAAGGACATCCACCTGAGGTGAATTGTTACTAATGACTGTTTCTATGTGCACAGTGAGAGTCGGGGGAGATAAAAGACGGCCCAGCCCACCGAAAAAGAAAGAGTGTCACACACCTCTCTGTTTTATAGAGGGTGTTTATGCTGAAAAGCAAGATCCTATTTGTTTATGCTGAAAATAAGTATTTTGGTTTTGTTTGCGATTTCTGTTTTGTTTTTAATAAACTTGACTCATGTGGACTGTGTAAACTGGCTCTCGATTCCTCCAAACATGAACATTAGCCACACTGGTGCCGAACCCCAAGATAAGGAGGAAGAATACGCTGCTATGGAGTCATCTTCGCAGCTGGAGGAAGTGTTCCGATCCCTCGCCAGCATCAACCAGGCTCAACACCAGGCCCTCGTGGATCTGCGGGTGGAGCAGAAACAGCGCTTTGAGGTGCTCCTTCGAGTCCAAGAGGAGGACAAATGAGCATTGAGGAGCTGGTGCCTCATGAGGGGTGCATGCCGCGGCCCTGGCAGCAGCGAACCCCCATGTGTTGCTCGCTTAGGTGGGGACACAAGACAATCTGGAAGCCTTTCTGGAGCTCTTCAAACACATGGCAGAAGCTCTGGAATGTCTGCAGGCACAATGGGAAGTTCACCTCTTACTGCTGCTGACCAGGGAGGCCCAACTCTCAGCCCAAAAGCTCCCAATCGACATCCTCCTGAGGTACCCTGAGCTGAAGAAAGCCATCCTGCAGAGGGTCGGCCGCAGTCCAGAGGAGCACTGCCAGCGGTTCCGATCCCTGATACTGAGCAAATTCGGCCAACCGTTTGCCTTTGCTCATCAGCTGATGATGCCTGCCGGTGGTGAGTGCTGGCTGAGGAGCCCAATGATGTCTGACATGTCATCAATCTCTTGGTGCTGGAGAAATTCATCTCACGACTACCAAAATTATTGGCGGAGTGGCTCCAGTAGTTCCAGAGAGGGAGGAGCTCAGTCCGGAGATGAGTCTAAATCAAATCAGTTCACTCCAGTCCCATGTGAAGACCACCTTTCGCCGTCACAATGTACAGAAGTTGCCAAATTGCAAAAAAATAAATTGCAGATTTCTCTCTCCTTTTTTTTGCAGACAGATGCATCAGACAGGGGGCTGGCTGCTGTTCTGTCCCAAGTGGTGGTGGCCATCCAGTGGACTCTCCACTACTATTTGTTGGGATGAGCATTCACCCTCTGTTCAGACCATGCCCTGCTCCAATGGCTCCACAGCATGAAGGATGCCAATGCCTGGATCACCCGTTGGTATCTGACACTACAGCCACTTAAGTTTGAGGTGGTCCTCAGTCCAGGCTGAGTCAGGCATTGGGGGTGTGAGGAGGCATGGTCAAGCACCCATCTGAGGAGAGAGAAATTAGTAAGGACATCCACCTGAGATGAATTGTTACTAATTACTGTTTCTATGTGCACAGTGAGAGTTGGGGCAGATAAAAGATGGCCTTGTCCACAGAAAGAGAGAGAGAGGCACACACCAGAGACTGTGTGTCTGTTTCATAGAGTGTGTTTATGTTGAAAAGAATTATTTTAGTTTTGTTTATGCTGAAAAGCGATTTCTGTTTTGTTTGTAATAAACATCACATGGATTGTGTAAACCGGCTCCTGCTTCCTCCTTTATCTGCTTCAAACACAAACCTTTTGCCACAGTGTCTATGCAGTCAGGAATTATTAGCTGGCAACACACAATGCAATCTTATTTCATACAACACATACTGTATTCAATCACAGAAGAATGCAATGTTTCAGGTGTCGAAAACAAGACAACAGATGGTTAGGGTATTTCCAATGAATTAAGTCCACGAGATGAATTTCTTTTCCCTAATATTTAAATATTATGAAATTCACATACCGTAGGTGCTCATATTCATTCATCCAGGACCAGTAAGTAAACAATCAAATATTGAATTCAAAAGACACTCTAACATAAAAGGAAAGATATGAGATCTGTCTATTTTTTTTTTTCTTATTTGGGTTCTAGTGGAATTGGATTATGGGGCCTGGGAGGTGGGGAATGATTTGTGAGGGGAATTGAGCACCACAAAATTAATTCTCACCTATTCATATTTAAATCACACCTAGGTGGTGCAGATAATCCATTTCAAGACAGTATGAACACAAAATGAAGGGCCAGTACCTGTACATCTGAAATAAACACGTTATTGTATCCTTCGCAAAGAGAGAGCATCCCCCATCCCAGAGGCATTCCAGGTTGTATCTATGTGAAAAAAACAATATGTTGAACTGCTGAACATGCTTGATTATTTTCCAAAAGACATAAACACTGCATCCATATTCATTAGGAGTTTGAAGCTGTTTCTCCAATAAACATGTCATATGGATTCTCATGGATTTCCAGCAGCAGTGCTATTTAGCTGGATCAAGTAAACCTGATTTTGTTTTGAGTTCTCCTCTCCATTCAAATGTCATTCCCTATCAGTTACTCCTGATGGCTGCGCTTACATGTCAGTTACTGCTTCATTAATCCCTTGGAATGGCTTTTTTGGGTGAACACAGACTAAAGCTTTGAAGAGGGACAAGGTTTAGTTTGAAGATGAGCTGTGGGCGACAGTGGCGATGGTTGCACCAGCCTCTAATGTGAGAAGAGAAATTTTGTGCTGGGGGGGTTGGTGCAGCATGTGGTGGGTGTGGATTCAACCCTCTTTGAACTTGTGTTTTGAGTGTAAACTCAAATGAACTGCTTGTGGGATTGCATCAGTGTGCAGGCTTCTGTGTGTGTTTATCTGTGGTTAAGTGTGAATGGACATATTATACAGCATACCTTTGGGATGCACACTTGGATACATGTTGAAAAAAAAGTGCAAAAATATTTATTATATAAATTCACTGACTCTTTTGAAAATTTAAATTATGATGAAATAAATCAAGTAGGATTCTTGCTGTTCTTTTGTCTCTTTAAAGGTTTGGTTCTCCCAAAAATGAAAATGCTGTCATAATTGAATTACTTGTATGTTGTTTTAAACCTGTATGACTTTCTTTCTTAGACATTTTCTTTCATTGACTGAGATATTCATAAAATATCTTTTATATTCCACAAAAGAAAGTAAGTCACAGGTTTGGATCTTTTCAGGTGATCCATTCCTTTGAAGCCTGTACCTCATGGAAATGCTTAATGTTCTTTATAAGCGGGTACCTGATGTTATACATCTTAAACGAATAGTTATTTGTCCAGACAGACAAGAGGATTGAGAGAGCCACAGACACAAACACCAAAACATGACAATTTCTTTGAATTGCTCATTTGAAATGATTTTACCAAATAATTTTATAAAGTTAAATGTATTAAACACTTTGGTCATGCACACCCTTGTGTTTGTGCAGATCCATGAAGTATAAACCAGGATTAATTTAGACAGACTTCTCGTTGAATCACAGTGCTCAACAGGGTGGCTGTTGAAGAGGAAGCATTATCTTTCATTTTAAACAGCCAATCGCCTTACTGTAATGGCAGTTCCTGACTTTTTATTGAACACACATGGGCAGTGGCATGCACAACCCAAAAAATTTGTTTTTTAGCTCAATTTGAGCTGAAGAAGCAAAACGCCATTTTGTTGTCATATTTTGTTCTGGTAAAACAGTGCCTTATCAATTAGATAGAATCTGTATTTGCATGACCTAGTCTCATAGAATCACGTTATTACAGTGCACATTTATTTTTTTTCTTATTATTTTTATGTGGCTCATGCATTTCGTGGCAGTTTCCTGCTGAAATTAACACTAGTAGAGGCGCTATAATAAAAGTAAATTTTATTCACTTTCACACAAATAAAATGTTTACAAATCAGTTTGTAAACACTTTTTGCTATGTTTATCACACAATGCTATCTTATGACATCAAAATACTTTTGCTATAGACCTTATTCTGAGCAGCGCCATCTTTGATTTTTGATGGGAGTGAAAACAAGGCTGTAAGAATGGACATCCAGTCTCTTTGATGGGTTGTTTAAAGTGTTTTTGAAATGTTCTGCTGAAGAAACATTGAACAAATATCTTTTCAAGAAATTTTAGCTAACAGAAACTCCAGACATCATGAGTTGTGGAAAATTAGATGTAATATACGTGTATTATACATAGGGTGGCCAGACGTCCTGTTTTCCCAGGACAGTCCTGTGTTAAAACACTTTTTCTAGTGTTCCCTATCAAAAAGCTACACTTTGCTACACTGATTTAGCGCTTTGGGAACGTCTTTAGGAGTAACCAGCTGTGAATATGTGTTCAACACATCAATGAAATTGATAAAATGTATAGCCTCTGCCAGTGACATCATCAGGATGCAATGGTAAAGGGGCTATATATACACTCACCTAAAGGATTATTAGGAACACCTGTTCAATTTGGCTGGTGGTGGTGGTGTAATGGTGTGGGGGATGTTTTCTTGGCACACTTTAGGCCCCTTAGTGCCAACTGGGCATCGTTTAAATGCCACGGCCTACCTGAGCATTGTTTCTGACCATGTCCATCCCTTTATGGCCACCATGTACCCATCCTCCGATGGCTACTTCCAGCAGGATAATGCACCATGTCACAAAGCTCGAATCATTTCAAATTGGTTTCTTGAACATGACAATGAGTTCACTGTACTAAAATGGCCCCCACAGTCACCAGATCTCAACCCAATAGAGCATCTTTGGGATGTGGTGGAACGGGAGCTTCGTGCCCTGGATGTGCATCCCACAAATCTCCATCAACTGCAAGATGCTATCCTATCAATATGGGCCAACATTTCTAAAGAATGCTTTCAGCACCTTGTTGAATCAATGCCACGTAGAATTAAGGCAGTTCTGAAGGCGAAAGGGGGTCAAACACAGTATTAGTATGGTGTTCCTAATAATCCTTTAGGTGAGTGTAGATGTGCCACAGGTGCATCATCAGATCTTTTGTCTTCATATCATTCTGTGTGTGTTGTGTTTCTTGACTGTCAGAACTTTCTAATTTCCACTGTTAGGAGGAAATTACCCGCATTAGGCAGTGCGCAGAAACCTTTCTCTTTCACTTTTCTCTTTAAAAAAAAAAAAAAAAAGAAATAAAGAAAAAAAATGACTGATAAACAAAGCAAGCGGTGTGTGTTCCCATGTTTATGCTCTATGGCTGAGAGGGACACACACCAGTTTTGTCTTGTGTGTTTGGGGGAAGAGCATGCTGCTCTTGCGTTGGGGCGGGGCGGGTGCGAGCATTGTGATCTGTTCTCAGTCAAAATGCTTTGCACGCGTCTTGCTTATTTCCGAGAGACAGCACCCACTCTTACATTGTTGAGCTCTCATATGGATCTGGCTGAGGAGCGAGAGAAAGGTCCATCCCTATCGCACGCTCTCTCCCCAGATCCAGCTGGTCCCTCCCGTGATCCTGAAGCACGCTCCGGTGCCACTTCGGTTCATGAGGGGGACCTAGAATCTCTTGAGTCTTAGGACTTCGAGCTACCCACCTCTGAGCATTCTGCACATTATAATAAAGCGACGGAGGAATTACTCAAGGTGGTTACTCGTGCGGTGGCCAGGCTTCAAATAGACTGGCCACACGAACAAGAGACCCCCAAGAGCTCCAAACTGGAGGACATATTTCTGTCTGGTGGCCAAGGGAAGGGAATGCCTCATCAGTCCCTTCTCTTCCCTTCTTTGATGATCTCCATGATGAGTTCTCTCATTTATGGAGGTAACCTTATACTTCCCGTGTCTTTGTTCCCTCGACATCGACATATGGCTCACGCCATTGTCCGGTCTATGGCTGCCTTGGTCAGCACCGAGAGACAATTATGGCTCAATCTGTCAGGCATCAGAGATAAGAGCAAAGTTTTCCTCCTCAATGCCCCGATTTCGCCTTCTGGTTTATTTGGTGACGCCATGAATCAGGTTATCACCAGGTTCCAGCAGACAAAGAGTCACGAGGAAGACTTCAGGCAATTCCTTCCTCGCCGCACTCAAGGGAGGGGCCATCGGCCACCCAGTCCCGCCACGGCCCTTCTAGACGCGAGGCTCAAAGCGTGGCGAACCGTGCTCCCCCTCGTAGAGACTGGGGGCCGGTTCATCACCCTCAGCATCCCCAAAGTAAGAACTCAGGGCAGTTATTTCTAAAAAGAGAAAACCCTGATGTTTTTGAGCCCAGCCTCGTGGGGGTAGCCCCCCCTCGGGTCAGGGCGCGTGAAGCATTCACCTGTACCTTCCTGATACCCCCACGAAAACTCTCCATTTCCGCCGTCTCTGGTGATTCGGGAATTAGAGGTTTCCAGCAAAATGTTGGGTGATCCGTTGCTTCCTGCCTTAGTCCAGGATGCAGAATACTCGACATCCCCTCAACAGGAAGTGTCAAAATTGATTCCCACCTCAGAGAACCAGGCAGCATGGAAGCTATTGCCAGGTGTTTCTATGCGAGATCTAAGAACAGTAGAAAAAGGCTACAGAATTCAATTCGATCACCGCCACTACCGTGAAACCAGAAAAAGCATGACTGCTGTGGAAAGAACTGCATAATCTCTTGGTCAAAGGGGCCATAGAACATGTTCCCCTTCCAGAAAAAGAGTCAGGTTACTACAACAGATAATTCCTGGTTCCCAAGAAGGGTGGGGGGTTACATCGGAACTTCGAGACTTCGCTCAGTCAAGGCGTTCAAGTTCAAGATGCAAACTGTCAAGACGGTCGTGTCTCAAATCCACAATCATGATTGGCTGGTCATGATCGATCTCATGAATGCAAATTTCCATATAGAAATTCTGTCACAACACAGGAAGTTCCTGAGGTTTGCTTTCGGGGGTGAAGCTTTCCAATATCATGTTCTTCCTTTCGGCCTAGCCCTATCACCCCGCACATTCACGAAGTGCATGGATGCAGCACTGGCACCTTTGCAACTGGCTCCAGGGCATCAGCATTCTGAATTATATATACGACCGGCTGATAATAGCACAGTCACAAGGACAGGCTTTTCAGCACAGAGATATTGTCTTAGCTCAACTGGTTTGTCTGGGTCTGAGACTCAACATCAAAAAGAGCATTTTCTCACCTACTCAGGAAACTGCCTATCTGGGGTAGGTAGACAATTGTCTCCCGCTCGAATTGTGTCCATTCAGAACACCCTGAGCAAAGTCAGGCTAGGTCAAGTTGCACAGTATCAATGAATATTAAGTCTCATGGCATCTGCATTCTCTTTGGGCCTTCTGCACATGAGACCATTTCAGTTGTCGCTCAAAGCCAGGAGATTTCAACCAAGGGCCAGTCCCTTAAGGGTTACGCACCATGCGCTTCGTACCCTTTCTATGTGATTTAGACCCCGGTTCCTCACTTTGGGTCCTACTCTAGGTGCGTCTTACCGTCGCAAATTGCTAATGACAGACGCCTCCCTGACAGGCTGGGAAGCGGTCTTAAGTGGTCGTCCAGCTCAAGGGAAATGATAGGGTCATCAACTCAATTGGGACATCAACTGCCTCGAGTTGATGGCGGTATTTCTGACTCTGAAATACTTCCACCAGTATTTGAGAGGCTGCCATGTCCTGGTTGCAGGTGGACAACACAGCTGTAGTCTCTTACATAAACGTTCATCCCAGCTCAACAGACTGGCATGGCAGGGCAAGCTCCTGTCAATCAGAGCAGTTTATATCCCTGGATGCCTGAATGTGGGAGCAGATTTACTGTCCAGACAGAAAATACTGACGGGGTAGTGGAAACTCCACCCCGAGGTAGTGGAACAAATCTGGTTGAGATTTTACCGAGTGGAAGTGGACCTCTTCGCCTCCCAACAGACAGCGCAATGTCCCCTCTACTTCTCTCTCTGAGTCACCCAGCCCCCCCTGGGTCTGGATGCGATGGCACATATATGGCCCAGAATGCGCCTGTATGCGTTTCCTCTGGTTTCTCTGCTCACGGGACTCTTGGCCAGAGTTCACCAGCAAGGGTCTTGCCTCTTACTGATAGCGCCGCATTGGCCGAACAGGGTATGGTTCTCGGAAATATTGTCTCTCCTCGACGGCTAAACTTTGGCGATTCCGGACAGGAGGGACCTTCTGTCCCAGGCGCAGGGGACAATATTTCATCACCGGCCCGAGCTGTGGAACCTTCATGTTTGGCCCTTGAAGGGTACCAACTGAGGGACACTGGGCTTTCACCTGAAATTATCGAGGCCATTCTAAGTGCTAGGGCTCCCTCTACTAGAAGTTATGCCAATAAATGGGGTGTCTTTGAAAGATAGTGCAGTGCAGATAATGCAGACCCCATTAACTGCCTTCAGTTTGCTTCAGTTCTGGACTTTCTGCAGGAAAAATCATCAGCAGGCACATGCCCTGCCACTCTCAGGGTTTATGTGGCCGCTCTATCGGCTTGCCAAGCCTTGATTGAAGGGACGAGCAATGTGTTTGAAACCTCCTGCTAGGACCAGGATCCCTTCATGGGACTTAGCAATAGTCCTTGAGGGTCTGGGTCAGACCCCCTTTGAACCTCTAGAGTCAGTGTCTGATAAACTTCTGACTCTCAAGATGGTTTTTCTTATGGCAATTAGTTCTCTAAAAAGAATCTACAGGCTCTGTCTGTCTTACCATCCTGCTTAGATTTTGCCCCAGGAATGGCTCCTCAATATTGCACCCTCACCCTGACTACCTGCCTAAGGTTCCTTTCTCGACCATACATCTGGTTACTCTCAAAGCCTTCTGCTCCCTGCCGTTTATAACACCGGAGCAGGAAAGACTTCACGGACTGTGTCCAGTCCACGCCCTTCAGACTTATATCCACCGTACTACCCAGTGGCTTAAGTCAGGGCAACTATTTGTTTGTTATGGGGGTCATAACAAAGGGGTGGCCACCACCAAGCAAACCATATCAAATTGGGTGAGGGATGCTATTGCCCTGGCCTACGAGTCGCACGGTTAAGCTTTGCCAGTAGGTATCTGGGCTCACTCTACCAGAGGGGTAAAGTTTTGGCCAGAGGTGTTCCTCTGCTACATGTTTGTAATGCGGCGGGCTGGTCCTCTCCATATACATTCATAAGATTCTATAGTTTGGATGTTCTTGCTACTCCGGGCTCTTATGTCCTTGAGTCTACATCACAAGCTCATGTCTGAGACCTCTCGCACTCATGTGAGCGCAATTACACAACCGTAAAGGGTCCGGACATCCACTTACAGTGGCGTGGGTATTCTCGTTCCCAAAGCGCTAAATCAGTGCAGCATCAAAGTGTAGCTTTTTGATAGGGAACATCTTGGGTTACTTAACTGTAACCCCTGTTCCCTGATAAAAGCGGAACAAGATGCTGCACTTCATTGCCGCAATGAAAATGCCCCAGGAGTGCTCTTCAGACAAAATTCCAGATGATGCATCTGTGGCGCATCTATTTATAGCCCCTTTCCGGCGCATCCTGATGATGTCACCGGCGGAGGCTATACATTTTGTCAATTTCATTGACTTGTTGCACACACGTTCCCATAGCGCTAAATCAGTGCAGCATCAAAGTATAGCTTTTTGACAGGGAACATCTTGGGTTACTTAACTGTAACCCCTGTTCCCTGATAAAAATCTGAAGCTGTCATATGCAGAAAAAATTGTATTTTGTCACGTATTTCCCCTCTCATAAATGCGGCTTTCTCAGATATGTGAGTATACTAATCAAAGGTAGCCAAGGATATGGCTTGTAAAACCAATAACATTACAAGTACATGATTGGATTAAACTATCCAATCAAAATACCCTATCAATAGATGTTCAGTTTTTTGGTGAAACAAAATTCTGAATCTGAATGCAAGAAAGTTAAGGACTTTTTGCTTATAATTCTGTTGTGCATTGCCATATTTTTCAATCGGCTGACTGCACTGCAAAATTGATCAAGAAATTGGATGATCCCAAAAATTTTCTGCCCGCACCAAATCTGAAGCTGTCATATGCAATGAACTCGCTTTTGTGCAGCTGGACTATCAGAAATTACTGCAGCATGGCAACACACCTTTCCTCTCTCTTGGTCCAGCTCTTAAAAGAATACTTCACATTTTAAATGGTCTGCGTACATACTTTCTTCCTCAAGACAAATGCCCAAAGTTTCTAAGAGACATTTTCAGTGATCCTTGCACTAAACTTTGGATTGACTTCGCTCTCATGCAAACATCTTCCAGGCCAGGCTGGAGGAATCATTCATACCCTCTGACATTAAAAAGCAGTTGGATGCACTAGCTGAAACTGGTGACTTGTGAGCAGATGATTTCTTTTGTGCAGTGAGAAACATTTATTCAGCATCAGTGGATTACCTCCAAAATTGAAGCCGCTCATTGGCGAACACAGAAAAACTTGAGTGGGCCATACTGAGCGACAGAGTGGAAAGACATTCAGAGCAGCCTCGAACACTTCTACTCCAGAATCCCCACTTTTAGTTTGATTGACGAATTCACGCTCTTTGGATGAGTGGGCTTGCGTGAAAAACATTTTCACTCCTCACACCACTGAATGGAACATGAACAAGACGGCCCTGTCTGAGAGATGGACAGATGTTTTCGTGAGCTGGACACGACCATCAACTTCGGAGTCTTAGCTAAGGTTGTGGAGTTTGTTTTATGCCTGCCTGGGACATCTGCATCTGTGGAGCTTGTTCTCATTAATGATCGCAGCATTGTCACCTGATAAATATCGACTCAAAGCTTTTCAAGCGTCTTAATTTTGGACTGGACTGCTCTGCATTTTACGATAAACTCTTGAAAGACAATCGCACTTCAATAAAAATGGTTGCCAGCAAAAAGTACAAGGTGGCAAAAGTTACAGATGCACCCTTTACTTGCATTGATCTGTGCCTAGGTAAGGATACGTCAATTTAATTTTGTTGGGAGGGGCTGTCCCTTTTCCACAAGCAGGAATCTGGTTACCCTATATATATATATATACAGCTTTAAAAAGTGAATGTCACTGAAGAGACAGTAAGTGTATCCCTCACAGCCTCATTTTAAGGCATGTCAAAAATCAGATATGGCATGTAAATAAGATCAATAGCACATGACTTGAAAGGCATGTTTGCTTTGCATATCCAACATTTTCATTTGGGTGCTAATTCAGGTTCAACTTAAGTGTAATTGAAGCGTCAAAATAACATTGTTGCTTCAGCAATTGCATTTTTCATCTCACATTTGCTTTTTTGACACCATCGGTTAGGTTTAAGGTTTAGGATGGAGAGGTAGATTTGGCTAATTTAAAACTCACTAGAGCATTAACCTTAACAAAAACTCATCTGTTTAGGAAAACTCACTTTTAGTGCCACACATTGGACATTTTACCTTGGAACTGTTGCAGTATGTGTTATGAACCATGTAACCCCACTGTCTACATAGTGTCTATGTCACATAATTTTACGAGATCAGGCTGAGAACATAGCTGCCCAGTGGTGTTACCAAGATGGCCGTTGAGTGGTCTGACATGCATTAAAAAGACTAATAAGCACCAGACTTTATGTAATCGAAAGTCGGTCTCTGCAAGACTAGGCATAATTCCTAAGAGGTTCCACCCTGTAACCACATCCTGTAGAACCCAGGACACCCTCCTGAAAAAAAATGCCCATACTCATCAAGAGTATAAAGAAGGATATGGGAAAAACAGTTACTTTCATTGTAATGGGTGACCTTTCTACATAAATAGCTGAGCTACATAACAATTAAGGTAACCTTTCTGTTTGAATAAGAGGCAATTTCTCATCATGTTGAAATTACATGAATGATTAATTATTTTTGTGTTGGAGAGCAGAGATGTAGAGAAAGGGATGAGACAAGATGGAGGGGTGCAGAGCAAAACATTTTTTTGCTACAAATCCCAGTTATAATGCCTTAAAAAAATTGGGAAAGCAAAACAGAGGAACATATACATGATCGTGTTGCTGTTTTCTTTAGTTAAGGTCTCAGGATTCATTGGTTTGTCCCAGCAGTAGTCTCACTTGCACTGTACATTCAGCTGGGTTAGCGTTCATCCCCAAATTACATTTAATTGGACAATTACTCAAACTCAGAAAACCTCCCCGCAAGAAGCCAACAAGGCTGCTAATAAACACCTTGTATTCTCTATAAAAACAAGGAAGTAATTTACCTGACTCAAGAGCTAAAATTTTTATCTGTGTTAAATTTATTTTCAAAATAATTGAGGCACGTGGCAAGGAAGAATATTAAAAAGCTACCTAAGCAAAGGAAGAGTAATGCAGGCCAACCCCAGGCCTGCTGTGCAGCCCTATCCCTTGGGAGAGAGGATCATTTGTTCCCAAGATAAGAGCATTTAACACTCCCACACACACACACACACACACACACACCCACACACACAACTATAATACTATTGCTGTCATGGTATAATGAAATAATTACAGGTTTGCCTGTGCTTGCTAAGATGCAAACACACACACATACACTCACTCATCTCCAATCCCCTCTGCTCCTACCCCCCCCACAAATCTACTTTGTGTTTCTGTATGCGACTGTTAATTAAAGACTGCTGGTGGAGAATGTCCATATTGGCCACATTAGCTAGTTGATAGGAATCCTAAGTTTATTGGAGAATTTGCACAATTTAATATTAGATGTTTGGACGAAAGGGTGACCACTGAAAGTGTTTGGCCTTCCTTGGCACTCAATTGTGGTTTTTGATATCACTGGGAATTAATTAGCTCTGTTACTGCTTAACCTCCCAGATACAGACAGAAAGAATTGATATGGTTCACACAAAACTGAAATAATGGGTAATAATGGGATTTCCCCTTGTGAAGCGCTGATGTACATAATACAGAAACAGATGACATTCTCTCTGGGAAAAAAAAGAGAAAGAATATATGTGTAGAACTCATGATGTTTGTTGTTCACAAGTCTATAATTTAGAGTCCAATTTGAGTCCCAAGTCAACTTTTAATGACCTGCACCACAACTCTTGGCACAAATGAATTAAAGAGTAACACTGACTAACCATGAAAGACATGACAAGTTCTCCACCTATTGATGCAAGGCCACACACACAATTCTTTCTGTTTTTCCTTTTTAGCCTATTTGCCCCCACCCCCACCCTTCCCAGAGCTTATAGGCCACAGGCCAGGCCTTTTCACATCTTTAAGTAGTAGTGAGTAGGGGAATGAATAAATAATCTTATGACCTCACACATCCAGGGACGGCGGTCTAACACCTTAACTGACAAAAGTTCATCCAAATGCCACTCCCTAGTGTCACATAAAGAGAGAGAGAGAGAGAGAGAGAGAGAGAGAGAGAGAGAGAGAGAGAGAACCCAGCCCAGGAGAGTTAGATTGTGACAAATGGTGTGGGAAAAAACAGCAGCAGCAGCAGTCTGAGGGGAAGACCAGAGCAAAACTCACAAATAATTAACTGGGTAAATATTGGAGAGTGGACTGACTAATTACCTCACACGTCTGCCTGCACTCTCATTAATGTTCTTTTCTGAGTTAACCCCATCCTGTCGGCTGCCCTGCCTGGTTTTACCATACACACTCAAACACACATTGGACAGATTAATCAGGTTGCGATTGAAGATCTCTGACCTTAAGTAGTGCTGAAAATATCCCCAGCAGATAATGTCTTCTAAAAAAAACATTTTTTTTTATCAAAATAATGAGACACAGTTGAACAGGGTTTTATCCACCTTTCATCCACCAAAAATAACATCCGTCATTCCCCAGACTACACTCCCCAACATGCACTGCCCTCATCTCTGCCAGCTGCTCCCAGGCCTCTTGACCCAGTCCCTAGTCTGCAGCCACCTCCCAGGCCTCTTGACCCAGTCCCTAGTCTGCGGCCGCCTCCCAGGCCTCTTGACTCAGTCCCTAATTTGTGGTTGCCTCCCAGGCCTCCTGATCATCAGCTAACCCCTCCTTGGCTTCAGGATCACCCTACAGATCCTTCCTGGACTGCTTGGTCCTGCCTCCCTTACCTGCCTTTCTTGGGCATCAGGAGCTGCCCATTAGAGGGGGTTCTCTCATAATCCACTGTTGTGTTGCCTTGTGTTTATCTTGTTTTGTACTTTATCTAATTTCCTATTAAATATCAAGCTACATCTAGATCCTGCTCTCTAGACTTCCTTCAAACATTATAATTGTGTAGTTTGATTAAATATGATTGTAAATTGTGTACACAATTTACAATCATATTTAATCAAACTACACAATTGACAACCATAGAAACCCAGGGAACATGTCGACTGTTGCCTTGTGTTTATCTTGTTTTGTACTTTGTCTAATTTCCTATTAAATATCAAGCTACATCTAGATCCTGCTCTCTAGACTTCCTTCAAACATTACAATTGTGTAGTTTGATTAAATATGATTGTAAATTGTGTACACAATTTACAGTTATATTTAATCAAACTACACAATTGACAACCATAGAACCCCAGGGAACATGTCGACTGTGGCAAGGAACACAAAACTTCATAAGATGTTGGTTAATGGAGAAAAATAACCTTTGGAGGAACCAGACTCACTGTGGGTGTCAGTTCCCCTCTGGCTAAACATCATAAATATAATTCCAATATTTGTCATTTGTGTGCAGTACAAGTCATGGTTTAAAATGAGTAAACTAAGTAAGTGTTAAGGGCCAGTGTTTAAACAAAGAGTTTGTATGAACTGTAAGATTAATGACTAATGTCTTTGAAGTTCATCCTGAATTAACTGCAGTAGTTCACAGATACTTTGTCCTTTGTTAGTTGGTTGACGAAGACTTTTGTTGGCAATTAATTGATAGTCTATGTATTACATTTTTAAGAGTGAATTCTATCATACATCCAAGGTTCAGGAAGTGGCATATGAAGTATCTCATGTCTTATGGTTGGAGCTGGCATTAATTCATCCTCTGAAGTCCATCGTAATAAACTGAAGTGATGTCTGGCTGGCACCAGCTGCATTTAGTCATCATCACTCAGAGACACGTAGCAGTGGAGTCCAACACCAAGCAGGAATGGAGCTGGATCTGGCCAGCTCTGGTAAAGTTGGGATATGTATCTGTTGAGACAGGGAAACAAATAGAATAATTTTAGATCATGATAAATGTTTCTGGTTCCGGCAGTCCTAACTAAAGCAGCCTAATTGTGAGTTGATGGATAAATTAGGTGTATGCCTGGCTAAATAGATGCGTCTTTAGTCTACACTTAAACTGAGTGTGTCTGTGTCCCAAACAGTGTTAGGGAGACTATTCTACAAACATTGGAAATAGGATTTTTAAAGGACATATTGATATCAAATATAACTCCCTAAGTTCTTCGCTGAAGAAGATGATGTAACAGTACACCCATCAAGAGTCAAATGATATTTTAGCTGCTTATTTTTAGAGGTTTTTGGTCCAATAATTAGTACTTCTGTTTTGTCAGAATTGAGTAGAAGGACATTCCATTCAATCTTTGATTTAATTGATACACACTATAATTTTGAATAAATATAAAGTTGGGCATTGTTGGCATAACAGTGGAAATTATTCCATGATTCCTGATAGTATCTCCCAGGGGAAACATATATAAGGAGAAAAGAAGAGGCCCTAAATCTGATCCCTGTGGCACTCCATACTTAACTTTTGTTTGATTTGACAATTCCGCATTTACACAGACAAAGTGGTAGTGGTCTGATAAATAGGACATAAACAATGCTAATGCAAGTCCACAAATGGCAACATAATTCTCAAGCATATTCACAAGAATGTTGTGATCTATGGTTTCAAAGACGGCACTAAGATCTAAAAATGCTTGAAGAAAAATGTAGCAGCGATCAATGATAAGAGCAAGTAATTTATAACTCTGATACATGCAGTCTCTGTACTGTGATGGGACTAAATCATGACTGAAATTGTTCATATATACTATTTCTCTTTAGAAATGTAAACATAGTTGGGAGGACACTACCTTTTCTAGTATTTTTGACATAAATTGGACATTTGAAATCAGTCTATAATTAGCCAGTTCTTCAGGATCAAGCTGTAACTTCTTAATAACCAGTTTGATAACTGGCTGTAAAGAAGATCATTTTCATGGGCAAGGAAGAGGCGAGAAACCGGCTTGTCAATATAAATAATATTTTAATGAAGAACTTAAAACAAACACATAGGACATCAGACGTCCGTAATTGAGCTCTCTCTCTCGATTGCCGTCTGCGAGTGGCCTTTATCCCACTTGACGGCTTAATTAGCCTAATACGGGACCGGGCGTGCGTAACCACGCGCCGGTCCCGCCCTCCACCGTGCCACATTCCTCCCCCGTTCTTTCAGGCTGGGGACCCCCGGCCTGACGTACATCCCCTGGGGGGGGGGCGTCTGCCTGCAGGTCATCCCCATCAACCTGGACGAGGGAGGGGGCAAGGGGAGGGAAACAAAAAACAATTAAAAATGGGGGGGGAGGGTTCCTGCACTGGGCGGTACCTCCCCTCCCACGAACACCAGAATTTAAAAAAAGAGGGAAAAGGCCAACGCAGAGCGGTAGCGAGAGAGAGAGATTAAAGGAAAAAAAAAAAAACTTACTCGCCGGTTCTCTGATATGCCGTAGCTCGTTCCTCAGCCACTTCTCCACCCTCTGCAGGACGACAGCCGCGCCTCTCCGGGCAGATCGGAGGCAGTCCTCAGCCCCTGGTGGACGGAACGCCCCGCCGTGTTCCCGGGGTGTCGAAGGGGCCTCCCCCCGCCCCTGGCAGCGGTTCTCCCGCTCCAGGCGGTCGGCGGCGAGCCCCTCCCCACACGCGGTCGGCAGTCTCCAACCCCGCCGCATTCCAGCGGCTAGTAGGGGACTCCCCCCGCCCCTGGCAGTGGCCTTAACCACTCCAGGCGGTCGGCCAGGAGCCCCTCCTCCCCTCGCGGTCGGCGGCTGTTCCTCCGCGTCCAGGCGGCTGGGCTACTCCGTCCCCCGGCAGATGGCCGCGGCTGCTCCACTGAGCAGTGGCGAGAACCCCGCTATGGCGTAGGGTTCTCAATCCCTCTTCCTTCCCGGGTTTCGGCACCAATGTAAAGAAGATCATTTTCATGGGCAAGGAAGAGGCGAGAAACCGGCTTAACATATAAACTAAAGGTTTAATGAAGAACTCAAAAGACAAACACATAAGATAACGGACGTCCGTAATTGAGCTCTCTCTCTCGATCGCCGTCTGCGAGTGGCCTTTATCCCTCTTGACGGCTTAATTAGCCTAATACGGGACCGGGCGTGCGTAACCACGCGCCGGTCCCGCCCTCCACCGTGCCACACTGGCATTTTAAAGTTCCTTGGGACATGTCCTAAGGATAGCGAGGAGTTAATAATATTAAGAAGAGGTTCTGAGATTACAGGGATTACCTCTTTTAAGAGCTTAGTTGGTATTGGATCTAACAAACATGCAGTGGCTTTTGATGTTTCAATACGTTTTGTTATCTTTTATTACATATCACATCGAAGGATTAAAGATGCTTGTGAGGAAAATCATGAGACACTGTTTTCTGAGGTACTGTGACAGACGATTACATAGTTCCAATTTTAATTCTGATGTTTTCAGTTTTATCTGTAAAGAAATTCATGAAGCCATTACTATTGAACAATCACAAGGCAGCAAGCAGACGTTCAGATTAGTCAGTTTGTCTGCTTCCTGATCTCCAGTTAGTCAAATACTACCACTATTAAGACTATGAGCCAAATTATTAGAGAGGAAAGCAGCACTTTCCCTGAAGGGATGGTCTCTCTTTAGCAGGTCAGGTCTACCCCCAAAATTCTTTCAATTGCCTATAAATCCTATGTTATTCTCCAGACACCACTCAGCCATTCAGTGACACTAATCTATTATACACCTTATTACCACGATGAGCAGGGAGGGGGGCTTTGAGCACATTACAGTGTCTGACATAATTTTGCAAGATCAAGATGACATGAATAACAATTTTAGAAAATCTACGTTTAGCATTAGCCAGAACTTGTAAATTTGATCTGATGTCAGATGCCCAAGTCCCCGAAATGCATTTAACAATAGTGGCTAGAGTCTCTATTTCCACATTCCTTAATATAGATACTTCTATAACAAGGGCACTTTCAACATGATTCTCAGTGGGTGCATCACTGAGTGAATCTATTGGAAAACCTAACAGGAACAGGAGAGTGTTGTTGCTTTGCTGAGCAAGTATGTCACTGAGATGTCACCCACATGCCCTGCTGCGGGGACTCTACAGCCAGAACCAAAGTGTGTGTGTTGCTTGCTGTTCTACCCACATCCGAAAGAGTATCTATATGCTTCTCTTTCTTATTGACCTCCACTAGCATTCGTATGCGTGTCTCTAACGCATTATTCTTCTTCGTCAGCCTGACTAATTCCTTACATTTATCACATGTAATTCCCTCAATTATGACGGAAGAATCTATAGTAAATGAGGTATGCAATGCAGGAAGCATGTAACGGGATTTAATGGAAAGGAGTAGGCAAGAACCAGCTTGACAATATAAATTATATTTAATTAAAGGGATACTTCAGGATTTAGCATTAAGCTTTGTATCAGTAGAAAACCAGTAGTATTTTCGAATTACACCCCCCCCCCCCCCACCACACACACACCCCTCATATCCCCCTGAGACGAGAGATTTATGTATTTTTAGTCTGGAAAAAATCCACCGATGACGCAAAAATCGTCATTTTGCGTCATCGGAGGACTTTTTGGCCAGAGGCTTAAAACTACAGCCAGTATTAGTAGCTAGTTCCGCATGTTTTCACCACACCCATATGGGGCGGGATCTCACTCACAGAATGTGAAGACAGTGTCAGCCATCTTTCTGTAGAAGCTAAGCTAACAGGCTCTTGCTCTCTGTAGAAAGTTTGTATACAAGTAGACTAATCACGATGGCAGAAGGTAGTTTTGAAGTTGAAATGGCAGAAGGGGATTTCGAAGATCTGTTGCGAGAATCTGATGCTCGCGGCTACCTGTACGAGCCGCAATACAGCGATGAACAGAGGCTGGAGATGGAGGAACAAGAGGCGGCCAGAGCCGCTGCTGTAGCAGGGGAGCAAGACCTGCTTGGCGGTCAGGAGGAAGAGCCCGGCCAGACTCGAGTTGGGGCGGACTGGTGGTGTCAGTGCTCTCGCTGTGCGCCTATGGAAACAGATAGAGAGTCCTATTGCTGTCGCGAATTTCAGCGATGCCATTTTCTTCTGGACGAGATTGCTGAATCTGCTGATGAAACTGCACCGCTAACGTTAGCATGTGTAACTGAGCACCCAAGTTTTGTACCACACATGGACAGGGGGTCCTGGAAACTTATTTAATACAGCAACAGGTTTGTGAGGTAACGTTAGCATAAATCGACAAATAGGCTAACTCAGTTTTACAGAACAGTGGCTTTACTGTGAGAACAGTCAACTTATATACAACTTATATGTAATTGTCTATCTAACATTACTTTTCTAAATTTGCTGTTTTACTGCTAACAACTATAACACTATAGGCTTCTGTGTGATCAGAAATAGAGTTGATTATTAGTGAGAGTCTTACCTCTTGGCGAATGCGTTTAACAGTCAACTTATATACAACTTATATGTAATTGTCTATCTAACATTACTTTTCTAAATTTGCTGTTTTACTGCTAACAACTATAACACTATAGGCTTCTGTGTGATCAGAAATAGAGTTGATTATTAGTGAGAGTCTTACCTCTAGGCGAATGCGTTTAGTACCAGATGGCCCAGGCTGTTCGTCATCTGGGAAGGTGAATATAGATGGAATTGCGGTGTCCTTCAGAGTGGTTCTCTTCATACAAAAGGACAGTCATAGTCTTCCTGCTTGAAATGGCGACTGCAAATCCTACGGGTTTTCAGGTTTTCCATATCGGTGTCCTCTCCAAACTTCGGTGGTTGATAGCCCGCAGCCACTGTTTACATCGCTCCAAATTTTTTATCGGCAAATGATGGATACTTACTTCTTGTCCTTTCCTGGTTTTGGTTGTACATCCCGGTACAACGCAATTTAGCACCATTTCGAAATTTATCAACTAACTCACGATTTATAGAGTCACGATGTATCAAAGCAAGCCTAGTTGTATCAAATTTTCAGATATTGCCGCCTGTAACTGGTAGGCATCGTTTGGAAGTGGCCTCGTAAGGGCAGCAAAGCAAGTGTATTCTGGGAGTTGTTGTCTTTCAGCCACATGAGTAAAAAATACATTTTCTGCCTTTTCTCAGTCTAGAATGCTTCAAATTCAAAAATAATTTCACATATATACTATATAAATGACCAATTTTAAATACACATTCATCTTCCCAGAGGTGAAGTATCCCTTTAAGAACTAAACAAAAAGACACAAACACACACATATGACGGACAGCTGCCCATAAACTCTCTCTGTCGCACCACCGTCCATAGTCGACCTATATCCCTCTCGGAGGCTTGAATAGCCTGATAAGGGACCGGGTGTGTAGAATCACTACCTGGCCCCGCCCTCCACCCTGTCACATTCCTACCCCGTTCCTTCAGGCCGTGACAAACACCCCCTCCCCTTTCCCAGGGGGAAGGCGTACCTTATGCCCCATCTGCCGGCAGGTCATCCCCGCCTTCCTGAATCTGGGAGGGGACGGGGGAGGGAAACAATATTGATTAAAATAGGGGTACTTCCTGTAACAGTGTATTAAACAAAAAACAAACACTGTAAAATTTAAAAGAGAGGGAAAAGGCCAACGGAGAGCAGCAGTGGGAGGGAGAGTGAGGAGAGTGAGAGATAAAAAAAACACTTAATCGCCGTAGCTTGGTCCTCAGCCACTCCTCCACCCTCTAACGGATGACAGCTGTGACTCCCCGGGTGGATCTGAGGCAGTCCTCTGGCCCCTGGCAGACAGAATGCCCCGCCATGTTCTCGGGGAACAGAAGGGGTCTCCCCTGGCAGTGGCCCTGACCGCTCCAGGCAGTCGGCCGGGAGCCCCTTTTCCCCTTGTTGTCGGCAGCCATTCCTCCGATTCCACACACATGGGTGGTGGTGCTGTAAGTGGTGTTCCTTCACTTCCAGACGGCCAGTTCCTCCGTACCCCGGCAGATGGCCGCGGCTGATCCATTGGGGTGGATGGTAGCAGCGAGAACCACTGCGAGAATCCACTACGCTGTATCCCTTCTCCTTCCCAGGTCATCGGCACCAGTGCAACGGGATATAATGGAAAGGAGGAGGCGAGAACCGGCTTGACAATATAAATTATATTTCATTAAGAACTAAACAAAAAGACACAAACACACACATAGGACGGACAGCTGCATGTAAACACCCTCTCTATGTCGCACCACCATCCGCAATCAGCCTTTATCCCTCTCGGAGGCTTGATTAGCCTGATAAGGGACCGGGTGTGTAGAATCACGACACGGATCCGCCCTCTGCCCTGTCACAAAGCAATAACATGAGCGGATGCCATGACTTACTGCAATTGTTTTTTGTTGTTGTTTTGGTTGTTCTTGAGCAGCAATGTTTTAAGATCGATGTGAATCCCTCATGCAATTGTTTGCTGTTGTTGTGGTTTCTGATCAGCAGAGGTTTGTAACATGCAATAATCCATGTAAAACACAGAGGAGAAAATAAATGTAAACAGTTGAAATGCGAGATGTATACAAGCAGAAAAAAGTCTGCACGGTAATATACACGCAGTTCAAACAGTAGAAAAGGAGAACATGACCAAAGCACGCTGTAAAATGGCAAAGGATAAAATAAATAACGTAGAGGAATAAGCAGTGCTAGCAAGCTACAAACAATCACAGACTTGCGTAGTGTGGCGGCATCAACCGGAACAGGAAGCCAGAGGGTGATACCCCATGCTCTCGCTCAATCTCTCTCTCTCTCTCTCTCACACACACACACACACACACACACACACACACACACACACACACACATTCAGAGCGACATTTCTACAATAATCTCCAGGCTAATGACAGCAGCTGTGAGGCAGGCATGCACCACTTCCAAAGCTGATTCAAGTTTAACTAGCCACTCAAGAATAGTATTGATTCAAATCTGTGTTTGGCAGCATACACTCAGAATATGTATTTAATGTGTAAGGACTTCTGATACTTACTAAAGCGTCTTAAAGCAGAAGGCATTTAAGGGGAGGCAGTGTCTCATTTGTGTTGGAGGTGGCCTGCTTTCTCTATTTTTTCTCTGTTTTCTCCCCTTTCTCACTTTATCTCTCATTGCATTCCAGTTCTGACCAAGCAAACATACAGTATCCAGAAGTTTACATCACAGTAAATTCTACTCTACAAACCTGTATTATTCCATTTCTGAAATAAGTTTTAAAAATACAAATAAATTAAATTAAAAAGTGACCAGTGTATTAACATGTGATAATGTACAGTCATCATGAAATAAACCATAAAATAAGTCTTTTGGTCTGGGTTAATTTTGTGATAATGATCAGTCTGTACATCATTCTATTTATTACGTTACCAAACGAATAAATAAATAAATAAATGGACATAAAATATTGATTTGAGTTTATCTCAATCCGTTGTGTGAAAAGAAAGAGACCTCTGAGTGATACAAGAGAAATTGGATTTCTATCAATTTTACAGTTTAGCCATCACTATTCAAAAATATTTGACCATGATTTTTCAATCAAATCAGAATCAAGGATTCTATAGAGCTATATAATAAATGCAGATAAATCAATTACATAAATCAACATGATCATTACTGAATTGAATCACAGTTTTCTACACAAAATTACCATGTGAACTAACTGTCATGGAAACCTTAAGGTGGCCGCATACTGGACAAGAAGCGCCATGCCGCGTCGCAGCTAGGACCAGCACAGGTATCAAACGATCTATGTGGTTCAGGTTGCAGACAGTGCACACAAAAGTTACCAAGGTTTTTCCCTTGATCAAGAATTAAGAACGCTAGAATAAATAATTGTGTTGATGGGTATGTGATCATGTATCTGTCTGTGGGAATGTAAAATAATAAAGTTCTCAACCGCTTCTCTTGTACAGCTTACAAGACAGTTGCAAGCTGTTTCCTGTTCTGCAAGAGGATGTGTCTATAGAAATGTATTTCCTGTTTCTGTACTCTCACGTATCACACATAGCTAAAACATATATAATGATGAGCTAGACAATAAATTTTGGAGAATGATCTGATATGCTCTGATGTGTGTCACTTCTTTCTCCCCTCGCGAATATCCGGATTGAGTGACTGCAGACCTGACTGGATACTTAGGGGCATTTCTAAAAATTCCCTACAGGGAGAGAGGGAGTGGTGTGGTTCTCACACAGACAGACTTGACCACGCCCCCATCACCGCAATAATCCATTTCCTTTGATAATGATTTAGGTCGAATTTAATGGAAAATATGTGAGTTGCGCTCTGTGGCAGAAATTTGAGCAGCCTCCAGAGTCATAACTGGTGCCGCCGACAGTCACTGAGTGGCTGCGGCTGTGTGTACCTTAATTTAAAACAGTTGTTTCGAATATTAAAACGCGACATGTTGTCTGCCAGACACCTCCGGTGTGCAACCCCATTTAGTGTTATTTAATGTGTAATAAAGGACTGTGCGATTGTGCATTTCTAATCTCTTTTCTAATAATCATCCTGTCAACCATATTGTAATGCTATTACAGCAACATGCGACTCTTGGTTTCTGCTAAATATTTATTGAAACCACAAAATTAGAACCATTAAACAAAACCCCAGCATTATAAACACAACTAATTGCATTTTTTTTTTTTTTTTAGCTCTAGAGATCACAACTTAGTGCCTGCCACTCTGCTGAAGATATTCATGTGAACAGGACACCCCATTCCCACATAGTATGACGTGGCAATCCCCATTTGAGTAAAAGAGTGAAGATACGAATATGTACAGTATCTCACTCTCATTATAACTCTGCTTTTCTCTGTCACGACCACATAAAACAAAAATCTTAAAACTTTTGATTAGCACGAATGCCACTTGTATGTGATTATAACAAATGCTTTGCTAATCTAAAATGAATTCAGTAAGGTTTTCCTCCACTCCATGCTAGCTGGCAGCTTCTTAATGCTGCCACATTAAAGTCCTTTTGCAGCAAGTGTGATGCAGCTTTAACTAGGTCCTGGGGGCATTGTTAGTTATCATTGCTTGCCATAGGAGCGTACGGCCCAGGCCCTGTTGAAAGCAATTTCAGCTTTTCCTCCCAATCAGCCCACGCTACAAGAGAGAAGGGAACGGAGAACAAATGGGCCATGTTCACTCGCCATTCCCTGTCGCCCAATCTTATCTGGACCTGCTGCCGACCCACATTGTCCGCACAGTATGCACACTTTCATTCCCCATAAGACATGGGAAAGGTTGCCTCGAGCCTCCCGCCTCACGCAGATATCCGTAAATTAGACCCTTAACAACCAATGAAATGCCTCTGTGATCACAGCACTGGTGCATCAGAGCACTGTGAACAGAACAGAGTCTAAGAGTTAGAGAGGATGTCTAAGATTTATTCGACAGAAGGAATTGTGAGTTTGCGACTGCAAATTCTGAGAAGAAGAATTCCCGCTTCTTCCCGCTTCTGTGCCACCTATCAGCTACATGATGAGTCCAACTACACTTCAAATGGTCACTTTCACAGAATATTCAGGGACAGATTCAAAGTCAGTATGGAACGAAAGAGACTTAACATATGACATAGCCACTGTAGCATAGTGTGCAATTGTAAATGCATTTACACACACGTCATTACACCAAGAAATGCCAACAACGTATAAGGTCATGTAAAGGTGTTATGCTCATGCCTGTTTATGTTTTGACATCAAAAACTGTTACAAATCCAATGATTTTTTTAATTTCTTGCATTGGCTGATTTTTGGTAATCAGCGTATTGGTATGCATGTAAACACACACTGTGCATTTTCCAGTTTGATACAGTAGGGGAGGCTGGGGCTAGTCACACAGCGAAGTTAAAGGCTATATACATGCTTTAACATTATGGTTTTCAGTCAAAAGTCCAATAACACAAAAGTGTGTTTTCTCTTGCAATGGTCTTGTCCTCCAAACTAATATTTCAATGTCTTTATATTTTTGGTATAGCTGTTGGTTAAACAAGTGATAATAATAAAATAATGGATACACACAATGTATATCATACATTCAGACAAGGGATACATATATATACGCAAGGCAATTTGGCAAGTTAATGTAGGTGTGACATATTGATAGGATATTGGTTTTGGTGGACTGGATCTGCTACACTGCTGCAGAGCAAGTAACAGAAATACACAGACTTACTGAGTTAGGCATGTGGACATACTGCTGCTGCATAATAAGACAAAACACAAGATATGTTGCATCGAGCATGTAGGAAATGCTGCTGCACAAATAGACAAAATGACATTACAAAAAATCCATGTAAACAATCAAGGCAAGTGGAGCTGGGGTGGAGGTGGGTTTCAGGGAAAAACTCTCAGCATGCTGCTGTGAAAATGGCTAACTGCAAAACTGAGCAATTAAAATGTTAGACAAAGAAAGACGCTTGTTGATTGGCATCCCGATTGCATGTCAAAAAAACAATCAGCTTACACCATGCAAGCCTATTGGCTTTACATGTCACATGTGAGCGAGCCAATTGGCTAGCAGCTAACAAGTTCAAAGATCATATTAACTTACAGAGTGTCATGGCTGAACTTTGGTCATAATTAAAATTGATTTCAAGAATTGTTTTTCAGGACTAGGGTATTTTAATAAACATCAGGTCGAGGCAAGCAACATTTTTATTAAGGCAAGTAGTAGTAGTAGTATTAAATTTTACAATTAAAAATTACAAATTTGTTGGCCAACACATTGGTTTCTATTTTTAGTTAATTGTTTTGTTTCATAATTGTTATACTGTTTAAAAGTTGTTGAAAAGCCTATATTATGTTGTTATTGGCAGGTTTTAGTGTGATAACATGTTTTAATGCACTTTATCTCTTTTCCTGGACAATAATGGTGGAAATGTTTGATAGCTTTTTTGTAGGCAAGACTTAGTGGCTATACAAAAATAAACCTACCTTAAAAAAATATTAACTTGAGTAAAAAAAATTGACAACTAGCCTTGGTCTTCCTTTTATGAATGACCCCACATTTATAACAGTGGGGGTGTCATGTTTAGATGTGTTTTTGTTCATATCTTGATCAAATGTCTTTTATTTTGAAAAGTTTAGCTCCTGTTTCCATAGTTATGTGATGTCCTGTTTTCCCTCACACACGTCCGAACGGGACTCAAACCGACGTCTCCGGCGTGGGAGGCGGGTGCGCTAACGAGGAGGCTAAATGCTACAGCCTCTAGCGTCAGTCGCTAGTGCACCTCTTGAGGTCAGGAGAGTGAGGTTTACACACTGCACAGCTATTTACCAGCTGGCTCCCGTTACACTCACCCCCCTAAACCTCACTCCCATCTGTGTCACGGCACCAAATGTCGCCGGTCCTACTCGCCCCACTCCGAACGGGACTCGAACCGATGTCTCCGGCGTGGGAGGCGGGTGCGCTAACGAGGAGGCTAAAGGCTACAGCCTCTAGCGTCAGTCGCTAGTGCACCTCTTGAGGTCAGGAGAGTGAGGTTTACACACTGCACAGCTATTAACCAGCTGGCTCCCGTTACACATGTTCATGTGCCTTGTTTTCATTGGTTTATTGTTTCATTAGGTTGTTATCAGTTCTAGTTTGTCATATCATAGTCCAGTTCATGTTTTGTATTTTGTTCACATTTGCAGTTAGTTTTTTTGGGATAACATGTTTGGAATAAAACTGCACTTGGGTTCTACAATTCATGTCATCGTCTTGGTCCTTGCCAGCTATGTTACAGGGGTGTTTGGATGTGCCTTAATAGAAGTGGATGAAGAATAATGTTTCTGAGAGTTTAGGACACCACTCTCTCTCTCTCTCTCTCTCTCTCTTCTGGCTTTATCATTCCTGGTGTTGTTCCAAAAGGTCTGTGATTAATCTAATGTCAGATAGTGTAGGTGGTAGGTAAACACAGATACTGCATGCCGTCAGATGAACTGAGTTATGAGGCTGTGGAGATATTACTCTAAGGGAGAAGCTGTTGGTCTGTAATCAATTAATGAGTAAATTTGCCATAGATTATTCAAGAATGCATCATAGCAGCACACAACAGGTCAAATAATTAGATACTTGATGATGATATAGTGTGGAAATGTTAAAGGGTTAGTTCACCCAAAAAAATACATTCTCTCATCATTTACTGACCCTTATACCATCCCAGATGTGTATGACTTTCTTCTGCTACACAAACAAAGATTTTTGAAAGAATATATGGGATCTGTAGATCCGTACATTGCAAGTGAAGGGGTGCCAAAATTTGGAAGTTCCAAAATCAGCATAAGGGCAACACAAAAATACTCCAGACGACTCTTGTGGTTAAATCTATATCTTCTATAAATTCTCCTCCCTGATCAGTCAATCTCCGCAGATCGAAGACCTTCAATGGGGGCGGAATCTCCAAAAGAGGAGAGAGTTACTCCAAAAGGGGGCATGGTTACTCCAAAAGGGGGTTCCTGACTTATCAGTTTTTACCATTTTTATTTATTTTTACAATATTTATCTGTTTCTCACCTACACCTATTATGTGTTTGAACACATGGATTTAACCACTGGAGTCATATGGATTTCATACATTTCATTGTATGTACCTACAAAGCTAAGATACTCTTCTAAAGATCTTAATTTTGTTCTTCAGAAGAAAGTCATATAAATCTGGGATGCCAGGAGGGTGAGTAAATCATGAGAGAATTTGAATTTTGAATTTCTGTTATCGTTCCCTTATTCTTTTACACAAAAAAGCCCTTAAATTTGCAGTGGGGGGATGATTAGTTTATTGATGGTACTTTTTAAAAAAAATAGTTCTGTCAGCATTTTTTTGCCCTACCCATAACCCAATGAGAACATATGAACATGAAGGAAACAGGATATCACATGACTAGACAAGGAATTACAATAAAAGACATGAAAACATGAATATGAATCAAAACATGAAACAAGACATGGCATGACGTGACAACAGTGGTGACTTTATATAACAGGGCCGACTTGGCTAAAGATTACGGTGGGGCCAACTTGGCTGCATGGCAGAGGAAAGGTCTGGACAGAGGGTAAGATCACATGGCCGCAAGACAGAGGGTGAGGTCAGATATGGCTACAGGCTGGGCGGCAACAGCTGGAGAAGGATCAGCCTGACTGTGGATGGCTGCTGGACAGGGGTCTGGCTGACCATGGACTGCTGCTGGTCAAGGGGATGACTAGATGTGGGCAGAAGTCAGACTGGAAGTGGGTGGCCACTGGGCACTGAACTGACAAACTGGTAGCTAAATTGGGCTGGTTATTGGCTGCCTACATGAGATAGTTGATGGCTAAGGACATGGGAAACAGACTGATAGCTGGTGTCTGATGGGTGATGGCCACTGGACTGAGCAAAGGGTTGATTGACACAGGGGACTGGACAGGCTTGTCAACAGCCAAGGGGAACTGGAAAGACTCATTGACAGCCTCAGGGAACTGGACAGACTCGATGACCACAGGGAACTGGACAGGCTGTGCTGTGACCGCGGTGGTCGGGAGCACTGGCAGCGACTGGGAAATGGCCTCCTTGGCCGTGAACGCTGACGGGGCAGGGGAATGGCCTCCGCAGCAGAGGACGCTGGCAGTGGTGGGGAAACAGCCACCGTGGCCGGGAGCGCTGCCAGCAACTGGAGACCAGGGGCCCTTCTCCTCCTCTTCCTGTTCTGTATGACTGGAAGCACTGCTGCGGGAACAACATTCGTGGCTAAGGACGCTGGCACTGGATGGTCCGAGGCTTCAGGCACTGGCTCTGGGACGGCCCGAGGCTTCAGGCGCTGGCTCTGGGATAGCCCGAGGATTCAGGCACTGGCTCTGGGACAGCTCGAGGCTTCAGGCATGGGTGCTGGCTCATGGTCCATGGCAGGCGTGGGCGCTGGCTCATGGCAGGCATGAACGGCTCTGAGATGTTGGCCAATGCTCTGAGATATCGGCCACTGTAGTCATGTTGATTTTCTAATCAGCCACTTCCACAGTAAACAGCGACCCACTGAGGCACAGGGCACATTAGATGTATTGTTCCAGAGTCCAAGGAATTTCCCCCGGGAATCAGAGAACACAGACTCATTTAAACCACAATGAAAGAAGTCTTTGTGTACAACGTCATTAAAAATTCAAAAGGTAACAAAGTCCACAAAAATCCAAACATAATCCTCAAGGGGATGATGGCGCAAGAGTTTGACTGCTGTGGTCGAGTATTCTATAATGCAAAGGCAGGCAGGCAGGAGCAGGAACAAGAGATAGACTGAAGACAATCACAAAACAATGATGTGCAGAACCCAGGTGCAGTCTTTATTTACAAAGTGGCCTCCAAACGTGAAATTCTTCCAAGACGTGAAACATTAACTTGAGCATGAGCACTGGACTTTGATTTATCTTGACTATATGGCAAACAACAGCATGATGTTAGACCTGAAATACGCGACCAAGGATTAGAGAATATGAGGGTTATAAAAACCTGGACAAGGGTAACACATGACAAAGACAACCAATGGCAAGACTTATCTAATAACAAGATAACAAGACTTAATACTAAAACAAGCAATGAAAAAAGCAATGAAGCAATGAAAAGACAAGACTGATAACAAGTTAACAAGACAATTAACTAATGAGAACAAGACACATGAACATGAGGGAAACAGGATATCACATGCCTAGACAAGGAAATAAACTAATTGCACAATAAAAGACATGAAAACATGAACATGAAACAGGAACACATAAACACATTACAGGAAGATTTTCAATTCTTAAATGTTATGATGTTTCCAGCCGCACTGAATACATGTCAAGAAACAGGTGTAAATCTCATCGATTAAATTACATGCAAAAATGTTTGAGTTGTTACCTGATTTCATTTACAAAAACAGGATTATGAGGATAATTTTTACAATTTTACTTTACAAACATTGTTGACGAAAACATTATGAAAAAAACAACAACACTGCAAGACATTACCAGTTCACTGACAATGTTTTAGAAGAAGAAAAATCTTGTTGAATAAAACCTTGTTTTTAAATGATTCAGTCATTAGTGTGATGATTTTTTGTCAAAAGATGAAAGCACTGATCCCAGTGGAAGCGCTTTTATCATCACCTATTTTCAAACACCTAGTATATATATATATATATATATATATATATATATATATATATATATATATATATATATATATATATATATATACACACACACACATACTGCGACCGTGGCCGAGGATGCCATATGCCCCAGGAGCCTCTGGAACTGTTTGAGAGGAACCACTGTGCCTGGCTCGAAGCGAGCGAGACACCTGAGCACTGACTGCGCGCGCTCAGTTGTGAAGTGCGCTGACATTGACACTGAGTCTAACTCCAAGCTGGGAAAAGAGATGCTTTGAACCGGAGAGAGCTTGCTTTTTTCCCCAGTTGACCTGAAGCCCCAAACGGCTGAGGTGCGCGAGCACCTTTTCCCTGTGGGTGCATAGTAACTCTCGAGAGTGTGCTAGGATGAGCCAGTCGTCGAGGTAATCGAGTATGCAGATGCCCACTTCCCGTAGAGGGGCAAGGGCTGCCTCTGCAGTGAAAATGCAATTGGACAGGGACGGGCCGAAGGGGAGGACCTTGTACTATACGCCTGACCGTTGGACGCGAGCCATAGGGAGGGTCGACGCCGAGGAATAATGGAGACATGAAGTACACCTCCTTCAGGTCTACCGCTGCAAAGCAATTTAATTTGTTTCTGCGTGAGCCTTCTGAATGGTAGTTTGTGTAAAGAACGGTTGAGAACTCGCAGGTCCAAGATTGGCCGCAGTCCACCGTGGGAATGATGAAGTAAGGGCTCTAGAGACCCTTCTCCATCTCGGCTACAGGGACAGGCTCTATCACATCTCTGAGTTGCAGGGTTGTAACCTCTGTACTTAAGGTGTTGGCATTTCCGGCGCACATGCAGTGGAGCGAATAACGCCGAGACAAGGCGGGAGCCCAGCGAACTGAATCGCATAGCTGAGTCTTATGGTCCTGGCCAGTCAACGCGACGGGTTGGATAGTGACGTCCAAGCTCCCTGTGATGGGCACTCATGCTCACAGCGGATCGCAACCACCCCACCGTCCAGGGTAGTGAGAGCGGACGAGAGAGGAGGTTGGTTCCGGGCAGTACAAGGTTCCCTCCACAAACTCATCGGGTCGTCGTTTCCAGTACAGACTTGTGCTCACGGCAGCCCGGGAAAGCATAGCGGACATCCATGCATCAGGCTCTGACTGGGCGAGCAGACCCAAAGGTGGCAGCCCAGATGAGTGATCAGCATCAGACACTGCTGTGACGCTCTACGATGCAGAGGCAAAATCGTCATCTAATTCCGGGGGCTCAAAGGAGAATAATAATCGCCGCGAGGCGAGACGCACTCATCCCAGGCTTTGACGGAAGCAAGCAAAGCATGCCGGGGTTGAACAAAAACGATCCCGTCCTTAACCCTGAATCGCCTTCATCGCCAGCCAGGTTATCCTTAATCCAGTGGGAAGAAGGAACGACGGGTTGGGGTGCAGCTGAAGTGGTTTTCTCTCGTGAGAAAAGAAAGCCGTGACCGCAATGTTGCCAAGGCTATGTTCTCGCACTGAGAACATGAACCATTCATAAAATGCTGTCTGCATGTGATCGCAGCCCAGGCACGTGAGGCACCTTTTATGACCGTCAGAAGTGGAGAGAAATTGACCACATCCAGGAACTACAAAGTATTCTAAGCCCCCTGACTGTATATTTGTCAGGGCCCCTTTCCTATTAATAAAATAGTTCCTATTTACAATTTGTTGTGGGGCCTGCCTGGACCTGTGGGCCCCTAGAATCATTACTACCTTTCACCCCACTAGCTACGGCCCTGCACACACACACACACACACACAAATACAGTCAGCTTCCATAGGAATTAAGAGGCTAAGTAATAGCCAGGTGCTGCTAATCAAATGCCCTTGATTAATTGATTATCAGCAAGTGTGACCACCTCTATAAAAGCCGAAGTTTTAGCAGTTTGTTGGTTTGGAGCATTCAGGTGTATGTTAACACAATGTCAAGCAGGAAAGACATCAGCAATGATCATAGAGAAGCAATTGTTGCTGCCCATCAATCTGGGAAGGGTTATAAGGCCATTTCCAAACAATTTAAAGTCCATCATTTTACAGTGAGAAAGATTATTCACAAGTGGAAAACATTCAAGACAGTTGTCAATCTTCCAAGGAGTGGACATCCCAGCAAATTCACCCCAAGGTCAGACCATGCAATGCTCAGAGAAATTGCAAAAAACCCAAGAGTTACATCTCAGACTCTACAGGCTTCAGTTTGCATGTTAAATGTTAAAGTTCATGACAGTACAATTAGAAAAAGACTGGACAAGTATGGTTTGTTTTGGAAGGGTTGCAAGGAGAAAGCCTCTTCTCTCTAAAAAGAACATGGCCGCACAGCTTAGGTTTGCTAAGTTGCATCTGAACAAACAACAAGATTTCTGGAACAATGTCCTTTGGACAGACGAGACCAAAGTGAATATGTTTGGCCATAATGCACATCACCACGTTTGGCAAAAACCAAACACAGTATATCAGCAAAACCACCTCATACCAACTGTCCAGCACGGTGGTGGAGGGGTGATGATTTGGGCTTATTTTGCAGCCACAGGACCTGGGGACCTTTCAGTCATTGAGTCAACCATGAACTCCTCTGTATAACAAAGTTTTCTAGAGTCAAATGTGAGGCCCTCTGTCTGACAGCTGAAATTTGGTCATGCAACAGGACAATGATCCCAACACCTGCAAATCTATAACAAAATGGCTGAAAAACAAAAGAATCAAGGTGTTGCAATGGCCCAGTCAAAATTCAGACCTCAACCCGATTGGAATGCTGGGGCGGGACCTTAAGAGAGCTGTACATAAACAAATGCCCGCAAACCTGAAGCAATGTTGTAAAGAAGAGTGGGACAAAATTCCTCCAAAATGATGTGAGAGAGAAAATGAAAATGAGTACTTGAAGTTATTGCTGCTTAAGGTGGTTCTACAAGCTATTGAATCATAAGGTGTACTTAGTTTTTCACACATGGCTTCTCCATTTTGGCTTTATTTTGGTTAAATAAATCATTAAACTGTGTAATATTTCATGTGTTGTTGTTCATCTGAGGTTGTATTTACCTAATTTCAAAACCTGCTAAGGACCAAATTATTATGTCCTGATACGTAAAACCATAGAATTCAATGAGGGTGTACTCTCAGTTTCAATACAATCTGGTCTTGGTCTTGACTTAGACTCGGTTTAGGTGTTCTTGACTACAACACTGGTTATCTGCATATGAAAGAATGTCATTCAGGTTTGGAATGACATGAGGATGAGTAACTTATAACATAATTTTCATTTTAGATTTAACAGACATGCTGAGGGGTTAAAACAGTACATTGTGGATGAGTAATCAAAGGCATGTGATGGCAGATTTCATGGCAGTTTTATCTGCAGGTCCTCACTGCTTTTTTGCTCTGTGTGCTAGGAGATTTCAGGAAGAGCCAGTATGCCAAGCGCCTAAGGCTTTGGTCGCTTCCTTTAAAGCCTTGCTGGCACGCAGCCCCATATTGGAGCAAGAGTGCTGTGCTGTATACACTCATTATGGCCTCCATTAGAGTAAACATTTCAACAGAACCCTCAAATACATAAAAACAATGATGCAAACACATCACTGCTACACCCCCACCCCCCCTGACACCCGCTTTTCTACACTTACTTCCAGTCTGCATATAAGCTGCCATGAAAAGATGAGAAATGGCCCACTCTTCATTTTATTTATTTATTCATTTATGTATTTAGAGGAGTATTTTTCAGCCAGAGCATTTCTGATGCTTTACGTAAAAAGCTTTTACATGTTGCTGCTCTGGCTTGAGTGCTGTTATCTAGGTTGCGACCATAAAGTGTTAACAAAGAGGATAGCTGTGAGGCCTGCTAGTTCATTAGCTGCTCCTGCTAATTCCTACCAGGTTAGAGGTCACGTGAAATGCATTTATAGCCCTGGGTTCAGGCTTACTGAGAATGCTTATAATTTTATTGTCCTAAAAGAAATGATGTCTATAACTCAATTAATTTTCCTTTTATAACTGAATTAGGAAGAGAGATGTAGCACAAAGTAAAATTGTTTTGTTTTGATGTCTAGTGAATGGTTCTTCAGATTAAATACGGCACTGTATCCTCACTGGGCTTCAAGCATTTTTGTCATTACACTCAGAAGAAAGTGAGGGAATGAGTAATATCTTACAAATGCACAAGGTGATTTGTTTCCTCGTTATAAATGTTTTAGCCCTTAAGAAATGAATATTATTTTTGCCAAAAAAGAAGAATTTACCAAGGGCAAATGGGTTAAATTGGACAGCCTTAAAAAATGAACAAAAGTGAAGAATTTAGAACAGAAACATCTTCCTATTGCATAAATTATTTCAATAAAAATAAATAAAATACAAATAAATACAATACAATAGCTATTCAGTTTGGCTGGGTTCCATTATTTTGTATTCATATACAGTATATACAGTTCTGGAAAAAATTAAGACACCACTGCAAAAGTATCACTTCCCTTGTCAAAAAGCTACACTTTGATGCTGCGCTGATTTAAGCACTTTGGGAACAGTTTTAGGTGTGACCAGCTCTGAATATGTGTGCAACACGTCAATAAAATTGACTGGAATTTATAGCCTCTGCTGGTGACATCAATTGGATGCACCTGTAGCAGGGCTATAAATAGATGCGTCACAGGTGCATCATCAGATCTTTGTCTTCAGATCACTCTGTGTGTGTGTGTGTGTGTTGTGCTTCTCAAGCTGTCAGAACTTCCTTTCCTCTGTTAGGAGTTAGAATTTATTAGGCAGTGCGCAGAAAACCTTTTCTCCTTTCCAAAAATGAGTGTGAAGCAAAGCAAGCAGTTTGTGTTCCTGTGTTTACGCTCTATGGCTGAAACGGACACGCACCAGTTTTGTTTTGTGTGTTTGGGGGAAGAGCATGCTGCTCTTGCGTTGGGGCGGGTGAGAGCATTGCGATCTGTTTACAGTCAAAATGCTTTGCCCTCGTCTCACTTACTTCCAAGAGCCAGCACCCACTCTTTCATAGTGGGGCACTCGCATTGATCTTGCTGAGGATCGAGGGACGAGTCCGTCCCTGTAGCTCGCTCTCTCTCCCAAGATCCAGCTGATCCCTCTCGTGAGCCTGAAGCACACTTCGGCACCTCTTCGGTTCACGAGGGGGATGCTGAATCTCTTGAGTCTGCTGACTTTGAGCACCCACCTCTGAACATTCCACACACAATAATACAGTGGCTGGAATTACTTAAGGTGGTTACTCAGGCTGTGACCAGGTTACAGTTCGACTGGTCACGTGAATAAGAGACCCACAAACACTCCAAACTAGAAGACAGATTTCTGTCTGGTGGCCAAAAAAAAGAAAAGAAAAGTAAAAGTGGAACGCTATATCAGTCCCTTCCTTACTTTGATGACCTCCATGACAAGCTTTCTCATTCATGGAGGAATCCTTATACTTCCCGTTTCTTCATGCACTCGACGTTACCATATTCGACTATCGTGGGTGCTGAGACACGGGGGTATTCGGTGATGCAGGTGGTAGAAGAGACACTTGCAGGTTATCTCTCGTCTGGCTCAGCATCATCGCTAAAGAGACCCACTCTCCCCACAAAGTCGTGCAGGATTACCTCCACACTTGTGGGGAAGGCTTATCAGGCTGGTGCTGATCTATTGAAGGACCTGAGTGCAGGCAACGCGGTCGATGAAGAGGCTTTCTCTGAGTTTCGTCGAGTCACGGATCTGTCTCTCCGTGCAACCAAGTAGATGGGTCACGCCATTGGCCGGACTACGTCTGCTTTAATCAGCACTGAGAGACACTTATGGTTCAACTTCTCGGGAATTAGAGATAAGGACAAAGCTTTCCTTCTCGATGCCCCGGTTTCGCCTTCTGGCTTATTTGGTGATGCTATGAATGTAGTTACACCAGGTTCCAGAAGGCAAAAAGCCACGAGGAAGCCTTCGGGCAATTTCTTCCTTGCCGCACTCAGGGGGAGGGGTCGTCGGCCACCTAGTCCTGCCCAGGTCCTTCTAGACGGGAGGCTTAAAAACAAAGCGTGGCGAATCATGCTCCCCCTCGTAAAGACTGGGGGCCGGTGCGTCACCCTCAACAAGCAAGCAAGACCTCGGGGCAGTTATTTCTAAAAAGGAAAAAACTCTGACGGTTTTGTGCCCAGCCTCGTGGGGGACGGTTCGGGTCACGGGAAACATCCACATGTACCCTCCCAATACGCCCACGAAACCGTTCCATTCCCGCCGCCTCTGGTGTTTCGGGAGTTAGCGGTTTCCAGCGAAATTTTGGGTGTTCCGTTGCTTCCTGCCATAGTCCAGGACACGGGACACTCGACATCCCCTCAACAGGAAGTCTCATAATCGATACCCATCACAGAGAACCTGGCAGCGTGGAAACTACTGTCAGGTGTTTCACTGTGGGTCCTAAGAACAGTAGAAAAAGGCTACAGAATTTAATTTGTTCGCCGTCCTCCGTGTTTCAACGGAGTGGTTCCCTCTACCGTGAAACCGGAGCAAGCATGTCTACTGTGGAAAGAACTGCAAAATCTCTTGGTCAAAAGGGCCATAGAGCATGTTCCCCTTCTAGAGAGAAGGTTACTACAGCAGATACTTCCTAGTTCCCAAGAAGGATGGGGGGTTGCGTCCGATTTTAGAACTTCAAGGCTTGAATCGCTCTGAGGGCGATCAAGTTCAAGATGCTAACGTCAAGACGGTTGTGTCTCAAATCCAACATCGCAATTGGTTGGTCATGATCGATCTTATGGACGCGTTCTTTCATATAGAAAGTCTGCCACAACACAGGAAGTTCCTGAGGTTCGCTTTCGAGGGCAAATCTTTCCAATATCGCGTTCTTCCATTCGGTCTAGCCTTATCACCCCGCACATTCACAGAATGCATGGATGCAGCACTGGCTTCTTTGTGACTCTGGAGCATCCATTCTAAATTACATAGATGACTGGCTGATACTAGCACAGTCACAAGAACTGGCATTACAGCAGAGGGATATTGTCTTAGCTCATCTGGTTTCTCTGGGTCTGAGGCTCAACGTCAAAACAAGCATTCTCTATCCCACTCAGGGAATTACCTCTGGGCGTTGTATGGAATTCGATCATGATGCAGGCACAATTGTCTCCTGCTCGAATCGTGTCCATTCAGAACTCGCTGAGAAAACTCAGGCTAGGCCAAGTTTGCACTGTTCATCAGTACCAACAAATACTAGGTCTCATTGCATCTGCTTCATCGGTGATCCCTTTGGGCCTTCTGCACATGAGACAGTTTCAGTTGTGGCTCAAAGAAAGGGGATTTCATCCAAGGGCTAATCCCCAAGGCTGATAAGGGTTACGCACCGCTTGCTACATACCCTTTCTATATGGTTCAGACCCCGGTTCCTCACTTTGGGTCCCATTCTAGGTGCGTCTTGCCATCGTAGGTTGCTAACGACAGACGCCTCCCTGACGGGCTGGGTAGCGGTTTTAATTGGTCATCCAGCTCAAGGGGAATGGGAGGATCTTCAGCTCGATTGTCACATTAACTGTCTCGAGTTGATGGGCTGTATTTCTGGCCCAGAAATACTTCCTCCAGAGGCTGCCATGTCTTGGTGCGGGTAGACAACACAGCAGTAGTCTCTTACATAAACCATCAAGGAGGTCTACGTTCATGCCAGCTGAACAGACTGGCATGGCAGATTCTCGTTTGGGCCCAGGGCAAGCTCCTGTTAATCAGAGCAGTTTATATCCCTGTATGTCTGAATGGGAGCAGATTTACTGTCCAGACAGAAAATACCAACGGGGGAGTAGAAACTCCATTTCTGGTTGAGTTTTTTATATAGAGCAGAAGTGGACCTCTTCGCCTCCCAACAGACAGCGCAATGTCCCCTCTACTTCTACAGCCCCCCTGGGTCTGGACTGAACTATTCATTTGCCATGGGGGCCGCAACAGGGGGGCGGCCGCTACCAAGCAGACTAGGTCGCATTGGGTGAGGGATGCTATTGCCCTGGCCTATGAGGTGCACGGTCAAGCTTCGCCAGTAGGTATCAGGGCTCACTCTACCAGAGGGGTCGCCTCCTCTAAAGCCTTGGCTAGAGGTGTCCCTCTGCAGCATGTTTGTGATGGGGCAAGCTGGTCCTCTCTGCACACATTTATAAGATTTTATAGTTTGGATGTTCATGCCACTCTGGGCTCTTATGTCCTTGAGTCAACATCACAAGCTCATGTCTGAGACTCTTGTGAACACAACTACACAACCGTAGGGGGTTTTCTCATTCCTTAAATCAGTGCAGCATCAAAGTGTAGCTTTTTGACAAGGGAACATCTCAGGTTACTTAACTGTAACCCCTGTTCCCCGATAAAAGCGGAACAAGATGCTGCGCTTCATTGCCGCACTGGCATGCCCCAGGACTGCTCTTCAGACAAAATACCTGACAATGCATCTGTGACGCATCTGTTTATAGCCCTGCTACAGGTGCATCCAATTGATGTCACCAGCAGAGGCTATAAATTCTAGTCAATTTCATTGATGTGTTGCACTCATATTCACAGCTGGTAACACCTAAATCTGTTCACAAAGCGCTTAAATCAGTGCAGCATCGAAGTGTAGCTTTTATCAGGGAACAGGGGTTACAGTTAAGTAACCTGAGATGTTTCTCTGGATTTACAATTTATAGGTATATGTTTGATTAAAATTAACATTTTTGTTTTAATCTAGAAAGTACTGACAAAATTTTCCCCAAATTCCAAATAAAAATATTGTAATTTAGAGATGTATTAGCAGAAAATGACAACTGGTCAAAATAACAACAAAGCTGGTGATTTCAGACCTCAAATAATGCAAAGAAAACAAGTTAAAAATTTTAAACAACACAATACTAATGTTTTAACATAGGAAGATTTCAGAAATCAATATTTGGTGGAATAACCCTGATTTTCAATCACAGCTTTCATGCATCTTGGCATCATCATTACTGATCCTCCACCAAATTTCACAGTGGGTTAGAGATACTGTGACTTGAAGGCATCTCAAGGTCTACATCTAAATATTAGATGACCAGGTGGAGGACTGGTGATGATCTGAGAATGCTTTAGCAAGGCTGGAATCGGGCAGATTTGTCTGTGTGAAGGACGCATGAATCGAGCCACATACAAGTGTATCATGCAAGAAAACTTCCATCTGCTCTGGCAATATTCCCCAACTGTGAGGATTGTTTTTTCCAGCTCCATGCCACACAGCCAGGTCAATAAAGGTGTGGATGGAGGACCACCAGATCAAGACCCTGTCATGGTCAGTCCAAACTCCAGACCTGTCCTGAACCCCATTGAAAACCTCTGGAATGTGGTGAAGAGGAAGATGGATGGCCACAAGTCATCTAAATGGCTCTGTACAATATTCATCTAAAACAGTTCCTGTCTTTTCAATGTTATTTTCTTGATTCCTACAAGCTGTAAAATTTAAAATTAAAGCATTTTTTTAAGAAAAATATAAAAATGTATTAATTGGGCCCTATTGTGTTGGAAAATAAGCCTTATAAAAGGCTACCAATTTTTTTTTCACATGGACAGGATTTCCACATGGGGGCTACCATGTTGAGATCACATGACCAGCCAAATACTTCTCACTTTATTTTGGTAACCCACATAAAATTAGACAAGATCACTTAAAGAATAAAAAGCGTATCATTGATTAGTCACTGCAAATAGTGCAAATCTAAAATGGCATCACTAACTGAAAACTTTTGTTTTTTTTGTGATCCTGCATCCACATTGCTACATGTTAGTAAGCCAAAACGACTGTTATTTCTGTTATAGCAAAATAAACAAAAATTACTGAGTGTACCATTAAAGAGAGTGCATAGTAGAAGTGTGTAAACTAGTTAGGGGTGCTCATAGGCAGAGATCTTGATTGATGTAGCCTCAAGATGTAGAGAATATTGTCTTGTCTTATGACAACAAGGAAAAAAAGTTTCTTTCGAGTTTCCTATTTTATGAAAATTAAAATCTTTCACTGAAAAGAAGTGGGGGAAAAGGTGTGCCCTTGATCCCACTGAAGCTTCACTCTGTGCTCTATACTACTACTTCAAACACCAAATTACACTTGTTCATGGGAAGTATCAGCATCCATGCTGTCAGGTGCCTCAAGCTTTCCCCTCAGCAATGGTTTGCCAAAAGACTGCTTTTGAAGCCTGTCAATATAAACATCTCAGTGGCCTAATGTATGACTGGGAGAATGGCTTGAGTTATACGGTACTGTCTGTGATAATCTTATGTCATCTCTCCTATTTCAGTCTTGCACACACACCCACACACTTTCTTTCAAACAAGCAGAAACATAATCGTAGTAAGAGCACGACAGACTTTTTTTCACACTGAGAATGAGTACTCAATGTTAGAAGATGTTACAAGACTGCCTCGCCTTTCGCTCTCATCAGTCAGACACTTGCTCTCAGCAAAACACATGTTTAGCTAACGAGCAACTGTGTTGCCCAAGTAGGCCACTTATCCCGACCAAGGCATGCCATAAGACAATGCCATTGAGTGCTGAGCTATGAGGATACAAAATCCACATGACACTTGCTTTTGTACATCATATCATTTATCAATCATCTGCATTTAATTTATCTCTCAGACACACAGCTGCAAGCCAACATAGCAGGTCTACTGGCTTGGTTATGGAGGGAGTAGAGAAAGACAGATAAAGACACAGGCTGATATAACATTGTGATTTGTGACTCTCTGACAGAGATGGCTTACAACATGCAACACTGCACGTCAGCCTTATGATACAAAGAGGAAGATGAATAGTTTTGTGGGTGGATGTCCAATGTTGTTTTCATTTTGTTTCATAAGTTTCATCTTTATAGCGTTAAGGAGCCAATAACGAGCAGATCATTTTGCGCATTTTTAGGTGTGCTCATGTTAAAGGCAATATGTGAAATGTTGCCAGAGAAAGAAGTAAACAAGACTGATCGGCACTCAGAAGCCTTATTTGGATTTAACCAGTTCTTGCAACAAGGAAAATGTTTCAGTTCCAATAAATATTTCAGGTCTGTTCTTTATGTTTTGACTCTGTTAAAGTTATTTATTTTATTTTTTTTCAGTTTTGCGGTTAATGCAGCATAAACTCCCACTGTTTATGGTCTGAAGTTGCCTCATATTTAAAGCGAATCAAATAATGGGCATTGGTTGTAAACTATCCTATGATTCTGCATTATTGATATCCTCTCTCAGTCAGACTGCCCTATTGAGAGGTTAAATGCAATACTTCTGTTGTCATAGAATATTTACCTGTTTTTATCGATTCCTTTTATTTTTTAAATAACAAAATATTCTTTACATTTGTAATGCTCCAATGAACTTGTGGAAAAAAATGGGTAAATAAATGGAGTTTGCTGTGAGGGTGTGGATGATTTTGGAGGGTGGTGTAGGGGCATCTGAATATAACATTTGTCAGAGATGAGGTGAAATTGGATAATTTACTGCTTGGATGCAGAAGAGTGATGTTCCTCTTCTGCAAATTTACAAGTAAAGTACCTAGTAACGCCAAGCAATTAGAAGCTGACTTCTGCTCGAAAACAGGGGCTGGAGTTGCCAGGACGGATTAGAGGGCATTATCAAACCAATGCAGAGAGAGAGAGTGGGAGAGACAGAGCAAAAAGGGAATGAGAGATTCATTGTTGAAAGGTGGCATTACACAAGCTACAAAGACAATGCCTTTTAAATGCCACACTTCAGCAGCAAGAAGGGATTTGCCTCTAATTAATTTCCAAAGATTTCTCCCACTGTGGAAAACCATTGGCGGGAGAAGCACATATGAGTGTTCTTCTGTCGTGAGCAAATGCTCAACATTGTTAAAAAAATAAATAAATTATAAAAAAAAAAAAAAAAAAAAAAAAGTGCCATCGCTTCTTGAGCCAACCTCACTTGGATCACAACTTCCATCTGCAGAAGAAATTATTGGAAATCCTTCTCTAGGCATTATAAACACACCACCTGCTCATGACCTACATCACCAGATAGAAGTATTATGAGAAATGTTTCTCAAGGACAGTTTCTGAGGATTGAATTTAATTTATCAGATTTTAGCCCACTGGTGATTTTAGACGTTTTTGCTGTTTACTCATGCATATATTCATACCCAGATTTAAGATGTCCTGAAGTTTCTTAATCATTCTGCATGAAAAAAAGGTCAAACAGGCTTCTCTTACTGACTCACATAAACAGTTGTGCCACTATACACATACAGTAATACTTCAAACGACTATGTATTAAGGCTGCCAATTGATTGCATTAATTCAGTGCAATTAATTATAGAAAAATAACACTTTAAAAAATTCACAGAATAAATCATGCCTTAAATTCCGTAATAAGGTATTTCAAGTAATTCAAGCTTGAAGAACCACATATGTGTTCTTACAAGTTGCAGTCAGCAGGGTGCGGTCAGTGCAGCTCCAGCTAAACAGGCAAAAGGCAACATACCACACTTGCCAGCAGCACAAAACGAAAGAAGAAGCCTTATACAGCAGGATGTGTTTTTGCATGCAAAGACAGCTGGACGGAGCACAACTGCAGGGGTCTTGAGATTAATTTTTAAAACTTTCATACTGCATTTAAAGTTACAGTATAGTTCACCCAATAATTACAATTATCTCATAATTTACTAACCCTCATGCCATACCAGATGTGTATGACTTTCTTTCTTCTGCAGAAAACAAATTATGATTTTTAGAAGAATCTCAGCTCTGTAGGTCCATACAATGCAAGTGTATTAATCCATATTTTCTGAAGCGATAAGATAGTTAAATATCAAAGTAATTTTTTGCTTGAACAACTTCTTCCTGCCTAGTAGTTGGCGGTATGCATGAAGAATGTGAATCACCATGTAATGGATCTCTTTCACTCTTAGGAGGAGGAAGCAGAGGACAGGGAACTTCAAACTCAAATGGTAGATATATTTATACACTCAAACAAACATCTTGCTTCTCAGCGGAACAGTTCTTTAAACACACACACACAGTTCTGAAGCTCGGCTCTCTCTTCTCATCTCTAGCGTGGTACCTTTTTTATGGCTCTCCCCAGTACTTACTGCAACCAGGAATAGGTGTTAGATATTATAGCGCTCAGGTGTGTACTCTTGCCACTTTCTCTTTCTCCGGACAAGCGCTCGACAACAGCCCCACGCCACACACCAAAAACACAAGAAGAAGAATGTGAAAGCGATCTCACAGACACCTGTCATATCGCTTTTGAAGATATTGATTTTACCACTGGAGTATTTTGGATTACTTTTATGCTTATGTGATTTTTGGAGCTTAAAATTTTTTGCACCCATTCACTTGCATTGTATGGACCAAAAAAGCTGAGAAATTCTTCTAAAAAAATAATTACATTGTGCTCAGCAGATGAAAGGAAGTCATACACATCTGGGATGGCATAAGGTTGAGTAAATGATGAGAATGCTAATTTTTGGGTGAACTATTCCTTTAAATAGAATAGTTCTATAAATTGAATAGATACTGTAGTATCCTAAAAATTTAGCTTTTATGTGCAAGAGGCTGAAAACCAGTTAAACGTGACGCAAACCAAGTCAGGTCAGATTTATTTGTATAGAGCTTTACACAACAGATGTCTTTTCAAAGTGCTGTACATGAAATTAAGCTATAACAGCAATGAATAAATATAAAGCCAATATTAATTATTTATGTTTAGAACTATTAGTGGTTTAAATTAGTAAACTAAGTAAGTGTTGTGGGTTATGGTTAAACAAAATGATTTTGTATGAATTATAATTTTTAGTGTTAAAGTCTTTGAAATCATCCAAGATTAAATGAATAAATAAACATAGATGAATTGTCCTTTGATTTTTGCAGATGAAGGCTTTTGTTGGTGGTTTATTTATTTATTTATTTTCGGTATAGTTAATTTATTCAAGAGTGTGTTGTCCCTCCTTTTAACCCGTTCAAATTTGAGAACAATTATTCTCATGTTCCTGTCTCAATATCTTCGCCGTTCAATCACCGATTTTATTTCTGAAAACTGCCAGATACTCATATTAATATAAGCTAAAAGTACATATAATTAGTGAAGGGGTTACTGGGAGTGAATAATAAATGTATCGTCATCCTCCATTTGCCTGAGCGGAGCCAGAGAACCTATCCCGGTAGATTACATCCGGTGTTGGACTTACTGCTTCAAATTGAAAATTTAGGCGATATTTCATGGTAAACAAGTTATTTAGGACAGGAAACTAGCCTCTATTTTTAAACACATTTCTGTGAAACTTGCTAAATAAATATTAGCTATCAATACTATGTACACTTTAGCTAAAAATCAATTACTTTTTTTGGCCAATTTTGTCGCTTGTGGAAGATAGTTAAACCTTTTTAGTTATGAAGCATTTATTTGAAGTAGCACTAGCTAGTTCCCCTTCTGTCACTCACTTGACGTTGTGTGATGGAATTTTCAGAATTTTGTGCTCAGGCTGGAAAGGGTTAACCAAGATGATACAGGTATCATTCAGTGTGGAGCATTGTAGTCCAGTTGGAAGCTTATGGCAGGTAATTTTGCTGAACTCCATTGTGAGCCCATGCATCAGACAGTGGCTCATGTGGCAGAATGACCCGCCCCTCCATCTTGTCATCGTCGCCCCACCTCTGAGGGCCATCCTTCAGCCAGGCTCACAATGGGAGTGGGCAGGATAGAGAAGAGGTGCATAGTTAGTAAGCCTTGTTTGGGCAGCAGGGGAATGAGGCACAACTGATGCAAATAAAAGTAGTGTGCGCCTCTTCTCAGGGAGATGGTTTCTATTCTCCATGTGTGCACACAATTGCATCCTTGCAGGCCCAGGATCACAGTGGAGATTCCGGGCCCCCTTACCCTCTCATCTAACGTGGGATCTAAGAAAGGATGCCAAGCACGCTGCCACTGCACGTGCCACAGACCCAGGAGGGGAGCCGTCGGACCCCGCTCACGCCTGGGCCATTCCACGAACAAGAACCCCATTTCACCACGGGGATGCCAGATTCTGCTTTCATTTGGACACCTTTCCCCATGGACATGTTATTTTCCCTTTATGAACATTTTATTTTTATCATTATTTTTAATAATTGCCTCTCCGAGGGGCTTGACACCACACCCATTGTCTGTCTCTTCCTCATCCCACCACACTTATGAAGAATCCCATATCTTAGAGTGTGCATCAATTCATCCTCTGTGAAGTCTTTCTTAGTAGAATGAAGTGAACTCTGACAGGAAGAGGCTTAAGTTGATCATCATTACTCAGCTACACTTAGCAGTGGGAGTCAGACATCAGGCATGACTGGAGATGGATCTGCCAGGCACTGGTAACCTCAGGATATACGTATATATCCCAAGGTTTATACAGGGAAAGAAATAAAATGACCATAGATGCCATTAAATTTAAAGCAGGGTTAAAGAATAAGATAAGTGTTTCCGGTTCCGGCAGACCTAACTAAAGCAGCAAAACTATGAATTGAGGGATAAATTAGGTGTATGCCTGGCTGAATTTATAAGTCTTTAGTCTAGACTTAAACTGAGAGTCCTGAACACTGAGATGAAGACAATTACATAGTTTAAGAGCCAAATAGGAAAATGATCTCCCTCCTTTTGGGGATTTTGATATTCTCTTATTGTTAACAGGCCAGAGTTTTTCGATCGAAGTGAGCATGGTGGATTACAGAATGATAGAAGGTCACTTAAGTACTTTGGAGCCAGACCATTCAAAGCTTTGTAAGTAATTAAGAGAATTTTAAAATTGATAAGAAACTTAACAGGTAGCCAATGTAACACCTAGAACCATAATTCTTGGTTCTAGTAAGCACTCTAGCTGAAGTATATTTATTAAACCTGCAGGACATCCACCTAATAATGCATTACAATAATCTATTCTTGAGGTCATGAATGCATGAATTCATTTTTCGTCATCAGAAACAGGTAGCATGTGTTGTAATTTAGCAATATTTCTGTGGTGGAATAAAGTAGTTCTACAAATATTAGAAATTTGTTTTTCAAAGGTTAGATTGCTATCAAATATATCACCTATTTGATTTCATTTATACACTCTGTTAATTTGGAAAATTGTGAAATTTCGTCTGGTTTCGAAGAAATATAAAGTTGGATATCATCGGCATAACATTGAAAACTAATTCCATGGTTTCTGATAATGTCTCCCAGGGGATGCATACATAAGGAGAAACTGATCCCTGTTGCACTCCATACTTTAATTTGATTTGATAGTTCCTCATTTACACTGACAAAGTGGTAGTGGTCCGAGAGATAGGACCTAAACTAAGCTAATGCCTGTCCACAAATGGCAACATGATTTTCAAGCCTATCCAAGAGAATGTCATGATATATGGTGTCGAAGGCAGCACTAAGATCTAAGAGCACTAGAAGAGAAATGCAGCCGTAATCAGATGATAGGAGCAAGTTATTTGTAACTCTGATAAGTACAGTCTCTGTACTATGATGGGGCCTAAATTCTGACAAAAAAATATTTATATATATACCATTTCTCTTTAAAATTAACAGTTGGGAGGACGCTACATTTTCTAGTATTTTCAAAATCTATAATTAGCCAATACTCCTGGTTCAAGCTGTGGTTTAAAGTGGGACATGCCCTAAGGATAATAAGGAGTTAACAATATTAAGAAGAGGTTCTGAGATTATAGGAATTACTTATTTTAAAAGTTTAGTTGGTATTGGTTCTAACATTCATGTTGTAGCTTTTGATGTTTTGATCATTTTTGTTAGCTCTTCCTGACCTATAACAGCAAAGGATTGAAGTTGCTCATAGTGAATAATTTGAGTCTTCAGAGGTGCTGCAGCAGAAAGATGCGTAATTCCAATGTTTTTGATTATTTAAATTTTGTCAGTATAGAAATTAAGTCATTAAAAAAAGTTTCTACTATGCTGTGATGGAATATCTGGTTCATTCAAAGTTTTATTCCAAACCAATTTAGCCATGATACTGAATAAACACCAAGGATTTTTGTGGTCATTTTCTATGAGTTTGCTCAAATATGCAGACCTGGCATTTTTTAGAGTCTGTCTGTAGTTAGAGACACTATCCTTCCGTGCACCGCAAAATACCTCTAATTTTTTATTCTTCCACTTACGCTCCATTTTCTGAGCTGCTCACTTGAGCATGAGTGTGATCATTGTACCATGGTGCAGGGTATTTATCTTTAACTGCCTGTAATCAAAAGGGAGTGACAATATCTAGAGTGCTGGAGAGGACTGTATTTATATCTTCTGTGACAACATTAGAGCTGAAATGATTAGTTGACGTTATCAACAACATCGACAATAAAAAATTGTCAACAAAAAATGTTGTTGTCAAACAGTCATTTGATCTAATTTAACGTAACAATATCATATAAAACGTGTCGGTTACTATCGTAAACTCCATTCCCTGATGGAGGGAACGAGACGTTGTGTCGATGTAGTGACACTAAGGGTCGATCTTGAGAGCCCCGATCACTTCAGATATTTGAGAAAAAGCCAATGAAAATTGCTGAGTGGAATTTGCATGCCACTCCCCCGGACATACAGGTATAAAAGAGAACTGGAATGCAGGATTCATTCAGGTTTTGTGCTGAGGAGCCGAGACACGGTTCTGGCCATTTCAGCGGATAGTACAGCATTGTGACAAAAGGGACACAAAGTCTCATTCCCTCCATCAGGGTATGGAGGTTACGACAGTAACCAAGGCGTTCCCCTTCTGTCACTCACTCGACATTGTGTTGATGTAGTGACATTAGGGGTCCCTATGGAAAAACGCACAACAGCTGAACAGCTGCAAGCAAGCTGCTGCGTGCATAATTGCAGGTGCATCAGACTGTGGGTAACCTCCCCCAAGACTCCAAAAGATGTTATGTAGTTCCCCATATCCCTGAGGGGGGGAAGCGACGTATCTAGCATGGGAGCAGGTCACACCAGCCACTGCCTTTTCTCTCTATGTTTTCTCTCCACAGAGTATTAGATTCAGCTGGGGCCATCTAAAGCTATCATATGCATCGGGGAAGGTGTTCTTTTCCTTTCCTATTCTTTCAGGGGGAAAGGACCCCGTGGAGACCACATCATGCCCAAAAGGGGAGGTCAACATGTGGAAATAAGACACATGGGCTCAGCAGCCACTCATGGAAGAGGCATAGTGGTAGGTCCCACCACGGAAAGGGGGGAAACTCTACAGCAACTGGGGGCAGAGAGAGCTCCACCCAAGAGATAGGCGGGTCCACCAACAGGGAGACAGTACCGCAGAATATACATCACAGGGGTTACCAGAGTAATCGGAACATGTGGAGCACCTATCCCAGTAAAGGGCATATTAGACCCCGTAGTGGGGCTGGCTGCAAACTCCTCCACCGAGTCTGCGAACCATAGGGCTAGGGAGGAAAGACATCCAGGATCCATGACTTTGTGAACTCGACTGGGGGTAAAAGCGCACGTTTTCTCCTCAGGGGAGGGGAAAGGCGCTATACACAAGTGATATACCGGCCAGCTGTTCCATATTACCAAACTCTATTTGCTCATACCTGAAAGAACACAGGACGAAAACGGCTCAACCCAGAGATTGTAAAATCTTGTGAAGGAATTGGGTGTTGCCCAGCCCGCTGCTCTACAGATGTCTGCTAGAGAGGTGCCATTGGCCAGTGCCCACGAGGATGCCACACTCCTTGTAGAGTGTACTCAAACCTGCAAGGGTGTTCTGGTAGGCCAATGCAATGGCATCCATGATCCAGTGGGCAAGCTTCAGTTTGGAGATGGTGTTACCTTTCCGCTGTCCACCAAAGTAGACAAAGAGCTGCTCAGAGCATATAGAGCTCTACGTGCGATCCAAGTAGGTGTGCAAAGCATGCACCGGACACAGCAACAACAGGGCCGTGTCTGCCTCCTCCTGGGACAGCGCTTGCAGGTTCACCACCTGATCCCTGAAGGGATCTCAGGATCACATGATAATCTGCCATACCAAACTCCAGCAAGTGTTGCTGACAGAGAATGCTTGCAGGTCCCCCACCCTCTTGAGCACAATCAGGAGAGCTGTCTTTAAGAAGAGGGCTTTCAGCTTGACTGACTCTAGCGGCTCAAATTGGACTCTTCAAAGGCCCACGAGGACCACGGAGAGATCCCATGAGGGGAAGAGGCATGGTCTTTGAGGATTCAGGTTTCGCTTGTGAGGCGCACTATCATTTGAGACCGACTCTAACTCCATGGAGAGAAAAGAGATGCTCTGAACTGGGGAGAGCTTGCTCTTTTCCCAGTTGACCCAAAGCCCTAGATGGCTGAGGTGCCTGAGCACCAAGTCCTTTTGCACGCACAGCAACTCTCAAGAGTGTGCTAGAATCATCCAGTCATTGAGGTAGTTGAGCATGCGGATGCCCACTTCCCTTAACAGGGCAAGAGCTGCCTCTGCAACTTTTGTGTAGACACAAGGGGACAGGGACTGGCCGAAGAGGAGGACCTTTGTTCTGATACACCTGGTACACCTTAGCAAAGTGAAAAGTTGGGTCACAATATCCGCTAGCAGGGTGGTGGCATTCTCGCCCTGTGAAGCAGACGCCGCTGAACCGGGGTGGGTGCATGGCGAACTGAATCATGTTGCTGAGTCGGATGGTCCTGGCCAGCCACCACGACAGGTTAGAAAGTGTCAGCCATGAGTCCAAGCTCCGGGCAAGGCACACTAAGGGGACGATTGCGTCTAACGTATCTGGGGGTGGGGCCTCACGGCGGGGGGGAACAGGCAACACCATGTCTAGGAGCGTTGCGTCAACCCGGGGCGGCTGTGCTGAGGGGGAGCTCAAAGCACTTACCTTGCTCTTGAAACCGGCAAAGGGTGTGTTAGCGATTGAGGAGGAGGGTCTCTTGGGCCATCCTCAAGACTCGTCACAACTGGCTGGCTGTAGGTGTGCCGTGGCCGGGCCCGCGAAGGCAGGAGTTCACGTTAGCAGGGCCCTAGCTGCGGGTGCTCGGTGTCTGGCAGCCGTGACAACGGCGGCTGTGGACACCGACTATATGACACAAGGATTGAGGAAACTGCTCTTTTTTTACAATTTAGCAAACATAAAAGGAACAAAAGATTTACCTCCCGGCCCTCCAGCAGAGGATGAAGTGGTCTGGATTCGAGCTCCTGCAGCACATCGGGATCAGGACTACCCATGTGCAGTTCTTTTATTGCCTTGGCCTGGTGTACCTGCAGGAGGGCCATGGCATTCAGGGTGGAAGCGGCCTGTCCAGTAGCACTGTAGGCTTTGGTCACCAGAGACGACAGAGTCCTACAGGGCCTGGAGGGGAGTGCCAGACGATCCCGCCAGGTGGCGGCATTCTACGGGCACAGGTGCATAGCAACAACCTTATCCACCTGAGGGACCTTCATGTACCCGTGGGCCACCCCGCCGTCGAGGGTAGTGACCCCTAGACACGTGAGGCACCGCCCGTGGCCATCAGAGGCGGAGAGATAATGATCAATCCCAGGATTCACACAAAGATGGAAAGGCATCTTTAAAAAGATGCATCTTTAAATAGACATTCAACATCAATGTGTGTGCTCTTTTAAGAAATATATTCTTTTGGCAAAAAATATACATTTTAGTAGCACTGTCGAATCGCCCTGGGGCAAATATGCAGTTGACATGCTGAAGGAGAAAAAGCAGCTGAAATGCGCTGTATATCTATCAGCATACACTTCTGTAGATGTGAATGGAACAGCAGTAGTATTCAGCTCGCTGATGGTACAACCGCTCGGCTCCGAAGAAAAAATCTGAATGAATCCTGCATTCCAGCTCTCTTTTCTACACGTATGACCGGGGCAATGGCATGCCTTTGGCCTTTTCTCAAAGAGCTGAGGTGATCAGGGCTCATTCTATTTAAGATACATTCTCTTAAAGCCAGTCTAAATATCTTATATGTTGCTTCTCAGTAAATGTGTCTTGTTTTAAGGATTTTTAGACAGTTTTAAAAACAAGACAAAAACACTTGATAATAATAGGATTTTTTGCAGTGATTTTTTTTTTTACTGAATTAAACTTAATAAAAAGTATTTTTGTCCTCTTTATTTCGACCTTTCAAATCGGGCACAAGCTGAATAGTCAGTTAAGAGCTAACGATTAATCGTTGCAATAATCGCCCAAATAATCATTCTAATAATCATTGGATTAGTCGATTATCTAAATATTTGTTAATTGCAGCCCTAGACAACATCAAGTTCTTCGGAACTTTTTGACATACTAAGTATTTGAAATAAATTTGGAAGATTATTAGTGAAGCTATCTTTGGTAGTTGAAAGAATAGTTGACCTGAACGATAATGTTCCATAGATTGAGCGAACTTTGCTAAGCGCAGCATACAAAAGACAAGGTAATGATCTGAGATGTCATCGATCTGTGACAGAATTTCTATATTATCGACATCAATTCCATATAAAAACATTTATATCTAGCATATGAATATGGTGATGGATTGGACCTGTCACATTTTGTCTAACCCCAACAGAATTGAGAATATCGATAAATGCTAATCCCAGTGTATCATTTTCATTATCTATTTCATATTCATTATCTTTAATTAGACTATTAAAGCTCTATCCACAGCAACTACTAGATCTGAAAAAAATAAAATAAAATAAATCAGCAAATTCTCTTAAAAATTCAGTGTATGGCCTTGGTGGTCCATATACTGTTGCAAGAACAAAAGGCAAAACAGATTTTTTATTTACTGGTTGTGTCACATTAAGCATTATCAGTTCAAAACAATTAAACTTATATCCTGATCTTTGAGTAAGACCGAAATATCACTGTAAATTGTAGCAACACCTCCTCCTAGACCTTTCAGATTAGGCTCATGTTTATAACAATAACTTGAGGGAGTAGGCTCATTAATATATCAAACTAATATATTAATCTGTTTTAATCCAGGTTTCAATCAAACAGAGCAAATACAAAACAATGATCTGTAATAATTTACATTTACAATGAGTGATTTGCACTCAGACATCCAGCCATACAGTAACATTAATCCACTATAAACTTTATCACTGTAACGTTGTTGCTGGTGCTAGCAATAATGAAGACGATGAATTGAAGAACCCAAGTGCAGTTTTATTAACTAAAGTGAGAACCAATAAAACCTTACTATAAACATAAACTTGACTTATCACGAATACATTATAAAACACAATACCTGACAAACAGCAATGGTAAACATGAGGGCTTAAATACTTGGACATGGGAGAACATAAACCAATGAACAAACAGAACTCTAAACAAGATAATCAAACAATGAACCAATGAAAACAAGACACAAAAACATGGCTTTGAATGATATGGCATGGGCATGGGACCAGGGTAGAGTCCATGGAAGGTGGGGCCCTGAAAGGCTTGAGGGGTGGAGCCATGGAAGGTGGGGCTGTGAGAGACATGAGGGGTGGAGCCATGGAAGGCAGGGCCATGAGAGGTTCAAGGGGAGGAGACATGAAGAACTGGATACCCAGAGAGTAGCCGAAGACTCGAAGGGCCAGGGTGGAGCCGGAGGCAGGCAGGACCAAAGTGGCGCCTGAGGCTCGGAGGAGCAAGGTGGACCTGAGGGATCGGAAGTCTGAGGTGGAGCCAGTGGGACTGAGGACCAAGGTGGAGCCGTAGGGATGGAGGTCCCCGGTGGAGCTGACGGATTGGAGGGACAGCCAGAGGACCAATAGACCAAGGAGGAGCTGCAGGGATGTAGGACCATGGTAAAGCCAACAGGTCGAAGGACCGCAGTGGAGCCGAGGGAACATAGAGCTGAGGCTATGTTGAGGGAACGACAGGCCAAGGCAGAGTCCAATGCTCGGAGGGTCCAGGTGGGGTTGTAGGGTGGGTACAAGGGCGGGAACAATCTCCAGGTCCAACTGCTCAGATGTGGCCATGACATGGTGTGGAGCAGACTCAGGCGTGTCTGTGACATGGCATGGAGCATGCTGAGGGGTTGCTGTGACATGGCATGGAGCAGGCTGTGGCATTGCTGTGACATGGCATATAGAAGGCTGAGGCGTTGCTATGATATGGCATGGAGCCTACTGGGGCATTGTTGTTACATGGCATGGAGCAGGCTGAGGCTTTTGCTGTGACATGACATGGAGCAGGCTGAGGCTTTGCTGTGACATGGCATGGAGCAGGCTGAGGTGTTGCTGTGACATGGCATGGAGCAAACAAACTCGAAACAAGATAATCAAACAATGAACCAATGAAAACAAGACACAAGAACAAGGAGGGAGACACAAATCACATGACTAGTGAACACATGACATTAAACAGGAACTAGATTTTCAAAATAAAAGACATGAAAAACATGAACAACCACATCAAACATTACAGTCACCACGACGAGCAGGGTGGGGGCCAAAGCATATTACAGTGTCTGACAATGTTTTTGCAAGTTCACACACCTCTTTAATATTATCTTTAGTGATCTCCAACTGGTGAAGCCAGACATCATTAGTGCTGATGTAACGGGATATTTAGCCCGTCATATAGGGGAAATGGATTATGGCTGCTCTGGAAGTTTGGACAACGGAAGGATCTTGGTCCTCGCTCCCCAAACGTTTTAGCCTCGTTACACGCTAATGTATGAATGTGTTTCCCACTTTATTGTGCGAGAAATCTAAAGATCGACAAGGGTAGGCTTCAGGTAAGATAATGTCGCACGGTGGCTTCCTGAAGAAAGATTGCATATGTTAGAACACAGTGTGTAATGCTCCTCCCTCCCCAGATCTAATAAAGTGGTTGAGACTTCCCCACTCCCTAGCAGCTCTCAGTGAAAAGATATACTGTAAATAAGTGCAAGAAAAAAACAATTAAAACAGAATTTATTTTTCTTTTGATTGGTAATGTCTTCTGTCTAAATAAAGAATAAAATAAATAAATTTACAGCCCTTGTGTTGTCTTTTGAATTCACACCAAAACTTTCAACACTGAATTTGTAAAACTCTTTTCGCTTGTGGTATAATAACCCTTTGTTGAACTCCAAGAATGAGATAATTTTCAATGAGTCAATTTGTTACCCACAAATTTTTACATTTTCCAAAAGATCACCTTCAAACAATCACATTTGACAACAAACATAAACATACCATCAAATCTCACCCCTGAATAAGCACTTTTAACCGTTTACTCACAGTTCACCGTTTATCAGTTCAGTCACTGAAAATAAAGGAAAATACCAGTTTGTAGAACGATGAATTAGAGTGCGTGGTCTGGACGTGGGGTGCGTTGCAATAAACTGAAGATCCCGTATTGAAGTGTGCAAGTTCAAAAATACACTCAACTTTGTCTCAAACGTTTCACAGATAAACTGTCCCAAAAAGAAAATAAACTTGAAGATGAATCAAACTGAGATGTCACTTGAATGGCAGGGTAACGACAATCTTCACTCTTAAATCAGCGGTAAAGTTGTTTCCTCATCAAATGCGTACTGCATACTAGCTGCTACGAGCTCACTCTCACGTGCTCTGACTCGTGCGGGAAACTCAATTACACGTGAACAGTCCCATTGAGCCATTAACTCGACGACACTTGTCGATCAAAACACGAGAAGTGCAAAAAAAAAAACAAAGACGTGTTACAAGTCTCTGGAGAACAAAAATCAAACGAGGTTTGCACTATAAACTGTTACTCACAGCTTTCGTGGTCTTCACAATATGTCACTGCGTCATTCCCACAGCCAACACATATCACTGGAACAAATCTGTTTTCTGCTAAATAAAACGTGGGTAACAGCTCACACTTACACTTAGTGCTGTCTGCTGTCGCTCTTTACTGTACTTAAGCCTCGATAATCTTTAATTGAAACAACTTTATCGAACAAGCTTCACAATAACGGCACTGCACTCTCTTCTGTGTCAATCACACACTCGTCGTCACACCCGCTCTTCTTCGTCTCACGGTGCTGCATTCACTGCACACGCAAAAAGTAGACCGCTCGCCAAAATAAGAGTACCCCGTTACATTCCCCCCTTCTAAACCCTGCCACTCCATTGACATCTCCGACAGATTCATCTCTGAAACACAAAACAACGTGTTAGAAAAACATGACATATAACTTCGTTTTCTTCCCAAAGATACAGAAGACTCTGAACTCTTATTTTACAATATACTCACTTCTATACTTCACAGGTAAGATACCCTTGTTTTGCCTCTGAGAGCGTCTAAGCTCAGGAATACTTTCTCTTTCAGCTTCTGAGACATCAGCATCATCTGAGTCATCTTGTACCCTCAACTCTGATTCAGCTATCACATTCTGATTCTCACCACTGTCACCCTGTCCTACTTCCTGTGACTCCCCTTGACCCACCCTTGTGTGTGCATGGTAAGTGGAGTGTTGTTGAATTTCAGGAAAGCAGACAAAGTCTGACATGTCTGTGTCTGTCTCTGCTTTATCTCCCACACTGCGCTGGCATGTACGCGGTGTTGTGGGCGAGGGGAACGAACAGTGCCGAAGCTGATCTCGGTGTACAACCTTTGTAGGACCCCCCTTTTCTGGTTTGATCGTAAACACAGGTATGTCTGTATGGTTTTGCTTTAACACTATGTATGGTGTGCCTTCCCATTTATCCTGAATTTTGTTTCTGCCCCTGTGTTTGTGATTACGCAGTAGCACCCGATCTCCAGGCCTCACAAGAGCTCCAAATGACTTGCGGTCATAAATTCTCTTCCTCTTTCTGGAAGCCTCGTGAGATGCTGCGTTTGCAATTTCCACTGCCGTCTTCAACCTTGCATGATGACATTTCACCCAATCATCCAGATTATCAACCTCATCCTCTTCTAGGACTTTTTCCCCAAGGACATCCATTGGTAAACGTGCATCTCTACCGAACATTAGATAGAACGGTGAATAACCAGTGGATGAATGCACATTGCTGTTGTAAGCCATTACCAGCTCTGGAAGGTGAGTCTTCCAATCTCTCTTTTTCTCTGGTGGCAAGGTCCTTAACAAATCATGCATGGTACGGTTGAATCTCTCACATTGAGAGTTCCCCTGTGGATGGTATGGGGTGGTACGGCTTTTTCCTATACCATAGACTTTGCAAAGCTCCTTGATCACGTTGGCTTCAAAACACCTCCCCTGGTCTGAGTGCAAGCGAGCTGGACAGCCATAATAACCAAACCAGTGCTTAAGCAGCGCTTTTGCTGTTGTGTTTGCAGTCTGATTCTTTGTCGGAACAGCAACTGTGAATCTGGTGAACATATCCGTGAGAACAAGCACGTTTTCATACCCTCCAGAAGACGGCTCAAGCTGCGTATAATCTATGGCTAGGACCTCTAATGGAGCTGAAACATTACTGCAGGTCATAGGAGCTCGAAGTCTGGGAAAAACATCTTTGGCTAGTGTACATCTCTTGCACTGCTTGATCCAGCATGGAACATCAGTAGACATGGTAGGCCAGTAATAACTTCTTCTCATTCGAGTTACTGTACTTCTCTCTCCAAAATGGCCTCCGTGTTCATGTTGTCCCTGATACACTTCATGCTGTAGAGACTCAGGAACAACCATCTGCCAGATCTCCTCTCCATCCCTCGGGTCCAAGATGCGTCTGAACAGCACTCCCTGACGCAGCTTCAAACGGTCAAATTCTTTGGCAAGCTTCTTCAGTTTTGGCTCCATCTCACTGTGAACCATTCTATTTGGTCTCTTGTTCTCAGATACTGCTTGATAAATGGGACCGATCACAGGATCGTTTCTCTGTTGCTTCCTTATCTCACTCCACTTATACCCATTTATTTCTCCTCTTATTGATGCCTGCACTGCAGCTTTACCATCAGGTTGCTCTTGGTCGATCCTTTTACCTGGCCACAAGCATGCTCTTACTTCATCAGCTCCAAGCCGAATAAAATCCTTCCCATCATCATCCTTCTCTGGTTCCTCCTTGGAGGGAATCCTTGACAGGGCATCAGCATTCGTGTTGAGTCGACCAGGTTTGTAGCATACTTCAAAGTCGTACTCGGCCAACTGCGCTACCCAGCGCTGCTCAACTGCGCCAAGATTAGCTGAGTAGAGGTACCTTAGTGGGTTATGGTCAGTAATCACCGTAAACTTTGAATACATAAGGTATTCCTTAAATTTTTCAGTGATCGCCCACTTTAATGCAAGCAGCTCCAACTTGAAAGCGCTATAGTTTTTGTCATTCTTTTCTGAACCCCTCAATCCTCTACTTGCATATGCCACAACACGCTCAATCCCCTCCTGTTTCTGGCTGAGGACTGCTCCCAATCCATGATGGCTTCCATCCGTTGCAAGTACAAAGGGCATACTAAAGTCAGGATACGCAAGGATGGGGGGTGACATCAAGCACTTCTTCAACTCGTCAAATGCGGCCTGGCATTCTTGGCTCCAGGTGAACGTTACAGAGGTTCTGATTTTCTTTCCTCCACCTACCAACGCATGCAGTGGTTTGGCAATTTGAGCAAACCCTGGGACAAATCTTCGGTAATAGCTCATAAAACCAAGCACTTGCCTGACCTCTCTCACATTTTTAGGAACCGGCCACATATCCAGGGCTTTAACCTTCTCATCATTCACTTTTATGCCCTCGGCAGAGATCTGGTGTCCTAAAAACTTTACTTCGGCCTTCAGAAGAAAACACTTGCTTGGCTTTAACTTCAGACCATATTGTCTTAGCCGGTTAAAGACAAGTTCTAACCTTTCGCAGTGGCTTTCAAAATCTCTGGAGAAGATAATGACATCATCTAGATAGACAAGAAGAACGTCAAAAGCCAAGTCACCAAGTACCACACCCATAAGGCGCTGAAAGGTGGCCGGAGCGTTGCACAGCCCGAACGGCATCCTGGTCCACTCAAACAGCCCAAATGGAGTGGTAACGGCTGTCTTCTCCTGATCCTTTTTACTCACAGCCACCTGGAAATACCCAGCAGTCAAATCCAGGGTAGAGAACAGCTTGGCGTTGCCCAACGCATCCAAGGACTCGTCCACCCGTGGAAGTGGATATGCATCCTTGTACGTTACTTCGTTTAGTTTTCGATAATCGCAGCAGAAGCGCACACTGCCATCTTTCTTCATAACAATAACTGCAGGTGATGCCCAGGGGCTACTGCTTTCTTTAAGGACTCCCTGAGACACCAGACTCTGGACATGCTTTTTGACCTCTTGGAATATCTGCGGTGGTACTCTACGATGTCGCTGCTTTATCGGTGGCGCCTCACCAGTAGGAATATTGTGCACCACAGCCGTGGTGTAGCCATAATCTTGGTCATCCTTGGAGAAAACATCTCTGTGCTTTGATAGCAACTCCATGAGCCTTTCACATTGTTCTGGTGTAAGTCCTTCATAGTTCACTTCAACAGGAACTGACAGCGGGGTGAGTGAGTTCCTATCAGCTTGAACTTTGTCTTGCACCAACTCTTTGACATGAAGTACTCCATCATCTTCCTCAAATTCAAGCACGTCTTTTGTGATTACTTCCTTTGGCTTATAAACAGAAGCAACTCTGGATCGGGGAACAAGTCTAACAGCCTTTCCACTCAAGTTCACTACACGCACAGGAACCTTTCCATCTTCTGTTTTAGCAAGAACGTGAGCCACTAAGAGTCCATTTGGCAAACTTACTCCAGCGACTGGCTCAACTAGCACATGACTGTTCACCCTAGACGACACTCCACAGCGGCCTTCCAGCACCTTCTCACAGCGGGGAGGAATAGTGACAGCCTGTCTTCCGGCAATCTTGACATATCCAATCCTTCCATCAGACTCTAGGTGTCCTGCCTCTTTTTCAACTTTAGCGAGCACTCTCCGGACCTGGGCTTCATCTCGCCTATTATACTTGTCCATCTTCTCCATCCCTTCGGCTGAGATAAACAAGGACTGAACTTCGCTGAGTACATTCATCCCAATGATCCCAGACACCCCTTTCATTTCCTTCACATCAGGACTTGTGTCAGTCAGAACGAATATACACTTTCCAGGAAATACTTTCCCCAGACATTCTACATCAGCCTGCAAGCATCCCAAGACAGGAATGTCCAATCCATTGGCTGCTGTAAGCTTAACCCAGCACGCAGAGGATAACTTCAACTTCTGCTCCCCAAAGTGCTGCCTGAAGTGTGACTCAGATATGGTGGACACCTCTGACCCTGTATCTAAGAGGCACTTGGTTTTGACACCTGCTATCTTCACCTCGATGGCCAAGCAATCCCCAAAAGCACTGTCCCTCAGTTTGTCAGCAGTCTCATCAGTCAATCGTTCCGCTGTGTGGCATCTAATTAATGACGGCCCTGGGCCTCTTTGCACTGCACCTCCAGTGTCTGTCTCGGTAGCCTCAACTGACTCCACTGTATGCTGTGGTGGAACCGGCCCCCTTCTTAACTTGGCACCTTGCGGACAATAACGACTGGTATGTCCGGGTTCACCACATGAATAACAAATATAACGTCCTTCACTGTCTTTTAAAGGTTGACTCTTTGGACGGCTTTGCTGTGGTTTATTTCGCTCTTTCCCATAGACTGCTTGATATAGTTCCTCTTGACGAGCAGCTATTTTCTGGATCGCCTCATGCAATTTCTCTAAAGACAGAGTGGAGGGAGCATCCTGTGCTGCAGCAGCATTCACTACACCTCTGGCACGAGTACTGGGCCTGGCATTACTAGACGGCTGTGCTTCCTCCTCTTCTGACCAGGTAATTGCCGCTTGCATCAACTCCACAAAACTCAGTTCTGGCTCAGCCTTAATTCTGCGCTTCATCTCTCGACGCAAGAAGTCATCTTTTAGGCCTAACACCAGTTGCTCTTTCAGAACATTTTCAGCATTTGCCACTCTAGCTGGCTCTCGGCGCTGAACACAATTCAGCCTTTCCCGAAGGTCATATGCATAGGAGCGTATTGTTTCTCCTGCATTCTGAGCACGGTCATAGAAGTCTTTCAGCCTTGTACCAATAGGCACTTTATCCCCATAAGTGTCAAGGAGAACGGTGAAGATGTTGTCAACAGACTCCTCTTTCCCATCCATCATGAACTTTACTGTGGCTTTGGCCTCATCTTTTAGGTGGTGTTTCACCAGCTCTACCCGATCCTCAGTGGGCACCCTCATGACTTGAAATGCAGACTTCATCGATACTACCCACTCTTCAACACTCAGCTCTCCTGGTTTTGCCACGCAACCAGTGAAATCAGGGAGCTTCCGGTCTCGAGGGATATAAATGGCAGCTGGGGCCGTTTGTGCAGATGTTTGGCTCTCAATTACCACCTTCGCTAAAGATAGGGCTTCTCTCTGCTCTGCCCTGGCTTGGTCAAGTGCACCTGCCTGCTCAGCAAACCTCCTCTGCATCTCCGCCATCTCTTTTTTTAGTTCCTCCAGTTCAGACATCTTCTTACGTGACAAAAACTACTTATGGGCCTGAAGACGTGAGACTACTTAACTGTGCCTAATTCGATCCTGTTCGTGACGCCACTTTTGTAACGGGATATTTAGCCCGTCATATAGGGGAAATGGATTATGGCTGCTCTGGAAGTTTGGACAACGGAAGGATCTTGGTCCTCGCTCCCCAAACGTTTTAGCCTCGTTACACGCTAATGTATGAATGTGTTTCCCACTTTATTGTGCGAGAAATCTAAAGATCGACAAGGGTAGGCTTCAGGTAAGATAATGTCGCACGGTGGCTTCCTGAAGAAAGATTGCATATGTTAGAACACAGTGTGTAATGCTCCTCCCTCCCCAGATCTAATAAAGTGGTTGAGACTTCCCCACTCCCTAGCAGCTCTCAGTGAAAAGATATACTGTAAATAAGTGCAAGAAAAAAACAATTAAAACAGAATTTATTTTTCTTTTGATTGGTAATGTCTTCTGTCTAAATAAAGAATAAAATAAATAAATTTACAGCCCTTGTGTTGTCTTTTGAATTCACACCAAAACTTTCAACACTGAATTTGTAAAACTCTTTTCGCTTGTGGTATAATAACCCTTTGTTGAACTCCAAGAATGAGATAATTTTCAATGAGTCAATTTGTTACCCACAAATTTTTACATTTTCCAAAAGATCACCTTCAAACAATCACATTTGACAACAAACATAAACATACCATCAAATCTCACCCCTGAATAAGCACTTTTAACCGTTTACTCACAGTTCACCGTTTATCAGTTCAGTCACTGAAAATAAAGGAAAATACCAGTTTGTAGAACGATGAATTAGAGTGCGTGGTCTGGACGTGGGGTGCGTTGCAATAAACTGAAGATCCCGTATTGAAGTGTGCAAGTTCAAAAATACACTCAACTTTGTCTCAAACGTTTCACAGATAAACTGTCCCAAAAAGAAAATAAACTTGAAGATGAATCAAACTGAGATGTCACTTGAATGGCAGGGTAACGACAATCTTCACTCTTAAATCAGCGGTAAAGTTGTTTCCTCATCAAATGCGTACTGCATACTAGCTGCTACGAGCTCACTCTCACGTGCTCTGACTCGTGCGGGAAACTCAATTACACGTGAACAGTCCCATTGAGCCATTAACTCGACGACACTTGTCGATCAAAACACGAGAAGTGCAAAAAAAAAAACAAAGACGTGTTACAAGTCTCTGGAGAACAAAAATCAAACGAGGTTTGCACTATAAACTGTTACTCACAGCTTTCGTGGTCTTCACAATATGTCACTGCGTCATTCCCACAGCCAACACATATCACTGGAACAAATCTGTTTTCTGCTAAATAAAACGTGGGTAACAGCTCACACTTACACTTAGTGCTGTCTGCTGTCGCTCTTTACTGTACTTAAGCCTCGATAATCTTTAATTGAAACAACTTTATCGAACAAGCTTCACAATAACGGCACTGCACTCTCTTCTGTGTCAATCACACACTCGTCGTCACACCCGCTCTTCTTCGTCTCACGGTGCTGCATTCACTGCACACGCAAAAAGTAGACCGCTCGCCAAAATAAGAGTACCCCGTTACACTGACATAAATAACAATCTTAGAAAATCTACGTTCATCATTAGTCAGCACTTGAAAATTTGATCTGATTTCAGATGCTCTGGCACACGAAATGCATTTAACAATAGTGGCTGGAGTCCACGTTCCTTACAAACCTTGACATGATTTAAAAGTGTCTGTCTGATGCATATGTCCCGGTACATCGACCAACAAAAATTTAATGCATCCAGTGAATTTAATATATTATATATCAGGGACTCAAAACAAAATGTTTTTAAATATGGTTCGTTCTAAACAAATACAGTATTTTTTTGTTCCGTTTCAGAAGTTCCACAGCCTCCCTTCTAAATGGTTTAATTTTAAACACAGATCTGCTTCTCAATCAAAACCAGGCAGAATCAAGTCTTTATCAATGCATCAAATCTAACAACAATTCAGTGAAGACTTGGAAACAACCTCTAATAATATTTTCCTTGTATCCGGATTAGCCTTGCATATATGTCTTCATTCACAACGGGTAATTAGGTAAAGGAGTGTGTGCTGCAACCAGGACCGCCATCAGGATTTATGGACAGGGGGACAACTTTTCCAATTGACCATTTCCAAATTGTGCGACAGACTTTGACTGTGCGGAGTGCTTGTAAACTGCTTGTACATGTTCATCGCCAACCTGAATATGAAAAACGAATATTCTAATAAAGAGCGTTTTCTTACTCTTAATGATTTTTTATTTATTTATTTATTTAAAAAAAAAAATATATATATATATATACATATATATATTTTTTTTTTTTTACTATTTACTGTCCCCATCCACACCCACTCCAGCACTGCCCACCACCACCCACCCATCCTTGTGTTACTCGCTCGCTCACTGTTTGGGATGCTAGTCTCTCCCTCAATGGACCTGCTCTACATGGTGGGGATGCTCGTATCTCATTCAGTTTCTGATAGAGGGTGATATCATAGGAAGAGTCTGATTATTTTCTTGCGACTTCAGGCCTAAAAATGAGCTGATTGCAAGCTTTAGAAATTCCAGCACGTTGCAATATAATTGCCTTATAAGTAGGGATGGGTATCGTATCGGATTTTATCAATAATATTACTCTGATTGATACTCCTTATCGGTTTGTTTTTATCAATTATTAAAAAATTGATAAAAATATATAATTTTTTAAAAGAATGTTTCTAGAGTAATGTTTTTTCGCAACAGTAATGTTTACAACAGCAGAGTCACTATATAAACTCAATATCTCATTGGAAACAAATCTAAAATGTCAATAAAATAATTGTATCCAATGGCTGTGAAGAAAGTAGGGAAGGCCGTCATCAAGGGGCTGTGTTTGATGTCAGTCAAACTGCGCACATGTGGGACAAGTGCAGGTGGACCTGTCACCGTCTTTGCTGCCAACATAGTGCCATGTAAAATTGCTATGATTATTTTTTAATTTAGATAGGTGTTATCAGCATTGGTCACTTCTCAGCATTGGTAACGTGTCCCACATTAACATAGCTACTCTTTGTCCCACATTTGGTTTGTTAGGACCTGGTCACCCCTAGTGTGTGTGTGTGTGTGTGTGTGTGTGTGTGTGTGTGTGTGGAGCGCAGCTCCGAAACAGAGTAGAGAGGCTGCAGCAGCATGATTATAAATGACACCAAAACGTTAATGTGGGAGGGCGGGGCCGGGTCGTGACAATACACACCCGGTCCCGTATCAGGCTAATCAAGCCTCCGAGAGGGATAAAGGCTGATGGCAGATGGTGGTGCGACGAGAGAGAGATTACGGACATGTCCATCATATGTGTGTGTTTGTCCTTTAGTTTATCATTAAAATATTATTTATATTGTCAAGCCGGTTCTCGCCGCCTCCTTTCCCTTGAACTATGTTACACTGGTGCCGAAACCCGGGACCGGGTGTGTATCATCACGACCTGGCCCCACCCTCCGCACTGCCATAGTTAAAAAGAACCGTAATGTCGGAGCTTATCATTACTACAGTCTTAAATAATTTAGCACCGGGGCCTGTTTAATACCCTGTTTTGGTACCCATCCCTACTTATGAGAGCATTTATATCTATTATATTGATATCTTATCTATTTAAGAGAACATGCTAACATAATTTAAAGGTTAAGCTAGCTAGCTGCAGTTTTTCAAGGGTCAACTATAGACCTTTGCATGGGCCCCCCTGGGCCTTGGGCCCGGGGTCATCTTTACCCTTTGACCTACCCTGACGGCTGGCCTGGATGCAACAGTTTCCTTTTTGGCAATATAAACTGGTGTAGTTTATTTTGATAAACCCTTTGGCCTTTGATTTCATGAAAGAATTATCGTAACAAAAAATTAACCGGTTATAATCGGTTACCAGCATTTAAAAATAATTAAAAAGTTTTCACTCCGGAACAATTTAAATAATTTTGTTCCAATTTTTGATTACATTGCAAAAAGTTTTGTTCGTTTTCATTCCTTGAACTGTTTTTAGTACCTGTTATAAAAACACAGTAATACGGAAAAAAAAATCTAGATGCAGTATTGCCGCTCCCTATATGCATATTTCACTGTCTGTGAAGGGCACCAACTCCCTAGGAGGACACCATCTTACCCAAGGGGGGCACCAGAAACTCCACTGTTTGCCCTGTTGTGTGTGAAAATCCCAGGAGATCAGCCATTACAGAAATACTCAAGCCAGCCCATCTGGCACCAACAATCCTCCATGCAATTATCTAATCAGCCAATCATGTGGCAGCAGTGCAGTGCATAAAATCAGTTTATGTTCACATCAACCATCAGAATAGAGAAAAAAAAAGTCTATGGTAACTCAGATAACCGCTCTTTACAATTGTGGTGAGAAGAATAGCATCTCAGAATCCTATTCCTGATTTGGTGGCACGAGGGGACCTACTTTTAATGTTTTAATGTTCTGGCACTGATATATAAATATCAGCAGGGCTGTAGTAAGGTATTCTGGGCCCCCTGACTCTATATTGCTTTGGGCCCATTTCCAATTTAAAAATACTGTTTAGAATTAGTTGTGGGCCCCCTGGACCTGTGGGACCCTAGAATCGTTACCACCTTTCACCTCACTAATTATGGCCCTGTATATCAGTATGTGTGTATATATATATATATATATATATATATATATATATATATATATATATATATATATTAGGGCTGTCAATCGATTACAATTTTTAGTCAAATTAATTACATGGTATCCCAATTAATTAATCGCGATTAATCGCATATACAAATATATGCTGAGAAAGCCCTCATATAACAATAATTAAATATATAATGATGAAATAATTATACATAGTTATCTTAAAATATTAAAAAAATTATATATATATAGATTATTAAAATGTATTACATTCTTGTTGCAGAAGATTTAATCATTGATAAGAAAATATAAAAGCGGCTTTAGGATACAATGTGCTGTTTACTACCATATTATTGATCATAAGCCACTCGTTGTCATACAGTTCACAACAATCCATTTCGCAAGTGAATTTGTCAATCAGTTGAAGATTTATAATGAGGGCTTGTTGAAGGACCCGTCAATGTACACCTGCGTCAGACATGCTTGTGTAGTGTCTCGGGTGCGTTGCGTCATAAACATAAATGTTTTAGTTCACTGTTTCACGTTAAATATAGTTTAATGCTCAATCTTTAAACACATCTTGAGATCTCTTAGTTCGGATTTGCGCTCCATCAAGTTTTGAATGCAAGAATGTAATGCATGTTTGTGTTGTGCTGCTGCTGGATGGTTGTTTTCTTCAATGTATAAATTGAAGTTTCAGCTGAAATTTCACTTACTGCCCTCTGGAGTAAACAGGTGTTACTACAAGCTTGCATTTCTCAGGAATCTTCCTTATTTAGGTCCGGGGGCATTGCGATTAATGCAAAAAAAAATGTAACACGTTATTTTTTATAAAATTAATTGCACTGAATTAACACATTAAATCGACAGCCCTAATACATTTATATATATATATATATATATATATATATATATATATATATATATATATATATACAGTATATAATAATTTTCCTTGCCGCTGTTCTTTCATGGCTCTAAGCAGACAAGCAGGCACGCATTTCCTCTATCAACACACACTACCCTCCTGGCAGTTTATCTGAGTGCCATCTGATGGGTTGTTTTAATGGAGAGGAGGACTCTGGTTCTGGATGACAGCTTTTAATTACACGCACACGCAGACACACGCACGCACTCTAGTCTCACAAGAATGTCCGGGTTCAGTTCTCCTGTCAGCCAATAGAGAGATAGATAAAGCCACAAAGATAAAAAGCATGCAACATGATTATGAACTTGAGAATAGTGAAAGGGCAGCATCTATGTGGCAGTCTGCACACCCATCAGACAAACTGTGACATACACGAATTCAAAGACCTGCTCTCTGTGTACTTCATACAGAGCCAAATGTTCTCAACATGTTACCACAATTTTGCAGAGGCGTTCTACTCTCACTTCTCTACCTAGTGTGATAAGAATACTAAAAAAATAAAAAAAGTGGTTAGCAAAGCAAACAGAGATTAATTAGTCCCAGCACAATACTGCAGACAATTAAACATGTTACATTTGAGAATATGAGGTTCTAACTTTGGGAGTTCCAAGGAGAAAAGAGGTGAAGGTCAAGGGAAGTGTGAAAAGAATGATGGAGGTTCAATGTTATTATGGTCACTACTGTGAATGTGCAAATTTGAGAAGAGGTAGGATAAGCAACACCTTTACTATAATTAGAGAACGCAATAATTTGGCTTCTAATGAACTAAGAATTAATATGAACCTAATGGATTATTTTTAAATTGACTACCAATGTAAATGTTGTCTCTAGTAATGAATGAGTCTGATTTCTCATAGAATCATGGTAGCAATGAAAGATTGCTGTGACGAATGAGGAGATGAAGAGTGAGGATCTAGATGCAGCTTTTTATTGAAATTAACTTGAAGGAAAACACTGGAACAAAGAAATATCCACGATGGGTAAACTGAGGCAAACACTATAAAAAAAATAACCACGAGGGATAGAGGCAGGAACACGGTGACGGACAGAGAAGACATTCAACAACTGACAAAGGACTGGAGAAACAACAGGGCTTATATACACACACAGAACAGAACGAGGGAATGACAGGCAGGTGGGGATAATGAGGGAGTGATTAGGGCCGGGAATTGTGGGAAATGTAGTTAGGAGTGAAGGTGAGGGAAAAACACAAGGCAGACAATGGGGAATCGTAACAATTGCTCTCTTTGCCAACAGAATAAGTTATTTTGATTAATGATAGTGGCTTTACACAAGCTTTGTCTTGTCCAGTTTTCAGCAAGACTTCTTTCATGTTTTGTAATTATGCCAGAAAGATTTTGGCAGGATTCTAAATGGGCCAATCTTTAATTTTAGTAATATAATTATTTGTGCATATGTGACAACATTACGTACAGCAAAATGTACAACAAATGGGGAGGTTTACCACACATTGCTGATATTTAACACATAATTATCAGACTTACCAGACACATGAGTTTGACTTTAAAGTGTAAGTTTGCTCAAAAATAATAATTATGTCATTATTTACTGAACGTAATTTTTCTCCAAAACCCAAATTACTTTCTTTTATGTCATTCTGCTTTCCCCCAGGGTAGGTAAATTATGACAGAATAAAAAATTTTGGCTGTGCTGTCCCTTTAACAAACTTTAACTAATTGTACTTTTCCCAGTACTTCTATACAGTACTCTGGCTTTGTTGAGGTTTGCCAGATCAACATTCTGTGACCATCTCTTGTCATAAAGGCTACCACGTGCACTCTCTGATCATTAAACCATTGAAATCACTTTCCTGCAATGACACATGCCACTGAGTCTAAGGGAATGTACAGCCCTACACACCCGAAATAAACAGAGACGCGGCCAAAGTCATTGGCAGAGGCTTTCCTGCCGTCTGCGGAGCATGGAGTGTATCTCCAGTACCGGCTCTTTTCTCGTTATTCTGCAGTCGCACCCTGGTGCTCTGCAGATACAGTACATTGAGGTCTGTGCGGCTGAATTGGTAGAACTAGTGCAGTGTGAATAGTAACACCCAGGACAAATTACACTGCACGAGGAACAGGGGTGGAAAATGACAATTCTCTGAAAAGGTCATACAAGACACGCGTGCCCACCGAATCAGGCTTACAGCCAATCTGACAATCCTTTCCCTACAAAAAAAATAAATTAATATATATTTTCATCTCCCCGTGTCAGAATGGCAGGTTGACCTTCAGCATTTCGGTACTTTCACTGAGTTTAAACCTATTGTTCAGATCAGAATCAGAAGGATTCATTAGCACGTGCATTTCTCACAGTGAGGCTCTGGGTGGAATATAATAATTTGTTTTATTTAGTGATAGTATGCATGCACTTTAAACAGCTGGATCTGCTCTAATTACTTTCTGTCAACAACATTAAACATCTGGATGTCTGCTCATCATTTGTATGCCTTCAGAAGACTTTTAATATGACTCAGTGAGTCACTATTAAATGCTATTGTATGGAAATCAGCAATCGTGACATCTTTTTTTGTGTTCTGCAGTGAAAATAAAGTCATATGGGTTTGGAAGGACGTGAGGTGAGTAAATAAAGACAGAATTTTTATTCTTGGGTGAGATGTCCCTTTAAGGAGCTCTAATGCATTTTTCATTTTAGACTTTTCATGGTAAAACAGCACTGCCATATTTTAGCACAAAAGATCTAATTGTATGAAATGGAGGGAATAATATGCTGTGGTGCCCATCGAATAGCTGTAAAACCTGCAGATTTCACATTATATTGCATCTAAAGTTTCAGGTCATTGTAGCATGAAGAGGCGATCACCAAGTAATGGTATAATAAAGTGAGTCTCCTGTAGGAGATAATAGCCTTTCCTCTTATAGCATCTGTGCAGCCACTGTGTGGTGCTACTCTGTGCTACAGCCTGAGACGCCAAGACACACAGCTTCCCGAGCAGAGTGTGTGTGTTTAAACAGAGGGACAATGAGACGCTGGCTTATGCAGACAATTGGTTCTCTAGCCAGTATCTGGTATGAACCACGTCTCCACAATGAATCACAGCTCCCAATGAAATCCAAATATGGGCCAGTGATACTGGCCATGTTTGTGGCCCTGACTGTCGCCTGGGGGAGTTTTTGCTGGGAGAGATATGGTAACCCACTCTCTTTCACAACACAGCTCGGTGCCCAGATTAATTGGGAAGATATGCACTCGCACTGGGCATATGCACTCGCTCATCAGTCTGATTGTGCGAACCGCAGCAAGCGAGATGCTGTTTGTACGGTTGATGTTTTGAGAGAGGCGATCGTGGTTTTGATAAATTAAGACGTGCTGACGAGCCCTTGTTGCAACATAATGACTCCTGTTGCCTCCATAAACCCACATCATATATCTATTTTCCTCCACCTCTCCCTGAGCAATCAGACCCAGGGCCGCATGTGTCCCTCCCTTGATACAACTCCTCAACCTACTGCGCGTAAACATCAGAACAGGGCCAGATGACATTCACTGTGACAGTAATGAGGAAGGAAGGAAGGCAAGAAAGAAGGAATTACATATGGATGAATGTTCTCAACAGCAACAGTGACTAAATTATATTAAAGTAAACAATAATCCAGCCACAAATGTTCCACACTTTGAGTCAAGTGGATTTTGTTGGCAATTTCAAAAAAGGAGAAAAAAAAGAATATTTAGGGTAAAAAAAGAGATGTTTTCTAAAATGAGATCACCCACTTTTTATTTGATTTTGTCAGTCAAATCAAATCACATCTTCCACAGGTAGTTTGTTTTAAACTGAACATTCAGTCATCAGTTACCTATGTATGACTTTTTCCATTAAGACACAAAAGTTCCAAAATGTCAAAAATCGTGTCCCCTTGTATGATAAACAAAAAACAGAACCACTGGACTATTTAATCTTGCACTTATACGTAAAATGATTAAATTGTACAAATGTCTAATCTTTCATACGACATTTCTAAAGATGACAAATCTGGTTTCGTTTAAGTTTTTTTTTCATTGTATTCTGGTTTAAAAGCTGCAGGTCTCTTTTGTCACACTTTTCTCTTCCCTTTCACTCCTGGGCTCCTCTGATTTCAACACCACTTTCTCCAAACCTTCAGTCAGAGGTTTAAACTCGACAGCTCCCCGAAGGTCACCTGTGCTCTCAAGGCTGTTTAGGAAGGTCAGTCAGTAATGAGCTGCAACTACTTTATTTTCCACACGGAAGCTTGGAGGGATTAATTGTCCCCGCTCTGTCTCATTCGCCATCAGAGGCCACTTTGTCAAAATGATCCATGGCTTTTGTCCCTCAGGCCCCCACTTTTCATTATTAAGGTGCTCTCCGATCGATCGGACCATTTTTAACATTGTGCCCTGTAACTTTTATCAATCCTTATTATCTAATGACCAATACTGCTCCTATCTGCAACAGTCAAGAAGCTTATGCATTTTTAATTGGACCTGATTGTTGCATTAATGGCTGAATATGCAGATGGCCTCCCTCTCTATTTAAAGCATTCACTTTAACAGCCTGCAAAAATCAAAACAACCAGCAAGTCAATGTTGTAAAGCTGTCGGCAGTGCTTAATACACATCACGGAAAACCAAAAAAGAGGATATACATAATTAAATTATTTGTTTATTATTTTAACAATGCATTTGTAACATTTGTAAACAAAAATGTTCAGGTGCGTCCCTGTATGTTTGGGGTTGTAAATTAAGGGGTTTATAAGTTATGTTTTTTAAGACTGCATAAAATAATTGTCTAACTGCAGCTTTTTCAAAAGTGAGGAGGATGCATCATGCAGAGCCATACTGTCAGAAAATATTTTATGGGCAAACAGCATGCAAAGCACTAATTTAAAGCTTGAAACCCTCTCATCATGATACAACAAAGTGAGAGGTTGACAGACAGCTGGCAAGTGGGCAATTACTAATGACAGAATACATTTTGAGGCTGCATTAGGCAAATTTATTTGACAGTTGCTCAATATGATTCCATAACATGGCTGGATTCTATGGTGCAAGCTCCAGCAGATGCTGCAAAGTGCATGAAAGTATTTTTAATAATGCATCTTTAAAATGCACTGAATGGAATTGGCGAAGCAGCCGCTGCAGTGTGATCAGAGTGCCACAGGATCTGAGTTAACATCAGGACAATTGGAGAAATTACATTCCTTTTGTGGCAATTGGTCATTTCTCTGAGATCAGAAACTTTTCATATCTATTGAATGTGGGAAAGCATTCACAGCAACGATGGGGCTGGGTCTGCCTTCTCCCGGGGCAGTGCTTGCAGGTTCACTACCTGGTCTCTAAAGGGCATAGTAGGAACCTTGGGCACGTAGCCCGGTCGCAGTCTTAGGATCACATACGTGTCTGCCAGACCGAATTCCAGGCAAGTATCGCTGACAGAGAATGCTTGCAGGTCCCCAACCCTCTTGATGGAGGTGAGTGCGATCAGCAGGGCCGTCTTTAGGGAGAGGGCCCTGAGTCCAACTTATTCTAGCAGCTCAAAGGGGGGTCTCTGAAGGCCCGTGAGGAGCACCGAGAGATCCCAGGAGGGGAACAGGCCTGGCCGGGAAGGATTTAACCTCCGGGCACCTCTTAGGAACCTGATGATTAAGTCGTGCCTACCCAAAGACTTGCTGTCTACTACGTCGTGGTGGGCCACGATAGCAGCAACATACACCTTCAAGGTGGAAGGGGACAGCCTCCCCACCAGCCTCTCCTGCAGAAATAGGAGCACTGACCTAACCTCTGTGGGTCTTCAGCCCAGGAAGAACACCATTTGCAAAAAAGCGTCACTTCAGGGCGTAACGTTGCCTGGTAGAGGGGGCTCAGGCTTGGTTGATCGTGTCTACAACGGCAGGTGGTAGACCAGCTAGATCTTCTGCGTCCCGTCCAGGGGCCAGATGTGGAGGTTCCTGAGGTCTGGGTACGGATGCCAGAGAGTGCCCCGTCCCTGAGAAAGAAGGTCTTTCCTCAGGGGAATTTTCCAGGGAGGGGCTGTCGTGAGGAGTACGAGGTTCGAGAACCAGGCCCAGGTGGGCCAGTAGGGAGCCACTAGAGTGACTTGTTCCTCGTCCTCCCTGACCTTGCACAGCACCTGTGCAAGAAGTCTCACTGGGGGAAATGTGTACTTGCGCAACCCCGAGTGCCAGCTGTGTGCCAGTGCATCTGCCCCGAGGGGAGCCTCTGTTTGGGCATACCAGAGCGGGCAGTGGGAGGTCTCTTGGGAGGCAAACAGGTCTACCTGGGCCTTGCCGAATTGTTCCCAAATCAGCTGGACCGACTGGGGATGGAGCCTCCACTCTCCACCGGGCAAGCATTGTCATGACAGCATGTCCGCTACCACATTGAGTTTGCCGGGGATGTGATTGGCACGTAGCGATTTGAGTCGCTGCTGGCTCAAAAGGAGGAGAAGACGGGCGAGTCGTGACATGTGGCGGGAGCGTATGCCGCCTTGGTGATTTATGTACGCTACCGCAGTGGTGCTGTCTGACCTGATTAGGACATGTTTGTGGGAGAAACTTCTGCAGGGCAAAGAAAACTGTCAGCAACTCGGGGCCCCTTTCCAATGGCCCGCGACTGCATGCCCGTTGCACACGGCGTACCAACCCAATCTGGAGGCGTTGGTTATGACCAAGATGCGTCGGGACACCTGCTGCAAGGGTACTCCTGCCTGCAGAAAGCAGAGGTCTGGCTCTATCGTGTCTTTGAGTAAGAGAGTAGCGATTTCTGCATGCAGGGATTTGGCATACTCGCTATGTACTGTGGTAAAGCGGACGCCCGCCAAGGGGGACGGAGGCCTGGCAAACTGAATTGCGTAACCGAGTTGGATGGTCCGGGCCAGCCAGCGTGATGGGTTGGGAAGTGAAAGCCACGCATCCAAGCTCCGTGCTAGGGGCATCAAGGGGACAATTATTTTTGACATACACGGCAGGGCTTCGCAGCAGGGCGGAGCATTTAATACGGCGTTGGGAGACGTGTCCCGAGGCTCTGGTGCTGAGAAAAGACTCGAAGCACTTACCTTGGTCTGCACACCCGGCAGGGGGCAGGTTAGTGACTGAGGAGGAGGTCCGACGGAGGCGTCCTCTAGACTCAGTCGTGAGTCGTGGGGCTGAAAGTGGGGGGTCCGCGTCCAGCATGCCGGGACTGTTGAGATCTGGCAGCAGAGAGCCGAGAGAACGGCATTTGTGGGCCAGGTGACCCAGAGACAAAGGAAATAGCTCTGTTATTGAGAATGTGGGTGGCAAATGAAATAACTTCAACAAAAGATTCTCCTCCCGGTCCTCCACTGGGGGACGGAGTGATCTGTGGGGGGGGGGGGTCCGAGAGGGAGGGGGTCCGTGAGGTGGGGGGAGTCTGCTTCCTGCAGGGTGCTCGACGCAGGGGCTGAGAGCTGGGCCCGGGTTGAGGTGGAGCAGGGTGTTTCTTCACCGCAGGAGGACGCCCTCGGCGAGCAGACGGGGCATGGCCCATGGCAGCAGGCTTGCGGCAGGGCAGGTTGTGCTAAAAGGCCTCCGTCTGTTTCTTCACCGTGGAGAACTGCTGGGCAAAGTCCTCGACGGTGTCGCCGAAGAGGCCAAACTGGGAGAGAGGGGCATTGAGGAAGCGAGCCTTGTCGGTCTCACGCATCTCGGGTAGCGAGATCGGATGAGCGAGTGGCTTTGTGACGAGTGGAGAGGGTTGCTCTCCATGAAGATGTCAGCTCATCATGCACTTCCGGGAAAAACGGGACCGGGGGGGTGGGGGGGGGTGGGGAGGGGTGAGGTTGTGAGCGGCGCCCAGACCCCAGGAACCAGTCATCCAACCGCGAAGGCTGTGGGGAGGACGGAGAATTCCAGTCCAGCCCCACGCTGGCAGCGGCCCGGGAAAGCATGTCGGTCATCGGCGCGTCAGCCTCAGCCTGCGCGTGCTGGCCCGAAGGCGGCAGCCCAGGGGAGTCATCCACGTCAGATGCCGCGCTCTCCGATGCAGTGGCGAGCTCATCCACCTCGAGCTCTAGAGGATAGGCAGGCTGGCTGTGAGCCTCTGTTGCCTCGAGCACAGACGGGAGTCAAAGACAATACTGTCCTTCAACACAATTCTTATTGCGTTCTGTTGACATTTCAATTATTTGTTGCTTTTCTCCTCCACTCAAACATACACCAAAGAAAGTGAAAGCTGTGTTAGTCATTACAACATTACTGTTACGAACGCCGGTGAAGACGCCTCCTCAATCAGCCACCGGAGATCTGACTCACCCGAGTATTAACTGTTAGACTACATTTCCCATAAGCCCGCATACCTGGCCCGATTACACCACAGCTGTTTCTGATCACAGTCACTCTATTTAAACCACCTCTGATTGTTCATTCATTGCGAAGTCTTGTTTTGCCCCGGCTACATTACTGAGCTTTTCCTTCTATGTTTACTGACCCACTGTGTATTGACCTTGCCTTGTATCTTCGTTTACGTCTGTTATCCGCCTGCCCTTCTTGAATTAACGCCTGTCTCTGAACTGTTTGCCGTTTGCTGCCTGCCCTGATCTTTTGCCTGTCTGACTACGATTCTGCCTATCTGTGATATCCCTGTTTACCTGACTACATAACCACGCCTGTATTTACCTGAGACTGCTTACTCCAATAAACCGCTTATGGATCCCATCCAGCCTGAGTGTTTGTTACAATTACAAATTTCGAATTTTATTTGAGTTTTTATTTCTACTTCATTTTCAATTTGTCCATTCAATTTAGTTTAGTTTTATCTAAAATTATGGGTGAAATACATTTAATAAATGGTCATATTAAAACATTTAATGATGTCCATCAAATGAAATACAACAACATAAAATAAAAACAGAAGAGATCAGATACCATTAAAACCATACCATTTATACAGTATACTACAGTACTACACTTCTCACTTTTCAGTCCTACTGATGTGACTAGGTGTAGCCAACTTCCCTAAAGTCAAATCACATTTTTGACAAACTCGCCTTGGGCTGACTGTAACAAGGTTAAAATGAGAAAGGTGGAGGCGAGAACAGGCTTAACAATCAAAGTAATATTTTAATATGAACTTAAACAAAAAGACACAAAAATATAAACGCAAACATGGCAGCTGCATGTGTCTCTCTCTCTCTCTCTCTCTCTCTCTCTCTCTCCCAAACTGCCGCATTCCGCTGCACTTATCCCTCTCCTTGGCTGATTAGCGCGATTGGCCCTCCTCCTCGTCACACTGACTTTTCATTCTTTTCACATAATATTTAGTATGGATAATAGGTGAATAGAGACTTCTTCCCTCACTTGTGTTCTTCATTGTATTTTCAGAATTTTTTGCAATTGAAATGCAAGTGCCAGCTTTACAGCTAACACACAGAGATTTCGCTACAAATATGTGAGTTGTATAATTTCCATCATGGTCAATTTCATCTGTCAAAATTTGTTTAAATGTCTCTGATACGTAGTAAATTTTATTTTGTCTTGATCTAGTCAATATTTTCAGTTAGAAATTACTTTGCGTAGTAAGTGTGCGTCTGATAAAACTGTGTTCTATTTTATAATTTGCAGAGTTGGGAAAATACTGTTTAAAGTGTACTTACGTTATTGATATTTCATGGATGAGAGCGACAGAGCACGTTTTGCGAATGGCGATCTCTTTCCTGCACACATACAGCATGGGTGAGAGAGTTAAAAAGTACTTTGCAAGAGTGTGCGCTGCTGCTCTCAGCCAGAATTATCACACGGAAGGACATGCACAGGACAAAACTGATGCACAGTATATCAAATACACAGAATGTTTGACAGTACTAACTGTAGAGAGCACATCAATATGAAGACATTTAGAGGCAATTTTTTAAATCAGGACCAGATGCTTTTTTCAGGTCTGAAAAAGAGAGCATGTCCTGGGAAAAAAGGACGTATGGTCACCCTATGTTACACAATTTTTTTGTCTGATTGTTTATAGAGGTGGTTAGTAACTCATTACATTTACTCCATTACATTTACTTGAGTAACATTTTGGGGACAATTTTACTTTTAGAGTAGGTTTTAATGTTGGTAGATTTTACTCTCACTCAAGTAAATTTCTAATACTTTTTTTTACTTTTACTTCTTTACAATGTGTGGCATTACTGTCGTTACATTTCTAGGTTTAATTTAAATTAATGTGTAATTTATTGAGAGATTATTGAATGGGACTTTTACGAGAGCGGAAGTTCACAGCTGCGCGCGATGAGACGCTCCCACTTGAGCGATGAGACAGTAACTCATGTCATCAGTGCAGCAGCATCAAACTTTTCAAAGTGAAACACTTTCTTTGCTCCACACAGTGAAAAAATCATGCAATGCCTTCTTTTAGATTAAAGTCACAGCTCCAACTTCAGGCAGCACGCTGAGGTAACTTTTGGCGTTAATTCTAATGCTGGATTTTCAGTGTAATGAGATGGTAATTTTTAGGGTGATTCTGTAACTGGGGTCTTATTAGTTTTTAAGTGTAAATTTTTAAATCAGTGCAGCAATATATCAGTGTGCTTTGTCCTGCATGTCATAAGCAGTATTTATGCATATACTCCGCACACTCGCGGGGGTACTGGAAACTATCGCAGCTACTTCAGGCAGATTAACATTATAAATCCATGAAAACATCCAAGTTAATCACTGCCATTCGCGTGATCGACAACTGGAGTGCGAACAGACAGCATTTCTGCATGTGCACAGCGAGGTGAGCGGGCGTGAGGCAATCGTGGCGACGAGAGTGGCTGTGTACGCAATCGTTCACTCATTCACTATTTCCTGTATATTGAATGGAAGTTAGTCCACTATATCTCAGCAGTAAGTGAACGAAATGAGTGAATTCAGATGAGTGTCGGAGCTCTGGAGCTGTGCAGAACCTCACATATGACATTTTTAAATACTTGGGTCTTATTTGTTATTATTATTAAATAATATATTAATACAATAAATCTTCATTCTGTTTGTCATTTTTAATATATACTGTGTGTTAATATAAAGAGTAAACACATTTGATCAAATAAAGAGTACATTTTAAAATGTATCTGTATGTTTTGTCTCTTTATATGTTATTTTAATCCAGTAATGATTTGTCAAAAAGTTATTTACTACATTCAGCATGAAATAAAACATTGCAGGAGTGAAGGAAGCAGTAAACTCCTAGTTCGTACATCTTCCCCGTGGTGGATTGTGGTAAATTAACCGTTATCGAGTGTACTTGAAATGTAGACTTGAAATTAGAGTGCATTGTGTGTAAGAATGAGTGAAAAAAAGTAGGGAACGAGTCGCTCACTCAGAATTCAGATACTCCTACAAAATAGCAAAAACTGGAAATAGTGCACTATATAGTGGATAGGGGGTGGTTTGTAGGTTGTGTTCTCTGCATTTAGAGAGCGGCGGTGCTGCTGTACAGAACTAATGATCTAAATACTTACGACACTGAAAACTGTAACTACACTGAAATAAGAATCCACACAGGACTTTAAAAAGCTATGAGATAGCAAAAGAAGGCATTATAGTTCAGCATCATATATAATTTTCACGTTTTCACAGTAATAATTACTAGAAATGTTTCCAAACCTCTCTTCTTATTGGTAAATTCATCCAGCTCTGACAAGAGCCCTTAAAGGGATAGTTCACCCAAAAAATACAATTCTCATTGTTCAGTCTTAATCCATAAGACTCTAGTGGTTAAATCAGTATATTCAGAAGTGATGTGATAGATGTGGATGAGAAACAGAGAAACAGATCACTTTCACAATCTTCTTGTGTTTTTGTTGATTCACATTCTTCTCTGCATATCACCCCCTGCTGTCTGGAAAAAAAAGACAAATATTGATCTGTTTCTCACACACACCTATCATATCACTTCTGAAGACATGGATTTAACCACTGGAGTCTTATGGATTACTCTTATACTGCCTTTATGTGCTTTTTGGAGCATCAAAAATGAGCTAAAATAATATTTTAAAAATCAGAAATTGTGTTCTGCAGAAGAAAGGAAGACATACACATCTGGGATGGCATGAGGGTGAGTAAATGATGAGAGAATTAAAATTTTGTATGGAAATTTTGTAATAATCTCTTTAAAGTGATTGCTCAGCCATAATTTAATATTCTGTCATCATTTGTCTACCCTCATGCTGTTCCAAACCAGTGTGAGGCTTTGTATTATGTGGAAAACAAAATATGTTAGACAGAATGTTAGGGACTGACAGTCTTGGTCACCATTCACTATCAAAATATATATATATATATATATATATATATATATATATATATATATATATATATATATATATATATATTAAAAAAAAACATTCACTGTAAGTAAATAGTGACTCAGGCAAACATTCTGTCTAATATCTCCTTATTGTGTTGCATGGAAGAAAGAAAGTCATACAGGTTCGGAACAACATGAAGGTGAATGATGACAGAATTTCCATTATATAATAATAATAATAATTCTATAATACATGTTCAATGTGTATTATGTAATGGAATAAAGGGGAGAAAATGTTTATTATGTAATTTGTGAAAGTAACGAGTTACTACTTGATTACTCTTTTAATTGGATACTTTATTACTCTTAAGTAATTATTTATGTTAATACTTTTACTTCTACTTAAGTAATTATGTTTTTGAAGTAACTGTACTTTTACTTGAGTACAGTTTTTGGCTACTCTACCCACCTTTATCATTGCATCACAAATGCTATGAACTCGGCCGGACTCTGAAAAGAGTCCTAAAGGCTCGAGTCCAAGTCAAGTCAGAGTAAAAATGCATCCGAGTCCATATCAAGTCCAAGTCCATTAAAATTGGACTCATGACTCAGACTCAAATCCGATCTCAAGTACCCCAACTCTACTGCTAACAGTCACATACAAACTAGTATTCAGTACACTTACATTTTCCCTCTCTTTTTCTCTCATTTGTATACATAAATAAGTCAAAATGAGGCTAATTTGTAAAGGGTTTCAAGGCTGTTTTGTCCAGCAACACATTTCTAATTATCACTCTAGCTCTAGCGATCTCACGATGGGTTGTTGAAGTGTGTGTGGCTGAAAAATAGATGAGATCTTTGTCACTCAAATCACTATATGTTTTTAAGTGCTTTGGATGGGCCTATCGTGCATTACAGACACAGAGGAGGGACTAAGGGAGCAATAACCACTTTCTTGGCTTCTCCGCTTATATAACTTTTGGAGTTTCACGAGTAGTGTTGACACCCTGAGAGACACCGGGCAATGACTGTTTTAAAATAGCCCAATGTTTAATGTTAAGTTTAGACCTAATTAATCTGAGAGATATAATGGGCTTAAAGCAACATTCTACACTGGCTGAGACAGCTAATACCACCCATCTGTGGTGCTGAGGAGGAGCTTCTGGTGGAGATACAAGATTATACTAATCAGCTTTGCTTTGATATTAGCTGCTGTTTTCTTTAGATTTCAGATCTACTGTCCTTGTGTGCAGGAGCAGAGATAAGATTAAAAATGTAGAATTAGGGGGATATGCCATAGCATTGGGGGATAGGCCTCTAGCACTAACAATAGAAGTGATTTTGACAATAAAAGTGCCTTTCAAAGTCATGTAATTCCAGGAGGTAAGAACGGCCAAACTTTAATCAGTAAAACATTGTGATAATTTTTTTACCCTCATTTAAAACTCATTGTTAACCTTAATAATATGCTAAATTCGTTATATGTAAAAACTAAGACCCAGATCCATTGGTTGAGATCCATTCCTCTTTCCACAGCCATAGTATTGTCAAATATTAAAAAGCTTCATATATATATATATATATATATATATATATATATATATATACTGACCAGAAATGAATGTGGTAAGAGGATTGTAATCAAGTGCCAACAGTTTCTAGTCCCCATCACGAGCAGCACTCTTATCACAAAGTATAGCTAGACTATGTTTCCGAGCAAAAATGTAATTCCCTCAATGTTAATTTAAAAGCATTGTTAATACGGAACACAGAAATGTACAATTTTGACTGCAAGTGTTGTCCAAGATTAGTGTTCAAACATCCAGTTGAACCTCATTAGATGACTTGTGGTTTATGAGTGGATGTGTGTGTGGTGTATCTGATTTCCCTTAAGGGCACTGGCAGAGGCTCCAGTACAGTTAGAGAAACTTGGCAGGTTCCTATCTGCTCAGGGTCATGCATTATTGAAGGTTTGATGGGGAATAAGTCTGGCTTCATGGGCCATGAGAGCAGCGTCCTCTGCCTGAAGCTTGTGGAGTTGTACTAATAGGCAGACTGGTGAGTTAGTAGAGAGGGTACAGTACTGCAGTAGTACGAACATTTTCTGTAACTTTCAGAGCATTGTGGAGTGAGATGGAACAAGAAAAGTGAAACTCTAGGCTTTAACAGGTTAAGTGATAAGTGTTAACTTGACACTGTTGTTCTATTAACTTTGAGTAATGGGTAATGTCAACCTAATTAACTGTGCTTTTCAAAGTATAATTAGGAAGTACAACATTGCACATTTTCAGTACAATTGTAAGAACAATAATCTATCTTCACTGATGCAGGTGAAATGAGCAATTCAAATTAAACCATTTAATAATGAAAACGGTTGTTACGACTCAAGCATCTTCACAGCAAAATTACTTGTTCCCTTCCCTCTGCTTGCTTGTGACAGGTGCAATTTTGCAAAGACACGGAGACTGGCTCATCTCGAGGCACAATGACCAGCTCTGTTTGTCTCAAATATTCAAGGAAAAAAAAACTAAACAATTGCATTTTCATTGTGCCAAAATATATAAGAAAAATGTATTTTTTAATTAAAAAATTGGTAGCAAAATAGCAGAGTTGGACAGGCTTATGGCATCATGTTGACTATATATTTTCCAATAAAAGAATATAGGATGAATGAAAATTATAGGTAGAAACAATGTCAAATTAAATGTTAAGGTATTATTGACAATCTCAAGCCAGCATCTGAGGTGCATCCAATATCTGGAGTTTGAGATCATTAACATGGAAAACAGTCTTATTTTTCACTGCACACTAACCAGGCATGTTTGTTTTCACAACTGTTGTGGAAACTAAACTAAAAATGTAGCTAACTAATCTCTCAAGATCTCTACAGAAAAAAAAAGCTAAACAAAGTGATTCAAAGTTAATTTTTTAATTTTTTAATTTATTTATTTTTAATGCTGGTTCATTGAATACGTACATGTGTTCTTGTTGTAACTGACAGGCAATTTCTGTATCTAAAAGGTTCCTTTTTTACATCCATTGGCCATTCCAATTTCTCCCATTAAATATAATACCAGTGGTCTGTCTCTGATAACAACTGCTGTTTGTGCTATTGAAAGTCTATTGAATTTTCTCAAAATACCCTGTAAAAAAAAGTAGCCTACTGTGGTGTTACCATGTGTAAACAGTTCCAGGTTCTCAGGATAGGAAGGAGGACACGGGAACAGGGTTCGACTCTCAGGTAAGGCTTTTTAATTACAGGGTACTCAATAAACAGGGGTAGAACATAAACGTGGACTTTACTAAACATAAACTCTTTCATACAGATCAAATATCAATTCTCTCTCTCTCTCTCTCTCTCTCTCTCTCTCTCTCTCTCTCTCTCTCTCTCTCTCTCTCTCTCTCTCTCTCTCTCTCTCTCTGTTGCCAACACTAGACTGGCAACTCTCTACTGAACTGGAGGAACTGAAGCTCTTTTAAGCTGCTCTCCCCATACTCACTGAAATTAGAGACAGGTGTTAGACATAATTTAGCTCAGGTGCAAGCGCCCTTACCACTTTCCCTCTCCGGACGGGCGCTTGACCACGCCCCCGCTGTCACACCATGGTACAGAGATGGTATCAGATGATACTGGAACTGTATTAGGGCCTATTACCATATTCATATATCATGGCCCTTCAAGGCAAGTCCGTAACCATGTCTTGAACATATGGGGGATCAAACCATTTTGGGGGTGGGGGGTCATGTTTGTTGAGGTCACAAATATAATGGTCCTCTTAGGTCCTTAAATATAGTAAAGATGCTGAATGCAATCATTTTCTGAACACAAGGCTTGAAATGCGATAAAGGCCCAACATTTTATAATTTTTGGTTTTAAAGATACATGTATTTTTAAAGTTCACACAGTTCAAGACAAACACTGTGTCTGCATTGCTAGCAATTTGCTTGTTTCAGTCATCTTTTCTTTCTTTTTTTGTGCTGTCCCAAAGAAAAGATTAATATAATTTAATTTTCTTTTCATCATTGATGTATTTGTAAAATTACATGACTGTGTCAGCTGGCTAGCAAAAATAAAATACACAAATTATTTACTGCCCTCAAGTTGTCCCTCATTGTTTTTCCTCCCAGTAGAATCTTAACACAATATTTTCTTCAAAAATCCTAATGCTGCTCTTTTCCATACAAAAACAGTTCATATTGACCACTGCTGTCAAGGTAAAAAATATCATAAAAGTAGTCCATATAACACAAAGCTGCTTTATGGCCCCAAAAAGCTTGGAATATAGTGCACTTGTCATATGGACTACTGTTATAATGTCTTTATGCTGAACCTTTAATAGTGCTTTATAGTATTTATCCTTTTTTAAGCTTGACAGCTCCTGCTTGCTATAAACTGTTATTTTATAGAATAAAGCTGCTTAAAATATAAATTTCTATGTTCCAAGAAGAAACAGCATATGGGTTTAAACAACATAAGGGTGAGTAAATGAGTGAGTAAAAGTACATTTTGTGACAAGACATACTCAAAATAAAATGTCTCTTTTAAAAGAAGACTCTAATTATTTCGGAATTTTGTACTGCATCTCCTTAAAGACATAAATAAATTATTTAGAAACTCTTAAATTGATTTTCAATTATTACCTAATAATATTTGCTTTAAGAATATATGATACTATCCTTGCCAAAAACTTAAAAGCACAAAATAATTCACAAGGTTGCAGGTCTTACCATGTTCTAGTTCTGATCTGAAGGTGAAAACGCTTTACATTATGTGTGTTTTTTATAGATAACAGGATTTTCTAAAAAGCTACTTCAAAAGCCTGCCAGATTACTTCATTCAATTCCTTTACAACATACACACATTAACTCTTTGTCTTAAGCCTGATATGGTTCAAACTACATACAAATCATGTACCGTACATAACATATTTTTAATTCAAAACAGCAAATTTTGCCAAATGGTGAACAGTTTGCACCCTTGGAAATTAATGTTGGTCGGTACAATATTTCAATCATAAAACAGTGGTCAAATATTGCATGATTAGTTAGATACTTGCGTCTCACATGACACTAACACTCTTAACATGAACTGCTTGCTGATGCGTGGCGCTGGGATAATCCACGAGGTTCCCGTTTAGAGTCCCGCCTTCATCGATTTGTTCTCATATGATATTGACGGGGCGGTGTTAGATTACTGAGCGCAGTAAAAATTTTACTTTTTTAAACCATTATGTTATTCCTGCTACAACTTAGTGACAGTTTGACAGCAGAACAGCAACACGGATATCAATTATTGAGGGAACAATCTTGCCATATCTGATATTTGGGGGACTTGTAGCCCCTTACCTAACCCTTTCCATAACCCTAACCATCTGTGGAGGTGTTGCCCCCTTTTGGAGTTGTTGCAACCCCCTTTTTGGATCAACCCCACCCCCTTCTGAAGAAATCATGCCCTATTTTGGAGATTACGCCCTCATTTGGAGATCTCTGGTCTGCAGCTATACCTACTTGTGTTTCTGAGGGAGAATGATTCAAACTGCTCCAAACAATTCAGTGCGTCAGTGAACTGTCCAAATAATTCTGAACCGTGAAACGATTCAGACTCTTTTGTTAATAAATTTGCCAGATTCACTTTAAAGAACTAGATTTCATTCATGAATTGGACATTTATTTCTCATTCTTAACAGGCAACTGGAAAAAAAATGACAAACGACTTAATTGTTAAATTTCACAGCTTTGAACTAATGAGTTATATTTGCAACAACAACAAAAATTATTGGTGTTTCTGCAATTTCTCTCATTGGCAGTCTTTTTTCTCTTTTAACATTTTTTGTTGGTAGTTGGAGTTATGGTTATGCTAGAAAACCATTAAAAACATTTGTTTGGTCAGGATTTGAACTCGGGTCTCCTCACCCTCTGAACAAAAACCACTTAAATAACCAGACACAATCAAATTTGAATGTGGCTCTCTATCTATCATGTATTAAAAAAAATTACCTATATGATATTACAAAGTTTTAAACTACAAAAAAAAGTATAATTAGAAAATATAATTTTTATGATTTGATGATTGGTTTGCTTTCTCCCACGCCAGCTTTTTGTAGCCCCATCCCTATTAAACACACCATTGGCAGGTTTTCCAAAAGTTAAGTTTGGACCCTGGTTTTACCTCAACCATCAACTCTGATAATGGCTTATTACTTAATAATCTTACTACAAAATCAGATAGGACTCCATACATGAGGGACTTTGGATTTGTTAGATAAATTCTTCCATCTGCCATTTAGCCAATTCAGGAGAAAAGTCCTTTCAGTGTCAGCTCGTCAATCTCTGCCAGATCTGACTCATCGTTGAGATGTTATGACACCAGCTGTCTTGCGTGTCTCTTTCTCCTCTCCCGCAGATGCACCTTGGTAGCCGGAAGCCTTCATCAGTTCCTTTGTAATGCACATCTGTTCAACATTAAGTGACATAGCTGATTAGCCTCACTCAGGTCTTATTATGACAAGCTCAGTTCCTCACAAACTGAAATCAGTGTTCTCAGGCCTGTCCCAAAGCTACATTCCATCACCAAAGTCCTGACTCAGATTTATACGTCATCCAGGTTTCATATTCTGGAAGTCTCATCACTAAGAATGAATGTAACGTGGCCTTGTCACCTGTGTAGCGGAGTGTATTTGTTTTATTGTTGATATTGTTTTTCATGTATGTGTGTGGGCTTCAGCAGATTTGTATGTAATGATTTTGTGCGAGACAGTGAGGTTTATGACATCTTCCCCTTCTGGTGTGTCAGAGATGATTCCGCAACTCTCGTTTGCTCTAGACTCGTAGCCAGATTTTTGGCATGATCTTATTGAACTGACCCGGAGGCTTCACACCAGAAACCGCTCGCAGTCTATTTGAAATATATACCAAGACAATGCAAGCATTTGTTATCCAGAGTCCCTCCAGTTCTAGAGGGGTGAATATAATATGTGTTTGTGTGAGCTTAAATTGGCAAAAGTTGTCTGTTCGAGTGAGTGCATCATACATTATGAATATAGTCAGATATAAATAGCATGTTTTGGTCAAAACAGCATTCATACTGTGATTTAAAAAGAGTGCACTACTGCTGTTATTATTCCCCTCCACAGCTAAGGGCACATTTGCCTAATTGCACCAGGTGTTCATAAGTATGTGTGCAGGGAGAACAAAGCTGAACAGGCAGCAGGTACGGTGTGAGTTTCTAAGTTTGACCGTGAATACTGAAGTGAGTGGGTGTACGCTCAATCCCAGCGCTCTTTCTCATCATAGCTGCAAGGGGTCGAACTTCTTTCCACGATCTGCCATTGTCTCCTCACTGCCCCCTTCTCGTAAATGCCCCAACTTTGTGATCTGTGTGTCCCAGCCCACCTGTTCAGTGCTCATTACTGTCAGCAGCATGGTTAATAAATATCCAGGTGGAAAAATCTTCCCATCGGTCCTGCTTCATCTCCATAAGTCTACCTCTACACACACATACACACACTTTTCTCTCCACTGTGGACATGCCTGACAGCGTTCATGATTACACTGTAAACACAGCCGTTTTTCACCCCCTGCCTAAACCCTGACACCATACTCCATCTTACACACACTCTCACACAAGAAGATAGTGGACTAACAACGTCCAGGGACTTGGAGAGCGAGTTTGAATTTGCAGTGAGTTTGAAAACCAATGTGTGAATGGCTTCTTTTTGGTGTAATGTTCTAGTGTACTGGTGGGAGGCAAATCACTTGGATGAATAAATTTAATTTGCTCTTCCAAGAATTGCCATGTGCATCTTTATTAATAACATATTAACTTTGTCTTCATTTCACTAGATGAACTCCTGTAAATGTTTCGAAATATACCTGATCATAAGCAGAACATTGAACATTTGCTTAAATCATTGTGTAATAAATTGTTTATAAAGTAATTTTGCGTTGGCTCAGTCTCTGAATTCCTTTGTTATTAAGGAGTACATCCCATTTTGCCATTAATTTGACTAAAATAAAACAAATACATAAAAATTATACTGTTTGTGCTCTATTGTGTTCCAACAATTGTAAGTGATCTTTGACCAGGTATTGTGTAGGTTTTGTGTAGACAAATGAGCAGATGTTTAACAATGCACAATGGCCTAACTGTAACCTACATGGGTGAGAGAGAGTGGACAGCTTTCCTTGGTGCTCCAAACACTTCTAGGCCATGGCTGCTGCCTGCACAGGCCAGGGGAAATGAAAATGTGTACACAGACACTTGATTCTAAAGAAGCAATCAGACTCTAAGGCATTTAATGCACTGCCTTGTGTCTGAGCCAGTAGCAATTGGGTTTGATAGCTATGTCATTATAAGAGGAGGGCATCTGGAGGTCTTCAGGAGACAGGGATTACTGAGGGGAGTGGGCTTGTCTGTGTGTGCAGTGAGTGTCTTAGACACTCCAAGGCCTCTCAGCAAAACTTCCACCTTTCCACTGATTCCCACTCCGAAAGAGTCCGGGCACCACTTGAACAGACAACAGTATATCTGAACAGAGAGCACAAAGGACACTCGGTACTTAGGGACTCATGCAAAAAGAAGACATAATTTAGAGGATAACAACACAGCACAGTGTCTTGTGTAAACTGAAGTGAGTTTTAACGGTCTTAGAGATAATATTGTCTTGAAGTTGGTCTGTATACTTCCAACCACATGAATGGCCCTACCCGATGACCTCTGTATAGTGGCTGCAACTTGCAGAGTATCTTTCCCTATTATATATTAAATGTGAAGGTATACAGCTGTTGCTGGTGCGGTAAAGTACTGATAAGTATCGGCAGTGGATGAGCGGCATCTGATGGCAGATGACCGGGTAAAAGTGTTATCATCATTCTCTGAGGTGTATGGAGAAGAGTCCCAAGCCTCTCTCTCGCTCTTTGATTGGGCTAACTGTGTGGCACCCATCGCTTGCTACTACTTCACTTTGATTAGCTCCATGAAAATGTATACACTGCTCTCAGAAAACTGGGTCGCTACCTGTCAGAAAATGCACAAACAAGGCTATGTAAAGATTGGCAAGCCACATATATTAAACTATAATCAACCTAGCTGTTCCAACCTAGCCAAATTCTGATGCACACATCCCAGGGTGACAGGATAGGAGGTGCAGATCCAGCCCTGCAAACCATGATCGAGGGGGGAGAGAGATCCCTTCACAAAGTGCATACCAGCAGATGCTATGAGAACCAAAAAAATCCCCTCTCACTCAAACAATATAAAATTAATCAGAGTGCAGGTAGATAAATAAATTATGTATATAAGGAGCTAATTAAACGTGTTTATTCCTGTTATTATATGCTGCCCTCATTTCCCCCTCTCTTAAAGCCATGAATCTTTAAACACTTGTTAAATTGGTCTCAGGGGCCAGCGTGGTGGCAAAGAGGCAGTCAGCACCTGTCTCTGTTGAAGGCAGGTGCGTGACCAATGGCCCATGATCCTCCAATGTGCTGGACTCTATGAAGGGAGAAGGGGGGAGGCAGGCATCACGCTGGGAGGTTAGAGTCCAGACGAGAAACGGCAGCCGAGCGGTTGACAGGTCCGGCCATCACAGCCCTGGCTTGGCTTTGATTAATGAGGGCATTTGAAAGACAATTAGCATGAGCAGATTTACCTTCAACCGTCTTATCAATAAGAGCCCTTAAATTTAAAGTAGAGCACCCCCTGTCACAAAAGAGGTATATCAGCACTGAGCCTCCATTGCTCAGACAGCTAAACAGAGTCAGCGGGCGCTGAGGAGAAGGAGGGCATTAGGACTAAAAGCTTTGTTAAAAAAAAAAAGGAAAAACTTTCAGGACATACAGTCAAGGAACTCTTTTAAATCTCGGACTGTATGTTTTTTCAAATAGCTTCCTTGGCCTTAGCTATAATAACTCACACTTTAAAAAACTGTCTTGAGAAATCAGACCATACATGACAGCATGCGTAAAGACTGAAATTCTGATGTGAGTGTGTAAATTATACCATCAGTGGGCAGAGATGGGTAGTAATGCACTAAATTTAATCCGTTACATTTACTTGAATAACTTGTTGGAAGAAAAAAAAAATTACTTTTAGAGTAAGTTTAAAAGTGGGTACTTCTTACTCTCACTCAAGTAATTTTCGAATTAAAAAAATTTACTTTTACTTCGTTACAATGGAGGGATTCCTGTCATTAAATTTACTGGTTTTAATTTTAATTAATGCTTAATTTATCGAGAGATTAATAAATGGGACTTTTAAGACAGTGGAAGTTCACACAGCTGCGTGCACTGTCACAGACTTTCACTCAAGCCGAGTCCATCACTGCTGCAGCATCATGCTCTTCAAACTAAGTTAAACCAAGTCAAGCTCATATTTCAAGATATTTACTCATTTATCCCATGCCCTTGCGGGGGTACTGGAAACTACTTCGGGCTGATTAACAGTATAAATCCATGTGTAACTGTCATGTTCTCTGTTGTCTTTTGTTTTTGTGCTTTTATGTTGAAGTTTCCTGTTTAGTTCCTGTTTCCTGTTTGGTTTTGGTAGTCCTTTTGTAGTTGTCATGTTCTCTGTTGTCTTTTGTTTTTGTGCTTTTGTTGAAGTTTCCTGTTTAGTTCCTGTTTGGTTTTGGTAGTCCTTTGTAGTTGTCATGTTCTCTGTTGTCTTTTGTTTTTGTGCTTTTATGTTGAAGTTTCCTGTTTGGTTTTTGTAGTCCTTTGTAGTTCTGTTTTTTGATTGGTTTTCCCCTGATTGTTTCTCATGCCCTGATTGTTTCCCCAGGTGTTTCTAGTTTTCCCTTGTGTATTTAAGCCCTTGTTTCCGTCCTGTCCAGTTATCTGTTATTTCATGTTTTTGTTTAGCGTTATATTCCCTGTGGATTTTGGTTATTCCTAGTGTTCTTGTTTTGGTTTCAATAAAAGCTGCACTTAGATCCTCTCCTGTTTCTGGTCGTAACAGAATAACAGACCGAACTAACATGGATCTAGCAGCAATTTTTCTTCAGCTGAGCCGAGCGAACTTCCCTTTGACGGAATACTCACGTCAGTTTTGCATCATTGCCCGATGCACTAGTTTCCCTGATAGGCATCTGAAGTCCATTTTCCAGCTCGGCCTCCTGGCCCATGGATGGATTGAGTTGCCAGAGACCGGTGATTACACGTGGGAGAGGTATGTGAACTTGGTTATGGAGACGTTTGCCCCTGTGGGTACCTCCAACGAGCCCTCGCCTGCCACGGACAACGAGCTCACGCCTGCCACGGCCAACGAGCCAACGCCCACGCCTGCCACGGCCAACGAGCCAACGCCCACGTCTGCCACAGCCAACGAGCCAACGCCCACACCTGCCACGGCCAACGCGTTGCCAGCCTCGTCCATCCCAGCGCCAGCGTTGCCAGCCTCGTCCGTCCCAGCGTCAGCATTGCCAGCCTCGTCTGCCAGGAAGAGGAGGAGAAGAGGAAGGGCTTCCGCTCACCAGTCTCCGCCCTCCACGGCCCCGTCCTCAGAGCCAAAGCCAGAGCCAGCGCCTGTAGCCTCAACTGTCCCAGAGCCAGAGCCAGTGCCTGTAGCCTCGACTGTGCCAGAGCCAGTGCCTGTAGCCTCGACCGTCCCAGAGCCAGAGTCAGTGCCGGTAGCCTTGATTGTCTGGAGGAGGAGGTGGAGAAGAAAGTATTCCAGAACTCTGCCTCCCGAGCCTCCCAGTGCTCAGCTTCCCAGTGCTCCGCTTCCCAGAGCTCCGCCTCCCGAGCTTCCCAGAGCTCCGCCTCCCGAGCCTCCCAGTGCTCTGCTTCCCAGTGCTCTGCTTCCCGAGCCTCCCAGTGCGCCGCCTCCCGAGCCTCCCAGTGCTCCGCCTCCCGAGCCTCCCAGTGCTCCACTTCCCAGAGCTCCGCCTCCCGAGCTTCCCAGAGCTCCGCCTCCCGAGCTTCCCAGAGCTCCGCCTCCCGAGCCTCCCAGAGCTCCGCCTCCCGAGCCTCCCAGAGCTCTGCTTCCCAGAGCTCCGTCTCCCGAGCCTCCCAGTGCTCTGCTTCCTAGTGCTCCGCCTCCCGAGCCTCCCAGAGCTCCGCCTCCCGAGCCTCCCAGTGCTCTGCTTCCCAGAGCTCCGCCTCCCGAGCCTCCCAGTGCTCTGCTTCCCAGTGCTCCGCCTCCCGAGCCTCCCAGTGCTCCGCCTCCCGAGCTTCCCAGTCCTCTGCCTCCTGAGCCTCCCAGTGCTCCACTTCCCAGAGCTCCGCCTCCCGAGCTTCCCAGAGCTCCGCCTCCCGAGCTTCCCAGAGCTCCGCCTCCCGAGCCTCCCAGAGCTCCGCCTCCCGAGCCTCCCAGAGCTCTGCTTCCCAGAGCTCCGTCTCCCGAGCCTCCCAGTGCTCTGCTTCCTAGTGCTCCGTCTCTCGAGCCTTCCAGTGCTCTGCCTCCCAGAGCTCCGCCTCCCGAGCCTCCCAGAGCTCCGCCTCCCGAGCCTCCCAGTGCTCTGCTTCCCAGAGCTCCGCCTCCCGAGCCTCCCAGTGCTCTGCTTCCCAGTGCTCCGCCTCCCGAGCCTCCCAGTGCTCCGCCTCCCGAGCTTCCCAGTCCTCTGCCTCCTGAGCCTCCCAGTGCTCCACTTCCCAGAGCTCCGCCTCCCGAGCTTCCCAGAGCTCTGCTTCCCAGTGCTCCGCCTCCCGAGCTTCCCAGTGCTCCGCCTCCCGAGCTTCCCAGTGCTCTGCCTCCCTGTGCTCCGCCTCCCGAACCTTCCATGGCTCCGCCTCCTATGGCTCCGCCTACCCTGGCACCGCCCCTGGAGTCCTCCTCAACTCCTCCCTGGCCTTCTGACCCTGTCTCATGGCCTCCTCCCTGGCCTTCTGACCCTGTCTCGTGGCCTCCTCCCTGGCCTTCTGACCCAGTCCTGTGGCCATCCCCTAGACCTCATGACCCTATCCTAGCCCTGTGGCCATCCCCTAGACCTCCTGACCCTGTCCCAGTCCTGTGGCCCTCTCTTTGGCCTCCTGACCCTGTCCCAACCCCGAGACCATCACCTAAGCCTCCTGACCCTGCCCTAGCCCTGTGGCCATCCCCTAGACCTCCTGCCCTAGCCCTGTGGCCATCCCCTAGACCTCCTGACCCTATCCTAGCCCTGTGGCCATCCCCTAGACCTCCTGACCCTATCCTAGCCTTGTGGCCATCCCCTAGACCCCCTAACCCAGTCCTACGGCCATCTCCCTGGCCTCCTGACCCAGTCCCTGCCCTATCTGTCTCCTGGCCACCCACCTGTTCTGTCATAGTCTTGTCCCTCTGTGCCCCTCGTGTCCCCTTCAACTGCCTATTTGCCCCTGGTGCCCCCCTGGACTATCTGTTTACCTTGTGCTCTATGGACAATGTTTTTTGTTTTGTTGTTTTTTGTTTGTTTTTGGAGCGTCTGGAATCCGCTCCTTAAAGGGGGGACTCTGTCATGTTCTCTGTTGTCTTTTGTTTTTGTGCTTTTGTTGAAGTTTCCTGTTTAGTTCCTGTTTCCTGTTTGGTTTTGGTAGTCCTTTTGTAGTTGTCATGTTCTCTGTTGTCTTTTGTTTTTGTGCTTTTGTTGAAGTTTCCTGTTTAGTTCCTGTTTCCTGTTTGGTTTTGGTAGTCCTTTTGTAGTTGTCATGTTCTCTGTTGTCTTTTGTTTTTGTGCTTTTGTTGAAGTTTCCTGTTTAGTTCCTGTTTGGTTTTGGTAGTCCTTTGTAGTTGTCATGTTCTCTGTTGTCTTTTGTTTTTGTGCTTTTATGTTGAAGTTTCCTGTTTGGTTTTTGTTGTCCTTTTGTAGTTCTGTTTTTTGATTGGTTTTCCCCTGATTGTTTCTCATGCCCTGATTGTTTCCCCAGGTGTTTCTAGTTTTCCCTTGTGTATTTAAGCCCTTGTTTCCATCCTGTCCAGTTGTCTGTTATTTCATGTTTTTGTTTAGCGTTATATTCCCTGTGGATTTTGGTTATTCCTAGTGTTCTTGTTTTGGTTTCAATAAAAGCTGCACTTAGATCCTCTCCCGTTTCTGGTCGTTACAGTAACCCTGGTGATTTTCCCCTAAAAGTTAAGCGGGAGTATTTAAGACCCTTTCTAATAATGTTTCTTGGGTTCTAAGTTCATGTTTCTTTACAATGTGTATATGGGATCTGCCCCTTTAAGAGCATTGCTCTGTGGTAGAGTTTGGTTGTAATTTACATGTGCAAAACGTGGGTTTTACAAACAAGTTAGGGTTTGTCCTTTATTTATTGGAGCATAATCTACTAAACCCGCCTGATACCTATGTGATGTATGACTGGTTCTTGGAAGAAAGGGAAAAGAAGAGAGAGGAGGAATGGAGGAAGGTGCGTGAATAAACGCTCCGTGCTGTATGAGTGAGAGAATCATGATTAATCCGACCAGGATTGGTTTGATTTGATTTTCTGATTAAAGACAAGTCTTTTTAAAGCAGTTTATTCAGCAGAGATTTTGTTTAGCAAGGGTTCGCTGGCTGTAAGCATAAAGCGGAGTTATCTTTGAGTTTGTCTACACTTGTGTGAGTTCCAGACGAGTTAGTGCTAAATACAAACGCAATAGTGACTGAGTATCTAAATACTAAAGTGGACTTTATCAACGTGAATAATGGTGATAGGGAGGAGTTGCACGAACTGAGTGATTAAAGTTTCCTAACCCGGGAAGATTCATCACTACGGATTGAAGGTATCCCATTTAATGTTTATTTGGCTCTTCGGAGTGAAGCGGCCAATTATTTATTTATTTCGTGGCCACAACGCACGCGAGCAACGGTACAGGCCTGCAACAAGGGGTGAGCGTGTGTGTGTGTGTGTGTGTGTGTGTGTGTGCGTGTGTGTTGTAAAGTGTATGCTTGCACACTTCTGTCCTGAACAATAATGTCTTACAGAATTTTAATGTTGAACTTTAAAAGTAACTGGCTCTCAAGATGTCTGCAGTGCAGTCTTTTACCAGTGAGCATGAGTCCTACATGACTAAAAAGTATCTCACCAGCTGCAGATGCTGGGATGGCTGTTTACTTTGAGAGATACATTCTTCACTTGTGGAAAGGAATGCAACATGTCCGTACCTCCAGTTGACAGACATGAAAGGTACCTCTCCAGCTCTCCTTCTTGTGAGACTACCGTCTTCAAGGATGCAAAGAAGTCATCTTCATCTGATTGGCTGCTGCTGTAAGAGAGGACATCGTTGTCCATATTGGTTTCCAGTTGATATTTATGTAGTCAAGCCCTGTGCAGAGAAAGATTTAAACACATTAAGCCTGCATTTTCCTATATATATATATATATATATATATATATATTCTATTACTGTGTATTCATACACCAGATTTTAAGAGATTTTGTAACTCTTGTTAAACTGCAACTCACCACTCATAAAACACAAAAGATGACAAAACACTCATTTCAACTCAAGGTTAAGTAAATGACTTTTGAATTGACAGACATAGATGCATTACCAGCTTTCAAGATGCTTTCCTCTGTTGTCCAGGAGGTTCTGAATTTTGGAAGTAGTATAGATGCAGCAATCAGCTACAGTTCTTTCATGACCTCTCCAAAACATTTCTGGATGCCATGTTTTAGGGCCTCAAGGAAGGGTTGACAGACTTTACAGCTTGACTCCAGCTTGTCCAGCAGTTGGTAAAGAGTTGGAAGCAGAATACCCATATGGTTAGACGATTCCCCTTGGAGTATGTTGAGGGCCATGGCAACAGGCTTACAGCAGTGTACCATTTCAGCTGGATTCAGCCTGCACCATAAAAATGAAAAATTGTAATAATAATTGCTTAAAAATCAACTACTGTTTTCACACAACCATCTAAAACAACTCATCTGAAACAATATTTAAAAAAAATCTTACCTGGTCTTGCAACTTACATTTGTATCTTTAATTCTGAGCAAACATTTTGGGTACCTTGTTCTCCTTGTTCCCTCTGGTGTTCACCACCCTTTCTACAGCAAGGAACAGTAAGTCCCAGCGGGTCTGATTGGGATGCAGGAACTGCAATTTATACTCGCATTGCACAGTTTCTTTTTGCAAATGCTGAACTTGACAGTCCCTTGTATGTATCACTTCCAGCTTCTGCTGCAGCGGCATCAACATTAGAAATAAAATTGAGTAGATGGCTTGCACACTTTTGATGTCTGGGAAGTTGGTATTCCAGGCCATTGTCCTCTAAAATTGCTGACACATCTTGTTACTCCACCTCCAAGTCACTTTCATCAGATTCTTCATCAAGGGTGGAGTCTTCCTCCTCCTGTGCATCCATGAGGTTTTCTTGTTTCTCCTCCCCATTTACTCGAAAGGCCTTCAAAATGTTTGAGTCACAATCTGTAGTTGTCCTCGTAATCTTTTGTCTAATATGGTACCCTGAATGTTATTCCTCCAATGCTACAGCGAGGACATCGAATGTATGTGAACCTTTTATACGTCTGGAAGCTAAGGCTGCTGAACATCTTTCTAATGACTTCCGTCTATCCAGTGGCAGGTGACCCCAAGTATCTGCAATGCATGGCTGACCAGCAGTCTGTTGTAGTAGCAACATGATCTGCGTTGTTAAATTTTTAGACAAGTGCACTTTTCATATTTTCAAATGCAACCTGTATTTTGATGCATAATGTTTTTCTTATTATTACAGTGCACTGCGGTTGCAAGGTCTCTATAATTTTTTTAAATTATGGCATTTCAACTAAAGAAAATGGCTGGTTGCCTTCACAGACAAAATTGACTAACAGTTTATCAAACGTTGCCTGCAACACTTTTCGGACATAGGTGGAAAATGCATTCAAAATCTTTGAATTTGAATTCTTCATTTGATCCTCGCTTCCTGCACTCAATTAGCTCTGTATAACTTGCTTGGGTGAACCCTCTGATGAAATAAGAGTTATACAGTATATTTGGTTAATAATAAATTATCATTCGAATTGAAATGGTTTTTCTGTAGCTATAGGCACTTTGCATTCTCAACAACAGTGAGAAAAAAAAGATTGGAGAAATATAGAGTGTATATTTGGCTAAAAACCTGTCCCTGGGAAAAGGTTGGAATCGTAAGAAATTTAACGATTCTGGTTCCAATTTCTTCTAATGATTATTTGAGTAATTTTGTGGAAGAAATTATTTTTTGAAATAATTAAAGTAATGTCCTCAGCAGCCTTTTGCCAAATGATGAGATTGTTTCAGATTTATACAGAACAGATATAACAAATCATATAGCCATAAATGCAATGCAATAATTGTGAATAATTGTGTTTCATGCTGTATATCCAGTAGGGCACAGCGTCACTTAAATGCACTGAAGAAAATACTGTCAGACTATTATAGAACTGTGGTTCCACCCGAATTGGCAGAAAAATTAGCAAATCATACAATTCTTGTATTTATTTATTTTTTTAGTGGAACCGGTTCTGTGATTCTCAACACTGCCTTGGGATTTATGTCACTGACTAAAATCCCTATGCAAAGTAGATTTTGATGACAGAATGATAGCTTTGTAGCTTTCAATCCAGCACTAAAGGATTTTTCCCTATAAATACAATTTATTTTATGTAGTACATTTTTAATGCCATATCACCATCAAAAACCTCTAGGTTACAGATGTAACCTCCGTTCCCTAATGGAGTGAATGAGTCGTTGTGTTGAAGAAGTGACACTAGGAGTCTCTCGAGCGCCGAATATACCTCTGATCTATGAAAAAAGGCCAATGAGAAGTTGGCAGACAGAATTTGCATGTCCCACCCCCGGAGATACGGGTATAAAGGCGGGGAAATGCGTCTGTTTCATTCAGGATTTTTCTGAGGAGCTGGAAATTGCTCAGTGACGTGGCCGGGTGGACACAACGTCTCGTTCCCTCCATCAGGGAACGGAGGTTACATCCGTAACCTAGATGTTCCCCTTCTGTCACTCACTTCGACGTTGTATTGAAGAAGCGACACTAGGGGTCCAATTTAAATCACGCCATGTGCTGAGCCATGTACGTGTACTGCTGACACAGGAGCGGGCAGGTACTTGACGTGCCAAAGCAACCAGCTGTATCAGACTGCACAAACCTTTCCCTCAATGCCCCATAAAGTCATCAGAATCCTTATAGTTACCCTAGACAGGGGAACAAGGTGACGCTTGCCAACCTGGGAACGGGCTGAGCCTAGCCAGGCCTCTTTTCTCTCTGTTTCTCACATAGAGTCAATGGCTGGGGCCCTTACATGCATCGGGAAGGGGGTCTTACCCAGTTTCCTATTCTTTCAGGGGGAAAAGACCCTGCGGACACCACACCTGCCCAGAGAGGGGGAGGTAAGAGTGGTAACATACACCACATGGGCTTTTAGGTCACATGTGGGAAGTGGCATGGTGGTAGATCCCGCCTCTTCGGAGGGAGGAGTTGCTACAGACACGGCGACCGGGGGGGCAGTGGGAACTGCCCAAGGGAGATGCGGGTCCACTTGTAAGGGGACCGTACCATGGAAAATACACACAGGGGAAATTCCACATAAGAGCCCTGACCTGTGGAGCACCTATTCCAGTACAGGGTAGATCTGAGTACCCGCAGTGGATTGGGTCGGCGAATTCCTCTGCTGAATTACGGACCCAGAGGGCTAGGGAGGAGTCATCCAGGGAGCCGTGTGAGAAATGCAGGCGCCTGGGAGAAAAGGTGCGCGGTTTAACCTCATCTGAGGTAAAGGGCGCTAGGTGCAATCGATCCACCCGGTCAATCTGTCAGCATGTTACCGAGTTCTACTGGCTTGGACCTGAGAAAACACGGGATGAAACTGACTCTACCCTGAGATTGTAAAATCTCATAAATGTATTAGGTGTTGCCCAACCCGCTGCTCTTCATATGTCTGCCAGGGAGATGCCTTTGGCCAGTGACCATGAGGATGCAACACTAGCAGGGCCATCTTTAGGGAGAGGGTCCTGAGTCCAACTGATTCTAGCGGCTCAAAGGGGGGTCTCTGAAGGCCCAAGAGGACCACTGAGAGATCCCAGGAGGGGAACATGCTTGACCGGGAGGGATTAAACCTCCGGGCGCCTCTTAGGAACCTGATAATCAAGTTGTGCTTACCCAAAGACTTATCGTCTACTGCGTTGTGGTGGGCTGCGATAGCAGCTACATACACCTTCAAGGTGGACGGGGACAGCCTCCCGTCCAACCTCTCCTGCAGAAATGAGAGCACTGACCTTACTGCGCAACTTTGTGGGTCTTCGGCCTGAGAAGAACACCAATTCACGAACAAGTGCCACTTTAGGGCATAACATTGCCTGGTAGAAGGGGCTCTGGCTTGGTTGATCGTGTCTACGACGGCAGGTGGTAGATCAGCTAGATCTTCCGTGTCCCATCCAGGGGCCAGACATGGAGATTGCAGAGGTCTGGGTGCAGATGCCAGAGCGTTAGAAGGTCTTTCCTCAGGGGGATTTGCCAGGGAGGGGCTGTCGCAAGGAGTACGAGGTCCGAGAACTAAGCTCGGGTGGGCCAATAGGGAGCCACTAGAGTGACTTGTTCCTCATCCTCCCTGACCTTGCACAGCACCTGTGCAAGAAGGCTCACTGGGGGAAATGCATTCTTGCGCAGCCCCGTGGCCCAGCTGAGTGCAAGTGCGTCTGCCCCGAGGGGAGCCTCTGTTCGGCCATACCAGAGCGGGCAGTGGGAGGTCTCTTGGGAGGCGAACAGGTCTACCTGAGCCTTGCCGAACCATTCCCAAATCAGCTAGACTGACTGGGGGTGAAGCCTCCACTCTCCATTGGGCAAGCGTTGACGTGATAGCACATCCGCCACCACATTGAGGTAGCCAGGTGTGAGTGGCTTGCAACGACATGAGTTGCTGCTGACTCCAAAGGAGGAGACGATGGGCGAGTTGTGACATGTGGCGGAAGTGTACACTGCCTTGGTGATTTATGTTTGCTACCGCGGTGGTGCTGTCTGATCTGATCAAGACGTGTTTGCCCTGAACCAGCGGGAGAAACCTCCACAGGGCCAAGAATACAGTCAACAACTCTAGGCAGTTGATGTGCCGGCGCAGCGGGGTCCCTTTCCAATGGCAAGGGCTTCCTCTGCGACCTTCGTAAAGACGCGAGGGGACAGGGACATGCTGAAGGGGAGGACCTTGTACTGATATGGCTTCGAACGCGAACCGTAGAAAGGGCCGATGTCGAGGTAATATTGAGACGTGGAAGAACGCGTCCTTCAGGTCTACCACTGCGAACCAATCTTGATGCCGGACGCAAGTTAAGATGTGTTTTTGTGTGAGCATTTTGAACGGGAGTTTGTGCAAAGATCTGTTGTAAGCCGCCACCTTTCTTGGGTATGATGAGGTAAGGGCTGTAGAAACCCTTCTTCACCTCGGTTGGAGGGACAGGCTTTGAGTAAGAGGGTCGCGATTTCCGCGCGCAGTGATTTGGCATGTTCGCCTTGTACTGCAGTAAAGCAGATGCCCCCGAAGGGGGAGGGGGGGCCTGGCAATCTGAATTGCGTAACTGAGTTGGATGGTCCTGGCCAGCCAGCATGATGGGTTGGGAAGTTAAAGCCACGCATCCAAGCTCCGTGCTAGGGGCACTAAAGGGACGATTATTTTTTTTATACACGGTGGGGCTTTGCAGCATGGCGGAGCAGGAAGTATGGCGTCAGGAGGCAAAGGTGTGTTCCGAGGCTCTGGTGCAGAGAAAAGAGTCGAAGCACTTACCTTGCTCTGCACACCCGGAAGGAGGCGGGTTAGTGACTGAGGAGGAGGTCCGGTGGAGGCGTCCTCTAGACTCGTCAGAACCGGCCGGCTGGGGAACAGTCGTGGGGCTGCAGGCGGGGGGTCCACGTCCAGCATGCCGGGACCTTTGAGGTGTGGCGGCAGAGTGCCGTGAGAATGGCATTTGCGGGCCAGGTGACCCAGAGACAAAGGAAATAGCTCTTTTATTGAGAATGTGGGTACCTTCCTGAACCACAAGTGAGGCCATCGCCTGCCCGAATGACAGCGCTGTGGCTTTCGTGGCCCTGAGGGCGTGGTCAGTCACTGGCATGCAGGGCGGAAGCGGCCTGTCCGGTGGCGCTGTAGGCTTTGGCGGCTAATGACGACGTTGTCCTACAGGCCTTGGAGGGGAGCACAGGGCGACCCCGCCAGGTGGCGGCGTTCTCAGGGCATAGGTGGATCGCAACCGCCCTATCCACCTGGTGAATCGCCGTGTAGCTGTGGGCCGCTCCGCCGTTGAGTGTAGTGAGAGCGGATGAGCGAGGGGCGTGGCTGTGAGCGGTCATGGTCATGTTCTCGCAGTGAGAACATGAACCATCCACAAACGCTGCCTCGGTGTAATCGCAGCCCAGACACACGAGACAGCACCTGTGGCCGTCTGAAGCAGAGAGCACTTTACCGCATCCAGGAACTACACAGGGGCAGAAAGGCATCTTTATAAAGATGCGTCCTGAAAAGGACGTTCAAAGCCGCTGTGTATTGCTCTTTTAGAGGAAAATACTCTTTTAGAGAAAAATCACTCTTTTAACAAAACACTCTTTTAGGTTTTGCGCTGTCGAAGCACCCAGGGGCAAACTGCACTGCCGTGCAGAGAAGGAGAAAGCAGCTGAAGTGTGCCGTAGATCCAACAGCAGTATCATTCAGAGGTAGAGGAACAGGTGTGTGACTCGCAGCTCGCTGCATACACGACCATCGGCTACGAAGAAAATTTCTGAATGAAACAGACGCATTTCCTTGCCTTTATACCAATATGTCCGGGGGCGGGACATGCAAATTCTGTCTGCCAACTTCTCATTGGCCTTTTTTCATAGATCAGAGGTATATTTGGCACTCAAGAGAGACCCCTAGTGTCGTTTCTTCGACACAATGTCGAAGTGAGAGACAGACGGGGAACTATTTTTGCCATATCACCATCAAAAACTATTTCTACTTTACATATGAAATACCATCATGTTTCATTTAAAAGAATTTCAAGATTTTTTCTGAAAAATTGACTATCGACTTTTAATGCATAAAAAGATAAATATATTATTTAAATGTGTTAAAATTTATATTAAAATTAGGTCAAAGTGCCTTTAGTTACAAATGACCATGAGGAAGACAACTTACCGCAACATGTTTTCTTAGGTTGGAGCTTGAATTCTTGTATGCTGATAGGTCAACTTTTTTGGTGCACAGAGCAGGCATCCCATTATATAACTGTTTGTTTTGAGTGAAAAAAGTGTTTGTATATGAGGCCATGGGTGATGTGTCTCTGTTTACAACTAAACTTTTTTATTATTATTATTAGCATATAGAACCAAACATAGCATAGCACATTAATATGTAATACATATTACAGTGTAACGGGGGAATTGAAAATTATGTTGTAGGATTTCATAGGCTTTGAACCTTTTGTTTTTTAACATTCTTAGTGAAGACATATAGCGGTCAAATTCAAAAGAAAACACCTTAATCATAGGAGATGAATTAATATATTTTTGCTTATGTATATAACATTTTGCCATTCAAATAAAAAGGTTAACAATGTATTCTAAGTCTTTCTAACACTTGAAAATGTAAAATAGTTGTCAATATTCACTAACTTAAAGATAAATTCTGCCAGTTCAACCCGAGTCAACAACTCTTTCCCACTTTTGCAAAAGCAACATAAATTATCAATATCAGTATATTTTTAGATTAAATATTTAACAGGGTAGATGGTATGTAAAATTTTTAAGTGTACTTCTTTTACTTTATTATTAATACAGTATTTAAAGGGGATTAACCAAACATCCTTCCAGCTAATATGATAAATTATAGAACTCCAAAAATATTTTCCTCTAGGAGAAATTTTATTTTGTTTTTGAAAAATATTACAAATATATTTGTTATTGCATTTTTTCTTAGTTAGTTCAACACTGTCTAATATTAATTTTGGTTTTGTCACTGTTGGAAAGCTATAGCAAATATGACTTTTAACAAGCTGAATAAGGGTTAGAGGAATAGCTTTAATTACTAAATTAAACTCCTTAAAATGTATGGGGAACTGTGATGGAGTGGTGTTGGCATAGTGGGCTAAAGCACTGAACTGGTAAGCAGAAGGTTGTTGGTTCGATCACCACAGCCAACACCATTGTGTCCTTGAGCAAGGCACTTAACTCCAGGTTGCTCCGGGGGGATTGTCTCTGTAATAAGTGCACTGTAAGTCGCTTTGCATGAAATCGTCTGGTAGTAATCGTCTTTAAACGTCAGATAAAATAAAGTCATGCATGTTTGTCATGAGGGGTGAGTAAATGATGAGAGAATTTTAATTTTTGGGTGAACTAACCCTTTAAGCCCTCTTGTCAGTATGAATTTGTCAATATGAAGAGAGGTTTTGAAACCTTTCTAGTAATTTTTACGGTGGAAATGTGAACAATGTCCCACAGGGTGATTATATGCAATGCTGAAATATAAACTAAAGCAATGCCTACTTTCACTATTTCATAGCCTTTCATTTTTTGTTAGTTTTAGTGCAGTTACAGTTGTCAGTATTGAAAGAATTGTGTTCATTAGTTCTGTACACAGTGCCGCTGCTCCCTAAACACAGAGTATGCAACCTGCGTAGGGCACCACATGCAGAAATGCTCCAGTGCTCCAGTTGTCAATTACACGTTCAGCAGAGCAAAAGGCATTTACACTTAACGTGGATGTTTACATGTGTAGCACCCTCTTCCCTCTCAGAAATGCCGTACCTGAGCTCTTAGGGTAGGTATTCGGGTTCGAATTTTGCAGTCTCTCGACTACTTGTTTGGGACCTCTCCTAACACACTACCCAATTTCCCTTGTTGAACTATAACCATGCATTTTATGTGAATGTGAATTAACACTATAGAAATATTCAGGTTAAACTTCAACCAAACCAATTAGGAAACTTGACAAAGTCTCTTCAAGTAAACAATTACAGTGTTTATTATACAAATATGAATTTAAATGAAAATGGGAAAAGATTTAAATAAAAGAATGATAAATAAACAGTAAACTACAATTAACTGTCTATTTTAGAGTGATGTCACAGAAAGGCAGTATGGATATTTTAATAATACACAATCTCTATGATTAATGCACTTTTAGAATTGTATGACAACCCACAGATGAATATGAATATAACAGATTAGTATAACTTTGTTCCAACCAATGATAAATCAAATGCCTCTCAATATAGTTTTAATTTTTTTTAAAATGCACCATAAAATCTATTTACATGTATATGAACTGCACTTTACAGAAAATAAATAACAATAACTCGAACCCCTCTTAGGAAAATGCTATGGCAGTTATAAATTTACAGATAAACACATTAACTGACGTGGGCTCTTAGGAAAATGCTATGGCAGTTATAAATTTACAGATAAACACATTAACTGATGTATGTCCTTACCCCGGACACAGGGATACAGAGCCGAGCGGTTGTGCGATCAGTGAGCCGAGATCACTTCTGTTCCACTCACCACTGCAGAGCGTTTGCTGTTGGATCTACGTATCAGCGGCTTTCTCCTCTACACACCAGTTCAGCTTTGCCACTGTGTGCTTCAACAGAGCATCTGAAGAGCTATTTTCTGTCACTAACAGAGTTTAATTTCTCTAAAAGATCACACACAGCATGCGTTGAATATCCTTTTCAGGACGCGTCTTTTTAAAGATGTCCTTCCGCCTCGGTGTAGTTCTTGGATGCGGTCGATATCTCTTCGCTCCTGACGGTCATCATATAACTTAACCATGGCAACGTTGTGGTCTTGGCTTTCCTTCCTAAAAAGGAACGCCACTCCAGCCGGCCTCTGTGTCGCTCCTCCTTCCCACGGGATTCAGGATGACCCGGCTGACAATGGAGATGATTTGGGTATTGCAGCTGGCAGTGGGCAAACCACCTGTCCCCTGGCACAGTCGTTGACTTCTATCCAGGATCAAGTTGAGAGCGGCTCGCCTCACGGCCAGTCTAACAACACCCTCGGACCTGCCGAGTTGGATGATGAAATCACTCGAAAGACTCGACTGGGCTGCCGCCTTCGGCCTGGCCGCCGTGAGCATGGGGTTGGACTGGAACCCTCCATCCTCCCCGCAGCCCTCTTACATTTGGCAGACGCTTTTATCCAAAGCGACTTACAGAGCCCTTATTACAGGGACAATCCCCCCAGAGCAACCTGGAGTTAAGTGCCTTGCTCAAGGGCACAATGGTGGTGGCCGCAGGGTTCGAACCAGTGACCTTCTGATTAGCAGCCCTGTGCTCTAACCACTACACCACCATCACCTCTTGGCTAGATGATTGGTTCTTCAGGTCCGGAAGGCTTTGGTGCTGAGAAAGGACTCAAGGAACCTACCTTGCTCTGCACACTTGGCTGGGGGGTGGGTTAGTGATTGAGGAGGAGGTCCTGTGTAGGCGTCCTCTGGACTCATCAGAACCGGCCGGCAGGGGACAGCAGTCGTGGGTCCAGATGTGAGGGGTCCGCGTCCAGGGTGCCGGGACTGGCAATGTTTGGCACTGGGTTGCCATGAGAACTGCATTTTTGGGCCAGATGACCCAGGGAATGAGGACATGGCTCTTTTATTGAGAATGTGGGTATGGCAAAGGAAATAAAGGAAAATGAGGATTCTCCTACAGAGCGCAGTTCCTGCAGCACGTTGGGGTCAGGACTACCCAAGTGCAGATCTTTAAGTGCCTTGGCCTGGTGGACTTGCAGGAGAGCCATGGCATGCAGGGCAGAGGCAGCTTTGGCGGTCAATGACGATGTCATCCTACAGGCCTTGGAGGGGAGCACCGGGCTGGTCTACCTGGTCCTTCAGGTCTACCACTGCAAACCAATCCTGATGCCGGACAAATGTTAGAATGTGTCTCTGCTTGTGCATCTTGAACAAGAGTTTGAGCAAGGGCCGGTTGAAATCTCACAGGTCCAGGATCGAAAGCCACCATCTTTTTTGGGTACGGTGATGTAAGGTTGCAGAGGCAGCCCTTGCCCCACTAAGGGAAGTGGGCATCCGCATACTCAACCACCTTGATGACTGGCGCATCCTAGCCCACACTTAAGCATTACTGTGCGCCCACAGGCACCAGGTGCTCAAGAGCCTCAGCTGTCTAGAGTTTCAGGTCAACTGCGAAAAGAGCAAGCATGCCCTGGTTCAGAGCATCTCTTTTCTCGGCATGGAGTTAGACTCAGTCTCAATGACAGCACGCCTCACCAACAAGCGCGCACAGTCAGTGCTGAAATGCCTCACCTTGTTCAAGCTAGGCACAGCAGTTCCAGTTCCAATTCCAGAGGTTCCTGGGGCATATGGAACTCTCCGCAGTGGTCACGCTGCTGGGGTTGATGCATATGAGACCGCTTCAAAACTGGCTTCAGAATCAAGTCCCAAGATGGGCATGGCGCCACGGCACATACCTTGTGATCATCACCCCCTCCTGCCACAAGACTTTCAACCCCTGGACAGACCTTTTTTTTCCGCGGACAGGAATCCCCCTACAGCAGGTGTCCTGACGTGTTCTGGTCACCACAGACGCCTCCACCACAGACGGTTGGTGTGCCGTGTGCAATGGGCACGCAGCCGGCTGCTCCTGGACAGGGCCCGGCTGCGTTGGCACATCAACTGCCTAGAGTTGCTGGCTGTAATTCTTGTCCTGCAGAGGTTTCTCCAGCTATTTCGGGGCATTGAAGTTTTGATCCATTCAGACAGCACCACCACGATAGCGTACATAAATCACCAAAGCGGCATGCGCTCTCGTCACATGGCGCAACTCACCCGCCATCTCCTTTGGAGTCAGCAGCAACTCAGGCTGCTGCACGCCACTCATATCACGGGCAACCTCAACATGGCAGCGGACGCGCTGTCGCGACAGAGCACGCTCAGCGGAGAGTGGAGGCTCCACCCCCAGGCGGTCCAGCTGATTTGGGAGTGGTTCGGCAAAGCACAGGTAGACCTGTTCGCTTCCCAAGAGACCTCCCACTGCCCGCTTGGGTACTCCCTAGCAGAGGCTCCCCTCAGGACAGATGCGCTGGCACACAGCTGGCCCCGGGGGCTGTGCAAGTAAACATTTCCCACAGTGAGCCTACTTGCACGGGTGCTGTGCAAGGTCAGGGAGGACGAGAATCAAGTCACTCTAGTGGCCCCCTATTGGCTCACGCGTAATTGATTCTCGGATCTTAGGCCTTCTTTCTCAGGGACGGGGCACCCTCTGGCATCCGCCACATCTGGCCCCTGTACTGGATGCGGAAGATCTATGTGGCCTACCACCTGCTGTCGTAGACATAATCAACCAAGCCAGAGCTCCCTCTACCAGGCAGCTTTACACCCTGAAGTGTCGTTTGTTCGCCAATTGAAGACACGGAGAGATGTGCAGTCGGGTCAGTGCTCTCATGTCTGCAGGTGAGGCTGGAGGGGAGGCTGTCCACCTCCACCTTGAAGGTTTATGTAGCTGCTATATTGGCTCACCATGACGCAGTGATCATCAGGTTCCTTAGAGGCACCTGGAGGCTGAACCCTCCCAGCACATGCCTGTTCCCCTCATGGGATCTCTCTGTGGTCCTTTCAGGTCTCCAGAGACCCCCCTTCGAGACGCTAGAAACAGTCAAGCATAGAGCCCTCTCATTGAAGACAGCCCTCCTGATTGCGCTTGCTTCCATCAAGAGAGTTGGGAAGCTGCAAGCATTTTCTGTCAGCGACACTTGCCTGGAGTTCAGTCCTGCATGTCGTCCTAAGACCTCGATCGGGCTATGTGCCCAAGTTTCCTATGACCCCCCTTCAGGGACCAGGTATTAAACCTGCAGGCGCTGCCCTGGGAAGAGGCAGACCCAGCCTTTTCGTTGCTATGTCCAGTGCATACCTATGTGGACCGCACACAGAGCTTTTGATGTTCTGAGCAGCTCTTTGTCTGATTTGGTGGTCAGCAGAAAGGGAACGTTGTCTCCAAACAGAGGCTAGCCCACTGGGTCGTCGACGCTATCGCTTTGGCCTATCAGACCCAGGACTTGCCCACCCCCTTGTGGGTTCAAGCACACTCGATGAGAAGTGTGGCATCCTTATGGGCACTGGCCAACGGCACCACCCTAGCAGACATCTGCAGAGCGGCAGGCTGGACAACACCCAATACCTTTACGAGATTCTACAATCTCAGGGTTGATTCAGTTTCATCTCATATTCTCTCAGGTCCGAGCACATACAACTCGGGAATATGGAACGACTGACCGGGTGTTCTGCTTGCACATAGCACCTTTCCCCTCCACTGAGGCGATCACGTGCGCTCTTTCTCCCAGGAAAGTCCACTAAACTCGCTCTCCCTGGATGTCTTTCCTCCCTAGCCCTCTGGTCCGCGAATTCAGCAGAGGAACTCCCGACCAGACCCACTGCGGGTACTAACTACTCTGTACTGGAATAGGTGCTCCACAGGGTTGGCCTTCATGGATTAATCCCCCTGTGTGTATTTTCCACAATACAGTCCCCCTGCCTGCGGACTCGCATCTCCCTTGAGCAGTCCCCTCTGCCCCCCGGTCGCTGTCTTTTCAGCAACTCCTCCCTCGCTAGGTAGGATCTACCACCGCACCATTTCCACATGTGGCCTTAAAACCCATATGACATATTCACCACATTTAACCTCCCCCCAGCCTGGGCAGGATATGGTCTCCACGAGGTCTTTTCCCCCTGAAAAAATAGGAGTTGTAAAAGAACGCCTTCCCTTATGCGTGTTATACCGTTAAAAGGCCCCAGCCGCTTTAACTCTATACGAGAAACATAGAGAGAGAAAAGGCATGACTGGCATGACCTGCTCCCATGGTTGGCACGTCGCTTTCCAGATGAAAAGATCTAAAACAGACATATTGGAGACGTATGTGTGCTATCTGTGATCGTTACATTGTGTTGGTCTGAACGGTCTCTAGTCTTTTAGAAATACTTCAGGCATTAGTAACAGGAATGCTACACAAACTGAAAAAAAATTAAAAAATACTCCTCTCAATGTCATTCTGTGCATGCGCCAAGATGAAATCTTACAAACAAAAGTTTACTTGACTTACAATGAATGAAATATAGTAGTACAATTGAAGAAGTTGCAAACAAATTGAATGTAAATGTTTATATTCACTTTCTGCATAAACATTATCATATTTAATTAATTATTTTGTTTGTAGGCCCATTTTAATTATAGTACAGTAATACTGTATTTTGTAAAGCAGAAATGTTTACTTGAATAGAAAACAATAATGTAGTATACAGAAGCTGGTAATTTGTATTGCCATGCTGAGCAACATAGGCACTTTTCACTTACATTTTGTTAACACTGGCATGTCGTTATTGTAATATCAATTTGTTCACTTAACCTAGGATGTGTCATTTATTAAATTTTTATTCTCAACTGGGAATACTGTTTAACCAACATAAGCTTAATAATATAATAATTGAGGGTCATTTGATATATCTGCCTAGAGTCAATAATTCTTTAAATTATACATTTAATACATTCACTAAAAACTTTTGTCTTAGATTCAACCTTTACTGGTCTCGGTCTCGGTCTCGACTATTGACTACAAAACTGGCATGTATAAAACATGTGCACACTTGATAGCACATGCAACAGAGGTCTGAGCTGATCTACTAACATAGTCTTCTGAGGATTGCATCTTTCAGATGTGCAAAATAGCATGTCTATTTTTTTCTCCTCAATTTGGAATGCCCAATTCCCAATGTGCTATAAGTCCTTGTGGTGGCATATTGACACACCTCAATCCGGGTGGTGGAGGACAAATCTCAGTTGCCTCTGTGTATGAGACCAATCCGCACATCTTATCACGTGGCTTGTTGAGCGTGTTACCGCAGAGAAATATCGCATGTGGAGGCTTCATACTATTCTACGCGGCATCCACGCACAACACACCACACGCCCCACTGAGAGCGATAACCACATTATAGCGACCAAGAGGAGGTTACCCCATGTGACTCTACCCTCCCTTGCAACCGGGCCAATTTGGTTGCTTAGGAGACCTGGCTGGAGTCATTCAGCACACCCTGGATTCGAACTTGTGACTCCAGATGTGGTAGTCAGCGTCTTTACCTGCTGAGTTACCCAGGCCCCAAAATAGCATGTCTTAACTGTTTTGGCTTGTTTTCCTGAAATGAATATGCAATTTAGAGGAGGTGTTGATGGAAATTAATAAAATTGCACCCAAAATTGATTCATCAAGCCTGAAAGTAATTGTCGAAAACTGCAAATTTTTGCCAAAAGTTTGCTGCTCTTCCCTGGTAATGGTGAACCTGCAGCATACCTTTGACGACAATGAAGAGTCTTCCGCAAAGCTCATTTGCATTTGAAAATAATGAGTGGTGAATTAAAGGGAAGTTTGCAGAAAGTTTGCTAGAACTCTCAAATTGTATCAATGTTTAAACATTGTTTCAACTGGTGAAATATTGTCAAATATTTGAAGTGGTGGTTCTTTCCAGTGCAGTGGGCCTGCCGGTACATACCAGTATGGCGAACAGGCGTTGTCTTGCTCCCACGAAACAAGGAGCTAGCACTGGTTCTCTCCTGTGCAGCAGTGGCCTAACTACAGGCAATGCAGGGCTTACAGCTGCACTGGGAGCCAGGGTGAGAGGGGGCCCACAAGAGCAGATAGAAAGGGTATGATTGAAATGACCGCGGGCCCTACAACTAAGGATAACAATCAAGGGTGATGATTGAGGGTGATGATCAAGGTTTTCCCTCAACACTAAACTGGGATAGGAGAGAGTATTTTAACGTAAAGTGGATATCTTACAAAATAATGCAATTATGACACTGCAATTATTTTTTGCCTTCACTGTACTGAGTGCTATTAGAAAATAAAGCAGACGATACATAAATTAGTCTGATTCTTGATGCTGTTCATCTGAACCCAAGAAAGAATTTGAAAATGACTGTAGTTTGCCAGCTGGCATTAACAGTCAGACCTGCCTGCATAAGGACATGACATCATTAGAGAAGAGGTCAGTGAGGGAAGAGATCTGGTCCAACAAGGAAAGTGAGGGAATTGTTCCCACAAAAATCTTCTGTGGAAAAACCTGACAATGAGTGGAGAGATCAGCTAGTCATACAACCTCATTTATGCTATGACAGACATTAAGCCTACAGGCAAGGCCAGCCCTCTCTGCTTTACCAGCCCATTAGCTCTCAATCAGCTCGAGTCCAGTCCGCTGTTCTGAGCATGCTTGCTCCCCTCTATTTACCATTAGCCATTTATTTCACTGAGAATTTACCTGCTACATGCTATTATTGGCATGTAGGGCCTTCCTTAAGCAATGGGTGCATTAGACATTTGGAAGGTGAAATTTTACTCAGGCGAAGGATGCATAAATTACTCTTTAAGCTGCACATTAGATTGTAGTTAACCATTATTTGCCGCAAACATTTGATTTTGTTCACGTTAAAGATTGCAGCTAATAACATAAGTTGAGAAGCAGCCCCAGTCTATTGTTAAAGTAAATTAGAACAAAATTAAAGCATTGCTGTGTGTGTGTGTATGTGTGTGTGTGTGTGTGTGTCAAACTTCCCATTCCCATAACCATACCAGCCAGATATATGGGAAAAGTTTAGTATTAGTTTTATGGTTCATGTACTTGTCCTAATTTGTGGTTTGCCCTCACCTTATTTCACCACATGTTTAATGTATTTACAGGATGAGAGAGAGCACACACATGTTATTAACCCACAATGCAACATTTCCCAGTAGAAATAGTCATAGTCTGCATAGCTTTGAGGTTTCATTAGTGATGTTTTATAAGGAGCCATTTGTGCAGAATCTCGTGATTTGTTTTCCAATGTTTGCTGTATCTAGGAAACAGAGCTGTGTAAATTTATTTAGCTTCATAATAAATATTTGCTCTCAGAGAGGCATAAAATAGATAATTTTATATTGCAATAATGAGGGTAGCTTAATTCTGTCTCTCTCTCTCTCTCTCTCTCTCTCTCTCTCTCTCTCTCTCTCTCTCCGCTTACTCTTTCATACCTTTCTGGGGCCAGTTACTGCAAACTAGTCATCCATTGTGTGTTTGGAATTCCACACACATACACAAAGTATTGAATGACAAATTGCTATAAGTCTTTGTCTCCGGTGGAGACCAAACCAGGGACTGTAATGATATTCATTTTCAAACAGGAGAACATTCTAATGGGCAATTAAGACGATCAAGCCTGCCAAGCTACATGTGAAGAATGGAGACCCGGTGCCAGCCATTACGTATACATCCCCTTTCCACTCCTCCCCGGCTAGATCTTTGTCTAATATGTGTGCGCATAAGAAGCTCGGAGAGGAGGCAGTGCAGGGGTGTCAGGGGGGAGCTCCAAAAGCACAATATAATTGAACTTTCCACATTACTTCTCACTAATATGTGCTGCTACTTGGTCTCATTAGTGGAATGATGTGCTCTCCAGTTCAGGAATGAACTCTTTGCCCGAGTAATTAAAGCTCCTAAAGTTTCCAGTCCTTTGTTTAAAGAATTCGTCCTTGTGCTCTCCATGCCCCATCAGCTGCTTAATTAGCAGGGCCTTTGTGTGATTAAAAATTCTCACAGAGATTCCATTGGATATTTTCCCCTGTTAATGAGTGTTTATGGACAGCTGGGAACAGGCGACGTCTCCCTCCTCACAGGACCTCCTGTGCACTGGGCCAGACCTCTGTCAGGGCATAGGAGTGAAAGCTGTCATTTCCGTAATGGGGATGGAAATTGGTCAAAACCAGCTCTGGCCTCCCGTAGGACTGGAAATGCCTTGAAAAATAAATGAGGATGAATATTCATATTTCTCCTTCTCTCCTTTGCACTCCCTGATTAAATAAAAGTGCAGAGAATTAATATAAATATCAGTCAGATTAGGAAGCCCCTCGGAACTTGGCGCCAACATCTGCCCATTAATGCGTCCCTGGCTTAATTTGCTATTATTCTCATGCTCTTTCTCTTCCCAAAGTTGGGGTCACCTTCTCCACTGAGAATTGCTCACTGGAAGCTTTCCCTTTTGTAATGTTTCTCCCCACTAACTTAGAGAGAGAAAGAGTGTTGAGAGAGAAGCAGAGAGGTATTTAATGAAGCCCACTCGGAAGTACGGAAAAGTAGGGGTCAAACTCAAATGAAAGAGGGAAGACAAGCAGTGCATGCACTTGCAAGAACTGGAAAGAAAAGAATGTTGGGTGCGGGGGAAAAAAACATGAGAAGAGACAGCTGGCGAGTATCACTGCACTGTTCCTAAAGCTGCTTTTGTTGTGTTCAGAACCCTACTCCAAAATAAAAATTAAAAATAAAACTCATTGATGCCAACTATAGAAGATGCACTTCAAGTTACAGGATATGTGAGCTCACAGCTAGCAAGGCTTGAGGCAGTGCAAGACAAATCATTGATGTGATAAGTACTTGACATGGATTTGGAGAAACTGTTGAAACCGGCGATTCTGTTGAAGTTTAATTACAGTGAAGGAGGAATAAATAGATTTCTGGAAACATCATTATAACAGAGAGCTTGTATGATGGCCACCCGGCCACCTGGTTATCCTTCTATATAAAGTGTCACATTTCCAGAGAGTGAGGGATCTGATGACAGAACATCTCAATGAACAATCTACAACTGAAAGAACATGTTTCTTTTGAAACTTAATTGAGCAAAATGACAGGAAATTATTCCTTGCCTTGGCTAAATATGATTTTCAAAAGGAGTGTGATGTGTCTTGTGATAAAAGGCCCTGAAGTGAAGGTTAAAATGAATAAAGTTCTTTATTCTTCAGCCTCCCTTCTATACTCTCTTGGGCATGGCAGTACTCTGCTTGAGTTTTGTGTGACTTAAAGGATACAACACATAATTTCTTGATGCAGTCTACGTACTGTCCAAATAAAAAAGTAAAATGACTGTCCATTTGATTTTAGTCATATGGCCAAGAAATGATAAATTAAGTAAATTCTACTCTTCATTAACCTGCATTTTTAGCTCTGGTAGTTCTATATAGAATCCACGTTTGTAATCCAGTCCTGACTGTACATTTCACGTTGTGATTGGAATCGTTGTGATTTGTCAAAATCAATTGGTTGCCCAATCCTGCCTGGAGTGGATGAGAAGCATGAGAAACGAATGTGAGAGGATAAAACCGCTTTGTATAATACATATTGATTATTTGTTATAGTGTATTATAGATTTAGAGTTTTACAATTAAATCTTTAACGCTGTATTATTCTAAAAGACTAACATTTATCCGTACATGTGTATAGCATGGCTGAGTGTAGTAGCCAGCATACTAACATTCAATTGATAACCTGCAGAAATGTGTTAGTAGTAATAAAATAAAATATGGATTGACATATTTAGCGTTATGTAAATTGCTTGTATGTTTAATTTGCTTGCTAGCTTGTCAAATGTTGGCTGTTGATTAACTTTTGAGCTTTTTTTCTACGAAGGAATGAATAATGCTAGCTAGCTAGGTTTTTGTGAGCCATTTCCAAGCTACCATGAAGTGTGGACTTGCAGCTCAAAAGAGCAAAGTTTATTTATTCAAAACATTTGTCAATGGGCATGGGAGGCTAAAAGATAATGTCAAGAAACAATTTTAAGTGACTTGGGGTGGGCGATATAACGATTACATCACTATACAGACAGAAATGTGTCAACCACAAGAAATTTTAGTGTATCCTTGCTATCGCGGTGACGCAAAGTGCCACCTTTTAGGGATGGGCGGATCGATCCTAAAGTATCGATACTTCCGATTCTGATGTTGTATCAAAAATATCGATCCTCATGCAAAAATATAGATTCTAAACAATTTTTTTAAACTAGGGATATTATTATTTGGTTAACATGAACAATATTTATGAGTTTCAAAATGAAATAAAAAGGATTATGCTATAATAGCAAATACTTGTGCAGGATGGGAACTATTTATTCTTTCGCTCATCTTAACATGCATAAATGCTGAAAGACACAAGCAGACAAGTGCTTGCAGTGTCAAAAGGCTCGTTCAAACAAGAGGGATCTGTGCCTTATATAGGTAATGATAAAACAATCAGAGAAACAGCTTCTGGAGTAAATTCATGCTAAAATAACAACATATCTAAAGGTGACATTTCTTAATTCTTATAATTGTGTGTAATTGTTGTTAATAAGTAATTAAAAAACCATGGTGTTACTAAAGTAATATTTATTTATTTATTTTACTTTTTTTTTTTTGCTGAAACGATGGTTTTACTACTGTAATATTGTAGTAGTAACTATGGTTAATTGTTGTAAGGGTAAACAAAATTCTAATGCTTTCTAAGTCTAATAATTTTCTGTTTAGGCTCACAAATGTAAAAATAAAAAAGTGTGTGTGTGTGTATATATATATATATATATATATATATATATATATATATATATATATACACACTCACCTAAAGGATTATTAGGAACACCATACTAATACTGTGTTTGACCCCCTTTCGCCTTCAAAACTGCCTTAATTCTACGTGGCATTGATTCAACAAGGTGCTGAAAGCATTCTTTAGAAATGTTGGCCCATATTGATAGGATAGCATCTTGCAGTTGATGGAGATTTGTGGGATGCACATCCAGGGCACGAAGCACCCGTTCACCACATCCCAAAGATGCTCTATTGGGTTGAGATCTGGTGACTGTGGGTGCCATTTTAGTACAATGAACTCATTGTCATGTTCAAAAAACCAATTTGAAATGATTCGAGCTTTGTGACATGGTGCATTATCCTGCTGGAAGTAGCCATCAGAGGATGGGTACATGGTGGCCATAAAGGGATGGACATGGTCAGAAACAATGCTCAGGTAGGCCGTGGCATTTAAACGATGCCCAATTGGCACTAAGGGGCCTAAAGTGTGCCAAGAAAACATCCCCCACACCATTACACCACCACCACCAGCCTGCACAGTGGTAACAAGGCATGATGGATCCATGTTCTCATTCTGTTTACGCCAAATTCTGACTGTACCATCTGAATGTCTTCATCAAAAGAAATCGAGACTCATCAGACCAGGCAACATTTTTCCAGTCTTCAACTGTCCAATTTTGGTGAGCTCTTGCAAATTGTAGCCTCTTTTTCCTATTTGTAGTGGAGATGAGTGGTACCCAGTGGGGTCTTCTGCTGTTGTAGCCCATCCGCCTCAAGGTTGTGCATGTTGTGGCTTCACAAATGCTTTGCTGCATACCTCGGTTGTAACGAGTGGTTATTTCAGTCAAAGTTGCTCTTCTATCAGCTTGAATCAGTCGGCCCATTCTCCTCTGACCTCTAGCATCAACAAGGCATTTTCGCCCACAGGACTGCCGCATACTGGATGTTTTTTCCCTTTTCACACCATTCTTTGTAAACCCTAGAAATGGTTGTGCGTGAAAATCCCAGTAACTGAGCAGATTGTGAAATATTCAGACCGGCCCGTCTGGCACCAACAACCATGCCACGCTCAAAATTGCTTAAATCACCTTTCTTTCCCATTCTGACAGTCAGTTTGGAGTTCAGGAGATTGTCTTGACCAGGACCACACCCCTAAATGCATTGAAGCAACTGCCATGTGATTGGTTGATTAGATAATTGCATTAATGAGAAATTTAACAGGTGTTCCTAATATTCCTTTAGGTGAGTGTATATATATATATATATATATATATATATATATATATATATATATATATATATATATATATATATATATATATATTTCGACTAAAAACTATATATTAAATTACGGATTTTACCCCAAGAAATCACAAAAAAAAACATTTAATAAAAGTATCGGTTTGGTATCAATATTGATGATATTGCACATGAAATTATTGGTATCGGATCAAAAAGAAAATAAGTGGTATCGCCCATCCCTACCGCCGCTTAGTAGGGAATGTGCATTTTAGCCATTTTAAGTTGGTTGTGTGTTATTTTTCATTTACTGTATATGTGCACTTTTCTCGGCATTCAGCATGGACAGAGACACCTCAAGATGCTTAAAATGAAAATCGACTGAAATTTAAAAATGAAAGCAGACATTGATAGTATTTTATTCAGCAATATTTACATTTGTTTTTTAAATATTGAAACAAAGAGATTGCTAGCTAATTATTAAAAACAATAATTTATTTTTGTCCTTTCATTGGACATAGTGGATACGGAACTTCTACCATTTCTCTGGATATTGTTTTAAATCAAAAGGGAACTTGATTCTTCAGAAGTTTAATCACTTTCCATAAAAACATTTGTATATTGCGATATATGGTTAAACAAAAGTGTTAAGAATTTCACAGTACAATATTTGCTTATATCGTCCACCCCTAAAAGTGACAATTACAAACATTAAACTGAATGAGTGCAGTAAGGTCCAAATGAGTAATGGTGTTTTTGCAAACAGACAGAAGCAACAAGTATGGTATGTGATATCTCATCACCCAGCAGTGAGAGTATGAACAGTTTAGAAATAGTTTTGTAAGTTAGACAAAATAAGTTAAGTGATGAATAGAATCATTAAACCTTATGAGTGTACATGTTAGGTCCGTGATATTAATTATATATGAGTAATTTATGTTATTGTAAACAGATATGAGCAGTAAAAGGAGACAGCTGTTACCTCATCACCCAGCAATGACAGTTTCAACAGGTTAGTAAATAGTTTTAACAAGTTAGATGAAGTATATGTTCAAAAAAACAAAATGTAGCAGACAGTGAAAAAATGTCACTTTCATGATCCCCTCAAAAAGAAAAAAAAATCTTGAACAGTTTTATCTATATAAATATTTTATTTTATGTTGCTTGCAAAAAAAAAAAAAAACTAAAACAAAAAAAAGTTTACAAATTTGGCAATACTACTTTGTGGCATTTGATGGCACCCCTGCTCCTGCTTGAGATGCTAAAAAAAAACAGCTGGATGCAGTGCAGCAGTCAAAGATGTCAGTCAGGCACATGTTTACATAGAAAAACAATGGAAAAAGAGCACAGACAAACACAAAAAAAACAAAACATTTGGTGTGAATGGCTCTTAGGTGTCTTATTTGAAATAAGTGTTCTAACATGATTTAGTTCATACTCCATGCAATACAGTTCTGAATACTTGTGTCTTTTCATGATTAAAGTCTGTTTCAGGATGGTTCAGAAAAGCTATTCTTCCAAAAACGCTGACAATTAGGCCCGTCGCCAAGGGTGGGCATTAGGGGGCAGCAGTTGTAACCCCCTAATGTCCTTGTTGTCTTTTACTGTGGTGTGGACGTTGTTTTTGTCTGTCTCTGTACCTCAGATCATAAAAAACATATTATCATATATGTTCTGGTGATGACAATATGAAAATATAGCGAGCCAGCTAGTATACAAATACTGCATTGTCATTCATAGTTAATCATAGATATTTGTTCCATGGAAAAACTGGGGAACTAATGATCACTTATTGAAGTATTATTTGAAAATGTTGGGTGAGGTTACCTTAAATATCAATGCAATATCAACAGTCTATACATGCTTCCTATAACACTGAATTAAATTGAGGATGAAACAGGACGGTAACAGGACGATCTCCCTAAGGTAAGAAACAAGTGAGGAGACATGGCCACTTTTTCCCCCCGAAAAACTTGACAGTGTGAGTGTCTTCTACTTGTCTTTTTTCATCCTGAATAGATTATTGCTGGACCTAATTTGCTTAGTGAGAGCCATGGAAAAGTGAACCGAGCCCTCCCCTCTCATTTCTTCAGGGATGACATCTGAAGCTCTTAATAAGGTGACAAGTACACCTTCCCGTATTGAAATACATCAAAACCACTAATCCTTGTAGATTGGAGCCACCCACTGATTAATTAGATTCTAATTATGCATTTTGTAAACGTTCCAGTATGAGGTTTCTATGCTCCCAGATAAAAAGAAAGTATAGAGAAACCTCGAGAAGTAGTGGTGAGTGGAGGAGGAAGGTGTAAATGTTTGTGACAGGGCAGAGGGCGGGGCATGGTTGTGATTTTACACACCCTGTCCCTTATCAGGCTAATCAAGCCTCCAAGAGGGGTAAAGGACGACTGCGGACAGTGGTGCGACAGAGAGAGAATGTTTACGGGCAACTGCCCGTCCAATGTGTGTGTTTGTGTCTTTTGGTTTATTTCTTCATTAAATTATTATTTATATTGTTAAGCCGGTTCTCGCCTCCTCCTTCCCACTGAACTGCTTTATAATGTTCTTTTCATTAGTATCCCTTGCTTTCTGCTGAGTTAAACCCGGAATGGCTGACTACCGAAACATTCACTATGGCTGTATTTTGCCTAAGGTGAAAGCCCAATTTGCAGCGCCAATAATGGTTGCAGAGCCATGTCATTTGACGTGGCTTGTATTCTTCTGTTCTCCATCATTTAATTGGGTTTAAGGAGCATGAGAACACTGCAGACTTTGTGACCATCACAACTAATTGACCAGAAGAACATTACTTACGTTGGCACACCACTTTGAAAACAAGGGAGGAGGAAAGAGCCTTCATGTTCTTCTAGTTGTTGGTATTGAGCAGTTTTATAATACTGCTTTATATTTACATCAGCAAAGTCAAGGCACAGGCAACAAAGTTCCGTTTTACAAGCATGTGGCTCTGCAGTCTAAGTGGAACTGACTGGAGTCATTTTCACTTTTATACTTGTCTTCTCTCTTTACTTAATTCATGCACTGCTGATAAGTTGATTGCTGATAAAGTATGGTTCATTTCTATAAGCTAACTAATTAAAAATGAATTTTATCTAAATGTTTTTCCTTTGATAGTTCACATCAGTTGCAAGTGTTGAAACTAAAAGTTAACAGTTGGCAGTTTATATTTTTTATATATATATTTTTACCCACATAGCCACTTAAACATGATTTCCTCATTGTCCTCCATTATACAGAATGTGCTTTTCCTATTCAATTAGCCTTTAAGCAACTAAAAGAAAAAGTCCATTAAGCAATATAGCAGCAATTCTTTACTGAAATTAAATGTGTAATTAAATGTAATTGAAGACATAATTGTTTCTGGCAACAAATAAAATAGCTAAATTGTGTCTATGAGGAGAATCAATATAAATGCTGACATTCCTCTTGCGTCTAAAAATAACTTTGTCAATTCAGGACTCTGTTTTCAAGAATAGTAACCAATGAAAATGCATTTGAACCCCTTAAGAAAAAAGGAAGGCAGCTGTTGAAACTGACTTCTCTATATTTCATGAACAAGGTCACTTATCAGTGACTGGAAAGTCACCAAGTTCTCTTCATCAATTTAATAAGGATTCAAAGTAGAAAAATAGTATGGTCATTTCTTTGTAATACACCCCTGGGCTTTTTATTATGACTTCATTTCCCAATGTAATATTTGAATGTCTCTATAATTGTGAAAGTGTAATAGACTCTAATAGAATTTCATTTTGAACCCTGAATGGTCTATGCCATCTCTGCTCGATTTGAGTAGAATAATGATTTTTAATGTCCATATATGGCTTCCTGTGACCTTATTCAATCTCAGACCTGATCAGGAAATATATCGATTCAGTTACATCTGGCCTGATGACAAGCCAGGTGAGGAGAGGATGGAAAAAAGGTCAGCATATATTTGAAAATGTAAATTTTAACAAAGTATTTTGGGTTTGCTAAAAAAAAGCCATTATCAAATGCCATTTGCGTCCAACAGCATCAGGTCTCTTTCTTTCCCTATCATTCTCCCTGAGTAATGGCAAATGCTACAACGTGTACAACACCGAGGTCTGAGTTTCCTGTTTTCTGGAGTTGGTATATGGAAAGTAATTTAACAGGCGGGGCCTGTTTATTGGGTTATGTCTGCATTTTTACCATTACTTGTCATATACTAAGAAGATGTTGTGATGGCCTTGCTGTATTTTCTCTTCATAAGCCCAAGGACCCTGCTCTGTGTATAGTTATTGGATGAATTTTAAAATGCGACAGAGTGCTCCAATTCCACTCAGAGCAAATTACATGCATAGCACAACGGCTGCTAATTCTTAGTTTGGTCATTAAAAACTCATTAAAATTAAAGTGTTCATTTGCATAACTCTGTGTGTTGCATCATAAATTATTAATTGGAAATAAATAAATGAATGCAATTTGGAGCAATAAGTGGTGGAACACATGCACCTCCAGAGCTGTTTTGATTGTGTTTCTGTTGACATTGAGAAAACACAGAAGGGGGAAGTTGGTGAATCTAATGTTGTTCAAGGTTGTTTTGTCGTGTTTTTTTCAGGATGGCCTAACAGTTCTTAGTAACTGATATCAATGCACAAGCCACTTTTTGAAAATATGCACATTGTGAACTATTCACCGCTTTGTTCATATAAGATGCCAGTGTAAAGCAGAGCACAAAAGTATTCTTTAATCTGCTCTTAAAATGTACTTCTTTTCTTATTTTTTTTAATCCATTAACTGTGGCATGTTCTTCACAAAAAACAAAATCGCATTATAACAAAAGTTCAACCTCTGATGATGCGCTAAGCCAAAAGACTAGAAGAGTTACGTGCCCTCTGCTTTTAGCCATTACTTTCCGGAATTCAGAATTGCATTCAATACTTGATTAAAATGCTTACTGTTATGTGTCAAGTGCCATGCCTTTATGCCTCGTTTGATTTTTTTTTTTGCTGTCATGTTCTTTTTTTTCATTTGCAAGCAGTGGTAATTGCAGCTCTTTTTCAAATGACTTCATTAATTAAATGAGATTGGAAAAGGTTTTGTGCTAATGGATTACGCATGGGCTGAATGGCTCAGCCCTGTTTACCCGAGGTCACATTTTATTTGCTGCCTATGTCAAGCGACTAGCTGCAGGACCCTCTGAGGCAGGCCAATCAATGTCGCCGTGCCCAAGCCCTCAAATGAATCCATTAAAGTCATGTGGATGCATCCTGCCTGGGATGAGAGAGAGAGAAAAAAAAGGTCTCTTGATACCTCTGATAGAAATTAGCCATGAATTAGAAGCAAGGCTGTCTCACTCTGGAAGCAGGCCAAAGTGGAATTAATTGGCCATCAGTGCCTCTTGTGTGTTAAATCCCATTTGTTCCCAGCATTTCATTAAAACGTTTTTCTTCTGTCGTGTCTGGACTTGCTTTGGACCCACATGCTCCAACCACTACAGCCTTAGCCCGTTAAACTCCAATTCAGAGTCCTGCACGGGTCCTGTTTGGTACACCTGCACACGCTCCGCACCCACAGTACTTAACAGAACACCCGACCCATTATCTGACTGCAGGACTGTTTTATTTCCATACTTGATCTAACCCATTTAACATGAAGACCGTGATCTGAACCGCACCCGTATTAAAATAAATCTAAAATTGTTTATTTGCTCACATCACACAAGCAATCAAATTAACATTAGGCACTCTGAGTCAGAGCATTTAAGAAAAATAGACACATAGCCTAACGTTGTGTTGACAATTAGCAGAAAAAGATGAGAAAGATGAACATTAGGCCTATTTGACATTTAAAAAAAATTGTTTTGGCTATGGGCGCCTGCAGGATTTGGGTATGCACAAATATGTCTAATACAAACAAATATAAATTCTGTTGACTTTGAGAGAAGCATTTTTGCAACTACTGGCTAAAGCATTTCTTCCAGCAACCATTCAGAACAAATGCGCTTGCGCTAAAAAAGCAAAACACACCACAACAAATAGAGCACAGACACATCACAAGCTGAAGTTACTCAAAGTTACCTCTCAAAAATGTCACCTTTTGTGTCAGTTGATTGTTTCCAGCCCTGTTTGTTCTCCATGTTCGTAAATATCCCAATCCTGTTTTACTGTGTGAGAAACTACTCCAAATGATTCAGAGAGATATCGCTCTGAACGAATTGTACTGAATAACGAATCGATTCAGATAGTTTTACAAAATCCGTTCACTGAAAAGAATTGACTCAAAATAATTATTCATTTGTCAACAGAAATACTGGACACACTTCATGATTGATGAAATATTATGAGAGAAATGTTTCTCAGGTCAGTCAGAGCACTCATGGTATGCACAGTGCATACGGCCGTACAGATGCAGGCATCACTTGCCTTGGCTATTTGACCCGTAGTTCGGCCCGTGCCTATTGATTCCCGACCCACACCGCAAATGACGATGTAAATATTTTTGCACCCATTACTTCAAACATTAGTGGTTCACCTGTCGGGTACTTGCCCATGTGCAGGACTCTGCTCCAATTCATGACCTTTTATGTCCACAGGCTCTGTCAGCTTGTCTCTGGTCAACAAAAGGGGACATTTAAGGCTCTGTTGTCATGATCTGAGTATCCTGAATTTATATTAACTGAAAATCGGCCCCACCGTGCGGCATCATTATTTTTGCAATGTGCAAAGAGGCACAAAAGTGCATAAGATAATTATTAGACATATACTTTATTTATAAAGTAATGACTCTTGGCATCTGTGATTCACAGGAGCTGCCTGGCTTATTTTCTCATGCCCACTCATATTGAAGCTCTACATAATTCATTGGAATGTTGCCCTTAATAAAGTGCCCTAGTCATATTGCAAGTGTGTACCTCTCTGTTCGCCTTGGCTGTTGCTGAGGCTAGTTTGTCCCTTAAAGACCAATTAGCAGCCTTTGTTTAGTGCAGTGTAATCGTTTAAATAGATGGATCAAGCTGTTTTCTCTACACTCAGGTTCAGTGCTGATGAAAGTCTGTAGAAAGAGTGGATAAAACTAAAAAATTCTATCTTTTATTCTGTCACTGATCGAAAGCAAAGGTAACCTCTAAATGAACTGTGCCCACCAATATCAAGCTGCTAAGCAAACTTATATGGGAACAGATAAGAATGCTGCCCATGTCTGATAAAGTGCATTCCATCCTGGAGTGCCTTTATAACCAACCTGGTCTCAAAGAATCACATTAATAAAAACAAAATAATTTTTACATGGCTCTTTGTCCATAGCATGGCAGTTTCATTGTGAAATGAACGCTAGAGGCTCTTAAGTAACAAAATGTACTTTAATTCCTTTTACACAAATCATAAGTAAAATGGCAAATTATTAAGTTCATAAACATTTACTTTTCGCCTTGTTTCTCACACATTGTTATATTATGACATCAAAACACTTTCACTACAGTGCATGGCATGCAAGCCGATACATGTCAACTTTTGCATTACATAAACAACAGCATTTACAAGCTTGTTGTGTGGTAGCTCTACTGATAGAGCATTGCACTCACTATGCAAAGGACTGCAGTATGAGTCCTGTAGAGCATGCAAGTCGACATATGAGCCAAAACTGTAATAGAAGCGCAATAAAATTAAGTGAATGCTTCAGAAAGGGTGGAGAGTTTTTAGGGTTTTTTTCTTCTGTTTTTGTTTTTTGGTAATTTAAAACTCGATAGAGCATTAACCTTAAAAAACCTTGTCTGTTTGGGAGAAAATTTTACTTGCTTTTAGTGCCACACAGTGGACATTTCACCTCAGAACTGATGTAATTCATGTGAGGAACCCTGCAATTTAATTTAGCTAAAATGTTGCCACAGTTACAGTAATTTAGTAAATTAGGCTGTTTATAACTCACTGGAGTGCCTTTTCAACTCAAGCATCTTCACAAAACAACAGCATAAACAGCAACTCCTAGTTTCTCTGCTCCTCTACAGTCTGAAATTTACATAGGAGTTAGGCACAGACATACTGTATGCTTGTTGGAAGGTTCATCTGACCAAGCAAGTGCAGGCCCACATACAATGCCCTACTGAAATGGATTGAACTGCGCCTTAAAATTTTCATCCATGGCTGCTGTGCCACATGCATAAATAAGCACAAACACAGATACACACACAATCTCATCCACATACACAAGCTCACAGAGACACATAAATGATATCTTAAACGGCTCTATACTTTGCCCTCTCTCTCCACCACCAGAGTCACGCATCATAGTCCGCAGCCAGCAAAACAAGATGAAATAAAATTCTAAGCCTTCCTGGCAGTCAAGGACACCATTCCCTCACCGTAATAGCCTGTATTGTCTGGACACTCCATGTGTAGCTTTTCTTCATTGCTCTGGGCTTTTCTTCCAACAATAAGCTCTTTATCACTCCTCAACACAATTCATTTAAAGCCACCGTCAAGAAGCAATCAAATCTTAAGTAAGAGGATTCAAAGTCAATGTGTTATTGTTAAGCAAAGGACCATTGCTTAATTTCCATAATGCACACAAGGAAGATGCCAGGCAAGTCATACTTAAGTGATAGGACACAAGAAAAGAAACCATTTACTTGATTCTATTTATTGAAGTATTATTCAGGCTCTTTTCTGTGCGTATAACAATAATCGCTCCTATTGTTTTCTCATTTCAGCATTGTAATGTCCCTTTCTCAGTCTTGTTTCTCGCTTCTCTCTCATTTTCGTCCTCTTTCTCCAGGATGACTTTGTGTTTGGCTTTCTTGTTCCTCTGCCCTGAACACCAATGATTTAGCAACTCTTGACATATCTATTACACAATACAGATTGGCTATTCTCTTCTTGTGTCTCACCACCTATAGAAATGACATGCACCTTTCTATTTTTTTCTCTAATGCCCTCAATTCTTGGGCTGGTGCTTTTAGCTAGAAATGGATTCAAATTTCAGGGGTCCTCCAATACTATTAACTAGAGACTTCAATCTAGACAAAGTCTTTTTTAAGCAAAGATGGAAAACGCCATCAGTTTCGTATTTCTTCTCTTTTTATGGCTCTGTTGTTTCCTTTTATCCTTGTTTGTGCATTTTCTTAATGTATACATACAAAACAGTATCTCAGTATCTGTAATAGTCCCTGGTTTCCATGGGACCAGAGCCCATGTCTCAGACCCATCTGACAGTAGCGTCAGAAGGAAAGGTGATCGCAATTGACATGATTAAAAAATGTCAGAAAATTATTGACAAACGGGCATGCTGTTTGAGAAATATAAGGGACTGACAGTCTCATTTGCCATTCACTTTCAATGCCTCTTTTTCCTACACAGTGAAAGTGAATGGTGACAGAGGCTAACTTTCTGCCTAACATTTCCACAAAAGACAGTAGCAACATGAGGTTGAGTAAATGATAACAAAATGTTAATTTTGGGGTGAAACCTTGTCTTGTGTTATAGGATGCTGTGACCTTAAGAGCCATCTTGCCCTGTCTGTGGACTGGAGTGTCTTCTGTAACTCTCTACAGATTAAATCACCCTCACTGCTAATATAGCACAACGCATATTGTGGTTAATTGTCTGACAAGCATGGCTCAGGCTTCCTCAATAAGTCCTGTCCACTCTCTCCATCTTCACACAAGTCTCCTTCCTCACCCAGCCAATCCTCCATCACGAGGGGATTAGAGCTAATGCTTTAAATGAGCACAGCCTAGAACCAAAGGGAATTAAGAGCAATTAGCATGCTATCAAATGGCTAATAACATGCCATTTTCACTGTTTGTAAGGCTTTACCTGTACTCTTTTGACAAGAGTCAGGTGGTCTATCAATTATTTAATACAACTTTGTAAAAGTCTTTTAATATTAATAATTCTGCTTTGTTAAAAGCCTTGCTAACATAAAAGGATTACAGGATTAATATTTGCTCATTTTTATCGCCGCTCTGCCATTATGTCACAGGGGAGTTGGGTTTTGTTCACAGATTTCACAGTAAAGGGTAAACCAAGTTAGTGGTTTCGCAAAAGAGTTGTACCAGTGCAGTCTCGCTAATTAACCCCATGTAATTAACACTGGCTCTCCATCATGCAGTGTTTACAGCAGATTTCCTGGAAACCACAAACAACACTATATATATATATATATATATATATAATAAAGTATTAAATAATAAAGTAATGAAATGGAATGGCTATATTTGTAGACAAAGGTCTCAGCTAACGAATCATGGAAGGGAACAGGTTTTTATAGAAATGCTTTTTCTCTGAAAATTGACATTTATTCACTTTACAACTTTCATCTTACTATAATTTGTGTCAACTCTGTCAGACACAGAAAAAAGCATGCTATTTTAATTTTATCCATCCAAAAAGGGTGTAAAGTCTACAATTAACTAATAATAGTGTTCAGTAAAGGAGTTAAGTGATAAATTATGTTTAATTTTTCTCCTTGTTTTAGACTATTATGAAAATTTGAAAAAATGTAATATTATTCCATATGTTGTACACTGGAGCCTTTTTTATCATTTAAAGCTGCTTCTATTACCTAAACTAAAATACCCAAATTATTTTACAATTCTTAACAGAAATTATCACGAGTTGACATGTTGACACTGTGACTGCACACATTGTTTGTTTAAAAAATATTAAATTTAACAGAACATGTGTCCGATTGTCACATCCACCATGAGCAGGAAGTGGAAAAGGCGTACTTTGAGTTGTAGCTGACCATGACATTGTCTGATTTATTCAGGATTATAAGAAAATTGACGCTAAGAGTTGACGCAAAGTGAGGACACAACTTTAATAGGTAGTTTTCTATGGAAAATGTAATTTAAAGATTACTTTATATTATTACTTTTAATTATAAAATTACTTTTTAATTGTTTGATATCTTACAGATCCCTACGTTTCATTTGATATTTATATTTATTAATTTGTTGCATTTTTATACAATTTGTTTGGCAGTTTAACATTGTGACCTCTTGCTGTGGACAGGTTAATTTTTTTAATATAGGTTATGAATGCCTTGACTCTACAGTACACATTTACGTTAGATTGAACTTTTACAGTATTATTATTATTTATTTTTGAAATAAAGATGACATTTTATGTAGGACATGATTTGTAAAGTATCTCAAGAATCAGTGACTAGTTAGTGTCTTACTTAACATCTTAAAAAAGGACCAAAAATATATTGTGAAAGTAGACATGCAATTTGTGGGTCATTTTCCAAGTCTTCCGAAGGCATACAATAGCTTTTGATGAGAAACTTTAAAATGTTTTCATTTTGAAATTTTTCAGTGAAAATCTCTACATCCAACAACCTATCATATGCCTCAGAAGACTTGAAATATGACACAAGAAACACATATACTTATTTTATGATACTTTTTGGTTATTATTTTTTAAGCTTTAAAGTGAGGCACTATCCACCACTATTGTATTAAAAAGACAGTCCATGATATTCATTAAAGCATATCATTTTTGTATTTTGCTTTAGAAGGTCATATGGGTTTGGACCGGAATGAGGGTGATTGTGACTAAATTATAATTTTGGGGTGAACTATCCAATAATTTATTATATATTATTTATTTAATAAAAACAAGCATGAAGGCTACTCTGAAAGTGATTCATCTCAGATAGCTGTTCAAATAGCTCTCTGCCATCATACTAGCCTCATCTCTTTGCTCACCCAAACAGCCAGCACTACTAATTACAATAATAATGATGATAATAATAATAGCATCACATCAATCTCACTTTCAGTAATTGCATTGTTCCACGCGTTTCCGTTTTTGTTTAAATTACATTTAACTTCATCTATCCCCAGCCCTTCAAACAGGATTACTGGTACTTATCTGAAATGAAAGTGCATCTTTGATGCATTGTAATAACAGGGAGTGGAAAATCCAGTCCATCGCAATAAATCTGAAACTAATTCATTAGAATGGCTGTCTACGAGGAGTGTTTTTTGATTCTGCCACGCCATGCGTGGCTCAGGCCTACCACACTCCTGTCTCAACCCCCCACAGCCCTTGCCTGGAGCAAATAATAAAGGCGATGATGAGGGCCATTTGTGTGATGTGCCATGACCTTAGATGGGGATAGTGGCTGTGGAAAAGATTGCTGCATCAACAGCCCAGTGCGTCAGGCCCCTTCAAAGACTGCTGCTAAAAGGCCAAGACAAATGCAAACAAGACTATCAAACTCTGCAACTTCTCCTGAGGTGCTCAGAAAAAGAGGTGAGGAGAGGGAGATGTCACTCCAATCAGCGATTTGAGCCATGTCGTCCATGTCTCCTGTTCCATTATAGCATAGAAACACAGGGGCCCTGTTTGGTCTGCAAACACAATTAACAGGGTTTCTTCGCCCACATCAATACTGTTATTTGCATAGCATATTGATGTGGGGTCCTTATAATCACAAAATGTTAAATGCACAAATTAATTCTCAATCTGTTTGTGCCGTTGTCTGTTTCGCCAGAAGCTCTAAAGGTCAGCGTGAAAATGAACTGTTCTTTGATTCCTCTCCAAGAAAAAAGGTGCCTTTTTTAGTTAGACAATTTCTCTGAGAGAAAAAAAAGAACAGCCCACCTTTTATCATTATTATCAAACCGGGTGTGTAGAGACTAAAGAGTTTGAAATCTTGTGATCTGATTTGTCCTTTTAAACAAGGTGTTTCTTTACGCATTCATTACCAAGCCTTGGCCTTGGATTTTTACAGTCTGATAGACACAATATCTACCTCATTTTGTCTAATAAGTATATGATAGAGCACAGAGGAGTGTTGCACTCTTGATTCATACTTTTGACAGCACGAGTTCAATGCTGAAAAATGCTCATGCAAAATACGGCCTTGTTATAACACTATGGAACATGAAAGTGCAGGTAGAATTATTCTGAACCCCAGTCACCCTGCCCACTCCCTCTTTGAACTGTTGCCATCTGGCCAGCGCAACAGAGCATTGAGAGCCAGGACATCCAGGCACAAGAACAGTTTTTATCCTCAGGCCATTTTCCTCATGAACAATTAAACTGCCTCAGGACTCCCCCATAGTACAATAATGTATATACATTTCTCATGTATATCTGTAAATTCACATATTTAATTCAATAATGTACAAACCCCTACCTTGCACATACATTGCCACTTGCAAATGTACATACACTTGTTATATGACTGTTATATGTCCTATTAATTGTATGTCCATTTATACTCTTACCTTGTTTTATATTCTGTGTCTCACTGTAATGTTCTGTGTGCACTTGTTTCTCCTGTCACCAAAAAAAATAATTCCTTTACTAATTCCTTTACAAATCCTTTAAAACAGCTGTGGCTCAGATGGTAGAGTGGTTCGATTCCCAGCCCACACGACTCCACATGCCGAAGTGTTCTTGGGCAAGACACTGAACCCTAAGTTGCTCCCAATGGCAGGCTAGCGCCTTGCATGGCAGCTTTGCCGCAATTGGTGTATAATGTGTGTGTGTGTGTGTGTGTGTGTGTGTGTGTGTGTGAATGGGTGATTGGGACACAGTGCAAAGTGCTTTGGTAACCTCTAAGGTTAAAAAAAGTGCTATATAAGTGCAGACCATTTAAAAAATTCCTGGAAATAAAGCCCATTCTGATTCTGTTTCATATGATTGCTGCAACCTGTTCTCATAGAATCACGTTACTATAACTAAATTTTAACTATTTTTGAAATTGCTAAATTATCACAGCAATTTTCTGTTGAAATAAACTCTAGAGACATTACAACAACAAGTGTTTTTCCCCCTCTCACAAATCACAGGTAAAACAGACAATTAACTATTCATAAACTCCTATTTTTTGCTTGGTTTCTCACGCAGTGCTATCTTATGACATTGAAACACATTTACTATATCATCGTATGATTTGAAAGATTATGCAATTTAACACTTTCATTGCATTACTAACTACAAGTTTATTCCAGTGTGACTAAGTTGCACGATAGCTCAACTGATGGAGTATTGGACTGTAAATATGGAAGGCTGGAGTATGAGCCCAGCAAAGCATGCGATGCAACATTTGAGCTAAAAGTGTAATAGAAGCTCCATGGAACGACATAACACAATAGCACATTTTATTTGTAAAAAATAGTAAATAAATAAAAATGAAATAATGATTACTGAATATATTCAATAATACAGAAAAATAAATGTGTGATTATGAAATGTTAAGAAGATATATCTTAAGGGTATGTCCAAGGACTAAGTCCTGGAATAAACCTAATAATACAAAGTAAATGGAAAAAAGTTAAAATACAGGGAGTCAAGACGAGGCCTCATTTGGAGATCAGATGTGAAGAGCTAGATGGTTGAGATGTTAGTCTGACATTCAAAGATTAGTTAAGGTCTTTATACCCTCTTTTAACAGCGAGTTCTGCATGTGTTGAAGTTGTAAGTCAATGTGTCAGGTCATGTTGTTATGACCTATTGTAATGAGGCAGGCAAGGAATGAGGATCTAAACACAGCTTTAATGAAACAAAAGATAAAGTACTCAGTATATAAAGAAACAAAACCCAGGAACAAAGCACAGGGAACCAAGAATAGAGCATAACAGCACATGCAAAGACTGACAAAGAAACTAGGGAAAACGAGGGATTAAATACAACAAGGGAAAACAAGGGAATGAGGACAACCTGGGAAAACAATCAGGGGAAAACCAATCAAGAAAAAACCTACAATGGACTACAAAACTAACACAGGAAACAGGAATGGGGAACTAAACAAGAATTTCAACATAAAAGTCTAGACAAAAACAGGGAATACATGAAAGAGCCCCCCCTTTAAGGAGCGGATACCAGACGCTTCACACAAAAAATTTAATTGTCCATGGGATGTAAGGGGAAGGATTAAACAGGCAGTTCAGGGGGCACAAGTGGCAAGGGGAGCAGAGGAACAAGTCAAAGTCAGGGACGGTTGAGACCAAGGCGGAGCCGGAGGGATGGAGTGCAAAGGCAACGCTGCTGGCTCGGAGACCAAGCTGGAGCCAGAGGTTCAGAGGGCTGAGGTGGAGCTGGAGACCAAACAGGCCAGAGCAGAACAGGCAGATAACCAAGGAGACCAGAGCAGATCAGGCGGATGGCCAAGAGACCAGAGCAGAACAGGCAGATGGCCAGGAGAACAAGGAGACCAGAGCAGATCAGGCAGATAGCCAGGAGACAAAGGAGACCAGACCAGAGCAGATCAGGTGGGCGGCCAGGAGACCTGAGCAGATCAGGCGGGCGGCCAGGAGACCTGAGCAGATCAGGCAGGCGGCCAGGAGACCAGAGCAGGCAGACCGCCAGTAGACCAATGAGTCCAGAGCAGATTAGGCGGGCGGCCTTGAGACCAGACCAAATCAGGCAGATGGCCAGGAGACCAGAGCAGATCAGGCGGATGGCCAGGAGACCAAGAAGACCAGGCGGATGGCCAGGAGACCAGAGCAGATCAGGCAGATGGCCAGGAGACCAAGGAGACCATCTCAGGGTAGGGACTGGGACAGGAGTCCTGTAAGCAACCACAGGGCTGAGACAAGGTCAGGAGGTCTGGGAGGCGGCCGCAGGGCCGGGACAGGGTTAGGAGGCCTGGGAGGTGGCCACAGGTCTGAGACAGGTTCAGGAGGCCTGGGAGGCCGCCACAGGGCTGAGACATGTTCATGAGGCCTGAGAGGCGGCAACAGGGCAGGGACTGGGTCAGGCGGTGGATCCGCTGGAGGAGGGGTAAGGGGAGGAGCGGGAGGAGGAGTCTCTGGAGGAGCGGGACGAGGAGTCTCTGGGGGAGCAGGAGGAGCCGCTGGAGGAGTCGTCTCTGGGGGTGAGGGCAGAGAGGAAAATAAGGGAATGAGGAACACCTGGGGAAACAATCAGGGGAAACCAATCAACAAATAAAACTAAAACGGACTACAAAACTAACACAGGAAACAGGAACGGGGAACTAAACAAGAATTTCAACACAAAATTCTAGAAAAAAAACAGGGAATACATGACACCTATTGAAGTGTGAAAACTGCGGTTAAGTGGAAGGGATATGTTGCAGAATAGCTCATGCATATATCTTTGCCAATTGCTCGAAAATTTCATGAGCACAGCAAAATATGAATGCTGGTGTCTTAGAGGCATCCTGTGTGTGCAGAGTCGCATCTGTACATTGCTTGGAACAATAACAACTATAAAACCAAGCTCTCTCTGCACCCAGCTCTGAAACCTCATCAGGTAAAAAGTTAATATACTAAAGGTCCAAAATGTATATACTTGGGCTCACGCATGTTCCAGTTTCTCAAAAGAACATTGGACACACAAGGCACAAAACATATACAAGGGCAGAGAAAGAGCAAGAAGTAATCTTCAAACACACATATTGAACATATAATGCTTATGTCTGGTTACATGCATGTATAAACACAGGGGTACAAGTATGGGTATATAAGGAATACATACAGAGTATTAATATAGTGATAATGTTATATAAAGAATAGACATAAACTGATTACATAATTGTGAGTATATGAATATATATTGCATAGCTTCTTAATAGTACATAAATGTGGATATATAAATATGATTATATAATATCAATAAGCAAAAGTATAAAAATATAGGAAGGACTCTAGCCACTTGCATCATACCTCATTTAGTTTTATGACATTATCTGTTTGGTGTAGGATTTAGGGTAAATAAACATTGGTTAAAAACAGATGAGGTTTTATGGTTAATGCTTTATCACCTTTTTCACCATTTCATTTAGCAAAAATGTATCCACAGTCATATAATTTTCATGAGATCAGGCTGGATTGAGAATTTGCTCTTTATAAATCTCACTCCTTTAAAGGTTTGATTATATGGAGAAAAAAAATATACAGAGAAATTAAGATATATACTGTCCTTTGTACTCTTTTACATCTTTTACCCTTCAACCTGTACTTGCTGGAAAGCACTTCTCCGGTTTGTAAGATTTGTTTGTGTTGCAGATGTGAAGTAAGGTGTCTACTGAATTTTCAGCTCCATGGCTCTCACTTGTATTGCACCTCTGTGTATGAGATTGGCAGTGCATAGCCTACTGATATAGCTACAGTATAAAGCATAAGTGAAAGGATGTCGAGAATTTCTCTGTTTCAGTATTTCTAGGCACATGTCCTTGTCAGGTATGGCTGTGGTGCTCCACTTGGTTCATTCTCCCTTTCTCCATCAACGCAGCAGTCAGTGTTTACAGCCAAGTGACAAATGAGCTTGCCTTGAGTGAAAGATGAATTTCAATCCACTACACCTGTGCCATCTCACCAAATGAAAGGCCTGATTGGCCACTATTGCGTATTTGAAATGCTTAATTCCTCCATTAAAAAAACAATTTACATGAATTAGGGACAATTAGCATTTTCAGACCATTTCGGCTTTGTTCGCCCAGTCCATTAACATTTGGAAGTGTCATCTGCCAGATGCAAGAAAAGCGCTGTGATCTGATTTGAGCTGACCCCCCATGTTGGGTGACTGGATGGGCTCTTTTCATCGAGCCTGCACTGATGAGAAGGAGCTCGCCTTGCCTCACAGATTTGCCTCAATTACATGTTATCAACAAAAGCAATTCAGTCAAGGGTGAAAAAAAAGCCCTGAAAGAATGACTGGTGAACAGAGGTCTAGAGGTCTGCTTGAGATGTACAGGGCAGAGTGTGCTATCTCACAGACTGCATACTATATCTGACTGTACATGCGCACACTGTTACTGAAGAAGAGTGTCTATCCACACTTAAATGGATATTTAGGTCACAGAGGTTTTTAAAAACGTATTGTGGCATTTCCAAGGTGGTGCTAAAAGCGAGTTAGAATTTCTCCCATACATATGAGGTTTTTAAGGTTAATGCTCTTTAAATTTTCAAATCAACAAAACCTACCTCTCTACACTAAACCTTAAACATAAACCAAACAAATAGATAAATCAAAAGCAAATGTGAAAAATGTGATTTAAATGCAATTGCCGAAGTTATCATGTCATTTTCTGGTGCTTCTATGACACTTTCGGCTCACGTGTCGACTTGCGTGCTATTTGGGACTCATACACTAGTAAGTTGCATCAGTTTAGCTACTGCACACTTTGATCACATACAAACAAGCTTGTTAATGTAGTTGGTTGTGTAATGTAAATTTCAGCATGTATTGCCTTACAAGTCACGCACTATAGTGTTTAGATGTCATAAGATAGAGATTTGTGAGGAACCAGTCAAAGAGCAAGTTTTAATGAACTGATAGTTTGACGTGTTATGTAGCAACATGTTGACTTCCCATATGACCAAGTTGGAAACTAAGATTTTGGAATATGGTGATATCAAGAACACAATTTGTGCATGGCAACAATTGTTTCTAAATATCGGGCATGTAATGGAATTTGACAGAGAGAAATTTGACAGAACAAAGTTTTTTTGTTTGTTTTTTTTGTAGTGGAGGGGGCAGGGTTGAGCACCAGAGATCAGGAGATGAGTGGTTTTGATATATGAGGTCCCCTTTGATAGAATTGGTATGGACCTCATCAGGCCATTAGAGCGGACGGCACACAGGCATCACTTTGTGTTGGTTCTGGTGGACTACGCAACATGATATCTGGAAGCAGTGCCTTTGAGCAGCATCTCAGCCAGTGTTGGGTAAGTCCTCGTGGAGTGTGATCACAATCCCAAAGGGGCGGGTACACTCTGGGACTGGTATGCCAGCGCGATGGCATCCACGATCTAGTGGGCAAGCCTTTGTTTGAAGACAGCATTCCCTTTCCATTGTCCGCCAAAGCAGACAAAGGGCTGCTCAGAGCATCTAAAGCTCTACTCGATCCAAGTAGATGCGCAAAGCACGCACCAAACACAGCAATGACAAGGCTGGGTCTACCTCCTCCTAGGGCAGCACTTGCAGGCTCACCACCTGATCCCTCAAAGGGGTTGTGGGAACCTTGGGCACACAGCCTGGTCGGGGCCTCAAGACCACTTGAGAGTTCTCCTGAGTGAACTCCAGGCAGGTGTCGCTGACATGAGTGCAGTCAGGAGGGCAGCCTTCAATGAGACCGCCTTAAGCTCAACTGACTCTAAGGGCTCAAACGGGCTCTCCGGAGAGATCACACAAGGGAAATAGGCGTGGACTAGGAGAATTCAGCCTCCTAGTGCCTTTCAGGAACCTGATGATCAGGTCATGCTACCATTTATCAAAGATCAGAGGTGTTTGGGGCTCCCAAGAACGACCCCTAGTGTCACTACATCGAGTGAGTGACAGATTGGTAACGGTTCCTTAAATTCTTTCAAATAAATCATATAAAATGAAATGAAATATTCATCAACTGGCCAAAGAATTTTCGGGGGCAGTGTTAAATTAGAAAACATATTTTTATATTAAATTTTTTTTTAATTTTTTCATATTTTAACAAAAGACATTAAATTTCAATTTTAAATTCACTATTGTTTTATATAGAATTGTTCTATAGTCTTTACATTATTTAACGCAATTACAACAGAATTAACTTTAATTAAATGACTGAAAAATTAAAAGTAATCCCTTACTTTAATTTTCAATGAAAAATTTGTTTAATTAAACCCAACACTCATCTCAGCACATATTGTTGCGGAGGCACTCAAAATGATCTCCCGAGTGGCAATTCCAAAAGATATCCTCAGTGATGAAGGTACTAATTTTATGTCACGTACACTACGCAAGCTGTATGAATTATTGGGCATTAAATCAATTCGGACAGTGTACGCTAACCGACTGCTTGGTCAAATGGTTTAATAAAACCCTGAAAAACATGATCCGTAAGTTATGAGAAACAAGTTGAAATAGACTATGTTAATGTGTGTCTGCTGAAAAGCATGTTTTGAAGTAAGTCCACTGAAAAGCATGAATTTTGAGTGTAAAATTTAGAGTTAGATTGACCATCTCCCGCTTCCTCCTTTTCCCTAACCGTGAACATTGTTACAGTGGTCAACTGTCATAGGTTTTTAAACATGTTTATCTGCATAGATAAACATGTCTGCTCCTCTGTTTGTTTCACCATCCTGTTGTTTTTTGGCATCAGAAAAAAAGGTGAAAAGGAAAAAACTTCAAAAATGTAAGCCCATAATGTTCTTTTGCGTTTTTTGTCGCAGAGTAAATGCTTTATGGCACAATATCGCCAACTTCTGGTCTAGCATGGTTACAATATGTGAATTTCTTAAATAATTTTTGCATTTATATAATATAAAATGCTGTTGCCGTGGACAGGAATTTGTTTAAAAAACATATGTGTAGCGGGACCTTAAGAGGAGAAAACTACCTCTAGAAATGCCAGACTACGCCACCCTGTTTAACCAGGGAAATATTAATACTAATGAATTTAACCACCTACAAGGGACACACAGGAGCGTGGGTTTTCGAAAGGAGGACCGGAGACGTGGATACAAAAAAATACAAAAGCTTTATTTAAATAGTCAACACAATCTTAAATGACAACATTAAAAAACTGGGTCAACATTCATCATTCACGACTCTTAAAAGACCAAAAAGGAGGCCGAGGCTTAACAATGGCAGGTACACTATTTTAGTGAGCACAGGGCTCCTATAATCACTCTTACCACCCTGTGCACAGGTATCAACACACACACACTCCAATAAGGTAAAGCATGTACGCACAGCACTCCGTGACAAAACCTCCACCATCGCACGTGAGGGTCTACTAGCGGCCTGCCTTGAAGCCTCAGCTCCTGGAATGAAAGAACAATTACCACACTGGTCTCATTCAACAAGACGCTAATTAAAAAACAAATAATAAACATTTAATTTAATAAACCAAAAAAATCATGAAACAATACTAGAATGATAAGGTTCAGAGGGGTCACCAAAGCTGGGTGTATGTTCGCCTCACTGTCCTCCTGACAACACCCATAAAGCAACAGATAAAGAAAAACACTTCACAAAACACGCCAAATAAAGAATACAATTAAGCAAAACAACATTCATGAAGGAATGCACTGAAAATTAAGTAAAATAAATATACCAAAAGAAAATAAAGAAAAATCACCAACAAATTGAAGGACTAGTTCAAACCAGCGATCACAAGAACAAATGCTGCAAAGCATGCATCACACAACACACATAGATCGACTCCTCTCATGTTGACGGGAAATTTTGTCACAGAAGAGAATCCGGATACACAAAACAGCAGCGTCAAACAGCGTTGCTTCGCAGAACAGTCTATTCCTCCTAAAATGTAAACAAACATATACTTGCGGTATAAAAGGGAACGCTGCACCATAGTGATAGTTTCACTTACCTTTTCATAACCAGGTGCACATCCACGTTACGCACACACAGAAGGATACCACCATGTCACAAAGCACGGGACTGCGGGAGAGGCATGTAAAGGGGAAGTAGCAGCCACCAACAGCCCACAGCAGCGAACTATCCTCACAGCTAAAACTGTGTTCTAGCAAGTTGGCCAAACAACACATACCTCAAAGCGGAAACGAATGAGAACACCAGAAGGGGTGGTCCCCGGGCAATGACACACCACACAGACGATAATCACACGCAAGTAGTAACTAGACTCCCCTTTTATACGGTACCGCACAGTTCATAATTGGACCCTCGATGACCCAAGCGCATTAATTTGATTAGACGCAACAGTGTGTCAATTTGATTAGAGACGCAACAGTGCGTCCCACCACATAGGCAAAAACTTAATTTTTTAAAAAATATCTGTGAACAAGGCCTGAAGTTATATGCACTGATTTCTGTTTGCATGTAGATCATCAGCTCACCAGAGGTGCAATAATTGCTCAATAAAAGGTGAGCAACTGTTTATTCTTTCTCTGCTCATTCTAGCTCTGAACAATATTATTCAACATAATTTCCTAGGGTTCCAATTTTAAACACAGGTGCCATTTAAGTATTTTCTATCAAAATATTTATTTTTGTTCAAGTTGTTCAAAAGAGGTTGAGGCTACATGATCTAAGCAGAATGGACCCTTTTCACATATTCAGGTTAGGAAGTAAATCATAGCAGGGTAAACTTCTATAATGGTGAATGTGAGACTACAGCATATAATATTTTTGCATTCCTATTTGCTCCAACAGCAAAAGAAAAAAATTCCACTATAACATTTTCATGACTTTCCAAAGGGGAAAAATGGAGAGTGGTGGATTACAGCATTCAGAAGAGAAAAAGATGACAAATTTATTGTCACTGCCAAATTAAGTTTTGCATCTGCTCCAGTGAGTCCACTTTTCCCAGTGGCGCAACACAAAGTGTGTTGCAATAGCACAGCAGTGTGGGAGACCCGAGTTCAGATCCTGCACTGAAACCAAGAACCAAGATGTAGTCATGTTTGTATAATCAGTGATGAGTGCGATTCAGAGGTTGCGTTTTCCCCTCTAACATTGCATTTTTACTCAAATTATGTTGAGGTTTGGGTTTGGGGTTTACTCTTCTCTGTATTACAGCCTGTACAGCTGAAAACATAACTAACTTAAAAACTTGCTTTTGGTGCCCCTCTATAGACATTTCACCAGGAAAATGGAATTTACACATGCCCATGCACTTAACAACAACTACCGCTTGGCCACTTGTGTAGTGTTTTGCAATTCGGCAATTCGACTCCACCCTGAGTCCTCCATGGCTCCGCCCCAGAGTCTTCCATGGGCCTGCCTTCCATGGCTCCAACCCCCAGAGTCCTCCGGTGCTCCGCCCCCATAGTCTTCCATGACTCCAGCTTCCACAACTCCTCCCCCAGAGTACTCCATGGCTCAACCTCCCATGACTCTGCCCCCGGAGTCCTCCATGGCTCCGCCCCCAGAGTTCTCCATGGCTCCACCTTCCATGGCCCAGCCCCCAGAGTCCTCCATGACTCCGCCTTCCATGGCTCCACAGCCAGAGTCTGCTCCATGCCAAGTCGCAGCCGAGCCTCAATCTGCTTCAGTTCATGGCACAGCCGAACCACAGTCTGTTCCTGACCTGGTCCTGTGGCTTCCTCCCAGGCCTCCTGACCCAGTCCCCATCCTGTGGCTGCCTCCCAGGCTTCCTGACCCAGTCCCCATCCTGTGTCCGCCTCCCAGGCCTCCTGACCCAGTCCCCATCCTGTGGTCGCCTCCCAGGCCTCCTGACCCAGTCCCCATCTTGTGGCCACCTCCCAGGCCCCCTGACCCAGTCCCCATCCTTTGGCCGCCTCCCAGGCCCCCTGACCCAGTCCCTGTCCTGTGGCCACCTCCCAGGCCTCTTGACCCAGTCTCTGGTCAGACCTGGTCTCCTTGGTCTCCAGTCCATCCACCTGATCTGCTCCATAACCTTGCCATGTTCCACTACTCTCCTTGCCCCTTGTGCTCCCTTGGACTGCCTGTTTTCTCCTTGTGCCCCCCGAGCCTTATGTTTTCCACTTCACTCCGTGGGCGATTTTTGTTTTTTTATTTTTGTTTTTTGGCGGGGGCTCTGTCACATTCCCTGTTGTCTTTTGTTTTTGTGCTTTTATGTTGAAGTTTAGTTTAGTTCCTGTTTCCTGTTAGGTTTTTGTAGTCCTTTGTAGTTTCATTTTATGATTGGTTTTCCCCTGATTGGTTCTCATTCCCTAATTGTTTCCCCAGGTGTTCCTGGTTTCCCTTGTGTATTTAAGCCTTTGTTTTCCCCAGTTTATTTGTCAGTTCTTGCATGTTTTGTTATGCTCTGTGCTAGGTTCCCTGTTATGTCTTTATTCCAAGTTTTTTGTTCTTTTTAATAAAGCTGCACTTGGATCCTCACTCTTTGCCTGCTTCGTCACAATTGTAATGATAAATTATTTAATATTGCTGTGCTGCTCAGCGTGAACCACTAGAATGTGTGTCTCTATCTGCAGGGGTTTATAAATATACACACAAATTGTTTGATATACATTGAGTTCTTTCTAGATACACTTGATAATTTATAGATACTGATTTATTGATAACTTTCTAGATAGACTTAAATAAAATGAATAACTTCACTGGCTAATAAACATTTTGCAGTTTTCTTATTCTTACATCTGGGTTTATTAGATTTAAATTTATTTTACATTTGCACTCTGTTGACAACTTCCCCCTGTGGTGCATTTGTACATTTCCTATAATGAAAATAACTTGGATTTCTCTAACCAGATTGCCTTGCATTCTAATAAAGAAAATGCTATTTGAATCATGTTGGAGTATATTTAAAAGCTCCCTATCTGTCACTCACTTGACGTAACACTAAGGGTCGCCCTTGGGAGCCCCAAACACCTGATCTTTGAGAAAAGGCCAATGGGAATTTGTGTGTTAATTGGCATGCCACTCTCCTGGGCATACAGGTATAAAAAGAGCTGGCTCACAACCACTCATTCAGATTTCTTCTTCAGAGCCGAACAGTTGTGTTTCAGCAAGCTGAATTCCTCTGCCGGTCCATTCTCCTCTGCATGCTGTTGGATTTACGGCGCATTACAGAGTTTCTCTGTAATGCCCCTGGGCGCTTCAACAGCCTAAAAGAGTATAAATTCTTGCAAATAAAAGAGAGTGTTTTTTTTAAAGATGCCTTTCCATCTGTGTGTAATTCCTAGTGGTGGTTGTTACCTCTCCACTTCCGACGGCCACGATCGCTGCCTCACGTGCTCGGGTGCTGCCCATGCAGAGACAGCATTTGTGGATGGGTCATGTTCTTACTGTGAGAACATAACCATGGCAATGTTCGCGGCTTTCCTTCCTCAGTGGGAAAACCACCCCAGCGGCTTCCCGCCTCGGTCCTTCTACCTACGGTTATGAGACCGGGTCGGTTAGCACTGGGGGGCGATTTGGGGACCCCAATGGGAACTGCTCTGCCAGGTTACCACCCAAAGACCTCCCATTCCCCAGTATGCTCATTTGCACTGGTCGAGTTCTGGGATGAGACCACCGGCTCATCTCAGGGCGAGTTCGCAATCTCATTCGGAGCTTGTGAAGTGGATTAGCTATCGATCACAGCATTGGAGAGCGGGCTGGTCCAGTCTGACATTGAGGACTCGACTGGGCTCCCACCTTCGGGTGTTGTTGCCCAGTCTGTTGTGAGCGTCAAGCTGGAGTGTAACCCTCCACTCCGCCCTAACCGCAGGTGCATGAGGAGCTGACGAGGTCGTAGGGGGCACCTTTTACTGCCCGGGCCCGATCTCTGAGCTTCTCTGCTCTCACTACCCTCAATGGTGGGGCTGCCAAGGTGTACTCAGCGATTCCCCAGATGGATAAGGCGGTTGAGGTGCACCTGTACCTGTAAAATGGCACCACCTGGCGGAACTGTCCGAGTCTCGCATCCAGGGCCTGTAGGTTTACGTCATCACTGCCGAATAAGGCTTACAGTGCCACTGGACATGCCGCCTCCGCCCTGCACACCATGGGTCTCCTGCAGGTGCACCAAGCCAAGGCGCTAAGAGAACTGCACATGGGTAGTTCTGACCTGAGATTGATCCAGGATTCTCAGAAAAGGAGCGGTTTTCTCACTCCGTGGGTGACACACCCAGTGTTTACGCCCGTCATTGTCACGATCCCCAGACACCTCACATTTACAGCAGGCACAGCGCAGTGGGGGCGGGCCTTCTGCCCGTGCGCCCAGCTGTGGCACAAACACATCCATGCATCGTCCGTTATGACGGATTACGAGGGCGGTTCCCCACCTCCCCTGTCGCTTTGATACATGCGGTGATCGCGACCCTTCTGTGGAAGGACACAATAGAGCCTGTCCCTCCAGCCGAGAGGAAGAAGGAGTTCTACTGCCCCTGCTTCATCATACCCATCGTACCATCGTACTGGGGGAGCGCAAGTATACGTTCCCCCTAGTGAGCCTGTGGGAGGTCATGGAGGATAAGGAGCAGTTCAGTGCTTTCCTTCCTGCAGGAGAGGCAGCTGTCCCCCTCCACCTTGAAGGTGTACATGGCCACTATAATGGCGCACCACAATGCAGCTGACGGTAAGTCTCTCGGAATGCATGACCTGATCATCAGGTTGCTTAGAGGCATGAGAAGGTTGAATCATACCAGACCGCACCTCATTCCCTCATGGGATCTCTCCGTGGTCCTAAGGGGATTGCGGGGAGCCCAGTTTGATCCCCTGGAGTCAGTTGAGCTAAAGGAGGTCTCTTTGAAGACTGCCCTCCTTACTGTGCTCACATCCATCAAGAAGGTAGGGGAACTGCAGGCGTTCTCTGTCAGTGACACGTGCCTGGAGTTCAGTCCGGAGTACTCTCACATGGTCCTGAAACCCCGACCGAGCTATGTGCACAAGGTTCCCACGACCCCGTTTCGATATCACGTGGTGAACCTGCAAGCACTGCCCAAGGAGGAGGCAGACCCAGCCTTGTCATTGCTGTGTCCATTGTGTGCTTCGCGCATCTATTTGGATCACACACAGAGCTTTAGATGCTCTGAGCAGCTCTTTGGAGGACAACAGAAAGGGAGCACTCTCTCAAAACAGAGGATCGCCCACAGACATTGATGCCATCGCTTTGGCATATCATGCCCAGGGCGTGCCGCCCCCCCTTGGGGCTACGAGCACACTCTACCAGGAATGTGGTGGCCACCTGGGCCCAGACCAATGGTGCCTCTTTAGCAGACATCTGCAGAGCAGCGGGGTGGGCAACACCCAATACCTTTGTGAGGTTCTATAATCTCTGGGTTGAGCAAGTTTCATCCTGTGTGAATACGAATAGGTATGTTTGCGGGACAACTGGCCATGTATACCGCTTGCATACAACACCTTTCCCTTCCTGGAGAGGGAGACTTGCGTTTTTACTCCCCAGCCTTGATCACAAGGTCATGGACACTGAATGACCTTCCTCCTTAACCCTATGGCTGACAAATTCACTGAGAAACTCGGTGCCAGCCCAGTACGTATGCTATTAGGCCTGTACTGGGATAGGTGCTCAATATGCGCTGATTGCTGGTTTGTAACCCCATGTGATGTATCTTCCACGAGATGGTTTCCTTGTTGGTAAACCCATGTCTGCCTTGGGCAGAGTTCCCCTCTTCCACCTGTCACTGTGTTTTTAGAGCTCCATCCTCTCTGGGTAAAACCTAACACAGTGACTTCACATGCAACACTGCCAACAAGACTTGGTAAGACCATGTGTATTTCCACACAATTGCCACCCCTTCGGGCAGGCTGTGGTCTCCGTGGTGTCTTCCCTTTGGGAATGGACAATGGTGGTTGCGAGCCAGCTCCTTTTATGCAAATTCAATAATAATAATAATAATAATAATAAGCACAATAATAATAATAATAATAATTGAAAAATAAACAATACCCTCTTGAAAGTTTAACACAAATCTCATAGATTTTTGTTTCATAAAACTGCTACAACTCTAATTGTAAGGTGTTTTATATAGTGAGACAATTTTATGTCTCACTATATTTTCAGAGTTTGAATATATATTTTTATTACCACCTACTGGTAGAATCTCCAAACTGCAAATGCAGAAACTGAGTTTAGAGTTTTCAATGAAAACAGGTTCTGGAATGTCTTAGCTCAATGACATGTTTCTTAGGAAAATAGCAAATTGCACTTTGCTCCACATCATTAACATACAATACATTCACAGTTTGCATGCATACACCAACGCCCTTTGTGGCACGAAAATTTCCACTTAGAACTAGCAGTGTTAAGTATCCATTCTTCAAATTTAAGAAAAAGTAAAGATACCTTCATGGAAATTGGCTCAAGTAAAATTTAAAATAGCACATGATAAAATTACTTAAGGAAAAGTATTAAATAACAAAATAAGTTTACATAAGTATCCAAATTACAAGTTAAATAAATACATTATGGAGCAGCCAATTAAACCCATGGCAACTTATTTGATTGGTGGTGCTGTGCTCGAGTTTGCATTAGGACAATCAGTCAGCGAGTAAATGCTCTCATCTGGTGCAAAATAAAGTAAACAACATTAATTAAAGGGTAAGTTTACCCCAAAATTTTAATTCTCTCATTATTTACTCACCATCATGTCATCCCAGATATGACTGCATTTCTTTCTTCTGATGAATATAAATGAAAAAAACATTGAGAATATTTCAGCTCTGTAGGTCTATAAAATGCAAGTGAATGGTGGCCAGATGCTCCAAAAAGCACATTAAAGGGACCATAAATGTAATACAAAAGACTCCAGCGGTTATATCAATGTCTTCTGAAGTGATCCAATTGGTTATTGGGTGAAAACAAACCAAATTGTAACTAATTTCACTGTACATCTTGCCATTACAGTCTCTAAGAATGATCATGATTTTATGATTAAGTTTGATTACACTTTCTAGTGCTTGATGTATGCGCAGAGTGCTATATGGTGCTACAGGAAGTGTAATTGAGCTTGAAATCATGATCACCAAGGTCGGAGACTGCGGTCAAAATTTATAGTGGGGGAAGAGTTATATTTTGGTTTGTTCTCACCCAAAAGAAGACACTGATTAAACCACTGGAGACATGGATTATTTTTATGCTACCTTTATGTGCTTTTTGGGGCTTTAAAGGTCAACATTCACTTGCATTGTATGAAGTAAAAGTCCAAAGAAGAACTTCACTCTAGGTACAAATATGAAAAAACTGTAAAGTATTTGTACTTTGTTACTATACACCTCTGAGAACTAGCGCTCTCACGAAAATCGGATGAGAAGTATTGCACGTTGTTTGCGTGTAACGCTGCGTTTACCACAGCCATGATAATAGAGCCCTGTATTTTTTTATTCTCTTCTCTCCTCTCATCTCACATCATTGGAGTATATGTTGATAATTATATATAAGGTTCTCAACACAAAAATGTGGCATTGCTCTTCAAGGATGAGAAGCTGCCAACCTGAAATGTCTGTTCTTTAAGGTGCTTACAAAATGCTGGACCCACCTGACCTGTCCAAAAATATTATGGCCATAATGATGATTATAATGAAAGCATAAAGCAATCAGAAACACTGTTTTGCAAATGTTTTATTTATGTAGCCAGTGGGTAGTAAATGAACACAGACAAAACTATTTTCAGGGGGTTTAATCTGACTGCTGTTTTATAAAAAAAAGAAAAGAAAAAACAAATGATCAATGAGGCCATATATATACATATATATATATATATATATATATATATATATATATAAGGAAATTAAATACAGGAATGAAATACAGTAGAGGCCAGTCCTCACACATGTGCCAAAACATGGTCAAACTATACACATACAATCCATATGCATCTCAAGAATACTCAAACTATGAACAAAACTGGGAGCTCTCTTGCACAATACATGTTCTAACATTCTAACCAGCACACATGTAACACGAGAGAGTGCTGGAAAGCAGTTGTCGCAAAACTTTGGTTATTAAAGGTTCCTCGTCCAATTTAAGACTAGATTACTTAAATTACATGACATTTCTCCACTTGGCTACAGTTGGATCTATACTTTGGGAGTCAAAGTCTTAAAGTAGCATAATAAAGACATTCTCTTTGGTTCAGATCTCTATTTTAAGGGCTATCAATTCATAACATACTTTAATCCCACAATTAAATACCATGAGGGAATCATATTTGTAGAATGAACAATGAAAACTGAACACATCACTGAACACAAACACATCCTTTTTTATAATTACATTTGAGTCATTTAACTGGAGAGTGTCAGAATCAAATGGTGAAACACACTCGACAGTTTCCAATTCTGAACTAAAACCTCAAAACCATATAGTCAATCCTGACAATATCATAGGGTTCAACAAAGGACACATTCAAATGCCATTGTCTCTTAAGATTTGACAGAAATATTGGGTTCTCTAGACAATCCTTTTTCAATATGGCTCAGCTCAAAGAATGGAGGAGGCAGAGGTACCTTATACATATACACACACACACACACACACATACTGTACACATGGTACCCATCATCGTGATAAGCTGCTTTTAAACACGAAACACATTTCTGCTTCTGCAATATTTGGTTTTGTTTGCTATGTTAAAATGTGTAGTTGATACCTAATATGAATAGTTCACCCAAAAATGAAAATTCTGTCATAATTTACTCTCATGTTGTTCCAAACCCATATGACTTTCTTTTTTCATTGGAACACAGAAGGAGATGCTAGGCAGAACGTTTGCCTCTGTCACCATTAAATTTCATTGTATGAAAAGAGATGCAATTAAAGTGAATGGTGACTGAGAATGAAGCTAAAAGGTTTTGGTGGGTTCAGTCATATTAAATAAAAATTCTGACCTTAATATTTTGAAGTGAAAAACAAAACTAATTGGTCACACTTTACATAAGGTGGCCTTAACTACTATGTACTAACATTAAATACATACAATCCTATGTTTTTACTGTGTAACTAAATGTTGTTCTGCAAAATTCCCACAATTATTGCTACTGAGGTTGATGTACGGGTAGGTTTAGGAGTAAGGGTAGGGTTAGGGTAAGGATTAGGGGTTAGAGTTAGGTTTTGGGGTAAGGGTTGTGCTAGGGGTAAAGTTAACAGTGTAACTACAAATGTAATTAAATGCAAGTACTTTAAATGTAATTACAATGCAACAACACGTATGTACATAATAAGTACATTGTATCAAATGGTTAAGTGCATGGTAGTGAAGGCCTCCTAATATAAAGCAGTTTATTCTGTGATCTCCATTCCAATGATGTCAACCATCTGTACTTATTCAATGACCTCCTTTTTTATGAAGTGGATTGGTAGAACAAAAAACAAAAAAACACTTGAGATATATTTCAAAAGGGCTAATTTAGCTCCTGCATTTGCAAAAGAGCCTATTAGCATAATTGTGATATTGATTAGGAATAACTCACTTTTCCTCATAATGATTACATTCGGTTGACCAGCTATATGATGAATTCATATTTATGTCACTCTTGTTGACTGGTATGTTCTATGGCTTATCTATACCATCGACTTCTACAAAGTTCATTCATGCATAGTTGAATGGCATAAAAGTGTTTTACATTAAAGACTAAGGAGGGACAGTGTGCATGTAAGCAAAATGTCACTGTTTTGGAGACAGGCCACAAAGGCTTTGTCTTTTGAGGAATTTCCTAGTGTTGTACAAAAAGGGCTCAGCCATATCGTGATGTGTGTAAAGAATGTACTGTAGTGGACACTAATTATGAAAGCTTTTATAATGGATTGCTGCATTTGGAATGTGTATAAGTGCATGTCTGTTTGAGTGCCTGATGCGTTATCAGTTTAGGGAATGCTCAATGTGCACTCTAGAACACAAAACTGTTCTCCCACTATTTTTAATTCCATAGCGGACTAAGCCTAAAAGCCAAGTAATGCATTCTCTAAATAAACACCCTGCCTGTTATGTGGTGGACGTTACCCCAATGGTGAAAAAGAAGCTGTTGTGACAATGGGTTGCCCTCAGAGAACCTGTGGATATCCTGTCTAAATCCAGCCCAGGTAGCTGTGAAAAAGCTAATAATGCATTATTGCTGCTCAGGTCTTCTCTGTCATCTCTCTATCAGTCACCCTATACAGGGCTGGCCGAGTGATAATGGGTAATAATGCAAGGGGGAGAGAGTCCAATCTCAGAAGGTCCAGAGTGGTGTGAGAGAAGCTTGGGTGTTAAGCTCCATATCCTTTGTGCGTGTCCCATTCCGAAGGAGCCAGGAGGAAATGAGGAATCTTTTTGGCAACATATTCACAAGGCTTACATTAGAGAGTGAATCTGGATTTATTTGACTATAAAATGTAAGTGTGCTTTGAGAATAAGTGCAAATGGGTTTACAACCAATTATGAGATGTAGTCGTTCTTAAGATATAGCCAAAGTCAACACTACAGGGTTTTCAGATTTTTTTTTCCAAGTCTGAAAGATAGCATCCAAAAAAATTTTTAAAAAATCTGGCATCTTTGGCTGAATTTTTTTATTATTCATTTAGTCCTACATTTTTTGCCATTTATGTTCAAAAGTTACATTTTGTTCTTGTTTTTCATTCTATTGGAATTAATTAACAGCATAAGCATGTTGCTGTTGCTCACAGCCTGTGTATTCACATGGGTAACCTGAACAAGGCACCATCCTTAAATTTAACCCAATGACATCTTTCCTGACATTATACCCACACCCATCATCAGCTTGGCACAAATACAAACTGGTAGATTTGTTGTAAGGGTATTTAAATCTTTCAAAGAAAATGGGAAATGACAAGGAGTGTGGCCTTGCTATAACTTCAGTCTTACTCAAAAAATTCTGCAGCCTTTTATAACTGTTGACTTTTTTTCCCTTGAAGATGAACTTCAAATTCAAATAAAATATATATATATTATTTCGGTCCTCAAATACAATTTTCCATAATAAATTAAAATATACATAGCAACCGAAAAAGGTGTAGGCTGAAGCCTTTGCTTATTGTGCCTACCCTTTTTACATATTTATCTAATCAGCATCACTTTTCTCAGTGAATTTGATTCATACAAGATAAACAAAACAGTAACATAAGACATTTCACAAATGTGCATACATAACATTCAGACATTAATATAATAGTTTAAATATTATATACAAAAATTATTCATATTGAGATATATATTTATTTATCATCCTTTTTTTAAACATTTTCTTAAATTTACAAAGTGAACTACACATTTTTAATTCCTTGTCACAATTCTTCCATAGGTTTACCCCTTTCACAGATATACATCTATTTTTTATATTCGTTCTTACCCATATTTTTTTAAACATGTACATTCCCCTTAGTTTATACTGGTTTTCTCTTATTTCGAACAATCTCTGAATACAATTTGGAAATAAATTATTATATACTTTATACATTATCTCTGCAGTGTAAAAATCAACCAAATCAACAAATTTTAAGACATGTAATTCAATAAATAATATGTTTATTGGTTCGTAATAGTCTACCCTTTTTACAATCCTTATTGCTCTCTTCTGTAACATATATATTGGATTTATGTTAGCTTTATATGTATGACCCCATATCTCCACACAGTAAGTAGTGTATGGAACTATGAGATAACTTGAATATTACCTAAATTTTCAAACCTTTACATATAATATTCCTCACTTTGATCACACCCAGTGTATCTCTCACTATGGATAACTATAATGCATTTATCTCCAAAATATTTGATAAACTGAAAACAACAAAGAAGTTAGAACAATAATGAAATTGTACACAAGCAGCATCATCTGATTACCAGGGAGTTGTTTACTACTCCCTGGTGGTACTAGAACACATGCTGGTAATCTAGCCAACATATCTGACACTGTTAATGGTGCAATCAGTAGCTTTTTGCTCGTGTCATGTTGGACTTAGTGACACCTAGTGGTGTGGATGCATCATCATTCAAAATCAATAGTTTTCAGTTACAGATGCCATTGTCGAAATTCACAACTCACAATCAGCCATGATTAATTTAATCCAAGAGTGAAAGTGTCCAATAACAAGACAGTTACTGAGATTAAGTGAGTGGTATTCAACTGGTCACGTGAATTCTAAAATGGCTGCCCCCATGAGGGCACCCCTCCCCCATGTAGAATAAAACAACTTTTATAAGGTTACTGATATGACTAGAGTATCACATAAGTGGTCATTATTTTATAGATGTTTCAAAATTACAATTAATTTCTTTAGTATTCAAAAAGTATTCAATAAATTATTCTGATTTTAAAGGGGGAATATGTCAATGGTCATGTTTCCATTCAAGTAACAAATTTAATTTATGCAACAACAACAAAATTCCATCCAGAAAAAAATCATAATTTCTGGGTAAATTGGCACAAAATATAAATAGTGAATTTAATAAATTACAGACAAAACATTCGCACAAACTTTATGTTTGCTTTTGATTGGTGGTAGATGCTTTATAACTGAACGAAAGCGTAAATGGCATTTAAGATATTTTGATGACAGCATTTCAGAATTGCAAGCAAAATTTTAGATGCTATGTTATGATATTAGTCAATTTAGTCCAGCTTTGAACTGGAGACCCTGGTTCAAATCCCGCTCGGAGCGGGTCAGCAGGACCGGTTAAATGGGCAATCAAAATGGAATCTATCTATCTAATAGATCCAAACTGATGACCGCATGGGGTGTGACTTCTACAGTACCATCACTGTCCAATGGCCACCTGATATACAGCTCAGCAGAACCAGGTCATAAAGCACTGAGTTAAATGTGTTTGTGTGTTTGTTTTTATGTGTATACGTGTAGGGTTCAACGGGGCTAAAGGCACCTCATAAGGAAATTTGGCTTTTTTTCTGGTCACAAAATGTATCAAGGTAAAAAAAAAAATATTTATATTTATTGAATATAGATAGAACAACATAACTTGTGTGAAATAAAAAAAATAACAGAAGGTTGTTCCGATTAAAATTCAGTAAAAAACAAAACAAAAAGGTGGTGTGGGAGGTTTAACACACGCTTGGGGTAAAAGGCTTCCTCACTAAAAGGCCCCAGGGGGTTTAAAGTGATATAGTTTAGATACCGGTGCAATAGTTATAGGGTACAATTTGTCGAATTAAAATAATTTTGAGACACCAAGATGCTTTTTTGAGTAACAATCTAAGATGATACTTACTTAAAATAACTTCTTCAGTAAAAAAGTCAAACATTTGCTGTTAATTTCAAACGCAGTTGGCATTTTATTACATTTCAATTATTCTATAAACAAACAAATCTAAATTATGATTTAATGTGAGCCCACTTTGAAATTTGTCATAACAAATCTATTTGCCCCACTTTAACGATGTGTTTAATTGGGACATTTAGCCCCTACAACAGTGGGGCTTTTCACCCCAAATGCTATCCTTTCACTTACTGGGCAGTTATTAAAAAAGAAAAAGAAATGTGTTAATTTCAGGGATTTTCATTAGTTACATAAATTTGCAACATTTTAAATAATATACAAAATTAGATCAAATTGCCTTAAAATCAATCTTTAGACACCACATGCAAAGATCTCATGGAAGAGGAATATTTTGCAGTGCATAGTGACAAACAGGTGTTTAGGAAAGTAATGTGGTAGATTTTGATGCTATTTAGTGTTTTGGGAGAAAATAAAATCAACAGAGACTTTTACCCTGTGGAGTCTTTAGCCCTGTTGTACCCTACATGTGAAATTTTTGTCGCTTTCGTATTTCAGTTAGAAAGTTTATTGTCAATTTTTATTTTAGAGTTTCATGTTCAAACAGAGGCTATTCCATTACCCACAAGGATATGACTTGGTTATGGCCTCTGAGGACACTTTTCCACTGGAATTTTCTCTGAAGTAGTCATCGTTCCAGGGCTGGATTTATCACAGGCCTCGATTAAATGCCCCAATTACTATAAGGGCGACGGCCGTGATTTTCCTATGATAGAAGGTCTGACTGGGTCACACCCACTTTATTTTATTAGAACGTCGCTCTCCATCCACTTCTGTAACCTTGCGGGTGGCCTCAGCTATTGTGCTGAAACTGAAACCCCACTTTGGTCAGTGCACCCTCTTTAGACAATACCTGCACAACAAGAATTAAGTGCTTGAAAATACAATTATTCATAGTGAGAGAAATGTGTCAAATAACCTTTATAGTGCTCATTACACATTGTGCACACCATGCCGCAAGAATGTTCCTGTTGGTCAGACCTTTTGTCTCACTTGCTCTTCTTCTCGCCTTCTCTGGGGAAATGTTAATTAATTGAAATTATTTCCATGTGTAAGGTTGCCCAAGTCCCTTCTTGCACTTCTCGTGTCAATGGGTCGATAGGTATTTGGAGCATACAGTGCACACAGGTGATAAGAACTCCAATCACACTGTGTTAAATGATTGCCAAAGCAGCAAGTGAGAGAAAAAATAAGAATCAGATTCAAGGGCAGAGGAGTTTGTGGAGGGAATGATGTAGAGAGAGAAGAGGAGGGGGAGACAGGCTGTCCTCTGTGGATGACATCCTGGCAGCAGGGGCTGATTTTCACCCCCAAAATAAAAATATTTCAGGTGATTCATGGCTGGCCACATTTCTTACTCCTTTTTCCTCTCTCTTTCAATTATCAAAAGGTTGTCTGTGGGAATCAAACATTCCCCTTAGTGGAGTTCATGCGTGTGTCTCAGCACTGTCCTCAGTGTTCGTAGTGGACGAGGGCTCAAAGACAAGGGACACACTCTTTATGCCGCCTGCCAAAGAGTGCTGTATCTTTAAGAGCCCTGTTACATGCTGTTGATTAATTTTGCTGAGTGGGTATGCAGAGACCAATAAATTAAATATGAATAAATTAAGAATGTACTGTAGCAGAAAATTGCTTGGAAAACAACCACCTCGCTATTAAAATATGTATAGTAATGCCTTTTATGTCTGGCAACGCGGGATTAGATATCACTGTAAATTAACACGCCATCCGACCGTAGTTGAGAACTTTTCACTTTTAACAAGGACTTATAAAAAAACCATTTGCTCTAGTGTGTTTGCTAATTAATTTGATATTCAAATGAGCTTATGCATTATAATTGCAAATATCCCAAATAAGAGTACTTTAGTGAAAAAAGATGGATAGTGTCAACAAAGATTGATGAAGCTTGCTTGAAAAATGCCATCTGTTTCAAATGTTTACCTCCACATATGATATGTGTCTGTGGCTGCATGTCAGCACCTACCACACCATACAGACTGCTTCACGTTGAAGGGGATCAGGGACATCAGCATGTGAGATGAGCTCCCACAGATAACGTCCCTGCAACGTTGGTGTGACATTGTAGCCGCATTAGCTCATTACTACAATGTCATGGACGCCATGGTGAGGATGCTCTGCAGATGAGCTGATTAATTAAGAGGAGATCCATTAAGGTTATTGAGATGCACCTCCCTGAGCCCTGGATGACGAGATGCTCTGGCACGGGTGGGAGACTAGGGGGGGGGCACTTTCAATCTTTCATTCTCTATTCCTCTACCTCAGGTGACATTAGCACGTCCTGCACACCTGTAAACTCCTGGAGTCACACAGCAGGCCGTATCTCCGCATTCCCTCCATGCATCTAACTCCGGGATCTAAAAGAGGCTACCAATATTTTATTCCCCTATCCTCCACCTGCTCCCCCGTGCCCATCTGTCAGGCTGCACTACTGCAGAGGAGGACAAGGAAGGTGTTCCAAATGGCCGCCTTTCTAATTTCCTGTGCCTCTACAGTTTGTCCCACACAAACGCCCCTTTCTCAAGCGCCATGCTACCATGCTTTTTGTTTGCATACTTCCATTTCAGAAGAAAACTTTGCAGGATAAAGACCTAAAAAAAAAAAAAGAAACACATTTTTTATGACAAACAAAAAGTGTGGATGTGTGGGCAAGGGAAGCTTTTCCTCTCTTTTTTATTATACTAAATATCTGTTCTCTGTCACTTTCTCCCCGAGGCCAACAGATGCACTCCTGTAATTTACTGCAGGTCACATTCCACCAGCACAATTCAATTTGAAGATTTCTCTCTCTGTCTCGCTCTCTCCCTCACTGATATAATGAATTAAAAGTCTGGCACAAGAAAATGAGGACCATATGTTGAAATCCCATCGCTGCTACTGACAAGGCATTAGCCGTACAGGAGGTTCTCCAAACAGACCTTATGCAAATTCACCCCCAGCACTGAGGGGCTTGAGATTTTTTTTTCAAAGCAAATAAATCATTGTTATCTTTCGAGTCCTCTATTACCGACAACGGATCAGTTGGACCTGTAGTACTTGAAAGTGCTTCTTGCTGTAGAACACTCTTTCTGAGATCAGGTTGTGGATATGATTCATTGTGTTTGGGTAATAAACACTGTCATACATTATAATTATTTAATGGCTCAATCCATCAAAAGTGACCATGGCCAGACACACAGGAAACTTAATATGGAGGGCTATTGTGTTCTAACTCGCTTCGCTGTTCCCAACATGAAAATGTTCCTGTTTTCTACAGCTCCTTCCAGTGGTTTCTCTCTGCTCAACATTCTGAGTTGTGTAAGTCTGAGACTGAACAATTACTAAGCTAAGTTAATTATTATACCAAATTAGTTAGCTAATCCACTAATATGATTGAACATGTGGCATTAAATAAGTACTGATATTTCATCTGTAATTTTCTGCACTGGAACGTTTCACTGTTTGTATTAATTCTGCTCGTTTGTGTTTGCTACAAAGAATACTAATTCTGTTCTTGTTTTGGTTGCCAGAGCACAAATAAAATAGCATATTGTGTTTTAAGTGTCATTTACATAATATTATATAAAATGTAATATATTTTTTTGTCATAGAACTGTTAGCATTATCGCACTACTGCAATTACACTACTTGCAGCCAAGATATATATATATATATATATATATATATATATATATATATATATATATATATATATATATATTTAAACCTGTATATTATAATTAACTTCATATCAACTGTTATACTAAATTTGTTATTCAGGTAATATCTCACCCCTGACATTATGTATTCATCTTAAGCTTCTCTAGGTTTTACTGTTCTGGGTCAAAATATTTTTTAAATAGTTTTACAACAACAACAAACCTATTAAAAAACAGATAGTTCTGGATGCAGGTCAGTCAATATTCCTTTTCAGCCATGCTAAAATCTGCAATATATTAACAACCATGATGACTAAAAACTGCTAACATCAATGTGCAGCATATATAGCAGATCATTCAACTGTCTGTTATGTCAGGGATTATATATATATATATATATATATATATATATATAGATTGTAGCAGAAGGATGACATTTCTTTACACAACTTCCATAATAAAATAATGATTTAATGAAATATTTTCAATATTTTTTTAATATTATGTACTAATCATTTTATTTAAGCAATAAGGCACTTGAGACTGTACTCATCATCTTTTACTGCAAAGGACAAATAAAAAAAATAACAAATGAGTGCTCAGGTATAAAGTAATATGCTTTTGCATTTTTAAGAGTTGAATGAATGGGGCCTACTAAAATTCCCATGAACACAAACACACACTCACACTTACACATGCAAATAGGAGGATTATAATACAGTCTCTGGGAGATCTGCATGACTATTTGAATTTGGTATCCATCTTGAGGATTATTCTCTCTTCGGCAGAGAGACCAGTGCTTGAGTGGTGCAGTACTCACAGTATCCCCTGCTGCTCTCAACAAGATTAGAGACCCTGCACTTTGACTCCCAATCCTGCTCTCTTAATGGTGTCTAACCACTCAGTGCACCAATGCTTACAGTCATAGCATACGGGTAAAAATTAAGTCCCCACGACTTATTTATTTGTGGGGCAAGCTTTCTAACATGTGTAGGGAATTAATGGGTCGCAACTACTGTAGGTTATGTATATGAGTAAATTAAAGTGAAGATAAAATGCAACAACAGTTATTGTTAAATAGTTTATTTGTAATGGATATTTTTTTTTATTTTTTTTTAAACAGCCACCAGTCAATATTTGACAAAAGATGACCACTGTAATCAGTATAAGGGATTTACAGAGGGTCAACAGATCTGCATTCTATATAAACCTAAGGTACATCAGGATAGCTGTCGGATGAACTGTTGTGGTATTTGCTTTAATTGAAAGTGCTGATAACCATGTTCTGTTTGGAGATTGCATTGAATGACTATAGTTACATAGAGTATTTATGGTTAAAAAACTCAGAGGTAAAGCTACTAAACCCTGTTACAACCAACACATTCTTCATAGTCCCTCATAAAGAAACATTATCTTTTATTCTCTAAGAGCATGTCAATGTACTTCAAGTTGACATAAGCTTTTCTTACATGACACAAACAGACAAATCAGTATCATCATGCTATATAGGGTTTTGCAGTTATGAGTTCATCTGTTCCAGGTCCATAAAACTAAAGCAGCATTTAGGTTTTCTTTCACCTTTTTTCAGCTAAAATGACTGTGAGCCTGAGGGAAGAGGAGAAACATCCTGTAGCTCATTCTCAAAAGAGATTACCTGTGTCTAATGCCTACAATGGGCAACATAACTATTAAGAAGCACCCTACTTAAGCCAAGTGCACAAAGGGCTCATTGCCCTTTGATGTTTTAAGACAGTGATAGAAAAAAGCCCCAGACTGTAGCCAACTTACAGCGTGTGCCCGTCAACAATGCTCTTCTAGTGTGCACACTTGTGAGACATGCTGTGACAAATTACAGATGCTACAACAAATTTCTCATTGGTTTGAAATTTGGAAGAACAGTCGTCAGGTGTACCAACTAAAGAGAGAGCAGCAATTAACAACAGCCAAAGAAATTGTGAGAAAATGAATGCACATAAGAGGACTTGGTATTGGGAAGTAAACCAAAAAGAAAAAAACCTCATCAAACTGCTTCCCACATCTCTCTAAGCACTGACTTATCTATCTTTTTTGGCTCTTTATTTATTTTTTCCCAATCTGTGCAAAAATGACCACAAGCCCGTCCTTCAAGTTATTTGTTGATTTATTGTGATACTATCACATCTGCGTCACAATGCGTAGTTTTTGTGATAATGAATTTCAGGATAATAAACACAATTTTGTGAATGACCTTGTAATTGAAACACCTAATCTGTAAACACAACAGACTGTGAGTCATTAAATGTGTGCAGGGTGTCAAGCTTCAGTCTTGTAGTTTGCACTTGGCATAAGGAGACTAAAAATGCTCATAATGTCTTCTCATTTATTTGCCAAATACAATTTCACATTTTCACATGAGTGGACAGAATACAGTTATACTTCTTTACTACTACCAGCAGGCACACCACACCCCAGTGGACCCCTGGAAAAGCATTTCTCTACTTTGGTACTTGATGCGACCATTCAACCAGTCTCAACACTGTGGTATAGCTGTGTTTTTTAACCCAGAAGCCAGAGGCTGGATTGATGGAATGGTGGATGGAAGTGATGGAGGGTCGTGGGGATGAGCTTTCGCGCCTGCTTGAGTTGGATGCTGCAGCGACTGCTTCTACTGGTGATGTTTTGAGCCAGGATCCCGAGATGGAAGAGGCCTTGCTGCAGCTCTTTTTGCTTGGCTGAGCCAGGGATTTGTTACCTGTGTGGGACTGCGGTAGATAAGACTCTCAAATTCCTCTCACAAAAGCGCAACACACCACACTGCTGGCCAGAGCTGCATGCTCTATGACAGCTGTTGAAGCAGGGTTATCGTGGCACCATCTAGTGGCGGTTTAAAGAACAGGTAAATTGCTAAAATTCTGACAATGTCATATACAGCCAGGATTTCCTTCAAACCACTTTTTAGTCAAAATAACAATCTTTATCAGATTAAAAATATATATATAAAAAAATCAAATGCAAAGCAATAAGTCTGAAAGCTCAATTAAACTAAAAGTGAATGACTAAACTGTGCAGTGGATGCATTGAGGGTGCTGCAGGACTTTGATCCACTCTTCTTTACACCATTAGAGGATGGGAGTGATCATTTCTTTTTCAGAGGCTATGGTAATGAAAACACATGAAACACAAGATGGGTTTGAGAGACCCCCAAAAGGGCCCTTTTTAAAGCAAGTCAGTTCACATGGCAGTCATCCTGTGCTGGTGTCATGCAAGTGTAGCTTCTGTCTAGTTAACTGGAGGAAGAACTGTCCAAAACTGTTTGCCAAGTTTAAGTTTCAATTAAATATGTCAAATCACCAATAAAATCAATGGTTTCATAAATGTGGCTTCTTAAGCTCAAATCAGGCAAAAAACTAAAAACAAAACAAAAAACAACATGCTCATAATGCACATGTGTAATCTAGAATAAGGTTTGTGGTAAAGATCAGATGATGTTGGGATCTCTATCCAGGTCTCGGATTAGAGTCTGACTCAAGTAACGATATTCATGACTCGTGACTCATCTCGGACTTGAACACTAATGACTCGGACTCAAGCATTGAGTGTATTCTGATATGGAGGAGAGGACTTGTTACAACCATTAACTTATTGTGCATTCTACCCAAGTTCACAACTAAAAGCTCATTCAGCCAATACAATAGATTAAGTTATTGTTTACAAACAAGCACTCCATTTCAAGTTGGTTCAAGCACTCCAGAACCAACTTCCGTGTTCTTTTGGCAGTCGAGAAAAGAACTGCGTTCAATGGGCTTTCTTCACTGTATACCATAGATGTCTCTTTATAATAACTTTTAGATTTAAAATATTATTTTACAACAAAGACTTGTAACTCAGACTTGCATGTAGTTAATGGAGACTCGACTCGGTACACGATATTGGTGACGAACACGTACTTGAGCAGTAAGGACTTCAGAATCTACTTGGACTCGAGATCTAGTGACTTGACTACAACACTGGTGTCTGGTAATGCTCTGTCTGTTAAATTTTAATGCACACACATTAGCTGTAAAAAGCCTTCAAAACTTTGCATCTCTTAAAGATTTTAAATTATATTATTAACAGCATAAGAAGGACAAACTGTCAAAGGCAAGGGGCTCAAAATACCAAGGTCCACAGAGAGACTTTTTAGTTTGTATATGTTTGAGACCTGCATGGGACTGCTCTGTGTTCAACACTTCTTACTGCAAGATATTGAAAGTCATGTTCTTCAGGGGTGGAAAGACTACTGAAAAATAATACTCAAGTAAAAATACTGTTACTTCTTAAAAATGTAATTTGAGTAGAGTAAAAGTACCTGACCTAGAAACTACTGAAGTAAGAGTAAAAGAGTAGCTCATTTAAAAGTACTCATTAGTAGTGAGAATTGAGTACCAAGTTGCGAAAGCTACCCCCCTTTATAATAAAAACACTATGCTGCAATTAAAAAAATGTAGCACACATACCATAATTTACATTCCCTTTAATGGCTGTTTGCCAGAAAGAATACAAAATATAGGTATTTTATAGGTGTTTGTGACTGACAACTTTTAAAATACAACACTTATCTATGATACTGTAAACACTACATGAATCTGACTTAAGAAAAATAAATAAAAGTGCAACATGATTACAGAAATGAAAAGATAAAAAGTTATTTTCAATATCATAATGTATGAAACAATTACATTAAATCAGTTTATGTGCAGGGTCTAAATTTCCCTTAATGCCGACTGAGAGAGTTATTGTTGTGCATAAAACATGTTCAAAACAATGCAAGGAATGCAAAATAAAAAAAAAAACACTAGAAAAGCAGGGTCACTTCACACAATAGAGGCGGTAGAGCAGTTATTTGGTACAGGGGCCACACAAGGCATCTCACCATCAGGTCAATCTAAAGGGGCTTTAAAGGAATAATTCACACAAAAATGAAATTTCTCTCATTATTTATTCACCCTCATGCCATGCCAGATGTGTATGACTTTCTTTCATCAGCAGAACACAAGTAAAGATTTTTAGAAGAATATTTCAGCTCTTTTGGTTCATACAATGCAAGTGAATGGGTGCCAAAAATCACATAAATCAGCATAAAAGAAGCCTAATCCACGTGACTCCAGTGGTTACGGAGAAACTCAATACTTAAGTCCATTTTTGCTAGAAATTCTCCTCCCTGCTCAGTCAATTTCCACATTAACTTTCTTCTTCTTTTGTTTTTGTTGATTCAAAATCTTCATGCATATCGCCATCTACTGGGCAGAGAGAAACATTTCTAGCAAAATGGACTTACATATTTATCTGTTTCTCACCCACACATATCATATCACTTCAGAAGTTATGGATTTAACCACTGGAGTAACCTGGATTAGGCTAATTTTATGCTGCCTTTATGTGCTTTTTGGAGCATCACACTTATATTGTATGGACCAGAGCTGAAATATTCTTCTGAAAATCTTAATTTGTGTTCTGTAGAAAGAAATTCATACACATCTGGGATGGCATGAGGTTGAGTAAATGATGAGAGAATTTTAATTTTTGTGTGAATTATTTCTTTAAGTAGCACATGGGGGCCACATTGTCCTCCTTTTGAGATACAATGTTCAACGTTGATTTAGTTCTTGTTTCTTTTAAGCCCAGCAATAGTTCTCATTCTATTGCATGATGCACCATTTTCTGAAGTTTGTGACTGGTGGAATATTCTGCTGAAGTATTGCTCTAAAAAGGTTGGTAATTTTCTATCAGGCATTAAGAAAACATATTAAAGGCTACACATAATTCTAAATTATTTTATCATCTTTACTTTCCTGGTAATTTATTATACAACTTAACACACTCTCTACATTAGGGGTCGGTATTATAAAACAAAACTAACAATATTATTACAAATATTATTATTACATTTATTATATTACATTAATACTTTTAAAGCTACTCAAGTTATTCAGCCAAAAGCAGAGAGCGGTTTTCTCATTTCCTTGTTATTGTTGTTTGATTAATATACTTTATATGACATACTAGACAGTGCTCAATTCGGTTACATGTATACTTCCAAGTCCAACATTTGATATGTCCAACAACATACGTCCACTTTCGACCAAACCCACTGCGTTTACATTAATGCTTCATCAAGATGAGCATTGGCAGATTTATAAAGTTTATTTGATTGTTTAGGTGTTGTGACAATGCAGGCAAAGAATGAAGATCTAAACGCAGCTTTATTTATTTAAAAAAAAAAAAAAAAAAGAAGAAGAAAACTTGGAATAAAGAAAACCACAGGGAACCTAGCACAGAGCAAAACAAACATGCAATAACTGACAAATTGACTGGGGGAAACAAGGAGCACCTGGGGAAACAATCAGGGAATGAGAAACAATCAGGGGAAAACCAATCAAAAAATGAATCTACAAAGGACTAGAAAAACCAAACAGCAAACAGGAACTAAACAAGAACTTCAACATAAAAGCACAAAACAAAAGTCAACAGGGAATACGTAACAGGCATAATAGCACTCAAACATTAGCCGCCTGTCAATCAAACAGCATGCAGCGTCAGATGTCAGGAAATAAAAAAGTCAATCTTTTATATTTTATCTAGATCAATCAACCAGTGGTGCTCTTGCTATCGTGATTGATGCAATGAACACCCCTGTTCTAGATGTAGATCATAGGCTAAGTGTAGAAAATTACTCAAATATTTATCATTGATAGAGGACATCTCTCTTTTTTTTTCAGATAAACATCAAGATCATTTTATCACCCAGCCCTATTTATAGCATTGCATTAATCTCTCACATCAACCAAATAATCTCAGTGATAGATAGTTAAATTACAGGCTACGTTATAGACACAGAATCTAGTAAGCAGAAATATGAAATATACCTCAATGTTTCTTCAAATTAGAGGCAGGATTAATGCAGATATCTGGCTTGAGCAAGTTAAACTCGCATGACACGATCAAGCAGTTGGCCTTTTTCACTGTGAAAAGCCCTTTCAGGTGCAGCTTTGATGTTCAGGTGTTGAACTATGCTTGAGATATCCATAACAGATGGCACCAAATCTGCATCTGCCGTTCAAGTTTTTCTTTATGTGAAGGACAGCTGGTTCTGTACCTTCTTGTTTGGGGTGGAGGGTTTGCTGCAGTTGTTGTCTATGTCTTCTCCAGATGAGGAGCTGGGATTATTGGTAGTTCTAGAGATCCTCTGTCCTGAGGGGGGATGAGAGGGAGGTTGTGCAGCCCCTCACTCACCTCCATGCTCTCATCATCCTCTGGAGTGCTCCAGAACTGATCATCTCCAAGACATTATTGCATGTGGCGGTGGTGGAGGTGTCTCACTTTACAACACAGATGCAAAGGATTCTTTCATTTTTACCTACTTTCTTTCTGCCTCTTTGACAGGTTACACATGGTAATTCATCAGACTGAAGTGAGCTAGTTATCTGTTCCAAAATCCATAAACCACGGCCTCATTTTATTAAGGGGAGGGAGTAACTGAGTGCTCTTACACCGATCCAAGGGTTATCTAGCAACTTCCTGGCTGTGATGCAGTGAGCTGGGTCAACTTTCAACAGAGATCACAATACATTTTTGGCTGTAAGAGAGAACACAAAAAGTTACCACATGACTTATCATAAAGCATGATGGAACTGTGTCGATATCAAAGACAGTTCTAACCTGCGTCACTAATGGTGTGCCACACAGGCCCAGAGAAAATGAGCTCCCCTTTCTAAATCATCTCAGAAAGTCTCTCATCAGAGCTGGATATGAAAGGAGGCTCTCCACACAGCCTGCAAAAGAGTAACTGTGAGTAATGTTATAATATATAAAATAAAGACAAAAAGTATTTGGACACTTTTTGGTGGTCAAGTATTAGAACTACACCAACACACATACTTCCTTAACAGGTACTCTTTTCTGCAAGAACTTGAAAAAGTCATTGCAAAACTGGCTGAGAAGTCAAATTAGTTCAGAGAAAAGACCTACAGTAGCTTTATTTGTTTGCAGATGCCATGCAGTTTGATATTTTCTGTCTAATGCAATGATATTTATATGTGTCATATGCAAAGTGTGAGCCAGTGGCAACAGAATGGCTATGAGTGTCTGATTGCATGCAAGTCTGTGTGTGTGTGTGTGTGTGTGTGTGTGTGTGTGTGTGTGTGTACGTGAGAAGAAAAAATACAGGAGAGATCTTACAGCATGTACATGATGATGCCGATGCTCCACACATCACACTGGTGACTATACTGGTGACCATTAATCACCTCAGGTGCTGAAAGGGCAAGCCCATGTTTCAATAATGAAAGATGTTTGAAGCTTGTGTAATGTCTGATATCTAACAGCTTTCAGCCTCTACTCCTTCTAAAATGTTATCCGCTTCACATCACTTAAATTAGGTAATCTCTTCTCTACTTCTCTTTTTAATCAACCCCCCACAGGTAATTTATTAAATCACAAGTACAAGGGACACACTTTGAATGTATGCGATTGTGTGTATGTGCATGTGGAATTCCCATGTATATGGGCGTCCCGCAGGTGGCCTGCAGCATGTTCTCAATGCCCACACCACCCTTCTGCACGGAGAGTCCGAAATCTGTGACCTGATACAAGAGAGGACAGGCTGTTATAACGACACAATTTGAGAGTCAAAACCTACACACACTCAAAGAGTTTCTACCTTTCCTTGTACTTCCTTGTTCCAAATCCATATGACTTTCTTTCTTATGTGGAACACCGAAGGAACTCAAATCATATGGGTTTGGAAACACATGAGGCTGAGGAAATGAAGACTTATTTTTATTTTTAAATTTGTCTAATTATTAAATGCATGGCGATGTTTACAATCCTGATTGTATTGTGACTCAGTTGCAATAAAATGGATTGTATGTTCATATCTGATGGCTGCATTAATGTATACTTTGTCCTATTTGATGAACTTTTTGTCAATTAAGGTGGTGGTGTAGATGCACGAAAGTTGTTTACTAGTAAATTGACACATTTTATCTCTCTGGTTCAATTAACGAGCTTGTGAAAACAACAGATGAAAGAATTATGCTTGTTATGTGTTCCAAGTACTCATGATTAGCAGTTGATGCCTACACCTGAAAGCGATCATCCTCAACTTTAAAAGAACTCTGTGCAGTTGTATGAAATCACACACTGAAGAAGGCAGTATAGCCGAAAAGTTTGTGTTCCCCTGTGTTAAAATATGTGAATAAATGCATATATGAATTTGAGAAATAGAATGCAGATCATCTTATTTATTTATTTATTTTTAGTAAATGAAGACAGAATTTATATTTTTTAGTGAACTATGACTTTAAAGTATGACATGATGTTTTGCTGTAGAGACAGTCATGCACTGAAAGTGAAACAGTCATCCTTTTGAAGTCACAAATTTTCCAAAGTAGAAAATTTGTCATTTTTCCAGCTTTGTTTCAATAAATGCACTTTTTGGTCTGAAACGTACAGTAATTTTTTTTAGGACAAAAAAAAAAGATCAAGGACAATTCTATTCTTCATGTCATGATCTCTTTTATATATTTTCATTCTTCAGTAGAGCTGGCAGTACCCACAGAATCACACAAAGACTAGACTATGTGCTCTTGGGCCATCTGAATAATATATATATATAAGCAGTGTATAAACTGTAGTTTCATTGGTGCGTCAGGGTCAGGCAGGATTAATATCCAGGAGAGATGACCACCATCTGCCAGAAGAAAGCTTTTTAATACAGTGCCAGGACAGTGCTGTCTTTGGGCCCTCGCTCTGCTCTGATTTAAACCCCAGCTCTGCCCTGATTCAATCCGCTCAAGGTAGCGGCTTCAGATGGCGCCCATCAACGCTCTTTTCTGCTGCACGCTGTGGCCCAGTTGGACATTTGTCTACGAAAAGCCACTTGTGATTCATTTTCTTTGAGAATGTGATATGAAAGAAGTCAGGCAGGAGGTCTGGTGTAATGAGACAGTATTTAAAAAGCAGTCAAAAGATTCAGGCAAAGAGGACGTGGGAGAACTAAACAACAGAGGAGAATGTCCAGAGATCCTGCCGTGTTTGAATGATGCACCACATGCATCCGCTGAAGATTTTACTGTCTCTCTTACCTTGATATTGACCATATCATTATCGTTGCCTTCGCAACTCTTCGCAAGAATGTTTTCCGGTTTGATGTAACAATGAACAATGTCTGAAAGAGAGAGGAAAAGAGATGGCGAGCAGGGGAAAGATGGATTAGTATTACTAAAAGAATGAGAAAATGATGACAGTTCATTGCATTTGAAAGGTAGCGTTATTCAAATATGCTTTCATGACCAGTGTAAACTTTTATCAACCTTATTTTGTAATGCAGATTAATGATACAAATATGATGACATATATTGGTATATACAGTATATGTCATCCTATAAACAGTATATTGCTAGCCTGTAATATAAAGCAACATAATGTGTTATTTTTGTATAGCTAAAATAGCTGGAAGTGGCTTATAGCAGAAGACGTGCACATTCAAGGTGATTATTGGCAAAGCCCTGGTAATGTTGAAAAATAAGTTGGATATGGGTTAATGGGAGACAACAACAAATATTAATTGTGGGTCCACCTTTTCTCCAACAGCAAAAGAAAAAATCAACTATTAACTTTCCAAAAGAGGAAATAATGAGAGGGAAGTGGATTACAGCAGTAAGAAGAGAGAAATATGCCCAATTTACTGTTTTTGAAACCCCATTTTAGCTGCCTGCTAGCTATTATTAATGCCAGGTGTAATACTACACAAAGAATAATGTTATAAATGTACACACACAAAAAAAGTTTGCAACATTTTCACTATTAAATAAGTCAAAAAAACTGTAAAAAGGATTTTTTTTTGCACTGCATAGTTTACAGCAACTTACATTTTAAGGCACACAAGGCCAATATTTTCTTACTGCTTCCAGTCTATGTATTACTCATGAATCTTCATTATTGCTTCATATATTTACTGTATGTACTTAATAATGAAATTATAACCAGTGTGTGTGTGGCTAATATGCTGCAATCTCATAAAACACTCACTAGTCCTGTATACACATTGCAAGTGGTATCATTAGCTCCTCTAGATGTGAGCCACACAGCCACACAGGGAGTGTGTGTTTTTCAACACACCTATTAATCAGTATTCCTCGCCTGATCATTGTTAATGACTCATTAGCCCCATGTAATGGTGTCTCATTGCCAAGGAACGTCCTAAATTACCTAAATTATTCAACTGCATATTTCACAAGAAGGCAAGAGAAAGAGAAAAAACACAGAGCATCTTCGAATAAACCCCTCAGACTCAATTAAAATGGGCGGATATATTGTATGACAGTTGTTCATTACTATCCCATTATTAAAATAAGGCCAATCCTCCATAATGAAACAGGAACCTAATGTGGATGCAATTATCATAGTGATTTTCAGATATCGATGGGAACAAAGCAATCCAGGCCACTGCATATGACTTAACTAAGATAACACATTTTTCTAAATGTAATTCTACTGCAATTATTCAATAGTAATAACCAAATTATACAGTGTGTCTGCGGGGAAAGGAACCATGAACAAGTTTTAATGTATAACTTGGGTTTGTTCACCTTTTTTGTGCAGATATACATTAGCTTCAGATAAGCTTCTATGAGGTGTATGGTCTCCTCAGTAAAGCGCTTGTTCTTCTACAGGAGATTATTCAGATCACCTCCTTCACAAAGCTCACTCACAAGATACATCCTCTGAGTAATAACACAAATACACATAAACATGTACTTAATGAAAATTATTTAAGGAAGTGAGTCACTATCAACAGCCATTGTCTTGATTAGACAAACCAGGATATTCTTAAAAAATCCATTTGTGTTCTAAAAAAGAAAGAACATCATACAGGTTTGGAATAACATGAAAGTGAGTAAATAATGACATAATTGTTTTGGGAGAGCCATTCATTTTATGTCTCACATCAAATGACCCACACACTGGCCACTGTTGTCAAACACCGTGCAGCGGCATACCCTTTAAAAAAAAAAAGACATACAATGCAACTGATGATTCAGTTCACAATAGCACACCAATAAACGAGTATGCCAGGTATACTGCAAGAATACAATCAATGTTTCATGTTTTTTTCTTTTATGTCGCAAAAAGACTTCCTCCAGATGTATAATATGTTCATGTTTCACTTGTTTCATTATGCTCACTTTTCTTTTCAGATGTTTCACACCAGAAGTGCCTGCCTGCATGGATATAAAGCACTGAATAAGGGCACTTAACCCATCCTTGGAAACTATGACAATGACTCTCAATCCTTCACCTCAGTTAACAGGTGAAACATGACTTAAACACTTATCTTCTCTGTGTTCACCTTCTTTGTCCATTTCCTCTGCATCCTAATGTGAGTGGCTTTGCAGACAACGGCAAAGTTGCCTTGGCCTAATTTCCTCCCAAAGGAATAGATTTTCTAGGGATCCACATAGAAAGGGTAACATTAGGTGAAGTATTACACACAACTCCTTTTCCTACAGTGACAATAAACAATGCTCCAGCTCTGACTAATGGGGACAGAATGAGTGTGGGTTTGTTTTTCAGCATCTCCATACTCCATTAAGTTGAGACCTGAATCCTTAAAGTGGAACTTAATTTTCAAGTTTGGGAGAATATAGTATTTCTAATCAAGTTACAAATGATTAAGTTGCTGCCGCAGTTCATTCAATCTCAGGTCTAATTAACTTGATCATTATCTCTGCACATGCAAGGCTGAGCACTGCTTGCTGCGGATTTGGCAAAGACAGCAGTCAGAAACCTCCAGAGAGGGCGAGGGCAATCAACAGCATAAAGAGATGTAATTTCCCTCCAGGCCTGGTGGGGGCGCGACTAAATTGGAGGGAAGTCAGACATTGGAGAGCAAGGCCCTGAGTCATGACTAGTGTAAACAGAGCCCTTCTACCAATTGAAGTCTACAAGTTTAGCAAAACAATGCATAACACAGCATTCCCAAAGACATTCTATGGGCGGTACATTGGCTTTTTTTTTTAATTATATCTATAAAAGGAGATGCTTGAGTGTGCTGAATAAACTGATTTCATGAGGAAACAGTTTATCACTTAATGAATTTGTTGTGTTCCGCACTGATTTATGCTGAACTACACACTGTTCCTGAGTTGCCACTAGATATCAGTATAATGTAATGTGTATGGTGGAAGAGTTTGTTCTGGTACGATGTGAAGAAGTTTTATGTGTTTCACGCAATTGCATCTGAGAGCGAATGAAGACAGTAAGTAATCATTCATCTGCCCTAGTGTACTGTCCATTAATGGCTCCATAACAAATTGGTGAGTAGTTGACCCAGAGATGGGTAGAGTAGCCAAAAACTGCACTCAAGTAAAACTACAATTACTTAAAAAACATAATTACTCAAATAGAAGTAAAAGTACTAACATAAATAATTACTTGATTAGGAGCAAGAAAGTATACAAAGAGTACTCTTGTAGTAACTTGTTACTTTCACAAATGACATAATATACATGTTCTCCCCTTTATTCCATTACTTAAAACACATTGAACATATATTATAGAATTATTATTATTATTAATGGAAATTCTGTCATCAGTCACCATCATGTTGTTCCAAACCCATATGACTTTCTTTCTTCCATGAAACACAATAAAGAGACTAAGACAGAATGTTTGCCTGTGTCACAATTTTTGCTAGACATCAGGGGGTGATATGCAGAGAAGAATGTGAATCATCAATGAAGAAAGTGATCTGTTTCTCATCCACATCTATCACATCGCTTCTGAAGATACTGATTTAAACACTAGAGTCGTATGGATTATTTTTATGCTGACTTATGTTTGTTTGTTTAGCTTTAAAATGTTGCCATTCACTTGCATTGTATGGTCCTACAGAGCTGAGAATTTCTTCTAAAAAAAATCTTAATTTGAGTTCAGCAGATGAAAGAAAGTCATACACATCTTGGGTTGCATGAGGGTAAGTAAATTATGAGAATTGTAATTTTTGGGTGAACTATCCCTTTAAGGGCTCTTGTCACATCTGGATTAATTTGTCAATAAGAAGAGAGGTTTGGAAACATTTCTAGTAATTATTACAGTGAAAACGGGAAAATGTCCCACACGGACATTATACATAATGCTGAAATATAATGCCTTCTTTTGCTATTTCATAGCTTTTAAAGTCCTGTGTGGATTCTTATTTCAGTGTAGTTACAGTTTTCAGTGTTGTAAGTTTTTAGATCTTTTGTTCTGTACAGCAGCACCACTGCTCTCTAAATGCAGAGAACACAACCTACATGTCTGAAACCGTCCCCTATCCACTATATAGTGCACTATTTTGAGTTTTCGCTATTTTGTAGGAGTGCCTGAATTCTGAGTGAGCCACTCGTTCCCTACTTTTGTTCACTCATGTACACTTTTGTTTACACACAATGCACTCTAATTTCAAGTGTACATTTCAAGTACACTCGATGACGGTTAAGACCTACAAGCTGGGAGTTTACTGCTTCCTTCACTCCTGCAATGTCTTATTTTATTCTGAATGTAGTAAATTACTTCTTGACAAATCATTACTTGATTAAAATAACAATAACATATAGAGAGACAACACAGTTTATATTAAAAATGACAATAAGAATGAAGATTTATTGTATTAATATATTATTTAATAAGAATAACTAATAAGGCCCAAGTATTTAAAAATGTCATATGGGAGATTTCTGCACCAGCTCCAGAGCTCCGACACTCATCCGAATTCACTCATTTCGTTCACTTACTGCTGAGATATAGTGCACTAACTTCCATTCAATTTATAGGAAATAGTGAATGAGTTAAAGATAGCAGACATAGCCACTCTCGTCGGCACGACTGCCTTGTGAACATCACACGCGCCCGCCCCGCGCACCATGCTGTGCACTCGCAGAAATGCTGTCTATGTGTCGATCACGTGAATGGCAGCGATTAACTTGGATGTTTAAATGGATTTATAGAGTTAATCTGCCTGAAGTAGCTGCGATATTTTCAAGTACCCCCGCGAGGGTGTGAAGTAAATACATAAATACTGCATATGACATGCGGGACAAAGCACACTGATACACTCACCTAAAGGATTATTAGGAACACCATACTAATACTGTGTTTGACCCCCTTTCGCCTTCAGAACTGCCTTAATTCTACATGGCATTGATTCAACAAGGTGCTGAAAGCATTCTTTAGAAATGTTGGCCCATATTGATAGGATAGCATCTTGCAGTTGATGGAGATTTGTGGGATGCACATCCAGGGCACGAAGCTCCCATTCCACCACATCCCAAAGGTGCTCTATTGGGTTGAGATCTGGTGACTGTGGGTGCCATTTTAGTACAGTGAACTCATTGTCATGTTCAAGAAACCAATTTGAAATGATTTGAGCTTTGTGACATGGTGCATTATCCTGCTGGAAGTAGCCATCAGAGGATGGGTACATGGTGGCCATAAAGGGATGGACATGGTCAGAAACAATGCTCAGGTAGGCCGTGGCATTTAAACGATGCCCAATTGGCACTAAGGGGCCTAAAGTGTGCCAAGAAAACATCCCCCACACCATTACACCACCACCACCAGCCAAATTGAACAGGTGTTCCTAATAATCCTTTAGGTGAGTGTATATTGCTGCACTAATTTAAAAATGTACACTTAAAAACTGATGTCATATGAGCCCAGTTAAAGAATCACTCTGAAAAGTACCTTCTCATTACACTGAAAAGCCAGAGTTAGAATTGGAGCCAAAAGTTACCTCAGCGTGCTGCCTGAAGTTGGAGCTGTGACTTTAAACTTGAAATATCAGCTTTGCATTAATCATATTTTAAAACAATTGTTTCACTGTTTATTTTTTTAAGAAATAACAATAAAATATTATTCTGTACTAGTCATGCCCACATTTATTTTTTCAGGAATTTCTGATTTTAATGAGACTTTTACTTTCTTTTTCTGGACACCACATCACATTTTTAAGCCCCAGAAAAAAATATCAATATGACTTTAAACTCAGCAACTGAAATGTTCATCATAGAAGAGGTGTATTCAAGTAAATGGTTTGTGTGAATTGCATTTTTTATGTTTTTAATTGAATAGATTAGGACAAAAATGAGCGTGACATCATTGACCCTTAGGACACATGGCCAAAATATGTACCTGTTACCCTCTGTAATTGTATTTTATGATTCATTTTGTGAAAAGAATCCAGTTTATGATCATGAAAAAGGTTTTTTTCTAGATCGCTCGCCCACTGCAGACATGCACTTTTTCTACTTCAGTCTACTACTTGACCATGTTTGAATGTGCGTGAAACATTTGAAAACTTGTGGCGTAAGTTTTATGTGAACACTAGGAAGGACAAGTCATCCCATCGCAAACATTCTACCTGTTTCCCCAGTGTTTTCAGAAAACTGCCGTTTTTTTCGCAGTGGAGAGAGCTTGCGAGCTCAACGTTCCCAGATTGCGGTACTAAAGTGTCACCATGGCAGCATATCCAAACTGTTTAAGTGTACAGATCTGATTTGGGGATTTCATCTATAGATATTTGGCAACCTCACATGTTGAAATCAATAGTTGTGCTTGAGAAAAGATGAAATGATACATCTGAAGATACAGATGATATATTTTGGTTAAAATGCCAACATTAACTGTATGAAATGCAGATCATCTTAGCATTAATGTAGTGCTAACATGCTTTATGGCATATATTTCTGTAAAAGGAATTAAAGAGAATGGATGCACACACAAGAGAGCCAACTTACCAATGTGTGAACAACTGAAATTCTCAGTAAACGAGTCCTGATGTATGTGTGAAAAATAAGGATTGCCTTGGTGAGTTAATTTGATTAATTCATTACTTAATGCAATTAAAGGCCATAATAAGTGTGTAAATTTAAAAGAATTTATGTTTATTGATCTACCACTGGAACATTACTGTGTATAGACAATGATGAATAGAGAAGATGTAATGGTGAGAAAACAGTAATATTTTGCTAGTAATGCTAACCGTGTGCGATGGCAATGTTTTAATGTTCATGTGTGTTCTAGCTGATAAAATAAGTTAAAGAGTGTTTAATGATAAGATGTAAATTATTCAGTGAACAAAAATGAAATTGAAGCAATGCAACGTACAAAAGAACAAAGTATTCTTGATTGTTATTTAAATGTAATTGATATACTGTGAATGTTGAGTTCTGATGATTCCCTTTTGGCCTTGTGTGTCCAAGATCAGGTTGTTGTGTGTGTTTGTTTATGGCCATTGAGTCATTCCAATCTGGATGAAGATGTTCAGCTGCATTAAAACGTTCATGGATTGTGGATTGTCCCAGCTCTTGTTGCTTTGAGCGGGGCTTGGACTGGCGAGCTAATAGAAACATTCCTTGTATTCTCTGTACTGGTTGAGACAGAGACTCACACTGATTTTTGTCCTGCAACTAGTAGGATCAAGCTGAAAGACATTCTCATCTCTTCGCCCTTCAACTGAAGTGGTTTCAATTAAAATTAAATTGAATTGCAAACATTCATAATATTATATGAGGACCAAATTTGGAGTGATCTCGTGCTTTTGAAAAGACATGTTTGAACATCTGACATAACGTTAAAATACTTTGGTGTTACTTCAATGAGGTTTCATTGAACTCTTTAACACTTTGTTTGTTTTCAGAGTGAGTTTGAGTATGTATTTTGTTTGTTTTGAGTTTGCAAGACCCAACTGAATGTTCATCCTATGCAAAGAGTTTGTGGGGTTAAGAAAATGTTTTTTTGTGTGTAATCACAGAGAATGAGATTTCAGAAATAAGATCAAACATACAGTTATCCTCTAAAGAGATAGTCAAAAGACTTGGTAACTAAAATTTACTTGTGAATAAAAAAATAGAAAGTCAACAACTTGAGCAATAAGAGCTAGAACAAATTATCTAAATAACCTGTTAAGAAACAAAAACTATTTGAGTGAAATCGAATATACAAGATCAAATCCAAATGAGGTGATATATATATATATACATATACATACACACAATATCTCACAAAAGTGAGTACACCCCTCACATTTTTGTAAATATTTGATTCTATCTTTTCATATGACAACAGTAAAGAAATGACACTTTGCTACAATGTAAATTAGTGAGTGTACATCTTGTATAACAGTGTAAATTTGCTGTCCCCTCAAAATAACTCAACACACAGCCATTAATGTCTAAACCACTGGCAACAAAAGGGAGTACACCCCTAAGTGAAAATGTCCAAATTGGGCCCAAAGTGTCAATATTTTGTGTGGCCACCATTATTTTCCAGCACTGCTTTAACGCTCTTGGGCATGGAGTTCATCAGAGCTTCTCAGGTTGCCACTGGAGTCCTCTTCCACTCCTCCATGATAACATCACGGAGCTGGTGGGTGTTAGAGACCTTGTGCTCCTCCACCTTCTGTTTGAGGTGCCCCACAGATGCTCAATAGGGTTTAGGTCTGGAGAAATGCTCGGCCAGTCCATCACCTTCACCCTCAGCTTCTTTAGCAAGGCAGCGGTCGTCTTGGAGGTGTGTTTGGGGTCGTTATCATGCTGGAATACTGCCCTGTGGACCAATCTCTGAAGGGAGGGGTACATGTTGGCATTCATGGTTCCCTCAATGAACTGTAGCTCCCCAGTGCTGGCTGCACTCATGCAGCCCTAGACATGACACTCCCACCACCATGCTTGAATGTAGGCAAGACACACTTGTCTTTGTACTCCTCACCTGGTTGCCGCCACACATGCTTGACACCATCTGAACCAAATAAGTTTATCTTGGTCTCAGACCACAGGACATGGTTCCAGTAATCCATGTCCTTAGTCTGCTTGTCTTCAGCAAACTGTTTGCGGGCTTTCTTGTGCATCATCTTTAGAAGAGGCTTCCTTCTGGGATGACAGCCATGCATACCAATTTGATGCAGTGTGCGGCGTATGGTCTGAGCACTGACTGGCTGACCCCCCACCCCTTCAACCTCTGCAGCAATGCTGCCAGCACACATACGTCTATTTCCCAAAGACAACCTCTGGATATGACGCTGAGCACATGCACTCAACTTCTTTGGTCGACCATGGCAAGGCCTGTTCTGAGTGGAACCTGTCCTGTTAAACCGCTGTATGGTCTTAGCCACCGTGCTGCAGCTCAGTGTCAGGGACTTGGCAATCATCTTATAGCCTAGGCCATCTTTATGTAGAGCAACAATTCTTTTTTTCAGATCCTCAGGGAGTTCTTTGTCATGAGGTGCCATGTTGAACTTCCAGTGACCAGTATGAGGGAGTATGAGAGCGATTAACACACCTGCTCCCCATTCACACCTGAGACCTTGTAACAGTAATGAGTCACATGACACTGGGTGGGGCTAATTGGGCCCAATTTGGACATTTTCACTTAGAGGTGTACTCACTTTTGTTCCCAGTGGTTTAGACATGAATGGCTGTGTGTTGAGTTATTTTGATGGGACAGCAAATTTACACTGTTATACAAGCTTTACACTCACTACTTTACATTGTAACAAAGTGTAATTTCTTCAGTGTTATTACATGAAAAGATATTATCAAATATTTACAAAAATGTGAGGGGTGTACTCACTTTTGTGAGATACTATATATATATATATATATATATATATATATATATATATATATATATATATATGGCATATTTTTTTTATTTCATTTTTGATAGTGGTCGACCGATATGGGTTTTTTAATTGCCGATGCTGAAATCACACAATTGAATAAAGTAAATAACCAACATAAAATTGCTTAAAATGAATAAACTTTTATTTAGCACTAAATTTACTCAATTTCACACTAAACTTTGTAAAAAATAATCAAAAAAATTATATTGTATTTTAAATGGTAGATAGCAGTTTCTTCAGGTTTCTGTTTAGTCATCAAATGTAATCATTTATTTGCACATGAAGAAATAGTTAATATATTAGAAAGAAGAAAATAACAGTGTCCATGTTAGCAGTCGCATTTTCTCAAAACATATGTAATCAAACCAATTGTACATATGGTTTATAGAGAATAAGATATTTACTAAAGCACTTTTACTTTGAAGTTGCACTCTGATGCAATCTCCTGACAGTCTTGATCACCTATTTGGATTGCCATGGACTGCATCCAAAACCAGGAAAATGCTGCCTTTGGAGGCTATATACGGAGGCAGGATGAAAATAAGGTGCTGTGTTGCACACTGGTCTATTATTGTAGTAACATGATGGCACGTAACAACAAAATGAACCATGACTGGTTGCTTACATGTCTCAGTCACTTCACATGCAAGCAGCCGATTCTCCGCAGCCTCAACGAACAAATCGGCCAAAGGAGAAAATGTATTGTCAGAGGCCGATAGTTAAAAAATTCTGTATATCGGTCGACCTCTAATTTTTTATAATACACCTGTTCTTTCTTTAAACAAATTGTGTGTTTTAATTTTTTCACTTCTGTTGCTGGCTTCCTTCTCCAAAATTGTATCTTGTCTTCTGAGAGCACTGGTCCATAAGCTAAAAGTATTATCAAACCAGTAGTTCCTACGCTATAGTAAGTAAGTGGTGTAGGTGCTACATCTAGCAGATGAAAAGCTCTGGAATTCATCTCACCGCACTCGAGTGCCTGAGGCACCACAACATTTTAAATCTTCATATCGGGGGACAGTTGTAACAGCTGAACCGGGGGTAGTGCAAGACAATCAAATGTGTCATGATAGAAACCACCAAACTGGTTGAAAGATTACCAGACTTAAAGGGTTAGTTCACCCAAAAATAAAAATTCACTCATGACTTTCATCTACAGAACACAAATTAAGATTTTTAGAAGAATATCTAGGCTCTGTAGATCCATACAATGCAAGTAAATGGGTGCCAAAAATGTTAAGCTCCAAAATCTTTATCAGGGCAACACAAAAGTACTCCAGACGACTCTTGTTGTTAAATCCATATCTCCTGAAGTGATATGATATCATGATTTATGATTAAAAAAAATGACTTTTTTAATTAAATATTGATCTGTTTCTCACCCACACATGAATTTAACAACTGGAGTCACATGGATTACTTTTATGCTCCCTTTATGTTGATTTTGGAGCTTCAGCACCTATTCACTTGCATTGTGAGGGCCTACATAGCTTAGACATTCTTCTAAAAATCTTATTTCTGTTCTGCAGAAGAAAGAGTCATACACATTTGAGATGCCATGAGGGTGAGTAAACCATGAGAGAATTTTTATTTTGGGGTGAACAATCCTTTTAAACTGGTAGAGTAACATTTGAGATGAGCATCTGATGTTACCTTGTTCATATGCTTACTTCAAGTGGTTTATGTGCTTAAAGCATCTACATATTCAAAGTTATGTTTTATGTATAAGAATGTTATGGTAAGCCATTCAACAATGGAGTCTTTCATTACCAGATGTAGTTATATATTAATGCTCGGTTTAAATGAGCGTTCTTTCTGTACTGTCAATTACCTTTTAGATGGTCCTGTATTGCTTATTGCTTTACTAAATAGGGAGGCATTTGTATAGTCCTGGGGGGATGTTGGTGTTCTGCACTGATTTATTCTGAACTACACTCTATTCTTGAGCGGCCACTAGATGTCAGTATAACGTAATATGTATGGTGGAAGAGTGCGTTCCGGTAAGAGGATAAGTGTTGTGTGCTTCACGCTGTTGTGTCTGAGAGACAGTAATTATTAATCTACCCTGTGTAGTCCTTTAATTAATCCATAATAAAACTGACAGTCAGTCAGCTAATTATCATGTTTTACACTAAACAATGCTTTTGAAGTGAACTACCAGTGGAGTTTACTACAATAAATTGGTGTTTTATAAGAGAACACGCAGACAATTTTGTGTCAGGAAAGTTTCAGTTTACGGCTCTACCCATTCGTTTGTATGGTATCCCCAAATGGTGACTTACTGTCGTTACATGCTAGTAGACCGTTACACTCTTAACTATGGTAAAAACATAGACGTTGTTAATTCAGCATCCACCTGTTTCCTGAACGCGGAAGTGTTCCACGATTTGCCTGTTTTCAATGTCCAGTGTTCTGTTTTCAATGTCCTGTTTCAGTCTCCAGTGTTTTTGCACGCATCGACGTACATTCTTAGCGGGTAATGTGATGCTTAAAGTATTACATTTGTAAAAAATTTGGCTTTAAAGTGCCAATATTTAAAATCAAGATGACTGTTTTTTTGACAGTGCCTCACCTGAGTATGTAGACGTCATGAAGTGATGGTCCAAGGTTTGGTTTGTTGATATCAACTATTTTGTGTTGTTATGACAGCCAACAACTGCACAAGTTGAGCCTGAAATAAATTTTTACTCCAAATAACACTTCAATAGTTTTTGTTCTCCGTCTGAATTACTCGTTTCGGTAGTTTTTACATTTTTGTCTCGAGGCCAGAAACACAAAACAGGCAATTAGAATCATCATGGTGCCACCCAGCGGTTTGATCAGGAAAACTGTGGATAGACCAGTGTCATCGTTGAAAGCTAAGACAAAAACTATATAAAAACACTGAAACAAAAATAAGAACTGAAACTATACCAAAACTACCTAATATACTGTAAAATAAAAATTATCTTCAATTAATTTTAGTTTATATACACAGGGTGAATATGTGCAAAGTGGGACAATTTTGGACATTTTTATTTTCTTTGCACTTTTAAAGGAATAGTCCACCAAAAATAAAAATTCTCTCATAATTTACTCACCCTCATGCCGTCCAACGTGTGTATGACTGTCTTTCTTAAGCAGAACACAAATTAAGATTTGTCAAAGAACATTTCAGCTTTGTAGGTTGATAAAATGCAAGTGAATGGGTGCCAACTTTTTGAAGGTCCAAAAAGTACATATTGCCATCTTTAAAATAATCCATACACTTCCAGTGGACTGGAATTTCTGAAGTGAAACTCTAGGTGTGTGTAAAGAAGTCTCTTCTGCTCACCAAGACTGCATTTATTTATTTTTATCAGTAAAAAATATTGATATTATGAACTATTTTTACAATTTAAAAGAACAGTTTTCTATGTGAATATATTGTAAAATGCAATTTGTGATCAGAGCTGAATTTTCAGCATCATTACTGCAGTCTTCAGTGTCACATGTTCCTTCAGAAATCATAATAATATGCTGGTTTCCTAATATGGGCATATTTAAAGTGCATTTTAATAATTTAACCTGAACACATATTTGCAAGCACAAGCTTTGTTGATGATAATGAGGCAGCATAAACACTAGTTAAAATATATTCTAAACATTCATATTATTTTAATATCATATTTATATCATACGGCATACAATTGAAATACCTGCTTTAGCCAAAACAGCATTTAAATGTAGCTAAAACTTGCTTATTAGGACATATTTCAAATTTCAGTACTCTGAATCCTATCTGGCAAGTCTGTAAACAGTCCCACTAGTAATATATGTACATGTTTATATAAATAGCATGTAAACTAATATGTAATAAAACTAAATTACTTACTCATCCAAAATTGTATCCTTGGATGGATCAAGTCACTCTTCAAAATACAAACATTCATCAGAGTCCCGCTCTTCTTCTGAGGAAAATGTTAACTCTTCGTCACTATCCAGGAGTTTTCTCACTTGTGTATCAAGCATTCCTCAGTGATAGGCCCCGGGGATGGGTCTTCGTCTCCTCAGGTGTGAATCACCTCAATATTCATGATAGTTCAGGCCTCCTCACATATGGCCTTTCTAACACTAAAATTGTCTTACAAATTTAAATTACTTCAATGACTGCGGAGGTATTTCAATGACTTAAAATGTTATTTTTTTCAAAAACCACACATGAACGTTATTTTCTCAAAAATACAAACATGTTGCTCAGTTTTCAAGCGTTTATGTGTCCTTATTATGTGACTCTGATTGAGAGATGCTGACAGAGTGCACACTCTGCCAAAGGAGCATTTGTCATTAAAATTGGATGTACAGGTAAGTACCTGCAATGCAGGAGGACTGAAAAGTGTGAAGTGTACAGTAGTATAAAAATTATTTTTAATGGCATTTGGGCACCAATCAAATATCTCACCTAGGACACCAACAGAGTCTGAGCTGGCCCCATCCCTATTCCTAACCATATGGGCACTGTAAGTCTGAGCAGCCTGCCAGGAACAACTTCATGCACCATTGTCATGGTGTAAACTAGAAATTGCCTTAACTGATCTGAAAACATCTTAATGGTCTTAATTATAATATGATGGTAAAGGTTGAGAGCAATGTTTCCACTAAGCTGCGTACTTGCGTGGCTGCGCACTTCTGATGTGCAGACCAAAAATGGTTTTGCAGATGTTTTTTTTTTACCTCTTCATAAAAAGTTATTGTAACAAATGTTATCTTGCGCTTCTCTAGTTATCTCAAGAAAACAAAATAACAAAAAACAACAGTAATGCATGGCTTCTAGGTGGCCTAACTTACCTGCTGAAGAAGAAATTAACTGTTCTGTATTAATGGTTTATAATTTTTATAGAACATCTTTGTAAAGAATGGCACCATGCACATGTCAGGACATGGGCTGTTGCTGCTGAAGCTTTTAAAGGGTTTGCCCCCCCTTAAAAATAGGTTTTGCTCAGAAAGAACAAAAATTAGAGGGAGCTTTGTTTGGGAGTGTTTGTGTGCCAATAACATAGTTAGTGCAGGGATGTACACTAAAACCACTGCATCTAGATTGGACAGGGTTATGCTTGATTCATCTTCTATTCGAGTGTGGGGCACATTATCTGCACTGTTTGCCAAAGTCCACTGGGAAGCCATTATCTTCTCTGTTCCAGACATACTTTTATGTGTTATCGGAGGGTGAGATCAATACATTTTTGGTCATTTGCACACATATAGAGCAACAACATAATCTCAACCATGGAAAAATAGATTCAGACACATTCTCTTATTTATATATTAAAACAATGAATTGTCAATTTTCAAATAAAATATCTAATTAAATATTCAGTCAGGAATATTCTCATCACAGGTCTCTCATCAAATACCCGCTTCCTTGATTCTTAAAGGAATAGTTCACCCAAAAATGAAAATTCTTTCATCATTTACTCACCTAATGCCATCCCAGTTGTGTATGACACAACACTAACACAGATTTTTAGAAGAATATCTAATCTCTGTAGGCCCTCAAATGGTAAGTGAATATTTTGAAGCTCCAAATGCACATAAAGGCAGCATAAAAGTAATCCATATGACTCCAGTTGATAAATCCATGTCTTCTGAAGTGATATGATAAGCGTGGGTGAGAAAGAGATCAATATTTAAGTTCTTTTTTTACTATCAATCTCTCAATCTTTACTATTACTTTTCTTCATGCAAAATACCACCTACTGGGCAAGGAGAAATATTAATATTAAAAATGGTACCCATTCACTTTGTATTTTGCATTGTATGTTCCTACATAGTGGAAATATTCTTGTAAAACTATTTGCTTGTGTTCAGCAGAAGAAAGTCATACACATCTGGGATAGCATGAGTGTCAGTAAATTATGACAATTTTTATTTTGAGTTGAACAATCCCTTTAATCTCAACTGTAACCCAATTCACTTCTTACTTTAAATGTAACCAAGTGCCTACCCACCTAACAGGGAACGTTCCAACAACTTTGGCTAACATTATTTAAAGGTTTGGGGGGAAAAAAATTATATAAAACGTTAATGGAACATCCTTATAACGTTATTAACCTTAAAAAACGTTCTACTAATGTTAAGAAAACTGGACATTTTCATGTTCCCACAACCAATTACTAACGTTAGGAAAACGTTCTTAGAACATAAAATTGTTAGCTGGGTAAAGCCTTCACACTAATATTAAGCACAATTTACTCAGCTTAAAAACATTCTCCAGAGCCAAATTAAATGTAAAGCAATTATGGCGTGATGATTGGGAGCGGCAAAGTAAATCTGCCACACAGACAGCGATTAAATTTAACGAGGAGGCATTGTATTTAACCTCTCCTCTCTCAGCAGCATTATCAAGTCCTGTTGACAGGTCCCATCATAGCAGCTGTCTCTTTTATTACTGACCTTCTAACTGCTAAACAAAATTATTGTGACATGTTCTGGAAACCCATATCAGCTCTGTCAGCTTTATGTGGAACTGTGACTCCAAAAGTCTACCCGGTCACACTACACTTCACCTCCATTCACTCTCATTCAAACACATCCTGACTGGGAGACTGGAAATGCAAGATCATGTGAAAAAAATGTCACTGTTCGCTGCGGAGTAGAGTTCAGGTTTGGTGAACTCTCACCTGCGAATCTGAATGATACGAAGACACATGACCAATAGAAGATGGAAGCTTCATAAACTGACCTCTTCTCAATTCAAAGAGTAGCCTACATATGAAAAAGCTGCAAGTTTGCAGGGAAGTGAGTTGATGTGAGGAATATTATACATTTTTGAATATAATATTAATTGCTAATGGTGATAGATAATTTATCAAAACAAGAATCCATCGCTCGTAAAATCATATCCTATCCGTTGTACTGTCAGAAATAATTTTATGTGCTCAAGGTCTAGACTCAAGTGTGACCACCCCTTCAGACTACATAAACTGAGTGGTATTGATGAAAAAGTGCATCAACATTTCAATGGTTAAAATCAGGTAAAAAAAAAAACGGTTGAAACATTGGTTCTCTGAGTTTGACATCTCACTATGGGACATGCCTCTTGCATGCTCATCTATGAATGCCTATGTAATCATGCCTTAAACGCTATTGGCCAGTGCAACCGGAAAGCCCAACTCCTTCTATATAATCCACTGCACTGGCTCAAAATAGTATATGGTTTCAGCTCTTCCAAGTTGATGAAAAATGGGCCCTCTGATGAGATGTCTCACTCATCTCCCTCAGAGAACCGAGGTTAGAACCATGTGGCAGCGGGGGTGTGGTCAAGTGCCCGTCCGGAGAGGGAAAGCGGTAAGGGCGCTTGCACCTGAGCTAAATTATGTCTAACACCTGTCTCTAATTTCAGTGAGCACTGGGAGACCGGCATAAAAAGAGTTTCACTACCTCCAGAAGATTTACGCCAGTCCAGTGTTGGCAATATAGAGAGAGAGAGACCTTAATTTGTTATGTGTAAAAGTCTGTATGTTTAGTGGAGTCTATGTTTATCTTCTACCCATCTGTGTGTGAATAATTTGTAATTAAAATCCCTACCTGTGAGTCGAACCCCATTCCCGTGTCCTCCTTCCCGTCCTGTGAACCCAAACCGTTCTACACTGGTGCCGAAAACCCGGGAAAAAGTTAAAAGATTGGATCCTCCGCGTCCTAACATGGAAAAAGATCGTCCCATAGAGTCCTCCCAGCTGGCCGAAGTCCTCCTGTCCCTCGCCACGTTACATCAGAGCCACCAACAGTCCCTGCTTGAGCTCAGGCAAGACCAAGATCGGCGGTTCTGCGAGTTCGTGCGGGCTCAAGCAGAGGAACGACAGGTCATCCGGAGCCTCCTCAGCCAGGAGGCCGCTTCAGCCACAGCCGCGACCCCGGACACCCGTGCCACGTTACCCCCGCCCACGTTACAGAAGATGAGGGCGGCGGATGATGTAGAAGCCTTTTTAGATTTGTTCCAGCGAACCGCTGAAATTTGGGGCTGGCCACAGGACCAGTGGGCAGCCCGCCTTGTTCCTCTTCTGTCCGGGGAAGCCCAACTCGCGGCTCAACAACTGCCGGCAACGAACCTCCTGGCCTACGCTGATTTAAGAAAAGCCATTCTGCAGCGGGTTGGTCGGAGCCCCGAGGAAAACCATCAGCTCTTCCGGGGTCATGAAGCTGGAAAAGTCCGACCGCCCGTTCGCCTTCGCCCAGCGGCTCCGTGATGCCTGCCGGAGGTGGCTGCTAGTGGGGGACCGCGACGTCGAGGGACTCGTCGATCAGGTGGTGCTGGAGCAGATTATTCAACGCTTGCCCAGGAGAACGGCGGAGTGGGTCCAGTGCCACCACCCGGCGTCGCTGGAGGCAGCCGTCCAGCTTGCAGAGGACCACATGGCGGCGATCCCAAGGGCGGACGAGCCCTCTCTCTCTCTCTCTCCCCCTCTCTTTCCCCTCCTGTGTTTACTTCCGCTCCTCCCCACTCCCCCCAACGCTCTCGCTCTGTCCTCTCTCCAGGTCCCGTTGCTGCCCCACGCAGGCGAGGAGCCTGGTTGAGACCAATACACCTCCATCATCAGCATCAGCCCATCCCTCCTCCACCACCTACAGCCGTTCTCCCCCTCAGGAGGGGGCGTCCGTCAAAGCAGGTACGGGTGTGGTGTCTGGGCCGGCATGTCGGAGGTCCGGGGACCCGAGCCACTTCCGTGAGCGGTGTCCGTTGATGAAGGTGGGGGCGGTGGTCCGGGTCGCCGATCTCCCACATGCTGCCCCCGATCGGGCTGGAGCGTACCGGGTTCCGGTAAGAATCCAGGGGGGTACACACCAAGCTTTGCTGGATACTGGTTGTAATTAGACCACCATCCATCAACGCTTGGTTCAACCCGAGGCTTTGGGCACGGCTAAGCGGGTAAGGGTGAGGTGTGTACACGGGGATGTTCATAGCTACCCGATGGTGACCTTGCTGCTTAAATTTCGAGGGGGAAAACATAAAGTGGAGGCAGCGGTTAATTCCCGCCTCACCCATCCTCTGATTTTGGGGACCGATTGTTAATTCCACGGAGCCGTCGGGAAATGCTTTTCCAGGCGGCTCATTATAATCCCATGGCGGGTCATCTAGGGGAAAGGAAAACACTGCTCCGTCTAATAGCCCGTTTTTATTGGCCGGGCATTAACGGCGACGTGCGCAGGTGGTGTGCGGCGTGCCGCGAATGTCAGCTGGTAAATCCGCCGGCCACCCCAAAAGTGCCATTGCGCCCCCTTCCATTAATCGAGGTTCCCTTCGAAAGAATTGGAATGGACCTCGTCGGGCCATTAGATCGGACAGCACGTGGACATCGTTTTGTATTAGTCCTGGTGGATTACGCAACACAATATCCGGAAGCAGTGCCTCTAAGCAATATCTCTGCACGTAGTGTTGCGGGGGCGCTCTTCAAAATAATCTCCCGGGTGGGGATTCCAAAAGAAATCCTCACCGACCAAGGCACAACATTTATGTCACGCACACTTCGCGAACTTTACGATCTGTTGGGCATTAAATCAATTCGCACTAGTTTATACCATCCGCAGACGGATGGCCTAGTGGAACGATTTAATAAAACGCTCAAGAATATGATTCGTAAATTCGTACACGAAGACGCTAGGAATTGGGATAAATGGCTTGACCCCCTGTTATTTGCAGTACGAGAGGTCCCGCAAGCCTCCACGGGATTTTCCCCGTTTGAGCTGCTGTATGGGCGGCGCCCGCGCGGTGTGCTGGACGTCATCCGTGAAGCCTGGGAGGAAGGACCTTCGAATAGTAAAAATGAAATTCAGTACGTTCTTGATCTTCGAGCAAAACTCCACACATTGGGGAAACTAACACAGGAGAATTTGCTCCAGGCTCAAGCACGCCAACGCCGGCTGTATGACAGGGGTACTCAGCTAAGGGAATTTGCACCGGGAGACAAAGTTCTTGTATTGCTCCCCACATCGAGCTCCAAATTACTCGCCAATTGGCAAGGGCCCTTTGAGGTCACACGACGAGTGGGGGATCTCGATTATGAGGTTAAACGAACCGATAGGGGGGACGCGCGTCAAATTTACCACCTCAATCTCCTTAAATTATGGAGGGAGGCGGTCCCTGTGTCATTGGCTACGGTGGTTCCAGAGAGGGCGGAGCTCGGACCGGAGGTGAGTCCAAAACCTGATTACAATGCCCCGGTCATTTGCGGAGACCACCTCTCCCCGTGCCAACGCTCAGAGGTTGCCAAGTTGCAAAAAGAGTTTGCAGATGTGTTTTCTCCTCTACCGGGTCGTACGAACATCATCGAACACCACATCGAGACCGAGCCGGGGGTGGTAGTTCGTAGCCGCCCTTATCGCCTCCCCGAGCATAAAAAGAAAATTGTTCGGGACGAATTGGATGCGATGCTCGATATGGGGGTAATAGAAGAGTCCCACAGCGACTGGTCTAGCCCGGTCGTTCTTGTTCCCTAGAGTGACGGATCGGTCCGGTTCTGTGTGGACTATCGAAAAGTCAACGCGGTGTCTAAATTTGATGCGTACCCAATGCCTCGTGTTGATGAACTGCTCGATCGGTTAGGTACTGCTTGCTTTTATTCGACATTGGATTTAACAAAGGGTTATTGGCAGATCCCCTTGACACCAATTTCCCGTGAGAAAACCACCTTCACCACGCCGTTCGGATTACACCAATTTGTGACACTTCCGTTCGGTTTGTTTGGGGCTCCAGCCATGTTCCAGCGCCTAATGGACCGTATCCTCCGCCCGCACTCCGCTTACGCCGCTGCCTATTTAGATGATATCATTATCTATAGTAATGACTGGCAGTGGCATGTACAACACCTAAGGGCGGTCTTGAAGTCGCTGCGGCGGGCGGGGCTCACAGCAAACCCCAAGAAGTGCGCGATTGGGCGTGTGGAGGTACGGTATCTGGGGTTCCACTTGGGTCATGGCCAGGTGTGTCCCCAAATTGATAAGACCGCAGCGATTGCGACTTGCCCTAGATCTAAGACCAAAAAGGGGTGAGGCAGTTCCTGGGGCTGGCTGGCTATTATAGAAGATTTGTGCCTAACTATTCGGATGTCACCAGCCCGCTGACTGACCTCACTAAAAAGGGGGCTCCAGATCCGGTCCAATGTCGGAGCAGTGCCAACAGGCATTTACACAGGTTAAAGCCGCACTCTGTGGAGGGCCGCTCTTATATTCACCTAACTTCTCTCTCCCTTTCTTATTGCAGACGGACGCTTCAGACAGAGGGCTGGGGGCCGTACTCTCGCAGGTGGTGGAGGGGGAGGAGCGCCCCGTGCTGTACATCAGCAGGAAACTCTCCTTGAGGGAAACGAAGTACAGCACTGTAGAGAAGGAGTGTCTGGCCATCAAGTGGGCGGTCCTCACACTCCGCTACTACCTGCTGGGGCGGGCCTTCACTCTCTGCTCGGATCACGCCCCACTGCAGTGGCTCCACCGCATGAAGGATACTAACGCCCGGATCACCCGTTGGTATCTGGCTCTCCAGCCTTTTAAGTTCGAGGTGGTCCACAGACCGGGGGTGCAGATGGCTGTCGCCGACTTCCTTTCCAGAAATGGGGGGGGGAGTGGTAGGCAGGCCAGATGACGCCCCGGCCTGAGTCGGGCGGTGGGGGTATGTGGCAGCGGGGGCGTGGTCAAGCGCCCGTCCGGAGAGGGAAAGTGGTAAGGGCGCTTGCACCTGAGCTAAATTATGTCTAACACCTGTCTCTAATTTCAGTGAGCACGGGGAGACCGGCATAAAAAGAGTTTCACTACCTCCAGAAGATTTACGCCAGTCCAGTGTTGGCAATATAGAGAGAGAGACCTTAATTTGTTATGTGTAAAAGTCTGTATGTTTAGTGGAGTCTATGTTTATCTTCTACCCATCTGTGTGTGAATAATTTGTAATTAAAATCCCTACCTGTGAGTCGAACCCCGTTCCCGTGTCCTCCTTCCCGTCCTGTGAACCCAAACCGTTCTACAAACCATAACCCAAAGTTCTCATTCTGTTGACATCGTACTATGGGTTATAGATAACGCACACTATTCAGTCATCAGAACTTCTAGGTTATTGTCGTAACCCCTGTTCCCTGATGGAGGTAACGATATGTTGTATCGATGAAGTGACACTCTTGAGAGCCTTGGTTGCCTCTGAACTTTGAGAAAAGGCCAATGAGAGTTGGCAAACAGAATGTGCATGTCCCTCCCCTGGACATACAGGTATAAAAGTAGGGAATCCTGCATCTGTTTAGTCAGGTTTTGCACTGAGGAGCCGAGAATAAGGTTCGGCTGTTACAGCAGTTGGTACGGTGTTGTGGCAAGAGGAACACAATGTCTCTGCGGCTGGGGCCATCTAACCCTATACACGCATCGGGGAAGGTTTTCTTATCCAATCCTATTCTTTCGGGGAAAAAGACCCCATTGAGACCATGTCCTGACAAGGCTGGGGAGTTCAACATGTGGAAAATACACAAGCCACACATGGAAGTGGCGCGGTAGTAGGTCCTGCCTGGTGAGGGAGGAGCTCTAAAAACACAGCGACCGGGGGCCGAGGGGACTGCCCAAGGGAGATGCGGGTCCACCGAGAGGGGACCTATTCCAGTACAGAGTAATTAGTACCCGTAGTGGGTCTGGTCGGGAATTCCTCTGCCGAATTCGAAAGCCAGAGGGCTAGGGAGGAAGGACATCCAGGGAGCACGAGTTTTGTGAGCTCGCTTGGGAGTAAGAGCACACGTGTTCTCCTCAGAGGAGGGGAAAGGTGATATGCGCAAGCGGTACACCCGGTCAGCTGTTCCTTATTACAGAGTTCTATGTGCTTGGACCTGACAAAACACGGGACAAGACAACTCAATTCTGAGATTCTAGAATCTCGCAAAGGTATTGGGTGTTGCCCAGCCTGCTGCTCTGCAGATATCTGCTAGGGAGGTGCCGTTGGCCAGTGCCCACGAGGATGCCACACTCCTTGTAGAGTGTGTTTAAACCCGCAAGGGGGCGGGCACGGCCTGGGTCTGATAGGCCAAAGGAATTGCGTTGATGACCCAGTGGGCAAGCCTCTGTTTGGAGACAGCATTCCCTTTACGCTGTCCACCAAAGCAAACAAAGAGCTGCTCGGAACCTCTAAAGCTCCGTGTGCTGTCTAAATAGGTGTGCAAAGCACGCACCGGACACAGCAACAATAAGGCTTAGTCTGACTCTTCCAGGGGAAGTGCTTGCAGGTTCACTACATGGTCCCTGAAGGGGGTCGAAGGAACCTTGGGCACATAGCCTGGTCGGGGTCTAAGGATGACATGAGCATCTGCCAGACCAAACTCCAGGCAAGTATCGCTGAAAGAGAACGCTTGCAGTTCCCCAACGCTATTGATGGAAGAGAGCGCAATCAGGAGGGCCAAATCTAGGGCCAAATCTAGTGGCTCGAAGGGGGCTCTCCGAAGGCCCGCAGGGACAACGGAAAGATCCCATGAGGGGAACAGGCATGGCCTGGGAGGATTCAACCTCTGGGTGCCTCCAAGGAACCTGATTATCAGGTCATGCTACCCTAAGGACTTACCGTCCACTGCATCGTGGTGAGCCGATATAGCGGCTACATACACCTTCAAGGTAGAGGGGGACGGCCGCTCCTTCAACCTCTCCTGCAGGAATGAGAGCACTGACCCCACTGCGCACCTTTGCGAGTCTACTGATCTGGAAGAGCACCAGTTTGTGAACAGAAGTCACTTTAGGCCATAGAGCTGCCTGGTGAAGGGAGCTCTGGCTTGGTTGATCATGTCTACGACAGCTGGTGGTAGGCCACTTAGATCTTCCTCATCTCGTCCAAGGGCCAGACGTGGAGGTTCCAGAGGTTTGGGCAAGGATACCAGAGGGAGCCCCGTACCGGCGAAGGTCCTTCCTCAGGGGAATCCGCCAGGGAGGTGCTGTTGCGAGGAGCGTGATATCTGAGAGCCAAATCCGAATGGGCCATTAAGGAGCCACTAAAATGACTTTTTCCCCATCCTACCTGACCTTGCACAGCACCTGTGCAAGTAGGCTCACTGGGGGAAATGCGTATTTGTGCAGCCCCTGGGGCCAGCTGTGTGCCAGCGTGTCTGAAATCAAATCAAATCAAATCAAATCAAATCACTTTATTGTCACACTACTGTGTACACGAGTGCAACAGTAGGTGAAAGTCTTGTGTGCAGTTCCGAGCAACATTGCAGTAATGACAGTGACGAGACATAAACCACTTTACAATAACAACATATTTACACAACACAATTTACATAACAAATGTACACATACTTACACAACAATTTACATATCAAATGTACACAATACACACAATGTAGAATACACAGACACTAGATAAGGGTATAAATATATATATACACTAACTGAATTGGGAGCGAGAATATATTTGACAGAATGAAGATTAATAAAGTGCAGTGCTGATTGTAGATCGTGAGAGATCATGTGTTCAAAAGTCTTATTGCTTGTGGGAAGAAGCTGTCATGTAGTCGGGTGGTGCGGGTCCTGATGCTGCGATACCGCCTGCCTGATGGCAGCAGTGAGAGCAGCCCATGACTCAGGTGGCTGGAGTCTTTGATAATCCTCCGATCTTTATTCACACACCTATATGGAGAACCAGAGCGTGCAGTGTGAGTTTTCATGGGAAGCAAACAGGTCTACCTGTGCTTTGCCGTATTGGTCCCAAATCAGCTGAACCACCTGGGGGTGGAGCCTCCACTCTACACTGCCAGGTTGAGGCTGCCCGGGATATGAGTGCCATGCAGCGACCTCAGTCCAGAGGAGGAGATGGCGGGCGAGTTGTGACATTTGACGAGAGCCCACGCCGCCATGGCAATTTATGTACACTAGGGTCGTGGTGCTTTCTGAACAGATCAAGACATGCTTGCCCCGAATCAGTGGGAGAAACCTCCTCAGGGCAAGCAATACAGCCAGCAACACTAGGCAGTTGATGTGCAAATGTAGCCATGGTCCTGTTCAGGAGCCGGCGGCTGCGTGCCCGTTGCACACGGTGCCCCAACCCAGTTTGGAGGCATCTGTGGCAGAGGTGGGTAGTAACGCATTACATATACTCAATTACATTTACTCTAATAACTTTTTGGGGAAAATTTACTTTTAGAGCAGGTATAAAAGTGGGTACATTTTACTCTCACTCAAGTAAAATTCGAATTATAATTATTTTTATTACTTTTACTTCTTTACAATGTGTGACATTAGTGTCGTTACATTACTGGATTTAATTTGAATTAATGTGTAATTTATTGAGAGATTATTGAATGGGAATTTTACAAGAGTGGAAGTTCACAGCTGTGCACAATAAGATGCTCCCACTTGAGTGATGAGACAGTCACTCAAGTCACCAGTGCAGCAGCATCAAACTCTTCAAAGTGAAACTTTCACTCCACACAGTGAAAAAAATTATAGTTTCATCATGCAATGCCTTCATTTAACACCAAGACATGCTGATATTTCAAGATAAAAATCACAGCTCCAACTTCAGGCAGCACACTGAGGTAAGTTTTGGCTCTAATTCTAATGTGGTTTTCATTCATAAAAACATCAGTTTTTAAGAGTACATTTTGAAATTAGTGCAGCAATATATCAGTATTTATGCATTTACTCAGTGTCCTCACGGTGGTCATGGAAACTATCGCAGCTACTTCAGGTGGATTAACTGTTTAAATCCATGTAAACCTCCAAATTGAGCGCAAATCAATGCCATTCGCTTGATCGACAACTGGAGCGTGAACAGACAGCATTTCTGCGCGTGCACACTGAGGTGTGTGGGGCACACGCGTTTGAGATGTGTGGGCACGAGGCGATCATGGCGAAGAGAGTGACTATGTCTGCTATCGTTCACTCATTCACTATTTCCTATATAGTGAATGGCAGTTAGTGCACTATATCTCAGCAGTAAGTGAACGAAATGAGTGAATTCGGATGAGTGTCGGAGCTCTGGGGCTGGTGCAGAAATGTCACATATTACATTTTAAAATGTATGGGCCTTATTTGTTATTCTTATTAAATAATATATTAATAAAATAAATTTTCAATCTTTTTGTCATTTTTAATATATACTGTGTGTTAATATAAAGAGTAAACACATTTGATAAATAAAGAGTACATTTTAAAATGCATCTGTATGAGTTGACTCTCTATTATTATGTTATTATGTTATTATAATCAAGTAATGACTTGTCAAAAAGTAATGCAATACATTCAGCATTAAATAAAATATTGCAGGAGTGAAAGAAGCAGCACTTCCCCATGGTGGATTGTGGGAAATTAACCATCATTGAGTGTACTTGAAATGTACACTTGAAATTAGAGTGCATTGTGGGTAAGAAATAGTGAACAAAAGTAGGGAACAAGTGGCTCAATCAGAATTCAGACACTCCTACAAAATAGCGAAAACTCGGAATAGTGTACTATATATTGTATGGGGGTGGTTTCAGACACAGAGAGTGTTCCACAACCGGAGTTGGTGCCCTACGTAGGTTGTGTTCTCTGCATTTAGAGAGCAGTGGTGCTGCTGTACATAACTAATGATCTAAATACTTACGACACTGAAAACTGTAACTACACTGAAATAAGAATCCACACAGGACTTTAAAAGCTATGAAACAGCAAAAGAAGGCATTATATTTCAGCATTATATATAATGTCCTTGTGGGACATTTTCACGTTTTCACTTTATTAATTACTAGAAATGTTTCCAAACCTCTCTTCTTATTTACAAATTCATCCAGATTTGACAAGAGCCCTTTAAGGTTTAGTTCACCCAAAAATTACAATTCTCATTATTTACTAACCCTCATGCAACCCCAGATGTGTATGACGTTCTTTCTGCTGAACTTAAATGAAGATTTTTAGAAGAATGTCACAGCTCTGTAGGACCATAAAATGCAAGTGAATGGATGGCAACATTTTAAAGCTAAACAAACATAAATCAGCATAAAAATAATCCATAAGACTCTAGTGTTTAAATCAGTATCTTCAGAAGTGATGTGATAGATGTGGATGAGAAACAGAGAAACAGATCACTTTCACATTCTTCTTGTGTTTGTTGATTCACATTCTTCTCTGCATATCGCCCTCTGCTGTCTGGCAAAAAATGACAAATATTAATCTGTTTCTCACACGCACCTATCATATCACTTCTGAAGACATGGATTAAATCACTTTATTTGCTTTTTGGAGCATAAAAATTTGGCCTACAGAGCTAAAACATTCTTTAAAAAATTTGAATATGTGTTCTGCAGAAGAAAGGAAGTCATACACATCTGAGATGGCATGAGGGTGAGTAAATTATTTTCATTTTTGGGTAAACTATCTCTTTAAAGTGATAGCTCAGCCAAAATGTAATATTCTGTCATCATTTCTCTACCCTCATTTGTTCCAAACCAGTGTGGGGCTTTGTATTATGTGGAACACAAAATATGTTGGACAGAATGTTAGGGACTGATGGTCTCGGTCAACATTCACTTTCATATATATATATATATATATATATATATATATATATATATATATATATAAACCTCTGTGTAACAAGTGAAGGAAGTCAGGAGAGCTGGATCTAGATGCAGCTAGGATTTTAATGAAAAATAATAATAACAAACAAGGTGCAAAATCAAACATCCATGATGGGAAACAATAACATAAACAGGAGAAAACATCCAGGGGAAGGGCAAGGGCAAGGGCAAGCGCAAGGGCAAGGGCAAGGGCAGAAACGCGGTAGGTCTAAACACATTCACATTCAACAACTGACCAAGACTGAACAGAAATCAGGGCATTATATACACAAACAAACTTCTAGTACTTTTTAGTAGTTTTTGGCTACTCTACCCACCTCTGGTCTGTGGTGACCACAACACGTCTGGACACCTGCTGGGGGGACTCCTGTCCGCATAAACCAGAGTGTTGAATTGATGATGGCAGGAAGGAATGACGTTCACACTGTATGTGCCTTGGCGCCATGCCCATCTCAGGATTCGAGTCTGAAGCCAGTGCTGAAGCGGTCTCATATGCATCAACCCGTGTGGTGCGACTGAGGATGCTATATTCCCCAGGAGCCTCTAGAACTGCTTTAGAGGGACCGCGGTGCCTAGTTTGAATGAGGTGAGGCAATTCAGCACCAACTGCGTGTGGTCATTTGTGAGGCACGCTATCATTGAGACTGAGTCTAACTCCATTCCGAGAAAAGAGATGCTCTGAACCGGGGACAGCTTGCACTTTTCTCAGTTGACCCGAAGCCCTAAACGGCTGAGGTGCCTGAGCACCTGGTCCCTGTGGGCACACAGTAGAGAGAGAGAGAGCAAGAATCAGCCAGTCATCAAGGTAATTGAGTATGTGGATGCCCACTTCCCTTAGCAGGGCAAGGGCTGCCTCTGCGACATTCGTGAAGACACGAGGGGACAGGGACAAGCTGAAGGGGATGACCTTGTACTGATACGCTTCGCCCGCGCGCTCTCACTCCTCGGTTAGAAGACTTTGTTCGATCAGTGTAATTTTTGTGCTCTCTCACTTGTCGTTTGCTTGCACAAATGTTAGAAATGTAGTTTAGCAACTGGCCCAAATCTTTCTCACACAGGCTCCGGGCCATCGGGCAGTCCTTATTGTCAAGCCCTGGAATCTACATATTGCAACAAATCTTAAAACTTTCATGGATGAGTCTCATATGTCCTCATGTCTTCCGAGTTCACTCTTTCAAGGTAGTAGTTAGTCAAGACTGATTTTCATAAGAATGCAAGAAAAAGAACACTTTCCTAGAATTGAGAAACACCTAAGGTCAGATACAAGCAGTTTAAAAGGAAATAACCTTCCAATCGGAAAATTTTAAAAAGCGGCTACATAAACACAAGGAACTTCAAGGATCTTCAGTGTGTCTGAAATCAACATGCACGGACACTTATGAGAAGCAAGTACATCTTCAGCTCAGGTTAATACAGGCAATCCACTAAAATAAATGACAATTCTGCTCTAAATGTTATGTTTATTCTTAGATTAAATTGCAGCTGCATCTGGAAGAATTAGCGTGCTGTCACAGATCTCCCTGTCTTTTCCTGCTTTTATGCTCCACGGTCCCTCTCCACTAATGACTAATCACCTGCACATGTCTCGTTTCCGTTTCACTCGATAAATACTCCGTTCTCCCCTCACTCTGGGTCTGGTCTCGTTAATCGTTTATCGTTAAAACGTATACAGACACACTCCTTCATTCCCATGACCTTCCTATCTCCACACTCCTTCGTTTCTGTGATCTTCCTATCTCCACGCTCCTTCGTTCCTGTGATCTACCTATCTCCACGCTCCTGTGTATAACTTCCTATCTCCACATTCCCTCGCTCCTTTACTCCAGCGGAGATCTCTGAAGCTCAACGATCTCGGAAGCTCAACGATCTCCCAAGCTCAACAATCTCCCAAGCTCCACGATCTCCCAAGCTCCACACTCATTCACTCCAGTGACGTCACTCCAAGCTCTGCGCTCATTCTCCAGCTCCACGCTCATTCACTCCTGTGACGTCACCCCAAGCTCCACGCTCGTCCAAGCTCTGCGCTCATTCTCCAGCTCCACGCTCATTCACTCCAGTGACGTCACCCCAAGCTCCACGCTCGTCCAAGCTCTGCGCTCATTCTCCAGCTCCACGCTCATTCACTCCAGTGAAGTCAGCCCAAGCTCCACGCACTTCTGATACTCATCTCCTTCCCTTAACACTCTTATTGAATAAACACAACCTCCAGGTTTAAACACTATTCCTGTGTCTGAGCGCATATGTTACAGAAGACCAGACCACATACAAAACTTCGGATATGGACCATACCCAAATTTTCCTGGAGCTCTTCAAGCAGGATCTCCCCCTTCTCGAATATTCAACCAAGTTCCTTCGCCTCGCAGCCATCACTGGTTTTTCTGATGTCCGCCTCAAACCCATCTTTGGTATGGGATTAAACTTCCATCGGCCCATGATGCTTCCTGAGGTAGGGAACCTCCCCTTGGTTGATTATATTGCTACCACCCTTATCCTCCATTTACCCTCTCTGCCCTTTTTTCCGGACATGGTAAAGTTACCAGTCTTCGCTCCGCTCCTAGAGGGTATTAGCGGATGCTCCAGGCCTTCTAGTGCCTTAAATAATTTTTTGGGGGGGGCTCTCCCTGTCCTGTTACCCGTGGTCGTTACATTACTGCAGTCCTCAGTAGCGGCCAAGGTCAGCGAGCCAGAGCCCATGCCTGCCACGGTCAGCGAGCCAGAGCCCATGCCTGCCACGGTCAGCGAGCCAGCGCCTGTAGCTTCGACCGTCCCAGAGCCAGCGCCTGTAGCCTCGACCGTCCCAGAGCCAGCGCCTGTAGCCTCGACCGTCCCAGAGCCAGCGCCTGTAGACTCAACCCCTGTTGGAAAGAGAAGGCGAAGGAAGCGGACATCTTCTTCCCAACTCCCTCCTGAACCTTCCTTGTCTCCTGAGCCTTCCTCGCCTCCAGAGCTTTCCACAGCTCCGCCTCCAGAGCTTTCCACAGCTCCGCCTCTCAGAGCTCCGCCTCTCGATCCTCCCATGGCTCCTCCTCCCAGAGCTCCGCCTCTCGAGCTTCCCAGAACTCCGCCTCTCCAGCCTACCGGGGCCTCTCCTCTCAGATCCTCCATGGTCCCGCCTTCCATGACTCTGCTCCTAGAGTTCTCCACGGCTCCGTCTTCCACGGCTCCGCCCCTTGAGTGCTCCTTGAATACGCCCCTTGATCCTCTCATGGCTCCGCCCATAAAGTTCTCCATAGCTCCACCTTCCACGGCTCCGCTCCCAGAATTCTCCATCACTCTGTCTTCCAAGACTCCGCCTCCTCCAGCTCCGCCCCCAGAGTTCTCCATGGCTCCACCCCTAGAACCTTCTATGGCTCCGCCTTCCACGACTTCGCCCACAGGGTCCTCCTTGACTCGGCCTTCCACGACACCGCCCACGAAACCTCCCTGGCCACCTGACCTGATCCCTGTCCTGAGGCCGCCTCCCAGGCCTCCTGAGCCATTCTCTGCCCTTAGGCCGCCTCCCTGGCCTCCTGACCCTGTCCTGCGGCCACCTCCCAGGCCTCCTGAGCCATTCTCTGCCCTTAGGCCGCCTCTCTGGCCTCCTAACCCTGTCCTGCGGCCACCTCCCAGGCCTCCTGAGCCATTCTCTGCCCTTAGGCTGCCTCCCTGGCCTCCTGACCCTGTCCTGCGGCCACCTCCCAGGCCTCCTGAACCATTCCCTGCCCTTAAGCCCGCCTCTTTCTATAACCTTTCACTTGGGATCTTTCCTTCTCTGTTTTCCTCCCTTTCTCTTTTCTTTGGGTGCCAGGAGTCGCTCATTTAAAGGGGGGGGGGGGGGGGGGGGGGGCGGTAATGTCACAGATCTCCCTGTCTTTCCCTGCTTTTATGCTCCACGCTCCCTCTCCACTAATGACTAATCACCTGCACCTGTCTTGTTTCTGTTTCACTCGATAAATACTCTATTCTCCCCTCACTCTGGGTCTGGTCTCGTTAATCGTTTATCGTTAAAATGTATACAGACTCACTCCTTCGTTCCTGTGATCTTCCTATCTCCACGCTCCTTCGTTCCTGTGATCTTCCTATCTCCACGCTCCTTCGTTCCTGTGATCTACCTATCTCCACGCTCCTGTGTATAACTTCCTATCTCCACGTTCCCTCGCTCCTTTACTCCAGCGGAGATCTCTGAAGCTCAACGATCTCGGAAGCTCAACGATCTCCCAAGCTCAACGATCTCCCAAGCTCCACACTCATTCACTCCAGTGACGTCACTCCAAGCTCTGTGCTCATTCTCCAGCTCCACGCTCATTCACTCCTGTGACGTCACCCCAAGCTCTGCGCTCATTCTCCAGCTCCACGCTCATTCACTCCAGTGACGTCACCCCAAGCTCCACGCTCGTCCAAGCTCTGCGCTCATTCTCCAGCTCCACGCTCATTCACTCCAGTGACGTCACCCCAAGCTCCACGCTTGTCCAAGCTCTGCGCTCATTCTCCAGCTCCACGCTCATTCACTCCAGTGAAGTCAGCCCAAGCTCCACGCACTTCTGATACTCATCTCCTTCCCTTAACACTCTTATTGAATAAACACAACCTCCGGGTTTAAACACTATTCCTGTGTCTGAGCGCATATGTTACACGTGCTGTGTTTTTCACACTTTCTTTGGGTTTTTTTCTTTTCTGACTTTGTTGCGCTTCAATGTCATGCCATAACACACTGATTAATATATGTCGTCATTACATATATTAATCCCCTTTCCTTGAAATTCGAGCACAGGTAGTCACATTTACATTACATTTATGCATTTGGCAGACGCTTTTATCCAAAGCAACTTACAGTGCACTTATTACAGGGACAATACCCCTGGAGCATCCTGGATTTAAGTGCCTTGCTCAAGGACACAATGGTGGTTGCTGTTGGGATCGAACCAGCAACTTTCTGATTAACAGTTATGTGCTTTAGCCCTCTATGCCACGACCTCACTACATTTAAGTGACCAGGTGTGGAAAGCTATGTGTCTTACCTGGCCACATGAGATTGGATCACCTGAGACGAATCATAATGTCAGGTGTAAATGGGTCTTTTTGACCTCCAGGTTCTTTTCTTTGGCTCTGAACTTGGGCAAGTGGGTTACAGGCCATCAGGCCAATCTCCCAGCTCTCAATGGTAACTCTCTCTATACCCTTTCTTTCACTTTATATCTTTTGGTCTCATTCACTCAGGTAAGTATGCATACTGGTTTCCAATACATATTTAATATTTACAATTTTTAACTATTACATCTAAATTGTTATCATCTGATGTAACACTTAAAGACATTAACGTTTATTAAACATTTTCTCTTTAATCCCTGTATAGTTTAATTTCAAAGTGCACACTATATTAAAATTTTACATTTACGGGTTACATATTGCATTACAATAAGGTCATAATAAGATTTTAAACAATGCTCTCCCACATATTTAGCTATTCTAACTGTGCTTATTTCTGATGTTGGTTGGTATACTGTTATTAGCAGAAGGTAGTAGGCTAATAGACCCATCTTACACAGGTAATTCTGTGTCGAATTCAAATGGGTTGCATGACTTGCGTTGTGTTTACCGCTGGGCAGCATGGTGTGAGTGCAGAGCAGGTTCGTCGAATTGTCATTTTTAGGTGAACTATTTCTTTAATGCTATGCTTGAAGGATTCCATAGTTTCATCTCAAGTGTTGGTCATTAGTGATTATTAGTTTGCATGGACATATAGGCCTATAAACTACCCAAAAACAAACTGAAATCAAATATTGCTTAATGCAGTGATGCCCTGCTCTCCTCTTACTGAAGATATTACTCTTTTCATCTGTGGCTTAATTATTCATTGACAGCTGCCTTTGATGAAAAATGATAAATGTCTAAGTCTTAATGAAGCTTGTAATTACATTACCAAGTGATAGAGTGCCTTTGCTTGTCTAGACTGCTTACACTATTAGAGTCATTTAACCTCATAATCTTATTTTACCTGAGTGCATAATCATCACCTGTCTGTATGAGTTCCTGAGTTGTTCCCCTCACTAAGTATTTGAATGGTATCTAAACTATAATTTTAATTTCAGATATATAAACTAGTCATATTTGAAGTCATGTTTGAATGCAGACAAAATAGGATATATCTTTTTAGTAAAGTAAAATATTAAGTTCTTGAGTACTGGACTTTATAACCAGCCAAACACAGGTGGTCAAGATGGGTAACATCATTTCATCCATAAAAATACTGTAATTAACACCAGCACTCCACAGAGCTTTTGCCTCAGCCCTAATTATACTCGCTATTCAACCATTCACTCCATTAGTATATCGCATCATAAAATTTCCTGATGCCAACACTATTATTGAGTTAATCAGTGACGATAATGATGAATGCACATACATGGATTACTCTTTGCAGGAGCGAAACCTGGAAAATTGTGTTACTGTACATACAACAGCAATCTAGACTTGAGTGCCAGTGAAACAAATTAACTTATTGTGAACAACTCACACCTCAGTCTACATTAACGACTCACCTGTTGCAATCATTAACACTGATTGTTTGGACTGCAAATATTTGAAGACCTCACCTCAACAACCGGAAACCCGGTTGACAGGCACACATGGATAGTAGTGCACAATTTGGCTTCGAAGACCACGCGCACATCCTTGTCCCACATGAAAAGTGCATTTAGCACTCAAAATGAAATTAATGTAATAAGGTTGATTCATCGCCTGACAGAAATGCGTACGGATGTGGCTGACATGAGAGTATTAAAAAAAAAGTTACATCTTAAAAAAAAAATCTATATCGATATATACGCATTGTTTTGAAACATTGGATCGTTGGTCTTTGGATCAATTCATCGATCCAGATCAATTAATCGTTACACCCCTACTGGATATACACTGAAGACTGAAGAGAGATGGGATGAAGAAACAAGCATATACAGTATGTGGATATACTGTACATTGACTGACAGCCTGTCAACAAGTGATAGGAATTGGAATTGATGGAATTTGATTGAAAATGGTGTTCATTCTCGGGTGATGAGATAGTAAGACAGAGCAGCCTAAACTAATAGCATACAGCTGAGCTGTATAAAGCATTATGTTGGGCCTCATGTATTCAGATATAAGACAAAGACAAAATACAGGCCTAACACAGTCATAAAGCCTGTCTGAGGCCTACACACACAGTCATACATCTTACTGATAAAACCATGCCAAAATCAAACAAAGGGAGTCCAAAACAGACTACAATTCCCATGAAGCCTTGCTCACTTTACACCTTTGTGGGAAATTCCAAAGGATTGAACTCTCAACACCTGTTGGACGAGGCGCACAACAGAACGGCCCACATCCATGACATCATCGGGAGTAGAAATACCTCTGAGATCCTTCTGGGCATTGCTTCCAGCGACTTTGCGTGCCGTTCGTAGAGGCTGCTCATTGCTGCTCTCAGGTGTAGCCTCGTTGCACAAGGAAGTAACGTACGAATTGAAAGTGTGGCCATACAATCCCTATCTTGCTGGACGAGTAGAGATAACTCTGTGTTCCACCAAACACTCTAACAGATCCGAAGGAGACCGCCGAGCAAACCGCATCTTCAGCCGTTTGACTGCAGAAGTGAAGAAAGAAGATTTCTCTTCCCTCTTCAACCAAGTCGCTGTCACAGATTTCTCCGCCAGCCCGTTGAGAATCAGCAGCCATACCACATGCCGACAGAGCGAGGAAATGGCCTCCCGCCATCACCCGAGCCTCACGGATCCGAGGCAGAGTTAAAGGACGGATGAACACACATTCTACCTGCATCCTGCCGTGATCCAAGTAAGAGGTTTACATCTGTGCAGAGATAGAATATTATAGTGTGATATTTGTGAGTATGAAGATTATTACTTGTACAATTTATGAATCACTGAGTCCGCTCATTGCTGCTAATAACACTCAATGTATTACTTTAACGTGATGTTACCACAAATGAGATTTGCTGTGTTGTAATCCAACCACGTTGGACTGTTGTGTATTTACAACATCGCGGGATGGTTTACGAGCCGTTCACCACGTCTCTGAGTGAAAAACAAACAGCTACCTTCTCTCCCATGATCGTGATACCAGCTTCGGTGCCGCCACTATATTCCCGCTATCTGTCATACTAACCGTACACACACGCAACCCCTCACAAATATTTGGCTATTGATTTTGAAGATTGATAACTATCTTTGATGATTGTTGAATTCAACAGGATCAATAAGCAAGTGTTAATTCTAATCAATGTTCCATTGATTTTAATAATTGATAATTATCTTTGATAATTATTAATTATTGCTAATAAACAAACCCACTCCTAAAAGTAGCGCACAACAGTTCTTGCTGAAAAACAAACTGTAGAGTAACAGATACAGTCAAGCAGAATCATTGATGAGGTGTCACCTGTCCATCTGCATGGAATCCAGCATTACAGAGCTGAGGACTGTCAAGCACAAGAAAAATGAGTAGAGGTGGATTGACAGGAAGCAGCTTGATTTGGTGACATTTCTGGAGACCTCACCAGACTGGTGCCAGATTGTGTGGATCGCTGATGCCAAGGTACAGGGTACAGTGTTTTCCTTATGCAGAAAATTGCTAGTTGATCTTACTTTATCAGTATGTGACAGCAGGGCACACTCATGAGAAACCTCCATCTTATAGGCCTAGCTGCCTGCTAAGGATGAAAAATCAGTGAGAACCTCAGAGACTAAAACTGACTGAGAAAGACCTGTCTCCCCTTGCAAAGCAGTCTTAAGCAGCGTCTACCACTGGGCACTCAGATTACACTTGGCATTGTGAAAAAAAACAGAAGGCAGAGAAGTGCAAAAACCACAGAGATTGAGAGGCTATGTGCTTTAGGCTATGTGATAGAATTAATTACTGTTTAATCTCCAGAATGTAGGATGGGGAGTAAATTACTTTATAATAATATTATTCGACATATGATTGAATTAAAGGAAGAGGCAGTGCAGTAAGAGGAGAAAACAGTAGTAAGACTACATCAAAATGTGTTTGACCCAAAGTTAAAAATAAATGGGGGCTTTGGGCAAAAATGCCATTGAAAATGAATGAAAAAAAAAATGCCCCTGGCCTGAAATTTAAAATTAAGGGGAAAAATATACCCTTGTAATGTTTTCTAATATTTCATTTTAAGGCGAATTCATTGACTATTATCACAAAAAATGATTTGATGCTTATTTAAGTTAATAGGTAACAGTATTTCTGAATTAATTTAGAAATTATTTAAGTATTTTATATTAAAGGACAACACCATGGTTTTCCTAAAATTCCCAAATAAAGGTAAAAAAGGAGGTAAATATTTATTTATTGCTAATAAAGTTAATTTCTGACCCTGGTCTGACCAGTTCTGTTTATAATGCCAAACAAAAAATATCAATTCTAAAAGAAAAACAACAAAAGACACATACTATATAGTATAATATAGTATAATTTTGCCAAATTGTTGATATAATTATACTGTCACATTTTGGTTCAGTTAATCTACTCTTATAGACTTAAGCCTATTTTGCAGGGCAATATGAAACCTGCCACAGCAATGGCAGCCAACACCCTCAGTAGTTTAAAGACAAAAATTATTTAAATCTCGTGCAAGTAGCAATTAACTCCATGTGACCTGTTCCATCTAAATATAATTATCTGGCGTATAACCTGCATAATAATAGATGTTTTATTGCTCCTTTATGTTTCAAAACATCCACTATGGTTAGGGATGAAGTGGCTAGAGAACTATTCTGTGTGTGCTAAAATCAATAGAATTCATTTTGAGCACATTATGGAGATGTTATGTTTTTGGATTACTATTATTATTATTAATTTTCATATTTTTTACCTCGTATAAGCAGCCAAGTAAAATTAATCGTAACATGTTGGGCGTATTGCAAAAGGCAAATACCATTATAGTCACACAACCAAAGCTTTCAGCCTAATGGTGCTACTTATATCATGTGTCCTTGCATATGGAGGACAAAACCTGCAAAAATAATAAATAAATACATAAATAAATAAATGTAATATAAGAAAATAAATAAAGGAATAAATGTCTTGATAAAACAAATATAATTAGTTTTAAATGAAAGTTATTCCTGAATTTATATTTGTAGACTTTTTTTTCCTTTATTGATTATTTTCTCTTTTATTTTTATTCTTTAAAAACTTTTTTTATGCTTTCATTTGTTTTTGTTCTTTATTATTATTTATGTATGCATTCATTTATTTTTATATTTATTTATTCCCACCTGTATTTATTTCCATATTTAAATATTCCCACATGTATTTATTTTTATATTTATTCTTACATTTTTGTCTCTTGTATGATAATTGTATGAAATACCATCGGTTTATCGTGGATTGAAGCGTGTGCTCGATTACTCTTGACTTGTTTTGATGTGACGTTTGGTCATAGCCATATCGTGTAAACTATAGCTGTTTGTGGGGCTAAAAACATAAGAGCTTAAGTCAATCCAAGATTTATTGGTTATACTACAATCACAAAATAAATGGGGAACAGTTTCTTCAACAAAACCACAAAATGAGCAAGTTTCATAAATGATATGATTTAACCTTATGCTTTTCTTTTTTTTCTGTGTATATAACTTCATATTTTGATGTCCGCAAATCCATAATATTGTTTTCTGTTGTTATGTTTGTTCATTGTAAAAGATACAACCATGCTTCATTTCCCTGATCGTTTATGTATCTACTGTATGTATATATAAGTTCTGCAATAAAAAAAAATCTATAGCTGACGCTTCACATATATCTAGAGAGTTGCGCAACTTGCGAATGAAGCGAATGAAGTCGATAACACGCATCAAATGACTGTTTCCTTTAGAGTAGAGGTGCTTATTGATGGTTTAGGAGAGCTGTAGGCCGGTGTGAATGTAGAAGCACATCCTGGATTGTTAGACTCTCTGCAAAACGTTTCCCTACATATTCTAAATCTGTGCAAGTCAGGGCGTGCTAAGGTGGGACGTCCATCTTATTTGCTTCCGATAAGTACTATTGAGCTCTCAACCAATGATGCACTGGAGCAACACAAGGACCGCCTCCCTCATTTCCATGTTGCACACAGAAAAGTAAAAATAAATACATGTATAAATAAATAAATATATATGGGAATATATAAATATGGAAATAAATATATGTGGGAATAAATAAATATAAAAAATAAATGAACATAAATAAAAAAAACAATGCAAAATAAATGAATAAATAAATAAAAAAGTTACAAATAAATAGAGAAAATAATAAAGGAATAAAGTCATACAATAATAAATTCAGGAATAAATTTAATTAAAAACTAATTATATTTGTTTTATCAAGACATTTATTCCTTTATTTATTTTTATATTATTACATTTATTTATTATTTTTGCAGGTTTGGGCCTCCATACTTGCACACTACTGACAGTTATATAAAAATTTTCAGTTTTCAAATAGCTGAGTTAAGTTATTTAGAGGTAAATTACAGAACCACTCCTGACAGCGTTGCACACTTACCTTTCTGTGTAGTTGTTTTGTTTTTTTCTCTGTAATAGGTACAAGAACCAAAGGTAAGAGAACTTCAGATGTGACACTAGCGGGTTGTCCACAACTTTCCTCCATCGAGAGTGAGGGGGGAGATGTGGGGGGTTAAGTACGGTGTGGTGTGAGGGACATCATACAAACGAGACACCTGCAGACAGCTGTTCATGTGATGAGTTGACTCAACTCAACTGAAGTCCACTACACCACATTGCACCGAAATGGCGTCTGTTCGTATTCTAATGGTGCGTTCACGTGCTATGGTAAATATGATATTTTCCACTTGTGAACTGGTATTTACCAGTGTGTTGCGTTCAAGTGCTTTTGTTGTCGTAATGTGGTAAAAAGATGGAGATACACACACACACACACACACACACACACACACAATTGCAATCTTGACATCGCAGCCTGTTCATTATGCTGCGTTCACACCAAACGCGAATAGAGCGTAATTTATCGCTATTTAGAGTTTTATTTATTTTTATAACGTGTATTCTCCGTGTAAATTCGTGCACCGGACCACGCCGTTTCGATTCAATACGAATGTACCGTTCCACCCCTAGCTAACAGTAGCAAAAAAGGTTTGGTTTTGTACAATGTTTACCATTCAACACTCTCGCGATGCTCTCCGCCATTTTGAAAAGGTCAAAGGTTATCTCATCTCGGCAACTCGGGCATCAAAATATTCTACGAGTTGCCCAGTGGAAAATACCACATGAGGGGGTTTTCATGTGCATTTTCCACGTCGGCTTTTGGTATTTACCATAATTACCATAGCACATGAACGCACCATATGTTTAAAACGGACATACCACGACAGTTACAATTATTTTAACATTTTTGTAGAGAGAGGTTTGAAGAGGATTATTTTCATCTTGCTTGAAATAAATCTGACTAGATTAGTTACTTGCAACAACATTTAAATTTCTCTTGGTGAAATTTGATATTTTAAAATGATGTAAGAATATTATTTTATATAAAGCACTGTTGCTGAACCCAAATCAAACAAAAAAGTTCAAGTGAACAAAGACCTTTTGCTGTTCGCATTTGGTTAATTTGTATTGGTGCAGTTTGGATTTATTAAAGTAGATGTTTGTCTCCATCTAGTGGATCTTGTGATGCTGTGAAGTTTATTACTTTTTGTCTCCTTTCACAGTGGCACATGTGGTGAAAAGGAAAAAAAAAAAAAAAAAAAATGTTATATATATACACACACACATTCAACTTCAGCTATACAGTTGCAAGGATAATTTCAATGGGGTTGGTCTGCCTTGATGGTGTTTTGGTGTTGGTCCAGGGGGCATCAGAAGTTGTTGTTGTTGTTGTTGTTGTTGTTGTTGTTGTTGTTGTTTTCAGTCTCGTGTGTTTCACAGTCCTGTAGTATATATAGGTAAACATATTTTATCCAGGTAAATCCAAAGGGTTTGCAAACCTTTTCTTGGAACTGTACATAAGGAATGTCTGCAGTTCATTTGTTTCTTCTCCTTGCTCTCACAAATGTAATTTTAAACAACATGAGAGCATGAGAATGCAATGGAAAGAATGCAACCATTTTATTTGAGGCCCACTGCAGTGCTTTTTTGTTAGAAAAGTAATTTACCTGCAATTTACACCTCATCACAGCATCTAGATAGATGGTATTAATTCAGTCTTTGTTGTGCATTCCATGACGCAAACTCATGCCATTAAAACTTTTCAGAGAGGGAGGAAAATAATGTGTACTACTTTTGGAAGAGAAAAGCTAAATCTTCAAGAGTTTGAAAACATTCCCCATCCTTCTCAACGATATTCAAATTATAAAAATAATAATAGGAGTATGAAAATAATCTCAAAGAAACATACTGTATAAGGCAAAGCTTTTTCTCACTACCAAAGAAAAACACATTTATTGTTTTAACTCTTGAACAAAATGCAAATTAACTCAGGATGGTACTGTAAAATACTTGTCATGGCAGCCTGGGATGGGATAAGCCTGATGAAGTTTTTGGATTGTTAATTTGTCTTGAATATGCACAGGATTTTACCACTTGTGCATCACTATCAAATCCTTTACCTTAACTAATAACACTCTATAAAATGTTAGCAGTTTTTGGGGAGTAACAGAATACATGTAATGGGATTACGTTTTTAAAATACAAAATATAAGTAACTGTGTTCCACTACAGTCATTGGTAATCAGAATACAGTTACATTCAAAAAGTATTTAGATTACTGAAGAGATTACTTTGCATTTTATTGTCATTTGTTTCATTTAATATTTAGTCTTTTCAGATAGAAACATTTATACATATAAATGATGCGATCCAAAGTGCATTTGAACAGCAGTGAAACACTTTCTTATGATGTGTTACATTCATACGAGCAGACAGAGAATTAAGTTTGAAGTAAGTTTGGAGCAGAAGAAATAGAAATAAACCCTAAACTAAAATGCTATTTCTAGCCATTTTACATGCACGTTACAAGACACGATCATATTCTTTATCAAGAAAATTCATGTTGGATCATAATTTCTTTTTAAGACCTTTGATATTAGGGCAAAAATTGTATTCTTGATAATCATTTTTGTATTGTTTTTCTGAAAAAATATCTAAAAATCCTTACAATCTTGTTTTCGAAACAATACTGCATAAGATATTTAGGTTTTTCAGAGAATGTATTTTAACATGTGTATTTTGTCTTACTGTACTGGCAGTTTTTATAGTCAAAACAAGTGAAAAAATGTACAATCCAAAGTTTTTAGAATACGATACTGACCTTGAGTAATGTAATGAAGTACATTACAAATTACATTTTACAGCATGTATTCTGTAATCTGTAGTGGAATACATTTCAAAAGTAACCCTCCTAACCCTGGATGTTAGGTAAAGGGGAGCTCTCATAGTTGTACCTGTTTGAATTTCACAATGTATATCCAAGTATAATTGTATTATGAAAACACAAAATCTTCCAAGAATATTACGTTTAACAAGGACATATCTCTGTAACAGATTCAAAAGCAATCAACTATATTGATGTTCTGCACTCAAACAGATTTTCTTCTCTTGCCAAATACATTATTAATGAGCTTGGCCATAGACTTGGAGCCACTGTATCTCCTCCGATCACTTCTATACTTCAGCTGTTCCATCACATGGCGAATAAGCTTAGTAAAGAGGTTGCCGATCTCCAGGTAGTTCTCAGCCGCTGACACTTCCTGAAAGAGGCATCGGTTTTCCTGGGCCAGGGAGCGGCCCTCCTCCTCACTCACTTGACGACTGTGACATAGGTCTTGTTTGTTACCCATAAGGCATATTGGCACCTCCCTATTTATACCAAATCAGATCAGATTATTTATCTTCAAGGGAAAATTGCTTCATGACGAGAACATAGCCACATAAAATATTGTATTAAATGAATTGCATTAGGACTTGATGCAAAACATTTGCTAGCAAAATCTCTGTAATTTTCTGTCTTTCAGACTAATTATTATACAACAATACTGTGGTTTTAAACAGTGATATCCATATTGAATCTGAATATGTTCAGACTCTGAGGTCATTTGTCACAATCTGATTTCTAATTGGGAAAATGGCTATGATCAGTAACTGCACACACATGGAAAGTTTTTCTCAAATGACACCAGAGTAAGTGGAACTGTTATGCATGAGGAGGTGCCATAGGGTCATCACAATATGTGAGCTCTAACATAAAGGATCACTTCACTTCAATTTCGTAACTGAGGTTTGGAAAATGTACACAGGGCTTGCACTGGGAGACCAAGCAAAAACTCTACCAAAATTAGTTTTGTGAAGTTTAATTTTTTGATGAACATGTTGGATTCTGACCACCTGTGAGTGATCTCATTGCTTTCTATTATTTCAAAACACTTTCAAGTGACAAAAAAACAGCGAAAGGCTAAGTATTCAGACCTTTTTGTTTAGTAAATGCCGTGGACTACAATGGAAACCATTGGCTCATGCCGCAATTTTCAAAGCCATTGGAAATGTAATCAACATAGCCCTTTAATGAACTATGTACTCTTTGTACTATTTCCATGTTCTGATCATCTTCACAATTTGATATTAGCCAATCTGACCCAATTCAACAGGAAGCCTCCACTCCCGTTCTGCAAATGGTCCTCATTCATTTATTAAAACTCCATCCTCCTTTCCCAGCCACCATCAGTCAAGAGGTCAAAAGGTTACAGGAGAGAATCTGACTCACCCTTTACTGGTCTGTCGACGACTCTCTTTGATTTGCGCCAGGATGTTTTTGGCATTTATGAAGGACGCACGATCGCTGATAGTATACACCACCACAAAGCCATCAGCCCAGTCCACCGGTTCCTCCAGGATACATCTGCTTTCTCCACTCTGCCAGGGAAGGTACACAGGGGTTCAGTCAAAAACAACATAAATTCCTGTTTGACCAAATGGAAAACTGGATGTCAGGAAAGAGACCTGGTTCTGAAATAATTACAATTACCCATCCAGGCAAAGTGTAGAATCTGAGAGCAAAAGGGAGCATTTTTTTTATAATCTCTGGCAATGTCTAAGGCTGTAAGCCTGAATCTTACATTTTCTTTATCAGAGGGCTTTGTTTTTAACACAGTGACTGACTGCCAATGCCGACTGTGTACAAGAACAGAAGAAAGGTGCCCATCTCATGAATTGGGTTTTGGAAATCAAAGTACACAACTGCTGAAGTAAAAGGTCCCAGATGCAGCAGCTGTAAGCAGTGAGGCTCAGTGTTCAAAGGCAGCGCACTGTATACTGTGCTTCAGAGAAAGGTCATAATTCCCATCCGAACACAACATGCATTTCCCATATCAAATAGGTATATCAGAGCATGCTGCCCCCTGGCAGTGTTTGTATGAATGCTTGCCATGAGCTCAGAGTAGCTGTTATGAAAGAATAAACACATACCTGCGAGCATGGATCAAAGACTTCCAAGTTCAACTGTCTTCCATCAATGGAGAGCCTTTTATTGTATAAGGAGCCTGCAACAAACAATGTTGGATAAAATCCTTGGCATTGCATCAAATGTACTTATAATAAAAATCAATCCTCTGAAATGAAGGGGAATTATTATACGTGTCTATAAAATTCAATGGCATTAAAGCAAATACTGAGGCCATATGAATTGATACACATGTAATTGTATCGGAGGTGCAGTGATTACTGAGTGCCTCAGAAATCATTGACTCCATGACTAGAATGAAGAGGTTACATTTAAAGTAATTAGATGACAGAAAATCATACATCATCTCAGATTGTACATGGAGACATGCCTTTTAAAGCATATTAACAATTAGTTTTGGTTCTCGAATCTGACTGGCCAAGTGCCATTCCAAGAGTGATAATAGTTTTAGTATCTGCCTTTTTCCTGAATGTGGAAGTGTTCCACAATTCATAACAGAAGCCTGGTCTCCAGTGTTTTCACTCGTATCAGCACGTTTTTAGCGGGTGATGTGTTGTTTAGCATATTTAATTTGTAAAATTACATTTTTGTAATTTCTGTCGCGATAACAGTGCTGCTTTTGACAGTACCTCACCCGTCAATGCTTAAGCAGTGGGTAAATTATATAAAGCTATGGATCGAGGTTAATTAAGCTAATATCATATGCATACATTTTATTGTATACTGTACTTCAAATTGTTATGACAGCCAACAACTTCACAAGTTGAGGCTGAACACATTTTTACTCAAACTTTCCGTTAAAATGTTTGTTGTTCTTGATCTCGAATGCTAATTTCTGTAGATTTTACATTGCTCCTTAAAGAGACTAGTAAACAGTTCAGTGGCATTCGTATCATCATTGTGCCACCCAGTGGTTGGACCCTTTTCTATTTGTATCTTTCCACTTGTCTGTGTTCACAGCTTTCCAAATAGTAGTGGGGATTTTGATTATTTGTTTATTATGATTTCATTCAATGATTCATTCAGTGACAATTTTTATAGATTACATCTTTATGGCAGCAGGTGGTGACAAACAAGCATATTTTGTGTGATGAGTGAGTCATTGAATCATTGACTTAAGTGATACGTTAAACAGCACGGAGTGGAAGTGAATGAAAATGATTCACCTAAAATATTCATTCAAAAACACTGATTAATTTACATAACACATATATATATATATATATATATATTAAAAAATTTGTCAATGTGACGTAAAACACTCAATAAAGTGCCACTTGTGTGTACGTGTCTTTTTAAAGATGACACATTGCAAGTGTTTATGCGAGCAACACATCCGTCTGATCTACAAGACAGCAGTGTTCGCTCCCTGTGTTGCACCCATGCCAAAGCAGCTCTCATGGGGACAGACTGCCCTCACTAGGAGGACATGAGTCTACGGATGCTCCACTCTAGGGTCACCCTCATTCTGAGGGACAATTCTGACTCCCGTGTCCTCCCAACCACATCCTCTGTGTTAAGACTAGAGAGACCACATGAGGAAGCACGGCGTAGCCATGAGGTACAGATGGAACAATATGAGGAGGGTCTCGCACCTACGCAGCGTCCTCGCATGGGCGGTTGAGGAGCTCGGTCTTGAGTGGTCCCCTCCATAGGAGATGGTAAAATTTTGACTGGAGGAGTAGTTCCTTCAGGCCGGCCGTTGCCAGCAGACCGTGGCCCAGAAAATTGCACCGCTCTTCCCAGAAGTCCACGAAGACCTGGCTTATGTCCTATTCGTCTCGTGTCCAGGACAGAGCTGCGGTCATAAAAAAAAGTGGATAACGTGGAGGAAAAGGACTATGCTAAGCTTACCTCTATTGAAGTGGCAGTTGCAGCTTATCTCTGTCCGTCTACCACTATGGGATGGAAATCCCACCTGCCCACCCTTCCAAGCCGTGCCAACTTATGTCCGCTCTGGCTGGAATGGCTTATATGGCGGCAGGCCGGGCTGGCTCGGCGCTCCATAGTATGGCAGTGCTTCAAGTTTTCCGAGCCAAGCTCTTCAAAGATATAGATCAAGGCTTGAATCATGACGTGTTCAAAGAGCTCTACAATACCACAAATTTGCCACTGTGAGCTACAAAGATTACCACACAGGCTATCAGGAAAGTGATGAGAAATCTGGTGATTTTGGACCGGCATATCTGGTTAATGCTCACAGATATGCGTGAGGCAGAAAAAGCCACCCTGCCTGACCCCTGTCTCACTTGACAGCCTCTTGATTGAATGATTCATTGCGGTGCTAAAACAGTCACAAGCAATGACACACTTTTTGCATAAGAGTAGTGTTTCCTACCATCTGTCCAGCTCACACTCTGCTTCGAGCCATCAGCTGGCAAAAACCCTACTCCTGCTGCCTCAGCGCCACCGAGAGTTGCCGCTGAGCCATCAGTGAGACCATGTAAACCGTGGCACAAACGGAAGCCTTGCCCACCTCAGCACAAAGCCAAAGGGAAAACAACCTCCAGGCGGCAGACGCATTCCTGATCGGCTTAGGAGGAGTCTGGAGACTGCCTTTCTCCTCAGCCCAGATCCAAAGTATGCACCCACTGTCTCACCACACAGATGCATGACAAACTCTCACAGGTATGTCAGACTAGGTGCCAAAAATTATCGACCACAGTTATACGGTCAAATTTTCAAACTGGCTGCCTTGATTCAACGGCATTCTGCCATCGAGGGTTCCATCACGAGGCGCAACGCTGTTATGGGCCGAAATTCACAATCTTTTCGTGAACCACACAATTGAGATTGTTCCAGACTGCCAAGCTCACAAATGGTTTTACAACTGCTATTTTATTCGGACGATTCTAGATCTGAGACACTTGAATTGTGATCTTGCAAAACGCCTATTAAAAATGTTAACTCAGAAACAGAACTCGCATGCAGGACATGCACAATCATGTACAAAAAGAATCAAATCAGTACCATTCTTTAGATTCGCATTCAAGGGAATGGCATATCAGTTCAAATTTCTCCCTTTGAGATTGTGCCTGGCCCCACATATGTTCATGAAAAGTGTCAATGTAGCACTCGCCCCCTTAAAGAAGAGTGTGCATTCTGAATTACCTTGTCAAAACAACCTGGAGCTGAACATGTTCAAAACGGTGGAGATGATAGTGGACTTTAGGAGGAACACCCCAACATTGTACCCCTCACCATTCTAAACAGCACTGTGGCAGCAGTGGAGTCATTCAGGTACCTGGGCACTACCATCTCACTGGACCTGAGGTGGGAGGCACACATTGACTCCATTGTGAAAAAGGCCCAACAGAGGTTGTACGTACTTTGCTAGCTGAGGAAGTTCAACCTGCCACAGGTGCATCTGAAACAGTTCTACTCAGCAGTCATTGAGTCTGTCCTCTGCACTTCAATAACTGTCTAGTTTGGTGCAGCTACGAAATTGGAAATCAGAAGACTACAGGACAGTTCGGACTGCTGAAAGGATTGTTGGTTGCACTGGAAGCTCCTGTCACCAAGACAAATTCCTTGTATGTGTAAGCATACTTGGCAATAAAACTGATTCTGATTCTGATTGGCTATTACTGGCTCGATCAGAGGCCCTGTTATGCAAGCACAGGGACTTAATACTTAACCATTTGAACAGCCTAGGTCTCAATGTAAACTGGGCAAAAAGCACACTTTCTCCCAGCCGACAAATCTCCTTTTTGGTTGTCCGACTCGACTCCATGAGCATGCGTGCGCACCTCATGAGCTAGCACATTGAGACCGTTCATCAGTTTGTCTCACATCGTCTGAGTTCAAACTGGGGAAAGCATTTCCACTGAAGTCATTTCAGAAAATGCTGGGATTTATGGTGGCAGCATCCGCAGTCATACTGTTAGGTCTTTTACACATGAGACCTCTCCAGTGCTGGCTCAAACATCATGTACAACATCACACCTGGCGCCGAAGGCACTGTGACTCGCCACTGTCTGGCTGCTCTAGCACCATGACAGCTCCAAACCTTTAACAGCAGGGTGTTATGCTGGGTCAGGTTTTCATGTTAAGGTGGTGACCAAAGATGCGTCCAACACAGGTTGGGGCATGCTGTGCGATGGACGCCTGGCTTTCTGCACTTGGACGGGTGCGAAACGGGTGTGGCACATCAACTGCCTGGAAATGCTAGCTGTATTCTTAGCTGTGAAGGCTTTCCATTCCGACATAGTGAATCCTTCACTCTGTCATTTGCACAGTCCGAGAGGACTAGGAAACAGTTCTATTGGATGTGCCAAAATGGGCCAACCAGTCATAGTTTCTGAAAATTATGGAGATACTAGACAGCCCTCCATGGGCTGTGGAACCTACATGTATGGCACCCAAATGGAGCACAGCGAATGAGCCTGAATTGGCTCAGTCTGTAATGAACACCATTTTGCAGGCTAAAGTGCCAGCCACGAGACGCGTACTGTGCAGTAAAATGGCGTGTTTGCGAATTGACAGCAAAGACCCAGTGAATCGCTCCATAAAGGATGTCCTTACATTCCTTCAAGAGCTGTTGGATGCAGGTCTTACTCCATCAACGCTTAAGGTTTATGTAGAGAGCATCTCGGCATGTCACGCCTCAGATGCTGGCTCATCTATAGGCAGATATGATATGACCATAAAGTTCTTTAGGGGAGCAAGGCGCTGGAACCCCCCTCGCCCTGCTTCAGTTCCAACGTGGGAATTAAATCTGGTGCTGAGGGCGCTCATGAGCCCCCCGTTTGAAGTTGAGTTGCGTGTGCTCTCTCTAAAGACTGCACTTCTGTTGGCTCTGGCCTGAATTAAATGGGTTGATGATATACAGGCACTGTTGGTTGACAGTTCATGTCTGGGATTTGGACTGGAGCTTTCAAAAGCCACCATCAAACCCAAAAAATACTATGTGCCTATGGTGCTTTCCACAGCCTTTAGGGCTCAGTTAGTCCACCTACAAGCTTCCTCTTCCCCACCATTTAATTTGGATGAGGAGCAGTTACCATATTTATTATGCCCTGTGTGGGCATTACACATGTATGTGGAGCGCACTGCCCAGTTTACACTGTCAGATCAGCACTTCGTTTGTTATGGAGGATGCACAAAAGGCATGTCCGTCTCCAAGCAAAGGCTCTCTCACTGGATCGTTTATGCGATCACCCTCAAAAATAAATCACAGGGCTTGAGCTGCCCTATTGGCGAGGAAGTGCATTCAACCAGAGGCATGGTGTCCTCATGGGCATGGACAAGCGGTGTACAACTACAGGATATATGCCTTGCAGTAGGATGGTTTTTGCAGAACAAGTTATTTAGGTTTTATTACTTAGAAATGGCATCCATCGCTTAGCAAATCCTATCTGTTTAGAGAGCTTGCTATTCCAACACTATTCGGGTGAGCCGAGCTCCTTATTTCAGGGAGGCTACTATAATTTTATTCAATCACCTTTTAGGTTGTTATCCTATTCACTAGAAGTCACAAAAACCTTCCTCCCTACCTCTGGATATGAAGAGGTAAAATTTATACTCTGTGTATTAAATGATATGGTAAATATACAGTATATCATTTAATACACACAGTATATATTTTACACAGTATACGTTTTAAAGTATAAATATATATATTACACTATGCCACCACCACTTGTATGTATGTATGACATTTACCGCAATGCTGAGTGAACTGAATCGATAGGGAAAGTCTCCGGTTACACATGTAACCTCGGTTCCCTAAAATTAAGTGAAGGAGACATTACGAACCTGGCCGCATTACAACTACAGAGTTTTGAGGAACGATGTGTTCTTGTCCTTCAGACAGAAGGACAAGTATATAGACCAACTGTGCACCTAAGGTGTGGGGCTCAAACACCATTGCAATCATAAGATTGGTGTTATTATACAAGGGCTTCAACTAGGTCATCGGAGAAGGAATTCCCTAAAAGCCTTTACATCTCAGGGAACCAAGGTTACATGTGTAACTGGAGACGTTTTCATTGTAAGCCTAAAATAAAGATCTCGCTTGTGCCTGGCATGTTACTGGTTGTTGTTATGGTTAGGGACAGAGGCTATGTGTCGTGGACTGAATGCGCACATTCAATTCATGTGAAACTGTGCCTTAAACACGCAAACTCCTAAATATAAAAAAGGAATTCGATCTACCAGTCTCATAACCCTAAGAAGGAATTGAAATCATATGTTTGGGAGCATTTGAATAACTGACTGAAGATGATCGGAGAGATACAGGCAGTCACAGAAGTCAAAGGTACATATCCTTCAAATGGGACAGGATGTTCCACAAGTCCTTCAACAACATATTAGTGAGTTTATTATTTTGAGCTGTGGTGCTTTTAAAGGGATGAATTGAAAAACATTTTTGTAATATTTAAACTTGATGGCAGTGTTTTGCATTTACATGTAGTTACTTAGCGTAACTCTGAGAAGTTGTGTCTCTATCCGTCCTCATTATTTCTTGTGTTCAAATTAAACGCATTGAACAATCAATTTATGTTCCTTTTATTACGCATAGTCCATGTGTTTATTTGTGAGAAGTTGTGGACAAATTAAAGAACAATATGTTTATGGAGTGTGTTGTTGATTCTTTGGTGGATTGTCTGACAGACATCGAATTTCTGTTAGAAGAAAAACCTGTGGGATGCCGTAAAGTAGTCTCACATGTTGTGCACCTCTATCACCTAAAATAAACTTTTGATGTGACTCCAAGCTCTCCAGATACATTAAAGCACAATATTCTGTGCCGGGAAGCAGATAAGCGGTGTTGCCCTGGTGTTGCCCTATGTTGGAGCATCTCTTTTTATTATAAAGTCCTCAGGGTAAAAAAAGCACATTTTATTTTATTTTCACCCAAAACAAAATAGCATCAAAACTATCTCCGGACTTTCCTTAACAGTTGATGATTATGCTTCTATACACAGCTGAGCTCTTTGTGATAACTCTTAGTCTTGATAAATAACGATATGATTGTTGATGTAAAAGAATATATGAAATCAATCACGCTGTGCATTTACATGTACAGACTGATCAATTAATAAAAAAATGGAGGGCTATATTCCAGCAAACAGATCAACTCACCATGTGTGAAGAGCAACTCTGTCCTCCACTTCTTCACTGAGTACAAATATACGTCCTTGAGTCTTTCACTTCTGTTCCTTCAATAATTTGGGTTTTATTGATATTTGGCTAAATTTCACTTTCATCATCTGTCGCTTTAACCACATCCAGGCTTGACAATGTAGATGCCTACATGACGTGATACTGAAGGCTTGAAGGCTTATTAATGTGGAAGGAGGCAAACATCATTTCACCTTATTTGGCTACATTTTAGGCAGAAACGAATATGTTGCCTCATTTGAAACTAAACTTTTTTTTCTTGTTTTTCAGTTTATGAAGCAGAGACTTCTTGATCTGGAGGCCTCCTCTGGCATTTATGCAGTACCTTTTAAACTCACCTGAGCTATCATGTATGAAAGAAAATAAAAGAAATACCCATTTTCGCATTAGCCTATATGTTTTATTCACACTTGAAGTTAAATCGATCAAAAAAAACTGTTTTTTTTTTTATTTAATTTTTAAATAGATTTTTCAAGACTCAGCCATCCTTGCTGCCTGTGATAGACCCCAATATAACACAAAACATTACAACTGTTATCCCAGGACTGCCTGCTGTTAGCCTACTGTGAATATCAGTAGGCTAACGAGAAATGATTCAGGTTCTAATATCGAAAGACTCCAATAAACCAAGTAAAATCACGAATGAACAGCAGTGCATGTATATGAGTTACTGGATACAGAACAGACGACTAAACTGTTCACATTTGCTGCATATCTAATGTCTGCAGAGGGAGTGCCAGCGCACACCCCCTGCCACCCTGCACGATGCCTGTATTGAATGTGCCAGGATCCGCCTTTGGTCAAAGCAAATAGTTTAATTAAAAAGATATATATATATATATATATATATATATATATATATATATATATATATATATATATATATATATATATATTAGTTATTTTACTGATTTATTCATTGTACACAGTAATATATGCACATATTGTGTCTATTAAGCAGAATAAACATGTGAAAGTGGGACGAGGAGGAGGGCATGGCAGAGACATGATGGAGCATGGCTGGATGAAGCATGGAATCAGCTGATCAGCAGGAGAGCGAGATAAGATCTAACTGGGGGAAATGCCAAATCACAGCCCTGTTGACATTCAGAACAATAGCACACTTGCTCATGTAATATTGCTTTATTAAACTCAAACTAAATGATGGGATAAGGTCATTGATTGATGAAGCTTTCTTTAACTCTAGTTATTTGAAAAGAATGTTTACTTTGGCGTAATAAGCCTTGATTCATTCATTCGTTTTCTTTTTTTTATTGTATAAAATGAAAGTCCTCTTACATAAGCTTGTAGTTATGTTCTTCCTGTATTAAAGGAACAATAAATCGTTTGTGCTGTCAAACATAATCTTATGCCAGGCGTAAAAATGAGGCAGATAAAACAAACGGTCATATGTGTAACTGAAAGCTTTGGCATGTGAGACTATACTTACTGGCATTTGATGCATATTCTCCAATGAATCGCTTGGTCAAGAATCTTACCAAAACCGCTGAGGACAAGAAAGGAGAGAGATGATTGAGACTCTAGTTATTGAGAGTGATTATCCTGAGATGATTGGTATGAATGCTTCAAATAGGAAAAGAGGGCAAGAGGTCAAAGTCCAGCCCCTCATCAAAAACTTGGCTATTCTACAGTGAGCACTGGTACATATTTGGCTCAGGAAAAACAGTTACATTTATGGATTTTTTTTCTTTCTCCATGAGCACACTACCTGGTCTATATTAAATATTTGAGCCAAGTAGCTATGCTGGCTCATTGAGTCATTGAGGTCAGGGTTTGAGTTTCCATGCATAAATACACATTGTGGCAGCCTCATGAAAGTTGTTTTCAATCCCCCTAAATAAGAATTATCAAACAGGGATCAATTAGGATTTTGTCCATTTTCCTCACATACCCCGTCAAATCTGCAACAAAAGACCTTCCTTGGCGTTCTGCTCTGCCTTCACCATGGTCGCTTGGATCAGAACCCTGACCGAGGACTCCCCTACTACCTCTAGTGTTTTGATCTCAGGGGACATAGCATCATCCTTTCCGGACTATTTAATAGCCATTAGTACAGGTATGCAGCCTGAAGGGCTAAATGTCCCTGTAGTGGAACAAAAAATAATCTCACACCAGTTTCATTGATTACTTGAATCTTACAAGCATTAATTTTAATTTCCCTCTCGGATGATTTGTATAACAATGACCTCACTCCTATGATCTGTTTCAATATACAAAGTGCTTTCACTGTTTGTAGAGGGCAGACATAATGCCTGGGTGCAATGTGAATTACTCACACACATGACTGTACAACCACACTGTAACAACTCAAACATGGATGATTTCCAACTCATTGTGAGAACCATGCAGTAGCCACAAGAGTAAAAACACCCTACATTACACATTGGGAATATGCTGTAAAGCCTGAAAATCACAGTTAGTTAGAAAAACACGTATTTACATATGTGCATGTAAGTGATCGAATAAAAGGGCTGAACACTCACCAGATTTGCCCGCACCCTCACTGCCCAGCAGGGCCAGTTTGATGTCATTCATGGTTGTAGGTTTAGCCGTTTATTTGCTGTATTCCTCTGTATCCAAATAGTTAGACAGTCCCAGCCACTACTATACTATTTACTCTGCTCAGAAAAGTTGTGCCACGCTCTTCTCTCTCTCTCTCTCTCTCTCTCTCTCTCTCTCTCTCTCTCTCTCTCTCTCTCTCTCTCTCTCACACACACACTCTCTCTCTCTGTCTCTCTTTCTGTTAAACTCACAGACGGTCCTCTCCTCTGTCTCCCCTCCCACTACAAAGAGTACTGAGCTGCCACAAGGTAATTTCACTACTGAACACGGATGGGATTCTCTTTGATAATTAATGTTATGCAGTGTGATACAAGTGCTCTGTGATCTTGTAAATGTGTGATTCACAAGAATCCTAAATTGAGATGATCTAATCTTTAAAATAAATTCTAATCTAACCTCTGCTTTAGATTAGAATTTATTTTAAAGATTAGATCATCTCAATTTAGAATCATTATAGTTTATTTGTCATGGCACAAAAATTAAATATAGCCAGGATTATTTTCTGAGCATTTCTTGTTTAGGTTCTAGAGCATTCCTCTTAAATTCATACATGCTTATATAACGTCTCCAGCTTTTTCTCAAGCCTACAAGTATGTCCAGCATTATACTGAAATTGTCAAATTTGGGTCAGGTATTTAGATTTGGATAATGTTTTGCAAAGTTGTCTAGCATCAGGTACACTGAATGTTGTAGTTAACAGGGCTAACATGTTAGCCCCAACAGCAAATTTCTCTGTGCCATCTGCCAACACACAATTCGGACCAAAAATGTCAGCCATATTTTGATTGCTGGGATCAATTCCTTTTAAAGTGGAGAGCAGCAATCAATTTTCCCTCTTTTCCTGTACAGTTCTTAAAAATGAAAGACATTCAGCCATCCAAGCTTCAATTTCATGGGCTGCTACGCTGGTCAGGGAGTCTTTTTTCCACACACTTTTTTTTTTCTGTCTCACTCTTTTCATTCTTCAGCTGAGTTCACAGCAGTGTCCCATTATTATTCTGTTATGTTTCATTTGATTTTTGTCGGCTGAGGACTTGCAGACACTTTCAAAATACAAAGGCTCAAAATGTGCCAGGCACCAAAAATATGTGGCACAAATCAGGCTTAGACTGTTCTGCCACTGAGTATATAGCTTTGGACAGGGTGGAATTTAATTAAGTTACAGTTGTAAACAAATGCTGTGGATTCAGTGAGGCTTGAAAACATAGAATATCATGTTAGATAAAATTACTCATGTTAAAAAGTTTGACATAAAAAAAAAAAAAAAAAAAACTGGCACAGAACTTTTCAACAAGCAATCTCTCAAAACAACAAAAACAGAAAAAAGGATGAATTCATGAAATAGTAGAGTGGCAGTGGATTTTTATCTAAATGCTATACATTACTCCCTAATATTTCATATCAAAGAGATGTGCTGCAACGGCATGCAGAAAAGCCATCAGAGATGAAGGCAGATAGATGAAGAGCAGAGAATATTTGGCATAATACCGCTCCATTACAAACACAATATTTTCTGTTATCTGCTCTAGAAAGACTGAGATGCAATTGTTAGGGCTATATACCATGCACTGTTTATTGTGAACCACTGACAGACTGCCCTATGTTATGAAACATGTCATGTTTTCACTTGTACATATTGTATAATCATCAACATTTATATCAAATGTAGTTGCATATCTAATCAGCATCAAATGCTCAAGGTATTTATGTTGGCACACACCACACACAAGAGAATTGGCAAAAATTGGCCATTAAATAGCAAGAACATGACCTCTTTAAGAGTCATTATAAATGAGTACTAAAAGCTGAAGGGGGTAAAAATGAGGCCAGCTGTATCTCATGAGTTAAAGAGGGAAAGTGGATTTAAAAGCTGGCAGTGGAGTAATTGCATCATGTCTGTGTTTAGTGCAGTCTTTTGAGGGTTCTGTTCTTATCCCCATCTTTAAGAAGGCAATCAGGGGTGTAATCCTGCAGGTATTGAGGGAGTTCTCCTGATCTGATTTAAGTGTCATCAGGAAGCTGTCAGTTAAGATGAGCTAGGAGGTGTCTGTCGGGGTTAAGATTTACAGTACCTTTCCAGGGAACTTCATTTGTCAAGGGGGAATATATATATATATATCTCAGAAGAAAATTGATCGACCTTTTAAATAGCATCAAAGCTTTTTAACTGAAGAAACGGTTGGTAGAAGAATGCCCATTATAAGGGCCCATGAAATTTATGCAAGAAACACATTTTTCACCTGTGCTCAGGGCATTTGCCAAACACTGCACATTTTAAAATGTCCTGTTTGCAATTCTCTGAATTATTAGTGTCTTTATTTGCATTTCTGGCTTTGAATTAAAAAAACAAACACAAGTTTAGAGATAACCTTTTTGCAGTGCTACATAGCTGGAAATTTATTTTATTTACTTAGTGTTATTTGAAGATATCACAGTCTATCTGCAAAACAAAATTACCAAAAAATTGGATTACTGCTTTTTTTTCTTGGTTTGCAGAGTATTGTTTATCGCTTGAGAATGCAATAAAGAAGTCATAAATCAAACTGATGTTTAATATCATACTAAGCAACAGCCTTTATTACAGCTATAGTAGAAACTTTATCTTGCAAATATTGAACAAAAACAATTACCCTGGAAGAAGACAGAGGCAGAGGCAAAGGTTTGGTTTTCACAAATCAAACACAGAGAATAAAACTCATATTGATTTAGTGTGGCTGGCTGAGATGTCGAAAGAATTTTTTCACTTGTCATGAAATTATCCAGGGCCCTCTTCTTGGCTTATGGCCTCCGTGCTGGTGGATGGCTAGACTTTATTAATCCACATGCACAACACTGCCTCATGAATCTCAGGGAGTTCCAGTGAGTCTCAGCTCTGCAGGAAAAAGCCCTCACAATTCTTATTACAGTGTTTGTGCTCACAAAAACAAATAAATAAATACAATGAGTTACATACCCCACTTTGGCCAAAACCAATACTGCAGTTCTGTTCCTCTCGTGCCTTTAGTGAAATATTTCTACAAGTAACACTTTAAGTTGACATGATGGGTTTAACCGTTTTTCTGCAAGGAAAATGGATTAAAGAAAATTAGTTGGAACAGCCCTGTTTTCAAAGGAGGCCTAGGGTTCATCACCTGCCTAGCTGAGCCATACACATGTCAGGGTTGCTTGAACCCCTAAATGGAAGACTTGCTTCAAACTGAATGATCTTAAAAATCTGGGGCTATTTACTCTGTTAAATTTATTGAACAAAATTAGTCATAAATGGCTGTGGGTTTGCATCTAGGGTTTCAGGCAGGTTTTAGTCTAAGATGTCTAACATAAAAATCAATAACGCACTTTAGAATATCAGTTTTGCGAGATACAAATAATACGTAGGGCCAGAGCAGTTTCTTGCTATATGCGGTGTAAGCAGCCTCTTAGGGCCCCGAACCACCAGGGGCCCCCCGAAAAGCAAGTTCTTTTTTATTTTATTTATATTTTTTGAAATACTAAAAGCTGCAAGTAAGACTCAGGCAGCAGTTATGGCTCAATTAGACAGTTGAAGGTGGCTGAGAGGAGAAATTCTGTTGAGCAATAATTCTCACAAGCTGTTGTATTGGTTGTATGTTGATGGTGCTATTCCTATTGTAAATAATTATTTATATTTACATTGTATATGTCTTGGTCTGTCTTGTCAAAAGGCTGTCTACCTTAGTTAATGCCAATTTCCTTACTTTTGTCTTGAAGAAAACAGTAGTATCTGCATTTCTAGGCAGCTGAGTGATCTAGCTGATTGCAATTTACACAAACAGATCTAATTCAGAAAGTGAATTCAAATTTGAAATTATTTTTAAAAATGAATTACAGTTTTTCTTTTATGTGTGTATATTTCTTGAAATCAAAACAAGCAGTTACAGATGTTTTTGGAAAGGTAGTTACTTGAATGTTGAATTTGCAATAAAATGAGCTGAATTTAAAAACAATCAGTAATTACTGCTTCTGCCAGGAAATTGGAGATAACGCAACAAAATAGGTAATAATGCAACTCTTTTTAGTGTGCTTTTAGAACCAATAGTAAAAATACATGTAATGTTGTTTGTTGTGTAACATAAAACAACAAGGTTTGGATCTCATATTTACACCAATATATTTTAGACTAAATAAAATCTAGCTAAAGATATTACATAGCATTAGAAGCAAATTCAGCATTTAAGGCCAGTTTTACATAAGTCAGAAGGCAATTTTATATCAAACTTGTGGAATCACATGGAGCAACACACTGGACTAAACTTATTACAGCCATTACATATGTTATCATTAGTCAAAGAAAATTTAACAGATCAATCTAAAACATTATGGTAAAGTGGCAACAGCCTAATATTACACCATTTATTTTCAAGGAGGGGGTTTTATTCACAACACCCTTCCACTAAAAAGTCCAATATGAACTAATGTGTTGCATATGAAGGCTATATGAAGTACTCCCTCTACAGGTTAATAACATTATTACATTACATTATATACAATATTACCAATTAACATTGCCTGTCTATATTTACTACGTAGCAGTTGCCAGCAACCAGTCAGCTATCAAACAATATGTACAATTTAAGCAATAGAATACATACATACATACATACTAGTGCAAGACCGAAGGCAAAGTCTGGAGACATAGGCTTAATGTTAACACCTAACCACAGCTATAGATAAAAGCATACACATGATTCAGAACTGGTTATTATGTGAAGTCCTCAGAAATAAATCATATATCAGTATTTCAATATGAGTCTTTAAAAAAAAAAAAAAAACAGCTCTAAGTGGATCAAATTGTCTTTAATGTCCCTTTATTTGTATATGAGGCACAACTAATAGTGATTTCTCCTCCAGTTGAGGGAGTGCCTCCTCTTCCTCTTTCTGTGGCTCTGCTCCTTTCTCTCTGGCCAGGGGAATCCAGTCACAACAGTTCTTTCCAACTCCTCATAATCCTCACTGTCTGAGTCGTCCTCCTCCTCCTGGTCAGGGTAGCTCAGATCTGGGAACACCTCCCTCAGCTTGGAAGTGAAGAACGACTGCAGACTGTGGCCTGCCTGAGCCACTTCTGAGTCCGACTGGAGAAAGAACCAACATAATCAGCATCTAGCTGCTGTCTTCACTTGTAAGATCTTAAGACAACCATATATCTTTTACTCTACATATTTAATAGGATTTAATTGATATGAATATATTCCAACTGAGCTCCTCCTGCAAGCCAATAATGTTCAAAATCTGATACAAAATGTTTGACCTGATGCATTCTGCCCTTCAAAGGCAACATGCAGTAAATTCACTTTTGTCAAAATTAAGTCATGTCTGAAATGGGTCACTTAGAACCTAATCTGTCATGATCTGGTTTGGCTAAACTATGCTCAGATTTAGGGAAAATTGTGTGAGACTATTTACTATGATAGTCCACAGACAGACAGACAGATAGATAGATTGAAAACGAGTGATTTAAGTAATTGAGTGAAAACGAGTGAAACGAGTAATCAAAAAGGAATGATTTGTAAATTATATTCACCTTTTGTTATATTGAAAGCACTACAACTAAACATTATATGATGTTTTACCTTGTGAATTTAATGATTGCAACACACTCCAAAAAAGTTGGGATAGTCGAGTGTTTTCCATAGTGAAACATCAACATTTCTTCTAATAACACTTATTAATCATTTAGGCACCGAAGACACAAGTTTGTTAAGTTTAGAAAGTGTAATTTTCCCCATTCATCCATTATGCAGGTCTTCTCCTGTACAATTGTACGGGGTCTTTGTTGCCATATTGTGCGCTACATAATGCACCACATATTCTCAGTTGGAGATGGTCAGGACTGCAGGCAGGCCAATCCAGCACCCGCACTGTCTGCTTATTCGGACAGTAATTGGTTTAAAGTTGTCCTGCTGAAATTTCCAGGTGCTGAATGGCAGTATATGCTGCTCCAAAATGTTTACATATCTGTCTGCATTTATGTGCCCTCACAGACAGGAGAGTTACCCTTGCCATGGGCACTGACACGCCCCTGGCCCATACAGACACTGACTTTTGGACCTGATGCTGATAACAGCTTGGATGATCCTTTTTCTCTTTGGCCCAGATAACACAGCGGCTGTGTTTTTCAAAAACTATTTGAGATGTGGTCTCATCGGACCAAAAAAACACAGTTCCACTGTTTTACTTTCCATCTAAGATGAGACCGAGCCCAGAGAAGTCGGCAGTGCTTCTGGTCAGTGTTGATGCTGAGTTTCTGCTTTACATAGTAAAGTCTTAACTTGGATCTGTGGATGCAGTGGCGAGTGGTGTTGACTAACAGAGGTTTACTAAAGTAATCCCAAAATCATGTTCATGATATCCATTACAGATGAATGAGATTTTTAAGACAGTGACGTCTAAGGGATCAGAGATCACACACTTCCAGAATTGGTTTTCATCTTGCCCTTTATGCACCGCGATTTGACCAGTTTCCTTGAATCTTTTAAATATATTGTGCACTGTAGAGGGTGAGATGCCAAATATCCTTCCAATTTGTCTTTGGGGAACACTGTTCTCAAAGTGCTGGATTATTTGCTGAAGCATCTGTTGACAAATTGACAATTCCCGAATGATCCTTGCTCTTGAAGGACTAGGCTGTTTTTGGAGGCTCCTTATATACTATGACACGATATCCTCACCTGTTTAACATCACCTGTTTCACATCGTCTTGTTATTTTAACTCGTAAAATTGTATTGGTCTTAAATTGTCCGTCTCAACTTTTTTGGAGCATGTTGCAATCATCTGATTTGAAAATAATGTACATAAAAAAACAACAATGAAATTCACAAGAAATTAAAACATCATATAATGTTTAGTTGTAGTGCTTTCAATATAGCAAAGGGTGAATATAATTTACAAATCACTCCTTTTTGTTTTTATTTGCATTTTTAATATTGTCCCAACTATCTCTGAATTGGGGTTGTGGATAGATAGAGATTACAGTAAGATATGTAGCATGTATTAAACAATGCAAATGTGCAATGAACATAAAAGTGTGAATTTTTTTTAGCTTGCCAGTAATATAAATTTAAATTCAATCTTAGATAAATTAAACAGGATATTAAAAAACTAATGCATACTCATGGCATCAGCACACATTTTGAATGTGAATCAGATGTGAAATTAAATACTCACCACTAATTACCAGGACGAGGTAAGCTAACAAGATAATGGATTTCACTCACGTAGTTGAACTTGGCACAGTTTTTGAACATAAGCAGAAAATCAGCCACAAACTCATGAGGGGACTGGTAGTGTGTGTGACTGTTTCTGATGAGCCTGTTCCGAATGACAGACAAGTCCATGGGTTTCTTGATGATCTGATAATAGTGACGGGCCTAAAATAAAAACAGATTAGATATAAAGATACTTCAACTTTTGTGTTCCATTCCAAGTTAAATGTTCAAAAGAAAGTACATAATATACTGTAGGTGTCGAATAAGATGAGGAAGAATAAATGATGACAGAATAAAATGTTTGGGTGAACTATCCCTTTAAAATTTTCATGTTGAAATTACCAGAGGGCTGACAGGCTCATGGAATGGAGCGCTGAGAATGTTGCTGAGGATCAGAAGGGTCAGCTTATCACATTTCTGTACACAAACAAACAAACAAACAAGTCATTCCATTAAATATCATTCTTACATCTGTTCCCCAATTGTGGATAGCAGATATTTCACTTTTTTTAGACAGTTTATCTGTCAATCTCTTGAAGGATGCACTTGTTCATATTTAAATTTGGACTCCCAGATCTCTGAGGTAAGAGAATTAATCAGAGCTGGACCAGATGACATGCAGCATCCCCTTCACTTACCCTCTGGTCACATGCCGACAGTCCATATGGCACTGTGCCTGTGGACATCTGGACATTCTCACAGTCATATTCCACCTCAGGCTGCTCCACATCTCTGCACAGGGTGCAAATCCAGTCACCTCTGTGGAAGTCCATGATAATAAAGTTTAGTTTCAGCACTAAGTATATACACAGGCGAAAATTTGAAGAGGGAGGGAGAATGGCTTACGTGGGGAAACTATGGAGGGGAGGTACGTGGCAAGACAGGTGAAAGACCTTGGGGCAATGGTCACAGCACAGCAAGTCTCCTCCAATGAGACAGACTGCACAGAAGTCCTCATTCTCAATCTCAGGTCTTTCCTCTGTGGGCTGGTGCTCAGAAGTAGGCTCTGATACTGTCTCAGAGCTGTTGTCAGGAGGGAGCACTAGCTGCTTTGCCTCCCATTCAGATTCTGGTTCAAGATTCAGAGTCACTTCAGCTGTGGAATCTGGATCTGATTCAAATTCCTGTTCAGAAGCCAAGAGCACAGATTCTAGAAGCTGCTCTGAAGCCACATCTGATTCTGATTCGATTTGCAGTTCAGATTCAGCACTTGGATCTGATGCTAGCTGGTGTAGGTATGATTCCACATCCACATTTAAGCCCACTTTTGTGAATAAATCAGAACCTGGCACTGATCTGGGTTCAGATGGGAAATCATGTTCAGAGTGTATTTCTTCTGTGTCAGGTTGTAAGAGAGGATCTGGATCACTGGAAATGGCTAGTATCATGGACTCTTGATGTATGTTGCATACTTCTTGCACAGGAGGCTGAGAAACCTCAAGGGTGCCAGGTGATCCAATGCTTTGCAGGTGTTCTAATGATGGCTGCTCTGTAGGTGGCACACTGTCTCCTGTTTGAATTGACTCCTCACTTAATGTTCCCTTAAAAAACATACAGTTATTAAAAACACTTACTTATAAAGGCTTAAGAGAGAAAGATGTCATTTCTGCACCACCAGCATCACCAAATAGAATTGGAAAAAAAAAAAAACATCCCATTGGTTGTGCTAATGTTGGCGTGTCGGGCTGGTAAGCATTGATGGGTAAGTTACTCAAAAAAGTGATCAATTACAAATTACTAATTACAGTACTTCTCTAAAAATTTTAAACAGACAACTTTACCAATTACATCATCAATTCATAACTTTACTAATTACTGTACATTTAAGTTACATTCTAAAACACTTTTAACAGAAAAGTCTTTGTTTTTTCTCTCTCAATAAGTAATAAACACATTTCTTGATTTTCTCCTTGTTTATAGTCATATGCAAGTCTTACACCCAGCACCACATGTCTACCCCTCACAATGACTTGTTAGGGGGCACAAATTTACATAATTCATGTTTTAAATATGTTGTACCTAACATTATTTTAGAAATATCAGTAACTCAAGTAATGTGCTGAAATGTTATTAATTAATTTAATTGAAAGTTAGTAACTATAATCTTTCTCCCTCGTGTTTCCTCAGACTCTTATTTTGAAGAGTTTCCCCCGGACTACGTTACCCAGTATGCTCTGCCCTCATCACTGACATCTATTCCTTAATGTTTTCTCCTTTTTTCCAGTCCCTTGTTAGCTTTTGTTTTCTGCATTCCTTTATCATTACTTGTTTTGTGTTCCCGCTTGTTTCACTGTCATTTTTATTAAAGCCTGCAAATAGGTCCTATGTCTCCTGTCTCATCTCAGCAACTACTTGTGACAATTAGATTATGGTGACTGATTACTTTTGTAATGATCACACCCGACACTGCTGGTCAGGATGATCAAAGAAACAGAGCGATGTTGAAAGCGCCACAGAGCCAGTGTTTACACTTTTTCTGGGAAATAAATCTTACTTATAGTTGTCTCTGAATTTTAATCTGGGACAAAAGAAAGTATTCTAACATAAAAAGACACCAATTTAACTTTAAATATGAGCATTCGATCAATAGATAATTTATCCTAGAACATATCAGTAATCTTGAAAGGCTGCCAGCATACAAGATACCTGAGAGGTTGCTTCTCTCTCTAACACCCTTAAGACAGTTCTTTCAGGCTTCATATGAGTCTCAGAGGTGAGATCTGTGCTCTGATAGCTCTGTGGTGGATGCCGTGAAACCAGGATTTTGAGTCGCTCAAGACACACAACTGGAAACTTAGAACCATCTGTGGCATCTTTGTCACTACAGAAAACAAATAAGTATTTCACAGTTTCACAATTTGTAATGTTACTTCTATATTAACAATATGTGAATAAAACCATTTTACCTGGTGTCCACATCAACTCTTGATGGTCTCTTCTTCTTTCTTGTTTTCAGTTTTCTGTTTTCATAGGCATATGCATAAATATTATCTAAAAATAGGAAAATGTGATTTAGATTAATCAGTCAACCCACATGCCAAACAAGACAGAGGTTGGTAACACTTTAAAATAAAGTGGTATTCATTATCATAAGTTAACTACATTTCAGTCAGGACCACTCTGTTTAATTGGAATTTATTTGTACAAGCTCTTGACAATAGTGTTTGGCAGAAAGGCTCCACACTGAGGGGATGGAGCCTATAGCAATTAACCAAATAATTGACAAGCAAATTGACAACTGATATATGACAGTTACAATATATGGTAATATTTGAGTACAAATAGTGATGCAGTACAATGGTTGAGTTCAGAAAATGAATTGGGAAGATGATAATAACAGTATTGTGCTGAAAGATGAGGTAATCTCAATATGGACAGAAGATGCAGAAAGGCTCAGATTGACTTGAGCATGATGGGGAGCTGGGTATGGGGGTGGCTGAGCGAATGTCTGTGCGACAGACTACAGCAGGTGTGGCCTGAATGGTGAGTTTATATGTACTGCCTAATTGGTAGGAGGTGGAATTCATAGATCAGCTAAGTGTCAGCTGATGAGCTGGCTGGCACTCCGCGATCTGCCTGAACTACACTTAAGCTCCATTTCAGTCGCTAAAGCTCCATTAGTTAATATGAACTAAGAATGAACAATACTTTTACAGTATTTATTCATCTTGGTTAATGTTCATTTCAACATATACAAGTAAATTGTGTTACAATTCGTATACATAAAAAATAGATTATGCATTATGAACTAACATGAACTAACATTTATAAATTAATTGTTATAAATCAACATTAATCAAAATTAATAAATGCTGTTAAAAAATATTGTTCATGATTAGGTCGTGATACCTAATGCATTACTATTATTAATAAATAGAATCTTATTGTAAAGTGTTACCCAAAATGTTATTAAAAAAATTATTGGTCTCTGTACCCGGCTTAGATTTGTTGGTGGCCAGAGAAGACATACTATGAATGTTTGTACACTGCGGTACTGGGCAGATCTCAGAAGCATCCTTTGTCTCTCTGAGCCGTGGACAGACCTGCTGATACAAGAACTAAACAATAAAGTCAAGGTTATGAAATATGCCAGTGCCACATTGGTGACAGGTTTGTAATGCAGATTGAATCAGTGAATTTAAATGAGTGAATAGTCAACTTGTTAGACTGAATGCAATCAGTTATGTGGGCTGCTGCATCTAATTTGTTCTCGAAACAAAAAGAGGTTAAGGGATCTGTTTCCAAGACAACAGTTACAGTATCTCTTTTGATGTTTATCACTTGGTTTATCCTTAAAAGGCAAGTAATATAGCAGAGGTCACTAGAACAAAGGTGTTTTGAGGCTCAATGATTGAAATGGATCTAAAAGGAATCAGAATGAGAACAACCTCAGGGGAACAGCATTTTTTAAATTATTATTAATATTAATATAGTGAGAAATATTTTTTCATATTTTTTTTAGAGCATATCAGTGGAGAGTGGTAAAATGTTTATTAAATAATGTATAGCTTAGATAGATAGATAGATAGATAGATAGATAGACAGACAGACAGACAGACAGACAGACAGACAGACAAGTTCCGGTCCTCGAATCTGACTGGACGAGAGACGTTCCATCAGCACTCCGACGCTTCACTGTGTGTGTATCACTCCGCTTGTGTTCGTCGTCCTAATCTAAGGTGTAAGATCAGTGTATATGTGTCAAGAGCTATGGTTTGTCTTTTTTTCTTTTTTTTTACATTACATATGTTAGCCAGCAGGTGGCTTATGCACAGTGAAGACGCCAACACCCTACGTGCAGAGATTGCGACCCTTTTACTCAAAGATGCAATAGAGCCTGTCCCTCCAGCCGAGATGAAGGGTTTCTACAGCCCTTACTTCATCGTACCCAAGAAAGGCGGCGGCTCATGACAGATCCTGGACTTGCGAGTTTTCAACCGGGCCTTCCACAAACTCCCGTTCAAGATGCTCACGCAAAAACAGATTCTAACATGTGTCCAGCATCAGGATTGTTTCGCAGCGGTAGACCTGAGGGGTGAGTACTTCCACGTCTCTATCTTGCCTCGACACCGACCCTTCCTACGGTTTGTATTCAATGGCCAGACGTATCAGTACAAGGTCCTTCCCTTCGGCCTGTCCCTGTCCCCTCGCGTCTTCATGAAGGTCGCAGAGGCAGCCCTTTCCCCGCTAAGGGAAACTACCTTGATGATTGGCTCATCCATCTCGAGAGTTACTGGGCGCCCACAGTGACCATGTGCTCAGGTACCTCAGCCATCTAGGGCTTTAGGTCAACTGGGAAAAGTGCAAGCTCGCCCCAGTTCAGAGCATCTCTTTTCTCGGCATGGCGTTAGACTCACCAATGAGCGCGTGCAGTCATTGCTGAAATGCCTCACCTTATTCAAGCCAGGCAGAGCAGTTCCTCTAAAATAATTCTAGAGGCTGCTGGGACATATGGCATCCTCTGCAGTGGTCATGCTGCTGGGGTTGATGCATATGAGACCGCTTCAGCACTGGCTTCAGACTCGAGTCCTGAGATGGGCATGGTCCCGCTGCACATACCGTGTGTTCATTACCCCCGCCTGCCACCAGACTTTCAACCCCTGGACAGACCTTTGTTTTCTGCAGACAGGAGTCCACCTACAGCAGGTGTCCAGATGCATTCTGGTCACCACAGACGCCTCCAAATGGGGTCGGATCACAGTGTGCAATGGGCACGCAGCCTCCGGCTCCTGGATGGGGCACCGGCTGGGTTGGCACATCAACTGCCTAGAGTTGCTGGCTAAAATTCTTGGATTTGGGAGCAGTTCGGCAAAGCACAGGTAGACCTGTTTGCTTCCCAAGAGAACTCCCATTGCCCGCTCTGGTACTTCCTAGCGGAGGCTCCCCTCGGGATAGACACGCTGCACACAGCTGGCTCCGGGGGCTGCGTAAGTACACATCTATCCCAGTTAGCCTACTTGCACGTGTGCTGTGCAAGGTCAGGGAGGACAAGGAACAAGTCACTCTAGTGGCCCCCTATTGCCCCACATGGACTTGGTTTTTGGATCTCACGCTCCTAGTGACAGCCCCTCCCTGGTGAATTCCCCTGAGGAAGGACCTTCTTCCTCAGGGATGGGGCACCCTCTGGCATCCGCGCCGAGAACTCTGTAACCTCCATGTCTGGCCCTGGATGGGAAGCGGAAGATCTAAGTGGCCTACCACCTGCTGTCATAGACACGATCAACCAAGCCAAAGCTCCCTCTACCAGGCAACTTTATACCCTGAAGTGGCGCTTGTTCTCGAATTGGTGTACTTCCCAATCTGAAGACCCACAGAGATGCGCAGTCGGGTCAGTGCTCACGATTCTGGCGAAGAGGCTGGAGGGGAGGCTGTCCCCCTCCACCCTGAAGGTTTATGTAGCCGCTATATCGGCTCACCACGACGCAGTAGACTTTTAGTTGCTGTGTCTGGTGCTTTCTTTGCGTACCTATGTGGACTGCACGCAGAGCTTTAGATGTTCTGAGCAACTGTTTGTCTGCTTTGGTGGATTAATCCCCGTGTGTATTTTCCGTGGTACGGTCCTCCTACTGGCGGACCCGCATCTCCCTTGGGCAGTCCCCTCTGTCCCCGGTCGCCGTGTTTGTAGCAACTCTTCCCTCGCAGCAGGTAGGATCTACCACCACGCCACTTCAACATGTGGCATGAAAACCCATGTGACATATCTTGCCACATTTTACCTCCCCCCATAAAAAGTTTATAACGTTTTTATTGGCCGTTGGGGAAGGGTACATGCAGTCTGACGCAGCTTGTTGCTTTGGCATGCAACTGCCTGCCTGCACCTGCATAAGCAGCTTATGTACACGGTTCAGCGCATGGTGTGATTGAATAGGGACCCCTAGTGTCGCTTCATTCGACACAATGTTGAGTGAGTGACAGACGGAGAACGTCTAGGTTACTGTTGTAACCTCCATTCTCTGATGGAGGGAACGAGACGTTGTGTCCCCCTGGCCACGACGCTGGACCGAGCCACTGTAATGGCCGAACCTTATTCTCGGCTCCTCAGTGCAAAACCTGAATGAACAGATGCATGATTCCCTGCTTTTATACCCATATGTCTGTGGGAGGGACATGTAAATTCTGTCTGCTAAATTCTCATTGGCCATTTCTCAAGTTCAGAGGTAACCGAGGCCTTCAAGAAAGTCCCCTCATGTCACCTTCATTCGACACAATGTTTTGTTCCCTCCATCAGGGAACGGAGGTTACAACAGTAACCTAGACGTTCTGCCCATAAATTTTCTATCGGATTGAGGTCAGGGCTTTGTGATGGCCACTACAATACCTTGAATTTGGTGTCCTTAAGCGATTATGCCACAAATTGGAGGTATGCTTGGGGTCATTGTCCATTTGGAAGACCCATTTGCGACCGAGCTTCAACTTGCTGGCTGATGTCTTGAGATGTTGCTTCAATATATCCACATAATTGTCCTTCCTCATGATGCCATCTAATTTTTGTGAAGTGCACCAGTCCCTCTTGCAGCAAAGCACCTACTCAACATTATGCTGTCACCCCCCATGCTTCACAGTTGGGATGGTGTTCACCATTTAACATAACGATGGACATTATGGCCAAACAATAAAAAATTTGTTTCATCAGACCAGAGGACATTTCTCCAAAAAGTGTGATCTTTGTCCCCATGTGCACTATAGTGGTTTGGAGCCGTGGCTTCTTCCTTGCTGAGCAGCCTTTCTGGTTATGTCGATATGTGAATTGTTTACTATGAATATAGATACTTGTCTACCTGTTTCCTTCAGCATCTTTACAAGGTCCTTTGCAATTGTTCTGGGATTGATTTGCATTTTATGCACCAAACAACGTTCATCTCTAGGAGACAGAATGCATCTCCTTCCTGAGCGGTATGATAGCTGCGTGGTCCCATGGTGTTTATACTTGTGTACTATTGTTTGTACAGATGAACGTGGTACCTTCAGATATTTGGAAATTGCTCCCAAGGATAAACCAGACTTGTGGAGGTCCACAATTTTGTTTCTGATGCCTTTGCTGATTTATTTTGATTTCCCCATGATGTCAAGCAATAAAGCACTGAGTTTGAAGGTAGGCATTAAAATACATCCACAGGTACACTTACAATTGACTCCAATTAGCCTATCAGAAGCTAATATGCTAATTGCCTAAAGGCTTGAGATAATTTTCTGGAATTTTCCAAGCTTAAAGGCACAGTTAACTTAGTGTATGTAAACGTCTGACCCACTGGAATTGTGATAGTCAATTCAAAGTGAAAATCTGTCTGCAAACAATTGTTGGAAAAATTTCTCATAATGCAAAAAGTAGATGTCCTAAACAACTTGCCAAAACTATAGTTTGCTAATATGAAATCTGTGGAGTGGTTAAAAAATTTGTTTTTATGACTTCAACCTAAGAGTATGTAAACTTCTGACTTAAACTCACCATGGACAGGATCAGTTGATGCACCACAACCTTTATGTGACGTTTGTCAGGACATTTTAGCTAATGCCAGCATGCAACCTGGTAAAATCCGCAGACACCTTTTGACACCAAGCACGCTGAGGTAGCGGGATAACTTCCTGAGTATTTTCATAGAAAACTTCAAGCCTTTCAAGGTCAGAAAAAAGTTGTCAGAGGCCACTGAAGCTTCATATCATGTTGTGCTGCGTATTGCCAAGGTGGTCAAAGAAAATAATATTGGAAAGACATTGATTCTGCCAGCAGCCAAAGATATGCATTCCTTGATGGAAGGAAAGGCAGCGGCTTCCAAGCTTGATTCTATTCCACTCTCTGACAACACAGTGGGTCGGCGCATCTCTGACATGACATAGGATGTGAAAGAGTAAGTGTTAGACAGCATCAGGCAAAGCCCATTTTTGAGAGGGGGATCAGCTAAAAAACGGCAGCTGGCAGCAGGAAGTGCCTGCTGATGACTTTCGGAAGAGTAGGAGGAACTTGCTGCTAGCAGTTGCCAATCATTGGGATCCAAACAGACACAGCAGCCAATCGATAAACGAGTAACAAATGGCAACAGTAAACAGAGGCATTTCTCAATGTTAGCTGTTGAGTTCGTATTATAAAATAATTATAACATATTTCTTTAATCATATGTATAAAGAGTTTACTAAATATTGTTAGCATTGTCATTATTATTACAAGTCTTGTATTCTGAAATTAGATCATTTGACATTACAACTGCTTTACACAATGTGAAACTGAGCTTGAAATGTTCGCATACAACAATAAAATAAATATATATATATATATATATATATATATATATAATTAAATAAATGTCTATGGACATATATTCCACATTCGTCACTTCTCACCGGAGCTTACGCTATGCCTACATCATACACCGGAACTCGACTCTCTTGTGAACGCACAGACGGCCGTTACCGGAAGCCAGTGATGATAGTTTATAAAGTTAGAAATATGGATATTGTTCTTACAAAAACGCATTTCTTCCCTTCAGAAGGCCTTTATTAACCCCCTGGAGCCGTATGGTTACTTTTTTGATGGATGGATGCGCTTTTTTGGGCTTCAAAATCCAAGGTACCTTTCATTCCCATTATAATAAGTGCCTAAATTATGGGATAATTTTCATTTTCGGATGAACTAACACTTTAACCCTTAGGTTGTGTGAGGAAAAAATTCCTAACAACTTTTCTGTTGCAGATATGCACCTTCCTTTTGATAATAAACATGAACATTGATATAGACTTGCTTTTCACACAGAACACAAAATTTTGTAATAGCATTTAGAATGTATATCTGTAACATGCCCTAGCAACCACCTAGCAATAACCTAGCAATGCCCTATTAACCACACAAAACACCCTGGCATTGCATAAATATTTTTTCATGTTTTGCAACTGGCTGCTAAGGATTAATCAATAGGGATAATTATATAACTAATAATACCATCACTACTAATGATTTTCAGTATTTAGTGTTCTTACCCTGTACTGACAATAGTCATGACCCGAAAACCTTTCTAGAAATGTTTGACAGATATCAGTCATTTGAGGCCCCATTGACTTAAACACTGAACTCTGGGACAATCTGTAACCATCTGATTAGATCTCCATTTTGTGTTCTTATCTTCCACTCCACATACTGCATATAAAAAGTTTACCTGCGGCATTGTGCATCCCTGGTCCCCAGCCTCTGTTGCCTGGCTCTGAGCAGCCCTGTTCAGCCTGTATTTAGAGGTCCTCTTACAAGCTTCTCGTCCTGCTGGGACATTGTGAGACCTGGTCCTTCTCTTTGAATGGCTCTGACTATCAGCTTCCTGGCCTTGAGCCAATGCATGCATATCCAATGCTGAGGATCTCTTTGGGAGGGAACCAAAAGTGAATATGACAGCATAAACCATGTTGGAACCATAGCAACAGTGACAACAGAACACATGGAGGAACAACAACCTTGAGTGTGACAATGCGCTGGAGCTAGTTTGACACCGTTTGGAGAAATCAGAGGACAATAACAAGCCCACATCTATCCCAAAGTGAGAGAAAATGAGACAACTGTCACAAATCAGAACACTAAAATAATTCTCCTGATAATATATGACTTGGTTACAGGACCAATTATCCTATGTAAATCCCACATCTGGGGCACAGAAGGCTTCTTTGAATAAGCAGCATTAACACATCGGCGATTAGCCCTGCTCTCCTCCAAGGCCCTCTTCTTCTCTTGTCATAATTTCACTAATGCGAGAAGTTTGTTGAAAAGCCCAAGCGACTCCATCCTTCACTATCATGACAAATGTCAGAGTTGGAGGCAGTAGCCCATGTGATCCACACAGCCACTCCTCCCTCTGTCTTTTACCCCTCTCTCTCTCTCTCTCTCTGTTTTTTTCCCATCTTACTACCTCTCCTTTTCTCACATAATCACCTCGGATTAAAAACACTCACCTGATAGAAGCCTAGGAGGAGAGGATGGAGTGAATCAAGCTGTGGAGTGTGGAGTGTGTGTGTGTGTGAGTGTGTGTGTGGGTGCAGAGAGAAGTAGGAGGTCTCAGAGACTTTAGAGGTGATTGTGTGGGCTCTACAGCAAGACAAAGAGAAATCCAACAGCAAGCTCCTCAATTCCCATAGCTTCTCATTAATACCAGGTTAAGTAAATATGTGGCTGCACCAAGTGCTTTTTCCCCTCCCTTTAATTATGTCACAGTCATGTGCTGAAGATCATACACAAAAAAAGATATACACTAATTTGCCTCTCGAGTACTAAATCTTACAGGGAAGCTGATTTTGATTGGTGTTTTTCCTAGGAAATGTATCAAACTACTGACATCAAGAGATCTAATTGCAACTTCTATTACCTCATTTTAAGCGGTTGCTGAGCAGAGTGTGTGTGTATGTGTATGTGTACTTGTGCTTAGATGTGGATGATGGTGTGTGTGTGTGTGTGTGTGTGTGTGTGTGTGTGTGTTATTGTGTGGTCTTAATTGTTTCTGAGCTAACACCACTGCAGAGGTGCTGTCAGCCGATGTCAAGATCACAAAAATTACAGCCATATATATAGAAAGGCTGCCAAGAATGATTAGATTTCCTCTTTCTGAATTATTATTGAGTGTGGTGGGAGCCTATTGTGATGCAGAGTTGACCACTGCCACCCTGTCCTTCCACTCTAAATATACACAAAAGCACAACCAGAAGATGAGCAGCATGATACCTTGCAAACCTAAATTTCACACAAATAAAAAGGGAAGTGACAGCTGACATTAAATGCAACAGTGACAATATTATCCTGTAGCGTGACATGCTTTACTTCATCTAAAACTATTTTAATGGAATATTATAGGAATATTCCGGGTTCGATACAAGTCAACAGCATTTGTGGCATAATGTTGATTATGACAAAAAATTATATATATTAATATATATATATATATATATATATATATACATACATACACTGTATATCTAGGTTACAGTGAGGCACTTACAATGGAAGTGAATGGGGCCAATCTGTAGACGTTAAAATACTCACCATTTCAAAAGCATTGCCACAAGATATAAACAATGTACGAGTTATGATGATTTTAGTGTGATACAATCTCTTACTAATCTTTTCTGTGTTAAGTTATAGCCAATTTTACAACTTTGTTGCCATGCCATAACACCATTAACCCTGTAATCCTGCAAAACAAAGATTTACAGTTCAAATAACACACAAGTTTTAATAGAAGAATTAATGTAATTGCTTTAATAAAATGATAAGATTCATATTTCTGCCTTTAATCCTTCCAAAAATTGGTCCCACTCACTTCGAAGTCCTTCACTGTAACCTTGATTTTTGCTTTTTTAAAGAAAATGAAATGAAAGAAAAAAAAATTGTGCTTGTCATTATGCTGTCGATTGAGTTCAACTTGTATTAAACCCAGAATATTCCTTTAATGGAAAGTCAACATGGAATATCTGTATTTAAAAAAAAAAATCATTTGTCACACTATTGAAGTGAACTGCAAGAAAGCTTGAAGGTGATTGTGATGAGGAGGCGTGGCCAGGCCAGTTGGATGCATGCCCAACCCTGAATTGTTCCAATCAGCCGGGAGGGGGATAAAGACGAGCTGGAGGAACCAGTTAGAGAGAGAGAGAGAGAGAGAGAGACATGCGGCTGCTGTGGGTGTGTGTCTGTGTGTTTAAGTTGATTAATGTCATTAAAAGTTTTATTGACTGCTCAGCCGGTTCCCGCCTACTCCTTGCCCATCTTTACCCATTACATTGGTGCTGAAACCTGGGACGGATGCACTGTTGTGGAGTCCTCGCCGCTACCGTCTGCTGGGCAGGGGAGGAGCCACGGCCGTCCGCCAGGGGACAGAGGAGATGCTGCCAGCCACCGGGATTTGGAGGAATCGCTGCCATCCACCAGGAAGTGGAGGAGTCGTTCCATCTGCCAGGGGTCGGAGGACTCGCTGCCGTCTTCCAGAAGGCAGAGGAGTGGCTAAGGACCAGGCGAGTGTCCAGGGAACAGCGAGCGAGTTTTTCCCTCTCTCTGTCTCTCTCCTAACTCTTTCCCTATCCCCTCTCCCTCCCCTAGTCTCTCCCAGGGCTCCAGAGAGGTGGGGAAGACCCACGACGGCCGGAAGGACAACACCTCCCCTCCAGGAAAGGAGGAGAGTATGTCATTCTGGAGGTGTCCCCAGCCTGAGTCGGGTGGTGGAGGAGTGTGGCAAATAGGAGGGCGTGGCCGGAACGTGAGGATGCACGTCAGGCCCTGAATTGTTCTAATCAGCTGGGAGGGGGATAAAGATAAGCCTGAGGTGCCAGTTAGAGAGAGAGAGAAAGAGAGAGAGAGATCAGGGCTGGACCGGTATTCTGGCATACCGGGAATTTTCCAGGTGGGCCGACGCCCTTTTGGGCCGATCAGGTGCAGAATGTCCATCGGGAGAACCAAGCGGGCCGGTGGTTCGGCCACGAAACATGCCGAATGGGCCGCGATAAGCAATGATGAGCAGCTGGGTTATGCAGTACGGACCACAGTGAGCCACTGCGTTATGCAGAACAGACCACAAAATGGCGCTGCAGAAAAGGACAGGGAACACCCACCCACTCAACAATTGGGCCAGTTGCCGTGTAAAATCTCGGGCCAATTTCACTTCCCAGTCCAGCCCTGAGAGAGAAAGACATACGCGGCCGCTCTGTGTGTGTGTGTGTGTGTGTGTGTGCGTGTAAGTTGTGTTTGTCATTAAAGTTTTTGTTGACTGCTCAGCAAGTTCCCGCCACCTCCTTGCCCATCCTTACCCGTTATAGTGATTAAAAATGGTGTAAAACGTCAAAGATATGACCTGATACAACTCCTAAATATTCTCCCTATTCTCCCCATATTCTCCCTATTCTCCCAATTCAGTTAGTGTATATATATATATATATTTATACCCGTATCTAGTGTGTGTATTCTACATTGTGTGTATTGTGTACATTTGTTATGTAAATTGTTGTGTAAGTTTGTTATGTAAATTGTTTTGTGTGTTGTTTATTGTAAAGTGGTTTATGTCTCGTCACTGTCATTACTGCTATGTTGCTCGGAACTGCACACAAGAATTTCACCTGCTGTTGCACTCGTGTACACAGTAGTGTGACAATAAAGTGATTTGATTTGATTTGATTTGATTTGAAATATAAAGTACATTCATACATTTTTATCTAAAATATTAAAATGCACATTGGCTCATTTTATTTGTAACTGCCCAAATGATAATCAATACCTGCTCCATCACTTTGACCCAAAAATACATTTAGAGTTTTATACACTATAGTAAGATGGAAAGTCTAGGCTTTATAATGATAATACTATTGTTTTCACTCCAAACTGTTGTCAATATAAAATTATTTAAATGTAGGCTTATTTATTGATTTAAATGTTTTCCTTTTTACTTTAGTGCATACAACTTTAAATATGTCTCTGGGACAATTTGTCTCAAAATAATGAAGCAGGACAAACATGGTAAGGACCCCACACACCCTCCTTTATGTCTCAGCACATTGGCAGTAATGCTTGATGGTCTGTATATCTGCTAGGAATTGTGTGTAAACCAGTTAATAGTATGGCAGAGATGTAACCTTTGCAAGTACTGAGGAAAGCCAGGCTTGAGGGTTGTGGTCAATTTTGAGAGCAAAGGTAATGCTTTGCAAAATACATTAGCGAAACTCACCCTGCTATCAACGATACGAGCAATGATAGGTTGCAGTTCAACCATGAGCTGGTTTCTGGTGTCTGTGGTCAGCTGCGCTTCAGCCTGATTCTGGGTCTGTGGCTGCTCTCTGTCTGGTGAACGCTCTGGTCCTGTTGCTGACTCGGGTGAAGATGTTTGCCCTCTCACACAGTGGGGCTGGCTTGATTCTATTATTCTCCAATCTGCAGCAGTCTGGTGGGGATTAGCAGGGAGTGCCTCAAGCAATTGGTGGTTGTTGGATCCTGCAGGCTGTCGAGGCAGAATAGTGCTGGATCCATGGTGGACAAGGTCAGACCCCAGGTGAGAGGTTGACTGCTGTGTAGGCTGAGCTCCTGTTGGGTGTAAAGGTACAGAAGCATCAGCCTCCCAGCAGCTGTGGAGGGATGGAGGGGAGCTCCGGCTAGTAGCATGAGGACACTGGATGGGGTATTTGTCTAGGGGTACTGAGTACTTGTCCAAAGGGACGGACTGGGTAGGTCTGCATTGAAGACAGCAGAGCTGGGGCTGGCAGAAAGTCTGGTAGGTGCAGCCAGGTTCCCGCACCGCATGGCACAGAGGAGGCATGGCTATGTAAGGGACAGGCTGGGGTCGCAGGATACTGGGGTGACCGGCCACCTCAGAGTATGAATGACTTCCACCCTCAACAACCAGCTGACCTACAGCATGGAGAAATAATTACAGTGTTGCTTAAATGACAGAGTGCTTTATACAGTAGCAAACTAACCACCAAATGTTAGAGTTGGGGTACCCAAGTCCAGACTTGAGAGTCAAGATTGAACCTATATTCATATATGGATAGTTGCACCCCTGATATCGACACATTGTTTTTCTTAGTTGTTAAGGTTCAAATAAGCTTAAAACATTGATGTAATAGCTTGGTGTTGAGTTTACACTTTTATTAGATTCACAGGTTCTTTACGAGATTCACTTTCCGGTCTTGACTATAACTTGGCCATTATGGACTCTGACTTGACTCGAACTTGATTGGTTAAAGACCAATGCCAAGTTGAAAGAAACACAGTATGTAAAGAAAATCCTTAGTTATCACTGTATGTTTATTGTCACTAAGGGTTTTCTAAACTTATGGGTTTCTTGCAATAGTCAGATGGTCTCTATTCAAAATCAACTAAGGTGGACTTGAAGCCAACAAAACTAAGAGTCATTGTCCAATGGTTCTGTTTACCTAAAGTGGACATCTGCTTGGTCCAGAAGCTGGCATCCCAGTTAAACTTGATTTTCAAAGGGGCCCAGGACTCTGAGAGCATCTGTGGCTCTAGTAATTGCTGCATCTGAAGAGCAATTTGACATATGAATTATATATCAAACCTCATGAATACACAGGCACTTGGTTATAAATATTGCATGCAATTATAGCAGTGAAACTGAAACTGTTTCTGCACAGTCTCTATTTAGAAGATTATGGGAACAGTAACTGTAAAAGATCTAAATGCTGTCCCAATAATACGTAGGTGAGGCTTTTTTAAGATGTGCTGACATGTTTTGAAACCTGTCGTGAATCTTCTATGGCCCATTTGGACTTTCAAAGTATCCTACCAGCTCTTTGCTGAAGAGTAGTGGATTGCGCCTGTGGTGGGATGAAGCCCAGGTAATGAAGTTCTGCATGTGCTCCAGCTGGCTGCACAGCTCTATGGCCCCCTGCAGCTGGTCCTCCAGACGTTGCTTGAAATCACAGGAGATACTCTGCACAGGAAAACAAAGACAAAAACATGGATATCCACTCCTCACCACATTTGTCCATCTGTTTGTATATGTCGCTACTTGGCAGCATCTGCCTATTTTGCATGACTCAGTCTGAAAACATTCTGTTATGCACGCTCCATCAACAGCACATCAACGGTCAGCTGGATGTTTGGAGATGAATACATTTGGAATGGCACAGTGAGACAGAAAGGGAAAGGAGGGGGAAAAGTAATTACCTCCAGTTGTTCTATTAATAGGTTGGCCCGTTTGTTAAGCTCATTCGTCATAATCATCTTTGCCATTTTTATCTGGTTCTCAGCCTTCCTCTTCGTGATCTTAATACCATGGAGCCTGGACAAATGGAAAGAAAAATGAAGAAGTATGTTGATTATTGATGGAGGTGTCTGATGAGTATAAACATACTGAGAGGACATGGATAGAGTCTGGAACATCTGGATGCTTAAATATCTGTTGAAATCATTCAAAAGATGGGATGGAGCTTGTTCATGTCAGTATGCTTCATATAAGCTATGTTTGTTACCCCAGCTGTTCACATTATAAATGAGTAATGGGCACCCTTTACTTAACTAGTGTCAACATTCACATTAGCAGCATCGTGGACATTATATGTACCATTAAATGGACAGTCACCCCAAAATTCTGTCATCATTTATTAACCCTCATGATGTTCCAAACGTATTTCTGTGGAACACAAAAGGAGATGGGCAGAATGACAGCTTCAGTCACCATTCACTTTCATTGTATGGAAAAAAGGATGCAAAGAAAGTGAATTGTGTCCTAGACTAACATTCTGTCTAACATCTTATTTTGTGATCTATGGTAATAACTTTTTGGAAAAAGAAAGAGAAGCATGAGAGAAATGTTAATAGCATTGTACAAGTTGAGGAGGAAGTCCTACCTGCCCTGGATCTGTTTAGCAGTACTCTCCACAGTTGACCTCTTCTCCTCCACTCTTGCCATGAGGTTCTGCAGGAGCCAGCGCTGATCTTGCAGGGCTTTTCCGACATGCACCAGCCTAACAAAAAACTCATATAGTCATCCCTACATACAGTATGTTTTAAAAGCTGGTGTACTGGTGTTCCCAGCAGGGCTCTTAACAAGGATAATCAGACTTCCTTGATCAACCAGCATCATGCGAAAAACTATGCTGGTCCACCAGCTTGACCAGGACCAGACCAGCAAAAACCAGACAAAAACAAGCTGGGCCAGCATGGAAATTCATACTGGTCTAAGGATATCTTTTTAGCAGGGCAAACAACAGCCAGCTGAACACTTTTGACTTTTAAAGTTTTAAATACCATGCCCGACATCTAGGTATGCCCTATTTCATATCATTTTTGAGAGAGTGAGAAAATGACCACCTGTTCTGTCTGCATCTTTGAGCATGTGTTGAGAAAGGGCGGTTTGGTTGTCTACGTGAGAGAGTGTCTGCATAAGCTTGTGTTTGTATGTGTAAGTAGATTTGTGAATGTGGAATATGCATGTCTTTGGGTATGTGTCCTCCACACATACCGGTGGTCTGTGTGAGCAGACAGGTGACAGATGCTGCAGGCCAGGAGGTTGCATGTTTCGCAGAGCAGCTCTAGAGGCTCCTGTTTATGGAAAGGACACATGACAACAGCATGCCCACAGCAACCGGCTCCTGAGGCACACAACACAACAGAGGAGAGGAAATAAGGGATAATTAGCTGACGGCCATAAAGAACACATCATCCATATTCAAGAATCACAAATCTCAAAAAATATATTACAAACATACAATCGAAAAAAAAAAATGTTAAAATGAGAAAGCATGTGTAATCTCTGTAAGTTTGGTGGGTTTAATGAGGATTTAAGTGTGTTCAACTCATATTTGGACCTTGTTGGACTCCATGAGTCACACTCTATGTGAGCATCATTTATTTTTATTGGAAAAATGCAGCATATCAAAAGCTTATAAAATAAATCTGGAGTAATAAATGCATATTTTTTTCAGGCAAAAGAAAAACAGTCAAAAATGGAACAGACCAGAGCTTTCTTCAATCAGTAAATGTCTTTTAAAAGCCCTGCCAATATGAGGAATAAAACACTTTGTAGGCTTTTGAAGAGCCAAAACAAAGTTTCAGATACTGTTTTGCTTGTGCATGGCCCCCATTTCTGAAACAAAATCAGTGTTGGACTTTTAAAAAACCATCAGATTTGAAAGTTATCAAGTTGCATGACTGTGCAACCTACACAGACAGGGTTTAAGCTAATGTAAAAAAGTTTTATTAAATTTTAGGCATCTTCTACAGAGGTCCCTGATCTCTAGGGGATCTAAGGCTGTACTGCAGGGGGTCAGCCAATTATTATTTAATCTCAAATGTATTTTTTAATTTTTTTGTACAACTATTTTACACAAAATACAATGTTAAGTTACAGTAACTTCAACCAAAGTTAGAGAAAAAAAACAGCCAAATGTTTCATTGTCCCTCCCACATTAAGATGTTTTAAGTGCATGTTTATGACTCTGTACACCAATAATGACAATTGTAATGGATTTATTTTAATATTATTACATGCATGTTATTATAGGCCAGGCTTAAAATGCAACACCCAGTTTTATACAATATCTAACAAGGAGTCCCTTCTCTGTCTCTTAATCAAGGGGCCCTTGGCCTGAAAAATGTTTGTTTTGTTTTGTTTTGTGAACTTGGGCTTAAAGTGAACGGACCAAAAAATAGATCACACATTTTCATTTCCATTGCATTGTACCAATTCTAGTCTTAATAACACATTATTACTTTTATAGTCTCTGTGCATAAGCAATGAGAGAGAGTTAGTCAGGCAGAATGTAGAACTCCATTAGAGATGAAGGACTTCATCCGACAGCACCTGTCATGCTGGATATACAGTCTGTCCATCAGTGCGCCTTTCTGGCTGATGCTGTGACAGTGTAGGCTAGACAGAGTTACTCTGACACATTGCACAGAGAGAGAAAGAGGGTACTAAAGTATGAGACCACAGGCTCCAACACTGAAGAGCAGCCTCAATGCATACTGGTGACGACCACATCCTGCTTCACACCCGCACTTCTGTTTCTCTCACACTCTACCACTCACCCTCTCTCTCTCTCTCTCTCATCTCCCCTTCTTTCTCTTTCTATCACTCTTTGTCAGTTTTATCACTGCCCATCTCATTTTCTGTTAGGACCTGTGGTGTCGTTATCATACATTCATTGGATTTCAGATTGTCTTGACTGAAAGCCCAGGAGTCTCAATGAAAGGGAGGTAGGATTGAACTGACTGGCCAAATTTGAGCTGTGTTTGCCAAGAGAAGAATCAGTTTTAGAAACTGGGTCACATGAAAAATACAACACTGCAATACATCACAGGATAACTATTCACACTTATTATAAAATGCATTATTAATTTTGTTAAAGGAGAGAAAAGAGGAAGTTATAAAAATATGGTGCACGGCTGATGATGTCCAGTGGCTAAAAGCAATGTGCTGCAAACAGAAAAGCTGGAGAGTCTTGCCTATTTCAGATGGTGATGGAGGGTCTCTCTGCTGGTGCTGCAGGTCAGAGAGTTGAGTGGAGGCTCTCTCATGCTGGTGCAGGTCTGTGCACTGGAAACAGAGCCACTTGTTGCAGAAAGTGCACAAGCTTTGCGCCATCCTGGGTTCTGAACACTCCGAACAGCACTGAAGTACAAGCAGATGCATTTCAAATTAATTGGAATATCTTATGCATTCAGAACTGGAATTGTTGACGCCTGAGTGGGCATCATAGAAGCTCGCCACAAAATCTGATCGAGCATTTTTTAATGGCCGCGAGTGAAGTGGCATCTTTCTTGTTTTTATACCACTTGAGCCAGGACTTGGATATTGTGAAGACAGCAGATATTATCCAGGATATTTTCAAGCTCCAGCAGTGTTGTCAAAGCACCACTAATATAGAAAAACAACATAAAGTATTCATTCTGCACACTACACTAGCTGCACCTTAATTAGATATCAGAGAGAATAGCTGCATTTTCAAAGGATTCCACAAATATTTAAAACTACACAAATATGCATTATTTCCAAAATGCAAAAAGAGCAAAACAATAACACATAGTGTGTCACAAGAAGCCGCAGTTTTGCTGCATACCTCACTGCCACTCCAAAGGCAATTAATAAACTTTAAACATGCAGAAAATAGAATCAATTATGTGACAATCCCCAACAGAGCAGGGAAAAATCAGTGCAGGATCATCTTACCTTCTCCATGGTGGTGAGAGGCTGCAGTTTCCTCAGTGCGTGTGTGAGAAAGATTCCAATATCCAGCCGAGCAGTTCTCACAGCAGTAAGGCAAGGACACAGCCAGCCTCTGACACAGCTACAGCTCCGCACCACACTGTGACAGCTCTACCTGCGGCAGGAAGTAGTGCACACTGCACACTTTAACCCCAGTGGAGTAGACTCCAGTGTGCTCCTTGTTGCGTGCCCTCAGCTGTGGCCAGTGGATAGCTCTCCTCATTGGCTTCCTGTAGCTGCTTCAATCCCAAATCCTTCCCTCTGACAGCCACCATGATCTTTTCTCTTAAATAAAGCCTGTTAGTAATAATTTGAATTAGGAAAGGCTGATTTTTTTTCTGGGACAAATATCCCCCACAGCCCTTTTTACCAAAAATGGAAGGGGTGCCAGATGACCTACAATATTTAAGAGAATCACACTAGAAGAGCACATGTGAAGTGTGTGAGATGGATTGGGGATGAGGGAGCACGTTTGTGCCCTCCTTTCTCACATCCTTAGATCAGCACCAGTAAGGGACAAGTCCCTCTGGACCGGTCCGCTTGCATGTAACACACTGAAACCGGGTTATCCTTCTCTAAAGACCTGATGCCCGCACAATGCCCTGTAAAGCATGAAATCAATTACGGTCTTATCACACTTGCTCTTCTAGAAAGAATATTGAGCCAGGTGGATAGGAGATGGATGTAAATGAATTAAACTGTATGTAACTCAAACTGAAATATCACATATCAGTGTCGTGCAAAAGCCCCATTATGAATGCAACTCTACCGCTGTGAGTCTGCCTGACAACAACCCCTGCAGCCTGACCTACAAATCTGACAACAGTCTCTTCCTCTAGAGCTGCTCAGGGGATCTTAAAACTGTCTGATTCCCCATTGTGTACCCACAGACCCACTTTAAAACACGATTAGTCTAGCTCTTGTTCTTTGGGCAAACAGGCATGCCTGCATCTCCTCGCTGCCTGCTGCCTTGCCTTCCATGCAATTCCATTTAGCTTTTAAAACAACTCTTCTCTACTAAGTGAATTCATCATGAGTATCTTTCTGCCTGAGCAAGCACAGCCATCTCCAGAGAAAGTACACTAATAGAAACTTGAGAGGAGGTTCCTCCCATGGAAGAGCTCCAGTAACATCATGGTTATGAGATCACGACAAGGGAATGGCAGATTGGCCCATAGCAGATGGTAATGTCGTACCACAGACTGTTCAATTCATTAGGTCTCCACTTATACCAAGTGAAGATTTGTATCAGCCAATTATCAGTTCT